>CM039627.1:4987500-7610498 GCA_022457165.1 Juglans mandshurica
GTAGAAGATGTGGTAGGAACTACAAAAATTGTTATCTACGGGTGTCCCTAAGAAGTTTCTCACAAGCTTCTATTATTTTATCCTCAATAGGACTGCATAAAATAGAGGTGCGAACAAAACATGTGAGGGATATCGATTACACATACACTTTTATGGAACCATTGATCATATACTTCATCCATTGGATCAACAAATGCACAATACTCTCGAAATGCATCAGAACAATTAAAACTTTGTTATCATTTTTTATAAATGAGATATACCCAGCCAGCTTGTACATACGTGTTTCATAGCAAGTTTAATATAAAAGTATACCTTTAAACCGGTCGAGTTGACCAAATCCAAATTACAGCCCCCCAATAATAGCCCTCCACGTAAGGACTCCAAAATACATCTCCTGCACCATCCTACAGAAGACCAAAAACTCCACAAAAAGCAAAAGTTCATCGTCTTCCAAATTGAACAGACCTAGAGACAAACCCCTTCATCCCCCTTCTTTCGTCTTCCACCCTTCGAATGACTGATTGATTTCCTGCCGAGCCAAAGGTCTTGAAGTCTTGAACGTTCTTCTTCCACCCTTCCTCCCGTCCCCATTCGTCTTCCTGCTGACGGACTGATTTTGTGCATTCCCAAGGGTCTTGAAGTATACCTTGCCGAGCCGCAAGGGGCTATTTCCTGTCAAGCCATGATGGATGGAGATCAACCCACTGAGCCGTGATGGATTGATTTCGCAACCCCCAATCACCCATCCCAAACCTAGGGCCTTCAACGACGGACTGATTTCGCGAGCCCTCCTTGTCCTTCGCCCTCACACTGCATGATTTTTGGTTATGATTTTCTCATCAGAGTTATGATTTTTTTTTTTTTGCCATTAACTTCATCCTAATTATGGCACCAAGTGTCGTTGATTTCGCGACCCCCAATCACCCATCCCAAACCCAGGGCCTTCAACGACAGACTAATTTCGCGAGCCCTCCTTGCCGTTCGCCCTCACACTGCATGATTTTTTGTTATGATTTTCTCATCAGATTTCTATGATTTTTTTTTTTTGCCATTAACTTCATCCTAATTATGGCACCAAGTGTCGTTCTTTATGGTTTTGTTAGTGCCTTGTTTTTTTGCCATTAACTTTATCCGTATTAAGTTTAGCAGTAGGTAATGAATTGTCGTTTTGTATGGGTGATTAATTTTAAGTTTAGCAGTGCCTTGTTTTGATTATGGCACCAAGTGTTTGATGGAATAGTTCACAAAAAACCAACCTGTAAAATGCTAGGTTTTTTTTTTTTCCTTTTTTGTGTTTTTGCCATGTACAAGGTGTGATATTCTATTATGCATTAATAGACTTTTGAAATTGATTATGATAGGATTTGTGTACACATTGTACTAAAAACATGCAATTGTAGTCATGTTGATTAGGATATGATTTGTGATGATATTCTATTTGACATGTTGATTGGAGTCCATTTCTATGTTCTTATATGGTTTTGTATATGGTAAAGATATGGTATTGAAGTTGTGGATGGGTTAGATTGATAGTGGGTGATTGGTCTGATTCAAAGAAAGAGAGTGGGTCTGATTCAATTTTCGGAAATTAGGTGGATGAGCTACTGAAACAATGAGACAATATTCATTTTTCATTATATGTAGCCAAGGTAGCCAATAGTAGCTTGAGTAGCAAATTTGTTGGTTACGATTCAAAGGTAGAGAGTCCTGGGGAAGATGGAAGCTCAAATGGCAAATTTGTTGGTTGAGAAGGTATTTGGCCTATTCAGTTTTATTTAGAAATGGTCCATCCTTGCATTTAGATTTTGGGCCTCTAGGTTTTGGTTGAGAAGCTCATATGTGTATTAATAACTGAGTATCCATGATGTCATCGAGGGAGGTACTTGTCCTCCAAGTTCATCTAGCATCCAGAAGGACCTGAGCATATAAGTTTCAAGATAAGATATTGAAGCTATGGATGGGTTAGATTGATAGTGGGTCTCATATTGATTTTTATATTGATTGTGTATGATGTCAATTTAAATGGAACATTTGGAACATTTGCATTATTTTATTTTTTGGCTTTTCTCAGTTGTCTTTCTTCCTGATTTTCTAGCAAATGAAAAGTTTGGGTTCTCATGGTGATTCAAGTTCGTGGACTTTAAAAGGGAAAGACAAAGCAAGTTTGGACGGGCCACTTTGCTACTGTGGCATTTCTTCGAAGTTCCAAATCTCTGGAAATGGTAATAGTTTTGGTAGAAGATTTTACAACTGCCCAAACTATAAGATCAATAAATAATGTGATTTTTTTGAATAGATTAATCTTGAAAGTGAACAAAACTCAAGCTGCAAGACGATGTTGGAGTTAGCTCAATGAAGGAATGAGATGTTACTTCATGAACATCAGTTGATCAAAGAAGCCAAATATAAAGCAATAGAGAAGAAATATAAGGGAAACTTGAAAGCGGTGTTGATATTGTGGTTGGTTTTTGTTGCAATGTTTGCTTTAATTCTTATGTATCCCAAAAATATTAGTATATGTCAGGTAGTGTGCTTCGACTCATGTAAGCTATTTTCTGTTTCACGTTATGTTTGGTTTGTACACACTATTTAACACTACTTAATAATCAGATTCAAGCTAGCCAGCTCTACCATGCATATTTTTAATTTTTCTTTTTTAAAAAAGAAACTAGTGAGAATGGAAATGCTTCCAAGTATTCAATAGTTTTTTTACCATAAATCATACCCAACCTAAAAATATATCAAGGACGGAAATGACTCTCAGGTCTTTTTGCACACTTAACACACACAAAAACTCAATGGCTCAAAAACAAAAAATCAGACGAAAGATCTGACTTCTTTTTTCCTGCATGTCATACAATTTTTATCCCATATCCTGCATATAATCTGTGTTCTTTTTTTCCCCATAACATGGTGCCGTAAAAAAATATCAAAAATCCATCATATCTGGAACACCAAAAACCATTTTTAATACAATTTCTACTATTTCAAGTGGCCATAAAAATAACATAGTGCCATAAAAAATATCAAAAAGTCATCATTTCTAGAACATAGTGCCATCATATCTAGAACATCAAAAATCATTTGCAATACAATTTCTACTATTTCAAGTGGCCATAAAAAATAACATAGTGCCATCAAAAATATCAAGAAGCCATCATATCTGGAACATAGTGTCATCATATCTGGAACATCAAAAACCATTTGCAATACAATTTCTACTATTTCAAGTGGCCACCAAAAACAACATAGTGCCATAAAAAATATCAAAAAGCCATCATATCTGAAGCATCTTCTCCATTTGCAATACAATTTCTACTATTTCAAGTGGCCATCAAAAATAACATAGTGCTTCAATTGGATGTAGTCCATCACAAGTTTAGATCTTTGTCATCCCAAGAATCACGAGCTTCAAAAGCTTCACAACCCTCCCGTCACATTAATCACAAAATCAATAATTATATACAACTTAAATTTCTAAAATATAATATTACATTTAAGGACTTAATAGAGAGTATAATAACAAAAAAGAATATTAATCACATACATAACCAATATTAATTACATTTAAGGACTCAATTGTATGCACAATATCCCTACATAAACAAGGATGGAATAGAACAAAATAATTGTAGTTTGATTAAAACTCATTAAATAAAAAATATTCAAAAGCTACAATACCTCACTAAAGGATAGTTGTTTTGAGCATGTCCCTCAATTTTATAAATGCTACAACGTGTTTTCTTGGTTGGTTACATCTCTTTTGGGTTCTTTTCCCTCAAAAACTTTGAATGCCCTTTCATGGGCACCCGTGGAGGATCCTGTAGTGTTTGTGAAAAATTGGAGACAACCTGAGATCTTTTGTTATGTGAATCACAGGTTGACTCAACCCCTACAACTTGGCAATTTGATTCTTCAACATCGTTATCATCTTTCATCAAAAGCAGCTCTTTATGGACCTTATCTAAGGCAAGGGAGAGGTGATTGGGTTTTTGCGTTGACGTCCCAAGTTCCGCAATGCTGTAAAATTGCATCATCAATTAGTTTTTTCTCATTGCTAGATCATCCTGTGGCGTTACATGCCCTTCGAGAATGGGTATGACAATAATAGGTTGACTCTTAGCATTGATAGTCCATCTTTCAAAAATATGGTGTTCTGACAAACAATCTAATTTTGATTTCTTAGCAAGTACACACAGGAGATGCCTACAGAGAATTCCCATAAACTCAAACATATGGCAAGTACAGGTTGCATTATCTCCTCCACTCTCCAAGGTCACATCATAGAGATGGGTTTCTTTGCCATGAGGTGCCACTCTATAAGTCTTGCTTTCGCCCTTGTTGGAAAACTTGGTTGAATTGTAGGGTTGACTACTGAAAAGCTCATTTTGGAAATCATGAAATACTTACTTGTGTAGACTATGTTTCTTCTTTAATTTTGTAACATGTTTTCAATATGACCCGAGTAGATTTTGTTCGCACATCCTTTTCTTTCTTTTTAAAATAATGTGCATATAATATTTTCTCATATTGATGTACAAAATCACTGACAATAGTACTAGAACGAACATAATCCTTGAAGAACTTATTCATACTTTCGCTTCATTGAGTTGTTGACATACCGACACAAAATATTGAAAGCAAGTAAGCTGGAACCCACTTCTCCCGTCGGTTATAAGATTTTGCAGCCAAGTATTATCTCCTAGCTCATACTTCACTAATATAACACTCAATTCCTGCTCAAACTCATTAGTTGTAATTGTCTCATGAATATAATGACGGAAATCTTTTTGAAAGTCAGAAAATTTCTTATATACATAAGCCAAATGTTTGGAAAAAATTTTTAGAATGTGCCACAAGAACAACCTATAAGTTGTATTTGGGAGTACCTCTCCAATGGTTTTTGCCATAGCCTTGTCATCATCGATAATTATGGTTGAAGGGGCACGTCCAAGCATTGCTTCTTGTCATGTTTTCAATAATCATGTATATGACTCAGTTGTTTCATTAACCAACAAGGCACAATTAAACACTATGGTTTGGTGATGATGGTTAACTCCAGAAAATAGTACAAATGGGATCCTATAAATATTTGTCAAATATGTGACATCGAATGTGACCACATCCCCAAAATATTGGTATGATGCCCTTGATCTTACATTTGCCCAAAAACAACTTTCTATACACTCATTCTCATCAGGTTGCATGTAGTACACAAACCCAAGCTTTTTGCATTGTTGATAAAAAAAAAAAAAAAAAAAGGCATATAACCGTTGTGCATCTCCCTCTTCAAATAATTTTTTTCATTTTGTTCCCCAAATAATTTTCCACATTCTTGCCAATACAACCAACGTTAAAGTAGCCCCCTGCTTCTTTACTCAACACCGATATTATCTTCCTTGTCAGAACATCAAACTCATTCAAAGTCATAATAAGGTTTTTTTGGACATGTGTCACTACCCTATGTCCACGAAGTAAACTAATACTTCTCGGTGTAAGTAGCACGTAATTATGTTGAATCAAAACTTACATACTATCCATTTTTCACCTCTCTTTTTTATCCCCATCAATGCTTTACAACCAATCTTTGTCTCAACAGGTTTCAAAATTATTCGTTCTTTTTGTTTGCTCATTTCCCGTCGAAATCCTTCCCTTGAGCAAACTTAGGCTATATTAATTAGTTTTTTCTCCTCTTTTTACAATTGAGTATGATTGGTCCAAATGGCAAAACCTTTTCTTCTTGCATACATCTTGTAAAATGCTTGAGCGTCTTCTACGTCATCAAAAACCATATCGATGAATGGCTCATTGAGACCGCTACTCAAACAAGGTCTCAAATACACTCCATCATTCACATTTACTCCATCTTCCACATTTACTCAATCATCCACATAGACTCCATCTTCCACATTTACTCAATCATCCACACAGACTCCATCTTCTACATTCACTACATTTTCTACATTTAGATCATCATCCAGACGAATTTCATCTTCCAAATTCAAAATATCTTCTTCATTCACATCTTCATCACTATCAAAACTCTAAATTTGATCCTTTATTACAAAATAAGAAACAAAAAATAATGCACAAATCACTTCAAATCAGTGCACAAAACACTTCAAATTAGAGCACATGTGAATTACATCATAAGGCATTTGTATACATCATAAAGACCCCCAACTCAGTGCACAAATAACTTTAAAAAAAGGATGAGATTTTTTGGGTTATACCTTATAGAAGAAGAAAAACCAACCACTGACAAATGAATAGTTTAGGATTGTCAAGAAATAAATAATATAAGAATAGACAGTAAAGAATCACAGAGAAATAATTATGTAGAAATGGTTTCCTCCTAATTAATCGGGGGCAACCTTCACGTTTATTTATAGACATTTCATCAAACAATTTACAAGGTATTTATATTTGAATACAACTCTACTGTTATCCTATTTTAACTTTTATCTCTATCACAGTGTTGTGTTGCTCATATTGTTTCAGGTCTTTATCCTTATCTTCATTTTATTTGTTCTAATCTTTTTCCTTCTTTATCTGCGCTTGGTGCTTATATGTAGGTAAGCTGGAATTTGTCTCAATACACCCCTTGAATCTCAAGGGTAACTCATGGACATTGAGATTGGCTCGTAACTGGAAAAAACCGTGCAATTGGTAATGGTTTGATAAGTCTATTAGTCAGTTGATCTTTACTTGAAATGAAACGTACTGACAGTATGCATTTAGAAACATGATCCCAAACAAAATGTAAGTCAATCTGGACATGCTTTGTTCTAGCGTGGTACAAAGGATTTGTAGTCATGTAAGTTGCTCCTATATTGTCGCACCACAAGGTTAAGGGCTTACTCGGGTAATACCGAATTCAAGTAGAAAAGAACGAAGACATAATAGTTCGACAGCAATGTTCGTACTTGCTCTATATTCAACCTCTGTGCTTGCTTTCGTTAGCTCCAAGAGAGAAGGTTTGAGTCAAGAAAAACACAATACCCACTCATTGAGCGTAGGTCATTTGGGCACCCAGCCCAGTCGGCATCAAAGAACGTTGTTAGCTGTAGGTTGGAGTTGTAGCGAATCAGTAGCTGTAGGTTGGTAGTGGTGGACATTAGAGATGACATTGGCTTTGCCTATAACATATTAGTTTTCTTGAGTAGGTCAGTGATGTACTTCTACTAAGATAGAAATAAGCCACTAGAATCGGAGATGTTGATGCCCAAAAAATAATGTATTGGGTCGAGATCCTTCAATGCAAAATCATGTTGTAGTTGTTCGGTGAGAGCTGTGAGAGCAAGTGGGTTGGGCCCAATAATTAGAATATTGTCAACATAAATAAGAAGAAACATGAGATTTGATCCATTTTTGTAAATAAAGAGTGGGGGCAAGCAAGTCAATGGTTGATGCCAATAGATAGAAAATGCATTTGTAAGGGCTGAATTCTCCACCCTAGTCAAATTGAACATGTTTGATTTTACACGAGAATATTTGTTTCATTTAAGATTGGAAGTGAATAAAAGTTTGAAGGGCATCTGATTTTTGCTTGAGTGGAAAAATCCACATGAATTTGGAGAAGTCATCAACAATGCAAAGATAATATTTATTTCCATGCATAGATTCAGTGGGGGCAAGACCCCAAACATCAATGAAAAGTAACTCAAAGGGACTTGAAGACAGTGAATGGGATAAAGAAAATGGAAGTTTGTGACTTTTGCCGAGTTTGCAAGCATGACATACAGAGACTTGCTTACTCTTTGAGACTGGTAGATGATTTTTGGAGACGACTTGATGATCTGTGTGTAGAGCAGGGTGACCAAGTCTGGAATGCCACTGTGCAACAAACACACGTTCAACTAAGTTGACGACTAATGGGGACGATGAAGAGACTAAGGAGATTGTTGGGAGAGGGTAAATCCCATTTGTACTCTTGTCGTTGAGTAGGATAGCTCCAGATGATTGATCCTTGACACTGAAAAGAGATGGGTGGAGTTTAAAATATACGTCATTGTCTTTGATGAATTGATATACTAACAATACATTTTTTTTATTGCAAGTACATGAAGGATATTGTTTAAGAAGAAAGATTTAGAGGATGAGAGCAATAGATAAGAACCAGTGTGATGAATATTCAGACCTTGACCATTGTCGATGCGCACTTGATCTTGTCCAGTGTACTCTTTAGCATGGAGGTTGAGATTTTGTAGCTCAGAAGTAATGTGGGATGTTGCTTCGGTGTCTGGATACCAGGAGGAATCTATAGCTTGGTGAGAGGCAGTGACATAAACTTGAGGAGATGGGGCAGCCTGAAAAGCTTGATCAAACATGTGCCAACAAGTAGCTGCAAGGTGACCAGCTTTGTTGCAAAGTTGGCATTGTGGGCGAGAACCAGAGTTGGTAGGAGACATGACTGGCAAACTAGATGAATGATTGCCACAACCACGCCCCCTGCTTATTTGTAGGTAAGTTGGAATTTGTCTCAATAGGCAGGAACCAAGTTTGAAATCTAATTTACGGGGCTAGGATACATATAAATTTTTTTATAAAAAATATGATAACATAACTCATCGTCGCTTTTTATTAAATAAAATTTGTTAATTATGACATCCGTGTTAAATTTTTCACTAACTTCATTCTCAATATAGACTACTAAATTTACTCCAAACAAATCATCTTCCATTTATATGAAATATGAAAATTTAAAAGAAAAATATTTATATGATTCAAATCACCATACCTTCAAAATTAAGAACCTACATTCTTAATCAGCATAATTTCTTTAGACTCTTTCTTATTTTGTTTCTAATTGACTCATTGTTAAAATGATAAAATACAAAATCTCACAAGAAGAACAAAGTGACGGCACAAAAAATAGGCTCCAGTTGTAGCTAGTCTGCACTATCTTGCTCTATTCGTAACTCAAGTTTTTAATGACTAATGAGACTTTTGAAACCAAGACCCTAGACCCATGTAAATTCATCCCTGAGAATAAGTAAGGGTGGGGAATGCCCCCCGCTACCCCACCCCGCCCCAACAGGTGAGGCGGGGGATCTGCGCTGTAGATGCAGGGGTGGGTGGCCCCGCCCACATCTGTAGCCCCCAGCGGAAGCGGGGGACGGAAAGGGCTCAATTCCGCTTCAACTTCCCCCACTCTGCACCCCATATATTATTATTATTATTATATAAACCTTCATAAATAAAACGACATCGTTTTGTCAGTGTTAGGTCCCCCCCTCCCCCCTCCCATTCTCGAATCATTCTCTCTCTCAGTTCTCTCTTCATTGCTCTCTAAGTCTTTGTCACTGTGTCTATAGCAGTCGCCGTCACTGTCGCTCTATGTGTCCGTCGCATCGATAAGCCTCAAATTTGAACCTTTTAGTATTTTATGTTTTTTTTTTTTTGAGTTATGGAGATTGGAGGAAGGTTGGGATTAAATGGAAATGGTGGATGAGATTTGTGAATTGTGTACTGTGGAAAATCGAGATTTGATTGTGCATGTGATTTGTGAACTGTTGTGATTTTATGAATGAGTTTTGGATTGAAACCCTAAATTAATTTAGGGGTTCCGATGAAAATATTGTAAGGACAACATTAAGAAATCTATAGGATTTAGCTCAGAAAATATTATAGGATTTATTTTATGTGTTTGTTTTTCCAAATTTTAAGCATAAAAGTTAAACTTAAGAGAAATAACGTTAATCCATCCAAGGTTAAAATCAAATATTAAGAAGATACTTATGATCTCAATTATTTTCTTTTACTGAGAAATTTATTAACTTTCCCTTATTTTAACATATCGGAGAGTTTGAGTTTGAAGCAATACTTTACTTATTTATTTTAAATTTCTTTCTTTCTTTTTTTTTTTTTTTGGGGGGGGGGGGGGGGAAGGGGGTTGTGAGTACCCCTCCAATGCGTTGCAGTAAAATAATTAGCATTAAATTACGAGTATCTCTTGAGATCCCACCACATTTGACAAAATCCAAATAAGCCATGGGCTTGATTGACACTGGAATTTACAAATTCAAAAGTTAATACCTAACACACCAACTGCCAAAACAATTTGCAAAGCAACCAAAGATAAATACAAAGAAGAAAAAGTAGAAGTCTTATCTATGAATTACCAAACATTAGCCACAACTAAAGAAGAATTTTAGGTCTAAGAGTCCCAATATTTGAGTCTTTTTCTTGTCATGCATCCTAGTACATGCAAGTATAGTAATGCTAAAAGCTAAAACTTTGACTTTTGTTATCAAACTTTGATTGGACCCACATCCTTTTAAATATACCCCCAACAATTATGATTTTTTTTTTAATTTATTGGCACATATGATTGTGCATTTTTTAAATGAAGTAGCATTAGATTATTAATTAGTACAATAGTCAGCTCTTAGTATCTGCCCATTAATTAAATGAAGTAGTATGTGCCATAAGCAATGTCTATTAATAAAATTCCGGGTAATGTCCTTTTTTTTAAAAAAAAAAAAAGTAGTATTAGGTCACTATTAACTAAGTTAGCACTTGTCTATACCAAAAATTGATAAAAGATTCTTTAAAAATTAAAACATCATTTCAGATTTATTTTTTTCTTCTTTTCATTAATTGGTTATAACGAATGTATTTGTTTCTGATTTTTGTGTGCAAGATGACACTTATAATGATATACAAATAAACAAGTTGAAGATAATGACCCTTGAAAATAGTTGTAAAAAAAGTTGCAACAGTACTAAAAACATTCACTAGATTATTGATGTTAGTGGCAAGTTTTGATTATTGATCATCATCCCTATGTGTTGATTTTAGATTTGTTGCTTGTTTTGGAGAATATCTTCCTTTACTCCCTCAGATTTTAGTGATAGTTGTCTTAACCGACCGGGCATACCTCAGCACCTAACCCAGCACTAATCCTACGAACCCTAGTCCTAACCCCACAAAACCTATCCCTGCCTCCAATCTCATCCCCATACAAAGCAAGAAACTATTTTCCATAGTTTGGTCTCACTTTACCAAACTAAAGGATGGTGACCCCAATAACTCCCAAGCAAAGTGTAACCACTGTGATAAACTCTGTAAATATCACTATAGGAAATATGGTACATTACAGTTAAATGTGCACTTAGAAGAACAATGCAAGAATAATCCAATATTGAGATCCTTACAAGAGAAAACTCAATCTAGACGAGAGATTAGAGTAAAAAAATGATGGATAGAAGTAGTGGAGGTTCTACGTTGAAGTGGCATACTAAATAAGTTTGGGTGATGAAGATATCTCAACTCCTTTGAGATAGTCTTGTACAGTTGGGAGTAGTTTTCCATCCAAATAAGTTTGAAGTAGTTTTCAAACATCTTTTGCCACTGTGTTTCACAATGAGCCAAGAGTCTGTGTCGGGTGCGAATGCTAGTGTGCGATGGAGAGAGAGAGGGAGGTTCGTGGTGGCTAGGTCTGCGAGAGGTGGTCACCGATGTGAGGTGGTGGAGGTGCAATGGCCTGGATGGCTGCGTACGGTGGCCCAAGTGGAAAGAAATGGGCGGTTACCGCAAGGGAGAGAGAGAGCTACGTGTGGGGGAGATCGGTGGTGGCTAGTTTGGTCACCGGCGTGAAGATGAGTCGTCGGTGGTGGCAGTGAGGTTAGGCAGCACACGGCAGCGCCGGGCTGGGTTGAAGGAGAATCGAGTTGAAGGAATCGGGCCAAATGTGTGAGAGCGAGAGATAAAATCACTATAATATTTATCACTATTATATATAAATAAACAGTTGTATGCTGGAAAGTGAGGAAAGAAAAAAAAATATTATAATATTTATCACTATTATATATAAATAAATCATAATTTATTCATCATTAAAAAAAAATCAATCATTGATGGGACCCACACATTTTTCAACTACATTTCCAAAAGTCAACAACTCAACATAGTTCATACATCCAAACAACTCAAAATACTCTCAATATGACCCACAAACTCACTCCAATCTCTACTCATAACTATTCACAAACATTCACAACACTTCTCAGGTATTCTCACTACCCAAACGTAGTGGGGCCAATTGGCGGGTCAAGTTATTTGCCTCACTACCGATAATTGGATATCTATCCAAAATTTTAATTACATATTTTTTATTGTGCATTTCATTGATTGTGATTAGACACTACATAAGAAATTTGTGAAATTTTGTCAAATTTCTGATCACAAGGGTGAGACAATTGGGAAGGCCTTGGAGGCCGCAATAAAGGATTTGGGGTTGGCAAGGGTTTTGATGGTTACATTTGATAATGCCTCGTTTAACGATGTCGCATTGAGATATCTTTAGACTTATCTTAGAGAGGCGAATAAGACAATCTTGGGTGGTGATTGTTTGCATGTTAGATGTGCAGCACATATTTTGAATTTAATTGTGTTGGATGGCTTGAAAGTTGTTGATGACTCGGTTGCACGAGTCAAAATGGTTGTGAGATTTGTGAGATCTTCTCCTGCTAGATTGGAAAAATTCAAAGTTGTTGCAAGAAATGTGGAGATAACATCCAAGAAGGGCCTTTGTACTGATATTCGTACAAGATGGAATTCAACCTTCTTGATTTTGGAGGCAGCCCAAGAATATAAGGCAGGTTTTGAATTATTGGGTGATGAAGATATCCAATATGTCAAATATTTGATGAGCATGGGGGATTAGGAAAACCTATTAATAATGATTGGGAGGTGGTTGCTATCTTTGTAGATTTTTTAAGGCTTTTCTACGAGGTGACATTGAAAATATATGGTTCTTTGTATCCTACATCCAATGAGTTCACTCAACAAATATGTTGGGTGAAAAAAGAATTGGATGAGATGTATATGGGTGATATACTAGGATACGAGAGATGACATTGATGATGAGGATCAAATATGACAAATATTTTGGAGATTTGAGTAGGCAAAATCTTTTGTGTTATTTGGTTGTTGTTCTTAACCTCCAGCTCAAGATTGATGACATGATATATGGTTTGAGACTTATGCATGGGGCCGCATGGGCTGAGCTTATAGGGAGCATGGTTAGAGACACCCTCGGTAGGTTGGTGTGGGCCCAAAGTATCTCACAAAACCTCCAACTAGTCCGTCAATCTACGGAGGCGAAGTCGGAGGTAGACCGATATTTGGCAAGGGATCTTCTCTCATATACGGAAGGGTTTGATATATTAGGTTGGTGGAAGACCAATGACGTGAAGTACCCTATTATTGGAGAGATAACCCGCAATATTTTGGTCATCTTTATTAGTACAGTAGCCTCAGAGTCTGCTTCTAGTACCAGAGGGCGCATATTGGATCCATTCCAGAGTTCTTTGTCCCAACCACTGTGGAGGCATTAATTGGCACTCAGAATTGGATCAAAGGGACTCAAATTCATGTTTCGGATATTTTTAACTTAAATGAGGTCGACGATGAGGAGGGTGGTGATTAGCCTAGATATAGTAATTGTTGATTTCATTTTGTTATTTTGATTTATTTTATTTATATTCATTTCATTAGTATTAATTTCAAATTTAATTGTTGTCGCCATGCATGATACGACGTCTACCTCCGTTGCAGTATGACTTCACCATATTGGACCTCGACCCACATTGCCATTAATCTTAGCCAAACAAGGATAATACAAACTGTAAAAGAAATATAATTTTCTCATATAAAAGCCATGACTATTGAGATTAATTACCAAATCAAGTGAGCGTTCACCACATATCAGCAAAAACGACTGGCATTCCTTTTCAGGCTGAAGTTGCCCCTGAAAGCTTAATTAAGGGAAGAGGAATTCCCATTCCAAAAATAATAAAGGAGATATTTAAACCCCAGCAATCATGGGATAACCAAAAGAGAGGCGTGAGCAAAATAACACATACTTGTCCTGAAATTATCTTTATGTAACTGAGCTTATGTTCAATTGCTTTTTCTTCTGCCCGGAATACCAAATCAAATATTTCTCATCCTGAAAAACCAAAACAAATCAAAGTCTTGATCATCTAAGTCTAGAATAATCTTTCCTAAAGCAAAGGTAGATAAAGGTAAATAGATTAATAACAACAACAATATTTGTAGGGTGTTGCTTTAGATAAATAGCATAACAAAAATATTTGCATGGTGTTGTTTGGGCATTGAATGTTTTAATTTTGGCTAGAGTTCCACAATGCCCATTCGTTTACTTTGAATATTGATTAACATGGTTCATAGAAAAGAAGCAATCAAATTGTCTGACACAAACCAAGCTAAATGTCTATAATATAAAAAATGAATTGCATTGTGCTATACATGTCATTAGATAATCAAATGTAAGAAGACAATACATAAACCCCAGTTTATGTTTCCTAATCTACTTCAGGATTCTTATATTGGCCTACCCTATACTAAATCAGTATACAAGAACCCATGTACAGCAAATTCATAAGCACTTTCTGATAAATTATATATGCACCTCCATGACAAATTATAAATATTAAAGAACACAAAATAAGGAATATCAGTAATTTATCAACTCCCTTGTTCACACAAAAGAAGCGGTGTAAGTCCACATAAATACATTAAACTATAACAGAGTAAATTACCTTGGGAATCGACTCCAGCTGAGTGGATCAGGAGATGAATGGGACGCTGAATGTTCGACTCCAACCCACTTTGCCTCGGAAAAGGGTCGACGATGATGAAGAACAGAGCCTCAGAGTGAAAAAAATGGGACTTTTTTCACTGGTCTCGACTCTGCATAAACTCACGAAGAAGCCGATTAGTGGGTTTTCGATGGGGCGGAGTCGCGTACATTGCTTACGCGAGAATCACTGGACTGGAGTGGTTCGTGAGTTAGTGGTTTCACTCGGTGGTAGTTGATTAGAGGAAATTTTGTGTGGGCGGTGAGTAATCTGTAGCTAGAGAGAAATGGAGAAGATGAAAGGGGTTGGGGACGACAAATGTGAAATCGGGATTTGGGGGGGGAAATGTAAAACTTTTTCTAGGGTGTTGGCGCCCACTTATTAAAATCACTATTGCGGCGAACTTTTGCGACGCTATAAGGTTTTACTATTTTGCGGCAGTTAAATTCGCCACAACTATCTTAAAACTTGCCGTGTAAAATCAAATACATTTGCGGCGAATAAATTTCGCCACAAAAAACTTTAAAATCGCCGCAAAAGATAAAATTAAAACCGAACCCCTTCGAAGCAGCGTCGAAGCACAAACTCGCCGTGAAAACTAGGCTATTGCGGTAATATTATTTCCAGCGACCAAAAAATCGCTACAATAGCACAGTTTTCTTGTAGTGTCTATTAAAAGAAATATTGAACCTTATCTAGATTAATGGGTGATGGTTGCTTCCCAAATGTAACCCAAAAGTTTTTTTAGTGTATTTTTTTTAAATGTTAAAAAAAACACATAAATTCACTAATAACTTTTTTAAACATTAAAAAAAAAAAAAAACAACAAGGGGGCGCGCTTTTAAGGACACATTTAGAATTAGCAACCAAGCATTGTTCCAATTTTAAAAGTTAATTAGTTGATATGACTTTTACATGAGAAATTATAGTTGTAGTTATGAATATGCAAACGCCGCGCAATCACTTTAAAAAAGTGAATAAATACAAGACTCACATGAAAAGAAATTTAATTTTTTAATAATAAACTCTACTCTTTTTCAAAACGTCATAGCGCTTACACACTTCACGACTGTATGTAACATTCTTCCTTTTTTATGTATTAGTATTATTATGTTATCGTTTGAAAAATTCAAAGGGATTAGACCACACTATTCTAGTGAATAGAAGAACTTTTATAAAACAAAAAGAGTAATGTAAACCGTGAAAGCGATTCCCGTAAATGTTCGTTGTCATTTGATTATTTGAAAGTTGAAACATGTCTTTGTATGGATCAACTCATGTCGAGCCTCAAAAAATTATAATAATGTTTTAGATAACTCTTAATGGTTTGTAACTTTGTCTTTCTTGTTTTCTATTATGATAAATGATTCTTATCACAATGTACCACACAAACATGTAATTTATTATTTTTGTCTTTATATTTAAATACACATATGTACACATAAATATATGTATTTAAATAAAATGACAAATCACATGTTGGTGTGTGAAATGATAAATAGAATTTTTCTTTCTATTATACATAGTCCAAACTCATTTTGTTCAACTAATGATTTTTACAATATATCACTTATTAGTTTATCTATTTTTTGTTTCTATCATGTAAATAATTATTTTTATTCTTTTCAAATATTTCTTCTAACTATAACTGAATTTGTAATATCCTTATATCTTTTCATTTTTGCAATTTCTTATATACAATGTGATATAATTCCGTCCTATATATACAAAATAAAAATATATAAGCCAACTAAAAATTAAAATATAAAAAATGAATATTTCTAATATATTTTTAGAAAAGGATGAAATATAGGTGTTTTAGATTATGAACAATACAAATAATTTGCTTAGGGGGTGAAAATCAAGTAAAAGGAAACAAGGGAGGAAATGAATATATAAATAATAACAAATTATTTATAGGATGACAGTAACTGGAACATGTTGCGGGTTTATTGCATATGAATATAAAATAGATAGTTCTACATGATCCATTGGGCCGGTCTGTTTTTGGACAGAAGTGTATATATTTAAATTTTACATATATTATATTGGAGTAATTAGGGCTGAGAAAAAAATTCAAAAGTCAGACTCCGAAAAAGCGGATTCAAAGTCGAATTTCTTTTTTAATTTTTCAGTCGGAGTCAGAGGTATTGTTGGGCAATCCGATTCGACTCCGACTTTATGCTCCGACTCTGACTCCAACTTTATCCTCCAACTCCGACTCTGAATCTGACTCCAATATTATATATATGTTATAAACATATATATATATTTATCAATATATTTGTCATATATACGACGAGTAAAGTTATACAGTTATATAATCAAGACTTGTATAGTTAGATTCAATAATATACTAGTATGAGTTAATTATTATAAAATAATATACTTATATTATAATATAAACAAATTAATGATAGTTTAGTATTTGTAAATATCATTATATTACTACCATACATAATCAAGTATATAAATAAATTAGACACTAGTATTTAAATAAGTATAGTATAATAAGTTAATAATACATATACTAATTTACTAAAATATAATAACATATAATTAGACACTAGAAAGTCTAGGATATAGTTAAGTTATAAATAAGTTAGACATTAATATAATAATATGTAATACTAATGAATAATAACATGTAATTAGACATTATAGTATAAGTATTGTATATAAATAAATTAGACACTAGAAATAAGTCTAGTATAGAAATAAATTATAAATAAATTAGACACTAGTATAATATAATAACATGTAATTATACACTAAAAATAATATATAATACTATAGTATGATAACATGTAATTAGACAATACAATATAAAAATAAGTTAGATATTAATATAGAAGTCAATTAACAGTGAATGATTTAGTTTTAATTTTTAATTTTTTCAAAAAATTGATATTTAAAAGCCCACAAAAAATTATTTTTTAAATGGGTTAATATGAAACTAAAAAAAAAGAAACCCAAAGTTGAAAATCCAAATACGATTCTGCTCTGACAAATTAGAGTCAGAACGAAACCTATGCAAATCAAAGTTGGAGTCTGATTTAGAGGAATTGGACTCGAACTAAGTCGGTACTCACCATAGAAATAATGATAAATGTAAATCCCAAATGCATAAGCTTACAAGCTTTTTGTAAAAAATGGGGCTATCTAGAAGTGTTTTTGGTATTAACCTTTTAGTTTTGGGAAATATTCTAGTGTTGTTTTATTTTTATTATACAAAAATCATTTTATAAATTAATGTGATTTATCATATTATAAAAGTAAGGTTATGTTTGGCTACCAAAGTATTCTCAACACTTTCTAAGTACTCTCGTATTTTTGAAAATACTTCACTTGCCAAACAACTTAAAATACTCTCAATGGAACCCACAAACCCACTTCAATCTCTACTCATAACTATTCATAAACATTCTATAATACTTATCACTATTATATATAAATAAATAATAAAATCACTATAATATTTATCACTATTAAATATAAATAAAATAAAATCACTATAATATATAAATAAAAAATAAAATCATTATAATATATAAATAAAAAATAAAATCACTATAATATATAAATAAAAAATAAAATCGCTATAATATTTATCACTATTAAATACAAATAAAAAATAAAATCAATATAATATATAAATAAAAATAAAATCACTATAATATATAAATAAAAAATAAAATCACTATAAT
The DNA here is from genome assembly GCA_022457165.1 of Juglans mandshurica. Taxonomy (NCBI): domain Eukaryota; kingdom Viridiplantae; phylum Streptophyta; class Magnoliopsida; order Fagales; family Juglandaceae; genus Juglans; species Juglans mandshurica. The sequence goes on from CM039627.1 coordinate 5,005,820, forward strand.
ATATAAATAAAAAATATTTATCACTATAATATATAAATAAAAAATATTTATCACTATAATATATAAATAAAAAATAAAATCACTATTATATTTATCACTATTATATATAAATAAAAAATAAAATCACTATAATATTTATCACTATTATGTATAAATTAAAAATAAAATCAATATAATATATAAATAAAAAATAACATTACTATAATATTTATCACTATTATATATATAAAAATAAAATCATTATAATATTTATCACTATTATATATAAATTAAAAATAAAATCATTATAATATTTATTATTAAAAATAAAATCACTATAATATTTATGGAATTCACACCTTTTTCACCTACCTATCTAAAAGTTAACAATTCAACATACTTCACACATCCAAATAACTCAAAATACTATTAATGAAACCCACAAACTCACTCCAATCTCTACTCATAATTATTCATAAACATTCTCAACACTTCTTAAGTATTCTCACTATCCAAACATACCCTTAATCTAACAAATAAAATAAAATTATGTCAATTGCTAGAATTGTTGTAATTGTTTTGCGGAGGTAGGACTAGGAGTAATCAGTTTTAGAGTGTTCTCGAATTTGGCGGGAAATTAAAACAATTAATTATTTATTTAATATTTCCGCCATTTTCCTCTGTATTTGCTGTGCTACTATGGAGAACTAATTTTAGGGCTTGATTTCTCTTTTCTTCATCGGACAGATAAGTGGGAGATGGAGAATTCTATCGGCAGAGGCGGAATCGAAGAGAACATCTTGGCTATTCTCGACGCCTCTGAGACTAAAGAGACTCGGGACGCCAACGATGATAGTACGTTATTTATTTGATTTGCTCTTTGCTTATTTATTCTCTGTTTGGTTTCCTAAATAACCGCAGGAAAATAAAAGGGAAGTGAGAGTTTTAGATTTTACTTTTTTGTCGTTCTGGTTCCCGGAAAATGGGAGGTCGAACGCAACTGGAACTGCTGATAAACAGTGTGGGGATTCTTATAGGAGATTCTTAAATTGGAATTTGAATTTCTGAACTTTTCCTACATTTCATACATTTTATGTCTCTTCAATATGTTGATTGATGCGTAGGGATTGCTTTTCTGGAAGCTGTTCGCGCTGCATCGATTGTTCCAGAAAATGGAATACCCCCAACTAAGTAATTGTCTCTGTCTGCCCACGCGTGTTAGTTATCATCTTTATTTTTTTTTCAATTGACTGTTTTTATCAGTTTACTAATCTAAGAAGCCTTATAGCAGTAACCATCATCTCCTCTTTTTTATGGTAAGGATATTGTATATTTACTTGCAAATATGCCAATCAATGTGAATGGAAATTTGTAACTTATTTTCAGGAAAAGAAAACCACAGATTAATGTGTTATGATCGTCTTTATCTAAATGACCACTTTTTTTTTTGTACGAATTTGGTTGTGAAGCAAAATATGTGCAGCGGTGTTCCGGATCTTAAGGGTTGGCAAATCTTTAGAACTGATTATGCCAAGTTTCCAGCTTTTGAATGAATTAGATAAGGTGTTTAATCGACCCCTTTAATTTAATTCAGTTTAAAGGTGCCCAATTATTCTGATAATTTCCATTCTGGTGTAATTTTATTTTTCAATGCAGCGTTACCCTCGGCTGTATTTATCAAGTTCAGATAGATCCAAATCATCCTCTAGTGCTCCACTTGAACTTGTCCTGGTTAAAGAGGTAGGATATAGATATGACAACTTAATGTGTTTCCTCATCCTTTTGGTATAACACATATGCTGCTTCAATTTAAAGATCTTGCTAGATAATCAATCTCCTTTTCCATTTGCTTTTAGGCTTGGTCGCCATTTGTTGCTGACTTAGGTACTAGTAGTAGTGAGAAGGAAGTGGCTGACAAAAACTCGGGTGGACCATTTGACTCTTCTGTGAGTACTATCTGTTGTTCTTGGCTCTGTCTAAATGCTTCCTTTAATTTGTTTTTCTTTTATATTTTATGTAATTTTAACTTAAGGGGTCAAATCACCTGCCAAAGGAAGTTCTAAACCACACCTTAGGCCTCTTTGGAATCTTTGGATGTTGAGATGAGATTAGTTGAGATGAAAAATCTGTGAATAGTAGTAAAATGATTTGAATTAAGATGTTTTATGGAGTTTTGGGAAAGGAGAGAGAAAAAGATGAATAAAAATATTGTAAATTTAAAATATTGTTATAAGTTTTGTGATTTGAAAAAGTTGAATTATTTTTTGTGTTTTGTTTGAAAGTTTGAAAAAATTGTAATGATTAGGTAATGATTAGATGAAAAAGTTAAGATTTGAAATTGAAAAATATTTGTGTTTGAGTGGTGTTTGGATGTTGAGTTGAGATAAGATGGGATGAGAGGAGACCATCTCAACATCCAAATGGGGCCTTAGTGTCTAGCAGTAAATTACTAATGAATATCAAAGGCATGCTTCCATTTAATTTTATAGCAGGTTTTTGCGTTATATAAGTGCATAGACTTTTTCCATGCGAGGAGGAAGCTAGAGGGCTTCGTAGAACATAGGCGCAGAGTGATGGATGATGTTCTCAGTTCTACTCTATATATTCTCTAGTGGGTTTGATTTGTTGAACTTGATTGCAATTCAGCATTTCATTTCATTGTCTCTGCCAACCTCAGGGTTTTCATCTTCTGATACAAGACCTTGCTGAAGTGGCTCGTGATGCAAATTTTAAAACATTAGACACCAAGGTTGGTATCTTTATTTTCCGAGTTTTTTGGAAGGGCATCAAGTATTTGGTTATAATTGATTATAGAGAAGCCGAACAAGTTTAGCTCCCCATATCGCTTTTAGATTTCTCGACCTGATATTATCTTTTGATTTAGATTTCTTGGCCTGTAATTCCTTGTCTGCTTAGAGTATACTTATAGCAGCTCCATCCCCAATACAAAACCTGCAAAATTATTAATTTTTTTTTTAAGTAAAAGAGTTTTTTTTTTTTTTTTTTAATATCTGCTGTAAGTGTTTTATGCTGTTCTACTTACCAAAAAAAGAAAAATGCCATTCTTTCATTGAGTTTTTTAATATCTGCTAGGTTATTGCTATTCAAAGCCAATAGTTTATCATTTTGCTTTTGCACAACTTTCCTCCGTTCTTAATTCATTCTTATTCTTTTTGCAGTCCTTGGGGAGCATGTTGGTGTTCCAGTATCTTTTGAATGTTTTAGAAGGAGATATGCTACCTCGTAAAAGTGGAGGTAAGCTGATATCATTGTTTTTATGCCTTTCATCTTTGGACGGTTTATGCAGCTAATTTTTGTACTGCAGAAACTATGAACTGGACCCTTCTGAGGGAATCTTTGCTCAACATGGTTCTGGTATACTCTTGTCCTTCAAGCCATGAACATTAGGGGATTATCTCTTCCATTATTAATACATAGTCATCAAGTGATTTTTATATCATGGCTCTCGTGTTGTCTTGCTTGCTCTCGGATTTAACTTCCTAATGCCAGTTCCTTGGGGGCACTATTTCTTGTTTAATTGAAATAATGTGAGGATGTTCAAACTAGAGTTCTTTGCAGGGGTCAAGAAAATTAAACTACAAAGTCTTAGTGAGGGATTGCTTGACTGTTATGTGTGGACTGTATCAAATCCAATCTACATTCAGTAATGATCCAACGTATCTAGAGACTTCTGTGGCAAAGCCATCTGATAATTGTGATCCTGCTGTGGCAGTTGCTTTGCCTGAAATAGGAAATAATACTTGCATTGCAATGCAGAAACTTCTGACACTGGTAATTTCCTCATTATCATTTCGTTTAGAGCAGTTTGAACCAGTTTCATCATGAGCTCTAATATTGTCAACCTTTTAGATTATGGAGCTTGATATGTCGAAGAAGGAAGCCGATATGCAAGGTTATACTACCAGAGCTGATGGTGTGAGGTTAAGTTTCTTATATGGTGAAAGTTTTGGCATGCGTTTGTGTCTGCGGGCATCGTGCAGTGCACTGTGCACGCGTTTGTTTTATATGTTTGTTGATAGATGAATGTGTTACTGCAATCTGGTGCAGAACCCCGCTGATAGAGGTAATTCTAGATGAACTAACTTACAATGATGAGATTCTTTCCCCATTTCTCCAGGTATTCATTTACTGCATATTTAGTATTTGCTTTGAGTTTGTAAAAGGCCCATGCTTCCTTAGTTTCTGGTGATTAAGAAGACCTAGATCTTTTTCCATGTTTGTGCCAACAATGAGGATGTTTTGCAGGTTTTCAATGACCCTAAATGGAAGCTGGAAATAATCTTGCAGTATATCTGGAAATACACACCTAAGGTAAGTAGTCAGATTATTGTTCCATGATTTCAATTGTCCCAAAGATTTATATCTAAGGTGTCCAACCTTATATCGTCCTTAAGTCTTTGACGTAGTTATGGCTGCAATACAGCAAGTATCTCCCACTATAAAATATCTTCATAGGTTAATTATATTTCATTTTCGCCAGCCTCCTGTTCGCACTCGGAGATCAAATGGTTCTACGGATGATGCAACATTAAGTGGAGCCTTGAAGTGCTTTTCAAGTACTACAAGTACGAAAAGCATCATAAAAAAGATTGGCATTGAATTAATTCAGTTGCTCTTAGCACATGCTTTTAAGGTGATCCTTTTTGTTTTTCAAACAATATCTGGTAATGTAGTTAAGTAGATAATGATTAATCTTGAGTGATGTTGTTTGTTACTCTTTTATTTTTTTCCATTCCTTGATTCTCGAAGCTGTGGGCTATTAGCTCTGATGTACACTGTTTTACTGCATAGTCATTATTTGTCATATATGTCATTACAGCATATGTTTATATGATTGATTTTTTTGTATCTCTTGACATAAAACCACGATATATATATAACAAGGTTTATGCGTTATGCCTTTATACTTGCCTCACCATGCCGACAGCTAATTTCCTTGCCTTGCAATTTCCCTGTTTTGAAATATTGATCAATTTTATCTTCATTCAGTAGTAACCTCTACCATATTTATCTATCTATTTATGTTTCACTCTCTTTCAGGCTCATTTGTTTCTCTCATCCGGAAAATGTCCTCCTCTAGGTGACCCAGATTCCAAGGAAGATGTGAGAGACAACCCTCTTGTGGAGATATGCGAGAATATGATATCTGCTTTCAATAGTTTGAGAAGAGTAGACGAGTAAGCTCATCACTCATCAGCATTCAGCAGTTAACTTACTTTTGCTGTTTCTCTTTTGTATGAGTTTCTTCTTATGTCCTATAGTAATGTGGTTATCGGATAAGCAAGCATTGCGTAATTAAACCTCGGCCTTTAAGACAGGCATGTTACATGATGTCGGGCATACACATTCAGACCTATTGCGATTTGACCGTAGTTATTGAATATTACTGGAATCCCAATTTTTATATCCTTTTCAATTATTACAAAAAATTGGTTTGGTCATATACTTCCTGTTTTATCACATTTGAGTGGTGGGATCATCAAACAAATATGGGAGCCCAACACCTTCTTAAACATGAACATCAGGAAACTGAGGATATCACTAGGATTACATATCCCTTCAATCAAATCATTTTTGTTCATAGATATCAAAAGGGTCTGCTGTCCATGCATGACAGTATCTTGAGTGTAATACGTTGACAAATGTGGACTTTTTCAGTACGATGCTTCGTGTTAATTAGTTGGCATGGTGTAGGAACATGGAGGTTTTCTCATTTGGAAAAGAAGCACTGTTTACAGCGGCAACAATCCTCTTCACAAAGTCATAGGAGCATGGAACATTTGACTCCTGAAGGATGCCGTGCTGCGGACAACCTGAATTATCAGCAAGCATATTTTCATGGGGCTTGCCGCCTTCATTACATTGCCCATTTTGTAAGAACACAAGTTCAAGAAGTTCTGTCATTCTTTTTACTGTTTTCTTCCACCCTGTACATATTTTTGGTCCGTAATGCTTACGTGCTAACTTTTATAATGTACCAACCCTGTGTTTTTTTATCCCCGTGTATCTATTCCCTAACATACTCTTTTTTTGGCATCAATGTCATCAATCATCACCCAAATAAAATGGATTGACTAAGATTTAAAGAGAGAAAAAGAAAGGAGAGAGAGAGCGAGAGCGAAAGCGAGAAAGAGATCACAGCAACAGATGAAGAGCTTATAATTAAGAGATCACAGCAACAGATGAAGAGCTTATAATTAAGAAATCGTGTCTTACATCCTGCTAAACTACTTGCCGAGTACTGCAGCCTATAAGAAAACTAAGAAACACAATTTAGGAATAATCTGTCATGATTCTTCTACTGCATCATTTGAATTCCTGAAAAGGTTCCAACTCTTCAAGTTAAGCAATTATAATTAAAAAAAAGTAATCAGTACAATGAGGAGAAGTGAATCAAATGCAGCTGCTAAGCTCATTGAGGTAGGTAGTACTCACTTTGGGGATTGTGAGTCCAGCTGCATAGTGACTGGTCCATCATTAATCAAACTGACCTGTATGCCATTGGAAAGATCGAAAGCTAAGTGGTTCTCTAAAGAAAACATTTGAAACAATAGTTGGAATAAACAAGAAAGAAAGGAACTGATATTGTATTACCTTCATCATTGCTCCAAATATGCCATCTACAATCACAAAATTGAAAATAACTATAAGAAAAATCAAACATGACCGCATCTACTTTTTAGCACATCAAAATGTTAATTACAGTCGTGTAGTTAGAGCATAGCTACATTGTAAGGCTTATTAGTGTAGTAGGAATATTGAAACTGGTGCATGCTTGCTTTGAGGAACAATCATGGGAGACGACAGCAACAACAAAAATTGTTATCTACGGTTTCCGGCAAGTCCCTAAGAAGTTTCTCATAAGATTTCAAAAATAGGTCAGTCCATAAACAAACTTTCTAACATAAGTAACTATATCTATCATGCAAATATTAACCTACGCTAACAATCTTTAGCATATTTCCCCGATACAACAAACGAAAACCATTGCTGTAAAATAATCAATGGGCAATTGCTTTCTAGTAACGAGGAATATAATCAACACATAGAAACAATTGTATCCACAACCTTCTCTTATTTTATCTTCAGTAGGACTCTGCATAAAATAGAGGTGCGAACAAAAAATGTGTGGGATATTGATTATACACTTTGTTGGAACCATGATGAACCATCATAGACTTCATCAACTGGATCAACAGATGCACAGTATCAAAATGCATCAGAACAAAACTTTGATTTCATTTTTGATATAGATATGCCTAGCTTGTGTTTCATAACAAGTTTAAACCGCTTGAAACGTATACTAATGTCAGGGCATATTGCAAATATGTATTGCAGCCAAACTTGCTATTCTTACACATCTAGCAGCATATTTTGACATGTTACGAAGCAAAGTGTCAACACAAATACAAATTGGACAAAAAAACACCACCATATACACTAATGTGATTCTAAGGATCTACTCAGTGCTACCCACACGAGGATAACGTTAACATCAAGAAAACAAAAGTAAAGAAAAGAAGCAACATCAACCTTTTATGGCGTCTGGATTATAGGATTTCTGAAACCTCTCTACTAGAGACGCATAGAAGGGCTTTGCGGTCTGGGGCGGCATTGCGACGTGAAAGTCCGGCTTGTTACCCTTCAAGAATCCATACAATGTAAACTGGCTCACTGTCAAACACCATAACATTATTCTTCCCCTATATTTTAGTAATACACTAGCTAAAATTAAAGAAAACAATTGAAATTTCCCAGATTACCTAGAAGAACTTCATAATTTCTCTGCATTACCTGCAGTTAAAATTATTATAAAAGAAGGACCTTTGATTTTGAATTAAATAAATGAACGTTTCAGTAGCAGTTAACTTATATGCGGCACAAGGAAGAAAAAGAAAGAAAGGAAAAGAGAGCTGAAACTACATTTTGGTCCCATCCTCGGCCGGTATTCTCATTAGGAAATAACCTCATATTCAGGACCTTTCTACAGCTGCACAAATCAGTTCATGAATTCGCACATATATATGTAGAGATAGAGATAAACAGAGAAATGGTGGGGGGTTTACACACATACATGTAGTCGGCATCGGCATCGGAATCTGACTCGTGGAGTCCGACGAGGACGAGCAGGCCGGGACCAATTTCTGATACGATGCGCCCCTCGACCTGAAGAAATGCTATTATGAGCCAGTGAAGCAGGGTAAGAGAGACAGATACAGAAAAAGAGAGAAAGAGTGACCTCGACGCTTGCGGAGGCAACTCGCTGAACGACGGCTCTCATTGCTCTGATCGGATGGGCTTTCCTACTGCAAGTAGCCAACCTTGTGGGGTTGGTGGGTCTGGTTGAAAAGGAAGACAAGGCAGAGATGGCGTACATCTTCTTTTCTTTAATTTATTTTGCTTTATTAGAATTTTTAAACGCGAAATTCTTTTTATTTTAATTAAAATAAAATGTATTTTTTCCCCCCGACCCCAAGGAATTGCAAAGAAAAATAAAATCTTGAATGTTTCCATGAAGATATAATATATAACAGAAATAGGATACAAAAAGTGTTCTGAATTAATGTGGTCACCAAATTGAACTGAAAATGGACCAAAAGCCAATCATCTCCACCAAAAACATAAAATTAAAAAAAGAAAAAAGAAAAAAGAAAAGAAAAACACAGCCATCAAGAGATATGCATACTACAGTCTTTTCTTTTCTCTCCATGTTTTCTTCCCCTCTTCACACCAATTGAACCCATTTTCTCCATAGCTTCTGCAAATGCCTGGAAAAAATTATGCTTATCCTTTGCCAAAGTCTGAACCAGTGGTTTGGTCCTTGGGTCCAAAAATAAAGCTTGGTCCGAGGCTAGCAAGCCTAGTTTAGATACCAAATTGCCATAGTAAGCGTGGTCGAACAAGAATGGGGTGGTAACATCAAAGGGTGCTACAATGTCTGTGTTGCCTCCAGAATGGGGGCATGACATTCTCAGTTCCTTGAGGAGCCTTGGATCGATGGCTGGGTCAGGCTGCTTTGTGCCATGATAGTCATACAGCCTGCTCACAAAGTTGTCACAGTGTGCAAATCCCATTGTATGTGCACCCGAGAGGACCACCAGATCCTCTAGGGTTAGCCCTTTGGAGCTGAAGAGCTTGAGCAGCTGATCCACTGTAGAATTTGCTCGTGGGATGTTGGAGGCTACACTTGATGCCATTGATCTTCTTCCGTCCCACCTTCCTTTTTTCACTTGGTAATACGGACCTCCGGCCTGCAACGTAGTATATGAATCCTACAATCTTTAATGCAGCACATTGCAGTGTCATAATTATAGAAAATATTTAGAACAGACGATTACAAGGAATTCTGATCCTCTTAAATGTACTATCCTATTTAAGTGAAATTCCAACTTTTAAGTCCCTTTTTAATAACAGGAGACTTCAACAACTCAACCAACCAAGCACCCACATTTTTAAACCAAAATTTGAAATGTAGCTTGGCACATAAACCAGACCAAACAATCCATTAGCTCCCAGAGAGCAAACTGAAATTCCCCAAATTGGACAGAGTCTAACATATTTATATGATACAACTTTGTACCTATTTACTGACGAACAGATGGTTTCAAAGCCAATAAAGATGGCCTGGACTGTTTCCCTAAGGACGAAATAATCGATCTTGACTTTCATAACGACTGACACTCACAAGTTTTGGAGACCCAAGATCAATGTAGGACAAATAAACATGACGACAAGTTAGGCACATGGAACTCTGTTGATTCATTGGCAGGTTTACTTGTTCTGCAGATAAAGGACTTAAAAATCCTGCTCTCAATCTTTCTATTTCGGCAGCATCAATAGCGAAAAACATATAGTGACAACCACTCTGAATAAGAAAGCTGTGAAAAATAAAAATGGAAAAAAGAAACGCAAGAGATATTCTTTTGTCACGCAAATTTTAGTTATAGACCATTTTCTCTAATGGATGAGAGAAGTTCTGATTATTTGACACAGTAGCTCATTGGTGTGCGTTGTATTTCTCAAGTGGACGCACATGCTTTCACAGGCCATCTAAGAGCATTAACATTTGGAATCAAGGGGCGAGCTAGCACTTCATAAAAATTGATGAAGCGTTATAAAGGATGTAAATTGCCTCCTTGTTAGCGTTTTAACTATTCAACTCCCCATAATTTGAGATTGTAAAATAATAATTAAAGAACAAAGAAGGTGGAAAAAAAGCAGGCACTGACCAAATGCACATAGTCTCTGGCCGCAATTGCTAGAATGTCTGCACAAGATACAACACCAGGGCACCTGCTCTCCACTAAAGCTTTGGCCTTCCTAATGGTCTCAAATCCCTCCCCTCTTAGGTCCCTGTTATCCTCTGCATCCTTCTCCGCCAACATTTTGCTTCCCGGCTTGGATGATATCAGTATTGATGCATCACAGCCCTTCAAGCAAAAATTGAGACAATAAATAATAATAGAAAAAACTAAAAGTGATATGTCTGATAAAAAACTTGAAATGCACTTAATGAACATGAATTAATGTTATCTAAGATGCATCAGAGCAATGGTGCGTGCTAGATCATGATATGATATGCTATGCTAACATCTAACATGGGCATCGGGCATGCATGCAAAACCAATGCATTCCTTGGAATTATGCTTACTTCTACGAAGCAGTCATGGAAGAAGAGGCGAATGGTAGCAGGCCCAGAAACTGGTTCTTCTTTGAACTGTTGGCTGGTGACGGACCCAACGAGCTGCTCAAGTTGAGGGCATGCTTTGGCGTAATAGTCAATGGAGAGTTGGCGGGGACTGCGAGTGGTATTTTTGGGTTTGGCTACACACATTGTGATGTGGAGGGTAATCAAGCAAATGATGAGCAAACAAGTGAAAACAAAGACAGAAGAAGAAGAAGAAGAAGAAGAAGAAGAGACAGACATGGTTTGGACTATGGGGCAGCTTAGGACAAAGGATGAATAGTGAGAGAATATAAAACGTTTAAGACCAGGTGTGAAAGTTTGTTGGGGACAAATTGCCGTCTATAAAAATAGAGAATCAATACCCGTGAGGCCCTAAAGTTTGAAACATGGGGTTAAATATATAGATATATATTTATCTGGGGTGTGTCTGAGTGAGAGACAGATGCAGTTGTGGAAGAACAAACACGGAGAGGAAGAAAAACATGATGATGAAAATGGAGAAAGAGCCAAAAGAAAAAGAAAGGCCTTGGAGTTAGTAAAACAAATTGTTTTAAGCTCGAACCCAGCTAAGACGACTTGGCGACAAATGGTTGCATAAATGGGCTGCTTTTACTAAAATAAAACGTGGGGTCTGATATCTAGATGCTTATTCTTAATTATCAGATTATACGAAACTATATATATTTAGGATGCGAGACCACTCACGGGTATGGACAATTGACAATCATGTTCAATCACTCTTGATTGACACACCAAATTATGATCCAGAGTGAGAGAGTAGCTAGGCATCTTATTACATGGCCCACAAAAAACGTTTTACTGAATGTATTATGTGAGAGACATTAATGATAGTTTTAACGCCTAGTGCACAATGGGAGTTTTGACAAACAGATTAAAGGCATTGAAGAAATGCTACTGATTTTGATTGCAGAAATAGAATGCAGTGCAGAAGTACTGGTGGGGTTAGAGTGAGCGACCACTACAAGTCTACAACCAGGCAATAAAGAAAGAGCAATTCTAAGCATCTACCTACACTTTCCACACACCATGCATTTAATTTTATTTATTTATTTTTTTTTAACTTAATACACTAAGTGTGTAGAGTGTGTGATAAATAGTAGAGTGTGAAGAAAATTTTTTCATAAAAAAATATAATAGACGTAAGCGGACGGAAGATGAATGGCTTATTTACTTTACCTCATAAAAGACAGCATTAATAATAAGTGGATGAGTAAGCTTTTTGCCGTGAGAATAGTAAAAGCTGGTGGACCATGTTACTCTGTCCTCATTCCTTGCATTAAAACAGATGGGAAGAGAAAAGGTTTGAAAATACAAAAAGCTCTTGCACTGGCAATCTGCACACTTCAGAATGTGTTATTGCCATTCTAATTTTTCATGATAGTTCAATATTCCCACCTTATTAACATTTGAAAAATTGAACTTTTTCTGAATTCATTGAATATCAATATTCTTCGTCTTAAATTTTATCATTTTAAATTTGACATTGTTCATTTTTACAAAATTTTTCATTTCATCTAATCATTATAATTTTTTTAAATTTTCACACAAAATAAAATAAAATAAACAATTTAACTTTTTTCAAATTCTAAAATAAAAATAATATTAAAAAAATATATTCTAATAATATTTTATTTAACTTTTAACTTTTATTTCAACTCATCTCATCTCATTTTATCTTATCTGTAAAACAAACGAGTCCTTAAAATGATATTTTAAGTGGTTAAATTCAGAAATGAGTTAAGATGGGTTGAGATTGTTTGTGAAATAGTAGAATAAAAGTTGAATTATTTATTATATTTTATGTAAAAATTTAAAAAAAATTATAATAATGAGATGAGTTAAGGTAGATTTTAAACGCAAACGTTTAAGACCAGGTATGAAACATTCATCTTCTGGTCTTACACTCTTTAGGTTTGAGAAAAACATTCATCAATTTAATTTCTTAAAAAAAGGAAGTATTTTAGGAGTCTATAATATAGGGAAAATGCTGGGTAGTTAGACTGCCCATCAACTGGGTTTGGATCAGGATCAGAACCAAAAAAATAAATGAAGCTGTGGATGAGAAAGCCGGTGGGTGTGCAGTGTCCACCCATTGAACAGGAATAATGCTCGTCTGCTCACATGACTCGAGCCTCGAGGCCGTCCTCCCTCAATACGAAAATGTTGAAAAGAATTTATAAAAAATTTATTTTTTAAAATTGATACGTTAAAAATTATTAAAATTTAAAATTTGAATTTAAAAAATAAATTAACAGAAAAAATCTTATAAATAAAATTATAAATAAAAATACATATAACACTATTCTAATAAATAACATGTTATTTCCTTCAACAACTCGGAATCAGAATTTCAAAACCTTGTGCCCCTTTGCCTTCCTTTGCAAGAGTCATGTCTACTCCTTTGTCTCCTCCAACTTCAAAAGTGCTGGCCAAGATCCAGCACAACTCCCGATTTGGAGACGTGCTTATATGGTTTTACCTTGGCTCAATAGATAGTTCTATTCATTGTATTGTTTGATTTTACTCATTTTATTTATTTTCTTGCTCTCTTTTACAGCATGTATCAGAACTCTCTCTTTTTTATCACTCTTTTTTGAACATACGGAGAAACAAATGCACAGCAAAAAAGTACAGTAAAAAAATACAGAGCAAAAAACGTACAGTAAAAAAAGGCACAGAAAAACTTATAGTAAAAAAATGCATAAAAAACACAGTAAAAAAACACATAGGAAAAAAAGAAACGCACAAGAAAAATGTATAGTAAAAAAGGCATAAAAAAAGCAGAAAAATATTAGAAGCAGCCACTGTTGGCAGCAGCCACTTTTGCACACCCTATATGGCATCATCTAAACCACATATTTTCCAAATTCAAAATTATTACCGTGATGAGAGAGAGCGGAGATGAGAGAGATTGAGATGAGAGAGAGAGCAGAGATGAGAGAGAACTGAGATGAGAGAGAGAGTGGAGATGAGAGACAGAGACCGAGATGAGAGAGAGAGCAGGCGAGAGATACGATGAGAGAGAGACTGAGATGAGAGAGAGACCGAGATGAGAGAGACAGCGAAGATGAAAGAGAGACGATAAGAGAGAGAGAGCATAAGGGATGAGAGAGAGAGAAAGTCGCTCGAGGAGAGAGAGAGAGAGAGAGAGAGAGAGAGAGAGATGATGAGGGATGAGAGAGAGAGAGAGAGTCGATGAGAGAGAGAGCCGACGAGAGAAATCTGATGAGAGAGAGAGTCGAGGAAAGAGAGAGCTGATGAGAGAGACACTAGAGCGAGAGAGAGATGATGAGAGAGAGGAAGAGAGAGAGAGAGGGGTAGAAGTCGTCTGTGCGTTTTGCACCAAAAATAAAAAACAAATGGACTTGAAGCAGCCACGTAGTGTATGTAATGTGTACACAGCTACAGTGGCTACTACGTAACAACACTAAAAAAAAGCACAGAAAAAATGCACATAAAAACGCACGTAATAAAAGGCAGAGTAAAAAAACGCATAATAAAAAGAGAAATTCTAGTCCTAGGCCGGTCTATTCTCATACACCACACTCTGATGATCTGGCAAACCCGGTCCACTAAAAAAAGTGGTTCCTCTTCTCTCCTCCAGTCCCTCTGCTCTCCCCTCCCATGTTCCCTCTTCTCTCCCCCAGTCCCTCTGCTCTGCCGCCTCCCGTGTTCCCTCTTCTCTCCCCCAGTCCCTCTGCTCTGCCCCCCTCCCGTGTTCCCTTTTCTCTCCCCCAGTCCCTCTCCCCTCCCTCTTGCAAATCGAAAAATCCTAAGAGAAATTCCCCTCGAATCCATCCCTCCCTCCTCTGCCGAATCCTTCTCCCCCCTCCCTCGTCCGAAGCGAAAAACCCTAACAGAAGAGGCCCTCGAAATCCATCCCTCTCTCCTCTGCCGAATCCCTCTCCCCCCTCCCTCTTCCGAAGCGGAAAACCCTAAGAGAAATCCCCCCTCGAAATCCATCCATCCCTCCCTCCCTCCCTCCCTCCCTCTACCGGATCCCTCTCCCCCCCTCCCTATTTCGATTCAAAAAACCCTAATAGAAATCCCCCCTCGAGATCCATCCCTCCCTCCCTCTACCAAATCCCTCTCCCCTGTTGACACCATCCCTTTCTCCCTTTGCCGAAACGAAGTAGCTTAGAGGTATGCTTTTTGAGCTGGTTTTTGATTTCTGATTATGATAGTGATTTATGAGATATGCATTATTTAGGAAGTAGTTAATTAGTTATTGATAATTACTAATTGCTTCTCATACTTGCTCTCCTATATTTTGGGTATTATTTTCTTTAAATTTGCAGAAATATTTTTATCATTATACATTCATCATGAATTGGCATTGTGGGTGTAAGTTGACCACCTATATGGGGCTTAATGCTTCATTATTCGATAGAAATATGAACTGATATCTCATTGTTGGTGTATGATGCTTGTTTTACTATATTGGGAGAAGAGAGCCTTATACTTGAGCATTGCTTTGTTCAGTTGTTTGGTTCATTTCAGCTCAGTTTATCTGCGTCACTTCAGCTAGATAGAAAGTCTAGCCTTATGATTTTAGTGTCATTTTTTCTCCTAGCACTGTAATGCTCAAGTAAATTTTGAAACATATGCATGTAAAAGCATTTGAGCATGTGCATCTTGATTGGCTTAGTAAAACAATCTTTTGGGTTGCAAAGAATGTACCAGTCAATTGCATATATTGTCAAAATTCATTTCCCAACCTTACAATTGGAGGAACGTATAAGATACTGACCTAGTCCTCCAATAGATGCCACTAATAATGTTGATGTCTGCATATAGACAAACCTTGTAATGAGAGTCCACTATATCAATGCCGTAGGCTTTGTCAGCACCAACACCACAGTAATATGGTCCCTATTGAGCAACAACTAAAACTTCATATAACACGAAATATGAATGTTTTCATATGCTCGGATTCTGTGATATGCTTTGTATTGATATGCTTGGATTATGTGACATATTGTGTATTAAACTTTTGGTTTCTCAAAAATGCAAATCATAGTTTCTCTGTCTATTTGAAATGGATCTATGTTATGCTATTGATTTTTTGGGTCTTGGTTGAATGGTGGAGTGGTGTTGGTGGGCCATGTGATGGACAGATAGGTATTGAGATGATGATGCATTACCAATACATGTTTCTTACCATTTGAGTGGGTTAGGGGTAATGTACTTGCGACTACTTGAGTCATATATTTTCTCTCTAAATTGCTGGAATTGAATGTGCTGAATGTTTCATTTAGATCACCTATGGCATCGAGTCAATCATCATGTGTTGTTGATGGGTTACAAATAGAAACACCAACTTGTTGGTGTGTCTTGAAAGCCCCATTGAAGATCTCTCATACTAACAAAAATTCTGAAAGAAAATTTTACGCCTGCCTGAAGTACTTTTTAATTTGTCATATTTAACAATCTTGGAATTGACAATTTGTATGCAGGGAGAAGAAATGTGTCAATTCTTTATATGGGCAGATATACTTCAATTGGTAGAGGAGAAAATACGCATAAGAGAGAATGCAGCTCGAAAAAGGGAGGACGATTTACTGTTGCCCGAGTATGAAGTTCAGAAAACGAAATATAAACTAGTTGAGAGAGAGAATGTTCTTTACAAGCAAGAGAAGAAAATTGGAAAGCAGCTCATAGAGAATAGATGTGCACGAATATTATTATGTATTTATTGGGTGTTATCAATTGTAATAATATTTGGTTGCCTTGGACTATAAATGTATTTTGAATAAGTAAATTGTAGATGAATGGTACAGATTAATGTATATTAATTTTACTGTTTTAATGTTAAGGCTTGTGTTGGAAATCTTTTGTTAATTGTACTGTTTTACTGCACTGCTTTGGGATGACACATATATTGTAAACCAGAGCTAAAATTACTACCACGAGCATACAAAACAATACCCAACTACATCAGAACACCTAATATAGGTGGCGATATATCACATGCTTCCAAAATCCATAAAATACAAAATAAACCCAAACTACATCAAAATACATCACATGCTTCCAAAAACATATCCAAACTACATCAAAATACATCACATGCTTGCAAAATCCATAAAAATATAAAAAATACCCAAACTACATCAAAATACATCACATGTTTTCAAAATCCATAAAAATACAAAACATAGCCAAACTACATCAAAATATATCACAATCTTCCAAAATCCATAAAAATACAAAACAATACTTAAACTACATAAAAATACATCACAGTCTTCGAAAAATGCATAAAAATACATCACAGTCTTCCAAAATCCATAAAAATACAAAACAATACCCAAACTACATATTTTCTACGTCACAGTCTTCTAAAATTCATAAAATTACAAAACAATACCCAAACTACATATTTTTTACATCACAGTCTTCCTGGAGCAGCTACTCATTGCTCAATGGCATTGGTTGTGTGACAGTACTACATTGTGTTAGAACTACAAAATCATCATTGGCTGCACTGGGTATCTACTTCTAATTTAAAGTAAAAAAAAAATCGCCATTAGAGAGTGGTTATGAATGCAGTGTGAAGCAATATAGAATTAATACACAAAAAATTTTTACCTCAACATTTTCTGGAGCTTCCAACACCTCACAATCTTGATTCGTATCATCAAATATTTTTGTGCGTATCTAAATAAGTTGAGAAATACAAAAATATACATCCGTTAGAAAGAAATATGCATGCAGTGGAAAACAATGCACGTAATAAATACTTGGAGAAAATTTATTACAAGTTTCTTCTTTCGCTTGGTCGCAGCCTTCTCAACAGGCGGAACTTTCCTTTTTGTTGGTGGCCTCCCTTTCCCTCTGACAATGTGTGAGCTTAATATTTTCTTGCCCTTGTCCGTGACCATAGTCTCTGTTACCTTCGTTGAACTGGACCCAAGTATTAATCCTTTAAATTGATTCTCAAACTCATCCAAGTGGCGCATGAATACAGTGACATGGGCATCAATCGACGATACACGAGTAGCTAATTTCACACATCGTTTCACCACAAACTCATACCTCCGTGAATCCGCATTTTGCCGCAAGTCATCGTAGCTACTTTTTACCACTGTGTATATCCTCTTTAAGTCATTTCTCCATCGATCTAACAAATACTTCTCTGGTAGCGCATGAATCTTATTCATCTGACAAACGTTCAATGCATGCCTACATACAATCCCTCTCATCTCAGACAATGCATATGTGCATTTCATATCAATCTCCTCATGGTTAAAGTAAACTGTATACTTTATGCTCTTGACATGATCATCATCTGTCGTTATTTCATCTCCTCATGGTTAAAGTAAACTGTGTACTTTATGCTCTTGACATGGTCATCATCTGTCGTTATTTCATCTAAAACATAGTAGGTGGAAATGCAACCCTCCTTACTGATAAGTATGCAATTACATAAAATCATTCCTCAGACCTCTCTTTGAACCTATTTAAATTTCGCATTCATATATATCGTTTTAAACTGCATTTCAATCTGGAACGCATATGAACATGGGATGGTTTGGTTAGAGGAATTGAAATCAACTGTCGTCTCGACCTCCACCTTCTTCCTAAGCACATTGTCAAATTGATCAATGAATTCTTTCAATATCGTACCCGAATGCACAAACCCATCAAAGAAAGCATTCATGCTTTCAGAACGCTGTGTTGTGCTCATGCCAGCCCAAAAAACACCTGTAAGGTATACCGGTTCCTAGAATGACCTCTTGTTATACAACCCTTGCAGCCATGCATTTTCACCTAGCTCATATTTCTGAATAAGTTGTCCCCACTTCTCCTCAAACTCATCACATGTCTGTGAATCATATAGGGCACTCTGGATGGCAGTCTTCAACCCTGCGTTGAAGGTAGAGTGAGATCCCAATTTTTCAGGCAGTTTTTACATTATATGCCATAAACAATATCTATGGAGCGTGTCTGGAAATACTAACGCAATAGCAGCCTTCATTGCTCGGTCTTGGTCTGTTATGATTGCTTTTGGAGCCCGACCATCCATGCACTCCAACCATGCTTGAAACAACCATACAAAAGTACTTGTGTCCTCGCTTGAAATCAAGTCAGCCCCTAACAATATAGACTGCCCATGATGATTTACATCAACAAATGGAGTAAATGGCTTACCGTATCTATTTGTTAAATATATCGTATCGAAGGTGATAACATCTTCGAAATACTCATAAGCTGCTCTACTACGTGCGTCAGCCCAGAACACATTTCTAAATCTCAACTCCTCATCCACATCAATTACATAAACAAAACTATCATTCTGCAATCTCATCCTCTTGAAGTACTCAGTCAGTACTTCGCCACCACCTTTACCTAGTCTTAATTGTCGGGCTTTGTCAATAAAATTTCGATAATCTTTTTCTTGAAACTGTAGATTCTCGAACCCTCCCTCTGCATCAACAACAAGTGCCCCGAAATTCTTGTACATTTGAATACCTGCTCTGTCGTTCAAATCAAGCATCCTTTGACTGTATTCGTCTAAATTCTTGTGCGATCTAAAGAATCTAGACTTTTGTGGCCTGACAGTACTATGATTATGGGCAATCTCAACAGTGGTCACCACCCAAGTACCCTCCACCAAGTGAGCATTTATCCTTGCCTTGCAATCCGTTTTAATAGTTGGATGTGGCCTCAAGATATTACTATGACTAGGATGATACTTCCCGCCACACGCACACCCAATCATCAAATACTTCACCCTCCCATTAGCCTCTCTCTTCGTCCTTTGTGTTATGACACAAAAACCTTGTTACTAGGCATATCGCATGTAATAGACCATAAGCTCATGATCAGTGGCAAACTTCATACCAAGTTCGGGCTCCTCCTCAACTCGGCCATGATCATCAACATTTTCTTCATTTATCTCCTCGACTTCTGTCTCTACATCTAATGAAGTACTTCCAACATTATTTTTACTTTCAGATATAAATGGCGATGACTCCGCAGTCTCCAGATTACTTGCGGTCTTTTCAAAGCTTGTCAAGTCCTCTCCGATAGTCGACAAAGTGCATGGTATTTGTTAAAGACGGTCCGAACCCTCCGCATTAGTTGACATGAACGTTGTTGGAAAATGTGGCATTAGTGGGGGCTGCAATTAGGCACAATGTTAGAACAAATAAAAATCCACGCATAAAAAAAAAAATAAAAGATTAGAAATGAAACTACCTGGTTCGTTTGTTGAACACGACCCGAGTCCTCCGCATTAGTCGACAGAGGGTAGATGAATGTTGTTGGAAACGGTGGCATTGGTGGGGGCTGCAATCAATCAGGCACGGTGTTAAAACATATAAAAAAACACGCATAAAAAAAATAAAAGATTAGAAAGTCATCTACCTGGTTCGTTTGTTGAACATGACCCGAGTCCTCCACATTAGTTGACAACGATGGCATTGGTGGGTGCTGCAATCAATCAGGCATGATGTTAGAACATATAAAAATCCACGCATAAAAAAAAAAAAGATTACAAAGTCATCTACCTGGTTTGTTTGTTGAACATGACCCGAGTCCTCTGCATTAGTCGACGGAGGGTAGATGAATGTTGTTGGAAACGGTGGCATTGGTGGGGGCTGCAATCAATCAGGCACGGTGTTAGAACAGATAAAAATCCACGCATAAAAGAAATAAAAGATTAGAAAGTCATCTACCTAGTTCGTTTGTTGAACACGACCCGAGTCCTCTGCATTAGTCGACGAAGGGTAGATGAATGCACTTAAGGAAAAATTTTGGAAGGTTAGAAAGGAATCTACCTGGATCGTTTGTTGAAGACGACTCGACTCGTCCGCATTAGTCGACGGAGGGTAGATGAACGTTGTTGGAAAACGTGGGGGCTGCAATCAATCAGGCATGGTGTTAGAACGGATAAAAATGCACGTATCAAAAAAATAAAAGATTAGAAAGTCATCTACCTGGTTCGTTTGTTAAACACAACCCGAGTCCTCCACATTAGTCGATGGAGGGTAGATGAATGTTGTTGGAAACAGTGGCATTGGTGGGGCCTGTAATCCAACTCAGAGTTAGAACGGGTAACAATGCACTTAAGGAAAAAAAAAATAGAAAGTTTAAAATAGAATGTACCTGACTTCCCCATGTGTATATATATGAATTCGGATATGCATTTGGATGAATCATAAATGGTGGGTAGTAAGCATTTCTTAGACAAAGAGAGACCTACAATACACAAATAAAAATACATTAACTATTGAAATTGAGACACCTTCCTTTTATTATTGACCAATGTATCATACCTGAGTCGGTGGAACTGGTAAAGAAGGGCTGGGTGACCTTCTATCTTCCTCTTTGTCCATCACTCTATTTCAACTGATTTTTTAGATAGACATTACAAGGAAAAAACCATTAGTCCATTATCATAATATTAAATAGACATTACTAGAACAAAACACTTTTGGTTACTGCTACATTTGTGACTTTTCTATGCACTAGGTATCAGCTTATTGTTATCTTATTTTCGTATCTTTTAGTTGGTCTTCTTAGTGTGCCTCTGACTTGTGTATTTTATATTGAATATTGTTAGTTTAATTATTTTGGGAGTTTTAAGGTTGGAAAATTGTATTTAAAACAGCCTCTACTTTACTTTGAACTTTACAACAATGTTCAATGCTCAAAAGAACACTTTCAGTTTACATTTAGCTAATTTAACAAGTGAAAATGGTATGCAATGCTCAAAAGAAAATCAAATACCATGTTATGCTAAATGGGCTACGATACTAACTGAATTGTAAAGTTCAAAGTAAACTAGATGCTGTTTTGAATACAATTTTTCAACCTAAAAACTTTCAAAATAATTAAACTAATAATGTTCAATATAAAATGCTCAAGTCAGAGGCATACTAAGAAAACCAACTAAAACATACGAAAATCAAATAGAAAAGTCACGAATGTGGTAGTAACCAAAAGTGTTGTTGGTGCAACTCTATGAATCAGATTCCCTAAGATATAAGGCTAAGAAACAACTTAGCAAATCCAACCAAAGAGGATTAAGCAGTAAAATGGATGACCACAATGTAGACGGCGGAAGGCAGACGGCACAGCACATCGAGACAGTACGGCAGAAGGCAGTCAGCATGCGGACGACGGCAGATGAGTGGCAGGAACCGAGCGGGAGAGAGAACGACGACAGACGAAGGTAGACGGCACGCGGACCATGCCAGATGGAACGTGAACGACGGCAGGAACCAAGCAGGAGGGACGGGGTTGCAGGAACCGAGCGGGAAAGACAAATTCAAATGCACTGTTTTGGGAGAAAATGACAGATGCGTTTTTGAGTATTAAGTAAAACGCCTTGTTTTACTGTAGTAAATTAAAAAAAAAAACCACATAGGCAGTGTGTGGTGTTAGTTACTGTAGGAGCTTAAGTATAGAAGAACTCTAAGAAAAAAATGCATGGTAAGAAAACGTATAGAAAACAATGCACAGGAAAAACGTACAGAAAAAAGGCATAAAAAACGCACTTACAAAAACGTACAAAAAAAACGCATGAAAAAAACGCACAGAAAAAACGCAGAGGTAAAAAACGTACAGAAAAACGCAGAAAAAAACGTGGAGAAAAAAGGCACATAAAAACGTACGTAAAAAAACGTACAGGAAAAACGCATAGGAAAAAAACGTACGAAAAAACGCTAAGAAAAAAACGTACGGAAAAAGTACGAAAAAACGCATAGGAAAAAAACTTACGGAAAAACGCATAGAAAAAAAACGTACGAAAAAACGCTAAGAAAAAAACGTACGGAAAAAAGTACGAAAAAACGCATAGGAAAAAAACTTACGGAAAAACGCATAGAAAAAAAAACGTATAGAAAAAACGCATAGGAAAAAAACGTATAGAAAAAACGCATAGGAAAAAAACGTACGAAAAAACGCATAGAAAAAAACGCATAGGTAAAAAAACGTATAAAAAAACGCATAGGAAAAAAAGTACGAAAAAACGCATAGAAAAAACGCATAGATAAAAAACGTATAGAAAAAACGCATAGGAAAAAAACGTACGAAAAAACGCAGAGGAAAAAAACGTACGAAAAAACGCATAGAAAAAAACGTATAGATAAAAAAACGTATAGAAAAAACGCATAGGAAAAAAACGTACGAAAAAATGCAGAGGAAAAAAACGTACGAAAAAACGCATAGGAAAAAAAACGTACGAAAAAACGCATAGGAAAAAAACGCATAGATAAAAAACGAACAGAAAAAACGCATAAAAAACGCTCAGAAAAAAACGTACACAAAAAAAAAAACGCACAGTAAAAGAACGTTGAGCAAAAATAGGCACAGAAAAAAACCGCACTAAAAAAAACGCATTGCTGTAAAAAATAGTTCAGTATACGTGGGCCCCATGAAATATAAGCTTCAATGCGGAAATTTAAAAATCCAACCCAGTTGCCTTTTCAGCCATTCCGGCCCACGAAGCCCAGTCTTTGTCCTACTGCTGGGCCGCTGGCCAATTCGCAACTGCCTCCTTCTCTTTCCAGGTTCTCTACGTCCGGTCCCGACTCCCGAGCCTCATCATCCACAGCTACAATTATCGACTATCGTACTCCATCCGCT
The DNA here is from genome assembly GCA_022457165.1 of Juglans mandshurica. Taxonomy (NCBI): domain Eukaryota; kingdom Viridiplantae; phylum Streptophyta; class Magnoliopsida; order Fagales; family Juglandaceae; genus Juglans; species Juglans mandshurica. Next base: position 5,029,125 of record CM039627.1, read on the forward strand.
TGATAAAATTCTTCGACAGATCCCCCCGTCTCTTATTGTCTTCTTCAACTTGGCTACACTAGGGATGACGAGTCTCAGTCACAGATAGGACATGAGACCTAACTCATCTGGGTTCAGCCGTCTGAACCCCGACTCGCATCCAGTCACCCTTTGAGAGCATTGTATGCAAGTTTCAAACTCTAGGCTTTGAAGGTTTAAAATACAGTTCATATCTATCGAATTTTACATTTGGAGTCTGAATATGCAACGTTTAACATCAGGGATTTTGAGAATCATAACTTCTTCTTCTTCTTCATCAACAACACAACTCAGCCATGCTTCAACAGCCTGTGTTTTCCCGAAACATTTTTTCAGTGCCTTGTCTCTGCAAGAAAATCTCCAAAAACTGCAAGAGAGAGCGCTCCAGGGCGGTTTTGTGAAATGGGGCTCGCTTGGTTTCTGTAGGACATCAAGGTTTGCCACCGGGTTCACGCCATTGCAGCCGAAGCCGTTGGACTCGATTATGGATGTCGAGAGGGTGAAGGATCGCTCGCCCGAGGACATCACTTCAATTTGGGATGATGTAATGTCTGAAAATTTCCATTGAATTTTCTTTCCCTAGGATTTGAGTTTTCAGAAGTTCTAAATTATTTTTTTAATGGGGTTTGGTCTAATAAAATAGTTTCTTTGATCAGTTTGGGTGCTTGACAAGTTACAAGAAATCGGTGCATTTGTTTGTGTGTACATTTGAGGGGCTGAAACAAATAGAATCAAGCTTATTGTCGTGATGACTTCTAAATGTATCTAATACGATTATGATCATTGACTTGCTCTTATAGAGATGGATTTAAAAGATTCAGACACACTTTTAGTATGTTAAAAAAGGAACTTTCAGTATGTGCTATATGGCGTATCTAATTATCTCTTATTGGTGGAGGGGCTAGGCCAGATTTAGACAATTTACCCTCTGGCTAACTTACTACTTCAATATCAACGAGTTCTTATTGCAAATTGGTCAAAGTGTTGTTTTAAGACAATTCTATTGTTGATTTTTTCTGTAGGCATTACTCCCTACTCTTTGCTGCCATTACCTTCTTTTTTTGTCTCACCGTAATAGAACGTTTAGAAAAATCCACAGATGTTTCTCTTTTGCTTCTCGGGAGAGGAAATGTCTCTGCGTACATGACTCTGAAATTCTTATTACTCCCAAGTTTACAAGCTTTTCTAAATTCTTTGGCCAAACTTAGAACGTGCCTTGTAGAATAAGCCTATTGTTGTCGAACACCTATATTACTCAATGAAGTTGCATCCAAGGAATTCCTTTTCTTTGTAAAAATCTATGAATGGTCATTTTGAGTATCTTTTGCATGGACTATGCCTTCATATTAAACCTTATTGTTGTATTTTCGGAAAGATAATATTTCTTTTGGCAACTTGCATATTATGAGTGAATTGAATATCCTTATTTTGCAGCAAAATTGCAACAACATTGAACTTTTTTCGTGTCCATAATTAGTTATTGTTGGAGATGTTGTGTTTTTCAGTATCACTTGGGAAGAAGCCATATTGGGGCATCTATGAGAGCAAATCTTTATTATTTGTTGGAGCAAAGAGCTGCAGATTGGTAATCCCATTAGATTATGTTTTTGTCCCCTTTGACACATTTTTATTAAATTCTAAGTTATTGAAGAAAAAAGAAGAAAAGATGTTTACATCTTTTGTATGTCCTCTTTCTATATTTTGCCAATCATACTTTTATATATCATTCAGCCGGTATTTTGTCATTCCTTTGTGGAGAGGAAGTGGTTATACGACAATGTTTGCACAAGGTACGGTTTCTAATCACAGGCTTTATATCCTATTGTCTTCATAATTATTAGACGTTGCCATCTTTATTAACATTGATTTTTGATGTTCTCGACTCTGTTTGAGGAGTGATATGCTCTGTGAAATGAATTGAGATTATTAATCACATCACCAGATTCACCTACACCTAAAAGATAGATTCAATTTAGTAGTCTTAAAATATCTACGAATGGTAGTGAAATAATTGCATTTGGATGCTAAGCATATCTTAGAATATCTGTGAATAGTAGTGGAATTATTTGTGAATAATAGTGAATAGTTTATGAATAATAGTGAAGAAGTATGACAATATCGGAGAACAGTTGTGCTCCCAAATATGCCAGTGCATAGAGTTTTTCTTCTGCTTTGGGTTCCTCTGCTTGGGGAACCAATTAGATAGAATAGACATTTTCTTTTCGTTATATTTATCATGTGGTCCTTAGCAGACTCAATAACAAGATAACATAGTTTATCTTGGTTATTTAAATGAGAATTATAATCTGTCCACCACCCTTCTCACGGAGCTGTATGTGGACGTTACCGCTCATACAGCTCCTGCTGCAAGCAGTTAGCCTTCCCCTTTGTCTGCTGCCATCACTGCACAGATGCCTGATGCAACTCATGAAAACAGCTAACAATAAACGAAGGGGAGGTGACTTAGTATGAAAATCATCTCACCCTGCACTGGCATATTTCTTGGCTTAGATTATAGAAGGGGACCGTATTACTTTAACAATCTCAATATCCAAACCTCATATGTGAAGCATAATACCTTTAGCATTCTTAAAACATCTTTGAAAGTACTAGCTGTCTTGCAGTGCAGATGCCACACATCATTTTCACTGGTCTTGAAGATTACAAGGCAAGAGGAACTCAAGCTGCCCCATACTTCACCGTGTCCTATTACAAAGACTTTGCTGAAAGGAAGGGCTTGGTGCTTACCCGTGGTGATGTAGTGTTCACCAGCAAGCTTAGTGACACAGAGGCAAAATGGCTTTTGGAGACTGCCGAATCTTTTTATCTGAATGATGCGAGGTACAAGCTGGTTGAACAGTTCAACAAAAAAACACATGATTTTGAGTTCAAGGATGTCTTGCAAGCATTAGACATGCCCATTCTGTGATCTGCCAAAAGACAGGAAGTTCTGTTAATATTGAGCGGGAGAGAAGGATATAGATAGGAACTTTCTTGCAGCATTACGTTTTGATATATTAAGAAGCAACTAGGTGGGAGATTTGGAAGTTAATTTCATGTAAGAGCACATTGAAGGTTCTGGTTTTGCTACGGTTCCGTTTTCTTCAAAAATAAGGTTCTGGTATTCTCTTTTTCCCCCGATTTAAATTACCAACTTTTGCTCGCTTCTTTAAGCACTATAAGGTACGATTGATATGATCTTGTTTTCCCTTTTTATTTTTACATTTCTGGAGTAGGACATTGGTGATTGGACATCATAGTTTTTGGAACTTAAAATATTTCCAGGTTATAAAACCTTTATACCTGTTATAAAAAGGGCTTACAAAATTAAGCGAAAAGTGCAGTTTTCTATATATTCTGTCTCTCTTGTAGATCGGGTAGTGGTTACCATACTCCCTGTGCTCCTAAGTGATCTTGCTAAGTCAATAATCTTACAAGGTCTTGGATCTAAACTGGGTTTGATATTTGAATCTCATGCCATTGGAGCTAAAGATTCAACAGATCAAATTTCACCCGAATAAAAAGTACTACAATTATAAAAAGATTCTATAAAAATAAATTCATAAACTGACGTGATTTTATATGATGTATTAAATCTACTTTATTGTAAAATCTAATGTATCGCATCAGGTTGAGTCAGTTTGTGGTTTTATTATCTCATTGTGTCTAAAGTATTTTTGGAAAAAACAAAAATGGAATGTTATCCCAGTTTTACAAAAAGAATTTACTAAAATTTTAAACCTATTTATTAATGTACATATATCATTAACGAGGAATTCTGCTGTACCAATTACCAATTATAAATTTTTTTTTTTATAATTATAATGAATCAATCTCTAATGCCAAACTTGAAAAACGACGTCGGTTGAGAGAGCAGATAATCGTAGGACCCCTCGCCTCGGCTCCACGAATACGCAAATCCAAACCCTTTTGTGGAGCTCTGTGTCTTGAAGATTTGATCTTTCCCTTCCTTCTTAGTACAGAGTAGTACTCCTCGCTGAGAGATTCAGAGGCCCCCCTTAAACCGTTTAGCGAGTCAAAACCTCAAAACCTCGATCTTGATTTGTCTCTCGGCTCCCCCATAATGACTGACTCCTCGGCCGCCGATGACTCCAAGCATATCGAGGAGCTCTACCAGTACGTCGAGCGTCTCAACGAGTCCACGGACAAGTCCCAGGTCCTCTTCCCATTATGGGATCATTTTTCTTTTTTGCTGCGTTTTGTGCTAGTTTTTTCTACAACCCTAGCCCGCCTCGCGTTCCTCTATGTGATCGTTCTCCTCTTTTCGGTTGTTTGCAGAATGTGAAGGAGTACCAGGGTATCATCGACACGGCCAAGTCCAGCATCAAGGCCAAGCAATTGGCCGCCCAGTTTATCCCCAGGTTCTTCAAGTTCTTCCCCACTCTCTCCGGCCCCGCAATCGACACCCATCTCGATTTGATCGAAGAAGAAGAGCTCGGGGTCAGTAATTCTATCTCATAACGTATTAGTTCGTGTTTTAGCTAATAAATTGTGGGGAAGGAACAAAGAAAAAGAAAAGGGAAAGAAATTGATTTCACGTCAGTTATCGGATATCTACGTCTTTCTCTATTGGTCGAGTGTCCCTCAATATGCATTGCGTTTGGAGTTCTGATACTTATGCTAAAACAATTCTCAGTTTTGCATAGACTTGCTTGTGCAGCAAAAATTTTTATATTCTTTGTTCTTTGGTTGTAAATGATGCTCTATTTTTCATTTGAAACGCTAATTTATCGTGCAGGTCCGGGTGCAAGCAATTAGGGGACTTCCGCTTTTCTGCAAGGATACACCAGAACATATTGCAAAGATCGTAGATATTCTTGTGCAACTCCTTGCATCCGGTAAATTATGGATTTGCATTGTCTTTCTCTGGGTATACGCTCTTTAGAGCTCTTATAATATCCTGCTCTTATATTGGATTTCTTTCATGCTTTTAGAGGAATTTGTGGAGCGTGATGCCGTGCATAAAGCCCTCATGTCCCTGTTAACGCAGGATGTGAAAGGTACTGTGCTTTATCTTCTGGTTGGGTGATGTTACCTAAGTTCATGTTGTGTTATGCAGGAGGTAGGACATAAGCTTTCGTCCTTTGGATTCTGCAAGAGTTCTATGCATTTCTGTATCTATCCACGCATTCTAACTATTATAATAGGTGTTGCAGAGGATGAGTAGGCTTTTTTTCTTATTGGAGTCTGTCCAAGAAAGTGTTATTTCCCACAATTTTGTTTGAAGATAATATCTTTTGTATGTAAGTAGGAATGACCTTTTAATCTGTGGCCTGTTTTGGTTATGTATCATTCAACCATATTAGTCATGTCAGATATCCCTTGTCATCTTTATAGTATGCTTTTTTTGAGTGTTAATTTCTCCATGGACTTGTATCTTCTTGGTGTAGCTTCTTTGACGGCCTTATTTAAGCACATTGGGAGTGTTGATGAACCTAGTACAGATGAAATTATTCGTGAGAAAGTTCTAAGCTTTATAAGAGATAAGGTAAGAAGACTTGCTTGTAGAATACTGGTTTACCCTGCATTTCTTTTTGATAGGTAATTGGGTCTGCAGGTTTTTCCAATTAAAGCTGAATTGTTGAAGCCTCGGGAAGAAATGGAAAGACATATAACCGATTTGATAAAAAAGGTGTTTTCTTGGTTTTAATACTTTGATCAATGCATTACTTATGAAAAAAAAAAATACTTTGATCAATGCATTTTATCCTTTCCCCTTTTGAAGGCATTTTAAATTAGTAAATCTTAGTTTTTGGTTCGTTATTCTACTGGAAAATGTCTGACTAGTATAATTTGAGTTCCATTGCAGAGTTTAGAAGATGTAACTGGAGCAGAATTCAGGATGTTCATGGACTTCTTGAAGAGTTTAAGCATTTTTGGAGAACAAGCTCCACTGGAACGCATGAAAGAACTTATTGGAATTGTTGAAGGACAGGCTGATTTAGATGCACAGTTCAATGTGAGTACTTGCTTCTGTGTTGACCATGGGGCATTGTAAGAGAAGCAACTTTTGAACAGCCATTATAATGCATCTAATTTATAAGGTGTTTAGGTGCATATTATAATTTCGCAGATTCTTTTGAAAGAGCTTCCTTTCTTTTTATTGCCCGTTTATACGATTCCTTTGCCCATGGATTTTTATTTAGGCTTTATGGGATGAGGATATATGTTATTTGCTACCCCATTAAATTCTCTAAGTTTTCCTGACTTTAGATGGTGCATATACTGAGATCTCTGTCAAATCTGTGCTCCTGGTCCTGAGGTAGATCTTAGAAGTGGTAATCAGGATACTCAGGGATACGTTAATGCTTTAAGAATGCAATGTTTGGGGAGTTTTGGAGTATGAAGACATACATTGTTCACAAGGATTGTATAATTAATGTTTGAGATTTGTGGAGTTTGGAATTTTTACTCTTGGAAATGGAACTTGGTAATCTATATTGCGAATTGCAAATAGGGCTATACTCTCTTGTAATGAATTTTTGGTAATCATTCTGGAAGTACTGTCACTTGTGGTTGTATTTGTGACCAATTTTTCTTTCTTCCTCCTTTTTGTCTTATTGAGTAGCTGTGATGAATAATATCTTTTGCTTTATGGTTCTATTAATCTGTTGTTACAATTTTGCTTGAATGACTTCAAAAACCAGGTTTCAGATGCAGACCATATTGACAGGTTGATATCATGCCTGTACATGGGACTTCCATTTGTTGTGGTATGGACTGGGTGATATTACTTTTCAATTTAAAGGGTCATTGTATGTATTTCTGACGCATGATGCCTTTAATTTGCACACAGAGGGGTGCTTCAAGCAGCAAGTTTCTTAACTATTTGAACAAACATATTATACCTGTATTTGATAAGGTAAGCTTCACTTTCCTTGTCTTCAATAGCAAGCAGATGACTCGAGTCCATTAGCCTTTTGATTATGTGATAGTGCAAATTCATTTCACAAGAAATTAATTTTACTGATATTTATTTGTTCCAGCTTCCCGAGGAGCGAAAGCTAGATATGCTCAAAGCTCTTGCAGAAATATCTCCTTACACAACACCACAGGATTCCCGGCAGATTCTTGCCAATGTTGTTCAGCTATTAAAGGTATGCATGTTTAAAATGACAGACAAATACGTCCCTTGTACTTGGCCTATGCCTATTCCTCATCAATAAAATCTTTATTTACTGATCAAACAAAAAAAGACAGAAACACATGTTGATTTTGTATTGGTATATATGTACATTCATATCAGAATTTCGGTTGTTTTCACTTCTTTTGATCATTGTATACTTCCTGTGTACCTGGGCTTTGCCTATTTCTATGAATACAATATCTTTGATTACCTATCAAAAAAAAAAAAAACTTCTTTTGATCATTGTTATTAGATGTATTGAATGTTGAAGCTGTGCTTGAAGTACAAGAACCGATTTTTTGGCCGTGCAAAAAGGTTACTTTTCTCAATCTCATAACACGTTTGTTTGTGCTCCTTTTTAGAATTACATGCCCCGGAGGAAGACTGGAGAAGAGATGAACTTTACTTATGTTGAGTGCTTGTTGTACACATTTCACCATCTAGCTCACAAGGTTGCTGGTTTGCAATGGTTTATCTTTGTCTGAACTCTTCTGTGTGTCACTATTGCATAATACTTATTCTATTTTTTTGTTCTTTAGGTTCCCAATGCAACTAACAGTCTATGTGGTTACAAGATAGTGACTGGCCAACCGTCAGATAGGCTCGGGGAGGACTTTTCAGAGTTTTATAAGGAGTTCACTGAAAGGTAATTGACTACTTTTTGTTGTTATTTTTTTCTTTTATATAAGTTATGAAGAAATTGGTTCTTCATATTAATATTTTTTGGGCAAGTACTTATTTCATCCTTGTAAAGTACATAATTTCTAATTTGGTCCTTAAAATTTAAAAAGTTGCAAGCAACTATGTTAAATAATCAAAAAAGTTGTAATCAGTAGTTCTTTTATCGATGACTAGTAGCCATTGATAATGTGGTATGTTAATTTCTTATGCAGCAGCTGATAGGGCTAACAAAAGTCCACTTAAACATTTGCATGCTTTCCTTATCAATGTATAAGCCATATAAACAGCAAAAAAGACCCTTCTCAGCATAAAGACCTGTTTGTGACATTTTAAATGAAGTCTCGATTACCACCACGGGTGATGGCTCAATGGTCCTTGGGTTACTTCCATGTGGTTTGGCATCTACTAGATCCTCGGTTTGAATCTGAATATGGATTCACTTTATTTATTGAGGGGTCTGCATCTTTCCGCAATCTAGGTGCTTACTGTCGGGATTTCAGTGGATAGGGTCTTACTATGGTTACGCCCAACTAGGGAGGCCACCTTTGGTTGCCCCCTCCTACTGTTTCTGCCTAGGAAAATAAATAAATGTAGTCTTGATTGCAACATGTTGAACTTGGACCAAATTTTCCTTGCATGCGTCCTGCATGGTTGGGCTAACTAAGCCTTCCACTTGCATTGCTTCTTTGTACCTTGAATTATGGAAGTTAGCTTGTATCTTTTGCTTTTGCAATTGTTTATTTTGGACTTCCATCTGAACAGGAAATAATTCTTCTACATCTAATATCAAGGTTAAACAAAAAGTGGTTTGGTATCATCCTGCCTTAAGAGAGCATTGAATGTTGTCTCCCCATTCGTGCTATTATTGTTGGTTAAATGTTCTTTTGCCACCCTCTTACCTGCTCTTAGGCCAGGCTTGTACACCCTGTCCGTCACACTATGGGAGCTGGCCGTGCTAGAGTCGTTACTTTAACAAGGGGGATGCCGTGGACACAAAAATATTTCTGTGATTTGAACTAACTCAATCCAAAATATTTCATAATCTTTTTTTGATAAGTAATAAAAATTCATCAACAAGCTCAAAATTCATACTCCCAGTGCACAGGTTGTATACCAGAGAAAGACCTATCTACAAAGAGGAAAAGATACAAGAAAATCATGTAAATTCACCTTAATTAAAGTCAATAGAAGTAGTCCAAAGGAGTAAAGCATTGAAAAAGTAAGTCCTGAGCTCGTCCATAGTCTGTTCACAGTCCAAAAATATTTAGTTCTTTCCTTCCAAATAAACCATATGAGGCAAGTAGGATCCGTTTTCCACACTAGCAATTAATGGACTTTCACCTATCCCTCTCCAAGAGTCAAATAGATCCATTATTTTGCCTGGCATTAACCAAGACAAACAAACCCAACAGAAAAAGGTCACCCCACAAAGCAGTAGTCTTCTCTCTCTCTCTCTCTCTCTCTCATTTTTTAAAATTTTTTAACTTTTGAGTTTTGTGGAAGGGTTTCTAGTTGATAATTTGTAATTGATATTGCAGGTTGAGTAATGTCGAGGAGTTAACCAGGGCTACCATGAAGAAATTAACTCAGGGAATGGCTGGGCACAACAAAGCTATGGCTGCTGCCAAATCTGATGAAGCAAAAGAAAGCATTGTGAGTAAGAGCTCTTGGTCTCTGTTGGGGCTTTTTTCTTATCATTTTTCTTATGACTTTTTTTCCATAATGGGCAGAAAACTCAAAAGCAGAATACTACCACTGGGTTGCGAACGTGTAATAACATCTTGGCAATGACAAAGGTGAAAATATACAAAGCTTTTTGCATCTAATGTATTGTCCTCTATTTATGTACGTAAAAACTGACCTTTAATTTGTTATTTCCAGCCATTGCATTCAAAAACACCTTCATTTATCGGAGATAAAAGTATCAACTTATCTTGGAAAGAAGCAACCAAACCTCCTGTTCCCGCTGCCACAGCTACAACTGGGTAGGAGAGATATTCCTGGCTCTGTTCTTCTTCCCTTCTTCTCTCTCTCTCTCACTTGCGCGTGCTCTCGCACACACTATATATAATTGTACTTTAATGATTATTTTAATCTTCGTCTGCTTTTGCTGAAAGATCTATACAATTTCATCCAACCAACATAAGCATGCAGGATACTAGTACAAGGGTTACTTGAATGTAGGATAGTACATAGTTTCCTATGGCTGTGCCAGTGGTAAATGGTGGCTTAAAGTATAAGGGTTCCTTTCACTTCCCCAGATTCTTGCACAACTTCCCTGCAATATTTCATGCCACTAGCATGGAATATTGATGGTGGACACATTTTTATCTTTTCATGAACTTTGTTTGCAGAGGAAAACGACCCGCTAATGGAGCCAGCAATGTGACATCTAAAAAGGGCCGTGGAGCTGGTGGTTTGCAAAATCAGCTGGTTCATAGGGCATTGGAAGGTTTATCTCATGGTGGAAGAAGCGGGGGGACTAGGGGCAGAGGCAGGGGATGGGCATGGGCTGGACGTGGAAGAGGAAGAGGTAACTGGTAGTCTTGGTATGTGCCAGGCATGAATGGACAAATTCAATGCCTACCGGAAGTATATGACTAGAAGCAATTTTTTATTCAAGTTCTTCTCTGTTGGAGCTAGATTTGATTCATGGTGGAAGCTGCTGAGTTTCTAGATTCGATTATGGTCTAACAGTAGGAATCATATTCCTATGGAGCTTGTCCAGTAGTTTTCGTGCCTTGAGTTGTTGATCATTTTTAATTTAACTGATGAAAGCAGCAGCCAGTATTGATTCAGGAATCTCTCATCTGTGCATGCCCGTCACTTTGTGTATGCGCGAGTTTGTATTTTAATGGCAGTTAACTTGCACTCAGAGGAATGATTTTATAATTCAGACAAGTTGTAGAATGTAATTATGTTTGGTTGAATGAGAACTTAACGATTATGCACTCGAAATAAGGTTTTTATTTGTTTTTGTTCAAAAATGTTTTTTTTTTTTTTTAAATTATGTATTGTGTTGTTGGAACATTGTAGTGATTATGTCTACGAATTTTTCTCTTTTTTTTTTTTTTTTTTTTCGGAGAGTAGAATCTACGACTTTATATTCTATTTACTTATTACCAAAGGATGATAAAGGAGTTTTACTATCTGAGGTGTACTGTAGAAAACTCATTACCGAGAGCTTGTATATTCAAATGAATAGCTGAACTGTGAATGCAAGAAGTTATTTTCATAATTAAATGATTTTAGATATGGATAATGATAATTTTCAGTTCAAATCAAGTTAAGGAAAGCTCTTTTATCAGAATCATTTTCAGATGTTAGCCAAAGAATTAAGTCACCAGTATACAAAATAATATATTAGCACAAAATATTTACAGACTGTCTGAAATCGATACTGACATTTTGTCATCGTTGATTCAATTTATATGTCAAATCAACGTATATGGCCTAAGACGATATAGGTTTAGGGACGAAGAATAGTTCAAACTCTGCTTAAACGATCGGGAGTTCATGGCCTTCAGGCGAGGTTTGACGATGCACTAAAGTATCAGGAGTGCACATGAATTCCTGCCTCGAAGAGCATTCATTCACGTCCGATGCGCCTTCTTCTGCACTCGATGTACCTGCCAGAGGAGGAGCTCTTCCCAGATTCTTGGTATGAAATATTCTTATTAGTTCTACAGCCTTCTTCCAGGCGCTCTCATCTGTGTCTGTCGCAGTCGCATCTCTTCCTCTAATAAGGATATGCAAGTACCTTGCAAGTCTAACCACCTTCTTCCAAATGCTCTCATCACCTGGAGTAATGTTTCCTTCGTAAGCATCCTGACGTCGCCGATGACTTACAGACAAACGAATTAGGGATAGCAGAAGACAAATGGTAGATGTGGTAAACGATATTAGATAAAGAGCCAAAAAGCTCTGGAGTCTCAAGCTGTTAGGTTTGCTGGAAGTTAAGTCGGTTGAACACTCATGTGATGGAGTCAGCCATTTATCTTCTAGTGACTTCAACTCTCCACTCTCCGACAGCTTTAGAATGGCTTCAGAAAAATCCTTGGCAATCGGCGACCCTTTCTGGAAGGCCTGAGTTGGGGAGCAAGAGAAGAAGAAGAAGAAGAATTATTATTAGGTTTTCTCATAGAGGATGAAACAGATGTCAACTTTCTAAGACAATTAACATGAAAAAGCTAACAGTATTGGGAGTAATACTTAAAAGCTTAACTGGTTTCTGGGCAAGTATACTTAAAAATCACAGATTCATAAACTTGAAACATGAAGAAGCATTTTAATTAGGGTGGTCGACTCAAAAGTCTTGTAAAATTGACAAAGGCTTTAGTGTAATATTGTTTGAGTTTACTCACAAAGGCCAATCCACCGTATCTGTTGATAGGCATGGTGCCAGTGTATCCCTTGCAGTACTTATTGAGGAAAACTTTCTCATACGGGAGTTCGAGGAAAGCCGCAGCGATATTGTTTCCTTGGAATTCCTCAAGGTACATGTATTCATTGCTGACGTTAACAATATTCTCTGAACTGAAGGTAAGCTCATTCTCCACGTATTTCCTTACAAACGAATTGCCACTGCAACCAATTTTCATGTTGTTTTTCTTCAACCACTCAATGTCTGTAACAGTTGGTTGTAGCTGTTTCACGGTGAGCATTGAAGACAGGCTAGCAGTGTAGCTCGAGGTTAGAATCAAGACGACAAAGAGCCAAACTACAATAATCATGCGTGTGAAGTTGTTGTGGATTTTTTCCCCTGCAACATGAAACCATGTAGTTTGAGTCTTCAGCGCTTAAGTAGAGCAATAATAGAATAGCGTTGGATTTGTACTGAAATTAATACTCACTATGAGCAAAGAACAGAGTGGAGACTGTAAACCAAAGAGCAGTGCTAATCTGACTCGTCCATGGGCCACTAAATTCTGGGTTGGATTGGCGCTCCAGGAACCAAACAACGAGCATTGTGTAGATCAACATGGCACCAGTGACAACCCACAGTTCCCAGGTGAAAGGCACTGTAAACATCAACGCTGACCATTCAGGTTTTTCTGGAACCAACATTACCAAACTCGACTCAGCATATGGAAGAGTAAAATCCACGTACTGCAGTCGCTCGGCTAGTATGGTGAAGTCGCCAACTACAGCATCGTAAGTCTTTTATTGTATTTAGATACCCACATACATAACAATGACAAAATAATACTCAGAACAAATCATTGCACCCAAGTAAAAGAAAATAACAAAAAAGGGAGGTTAGGTTATAATATTACTACCAAGAGTTGTTACCTTATTATGGACACTATAAATTAGATCATTGTAGCTCCCATTGTGTGCTTGAAATTCGAAAGGAAGATGATACCCTAAAAGGTCTCGCACCCTAAGGAAAACTTGGATGCAGAAACCATCATATTTGTTGGGATTTGGTTTCTCCCCATACGTAACCTCCACAAATTTATCAAACGTTGCTCTGCCAGGGACTGCAATTTTCAGTGGCTTTGCATCAGTAGGCATTTCCCAACCTGTTGGAGTCCATTTCAAGTTTCCTGGCCAAGTTACTGGACCGGACAAAGTGTTGGCCGAGTTAGAATCTACATTACCACGTCCATTTTTCTCCTCACCTTTTTCTATAGAAGGGCAGATCAATGAGAAGCCAAACTCTGGTGTCCAGAAGTCTATTTCTTTGTATCTCTTCCCAATCACATTTACAATCCTCAGTGTAGAACTGTCTAAGAGCTGGCCTCCTTCAAAATGTATTTTTCCACTTAAACCAGAGAAATTGCTTAATAACATATTGTCTAACAATATCTTTGGACTACTGGTACTGTTTGTGGTCATTCTCTCTATCGCTTGTGTAACAACTCTAAGGCTATCATATGCTCGCAGAGCATAAATTCCAGGGTGGGAGTTATCTTCCTCTGGATATTCGGCTCTGAATATTTTCCGAAAATGGGCATAAAAATCTCCATACTCGGAATTGCCAATCTCAGAATGGTAAGTCTTGATTCCTATTGCGCCTTCCATAGATGAAATAACGGAGTTGTTGACAGAGTCCAGCAGACTTGTAATGCTGTCTGAGATTATCCAAGCTGAGTCTCTCCCGACGAGTCCCATCTGCTTAGCTTCTCTGAACAAATAAGTTGCCATCTCTAATGAAGAATCAAGGACAATAAAAACCCGAGATTGCGTTTTATGTAGCTTAATAAGCTCTTCTTGGACAACCCTTCCTGGATCATTCACAGAAGAAAATGGTGGGAGAACCAAACGGTACTCAATCTCCGAGCCAACATTTTGTAGAGCCTCAGTTAATAGTGCTAACATGCCGGCGTTACTGCCATATCCTTCATCTTCGTAAATCGCTATGACTCTTTGCCAATTGTACGCATGAACAATATCTGCGATGCATTGTATCTGTTCAGAACCATTTTTGGCCATTTGTATCAAGAAAGGCCAAAGAAGTGGCATTAGAGGCGGGTTAATGGCTGGTGCTGCGAACGAAATGACTGGAACACGAGCTTGCCTTCCAACATCGGCAACTAGAGCTGCTTCCGGCCATGTATGCATGCCTATAATCACTTTTACCTTTTGGTCTCTAATCATCTCTTCTGCTGCAACAAAAATGTTGATATTTTTAAATATAATTTTTTTGGTGCATTTTCATTTGAAAAAAAAATTAATATATTTTGATAATGAAAGCTAAGGTATATGTTCTTAATTATCAATATATTTCACTCATGTGGTACTTCTCTGTACAATTAAGCAAAATGTTATACACTACTCTCTTAGTCTAAACTCGTCTGATTGTGTTGATGTGACAAAATATATCAATATATTTCACATGAACACAACGAAACGAGAGTGAGATAAAAGTATAGCATATAATATAACTTGTATGTTAATCGTGCTTATTCAAACTCCTCGTTTGAAAAAAGCACTGAAGTAGTAGATATATATAACATACCAGCAGAAGTGACTGATCTAAGAGCATGCCGGAAATGAAGAGACACTTGGTGAGACTTTGAATTGGTGTTGTAGTTTTGAACTGCAATTTCCATGGCTGTTTTCTCTTCTTTTCCAATACGGGTATTAACGTCAATGATTATACCCATACTCATCACTGTTTTGTTGTTGGCTTCAGCCCCATTAATGGAGGCACAGAGAAGACAACATATCACGAGTACTACCGGGAAAAAGAAGAAGAAAGGCCAGGGTCTGGGAAACGCGCTAACTGATACGAGTGGGAAAGGCATCTGCGATTCTTGCTGTTGGGCGTCGACAGTCGCAACTGTTTGCGTTTTAATTATTGGTACTTGAGACATTAATCTCTTTGTATATAGCAGATGATCATTAGAAAGAGCATCTGATCATACAGATGCATTTTCGACCGACAAAGCTGCTTCAGAAAACACGCTGTTTCGAGGAATTTTCAGAGCTTGCGGCCGGAATCATGCAATAATATCTCAGATTCTCGTAGACTTTTTTTAAAGTCTGACTTAATAATAATAATAATAAACTCATTACAATATTTATATATATCCTTAATTTGGGTGTTTTCATACTGATCATCAGGCTGAGAATTATCATGTGGTGATCTCCAGTACTGCTTTTATCTTTGAATGCTAAAGTTTGGCGAAAATCATGCAGAAGTCAAAATGGAGCTAGCTAGGCTTAATTCGTTGCCTCCAAGCTGTGAAGAAATATCACTATATATATATATATAAATAATATTCTTGCTAGAAACAAAAATTAATGCATATTGTTGACTAGTAGTTAATTTAATTTTCTAGATTCCAATCTAGAAATATCAATTTATTGAACAGTAGTCGTCGATGTCTTTCCGATCGATCAAGATCAAATTAATATTACAATATCTTAATATCTCCAAGTATTACAGATCATTTTAAAATTCAAGCATACCGCGTTAATATTTGACTTATATTATATCATGTAGTGCATGAGCCGCGAAACAACATGATTCTCAGAATCTACGTACTGACTTGCTGGCATGGGATAAATATACTTTCTATATATACTTAAATTTTACATTTTACATCCTAAATTATTAGAATCGCCACCTTGATATTCAAACAACTAAGATTCATGCAGTGTCATATCACTTATTTTTAACCGTTAGAATTGACCTATTGGGGTGCAAAGTTTAAATTTTTAAAAGCTAGAAAGCATAGTGTGTGTATATATATATATATAACATATTGCATCTAGTACTACTTTGAAAAATGCAAAGGGCCAAAAGTACAGACGGTAGTTTGAATTAGGTATAAGTTAATTAGTGTGCTAATTTTTCCTTACTTGTTGGAATGTCTCAATCAAATATTATAACTATAATTATAAGATAAATATTTTAGTCACAAATAGATTAATTCACAAACTTATGTGGCTTAAATATTAATATGGTACGTCAGATTGTAAAGTTATTTTTATTATAAAATAGACCTAACGTACATATCATATATATAAAACTATATTAATTTGTAAATTTATTTTTATGAAATTAATATTTTTTTGTGACTATAACACTGCTCTTAAAATCAGGTTTTAGACGAGTACTTTAAAGTTGGAACCCGTTCGGTTGACAAACGATACGTACTGAGTTGCAATGCAAACCTTTAGGGTCGATATATTGGTAACGAAGTAAGACTGGTTCAAGTCTTATTAATACAAGCCTTGATCAGTACGTAGCGTATAACTTTGTCCTTGCGGCTTCACACGCAAACGGTCAGATTAACTTAAATTTATACAGGATCGATGTAGAAGCAGTCAGACCCGTTATATATTCAACAAAGTTTGTAGCTCTTATGGTCCGTTCGTTAAAATATTTAAGACTTGAACCGGTCTTGCTAAACCAATATTCAAAATTTAAAACATGTTGTCTTGAATCTCCAGACCTGCAAAAATCTGAAACACCATCAATATTATTATTGTCTGATGATAACAGCTATATACACAAATAGATTACATAAAAATAAACTCACAAAACTAACATGATTTTATAACATCTGTTAGATTTACTTTACAATAAAGTAAATTTACACGTAACATATCAAATCACGTTAGTTTGTAGATTTACTTTTATATGTTAATCCTTTTGTTACTAAAATATTTTTCTCATCTGATATATATATATATATATATATATATATATTTATATATATACCGGAAACGAAGTACTAATGGAATATTCCTTTGCAACCAAAACATCATAAAAACACTGATAATTAAGTCCTTGAGAGGATGATATATATATATATATATGATATATAATATTTTATGTGTTTTCAATTATAGTAATTATGAGATACAAATCTACAAACAATAGCTTGACAAATTGACAAATTAAAGTAATTAAATCCATTTAAAAAAGAAAAGTCAAAAACTTGACTTGGACTTTAATATTGCAACACCAAGTCTTGTAACATGACAAACAACTGTTAGGTTTTGTAGGGAACGTGTACGAGAAAATTAATGCACAATCATGGAAATAAATTATAATAGCTCATGACTTAATTCGTTTGCTATGATCAGTTGCAGTTGGTTATAATCATATACAGTTAGGAACCCAAGTTAATGGCGATGATAATTTGAATCTGACATGATGGTCATTGAGTGGAGAATTCTCATCGAAAACTAAATTATAAAACTGAAAAGAAAAATGAGGAAGGAATGTAGCAAATAAATCAAGCGACTTTTGGAAAATACTGGCTAAATGTTGGTGGTGATCATTATAATTTAAAATCCATGGGCGTGCAGTGATGAGCAAAGATAACATGTCATTTTGGTAGTCATCCGATCAACTTTTTTAGTACTAAACAAATGATACATGATGTATTTGATAACGTTCGAAGTTATATAAGAGGAGCCTGATCGATGATGAGAACATTTATAAATTGCAACCCTAGCTAAGAGTTTCTAACTGGGTTCTAAGATAAGACACGTGAACTTGTAACCCAAGCCCAGTTAATTTGTATTTATAGAATTTAAAGCAAGAGAAAGATAAGACACGTGAAGTGAAGTGAATCTCACATAGTTTAGCCAGCTATCCGGCCATTAAATATTTTGAGCAGTAGTAAGTATTTCATAAATATTCACTTTATAAGTTTATGTGTTTATCTCTTTTATTTTAGGTCTTAGATAAGTTGCTAGTTCTATTTTTATCTATTCAAACTCTAAAGAATTGTAGGGGTGGGCAAAACCATTGTCGGCTTTGACTCCGACCCGGGTGGAGTTAGAAAAATTAGAGTTTGGAGTTAGAGTCGCTCCTAAAAAACTGATCGGAGTCAGAGTTGGAGTCCATATCGGCTCCAATCTCCAATTTCCGAACTCCGATTTTGATATTTATACTTAATATATTTGATATATAAGTAATAGGTAGTGGAGTGACCTAACGGTTGAGACACTGTTTTGCAACCCTCTGACTTGTGTTCGAGCCCGGCCCCCTACGTACGAGACAATTAATCATGTTTTTCAAAATTGTTTTTTAAGAAAAGGAGTAAATGATTCAAATGACATTGTTTTCTCTCCTAGTTGATCTTAAAACCCTAGTCATGTTGCTAAGCTTACCGTTTTGTCAAAGGTTTTATTACCCTAGTCTGTATTTTTCGTTTCCCTTAAGCAGTTCATTCTTTTCGTTCTGTGCCTCCACACCGGTCCATATATTAGCATGTAATGATATGGCTAATATAGCATGTAATGGCAATGTAGTTAATTTTAAATAGGATTAATTAGTAGGTAATATTGAAATATGGAAGATGTAGTACATACTCACGTCCTATCAACTATATCATTGTAATGATATGGCATAATGTAATAGAGTGGTTGAACCGTACCGTGCATTTGTATTATGAAACTACCTCATATTTAACTATAGTACTCCTAAATACTTAGAATAATTAACCTAATAAATTTCGACAGTCTCATTAAAAATTTTAGCTCCCCCTATAATCATACTGCCAAAATACTCCAACACCTTCTACTTCCCGGGTATTACATAGCTTGGTTCGGTTTTAAAAAAATCAAATAAAATCAAAGACGTCACAAAACCGGCACCAAACTAAATCTGGTCTAAATATCACTAAGAGCATTGGCAATGGTCTAACCAAAACTAAAGTCAAAATTTATCTAAAATTACATGTTTTGCCTAAAGCCTTTGACATTCAAGATATAATCTCACATTGGATTATCACCAAAATAATAATATAATATTATTTTTTTAATAATAATAATAATTTAATTTTTACTTAAATTATTGCTTTCCAACTTTTTTTTTTCTCGACCTAATTATCCAACAAAGATGGTTATTTTATTTGTACTACTTCTATTATTTAAAATTTCCCTTTTTATTGTAAAAATGGACATTAATTTATCTTATTTATAACCTATTGAAAAACTTTCATTGTCTTCTAACAATCTTGTCCAATACATGCACAAAAGTACTGTCCAATCCTGTCCAACATATTTTCTAAACTAATTATCGTGTGGTTGCTGCAATTTTCTGAAAAAAATCTGAACGTTCCAAGTCATGCATGCACATTTTGAGTTACTCTATTAGTGTAAAAGAAAAGGGCCAGAAATTGAACCAACTATAAAAGAGATGCCTTTCAACATTAGAATGCCAAAAATCAGCAGTCTGGTACATGCAACTTGACCATACATGACAAGCTCAAGTTTGGAAATTAAATCCAAACCATACACAAACTCGCCCACAATCTAAATACAAAACGTCTTGGAAATTAAATCCAACCCACCAGACCTGCCCACAAAAGAATAACATCAATTTCCACAATTCCAAAAATTAACAACCAGCCCACAATGACTATGCAAATCTTGCATGAATGTTGGTTTTGTTCTAGTACTACTCCTGCATGCATGTTGTAAAGACATGAACATGGAGGGTGGGGGAATAATATTACAATTTATGTTCTTCACATCATGCAAACCAAATTAATTTTTGTTGTGAGGAATTTTAGTAATAACTAATTTGCTTGTGCAATCTTACACATCGAACTAATTGTTTACACTGGAGCATCCAAGAACAACACAAAATATTTATTGTTTATACTACTGGAGTAGTCAAATTATCTTATTTACACAAATTAGACTCACAAATATCCACATGCTAATTCGTGGCTAATTTGTGTATGACAAGAACGAAGCCTACATAGAAAGAAATTGAACGAAGCCTACACAGAATGCCAGTCAACCAAGCCTTCATAGATCAGACATCGATCAAGCATGCATTTTTACAGACCAAGCAACTTGAGCATACACATAGCAGACCACAGAGCAAGCACCAATTTAAACAATATGGTTTTCCCAACACCACATATCAGACCAATTGTGAAAACAACTAAACAATATAAATAGAAATTTAAAAAATAAGAATGGTCATGAACTTTTACCCTTGTGAAGCACAATAGAAATCAAAATAGAGAGACTTTGGAGAGGCAGTCTAGGGTAAAAATCTCAAGTCCTCTCCCACCATTCTTGGTAGTATGTGATGTCAATTTCCTCTAGCAAACTGACTATCCCTACCGATTGTTCCTCTCAGCTAAGTTGAGCGAAAAGAGTTCGACAACCTTGGGACAACGAAAGAAGCAAGGAAACTGAAAAAAAAAACAAAGAGAAGGGAAGAGAGGGAATGTCGGGCCAATCTAGAGGGAAGAGAGAAAGGAAGAGAAGAGAGAAGACAGAGAGAAAAAATGAAAAGGGGGCGTTCGACGAGGGAGAAAGGGAGAGAGTGAAAGGAGGTGTCGGGGAACGAATTCACGAGAGAAATGATTTCCTGAGTTGGACTGAGTGATTTTGGAATAAAATATGCGTTTTGGTTATGAACAGTATCACATCAAAGATGAAGATGATTTAGATATACTGTAGCTCAACGGCTGAGCTCCCACGTTTTAACTAGTCCAATGCAGCAGGGTTAAGAGATAAAAGAGGCATATTTTTAGATGCACTAGCATTTGGCTAATGCTAATGCTTAGCTCCAGCACTTCTAACCGTATTTATACACTATATAACCTTTAAATTACTAGTTTTATTTATTTACGATTGGTATTCTTTTAGTTTTCGTAACATTCTCCTTTTTGTTTTTACACAATAAAATAGTTTTTGGTCATTTTTTTTTACTTTATCAGAGAATAAGAGATCCAATTACTCAACCAAAATTTTAGAGATTAAAATGTTAATATTGACATTCTTTTAAAAGTTAAGTTTTTTTTTTTTTTAATATATATATTTTTTAATGTTTCAAAGTACGGGTTGGACTTGAATTTTGTTTGGGTCGGATCGTTACAAAGCACACTGCAATCACGCAAGACGACAGAAGGCCAGACACAACCCACCGAATCCCAAACACGACCCGCACACATCCGACATGTTCCATATGGTCCGACTGCTTGGGAGCCGCTGGCCGAATTGGGAGGGCAAAACACCGCCGATCTTGCCTGATTGATTATCCGAAACTGGGAACAGGATTTGGCTTCTGGCTTCAGTTATCGCCTAGACGACTATATTCTGGTGACTCATTTATGATTCTCTTGGTATTAATTTGTTCCAGCTTCCCCGACGTGCGAAAGCTATACACTCTCGCTCACAATCCCCTGCAGAAATTTCTCATGATCAATGTCTACCGGAGGAGCATGGGACTATGAATAGTATTCATCTGTGGCTTGTCTAGTAGATTTTGTGTCTTGAGTTGTTAATCATTTCTAATATAACTGATCAAAGCAGCAGTCGGGATTGATTCGAAAATCTGTGCATCCCTGTTGTTATTCTGTGTAAGCCTGCGTCTGTATTTTAATAGCAGTTTACTTGCAGTTGGAGGAACAGTTTCATATTTCTGACACTTTGTAGACTGAATATGTATAATCATGCTTGGCTGACGGAGAGCTTGAAAAAGCTACTATATATTGTTCTGATGAGCGTAAATAAGAGTCAATGGGAAGCATCCGTTTATCAGTGTTTTCATCTGAGTGCAGATTTTGTGAGGAAGCAAATGGTCCTGGTTATGGGATTGAACCCGGTCCAAAACCCCCCCCCGCGTGCTCTTATATCCAAACAACAGTATTTCAGAAGATATTTTTATACAAAATATGTTGGGTAATGCCTAGATACATACGCTTGCGTAGTGCGTGTATTCACAAATATTATGAGATATTCTAAGTATGTATTGATTATTCTCCTTGAAACAATTTAGAGTAAGCAGCTTTTCAGTTTATGCTAGCAGGCGAGGGAGGATGGCTCTCTGGACTGTTAGAATTGCTGATGAAGTCCAGCCTCGAAGGGGATTCATTGGCATATGATATGCCTTCATTTGTGGACGATGTGTCTGCGGGAGTTGGAGGGCTTCCTCGATTCTTGATGTGAAAATATCTTACTAGTCTAACCACCTTCTGCCAAATGCCATCATCACATGGATCTCGCCAACGAACTAACGATGGTAGAAGGCAAATGGTAGAAGTGGAAAAGGATAATAGATACAGGAACCCAAAGCTCTTAATGCTCAAGCTATTAGGTTTGTTGGAAGTTTTGTTGGTTGAGCACTCATGTAAGGGAGTCAGCCATTCATCTTCCAGTGACTTCAAATCTCCATTCTCCGATAGCTGTAGAATGGCTTTAGAAAAATCCCTGGCAATTGGCGACCCTTTCTGGAAGGCCTGAGTGGGGAGCCCGAAAAGATTTTCCTTAGGTGTTCTCAAAGTAGATGAAACAGATGTTAACTTTCTAACAAGATTCCAAAAGGAAGATAAAAGTTTCAGGAGTTGTTTTTCCAATACTTGTTGGCAGGGTAGTTGAAATTAATTTTGGCTGCCATAGATTCCTTACAGAATTGTTTCTTGTAAGCTGGAATGGTATCCTAGAATATCTTCTGTTCTAACAATCAGAGTTGCATTCTATGTACAGAACGATAAATGCATTCAGTGAAGACATGAATGCCATGGAAAATCATTTTGCATGGTGGGCATAATTGTTTTTCTGCATCATGTACGTTTTAATTTATGCAAGTATTCCTTTTGGGGGTGGGGATGGGGGATTTTCTTCACTAAAATTTTTTTATGATGCTCAACTCAGAAGTAATGAAATTCATAAGGTTCAGTGTAATGAATGTTTCAGGAGTTACTCACAAAGCCGAATCCTCCATATTTGGTGCTAGCCATGGTGCCGGTGAATTCGTTGCAGTACTTATTGAGGAAAACTTTCGCATAAGGGAGTTCGAGAAAGGCTGCAGCTATATATTTGCTCTTGAATTCCTCAGGGTACATATTATCATGGCTTATTTTCACGATATTCTCTGACTTGAAGTCAAGCACATTCTCCACATATTCACATATAAACTTATACGGACAACCGATTTTCAAGTTGTGATTCTTCAACCACTCAATGTCTGCAACATTTGGTCGTAGTTGTTGCACGGTGAGCATTGAAGACAAACTGGCAGTGTAGCTCGAGGTTAGGATCATCACTACAAAGAGCCACACCATAATCACCAAACGTGTGTCGTTTCTGTTGATTTTCTCCCCTGCAACATGAAACCATGTGGCATTAGCAAGAGCTTAATTTCCTCTCGTTAATAAATCAATGTTTTCCTTCAGAAGCATTCTTATGAATTTTGACCATTATGAACATTTTGGAAGTAGAGTTCTAGTCAATGATACTAGAGGTGGGTAGCGGGGCTTTGCCCATGCGGGGGCAGGGGGCCCCACCCTGCATCTAGGGCCCCTAGCGAGGGCGGGTGGCGGGGAGGGCCCAACCCCGCCGCTCCGCCCATGCGGGAGCGGGGGGCCCCGCCCTGCATCTAGGGCCCCTAACGGGGGCGGGTGGCGGGGAGGGCCCAACCCCGCCCCGCATTTCCCCTGCCCCCATTTATATATATATATATATATATATATTATTAAATATATATTTATATTTTAAAAATTGTGTATATATAAATATATATTACAATTTGTTAGACTTGTTTACAAAATATACATTAACAAATTTAAAAACTACATAGTTTAAAAATTAATACACTACAATTTACACAAAATATGCATTGACAAATTTAAAAACTACATAGTTTAAAAATTAATACACTACAATTTACACAAAATATGCACTAGCAAATTTAAAAATTACATAGTTTTTAAATTATAGTAATATTTACAAAATTTAAATTTATAATTTGGATCTAAAAATGTATTTTTAATTACTTTTGTACTTATAAATAATTTTTAAATCAAATAAAAGTAATATTTTTTTTAAGTGAAAAGAGGCGGGGCGGATGGGAATCCGCCCTGCACCACGCCCATCGGGGCGGGGTACCCCACCCTCGCATCCCGGGGCTGGGGGATGGGGTGAAAACCCCACCCCCCGCCCCATGCGGGGTGGGGTGCGGGGAAGGGGTGACCCCGCCCCGTAGGGGGCGGGTAGCACCCCAAAATGATACAAGGAAAGAAGGCAATAATGCCATACTGGAAACTCTCTCAGACTGTCTTGCAATAGTTAGGCAGGCTTCTGCTGAACATAATAGAACATTTTTGGCTGTGTACTGAAATTGATACTTACTATGAGCAAAGAACAGAGAGGAGAAGGTAAACCAAAGTGCAGTACTGATCTGATCCTTCCATGGGCCACTAAATTCTGGGTTGGATTGGTGCTCCAGGAACCAAACTGTGAACATTGTGTACATCAAAATGGCACCAGTGACTACCCACAATCCCCAAGTGAAAGGCTCTATAAACATAAATTCTAGCCTCTCGGATTTTGCTGGGACTATCAGTACCAAACTTGACTCAGTATACGGAACAGTAAAATCAATGTACTGCAGTCTGTCAGATAGTATGGTGAAGTCGCCAACGACAGCATCATAAGTCTTTTATGGTATCCGACCCGGATGACATGCAGAGAATCCTTATCAGAAGCCAGAACAAATACTTGTACCCCAGTAAATGAGAACAAAAAAAGTTAATAGTACCAACTAGTCAGATTAGTTCTAGTCAAAGATTCACTGCTTTTCCTTGGGGCTTTGTTGTTCCTAATCATTCATTCACTTTGATAAAGATATGTCTCTCTGGAAGGAGCTGAACTCATGTTGAATGACATATAATATTACTTTGATAAAGAGAAGTTAATGTTGTCTATAATGATACTAATTTTATCTATAAGAGCTCTTCTATAATGTGCTTAATGGACAGCATAACCTTTTATTTAATGTTAGGTTATTGACTCTAATTCTATCAGGCACCAGAAACGATCACTAAGAAAGGACTACTCCATAATAAATGGCGGGAAAAAAGTTGTTACCTTATTATGGACAAGATGAAGCAGATCATTGTAGGTTCCCCTGAGTGTCTCAAATTCATAAGGTAGATGATATTCTAATAGGTCTCGCGCCTTGTTGAAAACATGAATGCAAAAGCCATCATATTTGTTTTGATTCGGTTTTTCCCCGTACTCAACCTTCACAAATGTCTTAAACGTGGTTCCAACTGGAACTCCGATTTTCAATGGCTTTGAATCAGTAGGCATTTCCCAACCTGTTTGATTCCGTTCTGGAATGAACAAAGACTTTGCCGTATAAAAAAAGCTACCATGGCAAATTTTCTCTTCACATTTATCAACAAAAGGGCTCATTGAGAAGCCGAAATCTGGCGTCCAGAGGTCTATTTCTTTGTATCTCTTCCCAACCACGCCAATCCGAAATACAGGACTTTCAGAGAGTTGTCCTGCTTTAAAATGTATTCTACCACTTAAACCAGAGAAATTGCTTGATAACATATTGTCTAACAACATCTTTGGACTACTTCTTGTGTTATTAGCCATTCTCTCTTTTGCTTTTGTGACAAGCTTAATGCTATCATATGCTCGTAGAGCATAGATTCCAGGGCCGGAGTTATCTTCCTCTGGATATTCGGTTCTGAATATTTTTCGGAACTGGGCATAAAAATCTTGATACTCAGAATTGCCAACCTTCTTGGAGTCGTAGGTCTTGATTCCCAACGCGCCTTCCATAGATGAAATAACAGAGTTGTTGACAGAGTCCAGCAGATTCATAATGCTGTCTGAAATTATCCAAACCGAGTCTCTCCCGACTAGTCCCATCTGCTTAGCTTCTCTGAACAAATAAGTTGCCATCTCTAGTGATGAATGAAGGATGACAAAAACACGAGATTCTTTTTTCGTTAGCATAATAAGCTCTTCTTGGACAACCCTTTCCGGATCAGATAGAGACGAAATTGGTGGGAGAACCGAATGGTACTCCATCTCCGAACCAACAGTTTGTAGAGCACCGGACAAAAGTGCAAACATGCCGGAGTCAGTGCCATAAGCTCCATCTTCAGAAATTGCAATGACCCTTTGCCAATTGTACGCACGAACAATATCTGCAATGCATTTGATCTGTTGAGAACCATTTCTAGCCATTTGTATCAAGAAAGGCCAACGAAGTGGCATTAGAGGTAGGTTGATGGCTGGTGCTGCGAACGAAATGATCGGAACACGAGCTTGCCCTGCAAGATCGGCTACAAGAGCTGCTTCTGGCCACGTGTGCATGCCAATCATCACTTTTATCCTTTTCTTCCTAATCATCTTCTCTGCTGCAACCAACATTTAGATATTACATATACCAACATAAGCCGGTAATCGAGAACAGTACTGGGATTAGGCTGGTAATCGAGAACAGAGTGTTTGTGACTCGTAATCTAAGTTCTAACTCCCACCCATCAATCTTAGAAACTCAGTCTAACAATAAGGGACGTGCTATTATACAAAAGATCTTAATTCTTATTATTTTCTGAAGCATCCTTGCCTTTTGATTATTTGGTGTATTCTGAAATGTACGAGCCATAGAGAATTTATTGCACTAGTTTGTGGGTTTTGTTAACGGGAAAGGACTTGAATTCCTTACTTTTGTTTTTAATAAAAAAGCAAGATTTCAATAAATGGTTTAGGCTAGTTTGTTTTTTGAGATGAGATGAGATGAGATGAGTTGAGTTGAGTTGAGATTAAAGTTAAAAGGTTGAATGAAGTATTGCAAAAATATATTTTTTAATATTATTTTTGTTTTGGAATTTGAAAAAGTTGAATTATTTATTTTATTTTGTATTGGAAGTTGAAAAAGTGGTAATGATTAGATGAGATGAGATGAAATATTTTTTGAAAACAGAGACGATGTACTTACCGGCAGAAGTAGTGACTCTAAGGGAGTCTAGTACATGAAGAGTGACTTTGTGAGTGCTTGAATGGTTGTTGTAGTTTTGAGCTGCAATTTCCATGGCTACCTTCTCTTCTTTCCCAATACGGGTATTAGAATCAATGAGTATACCGATACCCGTAACTTTGGTTTGGGCTTCAGCTCCATTAATGGAGAAGATAAGAAGAAAGAACAGTACTACAGACATTTTAGCAGAAACCTTGGTAGTTTGGGTGGTGAGTCTGGTACTGTTTAGGACGTTGGTAGTTTAGCAGAAACCTTGTCAAACATCTTATATATAATAAATGGATCAAGAATCAAGATCAATTAGATCGAGGAGATATTTTTCCCTTTATATGTACATGCTTGGTCTGCTATGTACGGAAAAAGGCGTTAAACTTCCGGCGAATAAGGGCATTCATGTAATTACAACTTTCATTAATTTCAGTGAGAACTACAAACCTCAATAGTAAATAATATGACTTAGACAGTAGGAATTCGGATGGTTAGCAGGATTGAAAATTTGAAACCAAGAAACTCGACTTGGGGCAAAACTATCAAAATAATATTTTTAGTGGGGTAAGATTAATTTTTATAAGATTTGGGAAATTTTTTTGGGTGATTTTGGAAAATTTTGTCACCCCCAACCCAAATTACCGGGGGTCCGAGTCATAAATTTATTTATTTTTGAAGTATTTTTTTAATTTTGTCTTAAATATTAAAAAAAATTAAATTCTCATTTAATTTTTTCTAATAATTAATTTTGGCTTTAGACAGTACCGTTGAATGAATGTCTTCTTTAATCCAAGTCTTTGTGTCAGAATTGCGGGGCACGTCATGGACTTGTTTCACTTTTTTATTCAAAACCACGAGGTGGAAACGCCCTTGTGGTGGAGAACAGTACTGCGAATGCTGATATATAAGCTTCGAAAAGTCTAAAGTCAGGCCCGAGTCGTGCCTGTCCTCGGATGACATCTGACATGGAGAAAAATGTACAGTTTTATTTACTTCAAAATGGTGCGCTTTGAAACTTCTGAAATGGCGTGTTCTGATTCTTTCTGCTCGACGTCTTTCCATGAACTCAAAACTTAACGTTTCTCTACCCTTGCTCATTCTCAAACCCTCTTCATCGCACCACACCCTTTATGTTCGGTTTCTCTCCTCCTAGGCACTTTCTCTAAGCGAATCGATCCCTGATTCCCAACCCTAGTTTCTCTCTCTATGCGAATTGATTCGTGGTTTCTCTCCTCCCAAGTATGCAATGTTATTCTACTTTTGGTCTTTTCAGAAATTTTTGGTCCTTGGTTGTTTTCTATAACCTATTAGCGATGTTTTAAAGTTAGCATATAGAAACTATTACACAAATTCCTAAATCACCCCAACACACAAATGCCAACAAACCATCTCCAACAAAATTTCAACAAATCACTACCATCAACACACAATATAATTCAATAATGGATTCCAACAAGTCTTGCTACAAGGAGCTACTTCGTTGCGTTCCATCTGCTGTCTTCGGCTGAGGTTCCATCGATCCCTAGTTGCATCTGTGAATATAATAGCAGACAAAGTATGACCCACCATAACAAACATACAAATACAATAAAATGAATGAAAGTGGTAATTGTACACTTTCTTGTGTCCCCATCACTTCTTGTTGTGCACTTTCTTGATCCACCATTATGAGAGTTTGTACATTTTCTTGCGTCCTCATATCCGATGGGCCAAGTTGGTTTCCATTACTTTCCAATAGTTCGGTGTCCAAGCTACGCCTCTAACAACATAAAAAATAATTAGAATTCACAAGTAATTGGAAATATAGTATATTATCAAATACTTAAAAATGAACATCACGTAATAATGACAATAACTATGCTCTCACCAGTATGCTTTTTCCCTTATCGTTTTTTTTTTTTGCAGCCTTTGTTTTAACTTTCTTCAAGTGTTCCTCCATCGTCGACATCCTCCTCTTGCACGGGGATCTTCCATTGCCTTTGACAACATGGTGACTTAGCACCTTTTTAGAACTTTCTTCCGTGGCTGCATTCACAGTACTT
This sequence comes from Juglans mandshurica, assembly GCA_022457165.1. Classification (NCBI taxonomy): domain Eukaryota; kingdom Viridiplantae; phylum Streptophyta; class Magnoliopsida; order Fagales; family Juglandaceae; genus Juglans; species Juglans mandshurica. The sequence continues at coordinate 5,058,220 of CM039627.1, forward strand.
ACTCCAACTTTAGAATTTATGCTATAGGGCTTCGATGTGCGGTATACCTCATTCATCGCATACAATTTCGATACCATATCCTCAGTATGCCCATTGCAGGAAACTGCATTTGCTATTACCTCATAAAAAATTTTTAGTATACATTTATACCTAACAGTTTCAGGTCTCTGATCAGCAATGTTATAACTACTAGGGATAATAGTATACTTATGCTTTATGTCCTTTCTCCACCGGTCCAATATGTATTTTTCTGGCAACTCACGGACTTTCCTAGCTGAGAAGATGATAAGAACATGTCTACATATTATCCTTCACATATCAAACAACCCGCAAACACACGTCGCCTCACACTCGGCCTCGGTAAAGTAAACAGTATAAGTAACCTCATTGATAAAATCTTCGGCCTTAACTTCATCGTCGACCGAGTAAGTTGTGATTACTCCATCCATTTTCTCGAAATGACAATAACAATATACCATTCTCATTATCTATTGTTGAACCTCCCTAAATTTTACATTTGTGTACATCTCTTAAAACTTTTTCTCAAGAGCCAAATGTGATATGCATAGAATGGAGAAGTTAAATGAATGGAAGTCAGCTTGATTTTAGTTCTCAATTTTTTTCTTCAATGCATTGTCGAAATGATCAACAAACTTTTTAAGGTTTGTGTAGAATGCATGTAGCCGTCGAAGAAAGCGTTCATGCTCTCACTGCATTGAGTTGTACTCATTACAGCCCAAAACGAATTCTTTAAATATACTGGCACCCAAAACTCTCTCTCCGCATATAAGCTTTGCAACCATGTATTTTCATGCAAGTTGAACGTATCCTTGAGGCTGTTCCAAGAATTCTCAAACTCTTCGATTGTAAGGGAGTCATAGACACAAGATAACAACTTACTTTTCAGGCCACATTTGTATTGAGTATGAGAACCAAGTTTCTCAGGGACCTTTCGCAATATGTGCCACAAGCAATATCTATGCTACGCGCTGGGAAAGATAATGACGATCACAATTTTCATTGCACGATCTTGATCTATAATAATAGTATTCGGCGCTTTCTCATCCATATAATCAAGCCACGTTTTAAATAACCATACAAATGATTCTGTATCCTCACTTGAAATAAGGTCTGCACCCAAAAGGATTGACTGTCCATAGCAGTTTACACCCACGAAAGGTGCAAATGGAATTCCATATCTATTTGTCAGGTATGTGGTATCGAATGTTACCACATCTCTAAAGTAGTTGTAGGCCCCTTTACTATGGGCATCTGCCCAAAATACATTTTTCATCCTATCATCATCATCCAATTCCATGAGACTGAAAAAACCATCATTCTTGTATTGCATCTTTCTAAAGTACTCAAACAGCGCTTGAGCACCACCTTTACCAAAGCGCAGGTGTCGTGCCTTATCAATATAGTTATGACAATCTTTTTCCCCAAATGGTATGTTCTCAAACCCACCCGCCTCAGTCACAAGAGCATGGAAACTCTTATTCATCTGTATGCTAGCCTAATCATTTGTATCCAACACCCTCCTAACTGACTCATTAACTTCTCTGTTGCATCTGAAAAACCTGGATTTTCTTGGACTAAGCACACAATTGTGTGTTAAATACGAATCTGACACATAGTTTCACATCCTTTAACATCACATTCATCATTGCAATCTGTCTTGCTTGTTGGCTGTGGCGTGGAGACGTTTGGTGCCCTATTTCCTGCCTTGCTATCACGAGCACATCCCACAATGATATATTTGACAGTCCCATCTTTCTCCCTTTTACTCATTTGTGTCATAACTCCAAAACTACATAGTTTTCTGTAATGTTTATATTAAGTCATCAACTCATTCTTTGACTCAAAGTGCATCCCTAGCTTTGGCTCCTCAATGATATCACCCCCATTAGTAGGCTCCATATGAAGTGACTCGAAACTGCAAGCCTATTAGTTATCAACCGTATTACCCAAAGAGCCAGTAGACTTCGTTTCAACTTCTATCGAATCTAATGTGGCCTCACTAATTTCTTCAATAAAGTTAGTTTGCTGCACTTTATTTTCCTACAAATTAGGGGGAAAGAAGTATTATATGACAATATATGTTGTGGATAATGTGAAAGACAACATGTGGAAAATCTAACACATCACCTCGCTGCCACATGGATATGGGTTGGTAGATGTCGGAGAAACAAATGCGGTAAAGCCGAACATGAGCTAGCAGCGACACTAGTGCTAGTTTGTACACTAGAACTAGCAGCTACACTAGAGCTAATACTGGTTGCGGAAGTAGACATGGCAGCGGAAGTATCTATTGCAGCAAAAGTAGAGTTCCATGAGTGTTACTGCAGTTTAAAAAAAAATATAAACATAAATAATTGGACCAAATATTCAAGTTCAACATTAACTACAATAAATACTCTAAGAAATCATCACCTGATTGCTCCATGGATATGGGTAGGCAGTTGGAGGAGGTCTCATCATTGGTATGACGGAATTATACAAGGCAGTACTTGACGTGACAGAGGCACTACTCAAGGCAGCAGTACTAGATGCGGCAGTGGAACTACTCAAGGCATTAATACTTGAAGTGGCAACGGAAGTAGAGTTCCATGGGTGTTGCTGCAGTTTTCCATAAAAAATCTAAACATAACTAATTAGAACAAAAACTCAAGTTTAGAAAATTAAAGCACACTAACTACAATAAATACTCCAAGAAACTATCACCTAGTTGCTCCATGGATATGGGTAGGCAATTGGAGGAGGTCCTATCATTGGCATGGTGGAACTATACAAGGTAGCAGAACTTAGGCCGTAGAGAGCTTTTTTCAACTGACAAACATGATCAGGAAAGCGAGGGTCAATATATCTAGGGGCTGTTCCATATAAACATGTTCAGTGAGATGCCTGTTGAGGAACGCATTTTTGACATAAAGTTGGCGAAGAGGCCATTTGTTGGACACAAGAAGAGAGAGAACAACATGGACAGTGGTAGCCTTGATGACAGGACTAAAAGTGTTAGTGTAGTCAAGACCAGGTACTTGTGTGTAGCCCTTGTCAACAAGACGGGCTTTGAGACGCTCGATAGAACCATCGGGCAAGTATTTGGTTCGAACTACCCATTTTGAACCCACAATGTTGGTGTTGGCAAGTCGAGGAACCAAGATCTAGGTATGATTACTTTGCAAGGCTTGAACCTTTTCATCCTTAGCAGCATATTTGAATCCTTTAGGCTCAGTGCATGCAAGAAGAGCAGAAAGAAGTCCAGAGGATCCTACAAGGCCGAGATGCGTCGGGTGGCGAGTTTTGAAAATACCGACCTTGGCTCGTGTAAGCATAGGATGGGAGCCTAATGGAGCAGTAGAAATAGGAGTGCGAGCAATGATAGGCAACTCATTGATGAGCTCAGGAGAAGTCGGGCTGGAGTCGGAATGAGAAGTAATGGCCTATACAGACTCGTCCATGAGATCAGTACAAATAATACACGGGGTGGATCCAGATTGAGGAATGTGTCGAGAATGGGGTGCAGGAGAAGGCATGGACATGTCTGTATGGGGAAGACTTGGTTCCAGAAAATTTGAGATTTGAAGGGAGGACATGGGTTGAGCCTGGGAAGTATGGTGGAAGGGAAAGTAGGGCTCATCAAATTGGGCATGTCGAATGATATAAATTCGAGAGGTGGTGGGGTCAAGACAACGAAACCCTTTATAAAAGGAATTGTAACCCATAAAAATGCAATGAATACTATGAGGAGAAAAATTTGTTAGTCATGTAATCACGTAAACAAGGATAAACACGACAACCAAAAAGATGAAAATTTTTATAATTTGGAGAGGAGCCATAAAGAAGCTCATAAGGAGACTTACCTCGGAGAAGCGGCATGGGCAAATGGTTGATGATGTAAGCTGCAGTGCTAAAAGTATCAACTTAGAAGTGAGTGCGAATGTGAGGATGAAAAGGGAGGACCAGACCTGTTTCAATTACATGACAATGTTTCCTTTTGGTGCGACCATTTTGTGCCGGTGTATAGGGACAAGAGAGTTGATGATGAATGCCAGAGGTACGAAGATGTGCTTGAAAGCAATTGCTAGTGAATTCTGCACCACCGTGTCTTTGAAAAATTTTTATACGAGCAGAATGTTGATTTTTCACAAATTTTTGAAATTGAAGAAAAATATTAAAGAATTCAGATTTCAATTTCAATGGGTAAAGCTAAGTGAAGCTGGAATAATCATCAACAAATAAAACATAGTATGCAAAACTCAAATTTGACTTGACAGGGGAAGGGCCCCATATATCGCAATGAATAAGATCTAACACCTTTGACGATCGATGTTTATTACGAGAATAAGTCAAACGATGATTCTTTGTAATTTGACATGTACTACATAACACATGAGATGGCAATAAAGAGGTAAGATGAAGTTGTCCTTGTTTATTAAAAAATGAGATAATAGAATGATTCACATGTCCAAGGCGAGCATGCCATAAATCATACAAAGCATAAAGAGATTTACTTTTGAGGACAGAGACAAAAGCAGAGTTTCTGCATTCTATCACATATAAGCTGCCATCTCGTTTATCGATTGCCCCCACCCTTCCCGTTTGGCGATTTTGAACAGTAAAAAAATTATTAGTAAATGTAACTGAGACAGGAAAATCATTCGTTAATTTACTAATGGACAAAAGATTTTAGTGACGCACCATTCCCGACAATAACACAATCCTTACCTGTATAGGAAGTGTACTGATCCAAATTGGATTGGGCCGAAGTTATGTGGGCCGAGGCCCCTGTATCTAAATACCAATCCGAAGCCTCATTTCCAGAGATGGAACACGATGAAGTGAGGGCTTTGGCAGGCTGAGCTTCAAGGGCATGACCATGGCGATCATACCGTTGCCTGCATTGATCTGCATAGTGGCCTTCCACACGGCATATCTGGCAACGCGGGGGGCGTCTACCAAAGGAGCATCCATTTCCTCTACTGTGGCCACCAGTGTGACCTTGAGAGTTGCGAGAGGAATCGTTCCACTGATTCAGTTTCTGGGAGTTGCAATTGGAAGCAACGAACACTGCAGTGGACGGGGCAGCAGGCTCCAATGATTTTTGGAAGAGCTCAAAGCTCTCTGCTTTGGGCACAAAATCTGCAAAACAGGGTAAAGGGGTGAGGGCCATTTGAGCCATGGAGAACCTCGAGAATTCTGAGCCGAGGCCTCGGAGGAACCAATGCACTTTGTCGGTGCCATCAACAGCTCATTCGATTGCATGGAGTTGATCGCAGATGGCCTTGAAGGCCCGGGCGTACTCCGAAACGGTTCTGGTGCCGCGTTTCATCAGTTACAAGTCATATTTGAGACGGATTTCAAGGGCCTTGGAGTGGTGGCTGAAGGTGTTCTCTAGGGCAATCCAAACCTTGCGTGAGGTGGAGAGTCATACAACTTCAGCCATAACCTCCTCGGTGAGGGAGGACAACAAAAGGCTAAGGAGACGTTGGTCGGTCTGTTTCCATGCCATGTGTTTGATATTTGGTGTCTGAGAATCCGCAAGGGCAAAACGGGGTGGGGGCTCAAGAGTTCCATCCACATGATCAATTTATTCTTGACTCTCTAAGAAGGGAAGGAATTGGTTCTTCCATAGGAGATAGTTGGAGGAGGAAAGTTTGATTGTAACCATATGGATGAGAGTGTTGAAAGGGATAAGAGTGGAGGAGGGTTCGGCAGCCATGGGAAGGGAGGTGGGATCGTGGGAGGTTAATCCACAAGGGCTCTTGATACCATGTAAGTATTTGGAAACCACCACTAGTTTCAGTAGTGGGGCATTTCATATATGAGTAATTACATAGTCGTAGATGGTAATTACATGTATGGAATGATTATAAATAAATGGAAAGAATATTGAGTTACTACAATTACAGGTCAATGTATACACAAATGGAAAGCTTTAGATTAAGGCAGATGATCCTCAACAAGCACAACAAAGCTATGACTGCTGCCAAATCTGACGAAGCAAAAGAAAGCATTGTGAGTAGTTCCCAAGAGCTCTTGGTCTCTGTTCGGGCTTTTTTCTTATCATTTATCTTATGACTTTTTTCCATAATGGGCAGAAAACTCAAAAGCAGAATACTACCACTGGGTTGCGAACATGTAATAACATCTTGGCAATGACAAATGTGAAAATAAACAAAGTTTTTTGCATCTAATGTATTGTCCTCTATTTATGTACGTAAAAACTGACCTTTAATTTGTTATTTCCAGCCGTTGCATTCGAAAACACCTTCATTTATCGGAGATAAAAGTATCAACTTATCTTGGAAAGAAGCAACCAAACCTCCTGTTCCCACTGCCACAGTTAGAACTGGGTAGGTGTAACGCCCCATACCCGGAAGGGTCGGAGAACTACTACCTGTCACTTACCAACTTGTCTCTCCAAGCACCTAAAACCCCAATGATTTCATAAATAGCACACAATCTCATATTATCCAAATAAAAACAATACAAACTCCATAAGTTATCATTTCAAAAATAACATAAACCAAATGGGTCCACAATTTTCCAATAATCTCAACCAAACAGAACGGTACATCTTTAAACCTCAATAGGTCCAATCAACTCAAAGTACTTCAATTACTCAAGTTATACTCTTCTACTAATAATGGAACTCGACCTTCTATCTATATCTAGACAAGCTCCAATTTCTAAGATTGACCCCCAGCTGGGCAATCAATGTCATATGAAAATATAAGAAGATAAGGGGGCGAGTTATTCACAACTCAGTAAGCAGAGAACAAATACTAATATGTAAACATGAGCCATTTTTAGAAAGTTTGGTATGCAGAAATAAAATATTTCATTTTCATATGCACATCTCAAAACGTGTTATCAGAAAAATCAGAACGACTTTTAAATTTTTTCATATTCATAAACCAATTTCATATTCAAAAATCACTTTGGCATAACGTAACTGCACATCTTCATCTTATTATATCGTATCATATCGTATCATGTCATATACCATGTTTAACCCCCGTGGTAGGGTTGTGCTATCCCCGATGGCCAAACCAGGCAGTATCATGTGTGAAACTTTTCATTTTTTAATCTCGCAACCCCGAGTGTACACACAAGAAATAACACGTAAAAGACCACTTTGTTTTCAAAGTGGGTGTACTCATATCATATCATATCATATCATATCATATCATGTTGGTACCAATCATATCAGGAGAACCAGTATCATCATATCAGAACCATATTAAGAATCAGATTCATAACAGATAAGTATGCCAAAGGTTTATCATATCCATATCATATCAAAACACGTGCGAAACATATTCATATCATTTTCCTATGATCAATAACAGTTCCAAGATATTTCATATCACATTTACAAAAATTCACATATATCGTATTCGCTCTTTTACACATTTTAGAAACATGTCAAATATTGCTCATGTCTACACATTTCATGTCAAAAATATTTATTTTCTCTTTCATACGTATCTCATGAGTGAATGCAAAACATATATTGAGGTTGTTTTTCACTTTTTCTTTTTAAAACAACATGCACATATTTACAAACCAACCTCAGTTAATTTCTTTTTATGCAAATCTAGCATAGGAATCCCGCTTATCTGGACTTCTTAGCTTTTCAAAAATTTCCTCAAAAGTGTCGAACAAATATTAATCTTCACCTATAAGATAATCACGTAAATTTCCATAAATTTTCAATCAATCTCGTTTTTCGATATTCAAGCCTAAAACTTCTAAAATAATTCATTTTTAATTCCTCAAGCCTAAAATTCTCATTATTCCTGAAATACCAACATCACTTTCTAACTCATCAATATCCAACTTAATAGCTTCGACTAAAACATTTAATTCTAACTTATTTACGATAGAGATCTTTAGGGGTGTAAACTCAAACCGGACTGGACCGATTTTACCAGTTTTGAACCGGTCCGGTCCGGAATCGGTTTTAAAATGTAAAAACCGGCCGGTTTCAGTTTCGGGATTTTTTGGACCGGACCGGACCGGTTGATTAAAAAAAATAAAAAATAATATTTTTATATATAAGTTTTATACAAAATATTTTATATATATTAAATATTAATATATATAAGTTTTATATATAATGTATAATTATAAATTTATACATTAAATGTTAATTTATAATTTCATATACATATATATTCATATATATGAAATAATTTCATATTATAATTTAAAAATTATTACATTAAATGTTAATACTAATATATAAGTTTATAAATAATACTAATAGTCTAATATAGACTATAGACTATAGTTATACTTATAATTAATACTAAAAGTTTTTACTAAAAGTTTATAACTAATACTAATACTTATAATTAATACTAAAAGTTTTTTTTTTTATAAATAAATTTTTAATGACAAACTGTGAAATTTACATTTTAAAAAAATTGAAAAACCAGACCGGACCGGACCGAAAACCAGTAAAACCTGAAGTACCGGTTTAGGAGGGTAACCGGTGCGTAATCGGTTTTGGAAAATATAAAACCGATACATACCGGTTCGGTCTTAGATTTTGTCCAAAACCGGATCGGACCGGACTGGTTACACCCCTAGAGATTTTACTATAATTTATAATACTAAATAATATAACTATATCGAAATCATCATAAGTAGAAAATCATACTTGTTTTCTATCATACTTGTGTTTAAATAAAAATATTCTTTTAAAAGGATTCAAAATAAGATTTTGCATTTACCGCTCACTTCAAAAAATTCATCAGTATTTACATAATAAATATTCCGTTAAAATGTCAGTCTCATATAAAAAATCAACTTAACAATATAAATCCACACGTCTACATCCAAATAAAAATATACTCTACAACCCACGTAATATACTCATGACTTGAAACCCAAAGTACATAATATAAACTCATTAAACTACACACCCGAAACAATAAATCTGGAAGGAAATACTATAAGGGGTAAAAAGGTAATAATACTTCCTACTATTTGATTAACATAAGTTACATATACATAAATATGTGTATACACCAGAAAAAAACTCAACAACATGCAGCCGTAGCACTTACGGAAAGATGGGGGCACGACAGCGTGGAGCTGGCGGTTGGCTACAGCGGATGGGGGGGTGGCACTTGGTCACTGGCTGCGAGAGAAAGAGAGAGAGACGAGCGAGAGAGGCACATGGTGAGAGAACGAGGGAGAGACCGAGAGGAAAGAACCACCAACCGGAAATGGCGTGAGCTTACCATGGGAAAAACTGAGGCAGCGTGCGGCGGACCGGAGTGATGGGGAGTCCTCGCCGGCAATTTCTCAGGAGTCACCACAAGGAGGGGCTTCCGGTGGAGGAGATAGCAGCGGCTTAAGGGGCTGAACTGCTCTGTTTTCGGCTACCAAAACAGAGGAAGGCAAAGCTTGGCCACGGGGAAACTAGGCGGTGGCTTCGTATGGCTGAGCAGGTGAGGTCTGGACTGAGTTTCACAGTGGAGGGTGATGACCAAACGGCTTGGGGTGGCTGAGGCGTGAAGAGAAACAGAGGAAATGAAATTAGGGTTGAGAAAAACTTAATATATATATAGGCTATAATTAGAAAACAGAACAAACCTAAAACAAAGGGAAGGGAAACGTGCATGGAAAAGGAAAGATGGCGTGAACTCGTGTGACGGAACCTAGAGACGTTATCCATGTACTTGGGTTTGGCAATGAGCTGGGTTTTACAGTAGGAGAGATATTCCTGGCTCTGTTCTTCTTCCCTTCTTCTCTCTCTCTCTCACACTCGCACGCGCTTGCACACACACTATATATAATTGTACTTTAATGATTATTTTAATCTTCGTCTGTTTTTGCTGAAAGATCTATACAATTTCATCCAACCAACATAAGCATGCAAGATTGTAGTATTAAGGAAGATGATGAAGATCTGTCACAATCTCAACCGAAGCAACAAATCAGCACCAAATCTGTCCAGCAGTAAATCAAGGGATTGTTTGAAAATTATTTGTAAATGCTGTCAGTTTTTGATTTCCTATGTAAATGCTTTACGTTGTATATTTCCATAGTTAGCTCATTAGGAACTTGTATTTAAGGCTAATACGAATTGCAATATTTGTGTGTTCAAGAATAAAATCAAGTGCAGTACCTTGTTTCTTTAAGTAGTACAAACTTGAATGTAGGATAGTACATAGTTTCCTATGGCTGTGCTAGTGGTAAATGGTGGCTTAAAGTATAAGGGTTCCTTTTACTTCTCTAGATTCTGGCACAACTTCCCTGCAATATTCCATGCCACTAGCATGCAATATTAATGATGGTGGACACATTTTTATTTTTTCATGAACTTTGTTTGCAGAGGAAAACGACCCGCTACTGTTGCTCATGGAGCCAGCAATGTGGCATCTAAAAAGGGCTGTGGAGCTGGTGGTTTGCAAAATCAGCTGTTTAATAGGGCATTGGAAGGTTTATCTCATGGTGGAAGAAGCGGGGGGACTAGGGGCAGAGGCAGGGGATGGGCGTGGGCTGGACGTGGAAGAGGAAGAGGTAACCAGTAGGCTTGGTATGTGCCAGGCATGAATGGACAAATTCAATGCCTACCGGAAGTATATGACTAGAAGCAATTCTTTATTCAAGTTCTTCTCTGTTGGAGCTAGATTTGATTCATGGTGGAAGCTGATGAGTTTCTAGATTCGATTATGGTCTAACAGTTATATTCCTATGGAGCTTGTCCAGTAGTTTTCGTGCCTTGAGTTGTTGATCATTTCTAATATAACTGATGAAAGCAACAGCCAGTATTGATTCAGGAATCTCTCAACTGTGCATGCCCTTCACTTTGTGTATGCGCGAGTTTGTATTTTAATGGCAGTTAACTTGCACTCAGAGGAATGATTTTATAATTCAGACAAGTTGTAGAATGTAATTATGTTTGGTTGAGTGAGAACTTAACGATTATGCACTCGAAAGAAGGTTTGTGTTTGTTTTTGTTCAAAAATGTTTTTTTTTTCAAATTTTGTGTTGTGTTGTTTGAAGCTTAGTAGTGATTATATCTATGACTTTTTCTCTTTTATTTTTTTTCGGAGAGAAGAATTTATGACTTTATATTCTATTTTCTTATTACAAAAGGATGATAAAAGAGTTGAACTTGAGGTGTTAGAATTGAATGAAGGATGAGAAAAAATAAGTTACAACTCTGTTGAGAGAAAATAACTTGGAAAGTTTGAAAATATATTCAAAATATGCTATCAAAGCTCTAAAATACAGAGGAGCCCGAGAGGGTAATTTATACAGGTGAAGGAAGAATAAAATAATCTAGCTAAAATTACTGACAGTGGCTATTAAACAAGACATATATGTACAAATACAAAACTCTATACAAGTTATCTAAACAGAGGCATAGAGTAAATTAAGGAGGATGGCTTGTGGGCATTGTCTTTCCAGATATAGCAGTTAGGTTTCCAAGGTGCTGAACTGCTACTGCAGATTGAGGATTTTGGGGCAGATTATCTGTTGACTTATCTCTTAAGTTCCTTGAATCTTGAGACTCCCTTTCAAGGTGGACGCACAGATTAAGTGTGTTCATCTTGGACAGTAAAAAATGGAATGCAGCAGTAGGTAGAGCCTTTGTTAGGATGTCTGCAATCTGTAATTTTGAACTCACATGTACTGGTGTAATGATTCTATCAAGCACTTTCTCTCTAACAAGATGACAGTCCAGCTCAATGTGCTTTGTTCTTTCATGGAACATTGGGTTTTTGGTGAGGTGTATGGCTGCTTGATTATCACAATATAGGAGGGCAGGTCTCGGATGGCTGGTATTAAAATCTTGCAGCAGATTTTTCAGCCATATAATCTCACAACTGGTGTTAGCTAATGCATGGCATTCAGCTTCGGCAGAGGACCTAGATATGGTGGTTTGCTTCTTTGATTTCCAGCTAATTAAAGATTGTCCTAAGAAGATGCAAAAACCAGTAGTAGATCTTCGGGTCTCAGGGCAAGCTGCCCAATTTGAGTCGCTGAATGCCCTGAGGAATGGTGCAGACTTGGAAGAATATAGGAGGCCTTGGCCTATGGATCCCTTGAGGTATCTCAAGACTCGATGTGCAGCTTGCTGATGGATCTGTGAAGGGCGATCCATGAATTGACTCAAGATGTTAACTGAGTATGTGATATCTGGTCTTGTAATGGACAAATAAATCAGCCTTCCAACCAACCTTCTATAACCTATAATGTTAATGAGAGGATCTGCCGCCAAATGAGAAAGTTTATGATTCAATTCCATTGGTGTGTTGATAGGCTTGCATCCGAGCATACCAGCATCCTCTAAAATCTCAAGAGTGTACTTCCTTTGACTCAAATGAATTCCTTTTTCTGATCTTGATATTTCTAAGCCAAGGAAGTACTTTAGATTGCCAAGATCTTTGATCTTAAATTGGTTGTGCAGATATGTCTTGATGAAGTTAATTGTTTTGAGATCATTGCTTCCAATGAGAATGTCATCAACATACACTAACAATGCAACAAATTGACCATCATGAATCTTTGTAAACAAAGAATAATCTGACCTAGATTGTTGGAAACCAATGGCAATGAGAGATGTGGAAAATTTTGAGTGCCATTGCCTTGAGGCTTGCTTAAGGCCATAAAGGGATTTGTGCAGCCTACATACTAAATTTTGATCTGTAAGTGACTCCCCTTTAGGCTGAAATCCCGGAGGTAAATCCATGTAGATTTCCTCTTCTAGATCCCCATGAAGGAATGCATTGTGAACATCCAATTGGTTCAAATGCCAATTGTGAATTGCTGCCAAAGCAAGGAAGACACGAACAGTAGTGAGCTTTGCAACGGGACTAAAAGTTTCATGGAAGTCGAATCCCTCTCTTTGAATGTAGCCCTTGGCTACCAACCGGGCCTTGTGCCTTTCTATAGAACCATCTGAGTTCAATTTGGTCTTGTAGACATATCGACAACCAATTGCTTTCTTTCCTTTTGGAAGAGTAGTGACTGTCCAAGTGTTGTTGGCCTCCAAGGCATTTAACTCATCTGCCATGGCTTTGGCCCAATGCTCAGAGAGAACAGCTTCTGCATAGGTAGTAGGATCTCGGGTAGAGGAGAGGGAGAGTGTATAGGCCTTGTGAGAAGGAGAGAAATGAGTGTAGGAGAGGTAATGCTCAAGTGGGTGAGCAGTGGAGTGATGAGGTGATGGTGAAGAGGCTGAGTTGCAGTGATAATCAAGGAGGTATTTAGGTGGATTTCTGACCCTATATGATCTTCTCAGGGGTGGAAGGGATGGTGAACTTTGTGGTAAATGAGAAGGTGAGGATAAGGTTGTGGTTGGTAGAGTGGTGGGAGGACTAGGATCAGAAGGAAGGGAAGAGGGGTCGGTTGAAGAGGCAGGGTCAAGGGAATGGGGTGAAGATGAATCTCTATCATTGAAAGAAGGAAAGGAAGATGGGGAAAGAGAATTTTGGAAGTTTGTAGCCGAAGGGATGGAAGTTAGAATGGAGTCTAGAGATGGAGAATTGTAGTGGTGATGCTGGAAAGGAAACTAATTTTCATGAAAAATGATGTCTCTTGAGATGCTATACTTGTGACTGTCCAAATCATAAACCTTGTACCCTTTAACCCCTGGCGGATATCCTATGAAAATACATCTTCTAGCTCTTGGATCTAGCTTGGTCTGGTTATGTTTGAGAGTGGAGATAAAACATAAGCAACCAAAGACTCTTAAATGTGAATATGAAGGAGGAGCTGAAAAGAAGATCTCATAAGGTGACCGATTGTTAAGCACAGGAGTGGGGATCCTATTTATCAAATGAACTGCTGTTAGAACAGCATCTCCCCAAAATTTGGTTGGGAGAGAGGCCTGGAATAGCAAAGCCCGAGTAGTGGAAAGGAGGTGTTGATGCTTCCTTTCAACTACTCCATTTTGTTGAGGAGTATAAATGCATGTCTTTTGATGGAGGATTCCATGTTTATTATAAAAATCTTGCATTAAAAACTCTGCTCCATTATCAGATCTAATTTGTTTGACCTTGAGATTGTATTGAGTTTGTGTCATTTGGATGAAAGATTGCAAGAGGCTTCGAGTTTCAGATTTAAACTTCATCAAAAAAATCCATGTCATTCGACTATAGTCATCCACTACAGTGAGGAAATATTGATATCCTTGAGGTGTGGCTTGTGAGTATGGTCCCCAAATATCACAATGGATTAACTCAAAAGGAGAAGAAGTGGAAGAAACACTTCGGGGAAAGGAATTTATTTTCTGTTTTGCAAAGTGGCAAATATTACATTGATTAAAATCAGTACATTTTACATCTGAGGCATGGGAAGAAATCAAATTTAACCTCTGATTTGATACATGCCCTAGTCTAAAATGCCATAAATGAAATTCCTGACTTGCTGAAACTTGTTGGACATGAGATAAATGACTGGGATCAGAATTGGTTGTTGCTGGACTTTGATTGTCAAAAGAGCTTCCTAGTGAGTTGGAATCAAGGAAATAGAGTCCCTCTCGAACTCTAGCAACTCCAATCATTGTCCATGTAGCTATGTCCCGAATGAGACACTGTTTTTGAGAGGAAATAAGACACATAGAAGAGTCTTGAGTTAATTTGCTGACTGAGAGAAGATTAAAAGTAAAAGATGGTATACACAATACTCCATGGAGAGTTAAGGCATTACTGATTTGGACAGTGCCTATGTGAGTGACTTGTGCTTTCTCTCCATTTGGCATCTGTACATAAGCTTGCGAGGTGGAGGTGATGGAAGAGAGGAGAGTGGTGGAGCAGACCATGTGGTCTGTGGCCCCAGTGTCCACTATCCATGTGATGTGTTTTGGTTTGTGTGAAATGCAGGTGGTCATGGATTCAAAATGGTGATCATGTTCAGAGGAAATGATAGGAGTTTTGGATGAGGGTGAGTGGTAGATTATCATACCTGCCATGTGGGAGCCATGATTGGTAGGGTCAGGTTGTGAGAAATCTGCTGTGAGGCATTTTTTCCTTTGCTCGAGTCCTCTATGCTGAGCTGTGATGTCTGAGAGTTGGCCAAAAACATGTGTTGTTGTATCTGAGCTTGACTCAAAGCTAGTTGAGCAGGTTCTGTTGCACTGCCATTAGAAAGGTGACTGGTAGTTTGATTTGCTGAGTGATTGTTTCCTTGTTTGGTCTTTGTAAACTTGAAATCAGGAGGGAATCCAATTAACCGGTAGCACTTGTCCTTAGTGTGTCCAGCTTTTCCACAATTGTAACAAGTGAGGTCAGATTTATCTTTCTTCTTGGTCTGATTGTGGGATGCTGCCAAAGCACAAGATTCTGCAGCAGGGAGAATGGCAACTCGAGCCTGCCTTTGTCTCTCTTCTTGAAGTACTAGCGAGAAGGCCTTGTCAAGTGAGGGCATGGGACTCATGATGATGATTTGGCCTCGAATGCCATCATATGTCTCATTTAAGCCCATAAGGAACTTAAAGACATAGTCTGTTTGCTGCCTTTCTCCAACAGAACCGAGTGCATCACAAGTGCATAGACCACATGAGCAGCTTGGTGATGGTTGATAGTTGTGTATTTCTTCCCATACTGCATTCAGTTGAGTAAAATACTCATTTACAGATTGAGTTCCTTGCATGATGGTCCCAAGTTGATGCTGAAGTTGATAAATGCGAGCATTGTCAGGTTGTGCAAATCTGTCTTTCAGTTTGTCCCATACTTTCTTGGCATCACCTATGAAGCAGACATTTGATGCTATCTCCTGGGAGATGGAGTGAAGGATCCAAGAGAGGATGATATTATTACATCTAACCCATGGTCCATAAAGGGTGCTGGTTCCAGCAGGAGTGGTGATGCGTCCATCAAGGAAGCCCAATTTATTCTTGACAGAGAGTGCAAGTGTGAAGGATCGGCTCCATGATAAGTAGTTGGGGCCAGATAAAGGTGGAGTAATGACAACAGTATTAATGCCATCAGAATGGTGAAGGAAATATGGGCTGTTGGGGTCCTCGGATGGTGAGAGATTTCTGGCAAGAGGATTACCGATAGGTGCATCTGTAGACATGATGAAAATTGAATGAGAGTTGATAGTAGCAGAAGGAAATCAGAGTGAGGAAGATGAGTAAAAGAACAGGTCAAAGATCCTGCTCTGATACCATGTTAGAATTGAATGAAGGATGAGAAAAAATAAGTTACAACTCTGTTGAGAGAAAATAACTTGGAAAGTTTGAAAATATATTCAAAATATGCTATCAAAGCTCTAAAATACAGAGGAGCCCGAGAGGGTAATTTATACAGGTGAAGGAAAAATAAAATAATCCAGCTAAAATTACTGAAAGTGGCTATTAAACAAGACATATATGTACAAATACAAAACTCTATACAAGTTATCTAAACAGAGGCATAGAGTAAATTAAGGAGGATGGCTTGTGGGCATTGTCTTTCCAAATATAGCAGTTATGTTTCCAAGGTGCTGAACTGCTACTGCAGATTGAGGATTTTGTGGCAAATTACCAGTTGACTTATCTCTTAAGTTCCTTGAATCTTGAGGTGAGGTGCACTTTGCAGGAAATTTCTTGTTGAGAGCTATGCATTCTCGAGATTAGTGGGGACGCAGTTATTGGACACCCGTGTCATTAAAAAAAAAAAAAAAATAGTTGAACTGCGAATGTCACCAGTTTACAAAAGAATATATTAGCACAAAATATTTACAGACTGTCTGAAATCGATACTGACATTTTGTCATCGTAGTTCAATTTATATGTCAAATCAACCTATATGGCCTGAGACGATAAAGGTTTAGGGATGAAGAATAGTTCAATCTCTGTGCTTAAACGATCAGGAATTCATGGCCTTCAGGCGAGGTTTGACGGTGCACTAGAATATCAGGAGTATACATGAATTCCTGCCTCGAAGAGCATTCATTCACGGCCGGTGCGCCTTCTTCTGCACTCGATGCGCCTGCCAGAGTAGGAGCTTTTCCCAGATTCTTCGTATGAAATATTCTTATTAGTTCTACAGCCTTCTTCCAGCTCTCATCTGTGTCTGTCGGAGTCGCATCTCTTCCTCTAGTAAGGATATGAAAGTACCTTACGAGTCTAACCACCTTCTTCCAAACGCTCTCATCACCTGGAGTAATGTTTCCTTCGTAAGCATCTTGACGTCGCCGATGACTTACAGACAGATGAATTAGGGATAGCAGAAGACAAATGGTAGATGTGGAGAAAGATATTAGATAAAGAACCAAAAAGCTCTGGAGTCTCAAGCTATTAGGTTTGCTGGAAGTTAAGTTGGTTGAACACTCATGTGATGGAGTCAGCCATTTATCTGCCAGTAACTTCAACTCTCCACTCTCCGACAGCTTTAGAATGGCTTCAGAAAAATCCTTGACAATTGGCGACCCTTTCTGGAAGGCCTAAGAGAGGGAGCAAGAGAAGATCAAGAATTACTATTAGGTTTTCTTGCAGAAGATGAAACAGTTGTCAGCCTTTTGAGAAGAATCGAAAAAGACAATTAACAAGAAAAAGTAAAAAGTTTTGGGAGTAGTCTAAAATGAACCTTATTGGCTCAGCTCACAACTCTAAACAATAATGTTTAAAGCTAACTACTCACAAAGGCCAATCCACCGTATCTGTTGAAAGGCATGGAGCGACTGTATCCCTTGCAGTACTTATTGAGGAAAACTTTCACATACGGGAGTTCGAGGAAAGCCGCAGCTATATTGTTTCCTTGGAATTCCTCAAGGTACATGTATTCATTGCTGACATTCACAATATTCTCTGAACTGAAGTTAAGCTCATTCTCCACGTATTTCCTTACAAATGAATTGCCACTGCAACCAACTTTCAGGTTGTTTTTCTTCAACGACTGAATGTCTGTAAACGATGGTTGAAGTTGTTGAACGGTGAGCATTGAAGACAGGCTAGCAGTGTAGCTCGATGTTAGGACCAACACGACAAAGAGCCAAACTACAATAACCACGCGTGTGGAGTTGTTATGGATTTTTTCCCCTGCAACATAAAACCATGTGGTATGAGTCTTCGATTCATAGGTAAAGCCTAATAGAATATCTTAGGATATATACTGAAATTGATACATACTATGAGCAAAGAACAGAGAGGAGATGGTAAACCATAGGGCAGTGCTAATCTGACTCTTCCATGGGCCACTAAATTCTGGATTGCATTGGTGCTCCAGGAACCAAACTACGAGCATTGTGTAGATCAAGATGGCACCAGTGACTACCCACAATTCCCAGGTGAAAGGCACTGTAAACATCAATGCTGACCATTCAGGTTTTGCCGGTACCATCATTTCCAAACTTGAGTTGGCATATGGAAGAGTAAAATCCACGTACTGCAGTCGCTTGGCTAGTATGGTGAAGTCGCCAATTACAGCATCGTATGTCTTTTATTGTATTTCATTTTCGACCCACATGACAAGCATAAGATCTTAATCAGAACAAAAAATTGTACCCGAGTAAAAAAAATAACAAAAACGAGTCGGATTAGTTGACAGGGGCTTCTTTTGTATCTAGTCATTGATTAATTGCTCTTCTAAAGGGTCTCTTTGCCCCTCTGAGTTAATTTCAAATGAGTTATCACAGAAGTTTTGAACAATATTAAATGTAAATCGGATGGTGGTTTCTAAAAGAACGATATGGAGAATAATTTTAGTACGTATTAAGTTTCTACAGTACAAAAACAACTCCATGAAAAATGGCAGAGAAAAAGTTGTTACCTTGTTATAGACACCATAAATTAGATCATCGTAGCTCCCATTGACTGCCTCAAATTCATAAGGAAGATGATACCCTAAAAGGTCTCGTACCATATAGAAAATATGGATGCAGAAGCCATCATATTTGTTCTGATTTGGCTTCTCTCCGTACTTAACCTTCACAAATTTATCAAACGTTGCTCTGCCAGGAACTGCAATTTTCAGTGGCTTTGCATCGGTAGGCATTTCCCAACCTGTTGGAGTCCGTTTCAAGTTTCCTGGCCAAGTTACTGGACCGGACAAAGTGTTGGCCGAGTTAGAATCTACATTACCACGTCCATTTTTCTCCTCACCTTTTTCTATAGAAGGGCTGATCAATGAGAAGCCAGACTCTGGTGTCCAGAAGTCTATTTCTTTGTATCTCTTCCCAATCACATTTACAATCCTCAGTGTAGAACTGTCTAAGAGCTGGCCTCCTTCAAAATGTATTTTTCCACTTAAACCAGAGAAATTGCTTAATAACATATTGTCTAACAATATCTTTGGACTACTGGTACTGTTAGTGGTCATTCTCTCTATCGCTCGTGTAACAACTCTAAGGCTATCATATGCTCGCAGAGCATAAATTCCAGGGTGGGAGTTATCTTCCTCTGGATATTCAGCTCTGAATATTTTCCGAAAATGGGCATAAAAATCTCCATACTCAGAATTGCCAATCTCAGAATAGTAAGTCTTGATTCCTATTGCGCCTTCCATAGATGAAATAACGGAGTTGTTGACAGAGTCCAGCAGACTTGTAATGCTGTCTGAGATTATCCAAGCTGAGTCTCTCCCGACGAGTCCCATCTGCTTAGCTTCTCTGAACAAATAAGTTGCCATCTCTAATGAAGAATCAAGGACAATAAAAACCCGAGATTGCGTTTTATGTAGCTTAATTAGCTCTTCTTGGACAACCCTTCCTGGATCATTCACAGAAGAAAATGGTGGGAGAACCAAACGGTACTCAATCTCCGAGCCAACATTTTGTAGAGCCTCAGATAATAGTGCTAACATGCCGGCGTTACTGCCATATCCTTCATCTTCGTAAATCGCTATGACCCTTTGCCAATTGTACGCATGAACAATATCTGCGATGCATTGTATCTGTTCAGAACCATTTTTGGCCATTTGTATCAAGAAAGGCCAAAGAAGTGGCATTAGAGGCGGGTTAATGGCTGGTGCTGCGAACGAAATGACTGGAACACGAGCTTGCCTTCCAACATCGGCAACTAGAGCTGCTTCCGGCCATGTATGCATGCCTATAATCACTTTTACCTTTTGGTCTCTAATCATCTCTTCTGCTGCAACCAAAATGTTGATATTTTTAAATATAATTTTTTTGGTGCATTTTCATTTGAAAAAAAAATTAATATATTTTGATAATGAAAGCTAAGGTATATGTTCTTAATTATCAATATATTTCACTCATGTGGTACTTCTCTGTACAATTAAGCAAAATGTTATACAGTACTCTCTTAGTCTAAACTCGTCTGATTGTGTTGATGTGACAAAATATATCAATATATTTCACATGAACACAACGAAACGAGAGTGAGATAAAAGTATAGCATATAATATAACTGGTATGTTAATCGTGCTTATTCAAACTCCTCGTTTGAAAAAAGCACTGAAGTAGTAGATATATATAACATACCAGCAGAAGTGACTGATCTAAGAGCATGCCGGAAATGAAGAGACACTTGGTGAGACTTTGAATTGGTGTTGTAGTTTTGAACTGCAATTCCCATGGCTGTTTTCTCTTCTTTTCCAATACGGGTATTAACGTCAATGATTATACCCATACTCATCACTGTTTTGTTGTTGGCTTCAGCTCCATTAATGGAGGCACAGAGAAGACAACATATCAAGAGTACTACCGGGAAGAAGAAGAAGAAAGGCCAGGGTCTGGGAAACGCGCTAACTGTTACGAGTGGGAAAGGCATTTGCGATTCTTGCTGTTGGGCGTCGACTGTCGCAACTGTTTGCGTTTTAATTATCTAATTTAATTATGGGTACATGAGACATTCTCTTTCTATGTAGCAGATGATCATTAGAAAGAGCATCTGATCATCATATATATATATATATATGTTGATATACAGATGCATTTTCGATCGACCGAGAATGCTGCTTCAGAAAACACGCTGTTTCGAGGAATTTTCAGAGCGTGTGGAATCATGCAATAATATCTCACATTCTTGTGGACTTTTTTTGGAAGTCTGACTTGCTATGTTAATAATAATAAATAAAAAAAAACTCATTACAATATTTATATATCCTTTGGGTGTTTTCATAATCTTAAACCATTTCAGAATCTCTGACTTGCTAGAAAGAAAAATGCATGCATGTTGACTAGTTAATTAAATCTTCTAGATTCCAATCTAGAAATATCAAATTATTGAACCGTTAATTGACTTATATTATATTACTAAATCTTAATATCTCCAAGTATTACAGATTTTAAAATTTAAGCATACCGCGTTAAATTGACTTATATTATATGTTGTGCATGAGCAGCTAAACAACATGATTCTCAGGATCTACGTACTGACTTGCATGCTGGGATAAATATACTTTCTATATATATATATATACTTAAAATTTTACATTTTACATCCTAAATTTTTAGAATCCACACTTTCATATTCAAACTACTAAGATTCATTTGTCATATCACTTATTTTTAACCGTAAGAATTGACATATTGGGGTGAAAAGTTTAAATTTTTAAAAGCTAGAAAGCATAGTATGTGAATATATATATATATATATATATATATATATATATATATATTTATATAAAGAATTTTCAAAATTCTTAAAGAGGAAAATATTTCAATTGTGATAAATCTAGACATTTTGCTGATAAATGTCAAGCCCATATATACACATACACAAGTTCTTGCATCTAGTACTTTGAAAAATGCAAAGGGCCAAAAGTACAGAAGGTAGTTTGAAGTATAAGTCAGTCGTGCTATTTTTTCCAAACTTGTTGGAATGTTTCAATAGTCATGTGCTAATTTTTCCAAACTTGTTGGAATATTTCAATCAATTATAACTATAATTATAAGATAAATATTTTAGTTATAAAATGATTTCATAAAAATAAATTTACAAACTGATGTGATTTAATGTGATATGTCAGATTGTAAAGTAAACAAAATAGATCTAACATATCACATAAAATTATATCAATTTGTAAATTTACTTTATAGAATTTTATAACCGTTCAGCTTTTAGAAACGGTTGACAACGATATAATATAACGAAACGTGGCTTTATAAAATCTCTTTCAGCTTTTAGACGATTTTAAAGCTGGAACCCGTTCGGTTGACAACGATACGTGGCTTGCAATGTAAAACCTTTAGGGTCGATTTATTGGTAACGAAGTAATTAGACCGATTCAAGTCTTATTAGAAGCCTTGATCAGTAGTGTACTAATTTGTCCTTGTTCACACGCAAACAGTCATCAGAACTTAAATTTATACAGGATCGAGAATCCGAGATCGATGTAGAAGCAGTCAGACTCCTTATATTCAACAAAGTTTGTAGCTCTCATGGTCTGTTCGTTAAAATATTTAAGCCTTGAACCGGTCTTGGTAAACCATTCAAAATTCAAAACATGTTATCTTGAATCTCCAGGCCTGCAAAAATCTGAAACACCATCAATATTATTATTGTCTGATGATAACGGCTACATATATAAAGAGATTATATAAAAATAAACTCATAAACTAACGCAATTTCATAGGATCTGTTAAATCTACTTTACAATAAAAGTAAATTTACAATCTAATGTAACACACTAAGTCACGTCAGTTTATGAGTTTACTTTTATATAATCTTTTTGTTACTAAAATATTTTTCTTATCTGATATTAAGTCGGGATTAGCTAAGTGCTGATGAGGAGATTCTACGCAAATTGAGTCACAATATATATACGGGAAATGAACTAATGGAATATTCCTTTGCAACCAAGACATCATAAATACACTGATAATTAAGTCCTTGAGAGGATGATATATATATATATATATATATGATATATAGTATTTTATATATTTAAATTATAGTAATTATGAGATACAAATTATCTGGGTTTGGGTGTGACATGGTGTGTCCCGAATTCTCTCTCAAGTTTGGGGAGCACCTATGGTCTTTCGTATGGCGTCGATCGTCACCTCCATGGGGCAGACGAAGGGAGCGAGTGGTTCTTTGACATTTATGGGAGGACAGGATACAGAAAAGAAGAATAAGGATGTGGTGTTGATGAGAGCGACATCGTCTAGTCATTCTCTTGCTGATATTGTGGGTTCACGGCCACAACCTCTTCCAAAAGTATATCTGCCTTTGAGGGAGCCCAGATTTAACGAGGGTGAGATTTTTTTTTGTTCTCTAAGGCAGAAATCAAACAATCTGCAGAGCCATTTCATTTTTCGGTGGCATTAAACTTTCTTCATAGGAGACCTTCTTTGGATAATATTCGAAGTTTCATTAAAAATCGGTGGGGTCTGAAATCTATTCCTGTGGTGGGGCAACTCATAAATCCTAGGAATGTTTTTGTAACTCAAATAATATTCTTGTCTCTCCAAGCACCTAAAACCCCAAGGATTTCATAAATAGCACACAATCTCATATTATCCAAATAACCACAAGACAAGCTCCATAAGTCATCATTACAAAAATAACATAAGCCAAAGAAATCCATAATTTTTCCAATAATCTCAACGAAAACATAACGATACATCTTTAAAATCTCAATAGGTCCAAACAACTCCAATTACTTCAATTACTTAAGTTGTACCCTTATACTAATAATGGAACTCAACTTTCTATCCATATTTAGACAAGCTCCAATTTCTAATTCTGACCTCCAGCTGGGCAATCAATGTCATCTGAAAAATATAAGAAGATAAGGGGGTGAGTTATCCACAACTCAGTAAGCATAGAATATATACTAGTATGTAAACATGAGCAATTTTTAGAAAGTTTGGTATGCAGAAATAAAACATTTCATTTTCATATGCACATCTCAAAATGTGTTATCAGAAAAATCAGAGTGATGATTAAATCCTTTCATCTTAAAAAGAAAAACCACTTTGGCATAACATAACTGAACATCTTCATCTTATCATATCATGTCATATCATATACTATGTTTAACCCCCGTGGTAGGGTTGTGCTATCCCTGGTGGCCAAACCAGGCAGTATCATGTGGTGAACTTCCCCTTTTTCAAGCTCGGAGCCCCGAGTGTGCACACAGGAAAGAACACGTAAAAAGACCACTTTGTTTCCAAAGGTGGTGCACTCATATCATATCATATCATGTTGGTACCAACCATATCACGTGAACCAGTATCATCATATCATAACCATATTCAGAATCAGATTCGGAACAGATAAGTATGCCAAAGTTTTATCATATCCATATCATATCAAAACACGTGCGAAACATATTCATATAATTTCCATTTGATCAAAAACAGATCCATATCATTTCATACTACATGCATAAAAATCTCAATGATATCATATTCGCTCTTTTGCATATTTCAAAAACATGTCAACTATTGCTTATGTCTATACTGAGCTTGTTTTTTTCTTTTTCTTTTTAAAACAACATGCACATTTTTTACAAACCAACTTCAATTCATTTCTTTTTATGCAAATCTATCATAGGAACCTCGCTTACCTGGACTTCTTAACTTTTTTGAAAATTTCCTCAAAAGTGCCAAACAAATATTAATTTTCACCTATAAGATAATCACGTAAATTTATATAAATTTCCAATCAATCTCGTATTTCGATATTCAAGCCTAAAACTTCTAAAATAATCCATTTTTAATTCCTCAAACCTGAACTTCTCATTATTCATGAAATACCAACATCACTTTCTAACTCATCAATATCTATCTTAATAGTTTCAACTAAAAACATTTAATTCTAACTTATTTACGATAGAGATCTTACTATAATTTATAATACTAAATAATATAACTATATCGAAATCATCATAAGTAGAAAATCATACTTGTTTTCTATCATACTTGTGTTTAAATAAAAATATTCTTTTAAAAGGATTCAAAATAAGATTTTGCATTTACCGCTCACTTCAAAAATTCATCAGTATTTACATAATAAATATTCCATTAACATATTATTCTCTTATAAAAATCAACTTAACAATATAAATCCACACGTCTACATCCAAATAAAAACATACTCTGCAACCCACGTAATATAATCACAATTTCAAACCCATAGTACATAATATGAACTCTTTAAACTAAATACCTGAACCAATAAATCTGGAGCCATACTTTAAGGGGTAAAAAGGTCAAAACCAAAACACCCTCTTCATCCTACTGGGTTCACCGATATATATATATATATATATATATATATATATATATATACCATATGTTTCTTATTTAAATCACTAACAACAAATAACAAAAATAACACATAGAGGCTTAATGTGAGCGGCGACATAAACTCACCCACGAAGGACCGAGGCAGTGGCACCGTGGAAGTGCGACGGAAGCTGGGCTAAGGTGGTTGTGATGTCTTCGACGGCGTCGTATGGAGAGAGAGAAAGCTGAAATTGAGAGTGAGATAAAGACGGTGAGAGAAGGAGAGAGAGACCGAAAGGAAAGGACCATCAACCGGAAGTGGCGTGAGCTTACTATGGGAAAAATGAGGCAGCGTGCGGAAGACCGGGGTGATGGGAAGTACACGCCTGCAGTTTCTATGGAGGCACAACACAGTGAAGCTCTCGGTGGGGGGGTGATTATAGCGGCTGAAGGTTGCTCTGTTTTGGGACAATTAAAACAAGGGATTTTTGGGGCTTCTAATGGAGGCTACGGAAGCGTTGGGAGGCAGCTTCGAGGCTGAGGTTCCGCGTGGACTAGGTCCAGGGGAAAGTAGCCACTCGGTGGCTGGGCTAGTGTTCTGTTTTTCGGTGGTGCAACCGAGGTAGTGTTTACACGGAAAGGGTGGTGGCGCACCGCTTGAGTGGTGGACTTTGTGTGACTAAGGTACCGGCGTGGGCTTCGTTTGGTGGGACAGCAGTACGTGAATCGACTTGGTGGCGACAGTTCACTGGTTGCTAACTGAGCTCCACGGTTTGGTGTTTACGGGGGAGTGATGGCTGGTGCGTGCGATGTGGTCTGGCTGCGATTCACAGTGAGAGGCGAAGACTCAAACAAGTTGAGTGGCTGAGAGCATGAAGAGACATTAGCGGCACTGAAACTAGGTCAAGGATGCATAACATATATATATATATATAAGCTATAAGAAGTAAAGGGTAAAAACCTATAGGGAAGAGGGATGAACGACATGCATGAAAAAGGAAGGTAGACGTGAACACTGCGCGACGTTAAATCTGGAGTTGTTTCACGGGCTTGGGCCTAACAGTGGGCTGAGTCTTACAAGGTTGGTTCGTTTGGCGAATGAGGAGGATTTTATTCAGGTGATGGAGAGGGAAAATTCGGACATGGTGGGCGTCTCACATAAGGTGTTCCATTGGACGTTGAATTTCAGAGAAGAAAAGGGTTCTCCAATGGTTCGGTTTGGTTAAAGCTGTCGGGGTTGCTATCCAATTTTGTTCATGTCTCTATTTTGAGAAGTATTAGGAGCGACTTTGGAAGGTTTCTGAAATGAGATAATGCGACGGCGTGTGCCACGCGTCCGGAGGTGGCAAGAATTTGTGTAGAGGTGGATGTCTCTAAACCTGTAAGGCATTCATTTTGGATTGGTCCTCCAAGTGTGGCGAACAGTCATTTCCAAGAGGTTGTTTTTGAATCTCTTCCCGTGTATTGTTCGAGGTGTCGTAGACAGGGGCACCAGGAAATGTGGTTGGGTTGAGAGAGAGTGGAAGGGGAAGATGAAAGGGAATGATGTCGAGGGAGGAAAAGAGAAATTGAAACAAGTCTGGCAATTGGTGGGGGTGAGGGAACCAGAGAAGGAAGAAGAAAAACAGGTAGGAGTGAAGCCTTCTAGACGAGAGGTCTTGCTGGAAGGTATTAAGCAGCACTGCCTGGAGGGGGCAAAGGCGGTCTTGGAGGTTTTCTATGTGGATGGATTTGGTCAGGTTTGTGATCATGTTCAACCTCCAATGGAGGTAACTTCTGGGGATCAAACAATCAGAGTTTGTGTACAATCTGATGTGATAAGAGCTGGGAATGCAGATTGTATGCTGCAAGAGAAGAAAGGGTCAGTGACGGCTAACGATAAGACTAGGGAAAATTGGTTGGAACAATTTGAACTAGAAGCCAATAGAAAGGATCGAGAGGATTCATGTGATGGTCTATCGAGCCCCCGAGGTTCGCTTAAAGTCATTGATGAAGCTATGGAGTTTGAGTTGTTCCATTTGGCAGAGAGGGGGAAGTATGGCAGAGGAGGGGAAAGTGACGTGCATACTTTTTTGGAGCATTCTTTTTCAGAGGATGAACTGGGTTAGGGTGGTGTGGAGTTGGCTCGGAAATGTTATGAATCTGATACAGAGTTGAATATCCCTCCGAAGAAACTTCGAGGAGCCAAGAAGAAATAACCTATTGTTGTCCTTGATAGGGTGACACGCTCGAATAAACTTTATTAATGGTTTTAAATTTTTTAGTTTCGAATATTAGGATAATTCTTTTGTCAAAGAGTAGGCTTCGGCGTCTTTTAAATAAATACCATCCTTCGTTGGTGGCAATTTTAGAACCATTTCTTTTGTCAAATAAATGTGGTAAGTGGGCGAAGTGGGTGAAATTGACAAATTATGATAATAATGCTGAGGTTAGAGGTAAAGTTTGGTTATTTTGGGAGGATGGGTTGGATTTTGAATTTGTTTCGTGCTCAGATTAGTCTTTCTCAAGTTGGTTTGTTAGTGGTAATATGCTTATTTTGGTCACTGTGGTGTATGCAAGCTGTTTTCAGAACACTTGTTAAGACTTATAGGCTTCTTTGCGAGGTCTTGATCCTGGGTTACGACCATGGTTGGTGGCGGGGGATTTTAATATTATTAGAAGTGATGAAAAAAAATAGGAGGTTTGTTTCATACTCCTTGTGCTAAGGTAGAGTTTAATGTTTGCATCAAGGATTGTAGTTTTTTAGAGCTTCCTTTTGAGGGATAGAGGAAGTCGTGGTGTAATGGAAGGTTAGGTGGTTAGCATATTTGGGCCAGGCTAGATAGGGTTTTGGTTAATACTGATTTTCTAAATCTTTTTGGTGATGCCCGGGTGGAATATTTACCAAGAACTTCCTCAGATCATGCACTGATGTTGCTTTCTATGACGAGAGGGAGAAGGAGCGGTGTGAGGCCATTCAGGTTTCAACGCATGTGGGGGGACTCATGAGGGTTTTTTGGAGGTGGTTCGAAATTCATGGAGCAGGCCAGTGGAGGGTTGTCCTATGGTGTGAGTTAGTAAAAAGTTGAAACGGCTCAAAAAAGAATTGCAAAAATTGAATGTTGAGATTTTTGGGAGAGTGGAGATTGAACTAAAGGCCATTGAAGCTAACCTGAGAGATCTAAAACAAGTTGTTATCTCAAACTATTCTCAGGAGATTGAAAAGGAGTTGCTTCATTGTAAGCAACGTCATATCCAATACTTGCATCGAGAGGAAATTATGGGGTGTCAAAAATTGTGTATTAAGTGGCTTACGGAAGAGGACTCCAATTCGGCCTTTTTTCATGCAGCAATGTGAGTTAAGAAGAAAAATAAAACTATTGATCGGATGGCATTGGCAAGTGGACATGTATTGGAATCGGCAGATACAGTTCACGTGGGGGTCGTGCAATTTTTTTCGAAAATGTTAACGACAAGGTCTGTGGAGTGGGATGAGTCAGATATTGAATTGCTTTCTCCGATAGTTTCTAAGCTGGAAAATGAGGCTTTAGTGATGAGTCTAACTATGGAGGAGGTGCAGGCTTCTCTTTGGTCTATTCCGTAGGATAGTAGTCCAGGACTCGACGGATTTTCAACAAGTTTTTTTATTACGGCCTGGAAAATTATTAAGGAAGATTTATTGGATATGGCGCAAGATTTTTTTGAAGGTATTCCTTTATCTTCGTTCTTTGGGGCGACTAATTCCAACGGTGGAAGTGCCGGGTTCCATTTCTCAATTTCGTCCAATAAGTTTATGTGTGGTAGTGTATAAAATTTTATCGGAACTATTGGTGAATTGACTGGCTTCGATTTTAGAGGCAATCATATCACTGGAACAAGTTGCTTTTGTGCGTGGAAGAAGCATTTTTTATAATATATCCATTGCTCAAGAAATGGTTCTTGGGCTGAATTGAAAATCTAGAGGTGGAAAGGTGATGATTAAAATTGATATGGCGAAAGTATATAATCGGGTGAGTTGGCGATTTTTTATGGAGGTGTTGAAGAGGCTGGGTTTTTTTGAGAAGTGTCGATCTATCATTTTTAATTGTATTTCCTTGCTGGTTTTTTCGGTAATGCTAAATGGAAGTTCGAAGGGCTTTTTCAAATCCTCTCGAGGCCTGTGTCAAGGCGATCCGTTATTGCCTTATCTTTTTATTTTGACGGAGGAGATTTTGTCTCGTTTGTTTAATTGAGAATTTTTATTGGGGAGAATAAACTATTTGAGCCGGGGGGGGGGGGGGGGGGGAGAGAGTAATTAGCTATCTTTTATATGCTGATGACCTCTTGTTATTTTGGAATGGTGGTAGAGACTCAATCTGAAACACTATGCAAATTCTGAAGGTATATGAGAAGATGTTGGGCCAAGAGGTTAGTCCAAGTAAATATATTTTACATTGCCCAGGAAGGAAGATTTGAAGAGTTTAACTGGTTTCATCGAATGATCATGGCCTTGTATTTAATTGCGAGTGTCGTTGTATGTGGGCCGTATGACGCTGCGTATGTTTGCACCGTTGTTGGCAAAGGCACAAAAAAAGCTTGCGGGATGGAAAGGAAAGCTTTTATCCTTTGGGGGTAAGATTATCCTCTTGAAACATGTGTTAAATAGTTTGCAGATTCACTTGCTTTTTGTGCTGAATTTACTGAAAGGAGTAGTTAAGGAGCTAAAGCGGATTTTAGCCAACTTTTTATGGGGTTCGAGTATGGAGGTTAAAAAGAGAAAATGGGTTTCATGGAAGAGGATTTGCTTGACGGTAGAGGAAGGTGGATTGGGAATTTAGGATCTCTCGGATGTTCAAAACACCTTATTCATGAAGTTTGCTTGGAATTTGTTAAAGGGTAGTTCTTTGTGGGCTGATTTCTTTAATGCAAAGTACGTGGGAAATTCACATCTTGTGTCGTTGGTTTCGTCTGGGAGAGGATCGAGATTTTGGAGAGGTATTTTAAGGGTGTTCCCTATGGTGTTGAGTAATTCTATGTGCTTAATTCGAGGGGGTGATTCAAGCTTTTGGTTTGATAATTGGTTAGGGGATTGTGTAGTTGCTCATTCAGAGGTGGTGGTTGGAGATCCGTATTTGAGAATCTGGGATTTGGTTGTTGGAAATGGTTGGAATTTGTCTAAATTGCTGTAGCTCGTTGGAGAGGAGATGGTGGAGAAAATTGTAAGTTTCCAGTTGAGGCTACTAGGGGAAACTGATTTCTATGTATGGAAGCTGGCCGATGATGGGGAATTTATGTCTAAATCTGCCTGGGAATTAATTAGGCACAAGGGTTTGATTTGCTTGTGGAGGAAATGGCTTTGGCAAAATGAAGTACCAAAGAAAATGTCGTTTATGGTTTGGCGAGCTCGTCTTCAAGCTCTATCGGTGGATGAAAGGATTGGGCAGCTGGGTATTCTGATTGTATCAAAGTGTAATTGATGCGTTGCTACTTAGATGGAAACACTTGATCATGTTTTATGTGATGGGGAAGGGGCTAGGAGGGTCTAGGATTTTTTTACTAGGGTGTTTGGGATCAGGATCCCGCAGTTGAGAAGTTGTCAAGGGGTTGTTAATGTTTGGTGGCTACGAGCATCCACTTCTTCTCAAGTGGGTTGGCTTTGTGAGGTTGCGCCAATTATTATTACATGGTCTATTTGGAGGGCGAGATGTATATCGTATGGAGGGGGGGATTTTTTATTGGAAACGGATTGTGCGATGTGTTAAAGGTTTTTTTGTGGAGCTTTCAACTTCTTTTCGGAAACTGAAAAAGTTCAATGGAAGAGATGCTTTGATCTTGCAAGAACTACACTGTCCAATGGTGCTGGAAAGTACTAGGCCGGGTGTGGGGTCAGTAAAGTTAAATATTGATGGAGGATCCTGTGGTAATCCAGGTATGTCTGGAAGGGGTGGTGTCAGTAGAGATCACCATGGTAAGGTTATTGTAGGATTTGCGCATTGTTATGGATATGCCACTAATAACGTTGCTGAATGTCGGGCTTTCCTTGATGGTTTAAAGTTATGTCATCAACTTGGGTTGAGAGATTTTTTGGTAGAGTCGGACTCGATGCTGATTGTTGATTAGTTTCGGTCGGGTGTGTGCAAGTTTTGGTATTTATGAGATTTTTGGGAAGAAACAATTCATTTATTTCATTTGATGAATGTCAATGTTCGGCATATTTATCGAAAAGCAAACATGGTTGTAGATTTTCTTGCTATAGAGGGGGTGATCGGTCGACATTTCAATTTTTGGGTGGAGGAGTTAAGAGAGAAACGTTTTTGTGGCCTTGTACATATTGATAAATGGGGTCTTCCCTATATTAGACGCCAATAATTTGGAGTTGGGGCAGGCTTATGAGTTTGGTGGATGTTTTGTGTTTTTAGGTTCTTTGGTTTTTTTTTTTGGGTTTTTGTTTCTGGTTTTGTTCCTGAGTTGTTTGATCTTGTGTTATTTTTTGTAAACTCTAAGGTGACCTTGGTTTGTGTCCACAGTATTCCTCCGCCACAAGTGAGAGCTTTTAAATAAAAGAGGCGGTCACTCTTGAACATGTGACCTTCGACTATGTTTTTTTTTTTAAAAAAAAAAGATACAAATTATCTACAAACAATAACATGAAAAAGTAATTAAATCCATTTAAAAAAGAAAAGTCAAATACTTGACTTGGACTTTAATATTGCAACACCAAGTCTTGTAACACAAACAACTGTTAGGTTTTGTAGGGAACGTGTACGAGAAAATTAATGCACAATCATGGAAATAAATTATAATAGCTGACTTAATTCGTTTGCTATGATCAGTTGCAGTTGGTTATAATCATTATACAGTTAGGAACCCAAGTTAATGGCGATGATAATTTGAATCTGACATGATGGTCATTGAGTGGAGAATTCTCATCGAAAACTAAATTATAAAACTGAAAAGAAAAATGGGGAAGGAATGTAGCAAATAAATCAAGTGACTTTTGGAAAATACTCGCTAAATGTTGGCGGTGATCATTATAATTTAAAATCCATGGGCGTGCAGTGATGAGCAAAGATAACATGTCATTTTGGGAGTCATCCGATCATCATCAAGTACTTTTTTAGTAAACAAATGATGTATTTGGTAACGTTCGAAGTTATATATGAGGATTTTCAGAACATTTAGGTCTAGGATCAAATAATTATGCTGAGGGGATGGGGCTCCTTTTTGGGTTGCGACTTGTGCATAATTTGGGTCTAACTCATGTTGACATTGAATTAGATTCTCTGATTTTTGTTCAATGGGTACAAAAATCACATTGTGGACTTTGGAACTTTGAAGATTTTTGAGAGGAAATTCTTGACTTTCTTGAAGGTTTGAACTACTCTATTTTCCACGTGTTTAGACAAGGTAATGCTCCAGCTGATTTTTTGGCAAGGATGGGTGCTGAAGGTACTAGTGCGACTTGGGACAATTTTACTCATCTTCCTCATTTATTGAAATGAATGTTGAAGATAGACAAGTTGGGCCTCCCGTTTATAAGATTTGGCTAAGTTTTGTTTAAAAAAACAAGGAAGGTAACATTTGGTTTATTATTTTATATTCATTTGCATGTGCTTTGGTTTTGCAGGTTTTCTTGGTTTTCTTGAATTGGTTTCTCACAGATTTTGTTGTTTTGAGATGATTGTAATTTTGGATATTTTGTATGGTATTCGGAAGTATTAGTTTTTTATGCCTGGGTTTTAAACTTTTGATTTATTTGTATCCCCCATACATCTTGATGTTATTACAATTTTCTTTAATTACAAGTGAGGATAATTAATAAAATTAGAGTACCATCCTCTTTCTTTAAAAATTAAAAAAAAAAAAAGGTTGTTATATAAGAGGAGGCCGATGAAGAACCATTATAAATTGCAAACCTAGCTAGGAGTTTCTAACTGGGTTCTAGGATAAGACACGTGAATTAACCCAAACCCAGTTAATTTGTATTTATAGAATTTAAAGTAAGAGAAAGATAAAGACATGTGAAGTGAAGTGTATCTCACATAGTTTATAGCTAGTTATCCCATTAAATATTTTGAGTAGTAGTAAGTATTTCATAAATATTCACTTTATAAGTTTATGTGTTCATCTCTTTTATTTTAGGTCTTAGACAAGTTGCTAGAGTTCAATTTTTATCTATTCAAACTCTAAAGAATTGTAGGGGCGGGCAAAACCACTGTTGGCTTTGACTCCGACCCTGGTGGAGTCGAAAAAATTAGAATTTGGAGTTAGAGTCACTCCTAAAAAACTGGTCGGAGTCAAAGTATATATCGGCTCCAATCTCCGAACTCTGATTTCGATATTTACACTTAGGATGTGTTTGGATGTTGAGCTGAGCTCAGTTCTTTATGAATAGTAGTGAGTTGAGTAGTGGAGTGAGTTATGTGGGGACTATCTAAACTGAGTTTAAAAAGTGTGTTTAGATATTAAGATGAGTTTAGTACTTTTTATGTCAGGTTGAAAAAGGTTGTGGATCCCATGTATAAATATGCGTTAAGTTGAAATAGTTGTGAGTCCCACGTGTAAGAAGGTTTTGAGTTGAGATGAGTTTAGTAATTTGAGAGTTGGATGTTTGGATGTTAGACTCAGCTTAAAATTAGATTGAGCTCAGTTGAGTCTAGGGATGTAACGGGTCCGATTTTGGACAAAATTTAGGATTGAACCGGTATGTACCGGTTTTACTTTTTCCAAAACCGATTACGCACCGATTACCATCATAAACCAATATCTCTGGTTTTACCGATTTTCGGTCTAGTCTAGTTTTTTTATTTTTTAAAATGTTAATTTGTCATTAAAAATCTATTAATATAAAAAACTGCTTCAAAAAATCTATTTTATTCTTTTATTCCAAAATATGTTACTAATACTATTATAAAAATTTGCTTTACTAATCTGTTTTACTAAAAATATATGATTTACTAAAATCTACTTTACTAAAAGCTATTTTTCAAAAATCTGCTACAAGCCTATAAATATAACTACTACAAAAGCTGGAAAAAAAAGATCTGCAATAAAAGAAAAATCTTCAAAAGTCCAACAAATTACAAGTTCAAATTCCAAAAGTTTAAATTACAAGTCCAAATGTCCAAAAAATTACAAGTCTAAATACCAAAAATCCAACAAATTACAAGTTCAAATTAAAAGTTCATCAAATTAAAAGTCCAAATTAAAAGTCTAAATCATCTCCAACCAAAGAAGTAGGTCTTGAAGAACTCCCTAGGTCTTCCATGAGCTCTACACAAAAGGGGGAAAAAAAGCATAACAATTAAAACAAATTACTAATATGATATACACTTTAGAGACAGTTAAAAAAGAGGTGAATGATTTTACATACTTGTATCAAAATTTTCAAACTCATCAACATCCTCCATTAAAGTGCGAATGTTAATCGGGGTACAAGAATGGAGTCAATTTTGTATACAAATAAGGGCTTCTACCATAAGTGTATATAGGCTACAGCGAAAAGGATCAAGTACTTGACCTGTTGTGCTAAAAGTCAACTCAGAGGTCACTGTAGATATCGGAACTGCAAGAACATCCCGCGCAACTCTTGAAAGCACGAGGTATCTAATGGAGTTAACCTTCCACTAAGTCAAAAAGTCGAATGTCGCATCATCTTCTTCATATTTTTCAGATAAATACATCTCCAATTCAGATTTATTCTCCAAAGAGTTATGGGACTTCAAATCCTGCTTAATTTGTGCATGGATAGATGATCCAAAATCACCTTGACCTACCCTAGCAGTTGAACTTGTAGTACTAGCCCCTACTTCGTTTGATTGGCTCATAGTTTTATCTAGGGCTGTACAGAATCCAACAACACCGGCCGCCATCGACGCGAACCGATCGGCAGCGTCCGGAACCAGTCGGCATGCGGTGGAAATTTCAAGAAATCGACATTCAACGGTTCGGTCTCTGTTTGAAGTTGGACCGGATTGCTGAACCGACTGATATAATAAAATCTTTTTTTTTTAATATACCCTTATCGAAACGAAGCCGTTCTAGTTAAGTTTAAGTGGAAAGACGTTGTTTTAGTTAATAAGTACTACAACAGATACTGGAAACGATGTCGTTTGGCATTAAACCAAACGGCGCCATTTTATTAAGGACGTAAGAAAAAAATAATAAGTCTGAAACAACACCGTTCCACTTAAACTTAAGTGAAACGGCGTCGTTTCGATAAGAGTCTTCTTCTTCCCGAATCGTCTTCTTCCCGAATTCAATTATGCAACTCTCTCTCTCTATCTCTCTGTGGCGCCCCCAATCCCCCTAATAGAAATACACGGGGATCGAGACGCCAGGATGGTGACAACACGGTCACACATCCCAACAAAGTGCCAGTGTGTGTACATGCAACGGTGTACAAATAAAATAACGCAGCGGATAGTCAACTAAGTACCAGAATTTAAAATCTAATTTAAATATCAGTAGAGGTTTAAAAGCAGTTATACAGTCATCCCAAAATAAAATTTAACACATGTCCCGAAATACAATTAAGTAAAATAAAATAACAAGCCAGTGATCCCAGATCACTCCTCGGGCGGAGCAGTCTCCTTAGGCTCGCCCTCCTCCTCCTCATCTGCAACAAAATCTGAGTTACCACAGAATGGTACCGCAGGTAAGTAAAACCCAAATAATCCTCAGGAAAGAAATGCATTAAATGCAACCAACATGCATGCATATGATGAAATATGTATTTTTCCTCAAAACATCATTTTCTCCGAAAATGACAATTTTCCAACACACGCCAAAATCTCATTGGCCCAAAAATAATCCGTAAAACATTTTCCCCGAAAATGATTTACACAAAAATCCAACGCACACTATTTTCCTAGAAAATAGCCAATTAATCCGTTATTAACCTATGCACCATGGCCTCCCCTAGGGACCATCCGCACGTCCTAGCTTCGTAGCGATGCTCGGTTCCGCCCCCAGCGCGTACGTAGCAAGCATCTACTACGCAATGAGCGATACTCAGTTCTGCGCCCAGCGCGTATGTAGCCAAACATCCTCTACGCAACGAGCGATGCCCAGTTCCGCACCCAGCGCGTACGTAGCCAAGCATCCTCTAGTCCCCGCCAGCAGAAGGACCACGGAGTCGGCACGAATCTCTTGTCCGATCCCATTGTCGCCCAGCGACAATCTAGGGGACGTTACTCAGTTTATTCCGCTCCCGAGTAACCAGAGGAGCTCCATCGAGATAATGCCCCATCTCGACTTGGGGTCGTGATACACATGCACCCAAAAATATTCTCACATAAAATCATTACTTTCCAAACCATACATGAGCATGAATGCAATACACGAAAACTCAGTTTTCTTTACAAACATGATCATGCATGAAATAATGAAATGCACATGTACCAACACCAATCCACAACCATCAATAACCAGTCCCATCAAATCAAATCAAACAACTCAAATCACCAATCCATCTGACTCCCGTACTCCTCGGACTCAGTCCGGCAAAACTAATCAGCAGATTAAATACAGTGAAATGCGTTAGTGTAAAAATACATTAAATTACAAGAATTCTTTGGAGAAATACTTACAGTGCAATATAGCAATTTCTGAAGGATCACGAAGTTGAAAAATGCAACGTCTGAGCAACACCACAGTGTAAAATACACTGTGGCCGTGGGTCACAAATACCCACTTTTCAACGAAGACAAACGAAGACCCAAAAATAATAGGGTAGGGCCTAGAGAGGTCGGTGAAGCCAATGGTGGTGGTGGTTTGCCGTGGGTGGCGGCGCAAGGGGTGATTTTAGGTAAAAAATGTACAAATCGGAAATGGACTTGGTGGGGCTTCACCAGTGACGGATTGGAGTTGGGGTTGGGTCCATTGGGTTGCCAAGAGGTCGGGGATGAAGTGGTAGGAAGATGGTGGCCGGTGGTGGCGCGACGGCGGGGCGCGAGCTCAAGGAACGCCGCGGCTTCGTGGGTCTCGTGGGGGCTACCGACGGCGAGTTAGGGGCTGGGATTGGTGGGGGTTGATGACCGGCGGGAGGGGAAGCTACTGGGCTGGGCGGTGCAGGCCACAGCGGCACGGCGGCAATGGGTTGGGGGTGAGCGATGGAACGCACGGGATGATTAACGCATGGGTTGGGTCACAAAAATGATCTAATGGAAACGATTTTAAAACAACTAGTTAAATAAAATAATTTAAACGTAATGATAAAGTCAATTTAAAATAATTTAATCTCGCAGTAATTAATTTAAATATTAAAAGCAATTTAAATGCACAACAATAAATAAATATTAAGAAAGCACATAAAAATTAATTTTCACCAAATTAAAAATCCTCAAAATAACCCAATTAAAAATCCAATAATTTTAAAATAAGAGAATAAATTTTTGAATAAATAAAAATAATCCTTCAGTAAAAATATACTAAAATACGGGATGTTACATTCTCCCCCCCTTAAATAAAATTTCGTCCTCGAAATTGGCAAGGTCAACATTAAGACTAAGACAGGAATAAGATTCAACTAAGAGCAGACTTAAGAACATACTGCCAAAATAGTCCAGTAAGGCCACTCTATAAGCAACCAGCCAAACCTTCCCTACGATCTGAAAAAGGGCCAACATATCTTGAGCTAAGTTTTCCTTTCTTATCAAAGCGCGTAACGCCTTTCATAGGAGAGACTTTGAAATAAACCCAGCCGCCTACTTCAAAGAATAAGTCTCTTCTTCTTGTATCTGCGTAACTCTTCTGGCGACTTTGCGCTTCCGCCATTTTAGTCGTTATAAACTGAACTTGATCATTCATTTCTTGAATTATCTCAGGCCCAAACAATTTGCTCTCGCCAACTTCATCCCAACACAAGGGCGATCTACACTTCCTTCCATACAAAGCTTCATACGGAGTCATCTGGATGGAGGAAATAAAACTATCATTATAAGAGAACTCAATAAGCGACAAGTGATTCTCCCAACTTCCTTGAAATTCCATGACACAAGACCGCAACATATCCTCCAAAGTCTGAATAGTACGCTCTGATTGGCCGTCCGTTTGGGGGGTGATACGCAGAACTAAACTTCAACTTAGTGCCTAAGACTACCTGCAAACTCTTCCAAAAATGGGAAGTGAATCGCGGGTCCCGGTCTGACACGATACTCTTGGGTATTCCATGCAAACGCACTATCTCCTTGATGTATAACCGAGTCAACTTACCCAAAGAGTCAGTATTATTAACAGGCAAGAAATGAGCACTCTTGGTCAACCGATCCACAATCACCCCAAATTGAATTCTTTCCATTAGGGGTCCTCGGCAAACCCACAACATCCATAGAAATATCATCCCACTTCCACTCTGGAATAGGGAGAGGTTGAAGTCTACCTTGATGCTCAACCCTAACTTGACAGCACGTGGCACATTTCTCAATAAACATGGCGATATCCAACATACTCGTATTAGTCTCCCAGTGGCACATCACAACCAGTATTCCCAGGGTGACTGCTATCTAAAATCTCATTTCCTCAAGAACCTTAATACAACATCCAATAAATTCCAATGATCAATAGCCCTTACAATACTATGTGCCAACCTCAATCAATTCCTATGCTACAACTTCTAAACCTCCATTGAATTCTACTTTGGTAACCTAATAGCCACTTCCAAAGTTAACCAGCTCCAAACAAATTGCACAACCAAATGATTACTCTCCAATTACAAGTATCTTGTCAAAATTCAAGTCACCACTAAGTCCTCAAAATCAACACAATCTGAACTCCTGACTACAACAAAAATATCACGCTTCTGCTGCGCACTCTGATATTCGCCACATGCATAAAACTTATGTCCTCATAAAACTAACACCATCGAGTTCAAGGTGGCTTCATTCCTACTAACCAAAACTCTTATCACAATTTGGTAGAAAAAATACTTTCTCTCCCAAAACCACGAGTTATAACTCAAATTCCTCAATTAACTCCTACTGCCTTGATCAAAATCAAATTCCATAAAATACATCCATGATCATAGACAGAAACTCAATATCAAACAACCTTAGCATCCCAAATTGGAAATAAGCAACCTCAACCCAAAATACACTCATCTCATCTAAGATAAGAAACATACTTTAAAAGACTCAATTCCAACCTAGCGAATCAAAAGAGCGCCTAGAGACTTCTGCCTAACAACCTAAACCCAAAAGCTCATCATCTACATTATGAACAACATCTAATCTAGCGAAGACTAAACTCACTACGAACCACCATTGAGTACACCGAAACATTATCGAAACCATCTTGGTAACTCGCCCACCTATTTCTACTCCTCCAAGCTAGCATTAACACAACTAGTTCCTTCAATAGTACATCACTATTAAACCTCAAGACAAACCATACTGCTCAAATCTTCAATCTACCAAAAGCCATTGCAAATCACCAAAGGATCCTAATGCTTTATTGACCCACATACGTGATCCTATCATCCACCGCTGATGCCTAAACTTCAACTTCCAAGATCCTATCATACACCATACATGACATCCCATCAATCTCTCTTCAAGTTAAATAACAATGTCCTTAATCCAACCAATTGGATGCTCAATCTCCAAAGGTAAATATAACCTCAAGATAAAAATGAAAATAAAAATAAAAGTGCCTAAGTAACCTCAAGTCACAATTAATTCCTGAAAATAATCACAATAACTATTATCAACCATAATTCCATTAAGTAACCCACTCGACTACACACGATCAACTCACCAAAAGTTCTAAGCCAAGGTCTCGTGACTTAGTACTATTGTGTCGACTCCTCTTCAACACTTTCCAAAGTCACTTTCTACAAACCAAAATAAGACTAGAACCTATACCCTCCGAAATGCGTACACACACCATTTTTACGCATCAATCTCATGCACCTCAGCCAAAACCAATAATCTTCCAATCGTACAAGTGATCATCCCTACCATTTCCATCACTAGACCTATATCCTCGAAATCAGCAAAAATCATTTCCTAAATCCGCACCATCTATTATCCTTAAAATTAATATGGATTAAATCATTAACCTATCACTGTAACATCAAGCTAAAAATAATTATTTAACCAAACTAGATCAACATCTTCAATCCCCATAAAATAAACAAACTAGATCATTACCTTCCATCCCCAAGAAAATTCACGCCTGAAAAAAAATTCTCATATTGGTTACGCAACACTCATCAATCCTATTTTAATTCAGCCCTTCAACTCTGCAATTCTAAAACCTTGAACCAGATAAAAATAATTTCCCGATATCTTCAAGATCAATGACCTTAAATCTAAAACATTCACCTTATAAAACTTATAAATCTAAAATCTCAAATGCTATCAAATTGCTTATCAAGGTCAGTAATATCGAAAACTTCTAATCTAAGTCATCACTTAATTGCTTGTTGAACCTAACACCTTAAATCTCATAACTTATTTCCTAAAAACTATGGGTCCTCAAATCTTAGATGAACTTCTCATAAATCTAACCTTGAGGTTCGTTGAACTTACAACCTCTTATCCAAAGACTCATTAAATAAATTCTATGGAACCTAAAACCTCAATTATCCTAAGCAATTTAAGAATTATTCCCCTCCTTAACAGCAACTTGAGTTCCTACTCCAATGAGTTCACCCTGACCATGATGTTCGATCCTCGATATTAAAACAAACTAATCACCAAGAGTTCAGGCCTACTACACCAAATGTTCAAGCCCTACAATGGCCTTCTCAGTCGTATCATCTTCCTGTCATAGCACAACCCTTAACCCGCCTTTCAATTTTGAACAAAACAAAATAAAATAAAATTCCATAAATAAAATAACATACGACAAAATGCATAAAACCGATGAAGTAGTTCACAATAAAATAATTAAAACAATAAAATAATCAGCCATAAAATAAAACAAATAAAATAAAATGTGATACAATAAAATAAATAACAACAAAATTATTATACAATAAAATAAATAAGCCAATAAAACAATACTCTAAATTAAACAATTCGAACACGATCCAAAGCAACATAATAAAAATATAATAACATGAAATAACATAAATACGTTCATTTACACAAAATAAAATAATCATAAACTCATAATATACAATAAATAATTAAAACAAATAAAATAACATACCATAAAATAAAACAATAAAATAAATAAATATACAAGTAGTATACAATAACTAAATAAAACCAATAAAAACCACATATTTTAAATTAAATAATTTCAAATCACAACTTTTAAAACTTTCTGGTACTGCACCTATGGGACATGTGGTTTTACCCAGAGCCGAATTGCTCTGATACCACCTGTGGCGCCCCCAATCCCCCTTATAGAAATACACGGGGATCGAGACGCCAGGATGGTGACAACACGGTCACACATCCCAACGAAGTGCCAGTGTGTGTACATGCAACGGTGTACAAATAAAATAGCGAAGCGGATAGTCAACTAAGTACCAGAATTTAAAATCCAATTTAAATATCAGTAGAGGTTTAAAAGCAGTTATACAGTCATCCCAAAATAAAATTTAACACATGTCCCGAAATACAATTAAGTAAAATTAAATAACAAGCCAGTGATCCCAGATCACTCCTCGGGCGGAGCCGTCTCCTCAGGCTCGCCCTCCTCCTCCTCATCTGCATCAAAATCTGCGTTACTACAGAATGGTACCGCAGGTAAGTAAAACCCAAATAATCCTCAGGAAAGAAATGAATTAAATGCAACCAACATGCATGCATATGATGAAATATGCATTTTTCCTCAAAACATCATTTTCTCCGAAAATGACAATTTTCCAACACACACCAAAATCTCATTGGACCAAAAATAATTCGTAAAACATTTTCTCAGAAAATGATTTACACAAAAATCCAACGCACACTATTTTCCCAGAAAATAGCCAATTAATCTGTTATTAACCTATGCACCATGGCCTCCCTTAGGGACCATCCGCACGTCCTGGATTCGTAGCGATGTTCGGTTCCGCACCCAGCGTGTACGTAGCCAAGCATCCACTACGCAACGAGCGATGCCCAGTTCCGCGCCCAGCGCGTACGTAGCCAATCATCCTCTACGCAACGAGCGATGCCCAGTTCCGCGCCCAGCGCGTACGTAGCCAAGCATCCTCTAGTCCCTACCTGCAGAAGGACCACGGAGTCGGCACGAATCTCGTCTGATTCCATTGTCGCCCAGCGACAATCCAGGGGACGTTACTCAGTTTATTCCGCTCCCGAGTAACCAGAGGAGCTCCACCGAGATAATGCCCCATCTCGGCTTGGGGTCGTGATACACACGCACCCAAAAATATTCTCACATAAAATCATTACTTTCCAAACCATACATGAGCATGAATGCAATACACGAAAACCCAGTTTTCTTTACAAACATGATCATGCATGAAATAATGAAATGCACATGTACCAACACCAATCCACAACCATCAATAACCAGTCCCATCAAATCAAATCAAACAACTCAAATCACCAATCCATCTGACTCCCGTACTCCTCGGACTCAGTCCAGCAAAACCAATCAGCAGATTAAATACAGTGAAATGCGTTAGTGCAAAAATACATTAAATTTACAAGAATTCTTTAGAGAAATACTTACAGTGCAATATAGCAATTTCTGAAGGATCGCGAAGTTAAAAAAGGCAACGTCTGAGCAACACCACAGTGTAAAATACACTGTGGCCGTGGGTCACAAATACCCACTTTTCAACGAAGACAAACGAAGACCCAAAAATGATAGGGTAGGGCCTAGAGAGGTCGGTGAAGCTAATGGTGGTGGTGGTTTGCCGTGGGTGACGGCGCAAGGGATGGTTTTAGGCCAAAAATGTACAAATCGGAAATGTACTTGGTGGGGCTTCACCGGTGACAGATCGGAGCTGGGGTTGGGTCCATTGGGTTGCCAAGAGGTCGGGGATGAAGTGGTAGGAAGATGGTGGCCGGTGGTGGCGCGACGGCGGGGCGCGAGCTCAAGGAACGCCGCGGCTTCGTGGGTCTCGTGGGGGCTACCAACGGCGAGTTAGGGGCTGGGATTGGTGGGGGTTGATGACCGGCGGGAGGGGAAGCTACTGGGCTGGGCGGTGCAGGCCACGGCGGCGCGGCGGCAGTGGGTTGGGGGTGAGTGACGGAACGCACGGGAGAGAGGGAGAAGCAGTTCGCGCGCAGGAAGAATGAGAAAGAAGAAGAAAAAGAAAAAGAAAAGAGAAGAAGAAAAAGAAAAGGAAAAGGAAAATAAAAAGAAAAAATATAGGGAAAAAGATGAGGTCCAATCCTCATAACTTGGGTCACAAAAATGATCCAACGGAAACGATTTTAAAACAGCTAGTTAAATAAAATAATTTAAACGTAATGGTAAAGTCAATTTAAAATAATTTAATCTCGCAGTAATTAATTTAAA
The DNA here is from genome assembly GCA_022457165.1 of Juglans mandshurica. Lineage (NCBI taxonomy): Eukaryota > Viridiplantae > Streptophyta > Magnoliopsida > Fagales > Juglandaceae > Juglans > Juglans mandshurica. The sequence continues at coordinate 5,101,702 of CM039627.1, forward strand.
TATTAAAAGCAATTTAAATGCACAACAATAAATAAATATTAAGAAAGCACATAAAAATTAATTTTCACCAAATTAAAAATCCTAAAAATAACCCAATTAAAAATCCAATAATTTTAAAATAAGAGAATAAATTTTTGAATAAATAAAAATAATCCTTTAGTAAAAATACACTAAAATACGGGGTGTTACACTCTTCTGTAACTCTCTCTCTCTCTCTCTCCTATGCATCTCTCCCTCTCTCATTCTCTTCATTATTCTCTCAGTAGAACCGCCAGAGAACCGACGCCGATCGAGAATCGCCAGAGAACTGCCTCGATCAGTGTCATCCTCCCCATTGTCTAGTTACAGTTGGCACCTCCCCCATTTTTCTAGACGTCAGTCGGCATTGATTTTGCCCAAAAACCGCGCCGACGACGTCAGTTTTCACTCCTAGTTTTATCTTGTGCCCCAACATCACTTCCCCCATTTTTACAATAACTATCGTATAAACGAGTCACAACATCTTTAACCCGATCCACAAACATAAAGAACTTTTAAACTATTATCCTCACATATTATTTCAAAAATAAATGCTAGACAACGTATTTTATATCAAGGATCAAGAACCAACCCAACATACAACAAAATATTCATTTTTTCAAGATTTTTCCAATACTTTTCACATTTAGATTTCATACTAAATGTCATTGTCCTCAAATTATGAGGCCCTTTCTCATACTTTAAATTAATTGCAGTTTGAAATTCTCGCTAGCTCAAATACAAAACAGTTGCAAGTGACATAATTAACCTCTAAAAAATGCAAGGTTGCATCGTAAAATAGTTTTAGAAATTTTACAAACAACCTACTCTTATCCCAATCATCCATGGTTGGAGGCCCTAACTCGGATGCCCCTCCTTTACCTAACTCACTAACACCATCATCATCCTCACTATCATCCTCTCCAACGCTCTTAACATATCCCGAATCTTCATCCTCTAGCCGTTGAAATGCTTTTTGAGACTTTTCAACCCTATCCAACATCATATAAGTGGAGTTCCAACGAGTTGCTCCATCTAAGTGCCCCAACATTGATTTTGTACCGTTTATATTAGAATCAAAAGCATAAATCATCCCACAAAGGTTACATGTAGCCCTAGGTTTTGACTTGTCCTCAGTATTAATCGTTGTAAAATAATCTCAAACTACAGATTTTTTCCTACCAATCCTAGGACTAGTAGATGGCTTACTTACATTAGATTTGGGAGAAAGCGGATCATTAGTAGCTGTTGATTCTATAGTCCTTTCCATTGAAGGTCTTACATTGCCGAGTGTTTCTGTTTCATTTGAATGATCCAAACTTTTCAAATTAATTTCAAATAACAAGTAATGAAATGAAAAAAAAAATATGAAGAAACATTACCGTGAGGAATCGAAGACAGAGAGACATGAAGGGAGGTTTGATGATGGGAGTGAGGTCACTGAGGTGAGGCCAAAAGACCATGAGGGGGGAGGTTCGACAATGAAAGTGAGGTGAAGCTGAAGGTCTATGCATGGTAGGGCTACGAGCCATGGCTAAGAGGCGAGGCAAAGAGACAGAGACGAGGGGCAAAGAGGTAGAGTCAAGAGTGAGGTTCAATGACAAGAGTGAGGTTCGACCATTCGACGACGAGAGAGAGAGAGGCAAAGAGGCAAGGCAACAAGGCAGAGAGGCGAGGAAGACCGGAAGAGAGGGGAAGTTTTAGGGTTTATTGAATTTATTCAATGGTTTGGAGTCTAAACGGTTCCGATCCCTGTTGGTTTCTAGAGATTTGGAGAGGAAACAACGTTGTTTCGTATTGGTTTCTTGAATGGTTTGGTTCTTCTTCTTCTTCTTTTTTTTAAATGATCATTAAAAAAATTTCTCATAGTTTGGGAAATTGATAATTATAATTTATATTTTGTAATACATTTAATACATAGTTATAGACTATAGTGATTTAGTTATAATGATTATTAGACTATACAATAATACTAATATTAGACTATTAGTATTAGTTATATACTAGTATAGCTATATAATATATTAGACTATATAATTGTATTAATATTAGATTATTAGCGTTAGTTATATATTAGTATTAGTTATAGTGATTTAGTATAACTATATTAGTATAAGTATAACTATAGTCTATATTGGTATAATTACTAATGTCTTATGTACTTATCAAAATTTAGCACTAATATTTGAGTGATTTTTTTTTTTTTTTTTTATATATTACATATAAAACTTATATATAAAAAAATATTTTGTATAATATTATTTTTGTATAAAACTTATATATATAGAATATTTTTTTTTATATTTTTTTTCCAATCGGGCTGGTCTAGTCCAGTCCTGGAAACCACAGAACTGGAACTAGACTAGGTCCAACCGGTTTGTGCAATGCAAGAACTGTACTCGGATCAGAAAACCAGCCCAACTGGACCAATTCGGACCAGTTTTTCCGTTTAAAGTTACACCTTTGAGTAATGCTAGAGAGAAGCCACTATAGCAGTGTACACTTTGCACTCACTGCGTGGCTGCTTCTAGTTGATTCTTCCTAACACTCACTTGGGGAGATGTGTGGTCTAGATGATGCCATATCATGTATGCAAAATGGATGCTCCTAATAGTAGCTTCTATCTATAATTATTCTTTTCAAAATTGTTTTTTAAGAAAAGGAAAAAATGACATTGTTTTCTCCCTAGTTCCTAAAACCCCAGTCGTGTTGCTAAGCTTACTTTTTTGTCGAAGGTTTTATTTTCCTTTCACGGTTTCACCTAAACCCCAACCTCCTGAGTCTCGCATCTCCTCCTCTATATTTTTCGTTGCCCTCAGGCGGTTTGTCCTCTCCGTTCTATGCCTCCACGCTGGTCTAGCCTACCGATTTTCTGTCGGCACCCCACCATGCCATGCCAGTAGGCTCCCTCTCCGCCCTATCTCCATCTTTCTCTCTCCATCCACGTCGTACCCCACCTCGGTAAGTCCTCTCCATTTCTCTCCGTCTCGTGTCCCTCTCTAACCAATTTTGTGTTGCTCTCTGTGTTTTGTTAGATTTCTTGATTTTATATAGTTCAATCAAATCTACATTTTGTATGCAAGAATTAGAGAATTTAGTTTTTGATATGCTCTCAAACCTTTTTTTTTTTTTTTTTTTTTTTTTTTTTTTTTCCTGTTTGCTTTTGTTCTTTCCTTCAACTCCGATCGGAGGTCAGAGCTCCGATCGAAGTTTAGAGTTGGACTTTCTGACTTTGATAGGAGCCCCAACCCTAAAGAATTGGAATCTGATAACTGCAAGAGGCTCAAGTCACATGTTATGGAACTGAAATTATAAGAATAGTTAAATTAGATTATTTTTTTCCAATAAAAGCATGTAATGGCAATGCAGTTAATTTTAAATAGGATTAATTAGTAGGTAATATTGAAATATGGAAGGTGTAGTACATACTCACGTCCTATCAACTATATCATTGTAATGATATGGCATAATGTAATAGAGTGGTTGAACCGTGCGTTTGTATTATGAACCTACCTCATATTTAACTATAGTACTCCTAACTACTTAGAATGATTAACCTAATAAATTTCGACAGTCTCACTAAAAATTGTAGTCCCCCAATAATCATACTGCCAAAATACTCCAACACCTTCCACTTCCGAGTATTACATAGCTTGGTTTGGTTTAAAAAAATAAAATAAAATCAGTCACAAAACCCCAAACTAAATCTGGTCTAAATATCACTAAGTCAAAGCATGAATCTAAGAGCATTGGCAATGCCAATGGTCTAACCAAAACTAAAGCCAAAATTTGCCTAAAAGTACATGTTTTGCCTAAAGCCTTTGCCATTCAAGATATAATCCCACATTGGATTATTCATCTATTAGCTAAAATAATAATATAATATTATTTTTTTTTATAATAATAATTTAATTTTTACTTAAATTATTGTTTCCCAACTATTTTTTTCTCAACCTAATTATCCAACAAACATGATTATTTGTACTACTTCTATTATTTATGATTTCCCTTTTTATTGTTAAAATGGACATTAATTTATCTTAGTTATAAGCTATTGAAAAACTTTCATTGTCTTCTAACAATCTTGTCCAATACACGCACAAAAATGTCCAATCCTGTCCAACATATTTTCTAAACTAATTATCATGTGGTTGCTGCAATTTTCTGAAAAAATTTGAACATTTCAATCCATGCACATTTTGAGTTACTCTATTACTTTAAAAGAAAAGGGCCAGAAATTGAACCAACTATAAAAGAGATGCCTTTCAACATTAGAAATTTAGAACGCCAAAAATCAGCAGTCTGGTACCTGCAACTTGACCATACAGAAGTTCAAGTTTGGAAATTAAATCCAAACCAAACACAAAATAGCCCACAATCCAAATACAAAACGTCTTGAAAATTAAATCCAACCCACCAGACCTGCCCACAAAAGAATAACATCAATTTCACCAATTCCAAAAATTAACAACCAGCCCACAATGACTATGCAAATCTTGCATGCATGTTGGTTTTGTTCTAGTACTACTCCTGCATGCATGTTGTAAAGACATGAACATGGAGGGTTGGGGAATAATATTACAATTTATGTTCTACACATGCAATGACTATTAATTTTTTTGTTGTGAGGAATTTTAGTAATAACTTTGCTTGTGCAATGACTATATCTGCTCTTACACATCGAACTAATTATCTTGTTTATACTGGAGCATCCAAGAAAAACACAGAATGTTTATTGTTAATTTACGCTGGAGTCGTCAAATTATCTTGTTTACACAAATATCCACATGCTAATTCTTGTCTAATTTGTGTATGACAAGAACGAAGCCTACACAAAAGAAATTGAACCAAGCCTACATAGAATTCTAGTCAACCAAGCCTACATAGATCAGACACAGATCATGCACGCATTTTAACGGACCAAGCAACTTGAGCATACACATAGCAGACCACAGAGTAAGCACCAATTTAAACAATATGGTTTCCCCAACACCACATATAAGACCAATTATGAAACAATCAAACAATAGAAATAGTAATTGAAAAAACAAGAATGGTCCCGAATTTTTTACCCTTGTGAAGCACAATAGAAATCAAAATAGAGAGACTTTGGAGAGGCAGTCTAGGGTAAAAATCTCAAGTCCTCTCCCACCATTCTTGGTAGTATTCAATGTTGATTTCCTCTTGCAAACCGACTGTCCCTGTCGATTGTTCCTTAGCTAAGTTGAGAGAGAGGAGTTTGACAACCCTGGGACAACGAAAGAAGCAAGGAAACTGGAAAAAAAAAGGGAAAGAAGGAAAGAGAGGGAGTGTCAGGCCAATCTAGAGGGAAAAGAGAAAGGAATAGAAAGAGAAGAGAAGAGAGACAACGGAGCGAAAAAATGAAAATGGGGTGTTCGGTAAGGGAGAAAGGGAGAGAAAGTGAAAAGGGGTGTCAGGGAACAAATTCACGAGGGAAAGGATTTCCTGCAGTTGGGCTAAGTGATTTTGGAATAAAATATGTGTTTTGGTTATGAACAGTATCACACCAAGGATGAAGATGAATTTGGATATACTATAGCTCAATGGTTGAGCTCCCATGTTTTAACTAGTCCAATGCAGCAGGTTTAACCATTTAAGAGATAAAAGAGGCATATTTGGATAAAAGAGCACTAGCCAATGCTAATGCTCTAACATTTCTAACCGTATTTATACTATATAACCTTTAAATTACTAGTTTTATTTATTTACAATTGGTATTCTTTTAGTTTTCATAACATTCTCCTTTTTGTTTTTATACAATAAAATAGTTTTTGGTCAATTTTTTTACTTTATCAAAGTTTGAGGTGTTTCTCATTACTAACATAGAAACAAAAAGGAATAAGAGAATAAAAGATCACATTACTCAACCAAGATTTTAGAGATTAAAATGTTAATAAATATTGACATTCCTTTAAAAGTTACGTTTTTTTTTATTTTTTATTTTTTTATAATGTTTCAAAGTTTGGGTTGGACTTGAATTTTGTTTGGGCTGGATCGTTACAAAGCACACCATGCAAGAAAACGGATACGACAAAGGCCGGACACAACCCACCGAATCCCAAACACGACCCACACAGATCCGACATGTTCCATGCGGTCGGACTGCTTGGGAGCCGCTGGCTGAATTGGGAGGGGAAAACACCGTCGATCTTGCCTGATTGATTATCCGAAGCTGGGAACATGATTTGGGTTCTGGCTTCGTTTATCGCCTAGAAGACTATATTCTGGAGACATTGAAACACGGTCCAAGAAGCCTCCAGCCCCCCCCCCCCCCCCCCCCCCCCCCCCCCCCGGGGTCCTCTTATATACAAGTTGTGAATGGAAGTTTCTTTTTACTGTATTATTTTTTTGATAAGTAAAACATGAAGATTGAAAGAATCACAGAATTATATGAAGATTTATATAAACATAAAACATCGATTGTTTTCAATATTGCAGGTAAACAAGAAAAAGGCTTTTTCAGGATCATTTCCATGATCAGCCAAACAACTGTATATCACTAGTATTTCAGAAGATATTTTTTTTATACAAACTATGTTGGGTAATGCCTAGATATAAGCATAGTATATATGCTTGTGTAGTGCGTGTATTCACAGATATTCTGAGATATTCCAAGTATTTATTGATTATTCTCCTTGAAACAATTTAGAGTAAGCAGCTTTTTAGTTTATGCTGGCAGGCGTGGGAGGATGGCTCTCTGGACTGTTAGAATTGCTGATGAAGTCCAGCCTTGAAGGGGATTCATTGGCATCTGATATGCCTTCATTTGTGGACGATGTGTCTGCGGGAGTTGGAGGGCTTGCTCGATTCTTGATATGAAGGTTTCTTACTAGTCTAACCACCTTCTGCCAAATGCTCTCACTGCATGGATCTCGCCAATGAATTAACGATAGTAGAAGACAAATGGTAGAAGTGGAAAAGGATAATAGATAAAGGAACCCAAAGCTCTTAATGCTCAAGCTATTAGGTTTGTTGGAAGTTTTGTTGGTTGAGCACTCATGTGAGGGAGTCAGCCATTCATCTTCCAGTGACTTCAAATCTCCCTTCTCCGATAGCTGTAGAATGGCTTTAGAAAAATCCCTGGCAATTGGCGACCCTTTCTGGAAGGCCTGAGTGGGGAGCCAGAAAAGATTTTCCTTAGGTGTTCTCAAAGTAGATGAAATAGATGTTAACTTTCTAACAAGATTCCAAAAGGAAGATAAAAGTTTCAGGATTAGTTTTTCCAATACTTGTTGGCAGGGTAGTTGAAATTAATTTTGGTTGCCATAGATTCCTTACAAAATTGTTTCTTGTGAACTGGAATGATATCCTAGAATATCTTCTGTTCTAACAATCAGAGTTGCATTCTATATACAGAACGATAAATGCATTCAGTGAAGGCATACATGACATGGACAATCATTTTGCATGGTGGGCATAATTTTTTTCTGCATTATGTACGTTTTAATTTATGCAAGTATTCTTTTTGGGGTGGGATGGGGGATTTTCCTCACTAGAAATTTTTTATGATGCTCAACTCAGAAGTAATGAAATTCATAAGGTTCGGTGTAATGAATGTTTCAGGAGTTACTCACAAAGCCGAATCCTCCATATTTGGTGCTAGCCATGGTGCCGGTGAATTCGTTGCAGTACTTATTGAGGAAAACTTTCGCATAAGGGAGTTCGAGAAAGGCCGCAGCTATGTATTTTCTCTTGAATTCCTCAAGGTACATATAATCATCGCTTATGTTCACGATATTCTCTGACTTGAAGTTAAGCACACTCTCTGCATATTTGCGTACAAAAATATCCTGACAACCGATTTTCAAGTTGTGATTCTTCAGCCACTCAATGTCTGCAACATTTGGTCGTAGTTGTTGCACGGTGAGCATTGAAGACAAACTGGCAGTGTAGCTCGAGGTTAGGATCATCACTACAAAGAGCCACACGAGAATCACCAAACGTGTGTCGTTTCTGTTGATTTTCTCCCCTGCAACATGAAACCATGTGGCATTAGCAGGAGCTTAATTTCCTCTCATTAATAAATCAATGTTTTCCTTCAGAAGCATTCTTATGAATTTTGACCATTCTGATCATTTTGGAAATAGAGTTCTAGTCAATGATACAAGGAAAGAAGGCAGTAATGCCATACTTGAAACTCTCTTAGACTGTCTTGCAATAGTTAGGCAGGCTTCTGTTGAACATAATAGAAACAGTTTTGGCTGTGTACTGAAATTGATACTTACTATGAGCAAAGAACAGAGAGGAGAAGGTAAACCAAAGTGCAGTACTGATCTGATCCTTCCATGGGCCACTAAATTCTGGGTTGGATTGGTGCTCCAGGAACCAAACTGTGAACATTGTGTACATCAAAATGGCACCAGTGACTACCCACAATCCCCAAGTGAAAGGCTCTATAAACATAAATTCTAGCCTCTCGGATTTTGCTGGAACTATCAGTACCAAACTTGACTCAGTATATGGAACAGTAAAATCAACGTACTGCAGTCTGTCGGATAGAATGGTGAAGTCGCCAACGACAGCATCATAAGTCTTTTATGGTATCCGATTCGGATGACATGCAGAGAATCCTTATTAGAAGCCAGAACAAATACTTGTACCCCAGTAAATGAGAACAAAAAAAGTTAATAGTACCAACTAGTCAGATTAGTTCTAGTCAAAGATTCACTGCTTTTCCTTGGGGCTTTGTTGTTCCTAATCATTGATTCACTACTCTTCCAAAAGATATGTCTCTCTGGAAGGAGCTGAACTCGTGTTGAATGACATATAATATTACTTTGAGAAAGAGAAGTTAATGTTGTCTATAATGATACTAATTTTATCTATAAGAGCTCTTCTTTAATGTGCTTAATGGACAGCATAACCTTTTATTTAATGTTGGGTTATAGGCTCTAATTCTATCAGGCACCAGAAACGATCACTAAGAAAGGACTACTCCATAATAAATGGCGGGAAAAAAGTTGTTACCTTATTATGGACAAGATGAAGCAGATCATTGTAGGTTCCCCTGGGTGTCTCAAATTCATAAGGTAGATGATATTCTAATAGGTCTCGCGCCTTGTTGAAAACATGAATGCAAAAGCCATCATATTTGTTTTGATTCGGTTTTTCCCCGTACTCAACCTTCACAAATGTCTTAAACGTGGTTCCACCTGGAACTCCGATTTTCAATGGCTTTGAATCAGTAGGCATTTCCCAACCTGTTTGATTCCGTTCTGGAATGAACAAAGGCTTTGCCGTATAAAAAAAGCTACCATGGCAAATTTTCTCTTCACATTTATCAACAAAAGGGCTCATTGAGAAGCCAAAATCTGGCGTCCAGAGGTCTATTTCTTTGTATCTCTTCCCAACCACGCCAATCCGAAATACAGGACTTTCAGAGAGTTGTCCTACTTTAAAATGTATTCTACCACTTAAACCAAAGAAATTGCTTGATAACATATTGTCTAACAACATCTTTGGACTACTTCTTGTGTTATTAGCCATTCTCTCTTTCGCTTTTGTGACAAGCCTAATGCTATCATATGCTCGTAGAGCATAGATTCCAGGGTCGGAGTTATCTTCCTCTGGATATTCGGTTCTGAATATTTTCCGGAACTGGGCATAAAAATCTTGATACTCAGAATTGCCAACCTTCTCGGAGTCGTAGGTCTTGATTCCCAACGCGCCTTCCATAGAGATGAAATAACGGAGTTGCTGACAGAATCCAGCAAATTCATAATGCTGTCTGAAATTATCCAAACCGAGTCTCTCCCGACTAGTCCCATCTGCTTAGCTTCTCTGAACAAATAAGTTGCCATCTCTAGTGATGAATGAAGGATGACAAAAACACGAGATTCTTTTTTCGTTAGCATAATAAGCTCTTCTTGGACAACCCTTTCCGGATCAGACAGAGACGAAATTGGTGGGAGAACCGAATGGTACTCCATCTCCGAACCAACAGTTTGTAGAGCACCGGACAAAAGTGCAAACATGCCGGAGTCAGTGCCATAAGCTCCATCTTCAGAAATTGCAATGACCCTTTGCCAATTGTACGCACGAACAATATCTGCAATGCATTTGATCTGTTGAGAACCATTTCTAGCCATTTGTATCAAGAAAGGCCAACGAAGTGGCATTAGAGGTAGGTTGATGGCTGGTGCTGCGAACGAAATGATCGGAACACGAGCTTGCCCTGCAAGATCGGCTATAAGAGCTGCTTCTGGCCACGTGTGCATGCCAATCATCACTTTTATCCTTTTCTTCCTAATCATCTTCTCTGCTGCAACCAACATTTAGATATTACATATACCAACATAAGCCGGTAATCGAGAACAGTACTGGGATTAGGCTGGTAATCGAGAACAGAGTGTTTGTGACTCGTAATCTAAGTTCTAACTCCCACCCATCAATCTTAGAAACTCAGTCTAACAATAAGGGACGTGCTATTATACAAAAGATCTTAATTCTTATTATTTTCTGAAGCATCCTTGCCTTTTGATTATTTGGTGTATTCTGAAATGTACGAGCCATAGAGAATTTATTGCACTAGTTTGTGGGTTTTGTTAACGGGAAAGGACTTGAATTCCTTACTTTTGTTTTTAATAAAAAAGCAAGATTTCAATAAATGGTTTAGGCTAGTTTGCTTTTTGAGATGAGATGAGATGAGTTGAGATTAAAGTTAAAAGGTTGAATGAAGTATTGCTAAAATATATTTTTTAATATTATTTTTGTTTTGGAATTTGAAAAAGTTAAATTATTTATTTTATTTTGTATTGGAAGTTGAAAAAGTGGTAATGATTAGATGAGATTAGATGAAATATTTTTTGAAAACAAACAAAAAACATTTCATCTCATCTCACCTCATTATTATAACTTTTTCAAATCCCACACAAAATAAAATAAACAATTTAACTTTTTCAAATCTCAAAACAAAAATAATATTAAAAAATATATTCTAACAATATTTTATTCAATTTTTTAATTTTAATCTCAACTTATCTCAACTTTAAAAACAAACGAGTTAATGATTGCCGACGGAATATCTTAGTAAAATTATGTTAACAAAATGGGTGAAAGAGAACAGAGACGATGTACTTACCGGCAGAAGTAGTGACTCTAAGGGAGTCTAGTACATGAAGAGTGACTTTGTGAGTGCTTGAATGGTTGTTGTAGTTTTGAGCTGCAATTTCCATGGCTACCTTCTCTTCTTTCCCAATACGGGTATTAGAATCAATGAGTATACCGATACCCGTAACTTTGGTTTGGGCTTCAGCTCCATTAATGGAGAAGATAAGAAGAAAGAACAGTACTACAGACATTTTAGCAGAAATCTTGGTCGTTTGGGTGGTGTGAGTCTGGTACTGTTTAGGACGTTGGTAGTTTAGCAGAAACCTTATCAAACATCTTATATATAATAAATGGATCAAGAATCAAGATCAATTAGATCGAGGAGATATTTTTCCCTTTATATATACATGCTTGGGTTGCTATGTACGGAAAACGCGTTAACCTTCCGGCGAATAAGGGCATTCATGCAATTACAACTTTCATTAATTTCAGTGAGAACTACAAACCTCAATGGTCAATCATATTACTTAGGAGAGGTTTGGATGGTGAGATGAAAATTTTATATTTTGTTTTAAAGTTTAAAATAATATGTTTTAATATTATTATTATTTTAAGATTTGAAAAAAGTGTATTGGGATTTGAAAAAGTTGAATTGTTTATTATATTTTATATGAGAATTTGAAAAATGTATAATGATGAGATGAAATGAGATGATAATTTTATATTTTGTCTTGTGCCCCAAACCTGCCGTAAGACATTAGGAATTCGGATGGTTTGCAGGATTGAAAATTTGAAACCAAGAAACTCGACTTGGGGCAAAACTGTAAAAATGATATTTTAGTGGGTCACCCCCAACCCAAATTACCCCCGGTCCTCTAGGGCCATCCTCGAGGATTCCTACGAAGAGTCATAAACGAATTTTTTTTTTTTGTTTGAAGTATTTTTTTAATTTTGTCTTAAATATTTGAAAAAAAAAATTCCCATTTAATTTTTTTTAATAATTAATTTTGACTTTAGACAGTACCGTTGAATGAATGTCTTCTTTAGTCCAAGTCTTTGTGTCAGAATTGCGGGCACGTCATGGAGCTTGTTTGACCTTAATATTCATTCAGCAGTTCTGGATAAGCACGTAAACTGCACCACACTTTATAAAAAGTTTTTTTTATTTTTTATTTTTAGGTGTGCTGGCTGCTTCACACAATAAAGCAGATTTTTTCATATTGAAAACCACGTGGGTGGAAACGCCCTTGTGGTGGAGAACACTTCTGCGAATGCTGATATATAAACTTTCCAAGTGTTGTAACTATACGAGTGAGTTGGATTCCGACATAAGTTGAAATATATTAATTTTTTATTAAAAATTAATTGATATTTTAATATATATTAATATATATATGGGAGCAAAATTCGATTATTGATTTTTTTTCATTGATTATGAACAGTGTGCATGACTCTATTTATAGACTAGGATTGCCGACATTTGTTTAGGCAAAATAACAAACACTTGACGTGCATAATTTTAGGGCCAGCAGTCAAGAGGCCGTTACAACAGAAATGTCATTTTTGTACAAACAGAGTAATCAAAGTAAGAGAAATTTTATTTACAGTCTCTAAATAGGGATTGTATGTACAAGTCTTTTATTAAATAGAAAAAAATATCATTTTAATAAGGATATTATTTTAATTTTAAAAAAATTATAAGAAAAAATTAACTAGGCTTGCAATGTAGTCCCCAAATGGAAACTGTTTGTAACATTACTCCCAAAGGAATATATACAATAATTCACCAACTGAGAATATTTACAATAAATGATTTCCAGAAGATTCTTCTTGCTCAAATGATTTGGACACCACATGTGCTGCTGAGTTGGAATTGGAAATGGAGCTGGAAGCTGAATCAGAAACAGACAATAACTAATTAAAATACGCAAATCATAAAAGTATGCTTATTTTAGTAAGGAGTTCTGCCCTTCCAGCATATAATACGGGCAGGCGAGATGTAACGGTGCGTTAAGAGTATCAGAAGTGCTGGTGACTTCCTTCCTTGAAGAGGATTAATTCACATTCGATGCGTCTTCTACTACACTCGATGTCCCTTCTTCTGCAGTACTACTCAATGTCATGCGCCTGCCAGAGTAGGAGCTCTTCCCAGATTCTTGGTATGAAATATTCTTATTAGTTCTACAGCCTTCTTCCAGGCGCTCTCATCTGTGTCTGTCGGAGTCGCATCTCTTCCTCTAATAAGGATATGAAAGTACCATACGAGTCTAACCACCTTCTTCCAAACGCTCTCATCACCTGGAGTGATGTTTCCTTCGTAAGCATCTTGACGTCGCCAATGACTTACAGACAAATGAATTAGGGATAGCAGAAGACAAATGGTAGATGTGGAGAAAGATATTAGATAAAGAACCAAAAAGCTCTGGAGTCTCAAGCTATTAGGTGTGTTGGAAGTTAAGTTGGTTGAACACACATGTGATGGAGTCAGCCATTTATCTTCCAGTGACTTCAACTCTCCACTCTCAGATAGCTTCAAAATGGCTTCAGAAAAATCCTTGACAATTGGCGACCCTTTCTGGAAAGCCTAAGAGAGGGAGCAAGAGAAGATCAAGAATTACTATTAGGTTTTCTTGTAGAAGATGAAACAGGTGTCAACCTTTTGAGAAGAATCGAAAAACACAAATTAACAAGAAAACGTTAAAAGTTTTGGGAGTAGTCTAAAATGAACCTTAATTGGCTCTGTTCACAACTCCAAACAATAATGTATGCTTGGAAAAGGCTGAATAGAAATCCGAACTAAATTGTTTCTTTGCGAAGCATGAAATGATTGCATTTTCACAGTAGTCATGATCATGTATCTTATACTCAAAAATCTATTTTTGGGTAAGCATACTGAAAAGTGTTCAGATGCATAAAACTAAAACATGAAGAAACATTTTAGAGTGGTCAATTCAGAAGTCTTGAAAATTTGATAAGGTTTAATTTTAGTGTAATGTTTAAAGTTAACTACTCACAAAGGCCAATCCACCGTATCTGTTGATAGGCATAGTGCCACTGTATCCCTTGCAGTACTTATTGAGGAACACCTTCTCATATGGGAGTTCGAGGAAGGCAGCAGCTATATTGTTGCATTGGAATTCCTCAAGGTACATGTATTCATTGCTGAGATTCACAATATTCTCTGAACTGAAGTTAAGCACATTCTCCACGTACTCTTTTATAAATGAATTGCCACTGCAACCAACTTTCAGGTTGTTTTTCTTCAACCACTGAATGTCTGTAAACGTTGGTTGAAGTTGCTGCACGGTGAGCATTGAGGACAGGCTAGCAGTGTAGCTCGATGTTAGGACAAACACGACAAAGAGCCAAACTAGAATAACCACGCGTGTGGAGTTGTTGTGGATTTTTTCCCCTGCAACATAAAACCATGTGGTATGAGTCTTCGATTCATAAGTAAAGCCTAATAGATTATCTTAGGATCTGTACTGAAATTGATACATACTATGAGCAAAGAACAGAGAGGAGATGGTAAACCATAGGGCAGTGCTAATCTGACTCTTCCATGGACCACTAAATTCTGGGTTGGATTGGTGCTCCAGGAACCAAACTATGAGCATTGTGTAGATCAAGATGGCACCAGTGACTAACCACAATTCCCAGGTGAAAGGCACTGTAAACATCAATGCTGACCATTCAGGTTTTGCCGGTACCATCATTTCCAAACTTGAGTCGGCATATGAAAGAGTAAAATCCACGTACTGCAGTCGCTTGGCTAGTATGGTGAAGTCGCCAATTACAGCATCGTATGTCTTTTATTGTATTTCATTTTCGACCCACATGACAAGCATAAGATCTTAATCAGAACAAACAATTGTACCCGAGTAAAAAAAAAAAAATAACAAAAACGAGTCGGATTAGTTGACAGGGGCTTCTTTTGTATCTAGTCACTGATTAATTGCTCTTCTAAAGGGTCTCTTTGTCCCTCTGAGTTAATTTCAAATGACTTATCAGAGAAGTTTTGAACAATATTAAATGTAAATCAGAAAGCGCTGTGGATTGTGGTTTCTAGAACGAGGCGTCGTTTGTATGGAGAATAATTTTAGTACGTATTAAGTTTCTACAGTACAAAAACAACTCCATGAAAAATGGCAGTGAAAAAGTTGTTACCTTGTTATAGACACCATAAATTAGATCATCGTAGCTCCCATTGTGTGCCTCAAATTCATAAGGAAGATGATACCCTAAAAGGTCTCGTACCATATAGAAAATTTGGATGCAGAAGCCATCATATTTGTTCTGATTTGGCTTCTCTCCGTACTTAACCTTCACAAATTTATCAAACGTTGCTCTGCCAGGAACTGCAATTTTCAGTGGCTTTGCATCGGTAGGCATTTCCCAACCTGTTGGAGTCCGTTTCAAGTTTCCTGGCCAAGTTACTGGACCGGACAAAGTGTTGGCCGAGTTAGAATCTACATTACCACGTCCATTTTTCTCCTCACCTTTTTCTATAGAAGGGCTGATCAATGAGAAGCCAAACTCTGGTGTCCAGAAGTCTATTTCTTTGTATCTCTTCCCAATCACATTTACGATCCTCAGTGTAGAGCTGTCTAAGAGCTGGCCTCCTTCAAAATGTATTTTTCCACTTAAACCAGAGAAATTGCTCCATAACATATTGTCTAACAATAGCTTTGGATTGCTGGTGTTAGTAGCCATTCTCTCTATCGCTTGTGTAACAACTCTAATGCTATCGTACGCTCGCAGAGCATGAATTCCATGGTCGAAGTTATCTTCCTCTAGATATTCAGCTCTGAATATTTTCCTAAAATGGGCATAAAAATCTCGATACTCGGAATTGCCAATCTCAGAATAATAAGTCTTTATTCCTATTGCGCCCTCCATAGATGAAATAACGGAGTTGTTCACAGAGTCCAGCAGACTTGTTATGCTGTCTGAGATTATCCAAGCTGAGTCTCTCCCGACAAGTCCCATATGCTTAGCTTCTTTGAACAAATAAGTTGCCATATCTAATGATGATTGAAGGACGACAAAGACACGAGCTTGTGTTTTCAGTAGCTTAATTAGCTCTTCTTGGACAACCCTTTCCGGATCAGGCACAGAAGAAAATGGTGGGAGGACCAAACGGTACTCAATCTCCGAGCCAACATTTTGTAGAGCCTCGGAAAGAAGTGCTAACGTGCCGGCGTTACTGCCATATCCTTCATCTTCGTAAATCGCAATGACCCTTCGCCAATTGTAAGCATGAACAATATCTGCGATGCATTGTATTTGTTCAGAACCAATATTTTTGGCCATTTGTATCATGAATGGCCAAAGAAGTGGCATTAGAGGCGGGTTAATGGCTGGTGCTGCAAAAGAAATGACTGGAACACGAGCCTGCCTTCCAACATCGGCCACTTGAGCTGCTTCTGGCCATGTGTGCATGCCAATAATCACTTTTACCTTTTGACCTCTAATCATCTCTTCGGCTGCGACCAAAACTCCGATATTTAATTGGTACATCTAATTAACACTCTAACATTAATTAATTAAGTACTTCCCTTTGTTAATGAGGTTAGAATACTAATGCTATTTATGACACGCCGGCTAGCGTAACACCTACGTATGTGACATTAATATGAACAAGGCATGTAATGTTAGATACAGTCCCTATTTAGAGATTGCAATGCAAGTCTAGATAATTTTATCTTTAAAATTTTTTAAAATTACAAAACTATCCATTCTCAAATGATATTTTTTCTCATTTAATAAAGGGTCTGCATATGCATTCTTCACTTGAAGACTGCAAATAAAATTTCTCATATATGCAATAGTCATAAAAGAAAAATTTGAAATTCAATAATCAAATCATAACCTCCAAAACATGTTAATTTGTCACATCAATAATGCTACGTAGATGTAATGTTGATGGAATTAATTACAAGTACTAGCATTACTCATTAGATATTTAAGCTAACGCCTGGTAAATGAAAAGGCAAGGGGGTTCTGTTAATTAATGCAAACGAAGATGCTATATCCTACCTTTCCAGTGTTTGCATACATACATTACATTAGGGTCGCAATATATGATATGACTCATGAAGTCAATATGAACACGACACAACATTTGCGAGTTAGGATTTGATTATAAAAATGGTTGGTTCAAGTCAAAACATGTTGATCGGTTAAGACACGATTAATAAACAAGTCAATTACGGGTCAACTCGCAATAATTCATTTAAATTTTGTTTCAAAATTACAATTTTATTATTGTTGTGTTGATATTAGTATTTATCACTATGCTTATATATGTTTTTATTATTGAGATTATAATTTTAGACCTATGCTCATTTTGTTATTGGTGGGTTTTTAATATTAGTTTTATTATAGATTAAAATCTGAAAAAATATTGATATTTTTTTAGTAGGTAGCCTTATTTTTTTATTTTGGAGATATTATGGCTACAAATAAGTATAGATTTTAACATATATGAGATTATGTTAATTATGTCAAATGAGTTTTTTTTTTTTTTTTAGAAAGAGGCGGGGTCACATGTCCAAGTGTGGCCCTCTTCCAATTTTATTGAAAAAGCCTCACTTATGGCAGAGGTACGATGGTAATAGACATGACACATGAGATTTACACATAAACAATAAAACACAGCCCATGTATATGACACCTGAAAAGAAAAAGAAAGACCAAACTTCCAAACCACACAAAACAAAGGATCGAATCCAAGTAAAATGAAACCTGAATCAAACTAAACAAACAGAGCTAACACTTTAACATCTTAAAGAAGGGAGGCCTATATCAAATGGATTATGTGGGTTACTTCGGCCCATTTACATAAAACGAGTTGAAATGAGTGGTGTTGTATTGATTAATTTCTAATTAATTACTCAAAGGGTAAAAAAGGATCGATCACGTTATGTCACCCATTATTTAAACGAGTCGTGCTAGAGTTTGAAAGTTTGTTTCGTTTAGTTTAACGGATCGTGTTCGAGATAATATATATATATAGTCAAAAGTCCATGACTTAACATAATACAAACGCAAATTGCAACCCCTACATTACAATACTTTTTAATCCGAGAAGTCATGTTAGGTTTCATATTTTTCTCTTTGAATAAAAGCGACCTCACCATTAAAAAATGGGATTTGATTTGTCTCAACTTTTATTCAAATGGAGTGTACTGCACACCCTAATAAGATTGTACAAATCGTTTCTCATATAAATAATATATAGAAGTTTTGGTTATGAACTGAAAACTTTAATTTGAAAAACTGCTCAAAAGAAAGGAAAAAAAAAAACTACTATGGGTGTTAGCCACCCCCAACGAATCCATTAATATTGAAGTGAGCATGATGAAGTGAGCATGAGAAACCATTGGAGTTGATATGCGGCAAGACTTTTGTGCATTTGAATTGTGCAAAAATGACAAATTATATGAGATTATGTTAATTATGTCAAATGGATTATGTTGGTTAGTTCAATCCATTTACATAAAACGAATTGAAACGAGTGATGTTGTGTTGATTAATTTCTAATTAATTATTCAATAGGTCGCCAAAGGCATATGACCTGATGACATAACACAGGCCTCCAAAATGGAGGTCTTCGGTTCGAACCCCTTTGAATAAAAAATAAAATAAAATAAAATTATTCAATGGGTCAAAACAGATCGTATTATGTCACACATTATTTAAATGAGTCGTATTAGAGTTTAAAGGTCTGTCTCGTTTAACTTAATTGGTCGTGTTCGGGTTGATATATATAGTCAAATGTCTATAACTTAACACAAACGCGAATTGCAACCCTTATATTACAGTATTTGTTAATTTGAGAAGCCATATTAGGTTTCATATCTTTATCTTTGAATAAAAGTGAGCGCACCATTAAAAAATGAGATTTGATTTGTCCCAACTTTTATTCAAATGGAGTGTGCACACCTTAGAACTATACAAATAGTTTCTCATATAAATAATGTATAGAAGTTTTGGTTATGAACTGAAAACTCTAATTTGAAAAACTGTTCAAAAAAAAGAAAAACCTACTATATATGGATGTTAGCCACCACCAACGAATCCATTGTTGAAGTGATCATGAGAAACCATTGGAGTTGATATGCTGCAAGACTTTTGTGCATTTGAATTGTGCAAAAATGACAAATTATTGGAGTTCGAATTTGATGATAAAGAATCAATGAGTGGCTTTTAATCATGTAGACTAATTTATATACCCGGCCTGAATACAATATAGATATACGAACCAAGCTAGCTATTTACACACATGACACACACAGACATATATATATATATATATATATATATATATTATATCATGCATATACTTTTAAAATACTCAAGCAAATCAAGAATTTTAGTTTTCGCTTAGCAGTTTAGGTTCAACTATGTTAGTTCTTCGAGCTATATTTTCTAGTCATGTAGAGGCTAATTTGCTCACTCCCCATTGTGAGCCGGCCGTGTGGTGAAAGTTCTACAGAAAAGCTACTATATATGTTAGTTCATAATTAATCTGGGCCAATCTGTACGCATATATATACTGATCTATTAGTTTCCAGCTTATTAATTAATTTAAGTTCATTTTAATTTGTTGTATTTTATTAACTAGATGCATGAACGTTCTTAAATTTGTGTATCATGTTGATGATTGGCAAACGGTTAGGTAGTAGATACAATTAACAACTTACCAGCAGAAGTCACTCTAAGCTGGGCGCCATCAGGGAAATAAAGAGATACTTGGTGAGTCTTTGAGCTGTTGTTGTAGTTTTGAGCTGAAATTTGCATGGCCGCTTTCTCTTCTTTTCCGATACGGGTGTTAAGGTCAATGATTATTCCTATACCCGTTACCATTTTGTTGTTTGATTCAGCTACAGAGCAGACATGAGCACTCATGACAAGAAAACATGATATAATGAGTACAGGCCGGAAGATCAACCACCATGGTCTTCGAACCATTACGGCAACTGTCATGATGCGTCCAAAATTAGGCATTTGCGAGTTTTGCTGCATGTTGGGCGACAGTCACAGCACTTCGGGCTTTCGTATTAGATCAGAATCACCTCATCAACCTCTTATTTATGCATGCACTATCTGAGAATGTTTCAGAAATGATCACTTTCTTTTCGAGGAAAATTACCAGCGGTCAAATCTAGTACCTAACTTTGATTCTGTCTTCTATGATGTCAGGCCTTGATTATCTTTTTGTTCGCCAACTATATTTTTATTTCAATGCTGGTCGTACTCGATCGATCATGATCTTTCATTAAATTATTTATTCATGAAAATCTCCGAACATGAATCTGCTTTGCGTATTACCTAAGTAGAATTTGGAAGGAGCTCTATATAAGTACCGTGCTGCTTCCAGGAAATCAAGATTTAAGTATTAAAATAGTGATCTGCTTGTCCATCAATGTCTTGGAGTCAATAAATTTGTATTTCACTAAGAAAAGATCATCGCAAAATATATGTGATAAATATTGCAAAGAGTTATTCTAATTAGGTTCTCTATTGGATCCGCTTGTTTAGGGATTAGTCAACTGGTTCATTACACGTTTCTTCGTATTCAAGTTATCTAATTGCATGTGGGTGACAGCTAATAAGTTTTTTCAGGTGCCGTTTAGATAACGAATTGAGATATAAGTTAAAAATTAAATATAATATTATTTGTTAATGTTATTATTATTTTAAAAATTAAAAAAATTTAATTATTCATTATATTTCATATAAAAAATTTATAAATTTATAATAATAAAATAAAATAAAATATTTTCACTATTTAAATAGAACCTCGACGATGATAATGATGATAATGATGATAATGATAATAATAATAATAATAATAATAATAAAAGGTCCGAATGCATGCAGATCAAATGGCGGACGGGTGATCGACTTTTTTGTGTCGATACAAGAATTTCGACAGTCATTTAACAGTACTTGTATTTATTCGCGGGATAGCTCTCCCAATTAGAAAGGGAAAAAAAAGGGTCGTAGCCCACGAATCAGTCATTTTTTGGAAACTGCAACCAAACTCAAAGGCATGCAGCTAGGGCTGGTTTGGTCATTTTTGGGATCTCGACGATTTGAAGAGTCTTCAGAGTTCAGACACTTGATGCGAGCTGAAGACTGCTTTCCGAGTATCCAATTAATCTTAGGTTATCTGATCTTATTATTATAATTTTTTTTAAAAAAAAATTATACAAACTATAATAAATAATTTAATTTTTTTTAAATCTCAATTCAAATTTTTTAAATTTTAAAAAATTAATCATATTAAAAAATAATATTATTTTAACAATATTTTTTTCATCTTTTATTTTTCATTTAAAACCATCTTTATCCCATCTTTAAATCCAAACTAATTTCCACTCTCCAACGATTGACTGTTGTCTTGTGCCTATGTTGGCATACTCTAGTGACAATAAGACACATCAGGCAATATTCAAGATCAGTACGCGGTAGTTCGCTTGGTGTTGCAAACTGCAAAGTCGAAGAAAAAAAACAAAGAAATAAACAAGCTTCAAGATCAGTACGCGTTCGCTTGGTCGCGAGAATCTATACCAATTGTCCAAGGGGTTTGTTAATTCAGCCCATACAATTAACGGATTTAGATGGCAAACAGGCAAACGTGAGATGGAAGTTAAAGAAGGATAAACATATTCTAATCGTTGTCACATCAACGCATTTTCTTCAATAAAACAAGAAGAGATCTGTGCAGTATATACTGTGCAGCCTGCACACACGCGCACTTCACATATTTTTTTTTTTCTTTTACATTCAATGCATTGAGTTGTGCGCCGTGCGTAGACTGCAGCAAATATTTTTCTAAACAAAAACTGCTACAGTCCCAAATTTGAGATTCAAAATTTATCCTAAATAGTATAATGTTTTTTTTATATATTTTTTTAATCATCATAAATATTTTTTAAAAAAATAAAAAATTCACAACATTATTAAAAAATATTTTTTTAATCATTCGATAAAAATATAATAAATAAAAAAATTCAATTCGAAACATTTTTTGAATTTTAAATTTGAGATCCAAAACATTAAACAAAGAAGAAACGCGTATTATTAATTAATTTATAAAGCGTTGAAGTGTGAACTCATATAATTGGTTGACTGATACCTGCCCTTACGCAATCACTGACTGAAAGATGATTATTTTCTTTGCAAACGAGATCCCGTGGCAAGCTGAAAACATCTCCATTTGGTGGATAGATAGCCACGAAGACTTCTCAAGATTGGACCTAAAGTTAGCCACGAAGACTTCTCAAGATCTCCAAATAGATTTTTTCGATAATATACTTGTTTGGATAATAGAATTTTTTAATGATATATTTGTTTGGGTAAACGAAGGGAGAAATAGTACTTGGTCTTCGGTTTGGTGGAATGCTTTGAAGTCCACGGAGATGGGCCAAGAAGGAAGGAGTTGGGCTGAAGTTTGGACGAGAACATGGGCCACTTTATATGAAGAAATGAAGAAATAAAATGCAGTGTTTTACGTTGTAGTCGATTTTTATGTATTTTATCATTTTACTAGTTTACCATTTTATTTACAGCTGTAGATGGACACATGTAAGACATATGTTAGTAAAGTTAGTTACTGATAGGGAATATAGGGGAGGTCAGAAACGTGTGTGAGGTTACAAATATTCTGAACAATTTTCCTGAGAGAATTTATCTGGAGGATGGTGTGCCTCGAATAGCACCGTGATTCTACTTCTATCAACTATCTATTTCTATCATCTTCTACAATGTTCATCTATTCCAATATCCATTAATATATAGTCCAGTCCATTTATCTTTCTATTTCTACTAGCTACATTACAATGGTATCAGGTCTCCGATTCTATACCAGAAGTTAGCCACAAATTACCATCACCCATTCAGACCATCATTTCCGCATACAACCATTCATGGCTGACAATATTAGATCCAAACATCAAGACGTGCTACAGCGGCAGGAAGCTCAAGAAACTCGAACGCAGGCCCGGGAGGAGAGGATGCATGCAATGCGTGCAGACATAGCTCAACTAACTCAAATGGTCAAGACATTAGTCACAAACCAGACTGCACAAATGGTTCACCATGACACTTATAACCAGCAGGACAGAGAGTTCCAGGATTTCAGGCATGAAGGATAGAGGGGGTGAAACTGAATTTTCCTTACTTTGATGGCACCAATCCAGCAGGTTGGATTTTCAAAGCTTCACACTATTTTGAATACCATCAAACACCTCTTGCACAAAGATGATTAATGGCATCATATCACATGGAAGGGGATGCATTAATATGGTATCAAGATGTAGCAGAAACAACACAATTTAATAACTGGGAAACTTTTTCTAGAACCTTATTGCTTAGGTTTGGACCCACAGCCTATGAAAACTCCATGAAAGCCCTCAACCACCTTAAACAAGTGTCTACTGTGGTCATCTATAAGGCTCAATTTGAAGCCCTCTCAAATTGACTTAAAGGACTCACTGAATCACATAAACTGAGTTGTTTTCTCATTGGGTTGAAGGATGAAACCCTTCTTCCCGTACGGATGTTCAACTCCTTGAGCCTAAATATTGTCTTTGGGCTTGCCAAAATACAAGAAGAGTACCTGACTAATTCAAAAAAATCAGTGAGAAGTTAGATGGACAAAAAAACCACTCCAACCAACTCGGGGTCAGGAGTTAGTCACTCTCCTAATCAATTTCAAGGATCTGGATAGAAAATTTTCAAGCCAAGGAGAGAAATCCCCTCATCTCAAATGGATGGAAAATGGAAAAGTACCTGACTAATTCAAAAAACTCAGTGAGAAGTACCTGACTAGTTCAAAAAAATCAGTGAGAAGTTGGATGGATAGAAACACCATTCCAGCCAACTCGGGGTCAGGAGTTAGTCACTCTTCTAATCAGTTTCAGGGAGCTGGACAGCAACTTTTCAAGCCAAGGAGAGAAATCCCCTCATTTCAATTGGATGAAAAAAGGAAGAAGGGTCTATGCTACCATTGTGAAGAGAAATGGAACCCTAATTGCTTGTGCGAAGCCCCAAAGGTGTATGTGTTACAAGGGTGTGATGAAGAGGGGGAAGATAAGGGTGAGGAAATTTATTTTGATTCACATGAGATGCAATAAGGCCAACAAGGAGAAAACAAATTAGAAATATCCTTCAATGCAATCACAGGAACTCCCAATCCTAATACCATGCGAATCCGTGGCTCTATTAGTGGGGAGATGGTGCTGTTGTTGGTGGATTTAGAAAGCACACACAACTTCCTGGATCCTTCTATTGCAAGGAAGGCAAAGCTGCAAGTGGATACCACCCAAAAGTTCAAGGTGCGAGTGGCTAATGGCGAGTTGGTAACAAGTGATGGGGCATGTACAGCCACATCACTCAGATTACAAGGTAACCAGTTTACTACTTCTTTTTACTTGTTAACTTTGGGTGGTTGTGATGTTGTGTTAGGCATACGATGGCTGGAAAATTTGGAAAATATAACTTGGAACTTTTCCAAGTTAGTTATGCAGTTTCTGTGGCAAAACAGATTGGTTAAGTTGAAGGGTCTCCATTTGGGTAGACCATCTTTTGGGGAAGGAAGGGGAGTAACGTTAAATAGTATGAATGGGCCCGAATGAGTCTTTATCCAATGTTCTACTGTACATCCCACAACCACCACCAACCTAGACCCAAACACAACCCCAAACAGCCAACTAACCATGTTATTACAATAGTTTAAAAATGTTTTTGTAGAACCTGTGGGCTTACCACCCAAGAGAACCCATGACCACAAAATCACACTAAAAGATGGAACCCCACCTATCTCCACAAAACCATACCGATACCCATTCTACTAGAAAACTGAGATTGAAAAAATTGTCATTGACTTACTCAAGTCAGGGATGATTAGACCCAATTCTAGCCCATTTTCCTCACTAGTTTTACTAATCCGAAAGGCTGATGGAAGTTGGCACCTATGTGTAAACTATAGGGCCCTCAATCAAGAGACGGTGAATGATAAGTTTCCTATCCTCATCATTGATGAGCTGCTGGATGAGCTTTATGGCTCCATGGTTTTTTCTAAAATGGATCTAAGGTCCGGACTCCGGGTACCATCAAAACTCGCACCCACGAAGGGCACTATGAGTTTTTGGTAATGTCCTTTGGGCTCTCCAACACCCCTTCCAGCTTCCAAGGATTAATGAATGAACTTTTTAGACCCTTCTTGAGGAGGTTTGTGCTGGTTTTTTTTACAACATCTTGGTGTATAGCCAAAGTGTGGAGGATCATGTGGGGGCATGTGAGGCAAGTGTTGGAGGTTCTAGCTAAAAATCAGCTCTGCTAAATTGTCCAAGTGCAGGGTTCAGGAAGTGGAATACTTGGGACACAAAGTGTCAAGTGAAGGTGTTAAAGCTGACCCAAGCAAGGTAGCTTCAATGGTGGAGTGGCCCATTCCTACCAACTTAAAGTCCTTGAGGGGCTTTTTGGGCCTAACGGGGTATTACCATAAGTTTATAAGGCACTATGGGCTTATGGCTGCCCCTTTGACAGCCCTTTTGAAAAAGAATGCATTAACTTGGAATGCCACAGCTCAACAAGCTTTTCAGCTATTGAAAGAGGCTGTTTTTCAACCTCCTGTGTTAAGGCTTCCAGATTTTACAAAGTCATTCACCATTGAGTGCGATGTGAGTGGGTGTGGTATAAGAGCAGTACTCATACAAACTGGACAGCCCATCTCCTATTTCAGTAAGGCCTTGAAAGGCAAGGCTTTGGCCTTATCCACTTACGAGAGGAAGTTATTGGCTCTTGTCACAGTTGTACAAAGATGGAGGCCCTACTTATTAGGCCAATCATTCATTGTAAAGACTGACTAGCAGGCTCTGAAATACTTACTAGAGCAGAAAGTTGGAACCACAACACAACAGAAATGGGTGACAAAACTTATGGGCTATGACTTTAAAATTGAGTTCAAAAAAGGAAGGGAGAATAAGGTGGCGGATGCTCATTCTAGAAGGGATGCAAAGGGGGATGAAGAAGAGGGGGTGCTGGCCATTATTTCTTTTCCCACACCAGATTGGATTGATGAGTTAAAGGCTAGCTATTCTTCCTCACCTGAGCCACTAGAATTGCTAGCTAAGTGTCAGTCCAAGATAGAGCTACCTAAGGGTTATACAGTCCAGCAGGGGCTGGTATTAAAGAAGGGGAGGTTTGTGATCAACCCCAGCTCCCTTTTTAAAGCCAAAGTATTGCAGTTTATACACAGCAACCCAGAGGCAGGCCATTCAGGGTTTCTAAAAACGTATCAAAGAACAAAGAAGAATTTTTTCTAGCATGGGATGAAGAAGGATATCAAGGAACTGATAAGAAACTGTGAAGTATGCCAAGTCAATAAACATGAGAACCTCTCCCCAGTGGGACTTTTGCAACCTCTTCCCATTCCAAGCCAAGCCTAGGAAGAGATATCTATGGACTTTGTGGAGGGTCTTCTTACTTCTCAAGGGGTTAATGTCATCCTAGTTGATGTGGACAGATTAACTAAGTACGGCCATTTCATGGCCCTGGCACATCCCTATACAACTGTCGGAGTAGCTCAGATTTTCTTAAGAGAAGTATTTAAATTACATGGATTTCCTAAGGTCATTCTCTCAGGCAGGGATCCCATTTTCCTAAGTACTTTCTGGATAACCTTGTTCACACTACAAGGTGCTTCTCTAAGCTATAGTTCAGCTTATCATCCGCAGAGCGACGGGCAAACAAAGGTCCTTAACAAAGCATTAGAAGGTTACCTAAGGCGTTTTGTGTGCTCTAAACCAAGGCAGTGGTCTCAATGGCTTCCCCTTGCTGAATGTTGGTACAACACATCATACCACACATCGGCAAAGATGCCAACTTTTGAAGCCCTCTACGGCTACCCATCACCACGGCTCATTACATACATCGCAGGAACATCACAGAATGATGCAACAGACAAAATGTTGACTGACAATAGATCAAGCTCCTACTAGAAGAAAATCTCAACTTTTCACAACAGAGAATGAAGGAATTTGCATATCAACGTAGAACAGAGATGGAGTTTCAAATATGAGATTGGGTATACCTCCATTTACAACTATATTGGCAGAAGACAGTGGCTGCAAGGAAAAACTTGAAACTTTCCCCCAGGTTTTACAGACCCTTCAAAGTGGTGTAGCGCCTTGGTGCGGTGGCCTACCGCCTGGAGTTGCCACCGGAGTCCAAAATCCACCTGGTCTTCCACATTTCTTGTCTCAAGCAGAAACTAGGCACTAGGATCCAAACCCTTCAGTCGCTCCCTCCAGTCAACGACGCCGGCGAGGTGCAACCGGAACCCGAAATGGTGGTGGAATGATGCATGTGCCGACACGGAGTCAGAGCCCAGACTATGGTCTTGGTGAAGTGGGTGGGACTTTCGGCAGAATAGAACTCTTGGGAGTCTCTGAGGAGGCTTCGAGAATGTTATCCCCACCTAGTGGGCCAGGTTCTCTAAAGGGGATGGATCTGCTATGAAGCCCACAGAGATGGGCCAAGAAGGAAAGGGTTGGGCTGAAGTTTGGAAGAGAACATGGGCCACTTTATCTGAAGATATAAAACGCAATGTTTTGCGTAGTAGTCGGTTTTTATGCATTTTATCATTTTACTAGTTTTCCATTTTATTTACAGTTGTAGATGGACACGTATAAGGCATCTGTTAGTAAAGTTAGTTACTAGCAAGGAATATATGGGAGGTCAGAAACATGTGTGAGGTTTACGAATATTTTGAACAATTTTCCTGAGGGAATTTATCTGGAGGATGGTGTGCCTCGAATAGCACCGTGATTCTACTTTTATCAACTATCCATTTTTATCATCTTTTACGATGTTCATCTATTCCAATATCCATTAATATATAGTCCAATCCATTTATCTTTCTATTATTACAAGCTACATTACATGGAAGCTAGCTCTTCAGTTATTTGGCGGAATTAGAACTGAGTTCACAAATTTTGGAATCGTTTAGTTGTACAGTTCAAATGAGATGAGATGCTTTGTTAAAATTTGAATAAAATATTGTTATAAAATATTTTTTAATATTATTTTTATTTTAAAATTTGAAAAAGTTGAATTGTTTATTATATTTTGGGTGGAAGTTTGAAAAAGTTGTAATGATGAGATGATATGAGATGAGATGTGATGATTTTGTGTATCCAAACCGGGCCTTAATGTATACCAGAAGGGTTTGTGTTGGGTACTACGCTAATTTAGCTACTTCTGGTTTTTATAATGTTGAGCCACTTTCCTCTTTGGGTGTGTAGCAGGCTGTTCGCCTCGCCCCCGCATGGGTGGGCAGGGATTCGTGCCGCTAGATGCGGGGGGTGGGTGGTCTCGTCCACATCTGGCCCCCCAGTAGAGGTAAGGGACAGATCGGGCCCAACCTCGCCCCGTATTATTATATATATATATATATATAAATATATATATATATATTTATATAATAAAAAAAATCCCTTAGTCATAGCACGACGTCGTTTTGTACATGACAAAACGACGTCATTTTATGGCTGGATGGTTTTTTTTTTATCTCTCTCTCACATCTCCGTCTACTAGTTTGTCACCGTCTGTCCGTTGTACGCCATCTACTCCGTCGTCGTCCGTCTACATCTCCACTACCGAAGGTAAGTTTTAAATCGATAATCGATTCACTTTATTATTATTATTTTTTTTTGTTGAGTTATGGAGATTGGAGAAATGATGAGATTAAATGGAGGAGTTGGAGGATGAGATTGTGTCATTGTGAATTGTGTGCGTAGAGAATCGATTTGTGCATTTTTTTTGATGTTTGTGCTATTTCTTTTGTGTAATCTTGTGATTTTAGGGTTTCAGAGTAGAGCCCTAAACTAATTATGTTAGGGGTTTCAATTTTGAAACTCCTAAATTGTTTTTAGTTTGTTGCAACTTAGTACTTCAGCTGTTTCTGGACCATTTTAGACCCATAAATATGTTCTGGACAGATGGCTCATTCTTTTTAAGGGGGGAGGGACGAATGGGGTGTTCGCCCTCGCATCCTGGTACCCAGACGGGCTACCTCGCACTGTAGTAGTACCCTTACTTTCATCAGTCACTAAAGCCTCTTGTCTGATACTCAACGAAGTACTACAAAATCCCAAAATACAATCACCAATGGCCAACAACAAAACTTCATATTACAATCAAATCTTTTCATTATTTTAAGTAATATGTACGCCTGTTCTTTACCCACCAACAACTTCAGAATAAAATAATTTTTTTATAATTTTTATTTTATTTTTTTGTCCATTTATATTTGAAACATTCTAATTTCTCAAATTTTTCCCATCCTTTTGTTAGAAGAAACATTTTCTCTTATAATATAAGAGCATGCACATCCGGATGAGTAAAGTTTTTCCTAAATTTTACTCATTTTTTTAAAATCTCTTATATCTCACTCCTTATTATTTTTTTATTCTATTAAAATAATTTTTCTATGTTCTTTCTTTATTATTTGTTTTCTCTCATTTTCCTTTACAATCTTAACTACTCACTATTTTATTTATTTTCTTATGTTTTGGACTATTACTCGTTACAAATATTTTAAACACAAATTTAAGTTATTTTTGTCAGGTACAATAATATTTTTAAAATTATTACGTTTTTAGGAATAATATTTTTTTTCTCAAAATTCACCTTTTCCAACGGTAATATTTTTTTATTGGTTAAATTTTAAAAATTAATAGGAAATTGAAATATATAATTAAATTCAGGATAAAAAAATCTAAAAATTTATAATTATTAGGGAATTGCAATCATACTGTATTGTGAAAATATATGTTTGTTAATAAAAATTAGTAAAAACTTTAATAAAATGTCTTTATTTAATATTATTGAAAGATATTAAATTATTACCTACGTCACATTAACAAAAATAAGGAAATTTGGTTTTTATGATACGGCTTATAGTTTGGAAGAAAGGGTAGGAATAAAAAATATATCCAAATAAATATAACTTCAGAATAAAAAAATGTAAAGAACGATTTTGGCTTGCTACAGTTGCTCTCTGTAGCAATCCTAAAATCAAAGGTTATTTTAGAGAATGGGATCTAGCACACATTTTTTCACATTTCATATTTTTTTTCCCCTAAAACTTGGCTAATAATTGGTTATAGGGATGCAGATGCTGATGCACTAAACTCATAATTTTTTCAACCTCTGTTGTACCATCTTAATGGAAAGTTCAAATCACATGATTCTTCAATTCATGACGTACTCGTTGGGCCCGTCTGTTGTAGATGGCACGACTCAAGTCCCACATTTTTTGTTGGGATAGTCCCATATACAATTTCTCGATCTGTGCGTGTCATCCTTGCATAGGGGCGATGCTAATCTTTTCTGTATCGTTCCAATTTTCTGTATTGTCTTGATTTAGGCCCAAATCATATGACCTATACTCCAAAAGTACAAGTCAATGATACAATTGGAACTCTATTGGAACATTATGCAGATGACATGGTGATTTTTGCTAATGGTGATAAAAGGTTTGTTAAAATGATAAGAGATACGCTTAATGTCTATGCCAGCTGGTTGGGACAGGTTGTTAATACAGAGAAATCCTCTATATTTTTCTCTTTCAAAATTACTTTGTCTCGAAGACGAGAAATTTTATCCATGAAAGGCTTCACGGTTGGAAATTTTCTTGTTAAATACTTGGGTGTGCCCATTATTTCTGGTTGTATGAAATCCTTGTATTTGGAGGATTTGATTATAAAAATAAGAAAGAAAATAGAGGGGTGGAAGATGCGTTTTTTATCTTCAGGAGCCCGATTATTACTCTTAAAGGATGTTAAAAAATCCTTGCATCTTAAGTTTGCCTAGAAACTTCTCAAAGAAATTTCTTTGTGGACTAATTTTTTTAAGGCCAAGTATGTAAAGGACCAACACATTTCTTTAGTCAATCCGTTAAAAGGGACCCGGTTTTGGAAGACTATCAAGGAATCGATCCCTATTGTACTTCGGCACTCAACTTGGTTGGTTAAAGAAGGTAACCTTTCTTTTTGGAGAGATAAATGCATTGAGCCAAACCCGATATGTGATTATCTTAGCATTGTGGATTTTCCAAATTTGAAGTTTAAAGAATGTATGCTCGAAGACTGCTGGGATGTGGAATTGTTGGTGCGTATTGTGGGGCGCGATTTATCAGACATGATTTTGTCTAAGATAGGGGGTATAAAAAATGGTTCTGATATTTTAATATGGTTGGATAACTCGAATGGCAGATTTTCTTCATCGAATGCTTGGGATTTAGTCCGTGTAGCTGCTCTAAAACGACAATGGTCGGAGTGGATTTGGCATTCGGCTTTGCCTAAGAAATTCTCCATGGCAATGTGGAAAGCTTTTTCACAAAGTTTGAGTGTAGATGATCATATAAGGCGCCTTGGTATTTCTGTGGTTTCCAAAT
Source organism: Juglans mandshurica (assembly GCA_022457165.1). Taxonomy (NCBI): domain Eukaryota; kingdom Viridiplantae; phylum Streptophyta; class Magnoliopsida; order Fagales; family Juglandaceae; genus Juglans; species Juglans mandshurica. Next base: position 5,133,266 of record CM039627.1, read on the forward strand.
ATGAGTGTTGTGAATAAGGGGCTTTTGAGGATTTAAATCATGTTTTATATGGGGGAGAATTGCTTTGAAACTGTGGAAGACTTGCTCTAATTTTCTGGGTATTCCATACGTGTCTAACAGATCTTGATTCAAACGGTGGAAGCTTGGTTTCGAAGAACAAAAAAATCCTCTCAGGTTAGCAATTTGGTTGGTTTGGTTCCGGTGATTCTGATTTGGAGTTTGTGGTCATGGAGGTGCTCTGTTTGAATGGAAGGCCGTCAGGAGCATTTTGATGCTTTATGGAGGTCTGTTAAATACTGGATTGGTTGGGTTGGAAGTAGATTGAGAGTTTCTGACTGACAGAATAAACAGGATATGAATATTCTGCAAGAGCTACCGTTGTCGATTATTCAAGCTTGTCCAAAACAGGTGTATGCAATTTCTTGGCATAAGCAAAATCGGGGATGGTTTAAATTAAATGTGGATGGCAGTAGTCTGAATAATCCTGGTTAATCTGGTGCGGGAGGCGTGTTATGTAATCATGAGGGCATTACTCAATTTGCGTTTGCTGCATATCTTGGCATTGGTTCTAATAATCGCGCTGAGTTGATGGCGTTGTTGTTTGGCTTGCGACGTTGTAAGTTATATGGTATTAATAATATTTTTCTTGAGTTGGACTCGCTTTTGATTGTTAACTGGCTTAAAGAAGGTCGATGTAATGTTTGGTATTTGGAGGATTTTTGAAAAGAAATCAAATGTCTTCTCGCTGGGATGAATGTGCGGTGTCAACATGTTTTTTTAGAAGGAAATTATGCAGCAGATTGGCTTGCGAGACTGTGTAGTAGTGGAAGCTCTGAAGAGTTTACTCAAGGAAATATTTCTCATATGCTTAAAGGAATTTTGCGACTGGATTGGTGTGGTTTGCCTACTTTGAAAGTTGTTTAGTGTTTTTTATCTATATCTGGCAGTTGTTGAGGTTTTTTTTTTTTTTTGGGTTAGGTTGGTCCTTTTTTTGCATGCTGGGTTTTGGTTTTATGTAAACCCCCAAGTGTTGATGATGTAACCACGGTATTCCTCCGCCATAAATGAGGGTTTATTAATAAAATTGGGAAATGGTCACTATTGGACATGTGGCTCTAACTCTTTGAATAAAAAAAAAAAGAAAAAAAAGTGGGATCCCATACTTGCACCACCTATCCTTACCTATCCTTATACATCATATGAGGTATTACATCTACTCTTTTTGAAAAGAATTTTTCAAATAGTTGAATAAAATCCTTCATTTTCTACCTCATCTGCCAGACTAAATACTGCTAACAATTTAATTAGATACGATATAGTACTTACAATTTTTTACAATCATTTTACAACTTATTTTAAAACAATAAATGTAATTTTGCCACTTAATTAAAAAAACCAATTTTATATTATTACGGTATTACCCTTTATTTTAAATAGATCAGTTGTAAAATAATTTCACACTAATTATAAGTTTATCATTTTTCCATTTAGTTCTATAGTATATTCGCGGTCCGCAAGCTATTTAAGACAAAACACGTTTCCTCGAGGAAAAATATCAGGGTGAAATCTGGGATCTTTCTTTGACTAATTTGCTCGCGCGCCAGCTTCCATGAAGTTGCCTTCAAATTTCCAACGACGGAGGAAAATACCGACATGTTGCACCAATCACAGCGGAAATTACAAACATCAATCTAATTAAGTTGGAATTTGGACCGTTATGCTGATCATCCCATATTAATTCTTCCTGAAAAGACACTGCGCGCTGAAAGCCAAGCCTGTACTGTATGCATGTCATTATATTGAGAAGCTAGCTAAATAAATGGCTTCCTTAACATGGAAGTCTTGGTGTGAGAACTACGTTTAATTCCGTTTAGAAATGAGTGGAATTAACTTGTTTGATTTTTTCAATTCAAAACCATTTCGAGGGAAAACGCGTTTGTGTTTCGAAATTATTAAAATCTAAAGGAAAAAAAATAATTAAATGGTTTGACTGATGACTCAATTTGATAAGGCCGATCCATTACATTTTTTTTTTTTTTTTTGTGTACTTTCTATGAGGGTTGGGCTATAGAATGGAGATGACCAGTTTTTAGCTATATATTAGTTATAAATTGAAATAAAATCATTTGCAGTTATGTAGACTTAAATACATCATCGAATCACGTAATTAATATTATCTTGTCGTATGATCTATTTTTCATTTTCTCTTCGGCCTCCATCGTTTTCACAAGTCTTCTCAACTCATCTTATCTCATCTAATTATTACAATTTTTCTAAATTCATAAAAAATAAAATAAACAATTCAACTTTTTCAAATCCAATAACAAATATATTATTAAAAAAATATATTATAATAATATTTTATTCAATTTTCAATTTTCAACTTTCATTTCAACTCATCCCATCTAATCTGCAAAAACAAACGAGGCCTTTTGTTTCTAAGAAGAGACTAGGAACATATTGTAACACCTAGGCCTAGCACCAAGCCCAAGTTAATCATAGGTTTTATAAACTTCTATTTTGATTAATATGTATGAAAAGCCCATTTAAATTTTAATGAGTAATTTTAGAACAGGGTACGAGCCCAAATTTATTTTGGCAGAGCATGAATTTTATTGGACTTGATTATTAGGTTAAGATCTTTAATGGACCATGTAAGAATTGAACCGAAAAATTTATGTGACAAGTTAAATTATTTTAGAAATTGACTCAATGCCCATTAGTGTTGGTTAAATACTTGACCCATGAAAATATGGTTAAACCAAAAAGATTATTTGGACTACGCTAACTGGCCCAACCCATTTATTAATTATGTTAACGTTGTGTTTTGCACGCCATTGGGCCGAGTTCTAGCAACTCGGATCTTTGGTCTTTCACCTGCACACTTAAGTAAACACGAAGAATGGGGGTCTTTTGGTGGTTGGAGTCTCTGATGCTAAAATCAGTATATATCCTTAGTAGTTTGTGCATAAGCTTAGAGGGATCAAAGATAGTTCATACCTGTGGATCGATTTTTATACTAAGTTTCTAGTGGGGATAACTTATCCTTGACTTTGAGGAACCTATATCGTTTCCACTGTTCATTTGTCAGAATTCTTTAATGCGGCATGGCTTCTGGGGCGGCGTAATTAATGCGGTGTGGAGTCTGGGTAGTGGTTCCATCAATGCGATGTGGCTCCCTGACTTACTTTATCCTGCAGGCGTTTCCTGTTAAGCCTCTTCATGCCTGTTGTCAGGAGATTAAGGATTCTCCATATTTCCCTCTCAACTGCTTATGTAGGTTCCCGAGTGCAGAGTGCATAGTTTTAGATTTTGTTCCGTTCCGATACGGCCAAAAATGCAAATTATAGCCATTCCGGTGTAGTATTCGGTACACCATACCCCCTCGTTTCGTTTCGTTCCAAATCCTGGCCCGTTCTGGTTCGTTTCAACCATTTCGGTCCCTGTTTCGTTTTGGACTATTTTTGTAATTTTCTTGTGCTTGAATGTTATTTTTGTAAATTTTAAATCCAGATAATATTTAATTAATTCTAGAATATAGAATGTATTTATATAATTTTAACTTTTTTGTAACTTTAAATATGTCCCCTCATTTTCTTTCTTTTTTTTTTTTTTTAATTTCATTATTTTTACTAATTTCTCTACTCCTTTTTTTTTTCTTTGTTTTTGTGTCTCAACTCAAGTTTATGATTTTTTCAATGTATATTCATTTTATAAATCTTCAATTCTTCCATATATATATATATACACACACACACACACATATACATGATACATACTTACATATATATATATATATTTATTTATTTCTTCTAGTAGTTGTTAGTTTATATATACATATAAATATTTATATATAATATATAATTAATCCTGAAATGGTATTCTGGAATACACCGGTACCGAAATATTCTGTTCCAGTACTTAAATCGGAATGATCACCAGAATGAAATTCAAAACATTGGCAAGGTGTCATCAGGGTGGTGTTAGAGCGGCGAGTCTCATCTGCCCCGTCCCCAAGGGTCCGGAGAGTTAACTCATGTTACTTAAAACTCATTTTTCTTCCACATAGTACATTCTCTAATTTTTCTCTATCGCACAAAATACTCATATATTTACATCACTTACTCCAGAATAACTATTATAAGACAATACAAAATCTTAATATAAACATCAATCTCCCAACAAATCACAACATCAGAACAAAACAAGTTTACTGAATGAAAATTTTCAATACCCATATAAACCTTCTATGTTTAAACCATCATTCTTAACTCTTCTCACCCAAGCTCCATATCCTTGATCCTCAACTGAAACATTCAAATCATCTGAAAAAGATGGTGGAAATAAGGGGTGAGTTATCAACAATTCAGTAAGCAGAGAACATATACTAGTATGCAAACATGAGCATTTACAGATTTCATAATGCAGAACAAAACACTTTTTATTTTTAGAATGCAGAGTGAGAACATGTTATAAAAATATCAGAGCGAAAGTTCAAGAATATTCTTATTCAAATTCTTTTGGCATAGCATAACCGACCGCCATCGTACCAGAGCATCATATCGCATCAGAGGCCATGTTTAACCCCCGTGGTAGGGTTGTGCAAACCCTGGTAGCTAACCGAGTAGAAACAGAATGTGAATCTTCCCCTTATTTATTCTCGGAGCCCCGAGTGTGCACACAGGGAAGACCACCAGAAAACCACTTTGTTTCCAAAGTGGTTGCACCAGAAACAGAACAGTTGGTACCAACCCAAACAGAAGCCACTATTAGCACCCGTGGTAGGTCAAATAGGTCACCATCCACAAACCACATCCCAATTCAGAATGTCATGCCAAAAGTTTTCAGAATTCACATCATATCAGAATACGGAACACCTTCAGAACAGAACAGATTTTTCAGAAAGCATATCATATCAGAGTACAGACCATCTTCAGAACAGAACAGAGTTTTCAGAAATCACAAAATATTATTTTATGCACAAACTTTCATATTCGCTCTCTTTTTCAGAGTTTAGAAGCAAAATGCAAAATAGCTCATGTCTACACCAGTCATGTCAGAAAATACTTTATTCTTAAAGAGAATATCATGAGTAATGCAGAACAAATAACTGAGGTAGTTCAAGTATATTTTCATAACAAAACATGTTTAGTTTCAAAAATCAACCTCAGTCCATTATATTTTTATGCAAATCTAGCATAGGAACCCCGCTTACCTGAACAACTTAACTTTTCCAAAATTTTCCTAAAAAATGTCGAGCCGACTATAGATCGTCACCTATAAAAATAATGACGTAATTTCCGTAAGTTTCCAATCAATCACGTATTTCGATATTTAAGCCTAAACTTCATAAATAACCTATTTTAATTCCTCAAAACTTAAAACCCTCGTAATTCCAAAAATATGTCATCACTTTCTAAAATCATCAATATCTGTCACAACCCACGTCATACACAAAACACCAATATTTAAACCCGAACAACCAACAAATCTCATAGTCTAAACCAATCATACTAACAACTCAATCACTCAATCCAATCAACCCCGTTACTCCTCGGACTCAGTCCGGCAAAACCGATTAGCAATTAAATACAGTGTAATGTGCTAGTACAAAAATACATTAAATTCACGAGAATTTTTAGGAAAATACTTACAGTACTATATAATAATTTCTAGAGGATCACAGAGGCGCAAGAAGTGAAAAAACAGCTGCAAAACAGTGCAAAATACACTGTGGCCGTGGGTCACAGATACCCACTTTTCAACGGGTGCAAACGAAGACCAGAGATTGATAGGGTAGGGCCTAGGGATGTCGGTGAAGCTAGTGGTGGTGGTGGTGGTTGGCCGTGGGTGGCGGCGCAAATGGTGGTTGGAGGCCAAAAACACCAAAATCGGAAATGAGGTTGGATGTACTTCACTGGTGACGGATCGGAGGTGGAGTTGGGTCCAATGGGTTGTTAGGAGGTCGATGATGATGTGGTGAAGAAATGGCGGCCAATGGTGGTGCAACGGCGGCGCCCGAGCACCAGAGGTGCCGCAGCTTCGTGTGGCGCATGGGGGCTAACGGCGGTGCGGTTGGGGCTGAAATCGGAGGGTGGTGGTCGCTGGTGGCTGGGGAGGACGGTGGGTTGGGCGATGTCGACCACCGTCGGAGCACGGCGGCTCTGGGTGGATACGAAGAACGGACGGAGAGAAGGAGGGGGGCTGGGCTTCGTGCGAGAGGAACCAGAGAAAGAAAAATAAAAGAAAGAAAAGAAAGGAAGAAAAGAAAAATGAAGGAAACAGAAAAGAGGAAAGAGAAATTGTAGGGAAAGAAATGAGATCCAATCCTCACATCTTGGGTCACAAAAATGATCCAACGGAAACGATTTTAAAACAGCAAGTGAAATAAAATATTTCAAACGAAGTGATTAAAATTAAAATAAATAATTAAACCCGATAATAAGTTAATTTAATTCGAGAAGAAATTTAAACACATAACAATAATTAATTTAAAGAAAACACTTCAAAAATAATTTTCGTAAACTAAAAATCATAAAAATAACCCAATTAAAAATCCAATAATTTTAAAACAAAGGAATAAATTTTTGAATCAATAAAAATAATTCATTCATTAAAAATACACTAAAATACGGGGTGTTACATTGAGATCCCCTTCCCTATAAATGAGCGGTTATTACTCTCTTGATTCTTCTACTTGTAAGGTTTCCGGCTTAAGATTATGCTAGTATGGTTTTTTTGTTATTTTAATGATGTCAGGCGACAGTTCTCCTGCCTACTTTATTGGCACGTTTTCTAACGAAAGGATTTCGCATGTGATTGCGTCCTTCCAGTTCTTTCAGCATTGATGGTGCAGGCAGCACCTTCTCTCCGCATCGCATCGTATAGTACGTGTTGTGGAATGCATCCACCTCTTACCAGCTTCGTTAGGAGCGTGCGTTCCCACAACTTTAGGATGCTATACGCCGCTGCCATTTATTTAAATTTCCCACTTCATCGTTCAAACCCTCTTCCTATCCTAATAGCTAGACTCCTCAAACTTGGCTCGAGGTGCTATTTTGTTTCCCACATCGCATTGTGTCGCGCATTTCACGAGATCTGAAACTAGGGGTGTAAACTCAAACTGGAAAACCGGACAGGTTTTACCAGTTTTGAACCGGTCCGGTCCGGAACCGGTTTTTAAAATCTAAAAACTGGCCGGTTCCGGTTCCAGGATTTTTTAGACCGGACCGGACCGGTTGATTAAAAAAAATAAAAATAATATTTTTATATATAAGTTTTATACAAAATATTTTATATATATATTAAATATTAATATATATAAGTTTTATATATAATGTATAATTATAAATTTTTATGTGAACTTTTTATATATAATTATATATATTCATATATGAAATAATTTCTTATTATAATTCATAAATTATTATATAAAATGTTAATACTAAATCACTAAAAATTTATAACTAATACTAATATATGACTTATAACTATATCAATAGTCTAATATTAATACTATTATATAGTCTAATATATTAATAAAAGTATAAAACAGTTTTTTTTAAATCAATTTTTTTTTTATAAACAAATTTTTAATGACAAATTGTGAAATTTACATTTAAAAAAAACTGAAAAACCGGACCGGACCGAACCGGAAACCGGTATAACCGGAAGTATTGGTTTAGGAGGATAACCGGTGCGTAATCGGTTTTGAAAAATACAAAACCGGTACATACTGGTTCGGTCCTAGATTTTATCCAAAACCGGACCGGTTACACCCCTATCTGAAACCTTTCATATCCCTCGTTCTACCACGTGGGTTTGAGAGGGCAACTGTCACTTCCCCTTTATATAAATACGGCTCTACTTTCTTTTCCCCCCTTTTCACATCCTCGTCTCTTTCTATTCTAACTTTCTCATTCCCTTTGCTTGACTCCACTTTCTCTTCGTTACCTTTCTCAAATTCAATCTCTATGGCTCTCAAGAAGACCGTTCAACCCAAGATTCTTGGAAAACTGGACCAGCCCGAGGTTTGCACCGTGGAACAATTCTACATCGGACACAATTGGCATTCAAATGTCACCCCTGAGTTGTTATTGTCACTGTCTTCCACCTTTCATGTCCCAGAAAAGGTGGTTTTTGAGGCTGCTGGACCTCGTGAGGGGGCTGTCGACGACATGGGTTATGGTTCAAAGGTTGCCCTCTTCCCTAGAATGTTCTCTTGCGGGCTGATGTTACCCTTCCCACGTCCTGTTTGCGACCTACTAGATCGCCTCACATTGGAGGATCTTGTTGTGTTGCTGCATCCTCTAGTGGCGAGCTTTGTCGGAATCAGACTCAGAGTATGCTGACCTTACTGGTCACGAGTTTCTCCTGACCCATAACCTTATAAAGCGTGAGGGGAATATTTGTAGTTTCAGGGCGATGCACACCCTCGTTTCTTTGGAATCGTGTTATCTCAAAGTCAAGGATTGGACTCTCAAGTTTTTCTTTGTGTCCGGTCGTAGGTGGGAATTTTCGATTGGGCAGGTGAATAGCCGCAAGTTCCCTGTTCGGGCCATATGAGGGTGGTTCCTGACGACAAAGCGGTACGACCGAAGACCACTCTCGAGGAGTTAAGTTGTATTGCTCTGGTCAAAGAATGGGTGCAGAAACACTCATTCTTTGTCCTCTCGGAGGCACTTCTTGGGGAGGAAAACATAAGAGCCTTTTTACCTCCTCTTGGTCACACTGTTTTTTACGATCGCACCATTTCCAGGCAGCCCAAAGCCACACCGGCTTGGAAGCGTTCGGTGCGCCCTCCTCCTGCATGCAAAGGGAAGAAAATCCACACAGAGGTTGCTAGGGCCGACAACAACCTAGTGTCCCTTCCTCAATTCCTTTGGGGGAATCATCGGTACTGATTGAGGTACGACGTCCTCCACCATTTGTGCCTCCCCCACGGCCAACCCCATCTATCCATCAATTGGATCCACCAAGGAGCCAGGGGGGAAAAAGTCCCGCCACCCTAGAGACATAGGTCACTTCTCCTCTTGCAGCCGCTTTGACCACTGGCCCATCACAATTGCGGTCCCTATGGTGCTAGCTGTGCCGATGGGCCCGTGCAAGTTGTCTCGCGGGGAAAATAAGCTCTCAAAGCTTTTTTGTGAGGCCCTCCTTCAAAAGGCTCCTCGTCAGTCAACACTGGTGGAGCCTCCTCCTAATGTGAACGTGGAGATGATCCCCTCCTCCCCATTGAGCTACTGAATGTCTGTTACTACATTCCCATAAATGGAATTCAAAATATCAGAATTCGAAATATCATAACTTTGACAATTTTATAACTATTATATTTGAATATGTAAATCACGTTTGGCTGACTGAGAACTTGCAAAAAGCTAATACTGTTCTGATATGTGTAAGGCTTTGTTTGTTTTTACAAATTATCTTATTTCATCTTATTTAATCAGTACAAATCTTCTAAACTCCCACACAAAATACAATTAACAATTCAACTTTTTCAAATCCTAAAAATAAAAATAATTTTAAAATTTTATATTTTAATAATATTTTATTCAACTTTCATCTTATCTCATTTTTATAAATAAATTAGACCTAACTAACTGTCAATGGCACCCATTAAGAGATCGAACCCCGGTCCAAGAATCCCACTAGGACGGAGAGATCAGGTGCCAACATGATGGCTGTGCTCTGTTTTCATTTTTCTTTTTAAAAAATAAAAATAAAAAAGAGTTTTTGGTTAAATGCTAGTCGCATCCACTATATCCAAGTTGTGAATGGAAGTTTCTATTTATAGAAAGTATACGAAGATTTATATAAACAACAAAAAGGCTTTAAGGATATGGCTTTATTTGTGAGCGACGTGTCTGACAGAGTTGGAGGTCTTCCTCAATTATTCCCGATTCTATCAGCCAGCATGGATCTTGAGGAAAAATCCAGGCTAGCAGAAGACATATGGCAGATGTGCAAACGGATAGTAGATAGAGAACCTCAAAAAGCTGGATGCTTAAACTCTTAGGTTTGTCCGAGCTTTTGTCGGTTAGAGTAATGCTACATAAAGTCGTGGAGTGCATAAATACTGTACAGTTGCTTTGAAAAAGAGTGAAATCTACTATTAAAAAATTAATTTCTTTTTATGTGGATCTCATATTTATTCATTTTTTTCAAAGTAACTACACGACACTTACACACTTACGATTACAAATATCATTTCTCTTTCTCTAATTAGGTATTCTCAAAATAGATGAAACATATGCTAAGTTTCTAAGTAGATTCCAAAAGATAATGTTGCTTTCATAAATATCTAACATGTTTTTTCATGCCTTCAGTCATCATTCTAGCACCATTAATTCTTAGCATAAATCTTAGTTTGAATGGAAATTAGAAATTGAAATTAGTGCATTGATAATGAATGTTTGGGTATTTACTCACAAAGCCGAATCCACCATATTTGGTGCTAGCCATGGTACTGCTAGTGAATTGATTGCAGTATTTATTGAGGAAATATCTGGCATATGGGAGTTCGTAAAAGGCCGCAAATATATTCTTGCTTTTGAATTCAGCAAGGTACATATCTTCGCCGCTTATTTGCACGATATTCTCTGGCTTGAACTTAAGAACATTCTTCACGTATTCGCATATAAACGTATTCCCACAACCAACTTTCAAGCCATGAGTCTCCAACCACTCAATGTCCGCAACAGTGTTAGGGACTTCGGCTAGTGCTATGTTCTTTTCTTCTTGATTCTCCTTATTTTGACCGAAGTGGCTACCTCTCTTGTTGAAGTCCATGCCGAGCCTAAGCAGTCAACAACTTTTGCTCACCGCTCAACAGGTAACTGCATTTGCAATTACATAGTGAATGCAACAATTTAATGCATTCATACGGTGAGGCGATATACGTTCGCCTATAAATTAAAACTCCCTGCGAGAGTTTCAGACACACCCAAAGAGAAAAGAAAAGAGAGAGAGCCGGGAGAGTTCTGAGAGAAAAGAAGAGAGTTGAGTTGAGTGGAGTATGATCCTCCTCCTCTATAATATTTTCTTGTGTTCCATTATTTATTAGTGAAACTCTTTTCTGTGGATGTAGACAGTTGCCGAATCACGTTAAATTCTTGGTGTCATTGAGTGCGTGAGTGTACTCTTTTATTTTCGCTTTTATTCCTTCCGCTGTGGTGATTTCCCCAACAAGTGGTATCAGAGCAATAGTTAGGAGCAGTTTATTTCACATAAAACTCGTTTTTAGTGCGTTGCTCAGTTCAAAAATTTGAGCATACCACTGAGTTCGTCTCATCGAGAAAAGAAAAGTGGTGAAAACTAGAGGCCGAATGGATTCAGCACACTCACCCACGCGCCGCCGGAAGATAGGAGAGTGAAGCCCACTCTCCACATGCACCACACGCGCCAAGGAGAAGACAGAGCGCGTGATCACCACTCTCGACATGCACCATACGCGCCATGGAGAGAATTGAGCACGTGAACCCCACTCTCAACACGTGCCGCACGCGCTCCTGAGAAGCCTTTGCGTGTGAAGTCCACACGCCTCACGCGCTACAGACGTCCAAAGGGCGCGTGAACTCCAAGCGCCTATGCATTTTTTGCATCACACGCGCTGCACGCGCGACAGAGTTCCTGTTTTGGTTCTTTTGCTCATCCTTGTGCTATCTGAGTCCGATTTTAACGAAACAAAGCTCTTTTCCAACAAAATCAGGCGTTCCGGACACAATGGTGCTATTCGTTTTGCGATATTCCTCTTCGAAGATCTTGTACTTGCATTTTGTATTTTGAATTAGTCTAAATCCATGGAGGATTCAGCATCAGGCGCCATGATAAAGCTGACTACCTCAAACTACAGTCTTTGGAGATCTCAGATGGAGGATCTCTTGAACTGTAAAGATCTGTCTGACCCCTTGGAAAATGAAGGGAAGAAGCCAGATCAAGTTACAGATCAAGTGTGGAAAAAGATGCATAAGAAGACTATCAATCAAATCAGGCAATGGATCGACCATAGTGTTTTTCACCACGTGGCCCAAGAGACGGATGCATATAACCTCTGAAAAAAGTTGGAGGATATGTATCAAGCTAAGACTGCTCGAAACAATACCCTCTTGATGAGACAGTTCGTTAACTTGAAGTTGAAAAGCGATACCTTTGTTGCCGAGCACACTAGCAAGTTTCAAAACTTAGTTAACCAGCTTGGGTCCGTCGAGTTGAATCTTGGCGATGAAGAACAAGCCCTGTTACTTCTCAATTCATTACTAGACAGTTGGGAGATGCTAGTGGTCTCCCTAAGTAACTCTACTACAGATGGAAAACTTACCATGACGATGGTTAAGGATGCCCTGTTCAATGAAGAGGCCAGACGAAAGGAGACAAGCATGAATCAATCTCATGCACTTGTCACCGAGAGTAAAGAAAGGCCCCAAGGTAATGATAGATGGAGAAGTGGAGGCAGAAATAGAGAGAAGTCTCAGCCACGTGGAAGGTCCAGCAGTAGCATGAACCATCAGACGGGTAACATGAAGTGTTACCATTGTGGCAAAGAAGGCCACATGAGGAAACACTGCCGTAAGCTTTTAAGGGATCAAGGTAAATCAGTAAGCTGAAGAAAGAAGATGGTGAAACCCTTGTCACTCTTTCGGGAGATGTGTTAATACTCTCCACCAGTGATGAGATGTGCCTACACGTTGCAAGCCACGATGTTAAGTGGGTGGTAAACACAGCAGTATCATGCCACGCCACTTCCCATAATGAATTTTTCACTACGTACAAAGCATGAGACTTTGGTACATTAAGGATGAGGAATGCTAGTTCCTTGAAGATCGTGGGAGTTGGTGAAGTGCAGATAAAAACCAATGTTGGTTGCACCATGGTGTTGAAAGATGTTCGACACATTCTTGACTTTCGGCTCAACCTGATTTCAGGAACAACCTTTGATCGACAGGGCTATGATAGCTACTTCAGCAATGGCACTTGGAAGCTATCACAAGGTGCCATGGTTGTCGCCCGAGGACATATTTTTGGTACGTTGTACAAGACCCATGTGCAGATCAGTTCTGATAGCCTCAATGCAGCGGAAGACGAGGCTTCACCGAATCTTTGGCACAAGAGACTCGGACACATGGGTGAGAAAGGGTTGGATACGCTTGTAAAGAAGGCACTCATCAAAGTTGCTAAAGGAACAACGTTAAGCCCTTGTGAGTACTGCTTGTTTGGAAAACAATGCAAAGTCTCGTTTAATTCCTCTACTAAGAGAAGATCAGAGTTGTTGAGTCTAGTACACTCTGATGTATGTAGTCCTATGGAAGAAGAGTCATTGGGAGATAACAAATATTTCTTGACATTCATTGATGAAGCTTCACGAAAGGTCTGGGTATATGTTTTGAAATTAAAGGATCAGGTCTTCGAGCACTTCAAGAATTTTCACACAAGGACGGGAAAGAAGTTGAAGTGCCTGCGAACGGACAATAGAGAAAAATATATTTCTAAAAGGTTCATTGCATATTGCGCTAATCGCGGTATTCGACATGAGAAGACGATCCCATATACCCCTCAGCACAATGGTGTAGCCGAAAAAATGAATTGGACCATCATTGAAAGAACAAGATGCATGCTCAGTATGACCAAGTTACCAAAGTCATTCTGGGGTGAAGCTGTTCGTGTTGCCTGTTACCTAATCAACAGATCACCTTTTGCACCACTGGAATTTGAAGTTCATGAGAAGGTTTGGTATGGGAAAAATGTCTCTTACTCTCACATGAAAGTGTTTGGGTGCAAAGCCTTTGCACACGTATTCAAGGAGCTGAGACAGAAGCTCAATGTCAAATCAACTCCATATATCTTTGTTGGATATGGAGTTGAAGAATTCGGATACAAGTTATGGGATCCAGTGACAAAGAGAATTGTCAGAAGTAGGGACGTTGTGTTCCCTGAAAACTAGCACATAGGAACTGAAGCTTCTTCGATATCAGTAGAGCTTAGTTCCTATACTCCAGATCCTGCACCATTACAGTCCACCACAAATAATGAGGATATGCAGGACCAAGATGCAGAAGTAGAAGAAAAAGTTCAGGGTGTCGAGCAGGGGAAGCAACAACCCTTTCCACCAGAAGTTGGCCTGTGTACCACCACAAGGGTCAGATGGTGATGAACCTCTTTTAGTTGATGAAGCTCAACCAAGAAGATCGGCAAGAGGCCGCCTATTGATTCTATTGAGGAGATATCCAGAATCAGACTATATTCTGCTTACTGATGAGGGGGAGCCAGAGAGCTTCCAGGAAGTTCAAACTCATGCTAATAGAAGCCTATGTGTGTAGGCAATGCAAGAAGAGATGAGTTCTTTGCAAAAAAATCATACCTATGAGTTGGTGAAACTTCTTGAAGGAAAAAAAGCCCTAAAGAACAAATGTGTGTTCAAGCTGAAGAAAGATGGCCAAGGAAAGCTGATAAAGCACAAAGCCAGATTGGTTGTCAAAGGATTCCAACAGAAGAAGGGAATTGACTTTGACGAGATATTTCCTCCGGTGGTGAAAATGATGTCAATTCGAGTCATACTTGGATTGGAAACCAGCTTGAATTTGCAACTCAAATAGATGGATGTGAAGACAATCTTTCTCCATGGAGATTTGGAGGAGGAAATCTATATGGAGCAACCAGAATGATTTGAAGTTCCAAGGAAAAATCACTTAGTCTACAAGCTAAAGAAGATCATTTATGGCCTCAAGCAAGCGCCGAGGCAATGGTACAAGAAGTTCAACTCATTCATGATAAGTCATGGTTACAAGAGACTTGTTGCATATCAGTGTGTCTATGTTCGAAAATTCCAGGATGACAAGTTTGTCATACTTCTTCTTTACATTGATGATATGTTAATCATTGGTGAGGATAGGTCCATGATTAACAAACTAAAGAAGGAACTATCCAAGTCCTTTGACATAAAAGACTTAGGTCCAACACAACAAATTTTGAACATGAAGATTGTTTATGATAGGAAAGCCAAAAGGGTGTGGCTATCATAGCAAAAATATGTTGAATGGGTCATCAGACGTTTCAACATGGGAGATGCTAAGCCATTCAATAGTCCACTTGCTAACCACTTCAAGTTGAGAAAGAGCTCGTGTCCTTCTTCAAAGAAAGAGATTGAAGAAATGGAAGCAATCCCCTACCCTTCAGCAGTAGGAAGCCTGATGTATACAATAGTTTGTACCAGACCAGATATTGCTCATGCTGTAGGCATGGTGAGCAGATTCCTTTCAAATCCAGGAAATTATCATTGGGAAGCAGTCAAGTGGATTCTCAAGTACCGAAAAGGTACATCGAAGATGTGCTTGTGTTTTGGGGGAGCTAAACCAGTTTTAGAAGGCTATACAGATTCAGATATGCTAGGAGATCTAGATAGCAGGAAATCTACTTCGGGATTTCTCTTCACCTTTGCAGGAGAAGCTGTCTCTTGACAGTCCAAATTGCAAAAGTGTGTTGCTTTATCTACAATAAAGGCAAAGTACATTGCTGCAGCGGAAGCTGGGAAAGAGATGCTGTGGATGAAGCGTTTTCTTCAAGAACTAAGGGTTAGTCAAGAAGACTATAAGGTACATTGTGATAGTCAAAGTGCTCTAGACTTGAGCAGAATTCAATGTACCATTCCCGCACCAAGCATATTGATATCCGCTATCATTGGATACGCGAAGCGATGGAACAACAACTGTTGAAACTTGTGAAGATCCATAAGAAAGAGAATCCAGCGGACATGCTGACGAAGGTGGTTACAAGTGATAAGCTTGAGCTATGCAGAAACATAGCTGGGATGGATAGCATCTAGGTAAATGGGCATGGAGGGGGAGAATTGTTGAAGTCCATGCCGAGCCTGAGCAGTCAACAATTGTTGCTCACCGCTCAGTAGGTAACTGCATTTGCAATTACATATTTAATGCAACAATTTAATGCATTCATATAGTGAGGCGATATACGTTTGCCTATAAATTGAAACTCTCTGCGAGAGTTTCAGACACACCCAATGAGAAAAGAAAAGAGAGAGCCGGGAGAGCTCTGAGAGAAAAGAAGAGAGTTGAGTTGAGTGGAGTGTGATCCTCCTCCTCTATAATATTTTATTGTGTTCCACTATTTATTAGTGAAGCTCTTTTCTGTGGATGTAGGCAGTTGCCGAACCACATTAAATTCTTGGTGTCACTGATTGCGTGAGTGTACTCTTTTATTTCCGTTTTTATTCCTTCCGCTGTGTTGATTTCCCCAACATCTCTTACTTGGCCTTGAACAAAACGTAGCAATGATGGGTCCCTAGGTTAATGGAGGTTTGATGTTTAGTGATGAAATAGTTTATGATGATGATGAAAAGGGTGACTAAGTGATAATCTCAAAGGCTTGAGATAGTGCGGCACGGCTATGGAGAGTGCTCTTGGAGTTGGCGCCACTTGGGGTGTGATTCATGAATCTCTAAAAAGAGAATCACACCTTGTTAAGTCTAGGTACGTAGCAGCACTGTCTGGGTACCAGGTTGAGTCTGTGATGGCTAATGGAGAGGTATAGTTGGCAGAGAAGGATCGGGGTGGCCGGGTCTTATTGGTAGGCATGATCAAACCGAAAATGACATTGTAGAGCAACATGTCTAGGTTTGTTGTAGACTTGGTAGGTAGGTCTATCTTGGTTGCTGTTTTGGGAAGAGGAATTTGAGTGGGAATTAGAGGATGAACATCCTTTATTGGAGAAGAACCTTCCTCTGCCTTGACCATTTTGGCCTCTACGAAAAAAACCTTTTCCTCGCTGATCTCGTTGATTGCCTATACTGAGATTGGCAGATGGCTCAAAGGGAGAGGTTATGGTACTGCCGAAGGTATGGGTCAACTTGCTTCCATGAATAAGAAGAAGGTGATAGAGCTCATGGGAGGTTATGGGTTCGGTTCTGGTGGTTATTGAGGTTATGAAGGATTCGTAGGTTGAGCCCAGACCATTGAGAAGATGGTTACAAATTTTTTGTTGGGAAGGGGATTTCCAGTTGCAGCGAGTGTATCAGCTAGCATCTTCACCTTGTTGAAATAATCCGAAATGGATTGTTCTCCACGAGACAGATTTGTGAGTTGAAATCTGATTTGGAACTCCTTTGCTTGAGAGTGTGAGCTGAACATAGACCCAAGTGCAACCCATAGCTAGCTCGCGTGAGGTACCTATAGAAATGACATGACCAATCACAGACTCAGTAAGTGAAGAAAACAGAATACTCAGAATGAGTTGATCTGTACGTTGCCAAGAGAGGTAAGCTGGTTTTATTTTGGGACTGGTATTGGTTTCAGTAGGAAGCATTTTTGGTGGAGGTATTTGTGTTCCATCAACATACGAAAAAAGATCATGTCCTCGTAAATAAGCTGTAAGCTGAACTTTCCACAAAAACTAATTTTCAGAGTTAGAGTTTTATGATTACTAGATGTGAAAAGGAAGAAGGAATAGAGGTAGGAGGTGATGGGGAGGCTGCTGGGTTGACTGCCATGGTAAAAACGAAAAGGATCAGAGAGACTGCTAGTCTAGCAGCTCTGATACCATATCAGAAGAAAGAATAAAGTGTTTTCTGGATATTCATCTCATTGAATACAAAAATTACATAATGCCTTAGACACCTTATATAGGCATTCGGTACAGCATGTAATGACTTGAAGAAGAATAATAAAAGGAATAAAAGTTTGTTATAACCGAAACATCAAAGGATAGAAATCTTGAAACTTCTAGAACTGCTGAGGTGGATTATTGCAGCTTCTTATTCTTTGAGTGAGAATCATTTTGATTGAGGTTAATAGAAACCATTGCAATTAACCTTGATCTCAACCTTATTTCTTGGTGCTGCTTTGGAACAATCAGAAGTTCGTAGCTTTTCAGTTTATGCTGGCAGGCGCGGGGTGATAGTGCTAGAAGGGGATCCATTGGCATTTGATATGCGCTCATTTCTGGGCGATATGCCTGTTGGATCAGTTGGAGGTCTTCATCGATTTCTGTTTTCACCATCAGGGTTCGGTGGATCTAGCGGAACTTTCCAGTTAAGCAGAAGACAAGTGATCGATATGAAAGCAGATAATGCATAAAGAACCTCAAAGCCCTGGATGCCTAACCGCTTAGGTTTGTCAGAACTATCGTTGTCGGTTTTGCACGCATTTGAGGGAGTCAGCCATTCGTCTTCCAGTGACTTCAAAACTCCATTCTCCGATAGGTGTAGGATGGCTTTTGAAAAATTCCAGACAATTGGCAACTCTTTCTGGAAGGCCTGAGTGGGAAGCCAGAGAAGATTAGATTTCCCTTGGGTGCATGTTCTAAAAAACATAGATGAAAGGGATGTTGTTAACTTTCAAAGAAGATTCCAAAAAGAAAAACCATCAGGAAAAAGAAACTGTTGCTTTCATAAATATCTAACATGTATAATATGCTTTTGATACTGTAATGAATGTTTCAGTAATTAGCTACTCACAAAACCGAAACCTCCGTATTTGGTGCTAGCCACGGCACTGCTAGTGAATTGCTTGCAGTACTTATTGCAGAAATATCTGGCATATGGGAGTTCGAAAAAGGCAGCAGATATATTCTTGCTTTTGAATTCCGCAAGGTACACATCTTCGCCACTTATCATCACGACATTCTCTGACTTGAAGCCATGCACTTTCTTCACGTAATCGCATATAAATTTATTCCCACACCCAACTTTCAAGTCGAGAGTCTTCAACGACTCAAGGTCTTCCGCAACAGTTGGTCGTAATTGTTGCACCGTGAGCATTGAAGACAGAGTACTAGTGTAGCACGAGGTTAGGATCATCACGATAAGGAGCCAAAATACAAGCACTAAACGTGTATATGCGTTACGGATATTCTCTTCTGAAATGGGAAATTAACAGTGTGGGATTAGTGCTTAATTGTCTCTCATAAAGTAAATCAATGTTTTCCTCCACAAGCATTATTCTTATGAATTTTGACCATTCTTAAAAACTTTTGGAAACAGAGTGCTTGTGAAAGATATTAGGAAAGTACTGGAAAACGCTCTTGAGACTGTTGTGCAAACGTTAGGTGGGCTTCTACCGAGCAAAATAGAATATCTTTGGTTGTATACTGAAAATTCATACGTACTATGAACAAAGAACAGAGTCGAGAATGTAAACCAAAGAGCAACGAAGATCGTCTTCCACCACTCCGGTCCAAAATCTTCATTGGGTTGCCGCTCTAGTAACCAAACAATGAGCGTTGTGAAAAGAAAAAGGGCAGCAGTCGACATCCACAATTGCCAAGTGAAAGGCTCCGTAAACATGAATTGTAGCCCCGCAGATTTTGTTGGAGCTATTATTGCCAAGCTTGACTCGGTATATGGAAGAGTGAAATCCACGTACTGCAGTCGGTCTTCTAGTATGGTGATGTCTCCAACCACAGCATCATAAGTCTTTTATGGTATTAATACCACCGGCCGACATGACGCCATGCATGAAA
Organism: Juglans mandshurica; assembly: GCA_022457165.1. Lineage (NCBI taxonomy): Eukaryota > Viridiplantae > Streptophyta > Magnoliopsida > Fagales > Juglandaceae > Juglans > Juglans mandshurica. The sequence continues at coordinate 5,152,733 of CM039627.1, forward strand.
CTCCTTATCAGAACAATTAAGTGTAGCCCAGTGAAGAATAACAAAAAGTTTAAGTTACAATATCAGCTAGTCAGATGATGAGTTCATAGCTAGGGGCTTCTTTGTTTTGAACAATCATCAATTGATCACTGCTCTTCATAGGAATCCCCTTAATATAAAAATTCTTAACTTGTTCAAACACAAAAATTAATACAACTTTTACTCAAAAACTAATCCAAACATTACTCAATCACAAAATATTTTTCAAGTTCAAATCACCTTTGTGGCCCGCTACAAGAAAACTGCTTATTTGTGGCCATTTAATTCCAACGAAATGACTATTTACAGCCAAAATGAGTCTGTTTTGGTCACAAATAACTTTTTCACCGCAATTAAATAGCCACAAAAGCCCATTTTTCTTGTAGTAATTACTTAAACACAAAAATTAATACAACTTTTACAAACTTCAAAACAAAACACAAAAATCAATACAACTTTTACAAACTTAAAAAAACTAATATTATTTTTAGTTTTATCTTTTCACTTTCACAAACTCTAATACAATATTTATTTTAAAAAGTATTTTTCTTCTTTTTTTTTTCCTTTCATTTTTTAAAATCCAATAAAATATCTTCTCTTAAACCATTTGATTATAATTCATAAAAATTTAAAATAATTTAAGCATCTAAAGATGTCCTAAAACTAATCGATCGTCTGACCGACGGAAATTACTGAAGTGTAATGATTATAGGAAAGTCGAAAAGACAAGTAAAAAAAAGTAATAACGTGAAAAGTTTTGTTTCCTCTCTTTTAAATTAGTAATCATAAGTGATAAGGAACGTTTTTTCTTTTTACTATGGTAAAATAATCTAGTACTGGCAGGTTTATTATATATGGTAATTTTAAAGAAAATACAATGAAATGTCTTTTTCGCATGTAAAGGAACGTTGGGATAGATCAATAAAATAGAATGAAAAATAAAATAAAATGATGTGGTAATTCAATATATATACAATACATATAATTAGATGCTTTAGAAAATAATTAGGTAATTAATAGATGGTCAAGCGTTATCGATGGAGTGTTTGTTGCGTCGACAAGGACTGATCTAGTCAACTAGGGACGTCAATAAATTAAGCAAGGACTTCTCCATAATAAATGGCGGTGAAAAAGTTACCTTATTATATACAAGCTGAACCAGATCATCGTAGGATCCATTATTTGCCTCAAATTTGTAAGGCAGAGGATGCTCTAAAACTAAAAGGTCATGCGCCTTGTAGAAAACTTGAATGCAGAAGCCATCGTATTTGTTTTGATTCTGTGTTTCACCATGCACAACCTTCACAAATCTCTCGTATGTTTTTCCACCTGGAACGACGATTTTTAGTGGCTTTACATTGATAGGCTTTTTCCAATTACCTGTTGCATGGTAGAGCAATTTTATAGGTTGGTGTGTAAACAAATACCAAGCAACTTGCCTTAATATTCAAGCAAAATACTTGTGTCCAGAGAGCTGTATTTTCTTGTATAGATTGAAGCCTTACTCACGTCGATCTATTGTGAGCCATATAACGAAGGTTTTATGGTTTAATAGAAAACAAGAATTACCGTGCAAATCCAAAGGTATGACCATACGAGAAAATCCATTTGTTTTATGGTGTTTTCCCAAGTTTTTTTCTAACTTATTATATTTTTTATTAATGTAAACGTCTCATGAGTTTATAAGTTAGCAAACACTAAGTGGTAGGTAGATACTCATACAACTTACCAACAGAAGTCTCGCTAATGGCACCCTCCCGCCGGGAAGGAAAGTCAGACTGTACTTCGTGTGTCTTTGGGACCTTGTTATTGTACCTTCCTGCTGAAATTTGCATGGCCGTTTTCTCTTGTTTACCAATATGAGTATTATCATCAATGATTATACTCATATTCGTCACTGTTTTGTTGTAGTTGGCTTCCTGACCTGCAGGGTAGACACTGACGAGAACACATATCACGAGTACAGGGAAGAACAACGACCATATAATGGATCTTGGAACCCCGGTAATTGTTAAGAGTCCGAAAGTCATATTTGTAGATTTTTTTGTACGTTGGGCATCAGTGACGTCTGTACGTACTTTGGGGTTTCGTAGTACTACATCAGATTAGTAGTATTAGACCCAGAGGTGTCGGTGGCTGATGAAAGTGAAACTGGCTCAACATTATAAAAACCAGCGCGCGCGCAGTAGCTAGCAACCAGAAGCTGGTTTGGAATTGAGGAGGATATATAACGGGCAATAAACGTCCAGGATGGCCGGCCTTAGGTTTAGAAGTATGGCTACGCTAGCTATCTTGTTTGCAAAGAAATATCCAAATTGATAGGCCTGATAATATGTTTCCTAAAAAAACTAACATACATTCCTAAGAAAGTCCTTCCTGTGTGAACGTGCAAACACTTAAATATATAGCCTCGGAGACATCTGCAATATACCTAATAAGATAGTCCGTCCAGTGGGGATTTGCAAACACTTAAATAGCCTCGGGCACATCTGCACTGCAAACATTGTTTCGGTTTCGTAAACAAAAATGCAGAGGTTCGTGTGTTCGACACCCAGGAGAAACACATACATGCTGGGCTTCTTAGAATCCAGTGAGTGTCGTAATTCGGAATATATATCACCCGTGGTAACATAGCTATTAATGGGCGGGAGATTCCATGACACGTGAGGAAATGTGGGTTTGATTTCGAGGGTTATGAATCTTATGATACATTAATTAATTGCCATGCATCCACATTTGGATGCCAAGGGGTTGCTCGTCTTTATTCGCCTTTGTCGGTTGCTGCATGGGCGGAACTACAAAAGCCCCCAAAATTTGACATCCTGGTCCTGCCCTTGGTGCTTGTTATTAATTTAGTCTTTTTACTTGTTGAGTTTGTGGAGCCTAATTTATTCTTATCGCGGCCTGGTTTGATGTCCTGATTCAACAGAGACTCGTTAACGAATTTATGTTGGTAGAGTGAACTATGGAGCACAGTCAATAGGCCCAAACCGAAGCCAACATATATGCAAAACTTAGCTTTAATAGCGAAATCCTCCATCCATCTCACTTCCCACCTCTTACACATTCAACCCATCTCCTCCATAGATCTGGCCCTACATTCCGAACAAACCTCGATTCCTGTATGTGGACGTACATGAACAAACCTCGATACCTTCTTTGAGCCCCCAAAACTTATCAAATAAGGAAAGTACTACTCTCACCGTTAGTTTTTACCACTAGTTTCTATCGCTGTGAGTTTTTTATTTATTTATTTTATTATTTTTTACTTAATGATTAAGTAAGTATTTTTTAATAATATTATTAATTTTTTTTATTTTTTTAAATAAAATTAAATGTGTTAAAAAAATATATGTAAAAAAATAAAAAAACAAATCCCAAATGCACTAGCGGGAGCCCAGCAGGAGCTCCCAACGGTGTGAGTAGCACCGCTCTATCGAACAACTTCAAAATCTAGCTACCTAAACTCGATATCCAATCCAAATTCACAGTTTTCATAAGAGAATGTCTTCTGTCCAAAACAACAAACTTTTTAAGCAATAAGTTTTTCTTTAGGGTGACAACCCAACCCCATTACAACAAAGATGGATTTCAAACCTAGGATTATGGTCTGCTATCAGTGAGAATTTGATTTCTAGATATTTTCTGGAAAGCAGTATATATATATATATATATATATATATTATATAAGTGGCTATATAACGGTTGTGAACGGAAATTCTTGTTTTCCGTTAACTTCCCGTTAAATTACTAACGCTGTTTCGGCAAACCCATTTCCCACATTTTTACATCGAAAATTAGGCATTGTCCCAGACCCTCTCTCTCTCTAGAAATTCGGTCGTCCAAATCCAGCTGGGGGGAAGGAGAGCTTCGGCTCCTTTTTCCTCTTCCTCTCTTCCCTCTCCTCGCCAACCCTTCGTCTCCGGTGGTTTCGTTTGATTTTTTTTTTTCTAGATTTTTGGCCGAATAAAGGGGTAGCCGTTTCGAGCTTCTCCGGTGACCATTGTCCGACACGCGCACCACTGGGAGAAGCCTCTCCCACCGATCTTGCGGTCGACAGGATTGGGAGCTAATCGGAGCGACGTGTTGTGCCGATGCGCGGTTTAAAGGAAACGTGTAGGGTTTTCAAACCACCGCAATTCATCTTCCGTCGACGCCATGCGTGGCAGCTCTGGCCCCAGCGACTCTGGTAACGTCTTGACCGGCCGAACTCCTCCTTTCCAGTGTGGCACGGTTGATTTCCATCTCGGCTAAACACAATGCTAATTTTATTTTGATATTATGTATTTAAGCGTGTTTAAGCCAGCCCTGATAATTGCTGTGTGATGCGCAGTGGAGGCCACAAAATTTATTGTGTTCAAAGGCCAGCTATTGTTGGAAACCCTCGCAAAGGAGCTCCCAAGTGGCACCATCAGGTATTCTTCCAAGGTGGTTTCTATAGAGGAATCAGGCTTCTATAAGCTTGTTCATCTTGCTGACGGAACCATTCTCAAAACCAAGGTAATTTCATTATTTACAACCAAACATAAGAGTGCTAATTAAATTTTGGGTACATATTTCAGACCAAAAAAAAAAAAGAAGAACAAATTAAGGAAAAAGAAAAGAACCTCGTTGAAGGATCCCACTCAAAATAGGAGTTACTGGATTATGACCTTTAGTTTAGTATTGCTTTGTAAATAGAAGCCGAAGGGTGGTTTGCTCCTGTTCATACAGGTGCTCTGTCTTCATTATTTATGTGCCGGGCATTTGAATATATACTGAGAAGTGAGAACTTACAGCCCACACTTACGGTAATCTTTCCAGTCCCCTACGATTGATTTCTTGTGGATGAGTGTTTTGATATGGGCTTGCTTATGAGAGAAAAATTCTGATGGGAAATGATTTCTCTATTTGTTGGAATGAAATTTTGCTTAAACTGTGTATTCACATTCATTGCCAGGGGAAACTGTTTACCTTAATGACTTTTAACGTTTGAAATTGTCGACTCTGAAGATTTAGAATTACAGTTGATAAATGTGCTTTGTTTGTGTTGAAATCATATCGAGCTGTCGGTTTTCTTTCAATCATTTCATAAATAATAAGTGATCAATTAACCAACCCACTAACTACTTATTACGCATAATATGTTGGTGTTTCATTGAAACCTATACATTATATGATCTATAAATGGGTTTAAACTTACAATTAACCTCTTCTACTCAGAAACTTTAGATCAATAAACTTCAGCATTAGTAGCAAGGGAAATTTAGATAGGTTTCCCAGTGCCACACTTGCATGTTTTACATTTTGGAGGTTATGTCCGCATTTTGTAAATGCTGCTTTCAAAATTCAGACATGACGAAAGTGCATAACGATTATTTGAAAGTGCATAACGATTATGTCTATTGTATGGTTGTCTCTGCCAAAATATTTACTGGGCCATTAATACGAGCTTCTCACTTTCAGGCGGACCTTGAAGCTGTAAAAATTGAGATCCAAATGTGGCATTCTTCATTTCGTAACGAATCCTTTATGCCTTTTTCCCCTGGTTAGCCTTTCCTCAAGGAGTTCATTTACTATTTTTCGAGTTAAGATGAACAAAAAATTAGCCACATGGCACAATCATAGCGTCAAATCTGAATAGCAGGTGCAAAATAAAGCCTATTGGTAGTTTAAATTGCAGCTTGAAACTTTTGGTAGTTTAGAGTTTAGAATGAAAGCTGATGATAGCTTGTGGGTGAAAAGTGTATTTTCCCCTTATTTTATGTGTTATGCAGCCTCTGTGTAATGTATGTATAGTTCCAATATTTGAGTCCTTGGGAGATCCTATTTTGCCTTCTTTTTTTTTTTATCAGTAAGAGATCCTATTCTGCCTTTATTCCCAAAACAGATAATAATCACATTTTTTGTAGAACCTAATTTTGTGATCGATTATCTTCAGACTCTAAAATCATCCGAGGAGTCATTAAGAGAACAGGTGGCTTGTTTTTAGTTTTGCTTTCTTTGCTTCATGTAAAGTTACTTATCTGCTTATAAAAAAAAGTCACTATTTATTATGTAGGACTTTATCTATGTTATTATTGTTACAGCTAGAGAAGGCAAAGAAAAAAGAAGCTGCTTTCATTGTAACATTTGCAAAACAGGAGCAGGAAATAACAGAGTTAAGGGTAATTTTTTTCGTACCAATTTATGTAATTTAATTTTGGATCTACAAATCTCGCTTTTTAGCAGAACAGATCTCATTGGGTAGAAAAGAGGAACAATTTGGTGAGATGTCAAAACAAGGAACATAAATAATCCTCATATAGTTCTTGCAAAATTTCTCCTTTGGTATGAATGTGTTACAACATAAGTGAGTCAAGTAAGATCTACCTATAAAACAAGAAACTTAAGATCAGCTTTGTTGACATTAACCTGTAAAAACACTTGGAGTTTGCCAAAATGAAGACTGCATGGTTCCTTAGCTGTGGAGTTGCCCAGATTCGCAGACACAACTCCATCACAATAAAGCATAAGGAATTATTTACTAGGGGTGCCAAGTAGTAACTTTGATGCTACGGCTTCCATTAATGACATAGAAAATGCAGATTTCTTCCCAGATCGAATTATTCAAGTGAGCATATTCCTTCAAAGGTTTCTGTAATTGACGCCCAAAGATAATTTAGTGACTCCACCTCCTTCCCTAAATTCGTTTATTATATATTTATCATGTATCCTACTATTTCTTGAATTTTATACAGCTTGGTTTTTTACTTTGTCGATTCCTTGCTTGTAATTCTATGGTTTTATGCCAATCTAAGACCAAATTCATTCTTAAATTCCCATTCTGCTATCAGGGAATTAAAAGTGCAACTGAAGCTACCATCAATGCAGGCAATATATTATGCTTTGGTTTTTGTTGCTCTTTCTTTTCTTTTCTTTTCTTCTTTTTTTTTTTTTGGGGGAGGGGGGGGGGGGTTGGGGTTCTCAAACCACCGTGATTCATCTTCCGTCGACGCCATGTGCGGCAGCTCATGGTCCTGTATTTCCGAGTGAAGATGGAAAGGACTCTGAGATCGGTTGTTCGGACTCTGGTTTCTGTTAGTCACTCTCCCTTTTTCTCTTTTCTGTTTGTATTGTTTTTCATATTATTTTATACTGGTATAGGTTCCAGCCACCTTCGTTTCAAGTTCCTCTCTCTTTCTCTCAGTTCTGCCTCTCGGCTCTCTCTGCTTCGATTTTTCTGAGGCGCTAACTTCTCTTATTTTCTTTTTTTTCCTCTTTTTTTTTTCAGTCACTCAAGGACACAAAAAGTGTATTTTTGACTCGGGAGAACTGAATATCACTGCTCTTTCGGAGGTACATGGGTCTTGGGCATTTTTTTATTTTTTATTTTGTTAAAAATACTTCAAGAGTAATTCTTTTTACTGCTATATATAGACAATAATTGATCGAGGTAATGTTTTGGGCAAATCTGAAGTTTGGGATTTAAGATCAGGCTTTAGATGAACTTTTATTTTTAGCTATATCAGTGCCAACTCTTGGATTTGTTCCTTATTGAAAAGTATTCTTATATTTCTCATAGCTTCTCTCTCTATTTTTTGTGGTTTTTGTTTGATCTGCTTGTGACTCGATGGTTTTTGTGATCTAATGGTTTCTTGGGTTTTTGTGAATAGACTTGCAATTAGTAGAAGCTGGAAATTAAACTCAGAAATTGGGTTGAAGATTGCATTAACAGTTAAATTATTAGCCAAAAAACCTTCCATTGCTGGGGGCACACGGGACCCCACCTTCGGGAAAAAAAAATAGGCATGAAGCTTATTTCTATGTGTACCTAAATAGTGGATTTGTAATGTATTTTATGAGATGAATTTATATCAACTGCATGCAAAAATGTAATGTATTTGTGATTTAATGGTGGCAGTTGGTTGTAGAATCTATATGTATATTATTACTTGCAAAGATAATTGAAAGAGAGAAAGAAAAAGATACGGGAGAATGTTTGACGGGAAGAGAACACCAAAATTAGGGCTTTCCTACTACTCATGTATTATTTAAGGTTAAGTATTAAATTACACATTCATATTTTTACTCATTGGGTTGAATCTTTATTTCTTGGGTTTGATAATTCTTTCAATAAGATAATTCCATTAGATTTTTGTTGACCAATTGAACGGAAATATGCTCACATGGCATGTCACTTGGATAATAATGAATGTAGTTCCTCTACATGCCACAATTATGAGACCCCTGTTGCAATGATTGGTACTGAGGATAGGATTTTGAATCAATGGGCACACTTTGTAAAAAATATGGCTTTCTTCCACACATTGGGGATGGATTACACCAAATATGTCTTAGATCTATCATTTGCAATCTGGTGATAAATTATTTTAGTTGAAATTTAAAACTAATCATTAATACTCATGGTGGCTGTATATTATTTTTAAATTATTTATTGACAATTTCCTAGCAATGTTTTTTTGCAGAATCCAACCCTATTATTAGCATTAAATGGCTTTTGAAAATATGATTTTTTAATATTAATCTAATTAGAATATAATTATTATTAACATTTAATTGGTAGAGTTACAAAATGTGATAAAAATAAATTAAATAAAAATATTATTAAATTAATAATATTTTAGTATTATATAAAAAGTGAATGAATAATCTAACGAGGAGATTGAATTTAAATAGAATTTAACCAAACCAATGAGGATGCTATTAGAGGATTGAAATATTGCGTTTTTGCTTGTGGATGACTGATGAGCATAAACCCGTGAAGCATTTATCTTCAGTTTTTTTAAGCATAGGAAAAGAACTTCACTTTATGGCTACTCGACGTTGGCTCCATACCCAAAGGTCCTAGGTATGAGAGGGGCTTTGAAAATTAATGTAGCTGCATACTAATCATTTTTCTTTTGTAAAAAAAATAATATAGTTTTTGTAAAAAATCTAAACTAGGCAAACGTCCCTTGGACGTTGTTCTATTACTAGTATATATATAAATTCCAGTTGTTTCCACCATTTTGGCCACAACTTCTCTTTTAGTCAAGTCTTTCTCTTCCTTCTATAGCACATGACATAGTGTGGTAGCTAAGAGGATACTTCAAATCTATAACAAAGGGAACAGAGGCAACCACAAACAAATTTGAATTCTGGATTTTCCTTGGAAAGAAAGAAATATTTTGTAAAAAAAAAAAAAATTGTTTCTTCAAAAATTTTGACAGATCAACCGATCGATCAAAAGAGCCAACTTGATAGTTTTGCTATCTCGTGAAGATATTTGTGTCCAAGGGGACTTTAAAAGTCCAGTTGTTTCCATCATTTTGGCCACAATTCCTCTCCTCCTCAAGTCAAGTCGCTCTTTTCCTCTTATAGCACACAGTGTTACCATAAAAGGATACTTCAAATCCGTAATAGAGGGGAACAAAGGTGACAACGAATAGAGGCAATGCCGATGGGAGGCGATGCTGATGACAAAGAGTATAGGTGTACATGAACCTACAAAACCGGCCTCAACTTACAAAATTGGCCGCAACTGATTGGAGTTGGCCGAAACCGATGAAGAACCGGCCGGCGTGCGGCAGATATTTGCTCAAACCGAAGTTTGCCGGTTCGATCCCGGTTCAACCTAGTGGAAAATCGCTGAACCGGCCGACCGGTTCTACCATATTTTTTTTCATTTTATACATATATAAAAACGATGTCGTTTCACTTAAATGAGTGAAACTGTATTGTTTTGGGCCCCCTCAGTTGAAAAAAAATAAATCAAAAAGTGTCGTTTCATGATTAGGTTAAGATGAGCCCCCATTTCTCCCTTCTCATTCTCATTTCTCTGCACCGTTCTCTCAGCTATCTCGGTCTCTCTCTCGGATTCTCTCATCTCTCTCTCGAGTCTTAGCTCTCTCAGATTCTCTCATCTCTCTCTTAGCACTCTCTCTCTGTTGCCGTCCCTCTCTCCCTCCATCCATTTGTGCTGTTTCAAGCTCTCATCCCTGATTCGTTGAGGCTTGTTGATGGGGATCGGGATCGGGTTTCTTTTATTTTTCCTAGAGAGGGTACCAATAGTATTGTGATAGTGTGATATTGAATTTTGTAATTTTGTGAATTTGTGATGATGGAGTTCAAGTTTACGTGTAACTTTGTGAATTTGTGAATCTGTTTCCATGTTTCTCATTCCGACATCGACGTTTTTCTTCCCCTTCACAGGCCAATTTCGGTCGAGAGAAACATATTTTCAGTATATCGGTTCAGTTTAAATTTTGGACCGAAACCACACCTAGACCTTTGGTTTTCACCCCTAACGAAGAGAATGGGGACTAAGGAGGGCTAGACGACTAGGGTTTGATCTACAAAGCAGCAAACCTAAGGTACTTTAAAACAAGTTGGGTTGTGCGGGTTGAAACCGATGTTTAACAGGTTTGATCCAAAAGCTAACTTAAACTGCTTTTTCGGTCGGGTCGGGTGAGGTTGTTCGGACAGACCGGGTTTCTTTTTTTCTACACAAGCCTAATCACACGACACACAATTTATGTGGTTCAGCAACGTGCCTAGGTCCACAGAGTTACATAAATTTTATTGATTCAGAGGAGAATAAAATCACACAATCTCAACTCACTATCTCTAGGGCTTTTTCTCTCTCAGAATATATACTCACATTTTGACTCTCTTTGTTCTTACTGAAAAACATGTATAAGAAGTCAAAACATAACATATATATAGAAAACAACGCTAGAAACCCTAATTGGCAAAAAATACGTTCTTCGCTTGAGCAGCATCTTGAGCATGCCACGAGTGAACCACTGATGAATATTGGCTTGAGTGCTGTGTCGAGCGCAGCTCAAGTGAATACTAGGGTTTGTGGTCTACTCAAGCCCACTTTTGCATGAGACTTGAGTGAACTTACGAATTGAGCTTCACTCGAGCGACAGTCAAGCGAACTCACGAGTTATGCCTTTTCTACTCACGAACCAGGCTCAGCCAAGCCCTGTCACCTCTGCAGCTCACATCTCCCGTCTTCAGAACAGAAAATGTTACAACATAACCACCATCATAAAGCTGTCCCACAGAGATAAAATTTCTCTTTAGATTTGGAACTTGTGTGACTTATTGTAAAGCCCACATGCAGGCCCATGTTCGGGAGTTTGATGCACACATCACCCATTCCCACTACTTCTAGTGTCTCTCCATCAGTCGTGTACATCTTTCTAAAATCACCAACAACATAGTTATGCATGATCTCTTGATGTGAGGTGCTATTAGGCGTGTGCAACAGTCGGTCCGAACCGGAGAAACCGACCAAATCAGTTGTTTCAGTCCGGTCCCAGTCCAGGATTTTTCCACCCCGGACCGGACCGGATCGAATGAAAAATAAAAATAAAAAATATATATTTTATATATATTATTTATATAATAATTATACAATTTATTTTGTAATTTTCAAATAACCTATAATCATTAACAATATAAAATTTTAAATATGTTATTAACACTTGTTAATATTCTATTAATTAACTAATATATAATATTAATTAGCTACTTATATAGTAATTATATGAATTAATAATATAATTTTCATCTAATTTATTATCATTGATCATATAAAATATTTTTTTATTGAGTTAATTACATAATCCACATTAATAAATTACTTAATTTTAATTTAGTATTTTAAATAATTTTTTATTAATTGATTTTACAAAAAATAATTAGGCTGGACCGATAACTACCGATCCGGTCCGGTCCCTATGGGTGTTCGGTCCAGAAAAATAATGGACTAAAAATGTTCGATCCCTCACCGGACGAGACCAGACCGACCGATTTGCACCCTTAGGTGCTATGGAACAAAACTCCTGAATCCAACACTCAATCATCAATCGGATTGTACACTGCAAGGATTAGCGCATCCTGTATTTCTTCTACCACTGCATTCATAGCGTCATTCTCAGCACTTTCCTGATTCCGGCAGTTTCTCTTGATGTGGCCCAGCTTGCCACGATCTGCTGCCCATATCTCGTCATGCTCTTGCCCCTGCTCTTGGAACTTGAACTGGCATGTCTTCTGTCCCGATTGTCAACATTCAGGGCTAATCCCGAACTCGAGAACTCACCAGAGTCTCTTCTACATACCTCTTCAGAAAAGATCATGTCACGTACGTCATCGTAGTTCAATTTCATCTTGTCGGCTGAACTACTCACTGTTATCCTCATGGTCTCCCAACTATTTGGCAGCGATGCCAATAAAATCAATGCTCAGACTCATCATCAAACTCAATCTCTACAGAGGACAATTGATTTGTGATGTATTAAAGTCATTCAAGTGTTGGGCCACAGACATAGTTTTTGACATGTTCAGTTTGAACAACTTCTTCATTAGGTACACTTTGTTATTTGTCGATGGCTTTTCATACATACCTGACAAAGCCATATTGAGATCCATCGTGGTTCTCTCCTAAATAATATTGTGTGCCACTGGTCTGGACAGGGTCAGCTGAACAACCCCCAAAACCTGTCGATCTAATAAATTTCACTTAGCCTCGTCCATGCTCTCCAACTTCTTTTCTAACAGTGGAAGATGAAGTCTCTTCCCAAAGAGATCGTCCTCGACCTGCATCTTGTAATAGTACCGTCGAACTTCTCGATCCTAGATGCTTTCAATTTGTCTCTAGCTATCGTTCTCTTTCAGAGCCTAACCTTGGCTTTGATACTGTTGTTGTGAAAACCACACATCAATGATAGCAAATAAATAAAAAGCAACGATCAAGAAACAATCACTCGACACACAATTTACATAGTTCAGCATCGTGCCTACGTACACAAAACTGCATAAATTTTATTAATTCTGAGAAGATTACAATCATACAATCTCATTTCACTCTCTCTAGGGTTTTTTCTCTCACACAATATGTACTCACACTTTGCCTCTTTTTGTTATCACTGAAAACTACTAAAAAACATGTCCAAGAAGTCAAAACATAACATATATATAGAAAACGGCACTGAACATCCTAATTGGCAAAAAATACGTTCTTCGCTTGAGCGGCGTGTTGAGCGCACCTCAAGTGAACAGCCAATGAACATTGCTCGAGCGGTGTGCCAAGCGCAACTCAAGTAAACACTAGGATTTGTGTTCTACTGGAGTCCACAATCGCGCGAGACTCGAGCAAACTTACTGGTTGTGCCTTTTCTGCTCACGAACCAGGCTCCACATACAACCTAACAATAGTTTCAGAATGTATGGCGAGACATCTATGAAAGAGATGAGTTGAGTGTGTTAATCTAAGCTAAGAGGTGGGCAAGTGAGATGGATAGAGTATTTTGCAATCAAAGCCAAATCTTGCTCCTAGCAAAAATCTCTAACCCTGTTTGTGACTCAAGAATCACTAAACAGAAAGTTCGCTCTACTTTTGCACAACAGATCGTTTGAGTGAAACTCAAGCAAAGAGTTCGCTCGATACACGTTCAACATCATGTGATCGCTCGAGCAAATATTAGACAGAGAGTTCAATCGAGTCTCGCTTAAGCAAATAACGAAATCATCGTGAAATTAGAGTTTCTATCCTACAACCATATATATAAATAATATATATATGTTTGTTATCATGAATAGTATGGCCGGTTTGGAACTGTGTACCCAAAAGTGTATTTTGTTTGTCATTACTCAAGATAATAAAATCATCTGCAATTCTGTAGATGTAAATACGTTGTCGAATCACATATTTTTTTGTATCGTGTGATTAATTTCTTATTTTGTTTTATTTTAATTTCTTGGGTCGTTTTTCACAATATCACCTGCAGCGGGCATCTTTTCTTTCTAAACAATTTTCTCATTGTATTCCAGATCTTCTATAGTATATTCATGCTGCAAATATAAATTATAATATAAAACTACAAACAAATAGTAATGATTTATATGCAAGTCAAACAAGGTAAAATATTTTTTCAGAAATTACAGGAAATCAACAAAAAACTAAAAATCATTTGTTATATCCACACATGAATATGTTTTAATCACAAAGAAATCTCATAAAAGTAAACTTACAAATTGACGTGGTTTGATTTGGTACGTTAAATTATAAAGTATATCTAATATACTACCCCAAACCACATTAATTTATAAATTTATTTTTATAGGATATCATGTTTACAACGGCAGCTAGCAGTTCTCATATGATGTTTGTATATTAGCTTAATTACAGCATTTCAGCTCGTGTGGTGGGAGGCGACGAATGACGGTCCTCAAGTTTTGAAGTGCTGATGAGGACTTCCTCCCTCGAAGAACCTTCATTTACATCCGATGTGCCTTCTTTTATTGTAACTAATATGCCTGCCAGAGCTGGAGGTCTTCCAGGATTTCTATCTGCATAAAACTTTCTTACGAGACTAACAACTTTCTTCCAAACGCTTTCGTTGCGGCCTGGAGTTGCATTTCCTTCGAAAGCATCTTGAGGTTGCTGACGACTTTCTGGTGTGCGAATTAGGGATAGTAGAAGACAAATGGTAGAGGTGGCAAAAGATGTTACATAGAGAACCCAAAAGTTCTGGAGGTTCAGGCTTTCAGGTCTGCTGGAAGCTGTTGTGTTGGTTGAACACTCATCTGAGGGAATTAGCCATTTATCTTCCAGTGACCTTAAATCTCCATTCTCCGACAGTTTTAGAATAGCTTCAGAAAAATCCCTGGCAATTGGTGAGCCTTTCTGGAAGACCTGAGAGGAGTAAAAACAAATTCTATAAGTAGTTTCTTTAGTATTAAATTAAACAGTTGAATAGAAATCAGAAAAATGAAATTAGTTTTGGCCACTATATATAGACTCCTTGATCCCAGATCAATTGATGTTTCTTTGCGGACAGGATGGATTGATAATCTATTTTCACAATCATAATATATATATATATATATATATATATATATATAGGTTTATATGTGCATGAATTAAATATATTTGAAGAATAATTTTTCTTGTTGCACAAAAGTTTTTCGTACCATGCATGCATTTTGGGGATGTGGATGAAGTGAGGGAGGGGGATTTTCTGCTGATCTCTAGAAAACTTTTCCTATGGCTTGGTGTAATTTTCAAGTTAGTACTTACAAAGCCCAATCCTCCAAATCTGGTGTTACGTATGGTGGCTGTGTATCCTTTGCAAAAGTGTTTGAGGAAAACTTTCTCATACGGGAGTTCAAGAAAGGCAGCAGATATATTGTTGCTTTCAAATTGGCCTGGGTAGCTGTATTCACTGGTAACGTTCACGATATTCTCTGGTTTGAAACGAAGCACGTTCTCCATGTATTTCCTTACAAAAGAATCGCCATCGCAACCAACTTTCATGTTGTTCTTTATCAACCACTCAATGTCCGTAACGTTTGGTCGCAGGTGTTTCACAGTGAGCATTGAAGACAGACTAGCAGTGTAGCTCGAGGTTAGGATCAACACGATAAAGAGCCAGACTACAATAACCAAGCGTGTGTAATTGTTGTGGATCCTTTCACCTGCAAAATGAAGCGGCGTACGTGTGGTATGTATGAGGACAACCCGCTTGCTAATACAATATCAAACATATTACTGATATAGAAATCTGCCACCCGAGTCATTACGTACAAAAAAATGACTACTCGGACTTAGAATCGAAGCAGTATATATAACATAATTGATACTTACGATGAGCAAAGAAAATAGAAGAAAAGGTAAACCAAAGTGCAGTGCTAATCTGATCCTTCCAAGAGCCATTATATTCTGGATTGTATTGACGCTCCAGGATCCAAACTATGGCCATAGTGTACATCAAGATGGCACCGGTGACCACCCACATTTCCCAGGTGAAAGGCTTCGCAAACAATAATGGTGAGCTATCAGTTTTTTCTGGAACTATCATAGCCAAACCTGACTCAGCATATGGAAGAGTAAAATCTACAGATTGAAACCGATCGGCAAGTATGGTCACATCACCAATGATAGCATCGTAAGTCTTTTATTGTAGTTCGCCGCCCCCATGCAGGACATGATCACAAGCATAAAATCATAATCAACACATTTAAACAGAATCTTAAATAATAAACATTATAATCAATGAAGAAGGCTTAGAAGAAGCTGGTACCTTATTAGAGACACGTTGAACCAGCTCATTGTAGGTGCCATTGAATGCCTCGAATTCGTATGTCAGATTATACTCTAGAAGCTCAAGCACCTTCGAGAATATTTCAATGCAGAAACCAACTGCATATTTTTTGTCATTCGGTTTCTTATTATAGTCAACCTTCACAAACTTCTCAAACGTTGTTCTACCTGGAACCCCAATTTTAAGGGGCTTTGCATCAGTAGGCATGTCCCAACCTTTTGGAGTCCGCTTTAAGTTCCCTGGCCAAATTACTGGACCGGACAAATTAGAATTTGCAGTATCAAGCACATTACCAGTTTCACTTTTCTCTTGAGCTTTTTTGGTAAACGGGCTCATGGAGAAACCAAACTCTGGTGTCCAGAAATCTATTTCTTTGTATCTCTTTCCAACCACGTTTACAATTCTCAGAATAGGAGTGTCTGATAGCTGGCCTTCTTCGAAATGTATTTCGCCACTTAAACCAGAGAATTTACTTGATAATAGATAGTCTAAAAAAAATTTTGGACTATGAGTATTGCTAGTCATTCTCTCTATCGCTTGTGTAACCATTTTAAAGCTATCATATGCTCTCAGAGCATAAATTCCAGGGTCGAAGTTATCTTCCTCTAGATATTCAGCTCTGAATTTTTTCCGGAATTGGCCTTTGAAGTCTTGATACTCAGAATTGCCTATCTCGGGATAGTAAGCCTTAATTCCTAATGCACCTTCCATAGATGAAATAACGGAGTTATTGACAGAGTCCAGCAAGCTTGTAATGCTGTCTGAAATTATCCAAGCTGATTCTTCCCCAACAAGTCGCATCTGCTTAGCTTCTCTGAACAAATAAGTTGCCATATCTAGTGATGAATGAAGGACCACAAAGACACGAGATTGGGTTTTCATTAGCTTAATCAGCTCTTCATGGACAACCCTCCTCGGATCAGACACAGAAGATAGTGGTGGGAGAACCAAACGGTACTCAATCTCCGAACCAACATTTTGAAGAGCCTCGGATAGAAGTGCAAACATGCCGGAGTCACTGCCATAGGTATCATCTTCATAAATCGCAATGATCCTTTGCCAATTGTGTGCATGAACAATATCTGCAATGCATTTTATCTGTTGAGAACCATTTTTAGCCATCTGTATCAAGAAAGGCCAACGAAGCGGCATTAGAGGTGGGTTGATGGCTGGTGCTGCAAACGAAATGACCGGAACATGAGCCTGCCCTCCAACAATTGCAGCACGAGCTGCTTCCTGCCATGTGTGTATGCCAATAATCACTCCAAACTTTTTGATCTCTCTAATTATCATCTCTTCGGCTGCAACAAAATTTTAATAAAATGAGTTGTTAATCAAGAACAGTGGGATTTTCGATTTGGCGTTATAGAGAGAGAGAGAGATTAATGTAAATCATTTCTGTATCGAACAATAATAGAATTTGGACGAAAATGGAGTTGCTTCTTTGGCAGAGTTTAATTTACGCCACACAATACTTTAAGCAATTCAAATATAAGATTAGTACCGGAGAAAATACACTACCAAAAAGCTGCAGTGTACCCGGCCCTTTCTTACCTTATAAAGACGAGATTGCCCTTAAAATCCATAAAACGACAAAATACCTATGTTAAATTTAAACAATAATCTGTAATTAAAATTATTTATTATAAATACAAAAATATATCTTTATTTATTTTTTCTTATTTTCATGTTTTGTTTTTCAAATTTTCTTGTAAAAATTTCTTCATGGTTTTTTTTCTTATTTTTTGAATTAATTTATGTTTTAAAAAATTATTTTTCAAATTTTTAAAAGTTTTTTTTTTAATTTTTTAAATCGTTTTATTTCTTTTATTTTATTTGTTGAAAATTTATACTCCCTCTTTTAATTTTTAATTTTTTAAATTATCAAAGATATAATATATTATGTCAAATTTGTGAATGAGGGAATACATTTCAATTTTTGGTAGCTAGGTTGGAGGCTGATTGCCAAAATTGATAATTTGTGAGATAATTGTAAACTGGATATAGTTTGATAGCACATGTATTATTTTTTCTTCAAACGTACTGCAATATTCGGTAGGTTTTGTCCATCATAGAGAACTCAAATCATTTTAAAAGCATTAATATATCTGTCCCTCAACTTGATTGGTTTTGTTTGTTTTCATTCATACATACATATACATCTATACATACATAAATATATATATATATTTACATATATTATATGCGTTAAATATTGCAATAGACTGTTTAACAAAGTCGAATTTCCATCTTAAGATTTATATCCCAAAAAAGATAGATGGGAGAATATGTTAATTAACGTGAAACTACAAGAAAAATAAATATTTGTGACAAATTATTTGTGACGATAACGACTATTTACAAATATTTTGATAAAAAATAATTATTTTTACTGAAAAAAACTAGTCACAAATAAACAATTTTTTTATAGGTAAAGTTCATAACTGGCTGAGCCTAATGAGTAATACGTCCAAAACAATCTATAAGATGCTACTATATATGCCTCTATTGTGGCATTAGATGATTGATCAATAGATGAAATAATATATCAAAAGTCGTCTTTTCAAGTCCTATCCATATTATTGAATATGTCAAACCCCGGGGCCCTCGTAACATGACTATCAATCCAATTTACTATAAGAAAAATAATTCATATTTATAATGAATTATTGAAGACGAAAACAATTAATTGGAATGATATAAATATTTTTTAATAGTAAATTGGATTAATATATAGTGTTGAGGGATTTGACATATTCAATAATATGGATAGGATTGATTAAGATTGACTCATTTACTATTTAAATTAATACAATCCGAACTCATTTTGAAAACATGAATTACGGCCAAGTACTTCTTGCAAGAAAGAAAATACTCTTTAAAATTAACAACATGTCTGAGAAAATTATGTTTTCAGATATTTTCAAACTATTTTATTATTATTTATTATTATTTTAACTACTATTCTTTCTATTATTCATAAATTATTTAAAATACTCTTAATATTCCAACGGAACTCATGACTTGCTATATTAAAATAAAATGAAAAGAACAGCAGTGCGGTTTAAGTAGGTTAAACTAGCGTACGATCGAGCATCAATTTAACAACAAATAAAAAGGCATTATAGTTATTACATGATGCGCTCATCAATTTCCTGCAGCTTGTAAGGTGTACGTACTTCTTTGTAATTGACAAATTTATCTGAGCTGATTACATTTTCGCCCTTGCATTTCTGGTCCTACGCCAATTCTCATCTGTACTGGAATTTTTTTTAAAAATATATAATATAAATAATTAAAATATATTTCTTCCTATCAGTTTAAATTTTTTAAATAAACATGATTTCACACTTACAAAGCTTTGTCTTGTAACTTGGATTCAATAATTTGATGTTATTCATTGTCCGTACTTGATTACCTCTATGAGCAATTCTGGGCATCAGCCTCACACCAGCACACACTGCACATCACTTTTTTTTTTTTTTTTTTACACGGAGTGTGGCCGTGTGGGGCAGATGCCCGCATTTTTTCTACCTCTATATACGTTTTGGGAAATATGTGCATGCATAAAAAACAAAGGTACTAAATACATAACAAACGCACAAATCTTATATTAGAGATGCATTGAATCAAAGTTTGTAGAAAGATATATAATTATCCCCAGTACTTATCTTTTACTATTTAAAAGAGAATGATTAATTTCAATATATAAATGGTTTATTGGTTTAACAAAATGGTACTGATCATAGAGATTAACGACGACATACCGGCGGCAGAAGTGACACTAAGCTGGGAAAGAGAGACTTTGTGAGTCGTCTTTGAATGGTTGTTGTAGTTTTGAGCTGCAATTTCCATGGCGACTTTCACTTCCTTCCCAATACGGGTATTAGGATCAATGATCATACCGATACCCGTAACTTTGGTTTTGGTTTCAGCTGATCCATCGGAGACGATAAGAAGAAAGAACAGTAGTACTACAGGGAAGAGCAACCATGCAGGATAGGGCATTTTGGCAATACTCTCTTTTGGGAAACGTGGTTGTTGTTAAATGGGGATTCTGGGATAGTAGAATGCTTGGTCTGCTAGCTATATTTAAGACAAAACACGTATTTCTACTAGGAAAGATATCAGCGTGGAATCTGGGATCTTTGACTTTGCTCGCCTTCCATGAAGTTGCCTTCAAATTTCCAAAATGTTTAGTTTGTCTCATTTTATTTAATTTAATCATCACAATTTTTTTAAATTTTTATATAAGATTAAGACTGAAATGTCCTACTCAGTTGGGGTTTGGACGGCTGCTGATCACATATTCTTCCTGAGCAAGACATTGCTGAAATCCAGTACTCTTTGTCATTAAATTGCTTGCATGCGAAGCTAGCTAAATACATAAAGGGAGCTGCTTCACTCACGAAAATTCTTACCGAATGTTGTAATTGTTTTTTAAATATTTTTTAAATCCATTAAATATTTTTTAAAAAAATCACAAAATCATTAATAAATATTTCTTTAACCATTAATTTTTTTAAAAAAAAAAAGTATTACTCTCGGTGATCCGAGTGGCATTTCCCATACATAAAGGGCTTCCTTAACATGGAATTAGTCTAGCTTGGTGTCAGAATTACGTGCACGTTGGGAACTTGTTTGATTTTTTCTGTTCAAAACCATTTTGGAAGAAAACGCGCTTTGTGTTTTGAAAATAATTAAAATCTAATTTCTAAACGAACAGAATCTACTAATTTAAGAAACAAAATAAATAATACGACTACTCCGCGTATGGTGGATATTTCTCCACGCCTCCTCATCCGGTCCTATATTGCATTATTTTCATGCCGGGAGAGAAGCACCGCCTCTATACGTATTATGTATGTACGTATAATATATATATTTATATATATATATATGCAATCCAAAATGTTTCTCATTATAAGAAAATTGTTTATTTACGACCAATTAATTTCAACAAAATGATTATTTATAACTAAAATTAATTATAAAAAATCTTTTAATCGTAATAAATTAATCATAAAAATCTATTTTTCTTGTAATGTCTTATTTTGACTATTGAGAGTTTTTGGGTACCTAGCTAGCAAGTAAGTGTGAATCATGCTCTGCATCACGATTCACGATTCCTAACGCATCAGACAAATAATAATCAAATCTGCATGTTGGGGAAATAAAAAATAATAATTGGTAGCAATTTTTTAAATTCGGTTGTGGTGATTATTTCGGTTTAAGTATTAGAACAGAATATTTTATATTTTGATATCAGTGTACTATTTTAAAATTAATTATATATTATATATAAATATTTATATGTATATATAAACTAACAACTAATAGAATAAATACATATATATATATATATGTAAGTGTGTATCATGTATATGTATGTATATATATATATATATGGAAGAATTGAAGATTTATAAAATGAATATATTTTGAAAAAATCACAAACTTGAGTCAAGACACAAAAACAAAAACAAAAAAGAATAGAGAAATTATTAAAAAATATAATGATATTTAAAATTAAAAAAAAAAAAAAAAAAAAAAAAAAAAAAGAATGAGAGGACATATTTATGCTCTGTTTGGATACAAAAACAGTTTCATGTCATTTTATCTCATTTCATCATTATAACTGTTATAAATTTTCACACAAAATATAATAAACAATTCAACTTTTTTAAATATCAAAACAATAATAATATTAAAAAATAATATTTTAACAATATTTTATTTAACTTTTAACTTTCGTCTAAAATCATTTCATTTCATTTTATTATTCAAACAGGACCTTAAAGTTATAAAAAAACTAAAATTATATAAATATATTTTATATTCTATAATTAATTAAATATCATCTGAATTTAAAATTTATAAAAATATCATTCAAGTATAAGAAAATTATAAAAAACAATCTGAAACGGAATAGAGATTGGAATGACTGGAATTTGATTGAAATGACCCGAACCAGCCGGAATTTAAAGCAAATCAAAATGAGAAGATACAGTATACCGAATACTGCACCGAAACGGTTGAAAATTTAAAACTATGATTGGTAGGGCTTATTTTGACGTACCTAAACCTTTAGGAGTAGTTTGTATTCGTAAATGAATTGAGATGGATTGAGAATATTTGTAAATAATAAAATAAAAATTAAATTATTTATTATATTTTATATGAGAATTTGATAAAAATATTTTGAGATTTGAAAAAGTTAAATTATTTATTATATTTTGTGTAAGAATTTAAAAAAATTATAATAATGAAATAAGATGAATTGATATGAATTTTGAATACAAAGGAGACATTAATGTTTTCATCACTATTTTTCATTGTGAATTATATGTAGGAATTGGTAGCGGCCACTTGTTCCAACCTTTGGATCCGTTTCTAGATGGCTTGACCATTAATAAGTGAGGAAGGAATATTAATTAATTCCGCAACTGCAAACCGATTCCTACTTTAGTCTGAATTCAATGTACATTCAATGCTTGGGCAGTACTGATCAGCATGATGAGCCAATCACTTCGATATGGCTCTAGGATATTTCTGATAAAACGCTATCTAGGAATCTATTGAAAGTAGACTGAACTGTACATTTTGTGATTTAGAGCAGTGCTACATCTTTTGAGAGACGGAGAAAAGTGTAGGCAAATTTTTTTAATTTTTTTTCATATATTTTTTTAATTTAAAAAAAATTAAAAAATTTACAATATTATTAAAAAATAATTTTTTAATCACTCAATAAAAATAAAAAAATAAAAAAAATGGAGATATTTTTTGGATCTTTTCTCTTACCACATAACTCTCTTTCTGTCTGCGTCTCTCACGTAGGGAAAATCCAGATCTGATAGATATTGATAGATTTTATGTTAATAGCTTTGGATTACTTCGAGGAAGAATATCAACACAAATACCGAAAAGATATTTGCAACTGTGAATTATGTAATTATTACGTAATTATTTTAAAAAAATTGAATAAAATATGAGATCTACATAAAAAAATTAATTTTTTAATAGTAGACCTCACTCTTTTTCAAAGCGATTACACAGCGGTTGCATACTTCACGGTTGTATGTAGAATTACTCAAAAAAAATAGATGAAGGTTGCGTTTGGATATTGAGATAAGTTGAGATAAGTTGAGTTTTTTATGAATAGTAGTGAGTTTAGATTGTTGAATGAGTTTGGTGGGGTCCACTTAAGATGAGTTTAAAATATGTTTGGATGTTAAGATGAGTTTAGATATATTTGTAAGAAGTTGTAAAAAAAAGTCCCACCATTAATTTTATACTATTCACCTGACAGTAAAAACTTTTCTTTTCTCATCTGGCGCCGAACACAGCATTGAGGGAGAGAGAGTCAATGGGCGACTAGTCAATGGGTCCCACAAATTAGAGAGAAATAGAGAGAGAGTGTTAGTGGGTCCTATAATTAAAGAGAGAGAAATAGAGAGAGGGCGTGCAAATAAATAGGAAGAGAGAGAAATAAAGAGAGTTAGTGGGTCCCACAATTAAAGAGAAAGAGAGAGAGTGTCAGTGGGTCCCATTAAGGAAAGAGAAATAAGAGAGAGTTCGGTCAACGAAGTCTTAAGAGGAAGTAGTTTAAAATGAAGATACATTGTGTTTGGACGTCGGAAGCACTCTAAAACTGAACTCATCTCAGATGAGTTCATCATCCAAACGAAGCTGAAGATTGTTTGAATTGAGACAATATTATTATGCATATGTTAGTATTTTTTATATAACTTTAATATTACGCGACACACGTGACTACAAGTATCATTCAATGGCAACCCTTCTCCCCAACAGTACACTCCACAAAAACCTGGAAACATGCATACACTCGCTCCATCTCCAATGTGCAGGTTGCGGAGCACCTCTCCTACGCCCAATTCGACGGGCTCTTGTCCATGCCGTCGTTAAGCGCGAAAAGCCCCAACCTTTTTGTTGGGGTATATGTGGAGACTAGTTTTAGAGTTGAAAAAATGTTTGCTGAAGTTGGCTCGAGCTAAGGTTCGATCGACATCGCTCGACAGACCGCTCGAACAAAGGCAAGTCAGAGAAAGTTCGCTCAAGTCTCACTCGACACTCCGCTCGAGCGAAACACAAACCCTAGTGTTCGCTTGACACTCCGCTCGAGCCAATGTTCATTTGGCTATTCGCTAGAGCGAAGTACGCAGTTTTTGCCAGATTAGGGTTTTCAGCGCCACTCACTATATATATGTCATATTAGACTTGTGTTGGACGGCCTTAAGTATATTTTGAGAGAGAACAATTGTCTAATGAGTGCATATTGTGTGATATAGCAAAAAGCACTAGAGAGTGTGAGTTGAGATTGAGTGATTGTAATCTCATCTGGTCAATAAGATTTCTGCAGTTCTGTGGACGTAGGCAATTTGCCAAACCACGTAAATACTGTGTCGTGTTCTTGATTGTGTTGCTTTTACTTTATTTGTCATCGTTGGCGTGTGTGCTTTGCATAGTATTTCACAACAACTAGTATCAAGAGCCAAGGTCGGATCTGAAGAATAATGATGGCTGGAGATAAAGTGAACGCATCCGGGATCGAGAAGTTCGACGGTACTGATTTTGGGTACTGGAAGATGCAGATTGAGGATACTGAATGGACCCTGTTAGATCGGCAGGTTCTAGGTCTTGTTCGGCCGACTTGTCTAGAACAGTGGCACACAATGTCAATAAGGAGAGAACCACGGTGGATCTCATGGCGACTTTGTCAGGTATGTATGAAAAGCCATCTTCGAACAATAAGGTGCACTTGATGAAGAAATTGTTCAATCTGAAGATGTCTGAAGCTATGTCTGTAGCCCAACACTTGAATGAATTCAATACGATCACAAATCAATTGTCTTCTGTAGAGATTAAGTTTGATGATGAGATTAGAGCATTGATTCTGTTGGCATCGTTGCCAAATAGTTGGGAGGCCATGAGGATAGCTGTGAGTAATTCAGCCTGCAAGTCAAAACTGAACTATGATGACATACGTGACATGGTACTTGCTGAAGAGGTACATAGGAGAGACTTAGGTGAGTCATCGGGTTCTGGATCAGCCCTGATTGTTGACATTAGGGGCAGAGGACATGGCAAGTCAAGCTCCAAGAGCAAGGGAAATAGCAAGATAAGATCTGGCCAGCAGATCACATGCTGGAGTTGTGGCAAGCCAGGCCACATCAAGAGAAACTGCAGGAATCAAGAAAGTTCTAATGATGATGTTGTGAATGTAGTGGCAGAAGAAATTCATGATGCCTTACTTCTTGCAGTGCACAGTCCGATTGATGATTGGGTGTTGGATTCAGGGTCTTCGTTCAATAGCACATCAGATCGAGAAATCATGCAGAATTATGTTGCTGGTGATTTTGGGAAGATGTATACGGCTGATGGAGAGGCACTGGATGCAGTGGGAGGGGTAATGTGCATATCACACTTCCAAACAAGAGCGTGTGGACTTTACAGCAAGTCAAACATGTTCCAAATTTGAAAAAAAACCTGATCTTTGTGGGATAACTTGATGACAGCGGTTTTGCAGTAGCGTTCTCTGGAGGAGCTTGGAAGATCACTAAGGGTGCGTTGGTCCTAGCGCATGGTAAGAGATCTAATTCTTTGTATTTGATATCAATATCCAGTGATGCACAGGGAAATACAAGAGTGCAAAAAGGCAGGCTTGATCGCGCAAAACATGTGAGGAAGCCAAAGGGAGTCAGTTTTGTCGTTCCTCATGAAAGCTTGGGAAAGTTGGCTAAGGTTGCCAAGATCGGTTCGAGACCGGATACTCCTGGTGCAGTGGGAGTTGTGAATCACCTTGTGGATGTGCTGACTAAGGATGATGTATGTGGAAGATTGAAGTCGGGTTTGACTTCAGTGCGTCTTCTAGCTTGAAGACGGGAGCTGTGAGCTGCAAAGATGATAGGACTTGGCTGGAAACAATGGTTGGCATGTGGAGACCTAGTCTCCAAGTGGGAGATTGTTAGGGTATATGTGGAGACTGGTTTTGGAGCTGAAAAAGTGTTTGCTGAAGTTGGCTCGACTGTTGGCTTGAGCCAAGGTTCGCTCGACATCGCTCGAGCAAAGGCAAGTCAGAGAGAGTTCGCTCGAGTCTCGCTCGACACTCCGCTCGAGCGAGACACAAACCCTAGTGTTCGCTTGACACTCCGCTCTAGCCAATGTTCATTTGGCTGTTCGCTCGAGTCGCGTTTGACACTCCGCTCGAGCGAAGTACGCAGTTTTTGCCAGATTAGGGTTTCCAGCGCTACTCACTATATATATGTCATATTAGACTTGTGTTGGACGGCCTTAAGCATATTTTGAGAGAGAACAATTGTCTAGTGAGTGCATATTGCGTAAGATAGCAAAAAGCCCTAGAGAGTGTGAGTTGAGATTGAGTGAATGTAATCTTCTCTGGTTAATAAGATTTCTGCAGCTCTGTGAACGTAGGCAATTTGCCGAACCACGTAAATACTGTGTCGTGTTCTTAATTGTGTTGCTTTTTGTAACACCCGAGCGCGTTTGGGATTACGAGTAAAATTTTTAGAAGAGAGAGCTTGAGCCTAATATATTTTTGGCGGTAAAAGTCTTAATAGATCAAGTGGATTTTCATCAAAACATTTATGGGATAATTATATATTTTTTTAGGTTGATTAGAGACCCAAAACTTTAGATAAAAGTAATGTATTAATCTCGTTAAGAGCCCAGCCTTGAGATCGGGTCCAGACTTCATCGCACGGTGTCAAGCCATTTCTATTTCATGCACGTCCATCCCTTCCTTTTATTTAGGTTTGTTTTACTTTCTACTTATAGCTTATATATAAGTTAAGTTTTTCTCAACCCTAGATTTGTGCCGCTCGTCCTCCTCCTCTCAGATTATCAAACTGAGACCTCCACTCCAGCCGCCTCACTACCTTCAAGTAGCCACACCCAGC
Organism: Juglans mandshurica; assembly: GCA_022457165.1. NCBI lineage: Eukaryota > Viridiplantae > Streptophyta > Magnoliopsida > Fagales > Juglandaceae > Juglans > Juglans mandshurica. The sequence goes on from CM039627.1 coordinate 5,179,764, forward strand.
CACTGCAACTCCACGCACGGAAGCTCCAGCTCTTTCTATCCCCATCGTCGCTGGTCTTGTCCAGCCTTGTAAAACCGCAAGCCTCGGTGGCGTCCAGCAGACCTGCCACCCCCCACAGCCAAGCCAACGAGTCGTTACTCCCCCGAACCCAGTCCACGCGGAACCTCAGCCGCACGAAGCTACCACCCAACGCCTGCGTAACATCTGTTGCAAGCCATGGAAATCCTCTGTTTTAGACAACCGAAACAGAGCCACGCCTACAGCCACCCCAACTCCTCGGTGCCACCTGCCACGGCTCACCCACGCCCAGCGTTGCGCAGTAACACCTCTGCTTAGCCGCTTCTCCACCACACGAAACCGAGAGCCACCCCCACCTCATGGAGAAGCCTCTGCTTCCTGCACCAAAAACAGAGCATTTACTGAACTCCACCGTAAGCCACTGCAAAACCAGTACCTATTTGCACCGAAAAACACCATAAAAACAACGAAAACCGCCGGTCGTGACATCCCCGTCACCCTGCGCAAATCGGTGAACCCAGACCCTCTGTCATATTCGTTCCTTCTCGGTTGCTCTCTCTCTCTCTCTCTCTCATCTCGCACTCTCCGTGCTCTCTCTACCTCTCTCGCTTTCGCCGCCCAGCGTAGGTGGCCTAGCCATTGCATGCCCTCCTCGGCGCCCAACAACACCAACATAGTTCCTCCAACCCAGCCGTCGTGCCTTGCCCCTCCACGTACAACTCGGTTTTAGCCGTAAGTCCGCACTCCACTTCCTTTTGTTTTTCGTGTTGCTGACTTAAAAGGGTAGTGTGTGTGTGTGTGTGTGTTTATATATATATATATATATATATATATATATATATTTGTGTGTGTGTGTGTGTGTGTGGGTAAGTATGTAACCTAATAGGATAAATGTTATTATCGTTATACCCTTTGATCATGTTTTCAAACGAGGTATTACAAAAGCTTTTGCATAATCGGTCTAATAAATAAAAATTTCCTTGTTATCTTTAAATTACAAGTTACATTATTGTGTTTTAAACTTTGATATGCATTTGTAAACTCTAAATCTTCCATATTTACATAAATGATCTTGGTAAATTAGATTTATTTTAAGTAAAGCCTCTTTCAAAAGTAAGTGATAATGTTGTAATTTTATTACAATATAGTTTGTTAAATAATTTTTATGTATAACTTAAAAAGAAATTTTGGCATAATTATGTTATGTAGTATTAAATCCGATAATTTGATTTTTTTCATTAGTTAATAAGTGAGTTAATCTTTAGTAAGAGTTTTAGTTGGAATTTGAGAAGTGTTAACATTTTTAGGAATTCGTGAATTTAGGTTTATGAGGAATTAAAATAAGTTATTTTAGCATCTTAGGCTTAAATATTGAAATACGTGTTCGATTGAAAATTTACGAAAATTACGTGATTATGTTATAGGTGAAGATTAATATTTGTTCGGCATTTTGAGGAAATTTTCAAAAAGTTAAGAAGTCCAGGTAAGTGGGGTTCCTATGCTAGCCTTTGCATACAAATAAAATAGACTGAGGTCAATTTTGAAAATGTGCATGTTTTGTATGAAAGGAAATTTTGAAAACAACCTCAGTTATTTGTTCTGTATTACTCATGAAATTTTGTATAAGAAGGAAATAATTTATGTCATGACTAGTGTAGATATGGCTTATTTTGACATTTTGCTTCCGAACTGTGCAAAAGAGAGCGAATATGAAATTTTGTGCATAAATTATATTTTTGTGATATGATTCTGTTATGTTCTGAAACTGTTCTGTACTCTGATATGATAAGATGTGATTTCTGAAACCTCTGCCATGACATTCTGTTTCTGCTCTGACCTTACCACGAGTGTAAAACTGTGGCCTCTGTTTTGGTTGGTACAAACTTTTCTGTTTCTGGTGCACCCACTTTGGAAACAAAGTGGTTTTCTGCGTGGTCTTTCCTATGTGCACACTCGGGGCTCCGAGAATGATAAGGGGAAGATTCACATTCTGTTTCTGCTCGGTTGGCCGCCAGGGTTTGCACAACCCTACCACGGGGGTTAAACATGGAATTCTATTATGATATGATGTTTCAGTTATGCTGTGTCAAGAGAATTTTGAATAAGAATATTTTTGAACTTTCGCTCTGAAATTTTTGATAACATGTTCTGACTCTGCATTCACAAAATAAAAAGTGTTTTGTTTTGTATTTTGAAATCGGTAAATGCTCATGTTTGCATACTAGTATATGTTATCTGCTTACTGAGTTGTTGATAACTCACTCCTATCTCCATAATATGTTTCAGATAATTTTGATGCAACAGCTGAAAATCAAGAATAGGGAATAGCAAGTTTTGTGGATCATAGAAGACTATGTGCCTTAGGGGATACAATAACTTTTGGAGTCTTTTGGTAGCGTTGATATTTTATGTGGCTTTGGTATGTTAAGTAATGGATATTTCTAGTCCTTGTGGAAAAGTTTATGTATATCAATGAGATACCACTGATGTGCCCTTATGTAGAAACATGGATATTTGTGTTGAACAAATATGTTAATATGTTATAGAGATTCTAGTTTATTTCAAAACGTATTATTTGGAAATGATATTTAGGTGATATGAATTAAGTCTCCGGACCCTCTGGGACGGGACGTTACACTTTTACTTTATTTGTCATCGTTAGTGTGTGTACGCTTTACATAGTATATCACAACACTTTTGACGAACCTCCACGAAGCCGCGAACCTGACCTCTACCGAGACTCAGCCTTGACAAGATCCAAACGATCGATATGAGATTATTACAGAATAAAGATTAAAGATGCATCCAACTTACAAGCTACAAGTCGTATACTACCTGCTACAACTTCAAGTCGCACAGCACCACTTCCACATGCAACACGGCATGATGAAAAGGATGATGATCTCTTTATTTTGTCTTAGTCTGCATTACTCATTGTTTTATTCATTTTGTATTATTCATTTTATTATCTGGCAGCTATTTTTAGGAGGAGAATTTGTTAGTTTGTTAGAGATGGCAGTATATAGCAAAACCTTTCCACTACATTGTACCTACGTCTATTCAATAAATCAGAGTGTGGAATATTCATCTTCTCCATGCATTGTGCTCCTTGATTCTCTGGTTCTTCTTCCCACTTTTATCTTAGCTTACAGAGATTGGGTAAGCCGCCATTGATTTGGCAGGAAATTTCTCCGAAAATTATTGAATCGGAATTTCCATCAAATCGAACCATTTGAGTATTTTTCTTGACCTGATCTTTCCTGTAATATTGTTAATTTTAGTTGACTTTGATCGTTTGAATGTTTAATTATAGGGTTTCGTGTATGCCACAATTTGGGGATTTTGCCCCTGAAGTTGAGATTGTTTGGAGTCGCTCATGAATCGTGATTTTTGTGAAATTCCCAATCGATCTTAATTGGGAGTAATCGAAAATTGAGATATTCATAATTTCGATTGCTGCTTTGCACATTCATAGCTCAATACTACGTACAATTTTTATTTAAAAAATAAAACTTTTGGACCGAAGAATATTACAATTCAAGCAACTTGAGGATATTCAAGAAAGCTGAAAATCAATAAGAATTTAATTTCCTTTTCTAAAAAAAAAAAATCTTCGGTTATTTTCTTGTGCTTCCCATTATTACTACAGTTACGATTGAAATATATTTACAGCCAACGTTTGGATTGGCAAATATAATTCTGTCTCATCTTTAGCTTAATTACATACGTACTCGGTACTGCATTCAATGAGGAGTTCTAATTTCTAAGGCATTTCATTTTCAGTAGATGGGGAGGCCTGAATATTGTCCTGAGTGTCAGAAATGCTCACGACTTCCCACCTTGAAGAACTCCATTCATCTAATTCCGTTGTGCGAGCAAAAGTTGGAGCTCTTGCCGGAGTATTGTTCTCTCCCTTATAGAAGTATATTGCAATTCTGACCGCCTTTTTCCAAGGCATTCTATCACTTGGAGTTGGAGTTGCGTTGCCTCCTAAAGCCTCTTGTTGGCGCTGATAACTCTTGAGCAAGCGGATTAATGATATTAGAAAACAAATGGTGGAAGTAACACCAGATATAAGGTAGAGACCCCAGAAACTCTCAAGGCTCAAACGTTCAGTTGTACTGGTTGGTACATCCGTTGCACACTCACGGGAGGGAGTCAACCATTCATCTTCAAGTTTTTTAAGCTTTCCGTCTTCAAATAGCCTTAGAATCGACTGTGAAAAATCCCTGGCTATTGGGGAGCCTTTCTGGAATACCTGCATGGATGATCAGATATTACTTCTATTAGAGAAAAATAAGGAAAAGCTTCTTTGGTGAATCCTAGAGAAAATGATCTAGTTTCAGCCACCATGCAGAAAGTTGTCAAAGTGCAAAGTTGAAGTTACTACTCACAAAGCCAAATCCTCCAAATCTATAGGTGGGTCTGTTGCTAGTGTATGATTTGCAATACTTGTTGATGAAAACTTTCTCGTATGGAAGTTCAAGAAAGGCAGCAGCTATTTCCTTTCTTTCGAATAATCCTGTATAATCATCTTCGTTTAGAACCGTAACGATATTTTCTGACTTGAATTTAATCACACGCTCCAGGTAAGCCTTTACAAAAGAATCGTTATCACAACCAATTTTTGAGTTGCTGTTCCTTAGCCAGTTGATATCTGGAACCGTTTCTAGTCGTTGCACGGTGAGAATTGAAGATAGATTTGCAGTGTAGCTTGAGGTCAGGATCCACACGACGAAAAGCCAAACTGCTACCACCACTCGAGTTAAGTTGCTTTGAAGTTTCTCTCCTGCAAAGACAAAACCATATATGGAGTGTCACGGATGGTTCTAACCCAGCACCATAAAGGCATTGATATATAAACCATTCACAAGCATTCTTCAAAAATTTCGTCATGGTTATGCTTGGGACCCTGTTGTTGAATAGAATTTAGAAGCCATATCATGTTAGAGTGAACCTAATTCTGCGGGGGTCAGTTCTGCAGTATTTGCATTATGTTGTCAACAAATTCTTACATCAAATGCAATTTTCGATGCACCCACAAGCACGTTGTCAAGCCGGATATGATTTGAACTGCATAGTCTATGCAAACTCAGGGATGAAACCTATCAGTTGAAAATTGAATATGATTTCTTAAGAATATAATTTTTTAATATAATTTTTGTTTTAGAATTTAAAAAAGCTGAATTGTTTATTATAATTTATGTGGAAATTTAAAAAAATTATAATAATTATATGAGATGAGATCATCATCTACCAAACCAAACAAAACCAAATATTTGCTCACAATGCTACTTACTGTGAGCGAAGAACAGCGAGGAGAATGTGAACCAAAGGGTGGTGCCAATCTGGTTCTTCAATGGGCCTCCAAAATCTGGATTGAATCGATGCTCCAAGAACCATAGTATAAGCATAGTATAAATCATGAGGGCACAGGTCACCAACCACATTTCCCACGTGAAAGGCTTCAAAAACATCCAAGCTGACCCTTCTGGCTTTGCTGGAACTATCATGGACAACCCCGACTCCGCATATGGCTGTGTAAATTCCACGTATTCCATTCTGTCCGCTAATATAGTCACATCACCAACGACTGCATCATATGTCTTCCATTTTGTTTTTTGGATCCACGTTACAAGTAGTCTTTATCAGAACAAGAGATGGTAATCGAAGTAAAAGAAAACAATAATCAAATGAGAATTCCAGTTTAGAAAATAAAAGTCAAAGATCCCTGCTGTTGCTACGAGCTAGCTGTTCCTAGGGGCTTCCCCTTTAAAAAACTAGGAGCCAGTCAAATCTAGACAAACTATAGGAAATGTCTTGAAGACATGTTGTTGAAGTGCAAGTTAGACGTGAGAAGTTTCAAACTACGGCAGAGCATAGTTCTATACGTCATTTCCAGTTAATTTTCTTGCTACAGTAAGTCGTTTCTCTAGATACCCTGCCTGCCCTCTGCCCAATGGCAGAGGGCTGGCAGGGTATATATCTAGATTCTGTTTTTAGGCAAGGTGGAGATCATTACATTTCGGGTGTGTTTGATAAGTAAGGTAATCCTATGTTGGTCAAAATATTTATACATAATAAATACTATAGAGTCTATTTTACTATAACTCTTTCCATTTCAGATCGAACAATTACTTGAGAGGATTTTTTTTCCTTCTTATCAAATTCGATTTAATTTAAAAGTATATTTTGTGGGTGGTTATATATATGTAGATAGTGAGGTAACATGTAATGTTTAACTATCAACTTAGGTATCAAGTAGAAAAGAAGACAATGCTTGTTTGTTTTGAGACATTAATCACCATCTACATGATGAACATCAACATGAATGATCGATATAGCTAAAGTTAAATTGTTACCTTGTTGGCGATACCACAAACCAGTTCGTCATAGGAGCCATTGAAGGGCACAAATTTGTAAGGCAGAGAATAATTCAAATTTTCCAGCACCATTTTGAAAGCTTGAATGCACCAACCGTCGACATCTGTATTTTCGACCAGGCCCTCACCGTACTCTACCTTTACAAACTTATGGAATGAAGTTCTACCGGGAACTCCGATTATCAACGGCTTCGTCTCATTTGGCATTGCCCAGCCTTTCGGAATTTGCCTTAGGTTCCCTGGCCAAATTACTGGGACAGCCAAACGATCTCCGGCTTTCACTCCACATTTCTTTATCACAAGGCCATTATGGAAGCCAGACTCTGGCGTCCAAAGGTCCAATTCTTCGTACCTTTTATTTTCCTGCTTTCCTCGTTCGTCTCCCCTCGCAACCACATTTACAATCCTAAACTTGGGATTTTGCAACAGCTTTCCCGCTTCGAAACTTATCTCGGAGCTTAACCCAGAGAACTTGCTTAATAGAATATTCTCTAACAACATATCTGGGCTACTGTTGTCGCTAGTTGTTCTCTCTATAGCCTGTGAAATGGCCATAATGCTATCATATGCACGGAGAGCATAAATTCCCGGCTTGGGATTAACTTCCTCTCGATACTCGGCTTGGAAATCTTTGGAGAACTGGGTATAGAAATCTTTATAAGAACTAGTACTACTAGAATAGTCGGTCTTGATTCCTAAAGCACCTGTCATAGATGAAATAACAGAATCATCAACCAAGTCCAGGAAACTTGTAACACTTTCAGCGATAATCCAAGCCGTCTCTTTCCCTTTGAGTCCCATGTTCTCGGCTTCTCTGAACAAATGCGTCGCCATCGATAAAGATGACTGAAGAACAATAAAAACCCGAGACTGTGTCGTTTCCTGTAGCTTCACCAGCTCGTCGTGAACAAACACCTTTGGATCATCAGACAGAGAGGAAAATGGTGGAAGAACCAAACGGTACTCGATCTCTGAATCAACCTTCTGAAGAGCCTCAGAAAGAAGGGCTAGCATCCCCAAGTCACTGCCATATGCATCATCTTCGTATATCACTACAACCCTTCTCCAACTGTACGCCCTCACTATATCTGCAATGCATTTCGTTTGTGCAGAACCGTTGTTAGCCATTTCAATCAAGAAAGGCCAACGGCTTTGCATCAGTGGTGGAGTTATGGCTGGAGCTGAGAAGGAAAGAACCGGAACTTTAGCCTGGTTTCCAACCGTGGCTACAAGAGCTGCTTCCTCCCATTTGTTCATGCCAACAATCACTTCGATTTTCTTTTCTTTAATGAGCTCTCCAGCTGCACAAAAATCAAGAAATTCAATAAATAAAGAACGGAGATAAAAAAAATTCCTTAATTTTATAATTTGAAAACCTATCATGTTCATCCTTATGATCATCATCATCAGCATAATAAAATAAAAAACAGACCAGCAGAAGCTACTTGAAAGGGGTCTCTGCCAGGGTCCTGAAAATAGAGAGACAGCTTGTGAGTCTTTGAATGGTGGTTGTAGTTTTGGGCGTAAATTTGCATGGCTGTTTTCTCTTCTTTCCCGATCCGGGAACTGACATCGATGATTGCACCGATATTCGTAACTTTCTTTGTATCGGCAGCGTCACCACCATCAGAGAGTAAGAGAAGAAAGAAGACGAGTATGGGAAAAAGGTCGCAAAATTTGAATACTAAGCTACTGGAAACGAGAGGAAAAGCCATTTAATTTTAGGAGTTATAATTGATAATTCAGTTTGCGGGGCAAAAAATATATACCATGTCCGAGACCAAGACATGCACGCAACTGCTACTGCGTGGAATTTGGTATCTGCAGTCGGTATATTTGACTTGACTAGATCTGGTATCAAAAGGGATAATTTTCTCTCACTATTTAAACCTTAGGTTCCATTGACTTGGAAATATGTCAGACGTGAATAGTGAATGTCAAAAGTTTCAACGTTGTGCTGCCTTGTGTAGTTGGCCAGCTGGATTTAGGCTTTGCATCTTGCTCGGCAGTTTTCGGTGATAATAATGTAGGCCTTAAACGTTTCGGGCTTTTCATTGTGTGCGCGCGCGTGTGCATGAGCCTTACAGGAGATGACGACCGGAGGGGCTGCCGGATGGGGAGGCGAACAACTCTCGGTGACAAGGAGGTTGAGAAAGAGAGACGTTGTGCGGGATGAGAAATCCAAAGGAAGGATTGGGGATGTACAGTAGTTCCCATATATGGGGAGCCGGATAGAACATACATTTGAGATTTTTTTCAAATATAAATCTTAAAATTTAGGAAAAATGAAGTCTTAGAGAACCGAATAAGAATGGTCGTATATTCCAATTTAAACCTTAGGTTCCATTGACTTGGAAATATGCCGGACGTGAATTGTGAATTGTGAATTGTGAATTGCAAAGTTTCAACGTTGTGCAGCCTTGTGTAGTTGGTCAGCTGGATTTAGGCTTTGCATCTTGCTTGGCGGTTTTCGGTCATAATGATGTAGGCCTTAAATGTTTCGGGCTTTTCGTTTGTAACTGAAGACCATGGATAACGCGGTCCGGATACATAGGCATTCCTTTGGGTCGTAAAGGGCGGCCTTGTACATTCTCTTTTTCCAGAAGATCAAAGCCCAAGGAAGAACTCATTTTTTATACCATATTACAATATAACTTCAAGCTTCCAAAGTCAAATGTCCAAGCACTCTGGCTAATTACGTACGAAATCATTCACTTATTTTAAAATCTTAAACTAATAGTAGAGATAGATTTAATAATTTAAATTTTGTCTTAACATTCAACCTCAGTAAGTGTACCCAACATGTAATATTATATTTAATTGAATAGAATAGAGTACTATAAATCTGTCAGATTTCGAAATTAAAATATTTTATTTGATATTTTATGAAATTACCACTTATCTTAAAAATTTAAACTGATGAAAAGAGATTAATTTAATTATTTATATTTTGTCTTACTTTATCACCTATCCTAAGAAGATAAATTCTCATATCCTACTGTTTCCCCTGGAAAAATGCTCATGATTCATCTTCTCTATGGTCTCGTTTGTTTTCACAATTATTTTTATCTTATCTCATCTAATTATTATAATTTTTTTAAATTTTCACATAAAATAAAATAAACAATTTAACTTTTTTTAAATCTCAAAACAAAAATAATTTTAAAAAAATATATTCTAATAATATTTTATTCAACTTTTAACTTTTATCTCAATTTATTTCATTTTATCTCATCTCATTTACAAAAACAAACCAGGCCTTAAGACGATTAGCTCGGTCCAATTCGACATGTGCCTGGTCTCAATATTTTATCTATAATTAATTATTAGATCATGTTGCTTGTAATAATCTACAATCTGAGTATTTCAACTTCCTAGTTTTCCGTTGTTATTTAAAATTAAGACAATAATTAGGGAACAGTACCGCTTAAAAAACCTTAATTAAGACAATCTACAAGCAACAGTACCGCTTAATTACAATTTGGGTGGCGGTGCTGTTGACTTTGAGCATAAAAAACCTTGATAAACTGGCCAATTTGTTGCTGCTAAAACCCATCGTGGGCATGCCATTTTAACCATATGTGCAAAGAAGTATCTTCAAGAGAATGTCAAGAGGCTCTCTTATCATTCTCTTAGGTCTCCTAATTATAAGCCATTCAGGAAATAGCCATTCATTCAGAGAGAAATCCAAACTTGTATCTGATGGCATAGACAAAACAAACCAGAATTCTGCAGTCCTTGAAATGGATGTCACAGCAACGACAGTGACATGCGAGCCCATCTATGGATTCTTGCCTTGCGCAACATCGGTTTGGGGTCAGCTCTTCATGATCATTATATACGAGTTGTTGCTGTCCCTTGCAGGGAAGTGTGTTTCCAGTGGCTCTGAACTTTTCTTCCAACTGTTTGGAACTGGAATCTTTGGTGCTAGTATGTTCCACATTCTTGGCACAATCCCCCAAGTGGCTTTGGTGCTCGGTAAGTATCTTACTAACAAGCTTTCCCTCTCCTCTCCACATAAAGTGGACTCTTTTCTCCTTTAAAATTCTGCAGATGGAGGCTTCATTCTTGCTTATTCATGTCAGTGTCAGGTAACAGTATCCTATATATAATGATACTAATTACATGATTTTCAATATCATTAAGCAGAAATTAGAAATGAAAGTATTATTTATGAAAGAGATTACTACTGCCAAAGTTCTTTTTGTCTTCCAATATATATCAAAATTTTAATGGGCATTCTCTGGTATATGAGAAAAACTAAAAAGCATGGGCATGGCATCTTTCCTCTCAAGGTTGAATATTCCCATTACGAAAGAAAAAGTTGAATATTATTTCATCGTTTCTTTAATATTATTGATCATACACCACCTAATTTAGAGGGAGACTAGCTAGCTAGCTAGCAACCGGAAAGTACGTAATTTAGTGGGAATTAGTCAACAATAAAATAAAAAATATTTTTCTCTTCCCCCTTATCCTCATAGACCACCTAATTTAGTGAATAATGATATACGCAATCTTTTTTTATAATTTTCTTATAATCATATTTTAAAATGAGAATATTTATTTAAAGTAATGTTATTTTTATAAGTTATTTATTTAAAATATAATTATATAAATTATTATAAAAAAAAATATATTAATCAACTTATTTCGCAACATAATTACGAAGAGGATTACGTTCTTTTCATTGTGGTTGTGTTTCGTATGAACTTTAGGTTGATTATAAAGAATTCTAAATTCGTTTAGATAGTGATATGAGATGAAATGGTTTTAGATAAAAGTTAAATAAAATATTGTTAAAATATTATTTTTTAATATTATTATTATTTTGAGATTTAAAAAAGTTGAATTATTTATTATATTTTATGTGAAAAATTTAAAAAAATTAATAATAAGATGAAATAAGATAAGATAAAATCATTTCTGTATCTAATAATATTTTAAGATGTAATTAAGATAGCTACCAGCCTAACCTTTTTAAAAAAAGGAACACAACTAGTGGGTTAGACTTTATTTATGTTTTTATTAATTGTTTTGTATCTTTTTGTCTACCAGCCCTCTCCCCGTTGGCATTTTCCAAAGAAAAATTCTTCTTCACACTTACTGTGTAAAGAAGCCCCAACACACTTAACTTAACGTGTTGGGTTGAACAAAAAAAAAAAAAAAAAAAAAAATCTTCACGGTGTGGTGCGGCTTCTTGCTGTTCCCAAACATTTCCCTTTTCTAAATTCTAACATTTCTTTAAACTAAAAGGAGTGCTTAGCATTTCCGAATATCTTATAGTTTTAGTACGTGTGTCCCCACCCAATTGACATTGTTAACAATTAACAGGTTGGATTGGCTCTAGGTACTCATGTTATCCATGTATACTTCTTCCTTTGCATTTGGACAGATCTCTTTATAAAAATATAGATCCCATTAAAAAAGTGAAATTCTTTTTACATTTTTTCATGATCGAGTCTATATTTTTACAAATGATTTACGTGGGATTTATCTATTAAGACTTGTATAAATCATTTTTACGTGGATTTTGCCTATTTCTTCCTGTTCCTGTTCCTGTTTCTGTGTTATCCATAATCCATGTATACTTCATGTTCCTGTGTACTTGTAATTAAGTAATTAGTATGATATGGATCTCAATTCCCTAGATTCAAATCCATATGCTTAAATATAATTTGAGGAGTGTTTTTTTTAATCTAACTTGAGGTCATTGCTTGAAGCCATTGGAGTGACAGGAAGTACAAGTACAATTGAAACGATGGCAACAATGGGAATGAGCTTACTAGCAGGATCAACTATCATGCTTCTCACTTTGATCTGGGCCTCTGTTTTTTCTTTCGGCAGCTATGATCTTTCACAGCCTTCAGCTAATTCATCAGACGAGGAAAACGTGAAACCATTCAGTTTAACTGGTTTTTCTCTTACCCTAGCGTCTTTGATTAATGAACAGACAATACTACTTTTTCATTCTAAATTTTATTAATCTAAAGAGAAATGATATGCAATCTCATTAGAAAAAATTGAGTAAATACAGTACTCACAAGAAAAATAATAATTTTTAATAGTAAATTCCAGTACTCTTCTTCAAAACAATTATGCAGCACTTGTACACTCTGCGACTATATGTAACATTACTCTATTCTAAATGGTTGTCCATCGAAGTAGTTGGTATATAAAATCACTTAAACTGTGACACACCATGAATTGCGACTTAAAATGATAAATTGCAGGATGAAGAACATCATTTCTTATGACGTATTAATGTGACTGCATACTGTAGGTTATGGTGTTAGCACTGATGTTGAGACCTACTACACTGCAAGAATAATGATGGTGTCTCTGATCCCATTTCTCATTCTTCAACTGGCGAAAATTCTCAATTCAACTTCAGGGGCAAGAATCGTAGTCTTAGTTTCACTCATTGTTACTATTGTTTTCCTCCTCGTGTATTGTACCTATCAGGTAACACAAAATTGCATTAATATGATTCAATGAGCATTGTTCTCCAGCAAATATAAATGGAACCATAAAACTTTTGCTATGATTTATCTACTTAACTCATTTGACTAATTTCATGCTTGATCTCCATTTGATACATGATTTGCATATGCTAATTTTCTCCTTGAAAATGAACAACAATGGTGCAGGTATTCCAGCCATGGATTCAGAATAGAAGATATGCATATCTGACATGCACGTATGTTCAGATAAACCTACTACCAAGTCTTCTCACTGCTGGAGGCAGACCTAATTTAACAGCTCTAAGAGAGTAAGCTGTTTTTTCTTTTTCTTTTATGAAAAAAAAGGACGGTATGCCATGTAGAGCATGTCAATTACCTGTGAAGAAGAAGAAAAACTATACAGCTAGCACTGGTAGTAGTCCTGATTTTCAACTCTTAAGCAACCTCTCAGTATGATATCTTTTGGAATGGAAATAGCCTCTAGATATATCCTTGAAGACCCTCTATATGCTTTACCCATCCAAAAAATCTTCAAGGGTTGAAGTAATCTCTTTGATTAGTCGCACCATACGTTTGCAGGCTTTTTCAGAAAATTGACAAGAATAGAGATAACTATATTTCCGTCAAGGAACTGAGAGCATTAATCTTGGGAATACAAATAGAAGTAGGCCGTTCGAATGAGGATGAATTTGAAGCAAAGGTGATGCAGGAGTTTGACATCTCTGGTGATGATCGTATCAATGAGACTGAATTCGTCAAAGGAATCTCAAAATGGCTTGTTCTGTCTCGTCAACCTGCTGACGAACAAGACTATGACAGGCCCAGGTTTTTTAACAGAAGTTCAAAGGTAAACATTTCCCAATGATACAGTACTCTAATTGAATATGATATGATGATATCGGAGTAAATTAAGTCCCCAACCCCGAATCTCTTTTCATTACTGTCAAAGATTTTGAGATAAGTAGTGATTTAACAACTCTAACAATATTGCCTTGAAACCTTGGTTTGCAGCAATCGGGATCAGAGCAGCAGAGTCTATTGACCCAGAACCAGGAGATCACTACGACAATTCAAAATACTTGGTTGAATTACGTTAAGGCAGCTCTTCTGTTGCTTGTAGGAACTGCTATGTCGGTTCTTCTTGGACAGCCACTTATGCAAACTCTCGAGGAGTTCTCTAGTAATGTGAACATCCCCTCATTCATGGTGACATATGTTGTGGTGCCACTGGCTTTGAACATCAGACAGGCACTCTCAACAATTACCTCTGCCAGAGAGAAGACGGAGAAAGCTATATCCTTAACCTTTTCTGAGGTTTAGTAATTTCTCTCCCACTCAGATTAACGACACAAATTGTTTTTGTTTCTTATAGGTAACTTGTCTTGTACTAGTTTTTGTTTGTTTGACCATTGGAAAGGATTTTGGCAGATTTACAATGGAGTATTCATGAACAACATGATGGGATTGGTCACCTTCCTGGCTCTTGTTTACATACGAGATTTGTCGTGGGATGTCTCAGCTGAAGTTCTGGTTGTTCTACTCATATGCACAGCGATGGGTCTCTTGACCAGCTTCCGCACCAAATTTCCATTTTGGACAAGTATTCTAGCATATCTTCTCTACCCCTTGTCTCTGTTGATTATTTATGTTCTTACTGAGGTTGCTGGTTGGTCCTAAGCCACTGCTTGCTCTACTGCTTCAGAAAACTTATACATGTATTCGTTATGTTATACATGTACATCCGCTACAATACTTCCACTTATCTTCGTCAGCTCTTTGCATCCAATGCAGGATATTAATATTGAATAATATATCTACTTAATTGTATGGAAGATGTACTCTACAACTGATTTGCTAATAGAAATTTTCAATTTTAAATCTAGCTCTCGAGTAACTTCTGACTAAATTAACCAAATCAAGGTTGTCGGGAAAAAAAAAAATCTTTATAAGTTAAAAACATGATGATTAAGGACTTAGATGTGACAAGATTTCTTAAAACTGTAATAAATAGCTATGAATTATACGTACTCACATCGTAGTACAGTTTTTGATGAATTTTATTTATATGCTTTTTAAAAGTAGACATGATAAACATAATATTTTAAATGTAAGGTAATTAAACTCCTGCGCTCGATTGGGTCCCATAGGCCATAAGGTCGGTTAGAGCGTTGTTATGAGTTACTAATTCTGCATATGACATGACTGTGAAGTACGTAATCATCGCGTAATCGCTTTGAAAATGAGTATAGTCTACTATTAAAAAATTAATTTTTTTCATATGGGTCTCATATTTTATTAATTTTTTTCAAAGTGATTACGTGGCGGTTACACAATTCATAGTTGTAAATATATTTTCTCTACAAGAAAATAGTCTAATTCAAGTGTTATTATAAGATATTTCATATAAATAAATTTATAAATTGATATAATTTTATATACTATATTATATTTATTTTATAATAAAATTCTTTTGTGATTAAAATATTTCTTCTTAAAAATACCACATCTAACCTTGATTTTATAGAAAGAGCAATTTTATATACAACACTTACTTTTCACTTTTATCTCAATATTATATAAAATGTCACTTTTATTATTTTTAGATGATCTTTTATTTTTATAAAGAATAAATATAAAAATTAATAGATAATGACATCTCATTATAATGAAATGAAAATGTGATGCGATTACTTTATTAGAAACATTAACTAAAAGTTACCTTAAAATCTTGAAAATGATTACTTAACATTTATTTGAGAATTATAGTTTTAGTTATTATTATGGTTGTGAAATGAAGCTCCAGCAGGACTTAAAATTCTCGTGTTCCATGACCATCGCGAAAGACGTGCAAAATGCCGAAATAATGAGTCCAAATACGAAAGGCAGCCCATCACCGTCAAGCTTTGTCACAGTTCGTTCTGCTGTCGCCATAGCCTCCTTGGCTGAGCTTTGAATTAACCGCCACATTCTAATCCACAGAGCTGTAGTGTTCGTTGAACCTGTGATTAAGGAGGGAGAGACCGACATAACAACAAATAGGGGGGAGAGAGAGTGATTTTATCATTTATGTGCTGATACTTATTTTGTTGAAACATCTTTTTGACGAAAAATAGAAATAAAATAAAGAAAGGAAGAAAAGCTGGTGTTGGGCCCTGACAAATCCACAGGACCACATTGCTCACCCACCTTTTATTCTCTTCTCAAGCATTTCTTATCCTTTACTACTACTACTACTACTGATATTATTGTTGTCACTACCTTTTTGCCTCAAGATCTTGAGTGCCCATTTCCCAAAAGGTTTTGTTGGACCTATTGGAGCCATTTCTCTGGTGCGTCATGCTTACCCAGATACTCTCTGTTTTCGCTTCTGCGTTGTCTACTTCCGTTGCTGGGATGGTAAATGTGATCTGGGGATATCTAGTTGATGTTTGGGAGGGATGGGTCATGGGTGGGATCTGAAAGCTAATTGTAAGGGAATTAGAAGGACTAATGCAGGTTGTTTTGGAAATGCTTTGTTATTTTCTACCGTTAGTTAGTTGGAATGTGGTTTCTTTTATGAAATTATCGATTTCTTTCTTTAAATTCTTGGTGAAGGGTATCTTTCATTTTACTATGGACTTATGCTTCCTTCTCTTTCATTCAAATATGGTTAATGATGAAAATTTGAGTCTCTTACTTGTATTTATTACTTGGGTTAGATGCGGGAGTCTCATACATATTTTACTGATGGCTGTCCGGTTAATGCCGATTCTAACTAAATGAATTACTTACAGGGTTATGTTAAGTCGAACACAGATTCTTAATCGCAGGGATGGGTTCGGGAGATTGGTTTAAGACGATTGTCAGCCTAAAGAAACCCAAAGATGGCAGGTCAAAACGAACGAAGGTATATAGCCCTTCAATTGCAAATCATTGTTTAACTTGGGTGAAACCAAGCTATGTAGTTGCTTGATTCATATGAAGACCAAAACTGTCATTTTATCAAACTAATTATTGTTCATTCTACATCAAAAATTTATATGATGTTTTCCATTGATGATTTGTCATGTCTTAACAATAATTTACAACTTCTTTAGATAATTGCATTAGCCCCTTAGTAATTGTAGGCTCAGAACTGGAACCAATGAGCTGTTGTTATTACATCATATAGATTTTTTTCAAGTTGAATATGGAACTGCGTTAATAATTTCTGAGATGCAAATATAGTTTGTAAAGTTCTAGGATTGATTATCTATCTTTTCCATGATCCTGTTACTCAGTGATCCAAGACATGCTGTATGGCTGAACTACCATTGGCATGATAAATGGAGGATGTTTACCTTTTCATGTCATGACCAGAATTCTCTTAACTAACCGTAGAAGTCATAAAATGCTTAATATATTGGTAGCATTGCTACTATGAACCATACTTGGTTGAAGTTTATCATGCACTTGATATCTCAGGACTGACTTTGATATAAAGTTACTCCTCATCTTTTCTGGCACTTGCAGGGCTCCTCAACTTCTGAAAAATCAAATGCCTTCAAATCAAAGAATCATCCACGGAAACTGTCTTCTGTGTTTGCCAATGGGGCTACCATTAGAAATCATGGGTCTCTTGGCATGCCAGTTGAGGATGTTGCTGCAACACGGATTCAGGCTGCATTTAGAGCTTACATGGTATGTCAAGTCATAAACTGTACATACTGAATTCCTAAATATATAGATCTTGACGATTTATTGCAGCGCCACTCTTTATCTGCATTTCTTTTTTCATCTATATTTTCCCTTTTCCTTCTTGTAATGCCAATCTGCGAGCACTTCCACTGTTTGAGTTGCCTTTCTCAAGGGGAGTTGATGATTTGTATACAGCCTGTCAGCCACACATGACGCATGCATGCTGCTCATTCATTATCTGTAAAAACTATATATACATGAATTATGAAATCCATTTCACATCATGTCATGAGAAGAACAAGTTTTCATTTATAGTTACTGATGAATAATGGCTGGAGATCCAAGTAAAACAAAAGGGCATCGAGTGGAGGCCTTAAAGCTTCAATAAGTACACTTGGAATAATACCGAGCAATTGCTTTGAAAAACCAAATCATAATCCAGCATCTTTAATTAACGAAGAAAAATGATAAGCATTGAAAGAAAGTGGAGAAGAAGGCCTAATTGATTATTATTTGCAAAAAAATTCATATCAATTGATCAGGATAGCTTTTGCCTTGTTACGAGAGCTAAACTGGATGTCGTGCAGGAGAGAATGTAGATATTCATCCCATGAGTTTCCTAGGTACATTCTTGGCTGAATTGTAAGTATTTTGGTATCTATTTTAGCACTTGAAAGATATAAACCTTTTTTTTTAAAGTCACTTTGAGGTTGTTATGTTGTCAGTAGACAGCATTAATGTTGGTATGTTGGGGAAGATTTAAGGGCATTTGCATGTCAACTGCGATCTGCTTCTAACTAATATTAGCACATCGGCTTTGTGTATCAAAACAAGAGCAAATAGTCCCCTCTTTCTGGACATTCTCGTGATTGTCAATCAAGAATATTTTGTTAACTGAATGTCACCTGTTTTATGAGTGTGACATAAGCATTCCTGAAAAATGGAAAGCACTGTGTAAGCACATTTCCGGACATTTCAGGTCATCCTAAGTTCATAATTTTAGCAGATTTTTTTTGGCCCAAAAATATGGAGCTTCTTCTTTAAGGGAACTGTTTGCAGTCAATGGATTCCTGCTATGCTATACAAGGAAACGGTTCTGTTCCTGCTTTCCTTTTGACAGTTTTGCCATGTTAACTATTTGAACCTTGAATGATTTGCTCGTTCATGTTCTAGTTACTGAACTTATAATGATTTCTGCTGTATAATTGGTAGCAGTTCTACTTTACTAAACCTAACTTTTAAATAACACTGTCAGCAATTGGACACTACATGGTGACAGGGTCCTTTTGCATGAACATTGGGTGGCTATCTCATCAACTCCTGAAGCATTTATGGAAATAATATTAGAATAGGAACTGCATAGCCATTCATTGCCAATTTATTGGTGATATGAACTAGCATTATTTCTTTCTTTTTTTCGGTTCTTTTGTATCATGATTTGACATCATGTCTTGCTGATTTAATATGACATCTTGCAGGCTAGGAAAAAATTACGTCGTTTGAAAGGGACAGTGAGACTACAGAGCCTGACTCGAGACTATTCTGTTAAGAGGCAAGCTACAACAACATTGACCCATCTTCACTCGTGGAGCAAAATACAGTCTCAGATAAGAGCTCGTAGACTCTGTATGGTGACAGAAGGTCGACTTAGACAGAAGAAACTAGAGAATCAACTAAAACTTGAGGCAAAGCTTCATGACCTAGAGGTTAGACCACCTGATCTCAATGTGTGAGGAACTGCATGACATGTAATTGTCAATAATAGGGCCAAATTATCTTTGTAAGTGATATCTTCTTCCTTTGAAAGGCTATGAAGTGATGACTGGGTTACTTGATTGCTTGTTGAGATTATGTCCAGGGAATTTTTTATCCTTCAGAACATACCATTACCATTCTGATATTCTTGGTCCTTTCTGTCATTGGTGGTTTCTTGAATTTTTCTTCTGAAAACTGATTCAAAGCGTACATTCATTTTACTAATTGTCTAGCCCCTGGTGCCCACCAATTAATATATTTAATGCAGGGATCTTTCTGAATGCAATTAACTCACTTTCTCTACAACTCTGAGCAATAGTTCAAATGGATAACAGGTGGAATGGTGTGGTGGCTCTGAAACCATGGAGGAAATTATTGCAAGGATACATCAGAGAGAAGACGCAGCAGTTAAGCGGGAGCGCACCATGGCATATGCCTTTTCTCATCAGGTTTGTTGTTCTCAATGAAGAAAAAGTAATTCTCACTACTTTGCATCACAAGGCGGATTGATATGAATTCAAATCTCATGATTTGCAGTGGAGGGCCAACTCCGGTCAGAATCATGGGCTGGGGAGTTACGAACTTAGTAAAACTAATTGGGGTTGGAGCTGGTTAGAACGCTGGATTGCTGCTCGCCCATGGGAAAGCCGTGTCCCTTCCAAGACTATTACCCCAAAGAAATTCCAGAGTAGGCAGTCCAGCAAGGTTGGTGGAAATGTAAATCCATTGACACCAAAAAAAGATGTTTCAGTCAAACCTCCTTTGGCCAATGGGAAGGGAACTACAAAGGCCCGTAGATTGTCTTACCCTACTGCTGAAAAACCAGCTGCACTTCAAGGAAGCATTAAAACTGAGGAGTCAGACAATAAGAAAGAACAGTTGGTGGCTTAGTGCCAAGGTAATGATGGAAATAGAAAATTGTCTATTGGATTTTCCAAGTAGAAATGTTGAAATGTGAATGAAAAGCAAATTTGCTATTTATGTGTTCATATCTGATATTGTGTATGGGGGAGTGGCTTGGAAGCAGTTCATTTTGCCCGCAGTATAGAATAATTCGAAAGACCTGGATATGGAACTGACCTAGTCATTGTTTCCTCTGTCCTTATATTTGTTATTTTCTTTCTTTCTTTCCCTATAACGTGTAGAATGAAAGAAAGACAATATATTATTGATAATATAGATATTTGTTGGTGATCTTTCATAGAATGTTTGGGGAGGCTATTATTTCTATTTTTCACTCTCTCCTCGTATGTTTGTTTTTTGCCAGTGTGCCGAGATGAGTAATGCAGCATGCAGGAGGCCTTAAATTTTGAGCAAGAAGGGAAACACCATGGTCCATGGGGCTACTCATTCCCATTACAGTATAGTAATTATGTTGTTTGTTATGAACATGGGAATCCATGTACGAGACAAGAGTGGATGCACTGACTGAGGTGGGATGTATCACAAAACCTGGATATTCAAGTATAAGTTAAATCGCAGGTTTTCATGCGGAGGATTGTTAAATTGCTCTCAAAGTCTGTCCCTTTGCTGTTAATAGAAAACAGGCAAGAGACAGAAAATTTGATAGCAATTTAACACAACAGAAATTCCCAGAGAAGGAAGGAGGAATCTCTAGCATAGAATATGATTGTTTACTCCAATCGTGGAAAGTTGGCCTAAGAAATCTCCAAATAACAACTTCTCTTTGTTTAGAAAGAGGAAAAGAAACCCACTCAGGGATTATATTTCTCCCAATCCTTCAATCTTCGACCTACAATCATCCATACACAGTAAAAAATGGAGACTTTCTCAAGTCAATATCTGTTTATCCTACAACTAATTAACCATCTATAACTTCAACGTTTATCATAATGAATAGGTTTTAGAGTAATTTTACATACAATCGTAAAGTGTTTAAACGTCGCGTAATCGTTTTGAAAAATAATGGGATCTACTATTAAAAAATTAATTTTTTTTTCATGTAGGTCTTATATTTTATTCACTTTTTTTAAAACGATTACACAATAATTACACAATTCAAGATTACAAATATATTTTCTCATGAGTAATTCTACATACAACCGTGAAGTGTGTTGAGGAATAATCCCACATTGGCTGTGGACAAGATCTTGGGCATGTTTATAAGCAATGAGCAATCCTCTCTTGTACAACCGGTTTTATGAGATGAGTTAGGCTCATGAATTTCTTCATGGTATCAGAGCCTGCCACAGAACGAATGGGGGCCCACACTACTTACCCCGTGACAAGGACCAGAAAAAATACTGGCCTGCACGTGAGGGAGGGTGTTGAGGAACAATCTCACATTGGCTGTGGACAAGGTCTTGGGCATGTTTATAAGCAATGAGCAATCCTCTCTTGTACAACCGGTTTTATGAGATGAGTTAGGCCCATGAATTTCTACATGGTATCAGAGCCTGCCACAGGACGAATGAGGGCCCACACTACTTATCCCGTGACAAGGACCAGAAAAAATACTGACCTGCACATGAGGGAGGGTGTTGAGGAATAATCCCACATTGGCTGTGGACAAGGTCTTAGGCATGTTTATAAGCAATGAGCAATCCTCTTTTGTACAACCGGTTTTATGAGATAAGTTAGGTGCAACCGTCGTGTAATTGCTTTGAAAAAGAGTGGGGTCCACTATTAAAAAAATAAATTTTTTCATGTGAGTCTCATGTTTTATTTACTTTTTTTAAAACGATTACGCGGCGGTTGCACAATTCACGGTTATAAATATCTTTTCTCTTTTCTCTTTTCTCATATATATATATATATATATATATATATATATATATATATATATAATATATAGCCATTCAGGCGTGCCATTGATACGGAGGGTGTCACAGCCGAAGCAAGGGGGCCATTTCGGTGTCCCCGAATGATTGATTGCAACAGTGTGTCAAGGATTCCCCAACCGCTGTGTTCGGGGCCGATGTATTTTGCGACCATTATCCTCCCCCACCCCCGTCCACACAGTGCTGACCCCAACACGCATGAAATCCTCCCAACTTAATGCATTGTTTAAATAGTGAGTTGAGAATATTTAAAAATAGTAAAAAAATGATTCGAGTCAAAATATTTTACGAAATTTTAAAAAATAATTAAAAATTTTTTTTTTTTAAATCATTATAGTTAAAATATTATTTTATTTTAAAATTTAAAAAAAATAAATTATTTTTTTGTTTTGTTTAGAAATTTAAAAATGTATAATAATTAAGTAATGATTAGATTAAAAAGTTAAAAATTAAAAATTAAAAATATTTATATTTATGATTTTTAGATAATAAAATGAAACGTAAACATGTTTCTATCAATCCAGCCCTTTGGATACGTGTGCTAACTGCATAAACCCATTATTAAAAAAAAAATGAAACATGTTGGGAATTAAGGCCTCATTTGAATTTAAAATTCATCTCATCTTATTATTATAAGTTTCTCAAATTCTCATATAAAATATAATAAATAATTCAAAATTTTCAAATCTCAAAACAATTTTCCCAAATTCTTATACAAAATATAATAAAAAATTCAACTTTTATTCTACTATTTACAAATCATCTCAACTCATCTCTGAATCCAAACCACTCATAAGTAGGTATGCCCTTAACTCGACAGTTCATCCATGGACAAGTTGATTGGTGCTAAATAATAAATAAATAAATAAACAAGCCTTCGATCTTGTGCGTAGTTTAAACTCTTATCGAGATCTTTTCTTGTTGACGTTGTAAGCGGTCTCGTTTGTTTTTACAAATGAGAAGAGATGAATTGATATTAAAATTAAAAATTGAATAAAATATTATTAGAATATATTTTTTTAATATTATTTTTATTTTAAATTTTGAAAATGTTGAATTGTTTATTTTATTTTGAATGAAAATTTAAAAAAATTATAATAATTAGATGAAATTAGTTTAGAAGAATTGTGAAAACAAACGAGATTCTGCTTTGGTCAAAGAGAATAAAAGGGATCAAATACAATGGTAATTACACATGCTCTCAAATCAGATTAGGGTTGCGCCGTCCTAATCGAGTAATCCTAAAGACTTGTTTGGACACTAAAAATTTTTCAGAATATACATAAATAATAATGAAATAATTTGTTAATAATAATAAAATAGTTTGAATTAAAAAATTTTATTGAGTCTTGAAAAATGAGAGAAAAAATTGAATAAAAATATAATGAAGTTAAAAATTGCTTAAATATTATTTTTGTTTTGAAATTTAAAAAAATATTATAATATTTTTATGTTTTGTTTGAAAGTTTGAGAATGTTATAATAGTTAAATAATGATTAGATAAAAAAAAAGTTGAAATTAAAAATTAAAAAATATTTTATATTTGAGGGATATTTAGAAATAAAATATAGGAGAATACCTCAAAACTAAAAATACTTTGTTATCCAAATTAGCCTAATATTTCCTATTATTGATAAAGATCTATAACAACAATATTCTCATCTCACTCTCTCATATGGCTTCTTAGACAAATCTTGGTATAAACAAAAAAAAAAAAAAAAAAAACTCAAAAACCCTCCTTATTATACCCAAACTGTACCAAAGCTAAAACTTGTTTTCACTGTATTTTATTTAATGAGAAATGATACTTGTAGTTATTAGTGTACAAATATCATGTAGTCATTTTGAAAAAAGTAAATAAATACGAAAATTATATAAAAAGAAATTAATTTTTTAATAATAGATCCTATTCTTTTTTAAAATGATTATATAATATTTATATATTCTACTACTATATATAACATTACCGGACTCTTGGCGAATAAAATCTCAAATAAACCAGAGGGAAAAGTATATTTCTTGAGCGGAATCATCCTCCTTTCCATAAATATATATTTACCCTAGAAAAAATAAAACATGGTCAATACTTGAGTAGCTGTAAAAGGGAATTAATGTAGTTCGGTACGTGTTTTGCGCGCGCGTGTATATATATATATATATATATATAAAAGGTTGCGTAAATAATGTTGTTTTCATCAGATCAATAATTGTACCTATTGTCCTTTCTTTTGTAGGGGGTATTGGCCCTAGCTATCCTCATCAACTCCCTGTTCCAACTTCTAGATGAGCATTGGCTTTCGGATCATCGAAGATCTTTAAAATTTAATTAAAAGTAGATATTTTTCATAATTTTAAAAACTCTATATCCATAATTTTATATTAGATTAATCATTAAATTTATCAAAATAATAATATAATATTATTTTTTTAATAATAATAATTTTATTTATTTTTTTATATTTTACAATTACACTATTTAAAGAAAATCCAACCATTAATAATAAAAAAATTAAACGGAAGGCATTTCAAATAGCATCGATAACTTTTTTACTGGTATGGAATTAGATGGGAACATCGGATTTTTTAGCTAATAATATTATATTATATTATTATAACAAATAAAAATTCATGTAACTATAACCTTATAATATTAATCTTATACGAATTTAATTAGGTTATTATTTAAATAATAAATTATTATATTACTGTATACTGTTTATACAGAAAAGAAATTGGTTTTAATTTTTATAATAAAATATTACTTTTGATGATGAACTGTAAATCTTTAAATTTGAAGATATATTTTAAAATTACTGTAGCTCAAAATTTAAATTTTTAAAAAATAAAAAAATTTTATAATATTATTAAAGAGTTAAAAATAATAAAAATAAAAATAAAAAAGAAAATCATTGATAAGAATCATTGATAAGAATATTGATAAGATTAGTATTATTGATAAAAAAGTACAACCCCTAACACTAGATCTAGCTAGGATCGATCATACAGAAATGAAGTGACAATCTGGCCAGCAGCTAATTTATAAGGTAACGATAGACTTGCGATTTTTTTACCACCATTTTATTATTTTTAGTATATATATATATATATTTTAATTTTATTTTAAGTAATTTTTTAATATTTTTAATTATTAAGAAATTTTTTTAAAAATATATAATTTTATTGATAGTTATTTTTTTAATTATTAAATAAAAAAATTTAGAAAACTTAAAAAAATTAAAAAAAAAATAGTAGAAGAATTGTAAAGCTATGATTATTCATTTATAAGCAGGTGAAAGTTAGGTAGCATTGCCTCCCAAAGAGCAGCCACTTCACATCTGCTGCCACCGTCCCACCAGTACCCATCAAAGCCACCTAGCTAGCTAAGCTAGCCATCCCACCAAGATGACTGCCACTCTCTCTCCATGCTGGGTTGCGTTTGAGTTGTGAATGTTTGAGATATTATGGAATAGTAATAAATAAGAGGAAAAAGTAATAATATAATAATAATAGTAATAGAATATTTCGAGAAATAATTTGTAGAAAATTTTATATATCATATTATTATTTTATTAAATAAGATGTGGTATATTTATTACTATAATTTGTTCAGTTTGGATTAAGAAATTACACTCTCAACTCATTTTATTATTATAAATTTTATAAATTCTCACATAAAATACAATAAATAAATAAAAATTTTCAAATTATAAAATAATAATATTATTAAAAAATAATATTTTATTCAACTTTTAATTTTAATTTCAACTATATCATTTCAACTCACTATTTAAACTTAACCTTACGTTGTGTTTGGTAGAAGGGCTGTTTTTAAATTAATTTATTCTTATTTATAAACAATTTATTAATATTTAAAAATTATTCATTAATATTTTTTTATTATTTATAAATTATTTTACCATCCGAATGCAGCTTTATGCTCCGTTCTTTTATTCAAGGTTTCAAGCTGTGATCTTCCTGTCAACTCCAGGGATTCACACTCTATATGGCATCATCCCAACCATTCATTTAGAGAGAAGAAATTAGTGAAATATAATGTGTGTATTATGAAAAATGATACTTACAGTCGTGAGTGTACAAGCGCCGTGCAGTCGTTTTAAAAAAAGTAAAAAAATATGGGACTCACATGAAAATAAATTAATTTTTTAATAGTGGATCCCACTCTTTTTCAAAACGACTGCACGACGTTTGTGCATTCCACGATTATATGTAACATTACTCGTGTATTATATGCATTATTACAGTAGATGCTATATAACATTACTCTCGCAGAAAATGGCACAGCCCTGATTTTTCTTTTCCGTGTTTTATGCTATCGTGTTTGGGTGTCCGCCGGGTGAGTACTTGCTTGCTTGGGCTTGGGCTTGTCTGATGACTGATATTAACCATCTTCATCGTCCTCTTGTTATTTTATTACTTGGTATTAAATAATTAAAAATTATTTATTATATTTTATTTATAAATCTATCATTTAATATCCCACCAAAAAAATTAACGAGAAATATATTTTTTCTTAACGATATTCATTCATAACATTAGAACTTTGGTTGTTTCCCTACCATTTGATACGGTAGTTTGGACTTGAAAAAATCTGATGAAGATGTACAGTACTATCAACTGCTCCTCAGTTAATCTTATCAATCTAATAAATATGAACCGTTGATAACCAAGCTACACTGAAAACGAACATTTATATCAAGGTTGATTTTGATCCATGATAGCAAAAACTTTCTTGTAAGAAGCATTTTTTGTCTTAAATCAACACCGACGACATGCGAAGCATTTCAAAATCTAAAACTGTCAGATGTCTCACAGTTGCCATTTTCTTTCATTACATGGATAGGACTCAAGTCTCAAGATCCTTCCAAACTTCAACTGTTTTTTTTTCAGACACATTTTCAAGAGGAAAACAAATTTAGTAAATTGTGAAGGAATTTGATAAAGATTTAATGAACATGAAACGAACATCAATAATAAGTAAAAGAACTAACATTAACTGAACATCATTGGAATCAGGCATGCAAGTTTCGCATCCCACTGCTACAGTTTGATCTCAATGGCGACAGACAGATGAAATCGGCCTTTCAGTTTCAGATGCACCATGCTCCTGTTCTTCACCCACAATTCTTGCTGGAGTTTGAGGCATTGAGAATGATCTGCCTCGGGCAGATCCTAAGCTGGGGAACGAACGTGAACTTAATACTGACCTATGGTAATCACAATCAACGGAAATTGGTGGGTTAGTCCATGCAGAAACCGAAACATGACTTCTAGACTGAAGGAGTCCCCGCTGAGAGGAAAACTGGTTTTGACTTATAACGGGCTGTGGTAATTGCGGCAAGGAATTGAAGACAAACTCTTCTTCTCCATGACCTGTGTCAGAATTCCAATCTCTGTGGGGTTGAAACCAACCAATCTCCGCGGGGCTGAGATCTGACAAGAAGGAGGCTGAATTGACAGCTTCTTCGGCAAAATTAATAGGACTGGTATGGTGGGGAACATCAAGAACTGGCTTCTTTAAGGATTGAAGTGAGAGGCAAATATCTTGTTTCGGTTTCGGTGGGTAGTCCTGCAACTGAATTGAAGATGATGGTGTGGTGGCAGATTCTGAGACTAAGCTCAAACTGTTAGTGGGGATGTCATTCATGTGCAGTTGGTTCTGACGATCATAACCACAATTCGAACCCATCATGATTCCTAACTCACTCTGATGCTGAAAATTCAGACAGCGTTTCTCAAGGTCTTTCTCTGATTGTTGAGAAGAGTTGATGGTACAAGAAGCATCCTGATTTTGTCTTGGTGAATTAGCGAGTGCATTAATTGCTGCCTTTGCCTTCTCCATTAGCCAATCGATGGCCTTACTGGGTCGATCATAGCCGAGCCGGTCTTGGACGTCGTAGAACTGTATAGCAGTACTAGCAGACAGTCTCAGCCGTCGATCTCGTGTACCTTTAGAGGTAGAAACCTTGCTGTGACGGTCTTTTAGTCCTCTGGATCGTGCAAAACGGCCACTATGAACTTTCACAACCTCTCCTTTCATTCTCTTGGATCTCAAAATGGAGGAGGGTTCATGAATCCTCGCTTGCATACTTCCCTCTACAAAACTTCCGTACTCTGTAGCCCATTGCCTGGATGCTAATATGGCAGAAGAAGAGATTGTATTAGAGAGTGGGGATCGTTGAACATGCTGATAATTGCCTGGAATCCTTTTCTGTGCTTGTTGATCTTGTTCATCGTCATCTTCTTCTTCCTCGTTCTCGTTGGGTTGAAGTACTTCATGATCTTCTTTTTCCTCTTCCTCATCTTTCACTGATTCTGGTTGCAGAACTTGATAAGGACCACTATCAAGTAGGTGAGTCCTCAGAGAAATCAGGTTTGGACCACTCATGCTATTCTCTTCCAGATTTTGCATTCTTTTTCTCATACCTTGTCCGACTGCCTAGATCTAATTCTCACCACTCCAAGACTCGCTTTAGATTCGTAAAAAAGGCCGAGAGAATGTAGCTTTCGAACTCCATGAGTTAAGAAAACGATGAGCAAGGGACGTCTCTTACAAAAAAAATTCAGAGACTCCATTTCTAGCTATCAGTGTGCATCTTTTCCTTTCACTCAGAATACATGCAGAAAATTAGTTTGTTAATTATATGTTGGCGCTGACTGTTAATATAGTTTGTCAAGTCACGTACCTGTCACGATGGAAGATTATTATTTTTTTTTAGAGAAATGCTAAGTAATTAAATCTATAAGCTCACTATAGTTTGACATAATTAAAAAAAATATATAAAATAAATTTAATATATCATATAAATCATTTAAAAATTTTTTTTTTTCATTTTTTGTGCGACGAAATGGATCATTCTCTCAAACGAGGGGTTCTTTATTTTCATGACTTCAGGATGGATGCAGGAGAATTCCTTAGGACCAATCTGACTGTTATTAGCTAAATAATAGCCTACCAATCACATAGTTACGCGTATGACTTCCACTACACTTATCCTAAACCAGCAAACATCTGAAAAGGGCAATCTCTCTTTTGCGTGATTTCAACCCAAAGGAACTCCCCTTGCACCCCCCTTAGTCGAATCTCAACCCGAAGAAACTCTCCACGAATCGTGTTGGCTTCGTCGAATCTCAACCCGAAAGAGAAATCCCCATGAATCGCTAATCGCACCCCCTTTGTCGAAGCTCAACCCAAAGGAAATCCAGAACCCCTGAATCTCAACTCCTAAATCTTCTCCCCGTGCCTTCACGAAACCCAGAGCCCATCCACCAGTCTACTGACATTGACCCTTCTCCTCAAACCACAATTTGTCAAATGTATTTGATTTTAAGAAAATTATCTCATTGTTGTTGTTGTGAATAATCGAATCGTTTGAGATAAAAACTTACAAAAGTGGATTGAACGAACCAAAGATGAAGAATTAGGGGTGAAAATCGAAGGTTCGGTTTCGGTCCGAAACTGAAACCGCACCGATATCTTGAAATGGTGTGAATCTCGACGAAAACCGGCTGGTGAAGGGAGAGAAAATCGTCTACATCGGTCTCGGCGTAACTTTGGTCGGTTCGTTGGCGTCTTTGGTGGCAACTGAGGTGGCTGCGATTTGAGAAAGAGAGAGTGAGAGAGAGAGATGGCGATAGAGGTGGCTGCGGCTAGGTGTGCCGTTAGACATTGAGAGAGATGGCTGCGTGCGCCTTGCGTCGTGAGAGAGAGAGATTGAGAGAAATGTGAGGGCGGC
This sequence comes from Juglans mandshurica, assembly GCA_022457165.1. Taxonomy (NCBI): domain Eukaryota; kingdom Viridiplantae; phylum Streptophyta; class Magnoliopsida; order Fagales; family Juglandaceae; genus Juglans; species Juglans mandshurica. Next base: position 5,209,595 of record CM039627.1, read on the forward strand.
GCTGTGAAAAATCAGAAAGAAAGAGAAGAAACAAGGAAGAAGAAGGATGAGTGTGTGTTTAAACCCTAGAGTGAAACGGCACCGTTTGGCTTCCTTTATGTTTTTTTCAAACATTAAGTCTCAAAATGATGACGTTTCACTCACTTAAGTGAAACGGCGTCGTTTCATATATGTATAATTTTTTAAAAAAAACATTTGAAGTATCGGTAGGTTCAGCGGTCCTGTCCAAGCTCAAATCGGGACCGAACCACTGTACATCGATTTTGGCCAAATTCAACCGCCGGCAGACCGATTCTACGCCGGTTTTGGCCGGTTCCGAGCTCTGACGGCCGGTTTGAGTCGGTCCCGGTCGGTTTTACGGTTTCTTGTACAGCCCTATAAAGAATGAAGAATCGTTGTTATAAAAAAGAAAAAAATGAAGAATCGTTGGTATAAAGGAAGAGAAAGGTCTTCGACCATCGGATTTGGAACTGAATCGATGGTGGGGGTGTAGATAGTGGATCTCCGTCGCACGGGTTAGGTAGGGGAGTTTCTGAGGATGGGGCTTCGGTGGAAGAGGGAAGAAGAAAAAGGGATGACTTGCCGCACCGTGAGAAACACGCTCGGGGTTGAGATCCTGCCGCACCGTGAAGTCGAGCTTCGTTGCGGCTCTTGGTCGATCTCCGTCGCACAGGTGGGGTAGGGGAATTTCTGGGGTTGGGGTCTTTGGTGGAAGAGGGAAAAAGAACAGATGCAAGGAGTGGCTCGTGTCTTGGGCGGTGCAAATGAAAAAGGGGCTAGCTTGATTCTCTGTGGTCTAGCATATTTCTCTTTCAGTGTTTTTTCTTACGTGTCTTGAGTTGAATGGAGGGCTGTTTTTGTGGGATTAACAGCCAGACCAGTCTGAAGCACTTCTCTAGATGTAGATGTACTTCAAAGTCCAGGACAAAGCTTCAAACTCAATAGTGGAAGCAGAAGAAGTGGGTGACAAAGGGTTGAGAGATGTTATTATTGGCTGGAGCTAGGCTGGCTCGTTTAGATATTGACACGAGATAAAAAAAAAATTTGTGAATAATAGTAAAATAGTTTGAATTAAAATATTGAGAACTGCTATATATATAAAGAGATTACACAAAGTAAACCCTGGTTCATGGGATCTGTTAGATCTACTTTACAATAAAAATAACTTTACAATATAACGTACTACATCAAACCACATTAGTTTGTAAGTTTACTTTTGTGTAAAATTTCTTTGTGTCTAAAGTATTTTCTTAAAATGTTTTATGAGATTTTGTAAAATGAAAGAGAAAAAGTCAAATAAAAATATTATAAAATAAAAATATTATTAAAATATAATAATTTAATTTAATTTTTATTTTGAGATTTAAAAAAATTGAATTATTTTTTATATTTTGTTTGAAAATTTGAGAAAGTTGTAATGATTAAATAATGATTTGATAAAAAATTGAATATTTGAAATTGAGAAGTATCATATTTGTATTTTAGTAGCTTTTGGATGTTGATATGAGACCATCTCAATATCCAAACGGAGCCTTAGAGTAACTATGTGCGTCTATTTTTTTAGGATAATAATATATTTACTCCTCCTTTATTACTGTTTTACTACCTAAATATTTTTTCTCCTTTTGTTATTTGAATTTAGATTAAAAATCTTAGAACATGACTTTTTTTTGTATAATATAGAAGAAAATAAATCCAATTAACTAATGTAATCATGTAATTTAATTAAAAATAAATTCAATTTTATAAAACTTGATATTTTGCTCTTTGAGTCAATTTTTATAAAATTAAATTTATTTTTAATTAATTTAGATTGATTAAATTTGTTTTTTTCTAACATTATTTTGTTTTTCTTAAAATCGCCTTTTTTGTTAATGTTTTAAAAATCGTCTTATGGTGATTGGTAGCCCGAATTTTGTCGTATGCTTTCACAGGAACCTAAACTCTGCTACTTAAAAACTCCCTTGAAATTTCCCATCCAAAATAAATTTGAGCAGTGCATGCACCCAATGACCCAACCTCGTTTCAAATTGTGCAGTCGAGTTCTATTCCCGCAACCTCTCTTCCCAGCCAGGCCCATTGGCCATCCTCGCCTGTCGCCTCTTGGCACTTTCCGTCACGCCGAAAGAAAGAATGCCAAGCTCTTCTTTATGATTCCAATTCTCCGCAGGCTATCAAAATCAGTGCCGGCCATAGACCCGCTCTCGAAGTTTATGGACTCGTCCAGCTTCTTCGGAGGCTTTCGGAGACTCGCCGCCTTGGCCCAGCAGCTCCGCCTCTACAAGGCTCCGCCTACCCTCGAGGACATCGACGAGCAGTGCCTCGAAGAAACCGCTGGAAAAGTGGTTTCCCAGGTTGGTTTTCCGGAATCGGCCACTCCAATTGCGCAAGATCCAGAAAGTTTTAGACCCAAGAGAGCCGCTGTTTTGGTCTGTCTTTTTGAAGGGGATGCTGGGGATCTGCGCGTGGTTCTCACGAAACGTTCTTCGAGGCTGTCCACTCATTCCGGTCAGTGGTGTCGGACACATCTTTTTGTTGGTTCCTGAGAAAAAAATGCGGAAGGAAAGAAATGGAGAAAAAAAATTGAGTCTTGTGTTGGGCTTTTTGGTTTGAATTTTGTTTTTTCACCCCAATTGTGTTTAGTTGTTGTATAAAGACAACATCAAATGGGAAGTTTTCTCTGAGTTGGTTTTTACTTCTTTTTTTCCCTTTCCTCCATTTTATGGAGAAGTGGAACCAAACGGAAATAAACTGATGATTGTGATGTGGTTAGTGATTCAGATTACCTAATTATGTATTGGAAATTTGTTTTTGCAGGTGAAATAGCATTGCCGGGTGGGAAAGCTGACGAGGGGGATAAAGATGATGTAGATACTGCTACCAGGGAGGCGAGGGAGGAGATTGGGTTGGATCCTTCACTTGTTAATGTTGTCACTGTACTTGAACCATTCTTGTCTAAGGTATCAATTCTTTTGCATTTTTTCCATTGTCATTTTTGTAAGGCATTTGTGGTATGTCTTCAATGGAGATCAAGTGCATAACAATGTACCAATTAGGTGAATATAGACTTACTGTGTTTCCAATCATATAGCATCTTCAAATTTTTCAAAAAATGGTGTGTACAATTCTCAATGTCGAAGTTGAAGTTTTGCATAATCAGTTAGGAAAGACTAGTGCTTACAATCAAAATCTGAGTCACTGGATGTAGTCCAAATCATATCAGGGGAACTATGCTTGTATTGAACCGTCAGATTTTTATTTTCAAGGTTGAGCGGTTGGTGAGCTTTCTCAGAATCTCAGGTTTGCAGAATTCTGAAGTGTCAACAGAATTCAAGCCTCATGAGTAATTGTCATTTTGTTATATAAGTAATTATCATTTTAAATTTCATGATTCAACCTTCAACTTCTGGTGATGGCTTCATAACTTACATGAGTTATGATCATCAATGATTTCACCTTTTGCCCTTTTGACTACCATGTATGATTTTTTTTTCCCTGGTAAACTACATTTACAAGTGAGGTTGTCATAGAATAAAGTTTTAACTCTGAATCACATGCGAGTCTGTGACAAATTGTATGTTAAGTATGCATTAGGTTCTCTCCCATTTGATGGTTCCGTTACCATTGTTTTCTATGCAGCACCTCCTGAGAGTTGTTCCTGTTATCGGCATACTTAATGAAAAGAAAGCATTTAAGCCTGCTCCAAATCCTTCTGAAGTGGAAGTAGTTTTCGATGCTCCCTTGGAAATGTTCATCAAGGTTTTTCTCTTAAGCTCCATTTATTGAGCAAGGATTAAATATATTTTTTAATAAGTAGACTAAAAAAATTACAGTTTTTTTTCATTATTATCTTTGATGTACTCTTTATAATATATTTGATTCAGGATGAAAATCGGAGAGCAGAGGAGAGAGAGTGGATGGGGCACAAGTATCTCATTCATTTCTTTGACTATGAAACAGAAAACAAGAAGTACTTGATATGGGGTTTTACTGCGGGTATCTTGATAAGGGCTGCATCAGTTGTATTTCAACGGCCACCAGCTTTTGTGGAACAGAAGCCCCCTTTCAAGATTCCTAGAGTTCTTGGAAAAGATACACAATGATACCTTAAATCCGAGGAAGGCTCCTAGAGTTCTTGGAAAAGATACACCATAACACAATTGAGAATCATCTTTCCTGCAACAATGTCCTCCGCAACCTGCAGTTGTTGGACTAGTATAACTAACTTCAGTCGATTGATGTGTAAACCAAAGTGGCTGAAACACTTCAGACTGGAGGAGTTAACCCATATCTAATGTCGAACAGATCTTCGCCGAGTCTCCACAATTCACCTTTCTTCAGGTCAGTTTGTCTACGGCTTGAGAATTTTCTCGACCGTGAGCCATTGCAGGACTTGGTCTCAAGCACAAAGATCTTATCCAGTTTTTCATTAACACAAGGTTCTCTTTTGTTATCCCGTCCAATGATTGATAAAATATATAGAATGAAAATAAGTGAATATAGAAAATACTGAGGGTAAGAACATAGAAGAAAAATATATATAGCATTACGACAGTACCATTGGTGTACATGTAATAAAATTATGGGACAGTTGTAGTCAGTGTGATATAGAGAATATAGTATTGCACAAGATATTGGGGATTACTGATAATAAAAGTTTACCAAGAATCTTCAATTTAAAGCAAGAATTGAATTAGTTTGTGTTTGGTAAGTGAAGTAGTTGACTACTTAATTACTATTCGCTACCATTCATAAACAGTTTGTTATTAGTTACAAACTATTCATTATTTTTTCATTACTATTTACTATTTTTTTATTACTATTCACAGATCATATGATATCACTTCAGCATCCAAACATAGCGTTACAAGTTAAGAGAAACTGAAGCTGCTGGCCTGTTCTTTTTCTCTTCTTGTTATTTAACGAAGCTTTTATGAATTGTGAATCTCTTGTTTGCCTAATGGCTAATGAAACAAAAAGCACAAACACCCAATTGCTAATACAAAGAAAAAAGAAAACGCAAAAGAAAAACAGCTTCCCCATTTAGACCAGTAAGGATGGAACCATCCATTTTCTTCCCAAGGGATATTAATGAAGTTTCTGATTGTAGCTGTCCTACAAGGAAAAGATTAGTTGGTGGGGAAGGATGATGGCATCTGATGTTTTTGTTATTTGTAAACAAAGAACCACACTCCCACCAGCTAAAGCCGGCCTAATAAGAATACGGAAGGAGTAGGATATAAAATAATAAGAATAATGTTACTATGCTTTCTCGTTTTATCTCTTCATTTTGATAGTTCATTATTTAATTTTTTTAAAATTTTTTTAGTCATTAATTAAGAAAGTGATTATTAATATATTGATTTTTTTTTTAAAAATGTTTAAAGATATTAAAAAAATATGAAAAGTAAAAATAAAAAAAAAGATAATTTTGCCTAGCTGACGCCTAGTATCGCTCACATAATAAATGCCCTACTTTTTTGTTTTTTTAAAGGAAAATACTAAGTAATTGTTCCCTCAATTTCACCATGTATATTTAAGAAATAAACAATATGATTACTAGTAAATATGTAGATTCTTTTTTTAAAATATTTAAATATTTTTTAAAATTATTATTAAAAAAATAAAAATACAATAGAAGCACGCCTAGTGTACATGCTCGGCTGCCCTAGCATTGTCTTTTTGTGGTATGGTCGTAGACAGACGGTCACCCATCCCTACATATACAGATGAATGTTGAAACTTGAATCCATCCGCTGTTAGGACGGCGATAATCCGCTGTTGGGGCGGCGATAAAGGGTGATGTAATAGGTATAAATACCATCTGTCCTAAGACTAACTGACGTTGGCATCCCCCGTGCCTAGCAAGTATGTGGGGTTCACCCTATTTGATAACAACAAAGAGATTAATGTTTGTGCGTTAAGATAATTCTCAAAATTCTTTATAATTTTATTATTAAAACATCACTCAAATATAAAATGTACCTATAGTACATTTTGATTTTAATTTTACTTTGATTTTGTTTAAAAATGCACTTGTAGTAACTTGAGGGGGCTAACTAGCATTTTTATTTTTTAATTTCAAAATCTTTAATTTTTTCATCTAATCATTGTTTAAATATAAAAGTCAATATAATAAAAATTATATTATTTTTTAATTTTAAAACATTTTATTTTTATTTTTTCTTTCTGTCATTTCAAATCTTCCCTCAAGTTATTTCACAAAATTTTGAAATGTCGAGTGGACAAAAACATGTCCTCGATGAGGAAAGGTAAATATTATGTTAACAAAAAGATTATACATAATCAATCTCACGAATTGACATTTTTTAATATAAAAATTTTTTTAGACATAAACTCCATATCCCTACACACCACTTAAAAACATAAGATTTTACTTTTTTTTTATCTAAAATATGAAAATAAAAAAATAAAATTATATATTTTTAAATAATGTGTAAGGTTACTACAATTCTGTATAGTGTAGCTGTTGATATAAAATAAGGAAAACACTACTATGCCCACTTTATTTAACACCTCTATTTGACTGTTGGTCAATTTTTTTTTTTTTTTTTACTTAATGATTAAGGAAGTAATTTTAAATATATTGATGTATTTTTTTTATTTTTTGAATGTATTTAAATATGTTAAAAAAATGTGAAAAAAAAAAAAAAAACTTTTTACGCTGGGGCAGTACGCCAGCAGTCAAGTTGGGCGGCATAATAGTCGCACCCATGAAATAAATCAAACGGATTATATCAGCTCAACTTTTCGGTGCATTGATTTGTTACAACTATTTAAAGAAGAGAAGAAAAGACAAAAAGTACGCTGAAAAATGGGCTCAAACAACCTCGTCGGAGTGCTAGAAAGGCTCCAAACGTTGGCTCAAAATGCGGGTATTCGCAATCCTCGTCCGCCAGCGGATGCTACGAATTCGTCACAACAAAGGATCGGATCGAACAAGACCAAGCGAGCTGCAGTTCTGGTCTGTCTCTTCGAAGGTCCCCAGGGCGATCTTCGTGTCATTCTAACCAAGCGAGCTTCGACCCTCTCTTCCCACTCTGGTCCTAGGCCTTAACTAAGTTTGCAGTTTAGTTTTGAATGTGTTTTGGGGTTCTATGCTAGAAAAAGAAAGTGGGTTTTGTGTTTTGGTTGCAGGTGAAGTTTCCTTGCCGGGCGGGAAGAGGGAGGAAGACGATGCTGATGATGTAGAGACGGCGCTGAGGGAGGCTAAGGAGGAGATCGGCCTGGACCCTTCGCTTGTCAATGTTGTTACCGATCTCGAACCATTTGTGACTAAGGTACATGTCATGCTTTTCAATTTGACCATCACTCGTCTATGTAGCTTTGCTTTGCAATTTGGTCATCACTAGAATGATGAAAGAGGCTTTTTCCATTTGTGTTGGGAATATTATTTTTTTTAGCAGAAATGCATTCTACACTCTATACCTGTTTCTCACTGGAACTGGTTTCCTATGCGCAGAATGGTGTGGCAGTGGTTCCTGTGATTGGCATACTATCTGATAAGAAAGCATTCTGTCCAATTCCAAACGCTGCGGAAGTTGAAGCAATATTCGATGCTCCCTTAGAAATGTTCCTCAAGGTCTTACTCTTGTTTCAATTCTCAATTTAGTCTGGACTTCTTTGACGAAATTAGTCTTAAAGAAATATCTTCGTGACATTTGTTTTCATCACTTTCATGGCAATAGGATGAGAATAGGAGAGCAGAGGAGAAAGAATGGATGGGAGACCAGTATCTATTACATTACTTTGATTACGAGTCAGAGAATAACAAGTATGTGATATGGGCTTTAACTGCCGGAATCTTAATTAAGGCTGCATCAATCGTCTTCCAGCGTCCACCGGCGTTTCTTGACCGGAGACCTAACTTCTGGAACAGAGCTGCTGACAGCAACGCTACTTCATAGATCCAAAGCAATTTTGATGGGTCTTTTTACCATGTTACTCTCACCCGTGTACTTCAAATAATCAACAACGCTTAAATAACCGGAATGATCGTTTGTGAAATAAATGAATTTTTAGACAAGAAAATGAAGTATTTATATTTTCTCCATCTCCTTTCTTTTTCCTCCTACTACAATACTGCCGGTCTATTGTGTACTAGATGCTCTTGCTTTTCTGTAGAGTGTAGAAAGTAGACCATATATCTTTTTTTTTAGTAGCAGACACCGTCGAAATGCTACAAAATGCAACATGCCTTTTTATTTAAATTCTAGAAATAGTAGAACTGCAACAATCATTTTACCAAGTCAAACCCCGAAACTGTGTATTGTGTAACATCGAACGGATAAAATAATTATCTGCTTTTTATCGATGGGGGCGTGGTCCCTAAAAGTTGTTTGCACCGAAGTAGACCATGTATTACGAATAATGGATGCCCAAGTATTCGTTAGATCATTGTGTTACTAACTTCATGAGATCATCTTTTATTTTTTTAGGAAAGTGTTTACAGATATGTCAAAAACCTGAAAAGCCATGTTGCCAGCAGATGCTAGCAAATAGACGAATGAATTTTTACATATTTCTGCTGACTAATCGAGATCTCACTTACTACAGGGTTCCTTGACCTGGTAATAGTTGGCAAATTCCATAAGCTCAGAAGAGAAACCTCAACGTGAATTGGTTTGGTGGTTGATGTGTGCATATTAATCAGTGTCACAAGCTCATTTATAAAAGAACGTATATGCCTAGAGGAAGAACGTGTCCTTGAATGGATTTTGGCAAAACTATTGACAGAACACTATACATATGGATTGTTCAACTCCACAATCCCCAATACTACTGCTGTAAAGTTTGATATCATGGAAATAGTTCTGAGTTTTGCTAGTGGGGAAGGAAAATGGAAATGCCCGCAAAATATTAAATAAAGCAATAATCTGTTGAACAAAACTTATATAGATACCTCCCTCAGCCAAACACCTCATAGAATTTTTCAATGACAAGTAAACCTGAGTCGATAGACTCCAAAGGATCCTTCCGAAGGCGGTGTCTTAAGCAGTTAGGAATCACAGTAGCAATATCCTCCGAGCTTACTTTATCTCTTCCCTTGAGAGCAGCTAGGGCTTTTGCAGCTCTATTTGTCACAATGTCTCCTCTCAACCCATCAACATTCAGCTCTGAACAAACCTTAGATATTTTCACCTTGAAATCATGATCAATCTGAACGGAAGGGAGAGAACTTCTAGCTGAGGTAATTTGCTGTTGAAGCTTTTCTTGCTCCGCCTTGTAAGATTCCCTGAATTCCTTGGGGTTTCTGTCAAACCGAGCTCTCTCCTCGACAATCTTGACCCTCAGCTCTGCATCCCTGACAGTCCCCACTTGTGCATGCATTCCAAAACGATCAAGCAGCTGTGGCCTGAGCTCCCCTTCTTCCGGATTGCCTGAGCCGATGAGAATAAACCGAGCAGGATGTGAAATTGAAATACCCTCTCTCTCCACTGTGTTCCAACCTGAGGCAGCAGAATCCAACAAAACATCCACCAAGTGGTCATCCAAAAGATTAACTTCATCCACATAGAGAATCCCCCTATTAGCTTTAGCCAGAAGACCAGGCTCAAATGCCTTGACACCCTCAGTAAGGGCTTTCTCTATGTCAATTGTCCCGCAGACCCTATCTTCTGTAGCACCCAGAGGCAAATCAACCATGTTGATTTTGGCCAATACAACTGGTAGTTTCTCTCCTTTCATAGTGCTTTCTCTGACTTCCATGCCCATGGATTCTGGATCTTCTGGATCTGAATTATATGGGTCACCAGCTACTACCTTGATTTCTGGAAGCAAATCAACCAAGGATCTAACAGTAGTGGATTTCCCGGTTCCCCTATCGCCCATGATCATGACACCTCCGATCTTAGGATCAATGACATTTAGCAGAAGGCATAGTTTCATCTCATCCTGTCCAACAATGGCAGGAAATGGATATACTGGCCTTTGGCTTTCTTTCGCAGCAAGCTTCTGGGCCTGAAAATCATTAAGTACACTCCTTAATCCCATAAAATTCATAACCTAATCACTAAAAAATTTTTCCGCAAGCATTCTCTTTTAAGAAACGATTACTTCCTCAGGCATTATTTATCTCCCCCTTTACACAAATTGAAAAGTGATATTCAGTAACCATAAAGCCCACATCTAGAGTGCGCAAGGACCTCAAATCTTATCCAAACACTAAACAAGAACGCAGAGTAATTTGACTCGTTTCAGCAACCGATCAGCTAACATATGCACATACGGAAAAGATATCAATAAACCAAAGTTTTATCTCCAAATAGCATAAATCAAGAACACATGAAGTACCTGCTCAACGGAGCTTACGTCAGTGGCAACATTTGTAACTGCAACATGGAATTGAGACCTCCCCCTCTTACCATGAATCCCAATCCCTCCATAAAACTTTTTGCCATTACTCTGCCCTGAAAACCCACAATTACCAAAATCAACACAGTCCACTAAAAAAACTAAATGCCATTTCTTAGCATGATGGAAAACAACTAAAAATCAACAAAATCTGAAAGATTAGAGTGCAGAAGAACCATAGAAGAACTGGTCTGTCGCATAGGTTCTCAATACGAAAATGTACACGCCCAAAATTGGTTCAGAAACTGAAAAAAGAATGAAGTGGGATTTAGTTTCTTTATTCAGTAATGTACCTGGAGTTAAAGTGAGAGAGGGAGCAGAAGGCTTGGATGTGGGAGAAGAGAGGAGCCGAGAAGCCAAGATTGCCTTTGAGGAAGTCCCCAGTACTGAGGCCATGGGAATTGTAATTGTTAATGGGAGTAGTCTGTGTCGCAGTGTATGAGTTTCTCGACCTTCACAGATTGACGTGGTTTCTTATTGGTTCGTTAGGTTGTGGATAAGATAGATTGATTTCTATGGAACCGTTTCTCCTATGTCTTTGCCTCTTTCTCACATTCCCCTCATGAAATTATTAAAAACTACATTAAAATAACGATAAAAGAAATAAAATGTTTTTCATTATACTTTTTTTTTTTTTTACTTTTTTTCATTATCCTTATAAATTTATAATCGTTATACTTCTATCATTTCCTAATATCATATGAAATAATTGACTAATAAATAATAAACAATTAACAAATATAGTCATTTAACAAAATGATGGGAAATAATGATTAAAAATTTGTTATATTATTATGCAGAAAGAAATAGTCACAAACTCAAAAGGTAAAGGAAACCCGTTTGTTTTCGGAGATGAGATGAGATGAGTTAAGATTAAAATTAAAAAGTTAAATAAAGTATTGTTAGAATATATTTTTTAATATTATTTTTGTTTTGGAATTTGAAAAAGTTGAATTGTTTATTTTATTTTGTATTGGAAGTTGGGAAAGTTGTAATAATTAGATAGGATGAGATGAGATGAGATGAGATGTTTTTCCAAAACAAATGAGGAAAAAAGGGTTGAATTTAAATTAAGTCGCCATTATTTAATTTAAAAAAGATTAGGCACCTGTATATTATCATCTCTCAAAACTCGTAACAATGATGATTAAAAATATAATACAAATAATTAAATTTATCTCTTTTCATTAGCTTAAATTTTTAGGATAAGTAGTGATTTCACATGGTATCAGAGAAGAGGTCTTAAGTTCGAATCCTAACTATTCACTCTATCTCATTTAATAAAAGGATAATGATAGGCTTACTACTTCCTATCACTCATTTACTATTCCAATGAAATTGTATACTTTTTAATTTTTTCTTAATAATTAAGGATCTTAAAAAAATATTTAAAATAAAATAATAAAAAAAATAAAAATCTTAAATACACTATAAAATAGTAAAAGAGTGGTAAGAAGATAATAAGCCTATTATTATCCTTCGTGCACTTGTGGAGCTTTACGAAACTGTTCTTGTGGAGCAATGCGTGTTTTTTTTGGAATATAGACAGAGACAACATATAATGCAGTTTCTTATGGGTTTGCATGAAAGATTTTCACATGCAAGGGGTCAAAATTTATTAATTGACCAATGCCACCTATTGCAAAAGTTTTTTGCTTAGTCTTGCAAGCTGAAGAAAAACAGTTTGGAGGGCCTCTATTAGTTCTCCTGTACAAGTGAGGCTGCAGCATTTCTGAGCAAGGAGATCGAATCTGCAAGATTCACACCAGCAAGGCCACCTAATAGAAAAGAAAAGATGGTTTGCTCTCATTGTGGTTTAACTAATCACACAGTAGATAAGGGTTATAAAATTATGGATATCCACCGGATTTTAAGCAAAATAACTCCACCTTTCGGCACAAAGGAAAAGTCTCCTTAGCAAATCAAGTTACAAGCCAATCAACGAGTACCGCTCTTGATACTCCATCTTTAATAATGCCTCTCTCTCAAGAAGAATATCAGAAATTGCTGACCTTAATTCACTCACAACGTACAAGTTCTAACGAACATATTCACCAAGTTGCCAATGCTTCTTCCAATATCTCTCAAATTCAAAATTAATGTTCAGGTGTCATTCAATCTGGTTCTAATATTGTCTCTTCAATTTTTTCTTCCAACACTAGCCCTTTGACTTTCTCTTGCAATTCTTGGATTATAGACACGGCTGCCACTGACCACATAGTCCACTCAATTACTTTCGTTACTTCCATCATTACCATATTAAATGCCTCTGTTAAACTTCCAAATGGAACTACAGTCAAAGTAACTCATCTTGGTATAGTCAGACTTACAAATGATCTCATTCTGACAGATGTTTTTGTGTACCCTCTTTTTCATATAATCTACTATCGGTTAGCAAATTGACTCATTGGTAGAAATGTGGTTTCATTTTCTTACATGAGTCATGTTTTATTCAGGGTCTTACTCCATGGAAGATGATTGGAAAGAGTAGAAGAGAAGTTGGCCTATATCTACTGCAAGAGCCCTTTGTTAGTGTTGTTAAGAATGTTATTTCTCATTCTAGTTCTGTAAATTCTATTTCAGTTTCACAATATGAACTTTGGCATAATTGTTTAGGTAATCCTTCATTGTCTAGATTGTCCCTAGCTTGTAGCTAAATCTGTACTTAGTGTTTCGTTTTCAAGCAAAAACATTGATCATTGTGGTGTATGTCCCTTAGCTAAACAAAAACGATTATCTTTTCCTTGTAACACATGACTCTTCTTTTCCATTCTATCTACTCCATTGTGATATATGGAGTTCATTCTCTATTCCTATTCTTCAAGGTTTTAGATATTTTTTTTATATAATAGTCTATGATCATTCTCAATCAACTTGGGTTTATCTTCTAAAGTCCAAATCACATGTCAAATAAGTTTTTGTTTCCTTTGATTACATGGTAACTACATAATTTCATACAAAATCTATTGTGTTAGAAGTGACAATGCTCCAAAACCTTGCATGACATAAGTTTTTAGCTATAAAAGAATCATTCATCAACCTCTTGTGTTGAAACTCCTCAACAAAACTCTATTCTTGAAATGTAAACACCAACATCTGCTTAATGTGGCTAGAGCTTTAAGGTTTCAATCCAATCTTCCTTTACAGTTTTGGGGCAACTGCATACTTACTGCATGTTATCTTATTAATCAAATAGTTCTGCTACATATAGGCACATGTGCGGAGGTAATGTGCACGCCACTAACACGGCATTTTGCCACATCAGTGCTTATATTATTTTAAAAAAATGAAAACGGAGGAAGAAGAAAGAAAAACACAGTGCCCATTTCCATCCATACACAGACTGCTAAGAAAGAAACCCATTTCGCGTTCCTCAAGAGTTTGCCTCTCAATTTCTCTTACACTTCAAACCACTCAGAAAATGAATCTTGACTCCATCGGTAATGCCTCTCTCTCTCTAGAACTTTTTGGTTAAATATTGGTGGAAACCCATTTGGGTTACTTTCTATGGAAACCTCTTTTAAAAACCTCAGTTTGACTCTAATATGTGTGCGTCCCTTCAATGCCTTCATTTCACTTCCTTTTCTCTTTAGTTGGTTTGTTTTTTCCCAAGACTCCTTGAGAACAAATCCTGCAAGGGGCTTAGGGTAACAATAATGAAACACACCATTTCATCAGAAGGGATTTCTATCCCACGAGGCAAGGTATGTGCATCCTTCTAAAACCTCTCAATTCACTAAACACAGCGTGTCATTAATACATGATGGCTGGCGTGCACAAGGCCTTCCCCTTTATGCCTGCGTTTAGAGTTTTTGTTAATCGAATTCCTTCGCCACTTCCAAAATTACAAATCTCCTCATGAAGTGTTATATAACACTACCCCATCTTATACAAATCTAAAGGTATTTGGTTGCCTATGCTATGCCTCTACCCTTAGCCGAAACAGATCCAAATTTTATGCCCAAGCCAGAAAGTGTATTTTTATTGGATATCCTTTTGGAACTAAAGGATATAAACTATATGATTTATCTGACCATTCTACTTTTGTGTCTTGGGATGTTGCATTTCATGAGTCTTCCATTTTATAATATTCATCTAGTCACAAAAATTATCCTAAAACTCTTAACATTGTTTTTCCTCAATTAATTCCTGATACAAATTCTTCACATAAGCCACTAGCACCTGCACCTTCTCCTTCACCTGTACCATCTTTACAAGATAATCAACATTTCCCACCTCTTAGAAGATCATCTCGACAACACAAGATCTTAGGCTATTTGCAATCCTATCAATGTAATTTGGCTTCAGCTTCTACCCCTTCTACATATTCTGTAGGCTTTGAAACTATACAACCAGGTAAACAATACAACCTTTCTGATGTTATTTCTTAGTCAAAATTGTCTACTTGTCATTGTGCATTTAGTATCTCCATTTCTTCTCATATTGAACCCACTTTTTATCATGAAGCTATTAAGCACTCTCATTAGAGAGATGCTATGTCTGTAGAACTCTTTGCCCTTGAAGAAAACCAAACCTAGCTTCTTACTTCTCTTCTTCCTAATAAACACCCTATAGGTTGTAAGTAGGTATATAAAATAAAATACAATGTTGATGGATCTATTGAGAGATATAAGGCAAGATTAGTTGCCAAGTGATTTACTCAACAACAGGGCTTAGATTTTTTTGAGACATTTTTTCTAGTTGCCAAAATGGTGACAGTTAGATGATTGTTATCCCTGGCTACTATCCCTAGCTGGCACTTAGTGCATTTGGACATAAACAACGCTTTATTATATGGTGATTTGGATGAGGATGTTTACATTGCCTGGTTATATCCAAAACGGGGACAATCGAGTATGCAAATTGCAGAAATTCTTATATGGACTGAAACAAGCTTCCCGATAGTCCCACATCTACAAGTTGCTCATCGAATACTTAGATATGTCAAGAATGGACCTAGCCAAGGCTTGTTTTTCTTGGCATCATCTCATATTCATCTTAAAGCTTTTACTGATTCTGATTGAACTAGTTGCCCTAAAACTAAAAGGTCTATATCTGGTTACTGTGTTTTCATTGGAGATTCATTAATTTCTTGGAAATTATCAAAACAAAAGACAATTTCCAGGTCATCTGCTGAAGCAGAATAAAGATCTATGGTTGTTACTATTTGTGAGATTAGATGGCTTTTAGCTTTGCTTCATGACTCTGCTCAAACTCATTCTAAGGCTGTATTACTTTTTTGTGTCAATCAAGCAGCATTACACATAGATGTTAATCCCGTTTTTCATGAGCACACTAAACATATCGAATTAGATTGTCATTTGGGAGTCGTTTAAATTAAGAAACACTCTCAACTCATTTAATCTCATCATTACAATTTTCTTAAATTTCTACACAAAATATAATAAATAATTCAACCTTTTCAAATTTCAAAACAATAATATTATTAAAAAATAATATTCTAACAATATTTTGTTTAACTTTCATATAAAATTATCTCATTTCATCTCACTATCTTAACAACTCTTTAATCAAAGAAAAAAAATCCAAGCTAGTCTCTTACGCACACTCCATGTTCCATCCAATCATCAGATTGCAGACATGCTCACAAAACCTTTGGGCTCTCCGCCTTTTCATTCATCCTTCGAAATGAATGTGCATAATATATACACATCGTCATTTTGAAGGGGACTATTGCCGAATGTATTTTGTACACGTAAGCATATGAGGGGCAGGCAGTTAGCTTGTATTTTGTTCTTGTAAAGAACCTTTGTGATTTACCGCCAAAATCTGCAACTAGTATAAAAGTAGAGTTTTGGGGCTTTGTATTACTTACGGAAAATAATTTAGAAAAAGTTCTCATTGCTTCGAGTCTTCTTCCTTTTGTAACAAGGATGGTATTATAAGATATGTAATTTTGAAATCGTTTTATTACCCGTCATCTTCACATATTATACATTATATTTATTTATTTAATTTTTAAATTTTATTTAGTTTTATTCTTCTTAAATTAATTAAATTTTTTTATTTATCATCTATTGATCATATATTTAGTAAGAGAAAAAAATTAAAAAATTAAAAAAATTATGTTTAGTATATGAAATAAAGATGATGAAGAGATTTTTTTTCATTTTAAAATCGGGTACCCGTCCGATACAGTGTCACGCTGTCAGTCATACCATACGGGAGATGATAACAAAAAGAAAAGAAAAATGCTACTTATGTAAAAAAAAAAAAAAAAAAAATTAATGTTAAACTCTGTTCCTTTTCAAAATAATTAGGCGAACGCGAGGCTTGCCCACTATTCTTCAAAAATCTCTTGGAACTTCAAAACTATAAATACAGAGCTCATTCGTACTGAATCTTTCAGTTCTTCTCTGCCTAAAAGCTCCCATTGCACAATTTCCTTCGACTCAAACAGAGATCGTTCTCATTTTCTCCCACAGCAAAACCAGGCAATGTCTCTCTCTCTCTCTCTGAATGCGGAAGCTACGGATATAACTGTCGTAATACTAGATTCCATATCTTGTAGTTTATTACCTTGGCTTTTTCGATTTATAAGTGATGCGCTATTATTCTGATATGAGAAAATCGAAAATTGAATTTGTTGCCGTTCGTTTGGTTCTATTGATATGTTTCACTTAACTTCTGGTGAGTTCGCATATCGATTAGAGTTGTGAGCGAAAGTGATTTTGAAATTCGTACTTCTATTGGCGCAATGTCGTGAGATTTTGGCAATAGATTCAAGTCTGGTTGTTTTAGCTTATTCTCCTTTTATTCAACGGATTTGTCGTTAAGTATTCCGTGGTGAAATCTATTTCATTAGTAAATAACAGTTCACTACAGCCTTTCAGCGTCACTCCGGTTCCTTTGAATCAAAACTTCTCTGGAAACTAACTCCACTGCTTAAACGTTAGATTTATTTTTTCCGTCGTGAATTATCTTTCACATTTCACTTCGAAAACATGATTAACTAAAGAGAAAGTATTAACTTATATTCCTTATTCTTGATTCTGAACATTACATAGCTTTATACACATACAAGTCAGTATTAGAAAGGAAACTAATAAAGGAAATGAATGCTGGAAGTCAACTGAATATTTACACATAATTACAAATCAGGAAAGGATTGTTTCCATATGTATGAGGCCACAATTGAGGGAGAGATTTGTAGCTGGACGTGAGGAGCGATGGATGCCTTAACTGAAGGAGCAATGCACGTTGTTAACTTATCATGCCCCCGCAAGATTGACTGGCCGTTTGAGGACACCAATCTTGGTTCGATGAGTGTGGAAGTGTAGACGCGGTAATGGTTTGGTAAGTGAGTCAGCAAGTTGATTAGAGGTATGGACGTGGGAAACTCGGAGACGACCTGTAGCAACTTGATCACGAACGAAGTGGAAGTCAATGGCGATGTGCTTCATACGGGAATGGAAAACCGGGTTGGCACAAACGTACGTAGCACTTACGTTGTCACAATAGATGACTGGAGTGGGGGATATTGGTACACGCAGTTCTTGGAAGAGATTCATTACCCAGTTTACTTCAGCAGCAGTAGAAGCGATGGCCCTGTATTCGGCTTCAGTAGATGAACGAGCAACTGTCTTTGCTTCTTAGAGCTCCAGGAGATAGGATTGGTGCCAAGAAAAAGGACATAACCAGAAGTCGAAGTTCGATCATTAGGATCTCCCGCCCAGTCGGCATCCGCAAATGCATGTAGTGTCTGAGGAGAGTTTGTGCGAAGCATGATACCATATTCGAGAGTTCCCACCAGATAGCGAAGTAAGCGTTTGACTGCAGACCAATGAAGGGTGGATGGAGAGTACATGAACTGAGATAGCTTATTGATGGCAAAGGAGACATCTGGTCGTGTCAAGGAGAGGTATTGTAGCGACCCAAGTGTTTGACGGTACAGTGTAGCATCGGTTGGTGGAGAGCCATCAGATAATTTGAGAACTTCAATAGTGGCAAGAGGAGTGGAGACAGCCTTGGCATCTGCCATGTTGATGCGATGCAAGAGGTCGGTGATGTATTTCCTTTGGGATAGAAACAAGCCATTAGAGGTAAAATGAGCTTCAACCCCAAGAAAATATGAGAGATTACCGAGGTCCTTGAGAGAGAATCGTTTGGCAAGAGTGTTGATAAAGTGATTCACATGCGCAGCGGAGGAACCAGTGATGATGATATCGTCAACGTAAACCAGTAGATAAATGACTGAGGTGGAAGAGTGAAGCATGAATAGAAAGGTGTCGGACTGAGAGTTTGTGAAGCCTTCCGAGAGAAGAAAATTGCGAAGCTCATGGTACCATGCACGAGGAGCTTGTCGAAGCCCATAGATGGCCTTGCGAAGGTGACATACATGATCAGGAAAATCAGAGTGAGTAAAGCCAGGTGGTTGGTCCATGAAAACTTCATCAGATAAGGATCCCTGCAAAAAAGTGTTGTTCACATCCAGTTGGCGAATGGACCAACGGTTAGACACGGCAAGAGTAAGTAATATTCTAACTGTTGCTGGTTTAACAACAGGACTATAGGTTGCAGAGAAATCGATCCCAGGTCTTTGATGAAAGCCTTTTGCCACTAAACGAGCTTTATAACGAGCTATGGACCCATCAGGATTCCTCTTAATTCTATAGACCCACTTACAGCCAATAACATTTTGTGTGGTAGTTCGGGGAACAAGTGACCAAGTGTGATTAGAAAGTAAGGCATTGTATTCATCGCTCATGGCTTGGCGCCATGAGGAGTGTTGCTGGGCTTGTTTAAAAGTGGAAGGCTCAGAGGTGGGAGTGAGGGTGGTATGAAGATCAAGGATCTGTTTGGGCTTGGTAATGTGATTACGCAGCCTGGTATTATAGGGATGAGTTTCGGCAGGAATGGAGGAGGGAGGACTTACCTGTGAGGGAGGACTTACCTGTGAGGAGTTGGTTGCATCCCAAGTTGGAGACGTGGAGAGAGAGCCTGTGCATGAGATGTCCTGATTCAAGGAGTCAGTCCTGCAAGGAGGCGAGACATCACAAGGGTTGGTAAAGGATTGAGTGAAAGGAAGGATAGGTAACTTAGAGATATTGGGAGAAGTGGCTGGAATGGACTCTTGGGTAGTATCTTGAGGTGATTCGAATAACCAAGTAGCAGAGGATGGCAGAACTGGTAGGGACTCAGTGCTCGATGTGTTGCTCTGAAAAGGAAAGATAGTTTCCACAAAAATGACATGCCGAGATATGAAGAGTTTATTTGTGGAGGGATCAAGACACATATAAGCATGATGGGAGGTTGAGTAACCAACAAAGACACAAGGACGAGATCGGGGTTGGAGTTTATGAGCGGAGTAAGGTCTTAACCATGGGTAACACAAACAACCAAATATTTTTAAGTATAAATAATTGGGTGGCTGTTTGAAGAGCTGGTGGAAAGGAGATTTGTTGTTGGTTACTGGAGAGGGCATGCGGTTGATGAGATAAACGGCAGCTTGAAAGGCTAAGGACCAGTATTTGAGTGGAATAGATGCATGATGGAGCAAAGCAAGAGCTGTTTCAACCACATGGCGATGTTTACGCTCAGCAGTGCCCACATGTTCAGGGGTATGAGGGGGTGATTTTAAATGTTGAATTCCAACCCGAGAGAGAAAGTGACCAAGGCTGGTGGCTTCACCACTTCCATCAGTATAAACAGTTTTAATCTTTGTAGAAAAATAATTTTCGACAAGGATTTTAAAGCGTTCAAATACGGAAGTAACATCGGATTTATTTGTTATTGGATAAAGCCAAGTGTATTTGTTGAAGTAATCCACAAATATAACATAATAACGAAAATTATCAAAGGAAGGGAGAGGAGCAGGCCCCCAAACATCCATAAACAAAGTTTCCAATGGTTTCGAACAATTTAAGGAAGAAAGACCAAAGGGAAGTTTGTGACTCTTATTACAAAGACATGCATTACAAGAGTTAGAAGGTGAACTGGTCTTAGACAATGGTAGTTTATGAGAAGCAATAATTTGATGAAGAATTTTAGAGGATGGATGACCGAGACGACTATGCCAATGACTGACAGTAGGAGAAGAGGAGCTGGAACATATTGCTGTGTGAGTGGAGAACTGTGGGGACGAGAGTGATCTGTTTATTGAAGTCGGCCACTCATACACATTTCCTCTACTCTGGCCTCGCACCAAGGATGCCCCCGTGACTAGATCCTTCACAAGAAAGAAACCAGGAAAGAATTCAATAGAGGTGTTATTGTGTGTGCAAAACTGAGAAACAGAGAGAAGGTTTTTCTTAATTTTGGGTGCACACAAAACATTGTTGAGTTTGAAAGTGGTGTCACAAGAATTAAGGGTAGTGAATCCAGTATGAGTAATAGGAACGTTATTACCATCGCCAACCATAATGTCTTCATTACCACCATACTCAGAATGAATGGAGAGATTTTGCAAGTCTGAAGTAATGTGATGTGATGCTCCTGAGTCAACTATCCAACCCGGTTGATTACCTGAGTTCTCGTGAGCTGTGAAATTAGCTTGTGGCCAAGCGGAGGGTGAAGGGCGAGGCCTGCAGACTTTGGAAACATGACCAAGTTTGTCGCACAGTTGGCATACAACTCGAGATTGGTTGCCATTAAAGTTGGACCTCCAATTTTGAGTTGAATAGTTGGGCGAGAATCCTTGCGTATATGTGCTGTTGGAAGTGTTTTGGTTGCTGCGACTTCCTGGGTTGTTACCATATGAATTATGTTGAGACTGCATGTTGCTGTTCCCTAGATAGCCATTATTATTTCCTCCAAACTTTGTTTGTTTTTGAGAGGTATTGAAATAGCCACTTCTACCTTTCTTGTTATAGTGCTTCTGTGAGTATTGAGCAGTGATACCAGACTCTTCTTTTGCTGAGTCCGATTGTTTCAGACTTGTTTCATAGTCTATAAGTTTTTCCACCAATTCTTCAAATGAGATAGGTGAGTCTCTCGCACGTAGTGCAGCTTTGAGCTCTTTGTAGTCATTGGTGAGACCATTTAGTGTATGCACTACAATTTCTCCATCACTCAAGTCATGTCCAATCATAGCAAGATCATCAATAATTGTTTTAACAGTTTGCATAAATTCGGAGATGCTTTTTCCTTCTTGACTAACCTTGGTGAGTGAATCAATGAGACCAACCATCCGTGTGTTGGATCTATTAGCATAAGTAGCCTTTAACTTGCACCAGGCCTCTTCGGCATTTTTGCACCGTGACACAATTGGTGCTGCTGGTCCAGTTACTGCTGTTTGAATGGCAAGGAGCAGTAGTCGATCTTGCCGAATCCAAGCTTTATACTCTGGTTTATCAGCTGATGGACATGGATGAGTTCCATCTACAAATCCCATGAGATCATACCCAAGAAGTAAATTTGTCATTTGTGAGTTCCACATGGAATAGTTTCCTCCTTTGGAGAGTTTATGAGGAATGAGTGTGGCTGTGTTGATGGAGACAACATGTGGAGAAGAAGGATTTCCACTGCTGGACATAACCGTGACTTCACTTGAATCAGTCATGGTTGAGAATTAGTGTGAGATGAAGATAGAGCCTAGGGCTCTGATACCATAAAGAGAAAGTATTAACTTATATTCCTTATTCTTGATTCTGAACATTACATAGCTTTATACACATACAAGTCAGTATTAGAAAGGAAACTAATAAAGGAAATGAATGCTGGAAGTCAACTGAATATTTACACATAATTACAAATCAGGAAAGGATTGTTTCCATATGTATGAGGCCACAATTGAGGGAGAGATTTGTAGCTGGACGTGAGGAGCGATGGATGCCTTAACTGAAGGAGCAATGCACGTTGTTAACTTATCATTAACATCAGGCCAGATCCTTAAAATTCTTTGTAATTTTCATTTATATTTCTTGATGGTTTAAAATAAAATTGATTCATTGGTCATTTTGGGAACTCATCTTACTCTGAGTGGCCGATGGATAAAGCATCACAGTTTGGATTTGATCCCTTTCAATTCATTTTTTCTACTTCACAAATCTAAGAAAATCTAAAAGTGTTGCTTAACGTTCAATTTTTTTTTTTTTTTTGATAAGTAAGAAAACTATATTACTAAAAGAATAGGCCTAGCCCAGTATGGACAACTTAACGTTCAAATTATTTCACAGGAAAGCTTTGAGAATGAAATGTGGACAATAGTGAATCCATTTTATTTGTTCTGAGGATGGCTTGGTTTCTACGTCTTTAAATTTGTGAACTCGTTGAACTATATCTTTATTGGCATAGAACCTCGTCTTTCTCGTTTTTGAGCTTCTGGTATAATTCCAATAGATAAGACCAAAAATGATGACTAGAATTAAGATTTCTTCTATGTGCCAGCTTTTTCGTTGATGATTTTCTGCCCTTCTATGTATTGAAGATTTTTTTTCCTGCTAATTACTTTAGGATAGCTTGTTGCTTCGTTTTTGCTTCCAAGTAATATTTCTTTTATTGAAGTGTGGGAAGGTTTGTTGCAGATTCTTAAATATAGATGAAATTTATTACGGTTTTATGGTAGTAGTCTCTCATCTTTGGTCCTCGTATTATTTTAGAATTGTTAGTTAGGTCAGACGGTAATGTAGTTCTTCATTCAAAGTGCCTCCTTTCTGATTGGAATGCATATATGACAGTTTCCCGTGGTTCACAGAAGTCAGTCATAAGATTTACCTATCTTTTCAGATGGCAGAAGCACAGAAGGGAATGTCATCTATTGATCCAAAAGAGAAGAGTTCACTGCTAGGTATTCTTCACTGCCCTTCACTCACAATATAGATGGAGATTTTCAACTTAAAGAATTCTAGTCCCTTGTCAATCTATACTAGCATAGGAAACTTAGAAGTAGGAGTTCCATGCTGTGTGTATCTTCTCTTTGCAATGAATTAACAGGATTAAAGATAGTTGGCACTGTTTTTTTTTCTTTTTTGATATGTAAGATAGTTGGCACTGTTTAGATATAATATTGCATGTAGAGGGTTCCAGTGGCAAAGAGTGTCATAAAATGTTTTTAGAGTAGGCTCGAAAATCTAGGTAAGCATAAACAGGATTTATAGCACTAACGAGTACTAGAAGACCATAATCGAAGTGACCAATCCTGTATCTTGGTTACTCAAGTCCTCAGATTTGTTAAGTGTTTCACTTCAACACGCCAGTAGTTTTTTTCTTTTTCTTTTCTTTTTTAATTATATTGGCATGAATAACTCAATGAAGTCCTATGCTCCTCTATAAACAGATGAGGAAATAGGAAAGGAGTTCCTCACCTCCTGGAAATCAATGTCAGTGACAGAAGATGATGCTATGGATTTTAGCTTTGATACCGTGGCCAAAGGCAAAAAAAAGACATTCAACTTTGAGAATTTGTGAGTACTGCAAAAATTTTAAGTTATTGCAATTGGTAAAGGAGTAAAATATCAAGTCTAATGCCTGATATATTTGCTGTATAACCCTGTTGATTTGATAAGCATTGATTTTGTTCCTGAATCTTAATTTATATTTGAACTCTTCAAGTTTTGTTGACAGTATCTTCTCATGACTTCTGCTTTTTTAGGTTTCATGTGCACTATTATGCACGCCCACCCTTAGTGTATATGCTAACGTTAGTGTTTTATATGTAGCAAATTATTTTTCAACTAGGGATAGACTTCTGGAGACTAATGTATTTGTTCCTTAAACCCATAAATAAATTAATGATAATAGTTCAAGGCTGTAACTGCTGCATAATACTTATATGCATTTTTTCTTTATATACTTCAGGGATATGGATTTCAATCTGGATGGTGATTTTGACAAGTTGTCATCATTCAAAGTGGACATTTCAGACCTTGATTTCTCATGCCCACCCAAAAAAACTGCAAAACCCAAAGAAAGCTCTGAAGCAGAATCTACCAGTGGAAATTTTCAAGGAAAAAAAGGCTTTGATTTCTGTTTTGATTTTAATGAGTAAGTGGATATATCTTTCAAGACATTTTAGCCCTCTTTATTCTGGTCTAGTTTTTTTCTATCTGGATTCTAGATCAGGAAAACGAGTGAACTTCTAATTTGAATTTCAGACTTGCTTACCAGTCATATCTTGTTTCAATTTAGGTTGGGTGGTTTCAATTTTGACTCGAACATACTGAAAGAAGATAAGAATTCTCAAAAGACGTCAGAAAGAAAAGGAGTTGCTTCAGAGCTAAGTCAGTGTCAAGGTTCTAAATTGAAACTGAGTGAAGATAATGCTGCATGTGATGATAGCTTAAGCATGAAACTTCCAGCTTGCAAGAGTGTGGTCACTTCAAAGGTTGAGACCTCAATAGTTGTTCAAGGGGATCTTAATTCTAGTAATGATCATTCAACGTTTGAGAATTTGCCTGTGTCACATGGGCGAGGAACTTCTACATTGCAAACAATACTTAGGAGTACAGAAGATACTGATCAAGAAAACTGCTTGTCTGAGAAGTCAACATTTGCAGATCCTTATCCTCAGCAGGTCAAACCTGATTTACCAATCCAATCTGTTCGTGCAAATTATCCAAATCAAGATACTATTTCTGATGCTTTAGAGGTAGATACAAAAGTTTGTCCGCCGGGCACAAAAGAAGAAAATGCTGCAAGTGGAGAGCAAATTGATGTTGACGAAATGACGGTTAGCGTTAGATCTGATCATGAAAAGTCACCATATAAGATTTCAAGTCCGGTGGTCATTACTGGATCAGATAGAGATGATGGTGAAAGGAATAAGTCAGATGGCCTTGCACCAATTAAGCATATGGATGACACTGAACCAGCTGAAAATGATTTAGATATGAAAGATAATTCTTTGACAAATGTCTCAAGAAAGAACCCACATGACACCAAGGGCATTTGGCAGAACCAGAGTTCGACTTCCAGGCTTCATTTGGCCCCATTATGCCGGTAAGAGAGTTCAAAAACTTGATGGATGTTATTTTTTGAACAAACTGTGAGGATTAGAAACTGATAATCATGAGATTCAACCTTTATATTTTTACATGGATTTAACTATAATTGAACAATTATTAGAAAACATACGATGTAACTGAAACTGCAACTCAAAACATGAGGCTGTTTTTGGTTTTATAAGCTGATGCTCCTATTCACTGAATTTCACTTTTCTCGTGCATTTCGTTGAACAATTTCTACTCTGGTATCGGCCATCAGGTTCATAATCTCTGATGATAATCTTTGACACCCCATGTTTCTTTTGATGTTCAGTGTTAGTACATGTGACGTTTGCTTTTTGCAGGGAACCTGTAGTTAATTCAAGGATGCTGGAGAAAGAAAAAGAAGGAAGTATTCACTCAAAGTTTTATACAAGGCCAGAGGAAACTGAATCTCAATTGCATCAATTATCTGGGACCAAGTTTCCCACATTTGGTAGAAAAAGAGTTGGGGCCATGCATCTATGTCCCATCGGTGAAAAAAGGTGAGTCATTCTCTAATAGGTGCAGTGGTTAGTCTTCAAATGATAGAATGGGTCATATACTCTGCTACAGGGAGGACTTCAATGTCAATGATGCCCAGACTGCAAGCAAATTGGCTGGCGGTACAATTTCAGTTGCTAGAGAAGTAACAAAAGGCCAGCCTGTTTTTCTTCGAAGTGAAAAGAATGTTAAAAATATTATTAAAATCCGGTGAGGCCTCCGTTTCCAGAAGCTCATTTTTTAGTAAAAACTTCTGCACTTTAGCATTATGTTGAATTTTTTGTCCCTCTAGAAATGGGATTAAATCAAGTAAGTTAAAAAAAAAAAAAAAAACTCCCTTATTTGGCTCAACTGACAGTGTCCTTCACAACCTTCAACAGGGAGGGCTTAAATTCCGATACTATACCACATGTGGGCAAGCTGATTGAGAATTCACAACCACATGATAAAGAAGTAACAGAAGGAGAACCTGTTTTGATAGGAAGCGAAAAGAATGTTAAAGATCATCATACTTTGAGGTCAGCATCTATACTATAATGATTGTATTTTCTTTCCTTCATATTATATGTTTGACTTTGCCGCAAAGCATCAAAAAGTTCACTAATTAAGGAAAACTGATTAAGAACGAAACTTAATGAGGATGCATATATGTGCATATTCACATAGTTTTCTTAAATGCTTATACCTTTCCCCATTTAAAAGAATCACTCTTCAAACCAAGTTTCCTCTCAGTTAATGCACATGTTTCTCTAGTCATTTTGGATAATGACTTCTCCAGAAATTATACTGTTTTTGGAATGTGTTCTAATCATACTTCAGAATCTTTCACTATATTGAACTGGCCAATTTCTTTGAAACCCGTTACTATATATTGGTTTGTTTTTCTGGATGTTACATGAGTATTTAATATCTATCTGACAAAATTCTAGTGTGATAAGTTCCTCAGACGTAATCTGGCTTGTAATTTTTCCATGAGACTTGCTAGCAAAATATTATATTCTTGATTCAATCTTTTCAACCCTAAGGGAATTTCTGAATCCATCCAGCTTAACTGAGAAGACAACTGAATGTAGTGCCCCGCCTCGTGTTAATCTGAAACTTGTGGTTTCAAGCATGGAGTCGTTGAGGAACTCAAAGATCATTTCAGCTGAAAGAAATAAAGTTTGTCCTATAAAAGCTGGCAAGAAGATGCCTGATCTTTCTCACATGAAAACTTCAAGGTATGATGCCAATATAGCTCTAAATCTTCTCAAGTGCTTCTATCTCTGAAAACTTGACGATTCATCTTTACATGATTGCATGTCTTCAATGTAGGACACTAGGAGCAAAACAAGTTCTATCAAATTCTACAAGAGAAGTTTCTTCCTTGGGAAAGTTAGAGGAGAACAGGGAAGTACAAAGCAATACAGAATTGAAGACTGAGCATCCTGTTGACAGTAACGAGAAACAAATGTCTCAAAACCTTTCCTTGAAGCGGAAAACATTTGAGGTTTATATGATACAGTTATTCCTCATAATTCATAGACATCTATTTAAAATGATAAAATAAAATTGTTTATGCTAGGGCTGTAAGTTGGTCGGTCCGGACCGGAAAAACCAACCGGACCGACTTATAGACCAATCAGTTTCAGTCCCATAAATTATGGACCAAGAAAATTCGGTCCGGTCTCAGGGTCTATAAATTTTGGACCGGACCGAACTCCTATATATATTTTAAAAATATTTTTAATAAGTTAATATATTATTTTTCTATAGTAATTAAGTCAATGATGTAATTTTCATCTAACTGTAATTTTCATCTAATTTATTATCATTTATCATATAAAATATTTTTTTTAATGAGTTAGTTACATAATACACATTAATAATTCACATAATTTTAATTTATTAATTTAAATAATTTTTTATTAATTTATTTGAAAAAAAATAAGAAAAAAATAAAAAATAATTGGGCCAGACCGAACGTACCAGACCGGACCGGACCGATTTACATCCCTAGTTTATACTGTAAAACCACCACTTGTCTTAAAAGTTTAAGCTGATGGGAATAGATGGGTTTTTATTATTTATATCCTTTAACATATACAAATTGGAACTTCAGTAAATTATATGAAGATTTTCGTGAAATGTCATCACTGATACTATCAACAAGCTATTTTTCAGGGTTCAAATTCAGATTCAGGGTCCCTAAAGCCTCTAAAACGACTGTCTGAGTCACCTAGTGAAAGCAGGTCTCGTTGTTCTGTTGACTACGATTTGTTTTATATTTAACTGTCTTTCTTGGGCCTGAAAATTTAGTAATTATGTTTGTGACATATCTTATGCTTCATAACAAATTACCTGCAGCAATTTTAAAGTACCTGCAGAAAGAATTCTTGAAGAACAGGTAGATACGAATTAAGTTTGTCAGTCTCACAAATAGAAAGATAGAAGCTGAAGCAATCTATTTCTTTTACATGCCATCCAGGTTTGCATTCATGGGATTCAGGGAGAGAGTACTGCCAAGCATGTTGTTTATGACCACCTAGCCTCTGGACTTGAAAGTCATAGAGTGGCGAACATGATGGACCTGGAAATTCCTTTAGTTATGGAGACTGATGGCAATGTTGAGAAAGCTGAGGCATATGCAAAGGAGCTTGATGATGTGAGTAAACCAGGATTTATTTATTAGCTATCAAGCAATTTCTATATCGTTTACATGATAAAAGCTAATCAAACCGTGAAACTTACCGAAGGCTCAAACCTGTGAGTGACTTGAAAACTGTAAACCTGAAAGCGAAACACTTGAGAAAAGACTGCAGGTGTAAATTTTAGAGGATTTTTTTTGCTCGAGACCCAAGTATAGGGATGCAAACTATCTGTAGTGTCAGTAAATGTCAAATAAAAGAAACCCAGTATAATTAGACTCCATTAATGAAATTATATGTTAATTGTTTTTTTTTTTTTTCCGCCGCAGATTTGTAACATGCTGAAAAAAAAGCATGAGGAAGCCAAGGAGATATTGGTTCGAGCTATTGTGAACAACAATAATTTGCTGATGCTTAACCATCCAATCCATGAAGAGAAGATATCCTTCCAAGTTGTCTTAATTTGCTTCTCCCACAGTTTGGCTTATGTTCTGTTCGAAAATCAAAGTTGCATATCCTTGATAATTGAGAACATCCGTAAGATTCAGAACTTTGCTGCTCGACTGATGTCCAAGGAGCTTCAAACGTGATTATTAGGAGCCAACAGTTTGAATAGTAAAAGGTGCGTAATGCATTCTTTTTATCTGACGCGCCTTAATTTTGCTACTCAGATGATTGTTTCATTTAGAGTTTTGTTTGGCAATGTTAAATAATCAGTTGAGTTATGCAAGTGTCAGGCTCAGGCAAAAAACTCTCAATGCGATGGTTCATATTTCATGGGTCCAGTTAGGTTTGTTGTTTTCAATTTCTAGTTCCAAATAGTCTCTCTTTAGCTCAAAGATGAATCCTCGCTTGCTCATGCATTCTGGGGTTTGTTACTTTCTTTTAGTTTAATCCGGGGAGCCACCATCGTAGCCAAACGGCCTAGGCCGCAGGCGCAATGGTATTTAGGGCGGGGGCAGGGAAGATAAGACTTTTACAACCATTCTCAACTTATCTCATCTAATCTAATCATTACAATTTTTTCAAATTTTCAGATAAATTAAAATAAACAATTTAACTTTTTCAAATCTTAAAATAAAATAATATTAAAAAAATATATTCTAATAATATTTTATTCAACTTTCATTTCAACTCATTTCATTTCTGAAAACAAACTGGACGTAAGAGGAACAAGATTCGGGAGTTTTTTTTATTTTTTTTTCAAGAGGAATTAATAAAAAAAAAAGATGCAAGACAAAAAGATGCCCATCTCTAACCCAACGTCGGCTCTAGGAGGCCTGGCTTGGGCAGTTGCCTACTCGCCTGCCTGATTAAGCTTCAAAAAGAGTAAAGGGCGCCCTTTAATGAGATGAAAAGGCACTACATACTTTACCAGAAAGAAAAGAGTGAGAAATCCAAAATAGCAAGTGCACTGTGACGGTCACGTTTCTTGAGTGACAATTGGGAACTTATTACCTATTAGAAGACCCCTAAATGCAGGTATTATAGATTGAAATACAGACAAAGTGACTAGCCGCGTCAAATATCTTGAAAAGGACCATTAAGAAGGGCATGTCATCTGTCTTCATAAGAAAGAATTATATATAATAGGGTTTGAAACAACCGAGCATTTGAAGCCTTAAAAAAACGTAATTAGTTATTGAACGCGACTGAAAGAAAATGTTAAAAGGATTAGTGATAATCTCGTGAAGGTATTGATCTCAGGAGAGGATGTCTACCGGTGGCGACACATATAAACACACACACACACATATATTTATATATGGAAAATACTATATCCACAGAAAAAAACCACCGAAAGTCTTTACCGAAATTTTTTTTTTAATTTTTTTTTACTTAATGATTAAGTAAGTGTTTTTAAATGAATGTGTGATTTTTTTTTATTTTTAAAAAATGTTTAAACAGTTTAAAAAAATAATGAAAGAAAAGATAAAAAATATAAAAAAAAGATTTGTAGTGTTCGGTAGAAGATTTCTGTAGAAATCTTGTGTGGACGTGGCAAGGTCATATATATAATATAAAATACAAAATTGTCATCAGTCATCACAGTCCCTTTTACAAATGCAATGGTGACTTGACCGAAAAAGCTCCTCGAGAAGTTGCCTTCGTGCTTTCCAAATTGATATATCCTATTAGAAACCATCACCATGGGCATAAGTATGGTGTAGGGGTTTTACTTTCTGTTTTTGTGTGATCACCCCATATTCTTACAAAAAATTAAATAGGAATTAACTCAATCTTAAATGGAGTTCATGGTACACTTATTATCAATAGAATGAAGTCTTGTGCAAGCCCACGGCAATTCTTTCGAAAGAATTACTGTAGTTTAAAAAAGATGGAGAGAGACTTATCCGATGAAGGCTGAAACTTGTATCTATTACTATTCTTTAAAAATAATAAATGATTTTTCATTTTAGAATCACGATAATTTGGTCCCTATTCATACTGTGAGATAATAAAATTGAGAAGGGTGAGATCAACAGATAGATATGGCAGAACACTCGGTTTTCATAGCCGAGCAAACCATGGGACTTGATCCAGGAATTTGCTCTCAATCTTATTAATTCCCAGATCGAGAAGATAAAGTTGAAAGTTGGAGGAGTTCTAAAAAGTAAAGAAAAGGTTAAAAAAAAAGGATTCAATTTGTTTTTGTCATGATGAATGGATGTTTTATATATAGAATTGAAATATGTGAAAATTATATAGAGAAGGAAGAACATTGGGGCCTGTTAAATCCACATCTTTTTTTATCCTACTCCCAAGGAACAGATATGGCCTAATTTCGTGACTAGATCCCACCACGCATGTGCAGGCAGATAAACAATGTGAACGACGCCATTGGTCATCAAAAAAGGAAGAACTAAATGGAAGATTCAAATGCCAAATAATTTGCCCCATAAATTGTCCTAATGGACACAACACAATTTGGTTGTAAGTTGCAACTTTAGTAATTTCTTGTCCTTCAAATGAAAATCAAGACCAAACCAGACGGCCAGGAGCAGAATATGAAGACAAAAACACCAGAAAGTCCTATAAATACCAGCCTGACATGACTTTGAGATCGAACCTCCACTCCACAGTCCACACCAGTTCTTCCACCACCTTTGAGACAATATATGGCAAATTTAAGGTCCTGGGTTTGCCTCGTTTTGGTGTTTTGCTCACTTGCAGTAGTTTCTGAACCTCGTCTTCTTAATCCCAAAATTCAGAGGAGAAATCCAATTACCACATCATTCCAACCAGTGGGGGTGGATCCCCAGCAACTTTTCCGTAAACGGTGGGCATTCAAGAGAACAAGTGACAAGATCAGCATGCGTAGGACTGAACGTAAGAGTCCCGGGGGCCCTGATCCCAAGCATCATTAATATGAGTGCTTAATTGGAAGAAAATCTTTTTTCGGGTGAGAGCTTGTCTTCGATCATGAATAACTTTTTAAAGTGTTGCGGCTGCTGCTCCGTCCTGTATCTCCCCTTATTTTACATAGATTTTCTATCATTTTGGCCTTAAAAATAAATTTAAAAAATAAATTAAGGCGTAAAACTAATGATGTAATTTAAAACCACGTGTACTACTGTGATCAGTGCTCATATTATTCTAACCGCTTAATTGTGAACGAAATGTATGCGCCTGGTTTTGGACTTAATTCATTACAAGAAAAACAATTACTTATGATGAATTATTTACGATAGAAATTATTATTTGTAATGAGAATAAACTCATTTTGATATGAAATAATCATTTTCAACGCAAATTACTAGTCATATATAAGCGTTTTTCTTGTAGTAGTAATTTACAAGTTTTACTTTTTTTTCCGTAGTTGGACTCATGTATATGTATGTATATATATATATATATATATATATATATATATATATATATATATATTAAAAGGTATATTGAAGATTAGGAACTTTATTGCCAGAATAGATCATTTGAAGATCAGTAATTACAAATTGGGTGCTAGCTAGAGGGGAGTTTGTGTATTGTTACCCTAAGTTGTATTTTCATAAAGCCTTCGTTAATTTTTGTATTCCCTGCGAGAAGACGTATGTATGTTAAGATCAGCCCTAAAATCTAAACAATGCTGTTGACTCTCAAGCCTCACGTACATAAGATGATCAGTAGTGCTCTTATTAACATACATCATTTTTCAAAAGTCTTTAAACTCTCGAGTGTTTTCCGAATCAAGGACTGTTAACGTAAGCATCTATATAGATATCTAGTTCATCTTAAAGGACTATTTTTATGCTATGTGTACATTTATATATGCAATAATTAAAAGATCCCCATGATCATAACGTTCCCGACAATACCAAAATTTGCGTGACTCCCTCAACGTGAGATATCCACACATCATCATGAGGCGGCCGAGCCAAAAGATCAAGATCAGAAATCCACTAATTAATTAATTATTTTTTTATTGCAGAGAACTACAAAACGAATTACAAGACTAATCAGTCATTAACCCTAGAATTCAAATTACACAAACGAGAAGCTTTCACAAAATGGGAGAATTATTTATCTGTGAAAACTTGAGACCTAATTTCTCTCTTTTACTAAGCGACGCACAACCCACGACGAAGGACGAACCCATTTATTCTGTGGTGCATCGTGTACCAATTAAGAAAAAAAACAGATGCTTAAATTAAATTTATAAACAGCAAAAAGTTCAAGGCTGTACTTAACCAAAATTATAAAGATAAAAATCATCACAGTGTAAGAGTCTATATATAATATAGGAAAAAAAAAATTCTTCTCACCAGCCAATATAGAAACTACTCACGATGGAAGAAGGTCATGACATACTGCATTGAGATGGAAGAAGTTGGTATTTAATTTGTCAAGATTTTTGGGGAAAGTGAATTTTGATGAAGACTTAAGGCAAACATATAAAATATTAATTTTTAAGTAATATTAGATACTGGATGTGTAACTCCGTACGCTCTCTTTGAAAAAAAAGAGAGGCCTATTATTAAAAATAATCTTATCATGTGGCTCCAAGATTTATTTACATTTTTTAAAAAGAGTATACGGCACTTGTATAAAGGAAGATTTCACAAATCAAGCCAAGGATCAAAAATCAGCCAGCTAGTCGAAAATCATGCTTGTAACAGTCATCATATCTCAGCAAATCAATTCTCTGTAACTCTTATTTTGTATAGCCATAACATTAGCTAGTTTCCTAAAATAAAGCTTGTAAAGTTTGTATTTAGATGTATACGAGTCTTTGTAAATGTAAGGTTGCACAATTTATCATTTTTATAGAGAAATAAAGACATTATTCTTACTCAATTCTCATCATGGTATCAGGAGAGCCATCCTCTCACGAGAACTCGATCCCCATGTCATCTAACCCCACTCAGAATCCTTCATCCCCAACAGATATCCCCTTGATTGCCCTCAACATTTCCGCACAAATCAATGATAAACTTACTCCCTCAACCTTCCCACAGTGGTGTGCCTAATTTGAAGCTCTTCTAATTGGGTACAATCTCCTCGACTATGTCACTAGAGATAAACCTTGCCCCTACCAAACCGACACCCCCACATCCTCCCTTCAAAAAACCCACTGGGTAAGGCAGGATAAACTAATCATGAGTGCTATCCTAGCATCTACTGCAACAACCATCATCCCTCTCATTTCGGTTGCCAAAACTTCTTAGGAAGAGTGGCAAAAATTAAACACCCTCTATGCTAGTAAATCCCAAACTAGGGCAATGTAACTCAAAGAAGAAATAACATTGATCAAATGGGGCAATCAAACCATCCAAGAATGCCTACATATCGTGAACTCTCTTGCGGATGAAATAGCTCTCATTGATCATCCCATTTCAGATGATGATCTTACTTTATACATCCTCAATAGTCTTGGCTCTGATTATCGGGAGATTGCTGCACCAATTAGGGTTCGGGAAAAATCCCTCACCTTTGAGGAACTTCACGATCTTCTCGTGGGTTTGAGGCGTACTTGCGCTGTCTCGAAGCCTTCGCACAGCAGCTGCTAGCCACAGCCAACTACACGAACCGACGTCCAGGTTCGTCTTCTTCATCTGGAAACAACGGAAATTCCTCTTGGGGTTCAAACAAGCCTTAACATTTTAAGGGGTCTTCGACCCAATCACGCCCAAACAATGGGCCACGTGATAACAGGAAGCAACACAACTTGGGCCGGTCCAATGGCCAGCGACGCTTTCAGCCCAAATGTCAAATTTGTGACCAACTGGATCACATTGCAAAGCATTGTCTGCGAGTGACTTTTTCCGAAACTACTGCAAATTGTGTTTCCACCTCTCAACCGCAGGACACTAAGTGGCTCATCGATTCTACTGCTTCACATAATATTACGGGTGATTTGTCAAATCTCTCAATGCACTCGGAATAGGATGGGACAGATGAAGTTGTAATAGGTGACGGTTCAGGTTTGCGTGTCTCACACATTGGTTCTTTGGTATTTCAATCCCCAATACGCATCTTTCATTTAAATGATACACTTTGTGTTCCAAGTATTTGTAAGAATTTAATTTTTGTTCACCACTTTACCACTCAAAATAATGTTTTCCTCGAATTCCATCCTACTTATTTTCTTGTCAAGGATAAGACCACGGGGGCAATTCTACTCAAAGGTGCATGTAAAAACGGTGTTTACACTCTCCCGGACTCATTGGTGGACTCTCCCTAAGAAATGGTTGCAAATGTACATGAGGGGACATCGATTGATGGGTGGCACAAAAGGCTTGGACATCCATCTCAAAAAATTGTCCATTATCTTATCAAATCTTTTTCTCTTCTAATAAAAAAAGGTCAAGTGTCTCACCTTTGTACTTCTTGTTGAATGAATAAAGCTCACCAACAACCATTTTGTTCCACTAGTTTAAAAAGCAATGCACCTCTTGATCTCATCTACACTGATGTTTGGGGTCCCGCGCATACAATTTGGTATCGATGGTTCAAAATATTACTTTATTTTGGTCGACCATTTTAACAAATATATGTGGTTTTACCCTTTAACAAACAAATCAGAAGTAAGCACCATTTTTCTACAATTTAAACATCTTGTGGAAAACCGTTTTCAAAGAAAAATCAAATGTCTTTATTCTGATGATGGTGGTGAACTTGTGGCACTCAAAAAATATTTTTCAATTCATGGAATTAGCCACTATACTATCGCACCTCATACACCACAACAAAATGGGGTCTCCGAGCGTTATCGTTATCATCGTCATCTTGTTGAAACAAGTTTAACTTTATTACAAGATGCTTCTCTACTCTTGTCATATTGGCCCCATGCTTTTCAAATTGATGTTTATCTCATTAACCGACAACTAACACCATTGTTGAATAATAAATCATAATTTGAAGCCTTATTTCAACAAACTCCAAAATATCTTAAGTTAAGAAAATTTAGATGTCTTTGTTTTCCCCTAACCAAGCCCTATAACTCAAATAAACTCCAGCCCAAATCCATTAAGTGTCTATTCGTGGGCTATTCCCAAACCCAAAATGCATTCAAGTGCCTTGATCTCAACACAAAACACACCTATCTCTCTCGGCACGTCATCTTCGATGAAACCAGAAGCCCCATGCAGACCCAAGGCACGTGCATCGCATCCTCGCCATCTATGATGTCCATCTCGACGATGTCCTTGTCGCGACCACCACCAATGCAGTCCGAGAGCTCACTGTCTTCCGCTGCACCCTCAGGTAATTGCCCTAATTTCTCTTCTCAAAATTTCCCTAATTTGAGCTCTTTTTCTTCAATCGCACCACACGAGTGACTCACTCCATGACCTCACCCACCACGGATGCATTTTGTGCAGAAATCTCTTAGTTCATCCTCCATAGCCCACCTCCTGAAATAACCCGAACCCACACCATGACCACTCGGTCCATGAACAACATCCACAAGCTGAAACAATTAAACTCAATCACAAAACATCCCATTCAACCCACTATTGAACCAACCTGTGCGAGTCAAGCACTCCAAGACCCAAAATGGAGACATGGTACGTGGGAATTAGTTCCCCCTCCTACACATTGCAAACCAATGGGTTGTAAATGGGTATTTCGAGTCAAAAGGAAAGCTGACGGGTCTATTGATCACTTTAAAGCAAGACTTGTTGTCAAAGGGTACAATCGACGCCCTGGCTTGGATTACAAGGAGACATTTAGTCCAGTTGTGAAGCCAGCAACAATAAGAACTATCTTGACCATTGTTGTTATGTAGGGGTGGATTCTAAGACAACTTGATGTCAACAATGCATTTTTGCATGAAATGTTGACTGAAAATGTCTACATGGTTCAACCTCCGGGATTCAAGGATATGTCTAAGCCTAACCATGTTTGCCAATTACACAAAGCCATTTATGGCCTAAAACAAACACCAAGAGCCTGGTATTCAGCTCTCAAGAAAACCATTATAGAGCTCGAGTTTGTGAATTCTAAAGCAGTTCTTCATTATTTATAAACAAAACCAGCTTTGTTACATGTTTTTTGTTGGTATATGTGGATAACTTAGTCATAACTGGCAGTGATACTCAATTTGTTGCTTCAATAATTGCAAAACTTGGAAACTGTTTCTCCTTAAAAGACTTGGGACAGCTCCATTATTATTATTATTATTATTATTTTTTGGCATGGAAGTTATACCTACAAATTTTGGCCTCTTCTTGTCTCAACATAAATACATTAGAGATATCCTGTCCAAAAGTAATATGCTCAGTGCAAAAGATGTGTCCAAACCATTGTCAACCACCACAACCCTCAAACTGATTGATGGAACCAGCTCATTTGATAGCACAGAATTCAGGAGTGTTATACGTGCTCTTCAATATCTCTCTCTTACAAGGCCCGACATCTCATTTACAGTGAATAAACTCTCTTAGTTCATGCATAAACCCATTGCAACTCATTGGACAGCTGCGAAGAGGCTCCTTCGTTACTTGAAACATACAATTTTTCATGGAATTCACCTCAGAAAAACCAGCTCATAAACTCTTACAACCTACACTGATGCGGATTGGGCAAGGAACTTTGATGATAGAACTTCAACTTCTGCTTACATAAGTTTCCTTGGCACAAATCCAATTTCTTGGAGCTCTAAAAAATAGAGGGTGGTTGCTAGATCATCGACCGAGGCTGAGTATAGAGCCCTTGCAAATGCAGCTTCTAAAACCATTTGGCTACTTCAATTATTTAAAGAACTCGGGCACTCTATATCCTCCACACCAAAGGTGCTTTGTGATAACTTGAGTGCCACACACCTGAGTTTCAATCCAGTCCAACACTCTCGAATGAAGCATATTCAAATCGATCTATACTTTGTTCGCGATATAGTTTAGAAAGGAACACTCCAAGTTCATCATGTAAATACACAGGACCAGTTTGCAGATATCCTAACAAAACCGCTGTCAAGGCAATGTACAAAACAACTGAGAAACAATATTGGTCTTACCGATGGCAGCCCTATCTTGCGGGGGCGTATAAAGGAAGATTCCACAAATCAAGCCAATGATAAAAAAAATTCAGCCAACTAGCTAGCCGAAAATCATGCTTGTGACAGTCATCATATCTCAGCAAATCAATTCTCTGTAATTGTTATTTTGTATAGCCATAACATTAGCTAGTTTCCTAAAATAAAGCTTGTAAAGTTTGTATTTAAATGTATACGAGTCTTTGTAAATGTAAGGTTGCACAGTTTGTCATTTTTACAGAGAAATAAAGATATTGTTCTTGCTCAATTCTCATCTGCTTGCACACCTTAAAACTGTAAATATCATTTCTCTAATTTTTAACTATCTTTACATAAATGGCTGACGTGGTGCATGCCAAATAATAAGTAGTGTGCCCAAGGCTAGCTTTCAAGTATGGTATATATGCATACGCGCGCGCATATATATATATATATATAGATAGATAGATATCCATACTGCACAGTTGACATGCATACGTATACATATACATAGAAACAGTCCTACAAGAATGATATATAGTGCCTAATATTTGGTGTAACTAGTCGAACTTAAGCATGCAGTGGGCGGTCAAACTTTGACGTTTGTTCTATTTTTATTACAACACAAGTCAAGTTTGAGCTTATCTTTAAGTTTTATTTTATGTTTACAAACAACTCGTTTATTATTCAAGTTTAATTGTTCAGCAACTTAATTTTGACAAATCAGATTATTTATATCATACCTAATAAATTTATAAAATTTGACAAACAAATTTTGAGTTTTTGTAAAATTAAATCATATATAGTTTATATACATATATATATATATATATATATGCCGATATCAATGGTCATGATATTCATAAAATCCAAACAACATGCATAAGATCAAGAACATGAGTTCCTCTTATGTTTTTAAATACTTGAAAACATTTTCGTTATAAAGTTAAAGATATATGCTATATACACTACAACACAATTGCTTTTTAGTGACGGTTGGGAAATTGTGACAGTCCCTAGACCGTCACTAAAAGACATTTTCTGTGACAGTTTTTAGAAACCGTCACTAAAGATAGAATGAGATTTTTTTACATTCGAACGTATGGGACATATGCGTTCGAACGTCACATATACGTTCGAACGTTATGTCTGTTTACGTTGGAACGTAAAGTGTTTTGGCGCAACCGTTCGAATGTTATTAATTTTACGTTCGAACGTAAAATGTTTGCACCAATGTTCGAACGTTAAGTAATAACATTCGAACGTTTATTGTAAATTTAAATTAAATGACTTTAATTTAAAAATTATGTGATTTTTATTGTGCATAATTTGTGAACAAGTCTAAAAAATTGAATTGTATATATTTATATATACACACTTTGTAATATATAAATATATATTATTGATTTATATATATTTGAAATGCAGTGATTTAGTATTAAAGTTGGAAATTATAACATCAAAGAAGATTAAAAATTGAAATTAAAAAACGATAAAAATATTCAATAATATTTTTCGTTACAAATATTAAAAATAAAATACAAAAAATGATAGAACGTAGTAAACAACAGTCAGATGATAACGTTATCTACAAAAGTCGAACTCCGTACTTCCTCAGTCAAGGTATCAACCTTGTCATTGAGGATAGTTACACGATGGGTGAGTTCGGCAACAGACGCCGATATAGCCTCGAGCGATCAATCGATCTTATGATCAATATGCGCAGTCAGCTGTGATATGACCGCATCAACCCAAGCAGGCCGCACATCTCCTGCAGATGTACTCGGCGTATGCTGACTAGTACTCCCGACATGACCTGGCTCAGGCTGCGTCGAAGGAACTAGATCCTCTACAGGGGGTGGCTGACGTCCCCTCGCCTGTCCAATGCTACGCCGATGCGTGGTCATGTCGAGGGGGCTCATCTGATCTTTGACCCGCTCCTCTGGCTGGGTCGGCACTCCCCGTGCAAGTAATAGTCGGCTGATGAGGACACCATATGGGAGATTATCCGTGGAGACGATGCTCGCCTCGTAACGAATCCTCTCAAAAATGTGCAGTGGCAAATCTATAGGATCTCCACGTGCCACTCGTATCAAAAATTGTGTCCGAAGCCGACTAAATGTGGTTTTATGAGCCACAGGATCGACATTTGTTGCAACAATCAGGTGCAACATGCGGAAGAAATGCAGCAGATGGATCTGGTTGAAGGCGTTCTTCCGCTCGATCTGCATGCGATCCCTCCCGGTGAGGATGTAGAAATCCTCGTCTCGGTCATCATCCCGAGCCTCGATGCCAGTATCCTCAGCCTCTGACTGGCCTACATCTCTGGCTGATGCTGGCTCACATCCCCGGCCAGTAGATGATGTAGAAGTGCCTACATCCTCACGGGGTGTTGAGTGTGTAAATGTCTGAGCACCTCGATGAATCCCGAGGTGCTCGCCGATGACATCTGCCGATACCTCAATAGAAACACCGCCTACAGTCACGGTGTGAGAGGATGCATCCGGAGGCATGTCACACATCCCCATATAGAATTCTTGAACCATTGAGGGGTATATCTTCCCCTCAATGTGCAGATATTTCCCCAGCCTTTATTGAGGAAAACATCTCTTAGGTTCGTCTGCTGCCAACAGAGTTCGTCGAACTCATTAATTAAGACCTTTCTCTCTACCATAACAGTACGAGCTCCGATACGGGCAGTGTCCGACGTGGCTCCTTCCCTCCCTCGTTTTCGTGTATGCAGTGGAAGAGCCATATCCTGAAAATAGAAAAGGAAAAAAAAAATTATTTACAATAATGCATTTTTTTGTATTAATTTTAAGATGCTCTGCATTAACGTTCGAACGTTTTATCGTTAACGTTCAAACGTTAAAGATAAAAACGTTCGGACGTTAATTTATACGTTCACACGTAAAATAATGTAAATAAATTTACGTTCAAACGTAAAACAAATACGTTCGAATGTACAGATGTACGTTCGAACATAAGCAGTAAACAAATACGTTCGAATTTAAGTTCGAACGTATTTGTTTTACGTGTGAACGTAAATATGAACGTCCGAACGTCAAAGCATGAATAATGTAGAAAATCACTACGTTCGGATGTTATAATTAAACGTCCGACCGTATGTGATTTACGTGCGAAAGTAAATATTCACGTTCGAACGTATGTCGTTTAATAATATTCACGTCCGAATGTAAGACGATTAACATTCGAACGTGGAAGCCGTAACGGCTCTGTAATTTAAACGTCGTACGTTCGAATGTCACGGTGAAACGTTCGAATGTTTCGACGCAGAATGGCTGAGTCGACTCAGCCATTATTGAAATCTCGAAAATTTCTCTACAATGGTCTAAATGCCGAAATGTCACCATGTAAATGAAGTATACACTTCAAGAAACATTTCTACGGTGACTATTTGGCCAATGACTGGCCGTGGTGGCCGGAAAATGAAGTTGAAAATCCGGTAATATTTATCCGGTTTTAAACAAAACTCAATCCAAATCTCAATCTAAATCTCAATAAAATACATGTTATTTGCATAAAAGATGAATGCCTACCTTTTAGTGACGGTTGTGGCGGAGTTGACGGCGGCGGTGACGGAGGCGTGGTGGCAAATAACGGAGAAGACGATGGTAACGGGCAGGGAAATGTCGTTTCGACGTTCGGTTTTGGCCTTATATACACAGAACGTTCGAACGTACTTATTATTACGTTCGAACGTTTGTCAATTTAATTTCCAAAATTTTATCTATAATATATTATATTATAAATGTTTAAGTTATATATTAAGATGTTATATAATATTATTGACAATTAGATTATTGGTTTTTTTATGAGTGCTTGTTATATTTATAAAGTTTAGCAATATGTTTATACATGTTGTTGTGATTTTATGCTTACTCTTGAAATAATTGTGATTATTGTTTGTGAATTTTGTGAATAGTTTATGAGTTTATGGTGTTTATTGATGAATTAATAAGTAACAATTTAATATATATTATTGATTTATATATATGGTATAGTTTATATATTATATACGTTGATGTTCTCATTTAAATTATATTATGCTATCATACCATACAATGTAGTATATAGTTATAAATATATAAAATGTAGTATATATATTATACTATATGTTAGTATATAATAAAGAATTTAATAAGTAACAATTTAATATATATTATTGATTTATATATATGGTATAGTTTATCATTTAAATTATATTATGCTATCATACTATACAATGCAGTATATAGTTATAGATATATAAAATATAGTATATATATTATACTATAAGTTAAGTATAGTAGGATTCGTACGTTCGAACGTTTCAAGTTAACGTTCGAACGTTAAACTAAGAGGCGAGAATTTTCCCGCTCGATTAAGGTATCTGTGTGATTATTCAGACGTTCAGACGTTTATACTATACGTTCGAACACCAAATCTGTCAACGTTCGAACGTTAGTTAAATTAGTGCGAGAGATTTCCCGCTCAAATATGGTAACACTTTCATGAAATGTACGTTTGAACGTTTATGTTAAATGTTCGAACGTTTATCTATAAATCTACGAACGTTCGAACGAAAAATTGTGATACATTCGAACATATATGAGGAAAGTGCGGGAACTTTCCCGCTAGATTTTATGTTATATTATAAGAAGGGTACGTTCGAACGTGTATTGTAAACGTCCGAACGTTCTGGGCGGGAATAATTTTAGAATATAACGTTCGGACGTAAAAATTATACGTTCGAACGTT
The DNA here is from genome assembly GCA_022457165.1 of Juglans mandshurica. NCBI lineage: Eukaryota > Viridiplantae > Streptophyta > Magnoliopsida > Fagales > Juglandaceae > Juglans > Juglans mandshurica. Next base: position 5,252,233 of record CM039627.1, read on the forward strand.
TAAACTAATAATTTTAGAACTTAATCAGTACGCGCACGGGAGGAAGCGCATTATTTCTTCTTCTCCCGTGCGCGCAACAGAGAGAGAGAGAGAGAGAGAGAGAGAGAGAGTGAGAGAGTTAGAGTGAGAGAGAGTTGAGTTAGAGAGAGTTGAGTTTTGGAGTGAAAGAGAGTTGAGTTTTGGTAAGATAATATTTTTATTTCTTGTCTTTATTTAAATTTTATGATATTTATAGAATGTGTTTTTGTTATAGAATATTTCTAATAAGTTAGTATTGTATTTTTTTGAAGGATCGCTTGTTTTGGGAAGTTTGAAGATTTTGATTTGTAAGAGGATATTGTGAGTGCTAGGTATATTTCTAAACTTTATCAATATGTTGTTGTGATTTGATGCTTACTCTTTATCATATTGTGATTATTGTTTGTATAGTTTGTAAATAGTTTGTGAGTTATTTTAAATATGTTGTGATATAAATTTGAAATATTGTGTTTATTATTAGAAATATATTGTCATTAGGCTTTGTTAATACATGTTTATTGCTTACTAAAGTTTTGAAATTTGTTAATACATGTGGCATGTTATTTTGTGAATATATTGTGAGTTATTGTGATATGGACTTGAAATATTTAAATTATTATTTGTGAATGACGTTTGAATATGTTTACATTGTTACAAATATATTGTCCTTAAGCTTTGTTAATACATGTGTCATGTTATTTTATGCTTACTTTTTATCATATTGTGATTATTGTTTGTATAGTTTCTAAATAGTTTGTGAGTTATAATAATATGTTGTGATATAAATTTGAAATATTGTGTTTATTATTAGAAATATATTGTCATTAGGCTTTGTTAATACATGTGGCATGTTATTTTGTGAATATATTGTGAGTTATTGTGAATATGTTGTGATATCGATTTGAAAAATTGTGATAATAATATTTGAAATTAAGTAATAACAAATAAAAGTAACTCTTTAAGAATTATAATAATTAAAATTATTGTATAACCATTGAAATTTAAGTATGATAATTAAATATTTATAATAATATTTGAAATTAAGTAATAACAAGCATAAAAGTAACTCTTTAAGAATTATAATAATTAAAATTATAGTATAACCTTTGAAATTTAAGTATGATAATTAAATATTTATAATAATATTTGAAATTAAGTAATAACAAGCATAAAAGTAACTCTTTAAGATTGTATGCATTGGCCCGTAGTCCCTCAAATAGAGCACTTCGATATACTGCATGCACGGTTCGAGGTTATAGATTCCATACTTTGGACCGTGAACGTAATAGAAAGACTCAAAACTGTGGTGTGTTGGTCGAGGGGAGTCATGGAACAGATGATATTGACTTATTATGGTGTCATACGTGATATTATCGGATTGAAATATCTGGGTGGGTCTGTAACATATGTCTTCAAATGTGATTGGTGGGATCTAGGCGGTGGTCGGGTTTCGATACATAGGGATAATCACTTTACGAGTGTCAATACTGCATCTAAATGGTACGAAGATGATCCATTCGTATTGGCTTGTCAAGCTACCCAAGTCTATTACTTGATTGATCCAATGAAAAGTGCTGATGAAGATAGTGGGGAGATAACTTGGCGAGTCGTACAAAAATTTGTTCCTCGAAATATATATGAAGCAGGAACGAGTGCAGATTACGAGAATAGTGGAGATGAAGATAACAATCCGATTGTTGAGGCATACCAGGAAGATGGAGAGGGTATTAACTTGTTTGTTGACCTCGGTGCACTCGAGTTGGTCCCCTTGTGTAGAGATGATGTCCCACCCGTACATCTCGGCCCTTCTGTATTAAATGATCATTCAATTCAAGTCAGTTTGGAGGAAGATGAAGAAGACGAGTCAGAAAATGAAGAGGTGCATGATGATGATGAAGATGTTATTGATGGGGATTCTGAAACAAGCATGAAAAATTCATCTGAAGAGTAAAAGTACTAAATATTTTATTTATATAGGTGACTATAAAATATCTTAAATTTTCATAATTTCTTCTAATTAATTTTCTTTGATATAATTAATTATTTTAAAGAATGCCGCCAAAACGACAACGAAGAAATGTGCCTCCGCCAAATCCAAGTCCTGAATCCATTGAGGACTCCCCACTCGAGGAATCCGTTCCTGAAGATCAAGCTAACACAGAAGAGAACAACAGCCAGTCGACACCTACCAGTAAGGAAATATTGTCGTTGATAATTATATATATAGTTAATACTTTTTTCTCAATAACTATATAATTATAATTATAGTATATCTATTATTATCATGTAGTTCATGCATCTGCACGTCGCGGTCGTGGCTATACAAGTGGAATCTCTCTTGAAAAAAATAGAAGGCACGGTAAACTGAAGATCACAATTCCTGATAATTCCACTGGAGGAGTAGATGATAGTGCAGCAGCGCTTTCCTCCTATATTGGCACAGTAGTTCGAGCTTATGCTCTATTTTATGTGCGCTCATGGCGAGATGTTCCGAATGAGATTAAGGAGCACATTCGAAGTCGTGTGCTGGTGAGTTTACTTTTCAGTACATTTTTTTCACTTAGATTAATATATTATATTTTTAACCTGATTCCCTTGTTAGGATGAATTCGACCTCGACTTTGGCCGTAGCGAGGATTTGAGAACCGTGAATGAGTTGATGGCTACACTATTCCGACGTCACAAAGGACGATGTCATGACCACTTCAAGAAGTTTGAGACGTTGGAAGAGGCTGCGCAGTCTCCTTTTCAGCAGATGAAGTTAGATGATTGGAGAAAGTGTTGTGATCTTTTCGCATCTCCAGATTATCAGGTATTTTACATTTATATCTTTTAATTATTTACATTCATATTCGTTTTATACATTATATGTATACATATTACAATTAACATTTTTAATATATTTTGTAGTACTTGAGTTCTACAAATGCACAGAATAGATCCGTTCTGACTGTCCACCATCGTGCCTGTTCAAGGTCATTCTAACGTCTTGCTGAAAAAATGGTAATTAAAAAATTATAGAATTCATTTATTTTCCTGATATTCTTTCTGATAAGTACTAACATTATCTTTTTAAAATTGCTAATATTGTCGCTTTGTTAGAAACGTGATGATCCTGAAAACTTTTCCCTCATTCATGTCTATGCTGCTGCTCACACTAATGAGCATAGTGAGTGGATGGATCCTGTCGCTGCAGATAATTATGTAAGCAGTTTTAATTTTGTTAAATAAATTTTTTATAGAACATTTTAATAGTTTATTTCTTATTTCTATTTCTTTTAATACGTTACTAATTATTTACGATCATTACCTTTTAAATTGCAGAGCAAAATGTTGGAGATGCAGTCGACTTCTGTGGAATCCTCTCCTAGTGACATAGACATATTCACTCAAGTGCTCGGGCCGCAGTCTAGTATGGCAAGAGGTTTGAGACGATCTATCAAGCATAAATGTTCATCCTCCTCAACCTCATCGGCTTCACAAATTAATAATCTTCCAGCAAATTTAGAAGCTGCACGGCGTGAGAATGAGTATATGAGGTCGAGACAGCAAGAGTTAGAGTCTCTCTTAGAACGACAGTCTCATTTAGAGGCGCGTTTGCAGGACCAACAGAGAGACCAAGAGGAAAGAATACGCAGTGAAGTGCAAGAGCAAGTGCAACGAGAGATGATGGTGCAAATGGAGCATGTTATGTCGTTGCAACAGAATCCCCGTGGGCGAGGGAAAAAGAATAAATAAATTTTATCAATATTTCTGACTAGTTTTAATATCTAAATTTGTACTTTTATAAGACATTGTTACTTGTTAATTGGGTATGTAATATGATACCATTGGTATTTTATTTTTAAATTTTATGAAATTAGTATTTCTGATCTGTACGTTCGAATGTAAATAAAAATCGTTCGAACGTTGGTTCACACTGTAACAAACGTTCGAACGTAAATACAATTGAATCGTTCGAACGTTAAACCGACTAACGTTCGAACAAAGAACTTGCATTCGGACGCTCCTTCGTTTACATTCGAAATAACGTCTGAACATTAAACGCGCTACGTTTGAACATTTACGTTTACGTTCAAACAAATGTTCGAACGTTTATTGTAATTAACGTTCGGACGCATTAACATTCGAACGTAAATATGATACGTTCGAACGATATACAACAAACGTCAACTTCTCTCATTCGAACGCCAATCGGTCGGGTATAACGTCCGAACGTTTAATTTTACGTCCGAACGTTATTTTCTGTGACAGTTCATAACCGTCACAAAAAAAGGAACGTTCGAACGTTGTACAGAACGGAACACTTCTAACCGTCACTAAAAATATTTTTTGTGACGGTTGAACAGTAAACCATCACCAGATGTTTTCTGTGACGCACTTTAGGTGACGGTCACGGTGACGGTTTCAAACCGTCACCAAATATGTTTAGTGACGGTTTACCATTTTTTTGTGACAGTTTCCTCTGTCACAAAACACACATTCTGTTGTAGTGATATATAACATATCAAAAAAACAAAATTATTACAGCTGCATTTGAGTTTGGCTGAATTGATCTTGAGTGACACAACATTATAACCCTAATCTTATTTAAGCTTATCGAGTAATTAATCCAAACAACTCGTTTATGTATGTATATATACGTAATACGAGGTGTGCGTACCCATCCATATTATGTGTATATATATCTCATGTCCCAATAGTCACGCGCAGCATCACTAATGACAGATTGACAGCCAAGGATCGAGTATCAGCTGCTGACAATGCACTGGTTATCTTACAAGCAATTATATATAAGAAATGATTTGTACATCATTTTTCACAATACATTACATAACTATGTTTTAAAATGAAGGACAGTTTAGTAAAATACTTTATATATAAAGTAACATTACTTTACAAAAATACTCTCATTTTAAAACATGTATTGTGAAATATATTGTGAAATGTGTTGTGTGTATATCATTGCTCATAATTAGAAGCCGGTAGATGCTAAGGACTCATTTATTTTATTTTTGTAGATGGGATGAGACGAAGCAAGATAAAAGTTGAAAGTTAAATAAAATATTGTTAGAATATATTTTTTAATATTATTTTTATTTTGAGATTTGAAAAAATTGAATTGTTTATTTTATTTTTTGTGAGAATTTTAAAAAATTGTAATGATTAAATGAAATGAAACAAGAATGGTTGTGCAATTGGCCATTAAAAACAAACACAAAAGTTGTTCTTTTTATGGGATATTAATATTAGTGCTTATCCATGTGAGGTCTGGTGGACACTGGAATATTTAAACGGATAATCTATGAACTAGGCATTGTCAAAAGAGGTGCTTTCCGGATAGATTTTCGTCATTCATTCGTAAAGTTCCAAGTGTAGCCGAGTCATCAACTTCCAATTCCGGGTGGATATCGTTCATGGCATATTGACACCACATGACTTTAATATTGGTTTTATATATCCTTCCGATGATTCTTTTATTTATTACCGATTAATGCATATAGATAAGAACTGTCATTAAACCAACCTAAAAGAGACCTCTCTTTTAATGTGGAGATAGTTTTTCAAATTGTTTGGCCGGCGCACGTGTATATATCACATCGTGAATAAGAAAGTGGCTTTAATTCATGTGTATAATGGGCGTGCACTAAAGTTACTGGTTGGTTTGGCGGCGGCCATACGTTTTCGTGCAAATCTGGATCATAAGGAGAACTTGGATCAGTACCACACGAACTCATCACGATGATCATCTATAAATACCGAAAATTTCTCTGAGTTTGAACTCCCCAGCGGTTAATTCACCACCATTAAAGCAATTAGCTGCATGTAAAGCTCCATATATAAAGATCAGGATGCCAAGTTTTAGGTCATGCTCGGCCATGTGCATTGTCTTGGTCCTGCTTGTATGTGCCAGCAGGAGTACCGAAGCACGCCCTCCCGTGAGGCCAACCACAGAGATCATCAGGAGGAACCTAGCCTTATTACTGGATCAAGCTGCCTCCAATCGGACGGTGGCGAAAGAAACAATCGCCCGAAAGGTGCTGGGGAATACGAACGTAAACCAGAATAACCAACCCAATAGAGTGAGTCCAGGAGGTCCTGACCCACATCATCACTTTGTCTATTTAGGTTTACCATGATCCCTTGATCTAGATTGAGAATAAGAAAACCACAGAGAGACATATGAAGTGAGCTTTAAAATAATATTTATTGAGCATGTCCGAAAATTTCTAACTATAAATGTTGTGGAATTTACTTCATATATCTATCTTTTTTTTCACTCTAAATACTAGACTTTCAATATATAAAATCTCAATCCAAGCCCATCACCCCCGGCCAACCACCAACAGTAGTACCCTCTCATCCTAAATTACGTACCATGCATGAAGCTTGTATGCATGACTTTTGTAGTATAATTAGTATTAATGGACGTTTCCAAATGATCATATATATGTCGTTTGAGTTATTTTTTTTTAGGTACTGTACGTAAGGTACGTATATATATAAAAGAAAGATATTGCATGCATGGATTAAGCGAAAGAAAACCGAAAGATCATAGCCCATTAGAAGTCGCGCGCTATTAAAAGATGACCACTAAATAAATGAATGGCTAGCTTCACTTAATTTATAACGTGCTATATATAGTACTTAATTTGCATGCAGAAGCTGGTTGATCAATAATATTTATTTTTAAGATAATGGGAATGAAAGAAGAGCACGTAATTAAACGAACTTCCACTTTATTTATTTTTATTTTATTTATTGGCCGGCGCGGGATCCCTTCCTTGCATGCCAGACTAATATTTTTGTGCAGTACTATTCGGGCAGTATATACTGGATTGATCTCTTTTTGTAATGCTTGTCAACCTCATGATTCGTTCTATATATAGTCAACTACAAACGCACTCTTTGGCTCATCTGACATCAATGATCAACGAAAATATGTGCTGGCCTGGGAATCATTATATTAATTATTTCAGAAATAACTAGCTAGCTGTGAGACCTTTTTTTTTTTTTTTAATTGAATTTGATATGTTGTAAGTACCTTTTGAAGTTACATATATATCCAATAACTAGTTGACTAAGGCTATCATGTATAATTCATTGTTGGCCACAACTTTAAATTTGATATTCCAGTTGCCAGCAATTTTATGATCACCAACACCCTCATAATTACCTCCTAATTTCTATATAATTGATTAAGGTTAAACACGTAGTTTATTACTATTTTAAAGACTTTCATAGGTTTGATTGTCCCAGAGATTCTCTAACGTTGACTTCTTATGTATTGACTTTTTTCTTTCTAAGCTTCTTATGTATTGACTTAAAATGACAAAAACTAGTGGGAAAAAGAAGGAAATGGGTCGGGGTACTCATGTAAACAACCGGACCTGATCTGTTTATATTACTATATATTTTCTCCTCTTTTCTTTCCCAAATCTTAAAACACATGACATTTGGCCCCTAGGGGCCTCGATGCTTGGATCTTACAAACGAAAATTGGAAAACCAGAGCCCTTGCAATATTGGTTAATCGTATGGAAGTATATATGATCTTTTATTCTTTACTAATATATGATTCTTTCCTAGCCTCCTCTTTTTAATTTCGTAACATCTCTAGGATTAAAAAACTTCCTCGATCTAATTGTAGGTGGTCGTTCTCTTTAGCATGTAAATTAAAAAACATTGTGGGTGTCGTGCTGCCACTAGATTGTTGTGCAAAACACACACATCAACGATGGTAAACTAAAGTAAAAGCAAATACAATGAAGCACACGACACATAATATACATAGTTCGGCAAATTGTCTACGTCTATACAACTGCAGAAATCTTATTAACCAGAGGAGATTACAATTACTCAATCTCAACTCACACTTTCTAGGGACTTTTTGCTCTCACACAATATGCACTCACTTGACAATTGTTATCTTTCAAAATATGTTGAAATTCATATAAAACAAGTCAAATATAACATATTTATAGTAAATAGCGTTGGAAATCCTAATCTGGCAAAAACTACATTCTTTGCTCAAACGGGGTGTCGAGCGAGGCTCGAGCGAACAACTAATCAACATTGGCTCGAGCGGGGCTCGAGCGAATACTAGGGTTTGTGTCTCGCTCGAGCCCACTGTCGTGCGAGACTCGAGCGTACTCACTGGTTGAGTTTCATAAGAGCCCACTGTCAAGTGCACATTGAGCGAACTCACGGGCGCACGTCGAGCAAACTCTATGTTTCACGATTTTCAGCTCCAAAACCAATCTCCACCCCACAATCTCCCACTTGAAGACTAGGTCGAATAAACTACTCACAACAATCTTCATGGCCTCCCATCTATTTGGTAAAAATGCCAGCAAAATCAACGATCTGATCTTATCATCGAACTCAATCTTTACAGAAGACAGTTGATTTGTGATTGTATTGAATTCAGTCAAGTATTGGGCTACAGACATACCTTCTGACATCTTCAGATTGAACAATTTATTCATCAAGTGCACTTTGTTATTCACTGACAACTTTTCATACATACCTTACAAAGTCATCATGAGATCTGTCGTGGTTCTGATCTCTTTACTGACATTGTGTGCCACTGTTCTGAACAATGTCAGCCGAACAATCCCCAAAACCTGTTGATCTAACATGGTCCACTCAGCATCATACATGCTCTCCGGCTTCTTCCCCAACAATGGAAGGTGGAACCTCTTCTCATAGAGATAGTCCTCGATCTGCATCTTCCAGTACCCAAAATTAGTGCCGTCAAACTTCTCAATCCCGGGTGCTTTCACTTTATCTCCAGCCATCATTCTCCTTCAGATCCAACCTTGGTTCTTGATACCAGTTGTTGTGCAAAACACATACACACACACCAACGATGGCAAACTAAAATAGAAGCAAGCATGATGAAGCACACGACACACAATATACGTGGTTCAGTAAATTGCCTACGTTCACAGAGGTGCAAAAATCTTATTAACCAGAGGAGATTGCAATCACTTAATCTCAACTCACACTCTCTAGAGCTTTTTTGCTCTCTCACACAATATGCACTCACTAGACAATTGTTCTCTCTTAAAATATGCTAAAAGTCATACAAAACAAGTCAAATATAACATATTTATAGTAAACGGTACCGAAAACCCTAATCTGGCAAAAACTGCATTATTCGCTCGAGCGGCGTGTCGAGCGCACATTGAGCGAACATTCAATCAACATTGGCTTGAGTGGGATGTCGAGCGGGGCTCGAGCGAACACTAGGGTTTGTATCTCGCTTGAACCCACTATCGAGCGAGACTTCAACGAACTCACGAGTTAAGCTTCGCTCGGGCCCACTGTCGAGCGCACCTCGAGCGAACTCACTGGTTAAGCGCACGTCGATCAAACTCTCTATTTCTCGATTTTCAGCTCCAAAACCAGTCTCCACCCCAACATAGATTTTATGGGTCTACGATGTATATAACTTATCAACAATTAGAAATCCTTTTCAAGGGCCAAGTAGAATATTGGAATTCAATTTAATTATTTGTATTATATTATTAACATACTTCCCTCACATGTGAACCAAGTAAATGGGGTACTAGATTGTAGAATCAGGATTCGAACTCATAATCATTACTCTGATACCATGTAAAATCACAATTTATTTCAAAAACTTAAACTAATGAAAAGAGATAGATTTAATTATTTGTATTATATTCTTAACATTCTAAACAAACAAATATTCTTTTTTTCTTGGCTGTAGGCTGTAGACAAGAGTAAAAGAAAGATTTACTAGACAAGTCTCAAAGAATGATTTGCTAAGCATCAATGGTTCGCAGTTTGAAAGTTCATGCAGTACATATCCCATCATTAATTGACTCGATCGGCGTCTAAATTCTAATTGGAATTTTATCAATCTTTGTCGAGGTTATCTTTCCTATGACGTCCTGCATCACTTTTGGAATTAAAAGAGATCCATTAGGATTCTGCACAAGCCGAGAAAAACAAAAGCACTAAGAACAAGCCAAACAGCAACATAACGCCAATTCAAGGATCAACGGGACGAGCTGTTATATATTTTTTTATTAGCAACATGTTAAAAGATTTTCTCCATCATCGATCCAAAGTGGGCAGTACACGCCCGTGGGGATTTTACTTATAAATGAACACTATCAAACAAAAATAGTGAGCTTTTATTATTTTCGACAAAAGTACTGCCCAATTAGAGTTTACACGTACACAGCAGTGGACGACAAGGCCTTGACACGAGTCTAGCTATAACTTCGAATGGAAAGAAGAGGACAGAAAATTTATAGGAAGAATATTCAGAAGATATCTATGAACAACAATGTGACACATTGGTGCTCGAGTGGGGACGAGGGACGAGCTGCTCTCTTCGTTTAAATTTGTGGAAATGGGATTCGTGTGTTAGAAAAAGCCAAAGGCTTTACTGAGAAAGAAGACAATGATTCATCGTTGGACCTAGTCAGCTTGAAAAGCCGTATCATTATTGTTTATTAAGCCTTGGGATCTTTGGAAACTTTTTTCCCATCAATTTTCTCTCTATATATTTGTGCCTCTATTCGTAGAATGATACCTCACTAATCCTGCAACTTTAGCAACACGTATATTCTTCTAGTTTCTTTGTGTAATATCAGAATGGCCAACTTCAACGTCATGAAAGTTTCCATACTGATCATTCTGCTCATTTTATCTGCGAATGCGAGCGGCTTCGAAGCTGCACAGATGGAGCGCAAGACCTTGCGCAAAAGGATTAATGGCAGTTCTGTTTTGCGTGAATTAGGCTTTCACTTGTCAAAGATGAAGCGGAACATCAACGTGAAAAGGAGGGCAATGACCGACACGGAGACAGACACAACTGGAGATAGGATTACACCTGGTGGTCCGGGTCACATGCATCACACTTCACCACCAACAATGCACTAGATACTATCCTTATTCCTTACGAAGGAATTAATGTGCAATGGCCGGGATGGCTCTGCATGCCTCTATCCTAGATATATATAATAATATGCGTCTGCGTGCGTACGCCACACTTGAATTGTGGGTACTTACTACTTAGCACCTTATCATGTATTAATAGCAAGTAAAGTTTTAACTATTTTTCTATTCTCGGTTCTTTATATAAATATATATATATATATATATTGTAGCTAAAGAGTAAAAATCATGCATGTCTTTTTTCGGACGCGTACGTAAGAGTGAATAAGCTGGTTTTTTTTTTTTTAAATAAAAGGAGGGCAGTACCTCCGCCAACCTTTATTGAGGAAATTAACCTCACTAGAAAAATACCGTGGTTACAATTAAAGTCCAGAAAAGCACAAAAGAAGGATATATTAAAAAACAAGTTATAGAACATAAGCCAAATCTTACATATGGCAGGCTCATTTTGTCCGTTTTCAACAATCCTTTCAATAACTGGGGCAACTGTGAATAAATATCCCATAACTCACTTTTACCTTCTGCACCCATACGTGCCAAGAAATCAGCCGGTGCATTATCTTGTCTATACACGTGCGAAATAGAAAAGTTCAAACCTCTAAGAATGCAAATGATTTCCTCACAAAAATCTTCAAAATACCAAAGTCCACAACGTGCCTTCTTTACCCATTGAAAAATAATCATTGAATCTACTTCAATGGCAACCTGCATCAGACCCAAGTTTTTGATAATACGCAAACCATAAAGAAGCCCCATCCCCTCTGCATAATTACTAGAAGCATGTCTTATATGTTCAGAAAAAGCTCTGATTAAATCTCCATTTTCATTTCTAATTACCCCTCCCGCTCCCACTCTTCTCAGATTTCCTAAAGAACTTCCATCCACGTTAAGACGTTTGACACGACTTCCCAAAGGTTTATGCCATTTAACAATTCGCATAGGCTTCCTCTTTGGATAATTGATCGGAATATGAAGACTTTGCAAAATACATATATCATCAAGCATGTTAGAGGTCCCTTCCTTAATTTTCACCCCAACTCTCCCAATCCAATACGTGATCTCTCCATACCGAAATAAAAGAGTCTTGAATACCCTCCATGCGCCATTTGCACCTACGTAGGGCCGGCTCAATAGATTTTTAAGCCTAAGGCGATAAGTTAAAACAGGACTTTTTTTTATATCAAATAAATTAAGTTATATCTAAACATATTTTTATTTAAAAATTATTCTTCTTTCTTTTTGAGATGCAAAATTACTAATTAAATTTTTATATTCAAGTTCTTCTAATATCTCCTTCTCAATTGATAATATGGCTAGTCCATTTAATTTTTCCTGCGACATTGTTGATCTTAAATAAGATTTTATTAATTTTAATTTTGAAAAACTTCTTTCTACAGAAGCAACAGTAATAGGTATTGTCAATAAAATTCTGTAAGCAATACATGCATTTGGAAAAGAATCAAGTCTTTTTATATAATTTAATATATTAATAGGGATGCTTTCTACTACTGTTAAAATTTCTTTTAAAACTTTTAGTTCAGAAAATAAATATAAACCATCAATATCATATTTCAAAAAGCTTTCAAGACTAAGACAATTTTTTTGCAAACTACCATCGTCAAATGATTTCAATTTATTGATATCAAATAGAAAACCAAAAATATTTTCATATATTTGAAATTGTTCAAACCTGTTTCGAATTGAAGAAATTGCTTGATCTACTATAAATAAGAAATAATTAATTCTAAAAGATTCTTCAGCAGGTGGTGTTATCTCTTTATTGACATTTTCATCAAACTGTTTTTTTCTATGAATTATTCATTTTGCTCTAAATACAGGTTCTATTTCCATACTAATTGCAATCTCTTTCGATGAAATCATAGTAGATTTAAATCTATTTTCTCTATAATCTTGAAAAAAAGAAATAAGACCTTTTAACTAATCAATGGCAACATCTATATGCATATATTTAGATTGTAAACTTTTACTTACAGTATTGACCGCAAATAATATATCATACCATATGGTCATGCTTAATATGAATTCAAAGTTCTCAATTTCATATGCTACTAAACAATTAGTTTCACTTTTTGTTTTAGGATCTTTAGTTATTTTTGCTAGTTGCAATAAAGTCTCTCTTATTTGTGGAGTTTGGAATTTTATTGCTTTGATACTTCAATTCGACTTTCCCAACGGGTTTGTGAGAGTGGCTTAAGAGTTAGAATTGACACATTATCTTGTAAAATTTTTCATCGCTTTGTTGATGAAGAAAACAAAGAATAAATACGTTGGACTATCCCAAAAAATGATATAGCTTTAGGACAATAATTAGCCATGTCACATATAACAAGATTAAGATTATGACAACCACATGGCGTGTAAAATGCTTTGGGGTTTATATCAAGCAATATTCTTTGCACCCCTTGTTATTTTCCTTTCATATTAGATTCATTATCATAACCTTGTCCTCGAACATTATTAATATTAAGTTCATGACTTTTTATTGCATCTAATAATTCATTGAGAATACATTTTCCACTTGTATCATCTACTTTAATAAATTTTAAAAAATGTTCATCTATTTTCATCTTAGTATGAGAGACATTTGTTCTTGATGACTTGCATCTGGGGTACAATCAAGTATAATTGAAAAATATTTTGCTTCCTTTATTTTCTTAATAATATGGTTTTTAATTTCAGTTGCTAGCAAGTGTATTAATTCATTTTGTATATTATGCCCAAGATAATGATTATGAATTTCACCATCTTGAATACGTCGAATGTGTTGTTGCATTACTGGATCAAACTCAGAAATTATTTCAATTATACTTAAAAAATTTCCATTATTTTCTTGGTAGATCTTTTCATTTTGTCCTCGAAATGGTAAATTATTTTTACCAAGGGGTTTACTACAGCAACAATTCTCAATAACACTTTTTTCCAATGATCTTTTTCTTTGTTAATTTGTTCTTGGACTTTTTTGTCAATTGTTTTATTTCTTAACAATCTCATTTCTAAATTAAGCTAAGTTTTAAATTCAACAACTTGCAACAAAAGCATAATACTCTATTCAAGTCTTTTGAATATGCTAGCCATTTTCTATCATGTTTCTCCCCATTTGATAAGTTTTGTATATATTATGTAGTAGAAAAATGTCTAGAGTTCTTATCCTTAGGAAAGTTTATATCACTATAACTAATTGGACCCTTTTCTACTAAAACCTCTTAATTTTGTATCAACGTATTTCCATTGAGCTGGGTCATAAATATTTGAAGGAATAGAATCAGATATGTCCTCAGTATTTTTATTTTCTTCTGTACTTTTCCCAAATTCTCCATCAATAATTGTAGCAGTACATACTTGAGTACTATCCTCAGATCCCTTTTGTTGGGTTTGTTGTGTTGCTTCATTATCTCCATATCCTTTTTATTGTATTTCTTGATTTATTTTGTCATCTTGTGGTCCTATTTGGTGTGTTTCTTGATCATCTACAAATGTTTCGCTTAAATTTTCTACTATATTTTGTTTATTGTTAGTAACAAATTTATTTAAAGATCATTTGTGAGATTCAATCAATTTTTCTTTTTTTAAGTTTTTCATATCCAAATGCATATTTTCTATTAGACATATTTTCTAGTAGAAAATAACAATATCCACTATATAAAATCTTGTTATGATTATGAATATTCTAGAAAAAATAAATATTAATATAAACAATAGAACCAGATTTAGCAAACGAGATCCACTTTTATATAACAAATAACCTTCACTTTTACATAAAATTATTAATCTGCACAATAAAATAAAATATCTTAATGTTAATATCCAAAATCAACAAATAAATTATAGACTAAAAAAATAAAAAGAAAAAGAATAAAAGTTTGAAAAATGATGCATAGTTGCCCTGGCCCATGGGCCATGCAAATTGTGAAGTATCGATTAATTGAAGAAGAATAAAAAAATAAAAACCAAGGGATATGGTCCCATGGATGTTCTAGAAAATTCCAAACAGTAACATTGACGTGGCTGTTTTATTGCCACATACCTTCAAAGACTCATTCACCGCATATTTAATATAGATAAAACAAACACTCACTTTATATACAAACGTGAAACAACAGCTTAAGACTTAGATTAATTAGCTATTGAGCTTCATTTACCTTTCAAAATACAAACTACATAGCAGAGTTGGTCAACATTTGACGGTGCGATTGGAGACAATGGAGAGACTGCCAGTGCATACGAGCAAGATGCGCATGGATGCAAGAGAGAGATTAGAGAATGGCGAGTGAAATACAAAAGGTATGAAATAAGATTTGTTGATTTCAGGTATAAAAGTAGAGTTTTTGAGATGTTCCGTTGGATTTTTTTGGATTTCGTAGAGGTAGATTGAAACCATTAAATTACAGTCATTATTGTGAGTTTTGGCTTTCCTAAGGGAAGTTGCAGCGTATGTAATTCAATAGAAATTTATATTTTCTTTTTATAATTATTAGCATTTTTTTATCGTTGGTTTGTTTATTTTATACATGAGTTTTTAATTTCTTTATTTAGTATAAATGATTTTTTTTTAAAAAAAGCTTTTTACTTAATTATTTTTTTAGGATTTTTTGAGGCCTTCTTTCATTATGGGGCCTTAGAGCATTGGCAATGGTCTAGCCATTGCCAAGTCTAAAATTTGGTTAGAATCTTAATTTTTGGCTATAATATCAATTTTTGACTAGGTGAGTTCATATTGGACTAGTCATTATAAAGTTAAAATAATAATATAATATTATATATATATTTTTTTTTTTGCAAATACAATTTATATATTTCTTAGATCTTCATGCTTTGTAGAAATAATGTGTCTACTCTATCAATAAGTAGAAATAATGTGCATGCCATGTATATTTTACCATTCAAAGAGAGAGGGAAGTGATGAAATAATTAAATATTATTTTCCATTGTGAATAGTAGCTAGCCATATTTGGAGAAGATCTAAGATTTACTATTCATCAAGTCTTAAGCTTTGGACCATTGGCTAGTCCAATGTAGAGGTTTTTTCTCACATCTAGCTAAAGTTTAGACTTGCATTAGCATTTGGCTAGTCCATTGCCAATGCTCGGGCAACCACCTACCTCGCCTTATGGGAGAGTCGGCCCCGCACCTACATAACCATAATCTCCAAGTGATTATTAGAGGAATAAAACCCAAAAGCTGACCGAGTTGAGTTCTTTTAGAGGCCTTTTGAAACCACATAGCAATATTTTCATGCCAACTTTGCCCAAGAATATACTATAAACCGAAAATCAAACTCCTTTCTTCCATATTTCTCAAGCAAAATCCCCCCAGCCAGAATATGACTTTGATCTTCATAGCCACCATTTACACAACAATCACATTTGGACACAATAGGAATGCCCACCTTTCTCAACCGGTCATCAACACTTAAAGAGAGATTGAAAGCTTTCCAAACAGTGACAGAAATATTATTAGGTAAATAAGAGTTCCATACCCAGAATGACCATTGCAATTTAGGAGAGTGAACTCGCAAAATGTCCCATGCACTATGGATAGAAAACTTCTCATCTAAGTTACCTTTCACACCAATATATCTTCACCTTCTTTTGCATTACTCAAAGAACGAAGAACTACTTCTGATTGTGTCTCTCCCAATAAGCTTTGAAGTAAGATAACATCCCACCCATTCTCCACTCTACAACCCTTCACTTTAAGATTTGGAAAATTCAATATAGGAAAATTTTCACAAATCGGACCCTCTGCCAGCCAGTGATCCCTCAAAAAAGAAATATTTCCTTCTTTAATTATCCATTTGGAATTTTTAAGGACATCAGGCATACAAGACATAATGTTTTTCCAAAATCTTCTTCATTTCTTCTGATTAACAATGGAAATATGATTATTTTTTATGTACTTACCCCAAAAAAAATTCAACCAAAGTGAAGACTCCTTTAGAATCTTCCAAGCAAACTTCATATGAAGAGATTTTTGCACAGCTTGAAGGTCCTTTATACCCAGCCATCTTTCTTGACAAGGCTTACAAATTTTCTTTCAAGAGCACCAATACTTCTTTGTTTTCCCCTCCTTAGCACCCCAGAAAAAGTTACTCGAGCATTTATGTATAGAGTTTATTACCGAAATAGGAGCATGAACAATAGATAGTGTGTATGAAAACACTTGCTAGGACATGCTTTATCAACAAAAGCCGATCTCCAAAAGACAAAAAATTGTTTTGCCAACCCCCTACACGGCGCCTAATATTTCTCACCATATCATCAAGATGTATAGCCTTCAGTCTTCCAGAAATAATAGGAATACCAAGATATTTGAAAGGTCGGGTACCCTTAACAAACCCTATGATACTGAGAATAGAGCTTCTTATATGCAGAGAGATGCCTTTAGAGAAAATAATGGAAGATTTTTCTTTACTAACTTTTTGTCCTGACCAATCTTCATATATAGCTAAAATCTCAAAAATAGACCTCATCAATGCTTTATTCCCATTAGCAAAAATCACAATATCATTTACATAAAGAAGGTGAGAAATAATAGGAGTACCTCTTGGATAGTAGAAAGGAGTGATCTTGCCTTCCAGAAAATATTTCTTAATCATACGAGATAGAATTTCCTCCACGCCATAATAAAAAGATATGGCGAGATGGGATCCTCTTGTCTCAAACCACGACCAGCTGGGAAGAAACCTTTTGAAATACATTCATTACCACAGAGAACCAAGGGGAACAAACACACTGACTTATAAGACCACAAGCCATCTCCGAAAAACCCAATTGTTTGAAAATATGAAGCAGGAAATCCCAATTAATGCTATCATATGCCTTGGCAATATCAATTTTCAATATCACATTGCCCCCACGATTAGTCTTGTTTATATAGTGAATCATCTCCTAAGTCAGATTAATATTTTCAAAAATACTTCTTCCAGAAATAAAGGCCCCTTGTTCCTGAGAGATGAACTGAGAAAGAAAAGGTGAAAGTCGATCAACCAAAATCTTAGAACATACCTTGTAGATAACTGTGCACAGGCTTGTAGATCTGAATTTATCAAAACCTGCCGGATTTTCCACCTTTGGAATAAGCACCAAGGAAGTAGCAGAATAGTACCTTGGAAGAGGGGTACCCTTGAAGAAATCCTAAACAGCATCCACCACATCTCCTCTAACTATCTCCCAGCATGCTCGAAAAAACTCGAGCCTAAACTATCAGGACCAAGACTACTGTCAATCGGAATGGAAAAGAGAGCATCTTTTATTTCTTGGATCGAAGGGAGCTTACAGAAATTGGAATTATCAGATTCAGATAAGATCGGGCTCACAATGAAAGATAAATCCGGTAATTGTCCACCTTGCTTGAACGATAATAATCCCGTAAAGAAATTTACAGCCCCATTATGGATGTCTTTCGGGGAAGAAAGACTACAGCCATCTGTGAGTGACATTTTTTGAACCACCGTATTATTATGGCTCTTAAAGGCACAGAAAAATCTTGCATTCGCCTCACCATTCTTTAACCAATGTTGTTTACAAAGTTAGGCCAAATGGATGGTTTCCCTTTGTTGCCATAAGTTTAGCTCCAGACGAGAGGTCAACAAGTCAATCTCATGAACTTCTTCCGAAAAACCATTTTGTAAAAACTCCTCTAAGGCTTCTAATATGCGTGCCCCTAACAAATTAATATTCTCCTCAGTTCTACCAAAAGAAGATTTATTCCAAGCACTCAAACAACCCTTTATCTTTTTCAGCTTCCTCGCCAATCTATAAAGACCCTTATCATTTATATCATCGTCTACCCAAGCTTTTTATACACACTCAAAAAAAGAGTCATGAGTTACCCACATTTCTTGGAATTTAAAAGAGGGAAAGCCATAAGGGACCCAAACCTTCTCCATCCATATATATGATCATAGGGGCATGATCAGATTTTGTACGAGGCAAGTACTGCATGTGAGCATGATGAGAAAAATTCAAAAGAGCATTCGAGTTTAAAAAGGTTCTGTCTAACCTTGCCCAACTACGGGATCTTCCAAATTAACTGTCCATTGCACCAAGAGAGAGAGTTTCCACTAAACCCCATTTCTGATAGACCGCAAGAATCAATGAACCCGTTGAAATCTTCCATAGCTAAACGATCCCTGGGCCTTCCTCCCCTACTTTCAGAGTCATCCTGAATGATATTGAAATCTCCAGTGATCATCCAGGAAGAGCCACTCGGAATATTATTCGATAAACTTGCCCATAACTCCCTGCGTTCTTGCTGCGTGCAACGTGCATAGACAAACGAGATATACACACTTGTACTAGCTTCCACATACTCCACTGTAACATGGCCACTGTATATAACTTTGACATTGGCAGCTTCCTTCCATAACAACCATAATTTCCACTTTCTGATTCATTAGAATACCATTCAGTAATCGAACCGATCTTTGAAGTCTCCACATTCTGCTGTCTGGCAAAAAAGGCTCGGCAATAGCAATAAGTTCAGGTTGAAACTTGCAGATCAATTTGCACAACCGCATTTTAGAAGTACCCAACCCTCTTAAATTCCAATAAAAAATAGGCCGCATCATAAATCAAGTTTGAGAGGTCTGCTTCGGGACCTTGTAGAACTTCTCATTTTCTTATCAATTCCTCCATCTTTGTAATTCTTCTCATTTTCAGACACATAGGTCTTTTCTTTACTGAAATGTTCCCTCTGCTCCTCCAAGTCGTTTTCAGACCCAGTGTGAAAAGTAGTTATATTTTCATCCGCTATATCATTTCCAGCAAAAGCATCATCGACAGTGATTCTAGCGTCTGACTGCATATTATTTCCGTCCCCCTCTGACAGAACATCACCACCAGGAGCCTCCACTACATTGCCCACTGTCATAACTGCCTCATGCATAGTCACCAGGTAGAATGGTCCCCCCCCCCCCCCCAAAACAGACATATGCTCAGGATCTATGCCATACTCACTAACGTGGGATGTACCTACCTGATGAACAATAATAGGCAATTGCAAATCTTCACACTCTAGATTAAATCTACACTCCTCCGACCCTTCCACCACGAAAGGAAAATTCAGACCCTCCTCAACTGAGCTAGGTTTCTCTTTATGGGACATATCATCCGTTCCTCTCATCTCTGGCCCTTCCTCCACCTCCTCAATAATTATGGTTTGTTCATGCAAAGGTGGATTCAACTGTTCTTTCCCTTCCTCGCTTGCCTCATTTGTAGAATTCTCAACCTCTTGCACCGCATCTTCATCATTTTCAAGCACCCCAAGCTCATCTTTTTTCTCCTTCCTCACCCATCTTCTGCCATCCTTAGTACCCTCCAAATTAGCTATCCCACCTTGATTGTTCAACCATCTACATTTTTTGATGCTATGCCCTTGCACCTGACAGTGTCGATAATACGCGCGCCAGTAGAGTTTCATATATCACTGTTTGTAATATACTTCCAGGTTGATGAGGCATTCCAATCCAAACAGATTCAATCGGATCTTTTGCAGCATTCATCTCAATACAAACACGCACTCCATCAGTACAAGTAACACAACAGGTGCAATTATCCTGACGAACATATTTTCCAGGCGGCATGGTTATATTTTGAAGAAATGACTCATGATAGTAATTCGAGGGAAGTTCTGGCAGCAATATCCAAACAGGAACCATCGGCGATTCTTTTTCTTCAGTATAATCAGGGGACCAATGAAAAGCACAGTAAGGAATGCCATTAACCTCATAGGTTTCCCTTGAAAAAGCCTTCTTGAAGTCCACCTCATTAGAAAACCTAATAAAAACAAATCAAGGTTTAGGCATAGCCCAAACCACAGGCCGAGAATCCAAGCCCCATCTACTCCGAATGAAAGAACAGATAACATCAAGGGAGGGACGCTGGCGCAAAAACTTTAACACCAAGGAGAACACAAAAGGAGATGCAGAGATAGCAATCTCCTCCTTTGTGAAACTAACATACACCTCACCGTCTAGAGTTTTGGGACGACACAGGGGGACCACAACATCAGGGAGAGGCTCTGGCGATTGCGCCACCATGTCGGCAAAGGACCGACGACCATTTGATGCCGAGGGGCCCATAAGACCCCCAGCGGCAGGCAACATACTCAAAACCCAAGCTCCCTATGGAAGAGAGAGAAAAATAGCATGCTAGAACATATTTACTAAGATTATTTTATGAATTATTTGAATTTAGCAATAACAATGTTAGTAAAAATAACTAATAATGGAAAATAATTAATTGACAGTAACTTGTAACTGCTCATACAATTCCCAATGTCTAGACCATACCTTGATGCAGGTTTATTCTCTCCCTGAAGATCAGAATGCAATAACAGGTCAAGCGGAATGATTGGTTAAGAAAATAATGATAGAACCACAATTATTATTTTTTTTTAGAGTATTATATTCACAAAAAAATTATATAAAAATCATATAAAAGTAATTTTAGAAGTTGAAATAACATTATGTGATCTGTTAGATCTACTTTATAATAAAAGTAATTTTATAATTTGACGAACCATATTAAGTAACATTATTTTGTAAGATTATTTTTGTGTAATTTTTTATGGCTAGAGTATTTGTTGTCTTGTAATAATATTTTATATGACCATGCTTTAAAATGAAAATATTTTTATAAAATAATAATATTACTTTTATAAATTATTTTTATTAAAATATTGCTCATTTAAAACATAGCTATTAAATTCATGTTATAAAAATTGAATATTTAAGATTAAGAAATTTCCTATGCTCAAATGGGTTCTTTGATCAATCGTAGGGAAAAAAATAAGAGAATCGGAGAAAGTAGCGTTCAACCTTTTTTACCTCATATATGCAAGACGATTTAGGGCCGTTTGGATATTAAAAATGTGTCAAAATATCTATGAACAGTAATAAAATAATTTGTAAACAGTAATAAAAATATAGTAAATAGTTTGTGAATAATAATAAAATAATATAAACATATATGAAAATAGTTGTTTTTTCAAACATGGCTTATATTATATATTTGTTATTAGGAAAAATCTATTTATCATCATTTTTAGTATCATCTTTTTGATAATCTTTAATGTCATATTAAATGATAGGTTTACATAGGGTTGTAAATGAACCAGTCTGTTCGATAGTCTGCTCAGTACTCGCTCAGTTAAACTCGAATCGAAATCGACTCGTAAAAAAAAAAAACTCATTCGTAAAAGCAAATATGTAACACCCCGTATTTTAGTGTATTTTTATTGAAAGAATTATTTTTATTGATTCCAAAATTTATTCTCTTGTTTTAAAATTGTCGGATTTTTAGTGGGTTTATTTTTATGATTTTAATTTTGTGAAAATTAATTTGATGTGCTTTCTTAACATTAATTATTGTTATGAATTTAAATTGTTTTTCATATTTAAATTAACTTGTTGTTGGATTTAATTATTTTATTTTCATTTAATCACTATATTTGAATTATTTTATTTTACTTGCTATTTTGAAATCGTTTCCGTTTGATCATTTTTGTGACCCAATATGTGAGAATTGGATCTCATTTCTTTCCCTTCATTTTCTCTTTCCACTCTTTTTTCTTTTCTTCTTTCTCTTTTTCTTTCTTTTCTTTCTTTTTCCTATGCTTCTCCCTCGCGACGCACTCCCCCTCCCTCTCTCCCATGCGCTTCTCTCTTTCCACCCAGCCACCGCCGTGCGCCGTCGTGCACCTCACCGCCCCTCCCATCAGCTTCCCCACTAGCCAACGACCACCTCCCTCCGTTTCCAGCTCCTCCATCACCACCGATAGCCCCCACGCCCAACACCAAGCCGCGGCACCTCTTGTGTTCGAGCGCCGCCATCGCGCCACCACCGGCCACCATTGCTTCACCACTTCATCATCGACCTCCTAACAACCCAATGGACCCAACCCCAGCTCCGATCCGTCACCGGTGAAGCACATCCAACCCCATTTCCGATTGGGTATTTTTGGTCTTCAACCACCCTTTGCGCCGTCACCCACGGCCAACCACCACCACCACTAGTTTCACCGACATCCATAGGCCCTACCCTATCAATCTCGGGTCTTCGTTTGCACCCATTCAAAAGTGGGTCTTTGAGACCCACGGCCACAGTGCATTTGGCACTATTCTGTAGTTGTATTGCCACTTCTTGCACCTCCGTGATTCTCCAAAAATTATTATATAGCACCGTAAGTATTTTCCAAAAACTTTCGTGATTTAAATGTATTTTTGCACTAACTCATTACACTGTGAATTGGTTGGTTTTGCAGGACAGAATCCGATGAGTACGGGGGTCGGATGGATTGGTGGAGGAAGTCTGTTTGTGTGATTGGGTTGTGTTGACACTTGTTGGTTGTTGGTTATTGGATATTGTATTGTTCATGTACATTGCATATTAGCACGCATGATCATGTTTGTAAAGGAAACTGGGTTTTCGTGTATTGCATTCATGTTCATGTGTTTAATGAAAACTGAGTTTTCATGTGAGAATGATTTTGGGTGCGTGTGTATCACGACCCCAAGCCGAGATGGGGCATTATCTCGGTGAAGCTCCTCTGGTCACTCGGGAGCGGAATATACTGAGTGACGTCCCCTGGATTGTCGCCAGGAGACAATGGGATCAGACAAGATGGTCTCGTGCCGACTCTGTGGTCCTTCTGCTAGCGGGGACTAGAGGACGCTTGGCCACGTATGCGCTGGGCGCGGAACTAGGTGTCGCTCGTTGCGTAGTGGATGCTTGGCCACGAACGCGCCGGGTACTGAACTGGGCATCGCTACGAAGCCAGGACGTGCAGATGGTCCCTAGGGGAGATCATGGTGTATATGGTAATAATGGATTAATGGACTATTTTCTGGGAAAATAGTGTGTGTTGGATATGGATTTTATATGAATTATTTTCTGGGAAAATGTTTTACGGATATTTTGGACCAAATGAGATTTTGGCGTGTGTTGGAAATATTCATTTTCGGGAAAAATGATGTTTTGAGAATAATGCACATTTCATCATATGCATGCATTATTGTTGGTTGCATTAATGCATTTTTATTCCTGAGTATTGTTTGGTTTATACTTACATGTGGTACCGTTTTATGGTAACGCATATTTCGATATAGATGAGGCTGAGGGTGAGCCTGAGGAGTCGGCTCTGCCTGAGGAGTGATATGGGATCACTCGTTTTGGTTTGGACTTGTAATATATTTATTTTAGATGACTGTATAACTTTTTAAACCTTTTACTGATGTTTAAATTGTGTTTAAATTCTAGTACTTAGTTGACTTAATTTATCCGCTGCATTGTTATTGTAGACTATTGCATGTACACACACTTGGCACTATCATTGGGATGCGTGACCGTGTTGTCATCATTATGGCGTCTCGATTATCGTGTTTCCTTAACATGGGGTCGGGGGCATCACAAAATATTCGCTCGATTTGTAAATGACACATACCCGACAAAACAAAACTAGACTCGACTCGACTCAGTTAAGGCTCGTTAAGGCCCGCTCGTTTATGCTTGAGTCGACTCATTAGCTCGACTCGATTAAAACTCATTCATATATTGATAAATATATACATACACGTATGTATATATACATATATATGTATTAGTTAATAATATAAGCATAACACTTTTTTAATTAAATATATAATATGTAATCTAATTAATTATGTCTATATAGTGAATATATTTCATAGGTATATTTTATAATTTGTATAATAATTAGTCGATAAAATTTAATAATTTCATATACTAGTAAATGGGAACCATATATGAAATAGATATATGCTATCATATTAGGTGTATGTATTTATAATATATGTAGGCATATAATATATTTTTATTTTGGATAAATATCAACTCAGTTAGATATTAATTATTTATAATTTTTTTAAAATTTTATAATTCAATAGAGGTTCTACTTGTTAGTTGTATAAATTCAATATTAGATATTTTCTTTTTTTATTTATTTAATATATTAATTATTAAATCTTATTCAAAAAATAAAAAAATTAACAATTCAAGCTTCAGCTTCAGCTCAACTCGACTCGAACTCGTTTGTGGGACGAGCTCGATCTCGATCTAACTCTAATTGAGAGTTTAGTTTATATGTCCACGTAGGGGTACGCACTAATGCTACTCACTCCACCAATGATATGGGCACACTGTGACTGAGCCATGTCATTTCTTCATCGAGAGTGCTGGGATGCTTATCACTTCAACATTTTAATGCTCTCCTCTCTATCTCTTGTTTTTTTAAAAGTCCGTACTTTGTTTCGCATTGTATTTAATATTCCAAGTTTGAAGGATCCAATTTCTCTGCGCACCTCAAGGATGATCGTCTTTTGATGTTGTAACACACTCCAGATGTTTGATAAAAATATTTAAAGATCTACTCATTTCGAAGGTAGCACCTCCGGTAGAAAAAGAGAGAACACAGAAAAGAGAAATAAAGTTAGTTTTCATTCAGATTTTGCATGCTCTTATAAAAAGTCATTTGTCTATTTATAGAGGCCCAATCATTAACTAACTAGTGGGTCAAAGGCAGTACAATTAAGATAAAAGGAAATAAGCATAATAGGCCTAATAAAGTAAGAGCTGGGCCATAGCCCCACCCCGCTGACCCATGCATTAATACTCAAAGCTATGGGCCAAGTCCAGCAACTATCCAAGCCAACTATAGCTTCAGCCCCTACTGTCATTGTAATTGCAAGTGTGACGGATGTCGTCTTCAAACAGCTTGACAGCTTGCGAACACCTTGCTACGCTTAACAGATAACGTGTTTGCTCGTCTTCTAGGTGGGCTGGGTTGCCCGCCCGTCAATAGTTATTTTTGGGTTGGGCCGTCCAATTATAATGGGCCTTTACAGTCCACATTCTCAACAACCTGTGTGGACCTAATTTACTGATTACCTAAAATCAGTTTCTCCGACTAAAGATTGCTTGACTAGATCAACCAAGAAAATTATGGATGAAAAATTAGGGAGCCTGCAATACTATAACAATATACTTTTGGGAGGGAATGAAGTTTGTGTTTATTTTAATTCACAACACACAAAAAAAGTGTTTTCCACCAAAAGAGATGGCTTTTAGATCAGCCAGAGCTAATTTATAGACACAAATTAAGTTACGAGGTTATCAAGTTGGCTGACAACATGATCCTGTGACTATATTGTAGCAAAAGATCCCACAGAACGTAGTGATAATGTACGATATCAATGTTTACTTCTGGAAAGCCTTGAGGGGTTCGTTGGGGTCAATATCAGTTAGCAGTGGGAGATCAACTGGCAAATTTTCTAGACTCAAGCCTTCATCTCTCAGCTTCGTGACCACTTCCTCAAACACAATCCTGTTTCCATTTGGTGTGAGGTGCAAACCATCCCTGCATTTTATCCAAAACATTTCAGTAGCCGTGATTTTCGCAACCCAACATTGTTGGCTTGAAAACCATATACAGTCACCAAGATAGGGTGCTTGATCGCTTCTGCGCGATACAGCTGAAAAGCCTTACCTTGCCAAGTAATATCAGTCAAATAATCCATTTAGGCAAAATAGGTCCATGGCACCAAATTCTTACACATGACATATAGTACTAAAATTCACTCTACCAGAAGAATGATCACTGCAGCCATATAAAGACTTGGTATTGAAATGTTCACTAACACAAGTTATCAGTAACTAAATACACAGTATGTTCAACTGAAAGTAGAAGTGTCATGGTTAATTTTTTGTATATGGAAAGAGTACTCCATTCCAACTGCAAGTTACAATAATGAGATGAGTCCTTTTACTTGCAACTCGGTATGAAAGACACATTCCACTAGTTGATATGGCTAGGGCTGATTTACCAGAGAAATTAAAAATTGACCTTTCTTCAGTTTTTTCCTTCTGACATGTTAGCAACTTAGCGGTGTGGAGTGTGGACCTCTACTCTAACTTGAGAATAGAGTTTTAACAATGGTTTATAATAGCAAATCAGATAGTCACATGAAGCTAATCTTCAGGAGTTACCATCAATTATGTGAAGAACGTGCAAACATGCTATCCATGCATACAAAAAGGCATCACACAATACCTCAGAAAAGCTTTTTCCCAGTCAGGAAACTGCTGCAATTTAGTCCAGAGGTCTACCACTGGGATCTCACATTCCCTAGCAACAGCAACACATGTTTTCGCATAAGCACCGGCAGCTTCATTTGTTCTCTCAGGCTGACCCGATGGATTCTCAGTGTAAGGATATCTGCATAATAATGGTTTTTAAAAATTGAACAATTCCTTACCTTAAGACAACATCATTATCTCAAGTTACCTAAGATTTGACATCAACATTAAAAGAACTAAAAGGCAGCAAGAAACTGAAGATCTTTTATGTTAAACCATACCGAAGGCGCCCATCTTCATCGATTGGAGGAGGGGTTATGAGAAGAATTTGAATCCTTGGCCATCGCTTCTGAAACCATTAGAAATAAAAAAGAATTAAAATGTAAATAGAGAGCCTACAATGGGATGCACACCTTTAGCTAGGTTTAAGGAAATTTAAATTAATAGCTACTTAGCAAGATTCAATGGGAAGGAAGGACAACTACGATTCATTGATGTTGAACCATAAGTGAACTAATATAACGGAACAGAGGTAGACATTGGAAACATATTATTAGAAAGTTCAAGTGCATGTCCTTGTTGCACCGAAAGATGGTGAAGCTTCTACGAATTGAAGTAAATACGAGCCAAAGATTTTGTACTACATAGGAAGAGGCTCCTACTACATGCTACCTTTATATGAATTTATGCCTTCGGTTGCCATCCATGTTGAACATAATTGACATCTACAGACAGTATAAACCAACATATCTGTTGAGTACATATGATTAAGGAAGCAACTTTCCTCAATAACATGGTAGTAATCTAATCAGCAATGGAGAATTAGATACTAACAGATGCAGATCCCTTGATTGCATTAAAAAAATGTATAGGAAACAGTTACATTAACTATTGAACTCAGCTTGTTTCTCCAGCAGCCAAAAAAGAAGGGGGAAAAGGGTAAACATTTAAATTTGGACAGGGAGCAGAAAAGAAGAAATTACTCTTTCTTGCAGATTTTATTGACCAGTGCAAAATTAAGCTAAACTGTGTCAAATAAGCATTATTATTCCAAGTGAAAAACACAAGTGCATTGACCAAAACCCCAAAATTTATATTGCAAAGTGCACTTTTGATCAAGACGATTTCCAGTTGAAACCATATCCTGATATTCTTGTTACCCTGCCACACAAATGAACAGTCAACGGCCATCACAAATGCCAAATTGAGGTCCATCTTCTCCTTATATGAGAGGTGGGATATGATAAGGACACCTTCATCCCTTTCGTTACAGGCTACAACTTAAATATGTTTAAGGAAGACGGCTTTAATCACATTTGGTCTCATCAAAGTAAATACAAAGCAAATTAATTTACTGATATAAGTCGAGCGATATATTTTTAAACTAGTATTGATACTCAAGTTCGTCAACAAACTGGAGTTCATCTTGAAAATCAGACGAGCCATTTATAAATCAGGAAATTTTCAGCGGATCGAGCACATAACAAGCAACCTCAATGGTAAATTTTTCATAGATAGTATCCACAAGCTTCAAGAAGGATCCTTCAAAAAGTTTTCCCCACGTCTTCTGTTTTTTTCCCGAGTTTTTCTTTCTTTTTATTCTGCGGCCAAGGCCAACTCTCTCTCTCTCTCTCTCTCTCACCAAGGCAACAACCTCTCATATTTGAAACCATAAATACATAAACGTGAATGCATATCAGTGATACAGATACACAAGAGACTAGAGAGTATGGAGTGTGGATCGGTATGGACCATCTAACAACGACTCAATAAACGTGAGAAAGGAAGGCCTTCTTTCGGTCCATCTTTCAAGTTATATTCCAGAATAAATATAGATAGAAGTCATTATTGGTAACATCCATTTTGTACACATGTGGCATTATATAGCCCATACATCTACTTAGGTGAGTGTTAAGAATAATCAACTAGAATGGCAAAGTCTGCTAACTTCTCTCTAACTTCTTTCTAACGTTACTCTATATTCAACGCATAGCCTCATCTGTGGCTTTGTGCCAAGAGGGCGGCCATCTCGAGAACGACAGCTAGGCGTGAACCCGCCACATATTAGCAAGCTATGGTCTAATTGTACAAGTCTATGTTACAGTCAAGTACCAAACATCAACAGCAGCATCCACGCCTCCACCACAACGACTTTCTTGGCTGCGTTCCATTTCTATGACATCCCAAAGCTAAAATTTTCAAGCCCACTTTACTAATTCGGTCCATCTCTGGTCAAGTGATCATCTACTTTGAAGGATAGTATAATCTACACATACCTAGACCTAAAACCTCATTCTCATGTCACTCAAGAATTGTAATATTCCTGGTTCCAACATTGAAGGCGTCTTTTCCAATCATGCGTGCCTGTGTTTGGGCGCGCGCGAGCGCGTGAGGGAGGGAGAGAGAGAGAGAGAGTTCTACCTTGAGAAAGGAAACAATGGAGATGAGGTTGTGCTTATATTCGTCGAGAGGCACGTGTTGGAAGGCTGAGCCTCTGTCTGGAAGGCAAGCGTCGTTTGCGCCAAAGAACACCGTCACAGCTAATGGTTCGCCACCGGCACAGCCTTCCACCGCAGGAAAAACCTTGTCCAGCACCTTCACGGCCCACCTCGTGTTGTATCCACTGTACCCTCTTAGCACGACATCAACCTGATCATCAGAACCGGCACAAACTGTCAAAAGTCTTCAATCAAAGCCATACGAACCTACTATCCAAATCATCCCCCAAAAACTCAAAAAACATAACTATTATAAGACTCGTGCTCTTATTAATAGAGGCTATGAAAGACTACCGAGCGAGATAAATGGTTGGCAAGAGATGCTCCCCAACCTCCATCCCCAAAGGACTCCTCAGTGATCGAGTCACCGAAAAGATAAATCTTCGGCCTCATCTTTCACAGATCTCAATACGGGATTTGTTCGATCGATCGAGTCAACTTTTTTTTATATTATTTTCGGAACTACTACTTCTCAACCTTCACGTGGCATGCAATATGAAATCTCCAAAACTGAAACTCTTCTAGAGCTCTAGTTTATTGTGGTATTTAAATAAAGGGCAAAAAAATAAAGCATGTCCCTTTTAAATACGCCACCCAATTAAATGCACCCGAAAAAGGCTGGTATCCTCAGAGAGAGAGAGAGAGAGAGAGAGACCACTGAAGAGGGTAATGTGTTTGTGGGTTTGCCACTTTCGTTCCTAGTGTTTTATTTATCTGGTGCAGGTTTGGTTTTTTATGGTCCTCTGGTTTCATCGTCTTGGAGGAGCCCATCGTGGTTTGCATTAGATTTTTATGGCCGATCTACAGGTTGCGCCACCCACTACACTAGCCTTTATAGTATCTCATAATGACAGGCCTGCCATTGCCGAGCACTGAAAGTTGCTGACATGACCTGCTCTACTTCTCACTTTTGCATTAAATTATCTGCGACGGTGTGGTGTGAGTACTACGTCGCTATTCGGTAGAGGAGGGACGTCGAGGGGGGCCAAGCCCATGGGGCTAACTCAGATCTCAGAAGATTCACACAGACGTCAGTTCTCTCATCGCATAGCCCTACGCCGTAGAGAGACAAGCAGGCCGCTACCTATCTCGATCGAGACGTCGTCCTTTTCTCGCTCGAGTGGTTTGTTTTACCTAAGATTTTTAATAAATAATATTACGTACAGTTATCGTATAATTTTTTGAAAAAAATAAAATTTATTATTCAAAAATTAATTTTTTTTATATAAATTCTATAATTTTTTATTTTTTTTTTAAATGACTACGACCACACGGTCACGACTCTGCGAGTATCATTTTTCACTTTTAATACCCTAAGGGCATTTCATTATGATGATGGTGGGCCAATCATGCTTTACGATAGATCATCCAACGAAACTTGAGATAGTTTTGACCATGAGTTGCGATGAAATAAATTATTAAAAAAATCAGAAGTTAAATCAAATATTATAAAAATATTATTTTTTAATATTATTATTTTAAAATATAAAAAAATTAATTTTTTTAATTATATTTTATGTAAAAATTTAAAAAAAATATAATAATAAGATAAATAAAAAAAATAAAATATTTTTTATATCCAGCATCTAAATAACTTTTGAGCTATGCTCTCTCTTCTTTTTAAATCAAGTTTTTAGGGCTGATATTGTATAATATATTTTTCTCTAAAAATATAAAGAAATACTTTCAAAACACCCTCCCTTAGATATTCTATTTTGAAGACATTTTTATATTTTTCTACAAGACATTGCTAGATATAGATGATTCTATTCATCAATATAAATATATTTAATTAATTTCTCACTCCTCATTCTCCTAATACATCAATATTTTACATTAGCATGTACACCCTTGCGTTTGGAAGAGATCCAAAGTTCTCATTTGTGATGTATGTAGCTATAATTATTCAATTGGATTTGATACAAAACAAAATAAAACAAGAATATTTTCATTATATTATTTTTTCGTTTTATTTTTGAATCAATTTATATTTTGATTTAGCTTATAAATTTAGATTAATTTAAAATAGAATATAATTATATGATATTGTATATGGTGAGATATTGAAATATCAAAAGATATGAAAATATTATTGATAGTTAGAACAAAATATTTGAAATGAATAAAAAATATTAAAAAATATAATATTTAAATGATATAAAGAAAAAATAGATAAGCTGATATATGGTATATTGTAAAAGTCAGTATATAAAATAGAAAAATAAGTTTTAATAATGTATTTTAAATGATAGGATGAAAAAATCATTGTGAGTGCTCTTAAAATCAAATCCTCAATAAATGATACTTGCAATTATATAGCAAGGCAATTTTTTTGCAAAGTTAGTAACTAAAAAATTTATATAAAAAATTAATTTTTTAATATTAAAACCTACATTTTTTAAAAAAGATTGTACGGTATGTAGCTTTCATCTTTTATAAAAAATTGAACTCTATCATAAAAAAAAGTGAGACCCAAATTTATCTATTTAAAATTTGTATAAGCATTATTCATTATACAAGCTAATTTACTATATTTTTAGTGATTCTTTTTTATCAATTATTTTAATCTCATATACTTAAAATGTATCTTATTATTAAGTATAATCAAAGATAATAAGAATTAAGATAAAAAAAATAATATTAGTGATCATTTTGAAAAATAAAAATAAAAAATACTCTAATTTTATTAATAAGTTTTATTTATGAGTAAAGAAGAGGCTCTATCATTTTCCATATAAAAAAGAAGAGGCATCTGCCATCTACAAGTTCCAAGCACTGCTGCGGCGGTCCTGCCGATCACGTTACAGCTCGATAATTTAATGCAAAAGGGAAGGCTGATATCACGTTGCAGAATTTCTGAAGGATCCACAGTCACGGATGATGGTTTACCCATCCCCTGTTTTTTCTTTCTGGAAACATTAATGTAACTGCGTAGGCATGCAGACACGGACATACCAATCAGACCATCGCAGCAGACCATGTTTTTTGCCTTTTTTTTCTTTTTTTTTTTTCTAGTGCAAATCTAGAAGCTATATATGTAGGATGGTTTTAGAAAGTCGATCTTTTTGCGCACGCTGATAGTACTTGAATTAATTATGAGCTATATGGGTGCACGAGTTACTACTTTGTGTTGGCATGCGCACAATGCCTGATATGGCGGCGGAGTAACGCTGCCTATAGTCAGAGCTTACAAATATAATCAATTTCGCATTATCTGTGCTCCAATCCCTACATGACAGTCTAATGACTTCAATTTTAAATTTGTTTTATGATAGCAACCATGCATAAGGATGTGTTTTTTTTTTTTCTCGGCTGATAGCAACAGAAAATGTAAGTTAGTCGTTAATGCTTCTTAGGATCTTGTACAACTTTACTATATAAGATATTAATCTTAATAAACAATTAGATTATGTTGCTTGGAAAATATATATTAGCTAGTTTCTATTGATTTGAACTTCCTTTGGCTATATAAAGTGTTTTGTATATCGCGGTTAAAAAAGAAGACGACTTTCATTATTTTGTTATTGTTTCACTTCAAATTCAGCCGGACTGACTAACAATGGGCTCCAAATTATGCAAACGTCACTCGTGTCTTTTGAAAAAGAGTATAGTTCACTATTAAAAAATTATCTTACGCACTATTTTAAAAAAATGATATTTACAGTCATAAAATGTACAATTCTCGTACAAAAAATATTTTCTAATAGGGACTTAACATTTTCTTTTAAATAAAATATATAAGGACTGTATAAGACTGTATATAATATTATTATATATAATGAATAACAAAGTCAACGCTTGCATAACTCACGATCTTAGTATCTCTAGCATTACTTGTGAGAAATGAAATTTGAACATCGTGGTCCTCCAACTGTGCAGTGTGCCATGATCTACAACTGGGTTCAATTATTGATATCTCATAACAGCTTTATCACAATGGCATATTTTAATGATTTTTTATATATGTTGTAGGCGACACGTCTCTATCGTGAAACGGGAAAATTCATTCATGACCCCATGCACGCACCTAGCTAGCTAGGTTTAAAAGATAAAACGACAAAGATACGTAAGCAAAAAGTCTTTTAGAAAGCAAAAATTTTGCTAAATTGGTCTGACGGCCACTTGATGATCGATGATGAAGAAAGTGGAAAGAGATTTAAAATGTACGTCCACTCAAAACGAACGTGAATGCTGCAGAGACTCTGCAAATAATGGACGGACGTTGTTTTCCAATCCCCACAAGGATGAAAAAAAGCTTCCCAAGGCGTTGTTCACTTTTCCCCAATATTAATGACAGTACGTACTACTGCTCGCAAGTGGACTACTTGTGGAAGGAAACATTGCTCGACCCACCTTTTGTATTTATGAAAAATCCACATTCTCCAAACCGAAAGATGAGACATGATTTCTAATATAATATCATATGCATGCGACGTTGTTCGAGAACCGGACCTGCATGCATATGATCGATTTCTAATATAATATAATATCCCGGCCGGGTAACTTGGCTATTTGGCAGCTTATATATGGTCCATGACATATTTCTCAACTCATCTGCTGACACTTGCCATCATTCCTACATCATCAACGTTAACATATATCATAATATATCGCAACTAATTCACATTTAGAGACAAACTTATTTCTCATTTTTTTCAACTTTAGTGATTGATTGATACCTAATTTCGGGCAAGCATGTATATAATAGAATTGGAACTTTACACCTCGAATGAGTATATTACCAAGACCAAGACTCGTACTACTTATTCCAACCCTTAAGGTTTGTCTACTAGATAAATTTTATATAGAAACCTTACACCATATACATCCACCTAATTAACATTTGATTTCTCATTTTTGCCTTATTATCTTAATACTTAAAATATGTGTGTGTTTAAATATAAAAATAAAAATAAAAAAATTACATATTAGTTAAGTATAAATGTATAGTATTAGAGGGGGGACTTTCCCCTTGAACCAACAAGTTGGGCCTGTGCAAAATACCAAGGCATGTTCCTATCCAGGCCCCATCCTCCTACAACCCTGGGGTTGAAGAAGGAATTTGGTCTAAATAGTATGTCAACCATAGATAAGTGCATCGCGTGGGCAAACACACCGATGGGGGAAGACATGACACGTCGACCTTGACACCCCCAACGAGATTTAGCATTTAAGGATCTACGCTGACAAGAGAATGAGGAGCACAGACAACCCTACATCCCTAGACGTTGAAAAGGAAGAGCGACAACTTCGATCATCCACCGTCAAAGCTTCACCTAGGGAGCTACACTGCATTAATAGCGCCACTAGGTCCTGCATCGTATTAAAGGCCTCAACTGAGAGCTATTGTAGAGGATGACGTGAGCCCCTTGACATGGGGTACGAAATGCACCCCAGAGACCATATATAAAGGTCGGCCCTCAGGTATGAGAAATGCTCTCTAATTTTAGTGATGCTCCATCCATTACTATACACATGAAGAGACTAACTTTAAGTATTGGAGGTTCTTCGGATCACATCGAGTCCATTTCCCCCCTTGTGTTCGCAGGTGCAGACCCTGACTTGAATTGCTAGAATTTTGTCCAGGCATACGAAACACGATGTTAACAAGGATAAATCTTTCTTGTAGCATTTCTCTATCTAACCTCATAGTTCTGGCCAGTATGCATGGGCTCTCTATGTATCATCTAATGGTGAGCCAAGAGTAGTGAAGGAGGCAAAAGCCGATCTCATGATCGGTAAAACCACAGGGCATACAAAAATATTCTCAAAAAGGGGACTAAATCCTAATTATCCAATTCTCAAAAGCTGGGACTTCGACGTACATATTACATGGATTGGAAAGCAAGCCCATCATTGTAGATATCATAATAATATAATTAACCTCATTGCTCATCTTTATTCTATCTACAGCCCACAAAATACATGGATACCCCAACTTCATTGCCTTCAACCAAACCCAATGGGCCCAATTCATATCCCTACATCCTACTTTATCAACTTTATTCTGTGAAAACCGAATCCAAGTGGGCCGGAATTTCCGCGCCCATTGAAAGAAAAAAAACAACAGCAGTGAGGATTGTTACTTCTACTCTCTCACATGTTTGGTCTCGTGATTTCAAACTATTTTTCAGTCGCAAAAAGTTTCCGCAAATTTCCTCGAACCCTCTCTCCCGCCCGCCCCCCCCCCCCCCCCCCCCCCCCCCCCCGAATGACCTGTCGCAGAACACGGCAGCTTCGTCTGGCTCTCTCAGCTCAGTTTGGATTAGATCAAATGATAAGAAGATGAAAAATGCAAAACTACCCACGATCGGACCGTCCATTTTCTTATCACAGCACAATCTTAAACTCCCGGTCCCACCTGACCAAGCTTTCCCCCCAACGCAATATCTCTTTCACACAAATGCCACCTATCTTGCCTCTGCTCTGCAGCACTACATCAACTCGGATAACCCCTCCCCTGGCCGGAAGATACATTCCCATATTCTTAAAACTGGGTTCAGGACCAATACAAATATCTCCATCAAACTCCTCATTTTGCATTTGAAATGTCGCTGCCTGAAATATGCGCGCCAAGCGTTCGAGGAATTACCTCAAACAACGCTTTCTGCTTATAATTATATGATCGGTGGATATATCAAACATGGAAAAGTTGAAGAATCACTTGGTTTAGTTCGTAGACTGGTCTTTTCTGGTGAAAAGCCTGATGGGTTTACTTTTTCTATGCTTTTAAAGGCATCTACTTGTGCTTGTCATGTGCCTTTGCCGTGTAGTTTAGGAAGGTTGGTGCATGCTCAGATACTGAAATCTGCTATTGAGCCGGATGATGTTCTTTATACAGCGCTCGTTGACTCCTATGTTAAGAATGGGAAGGTTACTTACGCTAGGACTGTGTTCGATATGATGCTGGGAAGGAATGTAATATGCTCAACATCGATGATTTCAGGGTACATGAGTCAAGGTTCCATTGAGGACGCTGAAGATATATTCAGGAAGACGGTGGAAAAAGACGTGGTGGTATACAATGCGATGATTGAAGGTTACAGCAAATCGATTGAATATGCTAGCAGGTCGCTTGAGGTTTATATTGGCATGCAACGGTTGAGCTTTTGGCCTAATATCTCTACATTTGCTAGTGTGATCGGGGCTTGCTCTGTGTTGACAGCATTTGAAACTGGCCAACAAGTTCAAAGTCAACTGATGAAGACTGAATTTTTCTCTGACATTAAGTTGGCAAGTGCTGTCATAGACATGTATTCTAAATGTGGAAAAATTGTGGACGCACGAAGAGTTTTTGACCACATGACAGAAAAGAATGTATATTCATGGACTTCCATGATTGATGGATACGGGAAGAATGGATATCCTGATGAAGCACTTGACCTCTTTAGCAAGATGCAAAAGGAATACCAAATTGAACCCAACTACGTTACATTCCTTGGTGCTCTATCTGCTTGTGGACATGCTGGGCTAGTTGATAAAGGCCGGGAGATCTTTGAAAGCATGGAGAGAGATTACTCGATGAAACCAAAGATGGAGCATTATGCTTGCATGGTTGATCTCTTAGGCCGTGCCGGGAGTTTAAAGAAAGCATGGGAGTTTGTAATAGGGATGCCCGAAAAGCCCAATTCTGATGTTTGGGCTGCTCTGCTTAGTTCCTGTAGGCTGCATGGTGATGTTGAGATGGCAAACATAGCTGCCAACGAACTTTTTAACTTGAATGTTGATGGTCGGCCTGGGGCATATGTTGCACTATCCAATACATTGGCAGCTGCCGGGAAATGGGACAGTGTTAGTGAACTTAGGGAGATAATGAAGTTCAAAGGGATATCCAAAGATACTGGCTGGAGTTGGGTTGGGACTGATAGTGCTTTATAAGCTTTCAGATTCACATGACGTAAACCATAGTCCATGTATTTTCAGGTCTCCTTTTGCTTTGACGAAATTGTTTATATGGGAAACGATACCATTCAATATTCTTTTGAGCGATTGGATGAACATGTAATTTAAGCTTTTGGATTCTTTGATCAAGAGTGGAGACATAATTGTTCACAAGATAACCACTAGCGTGCAGATTGCAAGGTTTGTGATGTTCACTCTAGAAAGATTCAGGAAAAGGCCAAAAGGGCTCGCTTCAACTGTTGTCTGCGGTGAGTTGGTGGCTAGATTCATCCACTTTCTGCAAGGTTGGATAATTCAGAACCTCAAGTTTATAAACGCAGTAGTGGAAAGTGGGAGGGGGCTCAGAGCCAGGCTTCGAAGCTTCTTAGGTATTGAACCTGATGGACAAAATTGAGGCAAGAGATTTGAGGCTTATGTACCGAAATAATTGTTACAATAAATTCAGTCTCAGCTGTCATTGGATGATGAAATTGGGAAATTTTAGAAGAACCAAGGCAGTGAAACCAAGTTTTCTTGTCGCTCGTGGCATATGGACTATGGAAAATGTCTTAAAATTCTGGTAGAGAATAGAAGCGCTGAACTCGAAGGCAAAGCAGTTCTACTGCAAGTTGCTCATTTTTATGTGAGGGCGATATCTGTTCAAGTTGAAGAATATTTTGGAACCAGTGGTAGACTGGTAAGTATTCTTAAACCGCTTCCCTTAAAGGTGTGCATCCGGACCGGGTTTTTTTCCGGTCCGGTCCGGAACCCGGAAATCCGGATGTATCCGGGTGTAAATTTATTTCTTTTGTTCTTTGTAAATTTATGTTTTAATTTAATTAGTTGTAATGTATTATTATTTCTTTTGTTTTGTAAATTTATGTTTTGCATTATGATGTAACAATATTATTTATTTTGTATTTTTATTTATTTTGCTTTTTATTTATTTTGTTTGTTAATTTATTATCAGAATTTAAAAAAAAAACTAACTGCTATAAAAACATTTTTTTAAGTTTTAAAGTCTTTTTTATAAAATTTAAAAAAAAAAAAAAAGCCGGATTTATCCGGATTAACCCGGATTTAATCCGGATTAAATCCGGATATCCGGTTAAAATCCGGGTTAATCCGGATAAATCCGGATTAATCCGGGCGGATAACCGCCCGGATTTTAGTATCCGGATCCGGTTATGGCCGGATATCCGGATCCGGATCTGGTTGAACACCCTTAGCTTCCATTAGGCGGTCAAAGTAGCAGCTTTTGACCCTCAACACTTGAGAATGAGGATATGCTCGATAGTTAAAATATCCAGTAAACCTGAAGGGGCAGTTTGTTTGCGTATCATGGCTTCGTAGAGCATCCAAAGCATGTTGATTCTGTGATTGTCTGTTCGAAAAATGAAGTGGTGACAATTTTCTTACACAGCATTTTGAGGATTTTGTGACTCCTAGTGTCATGACCAATTAATAATAGCCCAATAGGGGAAATTTTCACGAATAAATGATATATTTTTCCTTCAGAAAGGAATGTAGATAAACAACTAAAATCGTTCTTTCTTCAAACAAGAGACATTTTAAAACATGATTGGAAGTTGGGGAAAATATTAGTTAAAAGAAAGCACTGAAAAGACATTCCACGAAGGGAGCTTCGGGAATAGTTCGATGATGACGTGGGAATTTGTTGTTGGTAGTTCACCCGTTTCTTTTGAAGATCATGACCCAAACTTTGATTAAACGGCACAGCATGGTACGTGTTCATTTTGTCTTTTTTATCGACCTGCACTAGTACTCGTGTTCTCCGTCAACGAGATTTTGCATTGTATTTACTGCTTCTTGAAGCTGTGAGAACGAAAGATCTTGAAAAGAAAAGCCCAAAAAGCAACGAAGAAGAAGAAGAAGAACAAAAAGGAAGAAGCTATTATGTGCTGCTGCTGCTGTGAGGATTGTGAATGCAGGCCTCTGGGCTTTCTGCTTGGCCTGCCCTTCGCTTTCCTCGCCCTCCTCATCTCCCTTGTTGGAATCCTCGTCTGGATCGTCGGGTTAGTCTCTCTCACTCACTCACTCACTCACTCACAGAGACTTGTTAGAAGATTGATGTTTCCTCTTATCTTTTTATGAGAACATTAGAGAAAAACCTTGTGTTTGTGAGGCTGCAGGTTGGCGTTGACTTGCATATGCCCATGCTGCTTGTGCGTGACACTGATCGTTGAGTTTGCACTAATGTTAATCAAGGCTCCCGTTCTGGTCATGGAATGGTTCACATCTAAGATCCCCTGTTAAAATTGTAGGTAGCCTGTATAGAATATCCACTATCCAAATGTTGATTGATATTTGATTATCTTCCTAATAGACTTGTAACTTACACATGTCTTGGGGAAATAGATTTTGTCTCTGCTCTGATGAACAACATATATCTCATTGTGCTGAAATTCTGTAATTTTCTGCCAAATTGAATCATTCGATTCGAAAAGTAGTAAGTATAATAATAAATATTTATGTGAGATTCATATTGTCTCTAAATTTCATATGAACGATGTTAAATGTTATAGGATTTGGATTAGACCATCTTCTTTTTTTCTGGACACACAACTCGAGAAAAATCTTGATTTTTCCATGCGATTCTAGTGGTAAATAATAAATCTTGTGATTATTATCAGTATTGTTCTGGACCATTTCGAGAGCTAATGTATGATGCATTTTCATTTTAATATATTACCGTTTTAATTATTATACAAATTGTCCTTTTAAAAAGAAAAGGTTGATTTCGCTGATAGCATATAGTCCAGTTCTTCAAACGAAAAACTTGGATTCGAAGTTCCGAACCCCTAACCCTTAAAAAAAAAAAAAAAAAAAATTGATTTCAAAGATCTTTAACGAAACTGGTTTGGGATTGATAATTAATATTCCGAGCGTTAGAGTATCTAGTAGTAAAATTGTTCTTTTAATCAAAGATATTTTACTACGATTTATTTATGGCATTGTTTTGTCCTAAAACTCTCTCCATTCGGCATGCTTCTCTTTTAATTAGTTTCATTATCTTGACTCAGATTTTTTTGTTTATGACAATGAATAATACCAACAAGTCTATTATGTTTATCTCTGGAGCTCCACGTATATTGTTGGAGTCTCTTACGTTTATCCTTGGAGCTCCACGTGTATTCTCCGACAAAGAATCATGAACTACTTATATTGATACGTAAAACATTGGTTTAATAAAACGGTACAAACTGAAAATATAAATAATTTTTATAAGATAAATAACCTTCTTCTTCTCTCAATTTTTTTTTTAACAAAAAAAATTATATCAACGTTGATACGCAGTTTAATGCACCAAACTACTTGTACCTAGCAAGACTTATAAAATAAGAGCAATGTTATATACAGTTTCCATTTGAGGATTGCAATGCAAGCCAAGATAATTTTATCTTTAATTTTTTTTTTTAAATTACAAAACTATCCTTCCTGAAATGATGACTTTTCTCATTTAATAAACGGCATGCACATGTAGTCCCCAAATGAAGACTGCAAATAGAATTTCTCATTAAGTAATACTTGTAACATTAACATAATATTATTGATGTGACATTTATGTATTTTTAAGGTGAGAAATAATTTTTATAAATTATAAAAAAATAAATTTTGCATAAGTTTTATAAAAAAATAAATTTCATATTAAAAAATTATAAATAAATATTATTTATTTGTCTTCTACTTTTTTTTATAAAGAATTTACTAAGAATTTATCTATTTAAAATTCATACCTTATCTTTTAAAAATTATAAATTAAGTCGATATTTATAGGAGATGAAACTACGAGCTAGATGTCAAAACCAGAGACAACCCACCTTGCATTATTTCAATCTTTTGCATTATTCCCTCCAATTGATTACTAAACCCAATGTCAATAAAATATATGTAGATTTGTCGGTGTGTCCTCACCACACTAATAAGATACATATTATTTTATTCAGTAGTCCATTACCAAAGGAATAGTCCATGGTTTCCATTTCTCTTTAAAATAAAAAAAAAAAAAAAAAACAAAAAAAAACTAGGCTTTTCAACCACTAAAGCCAACACTGTTTTAGACTTGTCTAAGGTAATTAAACCCACAGAAAACAGTTCAAAACAACTATCGGTTTCTTGTCATGTCGAATAATGGTATACGATTCTAATATTTTATGACTTGTCTTATTGTGTTACATGTCTAACCTGTTCAGAAAATTACTCGTACTTATTCGAATTTGAATTCATTTTTTTTATTTTCTTTGTGGTTAATATTTTATAAGCATGAATTATATTACATTACTTAAACTTATGACTATATGTCTAACTATTAATGAGTCATCTCATCTTAATTGTATAATCAAACGGGACATAAAACTCAATTAAAAAAAAAAAAAAAAAGCAGAATAAAAAATCCAATTGAGTCCCAATAACTGACACGATATGATAAGTATATATTGAGTTATTGTTACAAAGAACATGATTATTAATCGACACAAATCAATGCGTTTATTAATCATATGTAATCAAATCCATATAACTTAACTGTAATGTTCGAATACCAAACTTTAATCTTATAATCTACGGTCGGATTGGTAGTTCGCGTCAAAGAAATTAACCAATCACCCAAGGGAACGAAGAAAAACTGATTCTTCTCGATGTTCCCACCTTTGACGGTAGGCTGTAGCACGGTAGCAGCCAATCACGTTTTCATTCTCCCAAAGTCCGCCAATGGTTTCCTAAAAGCCACTCTTTTTACTTCGCTGTGCGGCACCCATTGTTCCAGATCAACCTATATCAGAGCACGATCAATACTCAAAAGCCGTCAGAAACCCAAAAACCTGATTAATATCAGAAGGTTAATTTAGTTTCATGGCAACTGCAAATTCAATCGGGTCAGCTGCGGCTCCCGCCCCTGTCCGCCCAGCTGGCCCCATCGGAACGCTGGGATGTCACCTGGCCCGGCGGCTTGTGCAGATCGGCGTCAGGGATGTGTTCTCCGTGCCCGGGGACTTCAACCTGACACTTTTGGATCACTTGGTCGCCGAGCCTGGGCTTAACCTGGTCGGCTGCTGCAACGAGCTCAATGCCGGGTACGCCGCTGACGGGTACGCGCGCTCCAAGGGCGTTGGCGCGTGCGTGGTCACCTTCACAGTCGGGGGGCTCAGCGTTATTAACGCTATCGCCGGAGCTTATAGTGAGAACTTGCCGGTGATTTGTATAGTTGGTGGGCCCAACTCCAATGATTACGGGACTAACCGGATCCTCCATCACACAATCGGGATGCCCGATTTCTCTCAAGAGCTCAGGTGCTTTCAGACAGTCACTTGTGCTCAGGTAACTCGGAAAGAAAGAAACATAGTTTATATAGCGTGTCTATGTGTCTCATTAATTTCATGCTCTATTTTCGGAAGCTTTGATCATCCTATGCATAATCAGTTTATAATTGATTGGTAATGTACGCAGGCAGTGGTGAATAACTTGGATGATGCGCACGAGCTGATCGACACGGCAATTTCGACTGCCTTGAAAGAAAGCAAGCCGGTTTATATTAGTATCGGTTGTAATTTGCCGGCTATTTTTCATCCGACTTTCGCTAGGGAGCCGGTGCCCTTCTTTATACTACCAAAGTGAGGAATTTTCTCTCACTAATCGATTTTGGGTTTTAGAATGTGTATGAATTTGATTTGCCTTTCTTGAATTCTTCAACCAATATATGGTTCGTTTAGAACTTATTAGTTCCTATAATTAACGATATGTTTTACGACTTGGTTTGACAAGTGTGTTTCTTTCTTTGGTTAGTACGTTGTTTGATAAATGCGACGGTAAGGTGCAGAGAACAGGTGAAGATTATGCTAGGCAGCGTCAATAATGTTGATAAAAATGTAAAGTTGATACACTTGAAGTAGGCAGTAAATAGCTAGATGGTTATAGAGAAGAGAAAGGATCTTGCTTGCTTGCTGAGGTTTCTCTATAAACTTTGCTTATTTTGGTTTGAGCAGTTGATATTTGATTCCTTATCTATGAAAAAAAAATGTGAACAATATGATGGCATAAGTTTTTGGCTGATAAAGAACAGAATTTTTGGATTGATACATCCTGAAGACATTCTCATTCATCCATTTGGGATGTTTATCGGTAGTGGTGCTCTACGTCACTTTTAATACATGGGAAATGATGTTCTCAGATCCATAAAATGTCATCTTGTTGCCCCATTTTTGCGATTTTCGATGCAACTATAAATCTTGCAGTTTTTTCAGCGCACATCTTGTTTTTAGTTGTAGAGATGGAACTTTTGGTTACTCTAAATCATTGGATCCAAGTCTTTTTAGTTATGTTAGTGAATTGACTCACGTGACCACTCTTTTCATGCAGGGTTAGTAATCAAGAAGGATTAGAAGCAGCGGTGGAAGCGACGGCTGAGTTTTTGAATAAAGCTGTGAAGCCTGTCATTGTGGGTGGGCCCAAGTTAAGGTTTGGGAAGGCGCAAAAGGCCTTCGTAGAGCTTGCAGATGCCAGTGGGTATCCAATAGCTGTCATGCCCTCAGCCAAGGGGTTAGTTCCGGAGCACCACCCGCACTTCATTGGGACTTATTGGGGTGCTGTCAGCACCAGCTTCGTTGGGGAGATTGTGGAGTCTGCAGATGCCTATGTTTTTGTTGGCCCCATCTTTAATGATTACAGCTCTGTCGGTTACTCCTTGCTGATCAAGAAGGAGAAAGCAATAATGGTGCATCCTAATCGTGTGACTATAGCCAATGGTCCCTCTTATGGCTGGGTTTTCATGGCCGATTTCTTAAGTGCATTGGCCAAAAAGCTAAAGGGAAACAGTACAGCTCTTGAGAATTACCGCCGGATCTTTGTGCCACCAGGCATCCCTCTAAGATGTGAGAAAGATGAGCCTCTAAGGGTCAATGTTCTCTTCAAGCATATTCAGGTAAGACCCAAGAATCGCTATGTAAAACGAAACTTTTTATTCTGAG
Organism: Juglans mandshurica; assembly: GCA_022457165.1. NCBI lineage: Eukaryota > Viridiplantae > Streptophyta > Magnoliopsida > Fagales > Juglandaceae > Juglans > Juglans mandshurica. Next base: position 5,296,665 of record CM039627.1, read on the forward strand.
AGGTCGTTGAGGTTTATGAAAGACATACTCCTTTAAACTACCATGTTGTTTCTTCTCATCTAATATCCAGTATGGTTGGCGTAGCATATTCCATCTATTGGTTTAGTAAACTTGCCCGTCATAGTTCATCAATTTTTTCATGCCACTGGGATTGTAAGATTGTGTCCCAGTCCTGCAAATGGTAACCTTTTTTTCATGTCTCCTTTTTCTGGACTATCCTCCTAGAAAAATTGTTAGGTCTTTATTGTGAAATTTTTGGTTGTTAATTTTGAGCTCCAAACTTTAAATAATCTTAGTAATACACAATTTCTTCCTGTGTCTTTTTTCATGTTATAAGTAATCAAATATTCTATTTGATTTAAACAGGAGATGTTAGGTGGAGACACTGCAGTAATTGCTGAGACTGGAGACTCATGGTTCAATTGCCAGAAGCTTCGCCTCCCTGAGAACTGTGGGTAAGCCAGGCTCTTCTTTAAGCTCCCTTTATACTTGAATATGAGATGTTTATCAGTCGGGTGCCATTTTTTTAATATCGATTGGATTTAGGTATGAATTCCAGATGCAATATGGATCTATTGGCTGGTCAGTTGGTGCCACTCTTGGATATGCTCAGGCTGCCAAAGATAAGCGTGTGATTGCTTGTATTGGTGATGGTAGTTTTCAGGTTAGTGATAATTATGATAGGAACTTTTATAGCACGTTTGTGCTGGTGGTAGGGATAGCAACGGGACTGGTAAGCCTATTTCCTGTCCCTGTCCCCTCCAAGCAAAACCTTTCCTGTCCCTGCTTTGGGGATTTGTGGGGATCCCTGACTTGGTCCTGATGACAGATTGCTAAACCGTGCCATGGAATTTCTATGTTTTGGATTATAGATTATAGAGCATGGATTGACGAATGTTCCGTTTTATTCAGGTTACAGCTCAGGATATTTCAACCATGATTCGATGCGGACAAAGGACCATCATATTCCTAATCAATAATGGTGGTTATACAATTGAAGTTGAGATTCATGATGGCCCATACAATGTGATTAAGAACTGGGACTACACTGGCCTTGTTGATGCCATCCACAATGGCGAGGGCAAATGCTGGACTGCCAAGGTTATCATCATTCATGAGATAGACTTCTGATTCTTATATTATAATTAAGAGGACATGAGCTCAATGATTTATCATTTTACTACACATGCATTCCCCTTCCTCAGCTTGGTCATTGCAACACAGTTCTCTGTTTGTGATTAACTTCCAAAATTTATCCTTTTATCTAACATCATTAAGCATTGCGTAGTCTGTAATTTAATTTGTTTACTTCGTATCCATTTCATTCTTACTGTTATATGCTTTCTTTCAAGTGATTCCGTTATTTTAAAAATACAGGTAAAAACAGAGAATGAACTGGTAGAAGCCATTGCAACAGCAACAGGAGCACAAAAGGATTCTTTATGTTTCATTGAAGTATTTGTGCACAAGGATGACACCAGCAAAGAGCTGCTGGAGTGGGGATCCCGAGTTTCTGCTGCTAACGGCCGCCCTCCAAATCCTCAATAAGAGATTGGTGTTGGAAAATTTCTTTCCGTAGGTTCGGAATTTATCTCGAGTTCTAATCCAGGGACATGTAGCAGAACTACAAATAAGAGAAAACAAGCTTGCTTAGTTTGGAAGAGATTTCTATTGTTGTTGCATCCTGCTTTTCGTTGTAAAAGAGGCGAGTGTTTATTGCTGTATATTAGTATCAAACCGTTTTGGAGCTATGAAACTAATCTTGCCTTTCGTTCATCCTACCCACCTGGCTAGCTACATGATGTATTAATAAAAACTAACTGTTAATGCCTTAATTTGCACAACAGACCAGAAGGGAGGAAATAATCATTCCCAGCCCACGAGATGATTTGAGCTTTGATACGGTGTTCTTTGCGTTTATCCATAAACAACGTAATAAATAAGCTAAATAAAAATAAATATATAGAGACACAGGGATTTACGTGATTTGACATAATACATACGTCCACGGGTTGTTTGGGGGCAAAATTTACTATGATAGTTGAGTTTATAATCTCTCATGGCCTTGCACATCGCTCAATACAATGGAGGAATTTAGGGGAGATCATTTGGAGTCATTATGTGTGGTGGAGTTTGGTGTATGGAGCTTCTATGGAAATATTTTGTATAGAGAGCTTGTGGAAAGTCTATCAGATTTGTGGGGGATCTCCTCATATAAATATAGAGGTTTATTTCCTTGTAGTGATTGAATCCAACTTGCATTGTGAAGCCTTTTCCTTTTTAAAGTTTGAATCCCTTTCCTTTTAGAAGTCTATGTGTCTTTCCTCTTAGGAATCTGAGTCAATTTGTCATATCTCTTCATGGCTTTATCTTTTAGTTTGATTTTCGGCCTTATCTTGAGGTTTAATTATAGGCTATTGATTTGATCCCTACAGATGCCTACGATTCTCAAGGGTGATTTGCTGGACAAAAAGGCCTTGAGAATCTTCAAGTCAATAATCTGCAAAATAAATTTTGAACATTGACGCTTGGTTTCCCGTTTGGTCCCTGGTTTTATGCTTGTTTTGTGTTAAGCAGTGAAGAGCTCAACTTGAAGAGATAGGCGGGAGATGTACTTGACCATATTAGGTGAGCGTGGAGCTCTGCTTTGGCGGGAGGTATACTCGACCGCATTAGGTGAGCGTTGAGCTCAATTTTTTGTTTATTTATGTGGATGTTTGCCTGATAGATTATTTATTATCAGCGAAGAGTGCATATTTCCATGATTAGTTTTATTGTGTATATTTTTGTGATCATTTTTGCTTTCGTTAATAGTAGTGGATTTTCTGCCCTTTGGAGTAAATTATTGTTGGTGTTCTCGTTTTGTTGTTTGTTGGTAGTAACACACGCTTAAGTGGTCAGAAAGCCCGTCGACTCCCAAAGTCCACATTAGGCGGTTGCCCAGCCCGTCGACTCGTTCCCGAAAGAAACCCGCACGATGCAGTTGTGGAGCTCGGTGTCTCGTTCTTGAAGGTAATCTGCTGGCAGCAGTTGTGGCACGAGCATAAACACTCGGCGTTTGCTGGAGAAGATGATATGCTTGTATTGCTGTCCATGTGAGAGAGGTCGGGCAGTCTAGAGAGTTGCCCGCCTCTTAGGCGCCTAGGAGGTCGGGCGATCATTGACCTTTCTCGTCTGTTGGCTCATCAAGAGGGAGGTTGGACAATAGGATAACTTGTCCCGCCTATTGACTCTCGGTGATGTGTGAGTAGGGTCGGGCGGTCCCTGATCTTTTCATTTTTCATGGACACCACGAGTCTTTTGACTCATCATTGATGTTTAAGGGTGTGTGGTCTGTTAACCTCTGCCCCATTTTTCTTTGGCACCACGAGTCTTTATACTCATTATTGGTGTTTAAGGGTCGCGTGGTCTGTTGACCTCCACGCCCTTTTCCTTGGCACCGCAAGTCTTTGTACTCGTCATTGGTGTTTGGGGAGATGCTCGATTGCATTGTTGGGGCGAGATTGGGGCGAGAGGTTGAGTTCGACCGCCCTGAGAGGTTTTCATAAAAAACTAAATATGTTAGTGTAATATAAATTACAAGTTTGAATTTGTAAACCTAAGTCATTCTGCTAGAGTGTAGTGAAGGTTGGTGACGCACAGACGATGCCCACGAGCGACCATGCTTTAGCATTATTGAAGGCTCGGGATGCCCGCAATACCGAAACTAAATATGTTAGTGTAATACAAATTACAAGTTTGAATTTGTAAACATAAGTCATTCTGCTAGAGTGTAGTGAAGGTCAGTGACACACGGGTGATGCCCGCGGGCGACCATGCTTTAGCATTGTTGAAGGCTCGGGATGCCTGCAATATCGAGTGGTCTAACTGTTAACGACAAATTGAGATGCCCGAATGGTGCTTGAGATGGCGTAGTCGGTATTACGTTTCATACGGGTGATTTCCCACAAAGTATATTCCCGGAGTGTGTAGCCACTCAGATTCTTATGGAACCTCGAGGAGTTGCGGTGGAGAAAATCTCTAAAAGTCAAAATTGTTAATAAAAATTAAAATCGCAAGTTTGAAAGAGACAAACCAGGACGATTTAGCCGATGCTTTGCTTGTATGAATTGGGACTCATGGTTGAGCCTAGATGCCAAATCAATTAAAGTGCATTATTTTTGTCTCCATGTTCCTGCTTATTTGCTCCAAAATGAAATTATTTGATCTATAAACTTTATGTGCCCCTGTGATGGTTGAGTTCGTCACCTTTTACATACTCCATCAGATGCTCTTTCTTGCCACGATTAGTTGCTTGCCAAAATCAATTGCCCACTATGTTGGGTTGTTTACCACAACTTGGAGTGGTGTTGCCAGGGATGAAGTTGCATGGCACCGTACAACAAGTTATGGCAACCTCCAACGGTGACAGGAGATGCTGGCATTGGTTGTGGCAATGGCCACAACCGGTTTCACAAGCTCAAGGTTGTCATGGGGGTAGAGAGACACGCCACCAAGAAACGGTCAGAAGGAGCCTCTGTGACTGAGAACTTCCTTGTCGACGACAAAAACCATCGTCAAAGGTGCAGGCGTCATGCCCTTTGTCCACCTTGCAATGCTTTGGGGGGAGTACGACTGAGCTAAGCTTCACGGCAAGAGGCATACTCGTAGCGGTGGAGAGGCGTTGAGTAGCTTCTGTGTCGAATGTCGGTGGTGGGGGCGAGGTACGGCGGCAAACAAAGCCCATGTAGTCAGGGACCTGCCTGGAGAAAAAAAGCTCCGACAAGCTAGGTGGCAGCCGGTGGCTGGACCTTCGGGGCTCACAGGAACGTGTATCCTTTGCTCGTAGCGCAGTGTCCGATGTGTTTGGCTTTCGGCGTCGAGGAACTACCCTGTTGGCGACAGAAATTGCAAGCGATGTGGTTGATGGTTGGTGGTGGCTCCGACAGCTCATGGACGTCAATGTGTGAGCCTCTAGCAACTTGTTGGTCTCTGCTCGCACTGTGCAAGGGGTGCACAGTGCGCCGCTAAGGTGAGCGACCGGCGGAAGGCTATGCTGTTGCGACATCTCTGCCATACGGGGTAGTTGGAACTAGACCCCGTCACTCTATGGGGGTAGTGGTCGCAACTCGTGCGATTTGCACAATGAAAAGAAAGAAAAAAACTAGGTGCATGACCTGCACCCGTTATGCACACTGTGCATGGCATTTAGAGTGCATCTGTCATGTGCACAATACATACCCTGCACTCCGCCACTTTAATCTCCCTCTCCCTTTTTTTTTTTTTTTTTTTCCGTAACATCACATGTGGCCTGCAATCATAGTGCATGTCCGCTACACACATTCCCATTCTTTTTCTTTCTTGTTGTAGAAAAGTATTAATGAAATAAAAAATAACAAGAAAATAATTGATTTGATAGGAAAAACTTATCTGGCTCCTGGATGCAATCTTATGAGCTGTGGAATTCTCCTACACCCATTTCCGGCGTTAAAAATAAATCGATTCTACAGACGGCGTCAATTGTTAATTCCTTAATTTGCACAACAGACCGGAAGGGAGGAAAGAATCATCCTCAGCTCATGAGATGATTCGGGGTTCGATACGGTGTTCTTCGTGTTTATCCATAAAATACGTAATAAATAAGCTAAATAAAAATAAATATAGAGTGACACAGGAATTTACGTGTTTCGGCATAATGCTTACGTTCATAGGTTGTTTAGGGGCAAAATCCACTATGATAGATGAGTTTACAATCTTCTATCGTCTCACATATCACTTAATACAATGAAAAAATTTAGGGGAGATCCTTTGGAGTTGCTATGTATGGTAGAGTTTGGCGTATGTATAGAGGTCTATTTCCTTGAACTGATTGAATCCAACTTTTCTTGTGAATCTTTTTCCTTTTAGAAGTCTGAGTCTCTTTCATTTTATGAGTCTGTGTCTTTTCTTTTATGAATCTGAGTCAATTTGTCCTATTTTTTCATGGCTTTATCTCTTCACTTGATTTTTGACCTTATCTTGAAGCTAATTATAGGTTGTTGATTTGACCCCTACACTAACAAATGTCATTGTTTCTTTTGAGGGCATTTTATAGTTGATGTTGTTAATTAGAGTGATTTAACTGAAAGATCTGTCGTGTAAGGCTTGCTTGACTACGATTAACGGCTATGACGATAGTCGCACCAAACCCCACATCTCTGAAACAGTTAATACTCTCAATTTTTCAAAGAAATAAGTATGTCTAATTTTAAAGAAATGGGAATTCCTGGTCATCAAACCTAAAAATAGTTAATATTCCATTTGCAACAATATAATTTCAAGGCCAGTACCCTCTTTTTGCAAAGCTCTAAAAGTCATCCTTAATTGGTTTTTGCTACATATGGGACTCGTAAATTAGTCGTAATATTGATTTTATTTTCTATTGTGCATACATCAATGTGGTTTGCTGAATTCAGTATTCCTTCCAATTGGGTACCGAATTGCAGCAAACAAACTATAGAAAGCATGATCTCAAACTGTGCATGCCGATGCTTTTAAGGTGGGTTTGGATAGACAATTCAGATGATATGAAATGAGATGAGATGTTTTGAATAGTAGTGAGAATTTTTGAGTTAAGATCATGAGATGAGATAGTTTATAAAAAAATGTTTTTGGATAGTGAGATGAAATGAGATAGTTTTGACTTTTTTAGGATTTGATAAAGGGGTGGGTCCCATTGTGCACTGTTCACGCACTGTTCAGTCAGTTTTCACTATTTATTTACTATTCATTTAAGTGGATATTTTTAAAACTTAAGAGATGAAATATTGTGTTTGGATAGCCAAAATTACTGTACGGTTTAATTTCAAATGAGATGTTTTCATCTGAACTGTCTATCTAAACCCACCCTGTAATCAATTGCATGCATGCATGCACTTTGCGTGAGAATGCCCATTTTTTCATCATGCTTTTGTTGTCACCAGCACTTCATTTGATTGATGCCTTCTATAACTGAACAAACCCATTTTGTCTGGCCCTGTTCCTCTTTGTTATCGTGCACTCTTCTTCTTGGTGTCCCTTTCCACCAAAAATCTTGGTTGTAACTTGAACACATCGATCCCGCTACCTCTTTAATTATCATACATTGTTCCAATCATGAGCAAATAATTAAAATGATACCTTTGTGGTATTGAACCCACTCTTTTATACCAGATTTATTTGGGTTTTTTAATAAATTTTGCTTAAAATTTCAAGGCTTAAGTTATTTTGATAAGAAGAATAATATTAGGTTTATGGAAAGAATTAAAAACTTACTTTAGAGACTGATATCCCTTTATATGACTTATTAGATTGTAAAATTTATCTTTGTCGTAAAATATATGTGACATATCATATTAAATATGTCAGTTTTCAGGTGTTCTTGTTTGTATTTCTCTTTGTAGGTCTGGTATTTTCCTTTCAAGAATCAACAAGCGCACATGTACATGAGAACTTATAGCAATATGAATATATATTTTTCGACAGAAATAATGCATATATAGAACGTACGTAAATGATATTATCAACTAATTTTATGCCATCATATAATATTATATAATAAAAAATTATAAATCATATCTTGTGATAGGATGAAAGTACAGCTGTAACGTCCTAATAGAAGACCCAAACCACATAACATACTACAAAAGTAGTAGTTAATGATACAATTGGAGTTCTATTAAAATCTTATAAAGAGCAAGAATTTCTCATTCTCAAGCAATGTGATATCTCATACACCACACACCCTTATCTTTATCATATGAGATATCACAACAACCCTTACTATTATGACTATCTAATAATTACTTCTAAAAACATTCAATTATCAGGCTCATGATCAATCAATTTCCAAGAACCATCGGGCTGTTGAACCATACCCTTGTTCTGCACACACCGCCATGATGCCGGAATAAGATACTCCTCCTTCAAACCATCCATGGTCTTATTCACTAGTGCAATATCACGATGAACCACCAACTTAAACCTCCCTTTACTCCCTTGCGTCCCTGCAACTCCATGCAGGTAACCCTCCAAGTTATGCCAATTGCTCTGATTTCCACTCTTCAAGAAGTTCGATTTTGTGGTATCAATTTTCAGCTCTTCTCCCACATCCGAGTACCCTATTAATGGATAGTTGGGAACAAAATCCGGAGAATTACGGATGCGCAAGGCTCGAAGATCTTTATGTCCGGAGAACACTTTCTTGAAATCCAAATCTCCCACACGAGGGCTGCCGAATACGAATGCCGTCACCGGGCAACTTTTGTGTTGATGGTGTTTTGGCCTGTTGAATCCGTTGGCAACTATGTCAATTGCATTTAGAGTTGCGAGTGCTGCACCCAAGCTGTGGCCAACTACAGTTATGCTGATTTCCTCGTTCTTGAATTCTTCCACCAGTCTCCTAATCTCACCAAGAACCTGGATCATAAACGAAACATTTCTTCATGATCAATATCGTAATGTTTAAGAATGATGGGTACGTAAATAAAGAATAATCTGTCGAAATTTACCTGGTTTCTGGCACTAGTCTTATTGAAGTGCGAACGAGAGTCAGCAGAAGTGTAGATGGAATACCAACCTTGATGCACCTCAGGATGATCATGACCCTCAGCTCCAAGTATTTTGGAAGCTGAAACCCAACCAGATTCTAAATCATCTATCCATTCCAGGGTCTCCACTGTTCCTCTCCAAGCAATCACAATATCCCTCCTCCCTAAAATGGCCTTCCCGTCGTCTGTGGCAACTGCAACATACCCTATCCAGTTTGATTCCTTGCTCCATGCCTCCCTCGACAAGGATTTTATGATAAATGCTTCGGGGACTTTGATTGATGATGTTGCATAGAAGAACTTTGTCACAATATATTTGAAAGGATTGCCGTTCTCCAGAAACACCTTTGGGAAGAAATCCTTCTTTGCATATCGGCTGCTTCCTGCAAACCTTGATACCTTCTCTGCATCAAAAGCATCGTATGTAGCTTGAGTCATTTCACCATAATGAATTATGTACCGGCGAAGATCAATGTCGAGAGGGTCCAGCAAACCCTCCCAATGATTTTGGCCGCTAAGGCTCTTCCATTTTTTGGCTGTGCTATTCATCTTATTCTTCAAGCCAAACCACCTTGTGAGGATATACAACTAATCCTACTGCAAGCCTTTATATACATGACTTGCTTGAGATCATCTTTGACCGTGCATTTGAACACGGTGATCATGCAGCTTTTAATCCACTCAATCTTCTTCCAGTTTCCAACTAAAAATCTAATATATATATATATATATATATATATGCTTAATTGGTGTTTCCTTTCAGCAATCAAAGTAATAAAAGGAAAATTCAATCGAGATATCAATAAACTATGATATAGAATGTTTTAAGTCTTATTTTATGCATTAAATAACATTATTATTCATTCCATTTGCCACCAAACCATAATATTACAAACAAATCGCTTCTCATTAACAAATAATAAATTAAACTCCGGCCATATTTCAACCAAATCAGCCCGTCAAGTTTTTAAGTACTGATCATTTTTTTTTTTTTTTTAACAAAAGGAGGGCGGCACCTCCGGCACCTTATTAAAAATCCTCACTTATAGATGAGGGAAACCTTGTCAACAAAAAACCAAAGAACTCAACTGAAACCCAACAAAAACTCAACCCTACCAAAAAATCCTATACAATTACCAACTACGTCTAACATATATATATGTCGTACCCATCTTATCCAATCTATACAGCCCTCTAATTTTTCAAGGAAATTGTAACCAATCCGTGAACAATTTATTCTCACCCAACACATGACCACCCTTCGCCAAAGCATCCGCAACTTGATTCCATTCTCTAAAAAAATGCTTAAGTATTGATCAATTAGTGAATGATCTTACACGAATTAAAATAGAGAAATATATGATATTTGCAATATACTCTTTTTAAAAATGGCTAACACATTTGTAACTCTTGCGCACTCCCTAATTTAAAACAAATAGCTAGGGTCCACCATTAATTACTTTTTATTATTTGCAAACTCACATGATATTTTTTTTTAATATAATAAATTTCACTTTTTTCAAAAGAAGCATGGGACATGAATGTTTATTTTAATGTATCTACCATGATTAATTCATTACTATTATAAAAATATCATCCAACTTATATAGAATGGGACATGAATGTTTATTTTAATCATAATGCATGCTTCAAGCGAAGTGCTAACATGCCTTCAAGATTGGCAAATATAGCTAATGGTATCCAATTAAGATCATGTTAAAGCTGACGCTGTACTGTCGGGAAGCCAGGCTAGGCGCCCACATTAATGACCATGCCCGTACATCATGTTCTTGGCTTAGAAGTCCTAATTACCACCTTTTCCTTCTCTTTTTTTTCCTTCAATTTTCTTTTCGACCAACAGTGACAAACATTTTCCTTTAATTAAGCTTCTCTTGCAGGTTCATGATCATCTAAATCGATCACGGCCTCAAGACATAAGTACTCGTCGTACGTAGCTTTAAAGTTATTAAAACAAAACATGTGAAAAACATGAAGATGCTTGGAAGTCAAAGAAGTTAGGTCATGCAACTTATCATTTCAATACTTTGCTTGCGATGGTTTGTAACCAAGTTCAAGTTATTTCAGAGGATCGAGCAGATACCATTCGTAGCATAAGTTCATGATTTGTAGCAATGACGTTGTATCATCAGCTACAAGACTTACTAGATCAGGCAACAATAAGGAGGCTGGAGTTTTATGCTATAAACATCAGCGGTCTATTGCTGTGAATCTTTAAGTTTCGCGCTACTCGCAAACTTTGATTACCATTAATTAGTACACCTGAAATCACTGCCAATTACTAATTGAAAAATAATAAACACATCATTTTTCACAACACATTACATAACTATGTTTTAAAATCAATGGTATATTTGTAAAATACCTTCTAAAAATAACTGGAAACACCTTATGGTACTTTGACTAAGGCTTTTTCCAGGGAAAAGGAAAATTTGCATAAGAAATAGAGATATTTTATAGAAAGTTCATTCAATAATTGTGAGGAGGGCAGTTTTGGTGAAAGAAAATGCAGAGTGGAAAGAGATCAAAATGGTTTCTCTATCTATGAATCAAGGGGGAGGACAGAAGGGCAAAAGAAAAGGCAAATCAAAGCTTGCTAAAGTAGGTCCGGCCAAGGCTACTAGGGGGAATGCCTAAAGGGCGAGTAAAGATTCAATCACTAAGACTGTCTCATGAAGGCTCTAGTCTGAAATGTCAAGGAGTTAAACACTTTACAAAAATACACTCATTTTAAAATGAAAAAATCTTCTTCACACTCTACTATTTATCACACACTCAACACACTTAGTGTATTGAGTTTAAAAAAAAAAAATTGAGTGCATGGTGTGTGGAGAGTGTAGGTAGATGTGTAGAATTGCTATTTTAAAATATATACTGTGAAATATGTTGTATAGATATCATTACTCATTAGATTGGGTTTATTCAACCTTTTCTTCCTCACACTTTCATGAATTCGTTTGAAATCTTTTTGGTTCAGAATGTCAAGGGAAATTTATCAAAGTTAAAGTAAAAAATCCAAATAATAAAATAATAATGTTTTATTCTATAGTTTTTTGTCAGTCCAGGTCTGCTTCATTCACTGGTTTCACTTGGGCCTTGCTCAGGAAGTCTTGTCTTTGTATCTGGGCTTAAAATGGTGGGCGGCTTAAAATATGGGCTCCGTTTGTTCGAAGTTCGAACCAAACCACCACGCCCGCCTCTCTCTCAAAAAAACAGACACTATTCAAGGTGGTGGGGATTGTTGTTTCGTTCGTGCCAAGTTCTAAACAAAAACTCGTAGATTCCGAAACAAGCTCAGACCTTTGACCTCGACCTGTGTTTGGTTTTTGGGTATTCTGTGTTTTTGTGTGAGAAACTTTTTCTCCCCAGTCGTTCCAGAAAAATTCCTTTCCCTGGAAGCGACGAGACGACCGACCAAGCCGACCCTGAAAGCATCGACTTCCACTATTTTCCTTTTTATATTAGACTCAAATTCTGCGATTTTTCAGGTAGGCCATCCCTTTTCTTACTGTTCTCTCTTTTCCTTTTCACGTGCATCACCATATATATGGTGGTTTTTTTAAAATAATAATAATGTTAGGTTTAGAATTTTTTAGAATTTTATAGTCAGTATGCGGTGCTTGTTGTGAATAAGAATAATTGAAGCAAGAACTTTTTTTTTTTGTTCTTATGTGTCTGAATGCATGAATTTAGGGGATAATCTCTAAATATTCATGTGACGCTTTCAGATCCCAATCAGTCTGTCGTTTTCTGGGACTCCCACTGATCGTTATCGTCAGATCTCTATGAGCTTTTAGGAATAGCTTTATTAGGGAACCAAGAGCAGTTTCAATTACTCCCAGGTAGTGATGGCATCAAATGTTTTGGATTGGATGGAAATTATAATGTTAAAATCGGAATGGCAAGCTTTGTTCTAGGCGTGATTTCTTGAGAGGATGTTGCGATTCAATTTCATTGGTTGCTAGTATGGCTGCCTTACTAACCATTGTATTCTTGGCAGCCCCAGAATAAGAAGTAGATGGACATTCATTGTCTCTATTAAAAAGAAAAACAAAAATACTTTAGCTAGTCTATAAATGGAGTGTGCCAATGCCCGAGTGTCATGCCATAGAATATTTATATATTCATTTTGAATTCGGTATTCATTTGTTCTAAGCATTCTCATGCCAAAAAACAGATTTTTTTGTCAAGTGAAAATGTACAAAGTTGGGTTGTTTTGGTAATTTGGTAATTAGTTAGCCATTTGAGATAGAAGTTGTTATTTGAGAATCAGAGGAATGTGTGTTCTTTGGAGTTATGGCATATAATTGATCTTTCCAGTTATTTTTATGTGGAATACTAAATTTAGATATATTTTTTTTTTTATAAGTAAAATAAAATTTATTAAAACACCAAATGTCAATTACAGAGATAGAAAAGCCCTAATTATGTAGGGACATTAGAAACTAAGAAATCATGTAAGTCCATGCCATTAAAATCCACAGCAATGGCCCAAGTACAAAGAGTCCTAAAAAGTAACAGTTTTAGCTCCGCCAAGGATCTCTCTTTTTCTTCAAAAATCCTCCCATTGCGCTCTTGTACTAGGATGTGATCTGAAGCACTTCCTCTTGTAAACAACCAGTGTACTTGAGCTATGCCTTTTGCATTTTTGAATGGCGAAACAGGATTTGTGTAATGAGCTAAGTTGTTAGGATGCATATTTTTTCTGGTTCGGCTATCACATATATGGACTGAACTCAGTTGTTTCATATTCTGTCTCTTGCATCATTTCACTAGTTGATTGTAGCTTGTACCTGCACTCTTTATTTGGAAATGGTGGAGATGAAGAAGGCATTTTCAGAGAGTACTGTATAGTGGCTGAAACAGAAAATGTTCTGGGTAGAGGTGAAAGGCGAAGAAAGATATGCGTGACCGCCCAAAGTGGTTGGGATACATGGTTTTCATATTTTGGCTTGAATCTGCTTATGCATGGGCTCTTAACTCTCTGTTTTTTCTTTCATTCATTCCTAACCGTTGGAATAGCTTATAAAAAAAACAATGTGAGAATAGATTATAGTCGAAGATAGTTCAGCCTGACTCATAGAGTACTAGAGTATACAGCTTTTAGAATGAAATTGTATTAATTTAAGGAGTATACTTTTGCAAGTTGTGCCGATTACTTCGTGTGTACACGGGCTATGCCTATTTCATTCATATTAATAATATTTATCTTTTACTTATAAAAAAAAAAAGTTGTGCCGATTACTTGACAATCATTAATGTGCTTCCTTGTGTTTTGGAGATATGTTTCAGTTCTCTTTGTTCCAGTTTGGAACTTAATCTATTTTTACCTCTAATGTGCAGATAAATATTAAGATTTTGGTTGCTCATATGAGTCGATTACATCATTGCATGATGCTTTATGACTAGGTAATGAAGGGTTTCTATGAGAGAGCCGTTGCTTCGAAATGTTCTTCAAAAAGTTAACTGATACCTCAAGTAGATGTCCACCATCTGTTTCTTCAGACCCAGGATCCAGTACTAGTAAGTTCCCCAAGGCCTCCTTATGGTCAAGTATCTTTGCATCTGCACTCTCGGTCTTTGAGACACGTAGTGAGCCATCAGATAGTGAAAAAAAGGTGGTTCATAGTGATTCACCGGCTTGTGAGAAGAAGGCAGTTCATATTAGACACAATGGATGGACAGCAGCTTTGAAAAAAGCTGTGGCTATTGGCTCAATGAGGAGACTTCAAGAGCGTGTACTGGGGTCAAGCAGGACTGGTGTTTCTAGCTCAACTAGTGACATATGGCTATTAGGTGTGTGCTATAAAATCTTGCAGGACGAGTCATTTGGAGATGCTGATTCTAGCAATGGATTAGCAGCATTTGAACGAGATTTTTCATCAAGAATTTTGATGACATATCGTAAAGGTTTGTTCAATGAAATATTCGCTTTGCTATGGAGGATCTACAGAAAAAGCTTTTGCAAGTTTGAATTGCTGTTATAAAACCATTATCCCCTTTTTTTTCTACAGGTTTTAATGCTATTGGAGATTCAAAGTATACAAGTGATGTTGGCTGGGGTTGCATGCTTCGCAGCAGTCAGATGCTCGTTGCTCAGGTATAGTGCTGCTATACTATATTCTTGCCTGATTATCATTATATTGTTTTAAAATGATATTTGAATTTATTATTCATTACGTTGTTTCTTGTTTTTATCATGCTTGTTTTTTTATTTTTGGGTCAATGAATGACTATTACTTGTCTTTGCAGGTGTTGCTTTTTCATCGTTTAGGGCGATCCTGGAGGAAACCTATGCAAAAGGTGAGGTGCATGGCATAGAAATGCGATATCTAGCGTTTTAGTTTTTGTTCCTAAATAAAAGGCACGATGAAGCTTATTCATCATATAGGTCTATGAGTTACAAGTCATTCTCAATCACCCCTATTAATTTTAATATGGTTTATTTGCATCATATGCAGCCATTGGACCAAGAATATATTGAGATTCTGCACTTTTTTGGGGATTCTGAGGCATCGCCTTTCTCTATCCACAATCTTCTTCAAGCTGGAAATGCTTATGACCTTGCTGCTGGGTCATGGGTGGGCCCTTATGCCATGTGCCGCACATGGGAAACTCTAGCCCGCTTTATAAGAGAGGCAACTGACCTTGAGGACCAGCCACTTCCTATGGCTGTTTTTGTTGTTTCTGGTGATGAAGATGGGGAGCGAGGTGGAGCTCCTGTTCTTTGCATTGAAGATGCCTCAAGACATTGCTTGGAGTTTTCAAGAGGTCAAGTTAATTGGACGCCCATTCTTTTATTGGTTCCTTTGGTTCTTGGACTTGACAAAGTCAATCCCAGGTTTGTAAAGTTGCTGGAATTTTCACTAATTGTCCCTTATCTTCTAGTCTTTGGTAATCCTGGGAAGTTATAGAACCTAGATTAGCATAGTTGTGTCAGATCATGGTATGTTCATGGTTTTGATGGGATTGGTGGTCACTTGTTTTATTGAACTATCTTGTTGAGGAAAGACTTGACAGGAGCTTTTTTATCCAGCTTGTTGGATTGCCCGTAGCTTCCTGAGTAATAATTTTAAGGAACTTTGATGGAGATCTTAATGAAATCCCAGTATGTCCATATCCACTTAGGTTTCAGTTTTAATTTTTATAAAATGTAACTCAGTTTATTGGGAATCTCGAGGTCATAAAAAAAGGCTTGTAAGTTGTAATTAAGCTAAACAGCCATATAGCAGACAATGGCAATGCTTTGGGTTAGATAGAGGGAGTTAGATTCTTCAAATTTTGTACAACATTAAATACAACCCATCCATCCACATGTGATTGAACCCATTTTATGCCTTCTGATCCAACTTTTAGGGGAGAGGAGTTGCCATTTGGTCCAAAGACCATTGATAACAATTGTTTAATCTTTTTAGAATCCGTGAATTGAAGAAACACGAACTCGATCTGCTAGGAATTCATTTCCCATTGACATGAGCAGGCATTCAATGGTGATCCTGTACATGTTTTACTGATTGTGGTGTGACCTAATATGCTGGTTCTGAGATTTACTTATGAAAAAAATATTGATTCATAGAATCAGTTATGTAGAAAATATTAACAAATACGTTAATCAATGATAGAATCAGTGAAATTTAGAATTTGTTTCTATCCTGCTTCCTGCTATATATGATAATTACTCAATGTTTTTTCTTTTATATTCTTTCCAGATATATTCCATCGTTGCAGGCAACATTTATGTTCCCACAGAGCCTTGGCGTCATAGGTGGGAAGCCTGGGGCTTCAACTTACATTGTTGGTGTGCAAGATGAAAAAGCTTTCTTCCTTGATCCACATGACGTTCAGCCGGTATATAGCCTGACTTGAATAAATTGCTTCCTGTTTAAATACTTGTAATTGCATATATTAGATGGATAGAACTATATTTGTAGAAATTGATGAATCTGAAAATATTTTTTTTTTTTAAAAAGTAGATTTATTTTAACTTTTGAGAGACTAGAGGAATGAGAGGAAGGGAGATGGTGGAAGCATGGCCTGTGATTTTGTGGAGAATATAGTCCTGGAAAGAGCTCAAAGGAGAAAACTGATCGTGTTTTATCTAGTAGTCAGGATTTACTGTTTCCTTGGATTGGAAATTCCACATATATGCATGACCTGCAACTTTGTTGGGACTCGTTGAATTTCCCCACGAAATAAAATTTGATAACTTGTTTCTCCAGTGAGAAGCTGCAAAATAAGAAATGTCAATCGACCAAAAAGTGAAGGTGGATGATTGAAATTATCTCCAGCATCCCGGCATCTTGCTTTGCCATTGGTGCATTCCTTTTTTTGTCATTGTAAACATCATTTCATCTCTACTTCTTCTTGTCTACAGGTCTTAAAGATGCTTATTATTTGATTGGTCTTATGTTCTAGGCTGTATATTGAGCATAATGAAATTGTGGTTTCACTCTTGGATGACTATAATACTTTAATGCTATTTGTTGTCAGGTGGTTAGTGTCAGTAGGGACAATCAAGAGGCTGATACTTCATCTTACCACTGCAGGTATGCCTATTGCTGAGACTGAATCACTTTAGTATTTACAGTTTTTGGTTTCTTTTTTCTACTTATATTTTTACCGATCAAAAAAAAGTTTTTTGGTTTCTTTTTATTTTGCTCTCACTCTCACTCTCGCTGTCTCTCTCTCTCTCTCTCTCTCTCTCAGTATCATTCGGCACATACCATTGGACTCAATTGATCCATCCTTAGCAATTGGATTTTATTGCCGAGACAAAGGTTTGTTGCTCCCTCTTGACTGAATCTCATGGTTCATGAGATTCTGCTGCTAATCACTAATGACAAAAGTTTTGTTGACGAAAATATTTTCTTTTTCATTTTTCTGTATTGGCAGATGATTTTGATGATTTTTGTTGCCGGGCATCCAATCTTGCAAATAAATCAAATGGTGCTCCATTATTTACTGTGGCTCAGAGACATAATTTGTCAAAAACTAGTAGTCATCCTGAATCATCGGTCAGTACTGATGGGATCCAAAAGGAAGATTCCTTTGCTGTGATGGCCATGAGTGATGCTGAGGGCCATTCGCATGAGGATGAGTGGCAACTCCTTTGATTAAGGATCACTTGGTGGGTTCTAAGGCCAGCAAGAAGGTTGGAAATTTTGTACATGATTTGGCTTCTGTTTGGTCTTTTATGCCAATTCCACAGGGTTCTCACTACCTCTGCAGTGGTTCTGTCTTACTCAATCCAGTTTGATAGATCTGCATTTGTAGTACGAACATTGAATTATTAGAATTCTTTTTCTATGTATTTTGTAAATAACTTTCCAAGTGTCAATATGATAAATTGATTAGAGATATTGATTATGCTTATATCTGGTATATAGAGCACAGCTTCTTTTACTTATTTATTTCCCAGACAATTACAATGGCCACAGTGGGTTGGAACTCAGCCTGTACGGAACCAACCAATTCTGTCTATCCACCAGTTGGACCCTGAGGTATCAATAATATTCCTGACCTGGCATTGGGCGCTCCTGTCTGTTGAATTTTCATGAATGTCATAGCTTCTCATGATTCTCTTTCTTCTTTTTCTTTGCTGGCTGTCCAAATCTTCTAGTGTTATTTTATGAGCAAAACGATATCTTGTTGAACAATGAGCTTTGCAACCTTTGCTTCATACTACAACAAAGCCATATTATTTTGTATTGTGTATCTGACCTTATTTATCTTGGAACTATATATGCTCTTGCTTTATATCATGCAAATCATCCTATATAAAGTTATTTCATTGTTATATCAATTTACTAATTTCATTGCCCATGTGTTGTAGAGAACAAACTGATGCAAGATTCAGACATATTTCCTCTTTGATAGCAACATTATTGCCAACCAAAACCACTGCCATAATGCAAGCTTCCAATGGACTATAAATAAAAGAGGAAACTAATGATTTGAGGCACAAACAAATTGGGTCAAACTCAATGCAAGATCTTCTGCTTTATTGCACGCAGACAAATTAAACCCTCACTGAATTGCATGTAAAGTTAAAGAAGTTCGAACAGACCTCTGCCGCCATGAAAGCATGAAAGTGAGTGGTCACTCACACTTTCTGGAAAGGAAAAGTTCTTCATGACCTGAACACACTGCGTCTTCCCTCTTTAAATCAATTGGCATACTCATAGGTACCGATATCTGAGGATGTAATATCAGAAATTAATTAGCTAAGACAATTGTCTGAAGTGTGTGATATGGTGAAACAGCAGCGGTACTGTCTTTCCATGTTAAAATGCAACGGTATAGCTTTTCCCACAGGCAAATTATGTATGTGGGTTCCTTCAAATTAAGCCCGTGACCACTGACCAGCGTGTAGTCCAAACAATACGGCTCACGGGAAGAGCAGAACCTATTATCACAGCCTTTCAGGGCAACATATGGTATTTCTAGTCATGTAGGTAGAAACCACCGACCCCACAATTATTGGCTTCATGTGCTTACTTGGCTAAGATTGGATACAAAGATGATTTTAACTCATTTCAATTTATCTCATCTAATCATTACAAATTTTTCAAATTCCTAAACAAAATACAATAAATAATTCAATTTTTTCAAATTTTAAAACAATAATAATATTAAAAAATAATATTTTAACAATATTTTATTCAACTTTTAATTTTTATATCAACTCATCTCATCTCAACTCACTATCCAAATTCAAATCTACCTCTCCAACTTTAGGTAGTGGTATGTGGTTTTGGAGTACATTTGAATTCAAAGAATACGTTAGATCTACTTTAAAATAAAAGTAACTTTATAATCTAACATACCATATCAAGCCACATCAGTTTGTGGGTTTATTTTTGTGTAATCTTTTTGTGACTAAAGTATTTTCCATACTGAAAACATGTGCACTCTATGATTAGTCGGAATTTAGAGCGCCCAACAAAAAAAGAAGAGAAATAATTTGTACAAACCTCAAATAGACAAGCCTTATACAAATCCTTATAAAAAAAAAGTGGACTCTACTTTAAAAAATGTAAAAAAAAACTGTTATTTATTAGTGAGACCTAATTTTTTTACAAAAAACTTGTATGAAACTTATCTATTTGAGACTTGTACCTAGCATTATTAAAAAAAAAAAAAAAAGTTATCTTCCTCCCCTCAAACTTGAGAAAATGTTTTATTCATTTTAAATGACTGTATATTTTTTAATAAAAAACGTATAAAATCGCTATAAAAATAAGATATTGATAAGTATAATTGAAAATAACAAAATATAGAAAAAAGATATGGCAACATTGCTTCTCTAATAAACACACTAGAGGTGAGTTTTCAATATTGTAATTGTTGTAAATGCAGTGTGTCCAACATCGTTTACTTTTCTCAAATCATTAGGGCATAGCAAATCCGTGCTTTTGTGTTGCCAAATTAGTCAAAAAGCTACTTCTGTTGACTCTCTAGCGAAAATTCGTAATAAAACAAAAAGTAGTTTGGCTTTGCTAAAAAACTACTTTCCAAAGCTTGTGAAGAATTTTACTAAACCCCTTCTGGGCGCATTCACATGTCTATTTTTCACGAGGACGGCTGGAGAGCAGCCGCAAGCCTTGCCATCTCAGGTAAATTTTTTTTTTTTTTTCACCCAATACATAAGTGTGATAGGAATGTTATGCACGGTAAGATAATTTTTATATTTTCTCATTTTTCATAGCTGGAGCTTCTGTTCATTCTTTTCCTAAGAAGCAATGCATATTAGTAAAAAAAATCATCTGTACAAGTTTTAAATAGATAAATTTTATATAAATCCTTATAAAAAAATAGATTTCATCTTAAAAAAATATAAAAAAATTATTATTTATTAGTGAAATCTATTGTTTTACAAAAAATTTATATGAGACTTGTTGTATCTAACATTACTTTATTAACAAACGGACCCACCCATACATTGATATAAAAGAAGAGTTTTTGCTACTTATTATTTTAACACGTACACCACACTTATTTTTTTGTTTTAATTTTTTAAATTAATTGAGTTTTTTATTTATTTATTATCTATATACTACATATTTAATAAAAAAATTAAAAAATTAAAAATTATATGTAATATATAGTGTAAAAATAATGAATAGAATTACACTAATATGGTGAATAGATGCTCCGTCTCGTCGGGTTCCTAATTCCATGCCCCTACAGTCATTGATCACTCGTAGCTTTATTTTTTTTTAGGATAAACATATATGATATTAAAAGAAAGTCCGCTACATTAAGTAGCATATTACAAGCAAGCTAACAAACACAAGACAAAGACAGATTACAAGAAAATAGGTGGGTCTTTACTACTGTGAAAGTTTAGCAGAGAAGGAAGAATGGTAATAAGTGGAATGTTTCCAAAAATATTTTTGGTGCCAGCCCACTGCACAATTGAGTGCGCGCATCGATTCTCATCTCGATGTATTTTTTCGAAGTTCCCATCTGTCAAAGCCTTTAAGAGCAAGTCTGATATCATGAATAATTGGTTGCACTGTCCAATCAAGAATAACATTTGAATTTTTTACTACTTGAAGGGTATTAATAGAATCTCCTGCAATCACAATTTTACTGATGTTGGTTTTTTTGGCTTTTTCTACTCCCAAAAGCATTGCAATAGCTTCCCCTTGATTTGGATTTTGACTGCTGATATGCTTTGTAACCACAAAAATGATGGATCCAGAAGATGTTTTACTAAGTGTTGTTGTTGTGCTTCCACTTTGTCTAACCGCAACATCAAAAGTGACTAGATAGTGATCAACAGGCATAGGTCCCCAAGGTTTGCTAGAATTTAATTGTAAATTGCCCCATGCATCACAGTGATATTTGAAAATTTTTTTAGTGGAAGATATAAAAGTAGATAAATCAGGTTTAGGAACTTCATGAAGGACTTTATTTCTACGGAACCATATACCATCCATAGCCATAAGTGCAAAAATTTGAAAGTAGTGCTCTTCCTCAAAGGGGATTCCTAACATTCTGAAAGGATCAAGAAAGCACTTGACTCACACTCTAATAACATTTTGAGCACATGAGGATATGTTTAAAGGCCAAGGGGAATGATGCCATAGGATTCTGGAAAAGCTGTAATTTAAGAAAAGATGAGATTAAGTTTCTTCACCAGTGTTACAAATAGGATAGTCAAGGCTATCAACATCAATCTGGATAAAATTCTTAATACAAGAACGAGTTGGCAAGATGTTATTGATAATTTTCTAGCAAAAGAACTTTAGTCTATCTTGAATCTTAAGCTTCCAAAGACCCTTCCAAATATCAGGTTGAATACTGCTATTTTCCATCATATCCTTAGCATGAGATAGTGTTAAGGCAACATAAGCTGATTTAACACTAAATGATCCAGATTTATGATAAGTCCAAACAGGTTTATCAATGAGATTGTGAAAACTTTGTTGGGCAATAGAGATTTTTTTTATCTCATTCACTTAACTTTGACTAAAAAGAGCTTGAAGTAGAATGGTATTCCATCTCCTAGGTTCCCCATCATCAATTCCGAAATACAGAGAAAAGGATCAATAGATGTTATGAGTATTTCTGTATGGTCCAAATTCATTTTTTTCACGAATCTTAATGGCCTTCCGAGATGACTTGTTCTTCTTGGCTATGCCATCACATTGGGTGATATTTGAAACACAAATTTATATAAATTCATCTAAATTAATTATTGATACGATTTATTATATTTTTAAATTTTTCATAAAAAAAATTAAAGCTATCTCAATCTATTTCCTTTAGAATAATGATTATATATAATCGTAAAATAAGTAAATATCGTATAATTATTTATTAAAAAAAATTTATTATTAAAAAATTATTATTTTTTAAATCTAAATCTTTATTTATTTATTTATTTATTTTTTAAATAGATTGCGTCATCTCACTGTCCAAACTAATCTAGAGGGGGAGGGGGTGCTTGACAGCCTAGCAGCATAGGTTATTAGCTTTGGGACAACTACGAGACCACTTTTTCTCTAGGCAATGCATAGGACCGATACTCAAAGCTCCCCATCATCCAATCTATGGCGACCTCCATAGAAAAAAGTAGACTGGTTTTTCTTTTCTTTATGTCAACTTGCTGTTTGTCCGTGTTTTGTTGGTTAACTTTACAGTCATCTCTGCGCAAAATATGTATTGTCCTCCGTTTAAAGCAAACCATTGGATGGAGAGAGATTTTCATTTTATTTTATCTCATCTTAATATTTTAATATTTTAAATAGAAATATTTTTTAATTTTTAATTTTTACTTTTTTATCTAATTATTATATCATTATTATAATTTTTTCAGATTTCTAAATAAAACATAAAAAACAATTCAACTGTTTCAAATTTTAAAATAAAAATTATATTAAAAAATAATATTATAACAATATTTCAATTTTATAATATTTTTATTTAAATTTTTTTCTCTCATTTTTTAAAATTCTATAAAATATTTTAACTCAAATCATTTCGCTACTATTTACAAATTATTTCAACTCATTATTCAAATCAGATCAGTATTTATCGTCCTAAAAAATATTATAAAAAACAAACTTATAAATTTACATAATTTAAAACATAGTACATTATATTATAAAGTTATTGACTTAATATCAAATATAGAATTGGTTGTACTCTCTGATTCATTTGATTGGCTTGAGATTTATATTTGCCAAAAAATAAAAACATTTTTTTCTATTACTTATAAAAAGAAAAGAGAGAGAAATAATATTTATAATTATAATCACCACATCCACGCTATCATTTTAAATAAAATGAATAAATTTAAAATTTATATAAAATAATTATTTTTTAATAATAAATTTCATTTTTCTCAACTAAATATCCAGCACTACTCTCAAAATAAACCTTTATACCGAAAACCAAAAAGAAAAAGAAAAAAGCATATGGTGGTGTGGTGTGGTGTAGCATTTGATCTTGATGAATTCCGAAAAGGGACGAGCTAAACTTGGGATATGTTACCAAAAAAGATAGCAAAACTTATGTAATTAATACTCTGTTGGAGACTGGATTGCAAAAAAAAAAAAAAGTGTTTTTATTTTTTTTAATTTTTTTATTTGAATTAGCTCAGTGTTCTAGGTCCTTGTATGGTCATTACATTGTTTGGATGAGAAAGTACGTACTGGATACCCTGCAAAGAAACATATATAAGGGTGAGCTGTTGATTATTAATGGCTTTAGAGTAATAGAGACGTGACAATATTCAACGTGTTCGATCGGTAATCCACGATTTCATTTCAGTGTTGGCATGCATGTGATATGCTCTCAATAGTCACTGACTCGCAGCATGTGTGATAACTAAAAGACATGCATACCCGAAAGGACCATTAGCCTCACCTCCATGCTTATAGTGCTAAGTCTCCATAAATTTGTACTGACTTTTCGGGCAAGGTAATGTTATGAAAATCGAAATTACTGCCTTACCATATGGCCGTCTACAACACTATTTAATAGTTATTCCGTTTGTTAACGGAAAAAAAATGTGGATGTAATCAATTACAATGAAACACAGATGAGACAATTTATTAGGCATAAGATGAATGTATATTCTAAGGGTGAAGCTACCAGCCGGATGGGTGTTTTTACACCCACTAATAACAGTAAAGCACGTAAAAACTCTAGGAAAATGAAAAATAAAGGTATGCATTCCCCCTCTCCCAAACCCCATCTTCACTTTGTTCAACACACCTATCGTCATCAAACCCCCCAAAACCCCCACCTGCTCAGTCTCTCCTTCACACTCTCTCTCTCTCCTCAAGCATTTTCTCTCTCCTCAAGCTTGTCGGCCTCAAAAAAAATATAAAATGATTAAGTTTTTCATGAACTTTCTAATGCAAAATTGTGTACGTAAAGAAATGTGTTTTCTTGTTATCCATTTCCTTGCAAATTAAGATTTGGACATTTGATGGAAGGAGATAGACAGTGTCTCAAGGCATTTTTGACACAACCTATAAAAATGGTGTACAAAAATGTATGTTGTGTTTGGGAATTTTTAAACGTTCTCTGGTTTTATCTGCGAGCATTTGACGAAAGAAGATCTGGGCATTTATCTTAAGATCTGGACATTTTTGTACGTCGTGTTTGGTTTGTAGCACTGCTATTTTGAATCTCATGCCGAAAGTCTGGTTTCCTTGCAAATGTTGTCATCGATAATGATTTAAAAATCTTTGCAACACGATTTTTTTGTGTGATTGTATTTTTGGCTAATGAGTTTGTCAATATAATGAGATTGTAATTTAATCTCTTCGATTTTTATTGTGGATTTGGACGCTGCAAATTTGAGCTTTCATTGCAAATTATTGTGGGTTTGGACTGCTGTAGATTCGGCTTTGAGGGGCTTAGATGGTCAAGACAACGAAAGAATAGATCTTCAAAGAGAGGGTCACAACAATGAAAGAATGGGTCTGGTAGAGAGGGTCTCGGAGATGGGAGAGGGGAAGGTCTTGGGAGAGAGTTTCTGTGTATGCAACATGCAATTTAGGATGCGTTTGGAACATAAACTACTCTCAACTCATCTCATCTCAACTCAACTCATCATTACAATTTTTTCAAATCCCAACACAAAATATAATAAACAATTCAACTTTTTCAAATTTTAAAATAATAATAATATTAAAAAATAATATTATAATAATATTTTATCATCTCAACTCAACTCACTTCAACATCTAAACTCACTCGTGTACGTGCGGTCCATTCTTAGCCAAATGGGATGACGACGTGGCACTACCTCATTGGAATGTGTTATTTGAGGTTTAACACTAGACCTGTCTGATGATTTTCTCATATTCTAAAGGAAAATGATATAGTCACCGCTGCTCCCGTTGGGAGTTACCGCTGCTCTATCATGTGTTTTTTTTACAATTATTTTTATATAGATATTTTTAACAATTTTAAATATTAAAAAATAAATAAATAAAAATTATAATATTATTAAAAAATACTTCCTTAATAATGAAATAAATAAAAAATTATTATTTTTTATTTTACTTCGTGATTAAGAAAATATTTTTTAATAATTTTTTTTTACTTTATGATTAAGGAAGTGTTTTTTAATAATATTATAAATTTATTTTATTTTTTTAAAATATTTAAAATTGTTAAAAACATCTATATAAAAATAATTATAAAAAAAACACATAGAAAAACACATGCTAGAGCCAGCGGTGGCTCTAGCATCACTCTATTCTAAATGTAGTTTAAAAACAAACGGGAAGTGTTATAGACAAATAAATTACATAAAAATAAATTTATAAACTAACATGATTTAATTTATAATAAAAATAATTTTACAACCTAATTTATCATATTAAATTTACGCTAATTTGTAAATTTATTTTTACGTAATACATATGTGATTAAATTATTTATCAAAACTAAAAAGAAATGACAGTAAAAGAATATATGGGTTACTAAAATTGGCAAAAATCCAGACCCAATCCATTATTAACAAAATGGAGTGTTGTCTATGCAGGCAGGTTAAATGGAGGCTGTACATTAATTAACTCACGTTCACGCATCCATCGTTGCCCATTGCGTGCAAACAAGTGACACATGATAGCTAGGATTGGAGGGACCACTTTTCGTTTATACATTTATTCCCTCCCCACTCCTAGTCATAGCCTCTAGTAGTACCTCTTGCCACATTCCTTTCTGCTTAATTTCCTTCCAAACCTAATTTCATATCATTGTAGTAGTTAATGTAATCAAACAAATTTCAGGTACAATGATCTTCCTCAATTAATTGGGTTTCTTCAAAATCCATCTTAAATTTCCCACATTAATATCATTTCAAACTTTGATATCGTGTATCCTTTAGAATATTTCATGAGCATGCCAAAGTTAAAAAGTGAAAAACATATCAACCATTTCTTTTTTTTTGAGAAATAATTTGTACAAATTTCAAAGAATAAATATAGATAGAAGTCATTATTGAGAGTATATATTTTACACACATGATGTGACATTATCTAGACTACACATCTCTCCAAATGAGTGTTGAGAACAATCAACTAGAAGCAGTCATGCAGTAAGTGTAAAGTATGTACTGTTATCTAGCTTTACTCAAAAAAATTACTTTTTATTAATAAAATATATTTATATTTTATAAAAAATTTTAATAAGATTTATCTAACCATACTCTTTTTCTACTTTTGTGCTAATCAGATTTGGACATGGAAAAAACATATCAATCATGTGTCTGACTGTTCATGTGTGAACTTTGAAGACCCTAGTTGATTATCAGCAACAATAATATAATAATATATTCTGAGCTCCTTGATGCATAATCTTTTTTCTTATGCGACAGGTCGAATACTTCTTTTGGATCACTTTTCACTGTTTTCTTTGACCATTCTAGAAGAAAGACAGGGGCTTTGTTGATTAATCGTTTGGATAATGAAATTAGATGAAATAAATTAATTTTTTTTAAATAATAACGAAATTATTAATTAAAATAAAATAAAATAAAATGAGATAATTTATATTCTAAAAAAACCTAATAGATAATCTTTATATACTTATAATAGTATATAAGTATACTATTATATACTTAATAGTATTTGAAAAATCTGTACGTTAAGTTTTCATGAAATTCACAAATTACAACTATTATAATAAATTTTTGCTAAGTATTTAATATTTCCATACAAAAAGTCATTTTATTAACGATACTAGCGTTTTAATATATTTCTTGGAGTGTTCAGTCTGTCATTTTGTACTCTTAAAATTATCACTGGTTTAAATTATTATTTTTGTATATTCTTTAATTTTATTTTTTTAAATATTAAAAAAAAGAATATACGAATATTATAACAATTTTAATTATTTAAAATAAAAAATAGAATTACAAAAAATATTACTCATCATTCACATACCATATGTTAATAAAATATTTATATTTAAATAAAAATAATAAATTACATTTTAATTCATAATATAATTTTTCATAATAATTTTGGGGAGCAAAAAAGATGGAGATAACTACCATTTTTCTATTTATTGGTTTTTCAAATCGGATACGAGAAAAGAAGAGACCGTTCCTCGTTTTCGGAGCTTCTTAGTTCTTACCCTCTCTTTAACACAGCGTACACTTCCAACGTTCTCTATCTTTACTCACTTCGATTATTCTAATCACTCGGAAACTTCAATTCCAAACTCTATCCTCTCTCCCCCAGACAACGAAGTCTTTGTAGGCTTCACTTTATCCCAGTGGATTGAAAACTAGAGGACTTGGAAAAAAAACACAGAGCCCCAAGAAAAACCTTTGGGGAAAAACCAGAACCCAGTGGTTTCACTTCATCTATATTCTTTTGGAGATATAGAGTGAGTGAGTTGCAATGGTGGCTGGGAAGGTGAGACTGGCCATGGGGCTGCAGAAGTCTCCGTCCTGCTCGAAGCAGGAGACGCCCCCGAAACCGCCATTGCCATCACCGAGCTCGGCTAAGGTTCCCCAGAAAGCAGTGTTCTCCAGGTCCTTCGGGGTTTACTTCCCACGCTCGTCAGCTCAGGTCCAGCCTCGCCCACCTGATGTCACGGAGCTGCTTCGTCTGGTCGAGGAGCTCCGTGAGAAAGAGTCACGCTTGAAGACCGAGCTCCTCGAGTACAAGCTTTTGAAGGAGTCCGTCGCCATTGTCCCTGTCCTTGAGAACGAGATATTTGCCAAGGATGCAGAGCTCCAAAGAGCCTCCAAGAGAATCGAGTGCTTGGAGATTGAGAACCAGACGTTGACAATGGAACTGGAAGGGTTAAAGACGAGGATGGAGGATGAGAGAAAAGAGAGCGATAAGAAAGTCAAGGCAATGGAGGCTGAGATTTCGGAGTTGAAGAGAACAGCATTGGATCGCAACAGAGTAGAGCTAATCATGGACAATGACGACCTTTCATCTTTCCAGAGGTTTCAGGGCCTAATAGAAGTGTCCGTGAAATCAAATCTCATAAAGAACTTGAAAAAGGGAACCAAATGTGCGGACAGCAGTTTGAGTTTTGAGAACCAGAAGCTCGAAGGACCGGATTCGAAGAAAGAGGACACAGAAAATGAGAGACCAAGGCACTCGAGGTGTAACTCGGAGGACCTCGCCGAGTCGTCCGAATCCGCTCTCTCGAATCTCAGATCTCGCCTCCCTAGGGTCCCAAAACCACCCCCGAGACCATCATCCACAACCTTATCACCCAGTACATTGCCAAGCAGTGCTTTTTTCACTTCCGAGAACAAAGCGTCAACGGAGCAACCTATTCCTCCGCCGCCTCCACCGAAGAGAATGGTGCCTCCACCGCCTCCTCCGCCACCGAAGGGGTCGAAGGGGGTGCCGGCGAAAGTGAGGAGGGTGCCTGAGGTGGTTGAGTTCTACCACTCCTTAATGCGAAGGGACTCCCGACGGGACTCAGGCACCACCTCGGAGGCGGCACCGGCCACGGCCAACACTCGTGACATGATCGGCGAAATCGAGAACCGGTCTTCTCATTTGCTCGCGGTAAGTCCCGGTAATCGGTCGCGGTTTGCTTTATCCGGTCGTATCTACAGTTTTTTAACACTGGAGCTTTAATTTATGTCAGTGACTACTGACAGGAGCATCTGTGTCTTTACTGTTGCCTGTGTGTGCACTTTTTGTTTCTTGGATTTTATCTTAATTGCTTGGCAGATAAGACACTGTTTATATTCGGTCTTCCCTTTTCAAAATCAAAAGAATCAAAACAAGACAAACCAAAAAAAGGTGTAATTTTGATGAACCCTAGTGGCAATCCAAACTTGTTCGGAAATACTCCCTTTTCTTCGTTTGTGTAGTCGATTGGGCAAATAGGGTTTTTAGCGATTGTTGGTTTGATTTGAGTTTTAACGTTTAGTGTGAATTTTTTTCCAGATAAAGTCAGATGTAGAAACTCAGGGAGACTTCATAAGATTTCTGATAAAAGAAGTTGAGAGTGCAGCATTTACGGACATTGAGGATGTTGTTCCTTTTGTTAAATGGCTCGACGACGAGCTCTCCTACCTGGTACACTTCATTTTTTGCTTTATTATTATTATTTTTTGGAGTATCTGTTACTTTAATCTGAATCATTTCCTTCTTTTGAGTTTTAGGTGGATGAAAGAGCGGTTCTGAAGCATTTTGAGTGGCCGGAGCAGAAGGCAGATGCACTGCGCGAGGCGGCATTCGGGTACTGTGATCTCAAGAAACTCGAATCCGAGGCTTCCTCCTTTCGCGACGATGCTCGACAGCCGTGCGTCCCGGCCCTTAAGAAAATGCAGGCTTTACTCGAAAAGTAATGCTCTTTTCCATAACTATTCTATATATTATATGAATGTTTCCATCTTGTTCTCTAATTTTGTTATTTCTTATAACTACGAACAGGTTAGAACATGGTGTGCACAATCTCTCGCGTTTGAGAGAATCTGCCACAAAGAAATATAAAGTTTATAATATTCCTACGGATTGGATGCTCGATGCTGGTTTTGTAAGCCAGGTAATTTCCTTTCTCAGAGACCGACGACCACTTTGCCCTTTTGGTAGATTAATTAATAGATTTCAGGTGGTCCCTTCTAATGAAGGTTTCACCAATACTGCACCATGGAGCATAACTAGGAATAGTGGTCGCAAAATGACAGAAGGAAGGTTTTGCTTTTGCCTCATTTTTCTCTCTCTCTGCAAACTTGCACGCGCACATGTGAACTTCCAGATTCTTAAATGTGTCTGTTTGTCCATTTCCTCCTCTCTGTTGACCATTTATGGGGTTCCATAATCTTGAAAACTCGGATGGGGGTTGCAATTTGCATTCTTTAGTAACGTGAAGAAAGTCTTGCAAGTTCATTGTTACGTCAAACCACTGTTGTGAATTGGGTATTAAAGCCTATTGCTGGATAGATTTTTATGTAGTGAAGTGGGCTGTAAATCAGTGGGGTTGGAGTTGGTACACTTTACCTGTCCACTTTACATTTTTCATTTAACATTCTAGTTGGATGTTGAATTTAAGTTACTGCTTGCCCAATTATATAGCTCATTTATAAAAAAACAATGCTGTAAAATGGTGCAGATCAAGTTGGCATCTGTAAAATTGGCCACGAAGTACATGAAGAGAGTATCTGCAGAGCTCGAAACAGTTGGCAGTGGTCCAGAAGAAGAAGAGCTGATTGTTCAATGTGTTAGATTTGCATTCAGAGTACATCAGGTAAACTATTTAACCCCATTTCTATGGTCGAGAATTCAAGGTCTTTTTTTTTTTTTAAAAAAACATTATTGATGGGGGATGCAAATGGTAATGTGCTTGCTTGTTCATGGGCAGTTTGCTGGTGGCTTTGATGTGGAAACAATGAGGGCGTTTCAAGAGTTGAGAGACAAAGCAAAATCATGCCATGTACAATGCCAAAACCAGCAACAACAGAAATTTGTATGCAGGTCGTCGTAAACCTTGCTAGCTAATCAATCTGTAGCAAACTCAGCTTCAGAAGTGCACCTAGTTTTTGTTGTAAAGATGATACTTGATGTTTGTGAATACAATGGCTGCCAGCCATCTTGACTTGGAAACATTAATTTTATTGCATATGGCTTAGTTTACTGTGAATTATTCTGATAAATGAACTAATTACGAGGCTTCTGGCGCCAAAGATGCTCTCCTTCAATTTACAACTTTGTCCTTCTATTCCCACAGCTCTAGTGCTTTAAGATCTGTAAGTGACGTTAACTTGTTAAGTTTCTTGAATTTTTAAAATTCATTTGCAGACCAACCAATTGCCGGATGACTTTGCTCGAGAAATTATATTTATAACAAATTAACAATTTTTTTTTAAATATTTTAATTTTATAAAATTTTTATTCAATCTTTTCTTTTTCATTTTTCAAAATTCAATAACATCTCAATTCAAATCATTTTTATTACTATTTACAAATTATTTCATCATTATTTACAGAATTTTTATCTTATCTCGTTACTCAATAATCAGTTTTGGTGATAATAGGGATGTAAACTCAAACCGAAAAATCGGTCTAGACCGGACCGGACTGGTTTTACTGGTTTTGAACCGGTCCGGTCCGGAATCGGTTTTTAAAATGTAAAAATCGGTCGATTTCGGGATTTTTTAGACCGAACCGAATCGGACTGGATCGGTTGATAAAAATTTTTTTTTTTTTTTATATATATTAATATATATAATTATATATATTCATATATGAAATAATTTCTTATAATAATTTATAAATTATTACATAAAATGTTAATACTAAATCACTAAAAGTTTATAACTAATACTAATATATAACTTATAACTATACCAATAGTCTAATATTAATACTATTATATAGTCTAATATATTAATAAAAGTATAAAATAGTTTTTTTTTAAATCAGTTTTTTTTTATAAATAAATTTTTAATGACAAATTGTGAAACTTATATTTTAAAAAAACCGGATCGGACCGGACCGGAAATCGGTAAAATCGGAAGTACCGGTTTAGGAGGGAAACCGATGCGTAATTGGTTTTGAAAAATATAAAACCTATACATACCGGTTCAATCCTAGATTTTATTCAAAACCGGATCGAACTGAACCGACTACACCCCTAGGTGATAAGATGACATAAAACTATTGAAAAACTCTAAGTAGTAGCCACTGTTTGCTGCATCCAATTTGCACACACACGTGTCATCCAATTTCCTCCCCCCAAACGGAAGAAGCTACTTTCATTTTAAATTTTCGTCCCTTCCGTCCCTTCCGTGCGTTTCGTTCCTCTCCCCCAACCCCCCGCGTTTCCTCCCTCCCTGTTTCTTTCTTCCTCGTCTTCCTTCCCGTTTCTTTCCTTTTTCTCCCCCCACCCCCCGAACTCCTCTGCCCTAAGCATTTCCCGAGAAGCCCTGCACTGCGATTTTGAGTTTCTCCCCCGAAGCCCCGAGCTCCTCTGTTGTGCAATTTCGATTTCACAGGTGATTTCTTCTTCTTGTTGTTGTTCTTCTTCTCTGAGATTTCTTCTGTTCTTCTTCTCTAAGGTTTCTTCTTCTTCTTCTTCTTCTCTGCGAGTTCGAACACACAGATTGAAGCCCTCAATCCACCAACGCGAAGCCCTCAGATCTGCGAGAGGGGTAATGTATAATTTCTTGTAAATAATCTTCTTCAAGTTTTTCCATGTATTACTCCTTTTTTCTCTGTGATTCTAGGGTTTAGTCATACATTTATTTTTTTTCTCTGTATTTACATCATCTCTTTTTTCCTCTAGGGTTTAGTCATATATATACATGAAATCTGGTCAAGTTTAGGTCGAGTTTTCAAGCTTGCCCTAACTGGGTTTTGCTCTCGTCGCAGAGATATGCGGAAGGGATCAGCGTGCTTCATTTGCGCCACTGTAAAGAGTGTTTTTCTCTCATCGCAGAGATCTGCGTGCTTGTTTCTTGCCATGGTAAGGTATTTTTCTTTGTGTTTCCTTACTCTGGTTCCCTTAATAAAACTATTACCTGTTTTTTCATCCATTGACATAATGGATCTAAGGAATACTTACCCAGATCTCTGGGTATTACGTTTTGTAGTCTGGATGAAAATGTTTTTCTGTTTCCTTACTCGGAAAAATACCTGGTGATTGTAGTTTGGATGAAATTTTTATGGGTTATAGGTGCTTGTAGTCTCTCATTGTCGATTGGTTTGTGGGGTCTGTTAGTTTAAAAAGTTGTTTGTAGGAGATGATCAATTAGGAGGAGACCAGACGTGACTTCCCTGAATATCAACATCTTCTGCATATATAGAAGCACTCAATTGGTTTGGAGGAGAAAAGCCTGGTGATGATCAGGAAATTGTTGAGCCCAAATGAAGTACTCCCAATAACATATGTTACCTAGGTAATTCAAAAGATGACAAAATAGGATCCCATACACTGGATGATACAAGACTTATTTTATTATGCTAAGTGTAGGAAAAATTCATTTTTTATTACCCAAAACTTTTTTTTAAGGATTTGTATTTTAAGGCCTGAACCTTGGTTTGGATTTTTAATGTCTATGATTCAACTAAAAGCATGATACGATGGTTGAGCAAGATTTCATAATCATGGATAATTTAACTTGGCAAATAACCAATGTTGTTAATTAGCATATTGAGTTTAATTTTTTTTATCATTTTAATTAAATGTTCATATTGTGTGTAGGGAGAAGCGAAATGCGAATTTTTTGTTTGGCCAGATATACTTCACAAACTAGAAGAGAGCATTCGTACAAGAGAGAATAAAGTTTGGAAGATGTGGGATGATGTATTGTTGTGCGAGTATGAAGTTCGAGAAATGGAAGATAAAGTACGAGAGAGAGAAAGACAACTCTTCAGAAGTTAAAGCAAAAATTATTGTGTTTATACTGGGTTGTCACATTTGTAATAGTTTTGGCTTGGTTCAGACAAATAGTATGTAAATAGCACGTTGTATGGAGTATATGAAATTTTTTGAATGCACCAACTGTAATGGTACTTCTCAAGTTGTGATCTTTGTAATGACCTTTAATGAAAAGTTGTGTATTGAAAACAGCTTAGCTCCAGACTGGTTTCCTTACTTTTCAATGAAATTTGTATAGTCAATTTTGGTAACATTATGTTTATTGTATATTGGATTTATGCTTGCAAAATTGCACAGAAATTAGGACTGAAGAACGATGCCTAAATGGTGTCCACATGAAGGCTCATGCTGTACTTTCATATTTCATTCACTCAAAATATATGCATATATAAGATTCCCTGTTATGTTACTCAATTAACTCTCTGCCAGCCGAACACCATTTACATCTGATCTTCCTCTTTTTGTTTGTGCTATGGAGTCTGAACAACAGCAAACCATTAAAACCATCCCACAACTTTTTGTGTGCAAACACTGGTTTATGCGCACCTCTACAACCTTTTTGTTTATACAAGAATATTAATTTAACTCAATTCAACTCAAATAAAGTCTAATTCAATAAGTAAATTGCAATGTCAAGACCGACATTTCACAAACAGTTTAATCTCCAATTCTCTATACTAACAGCATAAAAAACAAAAACAAAAAATACATTTATAGACATTTATAAACAATTCTGGTATAAACATTTATAAACAATTCAAATGTTCGTTCAGATCATCAAACTCATATAGCCAAAATTATTTACTCATTTTCTACATAATTGTTTTTTAAAAAACCTGAACCGTGACAGTAGCTAGAAATTAATATGTTTTTTTTTTTTTTGGTTTTCCATGTTTTCCTTCCTGCATTCTTCCTCCAAGCATTGCTTTTCAACCCGTCTCTTGTCAAGATTAGCCCTACACAAACAAGAATGAGCAGCACAATTAATAGAAATTTGACTATTTAATATGAGAGAGAGAGAGAGAGAGAGGAAAATATTTTTAAAATTGAAGCTTATAGTTTTCCTTGTATTTCTATGCACATGCATCAATGGCCTTAAAGAATTCCTCCATTCCAGCACCAGAAACAGCAAGCACTTCAACAGTACATAAATTCTTATAGAACTCATCCAGCAATAACAGTAGGGAAGGTTGAAGTAAAAGCTTCTGTAATAACAGCACCAGAAGCAGACCAAGTGAATATTTCAATCTGACCAGGAGTATCCACAAGAACATAATCAAGTTGATCTGCTCACCTCTCAATAACAGAAATAAGTTGTTGGGAATTATAAATATCATCATACATATAAATACTTGGTGAAAATGAATAAGATAACAAAACAGAGATAAGAGTTGAAGTGAGAGCATAAACCTGCCAAATAAGAAGATCCTATGGCTACAGAGTATACATAGCTGAAAAGTGATGTGCACAATTCAAAACAAATTAAGCTCAAATCTGAATTGGGTCAGTCAGAACAAGTAAAAAAAGGGTGGGGAAACCCAAGAATAAAAATTTTCACTATGATGCTTCTATAATTTGAGACTAGGACCAAGAAAGCCTAAACTCAATAGAGTTTTTAACCTTAGGTCCTCATTAGAGCTAAAACATTAGCTCAGAATACAAATTTCTAAAATTTTCCCATCGTTTTCTCAAACATTAGCTCAGAAGTTGGAAAGTTTGTATTTTCAACGAGGATATAACAGTATGGTTCAAATATTGACTTCAAAACAAAAAACACAAACCAAATACATTTGAAGTTAGTTTTGGCCGAAAGAAGAGGTCCAGATAAACTTAACAAATTCGTGTATAATTCGAGATCCACTCATTATGCAATGGATATTGTTAATATTTGAAATTTCGAACAATCATATCACCAACAATTCTGTAATACATATGCTATCTCATGCCATGGCTATTTGAACCCTACCATTTCAAACCAACATTTCCATTTCTTTGCGGCATATTGGTTTTTTCATGGTTGAAAACAATTCATTCAAAAAATAAAGGAATTCCATTTTCTACAGATGAAAATTCCAAACCCAACCAAGAAAAGCAAATTGCATGATAGATCAAGCTTATACATATTTAGATCATTCAGCCAAGAAATTCTCTGTTATTTTTCAAAACTCTCATCGACCAAACACTAGATATTTAGACAGCATCAACACTTTTCATAAGAAATGAAAACCCAGAAACAAAAAGAAATAGAAACAGTAGTCACAAGCAATTAATTGATGAAGTATTGGATAGAAAATAATGAAAAATCAATCTTGAATGCAAGAAAACAAGGATGAAAACAACAACAAGAACAAAATCTTTTGCGGGTTGATATCTTTTGCTTATTCTAGCATGAAAAAGCAGCGACAAATTATTAAAAAAAAAAAAGGTCCATTAACTAGCTGAAACCACGCCAAAGCTAGACCATAGATAAACCATACAGGAGCAAAAACTTCAAAATGAAAGGTCTAAAAGATTCAAAAAGAAAGCAAACAGACTTAAACATACATGGAGGACCGAAAATGGACAACACACATGACTAAAGGACAAAAACATTAAAAAGACAACGGAGATCAAAACTTGATCAGAGGCGAGAGTCTAGAAAAAAACTCCAGTAAATTACAAAGAATGTTCGAAACAAGTATATACACAGCGAGAGAGAGAGAGAGAGAGAGAGAGAGAGGCTTACAAAGCAGTAGGGTCATCAGTGAGGTCAGAGACGAGAAAGGTGGAGCCACCGAGCTTTAGCTGAGTAGAGAGAATGAGAGGGAGCTCTTGATCGGCTTTGTGCTCGGGGTGCATGGTGTGGCCGAGCTTCTCAGTGCCGAACGCAGCTTTGTAGAACTGAATGGCATCGCTCACCTTGGGAGCCTCCACAACCAGCTACGGCTTTGAATCTTTGAGGGACATAAAATATGAACCAAGCCTCAGAGAGAGACAAAGAGTGTGAAACGCTAGCCCTAGGAGAGAGAAAGAACCAAGCCTCTCGGGGAGTGGTGGCACTGGGCAGACGGAGGAGCGTAGCTCGTTCGCTGGACAGAAAAACAGCGTCGCCAGGGAGCATTGGGCAGAGGAAGGTGACGCGACGCGGGCGAGGGAGGAGTACCGCTCGGTGGCACTGATGAGAGAGACGGCGTCGCCGGGAGGTGATGGGTTGTGGAAGGAGACGCGGGTCGCGATGGAGCAGGGGTTTCGCGGCATCAATTCGAATGGCAGAAACAAATTTTCAAATACGGTCTTCAATATCAAAACGCACGTTTTGATTTTTTTTTAAAAAAAAAAAAGAAAAAGAAAAAAAAGAAATCCACGTACTGAGTGCACTGAGTGCACATCTACAGTGGATTCCGTATAGTCTTACTCAAAACTATTTGCATAATCTTTTAAGCGAGTATATGTTGCATTCTAACATGGTTTTGAATTAGAAAAAATCTACACAACCTTCTACTATTCACACAATTTCTACACACCACACTTTTTTTAATTTTTATTATTTTTTCTTTTTATAAAAAATTTAATATATGAATATTAAATAGAAGAATTGAATTAGTTTTAAAAAATAAACTAAAAAAAAAATATTAAAAATTTTAAAAAGTATGGTGTGTGGAGGTTAGGAGGTTGTCTAGCATTGCTCTTTATAAACATATTTTCATTTTATAAAAATACCCTTATTTTATAACATTGTTGTACAATATATTATATAATGTATTATATGTATATCATTACTCTTCGTTGAGTTATATAAACAACATGCACCAACCGCCTTGCATTTTTGAGAACCAGTACCCGGCGCTTTTTGCCGGTGACATTTTTAACATTGGCACCATGTACAGTTTCTTCTGGTCAGGAACTTGGAATCTTACAAATTCTTCTCCTTTTGTATGGCAAATAAAAAATGTTTTGGTCCACCATTTTTGTATTCTTCGTGGCGGGCTGAAGTTAAGCTTATTGTTTGAGTTCAGTTCAGTCCAGCCCAAATAGATCCTGACGCTGAATGAATCGAATGTCTAGCTAATGACTAATCCACCCTAGTTGATTGTGCCCATGAATTACTATCCCGTCTGTTGGCCGAAACCTAAAAAGGAGGTACTACAGTCAACTTTTTCTTGGCAACAGGTGTCCGGGACAAGTCCTGACTAATTTCAGGCCGTAAATACCAATCTGTACTATTGCTTGCTAGCTTGATACTTTGTTGAATTCCAACTGAGCTCGACGTGAAAAAAGAAAGTTTAACGGTGAAAGTAGAAATTCGCTCGGTTAAATTGTTAATAAATAATACATTCTCGATTCAGTTCGGTTAAGACTCATTGGTTTATACTTATCTCGACTCGTTAGTTCTATTTAATTATAGTTCATACATAAATCACTGAATATATGTATGTATATAAAATTATATATTTAGTATTTTTATTTACACATGCATAATATATATATATATATATGCATGCACTTTAATAATATAAGCATAGTTACCTTCGTAATTAAATATGTAGTTTGTAACACAGTTACTTATGCCTAGTCCTTTATGCCTATATATTTAATATAATTCATAATTATACGTTAGTTAATTAAGCACTTAAGTGATTAATTATAGTAGATATTTTATAATATGTGTAATAGTTAGTATGTAGGACTTGGTAGTTTCATACACTACAATGTAGAAACCATATATTAAATGTATTTGTAAAAATGTTATAATCCTATAATTCAATATAAGGTTTATATATTAGTTGTAAAAATTTCATTAGATTTATTTTTTATTTTTTTTGTAATTTGGTATTTTTAATTATTCAATTCATTCAAAATATATAAACGGGTACAAACAAAATTCGAATAATAACTTGATTCGGCTCGAGCTCATTAAAGATTACAGAAAAAATTGATAAATAACTCGACTTGAACTATAACTCGGCTTGGCTTGACAATCTCTCAACTTGAACTCTCAACTCGATAATCTAAAAGTTTGACTCGGCTCGAATCAATTACAATCCTAATTAGGCGGCAGGCCCGTAGCCTTGCGCGTCTACAGGGATGCCATCTCTTCCAACTCAATTCGGGTGTTCCAAATAGGTTTTCCTTTTGGGTGTCGTGTGTTTGTGTATTTTTTTTATGGTTGTGGTGTGGGATTAGATAAATTTGAGGTCCTTGTGCTGTGATGCGAAATGGGCCTCTTGGATATGTTAAGATACAAAATAATAAAACTTACTTATTTCCATTAGTTTAAATTTTTGGGATAAATGGTGATTTCACATAGTATCAGAGTAAATGTCTCGAGTTTGAACCCTGACTCTACACTCTATTTCATTTAATTAAATATTCCACTTGTTGAGCCTACTCATTGAGGAAAATTCTGGCCCACAAGTGAGAGGGAGTGTTAAAATATAAAATAATAAAATCTACCTCTTCTCATCAATTTAAACTTTTGAGATAAGTTGTGATTTCACAATATAGAATTGGGTGGCGAATCGCCATATAAGCATAGTTGGCATAATGCGCTGTTGAAATTCTGTTACTACTGCTGATGTAATTTCTTGTTCTATTATTAATTTTTTATGTGTGGATTTTGTGTCATGGTGATAACCTTTTGTAGGATGGTTTAGCAAATTTGGGTGGCTTGAAATGGGAAAGAAACGTAGAGATATGTCAATAATCTTCTATGCTCCTATATGGCTACATGTCTATTCAAGGGAATCATGGTCGATTGTTTGGAGAATGGGCTTTCAAAGTTCTGCAATGTAGTGCGGAAAAGTTTTGTTGCTTTCCCAATCAAGTTCAAAAGGAACGAGATTCCAAAAATGTTATTTCACTTGTCACCATATAGCTGCTGACCAAGTAATAACCCATCCTTTAATAGTAAAAGAGAGATAATTTGTATAGGTTCCACGAGTCTTTGTAAAAAAGTGGATCACACTTTAAAAAATTATAAAATAAATCATTCTTTATTAGTGAGATCTATTTTTTTTTTTTTTATAAATTACGAGACTTGTCTATTTAAAACTTGTTCCAATAGCTTGTAAAATGTGAATTCCATCCTAGTTTTCTGGCAGAACCTCAGACCTAGTACAATAGTATGTTCTGTATGGTACTGTGGGGGGGGGGGGGGGGGGAAAACATATTTGGCCTAGGCCCAGCCCAGCAGGGAATAAGAAAAGGTGAGAGGGGTAACAATGCACCGTGGTGTCAGGGGGGACGGGCCATGGTGTCAAGAAGGATGGTGGGCAGTCAGGGGAAATGGACGGCTAGGAGGTAGGAGGGAGAGGGCTGTCAGGGGGTCAGAAGACATGGGGCTGTCAGGAGTAAGGGCCGTGGTGTCAGGGGGGACGGGCCATGGTGTCAAGAAGGATGGTGGGCAGTCAGGGGAAATGGACGGCTAGGAGGGAGAGGGCTGTCAGGGGGTCAGAAGACATGGGGCTGTCAGGGGAGTCAAACACGCAAAACAAGCTTGGCCTTACCACTGCAGGGGCACAAGCAGGAAAAGCAATCATATAAGTAGGGGGTTCGGGCAACTTCCAAGGGAGATAATCATCTTCTTCTTCCTCTTCGACTACTCCTCCAATCTCGGAATAGGGAGCTCTAGCAAATGGTTTTTCTCCAGTAAATGTATCCGAAGCCACCATTGTATAATGATGAATGAGTGACCATAAGAGACTGTGAACAAGAATATTATAGTGGATTTTTTCTCCCCAAACGCTCGTGGATGTATGCATTATGCCGAACCACATCAACCCATAAGTTCATCTTCTCTTATTTTCTCTATGCATTTTATTGTCATGGATGTACGCACCAACACTGTACAGCCGCACTGGCACATTGTTTGAGGCTCCTAACAACACCAATCGAGGCCCAAGTCGGCCCAATGAGCTGTGAATGACTCTTTCTCTCATTCCGATCTATTGTGCGATTTTTAGAGCATCAACAGGTACTAAATGGGCTATTGGGATTTGATATGTTGAGGGTATAAAGAAGTGGAATCAATCTTTGTCTCACCTTTGTGGACTATAAAATGAGACAACTTCAAGAGCTGATTGTTATCCAAAACAAATTCTTGGAGAAAGATACTGAAGCAGAAAAGAGAGATACATGTGGTTAAGACAACCAATTACTTTACAATTGACCTTTGCCCCCCTTTTATTCCGATCCCCCAAACAATTACAAAAAAAAAAAAAGAGAAAAAAATAAAATGATTTGAAAAGATCACTAAAATCGTTGTGCTATGTTAGCTTTCACATGACAAGATCAGCTGCGTATAGTAGTTGGTTCCAAGTATCAGGGAGTCCAGGAAGGCACCAGTGGCTGCAGTCCATGCCGGGATGCTCACCACTATATGAGGAAGGGTGTGCATCCTTTCTCAACTGTGACAACGTCGTTATGTCAAGCAAGTAAACAGGTTTCTTAATCTTACTTAACACTTCGTTCACCACACCGGTGGCTGGAGGTGCACTGGCCGGATAGGTTGACCCAGATATTGGTTCGACTTCTCCATCACAATTCTTTTTGGGTCGATTCCACTCTGCGCCCCTGGTTTAAGAAAGCAGTATCAACATCTTTCTTACCAATGCACATTTTGCATTCAACTTTCAAGCGGGATAGTTTCTACGTTACCGAATAATGTTTGATATAGTTTAAAATTATGCGAGTCTCACTCATTAATTTTGAAAAAATATGACGTGTACTCACATATAATGGGTGGGAGAGATGCCCTGGAAGAAAACCTTGGTTTTGGTAGGAACAACATTGAGGTCGACCCAGTTTGCCCAAGTGGTGAGCCCCTTATAAAATGCAGTCAGACGGTCCATATCTTCGTACAAGTTTGTCCCTTCCCTTATATAATCCCACCTGCATATACCAAAACCTCAGCACCTGACACCTTAAAACATGGATCGTGCTACAGCTCCCGCGGGGGCTGTAGCATATATTGTATATGTTTTTTTAAGTTATTTTTTATACAAATTTTTTTAATATTTTTTAAAAAATAAAATAAATTTAAAACATCATTAAAAATACTTTCTTAATTAAGAAGTAAAAAAAAAGTTATTAAAAAATACTTCTTTAATCATGAGGTAAAATAAAAAATCATAAAAAAATATTTTATATTTTACTTCGTGATTAAGTAAATATTATTTAATAATATTATAAATTTTTTTATTTTTTAAAAATATTTAAAATCATTCAAAAACATTTATATAAAAAAAGAATTAAAAAATACACGTGATAAAATAAGACTCCAGCGCGAGCTTCAGCATTTTCCTTAAAACATTCCCCCCTCGGTCCATGCCAGAATATTACAAAGACAAAAACATTATCTTACGGTTGAGATCCTCCCGTGTGGGTCCACCAATGCCACGTGTTGAAGACCAGCATGTCCATCCCATTCCATGCCTTCCCGCCCTGGATTGAATCCAGCGTCAGCACTCGGCCAACGTCTTCTCTAACTATATCAACGAGGTATGGTGTACGGTATAGATGCAAAGTGACACCAAATTCCTGCACAAACTCAAAATTCCCCCTTATTCAAAAGATTAAATAAATTAATTTATAAATCAAACACACAAAATACATTACTATAATATATTTTAAATTTGTTTTATAATTGACATAATTCTACGATAATTAATTATTCACGAACTGAATTATAGGACAGCAAGAAAAAAGTCGTTGATTAAGGAAATTCACGTGGAGAAACAGTAGCCATTAGCATTATTTTTCATCCACGAGCCACAAAGTCACGACTCATCAGAATCACAAGGTGCCAAAGAAAATGATTGATGTGTTTGAATTCATAGATGAGTTGAGATGGGTTGAGATGATTTGTGAATAATAGAATAAAAGTTAAATTATTTATTATATTTTATGTGAAAATTTAGAAAAGTTTTTTTAAGATTTGAAAAAGTTGAATTGTTTATTATATTTTGTGCGAGAATTTAAAAAAATTATAATGATAAGATGAGATGAGTTGAGGTGGATTTTGAATCTAAATATTTCTTAATGAGAATTTTTTTTTCCGAATAATTTAGACACTTGTATAATAAGACTTCTATTATTTGAGACTCTTCACCTCTTCAATTAATATTTAATGTTAATTTGGAACATACGAGAAAAAAATATATAAAAATTTTATGTGCAGTCACTTTTATGTATTCATTGCGAATTATATTAA
This sequence comes from Juglans mandshurica, assembly GCA_022457165.1. NCBI lineage: Eukaryota > Viridiplantae > Streptophyta > Magnoliopsida > Fagales > Juglandaceae > Juglans > Juglans mandshurica. The sequence continues at coordinate 5,339,754 of CM039627.1, forward strand.
TATGATTGACTACGTCATTTTTTTTAATATAAAATAATTATTTTGATCAATTACATAAGTGGAGTACACAAAATAGGTAAAATTGAACGTAGAACTCAAAAAAATAATTGTAGGGGGCGGCAAGAATACAACCTGTATAAGTGCTGCCTAGACAAAATTTTCCACCCAATCCCTATGGTAATCTCTCTACGGAAAATACCATCCAATTCAGCTATTATGATAGTCCCTAATAAATTACATTTTCATTTCGGCCATTATTGCTGTGTTCATAGGTCGGCAAGAGGAGCTTTTGGCGATCCGAACCATCCAAATACAGTAAACTAACTCTATAAAGTAGCATGGTTTCCTCCGTTTCAGGAGCTTTTTTTTTTCTTCTTCGGTTTTTTTTTAATGGAGCACAAAAGAATATTACAAAAGTGGGGCAATTGTCCAAACCAGAGTTGCAGTCATTCAACGAACGGAATTGTGTTGATTTTGAAACAAAATGGGCAAAAAAGGGCTGGAATTGAACTCCTCACCTGGAAAGTCGCAGAAGACAGTGAGTCTTTCCTCAGGAAGGATGTTTTTGTATTGGGCACCGACGCGTGAATCATACACGCCAACGATTCCCACATGTTCAGACTCAGCGAGTCGCCCACGAACATTATCTTCTTCCCTCCCCACCTCCTCAGAAATTCTATCCCATCAAACCTACAGACCCAAAAACCAAGCAGATAGTATAAAAAACGTATTGGAAACGGAGAGCTTAAACAAATTCTGGGGGCTTGTGTCTGTGTCCAGAAAACAAACAGACGTTTTGAATCTGAAGAAACGAGATTACCTGGGTAAGTCACAGTTGTCAGGTTTCCAAGCATACTTGAGGTACTGTTTATCGGGTCTGCCATACTTTTGGCAATCGAACTCCGGGTCTATGAAGGGGCAGCTCGAAGAATCATAGAGAGGATAAGAAGCATCAAATACCCATTGTCCTTGGAACAAATTGCACCCACCGCTCACTTGCTTCCTACTCAAACTGCTCACATTGTGGAATTGCCCTGCTCTTGCTTGCTCCAAAGACACCAAGAGCAGGACATGGAGGAATGCAGAGATGAAGGCCTGGAAACAAAACCCCATCTCCGGTTTTGGGTTCTCAAAGTTGATGTTAAAGATAAGCTGTGAACAGAAGTTGTCCGTGACCTTGGTTTATATAGGGAAATAAGCCACGGGTTCAAACTGAGGACAGAGCAAATGAGGGAGCTCTGCTCATCTAGCTATTTGTGGGCTCTTTTTTAGTTTTACGAAGTGATTGGACTCATCTCGAAATTGAGTTGGTATCAAGATTCAAGATCTCTCAGATTCCAATTTTATTAATTAGACAAAATCACGGTGGCAGAAAAGAGTCCTAGACGTCGAGAAAGACAGAGACCGAGAGAAAGAGAGAGGAACAGGGTTCACATGATTTGTGATAACACTGATAAGAGGAACTTTATTTTTTTTAATATCTTCTGACATGAGCTGGAAATCATGGATTCATTTGTCTCGTGTAATGTCTGTCGGGGTTGAAATTATGTATGTTTTTCTCAGTCGGTGAAATCAAATATTTGTATATAACAAGGGTTCTTGAAAAGTGCATTACATATGGTCTAAACGACATGTCTCGGGGGATAAATATGCATCGAAATAAGCTAAACAACAATTGATTAGAAAAAAAGAAAAAGAAAAAAGAAGCTAAACGACAATTGGTGAGCTAACTTAATTATTTGGGGGAGAAAGTAAATTCACAAGTTCATGTAATCAATCCCGTTACATTCTTTAAAATTCTAAATCATGTCAATAAAACTCTCATTGCAACATGTGGACTAGCATCAAGTTTATTGAAACAGTCCTCAAAGCCTTGAAATAAAAAAGAAAAAGAAAAAATCCAAAAATCCAAGGCACCAAACATCTTTGATACCGAGGTTCCGCCCACGGGCTAAATGCTATTTTGTCAAAGCAAGGTAGGTCCAATCCAATAGGTTGGTGAACCGTGCATGAGTAGATTTTACATATTACCGACTATTCTCATTATTTTGAAAGAGTAATTATTAGATATTTAGATATTTCAGAGTATGAATATGTGATATTTGCAATCTATTATAAGATGTCACCCACATCATTATGCTCTGAAATTATCTAATAATTCTCTTGTTTTGGAAGCTAATTCTTGCGGGTGATTTAACAATGCAAGTTTTAGTGCGAATAAAGTTTACATACAGTCTCCGAGACTGTTCATCCAAACTTATACAGTTATATTTAAAAAAAATTAAAATTACAATAATATCTTTTTTAAAATGATTTTTTTCCCTTTTACTTTCATTTATTAATGAAACTGCACACGTAATACCCTACTCGAAATTGCAAATAAAATTTCTCCAAATAAAATTTGCAACAACACTCGTTTAGCGTAAGGTGAGATTCTCTGCAATAAAATGGATGCGTTCAAATATGTTCACTTTCATGATTGAAGGGTTCTGGTCATTTCTATGTTTCGAGAGAAGTGAATCCATCATCAATGGAACTCTTTCCTCAGGCAGGCCATCTCATTAATGAAACTTACTTATTCCGTTTTCTCTTTGAAAAGGCCACTTCAGAAGTTTGTTCGATTGCCACGACAACTGGGTGGTTTCCTTTTTAGCAAATACTACCAGTACTGTTAACAAATAATAAGCATATGCAAACAGAAACTCCTTTGTATTCTAATGAAAACAGAGCAAATATCGACATCAATGACGTGGGACTTACGAGTCTTTTACACTTGTTCTGCAAATTAATCGAAGCCTTTTTCTGTCCTGAAGAGAATTTCCAAAATAGTTCTATATTTGGGTATTTTTTCCACTTGCAAATGACACAAAAAGCAAGAAGTTCTTGAAATTTCTAACATCCACATCCGTCATAGAATCACGGGTTTAAACTTTTAGACAATACCATCCACCACCAATGAATGCCATTTTGTTCATTATTCAAATGTATTATAGCACACTCTCCTCACGTGTGATCGATGGGCCGAACATGTGGCCCCAAAGCAAGAGCTAGTGCCACCATTTTTAGGCTACTAGGAATTTTTGTCGTATTGCTATCAAATTGTTCTTTACGAGCCCAAATATGGTGCAGCTAATCTTGAAGCATACTTAAAGATTATAAGCTTTAAAACAAAAAAAAAAGAGAGAAAAACAAGCAAGTAGTTCTATTTTTAAATTACGTGTTTTGTCTCCGTATATAATGCAACAACATAAGCATTTTTTTAATGGACTAAACATCTAAAACATCAAACTTTAAAAAGATCAAGAAAGAAAGGAAAAGTAGGACATTATACTTAATTAGATAAGCATGGAGATATATAGCAAACACGATAGGACAATGCGTGAATAAGATGTATTCATCACTCCAATATAATTCAAGCAACGGGATAGGAAGACTCCATGGCAATGCCGCATAGACCTTCTGGCGCATCAATGTCTCATTTCATTCTAATATATCCCTTTTCACTCCAACTGGTGCCCCATGAATTCTTCACTAACCAGTACTTAGTCCCATCGGTTGTTGTCCCATAACCAATTGCAGTCACACCATGGTCCAGTTCTGTTCCACACTCTCCAGTGAAGACTCCGCTCGAGTAAAATTGGAAAGCGGAGCCACTCGCATCAATGGCGACAGAAATTGGTTGGTTGGCAACTGCCTTGAGCAGTGCTTGCTCACTGTTGGCAGGCACATCTTCATAGCTTTTGATGGTGGCCGCATGGGATGCTGCCTCGTTATCGTTACAAGTTCCATCCACTCCCTTGTATGGGTACTTTACTTCAGTTGTAAGGCCTTTGTTTTGGATGATAAATTCAAATGCATCATCCATCAGGCCACCCTCGCAGCCTTGGTCTTCACCGCTGGTGTCACAATCAACTAATTCTTGCACTGAAAGAGAGATCAAGTTTCCTGTTGTGATTTGGGTGATACCCTCCATGGCTGCAACAGCAGAAAATGCCCAGCAGCATCCTAGATTCATATCACAACGCAAGGTACGTGCCATGTTAGGAAATCTAGCACATGATGTGTTCCACATTATCTATTAAATAAATAAAGGAACAAATATAGCTATCTTACCAATGTTTTCTGGTCCTTAATGGGGGTGACGGCTCCTTTTGTTCTCCAATCAATGCTAGATGGCACTGCAGTCACGTTCTCATACCTAAATGGTGTCATTGGAAATGACCTGAGATTGGAGGACCTTTTGTATCCATTGTGAAGGGCCCGAAATTCTTCATTACTTTGATCAGCAAATTCATTGATGCTTAGCTTATAAGGCCGATTTCCATCATTGTTGAAAGACTCGATGAACTCCAAGTTGAGCTTGAAAAGCTTGAAACGCATTTCCTTCTCTGCACTATCCTTGTAAGTGCGTCCATAAAGAGCCATCCATTCCTCGTGCCTCTCCAACATGGAAGCTTCATGCAACGTGCGTGAAGTGGCTTGGGAAACCCATATCCCCAACAGTGTGAGGAGGATCAATGCTCTTTGAGTTGTCAAAGCCATTTTTTCCCAAAGAGTGCTTGATAGTTAATCTTAGGGATATGATTTCAGGAACCCAAAGAGTGATGATGAGTAGGCACACACCAATGATTGGGAAGAAACGGGTATATATAGGTCAAGATTCCTTCCTCATGCAAGTTTCTTCCCTTCAACTCATAATTAGTACGCCACCTGGACATTATGATTCCCCAGGAGTCGTAAAAAATATCGTATTACTGACAACGGAAAGTTCGGCTAGCTCTTGAACTCCGTTTACGTTCCTCTGTTTAACACTTTATTTTAATTTCATATATTTTGCAACCATTGTATTAAATAAACTAATGATCATTGGATTGTCTTTTGGGAACTCATCCGAATAGTACTTGGTGGTTGCGTATTTGCCATCATCATGTGTTCGATCTGATGTGTCCTAAAATCAAACTTCTTGCTTAATATATTGTTTGTAGGTATTCCATGATCATATCGTTTGAATATTCTTGTGTTTGGGAGTTCCATTCCTTTGAAAAATATATTTGCCTTCAATTTTAACTTTATTGGTACCCTGCCCTCCCCGTATTTGATATGGTGGACTAATTTGGAATTATATTCAGATCCCTCCCAAAAATAAGATATGTTTATTTTATGACTAGCTTCTTCTATTTGTAAGCTGGTCGTGTAAATGATGCGTCATTCACATCACTAACTAGAAAAAACTTGGTTTGCAAGTTTTAAAATTTTAAATTACTCTTACAAATTAAATAATATCATATCGTTAACGTATAAATTGTGTCTTTCACACTTGCCTTATTAGTAGAGTTTCTCTTATTCTAGTTGGTGGTGGCGATGAAACATGTCCATAACAGTGAAACACCTCACGATCACCTGCAATCAAAGAGTAGAGGGTTTGGGGGTTCGAGGGAACGCCTCGGATACCTAATTCAGTGATTGAAAATAATAATAATAATACCAACGAATTCGATCCCTTTTACATACCTGGGTTCTCCTCTTATATAAAGCTTTTGAATCATTCTGTTACTTAAGTGATAATAGATATATCTATTATTCAAATTCAAATTTGGGGATGAGGGTTTGTGCTTTAATGGATTGTTACAATAACTGCTCTTATCCTTTATCGTCATTGGGTGGTTATTTAGTCTACAATGGGAAGTGGGCTGGGCCCTTCTCGAATTTGATTGGCCTCTTCGGTATTGAGACTCAAATAATGAATAGGTGAAGGCCCAGGCCCATACTGTATTGGCGAGAGGAATGTTCTCTCCAGTTACCCCGCGAAGTCTCATTAAATCTAGTGTGATGGGACTTGAATCCAAGTGTCGTTTCAGTTTTCGAGGCGTGTTAGGGCGTCGTTTCATCTTCATTCCTCAGGCACGTCAACCGTCATCTCACGTACATTCCTATTTAATGCTCCTTTGTTATTCATTTTCCCTCCCCTTTTGAACTTCTTTCTCTTTCGCATTTATTGCTCTCTTTCTGAGTTCTTGCTCTCTTTCCGAATTCTTATTCTCTTTTATTTCTCGATGGCTTCTTCGTCTTCCAAAGGTAAGGGTGTGGTTTCTACTTCTGATCATTCACCACTCCGCGGCTCCTCTCTCCGAGTTGTCGTTGCTCCTCCGGCTTCAATATTTGCAGTCTCTCATTGGTCTTCAACCATTACTCCCCACACACTAGAGAATGCCCGAAACAACTTCAATATTCCTAACTCTGTCGATTTGAGGGTCTCTACTCCAAACCAGAAAGCTATCGACACCAAAGGAATGACCATTTCTGTTGCTCTTACTTTGCTATGTTTACCGTGGGGCTTCGATTGCCCTTCGTGTGACCAATCCGTGACGTGTTAGATGTCCTAGGGCTCGCCCCGGCTCAATTGGTGCCCAATGCTGGAGAATTTTGATGGCTTGCTCCGTTTTGTGGCGAAGGGTACTGGAACCCGTGGGCGATCAATACCTAGATTTAACAACCTGTGAGTTTTTGTCCTTTCATGGGTTTAGGCATTTGGATGAGAATCTTTGCAGTTTTAGGGTCAAGAGGGCATTGGTTGATTTGGAGCATAAGTATTCGCATGTAAAAGATTTGACCAATAAGTTTGTCTTGCTTACTGGCGAGGGTTGGAAATTTCCCGCCGATGAAGCTCTTAATCGGGAGTTTCCTATTAGGGCGTGTTGGTCTCATGTTCCCGATGGGGATGACTTTGAGGTTATTCTTTCCCCATGTGGGGAGGCCCGTGTGAGGTTGGTTGATTCTTGCACTTAGGCTCATCCCAACTTATATTTTTTGGATGTGCTTCTGACCCCTAGCAATATTGAGAAGTTCCTAATAATTCTCAGTCGAGCCCATATATTAGGACGTGAGTTTTCGGGTGCCCCCTACTAGCTGGTGACTTGAGGAAAAAGAAACGCCCTGGTGTAGATGGCTCAAAAAAGAGAAAACTCAAAAGGGCTCATGTTTCGCCTCGTTCAGATAAGTCCATCTCTTCGAAGTGTGATTCCTTGCTCCCCCTTATGCTGAGTGGAGGCAGTAACTTGGTTCATCTTCGGGAGTAATTGAGCAAATCGACACCAAAGGTGAGTGGAGGTGATATTAAATTTGCCCCTTCTCGGTCTAAATTGAGTGGAAAGACTTCCTGGTCGAGTGGGAGCACAGAGGCAGCACCTTGGGAGAAATTGAGCAAACTATTTACTTTCGTGGCACCATCAACTATTTCCTTGGATGATGTGATGTCTCTGGTCGACGAGGATCTTGAGGCCATTATCACGACAGAAGTTGCCGCTGCTTCCTCGACATTTTCCCCTTCAACATTTTCCACTCGAGGAGGTTCCACGGGAACATCAAGGGACTGAGCAGCGGAAGGCGGGGACAAAGGCAATGCAGGCATAGGAGCCTCGAAGACTGAAACGACGCTTGGATTCAAGTCCCATCACACCAGATGTAATGAGACTTCGCAGGGTAACTGGAGAGGACATTCCTCTTGCCAATACAGTATGGGCTTGGGCCTTCACCTATTCATGATTTGACTCCCAATACCGAAGAGGCCCATCAAATCCGAGAAGGGCCCAGCCCACTTCCCATTGCCAACTAAATAACCACTCAGCGGCGATAAAGGATAAGAGCAGTTATTGTAACAATCCATTAAAGCAGGAACCCTCATCCCCAAGTTTAAATTTGAATAATAGATATATTTATTATCACTTAAGCAACAAAATGATTCAAAAGCTCTATATAAGAGGAGAACTTAGGTACGTAAAAGGGATCGAATTTATTGATATTATTATTATTATTATTATTATCTTCAGTCATTGACTTAGGCATCGGAGGCGTTCCCTCGAACCCCTAAGCCCTCTACTCTTTGGTTGCAGGTGATCGTGAGGTGGTGGCGGTGAAACACGTCCATAACAGCCCTTTTGTTAATGAGTAATGCTATTCATAATCTCTTTTATCATAATCTTTTAATGTGGTATTAAATGATTGAAGATAATTTATTATGTTTTACTTGTGGGTCTACTATTTAGTGTCACATCAAGAGATGTTGAGAGGATGATGATAAAAAGAATAATAAATAGATTTTTCTTATATTAATTATTCAAATATATTATAGCACTCCCCTCAAGTGTAATCAATGGGCCCACAAAAGAGCTCCAAAGAAAGCGTTTTGGGGATTAGAAGTCAGATTGTAACACACTTGATTGTAGATGTTTGGATGACTAGAAAATATAAGAGAAAATATAAGAAAACTGGTCACATTCGAGGTTGACCTAGCCTCCAAGAAAAAGAGAGAAAATAGAATAAAAAAATATTTTCATTAATGATTTTGGATGCCTCTTCAGAGCCAAGTTGCTCAGTACATATAACTCTCGTATTGGGCCTGGGCTAAAAGTAACAATAAGATAATAAGACTAGAATATGCAATTAGTTTATGCTACGGGCCTAAGCTGACTACCTATTACAATCCCAAGATCCAGTAAAATAGTCTAAGGCTTAACACACAAGGGTAAAAGTAGTAAGAGGATAGAAGGATAGTCCATGGCTTGGATTGGGCCCAAGTTACTTGGCTTGTTATATTGCCATCCTCGTTAAAGAACCTTGTCCTCAAGGTTGGAAGCACTGATGTAACTCTACGACTCAGTCCTTGTAACAGACTTTTCCCTATATTATTCTGTAGTCCCAACTGAAATCCTCCCTCTTGCTCTATTGCATCAAGAATTAGCTTGACCGTCTCATCAACAGCCTTGTAAGGCACAACAATGGCATCAATATCACCAATGGTCTCCAGTTTATCTCTACACGAGGCTACCAACAAGCAGCAGTCATTCCCAAAACAACCTATTGTGGGATACATGGGACCACCACCCAGGTAAAAAATGAGGATGCTATTTTTCCTAATTTTGTCACTCTTCTCTTCTTTAGTCCCCTTCAATGACTTGTAAGGTCCCCCTGTGCAGATAATGCAAGCCAAGAAAATGGGTCCCTTTACAAGAAAAACCACCTGGTGCTTTCTTGCCCCGATCATTTTGACATGATTCGTCACTTGTCTCTACGTATCCACCCCCCATAATATTCCATGAATACAATGAGTACACCCTTGTATTGCTCTTGTCATTAATGACAAGTCCTAGCCTCCCATGCCCATTTTTTCCTCCTATTACTGTAGTAGGTTGCCAACCTCTAGTAGCAACATCACCCAAGTAAAAACCAGAAGGCCCAACAAAATGCCGAGTACAAAGAGATTTCTCATCCCTAACCTTCCTGACTTCACTAACTGGTGTATTTATAACTGATGCATACTCAAACATTTGAACCTGCTCAAACTCAAGGGCATGCCAGTGAAGAAGGCATTTATCATTGATACATGTTGCAATTGGTTTATTACCCTTAAAACCCAAGTATTCATTGATACACCTTGAAACCAATTCATGATTCTCCTGACCCATGTTGAGCATACTTCCTTTATAACTCAACAACAAGAAAGATAGTGCACACAAGTTAATACTAGCAAGGCACGTCACAGGGTAAAAGGTCTAGTAACTACCCACACTCTTATTCGGCATTCCAACAAACACCTTATGGGCTGCACTCAACTCTTTAATATTTACAACTCTAACCCAGTGAAAGAGCAGCAAATTACCTCTTCTAACAAAATTTGTAAAAAGAAGCCACTGCCAAGTGATCCACCTGTTTAGCAGATGAACATCAATATGCTCAACAGATGAATGGCGAGAAACTTCTCGCAGGACCCCACCATCTCCTCCATCATAGATTACAATATCCTTCAACGGTAATACATCAAACATAAGGGGAGCGAAAAATTTCTTACCTCCCAAATTTTGAACTTGGACGTGGACGATAGTGTTAGGGTCTTCTTTACTAATAACTTCATCTTCATTGAATTGGAAGTTGTGCTTCGATGCCGAGACCCTAGCTTTGAACAGAGTAGTTGGAACACTATGGGCGCCAGAGTCTTTGGAGCTCATTTTCGTGGGGAAGGAAGTGGGTTTGGAAAAGTTCATTAGAAGTTTGAGTTGGAGCTTATGACCCCATTCGGCAAGAGATAATGAGCCAGGCAAGGTAGTGGAGTGCAGGGACAAGGCTCACATCGCTGATACGATTTGTAGCAGTGGTGATGGGTGAACAACGGGATGGTTTGAGATCCAAGCACCGAGCCTCCTCTACCGCCAAAGGGCTACCACCTACATGATACGATTCGTATGGATGGACTTGAGGTTGCAATGGAAGAGAGATCTCAGTTTCTGATGGTGGAGAGGGATGTTTTGCCGGGGGTGTGAGCCAACAAACCGATTGTCGTGGAGAGTTGACTACCTCCTTCGAACACGGTGGGGATACCGGCCTCACTGGGTGCGATAAATGGTAGGGGAGGGTCTTCTTTTTCTGAGTTGTGAGACCGATTGAGGAGAGGGTTGGGGATATTTGGTGATATAAGAGTGGAGGCACTTGGAAATAACCATGGGAGAGAAGTGAGGGTACGAAGACGAAAAACTGGAAAGCATTTCCTCTGGGGTCAAAAATCCACAACCCAGATCGTGAAACATTGAAACCTAAGTGATGTCTGCAAAAATTCCCATATACACAGCTCAATGGTACCCTCTATCTCGGTGAATATCATCCTAGGAATGTTGAGTTCACCTTTGATAATTTCACCATCAGGAATAGATCGCACTGCTTGTTCTTCGTCTTGTAATTCGCAATTTGGGGGCTCCAGATAGTTCAAGTTTACATTGAAATTGTTTTGGTATTCCTTTAATTTCTTTTCTTCTTGCACTGTTGCCGCGTATTTTTCCTCCTCTTGCAGAGCATAGAGTTGGTTTTCCAGATTTGAGAAATCTTCATTGAAATTGTTCTGAAAATTTTCAAAGTTGTTCTTGAGATAATTAAATGTCTGCAAAATAGTATCCAAACGTTGCTGGGATTGTTCAACTTGCTCTCTGATGTTGAGCAAGGATGAAATAATTTTTTCTATTTCCATGGATTGATGAAGCCCATCCAAAGAAAGACTGGCTCTGGATACCACTTGTAACACACTTGATAGTAGGTATTTGGATGACTAGAAAATATAAGAGAGAATATAAGAAAATTGGTCACATTTGAGGTTGACCTAGCCTCTAAGAAAAAGAGAGAAAAAAAAATAAGGAAATATTTTCATTAATGATTCTGGATGCCTCTTCAAAGCCAAGTTGCTCAGTACATATAACCCCCGTATTGGGCTGAACTAAAAGTAACAACAAAATAATAAGACTAGAATATGTAATTAGTTTATACTACAGGCCTAAGCCCACTACCTATTACAATTCCAAGATCCAGCAAAATAGTCTAAGGCCTAACACACAATGGTAAAAGTAGTAAGAGGATAGAAAGATAGTCCATGACTTGGATTGGACCGAAGTTACTAGGCTTGTTACACAGATCTCCAGAAAGCTTGAGCATCTTCGTCATAAACCACATCCATCCATTAATGACTACGTACTACATTAAGTTTCTAATTGGATTGGGTATAATATAATTAATTGGATTGGATATAATTACTGTTGTCTAGGCTTCTTGGAATTTTTGTCGTATTGCTATCAAATTGTTCTTTATGAGCCCAAATATGGTGCCCCAATTGGAGAAAATATTCAATTGATTGCAATCATGTGTGTGGAACTTGAAGCATCAAAAGATTATAAGCTTTTAAAAAGAGAGAGAGAGAGAGAGAAAAACAACCAAGCAGTTCTATTTTTAAATTTCGTGTTTTGTCTCCGTATATAATGCAACAACATAAGCATTTTTTTAATGGACTAAACATCTAAGACATCAAACTTTAAAAAGATCAAGAAAGAAAGAAAGGAAAAGTAGGACATTATATAACTTAGATAAGCATGGAGAAATATAGCAAACACGTTAGGACAATGCGTGAATAAGATGTATTCATCACTCCAATATAATTCAAGCAACGGGATAGGAAGACTCCATGGCAATGCCGCATAGACCTTCCGGCGCATCAATGTCTCTCTTCATTCTAATATATCCCTTTTCACCCCAACTGGTACCCCATGAATTCTTCACTAACCAGTACTTAGTCCCATCGGTTGTTGTCCCATAACCAACTGCAGTCACACCATGGTCCAGCTCTGTTCCACACTCTCCAGTGAAAACTCCGCTCGAGTAAAACTGGAAAGCGGAGCCACTCGCATCAATGGCTACAGAAATTGGTTGGTTGGCAACTGCCTTGAGCAGTGCTTGCTCACTGTTGGCAGGCACATCTTCATAGCTTTTGATGGTGGCCGCATGGGATGCTGCCTTGTTATCGTTACAAGTTCCATCCACTCCCTTGTATGGGTACTTTACTTCAGTCGTAAGGCCTTTGTTTTGGATGATAAATTCAAATGCATCATCCATCAGGCCACCCTCGCAGCCTTGGTCTTCACCGCTGGTGTCACAATCAACTAATTCTTGCTCTGAAAGAGAGATTAACTTTCCTGTTGTGATTTGGGTGATCCCCTCCGTGGCTGCAACAGCAGAAAATGCCCAGCAACATCCTAGATTCATATCATCAGGCAAGGTACTTGCCCTGTTAGGAAATTTAGCACATGATGTGTTCCACATTATCTATTAAAGAAATTAAGGAACGAATATAGCTATCTTACCACATGTTTTCTGGTCCTTAATGGGGGTGACGGCTCCTTTTGTTCTCCAATCAATGCTAGATGGCACTGCAGTCATGTTCTCATACCTAAATGGTGTCATTGGAAATGACATGAGATTCGAGGTCCTTTTGTATCCATTGTGAAGGGCCCGGAATTCCTCATTGCTTTGATCAGCAAATTCATTGACGCTTAGCTTATAAGGCCGATTTCCATCGCTGTTGAAAGACTCGATGAACTCAACGTTGAGCTTAAAAAGCTTGAAACGCATTTCCTTCTCTGCACTATCCTTGTAAGTGCGTCCATAAAGACCCATCCATTCCTCGTGCCTCGCCAACATGGAAGCTTCATGCAACGTGCGGGATGTGGCTTGGGCAACCCATATCCCCAACAGTGTGAGGAGGATCAATGCTCTTCCCGTTAACAAGGCCATTTTTTCCCAACTTGAAATGGGCAGGCAGTGTGCTTGATAGTTAATCTTTGGAATATGATTTCAGGAAGCCAAAGAGTGATGATGAGTATGTAGGCATACACCAACGGGTATATATATATATAGAAGATTCCTTCATCATGTTTCTTAATTTCAACTCTGAATTAGTACGCCACATGAGGGTGTCATAATTTCCCAAGAGCGCCGTAATTAACAAATATCGTATTATTGACAACGTACAGTTCAGCTCCTGAGCTCCGTTTACGTTCTTCTATTTAACACTTTAATTTAATTTCATATATATATATATATATATATATAAATAAACTGATGATCATTGGATTGTCTTTTGGGAACTCATCCGACTAGTTGGGCTACGTGTTTGATTTGATATTGTGTCCTTAAATCGAATTTCTTAACTAAAATATTAATTATTTGTATGTTCTATAATGATGATAGTGTTTGAATATTCTTATGTTTGGGAGTTCCATTAATCCAGCTTTAAAAATATGTTTGCCTTCAATTTTAACTTTATTGGGACCCTGGCCTCCGTGTAATTTGATTATATGGTGGGCTTAGTTGGAAATAAATTGACATCCCTCCCAAAAGGATATATTTATTTTATGAGCTCTTCTATTTGTAAGCTGGTTATAATGTACGTAGAGGATGTACCATTCACACCACTAATTAAAAAAGATTCGGTTTGCATGTTTTAAAATTTTAAATTAATTTTACAAAGTAAATAATATCATATCATTGACGTGAAAAATGTCTTCCACACCAACTTACAACTAGAATTTTTCTTATTCTATTGTGACTAATGATAGTGTGTTAATTAGCAATCCATCGAATCTATTTGATCTGAAGAGTGACATATTCACTACATGTAAATATTCATTTCATATGAATAATGTTAGTTACAGTTCTAAATTATGCAAATCCCGCAAAACTTCCTCTGAGAAAAATGGGGTCAACCATGCAAAAGTTAGATTTTTCACGTGGATCCCAAGTTTTCCCTATTTTTTTCTAAATAAATATAGGGAGCTTACACAATTTATGACTGCATAAATAATTTTCCTTGCATATTATTTTTGTCCACATTTCTATTGCAAAAGTACCTTTTTTTTTTAATCTATTGAAAAACGGTATTTTGTCACCGCAAATACCGTGAAAATTGTATAATCCAGACAATCAATTTCAGCTGATCGATGATCTTGAGGTAGCTCCGTAGACGTTGTTCCATTTGACACCTGAATTTTAGTACGTCCATATATTTCATTACAATTGTATTAAATAATCCAATTGGATGGTTAAAATCGAAATTAAGCTTGAAATTATGTTTGGTTTCAATCGAAATTAAGCTTGAAATTATTTTGTTGGTTAAAATCGAAATTTTGTTCTAATCTTTGCTCGTGACATTTCAAAGAATCCAACAACGTCCCTTGGCCGGACAACCAATTTAGAAAGGAAGGTGCGTGTTTAGTTTCTTGAATGAAAACCAGTAGCAGTACTTTACCGGACTAGTTTTTCAAGCAAGCTTGCCATTATTTTTTCAACTATATATCATAACTCCGCTCACATTAATTAGGTAGTTGGGAGCAACAGTACCTCCGTACGTTCATATACAAACGCTAGATCATGAAACTATAAATACAAACGTTATACACCATACATGCACGTACACGATGATGCCTTCAAGGCAATACATCTCACAGCCCATAACATGATTAACCACACATACGGGAAACATAAATAATTATTTATCTAAGTGATTAATCGATCTGCAGTCAACCTTCGGACTACCTAATTAATCAAGCAACTGGATAGGAAGCATGCATGGCAATGCCGCAGAGACCTGCGGGATCAGAATAATCTCTTTGAATCCTCATATAGCCACCCTCACCCCAGTTCTCACCCCATGAATTCTTGATTAACCAATGCTTGGTACCGTCTTCAGCTACTCCATACCCTACTAAAGTAACAGCATGGTTTAGATCGGTGCCACATCCTCCAGTGAAGATCCCGCTTGCATAGAGCTGAAAATCACGTCCCTCGCCTTCAATGGCAACGGAGATTGGTTGGTAAGCTGCAGCTTTTAGCAAAGCCGCCTCATTGTTGGCAGGTACATCTTCAAAGCCAGTTATCTTAGCTGCTTTAGCAGACGCCTTCTTTGTGTCACAAGTTCCGTCCATAGCCACGTATGGATAATTTGTTTCAGTGGTTTGTCCTTGATTTTGTACTATATATTCAAAAGCATTATCCATCCAACCACGATGGCAACCATTATTTCCATTCGTGGCACAGTTCACTAGTTGTTGCTCAGATAGGTCGACCAATTTCCCTGTTTTGATTTTGGTGAGCCCCTCTACCGCTGCCGTTGCTGAAAAGGCCCAGCAACATTCTACATACAATTTATAAGTCGACCATGTCAGAAATACGGCATGCAAAATGATAAATGCAGGCGTTGAAAAACTCGGAGTTTTTTAGATTATATGATCCTCTTACCACATTTGCCCTGGTCTTTAACGGAAGTGACGGCTCCTTTCTTTCTCCAGTCCATACTCCCCGGAACGTTAGTCACTGATGCATACTTGAACGACGACGTTGTCTCCGCTGTGGTTGACCTCGGCTCGGTTGAGAGCTTGTATCCAGTACGAGTGGCACGAAACTCTTCATTTGTTAGGTCTGCAAATTTGTTGACACTCAACTTGTAAGTACGATTCCCTTCGTTGTTGGCTTTGTTCACGAAATCCATGTTGTCCTTGAATATTTCGAGACGCTTTTGCTTCTCGTCATTGTCCTTATAAGTACGTCCATGTTTAGCCATCCATTCCTCGTGTTTATCAGCAATGGAAACTTCAACCTCAAGGATTCTGCGGGACATCGCTTGAGATGTACAAGTCCCCAAAATCACCAACAAGACTGTGATAAAAGTCATTGTTTCCAAATCAAAGAAAGCAGCTAGCTTTTTTTCCCCGCAAAGAATATAATTTTAGTGTCTAATTAATTGTGAGGAAGAATGCACCCAATCTCGCTATATATATAGGATCGGATCGGAGACCAAACGTCCTCAATGTTCATGGTATGTACGTACATTTTGTTGACGTAGGGCTTGGCTTCCTTTTCGCGAAGAAAGTCAACCCCCAACACATATTTGACATTATTTTTGGCAAGTTTCTTGGTCTCCGAAGAAATAATTATGGTAGGATTTTTTTGAAGGCCGCGGCTCTCCTTAACAGTGTTTTAGGCATTGTTCTCAAATTAGTTGTGCTTTCAGAGCCCACAAAATGCATGGTGCCCATTAGCGAAAAGTACTCCCCGGCCACCAGAAAATTGAAAAGTTAAGAACCTGGACAAGAATTATCATGAAAAGTCACGGCAAGAAAAACGGATTTTTACGATCAATTTAATTATTGCAATTAAAAGATTTTTGTAATTAATTTTAATTGTAAATAGTCATTTCACTATAATTAACTGATCGCAAATAAGTAATTTTTTTGTAGTGAGTATAGTTTCTTGGGGTTCATATTCAACCGAGTCATTGAAATCATGATTGTATATATGGAATATATATTAACTAGAATAATCAAAGCCGAGAAATAAAAAAGAAAGAGGGAAAAACATCAAGCATACACGCATGCACGTACAATCGTAAATACTATTTATAAATTTCAATTTCAGATCATGTATTGTCTACAAACCTATAATCAATCACTAATTAATCAGTAATTACTATTAGGAGCATCTATATAAATATATACATATATATATATCCTAGAACCTGTAGCATTCATGTGATCTTGACGACATGTATGATGCACATGCGCATTGGTGTTTAAATATAATTATTTTTATAGTTAATTGGTTTTAGTAATTCATTTGGTGTTTTCTTCAATTACTTTGTTATGACTTTGCATCCTTCAAGAAAATGAAACTATCACTATCCAGCAAACATTAAAGTCGGAGCAACAACTAGATCTGTACATTCCAAAATCCAAACTCAAAGGAGCTCTACACTATACACGATGTGGCCATCATATCAATACGGCCGCGGGCATTTCAGAGTCCATAAGACAAGAACACATTATATGGGCCGGGAAGCATATGGAGAATTATTATATGCATTTATCTAAATGCATGGTTTGATCTGTCAACCTTTGGACTACTTAGGCAACTGAATAGGAAGCTTTCATAGTAATGCCGCAAAGACCCGAGGCACCGTTATAATCTCTTTGAATCCTCACGTAGGCTTGTAGCCATCCTTACCCCCCATGATTAACCATCCGTCATCGGCTGTTCCATACCCGACTAAAGTAACAGTAACAACACGGTTTTAGCAAATGCCTCCTCAATTTTGATATATGATCGGGTAATTACTTTCCTGCCGAGGATAAAATTTACTTGGTACGGGTAATTGAGTGATTGTCTAATTATTTTCATCAAATTTGAGTCAATGTTTAATCTTTTAAGCACGTCTATTTGTATTATAACGTTTCAATAGAAGGCCTAAATCACATGATTTATATTATAAAAAGACTAGTCAATGATATAATTGCATGGAGCCCTATTGAAACCTTATAAAGAGCAAGAACTTCTCATTTTCAAGTAATGTGAAATCTCATACACCACCTATCCTTATCCTTATCATATGGGGTATCACATATCTTGGGATTACTGAGCATAAAAATGATGGTCCTGATTACTCTGTTTTTAAGGATGGCTACAACTAGATGGCCAACAGTGCATGGCTGATAGTAGACTTGCACACTTACTATGAAGAAAAAGCTATAGGCGGGATAACTCTACAAAATGTGTAACTCGCACTGATGGGATCATGGGACAAGAGTCTATGTGGAAATGGATGCTTCCAAGCCACCGCTTCAATCCTTTGGATTGGTCACCCAGGAAGGCCATCGAGTCGTTTTCAAGAAGTGCAACCAGCAGGGACACAATCTTACCACCTGCAAAAAAAAAAAAAGAGACTTGAATAAAACAAAGGATGGGGAAGGAAGGAAACGTACCCGGCAAGAATACCGCATTAAACACACATAATATTTTGCCAGAGGATGAAGCAAGGGAAAAAGATAAACCTTCGGAAACACAACCAACGGAGCAAGAAGAGGCTCTGGAAAATTTTTCAGAGAACACAAGGGATATGGCTGAAAAGCTTTTAAACCAGAATGATGAAGAAGCGGAATTGGGCCAGGACACAGAGAGGACTTTCGAAGCTTCGAAGGAACAAGCGCCTATTAATTTCAAGGGGTCTCACTCGGGGGCATTTGGTTTGTTTGTAGAGCCCTCAAGGCAATTTTTGTTTGAAAAGGGCCAGGGTAGCTCTAATATTTTGGCATGTTTTGAAGACGATCAACCAGAGGACCCTCTGTCCCCTTCTATGCCAGAACTTGATGATTTGGTTGTCGAGGATGCAGGAAAAGTTTTATATGAGAGAGAACGATTGATGGAGAGTCCACAACTCATTAAATCTACTTATTCTCTGCCAGATTTACAAGAGGTAAACATAGAAGTAATTATCTTGGTCGCAAATAGAGAAACAAAATCGGGTGATGAATGGGAAAATCCTTTGAGAAACCTAAAGAGGAAATCGAAGAAGAACAAGTCAAGGTCCCCGATTGGGATGAGGTTGGCCTCAAAGCGCATAATTCCTGATGATTGAAAACATTCTAGTGTGGAATATCCGAGGTGTGGGTACTTCAAACCTTAGCCTGTTACATCTGATGAATGGATTGAAGCCCGAAGTGGTGGCGAATATTGAACCTTTTATGTCTGTTCTGAAAATAAGAAGATGGGCTCGTAAGCTTAAGCTTCCTTGTTATGACACGAATTGTGAGAAGGAAGGGAAGGTCTGGTTGTTTTGGGATGAAAGTCTAGATTTTACTCCTATTGCCTACTCTCGGCAAAGTATTACAGGCATTTTCAGGAAAAATGGAAAGGAAATACAACTAACTATTATCTATGCGAGTTGTATTCAACAACCCAGGAAGCAACTATGGGATGAGTTAATATATGTCCAGAGGCAAGATATTCCCTGGGTGGTTGGAGGGGATTTTAACATCTACCGTACCAATGAGAAAAAATTGGGTGGTATCCCAAAACCACAATCGGCCAAGGATGATTTTAATGAATGCATTTTAAATTGTGCTCTTTTGGAAATAAAGGAGGAAGGAACAAAGTTTACTTGGTGTAATGGTCAAGAAGGAAGGGCTCGTATTTGGGCAAAACCTGACAGGTTTCTCGTGAATTCTACTTTTGTGCAGAGTTATTCCATGGCTGTTGTTAAGGTGCTACTTGGGCTCACTTCTGACCACTGCCCATTATTCCTTTGCCTTACAAGAAAGTGGAAGTCATGTGGCCCTACACCCTTTCAATTCCAACGGATGTGGACAAGTCACAAGGATTTTCAGAAGGTGGTTAAAGAAGTATGGCAGGAGCATGTGGATGGTTTTGGTTTATCTAAGCTATCATTAAAACTCAAAAAGCTTCGCAATCGACTCAAGGCCTGGAATAAAACTACTTTCGGGAATGTATTCCAGAATATAGCGCGCATGGAGGACACAGTGGCAACTCTTGAAACAAAGTTCCTGCTAAAGCCCTCGGCTGAAGTCGAACATGAATTCATGACTGCTAAATCAAATCTAGAGGAATGGTTAAGGTGCGAGGAGATATTTTTGGCTCAAAAGGCAAAGGTTAAATGGCTCAAAGAGGGTGATGAAAACTCCAAATATTTTCATGGAGTGATTACCAATAGAAGAAGGAAGTCTTGCATGTCTGAGATGAATTTAGCAGATGGTACTACTTTATCGACGCCTGCCCAGGTTCATGAGGGAGCTGTTGTTTTTTTCAAGAACTATTGTCCTCAGCACATATATCCCCTGATGCTAGTAAAATTCGAGTGCTAATCCAACCTCGTATAACGCAAGAGGACAATGACTCTCCTCCTGCCAAGGAAGATATTCTTGCGGCAATGAAAAGTATTCCAAGGGACAGTAGCTCGGGGCCTGATGGTTTCACTTCTAGTTTTTCCTTGATTCTTGGGAAATTGTAGGAGAGGATGTGTATGAGGCAGCGCTGGAGTTCTTTCAGTATGGTGGCTTATCTAATGCTTATACTTCTACCATTTTGGTTTTAATTCCCAAGGTTCATAGACCCAAGGATTTCTCGCAATTTCGTCCCATCAACCTATGCTCGGTGGTTTACAAATGTTTTACAAAGGTGGTGGTAGGCCGCCTGCCCAACATATTACCTATACTAATTTCCAGGGAGCAAGGTGCTTTTATAGGTGGTAGAAGCATTTTCGAAAATGTGGCCCTAGCCCAGGAAATCCTTCGGAGCTTGGAGGTTAAGAGAAGAGGGGGAAACATTATGGTGAAGGTAGATATGATGAAAGCCTATCAGCCTTAGCTGATACTCGTTTTACCTCCACTCTAGACGTCGGAGAGAATCTAGGCCTATGTCCGTCCGATGCTCAACCGATAGCCGGTGTAGCTAGGGCCGGGGATGAAGCTAATCTCTCCGGTGGATAGGCACGCTAATCTATTCAGATCAGCTAGAAGCTTAATATGAACTATTCTTTTTATACCTACTTCTAGCCGGGGAAGGTTGGGCCGATCAACGACAATATCCGCTGCTGGTTATTCCTTCCATGCCACTATCTAACCGATAGAGGGAAGGCCCAACCCAATATGAGGAGTTTTTAATGGTTCTGGCTTGAGCACTGAGTTGAATGGAATTTTTTGCTGCAGGTTCTGGAGGCATATGGGTTCAGTAATGCTTTCAGGTCTCTTATCCAAACATGCATTTCTTCCCCAAATTTTTCGATGATAATGAATGGCTCTTACAAAGGATTTTTTCCATCCTCGCGTGGACTTAGACAGGGTGATCCGTTGTCCCCTTATTTGTTCATTCTAGCGGAAGAAGTTTTATCTAGAATGTTAAACAAGGCCTTCTCTAAGCACCAAGTGGAATACTTCTCCATCCCAATAGGCACCATTTCTATCTCGCATCTGCTATATGCAGATGACATTGTCATCTTTCTGAATGAAAGTCTTTGGAATGTTAAGAAGCTGATGAGAATTTTGAGGTATTCTTGGGGAAAAAAAATCTGCTTATCTCACTCTAACGCTATTATTCATTGTACAGGTTTCCGTAAGGGTTCTTTTCCTTGCAATTACTTGGGAGTACCTCTGTCTCCAAGGAAGCTTGTGGTGAGAGATTTTGAATCTTTGTTGGAGAAGGTGAAAAAGAAAGTAGATGGATGGCGTCACTGTCTGTTCTACGTTCTATCGAGCATCCCTATTCACATGCTGGCCTTGCTTGACTTCCCTAAAAAAATTCTGTTGAAATTGAATAGCTTGCTTTCAGGCTTCTTATGGGGTCACGGCAAAAAACATTGGATTTCTTGGGAGAAAATCTCAAAACCTTTGGAGGAGGGAGGACTTGGAATTAGAGATTTTAGTGAAATGCAACAAGCCTTACATATTAAATTGGCTTGGAAAATTTGTCATGAAGATTCCCTTTGGTCAGATTTTATGAAAGGGAAATATAACCTCCTTCCCTTGAGGGTTAGTGCTCCTAAAATGGGTTCCTCCTCATGGAAATCTATTCATGGCTGCCTTCCTCTTATTATGGAGAACACGAGATGGCGGATCAGGGAGGGGGATATCTCCTTCTGGTATGACAATTGGTCTGGGCATGGAGTTCTTAGAGACCATATAGATCAGGTGGAAGATGAAAATTTACATCTTAATGCTATCCTCACCAATCAAGGATGGAATTTGGATGTCTTAGAAGACTTTGTTGGCCCCTGTTTGGCTCGTGAAATTGAAGACTCATATCTCTCATTGCGGGAAAGACCAGACCACCATTTTTGGATGCACACTGGAAATGGTATTTTCACAACAAAAACAGCTTGGGAACAAATTCGTAGAAGGAAGCACAAGCTGACTTGGGCAGGCTGGGTCTGGCACAAGGCTATCCCCAAGAAAATCTCTATGGCAACTTGGAAGGCTCTGCATAATGGCCTAAGTGTCGACTACAATATCCAGAAATTCGGCATTTCGCTTGCTTCCTCTTGTTCGTGCTGTGGAAGAAGGGACATTGAGACTCTTGAACACGTGTTTGGATAGGGGCAGTTTAGGCTTTGTTTGGTTACTTAACTCAACTGAATTCAGTCTAATTTTAAGTTGAGTTTAACATCCAAACACTCAACTCTAAAATTACTAAACTCATCCCAACTCAAAACCTTCTTACACATGGGACCCACAACCTTTTTCAACCTAAAACATCTTAACACGTGAGACCCACAACTTTTTTCAATTTCTCATAAAAAATATTAAACTCATTTTAACATCTAAACACACTTTAAACTCAGTTTAGATGGAGCCCACATAATTCTCTTTACTACTCAACTCACTTCTATTAATAAATAACTCAACTCAACTGAGTTCAGTTCAACATCCAAACTCAGCCTTACTCAAGACATTTGGAAGCGTTACTCGCATAAGATTGGTGTCCAATTTAATCCTCAAAGCTCTTGGAAAGATAGATTTTTTGCTTGGATTGGCAAAACAAAAAGGAACTCTCAGGTGGGAGCCATCATCGGCATTTTGCCTTCGCCCTATGGTATAGACGTTGTAAAATACGTATGGAGGGGGTGGAATCTTCTTATGAAAGCTGCATTTTTCAAATTAATTTCTGGTTAAAAGAAATTGCAAGCAGCTTGCAGCATTTTAAGAACTTTTTTGAGGGTGACAAGTTTATTCTGAACAGTTTAAATATCCCCTTTAAACGTGTGCAAAACCGTGGCTTCATTTGGGTTGCATGGAGGTCGCCGGTCACTAACAGATGGAAGCTGAACATAGATGGGAGCAATCTCGGCAATCCAGGAGCAAGCGGCGGAGGGGATATCTTGAAGAACCATACGGGTGATTTTGTGTTTGCTTTTGCTCACTATATGGGTACAGGCACAAATACACGAGCAGA
The DNA here is from genome assembly GCA_022457165.1 of Juglans mandshurica. NCBI lineage: Eukaryota > Viridiplantae > Streptophyta > Magnoliopsida > Fagales > Juglandaceae > Juglans > Juglans mandshurica. The sequence goes on from CM039627.1 coordinate 5,362,848, forward strand.
GTTGATGGCGGTCCGGGATGGTTTAAGCCAGTGTAAGAGATTGGGTTTTTTCAACCTAGGCCTCGAAAGTGATTCAAGAGTAATTTTGGGTTGGTTGAAGAATTCTACTTGCACTCTTTGGTACCTATGGGATTTCTGGGAGGAAATTCAATCTCTTCTACAACATTTCAACATAACTTTTTGCTTTATTCCTAGAGAAGGAAACATGGTGGCAGACGGCCTTTCAAAATTGGGTGCTGCAGGCAATCAAAATTCTTTTCACTCTTCGGCTGGTTTGGATAAGGAGGCTTATGGTCATTTTCGCATGAACAAATGGGGTTTTTCTATGCTGCGATCTTGTTAATATCTTGGTGCTTTTTTGGTCCTGTTTTGCTATTGGTTGTAGTTTTGGGTTTCTTATCGTTTGATCTTTGTAACCACAGTTTTCCACCGCCTAAAGTGAGGGTTTACTAATATACATACGAGGCTCTTACTAAAAAAAAAAAAAAAGATGAAGAAAAAGCTATAAAACAGAGCATGACACCTTGGTCTCATAGCCCATGGTTGAAGGTATATATGCAGTATGCGCTTCTTTTGTGACCCATTTTTCACAAAATCAAATAATTCATTTGACACTAGTAAACGTTTCCTGAGTAAACTTTCGTTTTTTTTCTTTTTTGTCCAGGATAAAAAATTGTCACTATTCATACTGCACAAGGAATGCATATCTGTGGCAATCCAAAAAGTTCATTTCCTCTGTATCTGCAGAGAAGCCTAAAAATTAAATGTAAATTCCAACTTTTAAAACTTTTAGTAAGGCAAGCTCTTTGAACTTGTGCTGATCACAAGGGCTTTGAGCTTAGAGGAGGAGTGAACTGCAGCAATATTGGCTCGTCGGGTTATAACTTCCATGTTCTTATATAAACTTTGCTTCACCAAATTCTTCATCATTTTCTTCCCTTCTTGAGCCTCCCTTGGATTTACAGGCGAACCCATTGCAATTCTTCCTGTTTGGGGTCCGGAATGCGGCCGCATGTTTGCTTGCCGCTCATCTTTGAACCATTGTAATAGCTTTATCGCCCTCTTCTGTGCTAGAGGGCTACCCAATAATGACACTTCAAGAAGTACCTGCACAATTCCTGACTTGGCCATTTTTTCCCGTTGGGTTGAGCTTTGATGACCCAAAATCATTAGAATGTAAGCTGATAATTCTTGGCACTTGGGTTTATCTTCCCATGTCAAGATCTCTATCAAGCTCTCTGGCACCATTGGACTGTTTTCCATTGCCTTTTTTCCCATTAAAGTCACCACCAAATGCCCGAGCGTTGCGAGGGCTTTCTCTGAAAGTTCCTTTGTAGTGGAGAGCGTCAAGAGTGTTTGTAACAATCCGCTAGAGACCAGGGATCCTGCATGGTCCAAGACGGTGGAGATGTTGTACGTGGTACCTAAACACAACTCTTTAGTTTCAACACTTGAACTGGATTGAAGAATGCTCAAGAGAAATGGGAGAGTTTCGGACGAGGCTAGAGGGAATTGGGTATTATTTGCAAGAGAAGATAACGATAAGAGCAGTTCTGCAAATTCATGTCTCGTTAGTTCATCGACAGTATCAATGTTCTGTGGCAGATTGGATAAGATTCCTGCCTCCAACATGAGCGCCTTGTTCCTGAGGGAAGAAGACAGACCGATTCAGGAAGAAAATTGGAAAGATAAGACACACACACGCATATAATCCGTCGTCATTTAATACCATCCATGTAAGATTTTCCGACAGTATAAACCCTACACCAACATTTAATACTGTTTTACATTAGACCATTAGATTTTATCAAGCAATTAGAGAGGATCTCAGTCTATGTTGAAAACAAGAATGATGGTTGCATCAGGTATGACTTTGAAACTTGCATTAGTTAATTAATTAAATAGAACAAGCAAAAACCGATATTGCTAGCGGTCCATTATTGCATATTTAACTTCATGGAAAACTCCATTAATTGCTCCCCAAACAAATCAAATAAAATAAAGAACATCAAGCTGCCGAAGTCAAAAAGATTCGGGGACTAGTGAAAGTCAACAAAGGAAGTGTTTAGTTGTTCAAAGATTTTCATGGAATCTGAACCACTGCACTGTATCTCTAAGCTGCAATTTTTCTACTTCTAAAACGACAAAGATGTCGCTTCAACAAACAGTACTGTTCCCCCTGCAACTCTCCAATTGTCACCGTGGAAATTAGTGGGTACAGTCAGCGCGCACCTTAGGGGACTTATGATTCAAGGTCATTCTATGATCCTATCCCGGATTGTGTTTTCATATGTATATAAGAAGATCTCAATTTTTGTATATTTTATTTAAAAAAAAAAAAAAAAGTGAGAATCACTATTAAAAAAATAATATTTTTTATGTAAATATTAGATTTACTCTTTTACTACACTCAACTTATCTCAAAATCCAAACGTAAACTTAACACCCACCTCTCTTGCCATCTTCATGCATGGAAAAGGATTCAATGAAGATAAATGCAACGGTCTAGACGGAGAGCTGCATTATTGCTGCACGAGGGCTCATTCATCCTTACCATTAATTTCCTGAAACATTTATATATTATCTTTTTGAAATATATATGAAGAAAAGCTAGGAATCTGGGTCCTCCAGTCCATGTCCTGCAAGACCAACTACCTTGTGAATAATGAATCAACTGTCCTTGGACTCTTTACACCCTCTAAATGTCAAAGGGTGGTGGTGCCCCAAGGCTTCCATTTTGGGCTCCACAATCTCGAAAAATTAAGAACTCTCACCCTATTCAAAGGTACATTAAATTCTATTTTCCCCCAAACATTTCAAATACATTTTCTCCGTGCAAAAATATTAGTTCAGAAGTTATGAAAGAAAGCTAGATCGCTTTTTATTTGATTGATTATATGGTTGTACCATCCTTACCTAATACAGTATATATGCTAGCTGCCATAATAAATCACGAACCCTTTAAAATAAAAATGCAAAAGAAAAATTAAGATATTGGAGCGATCGATCATCTTGGATGCAGATACTTCTGGCTCACTCCCATCCACCTAAACTAGATTATACTAACTATTTATTATTATTTTACTCCATGAAAACCAGAAGGAAGATTTATCCATTAATCTGATCACCTTACTATTTTCTTGGTTCCAAAGATGTACTCCACTTCCAATTATTCGGTGAATTGTAAAGATAAACGTTTGAATCTAAAGATTTGTGAGTTGAAATTTATGAATAGTAGTGAGATAAGTTTGTTGAGGAATAATTTCACAAACTGTGGATAAGGTATTGAAAATGTTTATAAGTAAGGAACAATCACTTCTTATACAACCGATTTGATGAGATGAGATGCACTCTTGAATTTCTTCAAATTTGAGATAATATTATCATCAGTCATATATAACGCCATGTTTTAATGCCAAAAATGTTTTAAAAAAACGTAAGGAACTTACGTATAAGTTCCATTGGCGAGCTCAATCAAAGCCGTCACCGCCAAACGCCGCTGAGCGGCCACCTCCGAAGCCGCCATAGCCACCAGCACAGGAATAACCCCAAGCTGCGCCAAGAATTTCCTTGTCTTCCCGTCTTCTCTAGCAAGCCTCTCAATCTCCTTAACCGCCATCTCTTTCTCCAGCCAGCTTCCGAAGTGAAGCTTCTTAACTGACCTCTGTAGCACCGCCGACTCGTCCTCACTCTCCTTCTCCAGAGCCTGGACTACTACTTCGTTATTAATACCTTTGGCAGTACTACTCGCTACGTCGAATCCGCCCGACGATCCGCATCGCTTACGAGCTGCTTTCAGTCGCAGGAACCGTTGGATTCGAGCAAAGAAGTGGAGCTTTATGTGGGGCAATAACCAAATAGGAGAACAAGGAGGAGAAGAAGAAGAAGAAGAATCGGGCATTTTTGGACGATGTGAGGTGCAGAAAGACATGGTTGAAGAGACAGGGAAGGAGAGGGGATTGGAAATATAGTTTTTGGGTTTGGTTCTCAACACTTCAAACTTGTCTGCAAATCTGACTTTATTGTAGAGAATAGGGATTAGTGGGAGAAGGAGGAAGACTTTTGTTAGCAAAAACAGAGGGAAGCACAAAGCACATGGCGAACCGTGACCTATATTGGATCAAGAAGATGTCTCAAGTTCTGACACGTATTTTAAAGCTATAAAATGAACGAGGGTTTGGTATCTATAATTGTTTAAATATATATTTTTTAGAATAATATCAAATTTTTAATAAATATTATAGTGGCAGTAGATTAATCTATCTCACTGTTAAAAGTTTTTCTTTTCTAGATTTATTTTTATAAGATAATTTGCCGCAATCAATGTAAAATTTAGATTCAAACTTCTTACATCAATTTGGGTTTGAGTCAACTTTGTTAAGTTGTAAATTGTAGAAAAAAAGAGTAATTTTACATATCAGTCAACACTTCACACGACACACTTCATACCTATAACTTTTTCATAGAATGTGGATGTATTTTTCAAAGGATATGAAAGTACTTTTCATAGGATATCGAGATATTTTATATAGAATGTAGGGTGTAGAGTAGTGTAGGTAACCACCGACTTTCCCTTGTATCAGTCAACAAGAAAACTGCATCATGAGAATCAATCAAATCATGCAAGCGTCTACAATCTTCAAGCACACTATCCTCTTCTTGGCTAGACACAGGATGCCCAGGCATTGGTATAGCCATCACAACACCTTCTGCATCCTGTAAAACGAATGATTGAATGCATGCGTGGTATGAAAAATTAACATCTTTCCAGAATAACCCATCTGATTAGAGGACTAGGAGGTAAAATCACTTACAACAGCTGGGAATATGCGAGTGAGACTTTTAACTGCTGCTGTGGCTTTAAATTCACCTCCATTGAGGCAGTCATCCAATGTATAGAGGGACTGCCTCAATGGATTCGACATAGCAACCCTGCCATTGTCAAGCAGTGTAATTTTCCGCACCCCCCAAGCCTGCAATATGCATAAATTTTTTATCACCCAAAAAGATAAGTCATATACTTTAATCATAAGTTTTTGAGCTCTCACCATAAGCATGCGAGCAACCTGGCATCCTAGCGTACCTGCTCCTAGTAGAAGACACTTGATAGATGACAAGGCATTTAAGTTCAAGGATGGTAAAGCACGCCATCTCATTAGTTTTAAATTCAAATCTGCAGCAGATATGGCCAGCCTGTAAAAAGAATGTCTCAAAATGCTAGGGTAACAATAATACCATTATGGAAATAGAGTGACAGTGCAGACAGCATACCTAGTTGGATCCATGGATTTAGCAAGGCTAATAGACCTGGGTACTTGCCTCCCTTTGTTATGTTCCCACCCCACTGCATTAGGCAAAGATTGATGATCCCTCCATCCTGAAACATTATTAACAAGAGGTTGAGAAGATTCAGGCAAAGTACAAATGAGAGAGAAACAAAGAGAGAGAGCAACAATCAATCAGAATAGAGCTGTTACCCAATTTCTGCCGCTCTACCTTGTGGAACTGTAATCAAGGCTTCACCAACAAGGGACGACCCCAAATCTGCAAAGCCACGACTCTCTCTATAGCATAAAAAGCGAACCGACTTGAGATTCCATCTCACACAAATAAGAGCAAGGTAGTTGCGAAGCGGCCAACCAGGATTGTGTGGAAGATGACATGGGTCATAAAACCCGAAAAGCAACTGCCAATAAAATGCAAAGTAGACTTAAGAATGACATATCCAGAATGTGGTCCACCAACTAAACATCCCCAGAATATGGTCTTGGGGTCAATAGAGTAGGGAAAGAATATAAAAGAATATTTCAAAAACATATTTCAAAACACCTGCATATCTTACTTTAAGATACAAGTGTTTTGAAAACAAGAAGAATTATACATATAAAGATATTATATAAAAGTAAACTTATAAATTGACATAATTTCATGTGATCCGTTAAATTTATTTTATAATACGAGTAACTTGTCAATTCGAGGTCGTAAATCAAAGGGACAGTGATAGGCTAACAAATCATTCACGACTCAGAGTTAATTCTAAATATAATAATTATATTTAAAAACATCAAATCAAAAATAAAAATCAAAAGAAAATTTAAAATAATATTATTTTATTACATAGTTCTATTCAAGCTGTTAGAATACAATCGTCTTTGCTTTGTGCCATCTGTACCATCAAATCTTAACGATCCACATAATAATGATAAAGATTATGGATTATCCTTGTTGTTGTTGTACTTATTGAACGTCTTCAGTGAAATTTTATATCTTCTAGTTAATCATTCGCTATTTACTGAAATCCAGCACTGGATTTAATGAAGAATGAAGAAGTGCACGCCATCATAGGACCTCAAAGGTCAGCACAAGCTAAGTTCGTTATTGAACTTGGACGAAAAGCTCAGGTTCCCATCATTTCCTTCTCAGCCACAAGCCCCTCTCTTTCGCCTGCTCAAAACCCCTTTTTCATACGCACGGCACCAGATGATTCCGCTGAGGTGAAAGCCATAGCAGCCATTGTTAAGGCCTACGGTTGGCGGGAAATTGTCCTTATTTATGAAGACACGGATTATGGAAATGGTTTAATTCCATACTTGATGGATGCTTTTGAAGAGATTGAAACTCGAATGCCTTACAGAAGTGCAATTCCTCCATTTTCCAATAATAGTGAAATCGCTAAGGAGATTAAAAAGTTGAATGAAACTAATGCTAGGATATTCCTTGTGCACATGACTGCTTCACTTGGCTCGAAGCTCTTTGTACTTGCAAATAATGCAGGAATGATGAGGGAAGGGTATGCATGGATTATCACGGAAGGGTTATCAGCTTTGGTCGATCCTTTGGGCCCAAAGGTGAAGGAATCAATGCAAGGTGTGCTGGGACTGCGACCATACATACCCAGATCAAAACAGTTGGAAGACTTCAAAAGAAGATGGAAAGGAATTAATTTAACCTCAAGCAAATCAAACGTTAAGATTACTGGATTAAACCTCTTTGGATTATGGGCATATGATACAGCTTGGGCTTTGGCTATGGCAGTAGAGAAGGCTGGCATAATGCATTCTGGATTCTTAAAGAAAAATGCTAGCAAAAGTAACGTGGATCTTGCATCTCTAGGAATTTCTGAAACGGGTCAAACACTTCTTGATACGATTCTAACTACTGAATTTCAAGGCCTGAGCGGGAAATTTCAATTGATTAAAGGACAGTTGGAACCTTCAGCCTTCGAAATACTCAATGTGATTGGAAAAACAGAGAGAATTATTGGATACTGGACCAGACAGAGAGGACTTTCACAAGAATTAGACGACAATAATGAAGTAGCATACTCAATTTCAAAGGACAAACTTAAGCAACCCATCTGGCCAGGAGACACAACAGAGCAGCCACCAAAGTTGAGGATTGGGGTTCCGGTGAAACAAGGTTTTGAACTTAAACAAGGTCTTGGGGTCAACTACTCTATTGACCCCAAGACCATGTAAGCCTATTTTTTTTTTTTCTTAGTTACGGGATAATAAATAATAGCTGACCAGAAGAATTTTTCACTAAAAACTCTAGATGATTTCCTCGGATGCATCATAATCATGAGGGGCCAATTAAGACCCTCTGAGACAGATTACTGCTCCCATTAATAAGCCTTAAATTTTGGGCATGAGGCAGGCATGGCACTGTGTTTCCTGCATTTTTGCTTTCTTTAATCATAAACAATCTTAATCGACATTAATGGCATGTGAGAAGCAGGGTGTATAGGGGCAAGACCAGCACCGATTTCTCCACGAAGGATCGATCATAAATTAATGTTTTTGACATTATATACAGTACAGGTGGCTTCCAAACCATGAAATTGTTGTGTTTCTGCTTAATCATAATTCTGAGAGTGAGATCTTCTCACATGCATGGTTGGTACTTGTCCATTAAAACTCTGCTGCATAATGCAGCTTACAGAACACAAAACTAGAAATCATGATCAAATCCCGTTTGTGTTAGACAAAGTTAGATTATTGGCAGCGATTTTGTAGCTGCCAATAGACCAAAAAACAGAACATAAATTAACGATAAAACAATTTTCAAATCGAGGAATCTTTCGTGCATTTTTTCTTTTTTTCTTGTAGTAGTGTTTTAGGACATTAAGCACTAGGATTTGCGGCTGCCAAATATGGCCAGCTTTGTCACGACAATGCTTGCTCATTCCACGATGCTTCTACGTTTTGCTGTCAAGTCTTAATAGATTACAATGGTTAGGTAATGTATCACAACGTTAATTGACCAAACAATGTTTTGATTTCACTTGCATACTTTCTAATAATAAATAAACAAAAACACTTTATCTACAAAAAAATTACTAAAGTAAATTTATAAATTAACGTAATTTGGTAATTTGATATGTCAAATTGTAAAGTTACTTTTACTGTAAAGTATATATATATTATTTTGATTAGAATACTACCTAGATTATGTTGATACATATTACTTTGATTAGATTTTTTTCTTATTTCACTTGGCATCTTTTCCTATAAATAGGTCCTCTTTCTGTACGTATTATTCATTTAGAAATTAAAAAAATATTTTCGAAATTCCATTTACTCATTTTCTTCATATTTGACGTATTACATGAAGTTAATCAATTTATGAATTTATTTTTGTGAGATCTTTTTTATAGATATAACACATATTTAAATAAATCAATAACGAATATATAAAAACATTAAACAACCTAAAAATTAAGAGTAATATTACATACAGTCGTGAAATGCGCAAACGTCGTGCAGTCGCTTTGAAAAAGAGTGACGTCCACTATTAAAAAATTAATTTCTTTTCATATGGGTCTCATATTTATTCATTTTTTTCAAAGTGACTGCACGGCGCTTGCACACTCATAACTGCAAGTATCATTTCTGAAAAATTAATTAGCACAATGATATTATCCTTTTTAGTGATTTTAATGAAATTAAGAGGCAAATTAAGGTATACAAAAGAAAAACTGCACACCAATATATTTTTGTTTGGAGATATCACACGTGTTCAATATATAGCCCCTGATCAATTAGCACACTGATAAAATTAGAAAAAAAATTAGCACGCTGATAAGGAATGAGTATGGGAAGAATTTTGATGTACCAACTTGGGAGGACGGCACAATGAGTCTTCATTACTCATTAGTGCACGACTTTGACACGTACTCATCTCACCATTATTGACCCATCTCAACCAATTCAAAGAAAGAAAAAAAGAACTTAATCGATCAGTACAAGTTATGGGTGGAATTGCATTACGAGGCCTTTGAATTGCGTGGCATTTCCACGTCACATGCCACTGTAAGGGAGTCATATATGTTTTGAAGAACAATCTTCACTTTTTTCTATTACGAAGAATCATCTTTTTTCTTTTTTTCTTGAAATCGAAAAACACTTTTTATTCAAAAGTACATTGTTGTAGTTATGCGAGCATGTAAGTACACATCTCTAAATATATAATTTTTAAAATAGAAATTTTGTTTCTATTAAACCATGTAAACCATTCTTAAGTTAAATGTTTGTAAATTTAATTTTGTAAATTTAGACTAATTTGGAATGTAATGTCAATGGTAGAATATCGTCGAAAAATATTGAAGAGACTAAAATATAGAATATCGTTGAAAAATATTGAAGAGACTAAAATATCCTGACCCAAGATCAGGTCCAGCCGCAACGACTAGGAGACAGGAGAGAAGCAGGAAATGGGGGACAATAAGAAGGAGAATGTCAGAGAAAAAGTGGGAAATGATGGGAGGGAAAGGGAAAAAGTGAGGAAAAAAAAAAAGCAGGATGTCAGACACGCAAAATGAACATTCCTCACCACCATCGAGGCGCAAGCAAGAATATGGTCAGATAAAAAGCAAGGGGTTAGATGATTTGGGAACTTCGACTTCTTCTTTAACCTCTTGAAGAAGAGCTCCAACGATGGGGTCTTTTCCAACAAATATATTCAAGATCTTCATTGTACAATAAGAAATGAGAGGCTATGAAAGACTGTAAACAAGCATATTATAGTGGATTCTCCCCTCCTCAAACCCCATGGACATAGGCATTATGCTGAATCACGTAATTCTTTGTGTCTCAATCTATTACTTTCCTTACATTTATTTTCTATACATCATCATGGATATATGCATCGAAACCGTACGGCCGCACAGGACCATTTTCGGGGGCACTAGACCAAACCGATCGAGGCCCGAATCGTCATAGCGAGCCGGGAATGACTCTTTCTTCCATTTTGGCTTGTTGTGCGATTTTTTACGCATCAACAGTTGCACCGTTTGTGGGATCTGATTCACTTTCTACGCCGGAGGTGGGAGAAGGACAATTTTCCTGTGCTCTAAATAATCTCCAAATGAACAAATGAAGTTTCCTCCAGATAAATACTCCCAACTTTCCTGCTCATATTTTTATTAATGGCGCCATCGCAAAAATCAGGCTCGCCCATTTAGTTGATAATATTGTACACTTAAGTGCCTGCACATGGCACTTGCAGCTCAAGTGACCGGGCTACTCATCTTCCCGACCCAAGGGGTGTAGTTTATGCACGGGACACATGCACGTAGCATATGCACTAGCGAGCAAATACTGTGCACTTAAATGCATAGCACCTAAATCCTTGACACAATTCTCTATGCACAATACCCAGGCACATGCATAAGAGGGTGAGCATTGCCTGCTGGTCATGCATGTCCCGACTGTGCATGGCATACACAGTGCCATGCACAGTGTGGGTGCACCTAACAGAGGCACAACCAAGAGGCTCACAGTAGCTAGCCGTGAGCCCGATAGACCTACTGACGGGAACCATGTGACCCACCAGCAGTTTTTGACTGCGACAGACCACCCCTCGGCAGAGGTAGCTCCGCCAGGAGAACCACAAGTGCAGCCTCGCATGTGGTGAAAACCACAAAGCCCAGCCCTGTCTTTGCACGGCTGGGCCGCCTGCGACCACCCAGTGGCTCACCAGCGCAATCTCCCCCCTTTGAGGCAGTTCCCGACCACCCCAGTCGACTGGCGGCGTCTGTTGTCTATGCATGTCGTGCACCAACATGCACGACGAGCTCACGGCACTGTCGTGAGCTCTATGTCTCCATCGACAGTCACTACTTGACCCCCAACAACTTCTGTCGATGTAGGGGTAGTTGCCGACCACCCTAGCCAACTGAGGGCGGCCATTGGCCGCACACGCAGTGCACGCAACATGCACCAACACGCATGGCAATTTCACGCCACTACCGTGAGCACAGTGTCCCCACTGGCAGTCACTACTTGGACCGCTGGCGCCTTCTGCTGGCCTTGAGGTGGTCCCCCGACCACCATGGTAGGGACGAGATGGTCCCCCAACCACCATGGTAGGGACGAGGTGGCCCCTAACCAATACTCGGCCATCCAGCAATGGCCTTTCCGAGGGTCGGCCACTCAACTGCCCACGCTTGGTTGGCTGGCGTCTTATGTCACTAGAGGCATGAGGGCAAACCGCCCGCCGAGCTACAAGCAAACCCGAGCACTTACTAGGCCTAAGTGCTTGGCCTGAGCGACTGCTCGTCCACACGCATAACTGAAGTCCCCTGGAAGCACCTTGGCCACAAGCCTCATGGACGGACAGGAACATCTCGACCCCCACTCAGCTCAGCACGTTGCATGGCCCATGCAACGTGCTTCACCAGCCTCTCCTTGGCCAGTCAGTTCTCGACGAACCACTAGGACAGAAGCTGCTCGCTGGACATAAGTTCCTTGACTTGCCGACTTTCGTGCCACCTCACCACGATGCATTGGTCGAGTTAGAGCCCTAGGGCTCGCATACACGACCAATCGGACACAAGTATCTTGATTTGCTGGCTTTCGTGCCGCCAAGTCGAGTCCCTAAACTCGCAGCAAAGTTTAGGCCAGGAACTAGTCCCAAGACTTGCCCAGATAGCCATTTAGACACAGGTCTCTTGACTTGCCGACCTTCGAGCTACAAGCCGAGTCCCTTGATTCACCATGAAGTCGGGCTAGGCACCAGTCCCAAGACTTGCCCAGTTTGCCCCTCGGACACAAGTCCCTTGACTTGCCGAACTTCGTGCTGCAAGCTGAGTCCCTTGATTCGCCGCGAACACAAGTCCATTGACTTGCCGACCTTTGCGCTGATACGAGCGCTAGACTTGCGTCGAGTGTCACACTCGAGCCATAACCGCTGCCAGCGGGTTACCTCCGGGAACGAGCCTTCGGAATTAACGAGCCTCCAAATTCCACAATCGTCTTATGCAGGTTGCCTTCGGGAACGAGTCGACGGGCTCAACAACTGCCTAAGGTGGACCTAGGGGTTCGACATACACACAAACCTTGACACTAACAATAAATCGAAAACAAAAATATCAGACAAACATACACTTTTCAATAACAACAGACATACATGTGGACGCACCGCCGGACAACGCATCTTACGCGGTCGAGTACACCTCCCGCCACATCCGAGCTCTACGCTTGCATCTTACGTGGTCGAATACACCTCCCACCTAACTCCACGCCCGAAAGTCTTTATCGCTTAACACAAGTGAAACGGACAATCATGGACCAACCTCTGAAATTTATTTTCTCACAAATTTCTACGGACAACCTTGGTTGCATATTTTATCTTAAAGATTCTTAAGGGCAATTTGTCACAGATTCTCAAGGTCTTTGTTGGAAAAAATTGTCCTTAAGAATCGCAGACAACTGAAGAGGATAAAATATCCAAGCCTAGCCCACTAGGCCACCGCTAGGAGACAGGAGAGAAGCAGGAAATGGGGGACAATAAGAGGGAGAATGTCAGAGGAAAAGCGGGAAATGATGTGAGGGGAAGGGAAAAAGTGGAAAGAAAAGGAGGATGTCAGATACGCAAAATGGACGTTCCTCACCACTACCAAGGCGCACGCAAGAAGGGGGTCAGATAAAAAGCAAGTGGCCAGACGACTTGGGAACTTCGACTTCTTCTTCAACCTCCCGAATGGAAGCTCCAGCAAATGGGTATTCTCCAGCAAATATATTCAAGATTTCCATTGTACAGTAAAAAATGAGAGGTTATGAGAGACCGTAAACAAATATATTATAGTGGATTATACTCTCCCCGAACTCCCGTAGGCATTATGCCGAATCAAGTAAATCTCTATGTATCAATCTCTTACTTTCCTTACATTTATTTTCTATACACTGCCATGGATGTACACCCCAACACCGTACGACCGCACCGGACCACTGTCGGGGAAACCAGACCACACCTATCGAGGCCAAAATCGTCATAACGGGTCGGGAATGACTTTTTCTCTCTTTTCGGCCTGTTGTGCAATTTCTTACGCATCAACAAATATAATTATCTTAACAATTGTCCTAACAGCTGACTATAAATAAAACCATCATTTAAGTCGACTCCCGCGTAGTAAGAACTCATGGCTAGGGATCAATTTATTGATCCCATATATAGCCCCATTTTTTTTATTTTCTGCTTCTCCATGTCTCAATGATGAGGAAATTCTTGGGATTTCAGAATCTCCATTCACAGTCTAATAGCCTGATGAATGCTCTGGTGTCATTGGATGGAGTTGGGGATTCATGCAAGTTCTCGATTTCACATATACCTTCGGGATTAACTAGACCTAACAAACGAATAAAATCCAGGCAATTAGGTGCGTATCTTGCAAAATCTTTATATTGGCAGGGGTTCTGCACCAAATCAAATGAGAGGTATCAGCAATGTACCTAATAGTAACCCTAATTCCACTATACCGCCAGGTGTAATGCTGGCAACCCCTCCCATTTATATATGTGACACCAAAAGTGCTACTCAAAATGGCAACTCCACTCATATATATATATATATATGGGGAGAGAGAGAGAGAGAGAGAGAGAGAGAGAGAGAGAGAGAGGTCAATTTCCACAACCAAAAACTGCATTTGCCAAAGGATAGAGTGCTTGGTGGGATATGATATCACCCACAATGAAATAATTCTATATGATGGTTTTTGCGACTCTAAAAAGTGCAAAAGTGCAAAAGCTACCAACTTAATATTTCCAAAGACTTCGAATTTCCAATCCCTTTTGTTAATTAGGACTCTGTTGCTTTTCTTGTACCCTTGTTGGCATAAACTTTGGAGCGGCAGCTCCCTATCCAGTTCTGTTCTTCCGATAATATACGTCAAAAGGTGTGTGTTCACAATTTTGGAACAAGTTCACCTCGTGTTGGTGTTCTTCAAGTTCCTTCCTCGTTGACTGACCCGGCCGTTCAAATTTGGAAGTCATCGAAAAACAAAGCTTGAATTATATTGGTAGCAAATCTCTTTTTCAAGCCCTGCAACTTCAGGTACCCTCTTTAGGTACAAAACCAATGACCCCTTTTTTAGGCACAAAACCATCGAGGTGCCAAGAACTATTCTTTGCTTAGAGACACTTTTACAATTTATGAAAGGGATAAAATATCTCAAGCTCATATGAATAGGCCCAGCCCACCAAAGCGTTCTCATTAGAAGACAAAAGAAGAGAGAGGGAGAGAGGACAAAGAGAAGACAAGGGTGAGAATGTGTCAGGAGGATATGAACGGAAGGTAAAAGAGAGTGGAGAAAATAAAGATAGTCAGACACGCAAGGAAAAGTGTGTCAATCCTCACCACTCCTTAGGGGCACGTGAAAAGAGGGGACAAAAAAAGGAAACGGCCAGATGACTCCCGGGGGACTTCGACTTCTTCTTTAATCTCGACTTTGGCTTCTTGAAGGGGAAGAGATGAACTCCAACGAAGATATCTCAATTAGAAGATAAACCTCCGATATCCATTGTACAGTGTGGAGAGAGGCTATAAATAAGTTTATTATAGTGAATATTTCCTCCCCAAAACTTCCGTGGATATAGATTTTATGTCGAACCAAGTAAATCTATGTTTCCCTCTCTTTTACATTCTCAATATTTATTTTTCATTCATTGTCATAGATGTACGCACAACTGCACCGTACCACGCCGAGGGCTCTAGACCACAACGATCGAGGTCCAAATCATCATAACGGGTCAAGAAGGACTCTTTCTCTCCTTTGAAGTCTGTTGTGTGATCTTTGACATTAACAATTTACTAAAATATGCCAACCATATAGTTCTAATGTCCTACCCCGTTTGTTTCAAAGCTGCCAAAACTTATCGAGTTCAATTGAAGTAACAAAGTGATGTTTCTGCATTGACGTACTGGTTCGGCTTAGGAAACGCATGCAAATCATGCCCAACTGAACAGCTAAACCGAATGAGATTATTGTTGACTGGATTTGTTTTGAACAACTATATATTCGTAGCTTCAAAGAGGGACCCTTTGGTAGTTATAAATCTTTGGTCATTATGAGGACCAAATCGGAGATATAGAAAGGAGAAGAAAAATGCTAAAATCCTTGCTTATATTTTCAACATTAGGGCTTCAATACTTGATTTATTTCCCTATCCACTAAGTATAAACAAAATCCACAAAAATATTTGCTGCCAATTTGTTCCATGTTCGAGTCGCGAAAATCTTTGGTAACCCAGTAAACAAACGACTAAAAATAGTATTTAGTGCACCACTAGAGAAAAATAGAATGCACCAGCCGGGAATCGAACCCGGGTCTGTACCGTGGCAGGGTACTATTCTACCACTAGACCACTGGTGCTGCCTTGCCTACTGGAATCTCAAAATAATTTAAATACTGTGAACCGCACTACATTAAATAGTGGAGTTTGTACAGTGTGTCTCTCCAAATTGTATAAAGTATAATTATAAGAATATAAGCATAATGCCACTCGATGGGGCTATGATTAGGTTGATAGCAACCTTAAAACTCGACTGCTGCATCCACAAATGGCCCAATCGTTGCCATGCTCACCCACCATTACAACGGCGCTTATAAAGCTTTGATCTGCACAGTGATGATATACTTTCTTTTTCTTAAGAGAGATTAATTTGACCTGATTTACAAGCTTTCAGCTAATTCAAGATCAGTAAAGATGTCTCATGAATCATTAGCAGTGAAGACAAACAAGGTGGCTGAATTAGACACTAAGTTGTTTCTTTTCTTTTTTGTAGTCGAGATTAATATTATAAATTACATAGAAGTGTTCATATGGTCAAATGGATTCAACCAGAGATTTTTGTGCAGCCCAATTATGTCAAATCAAAGAACCAAGTTGTTTCTTCACATTAGAATAACGTACTCTAATACCAGTTGAATAAATAAGCGCATCCAGTTAAAGGAATTCCTTAAATGTCAACATAATCGTCCTCGTCAGGATCCGTCTCATTGTCCCAGTCAAGTTTGAAGGCGCTGGCTGATCTCATTAACTCTGTTAGGCCAGTGAGATCCTCTAGATAGGTTGGATGGTTGATTGCTTGGATAATAAACTCCATTCCTCTTTCCCGATATTCGGATACCACCTGATCAATTGATTGTGGTGGAAGTTAAAACACTCGTTGATGAAAAAAAAGACTGAACAAAAAGAAATGGGAACAAGATGAGAAAAAGGAAAACGATCAACAAGACAAACGGTATGAAATACTGAAAAACTCCCATCCTCCTTTTGGTTGGTTCCACTTGTATGGCAAATTAATCTCGTTGGTTTATGATCTGAAGAATAAGTAAACCATGTTTACTTTTTTTTATTACTAAATGTTGATAATAAAACAGCTTCCGCAAAGATCCAACTGGTTAGGTCATAGCTTTTAATGCCTAAACTAGGATCCGATAGTGCAGAATCTATCTGAATTGAGAAATACATGTTTGATTCTTACATATGTATATATATATATATATATATATACACATACATATATATATACACACATATATATATACACACACATATATATATACACCACCATGTTGTTTGAAAACAATAACCTAGGAAATGAATCTAAAAAGCAGCACTAGAAACAGTAATCAAATGAAACAAGCAAAACTTACAGTGCTGCAACAAGCAGTGCAACTGTTTGAGGAGTGACCCACAAGTGCCATCTGAGAAAATTGAGAGAGGGAACCTCGAATCTGGTGGGGTAAAACACCAAGGGGCTGCTCACTACTTTCACTAGTCAAGGAGTTTGCAACCTCCCCTTCTGCATATATCCTGTACATTTGCAGTTCAACACCAAAAACAATAGCCAACTGACAATCTCTTCAAAACTCCAAAAAATAATGAATAATGCCTTTTCACATTGCCTTACCCTTGAGGGTGATGCAGGATGCCCACCAAAAGTTCAACAGCAAGAGCTGAAGCAATAGGAGCAAGCCCTGGTCGTGTAACAGTGCATTGCTGGTCCAATGTGCGGTTGGCAGTTGACTGCAAAAGCACACAGGAATTATGGTTGAGTTTGTGATAGATAAAACATATAAAATATCATATCTCTGGCTTTCTTGAAAATTACATCAATTGGTGCAACCACATCGTTGCAGAAGTAACAGCCCAATCTCTGCCTTTCATCTTTTTCAGCTTGGGCAATGTTTTCCACTGCAGATAAAGCATTAGCAGCTTCAACTTTGAAGTCATGGCTAGAGACAAAAGGACCAGCTCCATGGCGCATAACCAAGAAGCTATCAAACCCTAGAGCTGCTGTTATGGTAATCTGCAAAAAGTAAATCATATGTATGCAAGTGAGGCTGATATCAATAAATGAAAGACTAATTGTTGGAGTTGAGAATGAGACCCAAGCTTGTTGGAAAAGAAAATGCCAAATGTAACAAAAACTATCCCAAGGGAAGAAAACAAAAGAATTAAGACATAGACCTTGTTCGTATTGGCACAGAGAAGTGTAGGTAACCACCGACTTTCCCTTGTATCAGTCAACAAGAAAACTGCATCATGAGAATCAATCAAATCATGCAAGCGTCTACAATCTTCAAGCACACTATCCTCTTCTTGGCTAGACACAGGATGCCCAGGCATTGGTATAGCCATCACAACACCTTCTGCATCCTGTAAAACGAATGATTGAATGCATGCGTGGTATGAAAAATTAACATCTTTCCAGAATAACCCATCTGATTAGAGGACTAGGAGGTAAAATCACTTACAACAGCTGGGAATATGCGAGTGAGACTTTTAACTGCTGCTGTGGCTTTAAATTCACCTCCATTGAGGCAGTCATCCAATGTATAGAGGGACTGCCTCAATGGATTCGACATAGCAACCCTGCCATTGTCAAGCAGTGTAATTTTCCGCACCCCCCAAGCCTGCAATATGCATAAATTTTTTATCACCCAAAAAGATAAGTCATATACTTTAATCATAAGTTTTTGAGCTCTCACCATAAGCATGCGAGCAACCTGGCATCCTAGCGTACCTGCTCCTAGTAGAAGACACTTGATAGATGACAAGGCATTTAAGTTCAAGGATGGTAAAGCACGCCATCTCATTAGTTTTAAATTCAAATCTGCAGCAGATATGGCCAGCCTGTAAAAAGAATGTCTCAAAATGCTAGGGTAACAATAATACCATTATGGAAATAGAGTGACAGTGCAGACAGCATACCTAGTTGGATCCATGGATTTAGCAAGGCTAATAGACCTGGGTACTTGCCTCCCTTTGTTATGTTCCCACCCCACTGCATTAGGCAAAGATTGATGATCCCTCCATCCTGAAACATTATTAACAAGAGGTTGAGAAGATACAGGCAAAGTACAAATGAGAGAGAAACAAAGAGAGAGAGCAACAATCAATCAGAATAGAGCTGTTACCCAATTTCTGCCGCTCTACCTTGTGGAACTGTAATCAAGGCTTCACCAACAAGGGACGACCCCAAATCTGCAAAGCCACGACTCTCTCTATAGCATAAAAAGCGAACCGACTTGAGATTCCATCTCACACAAATAAGAGCAAGGTAGTTGCGAAGCGGCCAACCAGGATTGTGTGGAAGATGACATGGGTCATAAAACCCGAAAAGCAACTGCCAATAAAATGCAAAGTAGACTTAAGAATGACATATCCAGAATGTGGTCCACCAACTAAACATCCCCATGTAAGCCTATTTTTTTCCCACCATAAGCATATTGTGTTTGATTAACTGGAATGAATTACAGATATTTAAAGAGTCATGTGGACAAACCTTGTGACCATCGCTTTGACAGGTTTCCCAGTCCTTCAGATGCTTAACAGTCGCATGTGAATTTGGATCAGTACTGACCAAAAAGAATGGCACATCTGCAGCAGACACCTTAAACTTTGATCAAAAAGAAAAAAATAACATTTACACTCAACTAAAAAAATAACTTTAAAAATTGCAAACAATTTTTTGAAAAAAATTGCAAATAATGAGGAGACATATTTACCTGCTGTTAAGCTTGAGTTACGCCACTCATTACAAGCTGCAGAAACAGATTCCGCCTACACATCAGAACAACAATTTGGGCATTAAAATGGAGATAGAAGCATAATAGTTAGCTTCATTATTTCCAACCATAAAAGTAGTCTCAGCACCTCTTCTAAGCTAAAATACTGTGAAGCTGGCATTAAATCAACCAAGGTTGCAGGAGGATCAAGCACCAGAACAGGAAAAGCAAACCAGTAATGAAAGTTCCATTTTTTCAGGTCTGCAAACGAGATAAGAAGGAACCTTGAAAGCAATGCACTATCCTCCACAGCCCTTCCAGTATGAATGTCGTCCCAAATCTAGATATCAATAAGAAGTTGATTGCTTATTTAAACAAAAAAAAAAAAAAAAGATATCAACAAGTAAACTTGTAACACCAGATTTGTACTTCCAATCAAGTCTTGCAACAATACAATCCAAAATTGCTAAGCAGCCAAATAAACTCATCCTGGACATAGAAATACTTTCTCTCTTTCTTTTTTTTTTATGTCGGGGAACCTATCCAAGGCAAGGCCCTTTGGACCCACCCTTGTAGAGTAAACCCCAGTCCCGTGCAACGCACCCTCGGAAGTTTCCCTAAACGGAACTGGTTAAATCGTTGGCTTTTCACCAGAGGTGTGGCCCCAAGGCCTTCACCACTTGGGCCAACCCCTTGGGGTTTCCTGGACATAGAAATACAGACTACAGCACATACAATTCAAGAATTAAACCCATTACAAGAGGCACCTTCTTTGCTTCTGCCCTTAGCAAGCTCTTCTTGTCAAGCTTATGGAAGCTTTCAATTGTATTCGTGTTGTAAAGAATGCCCCGGATGGGGCACCTGTTCCTGTTTCCACGACTTGAGGCTGCTGTTGAAGATTGCTCGTTTGATTCAGAAGGCAAAGACTGAGCTAGTAGAGTTAAATTATTTGACACCTGCGGGTGAGAGCAAGGTGCATAATAACCTGCAAAACAAGGTCAGTTTTCAACTCAGAACATGGAGCTCACAAATCTTCATATCAAATAGTTTTGTACAACACTACGAAATTCCAATAATGTGTCAAACATTGGGACCAAAGGTTCAGAAAGCTTGAATTTTTCAGAAAATACAAACATACTTTAGCCTAGATTCATAATTTTCAATGCAACAGTAGGTTACTTATAGTTTCGCTGATATGAATCCCTATTTAAATATTCTCTTAGAATCTAAATTCCTGTTCGTAAGGCACTCTTCACTATTTGGGGATTTCACTTTTCACGCGAATGAATCTAACTTAATCATCTGAGTTAGTTGACTCAAACTTTTCAATCCTTTCACGACCAAGACCGAAAAGAAACACATAATACTAAAAGGTTCTATTACTCCCCCTACTTTCTCATCAACTAACAGCAAGTTAATGCAAAAAATAAAATGATGATGATGATACTGATCGCCTAACCACAACACCAGCACAAAAAACAAGATTCCAAAATCTGAATACTAATTAGGGCAACAAAAACATAAAGAAAGATTAGAAGCACATAGAGCGAAGAAGAGCGAGCGGTACCAGTGATGGGAATGGGAGATTCGTCGATGCCGAGCTTGTTGAGCTTGAGAGAGGACAGTCTGTGCCAGAAACCCTCGTCCACCGCGCTCTGGAATTGCGCGAATACAAGTATCGATCCACTATCGTGCCCCGCCATGGATTTTCTTCTCCGTTTTCGGTCCCCTCTGATTTGCGACTTTCTTCTCCCTATTCTTCTTCTCCTCCTTCCCCTCCTTGGTGGATCTGCCTCTGGCCAGGTTCGGTGGGTTCTCTACGGTTAGATCGATTCGATTGTAATATTCGGAGCAATCAAGATTTGCCACGTCACCTTTGGATCCCCTAATGTAGCGGCTTTTAACTCCCTAATTATTTGTCATTTTTCAAAGTTTATTAATTATCGCATTTTCCAACTAACTCCCGAATTTTACTTATTGAACAAGCTTTAGCAAAAGAGTCAAAACAGATCGGTGTAGGGAGCGAGTTTGTTACGAGTAGCTACACGGAATTATATTTAAAAATAGAGTTTTATTGCATACAGTCACTTTTACATATTTTTTATGTATTTTATTAATATAATTAGTCAAAATAATTATTTTATATTAAAAAAATGATGTAGTCAATGATAATAGTAGAGTACACAAAAAGTACGTAAAAATGACTGCACATAGAACTTTTATTAAAAATAATATCATAATTTTGGGATGGGTTTTTGTAATTTATCAAGAATAAATAAATACAAATTAAGCCTAATAGGATTCTAAAATAGAAATGTTTAGTTAGATCGGAGTTCACGATTTTTAAGTCTGAAAATTTTTTGAAAAAAATAGAATCTACTTAAAAAAAAATCTATTACAAGGAGTTTGCACACCTAAATTTATATAAAATATATTTTTTTAAAATTTAAAATCTTAGTGTATATCCTTCAATAGAAGTTATATAAAGAATTTTATAAGAAAGTGATTGATTACAAGAAATTAGGCCCACTCTAATGAGTTTACGTTGTTATTGTTGTAATTGTAGTACTCCATGAGAATCCTAACATTTGCCTAGCAATGATGTCAATATTTATTAGATTGAATGAGTGGAGATATAAAGAAAGTTACATCTACCCTTATAACTTGAGTCCTTTAAAATTATTACAAATCGTTCATTTAAATCATTAAGAACTTATTCCTTTCAAGTAATGTAAGGCCTCAATCTCATTCACAACATTTCATATTAAATCTGTAATATTTCAATACTATTTGTAATGAGTTAATGAAAGTTTAAATCCTCAAGTCAAAGATAGACTTGAAATTAAACTTCTTGCAAATCAAATCAAGTAGTCCCGATCATGTGTTCGACACAGGTATGCCTTCACAAGTGTTGGTAATGGGTAAATCCCATACCAAGTGATGTCCACATGGGTGGGGAAGTTATTTGTTAACTCCCCAACCACTATCACAACTCAAAGGGAAGTTATTTAACTTCTACATATTTAGGAAAGTTAATTAACTTCCACATGAAAACTCTTTTACTAAATAGGACGTACAACATTTTGTGTTGTGTATGAAAAAGAGTCTTACAAGAAGACAAAAACTCTCCTCTCTCTCTATCATCATTTTTTTATAGAAACCATCTAGATCTCTTGATCCTGAAGCATGGAATTTTCTAAGAGACTCTAGTAGTCTCCTAAATGACGCAGAAGTGCAAACAACAAAGTGATGTGGGCTGTAAGACGAGCAAAGATCCGACATTGTTGAAATTTCGCTCCTTGAGGTATTTCGATTTAACTTTTATTTAACATTGGTATCAGAGCATAGGTTTCTTGTTTTCGCTCATTTGAATAAGATTACATATTGTTTGATGCTTTGGAATGAGTTTAAAAGCAAGTTATTAATGATATGCCATGGTCTATTAAATTTCAGATTTTTCATTAGAGGTTATGGTATGACATGTTTAAGATTGAAATATTTACATGAAAATGATCCTTATAATGTCATAAACATGTCTATTAAATTTAGTGAAGTTTCGTTGCATATAGAGGAAGAAATCCGAAACCCTAGTTTTAAAACTTCTTGTTTGGACCGTGATTTCGAACCAAGTTTTAGCCAACCAAATCTTTTTTTTTGTTATAATTTTTTATATGGTTGGAAAGCTGGGTTCATTAGCTTTAATTTGATATATCATATGCTTAATTTGGACTTCGTATGAGTAAGTTATGATCGATTGAATATGGCAGCTCGAAATCGAAAAAAAAAACCAGTTTTTTGGCTTGAGGAAGAAGACGATGAACAGTGTTTTATTTTCAAGTCCCACTCTCGACAAGAGAGAGTGTAGTCCACCCTTCCACTTGGCTCCATTTTTAATCACTTTAACGACACGTATACAATTAGTATGACTGATTGTTGAGCTTAGAAGTCTCAAAACACCGTGAGCGGAGGAGGTGATGTACACTCTCTGTCGCGGCAAGTGAAACAGAGGCAAAACAGCCTCTAGAGCAAAAATGAATCTCACACGCGTAGACGGCGCATGGGGGCACGTGCAGAGGATTCCAATGTCATTTTTTGACACTTCCGGCACGTGTAAACATGTGTTGGTGTCTAAAGTTGATTGTTATTTTTTTTATTGAAACAGAGAGCCGAAAATATTTTTTTTGAAAAAAAAATTGATTTGAGACTTTATTTTTTGTCATACTTCCTCAAGCCATATTTTTCTGTGTTATATGATATTTCTATACATTAGTTGTAGATTCTCTATCCATTGAACCATCATACATACCAATATGATTATTTTTTTTTATAGAGTTGACATTGGTAAATTTGTTGGGATCATGTATAATGCTTGTATGTATTTTTATGTGAATGGATAAGGTGTAACTTATAAGTATATCGATAACATGACATCCCTATTTATTTATTGTTTTTCCTAGAAAATTTGTAGTAAGATTTTCTTCGGAAATGCAATATTGGGAATGTAATTTTATTATTGAGGCCAAGTAAAGGGATGTGTTTCACGTCTATCGATATACTTTAAGGTCACCTTAATATGATGCACCAAATTACCAATGTGGCTTCGGGTGGAGCTTCTGCGCTATGTGTTTAGCACAATAATTGTTATTTTTTTCTATTTGATGAATGGACTCTATGTGCATGATTTTTGAGGTTTTGTTTTTAAAAAATCCTCCATAAATTTTATTCAAAATTAATTAGATATGGCATTTGGACTTATAGAGTGGGAGATGATTATTAGCTTTTTGTGAAATTTTTCGATCTCACTATATAGGAAGGAATTCCATGATCTAGTTAGATTTTGGAATAAAATTAAATGTATGCTAATGTCAATCTCGCACAATGAATATAGTAACGGCCACTAAGAACGTAGTTGATGACCTTACTAAATGGGAGAAATTGGATGGAACCAATTATGACATATGGCATAGAAAAATTCAATATCTGCTTAATGAACAAGAGGTCCTTGAAAATCTGTCTCACCTGATGATACAACCTGATGAAGGGAATACTTCCCAACATCGTCGTGATATGGAAGCCTATCAGGCTTGGGCAAAGAAAGATCGATGTGCGCGCTTTACCATGCTAAGCAGCATGCACAATGATCTTATTGGGGAGTTTGAGAACTGCCCAACTGCCCAAGATATATGGAACCAGCTGAAAATCACCTATGGGGGGATATCAACTACTAGGCTCCGTGCTCTCACTTTGAGGTTTGAGCAATATATTATGGACCCTAAACATACCATGATTGAGCATTTGAGTTTCATGTCTGCCTTGATTCGTGATCTAAAGGCTGCTAACAATAATCTCACTGATGAATAACAAGTTACCGCTGTGATATGATCTTTACCCGAGTCAACTTGGGGGCAAATAAAACTTGTTTTGACACAGTGAGAATATTAAGACTTTTGTTGATATATCTCGACATTTGGAGCTAGAGGCAGAGCGCATAGATGCGCACTGTAATATTCTACTTGTTGCCCACGTTTGGAAGCGCAAGGCATTCAGGCCTAAGCGCAAGTAACATGGGAGATCTGCTATACCGACAAATAGTCTTGGGCCAAGGGATGAAAAAGTAGCAAAGCACCACAGAGGCAAGCGTGCTGGCAAAGACACGTCCAAAATGAAGTGCTATAATTGTGGAAAAGTGGGACACTTTGCTCGTGAGTGCATTGAGGCAAAGAAGGTATCCCCTAAACACAACTCTATCATTACTTATGTTTGTTCACATATTTTTGTTGCTCATTCAATCCCTGAATGGATTGTAGACATAGGAGCAACCAAACATGCAACTCGAGATCGAGTTGGGTTCATAGATTATAGAAGAATATCAGTTGGCAGACAGTACGTTATATTGGGTAATGGAACTCGGGAGGAAGTGCTTGGAGTTGGCACCTACCAACTCAAGATGCGTCTGGGGCGCTTATTACTTCTTGATGATGTGCTACATGCACCTGGTGTTCAATGTAATCTATTTTCAGTTATTTCTATGTTGGAACTTAGTTTTACTTTTCATTTTGATGGCCCTTAGTTAGACTTTTATTTGGATAGGGCTTTGTATGGACATGGTTTTCTTTCGAATGGTTTCTTTATGTTGGATTTAGATAATTTCTCATTTTCTTTTATGGCTTCAAATGATGATGATGTTGTTTCTAATTCATTGAAATGACATGCTAGACTAGGCCACATAGGAAAAGATAGAATGGCTAGATTAGCTAGAGAATGTCTATTGGGGTCTCTCGCTAATGTTAGCCTACCTCTGTGTGAGCCTTGTTTAGCTGGTAAGGCTTGTAGAAAGCCTTTTGGAAAGGCTCCTAGAGCATCTTATCCTTTAGAGCTAGTCCATTCTGATATTTGTGGACCTATGAATGTGAAGGCACGCAATGATGCCTCTTATTTTCTCACATTTATAGACGACTACTCACGTTTCAGTTATGTCTATCTGATCTCTCATCGCTTTGAAACATTAGATTGTTTCAAGCGTTTTGTGGCTATGTTTGAGAATCAGAAAGAAATAAATTTAAAAATTTTACGAACTAATCGTGGTCGAGAGTACTTGTCTAAAGAGTTCCAGGGACTATGTGAGCAAAAAGGGATACGCATGCAATTAACGATTCTTGGCACACCACAACAAAATGGTGTTGCGGAAAGGAGAAATCGTGCGTTATTAGAAATGGTTCGATCAATGATGGCGCAAGCTAACCTGCCAATATCCTTTTGGGGGGATGCCCTTCTAGCTACTGCCTACATCTTAAACCGTGTGCCTTCTAAGTCCGTTCCTTCAACCCCATATGAATTATGGAGTGGCGCAAAACTAAATTTAGAACATTTGCGGCATTGGGGTTCTGCGGGTTATGTTCACACCACTTCCCATAAATATGAAAAACTTGGCCCTAGAGCAAATAAGCATATCTTCATAAGATATTCAGAGACCTCAAAGGGCTATGTAATGTTTAGTGAACATCCTAATGGAGGAATGACAGAAATAGAGTCACATGATGTCACATTTATCTAGAATGATTTTCCCAATATTGGTGAAGCAAATAATGATCTTGAACTTTTTGAATTGCAAGAACTTGAGGGAGTTACACAATCTTTAGGCGAAGGTGGAGAATTATCACATCCTAGAATCGCAAAAGATAGTGGGAGTGACTTGCCTCCTAGTGGGAGCATACCACTAGAAAGTAACTCACAAAAGTCTCAATTACGTAGAAGTGAATGTGGAACCATTCCTCGTTGTCGTTTTGAGATTGAAGGGGAATTTTTCATGTGTGCTCCGTGTGACTTTGATGAACCTTCTTCTTATGAGGAAGCACTAAGTTCACATTCTTCAAATAAATGGCTGAGATGAGCTCTATGGCAAAGAACCAAGTTTGGGAGTTAGTTGATCTTCCACCTGGGCGCAAATCTATTAGGAACAAATGGGTTTTAAAAATTAAGCGTCAGACAGATGGATCAATTGACAAGTATAAGGCCCGACTCGTGGCGAAGGGCTATACTCAAAGAGAGGGTATAGATTATGAAGAACATTCTCCCATGTGGTGAGGTTTGCTTCCATTTGCCTTATTCTAGCTATAGTTGCACATCTAGATTTGGAATTTTTTCAAATGGATGTGAGAACTGCATTTCTCAATGGAGAATTAGACGAGGAGATCTATATGGATCAACCTGTTGGTTTTGAGGTTGAGGGACAAGAGCGCAAAGTATATCAGCTGAAACGTTCCATTTATGGCCTTAAACAATCGTCTAGACAATGGTACTTCAAATTTCATGAGGCTATTACTTCAATTGGTTTTGAAATGCTAGAAGAAGATCATTGTGTGTATGTCAAACGTGCAGGGAAAAGTTTTTTAATTTTGTCTTTGTACGTGGATGACATCTTATTAGCTGGAAATGACATAGAGATAATTGTCGTTACAAAAGAGTGGTTGTCCTCTACTTTTGAGATGAAGGACATGGGTGAAGCAAATTATGTGCTGGGAGTTGAAATTTCAAGGGATCGATCTAAGAAGCTTCTTAGTTTGTCTCAAGAGATTTACATTAAGAAAATTCTAGAACGATTTCGTATGCACAACTCCAATCCATAAACACTCCAATTGAGAAGGGTTATACTTTGAGCCTAGAACATTGTCCTAAAAATGATGAGGAAAAGAAAGGAATGACCAGAGTTCCTTATGCAAGTGCAATTGGAAGTCTGATGTATGCTATGTTGTGTACACGACCTGACATTTGCTTTGCGATTGGATTGGTTAGTCGTTATCAGAGTAACCCAGGACCTGTTCATTGGCAAGCAGTTAAGAAGATTTTTCGATATCTTCGTGGGACAGCAGACCTTGTCCTTTGCTACCAGGGTGGAGACATGAGATTGAAAGGTTATAGCGATGCTGATTGGGCTAGTGACAAAGATCAGCGAAAATCCACGACGGGTTACGCATTTATGCTTAGTGGGGGAGCTATTTCTTGGTGTAGCAAGAAACAATCATACATTGCTTTGTCCACGATGGAGTCAGAGTACGTTGCTTGTTCAGCAGCTGTACAAGAGGCTGTTTGGTTGAGGAGATTTTTCTAGCGCCTAGAGGTTATGACTCTTGCAAATGAAGCCGTTAAGATATACAGTGATAGTATGGCAGCTTTGGCATATGCCAAGGATCCCAAATACCATGACAGAACCAAACACATAGATATTCGTTTTCATTACATTCGAGATGTTGTTGCGCAAGGTGAGGTGATCCTACAACATATCTCTACTAGCAAGATGGTAGCTGATCCTCTCACTAAAGCTACTAGTAGAAATGTTTTTCAAACTCATATTAGGAGTTTGGGACTTCATTGGATTTGATATATGTTGTATTAAGGATACCTTAAACTTTATTGTATATTTAACACTGTTAGTATCTATTGCAATGAGATTATTGTGTTTATCTCATATTATTAAATAATTGATACTAAGTGAAAAGCACACATTATAAAGAAGTCACCAGGCAAATATTAGTCCACTCACATGGATGATCACCTTGGCGCTTGAGTAGCGAGTAAGATGAGACAAGTTGATTACTTTGACGCTTAGAAAGCGAGCTAGTAAATATCTTAATGCTTTGGAGTATTTAAGATAAATTTAAAGAATGTCGCTTTAACTTGGCTAAGATGAGACTTACGAGAGTCGTATATGAAGTATTTGCACAAATTCATAAAGCCTGATTAAAGCGGAATATGAGATCTTAGACAGGCGCTAGATGAGTGACTGTGCTAAGAAACTCAAGTTAGAGCGCCTTTGTGGCGACTAGACTAAGATTCCTACGGTGTTTGAATGTGACAAACCCAATTAAGTGGGAGTTTCATCGTAACATACATTTCATACTATATGTGCTGTAGACGACCATATGAGGGAGTGATTGGATGGGTCCTTGCTCCATCACTATGTGAGCCATAATGGATCATTAAGTGATGTATTCATATGCCCTTGAACCTGGAACTATGTCATGAAATGAAAACTTGATGATTGCTACTTTAGTATGTTTTCTTATGGCCACGGATAATACGGTCTAGCGGAACATGTCTAGGAAAGCAATCAAGTCTAATTGAATTGACATGAGTGTCCAGGGAAGATTGTTTAGATTCTTACTTGTTATTTTATGTCTCATAGCCCGGGCGATTGTGTCGTTATGACTCGATATAATCATGAGCATATTATATATGTGAGATCAATAATTGCTTTGAGTTATAAACTTGTGAGGGATTAAGGACACTTGATCTAGTGAGATCAAATAATTTGGGGGCATAGACGAGATATAATGAGTGATGTACTATGTTAGTATGATGGTGACTTAATATAGTACTCCTGCCCTTTGTCTTCTCGTCAGGTTGCACACTTCATTTTCTGTATGAGGAATAATTGATTGAGAGAACATGAGGAGATTGTTAATGAACATAGCACCCATAGTGGACTAGTGGGAGATGTTGGTAATGGGTAAATCCCATGACCAAGTGATGTCTACATAGGTGGGGAAGTTATTTGTTAACTCCCCACCACTATCACAACTCAATGGAAAGTTATTTAACTTCCACATATTTAGGAAAGTTAATTAACTTTCACATGAAAACTCGTTTACTAAATAGGACATACAACATTTTGTGTTGTGTGTAAAAAAGAGTCCTACAAGAAGACAAAAACTCTCCTCTCTCTCTATCATCATTTTTCCTAAAGAAACTATCTAGCTCTTAATCTTGAAGCATGGAATTTTCTAGGAGACTCTAATAGTCTCCTAAACAACGTAAAAGTGCAAATGACGAAGTGAAGTGAGCTATAAGACGAGCAAAGATATGACATTGTGGAAATTTCACTCCTTGAGATATTTCGATTTAACCTTTATTTAACAAGAAGTAACCGCAGAATATCAATCACCCACATGATAACATATGCGTAGCTAGAGTTTCAGGATGAACTAGATGATGAGGTGTCAAAGAAAGAGGCCTTTCGCCTTTTAGTTGGGAGATTTGTACTTGGGGAGTATTCTGGTACGACAGAAGCTTTATCCATTACAGAAGTGAGGGCTTGGTAGACATTATCTGCAATAACTTGGCATTCTGTCATGTTAATATTGTCACCTTTGCGGCAAACGTAAACGAACTCGTTCTTCACCCGGCAACCCAAGGTTGAAACTTCCGACTTCCTCATCTCAAGCTTAAGGGGATCAATGGCCTGTCTTAGATTAGAGAAAAACTGCGGTCGGTAATCACAGCAGAGAGATGCCCTGTAAGACATTATTCCATCTTCTGCTCCATCATCACAAGGCTCGACTCTCACCTCATCAGCATCCATGGGAATGAGAAAACCTTCGCTTGTTTCAACTGCATTCTTCTTCAATTCTTTCACTTGGCTTATTACTTCAGCAAGCAACGTGGCTTTGTCCATCTAATTCAGCAATGAATCTCCATCAGCATTAATTAAATTTAGCAGGATCATGATCTAAATGCTACCTTTTTTCATTAAATTCTCGAATCTTTAAAGCTCAACATTAATTTAGGCAAACCAAGAACGCAACAAAAATAGTATAAAATAGCTCTAGATAGACGAAAGAAATGAACAGATCTGTGTCTAGTATTAATTAGCACCATCGCTTATTACGACGACACTCGATTAATTCATTGTGCTGCTATTGTTGATGATGAACAACGCAGAAATATAAATTAATTTACCCTTGCAGTGAAGGGCACCAGGCCATGAAGAGTGGTGAGATGAGCGTTGATTCTCTCCCTTCTCCGCCTCTCTGCCTCACTGTGACTCTTCAAAGCCGCCAAAGCCTTCGCCTCCGACAACCCTTTCTTTCCAACTCTTACCGGAGCTCTCACAAGCTCTCCCTTCTGGCTATCCAAAACTAACGAGTGAGATAGCGCCGATCCGCCAAGCATAACCCCATCAAAACCTTCTACACCGTGAGGAAAAGGGTCAAACAGCCTCTCAAAATTATCAGACTGTAGTGAAGAATTTGGGTTATAACCATATGAAGAATTGGAGTTATAAGAGTAGGAAGCCATTTGCGTCAAAGTTTCTGATACAAATATTATGAACCAAAACTAGCTAGTAGATCGCTAACGGGGTGGACGAGCGCAGTTGGGCAGAACCAAAAAGAGAGCTTTACGCTTTGTGAACAAGTTTTCTTGCTTAGAGTGTTCGTGGTGGTGGTCTTCGTCTTCGTTCTTGTGGTGTGTCTGGTCATACGTACATTCCATTAATAGGCTCAAGAACAACGGAGTAAGTGTTTGTGGAGGAGAGGATCGGCAAGAAAACATTTTTTTCCTTCTTTATGGAGTTGAACTGGAGCATTTCGAGGTAACTAGAAGAGGGCAAGTTTTCGATCACCTTCGGGAACCGAGAGTTAGGGATCCAGAGAACTGGGATTTGGATGCAGGTTCGAGCTCGAGAGGATCAGGCGAAACCAATGGCGTTGATACAGATCAGCTAGCTTAGCTTGGAGAAAGCAACGATGGTTTGCTACGAGGGAGTCACTGGGTTCTATCATGACCGTATTAATAGCATTGGTTTCCAACTTTATACTTTTTCAATATTGAATATAATCGTTTTAAATTATTTTACAAAATTCAATTTTGAAGAGAGAAAGATATATTATATTATTTTGTATAATATTTTTCTATAAAAATAGTTAATATTAAATTATTTCATATAAATTATGTGCGTGACGTAACCATCTTCAAATAGAATTATTCGATTAACATTACCTAACTCGGAAGTTGGATTTACACGTCCTACTTGCCTCAAATCATTTAACATGAATATTATAGCTGCATTCCTAAAACATGACTCATCATTTTTGTGTACATTCTATTAATTAAAAACTTTAAATTAACTATAATTGCTTTCTTTCTCTAATTTCATTAAATAATAGATTTAAATCTGTCATGAATTGAAAATTTGAAAAGGATAATTAGAGCCAGTCTAAGTTCATTATTTTGAAAGGGTCAAATCTAGTTCTCTATCATTTGAATTTGTTTATGAGAAATTATAGTTGCAGTCATGAGTACGCAATCGTCATGTAATCATTTTGAAAAAAGTGAATAAATACAGAATTCACATGAAAAAATAATAATTTTTTTAATTGTAGACTCCACTCTTTTTCATAACGACTGCACGGTACTTACGCGATATAATAAACTACTGAAAATATGTTATAAAATTAAATGTAATTAAAGACAATAAGTTCAAAATAAAAAATAATATTATTTTTTAACATATTATTACTATTTTTTTTACGTGAAGAATATAAATTGAATAATATTATGTAAAAATCTCAAATAAACAAGTAGTGCATATGTCTTCTAAAAAAAAAAAAATCTCACTAAAGAAAATGCTTTTTTATAATGAGATCTATTTTTCGTAGGAAGAGACTGATATCTTATACATTTAAATCTTGTACAGATTATTGCTCATACGAATCCTAGCTTCCAGGAAAGTGTGCAAATAAATTCTAATATATTATTACTACGTACGTACGACGGGTTTGAATGCAAGGGGAAATAAAAAAAGAGCAATGACAGATGACAACCTATCTACCATTATTTACAACTTATTAATAAAAAAAATACTTTTTTATAATTTAAATGTATCAAATCAAAATCAAAATTTTAAAAAAATATATTATTTTATTATAAAATTGTAAACAAGTAGTAAATTATGGTCCTTGAATTGATGCGCATATATATAATGATTCTTTCTTTTCTATTTTTCGTTATGAAGACTTTTTTTTTTTTTAAATTTTAGTAGGCGTTATGAAGACTTACTTGAAGAACGTACCTAATTTATATTGGAAAATGCTAATATGCTAATTTTGAGTTTGTCCTTTTATTTTGATAGTTCATGTATTTAATTTTATTTTATTTAATAAATAAGAAAGTGACTTTTAGCATATTAAAGTATTTTTTTAATTTTTAAAAATATTTAAATATTTTTAAAAATAAAAAAAATAAAAAACCGAATTTGTGCTAGGCGGCGCCTAGCAATCATTACTTGCGACAGCATGACTCATTTATATTTTATGTTTGAACAAATTTTTTGTAATGCTACATATAGTCGTAGAATACGCAAGTGTGTGCAGTTGCTTTAAAAAAGTTAGAGTTTATTATTAAAAAATTAATTTTTTTTTCATATGAGTCCCTAATTTATTAATTTTTTTAAAAATAATTGCACGGTGCTTACGTACTTACGATTGCAACTATCATTTCTCATAAATAAATATTATTCCCTACAATTACAGTATATGCCAATCTAAAGGTCGTTGACATTACAAACATATTATATATAGATATTCCATGCATTGGATTATGGATTTTTTTTTTTTTTAGGGCATTAGATTAATATGGATTCGGACATTGAGTTTGGAAGGAGAAATGAGTATTACTAGATATATATTTAATTAGGACAGGTAAGTTTCACGCATTCTCTTTAAAAAAAAAATAGAATCTACAATTAAAAAAATATTTTTTTTTATAATGTAACTTCTAGATTTATTCAATTTTCTCGAATGAGTATACATAATTTACACATTTTAAGACTGTAAATATTATTTTTTTAAAGAAATTAATGATTTTATTGTAGTAGATATATATATATATATATATATATATATATATATATATATATGACGCGAAACGTTATGATATTTTCTGTTGGATGTACCCATAATATTACATTTTCCTCCAATATTTACTTTCGAGTCATTATTTTTTTCATGATCATTCTCTTATTATTTCATGATGTGACATTAAATTATAAGTTTACAAATAAAATATAATAAATAGACTTCAATCATCTGATGTCATATTATAAAATGATGAAAATTAAAATAATAAATAACATTACTCTTTACTTTCACAGTTTCATTGCATCCATGAAAACTATTGCTTTCTAATTTTTATTTTCTTTTTATTTTCCTCCTTTCATTTAAAATATTAATTGTTGCGTTTTGAATTTTCCTACCCGAAAGGGACCAAAAGAAAGACAATAATTGAGACAAAGGAAAACAAATCGGAAGTTGGGAAAGATCCGGCCTGTACGTAAATTAATAAATAATGATATTTCTACATTAATCAAAAGTCTTTTATTTATTTTATATTTAAATATTACATAAACTTCTCTTTATTTAAAAAGAATTGTAAAAAAAAAAATAATTGTATGTATACTTTAAATTAATTTATAAGGCTCGAGGTTTGCTTTGGCAGCATGATCGTGATTCGTCATGCACAGTCACTGTTATCATGTTCATATGGATAATGCTGAAGCTCCCGCTGGGCTACCGCTGGAACTCCGGTGTATTTTATTATGTGTATTTTTTAATTTTTTTATATATATATTTTAATAATTTTAAATATTTTTAAAAAATAAAAAAATTTATAATATTATTAAATAATATTTTCTTAATCACGAAGTAAAATAAAAAATAATTTTTTATAATTTTTTATTTTACTTCGTGATTAAGGAAGTATTTTTTAATAACTTTTTTTTACTTCTTAATTAAGAAAGTGTTTTTAATGATGTTCTAAATTTATTTTATATTTTAAAAAATATTAAAAAAAATTATATAAAAAATAACTTAAAAAAAACACATGCAATATATGCCTACAGTAACCAGCGGAAGCCCAAGCGGGGCTGTACCACGATCCTATTCATATTCCTCCTCTTTATTTTATTTTATTTTTTTACTGTTAAGTTTCTTTCCATTTCTTTTTGTAGTGAATTGGCCACTTTCCTTGATTATTTAATTGATATATATATATATATATATAATATTCAATCATGCAACATATATTATATTAAAAATATAATATAAATAATTAAATCTAGTTATTTCTATCAATTCAAATTTTTAAATAATGATAATTTTACAAAATATCAAAATAAAAATCTTGAATTTAAATTTAAATTCTATATTTTATCTTATTTAATTAGATATTATACATATTAATCCACTCGTTGAGAGTCTAACAAGCAACGTCACAGTTTTGATCGATGTTATGTCAAACCATAATGATTGGTCACTGCCCAAATGAATAAATAAAAATGAAAGAACAAAAAGATCATAATCAGTCGTACGAGCATCTTTGTTTAAATAAAAAGATGGCACGACCAGAGATAAAGACAACTCCCATCCAATATGGGATGGATGGTAGTATTAATGGAGATTTAAGGCATGAAATAAAGCGTGCATTTGGCAAAAGACACTTTAGCATTCATTGGTCACTTATCCACATTCTAATTATGCGTTTTTGCTATGTTATCTTCATGAAGCATGCTCAATCGAGTGGATGGATCATGGCTATATATTCATGGAATAACTTTCACTTTTTGTCTATTTTATGTTAGAATTTAAGAAAATTATAATAATGAGATGAGATGAGAAAGTTATAATGATGAGATGAGAAAGTTATAATATTTTGTTGGAACAGAAGACTGAATTTATATATATCTAATTACGACGCCAGCAAAACGTCTGCTCCTACGTACACCACCTATATATCTTTTATTCGAATTAGATGTTCCAATTCTAAAGAGAAATAACACATGAATCATGTGGTTCTAAAAACATTTGTACCGTCCATATAAAATTTTTGGACAATATGATCCCTATGTGAACTATTTTAATGTTTTTTTATATATATATTTTTGTGCAATTGACCATCCAATTCGATTAATTAATTGAAAGGATCTCGATTAAGTATATTATAACCAAAAGGTTTCATTAAGTTTTTTATTTTTACGCGATAGTAACCATTTTAGAGAGATGATTTGATTGGTATAATCTCCAGCCTCCAAAATGGAGGTCTGGAGTTCTTTGGAGGTTGGAGATCGAAACCCCTCTCCACTAACTCAAAAAAAAAAAAAATAGAGAGAGAGAGAGAGGGGTATGTTTGCATGCGTTGTGGTGTTTTGCTAAACTTTTTTGTTTGATTTTATTTCAAAAGATGGATAAGAAAGAAAATAGAATAAAACTTGTATATAAATAACTGCAACTTGTTTGTCTTTGAATTTCAAGACCAAACAAAGTCAAAGGACCCTCGATGGTCAAGTTATAATATTTCTGAATTTGAGTTTATTTATTTATTTTTTATTTTAACAACAAAATTGGATTATATATGGAGACTCAAATTTTTTATTTTTATTTTTATAAGATATAGAGACTTGATCCTTGAATGGTACAGTACCCTTCATGAAAGAGCTAGCGAGGTAATAGAGCAAGCAACGCTAGTACTGCCTCAATGCAATATTCCTCTGACAATGGCACTACCGCACTACATAACAGAAGCAACCTTTAGAATGACTTGGAATGATTCTTTGTAACAGAATGGGTGCATAAATGTAATTTCCATTTTAACATGTGAGTGAAACGTAGGCTTGGGAAATGCCTATATAAACTGTATCAGACCTTTGGTCATTGTGTAAGAATATATATGATACAAAGAAGTTTATGTGGAAACCGAATACTCATAGTGGCATTGCATCGAATACTTGTTATGCACTGTTACTCTGTTATCGAATAGCTATCTAGGACTCACGTCCTCTTCTCCTCTCGATCCTCATGGCCCAGAATAAAATCCCCACTCTAAATCCCACTATCATCTCCTCCGCAGCCCACCTTATCACCATCAAGCTTACATCCGATAACTACCTCCTTTGGAATGCTCAAATCCTTAATTTTCCCAAAGGCAACCAACTTTATGGTTTTGTCGATGGGACCTGTCCTAAGCCTCCTCCCACCATTAATGAACGAACCAACCCAGAGCATGATAAATGGGTTCTCCAAGATCAACTTCTCATTTCTGCAATCAACTCCTTTCTCACCGATAAGGTTCTTGCCCAAGTTCTGGGTTGCTCCATCTCTTATGAGGTCTGGACAACTCTTGATGGGCTCTTCTCTGCTCAAACACAAGCTCACATTATGCAAACACAATACTCCCTTGCTACTCTCAAGAAAGGCTCGGATACCATAACTGTATACTTCATAAAGCCACAGCCCTTTCAGCCTCTCTTAACACTGCTGGCCACCCTCTTTCACCCTCCAAGTTCAATATCTATCTCCTCACTGGTCTTGGGTCAGATTACAAGTCTCTTGTAACCTCCATCACCACTCGACCCGACCCTATGTCTTCCTCTCAAATATACAGTTACTTAATCATGAATTCCGTCTCAGTCATCAAATCCAGTCGATCCTCTATGGCTCCTCCTTTTCCGCTAATGCCTCTTCTCTTTGACCACCTGCTCAGCCCTTCCCACCTAATCGAGGCCGTGATCTTGGCTTTCGGAGAGGTCGGGGTGGAGGACGCCCAAATCAATCGGTTCCCACTAATGTTTTCACTTCTAATTCCTCAAATCGCCCTACATGCCAGCTGTGTCTTAAAATAGGTCACACAACCATGGCTTGTTATCATCGTTTTGATCATGCCTACCAGAGCCCTCCCCCTTCTTCTTTCTCTGCTAATTACATGGCTTTTCCCAATGGTTCAGTCAATCCGAATAGTTGGTTTCCTGACACAGCAGCTAAAAATCATTTTACTGCTGATTTCTCTCGATTAAATCTGGAATCATCTCCCTATCAGGGCATGAATCATGTTAGCATTGGAGACAGATCATCTATTCCCATCCAAAACTCTGGCACTGGCATTCTTCAAACTCCTTTTGGCAAATTTATACTTCGTCATTTATTTCATGTTCCATTAATTTCTCGCAATTTACTTTCTATCTGTCAATTTTGTATAGATAATTATGCTTTCTTTGAATTTAATTCATCTGGTTTTCTTGTGAAGGATTTGCGCACTCAGGCGGTACTTCTTCGGGGAACTGTTAAGGACGGTTTGTATGTTCTTGCACCCGATGTCGCGGCCATGACTTCCACCTCTTCTTCCCCACATGCTGTCATTGGTGTGCGAACCACTCCACAAATATGACATTCTCGTTTAGGCCACCCTTCTCCACGGACTACTTCATTTACCATTAAGCAATTTAATCTTCCCACCACTACTAAAACCAGCATACAAACTTGTCCATCTTGCCTCCAAGCCAAATCCCATGCTCTCCCTCATCCCCCGTCCCCATCTCGATCCCATTCTCATTTTCAACTTTTGTTTTTAGATGTATGGGGACCAGCGCCTGTGCTGTCATCCCTTGGTTTTAGATTTTATCTATCTATTGTTGATGATTTTAGCAAGTATATTTGGTTTTTTTCATTACGTGCCAAATCTGATGTCTCATCTATTTTTTTAGCCTTTTTAAAATATGTGCATAATAATTTATCTTCCAAAGTTCTTGCCATTCAAACATATTAGGGGGGTGAATTTCTTCCTCTTCCCAGAATTCTCCAAAATTTTGGAATTCTCCATCGCGTTACTTGCCCATACTCTCAAGCTCAAAATGGCAGTATTGAACGACTCCATTGCCATATTGTTGAAACTGGACTATCGCTCATGGCTCAGTCTTTTGTTCCAACAAAATATTGGATTGATGCTTTTCAAACAACAGTTTTTCTTATTAATAGAATGCACACTCCAATTTTACAAAACACCTCTCCATTTCAAATTTTGTTCAAATTAACTCCTGATTATTCTTTCCTTCATAATTTTGGCTCAGCTTGTTGGCCCAATTTACGTCTTTTTAATCGTCACAAAATGGATATGCGTTCTCAACTCTGTGTTTTTCTAGGATATACACCAGATCACAAAGGTTACAGTTGCCTCCATGTTCCATCCGGCAAAATTTTACATCTATTGTGATGTCATTTTTTATGAGACACACTTTCCATTTAGTGAGAACACATCATCTTCTCGGTCTACAGCCTTACCCGTAACCTCGTTTCCCTCTCTCACGGAACTTCATCATTCCTTCTCACTTGGGCCTCCCTCATCCTCACAACCCATTACATCAAACTCGTCTCAGCCACACACTATACTAAATTCTTCCCAGCCCACTACATGACACTCTTCCCAGCCCATGACACCCAACTCAGCCCATGACAATCAACCCAGTATCCTACGGCCTCTACACTCCTCATCACCCAACCCTAACTTACATCCCTCTGATTCGAATTTTCCTCTTACCTCAGTGCTGTCTCCTTCTCACCCGAACCCCAACACTCATTCTTCTTCTACAGAGTCATAGCCACTGCACTCGAAAGCACATCTCGCACCAGCTCAACACTCTCCACCGTCCATTACATTTTCTCATCCATTGTCTCTCACAGATGCCATAACCTCTACTCCCTCCTCAACTACCCACCATATGTTTACTCGGTCCAAAACTCAGACAACTCAACCCCTCATCCGCTCGGATGGAACCATTCCATGCCCCTTACCCAAACCCACGTCCCTTCTCACCGAAGCTCACAACATTCTCGAAGAACCCTCATCCTACACAGAGGCCTCTAAATTTCCTACATGGTGTGCTGCCATGGCCAGTGAATTTGAGGCCCTTCTTCACAACAACACCTGGATACTTGTTCCCCTTCACCCTAGTCAGAATGTTCTTGGCTCAAAATGGGTACTCAAGACCAAGAGGCTCGCTGATGGCACTCTTGAGCGACGAAAAGCTCGTCCTGTTGCTAAAGGGTTCCATCAGCAAGCAGGTCTTGACTACTCTGAGACCTTTAGTCCCGTCGTAAAATCCGTCACCATTCGTTTGTTAATTTCTCTTGCAGTTTCTCGTCATGGCCGCAGCATCAGCTTGATGTTCAGAACACGTTTCTTCACAGAGATCTGGAGGAGGACGTCTTTATGCAACAACCACTTGGGTTTGTTAATCCTGACTTTCCTCACTTTGTGTCTAAACTCAGAAAATCCATCTATGGGCTTAAACAAGCCCCTCGGGCTTGGTTTTCTAAACTAAGCTCGAAATTGATCTGTCTTGGTTTTCATGTTTCAATCTCTGATTCCTCATTATTTATTTACACTTATGGCTCTGCTTGTGTTTATGTGTTAGTTTATGTAGATGACATTATAGTTACTGCCTCTGAACCAACACTAATCACAGACTTTATTTCTACTCTTCGCACTACTTTTCCAGTTAAAAGACCTTGGTATGTTACACTACTTTCTTGGCATTCAAGTGTCTCGGTCTTCCTCTGGTCTGTTTATGTCTCAGTCCCACTATATTTCAAAACTGTTATTACGGACCAATATGCATAACTCAAAACCTATGTCTACTCCTATGGCTACTACGACTAAACTCACAGCTCTGGATGGGTCCTCCTTTGAGGATCCCCAACTTTATCGTAGTGTGGTTGGCAGCCTTTAGTATTTATCATTCACTAGACCTGACATCTCTTTTGCTGTAAATAAAGTGTGTCAGTTTATGCATACTCCTCGGCTTTCCCATTGGCAAGCTGTCAAACGAATACTTCGGTATCTTCATTTAACAGCTTCCTTTGGCTTATGTTTTTCCTCTCTTTCTTCA
The DNA here is from genome assembly GCA_022457165.1 of Juglans mandshurica. Classification (NCBI taxonomy): domain Eukaryota; kingdom Viridiplantae; phylum Streptophyta; class Magnoliopsida; order Fagales; family Juglandaceae; genus Juglans; species Juglans mandshurica. The sequence goes on from CM039627.1 coordinate 5,403,131, forward strand.
TCTAAACTCACTGCATTCTCTAATGCTGACTGGGCTGGCTGCCCTGATGATAGGAAGTCAACATGTAGTTTTTGCATATTTTTTTGTTCACACTTGATATCTTGGGGCTCCAAAAAGTAGCCCACCATTACTCGTTCTTCCACTGAGGCTGAATATAAATATGTGGCCAACACAGTATGTGAGCTCTTATGGTTACAATCGGTTTTAAAAGAATTGGGCATATTCATAACTGAACCACAAAGCTTAATGTGTGACAATCTTGGGGCCACTTACCTCTCCGTAAATCCAGTTTTACATTCACGTACTAAACATGTGGATCTTGACTATCACTTTGTGAGGGACCATGTAGCTGCAAAGACACTCAGTGTATCTTTTGTTTCAAGTCATGATCAACTTGCGGATATTCTTCTCAAGCCGCTCTTAACAAATCGGTTTGCACTCTTATTGTTATGTAGTGCAGTAGTGCCATTGTCAGAGGAATATTGCATTGAGGCAGCACCAGCGTTGCTTACTCTATTATACCATAAAGAGAATAACATAGTAACAGTGCATGACAAGTATTCGATGCAATGCCACTATAAGTATTCGGTTTCCACATAAACTTCTTTGTATCATATATATTCTCACACAATGACCAAAGGTTTGATACAGTTTATATAGGCATTTCCCAAGCTTACGTTTCACTCACATGTTAAAATGGAAATTACATTTATGCACCCATTCTGTTACAAAGAATCATTCCAGGTCATTCTAAAGGTTGCTTCTATTATGTAGTGCGGTAGTGCCATTGTCAGAGGAATATTGCATTGAGGCAGCACCAGCGTTGCTTGCTCTATTACGAGGCAATGCCATTAGATTGCAAGATCATTAGCGGATCTGAAGTATTTACGATTCTATTAATCCTTTTTAACTCATGCTTAACTTAATACAACTATTAAACATGTAGGTTAACTATACCAACAAGGAGAATTAGAAAAGTAATATTATATACAGTCGTGAAGTATGCAAGCGCCATACAGTCGCTTTGAAAACAAGTGGAGTCCATTATTAAAAAATTAATTTTTTTATGTAGATCCCGTATTTATTCATTTTTTCAAAGTAATTGCGTAGTACTTGCGCACTCACGACTGTGATTATCCTTTTTCATTATTAAATGATTGCTTATTTCTCCAAAAGATGTTATTCATGTCAAGCTTCACCGTGATCTTCTTAAATCAATCATTAATTTTTCTAAATATTTTAAGAATGATTTCAACAAACCAACTCTTAAAACATTAAATATTCTATAGGAAAGTTGCTTTTCTTGACTCATGATGTTGAAGGGTTTTATGTTTTTTTTTTTTTTGCTCTTTTTAATTCGAGAAATGATAGTTGCAGTCGTAAGTGCGTAAGTGTTGTACAATCATTTTGAAAAAAGTGAATAAATACGGGACTCACATGAAAAGAAATTAATTTTTTAATAGCTGATTCTACTTTTTTTCAAAATGACTGCATATCATTTACGCATTTCACGATTGTATGTATCATTATTAAAATGTAAATACACAAAAGGGATGTTGCTCGTTCTAGATTTTGGAGTTTAGAAAAGAAAAAAAACGTTGAGAATTTTATTTTCTGAATTTATGTTAAGTCTACATACATCTATAAATATTATTACAAAAAATAAATTATAAAGTATATGAAAAATATATATTATGGACAAACGATTGTGATAATCAAATTCATCTGAACATTATTAAAGAATAGAGTATTATTTTGGGATTGAAGCATGCCGCATACGCATCATAAAATTTTGAGTAATTCTAAGTGCAGCGTAGAGTATGTAAGTGTCGCGTAATCGTTTTGAAAAAGAGTGAGATTTATTATTAAAAAATTAATTTTTTTATGTGAATATTATATTTATTTATTTTTTAAAAAAAATTACGAAATGTTTACGACTGTAAATATCATTTTTTTTAAAATTTTAATAAAGAAATGTATAATACTATAATATAGCATAGAGAGCGAGACCAGCCCAGGGTCAAATCTTTTGGATTAATCGTAGGCCGATTCGGCCCAATATTTATTTATTTTTATTTATAAAAATTCGGCCCAATATTCTAATTCTACTTTAATTCTTTGAAAATATTATTTTATCCTAGCCCAAGCCCAGCCCAGGGTCAAATGATTGGGCCTCGTCTCCTTTTCCTAGTGAAATTCTCTCTTTTCTTGAAAGTTTTATTATTTTAAACCCTCTGCGTTGGTGTGTGCAGCCTTGCAACAGAAAACATGTCGAAAAAGATTCATTGAGATTAAGGTACTTGTGGCTCTTCTTTCTTTTTCTGTTTACGAGGGTGTCTTTGCGTGTTTCTATTTTTTTTTGTTTGCTTGTTTCTGTCTTTTTGGATCTGCAATATCTGTTGCTGCTACTGTGTAACCCTTTATCTTGGAATATAAGGCAGATCCATTAATTGCTGCTTGCTTGTTAGTGGAAATCGTAGGCGCTATGATCTTCACTGACCAGTGGCTGCGCCCACTGTTACCGATGGGAAGAGGGGAGGGAGGGGGAGGGGGGTGGGGGGTGTAGTGTTATGAACCCATTAGGTACAACTCACATTTGAAAACCGGTTTACAAGGGAAGGGTGCCTAGGGACTTATAAACTACTAATCAATCCCATACTTAGTCAATGTGGGATCGTAACAACCACCACGTTCGCAACCGACGTCCACGGCGGTCCCGGCGCTCACACGGGCTGGCTGTGCGCTAGGTCTTTCCTAGTCCCGAACGAACACTGTCATGTCTGCACCACCCCCGTGCTGCACGATTGCCACCGTGCCAACATGGACTGCATACGTGAGGTGGCTCCGATACCATTTATTATGAACCCACTAGGTAGAAGTTACTCTTGAAAACTAACTTACAAGGGAATGGTGCCTAGGGGCTTATAAACTACCAATCAATCTCATACTTAGTCAATGTGGTATTGTAACATGTAGTGATTCAAGGAAGGCTTCATTTTGTATTGTGAATTCCTTGAACCGCGGGATTCTTTGTCCCGGAAACCCGGTGCCAATAAATAAATAAAGTCCTTGTGCAAGTTGTGACAAGTTTACTTCTTTTTGGGTACATCTGTTAGAAGTGGTTCTGTTTACAAACTAGGTTTTATAGGAAGTATTGCAGCAGTCAAGAATTTCAAATCGGGGAAATGATATCCAACCATGATATAAGACAAGAATGACACTTGTGAAGAAAATGAAATCTCCCTGTATTTGTAGCGTATGGCATGTTTTCATGTAAGGACAGGGAAAAGGTAGGGAAAAGGACTAAATTACTTGTGTCATATTGAATAGGCCTTTGCAGTAGATGATTTTTTAGGAGTACCAAAATAAGCAATGTGAGAACAAGTGTTTTGTTGCAAAGAGGTCATTTTTATATCCTCAAACTTGGCCATAGACCATTTTAACATTGTTGTTTGAGCATAAGAGAGAACGTGGGAATATTTGATACTTTTTTTACCTTAGTCTTAGGTATCTCATCATATATTAGGTCTGTGGTTCTGACCAAACAGGAATGTATTGAACATGGTTCATTTTGGGGCATCTCTGGCCTTATCGTAAGGTTCACATCTAAGCTTAAAGATGTCCATCATTCTTGAGTATTCTAAAGGCACCCAGGACATTAGCTTCTGACCGCATACTGCATACTGCATACTGCATGAGGATTGATTTCATTGGAGGATGAAACACATAAATATTTCTTGTTGAGAGATGAAGCCTAAACCATACTCCATCTAGCAGCTACCTTGTTCACGGTGTGGAATCCCATAAGGCTGAGAGTTCAAGGTGCTTTATGGATTGGAGCTCCTTTTTGCGACAGATGTTTTCCAGGTTCAATGGAAATAGAATGGTGCTGGGAGAAAAGTCGATCCCATTAAGGCAATTATAATTTCTAACTACTTTCATGCATGCTTCTTTTGTTAAAGGAGAGTGTAGGTGGCTAACTGATAAGGGAAAATTATCGAAAATAGTTAGCTATACGTAATGAATGTCACAAACATACCGAAAAGAAGATTCACCAGCAGACGTTAGGTATTGACCCACACCCAATTTCAATTGACAAGATCAAGGTTATGGATTACACAGAAGTAGTCAATCGTAGTATTGGTATGAGAGCCCGTGGGGGGACAGGGGTTGCATTTCTAAAGGAAGTGGGGATGCAATGGATTGTGCACTATATGCCATGTTTCATAAGCAATTGCTTCTGAGGTTGAGTTTTTTATCTGCATTATTCTCTCTGTCTTTACTTTTTATTGTCACTTTTCAAAGTACACATCCTTCTTTGTCTCTGTAATAGTTTATACGTGGGACTAAATTACCTTTCAAATAATATATACTAATACCTATAAAAATATAGCTCTATTCATGGGACTAAATCTGTGTTATCCATTGTACCTACTTGAGAAGAAGTGATTTTGAGAACATACAAGACTCACCTTGAAATTTCAATGAATTGAGTTCTGTTAAAGGTATCTCGTAGTGAATAAATTTAATCGGTTGGAATCTTTCTTTTCCTTCGTACTTTTTTATGTGTTAAACCCCTGAATTATGTATAATTTTAATCGTAAATACGCGTGCCAAGTCAGAGCACCAAGTAAGAATTAAGCATTTGTTCTTGTTCTATCATGTCTATTATTTTTATTTCACTGCTCTTATGATACGGTCTTAAAACATTGATACATATTTGGAATAGTTTTCTTAGCAAGTTCTCTCTCTCTCTCTCTCTCCAAATTGGCAGTGTATAGAGCAAAAGGAAAGTCTCTGAAGCATTTGCAAATGGCTGCAGCCGGTAACTCCGATTTGGAACCCATCCAACAACCTCAACTAACACCTGATAAGAATATGCCAGTGGCAGATGCGGATATCTCCAATCTGGAAGCCATTCAAAAACCTGAAGTTATATACCGCTGTAAGAAATGTCGGAGAATTGTTGCTGCACAGGAGAACTTAGTTCCTCACAATCGTGGCAAGGGAGAATCATGCTTCAAGTGGCAAAAGAGAAGCGGTGATGCCTGGAGAAAGAAAAAGGAACCTATTGAGTGCACTTCCATTTTTGTGGAGCCCATGAAGTGGATGGAAGCAGGTGAGTTTACACATTTTTCTCTTTTTGCCATATACGTTCCTTCATAAAATGCTAAAGCTTGGATTTTGAATTGGCCAGTGCAAGATGGTTATGTGGAAGAGAGACTTCACTGCATTGGCTGCAAAGCACGCTTGGGTTACTTCAACTGGGCAGGCATGCAGTGCAGCTGTGGAGCTTGGGTTAATCCTGCGTTTCAGCTGCACAAAAGCAGATTAGATGAGTGCCCTATATGAGGAGAGCGACTCTTATTGCTTTTAGTGTAGTCGGAAGTTCTAGTAATTATGCAAGCAAGAGAGTTTAAACTTTCTGTTTTATAGATGGTTGTAAATGGTTTATAGAAGTTGTTTTGTTATGGTTCCTAGAGAGTTTAAACTCTCTGTCTGGATGACTGATGTAGATGTTCAAAATGGGCCTACCCTTACTGAATGCTAGCCACTTGATTGGAATTATGCTGCAGCTGGTTATTAAGAACCTTTTATCAGATCTTCTCCATCTTAAATGAGTTGATGCCTTATAATATAGCCTAGTTATTACACAACAAACTTATGTGGCATTGCTCATAAAACTACTCTTTTTTTGTTTTTTTTATCTGTATTGGAAATATTTTGTTATTATATAGAAATTTTGCCTTTATGGTTTCTCTTGAATGTGTTTGCATCTCATGTACAGAAACATAAAGTTTCAAGAAATCGGTAGAAACTTGCTTTGGGATCCTAATGTCAGGCCCAGTAAGCCTATTATTGAGCTCAAATTTGAAAAAATGAGGATGTGCTGGTAGCCCTTCTGTGGTGGCCCCAATCACTCTAGAAGTGGTTGGACAGAGACAGAGGTGGCTCTGTTCGAGCTTATCCTTCTTCTTTTATTAATGAGAAATGATATTTGTAATTGTGAGTATACAAGTACTATACAGTCATTTTAAAAAATGTGAATAAATATGAAACCCACATGAAAAGAAATTAATTTTTAACAATGGATCCCACTCTTTTTCAAAATGACTGCACGACGTTTGCTCATTTCATGACTGTATGTAACATTACTCTTTATTTATTTATTTATTTTTTTATGTAGGAACTTCTCTAAGTCAGGGCATTTTGGACCCATCCTTGTAGAGTAAATTATGGTCCCGTGCACCATACCCTCGAAAGTTTCTCTATACGGAATTGGTTAAATCACTGGTTTTTTACTAAGAGGTGTGGCATCAAAGGATTGTTTGCACCCATGAAGTGTGAAATTTTAAACCTTGAAGAGAAAACCAAAACTGATCTTACCATGAGTTTGAGTTAATTGCAAAAAATTTCGACCCCTACGATTAAAATAACTAAAATTGGAAACATGTGAGCGTTTTCGACATTTTTTTATTGGAGTAAAGACTTAAATAGGCATATGGCTTGTGACAACAAACGTTTATACTCCAATTTAAAACTTTTCATTATATTTTCAACTTTATCATTTGAGTCATTCTTAGGCTGTGTTTACTTGTTAGAGTGACTCAACTCATTTCAAATCAATTATTGACGAGATTTACTATTTTTTTAATTCTCCATAAAAAAGTTAAAATTCATTTCAACTTACTTCATACATTTAAACACATATTAACTTATTTACATTCAAATACATTTCAATGTGATCTATAAAATATTACTATTCACAGATCAACTAAGATAATTTGAAATCACCTTAACATCTAAACGCAGTTATATACTGTTCAAATGACACATGGCACCCATTTGTTTTTAAATTTTGTTCGGCGATCATTTCAATTTAAGAATAAAAAATATTTTGGTATTAGTACGTTCCGGTGTAACGTTTCAAAATTACCTATGTGTAAACTGATCATTAATAAAAGAAATACATTTATCTATATGTAAATGTGTATCATTATTATTTGTGTGTATGTATGGGAGAATTGAAAATTTCTAAAATGAATATATATTAAAAACATTATAAAAAAATGTAGAGAAATTGATATTTAAAAGATCATATTAAAGAAATCACAAACTTTAGTTAAGACACAAGAAAAAAAAAGAGTGATAAATTATTAAAAATAATGAGCTTTAAAAAAAAGAATGAGGGAATATATTTAAAATTATAAAAAATTTAATTTATATAAATGTCTTTTAGATTTTAAAATTACATGAATAAAATCTAAATTTGAAATTTACAAAAATGTAATCCAGACTAAAGAAAATTACAAATTGGTCATTAAAATAATTCAAAACAGAATGTAATATAAATTTCGGCCGAAATTGAAACGAAACAAAGTGAGAATGTATATTACTCCAGAACGAAAAATTCGAACCAAAATGAAACAGAATTCAAAACTGTGGCTATCAAAAGATTCAAAATTAAAGGACTAATTTGTTAAAGCTACGTAGGCAATTTTGTTAATTATTTATTTTAATAATAATTTTATATAAAAAAACTTACATTATATCGTTATATAATTTAATTTAATTAAAAGGTCAGTTATAAAATTTGATTAGTTCAATATGAAAATATTTTAATAGATAAATCGAGAAGAAAAAATATTTACATCAACTTACTATTTATCACACATTTAATGTATTGAATTAAAAACATAAAAAAATTGAGTGCATGGTATCGAGAGAGTTTAGGTGATATATAGAACTACTCGAATTAGAATAAGCTGGTTTTTGGGTAAATTATTCTCGCCGACTCGCAGCGAAGCGTTTTTAAAGCTTTACGCTACTTCTCCACAGGAGGGTTTCAAACAGAGAGAAGAACTCCCGATCAAAGAATTCTTGTTAGATCCCAGGTTTTCGCTGCATCAAATACGGATGCACAATGTCCAGCGGCTCATGCGGCTGCACCAGTTGCCGCAGCAAGTCCCTCGTCCGCGACGACATCACGGGGAGCCTGGTATGTTCCGCTTGCGGCCTCGTCCAGGAATTCGACAACTTCGATGCCCAGCTCGGTGGCCTTAATGGCCCCCAAGGCACCTTCGTTCGCGTCGGCACCGCAGGTACGGGCACCCTTCACAATTACAAGGAAACGAAAGTCTACGCGGCCCAAACCCTAATCGAAAACATCACGTTTAGCTTAGGTTTGTCTAGTTCCAAATCCAACGACGTCAAAACAATGATTGCCACGATCACTGAGAACGAATTCGGCCAAGGCGATTGGTTCCCTATTCTAATCGGCGCTTGCGCCTATGTCGTGATGCGGAAAGATAACAAATTGTTACCGATTGCCGAGGTGGCGTCGATTATTGGTTGTGATATTTTCGAATTAGGTAGAATGGTTTCGCGTGTGGTCGATTTCTTGGACCTGAAAGGGCCCGAGGAGTTTCCGGAATTCGACATCGTGGCCTCTTTCGAGCGGACAGTGAGGAATAGCCCGAGGTTTACGGGAGTGGGAAGGGATAAGGTGGCAAGAATGCTCAAGCAGGGGATATTTCTCATTCAGTGTGCTGTGAAGTGGTTCTTAACGACAGGGCGGAGGCCGCTTCCAGTGGTGGCTGCAGTGCTGGTTCTCGTGGCAGAGTTGAATGGGGTGGATGTGCGGATTGATGATGTGGCCAAGGAGGTTCACGCCACGGTTTCAACGTGTAGGTTGAGGTATAGGGAACTTTTGGAGTCACTAGTGAAGGTGGCCCAAGTGTTGCCTTGGGGGAAGGATGTCACGCTCAAGAACGTGGTTAAGAATGCACCTTTTGTGATTCAATATATGGAGAGGAAATCAATGGAGAAGCCTGTTGAGACGAGGAAGACAAAGGGAGTAGAAGGTGTTGGGGTTGATTTGAGAGATGTGGTTAGCCAATGTTTAAGGAAAGATGTCGAATATGGGACTGATCTGAGAAGTGTGGAGAATGACTCTCAGTATTTTGAAGTTGAAAAGAATAGTGGATATGCTAGATCCAGGGATGATGATTTAGAGAGGATGAATATTTCGCATGAATGTTTGTCCCTGATGTACACGGAGTTTTTAAATGAGACGAGTCATACAAAGTCCATTGAAGGGGATGGTGAGGTTCAGAGAAAGAAAACGAGGAGAGGGTTCGAGCCTCCTCCGTGTAGGGATTGGTGGAATGGAAAATCAGAGCTGACCAAAAAGCTTTTACTCAAGCAAATATTGGAGAAAGATGTAGGTTTGGATGCTCTTCCCCCATCCTTTGTTAGTGGTTGCAGGGCTTATAAGAGGAGGAAAAAAAGAATTGATGCTGCTAAATGGAGAGTTAATAGAGTTTTGCATCCATCAAGAACTGATTTATTTGACAGCGGTGATATATACTCTTCGGAAGATGTAGATGATGGGAAGAGGAGAAAGCGAAGAAGAATATATGATATTGATTGGGAAGATTTTATTATTGAAACTCTCCTTCTGCATGGAGTGAACGAGGAGGAAATTGAGAAGGGGCATTACAATACCTTGCTCGACCTACATGTTTTTAACGGTGGAATTGTGCCACAGATTCCATCAAGGAAGGAATAGTAGTTGGAATGTACTTGCTCGCCTTTGCAACTTCGTGATCAAAGAGGTGGTTTTCAGCGGATCTTTTGTTCTAATTGCTGCTGCAGGAAGAAACTAAATACTTTTTGTAGTATTACATTTTGTAAATGCATATTCAGTTCCCCCCCCCCCCCCCCCCCGAGCTGTGTTGATATGTACACGTTCTCCCAATGTGTCCATTTTTGGGCTTGAAGATCCTTTTTTTTTTTTCTCGTTAAATTTCCTCCTTTTTTTTTTTTATCTCAAATATTTTTCCATCCTGTCGCATCTCTTTATCAACGATGTAACTATATGTTTTTGGACTGGACAACGGTAATATACTAATTTATGTGAGGGCTTTATTCCTTAGTCTTGTTTATTCTCTAACTCCCCCCTCTCTCCCCTTAGACAGCTACTTTTTCTTTGATAAGAAGTCATTTTATCAAGAAGAGGCAAATGCTTCAGTGCTAAGGAAGAAGAGGTACTCCTAGAACATAGATTAGTTATTCTGCTCAGGTCGCCATTGCTTAGAGCTTGAACTGGTACTTGGAGTGACTGTGACAGAGGCTTAGATGGAATGGATACTGATACTTCTCCTATTGTTGAACTGCTTCTGGAGTTTCAATTCTCAGAGATGCTCATGATTCTTTTGACTGCAGATGGCAATGTGCTCACAAAATAATTGTATGAATATCATTATCTATTAATTTAAATTTACAGTGATCTTTTGTTGTAAATCCTAGTTAGGTATTACTCATGTATACCTCCCGTGTACTTGTTTATGCCAATTATTATGAATAAAAGGAAAATTCTATATACCATACTATCATCTCACTTTTATCCCATTAAATAAAATGTATCACATTTATCACCATTAAATAATCATTTATTATATGCTTCTTTATCATCTAATGGTGATGGATGTGGCACATATTACTTTGTATGATCAAAATAGGATGAGTATATGGCATTACTCTGAATAAAACTTCTTAGATTACCATTCAGCAGTGACCCCTCATAATTTATCAATGTATTGTTTCATATATAGGCTCAATCATAGTCCAGTACTGAAGATTTTTCATGAAGTCAGAATTTATAAAGCAGATTGATAAATTGCTTGAGATGGCTACAGAACTGGAACTACAAGGTTTGTACCTCCATGCTTGCAAGATGAAATTCATTTACTAAATAGCTGTAAGATCATATGAAGATCAAGACTTGCATGAAAAGTCTGTAGTTCTATGTCATTAGAGTTTTTGTCCTTTGTCTCTAATTTACGTGGTTTTTGTTAAGAGTACTTGGAGTCCTAGTTAAGGTGGTAGAGTTTGAGTCCTAGTGTATGCAGTAGTCCTTTTTTAGGCAGAAAATTGAGTCCTAGTTTATCTAGTAGTCCTTGTTACTTACAAGCCAATTGGCATGGGCTAGTACCATCATTGTTTCTACTTTCTAGTGTCGCCCATCCCCTCATCTTCATGGTCTGTTTATATTCTTTTGACTACGTACCATTAATTCCCTGGTATAAAGCCATATAGGAGGAATAAATTATAAAATAACGATAAAAATACTTGAAATTTTTCTCTCTCTTTTTTTTTTTTTCCTTGGATTTGGAATCGAAACATATATACTATTTGTAAATAATCAGGGATAATTGAATATATAGGTCATATTCTTTTAATTAATGACTTTGTTAACGTTATTTCGTAATTTGTTTGTTGGTCCATTGTCTCAAAAGAAATAATGAATTTAGCACAAGCATGCGAGTTCAGGAATTGCCTCCTAAGGACCATTTATAACACCTGCATGTTACAGCAAGTTATATATATATATATATATACACGCATGTCTATAAATACAAGTATATTAAGCAAATTAACAAAGAAATGCCACGACTTCAATCCCCAAGAAGTAGTTTCTTGCAACACTGATGAGTGGGAGCAGCATCAAAAGATTTGAAGGATCCTGTTAAAAAACCCCCAAGCTATCTTCGGCTCTTTCTTATAAAAAGCCAATTTTGACCAGGCTAAAAGGTGATGAACATTTAAAAAAGGTCGACCAATCTCTTGGAATCAGCATCGCAGTTTCACGGTATATGTGTCTTATATATATATATATAATTCAATATATAGTAAGAAAAATGATATTTACAATTATGGATTGTGCAAGAGCCGAACATTCATTTTAAAAACAAAAATTCTACTCGCAATCGCCTGGGAAAACCCCCGAGGCATCACGTCCGACGTGGCAAATGCAACGACGTTGTTTCTCTTCTCTCGAAGACAGAAGGGGCTCTGGTGGACTCCATCCTCATTTGATCGGTGGAGTGCTGGAGAGTACACGAGAAGGATCAAGGAGTGGATGGAGCTCCAGAAAAGGATGAGGTTATACGAACTGGGATCTTTGCCGCCATTTCTGCTCGTGTTTGTAGGTAACATAGCTTCGGTTAATCACAAGTAGAACCAGCACGGACTTGGCGGCAACATCTTTCCAGGATTTTGCTGGGATTTACACCCGGGTCCGTGAGTCTCTTGCATTGGAGTGGGAAAGGAAAGCCCTAGGCTCGACTAGACATGAACCGGCCTTGCCCATTGGACGCCCTTTGCGCACCATACGATTTGTTGCAGACTCCTTTTTCTTTGGATTCTTAAAAAGTGCAGAAATTACATTGTTCTTTAGGATCAAAATCTAGGAGTATGCTCTCTCTGGCACCTGTTTAGTCGGAGGGCTAAAGGAAGAAGAAAGAATTGAAACCGTTCGTACGTCTTTTTTGCAAGGAGTTTTTTTGTTCTTGTAGATCATATACAGGATTCTAAATTCAAACCTAGCTGGCCTGGAGCTCAGAAAATATACCAAAATAAAACATAAATAAATCAAACACATCTCTCTCCAACTTTCAATGTTCTACCCAAACCACAGACGGAATCCTTCACAGAGCTCTCTAGTCTCACTGTCCAAAGAAGGAATTCTTTCGATTTCTTCCTTCCATTTTTCTCCTTTTGATTGGTTTTTTTTAAAGAAATATCAAATGACGTGGCAGCTGATGTCGCGGGGTTACCCACAGGTGGTCGTCTATAAAAGAGAGATTTATTATTAAAAAATTAATTTTTTCATGTAAATTTCATATTTACTTATTTTTTTTCTTTTCAAAATGAATGTGTAGTACTTACACACTGACTGCAAATATAATTTCTAAATAAGAAAAGAAGAGAGAGAGCTATACATGCAAGTTGGCCGTAGTTTAAAAAACAAAAAGCCCTACGACGTTTCCCTGTCATGCTAAAAAGTTCAAACCTAATAAGTAATGAAAAATGCTATGCGCCCCACTCGGATGTCCCGCTCCCACTTGACGTGGAATGCCACTTTGTAAGTGTTTAGAAATTAAAAATATAAAGTCAACTCCATCTCCATTTCGTCTTCAACCTTCTTCGTCTATAAGTAACTTAAGCCCATCAACAAGAGAAACCCATCCCACCAAGCACCAAGATATACCCAGAAATTAAAAAATAAAGCCGCCTCCATCTCCATTTTGTCTTCAACCTTCCTCGTCTTCAAGTAAATTAAATCCATCGCCAAGAGAAACCCATCCCACCAAGCACCAAGAGGAACCATAAATTAAAAAAATAAAACCACCTCCATCTCCATTTCGTCTTCAACCTTCTTCGTCTTCAAGTAAATTGAACTCATCAACAAAAGAAACCCATCCCACCAAGAGAAACCCATCCGAAAACCAGTTCATCTTCAAGTCAGAGAAACCCATCCCACCAAAGAGAAACCAGTTCGTTTTCAAGCCTCCATCCATCCCACGGCCAAAGAGACCCATTTCGAGAAACTCACCCTTCCCATCGCCTCCCCTTCAAGCCTCCATCCCAGTTCGAGAAACCCACCCTTTTAGTTGCAGATAATTGCAGATAATAATAAACTCAAGGTTTCAGACAAATGCAAAAACATTATTTTTGCAATTAAGGTAACTAGCTAGAATCATTCTTATAGACTTTATACCATTTGTTTTCAAAGATTACAAGTAGAGATACACTATTATTTAATATAATATGATAGGATGGGTGTAGTCGATCATCAGGTAAGAAAGGTTGAGTTAAAGAATGTTAACCAAATGATCACAAATATTCAGAAATCATTTCTCTCATTTTTCTCTCTTCCAGTTTTATTTTGTTCTTCTTTCTAAAACTATGCCCTATCTTCTTCATAGCTCCTTTTAGTTATTGGATAAATCTACTTTCAAATATTTTTAGATCCATAATTTCTAGTTTTACCCAAAAAAAAAAAAAAAAAAGAAGTTCCAATTCCAATTCTAGTTCCAATTCCAGTGTGGGATCAACAAAAAAATTCCTTTTGTTTTAACCCTGGATGCCGGTGGACGTCTGACGGATGAGTCGGAGGAAATGAAGACAGGCTTTTGTCGGGGGTTGGGGATTTTCGACTTCTGAAGAGGAAATGAGGAGCAAGGGAGGGTGGGGGATGTTGGGTGGGAGACACGACTTGCCATATATATATATATATATATATATATATATTTATAAAAAAATTATAAAACACATGGCATGTCACGTATAGCGGGAAGAGAAAACGGTATGTTTGAGCAGTAACTGTAGCACTATCCAATAAGTAATATCTACTCTAATAGCAATATAATCCTGAAGTCTCCATAAAAAAAAAAAAAAAAAAAAAACAAGTCAATCAATCTATTAAAGAATCGGTTTGAGTATTATATGATTTGCATAAAAAATGTAATGCATCTTTATGTTTCTATGCATTCCATAGTTTATACATGTATTAAAAATTAAGCATCTTGGATTCGGGCTTTCAATGAATGAGGAAAGGGTTTTGGCAAGATACCAATTACCAAACCCAAGGTTGAGTAAGATACAATTAGCAGATTAATGTTATCTCGGTTGTTGCATAATTTGATCACTAGTTAACATTATATTGATTAACAAGTTTTTCTTCTTCAACATCAATTGGATGAGTTTGAGATTGAGCTAATTGCTTTTTGTAATAAAGGGGCACCCATAGCGGGCATCCCTTTCCCTTTTCTTTGGGGTTATACTTAAATGGACTATTTACCCCTCCCTTTTGGATGACACACTTATAGCACAAACATAAATCTCTCTCTGAAAAAGAGTTTTTTCTAGTCTTAGCATTTAGGCTGTAAAACATGTGAGTGATGCTCTGGCTTTCTATCATATAGCACACTCCACCATTGACGGGATGATTTTGGATTAATAACGTCGATAGAAAATTCGTGGAAAAACTGCACTAGATTCAAGATATTTTCGACGAGATAATATCGCTTCTGCTGTGTATTCTAATATAGTATTTTTAACATTAGTATCAAAGCAATAAATCGATTGTTCCCGATTTAAATTTTTGTTCTATTATTTTTACCAAAATTCTTTTGAAATGTTTTGTGTATACTGGAATTTTCTTTATTCTTCCCGATTGCATGAGACTGCAAGGTCCTGACCATAATACCTTGAGAGGTGGTTCTTGTAAAGTTGGCTGCCTGGTAACTACCGAGCATCGTTAATGCAATCAGAGGATCATACACATGACCCTTTGAGGTGCTACGCCTTGGTGCAGCTACCATATGCAACACAACGACCACCTTGGTGCGTCTTGTATTGAAGTAACTGATTCTATGCCACCTTTTCACAAACAGAATGAGAGCACCCGGAAAAACACTGCAGCAAGCAATGGAGGACACCTACAGAGCCATCGTATTTTACATCAGCAGAACACCACATAGCAGAAGCACTACACAACCGAATGCAGCGCACTACACAACAGAATGCAAGTTCTAGAAACTAACAGCAGAGGAATTTGTTACCAGTCTCTACGGTGCTTTTGTAACCAGCTCAATTATTTTATTCTTTACATCTTGTATAAATACCGTATGCTATAGACAAAATAAATTCAATGAAAAACAAAGAGAATTCCAGCATATATCTCTTCTTTAACATGGTATCGAGAGCCTTCAGACCATAGTCTTTTTTTTTTTTTCCTGATCCATGGCATCTTCTTCCGAACCTCCTCCTCGCCCTCCTCCTCCTCCTTCTTCCCCTCCTCCCACTCCCACCTTATCCTCCTTCTCATAATTCCAACAGACCATAGTGGACGCCAAGGTCGAGGGAGAGGTCGATTTAATTCCAACTTTCGTGGTGGAAGAACCAACTCTTTCCATAATTCTACAAATCCTGCATCTCAATATACTGCCCAACGTCCTACATGTCAGGTTTGCAATAAATCTGGCCATTTCGCTCTTCAATGCCGATACAGGTTTGATCACTCTTATAAACTTGATGCTCCAAGATCTTTTTCTGCTAACTACACTGGCCCTGCATCATTTTCTGATTCATCCTGGTATCCGGACTCGGCAGATACGCATCATATCACAAATGACTTGAATAACTTGAATATTTCTTCTGAATAGTATAGTGGTGGTGATACAATACGGGTTGGAGATGGCAGTGGTCTTCCCATTCAACATTTTGGTGACTCTTCTTTCAAACCCGTGCCTTCTTCTTCTTCGTTTTCACTTCGTAATTTGTTACATGTCCCCTCCATCACTAAGAATTTAGTCTCTGTTCTTCAATTTTGTCATGATAATTCTTGCTATTTTGAGTTTCACTCCTCTCACTTTTCTGTAAAGGACAAACACATGGGGACTCTCCTCCTCACAGGGGCAACGCATAATGGTCTTTATGTCTTCCCTTCCATTGTCTCTTCATCTCCATCCACTCATCTTGGCGAAAGAACTACTATGGAACAATGGCATCGCAGGCTGGGGCATCCCTCTCTAGCACTGGTTTCATGTGTTCTGCACACAAGATGCTTGCATTTTTCTTCTAGCACTACAAGCTTTAAATGCCCTGAATGTCCTCTTGCTAAAAGTCATCAGTTGCCTTTTTGTAATAGTCAGGCCAAATATTCCACGCCCTTAGAACTTATTTGTGCTGACTTATAGGGCCCGACCCCCTATGTTTCACGACTTGGTTTTAAATACTATCTCTCTTTTGTTGATCATTATACTCAGTATACATGGTTCTTTCCACTCAAATTAAAATAAGATGTTACATAAATTTTCAATATCTTTTTGCCTTATCTTGAAAGATTGTTCAATTCTAAACTTCTAATTTTACAAACAAATGGTGGAGGAGAATTTAAACCATTAACTCCAATTTGTCAAAAATTAGGCATTACTCATCATCTCTCATGCCCTCACACGCACCAACAAAATGGCCTTGTTAAAAGAAAACACCGGCATATAGTTGAAACAGAGCTTGCTTTATTGGCCCATTCCTCTCTACCTTTCTCTTATTGGGCCAATGCTTTTGAAACTGCCGTTTATTTGATTAATCTTCTCCCCTCACCCACTCTAAAAAATAAAACACCACATTCTCTAGTTTATAATTCTGAACCAGATTATAAATTTTTGAAAGTGTTTGGATGTGAATGTTGGCCCAATTTCAGACCATATCTTTCAAATAAATTAAAATTATGTTCCCTTTCATGTCTTTTTCTGGGTTACAGTGCTTCGCATAAAGGCTATAAATGCCTTGACTTAGTCACAAACCGTTTATACATCTCTCGGGATGTCAGTTTTAATGAGGCTTCTTTTCCATTTTCAAAATCTCGACCCAATCAACCATCCTCTCCAGCCCAGTCAAAAACTGTGCATCTGCCTTTACTCTCTCCGTCTATCCTTGGGCCCGGTCCAAACTCAAATCCACACAACTCTATTTCTTCATCATCTACCTTGAGTCCTCAAGCATCCTCTGTTCTGCCGACACCAACTTCTTCAGCACAATCCTCTACCCCTATTCTTCATTCTCCTCCAATAAATTTACAGCCACCTCAGTATCCAATCATTACACGAGCACAAACAAATTCATCTAGACCCAGGCAGTTTACGGATGGAACCATTCCGTACTCCACTCGATTTTGTCTCACCTCGGCTTTGACTGTCCCAGAGGAACCTTCTAGTTATTCAACAGCTTCAAAATTTTCAGAATGAAGAGAAGCTATGGCCAAGGAATATGCTGCACTTCAACAAAACTGCACTTGGTCTCTTGTACCTCCAACACCCGTAGCTAACGTTCTCGGATGCAGGTGGGTATTTCGCACCAAAACAAACGCTGATGGCTCTTTTCAACGGAGGAAAGCTTGTCTTGTAGCTAAAGGGTATCATCAACAGCATGGATTAGACTACAATGAGACTTTTTCCCAAGTGGTGAAGCCTTCCACCATACGGCTTATTTTATCCATTGCAGTCACTCGGTCATGGCCTTTGCGCCAACTTGATATTGAAAATGCATTTTTGCATGGTTCATTACCTGATGATGTTTTCATGCAGCAACCTCAGGGATTTGTAGATCCACTACATCCCACATATGTGTGCAAATTGCACAAGGCTCTATATGGTTTAAAACAAGCACCCTGTGCTTGGTTTTTTCAACTTAGCTCATGGTTACTTTCATATGGTTTTACAGCTTCAAAGGCAGACCCTTCTTTGTTCATCTTGCAGCATTCTGATGTTACTCTCTATCTCTTAGTATACATGGATGACTTAGTTGTCACAGGCTCACACTCCTCAGCCATCAATCTTCTTCTTCGTGACTTAGGCTCTGCATTTCCAGTAAAAGATTTGGGTCAACTCTTTTTTTTTCTTGGACTGGAAGTCGACTACACAGCTGCAGGCCTTTTGCTCACTCAACGAAAATACATCAAGAGCTTGCTTCTTTGAAGTCAAATGATCAATGCAAAACCAGTTTCCTCTCCAATGGCAGCATCTCTCAAGTTATCAAAATTTGATTCTCCAGATTTTGATGATCCAACTCTCTACAGAAGTATAGTTGGTGGTTTGCAATATCTCTCTCTTACCAGGCCAGACATCTCCTTTGCAGTAAATAAAATCTGCCAATTCATGCATTCTCCAAAAAATTCTCACTGGAGTGCTGTTAAACGTGTCCTTAGGTATCTCAAAGCCACAATCAACTATGGCTTACTCTTTAAAAGGCAGTCCACTTTCACACTTCAGTCATACTCGGACTCTGATTGGGGAGGATGTCTTGACGATCGAAGATCCACTGGAGGATTCTGCATCTATCTTGAAAATCATCTCATCTCTTGGAGCTCGAAGAAACAACAAACTGTTGCACGATCAACAACCGAAGCCGAGTACAAGTCACTCGCATCATCAGCTGCTGAGACCATATGGCTTCAAACAGTTCTTAGAGAGCTCGGTATTTCTCTTTCTAAGGCTCCAATCTTGTGGTGTGACAACATTGGAGCCACATATTTGTCTGTCAATCCGATCTATCATTCCAAAACAAAACATATGGACATTGATTATCACTTTGTGAGGGATCGAGTTGCTGCCCGTGCACTACAAGTTCAATTTTGTAGCTCCAAAGAGCAAATTACAGATGTCCTAACAAAGCCACTAGTTGCAGAGAAATTTGCATTTTTTAGAGCGAGTCTCAACATGGTAGATACCCCCTTGAACTCGAGGGGGTGTATTGAAGTAACTGATTCTATGCCACCTTTTCACAAACAGAATGAGAGCACCCGGCAGAACACTGCAGCAAGCAATGGAGGACACCTACAGAGCCATCGTATTTTACATAAGCAGAACACCACATAGTAGAAGCACTACACAACCGAATGCAGCGCACTACACAACATAATGCAAGTTCTAGAAACTAACAGCAGATGAATTTGTTACTAGTCTCTACGGTGCTTTTATAACCAGCTCAATTATTTTATTCTTTACATCTTGTATAAATACCGTCTGCTATAGACAAAATAAATTCAATGAAAAACAGAGAGAATTCCAGCATATATCTCTTCTTTAACATCTTGCACCTGTCGGTGTTCTACACCTAGGTGCTACGTACACTGCAGCACTGCAGAAGGTAAAGCGTTGCTACTGAAGGTGAAGCAAAGATATCGAGTGCTGCATCTCCACGATGTGGTACGGTGCAGCTAGGGTCTTGCACGCAGTGCAACGCGCACCTTAGAGGGTGCAGCGAACGGTGCAGCAAGCAACCTCGACCAACATTGAGGAGTTGACGGGAAAAAGCTTCATGCTGCCACAAGGAGTAGCGTTAGATGATGAGAGCAGCGGTGAAGGCGTTGTGGCACCACTTGCCAGTGCCAAACAACCCGGTACACGGGGCTGCAGTGGTGCAGTGCTCGCCGCCATGCTGAAGACACGATGCATTGCACTGCGTTCAGAACAGGGATGCACGCACCATGGAAAGCAGCTCGCTCTACTACAAGAGGAGCTGTGCGCGCCTTGATAGACACTGTCCTCTGCTACGTGCAGAGCAGCGCGCACTATGGTGGTGCTTCTGCGAGCAGAAGAGCACGGCAACTCCACGGCTTTCCAACACGCGGGTGCAGCGCTGACTGGCAGGAAAATGCGGAGCTGACAAGGAGTAGCATCATAAGCCGCTGTTTGCCGTGGAGGGCAGAGCCCCGTGAATTGGATGAGAGGGTGGCATCGGCTGAATTTTTTTTCTGGTATATGAACAATAACCTATACGGGTGAAGAAGAAGGCACTGTGTGGGTTATTAGTGATGTATACGGGCTTGTTTTAAAATCACATTTGAGCCGGAAGCAATTTTTTATTTGGGCTGAAACGGTTTTGGGCAATTTTTAATCAGATTTGTTTTTTAATCTGATCCATATCTGTTCTGATTAAAAATCTGTAAGTACAGTATACTCCGTTTAAAAAATGACAATGAACTCAACTATTGGGCTAGAGTTTATCTGATTATTTATTTAAATCAGCATGTAATTGTGGCACAAATTATTTATTTAAAATTATTCTTTCCATGTGATTATGGTTATTGAATACATGTATACCATGATATTATGAGATAATTTTTGTCACATTTGTTAGGTATTTTATTTTACCTTATAAATTGCCTAGATTATTATTTTTTTGTGAATAATAATTATTGGATAAAATGTGATGACTTTTTGTACATGTACTATGATTACATGTAATTGTGTGCTTATTTTATCACTTGTATTTGTTAGGCTAATTTTAGAATATGTCTTTAAATTTTCTTTCAGAACATGATAAAGTAAAGGATTAAATAGCCCAAGTTTGATCAGTCCATGCTTATGATTGATTCAAACTGATTTCTTTAATTTAGAAAGAAATTGTTTTTGCATGTGACTAACTAGGTAGATTGCTTATCCTAGTAGGTGTATAGTTGAGATTGGTTTGGAATTAATCTCCTATACGAATAAATTTTCGCAAAAATTAAATTAGAAATTAATAATTAACCATTGAGGCACAATAGATGATTAAGACGCTTAGCGAATTTTTGATCTTACGACGTGTGTTAATTATTTTTATTCTGACTTAGATTGAGGTAGCAAATTTCTTAGATGTGTGTGTAATTAAATGTGCATAGGTTAGTAACTTTGAGATAATCGAGAATACAGCCTAGAGATTGTGTATGCGACTTAATTGTCGCATTAATCTCCTCCATTAGTAGTAGTTGGAAATGAATGAAAATTATTATAAGTGTCAGATAGTTTTAGACCATCATTATTATATAAACCTCTGAAAGGTCTAGAGTAAAATTAAAAGTACGCGTGAGACGTATACACTACAATTTTCATAGAAGTTGAAGGGATCAACTATCAGATAGAGTTAAACCATTTTTTTGCCTTTGAAAATCTTGTGGGTAATAACGGAACTTGCGTGTTATTTTTATAACGCAAAGATTAATTGCTTCTATATTTGACATTGACCATTATAATTTTAAAACAACTTAGATTAACTCACAAATAAGCACATACTCTCTAAAACTTGCTAGTATGTCTAGCAAGTATATAAGGACATTAAAATCTGAATGTCCAGGAGTGTTGAGGATATTCTTAATTGTCACATTTATTTTAAAGATTTATCAGTACACCTCTCTGTGGTATTAGCACTGATAATCTTACTCAAGTTTTATTTCTTTCTAGCAAGAATAAATAGGTTCTTGCAGATATATAAACTTAGGAGTACTACCTAAGAGTAATGTAATACCAAGCACTTTGGAGGTTTGCATGGTAACTGCGGCAAAAGTCTGAATTATTAGGTACAACTTCGTTTATTTTCACATATGAGATGAGTTGAGATAAAAATTGAAAGTTGAATAAAATATTGTTATAATATATTTTTTAAAATTATTTTTGTTTTGAGATTTGAAAAAGTTGAATTGTTTATTTTATTTTGTGTAAAAACTTGAAAAAGTTGTAATGATTAGATGAGAATGATTGTGAAAACAAATGAGGCTAATTAAGTCTAAAAATCTTGTTCGTGGTTGCACTGGTACAAGATAGGTTTTATGCTAAGATAATTTCTCGCAAAATCTTTTCTTTTTTCTCCTATAATGGAATTGAGAATATGAAAAATATTGAGTAAGTGAGAAATAGAAATATCGCTAGTTAGCTGCTAAAACGTCATATACTGCATTTATTGCACAATGGGACACTTTAACGTGATATTGGCGAAGTCTATACCTAATTTGACTTAAAACTCATTGCAAATAGTGGTGTTAGTTGGAATTCCTAGAGGTTTAGGAGTTGGATGATCACTTATTGATTCAGTGATATTATTTCTCGGGTAGAGAGATGGTATACTAAAATGTGTTGTGGAGGCATAAAATGATGGATGTGAAGCTTGAGAAACTGAATGTTTTCTTGCTAATGAGATCTCTCTTCTTTATTTAGAAGAGTCAAAGACAAAAGGTAATATGAGCATTTTCTATGTTAAAGTTCATGTACAAGCACATTGAGTAATAAAAATATCATTTCATCATATAAATGTGATTCTAAATTTTTTTTAAGGAAAATATATTTTTCAATTAAAATATATTTTTCAAAATCGTAATCATATGAATTATATGATGAGAACAATTACCTCGCAGTCTTAATTGTGACTTGTCGTCATTAGATCTAATATGGGGTTGCAATCTTAATTGTATTATGGTGCAACCCCATATTATGGGGTTGTCGTCATTTCATCATAGAGTTATAAATGAATTATGGTGCAAAACAGTTGCACATCACATTTGAGTTGATCTAATATGGGGTTGCAGTCTTAATTGTGACTTGTCGTCATTAGATCAAGTTCATTCGCCATTAAAAAAGGCTAAGTGATTTTTGTGCAGACATGAATTCTATTAAAAATCTAGAGGATCTAAGCTAGATCATTTTTTGGTTGAGTCAAGAAAATTACTAGTATTTTAAGCAAGTTTGGAGTATTTTGGATTTTTGTAACACTTGTTTTTTTGGAAAGAATGTTTCATTCCAGATTACCTTAGCCTTAAATATCCTTAATATGTTCATAAAATTTTATAAAATGTCGCCGAAAATAGTGTGAGTATACCGTTGAGTGATGGTGTACTACTAGTGAAAGTGACTCTCAAAATTCATAGAATAATAAGATCCTCATAAATAGAGTGGAAGCTATATATCAATATTATTTCGTCGTTTAGAGACTAGAAGATAATATTTGTAATATGCCTCTGCTAAAGGTATTGAATTCATATAGTAGGAATCCCAACATAGAATTTTAGATTCACTTCACTTATATGATCCAACTTGGAGTTCATGTTGATCTGATTGACAAAAAAAAGTGGAGTTGATAGAGGTATAAATCCATCTCTTGACATTAGTTGAGTTGCCTTTAAATAACCAATGATCACAGATTAACAAAGGAAAAGTTGAGTTGCCTTTTGTGATGTTTAGGCATGAAATACTTTGAGCGCATGATTGTTGCTTGTACTATTTTGATACAGAAAGTGAATGAATATTGCTAGTACTGTTTTCGTGCGACCTAAACAAACTATCTATTTAAAGATATTCAATATACCTCGTCGTTATTATTAACGACCTATTGAATTAAATGGGTTCTTTGAACACTATTTACAGTCCTAGAAAAGTATTTTTTAAGAGAGTTAATGCTGATGACAATCTGGATGTCTTAGATTATTAATTGTCGCCTAATGAATGATTTTCCATGTACATGGGTTTATGAAAAATAGCTCAGCCTTCATATCTTGTTCGATAGATAATTAATGACATGGAAAATACCAAAGAATCTAGTCTTGCCTAGACTATTTGGTGTTTCCATTATAGTTTACTCATGGGTTTTAGAGGTTAAGATCTTGTTAAGGGGTAAATATGTCTTACTTGGTAAAATGAGTTTGTGATGGGATTTAGACAAGTCATTAAAAGTAATGGCTAGATTGTTGTGATTGTCTTTGGGGGCAAAGATTCTAATCGTTATATCCTTAATGAAAAAAATAAAGGTTGGTATCCCACATGCTATTGTTAAGTACAAGAGATTCATATGAAACCCTAAAGTCGCAAACTGAGTTTATTGAATGACATTTATGGTCACCTTGTAGATTCTTAGAAGTCGTAGTTGGACTTTTTGACTAAAATCTAAGGTTTATATTGTGAGTTTGACCTTAAATGAGATTCACGATGAGTCATCGCTGACTTTATGGTTGTGCAAAATTCTTTTATATATAAAAAGTAGGGCCTCTTGGTAAGCGCATGTTTTGAAAAGTTACTACACATGGAAATGCACATAAGGAGAAATGGTCCTAAAACATCACTTGAGAGTTGTGATTTGATTATTTTTAGTTGACCATGTGATTTCTCTCCCTCATGGTATTGCTTGTCGTGCATATGATACTGATGTATTCTATGATCATGTGGCGGACTAGAAACATTTTTAGTAAGCACACACATTCACTATAAATTTAGAAGTTATGGTGAAAAAGGTATATCGACAGATATAGATCTACT
This sequence comes from Juglans mandshurica, assembly GCA_022457165.1. Lineage (NCBI taxonomy): Eukaryota > Viridiplantae > Streptophyta > Magnoliopsida > Fagales > Juglandaceae > Juglans > Juglans mandshurica. The sequence goes on from CM039627.1 coordinate 5,427,541, forward strand.
TACTCACACGAGCGATCGCTTTTTATGCTACGAAGGGGTAGCGAGTAAAGATGAGACAATGTGTCACTCAGTACTTGTCCAAAGATGGATAAATTGTAAGACACAAAATATATGTTGCCTTAGTGGGAGCTAAAATGAGGTCCATCATATTTAAAAAGATCATGCATAGTTACTCACAATCCATGTAGCATGTGGTTTAGCTAGATTCGAGATTCTCTTTGGCGCTTCAGATAACGAGCAAATGGAGGGGCTCAGGTTAGGCTCCGAGATAGTGACTAGACTAAGATTTGTACGGTGTATTGAGATTATATATACACTCTTTCTTTGGAAATAGAACTCCATTGTAGCATATATTTCATACTACATGTGTTTTTGAGACAAGCAGTAGAGGTTAGTAAATGGATCCCTACTTCCTCACTGTGTAAGTCCTATAAGTCATAATTGATAACCTTAATTTATTTATGCCCTTAGGAGGCATTTGACTATGTCACAAGGTTGATGTTTAGTGTTTGCTACTTTGACATGTTATCTATAACTATGAATGATGCGGTCTAAAAAGACATTGTTAGGAAAACGACTGGACTGAAATTGAATGACATGAGAGTGAATGAAAGACTATTTGGTAACACATCAATAATGGTGTGTACTCACTGCTAGCAAGTTATGTTGCTTCTTGGAAGTTGTGATATAGTTGTGAGTACATCATGTTTTTAGAGATTAAGCATTGCTTTGAGTCATTCAGACTCAAGAGAGATTAAGGATGCTCAGTTTGATGTAACAAAATGAGTCGGGGTATAACGAGACACTTTTAGGGATGTTGCTATGTTGGTATTCTCTTAGAGAGATTTGGTATAATACTCCCATTTTTTCTTTTACAGGTGTTCTCGATGGTTGCACAATCTATTTGCCAATATAAACAAGATTTATAACATATTGAAAGATGCAGACCTAGGCTTTTGACCACTATATACAAATGAGAGATCTAAAAAATGGGCACTCATAGTGGACACTCCTTTCCTTTCTCTTGGGGGTTATAAAGTGGCTATCAAACTACTTCATGAGCCTTGATGGCTGGCCCTTAATGGCTAGCCGGGGGTTACACGAGGGGTTATTATATAGTCTCTCCCTCATTTGGATGAGGCACTTATAGCGCAAACAGAAATCTCTCTCTAAAAAAGAGTTCTCTCTAGTCCCGATATTTAGGCTGTGAAACATGTGATCAGTGATGCTCTGACTTTCTACCATGTAGCACACTTCACTATTGATGGGATGATTTTAGATGAACAACAACAATGAAAAATCTGTGGAACAATTGCACTAGATCCAAGATATTTTCGATGAGATAATATATTCTGATCTAGTATTTCTAAAACTTTTGTACAAGATCTTTGTCTTGAGTTGAGTCATTGCAAGTGTACGTACTTCGACACAATCTTCTTCGCATTGAAATATGCAACTGAGTAATTATTTTTGCAAGTCTAGCTAGAACATGCAAGCGGGATTGATCTTCTTTATTATTTATTTATTATTATTATTATTATGGGTTTCTTTCTTTCAAATGGCGGGGCTTGTATCCCATAAATTGGTATCTAGCATACTCTACGCAGTTTACCCCTAAATGTTTGTATTATGTCAGTCAATAAGACTACTTGAAATAGGTTTTTCGATTCTAATTGCTCGTCATTTTTGTTCATGTTAAGATGGTTATTTGAATTTGTCTTGCAACCAACTCCATCTGCTCTTTGTTTCCCACCCAACCAACATTAGGTCGAAGAGAGTTGACACCCCTCGATCTGCCTTAATTTCTAGGAAGGAGGGACGTTGATAACGACGACAGACAAATAGAATTACTTGCTTCCTTCGTTATTATCTGTATTAATGTACTCTGTGTACGTACGTACACTGAGTTGGCTTTAAAAATGATAAATGTTTTTTTTTCACTAATGCTTGTCAATACATTAATTGCAATTAATAGTGCTTAATTAATTTAACTCATCATGTAAGCTTGAACTTGTAGATCATCGATCTTGAAAACACATTAACACACCCACCATATATATATAAGCTGATCTCGAGATAAAGATCGATGCTCTAAATTTTTTTTATTCATATATTGTGTGATCTATTTTTTTAAAATTATAAAAAAATAATTTTTTGCGTAGAAAATTACAGAGAATCTATGTTCAAGTTACGGTACTTTGTCAACTACCATGAAAATTCCCTCGTTTTGTAGGTATTATCAATAGAGCGTTGTTAGGTCATCCCGGCCAGCTTGGCCGCAGACTATTCATGCATTAATTAATTAACAAAGTCAATTGTTGATTTTGTTTTGTTTTTTTATTTTTTATTTTTTTTAAATCTGTTTGCAAGTATGGCATCACTCCATGTAATTAAATTTGTTAGCGTCTATTTTTAAACGTAGTAGGATTCGATGCTTACTTGTTGACCTAATTATCTTATGTACGTAAGTTTGACCTATATTGTGTGGAACATTTTGGCTGTGTTTGGTTATTACTATTTGTTATTATTCATAAACAATTTACTATTATTTGTAATTTTTTTTTTATTATTCACAGAATATCTGTAATAATTCAATATCCAAACGCAACGACCTAGCGGGGGTGATGAGATTGAAACTCTGTCAAGACCAAAAAAAAACAATGACCTTTATAAACATTTATGAATTAATAATGCTATCTCAAGATCATGATCACCAATCGGATGGCCTGTGAGCTGTCTGTGACCACGATGAATTAAACTTGTCAGTGATGACGATGGACAACGAAAATGATGATCATAACAAAGATGACGATGAATGCTCGTATTTAAAAATAGATGCAATTTTTTATTCCATTAAATTTGACCATTAGAATCGAGTATTCGATAAATGTTTTTTTTTTAAATTTGTGAGAGTATCTTTCTAGCTAGCTGGCCTCTATTCTAGCGTATTATAAGCAGTGCACTTGCTATGCACTTTCCAAAGTGTCTCCACGAAAGTTTTGTGGGCTCGAAGTCAAGTTGGAGAAAAGAATAAAAAAGATAAAAAAAATCATGTGGGCACTGCCCGCCCAGTAAAATATTCCTTCTTATCCCTGTTTCCTCGCAAGGATTAGGGAAAGATGCGTTCTTCTGCAATCTATATATTGACTGCAATCTCATGTATTTCTCTTCATCTTCAGAGTCTCGTATAGTTCAGGAACTAATTAGCTAGGCCTAGCGCGCGCTTTCTGAACTCTCAACATCATGTCGGTGAGAATTTTCTCTTCATTAGTCTGATCTTTTCTTTTCAGTTGTTGGTCTAGCACTTTTTCTGTGTATAATGCGATGTCTTTTTGTATATTTTTGTCCATCACAAGTGATATTATATCTAAACTTTTCATGCACGTAAAAATCTCAGTACTGTACGTCTTCATCAGATCATCATGCAGCATGGTAACACTTTGGTTTCGCTAAGTATTAAACCTACATATGCAGCTGCAAGCTAGGCATGCATGCATCATGTCAATTAAGCTTTAAAGATCCTTACATTAATATTATAAATCTAAGTCATGAGCCGAGATTCCATATCTTGTTCCCCGTCATTGTCAATTATTAGAGAAACCATGCATCCCTTTCTCGATCGTCCATTGTTATATTCTTGCTGCAGCCTGCTGGATGATGATCAGTGGGGATTTTCCCATATTCATCCCGGCAGAAATTAAAGATATATAAACGCATGCAAGTGTGTATATATATATATATATATATATATATATATATATATATATATATATATATAAGCTGTTATATTTATATAAATGAAAATATACAATACTTAATTTTGAACAATAAATTGTGCGAGATATGTTGGCTGGGTGAGGGTCGGCTAGAGTACCGATGGGGAGACTTTTCGCAGTTCTTGTGCGTCGACCCTGCACACAAGGGAAGAAACCGATCTCGTCCTCCCCACTATGTTATGGGGAATGTTCCGCCAAAAAAATCCTTTCAATCGAATAAAACTAGTTTTTTACCCAAATCGGTTAACTCCCATGGAATATTCACAAGTATATACAAAAAGCAAGGGCAAGTATATAATATATGTCCATAACAACATATAACAAATATATATGTTGATTTCCTTCCGTGCATGGTAGCCAAAACTCAATTTTGGTTAGCGTCCCTCAGCATGAAAAAGACGTCTAGTTCTTCCCTAGCAATATAAGTGGTCCCTCGATCTGAAAGTTGCACGCATCTAATTAACTAAGCTTCGTTAAGTTTCTGGTTATGATGGTTGGGTTCTGCATGCATGCCTCCTGCGTTTATACGAGGCCCACACATTTGCTGTAAAGTTCTTTAGCTAAATGACATGGTTTTCTTTTTCTCAGATAGTGGAGATGATAGTTCACATGGACTGTGCCGGTTGCGAAAGCAAGATAAAGAAAGCTCTCCGGAAACTTGATGGTACTTGCAATATTATCCGACCCCCTCTTTTTTCAATTAATCTCTCTTTGTCTTGATATTAGATAGTACCATCATAGGATGAACAACTTTCGCATACTTCTTTTAAAAAAATAAAATCTATTATTAAAAAATAATATTTTTATATGAATTTCAAATTTATTTTTTCTTTTCAAAAGAGTTCTCGTAGCAAGCGGTAGTAAACTACTAAACTTTTCTTATATATACTAATTTCTTTGTCGAAAAGTCAGAATGCTAATTGCACGCCGGTCTATTTAATATTAATTGTTCGCAGCTTACGTATCATGTGAGAACAGGCATATATATATAAATATATATAGCACCTTTTTCTTGGTAGAAAAATAATTAATATCATATATATCTACTACAAATTTTATATATGATCATGATACTAATTAAGTGTAACATTTAGTCCAAATATAAGGGATTTTTTCTTTTTTTTTAGAAGAGGATGATATCCCAATTTTATTGATTGTTCTCGTTTGTGACGGAAGAAAATCGTGATGACAACCAGTCACCTAGGGGATACAAGTTATTATGGAAAAACCGTGGTACCCCAAATATAAGGGATATATGTGTTATGAAATTGACATTAAACTAATACAAATCCAATTGATGAAGATGAAGATCTTTATTCAAGAACGAAGCTAGAAGTAAATATATATATATATATATATATATATATGTATATATATTCAATCTTGTTTGGGCCCCTCGTCCCTGATTCCACTCCTTATCCTGGTATTGTACCTAGTTAATTTGGGGTAGAAAATGACATTCTCAATCCTCGATGAACTTCTTTATAAAATCCTCGAATATCCCCCTAATCAGGGTTTATATAACATCGACTATGACTCCACATGAAGTAGGGCAAGCTATTGCCAATTCGAACTTTCAATGCCATGAGTAACAGTACACTAATCTTCCTTATTTATCATCATTTCTAATCTTAACAAATTAATAAATGATCATGTGCATATATTGCAGGAGTAAATGAAGTTGATATAGACTTGACCATGCAAAAAGTGACGGTAATGGGATGGGTAGAGCAAGAGAAAGTCTTAAAGACAGTGAGAAAGATGGGGCGGAAAGCCGATCTATGGCCATATCCTCAAGACCCAGAATACTACAACATTATGCGCCAGTATAATTACCATCATCAGCATCATGATTTTCATGACCAGAATCAATCACTGACCTATTATGTATCTTTGCCTGACTCTTCCTACAATGACTATATACATGGCCATAGTAGTACTACCGCTCAATTAGGCTATGGTTCTTACGATGATCAGCATCATCATGAGTCGCTGTCCAGTTCTTACGATGATCAGCAGCCACCGTATTCAACTATGTATCGTGAACAGAATGATTGGCAGGCCACCGCCATATTCAATGATGAAAACCCTCATGCTTGTTCTATAATGTGATGCATGCATGGCATATATTCTCATGGGTTTTCAATGCTTTCGAGGGAATTAAGAAAGAGTATTGCCAAATATTCAATCCTGTCTTGCGTATGTAATTGGGATGCATGGGTTTTTTATTGCTTGCAATGTTTAAATTACTTCTTTTCCTTTGGGAATTGGTAGTACTTAAAAATAAATAGCATGCATGTAAAAAGAGTTCAATGTAAAACAGTGATGACTGGTGTACGTTCTTGTTCTCGAGTGAATCTCTCTTGCGAGGCTGTATATGTCAGATAAACTGTGATGAGAAAATAAAAGTACCGAAATAAAAGGAAAGAAAATATCAGCAATTATAACAGCATTCGGTACCCTAAACTATTGTTATTTCTAAAATTTGGGAAGAAAATTTGGTGGAAACTGAAAAAGCCCCTCCCATCCCATTCCCTAAATTAGGGATTTCATTTAGGAGAGCGCTAAAATGGTTCCCCACTGTACATCCCCAATCACCTATCCCCTTTATTTCCTTATGTTGATCCCGCGTGTTCCCCTCTCTCCACTCTCGATTGCCCTCATTCGTGGAGGCCCTCTCTCTCACCATTTACCACCATTGACGGTGGCTTCTCTTCATCGGCCAGAATATATGTAAGTTATCTCTTCTCTCTCGCATATTCCCTCTTCTTCTCTCCATGGTTGGACTCTGTCCTATCTCGCACAAATTGGAATGTAAACACTCCCTTCCAGTAGGCTAGGAGTGTCACGTCTTTTTTATAAAATAAATCTGGTAAGAGATCTCATATTTAATAAATGAACTGTAGCATTTATTTTGTAGAAAAATGTCTAAATAAAATGTCTAAGAAAAGTCTTCCAAAAGTATTAAATGAATAACTGAATAAAATTTAATGACCTAAAGAGAAAAAGATTTTATTCTTGAAAGTATGAAACTAAATTAACTGCTCCTTCTAATCCTGACCTGCCTGCCCGTGATCATCATCCTCACCTGGGTGGTTCAAAACATGAAAATAAACTAAAATGAGTCGAAGACTCAGTAAGAAATCCATCACAACGTAAACGTAATAAACATAAGATTTTCATAAAAGTTTTCATACTGAGAGCTTAAAATTCAAATCCGAATCTACCATTGGTGAATATTGTGGAATTGCACATTTGGACTTGTTGGTTACATGTGTTTGTTGGTTTAAGCAAATTAATATTACCTTGCTATTAATTGATTTGGTGGCATCTTTGCTATCGTTCCCATGGACTGAGTTGTTGTTGGTTTGAATTACCTAGATTGGACTAAATGAGCTACTTTCTATTTTTACGTTCTTATTCATTTTGCATTATGCTTAGTATTGGATTTTCCTTCTCTAACCCCTCGGTTGTGAATTGCTTTGTGCTGTTGGGACCTTTGCAGTGTTTGGTACTGATGAATAATTATTTCTCATGGGGGGAGGCCTGCATGTCTACTGTTAGGCTGTGATGATGGTGTTAGTGAGGGTTAATTCATAAGTGTTAGTGGGTCCCTATCGATATGGCGGGGTAATCCTCACCCGGATGGCCATATTGCAGTTTGTGATAGTTTTCATAAAAGGCAACTGAGGTTTGGGTAAGGTTTTGCAGCCATTTGATGTTGAGCTCCAGTCTCACACATGATGTAAATTCTGTAAATCATTCTGAGCCACATTTAAAACACACAAATGTTTAGAGAAGCGAATGAGAATGCTCTTATTTTCTATTTTGCAAACTGATTTTGTTATTGGATTTAAGTTCTCTCACCCCTCGACTGTGATGATGAGAAAATCCTCATTGGGACATTTGACACTTTGGCACACATTTCCATGGCATGGTAACCAGAATGACCAATAAATAGTGGCGACCGGTTGTTGTAGTCATGTGAGGGAGGGTGCCAAGTGTGGTCATATGTTACCATAGGATTCCTGAGCCGTCTACCAAAATCATTTGCAAATATTGTTCTTAATTTTCTAACATGTGTATCACATTTCTGTGCCTATAACTTTTTAGCAATGGATTCACAAGAGTATAGAAATATGTTCTTCACCAGCCTCCTGACTCAGGAGCCTGAAATTGACCACATTTATGGTGGTCAAGGTGAACAATCTCCCGTGACTTTGAATGACTCTCCACCCCTACCCTAAGTAGAGCCTCCCTCCCAAAGAAAATCAGCCAGGGGTACAAACTTCACCCCCGAAGAAGACAATGTCTCTACATGGCTGAATAGTACCATTGATGTCATCTAGGGAACGGACCAAAACATGCCCAACTTTGAGAAAAAATTAGTCAATACTTCAATGATTATAAAGAAAGTACAAATGAGCGGAGTGTTGGGTCCTTAATACACAATAGGCTGTCATTCAAAAGGCGACGAACAGATTTTGTGTTAAGCTCGTCCAAGTTGAAGGGTTGAATTAAAGTGGCATGATTGATCAACACAAGGTATAAACATCTACTTTTATATTATTGTTGCACTTATTTATGATATTTATGCGTTATGTTTCCTTTATCTCAAATGGGTGGTTAATTATTTGATTTTATGCTTGAATTAGAAGTTTGAAAGAGCGAATATCATGTATCAATCGCTTGAGAGAATATCCTTTCAGTGTGAGTATTGTTGGCAGCTGTTGAAGGACCAACCGAAATGGATTCAACGTTACACAAAGAACGCGATGAAGGTAAGGTCGACGTTGTCCCTGACATATTCATGTACCTCAATAGTTGCACCTGATTCACCTATGGATTCAGTTGGTGGTACAGACGGAATGTTGTGAATAATAATGTCATTGAATTGGATAGACCAATGGGAAGAAAAGCTAAGAAAGGAAAACGTAATGCTCAAGGCAGGCCATCAGATGAGCTTGTGGAGCTGAGCAAACGTAAGTATACTCTCCTGGAGGAGTCACGTGCTCAGGAGAAATAATTTTTTCGACTCAAGGCCGAGAAGATGGCATACGATTGAGAAATGGAGGGAAATAAAATTAAACAAGAGGACGAGAGATTGAGGTTGGAGGCGGAGAAACTGGAAATCGTCCAGTGGGAGAGAGAAGAGCGAATAATGACCATCGATGTGATTACGTTGCCTGGAGTTCAACGGGTATATTTCTAGCAACTTCAAAGGGAGATCTTGGCGAGACGCAATGCATCAAAAAATTGATTTTGATTTTTTTTGTAACATTTTTTATTCAGTATTTGGACATTTGTATAACTTGTTTGGCACATTAGTATAACTTGCTTGAGTGTTGAAACTGATTTTGAGGGTTATTGTTAAATATTTGGCACGTTTTTGTATTTTATAATTTGTACGTTAGCAAGTATTTATTGAGACAGCTTAAAAATGTGGTAGTTGAATTTGAGTCTAACATGGATAGATGTAGCTTGATTACTTTCGACATTACAAATGTTTAAACTATTATAAATAATGAAAATATTACAATAACAATCAACACATTCTTGAAGAAAACATATTTTTTGGAATGGAAATTGTGAAAACAGGAATACAAAGTCGCTACTAATGAGAAGATAGAGAATCCAATAGAAAATTCTCATCTATTGTTGGGAATAAATCAGCTATTGATGTTCAATTAAATCTGCTTGTAACTGATGATGTACCGAGCTGTCTCTAATTTCATGATGGCGCTAAATGAAATTGATAAATTTGTTTGTTAGATTGCGCGACAGCTATGGAATAACATCATTAACTTGATCATACTCCATGTTCGGACCCTGACTATCATCACGCTTGTCCTCAATGATCATGTTATGTAGAATAACACATGCTTTCATTATATTTGTTAGCTCATTGACTTTAAAAATTTGGCAACGAACGATTGCAAATCGTTGTTGAAGTACCCTGAATGCACGCTCGACATATTTTCTTGCGAATTCTTGTGCTGAGGCAAAATTTTTCTTCTTATTCCCTTGGAGTGATGGAATCATCTTCACAAACGTTGACCACTTGAGATAAACTCCATCCACAAGGTAGTACCCCATAGTGTAGTCGTTGCCATTGATTATGTAATTGACTGGAGGAGCACGCCCTTGGCCAAGTTCTGTGAAAATAAAATATCTCTTTAGCACATTAATATTGTTATGTGAACCGGGCATACCAAAAAATGTATGCCATATCCAAAGATCATATGAAACAACTGCTTCAAAAATAATAGTTGATTCACGAATATTGCTGGAGTACATACCTTTCCACGTAGCAGGACAATTTTTTCACTTCCAATGCATGCAATCAATGCTTCCCAACATTCCTGAGAATTTCTATTGTTCACCAACCGCAAGCAATCGCATTGGCATTTGGAGACTGCAAATATTCATCAGAAAAAAACAATTACAATTGTCTTGTAGAATTTTTTGATGCTCTCCATTGCGATGCTTTCTCTAATACGTATGTATTTATCTATAAAATATCCAGTAACCTTATACGCCAGCATTCTAAGTGTTGTGGTTATCTTTTTGCATAGAAGATAAACCGAGTCTTTTTGTATTATCTCTTCTTTGGACGAAGTATGGCTCATAAGCCTCTATCTCATTTAGAATATGGAGAAATAGGGGATGACTCATCCAAAATCTCTTTCGAAATATATTCGAGGGATATACTGGATTTTCTGCGAAATAGTCGCGGAAAAGGCACTTGTGCCCTTGAATATGATTACGCCGAATAAACTTACGACGTTGGCGATTGCCACGATGCCTCGATGACTCTCCATCAGCCTCAACATTAAGAACAACATCCAACTCACATTCAGCGGACAAGTATGTGAGCAATTTGTGAAAGAATGAACGAGTCATTTGATGAAGGGAGTTGGAAATGAGGGGGAATGTTGAATTCTGGTCCTTAGATCAAATGAGACTTGGGTTTCTAAGAATGTGAATGCAAGCATAAAGCATATTTATAGAGAAAAAAGTTACCGCTACATATAGGATAAAAAATATTACCGTTGGAGAAAAGACAAAAAAAAGTTACCGTTGGAGAAAAGACAAACAATGTTACCGTTGGAGCCATAAATTCAAAATGTTACCATTGTACTATTTTACAAAAAATTTTATCATCAATACGCAGATAGGTATCACCGTTAGAGAAACTGAAAAAAATATTACCATTATATGAAATGAAAAAAATGTTACCGTTAGACAAGTGCAAATCAAATATTACTCAAGTATATGCAGACAAAATTATATTAAAAAACACCATCACGTTGGAAAATGCACATATTAAAAAAATTATTATTTTTCATACCGATGTTGGATTGAAAAATAATACTGTATCCAAAAAAAAAATCGTATAAGTATTTATAAAATTATTAGAATATGACCCATATTTGAAAAGAAGAAAATTAAATAAAAGAGTTAGTGGTTAAGAATGGAATTGGAATAATGAGAAAAAAAGTAATAAATAAATAATAGAAAAATATTATTTTAATAGAATAGAGAAAAGATAGAGAATGAGATGTAGAAGATTTTTTGAAGATGAGTAAAATTTAGGATAAAATTATAGGGAGTGTCCTTTTTAACTAAAATTTAGGGAACCGGATGAGAATGCTCTAGTGTAGTTTGATTGTAGAAACCTTTATAAAACCAATATTTATCACAATCATTTTTATTTCAAGTTGTCATTAAGTGTGAGCAATTGAAGAGTAAGCTAGGCGCCTCCCTTCCCCTCTTTATCTCTCTCTTAAAAAATTAAGGGCTCTTGATTTTTATCGGAGGGGGTGAGATTTCTTTTGCGTTCTTCAAGGTCGAAAAAGATAAATCTACAGCTTTTCAGCAACTCCCAAGAGACACGCACGGCATAAACAGATTCATAGGTCAAAAACTGTTATGAGGAAAGTGGTAGTTTTGTGAAAATCACCACATGTGGTTCTCACGCACCGCCCACATCTGTGCATGGTCCTCACGTGCCATCCCTTTCGGCAGCCATTCTTGACACACGCGCTAGATCACTAAACTTGCCAACACCAAATCTTTCAAATTTGACATTATGGCTAAAAAGAGACAAGTATGTTGGCTCCACTGGCCGTCATGATTCCGAAGTCTACCGGAGTTGGTCCAAACTGTAATCCGTCATTTTTCACATTTATCTTACTTTTTCCATTTTTAGTTTCCTTATTATAAATTAAAATATAAAAAAAAAAATCGTTTCTCGGATGTTTATCTGTAGAGGTTGAGTCATTTCTTTTTATGAAATGTGATGTTGAGTCTCTATTTAGATAGAAATTGTTGTCTCTTATGTGTTTATCATAAATTATTTTTTTATCCTTAATTACGTTGACGTGGAATAATCATTAGTCAATATTGATGATGTTAATTTATTGGAGAGGAATGGGGATGACTTTTCTAGGCCTGGAAACGTGACTTTATTGCAAGATGACTTTACCATATAACGTATTTATTATATCTATAATTATCAGCCTATGAACAGCCCTTTTTATTGTTGCTGAATGATTTACTCCAGTCTCCCTAGAAGTATTCTGAACGAGCAATGTTTCTATTTAAAGACTGTAATATAAGTCTAGGTAATTTTATCTTTAAATTTTTTTAAAATTATAAAATTATCTCTCCTAAAATGATTCTTATTCTCATTTAATAAGAGGTCTGCACATGCAGTCCCCACTTGAAAACTGCAAATAAAATTTCTCATACACAAATGATAGAATTATAAACAAATAACATTAATCCGAAAAAGCATTTCTCAATTGAAAAAGCACATTTTTAGAACCCGGAAATTAGAAAAACTTAAATTTGACAGTTTTGTTTCTTTCTTTTTTTTTTTAAAAAAAAAGGTGATATATTTTTTACAACTATTTATATTTAAAAAATTCTATTCATCGTCTCCACACTTGCACATTATATATAATTTTTTAATTAAGTTTCTTATTAAATGTCTATTATATGAATGATAAATAGAAGAAATTAATTATATTAGGAAGAATAAAATTAAAATAAAATAAATAAATATAACATATAATGCGTAAGAAAGATGGAGCATAACTCTTTATAAGCAATGCTACGTACAATCTTTATTTAGAGATTACATTACAAGTTTAATTTATTTTATTTTTAAATTTTTTTTAAATTATAATAATATTTTTATTAAAAATTTTTATTTTTTATTCAACGAAAGACTTGTACATACTGACTCCATTTGGATATTCGAAATAGAATTTCTCATTTGTACAGTAAAACCAAAACAAAAAAAAGTGAGAAAAGGTGCACATTTGTCCCACCATCTGGTCCATCGTCATTAACCCCGCAATCTAATCTCAGTCGCGAGTTAATGGTGGTAAGAAACACGGTCCAATTAAACGAAAGTGGTCCTCAACCACCCCCAACCGCACGTGGTACATCTACATCTAATTATAATGTTCTGTCCCCCTCTAAAAACCGGTTTTTCCAACCCCGGCCGGCCCCTCCAACCGGCTCACCCAACCAAACCACCCCCACCCTGCCTTTCTCCCAACAGTCTTCAAGACCCACATAGTCTCATAGATATACAGAGATAGAGAGAGAGAGAGAGAGAGAGAGAGAGAGAGATCGGGGATGTCTTTCGCCAAAGAAAGAGAGAACTATGTCTACGTCGCTAAGCTTGCCGAACAAGCCGAGCGCTATGATGGTACTCTCTCTGTTGTCTAAAGTCTGCTCTCTTTACCTTGTTTTGTTCTGTTCGACTGTTCCTTTTCTTCTTCGATAAGCCATACTTCTCTGTTTGGACGCTCGTAAATTCAATGAAAATCCGAAAACTAAACGTGATTCCTCGAGAGAATTGATTTTTATCTTTGATTCCTTGGAGATGAAAAAGATCTCTACTCTGCCAAGTAGAATACTTTTGTCAAAATGCATTTGTTTTAGTTAAAAAAATCTTGGTGAATGTCAGGACTCTGGCATTTGGTTTAATTATTTTCCTTCATTTTATCGACTGCGGTTTTGCTTTAGTCCTTTAAAATTTGGCAGAAATGGTGGATGCGATGAAGAAAGTGGCACATCTTGACGTGGAGCTGAGCGTGGAAGAGCGTAACCTACTCTCCGTCGGGTACAAGAACGTGGTAGGAGCTCGTAGAGCCTCATGGAGGATCCTATCCTCGATCGAGCAGAAGGAGGAAGCCAAAGGGCACGATCAGAACGTGAAGCGGATCAAGGAGTACAGACACAAGGTTGAGTCTGAGCTCTCGAGCATTTGCAGCGACATCATGAGCGTCATCGACGAGCATCTCATCCCCGCGTGCTCGGCCGGAGAGTCCGCCGTGTTTTTTTACAAAATGTGAACGATCTCTATTTTGTGATAATTGGTTATTTGATATCGCGAGGAATAGGGTTTTAAGGGATTTGGAATTTTTTTATTGTGGCTGCAGGAAAGGGGATTATTACCGGTATCTGGCGGAGTTCAAGACTGGTGATGACAGGAAAGAGGATGCTGATCAGTCTATGAAAGCGTATCAGGTAATGATGCTCTTGGTTTGGATTTTTACTCTGTTTGTTTGGTAAGAAAGGGAATACAAATTACGAATTCCAGCTTACTCGAAAAATATTTATGAATCCTAGATGTATATGCCTTTTATAAATGGAAAAATAATATATTTTTGTGTTCTGGCAGCAATCAAATGGATGGGTTAAGGTTTTTGATGTTGGTGGTGGATATGCAAAATGCAAGCATGTATTACCATCTCACCTATTGTTTAAGTTTTGGTGAAATTCGGATGTCCACTGACGCTTTGTATTTATGACTTAAATAAATTTTGTATAGTTTGTACTTGATCATTGACTGTGCAAGGACATTACTTGTGCATGGTGGCCATTTTTGAAGTTATACGTTTTGACTGAAGCGTTCATCTTTCATGAAAAATCTCCTTCTCGACACCTTTCGTCCAGTTTTTGAATTCTCGGTTGCTTTTGACCCTTGCCATTTATATATCTACTGTGTGGATGATGAAAACAGTCGAGAGATGTTCAAATGGTTATACTTAGGGTATGTAAGCTCTTGGCTTTCTGCTATAGAACTCCAAAATTGTTTTCGGATCTTTTGTCCTTTTTGGTTGCTGCAATTTCTTCACCTGTGGTATAATTCTATTTTCAGACAGCTTCTACCACGGCAGAGGCTGATTTACCTCCTACTCATCCCATCAGACTGGGCTTGGCCTTGAACTTCTCCGTATTTTATTATGAGATTATGAACTCTCCTGAAAGGTGTAGATATCACAACATTTTTTCTTTGTTATTTATTTATTATTACGAAGTTTGTTTTGTGCTGCGAGAAAAATTTACTTGTTTTTTTACCTCTTACATGGTAATTTGTGTCCCAGGGCATGTTACTTGGCAAAGCAAGCTTTTGATGAAGCTATCTCAGAGTTGGATAGTTTGAGTGAAGAATCTTACAAGGACAGCACACTTATTATGCAGCTCTTGAGGGACAACCTCACATTGTGGACTTCTGACATTCCAGAAAATGAAGGTAACTCACAAATAGGAAAATTAGTGTCAATTAGACTTTTTGTAAATTCATGACTCATCCAATTTGTTGCATAGTCAAAATCTATTTTTTTTTTATTGTTTCATTATGTTGGAGGGAGAGGGCATTCGCATTCTTTTCAAATTTGCAATCACACCTAGGGGTAAATTAGTTTAAGTGTGGCAACATTTAGTCAGATGGGGCATTATTTAGGGGAACTAAGCTACATAATACTTAGAAAACAAAAGAAAACATAGGACCGTTTTAGATTCATATACAAAAACGTGTTGTGGTACCTCAGATTGCATATATCATATATGAAAGGCGATAAATGACACCCCACATTGCCCGGGATGAAAAAATTCTCGACGCTTGTAATGATTCGAAGGTAGTTCTAATTGTAATCTTAACTAGATTGTTTTGGAATATAAGTTCAGATGTTACTTGAGCTATCCTTGAGTCATCACAAATGGTATCAGAATCAATCTCCTGCCAGAATTGTGGGACTTAGCTGTGCTATATCAGGAATGGTCTGATGAGGATGTAAAGAATTTGAGAGAGAGTTTGTAATATTCCGGATTGGGAATAAGAAGTGTAGTGAAGGAGATCCCACATTTCCTAAGAGGGAAAAGTTCTTAGCATTTATAATAATTCTAAGAAAATTCTAATTGTATTCTTGAATAGTCATTTTGGAGTATAAACTCAGACACGACTTGGATTTCCTTGGTCGTTGTTGCATATGCTTGTACTGGGTCTTGAATAGAATTTGTAAACTTAAGTTATTTATATCTGGACGATCATTTTAAGATCTAAATGGAAGTTAATCAAAGAGATGTTTCAGAGAAAGCAATGATGTGATTATGGTGGATGGGTGGGGGGGTTTACTGACGGTTTTACAGGATATATGCCATAATTGTATGTCATAATACATTAGCCTATTTATAAGTTGGGAGAGAAAATTTGCTTATTATAAGCATTCTTGTCTTGCTCTTTCTGTTATCCACATCATGTTCAGATTGAGAATTTAGAGTGCCAAAAGTAGTAGATGCTTGATAAAAGCTAGTATTTGTTTATTCTATTGGTATCTCAAAATGATGCGACGGATTTTCTTGTTAATATTGGATTTCAGAACCATTCACCTATAGTTTAGATTGTTACTGTTGCATGAAATAGAGGAATGTTTTGGGCACTGGGTGATTAATCCAATGGCTTGTCAAGATCTTGTGGAACTGTGATTTGAACTTGGTTTTTCGCTCTAATTATTGTTTCAAACCAATCTCCTGCAATCCCTATATTGTTGGCCCTACAATCTCCCTGTCACTTTTCTTTCATTGGTCCAATAATCCATAATCTTTATTTTGGGTGAGTCGGTATTCTGTTTCTTCTTTGTATTGCAGCTGAAGAAGCCCAGAAGCCAGACAGCTCTGCTAAAGCAAGTGGAGGTGAAGATGCAGAGGTAGATTATTCGCTTATTTAACAACCATGGTGTTATTATTATTATTTCTTCTTGTGCTTATTGATCTTATTTTCTTATATTAATTAATTATTTGGCAGTGAAGTGAATCAGTCCATTGCTTGGGGTTAAAAATGTGTAGACATGGAGAAAGTTAATGACTGCTGTACTATGGGGTGTTATTCCTCTCTCTGTCTCTTTCTCTCTGGAGAGGATTTCAAGTTCTATCATTTTATCATTGTGTGGATCCCACCTTTGGGATTGTAGTTTGTCTCAGATTGTCAAGGTTTTCAAAGGTTTCTTTTGGAGGCCTTTTCTTCATATTCTTATATGGGAACTGTGACACCATTTAGACTGAGCTATACTACGATTTAATAATCCTCTTCTTTGTTATTATTATTATTTCTCTCAAATCTGTGAGTTGCTTGCACTCTTTACGATCATTTTTGCTATAACATACAGCAGATGGGATTGGGCACGGAGATTTTGGAAGGTAGGCTGTGTGGTGAAAAGAATTGGCAAATGTTGATGGCTAATTCCCCCTCCCTATTTTCAGTTCTCACCCATCTGTGCCATTGCCACCATAGAGATTACAAAGGCAACTTTACCATAAATCTCTTTCTACACTTGGAGAGATAATATGTCCATTCTCCGAAGAATGCAAGGATGACGTATGGACTATTTTGTGCTGTGGCAGCAATAGCAGAGAAGGCAAAATGCTAGGGCTTAGTGGCTGGCATTATATAACAGGGTTGAGTTGGAACTGAATGTTACCTCGAAAGAAACGAATCTAATTAGTTCACCGGGGGTGGCCTTTCGACCACTGGCAGCCCAATATTTTTGGCATGAAATTCTCAAGCTAATATTACATATGGCTAGACAGGTCATTTAGGTCTTGTTTGGAATCTGGATATAGAGGTGAAATAAAACTATCTCATCTCATTTCAACTAATCTTAACTGATTTTAACTAACAATCTTATTACTATTCACAAACTATCTCCATTCATCTCATTTTATTATCCAAACGGCACAGCTACCTCTTATCATGTTCCATTCGCATATACACAACTACTAATGAAAAGCGAGAGTATATTAATTACTAGCACATTAGAAACCTTGGAAACATCACATGTATTAATTAAGCAAACAATTTGCACTACAAACATCTACCGGCCATTAGACAACTTTGAAACCAAGAGGACGATTATGGACCATTTTTTTTTCTTTTTCTTTTTTTTAATTCTGAAGGTTGTGTTTTGATTTTATTTTTCGGAAACTTGGATTTTGATTGTTGGATTTTCGTTTGATATGACTTGGATGTCAAAACAGCTAGAACTACGTACCTAAACTTAGTAATATTGTGGATACTCAATATTCAATTGTCTTTTGTTTTTTTATTAATATTGAAGACACAGAGAGA
Source organism: Juglans mandshurica (assembly GCA_022457165.1). Taxonomy (NCBI): domain Eukaryota; kingdom Viridiplantae; phylum Streptophyta; class Magnoliopsida; order Fagales; family Juglandaceae; genus Juglans; species Juglans mandshurica. The sequence continues at coordinate 5,445,745 of CM039627.1, forward strand.
TTTAAGGAACGGAAGAGCGGTTCACATTGTCTTCCAGAACCCAGAAAACAAGGGGAAAATGGCAACCTCAAAAAAATAACAGCCAGCAAGGAGGCCTTAACAAATTCCCCCCAAGAGCAACTGCGTGCTTTTCCCTTATAAAAGACAGCCCCGTCGATTTACGCATAGTCCTCTGGAATAAGAAAAGCAAGCAGGAACAATGGCAAAGTCTGTTATCTTCCTGGCGGCTTCTGCCCTTTGCTTCTTGTCCCTCCTTGGTTTCGCTTACTGCGACAGCCACTTCTCCGTGGAGGGCAAAGTTTACTGTGACACCTGCCGTACCCAATTTGTAACAAGGCTCAGCACGTACATGAAAGGTACAGATTACAATTCCAAGTTCTGCAATTTGGTGCAACAGTATTGTTTAACTATTCATTTTGACATAAAAAGACCTGCAAATTCAGTCTGAAGCAGTATTATATATAGTATTGTCAAGTCTGAAACTATAGTCTATACGTGTTGGGTGCAGGTGCAAAGGTGCGGTTGCAGTGCAGGGAACGTGAAGGCGGTGTCATAACATACAGCTTAGATTCGGAGACGGACGAGTCAGGAACGTACCACCTTGGGGTAGACGGCGAGCACGAAGAGGAGATTTGCGAAATTGTTCTGGTAAAGAGCAGCGATCCCGACTGCAGCGAGGTCAGCAAGGATCCTTTCCTAGACAAGACTGCTAGGATCAGCCTCACAAAGAACAATGGCATTACATCCCCAGTACGCCTTGCCAATCCTCTTGGCTTCATGAGGAAGGAACGTGTTGATGGTTGCGGTGAGGTCCTCAAAGAGCTCGGGATGATTGCAGAAGACGAACACTAAAGACCATAATTTCACATCACTTTAATTTGTTACCGAATAAACCGAGTCCTTTCTTTTTTTCCTTTCACCTACTATGAAAATGTTGGGGTTTGGATGATTCATTTCTAATCATTTTGTGTCTCCAACATGTGTATTAATGTGCTTATACTGGCTGAATATCTACAAGTAATGGATAAAGGATATATTAATTGCTAGTGCAGAAGGACATATTTATATATCAATGGTCTTCATGAAACCCTTTGATCTCTCATGAAATTCATCATTTGTCCAAATGATCTATTCTTTCTTTTATTTTTTCTTAGTTAATTAGTACTTTCTCTTTAATTTGTTTGTGGATTTCACCCCGTCTTGATAGGAGAGACTGGAATCTGTTAGCACAACAGAATATTTGCCTCCATTGCACAAAGCTACACAGCACGCACCTGCTGTCAGACCACCACAACAGAAATCACAACAAACTTCTCAACAGAATGGCAATGCCGTGCCTCTATAGCATCTTCTAGAATATTCTTGTAAATTTGTTTTGGTATTCTGAACCTTCTATAAATACTGATGTACTGTATGAAGGAAGGCAACTTACGGAATATCATTCAGAAATGTTTACGCCCATTGAGGCATTTCAACAAATGTTTTGTCTTCATTTGAGCTTTACATTTCTCTTCATGGTATCAGAGAGCCAGCATAGGATTTTTTTTCTCATGGCCCCCTCTCCATCACTAAATCCTTCCCTCACCAATGCCGCTGCTCATTTAATAACAGTAAAACTTTCCACCGACAATTTCCCTCTTTGGAAAGCTCAACTTCTTGCATTTCTCAAAAGCCACCAGCTCTATGGCTATATCGATGGCTCGGTCCCTTCTCCTCCTCCCTTCCTTGATGATAAACCCAACCCAGCCCACAGCTCCTGGCTTCTACAAGATCAAATGGTCATTTCGGCACTCTATTCTTCTCTTACCGACAACATTCTTTCCCAAGTTGTTGATTGTGCCACCTCCCATGAAATCTGGACCACTCTCACCAATCTTTATTCGGCGCAGTCCACTGCCCATTTGATGCAAACTCGTTACCAACTAGCTACACTCAAGAAAGGCTCAGACACCATCTCCGCATATTTTCACAAAGCTAAAGCTCTAGCCTTCTCCCTCTCCTCCGCAGGTCATCCTCTTTCTTCCCATGAGTTTATCATCTATCTATTGACTGGTTTAGAAGCCGACTATGAATCTGTCGTGTCTTCCATCACCACAAGACCCGAACCTCTCTCCATTTCTCAGGTTTTTAGCTACCTTTTAAATCATGAATCAAGACTTGCTCATCAGACCCAAACGACACTCTCTGTTGCGTCCTTCTCTGCTAATTCCACCAATCTTCGTTCATCTTCCAGTCCGTCTACTCGAGGTCGTGGCCGCGGGTATCGCCGTGGTCGTGGAGGAGCCCGAACCACCAATACTGGGTCTCTTAATTTTTTCTCTTCTCAAAATCAACACAAACCGACTTGTCAAATCTGTACCAGAGTCGGTCACTCAGCCTTCCAGTGTTTTCATCGCTTCACTCACAACTATCAACCTTCTCCACCTCCATCCCTTACAGCCAATTACACTTCGGTTCCTTCCTCTTCGTCAAATCAGTGGTTTCCAGACTCTGCTGCTACAAATCACTTTACGGCTAATTTTTCCAACTTGAATCTGGAGTCCGCACCATACAATGGACCTGATCAAGTGCATATTGGTGATGGGTCGTCCCTTCCCATTCAAAACACTGGAGCCGGCCTTCTTCCCACACCAAATGGCAAATTCCTTCTTCATAATTTAATTCACGTTCCTTCTATTTCCAAAAACTTATTATCTGTGCGTCAGTTTTGTGTTGATAATTCTGTATTTTTTGAATTTAACTCTTCTGGTTTTCTTGTGAAGGATTTGCACACTCAGGAAGTACTTTTTCAGGGCACTGTTAAGAATGGCTTATATGTTCTTCCACCAAGTGATGAGCTCATTTCTGGATCAACTGCTTCTACTCAACCTCAAGCCTTCATTGGTGAAAGGACTACTCCTCAAATTTGGCATTCACGTTTAGGACATCCGTCTCCTCGAATTACTGCTTTGACTATTCGTCAACACAATCTCCCCATCACCTCTCCACCTCTTTCTTCACTTTGTAATGCTTGTCTTCAAGCTAAATCTCACACTCTCCCCCATCCTCTCTCTCCCTCTCGGTCTACTCATGCTTTTCAACTTTTATTTTTAGATGTTTGGGGACCAGCGCCTGTGCTCTCCTCTAATGGTTTTAGGTTTTATTTTTCTATTGTTGATGATTTCACTAAATATATTTGGTACTTTCCCTTACGTACTAAATCTGAAGTCTCTACTATTTTTTTAGCTTTCATTAGATTTGTTCAAAATACATTCTCCAAAAATATCATTGCCGTTCAAACAGATTGGGGAGGAGAATTTCGTCCCTTTTCTTCTCTTCTTCTCAAAATAGGCATCTCTCATCGCATTACTTGTCCATATTCTCATGCTCAAAATGGAAGTATAGAACGACGTCATCGTCACATAGTGGAAACTGGTCTATCTCTTCTCGCACAGTCATCAGCTCCTTCAAAATTTTGGGCTGAGGCATTTCAAACTGCCACTTTTTTAATAAATAGAATGCCCACTTCTATCTTAAGAAATATTTCTCCCTTTCAAGCTTTATTCAATAAAAAGCCTGACTATAACTTTTTACGGATTTTTGGATGTGCCTGTTGGCCCAACCTTCGTCCGTTTAATCGTTATAAAATGGATATGCGTTCTCAACTTTGTGTTTTTATTGGATATAGCTTGAATCACAAAGGTTATAATTGCTTACATCTTCCTACTGGTCGTGTTTACGTCTCTCGTGATGTTCGATTTAATGAAAATCACTTTCCTTTCTCTCACATCAATTCCTCTATACAAGTTTCGGACTCATCCATCTCTCAAAAAAAATTTTTTTCTTCGGCTCAATCCCCTTCTCCCGAGCCCACTACTTTTCCTCTACCCATTTCTATCCCTTCTCCTCCCAACATTCAGACACCGGCCCGTGTAAATTCATCTACAGCCCAAGACCATAACTCTACACCGACCCATGTGATTCCCTCAACACCGATTCATGAGACCACACCGACACAGACCCATGCATCTCCATCTCCAGCCCAACCAGATACCACTACCCCGACCCAGCAACATAACCCAACTGAAGACCTACCCGAAACCAACCCACCCGGTTCTCCCTCAATATCGCTATCTCCAGCGCCGCACAATCCCTCTCTCAACCCTTCTTCGTCTATCAACCCAGCACCCCTCAACCACCATCCGATGCTCACAAGATCAAAAACCCAACACTCTCGTCCTCTCATTCACACAGATGGAACAATATCTTGGCCTCCTCCCAAACACTCCACCTCTCTCACCGAAACTGCCCCTATTCCGGAGGAACCTTCATCCTACACCATTGCCGCTCAATACCCAGTTTGGCGAGATGCCATGGCCGCGGAATTTGAGGCTCTTTTGCGAAATCATACATGGGATTTAGTTCCTCCTTCTCCGAAATTTAATGTTCTTGGTTCAAAATGGATTCTCAAAACCAAGAGACATGCCGATGGTACCCTAGAACGTCGAAAAGCTCGACTTGTTGCAAAAGGGTTTCATCAGCAAATTGGTTTTGATTATTCTGAGACTTTTAGTCCTGTTGTTAAGCCTGTTACAATCCGATTAATTCTTTCTCTTGCAGTGACTCGGAAATGGGCTCTTCATCAATTGGATGTGCAAAACGCGTTCTTACATGGTGATCTGGAAGAGGATGTCTTCATGCATCAACCAACTGGGTTTGTAAATCCTGACTATCCTCATTATGTGTGTAAACTCCGAAAATCGATATATGGTCTGAAACAAGCTCCTAGGGCTTGGTTTGCTAAACTAAGTTCACGACTATTAGAACTCGGGTTTCATGCATCTACATCTGATTCATCTCTGTTTATTCTCTCTACTGCCTCTGTTTCAATCTATGTTCTTGTTTATGTCGATGATATTATTGTTACTGCCTCTCACACATCTCTGATCAATGATTTCATTTCGGCTTTACGTCTCTCATTTCCAGTTAAAGACCTCGGAATTTTACACTACTTTCTAGGGATTCAGGTCTATAGAAATTCGTCTGGTTTATTTCTGTCTCAACACAAATATATTTCTGATCTCTTACATCGCACTAATATGCATCATTCTAAATCTGTCTCAACTCCAATGGCTTCCAACACAAAACTCACGGCAGTTGATGGCCTCTCTTTTGAGGATCCTCAACTTTACCGTAGTGTTGTTGGCAGCCTTCAATATCTTTCTTTTACTAGACCCGATATTTCTTTTGCTGTTAATAAAGTTTGTCAATATATGCATTATCCTCGTCTAGCTCACTGGCAAGCTGTCAAACGTATTCTTCGTTATCTTCGCCTCACCTCTTCCTTTGGTCTTTTCTTCTCTCCTATCTCTTCCTTTAAAATAACAGCCTTCTCCGATGCCAATTGGGCTGGTTGCCCAGATGATCGTAAATCAACAGGTGGTTTTTGTATTTATCTTGGTTCTCATTTAATCTCTTGGGGTTCAAAAAAACAACCCACGGTAGCTAGATCCTCAACTGAAGCTGAATATAAATCTGTTGCAAACACAACTTGTGAAATTCTCTGGTTACAATCCTTGTTGACAGAATTAGGAATTATTATTTCAGATATTCCCACTTTATTTTGTGATAATCTTGGTGCCACTTACTTAGCTGTTAATCCTGTAATGCATTCACGCATCAAACATGTTGCATTGGACTATCACTTTGTTCGTGATCGCGTGGCTGCCAAAGCGCTTGCTGTTAAGTTTCTTCAAAGCAAAGATCAAATTGCTGATATCCTCACAAAGCCGCTCTCCACAGCTCGCTTTTCACTTCTACGATCAAGCCTCACCATTCATGAGGTGCCGCTTGAATCGAGGGGGGATGTTAGCACAACAGAATATTTGCCTCCATTGCACAAAGCTACACAGCACGCACCTGCTGTCAGACCACCACAACAGAAATCACAACAAACTTCTCAACAGAATGGCAATGTCGTGCCTCTATAGCATCTTCTAGAATATTCTTGTAAATTTGTTTTGGTATTCTGAACCTTCTATAAATACTGATGTACTGTATGAAGGAAGGCAACTTACGGAATATCATTCAGAAATGTTTACGCCCATTGAGGCATTTCAACAAATGCTTTGTCTTCATTTGAGCTTTACATTTCTCTTCAGAATCTAAGGTTCATTTGGCCATGTTCCACCATTTCAATAATTTTTTCTCTGGATCAGATGTTTGCGGCCTGTTGAAGTATATATAAAAAGAAAATAATGCTTGATGATCTCTCTGCCTAAATGACTGGCCCTATATATACCAGCAAAGTCGTTGAAGATTATCTGGTGAATATATATAGATAAAAACGAAGATGAGGTTGCATGGGTGGGTGGAGAATCCATATCAGCGGGTACCTGCTTTCACAAAAAGTAATTCCCAAATTCCTAATTATCTATTTTTAAGAGTGGCATCATCCTGTTCTCCAATCCCCCTTGTTCTTGGCATTTTTGTCCCATAAAACGGTGATTTCTTCGTTCATCAATCAATTTAGATACGCAATTATTAGGCCAAAAGGCATGTGTAGAATAAAGTTGCCAGTTTGTTTACTGCATATATATATATATATGAGGTAGTTCTATATATGTTAATGCATTATTCTTGCCACAGAATCCGATCATGTTCGATCGTGCTGCTTTGATATCATGATACCCTTGGCGCTTGGATATAATTATGTACCCTCCCTCGGGACGTAGGGATTGCAGCATGCAGTAGATTAATTAATAAGTTAATCGTTTTCTTGATTTTTGTTGACAAAGAGCCCCGGCTAGTCTTTAGAAGGGAATCTATCTACAAAAGCAAAAGGTCATTAATTAGATTAGCTTAAACCTGCCTTTAGTCAAGTTAGCCTCTCTAATATATGCAATAATCACATTACTTTTTACTTTTTGCCATGGCAGAATTTTGCCAGTGGAAAATACAACATGAGAAGCGTTTTAAAAAACATTCTTAATTCATCTTATCATTACAATTTTTTAAATTTTCATATAAAATAAAATAAACAATTCAACTTTTTCAAATCTTAAAACAATAATAATATTAAAAAATAATATTATAATAATATTTTATTCAATTTATTTAAAACCATTTTATCTCATCTCATCTCACTGTCCAAACCTTAGTCATCTTAAACGTGGTTTAGAAAGGATCGGAATTAACAAAAAAGTAGTGCCTTAACCAGTTAATTATAGGGGGCTAGCTAGACTTTATGCAAATTAAGGAATTAGAATAATATCAAGATTCAACTTTATCTCACAACCCACTCAAAATGTTCTAGCATTCTCAAAAGACAGCACCATTCTTCAAAGAAAACCATTACTGCTCGATTGAATTAAATAAACGTTTCCACTGATGATATCCATAACTAGCGATCGAGCTTTTACTGATATAATTTTAGTAGGACGACAAAAAAAGGTGTGTGTGTGGATAGGGGCACATCAAATCTAACTTAATTGCATATATACTCGACTTCCCGTTGCTTAAATTTGACAAATTCTGACAATATATAGCCCTCTGATCATGAGAATGATTTCGGCAATTAGGCTATATATATATATATATATATATATGTTGTACAGTACTACAAAACATGAAAAATTCATGTTGATCTTCATGCTGCAGTCCAATACGAAAAATACCACCACCAAACATGATAGGTCTTTTCTCGATGTACATAATTTATTCTAATAATATTATTGATGTAGTTAAGTACATAATCTAGTGGAGCCGAATCAGTCTGTACTGCATATACACCATTCGTCTATCAAAAAGCATGGTGTTGTGGATATATCTTCATGTTGATCTTACTGAAATTTAAAAGCAGATCAAAAAGCTGGATGATCAACTACTGCATGCATGTTTAACCATCTGAGCAACTCCTCCGCCGCTTAACAGGGAAAAAATGCCCGAAACCGCCCTCTGCCGCCACGACATGCCACTCCTCCAGCACCTCATCCAGGTCAAACTTGTGCAGTACCCCAGCAGCATCATACAAGGAACCCTCAGAGAACCCGCCTAGCTCGCCGGACGGTGGCTTGATCTTCCGCCTGCCGGCCCCTATCGGCACGTTTCGGAGGGCCCCACCGGCCGTCCAGTACCTCTGGCATCCTCTACAGAAATGTCTGGGCTGATTAACGTTGTAGTTGTTGAAGTAACAAAACTTGGTCTCCATGCTCTTACATCTTGGGCATGGTATGATCTTATCTGGCCTCTTCTCCATCGTTTGATCTAGTCCTTTCTGTTCCTCCTTTACTTGTCTATTCTGCAACGTAATTGTCGTCCCAAAAAGCTTGATTCCGGGCACGTCTTGGCCTCCTTGGACGTTAGCCATGAAGGTGGCCGGGTTTAAAGAGAGATTGCTCAGAGATGGGTTAGTCTAAATTAATGAAAGAGATGGCCGACAGAGAATCATTTAAGGGGTGAGAGAGAAGTTTTTCGTGGTTTAGGGAGAGAGGTTACGGGTGTGTTTATATACAGAGAGTTGAGGGCTCAAAAGTACTCCAAACCATTGCAAAATATAAATGTGACAGCCGCCAAAAAGGTAGAGGTTACAGGTAGGGTGGAGTAGAAAAGCTGAGGGTGATCTTTTTGTACACATCATTGCTTCCCGTCATCATTGCACTGTGTTGAAAAGTCTAAAGTTGTGAGTCCCAATCCAGGTAGGTTGCGTACAACGTGTCAAAGGTGATAGAGGGTGGACGCGAGAATAAAGAGGGAAAAAGCTTGTGCTAATGAAGTTATCTATATTCTATAACCAAAAGTGGAAAAAGGAGAAAAAAGCTGAAAGAGCTTTCGTTTGATTTTATTTTATTTTGCTTTGAAAAAATCCCCATGCTACATGTCTCTGTTACTTTTGGCAGATATTTACTTAAGTGCCAGTTTGTATATAAAATCATTTCAATTTATTTCATATCATCCTATTTAATTTTAATTAATAACTTTATTATTATTCATAAACTATATCAACCCATCTCATCGTGAGTCAATGATATGCGGTATTAATGTCTTTTAGGTCATAAAATAGAGTCATATGTAATTACTATCGATCATCATCATCATCATCAAGGTTCAAATATAATGGGAACTGCAGAGATGAAGTTGTTCTGTTAACAATTGATAACTATATTTTTCGGGATATATAACTAAGTAGAAAGATAAAATTGTGCAAAGCATGCATGTAGATCAGATTCCATCAGTAAGTATTTTGCCTCCTCACAAGTGCAGCATCACATGATCGATACATTTTTTAGGAACTTTAAGATATATCTATATATATAAAAATTAGGAAGTGGGTCATGATCACTAGTCATAGATTTATAATGTGCAAGTTCTCAAAAAGAGTTCTCTAAAGTCGGATGCTTTAATGGGAATATTGCTCTTCCCTTTTTCTTAAAAGCCATATTTTCAGGTTTCAATGGATTTTGATGATTAACTTTTTCGATCCCTTTCCATAGTTTGATAACTTCTGGTCCGGGAAAGCAGGTTGATATATTGGAAGTGATATGGAAAGTAGGTTGATATGGGAATTATTTAATGAAAGGATCTTTATTTTTTTATTTAAATAATTTATAAGAGGTGTTGTGTGTTAATGGGGTATTATATTATATATATATATATATATATTCTTTCAATATATATACATATATGTGTACACTACAAGAAAATTATTTGGCCAGTTATTTCCTATTAAAATGGTTATTTCGTTTCAAAATATGACTAATATTCTCATAACAGATAATCATTTTTGTCGTAAATAACTCCTTATAAATACATATATTTTTTGTAATATATATATATATAAGAGAGAGAGAGAGAATTAATTGGGATATTGCTTCCGAAAGAGTGAATAACACATACAATCAGCCCATTTTTATTTTTTTAAAACCAAAGATATTTATTTAAATCAATGCAAAAGCACCTTATTTCCATCCTCTTTCCCACTTATATATATAAAGTAGACAGAGAAGGATGAGAAGCATTTACGTTTCTTTTGCTTGGAAAGAGATGCACTTTTTAATTAATTTTTAGGATGCTTTGGAAGTGTCTCTTTATAATTAAAAAATGGAAGAGTAAGTTGAACGTACACACATAATCATATGGGGGGTGCCTCCATTTAATTTTATAAATATATAGCTAGAGCACCTAATTAATCAATAAACTGCCTTCTTGGTACCCTCTGAATCCAATTTATAAATTGTATCTTCTTTCTTTTAAGCTGCAAATTGCTATTGTAAAATGCATGACTTAGTCGGAAACACACGCATAGTACTGCATTTCATGGTTTCCTTTATTCTATAGGCTAGAAAGATAAGAGTCTGACCCGTTTAGAATAGTCAACACGTTGTGTAAATGTGCATAGAACTCCATTATCATTTGCCTAATAAAGACCAAACAATCAAATTGATAAGAGAAATGTTTAGACTTGTTTTGATACGTTAAATCTATTTTACGGTCTCATCAAAGTCTTCTTTTCTTTTTAACTTTTTTGTTGTTTGAATTTTTTGTAAAGAGGGTTAGGAGTAAAGGAACTCAATCTGAGACATCCCTCGTGAGAGAGGGGACAAATTCCAACATCATTGACCAAATAAAATAGGGTTTTTATAAAGAAAAAGTCTAGGGAACGGCCCGGGTAATTAATTAGCCACTCGGCGCACCATAAGATGTCGTCCCATGTTTTTTCTTTTTCTTTTTCTGACAGTGTAAAACATGTTTCGAATTTTTAAATAAATAAAAAATCAAATGCTTTAGAATAAAAAAAAATCTGTTCATTTTAGTGTAATTCTCTGCCTTTAAAATGGCTTTTATTTTGGTGTAATTCTCTTACTTTTTATGGTACAATTAAACTTGGATAATGGAATAAAATTTGGACAATACTAGAGTGACTACCAAACATACACACCAATACAAATACGTTTTTATTTTATTTTATTATTTTTCTTTAATTATCTTTTAAACATCCTTAACCATTATATATTTAAATAAATAATTGTGCTGTAATTTTATTAAAAAAAATAAAAATAGACAGCCCTAGAATGTGTTTTACAGTACCACTCTCTTCAAATGAAAAGAAAGGCTTGCCAAATGCCCAAAAGCAGGTTGATTAGTTTCACGCATCACTTTCCATTTTGTGAAATGTTTCCGATCAACAAGCTTTTCCACAATGCAAAAGAAAAAGAGAAAAAGGATTAGGAAAAAAAGCACGCAGAGACTGATAAATGCTGAACAAAAAGCCGATTGAAAAGTGTCAAAAAGTCCAAAAAATCTAATTAACTACTTTTTGACGTATGAAAGTCCAGTTAAGTAACAAAATAGTGGCCCAACTAGACATTATTTCTTGAGCAATGCTATACAACCTCTCAACCTCTATACATCATATTTTTTAATATTTTTTTAAAATTTTTTTTAAAACTAATTCAATTCTTCTATTTAATATTCATATATTAAATTTTTTATAAAAGAAAAAAATAATAAAAATTAAAAAAAATGTGGTGTGTGGAGGTTGTGTGAATAGTAGGAGGTTGTGTATATTTTTTCTTCTTTTATTTATCATATTTGTCTTTAAAGCTCTCGTACTCATAAAGAACAATCTTAAATACAATTTCAGAGTGAGTAATTTTTGTGCATTTTATTTTTTAAAAATAATTTTATTATTAAAAAATAATTTTTTTACATAGATCTCAAATTTATCAATTTTTATCGAATGGAGTGGGGGTGTTACTGGCCTATGTGGGGGCGGAGTCGAATCCGCATGGGAAGGGGGCTGGCCTACTCCAATAGTGCCCATAGCCCACTATTTCTAGGCCCAAAAGTGACCAAAAATACTTTTTACGTTCACCTCCACATTGCACCCTATCTGCTTTTTGAACATCCTGTTGACCAGCCTATGGTAGGTGGCCCCAACGTTTTTGAGACTGAAGGGCATCACACGATAGCAATAGAGGCCGTAATTTGTTATGAAAGAGGTATTCTCTTTGTCTTCCGAGCTCATTCGTATTTGGTTATATCCAGAGTAGGCGTTGATGAAACTCAACATCCTATGGCCCGCTGTCGAATCGGCGATCAGGTCGATGCGTGGTAGGGGGAAGCTATCTAGGGGTGTAACCGGTCCGGTTTTAGATAAAATTTAGGACCGAACCGGTATGTACCGGTTTTGTATTTTTCAAAACCGATTACGCACCGATTACGCTCCTAAACCGGTACTTCCGGTTTTACCGGTTTCCGGTCCGGTCCGGTCCGGTTTTCCGGTTTTTTAAAAATATAAATTTCATAATTTGTCATTAAAAATTTGTTTATAAAAAAAAAATTGATTTAAAAAAAACTGTTTTATACTTTTATTAATATATTAGACTATATAATAGTATTAATATTAGACTATTGGTATAGTTATAAGTTATATATTAGTATTAGTTATAAACTTTTAGTGATTTAGTATTAACATTTTATGTAATAATTTATAAATTATAATAAGAAATTATTTCATATATGAATATATATGTTATATATAAAATTTCACATAAAAATTTATAATTATACATTATATATAAAACTTATATATATTAATATTTAATATATAAAAAATATTTTGTATAAAACTTATATATAAAAATATTATTTTTTATTTTTTTTAATCAACCGGTCCGGTCCGGTCCAAAAAATTCCGGAACCGGAACCGGACCGGAACTGACCGGTTTTTACGTTTTAAAAACCGGTTCCGGACCGGACCGGTTCAAAACCGGTAAAACCGGTCCGGTTCGGTCCGGTCCGGTCCGGTTTTCCGGTTTTCCGGTTTTAGTTTACACCCCTAAAGCTATCCTTAGGAGTCTAGGACAAGCCTTGTTCAAATCGGTGAATTCTACACACATCCTCTATTTGCCGCTTGATTTTCAGTCCAGGGCCACGTTGGAAGGCCATTCCGGGTAGTGGGCCTTTCGGATGAACCCTGCTGCCAGTAGTCAATCGACATCCCCTGCGATCGCGGAATACTTCTCTGTGCTAAAACTTCGCCTTTTATGTCAAACCTTTCTGGCATCTGGGCGAATGCTCAGGCGGTGCTCAATTATTCCCTTGTTGTTGCCGCGCATGTCGGAGTGCTGCCAGGCGAACATGTCCTGATGGTTTGCAAGGAGCTCTATCAGCCGGGATTTCGTTTTCGTGCCCTTTCTCGTCCAGATCCTCACCCTCTTCTCGAGGTGGGCGGCGTCCAAGGGTATCAGCTCCAGAGGTTCGTCGGTCTCTCCTTGTTTCAAGTTTTGTTCGCCTCGGACCACCGTTTCTTGGTCAACGAGCAGGGGGTGGAAGGAGAGTTGGTGAGGTGAGACACGCCAGCTCCATCCCGCCCACTCGCTGTGTTCAGGCTTCTCCACTTCAGGGAGAAGCTTTGTCGCATGTTCCTTCATTTGAGGCAGGGGCCCGTCATAGGCTGAGGTTGACAGCACTCCAGCCATAAGATCACAGGTAGCGGGTTACGGTGGGCGTTACAAAAGGCACGTTGACGGTGTTAGGCCAAGATAGCTCGAATCCCACAGACGACGCCAACTGTTGAGACATATTTTGTAACTGTCCACCGGGGCAGCTAACGGGTACCTTTAAGGGGGAAAGGAAAAATGGTGACTGTGGCCGGGAAGCCTCCAATGCCAAAATTAGATGACGCATGGAGTTTCAAATCTTCCGAGAGCCCAAATGAAGTTATCTTACACGCTTAAAAATCGTCCCTCTTTCCCTCCGTTGCGACCCATCTTCCTAGATTTTCGTATGCCCGTGCTTCTCGAAATGTGGTCTATCAGTGGCATGTCCTTTCTTGGGGCTCCCTTGCACGCGTCCCTGTCTGTCTCATTAAATGCGAGGGATCTCCCTTTCCCGTCAATGGTTACGAGTGGGCCGTCAGTCCCAGGGTTATGTGCGGTCTATATGGGCCCTCTATTTCTCACTTCCAATATATATATATATATATATAATATATAAGAGAAGAGAAGATACTCTAATTTTATCAATTACCCTCACTTATAGCTGGAGAATAACTTGTACAGATAAAGAAAATTGAGGGTTACAAAGATATAAAGTAAAAGTCCAAAATCAAGTTCCTAAAAAAAATAAAAACCTTATATTAAGCTTCCAAGAAGACTAAAAAATAACATAAAAAACTTAGTGCCTAATAGTAGAAAGAATTGCATGATTGCTAGAATAGAGCAATCATATACTTAGAAAGTTGAAAGAGAGAATAAAAACTTACCGTATGTCGCATAGCACCATAATTTGCTAGACTGTCTGTTAATGCATTACCTTCTTTGTAAACATGATTAATACTAAAAGAAAAATAATTTTTGACATGTAAAATATCATCCCAAATATCTGAATAAATCTAATCTAAGGATAAAAGAGTCCTTATAAAGCCAATTAACCATAATAAGGGAGTCAATCTAAACAACCAAATCAATGATGCTTAATTCATAGCACAAAGTTAAATCAAATCAAGGCAGACAATTCTGTAAAAATGTTAGTACCCACACCTAAAAGATAAGAGAAACCAATAATAATAGAGCAATTATTGGAACGTAATACAACCAACATGCCTAATATTAGTCATAGAATCTCAGTCATCAAAGCTAAAGGCCTGTTGGCCAGTGGCACCCCATAACGCCCCAAGTTTTTTTTTTCCAGCGTTCAACCATTCAACAATGCTAATGCAACGAAACCAGAAATGTTCACAAGACCCGACCGGGTCAGAAGTCAAATCTATGACCCGATCCAAATTTGTTTCGAGTCGGAATAGATATTTCCGAACCAAAAAGGTCCAGCCAAGTTTCTGACCCAATAAATATTCTGAAAAAATCGACCATTCCAACCTGACCTGCTTCCATTTTATTTATTGTTTATTCTTTTTAATCAAAATTGAACGACATCGTTTAACATATATTTCGGGTAATGTAGGTAGATAATTAGGTATCCGGTTATTAACCAACCCGACCCGACAACTGTCAAAATATAATCAGAACTTTCCAGCATCCGACCCCTTCTTACCGGGTCGGTTATTTTGAGTCGGGCTAGGTCAGCCATGTGACTTTATTGTACACTCCTAAACAAAACCATCACATTTTTCGGGCATCACGCATAAATTGCTGCCTCAAACATGCAGATTACATTGTACTCAACCTCAAGTGTTTATCTAATTGCTTACAACATACATTTACCAAGGAATCAAAAAATTGATCACAATATGATACAAGGAACCCCTACAATTAGTTACAAAAAAAAAAAAAAAACTAGGATTATTCACATGTAAAGTAATGCTACCCCTCACAACTCTACTCAAAGCTATAGGAGAGTTGTTTATCATGGACCCAACCGAAAGGATTAAATCAAGCATCACTCCAGGTATCATCATCATCCCCATGATCACTCCCAATAGCCTGAAAAGTTTCTCAACTGTGAGTTTCACGGCGTTACGCATGGCAGGAGAATGAAAATGAAGGAAACAAAGGGAAGCAATACGGATAGCGAACCTGGCGAATAGCATTAGTTTTCTCCAAAATGGCAGTGACTTTGAAATCTGTAGCAGGTCCTGGTGTATTAGTTGGCTTGGTTGTCATTGTGCGTCTCAGGCTAAATGACTGGGATCATATAGAAAGATCACAAGTTTGTGAGCAAACTAAACTCTCTTGATTGGATTTAGTATGTAAACTAAAATCATGAGTTTAGATATTTTTTTTTTTGAGTTTAGATATATACAGTCAATCAGAAATAAACATGCTCAAAACGCACGTTAACTTCAGCCTCATGGACCCCACAGTTAGTCCTGCTGGAAGTTAGCATGTAAACTACAGAATGTAGATAATTATGATATTACAAAATAAGTGATGTTGTTTGATATTTAAATCTCATGAATTCATTGTGCTGACAAATAGAAAAAAAGGAGAGACAGAAAAAGAGGGGGAAGCCTGAAACAACCAATCCATGGGTAGCCCAAGTGGTAAGGGCGAACTTGTGTGCATGATCCCCATGTCACAGGTTCGATTCCCCTGGGATCAAACTGAGATTTAGGTGGGAGGCCATGGCGGTGGGTTGCAGTGCTAGTCTCCCCGTGAGTTTAGGTTCCATGGGTGAGTCCTAAGGGCTTTGCCGTGGGGTGGTTCCCCCATCATAAAAAATAAAAATAAATAAAGACTGAAACAACCAACACCGCAATCTTGGGACAACAGGAGGTAAAATTGAGAAATTAGCACTAAAGAATTCGGGAGAGAGTGGATATCAATCATGATGATGAAAATTCAAAGCTAAATGTACTTCATCTGGTGAACTGGAAGTTGATAGAAAGAGAGAACATAAAGGTGTAAATGCTTTTGCACTGGCAAAATAAGGTGAAACTTGTATTTCCCTACTTTCCCTTTCATGGATAAGAAACAAAACTTATCAAGAAAGATTTATGAACTTTCTTTATAATCCTGCAGAACTAACACAGTACAAGTCGTCATCCTCAAATAAGCATCCTCAATGGATGAGGCAAAGTTTGGCTAATATACTACTTTTTAACTTTTGGCTAATCACTCAAAACTTGAACTCCACATTGGATTAGCCATCTCACTCTCTATAATAATAAAATATTATTATTTTTTATGTACTTTTTTAATGCATTTTTTAATACTATTTTATTTTCATTTTCATAATCTCCAACAAGATTATTTTCTTGTTCTCATAAAAGTAGTAAAAGATCATTTTATGAAAAGAGTTTTTAATACTCTTTCATAAAGTGCGTAAAAGATGATAATGCGTAAAAGATCATTTTTTTAATTCTCTTTTATTTTTATTTTTATAATTTAATACTCTTTTATAAATTATAAATTTCATTTTCATTTTCTTTTATTTCCCATGAAGTAGTAAACTGATAAAAGATGATCAAGATCCTAAGTTTAATGCTTTATGCTTTTCCTGGAGAGCTGCGTAAGTTGTGGTAAAGGAAAAAAATATGTTGGAGAGAAAATGTGAGAAATGAAATCTGAGGGAAATGAAATTGTTATGTGGTGAGAGAAAAAACAATAAAATATTAAATGACTACGCTACTGTAGTTCAACATATATGTTGAACACTGTAGCTAAAAACCTGGATGGCCCAAGGATGCCTAAGCCGATGACAGCCACTTTTAGTTCATTTTAGCCATTTTATAGATTTCACTCGCATATAGCTATGCCAATGAGAGTGCTCTAAGGGAGTTAGGGCAGATTAAAGGCCAACTAACTCTCGCAAGCACAAATTGTCAAATCTCAAGAATCCCAAATTGTTTTAATATATATTTGGACACTCCCTGGTCTAATCCAAATAAGTCTGATATAGGGATAGCTTTCATATTCACCAAGAATTTTAAAAGCAGGAAATGGCTACTCACTTTTGATCTGATTTGTTGTAGGAAATTTTCCCTTTCATCAATCTCCTTGCCATTCATAGCTCGATTCGCTTCTTTCTGCACATTCAACTTCTGCTGGTCCTGCTGCTATACAAATAAAACTCTGTTTAATTGAAGATATAATATTACGAATCGTAAAACAACAACGAACAGCATTATTGCTTATCAAAATAAAAAATTGACAACACTACCAAGGTACCTTGCCCATCTGTACTATTGCAGCAGCATCCTCGCCCATCTGTACTATTGCAGCAGCCTCCTCATTAGTTCGTTGTTGCTTCTCTGGGGTTGGCTTTGGTTGCTGAGACATTGCGGATCCAAAATGTTTCAGATCAGATGCATGCATTAGGGCGTCAGAGACATCGTCTTGTTTGTATTCTATCACATAAAAATTGGGTTTTGATACCCTCCACTGTACTGGAGGGAGAGGTGGCGGTTGTGGTATAAGCTGTCCAGAACATTCCAACTTGAGGAGATTAGAATCTTCATTTGTCACTTGCTGAAGTACAGGGTTCACGGTATCAAAATTGGGAAGATCAAGCAGAGAACCAGACAAAGAAGGTTCCACACCATTCCCAGTATCTGCAATTCTAATTCCACAATCAATGTGGATGCAATCGTTGATTTTTATCCCAAACTCCTGATAGGTTGATATAGATTCCGCTGATGAGATTCCACATAAGGCATCATGGGGTTCGGGATCCTTGCTTTTAGGAGTTTCACCAGATTCCCACTGCTCAGAATTTGATGCAGAGTGATGGCTGTGGCAATCATCAGACATATAAGGAGATGATCTACAAAATGTGTCATCATCAGATTCAAAACCAAAGTCATTCATAGGAATACCAGGCTCAGGGACCAACTGAAATGATGGAAACATGTCTCTTATGCCTTCAAAGCATTGATTTGCATCAGGAAAATTCAGTTTCAGTTTGGAAGTCTCAGAGCCATTTAGAGGATGGAAAGATATTTTCATATGTTCTAGTGGTGGTGAAGAAGTAAGTGAATCTACAGGAGAGCCATGTCCAAGCCGCCCTTCAAGCTTTTTCTCAGGAATTGTTTGATTCACAACTCTACGTTGCCCACTAAATTGCTCCAAACCACTAGCATTCATAGAACTAGCAGGTTCAAGATTGTCATCATGGACATGTGAAACTTTTTTGTACAAACCAGTTGCTAGTAACCTTTGGCTGAGTCCAAATGCTAGAGATGAGTTTTCATCATTCTCTTGATTGGATTCGGCAGATATGGATTTGATATGTGGTGAGACTGGCACTGCAGTTTTAGGTGCCATTACACTGAAATTTTCACATTTGGCATCTGAATCAGCCGGTGAAAATCGCCCAAATGTCTTCGTTTTTGAGATACTATCTTCCTGGTCATCTTGGCATGATGTAGAGCAAACACAACTTGGATCCTTTTCAATGCCTCCATCTTTCTTGTCCAACATATCTAGTTTACCTTCAAGCTCATCACCTTTTAGCATAAACCCATGTTTTGAAGGGCAAACTGTGTCATCTTCACTTCTGTTTACTAAATCCTGACCCACAGCATTTGACATGGCATAAGCAGGAGGTTTTGATGGCTCAAGTCCTAGAAGACCACCATTAGTCCAGAATGAAATTGAATGAACACCAGAAAAGTCAGCAGGAGTTTCATCAGACTTGTAAAAACTACTAAACATCTTATCCATTGATACATCCCCGAAATCATAAGTTTTGGGGGCAGAGGATAATGGACCAGTAACAACAGATTCTAATTGGGAACCATTGTGAGCATCAGCACCTCCACTGAAATCATCGTCTACTGAAAAGTCTAAATTAGAAGACATCTTAGTGATCTGAGGCATCTGTTCATGTACAACTCTCTCTGGGGAAAGTGAGTTTGGTATATATGATGGCACTCCTTCATTTGAGAAACTGCAGGATACAATATCAGATTCCAACTCTGGATGATTATGGTCTGGGCTATTTTCAGGAAGCTCATGGATTTCATTTATTCCTTCATCATTGGAGTTGGAGGCATACCGCTCCACTTTTCTTTTTGTTTGATAGTCAAGATCATTCTCAGATTCCGATCCAATGGCATTGAGTGCATCCATGTAATTGTCTGGTTCACTTTCAATGTCATTGATCTGATTACCGTTGAAGATCAACTCAAGACTGTTTTCACAATCAAGCAGACTATCTATTTGACCAACATTTGCAAGGTTAACAGCTCTCTCTCCGCGTGTATCAAAATCAGACTTTGTCGAGAGCATCTCTGGAGCTTCCTCTCTATCACTTTGCTGACCATTAGGCTCCACTATCTCTGCCTTTTCATCCCAGGTAACACAATAAGAACTGTAGGCAATTTTCTCTAGTAATGAACTGCCCGGAAAGTTATCATCCATAGCCTTGGTTTGTTCATCAGGAAAAACTGGCTCACTTTCAATGCTGTTGATCTGATTACCATTGGAGATAAACTCAAGACTGTTTTTACAATCATGGCTATGCATTTGATCAATATTTGTAAAGTTAACAGCTCTCTCCCCATTTGTATCTACATCAGACTTTGTCGAGAGCATCTCTGGAGCTTCCTCTCTATCACTTTGCTGACCGTTGGGCTCCACTATCTCTGCCTTTTCATCCCAGGTAACACAAGAAGAACTGGAGGCAATTTTCTCTAGTAATGAACTGCCTGGAAAGTTATCATCGATAGCCTTGGTCTGCTCATCAGGAAAAACTGAATCAAGAGTATCATTACGCTGCATCAACCTAGAAGAGAGCGATTCCTGCTGTTCAGGTTGCATGGAACTCAGATGGAAAACACATTCGATATCTCCTGAGCCTGTTCTTGAATCAAAAGAATTTGAATGGTCTCCAGTGTCAGGTTTCAGTGTCATGTCAACTGCAGATGCTGTTTGAGGAGAGGCCTGGTCATCAACAATATGAGAAGTAAACTGCAGACCATTTCTTGAATCAAAAGAATTTGAATGGTCTCCTAGTTCAGAATTTGAAGCCACATCTACAGCTGAGGCAGTTTGCATAGAAGTTTGACCATTAACAGGAAGAGAAGTAAACTGCAATCTGCATAGTCATATGCCCCATACCTTTTAAATCCCACAAAATGAAAGGGTGATATGCCTAAGTCAATTGTATGCATAAAGATATGCTACCTGCTACGGGAATTGGATCTTGATGCACCACGCAATCCTTTTCGATTCCACTGTGATGACCTTTTCTTCTGTCCATTTTAGCATTTTAATCAATATACAAATCCAAATAACGGAAGCATTTAAGTAAATGAGTTTGTGCAACTTTTAGAATATGTCGTATGGAAGCAATATCTGGAAACCTTATACTCAGCTTAAATGAAATAAATTTCAGAGGCCATAGTATTCCGTGACTAAGTCAATCAGCACAACTATGTATATATATCCATTGGCGATTTCAAAAGAAAATTAATCTTCTATGCGGGAAATTTATATAAATTAAAGATAATCTTATATTTACTATCAGACTATGGAGTAGGGAGACAAATCACGAACTGACAAATTTAAAGTGCATCATTATTAGATAAATGGTTCGTCTTTTTAAAGACACAGGATGGTACATCATTCTTTTTATTAAGATAAATGGTTCTTATAATTATTTAATGCTGCCATTGAGCTTCTTCATTATGCAAGTACATACCTTGCTTCTATGAGCATTCTTATTGATTCGGATTCTTTCAGTGGTCGCTTCATCAGAGGTAGCTGATGCTTTCTTAAAGAAAGTTGGATCTGAATATCTTTTGAAACAAGATCCCGGACCACCAGTATCAAACCTGAATGGCAAAGCAGAAAGGTTCCAATATCTAATAATTAGGATCAACCTTGAACTTCAACATGTGACATATTTGTCATCCATATAATAAACAAATACTGAGAACAAAATTTTGACTATTCTAAGAAAACGTTAATTATACTTGTCAAGCAAGTGCAAACGTGGAGGATTGCGGCATTCTTCATAGGAGTCCATAATAAATTGTGGCAAGTCATTGTAGATGAAGTGATTTTTTCCATTTCGAATACGAGGATGCCATTCAGAACCTGCAAAGAAACTGCTTTCATAAAGGATTTGAATATTGGAAACTGTCATGCACTACTAAAAGAATCTCGAGTACGTAGCAAAAATCGCTACATAAGAACTCCCAAAAATATAAAGTTAAGATGAAAATTAAGGCTGAACCAGACTATCTATCCCGAGGTGCACTAGAAACTCCTTGCCAAGGGCCTGTGCACCCTCGGGATTAATCGGGACGTTGTTCCTAGACAACAGTGCCAATAAAAAAAATCTCTGAGCACCATGCAAGCCCTTATTACCTGCAATAGTGCCACACTGACTCAACTTTACGTAATTTTGTACACTAGAAGTCTAAAACTGTTAGGTGCACACTGTGTCTATGATACTGTATGTCCATCAGATGAAACCTGTAATAGGGTAAGATAAATTTGGTGAAATATTCTAGAATTTTCTTCTAATAGTAAATTTATAGATACATAAAGTACTTAATTTACAAGATTCCTTCTAGGTTTTGGATCAATGAAATGTCGATCCTTTTTCAAGGCTCAACGAGGTATAAAAGAAGTGATTTAATTCTGCTGAAATGGTCTTCTGTGAATGTAATTTCATGGGCCAACAGCACTTCACACATGATACCATATTCTCTAGAATTTATTACATATTTGTTAGCAAGTAAGAGAGTATTTTTTAAAAAATCACAAAGGGGTACCACCCAAGCACTCCTAGAATTGATGGCATATGAAAAAAAAAGATATAAGACATCAGGTAAAGGCAAAGGTAAAGAGCCATACCGGCAGTATAAGCAAAATGTATGTGGCTTGTCTGGCTAAGAACAGCCTTCTCAATGGGAGGAAGTGCAGATTCAATGCGTTGTACACGGGCCTTCAGTTTATGGCTTCTAGACACTGTGGTCATCACTTGCTCCTGCAAGCCATGAAATACCTCTGCTGCAAACCTACACCATTTCACAGATCAATATCAGGTGTAATTGTTGTGTGGTAGTTAAAGCCAGATACAAACACGGTACATTTTGAAAGAACAGTTGTGCCAAATAATATAATATACTTAACTGATTGTTTGATCCATTTCAAGCTGTTCTAGAGAATATATTGTACTTATGTTAAACCTACTCTAGAGAAACATTTTACATGGTATGAAAAACTAGGGATAAAGAACATTGATTCCCCTAACTGAAGAGACTACCCCTCATACTTGCTCTGTGTTACACCACACGCTCAATAAAAAGGAAGGGGGGGGTGAAAAGTAGGAGTATTTCAAAAGGTCCAAAATTGTATACTTTTCCATATTTCACAACCTGGATGATGCACATTTAGAAAACCATAAAAAATTCCAGAACCAAGTTGCAGGAGGAAAAGAGTGGTGTAGACACAAAAAGGTTTCAGTAAAAGACTGTGGTCTGTGTGCCAAGGTAAACAAGTTAACATCTCATGGCTAATATTTTCAGATGGATACCATAGATACAAGTAGCGAACATTCCCACAGTTGTTGGCCTTTCACTCTGCTTCAATGAGCTCCCATTTAGCAATAGCAACAGCAACAACAATCTCCAGCCAAAATAAACATTGGTCATGTTCAATTACTAGGTCCACTAAACTTGAAAGTAAATGCCACCTTGAACGTCCAAGCATAAACTTAAGGAGTCCTACATTTTCATCAGCAAAAAGTCAAACCTTATCCAGAATGCCTTCCTACAGAGCTCAATAATTTCAAGATTCTCAATTTCACAACATCCAGTTGTCTCCAACATAGCTGAAATCCTATTGGCCTCGACAACAGGTAATGAAGGCTCCACGATCATGGTAAAATCTTAAGCTCCAAACAAGAACCACCAAAAATTTCAAAAAGACAGTGCTCATAGCCTAATGTTGGGTTTTTTGTGTGGAGCCAGGTTTTGTTCCGTGGTGCCCCCATTTGATGACCTGACCCGACAATGATTCGTTGAGTTTTTTTGGTGGGTTTTCAGTAAGGCTTGGGCCATGGAGCACAAGTTTGGTCCAAGCCGAAGCGAACATGGACAAGCCTCGTGAGGGTCCGTGGGGGAAGATCCTAGGAAATTTTTTTTACCCGGCTTTAGTTATTAAACCGGCCCGACCCGACCTCTAATTAGGGTTTACTTGCTAATGGCCCTAATTAGGGTTTTTTCCGCACACACATATATATATATATTGTACTATTTCGTATGGCCGCATATTGTATTTTGCCGCACTTTTTTCGACTTTCAACTCTGTGGATGTAGGCACGTTGTCGAACCATGTAAAAACCATGTAAATTTTATGTCGTGTGTAATTGGTTCTTGAAGTACTTTATTTTTCTTGCATCTTTTTTCATGACACCTAATTGCAAGCTCAATGCACTATGATAGCTATAAGCGTAAAGGTTCTCAGGAACAACGAAATAACATAAATTTCATCATATGTATTATTTCCTTTCCCTCATTCTTTCCAGGAACCATCCAGAAACTCCCAAACGTAGAGACGCACAGAGAGGAATTTAATATTTATCACAAAGAAAATTTCCAAAATTTGATAAAAAAATCTCCCAAATAAAGGTTTGCTTGCACTCCCAAAGCAAGCAAGCTAGGAAGCTCCAAGAAATTAGAGCCTTTTTTAAATACAAAAAACCGCTCCTCAAAAACTCTGTATTCAACTAGGGCGCTAATATAAATGCAGCAAAGCAAAAATAGAGAGAAGCGAAAGAAGCAATACTCAGAAAGATCGCCGAGCTGGCGCAAGATCCCGACGAGGCCAGCGACGGCGGCAGCATCGAGCACGGCCTTAGGATCTTCTCGGTCGATTTGCCTGTAAATGTCCGGTTGCCCGAGTCCATACTCGTTCCTCGACTCGAACCTTACCAGCGGCATTTATTTCTCTCTCTTTCTCTGTAAATTCTCAGTACATAAAAGGGAGGAATGATTGTAATAAATGCCAGAGATAGATAGGGAAATAAATGGAGGTGTTATTTAATTGCCACCGCTGGTGGCTACCGCTGGGAGCAACCGTACTGCTGGCTCTTCCATCTATTCATGTGTTTTTTTTTTTTTTTTTACAATAATTTTTTTAATATTTTTAAATATTTAAAATAAATAAAATAAATTTAAAACATTATTAAAAAATATCACGAAGTAAAATTAAAAAATTATTTTTTTATTTACTTCATGATTAAGAAAGTATTTTTTAATAATATTATAATTTTTTTATTTTTTAAATATTTAAAATTATTAACAAAATTTATATAAAAAAACGTATAAAAAAACACACACTAATGCAAGCCGTAGCTCCCAACTTCCGCTAAGAGCAAAACGTTTAGCATTTTCCTATTTATTAATTATTATGAAAGCTGTAGAGGAGAGAGAAATTGTTTTGAGTCTTTGGTCATAATCACGACTAATTATCAAGTATTCTCTCTGATCCTCTTATTTTTGTCTAATTATAAAAAGAAAATTATATTCACCATCTTCACACATCATATATCATACTTTTATTTATTTATTTATTTTTCTTTTATCAAATATGTAATATATTAATGATGAGTAGAATAATTCAATAAGTTTAAGAAGAATAAAATAAAAATTTTAAAAAAAATAAATTTAAAAAAAGTGTGGTGTGTGGTGTATGGGGATAATGAGTAACAAAACCTTTTTATTTATGATTTTTCTTGCCATTTGGGTCATGAGATAAACATATTTGTTTAATTTTCTATTTTAAAATATGATTTATTATTATGTTATCAGCTGCAAAATCTAGAATTAGTAGTAAAGATATATTCTTTATTTGCTGCGAATTGGTTTAATAAAAAAGAAAACCTTCTTGAAAGTATTTTAAAATGTGGATTGACATACTTAGTATTCATTTTTTATTTTATTTTGAATTAATTCATACCTACAAAGAAGATAATAGCTTGGTTGTTGCTTTAGCAAATTTAGGAGCGGATGGTATAGATGATTTTTTTATTAATGTACTATATATGTTTTGGATAAAGCATGAGTTCTCACTTTAGACACTAATTTTATACTATTATATTATGATTAATAGTTTGAAATAATTATTATATAGATTAATTTCTTATAATATATGGCTTTTACTAATGTTTTAGTTTCAAAATTTATGTAGTCCCCAAAATGTTTTCCGCGTTTGTAAAAAGTATTCATCCTGTTTATCAATAAAATTGAATATTTCATCCATCTTATTTAAAAGAAAAAACACGTATATAATAAAGAAAGATCTACTAAAGATTAGGAACCTTGCAATTTTTATTAATTACAAAAAAAAAAAAAAAGATACACGTGGATTACACATTATTTATTTTTGTGGTTTTTAGGTTAATGTATCTTTGTCAGTTGGTAGAGTTGACACTTACGTCATGGGGTGGGATTTGATTTGGCGTAGGTTTTAGTGTATGATTGAGATGGATGAGCAAATCCAGGATGTTTTGTTGGCTTTTACTTCACCCAAACACCACTATTATTTATAGGCTTGGTAGTAATCAAAATCATTATCCTATTATTTGCTTCATGCATCCTAATATATATGCCAGCAACCACCAACACCTAATTAATAAAATTTCCGAAAAAGAAAGACATACCAAAAATAATAGAGGGCTGCTAGAGATACAAAGGAATCCCATAAAAAAATTTTCACACATTGATGTGTCATATTGTCAGTGTGACACGTATCATTTTTTTTTTCTCTCTTTTTCTCCCTTCTCCCCGATGTCTCTCATTTTTCTTTTCTTTCTTCTTGGTCAGACTAAGTGATTGTGGGGGTGATGAGGTGGGAAAGGTAGAGAGGGAAAGGGGGAGGAGGAGAGAGAGAGAGAAGAAGAAGAAGGGGGAGACATGACACAGTGTGTGGAATCCCTTTATAGGATTCTTTTGTGTCTATAGTGTAAATTCATATATATTCTAGTACTCTGTCTTTAGAAATCTAGTTCTACCATGGAAGCTTATTTTTGTTGTACTATTCTAATAAACATACTAAAAAAACAAAAAAAATGTGCGGCAGTCTGCCAAAGCTATTTGTTCATCACATATTTTGGGAAAGAGTTCCGCTTTGGAGTGGTACTGTTCGTTTTAGGCATGAAATCAGCAACCAATGATAGTTTGACACGTCACATTATACACTATAACACAATACGTCCTACTGCATCAGAACAGCCTCCAATACCCTACATCAAATGAATACCCGTTTCACAGATCAAATGAATACCTGTTCCACAACAATCGCATTCGCCGCTCTCCTTCTACACGCCCAGCAGCCCACGCCACAACCACCCACAGCCATTTCGACGCCGGCAGCAACTACCCATAACCATTCCGACTTCAATGGCAGGCAGCCCGACGCCACCCACAGCATTCCTTCGGCACCCGCAGCCAACATGAAGTCTGACAGCCACCACGCAGTTCGACACTGCACCACTGTCAACCTCCATGGTATTTTTGCAATTCATTCAAAAATATTAAATAATATGAAATATAAAGCATTTTCTACCTGCGGACTTGACGACGACGAGAGAGAGAGAGAGACGACGATGGTTTGGTTCGGCACACAATCCAAATCGACGTCGACGAGGGCTTCACAGCGCTTCAATGGCGACGTGAGAGAGTGAGTGAGAGAGAGAGAGAGAGAGAGAGAGATGAGGGCGAGGAGAGAGATGAGTGAGAGAGAGAGAGAATACGGTAAGAGAGAGAGAGGAGACTGAGTTCGACATATTTGAGAGAATAGAGAGGGCTTCGGTGCGAGAGGAACAGAGAGGGGCTTCTACGAGAGGGAGACGAGGGGTAGGGATTTTTTTTTTTATTCGGTGCATTGCGCAGCATTATTAGTGAAATAGGACTGCTACGTGGCCGATTCTTATTGGAGGTTGGGCTCAGCCCAAAAACAGATATACCGGTTAGAAGATTTTCCCTTTAGAAAATTATTTTCTTGCTTGGAAGTTGAATATTGTGGCAGAAGTCCTCCAAGTTAATACACGAGCAATTATTTATAAAAATCTCAAATAAATAAGTTTGGCTCATTCCTTTAAAAAATAAAGTATACTACACTAAAAATAAAAAATAAAAAATAATTTTTTTTTTTTAGTGAAACCCACTTTTTCATAAAAAATTTGCACAAAAATTATCTATTTAAAACTTATTTCTAGCATTACTTTTATATGGAGTCTGTCCGTACTTACAATAGCCTCCAACTGTAGATGGGGAGGGAAAATGCAGTTGTCCAAGGTTAACGTACAAATGAGTATTCGATTGTTGTTTCTTTGTGTGTGGGTTAAGGAATCACCTCTCAAAAATGGGGTTGGAGACGATTTTTATACTTTGTTTTGTTGGTTAATCTGTGTCTTTGTTAGGTGTGCAACTTGCTGCACAAAAGGACGTTTTACGACGTAGAGTTGAACTTAATTATATAATTTCTTATATAAATTGAAGATTTAGAAAATGAGAGATCAGATAAATTACATAAAATAGATTCTAGAACACTAATTTATAATAAACGTTGTCGGAACCGTACAAACTTTAGAGGATCTAACTTCAGATTAAACTATATTATTGTAGTGAGATTTAGATTGTTTGTTTTCACAACCATTCTCATTTCATCTAATCATTACAGTTTTCTTAAATTTTTACACAAAATAAAATAAACAATTCAACTTTTTCAAATTTTAAAATAAAAATAATATTAAAAATATATATTATAACAATATGATTTTAATCAAGATGCTTTTAATTTGAGGTCGAGATGCATAGTTTGTACCTCCAACAGCCTAAATTGCATACTTAGAGTCGGTTTGGATTGCAACGTGAGTCTTAACTTATCTCACTACTATATATAAATTTTAATATTATTTATAAACCATCTCAACTCATCTCAATTAAGAGAGCGTACATGTATTAGATTTTGTGGATGCTGTTTTCTGAAGATGGATAGGTTAGAGATGGAGTGGCAATGCACGAACAACAAAAACAAGCATTGCCTGATTGGTGATTGGGACGGAGTACAATGAATAGTTATGTGATCCCAATGTCCAGTTAGGAGCTGCATGTGGGACAGTTTCTCAGGAAAAGAACATTAATCACAAAGCACAGCACAATAAAAGACACAGAATGAATAACGAAAGGGATTCATTCACATGATCTCCACATGTTGGACGACTTCGATATCCAGCCAATGAGGTGCAAAACTGCATATCTACTTCAGATTTCTGGATTGGGTTACTTTATTTGTTTCTTTTATTTTTCTGGATATAAATTACGATGAAGACTGAAACCAAACTGGTTTAACAACTCTCAGCAGAGACTGCAACCAGTTGTTTTTGTTCAATTTAACCAAAAAAAAGAAAAAAAAACTGATTTTTAAATTAATTTTGGAACACTCATGACCTATCAAGTGACAGTCTAACTAGAGGTCAATGTGATCTTTTAAAAGTTTAACGGTAGGTTTGGATGATATGTTTGGCAATTTGGATGAGAGGCAAAATTCTCGTATCATCTTATCATTATAATTTTTTAAAAATTTTTATATAAAATATAATAAACAATTTAATTTTTTTAAATCTTAAAATAATAATAATAATATTAAAAAATAATATTTTAAATTTTCATCTAAAATAAAAAATTCCCATCAGTATTTCAGATTATCTGTGAATATTAATAAAATAGTTTATGAATAATAGTGAAATGTTTATAAATAATAATGAACTGATTATAAATAATAGTGAACTGATTATAAATAATGGTGAATTGTTTGTAAATAGTAGTAAAATAATCTGAAATGATCTCAGTAGCCAAACACAGCGTAGGGCTCGTTTGGATAGTGAGATGAGATGAATAAAATATTGTTATAATATTATTTCTTTATTATTATTATTATTTTAGAATTTGAAAAAGTTAAATTTTTTATTATATTTTGTATGAAAATTTGAAAAAATTATAATGATAAGATAATATGAAATGAATTGAGAGTATTTCTTATCCAAACGGTACCTAAACCAAACCAACCAACTTAATTTTATATTTAACCTAAAATAATATTATAGCAAGCCCATTTCTGCAAGTATTTTGTTCAGAAAGCCCAAATCTGCAGAGAGAACAACGAAGAGAAGGTCCCATTGAGATAAAATTGGGCCGTTTGTAAATTATAAAACAGTTGTTAATAACTAAAAGTGGGCTAGACACAATCACTAGTGCACTTTGCCTATAAATCCAAATCGGAGTTTTCACTTTTCAGTCCGGACCTGCTCGCGCCCACCACATTCAGGAGGGAATGACATGTTTAGGAATTAAGATAGATTATATTTGCAGTAATTTTCGTGCATTTTCTTTTTAAAATGTAGGTAAATATGTAATTTACATACAAAAATTAATATTTCAATAATAAATTTCACACTCTCAATTGTGACTGATTATTTGCTACAATAATGATTATTTACGATAAAAATAGACTTATTTTGATAAGAAATAATTATTTTCGTTAGAAATAACTGATTATAAATAAATAATTTTTTATAATAACAATACTCACACACTTTAAAAATGTCTGTAACATTACTCATGAATTAATATCCAGAATCTTTGATGAGAAGGTGGAAGCCTAGCGTCACTATAAGAAAAATGAGTATTTATAATAATTTTTTATGATGAAAATAATTATTTACGATGAAAATAAATTCATTTTAATTAAAAATAATTATTTTTTGTTAAAAATAACTAATCGTTAATAAATAATTTTTTTATAATGCTGGAGACAAATAATGGAAATGAGTGCATGCATCTAGCCATGGGTAGGTAGCCTTTGATAATCAGTTTAGGGAATAAAAAGCACTGTCGATAAAAAGAGGTTGGAGTTCAGTCACTAAAGCCTTTTGTAGAAATTTGTTTGACATTGTGACCGAGACAAATGCAGCAGTACAATCACTGGCGAATACCTTTACTTCCATTTGAGCCGAACACTGCCAATTTGCCTTTAAAGCGGCCCCAGTTGCTTACAGTATGTTTAATTAAGAAAAATCAAACCAATTTGAATACATAGGATCTTCAACTTTGCATAATAAGCATGCATTTGCATCCCATCAAGTTGTTGCTTTAACCTTGATTTTTAGTAATTATTCAGATTTATGTCATATTTGGACCCTTGAAATATTTCAGAATTTTGTAAAAAGTAAGGAAATAGATTGAGTGAAAACATTTTATTGAGTTTTGAAAAAACAAAAATAAAAATTTGAATAAAAATATTATAAATTTAAAAAATCATTTGAATATAATTTTTATTCAAAATTTTGTAAAGTTGTACTGATTTTTGTGTTTAAATAATGATTAGGTAATGATTAAATCGAAAATTTGAAAATAGAAAATATTTTGTATTTGAATGATATTTGAGAATAAAATTATAAGAAATCTTGAAAACTTTGAGAATTCTAAGAATTCTCATAGTGTCCAAACATGCCCTTAATTAATCTGTCTTTGCTCGGTTTTAACTTGTTCAAATTAAACTAGTTTTAACTTGAGGGGGTTAAAATATGTAAAGGAGCTTCACGAGTAAATCACTTATTATTTGTCGATGATAGTGTCATATTTTGTATAGTTGAGGTCTCCACTAATGCAAAAATCCTATCTCTTTTGAAGACATATGAGAAAGCTTCTTGCCAGTGTATAAATAAAGAGAAGACTTCAATAGTTTTTAGTAGGAATGTAAAGGAGGATTTGAAAGCGGATATTTTGCAAATATGGGATGATAGTAATACACAGCAATTTAAGAAGTATTTGGGACTTCCTCCAATGGTTGGAAGATCAAAACAGAGAGCATTTTCTGGACTCAAGCAACAATTGTAGCAAAAACTTCAAATGTGGAAAGGAAATATGTTATCACAAGGGGGTAGGGAAGTGCTCCTAAAAACTATAGCTATGTCAATCCAGACATATGCTATGAGCTGTTTTTTGTTCCCAAAGGTTTTATGTCATGAAATGGAAATGATGATGACTCAATTCTGGTGGGGGAATCAGTCTAAAGGGAAAAAGATTTATTGGGTTGGATGGGAGAAGTTTTGTAATTCAAAATTTAGAGGTGAGATGTGTTTCAAAAATTTGCATGATTTTAATTTGGCTCTTCTAGCAAAACAAGGTTGGCGATTACTTACTAATGAAGGTTCTCTTCTCCACAAAATGTTTAAAGCATGGTACTTTCCAAAATGTTCTTTATTTGGAAAGGTATTTATAGTGCTCTTAATTTGTTAAAATCTGGCTGTTTGTGGAGAGTGGGAAATGGGGAACTAATAAGGGTTTTTCAAGACTCTTGGATTCCAGGAATCCAAAAAGAAGATTATCAAGAGGCGAGCCAGATCGCTAGTTAAGAAAGTCTGAGAGTAAATTATTTACTTGATGCTAATATAGGTTGGTGGAATGTAGAAACCTTGAGAGCTCTCTTCAATCCAAGAATTGTCTCAGATTTTGAAGATTAATGTGTCAACTACTCAAACTGATTTTTGGTATTGGGCATTCGAAAAGAATGGGCAGTATTAGTGGATATAAAATGATTCAGCTTGCTACTTCTCAGATGGAAGGTGAAGGGTCAAGAGCAAATCGATTTTCCTCATTTTGGAAGTGTCCATGGCAACTGAAAATCTCAAAGAAGATGAAGATATTTGCTTGGAGGGCGTGTCAAGAAAATATGTCAACTTACGAAAATTTGATGAGGAAGAAAATTTTGAGGGAGGATATATGTGTTTTCTGTCATAACAAAAATGAGGATGCTGCACATGCTTTATTTTATTATTCAAATGTAAACAGTTTATGCCTACAGTATTTGCCTTCGATGAGGGATTTAGGACATGAGAGGTCCTTTTGGGAGTTAGCACTGGCAGTGAAGGAAAAGGGTATAGAAGAAGATTCTATGACTTTTATTGCTATTGATTGGGGGTTGTGGTATAGGAGGAACAAATTTATTTATGAGGATGTTGTTCTTCAAGTTTCTACTGTGATTACTACAACTTTATATATGCAATATGAATTTAAAAAAGTGTAGGTTTTTTATGGTTTTAGCCGGAATGCACCAAGAGTGTTATGTTGGAATCCACCTCCTAATAGTGTTTTGAAAATGAATGTGGATGGTCTACTTTTGGTGAAATATAAAAGGTCAGTATTGGAATTGTTTTAACTTTTAAGGGACCATGAGGGTAATCTTGTTGCTGCTTGTAGTAAGCTGGAAAATGCAATATCTTCCTCAAAATTTATAGAAGCGACGACTATGTGAAGAGAATTACAGATTTGCTCTCAATGGGAAATTTCCAAGCTTATGGTGGAACTGATTGTCTTCTCCTTGTGAAAGCTTTGAACTCTTCTTCAAAAGTCTTAACTAATTTTGCTTACATTCTTGATGATATTAGAAGATTGACTCAGAATTTTCAGAAGGTGAAAGTTTTGTATGTAAATAGGCAAGGTAACAAGGTTGCTCATCTTATAGCAAGATATGCATAGCATGTAAAGGATATAGTTATGTGGTGGAATTTTTGTCCTTCTTTTATATCTAAAGTTGTTTGGCTTGATAGGCAATTTCTTGTAAGGACTTAATTTAATGAATGCTCTTTGGTTATCAAAAAAAGTTTTGCACCCCATTTTCTGGGGTCGAGGGATAAGATATCCAAACGTACTATCCACAAAAGCTAATTGATGATTTCTGTAATGTTGTAGAACTACGTCGTATTTTATTATTGTAGAAAAAGAGCTTCTTCTATAAAAAGATCTTATAAAAATAATTTTATACATTGATTTGACTAAATATGATAAGTTAAATTGTAATTTTTTTTTACTTGAATTAAATATGATGTATTACAAAGAGTAACGTTAGTTTTTGAGTTAATTAGTACGGCTACGTATAATTTTAATTATTATTTATAAAATTTTTTACTTATCATCTTTACCAACACATTTATTAAAAATAATATATATAAAAAATAAAAGTACGTCTGTGGTAACAACTATGAAACTTTTCATTCACCATGGGTCTAGTTTGGGTCCAGTGTCCATTCCGTTAGATGTTTGACAGGTGTGTGTATATAGCTTCTTTTACGGGATACGTAGCATGCATTCATGATTCAATTCGGGTCCACCCATTGCTGTTTGATTTCTCATTTTTCAAATCTGATTATAAAATAATGAGAAGTAGGAAGACTTTAATGGGTCCATCCGTCGTAAAATTAGACCCAAGCCGATGTTGCCTAGAATAGCGTGCCACTTGAAAGATTGGAGCACCGTAGAAACTAGAAAGCAATACCGAAATTCATTGCACTATGCTATAAAAAACACCACTCCATTTTCATTGCTTATAAGGTCGGGAGCGATATTATGACCAAAGAAATGAAAAAGAGAAGTGTTACATGTATAAAAGAAATTATATAAAATAAAATTTAAAATGGATCTACTTTTTTGTGATTTATTTTATAATAAAAGTAATTTTATAATTTAATATACTACATCAAGTTAGGGGTGTATAGGAATCGCCGGAACCGGCCATGAACCGATTAGACCTATCGCCGGAGCATTAAACCAGCCGGAACCAGCAAAGAACTTGTCGGCGGGCAAGAGGAAGTGAGGAAAAATCGATATCGAAGGTTCAACGCCAGTTTAAACCCCTGGGAAACTGCTGAACCGGCCGATCCGGTCTATTTATATATATATATTTTGAAATATATGTATATAAAACGGCATCGTTTCACTTAAATGAGTGAATTGACATCATTTTAGGGCCAGTAAGTTAACAAAAACTATAATAAAATGGTGTCGTTTCAAAATAAATTAATAAACCCCCCAACCCCTCTTCTTCTTCTTCTTCTTCCCCGCATCATCTTCTTCCTCTCTACAACTTTTTCCTTCTTCCATGGAAGACGACGGTGCAACACTTCTTTCTTCTTCCTCAGTTCCTCCTCCTTCACAGAAGACGCCGACGGTAGATTGAAGACCGTATCGACGTATGTCGAGATCGATATGATCAGTTTTCTCTCCCCAAATCCACGGTTTCGGCCGGTTCAATAGACTCATGGCAAACGTCGGTGGTGTCTCGGTTTTGCGCCGAAACCGATACTAAACACATCGGTATACAACCCTGCATCAAGTCGCGTCATTACGTGAATTTTTTTTTTATATAATTACTTTATAACTAAAGTATTT
Source organism: Juglans mandshurica (assembly GCA_022457165.1). Lineage (NCBI taxonomy): Eukaryota > Viridiplantae > Streptophyta > Magnoliopsida > Fagales > Juglandaceae > Juglans > Juglans mandshurica. The sequence continues at coordinate 5,480,372 of CM039627.1, forward strand.
TCTTGATTGTTGATTTAGATTAATTTTAATAGATTTCAAATGATTCAAAACCATGTTTTTTTTTCAAGTTTCAGATATGAGATTTTTGTGTTGTACTAAAAATACGAGCTAGAGATCAAATTGGTCATATAATAACTTCTTTTTCATCTTTTTTTTTGCTTTTTTTTTTTTTTTTTTTTTAATGTTGGTAAGAATGGTAGGAAATATGGTTCATAAAAGTAAGGAATTCTTTTTAAGAAATCATTATGGTTTGAAAGCAAGGACAAATGCTTATAGAATTGTTTAGGATAACATAGACATGAGCGTGGAGGAAGGCATCACGGACCAATTTTGTCCACTTGAAGGGAATCATTTGGTAGGACCTCCTCCTCATACCTACTTATATGATATAGGGCAAGATCACCAGATATACTCTGCAAACAATGTTGGGGCCAAAGAAACAAGCATCTTTCTTCACAAAGTAGCATAAATATGAAGCAACCATTTTTACTTTAGGAAGAAAAGGAAACAAGTAGGGTGGTTGAAGCATTGGAATTCACAAAAAGAAACTCCCACCATAAAGTATATAAAACTGTTTATGGGTGCATTTTTTCTTACCATATTCTTATATTTATATGAGTTTTAAACAGTAATTATGTTATGACACGAGCGTTAAAAGCCTAATTAAATTAGGAAAACCGTTAAAATCATAAATAAAAAAAAATTACAAATTAACATGATTTCATATGATATTGTTAATGTCAAAAATTATACGACGGACTAGAATGAGGAAAGAATTATCCCCCGTCCACGATGATGATTTAGGCTCCGGTACGGTGCTCTTCACATTCATTCATGAAAATAAATAATAAATAAGTAAATAAAAATAAATAATGAGAAATACAAAGATTTACGTGGTTCGGCGTAATGTCTACGTCCACAAGTTGTTTAAGGGTGAAATCCACTATAATGGTTGATTTTATAAACTCTTATGGCTTCACATATCTCACAATACAACGGAAGAATTTAGGGTTTCAGGAGGTTGAAGACGATGCCTCCCTTGAGAGAAGATTCTTTAGAGGCATTGTGTGTAGTGGAGTCTGTAAGATGGGAGTCTCTTTAGATTTGTGGAGATATCCTCCTTATATAGATATTTATTTCCTTAGAGTGATTAAGTACAACTTGCATTGTGAAACCCTTTCCTTTTAGGAATCCGAGTCTCTTTTTCTGTAGGAGTCTGAGTTAATTTACCTTATCTCTTATTGACTTTATTTCTGGTCTAGATTCTTGACTCTATCTATTCCTTTATTTTTACCGATGGGTTGGATCCAGTCAATTTTATCCTAACAGATACGTTAGATCTACTTTACAATCAAACATACGATATCAAATTATGTTAGTTTGTGAGTTTTCTTTTGTAGAATCTCTCTATGACTAAATCATGTCTCTGAAATTAGTATCTAACAATTTTAGAACTATTGGATACTAATTTAGTGAAGTCTTTAATCTTCAAGCTATTAGATATATAGCCTATGATTAAGAAAGAAATGATATTTTTACTCATGCACGTAAAGTACTCATATATATCCTTAACTATACTTCCCCTTCATTTTACTTGTTACAATGCTTATCCAAAATCAATAATGTTAATACTTCCCCTTCATTTCACATTTTCAATAAAAGATATTAATCCTTTGATCCGATACACGGAATGTGGGGTTGCAGGTTTTCTATATTATTTGGCACACAAAATAATATTTGGAATTCAATGTACTTGCCCGAGAGGAATTCAATGTATTGGAGAAAATGTGCGTTTGATTGTTGGTTCGTGAAAAGGATTTGTCTGAATATATAATTGAATTATTTGGAGATTTACAAGTGGTTGGAGGCAAGAAAAGATTTGACCCGGTACTGGTAAATTGCTAATCAATCTTCATTAAGCAAAAGTCATATATGGGTCCATCTATGTACAGTACTATATATATTCACGTACGTACTTAACCATCATTATTAATACGGATTTTGCGAAATAGTATTGACGTTTCTAAGTAACTTTTAAGAATAATATTTATAAAATTTATTTTTTTAATTAAATCATGTCATCATATTATATTTACAGATGTAAATAATTCGGTCTAGACAGGCAAAACCGATCGGATCGGACCAATTCTAGACCACCGGTCGGTCTTGATTCCAAAATATATGGACCGATGAAATTTGGTCCGGTCTGGGGTCTACAAATTTTGGACTAGACCGGACCGAATTGGACCAAACCCTTATATATATATTTTAAAATATTTTTAATAGCTTAATATATTATTTTATATAGTAATTATATAAGTTAATGATGTAAGTTAACTTCTAATTTATTATCAATATTGACCATATCAAATATAAAATAATATATGCTATCAATTAATAATAAATCATAAATCATGTGATAATTTATGTAATTATATGTAAATAGTTAATACATCATACATACTTTACTATTTACACTTAATTAAAATAATTAGGTAATTTATTTTTAAATACCTAAGTTGCAAGTAAGCATGAATAATCTATGTACAATGAAATTATTTGATATTCATTAACCATATATAAAATGTATGATATTATTAATAATTATGCGTATTAAAGAGTAAAATCTAAGTTAATAAGTAGGAACTATCAACATTATAAATATAATTATTGTAAAATATTTTTTTTAATGAGTTAGTTACATAATCCATATTAATAATTCACTTAATTTTAATTTAATAATTTAAATAATTTTTTTATTAATTTATTTGAAAAAAGAAGATAAAAATAATAATAAAATAATTAGGCCGGAACGGACCGGACAGGTCTGATCCGAGAAAAATGATGGACCAAATTTCAGTCCATCACCAGACCGACCAGACCAGACTGATTTACAGCCTTAATTATATTAATGGTGTGAAATACGAATCTTGCACATGTCTTTGCAAACAATTTTTTTTTTTATAAGTAAGAATAATTTATTAATCCATATAATTAGATAGGCAAAATCTAAATACACAGAAAGTATATAAAAGAAAAACCTAATTACAAATGATATGCTATGAAAAACAGCAAATTAAAAGAGTCATTAAAACTAATCCCATGTAATATAATAGCTGAAGACCAAAATAACAACGTAAAAAATCTCTAAACCATCCATCGAGTGTTCCCTATAATCTTGTAAACAAAATTTGATTCAGTCACCCTCCTTTTTTCTTTTCTAGTCTAATCTAGACCTTTTCAAGTCTCCTCGATCGCCAATTATATATCCATGCATGCACTCTCTTCCAGATCGATCGAGGGATTTGATCATGAGTAGTATTGATCATGAAGGCAGGAGTACTGAGTATATATACATACGGAAACTAGCATAATTAACCAATTAAATGAAACCTTTTGGGCAGCATGATCGTCTGTGTTGTAATGAGTAATTCTACATACAACCGTGAAGTGCGTAAACGCTGCGTAATCGCTTTGAAAAAAAGTAAGGTCCACTATTAAAAAATTAATTTTTTTCATGTAGGTCCCATGTTTTATTCAAGTGATTACGCGGCGGTTGCACAATTCACAGTTGCAAATATCTTTTCTCCATAACTTATTTCCAAAGTTTAGTGATCTTCTTTTAATTGCAACATATATATGAAAACCTTAGAAGTAAAATTTTCAAAATTATTATAAGTTGAATGAAATTTCGAAATTTATTTTTTTCTTTCGTATATTTTTACTGACTTTATTTATTTATTAAACCGACGTATCATTTTGTTGATAAATAATGCCATGTAATAGCTAGGCGGATCAACGTGATTAAAGTGTAGTAGTACTAGTAAATATTATTTATTATTACTAAAAACAATATTAATGAGTTTTAAATTAGTTGATGCTGTTTGGTCATCCACCACATGAATATATGGCCGAGATGATCAGTACTAGTACTATTTCAACCAACGCTCCTATACTTTACTGAAAAGAAACGACTATCCTCACTGATTACATTGACTGGCTTAATTAAACATGAGAGACATGATGATCATATAAAATATAATTACTTTGAGAAAAAAAGATCCAAACAAATGCTATTACATTTACATTGAACTTTTGGTGTAGAGCTAGCTAGCTAGCTAGCCAACCATATATATAATGCAATATAGGCGGCTTTTATATATGGGCTGCGTAGCCGGAATGAGTTGCAACGTACGCATTTTGACTCAAAAAGGTCATAAAATCGTCTCAAAAGTTCAACATGCATGTAGTATATATATAGTTATCGATCGATAACGTATAGATCAATTGAACAATGCTACAGAATAAGGCGCGCGCGCAGCCAATTATTAATTGGCTATATCTTAATTCTTTTTAAAATTATAATCTAGCTAGCCCTAACCCAACCCTACTGCTGCCTGCCCCCACCATGCACGCTCCTAATTTGTTTGCTAGAGGGGGATTTAAGCTCCGTTTTGATGTTAAAAGTATCTTAGATTACTACAAAAAAAAAAAATGAGTTTTTGTGATTAATTTATTGCGATCAAAAAATTTTTTGCAACTAATTTTAATTGTAAATAGTCATTTTGCTAGAATTAACTGGTCGTAAATAATCAATTTGCATATAATAATAAAACAATTTTTAAATAATAATAAAATAGTGGTGAATATATAATTTATGAATAGTAGTTAATTATTTATGAAATTAATATAATAATAAAATAGTTTAAGAATATCTGATATATAACGTACAATTATATTTCCAAATAGACCCTTAATGGATAAATCATTTTATGAAATCTACACGAAAGATCAATCCAGTGAGCTACATCCTGAAAATATGTATATTTAAAAAAAAAAATTATTGTCGGTAAGTATATATATATATATATCTAACTGATAGATCCGCCAAAATATTGTCAATAATCTAATGCGACATTTAGTTCGACGAATCTAATAATTTCGTCGACATCCGTACTTCTGAGAATGTGATGTTTGAAAATCTAGATTTTTGTAAACGTGACAATTAGCTAATAATTATAAACTCAGATCATGAAAACGATTATACATGAATATGACGATCAGACTTCTCATGCATGTATGAGATCAACAGTTATCATCAATTAAGGTCATGATAATTACATGGTGGTTTACTCACTTTTACTGCTAATCACTAGTAAAGTCAATATAATTCTAATATGAGTAATGCTACTCATCATTTTAATTCTCATCATCTTTATACTATTCTATGATGTGGCATTAAATGATTGGAGATTATTTATTATATTTTACGTGTGAATTTATTATCTAATACCACAATATCATGGGATGATTAGAAGATGATGTATGAGAAAATGGATGATGAATAGATTTATTCTTCCAATAATATCACATATATAAACACTCAGTAGTACTGCCCCGGCCCCTCTGTTCTTGCAAGCTGATATTGGGTCCAGAATTTCTTTACAGACCCCAATTAATATAGCCATCAATCCAATTACTAGTATCAATTAAGTTTCTGAAGGCTGATCATCCCAATTCCAATAATATTTCCTCCTGATGATCTTATATATCTCTTCTTTTATCAGAGAAACAATCATAATAACTTGGAAATGATAAAGGAGGGCCGTAAATCACTCTCTTTCCACTCCGACATATGGTTTTAATCATTAGATTAAGTAGCATTCTCATGACTTTTGGCAGATATTCTTGCAAAAGTGCGAGAATCACGTACAAGTTAGCAGCTAAAGAATAGGTAAGGACGAAAAAAGCTTTCAAAAATTCTTCACAACATATACCATGTGAGTAGAAATATTGAACTCAAACCAGTTAAAGCCAATAAGAAAGAGGTAAGTGTCCTGTGTCCTTCTTGCTTTTCCGGCAATCCCGGTCTGAGGTACTTAATCATACAGATTCCTTTTCTTTTTTTGCCATATATATGGCACGAGAATGCATTAATATCATTATTAGATAAGACCTCTCATGATTTTTAGCAACTTTTTATTTTTTCTCAAAACTATTAATGATCGACAGACGTGTGTGGATGAACTTCTCATTAATTGATTAAACTAGCTAGTAACCGGATCTTAATTGATCATATATATAATTGGAACTTGGGATAGTGATTTTTGAGTAATTTGAACACGTCGATCGACAAACTATATATACGTACGCGTACGTACGTACGTACGAAGTACTCAACCTAGCTGTTCTGGAGGTTTCTATTGATCGATGTCCTAATTAACGTGAGAATTAAGAGACTGCTCCACTTGGGTCGTGATTTGTCTCATTAATCCGATCGACAAAGAAAAGTTTGATTTTGCGTATCAGTACATATATGTATAGAAGTTTCCTGACAAACAATATACATATATACTATATAATATGTTTCTAAACAGCTAGCTTTTATTATAAGAAAAATGTTTATTTGTAGTAAATTATTTCCTATAAAAATGATTATTTTATTTACCAATAAGTTTGTTTTTCTCAGAAATAGTCATTCACGTCATAAATAATGTTTTAATCGTTTTTCTTGTAATGTGGCCGGCCTATGTTTTTGAAGTTGGCGGCCTCATAATATATATGTCGTACGTACAGGGGATCAAAATTAACTTTCAATAACATGAGAATGTATTTCCCGGCCTTCTAAAAAAGTTCTAAATAGTTGAGGAGAATCGAAACCCTCCAAGACGTAACATTACAGAGTTCCAAACAACTGGAAAGTGAAAACATGAAATCATGTAAAGACACAGCACCAAACTCCAAAGAGCAATATGACTTGAACGCATCATGCAGCGACACTGATCAGTCTATGTGTTGGAAACATCCACAGAGATTCCCTCGAATTTCATCAATCGGTCTTTTCGGTGTCTTTTGTTTTTCAACCTTGATTATATATATATATATATATATCTATATATATATATGTACGTTGTACTATCACTGTAAGGGAATTATTACTTTTTATTTTTTCCCGTTACTTTTGGCTGAAAATGGAAAACTTTTTTATTTGTAGTTGATTCCATGGTAGTACAATTTATTTATTAGTTTTCTGAAAAAGAAAAAGAAATAAATTAATATATAAAAATGTTTCCATCTCGTTTGAACTCTAGTCCCGTTTTGATAGTAAAAATTTTTATTTTATTTCATCTTATTATTATAATTTTTTAAATTTTTATATAAAATATAATAAATAATTTAATATTTTCAAATTTTAAAATAATAATAATATTAAAAAATAATATTTTATTTAATTTTTAACTTTAATCTAAAACCATTTGAGACGATTGGCCAAACCACACGTAGCTAAAACAATTTCCGTATGCACATGGCATGAATTCAAGGGATTTGCAGAGGAAATGTGTAAATTATTTTACTGTTTATATATGATCGATGTAGAACAGTAAAACAATTTGCACATGAATACGAAATGCTATGTATCGTTTGATCTGGCGTGCATGTACTTGCACTGGGAAAAACTGACATAGAGCATAGAACTTCGAAGCAAGATTTAAGATACCTCTGATATTCCCTACTTTTGTATGCTCCTTCAAAGTAAATCTTGAAAAAAGGGACACAGACAAAGACATCAAGTGTTTGAATAATAATATTAATATTAATACTCCACCAAAGCTATAATAATAATAAAGAAAACCAAGGGAAACCTCAGCAATATCTTTTAATATATATATATATATATCAGTCTGTATAATTACCCATCATTAACTTTATTAGTGGTGATGACTGATGAATCGATATACTAAATATTACTTTTTCAGTGTAGCCTTAATTTATTAATTTCTTGCAAAATATGATTTTATTTAATTGGTATTAGAATGGTATGAGTAAATGAAGCCATACACACACATGATATGTATGTAGGACCGAGTCCACTCACTGCACTAACTCAAACTATAATTTGCACCGACTCCGAGTCATTGAGTTTCAAAGGATGTATGATCAACATGCAAATGATGACGCTATGATTAAATTGATGATCACGGCATACGATAATTGTAGATTAATTGTATTAATAAAAATAGGGTTAGTGCATATAGTGCTTTGATTCTTGATGGAGAGAGAGAGAGAGATAGGGGAACAAAAGCACCTTCATAGGGCCCATGACATGTCTCCTCGATAGACCCCAAGAAGTGATTTTCTTCTTTCTCTTCTGCACTATCCCCATTCTTTCACCACCTGAATTCCCCCTTTTTTCGCTGCCATTCCTTGCCAAAAAAGCACACAGAACAATTCCCATCCAATTATCATGTCAGGAGACAGAAGAAACGATTCCGCAGAAGGGTCGACATCACGATCGGCAACCACCTCCACCGGCAACCATCAGCACCAGCAACAGGCAGCGCCTTTGAGCCGGTATGAGTCTCAGAAACGGCGAGACTGGAACACTTTTGGGCAGTACTTGAGGAATCAAGCACCCCCAGTTTCTCTCTCTCAGTGCAACTTCAACCATGTCTTGGACTTCCTTAGGTACCTCGACCAGTTCGGAAAGACCAAGGTTCATTTACATAGTTGCGCCTTCTTTGGCCAGCCTGAACCGCCTGCTCCTTGCACATGTCCTCTCAGACAAGCTTGGGGGAGCTTGGACGCACTAATCGGACGGCTCAGAGCTGCATATGAGGAGCATGGAGGCTCACCGGAGACGAACCCTTTTGGGAACGGAGCTATTCGGGTGTATTTGCGTGAAATTAAGGAGTGTCAGGCTAAGGCAAGAGGTATTCCCTATAAGAAGAAAAAGAAGAAAAGGAATCAAATTAAGGCCACCGACGAGACAAAGGCTTCGAAGCAAGCTGCTTAGTTTCCTTGGCTCAGATCTTCGGATTAATGGTAAGTTTCCTCGAAATAATACTTAAATTTAAATAGCGCTGTTGGCTTAGGAAATCTTGTTTACAGAGCATAAAAACCACCTTCGTCATTAAAAAAAACTAAGTAATAATGGATCGGATCCAAACAGTTACCGGAGAGATCAATTCAGTACTGGACAATTACATGACTTGGAGACATTGACACGTTACCGGGTCGCATAGGTTCAGATTTCTTTCTTAAAACCCTAGACCCAGATCCCAAAACCCTAATCTGCATATACTCTTAAGCAAAGTTACAAGGCTGGAAAAACTGTGGTAGCTTGAGAGCTTTAGTACCAACCCTCACTAATATTAGATCATGCCATGATTGGAGTGGGCAACGTCTATGCTCCCTCGATGATCTCTTGCTCCCTCTCTCTCTCTAATCATGCAAAAACTCTAGATGCTCTTGGAGCTCCCTAAAATCGCCGGAAAAGACAGTTTTTCTTGTAGAATTATATGTCTCACTCGCCTACTTTTTACTTGTTTTGGCACTTTTCTGATTCAGTGAGATTTTGTGTGCCCCATGCATGGATGACCATGCCATATATGATAATTAGTTGCATGTCATTTAATCGTATTTATTTGGGATAATTAAAGTATAAACAATATTTAAATACATGCGATCATGATTTAGAACCCAACATATGTATACATTAATTCCTCCTAATCGATCAGCTTTCTCCATTAATATAGGTGCGAAAGTATCGAAATTGTTCTGTACATCTGCCCTGGACTCTTATATATATACTGGTTGATTGTCCCTTTTTCCCCGGTAATTGTGTTTGAGTGCAATTAGCTAGGACTTTGAGTCTTCAGGCTAGCTAGGGGTGTGTGTCTGTATATATTTCTTCTAATCATTAATTTTTAAACTGTTTATTTACTTCCTATATATCAGTTAACTCACTTTTATGACCATATTTTCAAGTTGAAACCAAGATCAGGAAGATAAATATATTCTATACTCGTGTTTATGGGCGCCGGTCCCATATATTTTCGAAGTAATTAGGTGTATATATATATATACATACACACACTCGTGTTTACACTTTGATCTTGATCATGCTGATGATCACTTTTCTAATTAAGCAGAGATCATGCTTAATTAGTTATTTGACATGTAGGGCCACACAACCAATGAACACCAGCTGACACCACAAATGACATTTATATATGGGACCGGCCATCAACTGAAAAATAGGTTGGATCTTTTCTATGCAGATTTCATATATATATATATATATATATATATATATATATATATATATGTATGTATGTATATATATATTTTTTGCTTAATGGAAGAAAATAAACCCAGGCTATTAGAGGAATTTGGCCCTCCTTCAAATATTAGACTTGATTTTATCAATGCTAGCTCAAAGCTGGCTTCTTAAATAGAAGTATAAATCCATAGCCTAATAGTCATATATATGACTCTTAATTAATCAAGATAAACCACAAATATCATATCTCTTATAACCGAAATCATGAGATCAAGTGCTAGGTTTATATATACAGATCGAGATTTCACAAAACTTAAGCTTACAACTAGCTAATTAATTATGTAGTACTACACGTTATATCTACTTTAATTTAAAAAAAAAAAAAAGAACTTTTGTGATCATGTACGTCTTTGTAAATTTACTTTAATAAGTTTATTTTGTGAGATGTCCTCGTGAACCAAGCATTTCCCAACTCATTGAATAATCAAGCCGGTAGATAAAAATATAACCTAGCTGAGACAAACTGATCTTATTAACTAAAGACCCAAACTATATATATATCAATGATCGATCTCACTCTTCACAATGATGCAGCTAGGAAAACTCAAGTACTAAAAGACTTCTGATCCCTTAGCATTCCTCTCCGCTTGCTCGACCTGATGGACCCAGTTTATGAATGGTCGTATATATCTTCCAAACTTATATATTATATTTTGAAAATTCCAATTTAGCTAGCTAGCTTTGGTGTTTCTTGATTGGTGGAACCGCCATTTTCCTTCTTTCTTGATTCCATGCGATAGAATTCTTTTTAAAATCTGAACTGCAAAAAAATTTAATTTATCTATCTATTAATTGTTTAAGATTTTTAATTTAAAAATTTTAAAATGCACCATTAATAATAGTAATCTTATAATATTGAGAACTAACAATTTTCATATCTCAATAAACATTAAAATTAACTGATAAGAATACAAAAAGTTATAGTAGGCTACTTTTGGATGTTTAACGTATCTTAGATTACCCGTGAATAATAGTAAAATAGTTTATAAATAATAGTGGATAATTTGTAAATAATAGTGAACACTTTGTGAATAATAATAAAATAGTCTAAGAAAAATCCAACTCATGCCAAACAAAGCCTTAAGAGGTGAAGAAGCCAATAGGCCGGTAAGAAACAAATTAAGAGTCAATAGCTATAATAAGATGAATGTTCTTTTCTAGAAACGTTGTAATAAAATGATACAAGATCAGTTAAGTGATGGGAAAACCATAAAGACGCACAAGTAATGAGAAATCAATAACCACTATAAGATTTTTTGTACGTCTGATCTCTATTTAATTAGTAATATTTATAAATGATTGGAAGCATTTTGTCTTCAGATTAAACATTCTTTTTAAAATCTTAACTGCAAAAAATGGAGTGGGTTAGTTGTAGTAGTACTAATTATTATATATATATATATATATATATATAGGGTAATAAAAGCAATATATATAATCTAATGAAAAGTTTTTTTTTTAATATATAGGTGAGGATTGAGATAGACCAATAGAATTATAAAATTATGAGGTGACTCAATAGAATACAAAAAAAATACTTAAAAAACTGTATAGGACGTAATAGATTATGGATAAAATATATATAGGTTGGATCTACTTTACTTAGAGGATCGGAGCTCCTGCAAGGCCTCCTTTAAAAAATAATTTATCTTGCTTTCATTAATTTCTATAATTCTTGCAGTATATATTGTTGATCATATAGCTAGAAAAGTATACATTCTATATAGTAAAATTATTTGACTTATTATAATATAATTAGTTCGATCCCACAAATTAATTTGGTGTTGATCTACTCATGATCAGATTATTATGCTTTTGGATAATTTTCCGATGCCTTCCGCCTTCCAGATATATTAAAATACTGATTTTGGTTGAATTTGTTTCAATTAGCTAGGTGATGATGTGTTTAGATTAATATCATTTGGCTAAGTAAGTTTTTCTCGCTCTAGTACCGGTTATACAAAGTTATTCATTCTCCTAGTTTCAAAAAGCAACATCAACATTAATTTGGCTATAACAGCTATGTTGCGAGGATGTACGTAACCAATCTCACCCTTGTCCACGAGAATGGTTATAACCATTCCGAGCGTGGTACAAGCTTTCTAAAGACCTTATTCGATCGAGTAGATGCTAGACAAAAAGAATGTATCTGAACAGGTAATGCGTTTTTAGGAGAACTAGCATAAGGGTTCCTTGATATATATAGTAAAGAGGGAGGAATCCAACTATGTGTTTCGGCGACAAGAAGGCGGTCATCCAACTCACTTTTGAAGAGGTGGCTTTAAACCCTTCGGGCCGGGTTTAATTACGACACTAAAGTGAGTTCATATTATAATTTGTCTATAAAAAGGGTGCCAAAATGTAATAAGATGCTACACTATATTGTGATGATGGATTTATAGGCATCAAAAGTCTGAGGGCTTGAGTCTTACTTAGTACAAAAATAGCAAAAACGGCTTTTGGAAAAAGACTCAACAATGAGTGCATATCTAGGGAGCTTTGTTACTACTTGGATACTCACTCATTGTTAAGGCACCAAACTCTTTACCTTTTAGAGGGACCCTCTGGGAGAGGGTTTGGGGATGTTCCCATCGAATCCTCCTTCGAATCAACTTGCATGTGTGCAAAGTAGCAAGTCAGGCAAGAGAAATAGCGAAGCGAATGCCGAGCGAATTGTTTGTCACACTTCAGTTCATCTCAACAATTGTGGATCGAAGTCGTGATGGGCTCGGTATGGGTTGTAACGGCATGTGGCCTTATTAGTAGTTACTTAAGTAATTGTGGGTTGGGCCTAATTGGCCCACTGTCGTTATGTTCTTTAAATACGTAAGTCATTCAGTCCAATTTAGTGTCTGGGCCATGGCCATTAGTTAGCTACAAGTTGTCAGTATATGTAGTTGGTTTTCCCTTTTAGAACAACATGCTGAATCTTAATCAAGAATTTACATTTCCTTTCCTACCTATCTCTCTTCTCCATCTTCCCTGGAGATTGCTCCCTTCGAAGGAGTCTGATTCTAGAAAATTATTGGAAGTATTTGAGGTGTGTTACAAAGTGGTATTAGAGAGACACCGGTCTTTGTGCTATCATGAAAGAAATTCTAGTATCCCTCAACAAAATCAAAGAGTCAATGGAACGAATTCAAGAAAATCTCGAAATTGTCCATCAACATGTAATTGATGGCAAGAAGGATTTTGAAGAAAAATTTAACAATATAAAGTAACAGCTTTGTGCATTAATGGAAGAGGAAGAGCGAGCTAAGGAGGGTGATCCCATTGAGATTCCTCTTCCCTCTGTTCTCAAAAATCCGAAATTAATTCCCCACATCTAGATCTCACTTCTCCTTCAATGGCCGCACTCAATAAAAATCATGTGATGGTCGGAAAAGGAGGACATATAGCGCTTGGGATGGATCTCACCATCACATACTCTTGCGCAAGTGTGTGGCAACGCGACTGTGTTGAAATCAACACACTATCATATACCAACCTCACCAAGGTATCGGTTACCGCTAGGGGAGTGTAACCGGTCCGATTTTGGACTAATTTTGGAATCGAACCGGTTTACCGATTTTTAATTTTCAAGAACCGATACCACATCGGTTATCCTCCTAAACCGGTACTTCCGGTTTTACCGTTCCGGTCCAATTCAGTCCCGTTTTTCGATTTTAGTATTAGTTTTACTAATGTATTTATCGAAAGGAATATGTTGATAATTTATCAGGTCATAAAATGTAATTAATATATATACTTTATATTTAAAACATATGATCAAACAAATGTTCATGTTCAAGATTTAAATTTTATGTTATAAATTATAATATAACATTATTTCATACATAATTATATATATTATATAAGATTATATATAATATAAAAAATATTATATATAATATGAAAAGTTAATTAAAAAAATATATATATACACAAACCAGTCCGGTACGGTGCCGGAAAACCTAAAATCGGAACCAGACAGGTTTTGACCAGCTTTAAAATGGAGGAACCGGTCTAAGCCGGTTCGGGCTGGTTCTCCAGTTCCCCGGTTTATTTTTACTGCCCTAGTTATTGCTAAAACAATCTTCCTAGAGATTTCAAACAAAGGGCCACGTCTGGTATGACATCCTCTGTGGAAGCCCATCCAAAATCTATGGTGCTTCTTGACACCTCTAATGGCTAAAGAGTACACCTTCTCTCTCGATTCATATTCCCTACACCAAGACTACAACAAAAGAATTCCCAAATCGTGTCTGGTAATGGACCCAAAGCCTTTGCTCGAGCTACCATTTTTGTTCCTCTCCACCATATCAGACCTCCATAGCATTCCAGCAAACCAGACCTCCAATGAGGACCACCTTCACAGCTGCCTGGAGTTCTTGCAACGCCATCTGGAACCCTGCTGCCTGGTCTTTGTTCTTGTAGCTTGCATAGAGTTCACAGCGGTAAAGCTATTAGTGGAGGCTTCCCTTCTCTCTACTCAACTGAAGCTTTGTGGCCCCGTCTCTGACCTCACGGGTGACCCTGCTACTGCCGCCAAAGCAAGCCCAAAATTCACTAGTGGGTCACAGAAACCCATGGCCATGACGTCCTGAACTCGACTTCTCCTCCTTTTCCAGTTGGTCATCCTTTCAGATCGTGAAGGTGAAAAGGCAGGCAATCACCATGTCGTGTCGTTGAGCTCGATCCAAAACGGGAATAATACCAAGGGATTTCAGCTGTGTCGTTCTCTAGGAAGAGGAACTGGATCTGGAATGGATACCCTTCTGATTTCCAAGATCATAGAGAAACACCCAAACTACTTGATGCTCATTTGTCAGGGATGCAAAGCTTCCTAGGTATTTTCTCATATTATTCCTTGGGTGTGGTATTGTGGTAATGTCGATGGCTTTAAGGCCAAAGGATAGGATGTTGGTTTACGCCAAGCATTCTCCTCCTCCAATTTTCTTAAAGAGTTTAATCTAAAAATGGATGTGATGGACACCAAGGTGGGATTCCCGGGTTCATATTAGGATGTGTATTTGAGGAATTTATATTACTTGGGCATTAACAACAACAATCTTGAAGGGATGGTATGATATCCCATATGATATGCATAAGGGTAAGTGGTGTATGAGATCACACATTACTTGGGAAGGAGAAGTTCTTGCTCTTTATAAGGTTCCAATGGGGCTCCAATTATATCATTGACTAGTCATTTTGGAGTATAGGTCATGTGGTTTGGGTCTTCCATTGTGGCGTTACAAATAGGTGATGTATGGGATCCCACATTGTTTGAGAATGAGAAGTTCTTGCTCTTTATAAGGTTCTAATGGGGCTCAAATTATATCATTGACAAGTCATGTTGGAGTATAAGTCATGTGGTTTGGGTCTTCCATTGGGGCGTTACAAATGATATCAGAGCCTATCCCAACAAAAAATGTGAGACTTGAGCCGTGTCACCTATAATGGGCAGGCCCGACGAGGACATCAGGAAATTAAGAGGGGCAGATTGTGATACCCCATATGATATGGATAAGGGTAGGTGATGTATGAGATCCCACATTGCTTGGGAATGTGAAGTTCTTGCTCTTTATAAGGTTCTAATGGGGCTCCAATTGTATCATTGACAAGGATAAGGGTAGGTGGTGTATGGGATCCCACATTGCTTGGGAAGAAGAAGTTTTTACTCTTTATAAGGTTCCAATGGGGCTCCAATTATATCATTGACTAGTCCTTTTGGAGTACATGCCATGTGGTTTGGGGCTTTCATTGGGACGTTACAGATGGTGCTTGTGGAATTGGGCCTTTTGGAGTCAGTGAGTGGAATCAGTATGGAGAGTGGGTTTGTTGAGTGAATCAGAATGTTTGATGTAAAAGATAGAAAAAACTTGAGCACTCAGAAGCTGTTTGATGAAATGCTTGAAAGAAGGGTAAAATTTGATAAGGTCCCATTCTTGACTTGGATTACTTGTGCTAGGATGTGTTTTTTGCCAAATAAGGCTATAGAGTTTTTTAAGAAGATGGGAGAAGAGGGATGCGAGCCTATTTTGATAATTTGTAATGTCTTTCTACATATGTATGGAAAAATGGGTATGTCTTGGAATAAGATTGTGCTAGCTAGCACTCTTGATGAGCTGCAAATGGGATTTTTAAATGGGTTTGATTTAAAATCTCAAGGTTGTGCAACAACCATTGTTATTGGCAACAAAGCACATTTGATTGGTGGAGTTAATGATGAACCATCATTATCACTTGGAATTCATATTTTTGACCAAACAAGAGGTGAATTGGTGAATCCTATTGTGCCAGGTTCTACCCCAGATGATTGCACATGGTTTCTTGAGGTGGGGACCCCATTTGTTAGGAAATTGAGAAAAATATTGACGAAAGTTGTTGCTTGGAGCAAGGGTGGGAGGGACAGTGTTGACAAATTAGCCGTTATTAGTGGTCCCTTTAGAGTAGGTAAGGGTAAACTAATATCTATGCTCGTGAAGGAATTCTCATCTATGTTTGGATTCTCTGTGAGCCATACAACCTGGGCTCTAAAGCGCATTGGGAGGAAAGGAGTTCATTACCACTTCACTGAACGAAATGCAATGGAGAGAGAGAGAGAGAGAGAGAGAGAGAGAGAGAGAGAGAGAGAGAGAGAGAGAGAGAGAGATGGCAAGCTCCTTGAGTGTGCTGTTGTTCATGGGAATCTCTATGAAGCTAGTGTTAAAGCTGACGAATGGCAGGTGTTGTTTTTTAGGATTCCTATGACACATCTCTGTGAGCCATACAACCTGGGCTCTAAAGCGCATTGGGAGGAAAGGAGTTCATTACCACTTCACTGAACGAAATGCAATGGAGAGAGAGAGAGAGAGAGAGAGAGAGAGAGAGAGAGAGAGAGAGAGAGAGAGAGAGAGAGAGAGAAGATGGCAAGCTCCTTGAGTGTGCTGTTGTTCATGGGAATCTCTATGCAGCTAGTGTTAAAGCTGACGAATGGCAGGTGTTGTTTTTTAGGATTCCTATGACACATCTCATCTACAAGTTCCTCAAAGTATCCAAGGGGTTGCTGCAAGGCCTGGTAACATTGTTGACTCAATGTTGCGGTACAAAAATTGTGGGGCAGCAACAGCTGCTGTAGCTCTTGAACAGTGGAGGAAGGTTAGAAATCCAGCTAGTACAACTCAATATTCTACTGCAAACTATTCATATCCAAGAAGCACATCTGCACCTTGTGGGTAAGGTACTTTGAAGAGAGAGGGTTTGTCACACTTCAGTTCATCTCAACAATTGTGGATCGAAGTCATGATGGGCTCGGTATGGGTTGTAACGACCTGTGACCTGATTAGTAGTTACTTAAGTAATTGTGGGTCGGGCCTTGGCCCATTGTCTCTGTGTTCTTTAAATACGATAAGCCATGCAGTCCAATTTAGTGTTTGGGCCATGGTCATTAGTTAGCTACAAGTTGTCAATATATGTCGTGGGTTTTCCTTTTTAAAATGACAGGTTGAATCTTAATCAAGAATTTACCTTTCATTTCTTGCCTCTCTCTCTTCTTCATCTTTCCTAGAGGTTGCTCTCCCTCGAAGGAGTCTGATTTTAGAAAATTATTGGAAGTATTTGAGGTGTGTTACATTGTTGATGTTCTGAGTGAAACAAAGGCTTCCGGGTATACCAAAGGTGAATTAGTGCTGGTAGACAGCCCCCGCCCTTGAGGTGAGGTGAGGGGGGGGGGGGGGGGGGGGGGGGGGGGGTTTACGTAAGAACACCAATAGAAAGAAACCATCTACTAAAGCAAACAATCAAAAACAAAATCAAAGACTGCACTGAAGAACTCAATAGAGGTGCAGTTACATATTCCTACACTGATTAAAAAGATCCATTAAATGCTTCAGTTACTGAATGTATTGAAGACATCGGGAACTCATAGCTTATTAGTTACATATTAGATTGGATCGTTACCCCCTAAGTTTCCCTTGGGGGATTAGATAACACCACCTACGTACTGCACTAACTTTCAGCTATTTCAATTACGTCGGTTATCAATAGAACTTGAACTCGAACCGATCCTTGTGTTATTGAAAAAAGACATCGATTTGAAATGTCGTAAATGATGCTCTTCTATCACAATATATGGTATATAAGCACTTTCTTCCCGACTTGCTGTCTCGCACGCAGTCAAGTCTGTCTGCAGTTTGTGGGGGAACTTCCCCTTGAAATTGGGGGTTCGGGGGAACTTTTTCCTTTTTTAATTGCGCGCGTACGTGTTGGCTGAGAATTAATGTGGACTCATATATAGCTTTCAAAGGCACTGAGGTTGATGCTTGTACAAGGAATATTAATGCAAGGTACAGTACTGATCAATGAGGCCTAGATATATAGTACTAGGTAAAGTGAACTTCAATATATCAATATATGCTGCTCGTTCATAATCACTATAACGATAATCAAATTAGAAGGCCGGTAATCAAGTATTAATTAATAGGTATTTACAGCTATTAATCCTTGAGACTTCTAGACATATTTTTGTTACTTTAAAGTTCGTAGTCATTGAAAAAATAATGATCTAGCTCGTCCTTAATGTGCTTCATCTGGTAATTATATATTCCTCACATATACTAGCAAGCTTCTAATTAATCACGTATTCATGATCTGGTAATTAAAACTATGGCTCGGAAATAATCAGGCCAGATCAGCCATGCATGCGAATATATAGGATATGTTTACATATATAGCAGCACCATATATATATATATAAAAAAAAAAAAAAAAAAAAAAAAAAAAAAAAAAAAAAAAACGAAAAGCATATAAACACTTGATGTCGAAGAGATTTTCATTGATATGCACACAGCACCAGTACTATATATATGTTGCGTACGTACTAGTACTTCTTGCTAAAAGGAAAAAGTTGGGGGAAAACAGAAAAGGGGGTCCATATATATATATATATATATATATGAGACGTCTCCTTTCTCTGTAATCGATGGACAGCCTTTGTATATCCAAACCGGTCAGGTGAGGTGAGCACTGAGCAGAGCAGGAGCGAGTGCTGCGGTTTCAGGTTTGGGGTTGATCGAAGCTGCAGCTTTGGTTGCATTTTTCATTATTTTACTGGCCAAGCTGGATATGCTTGGATTCCGCATTAAGGTTTCTTATAGTTTTTGGAGATCATGTTGATGACAGATTTGAAATATGGGTTTTATAAGCTCAGAGATTCGATCTTGGCAGAACAACTAACTGTAAATTTACCTAATTAAGTACTCCCTGATAAGTAATAGATTATGCTCAGCTAACCCGTTGACATCAGACACAATCCTGAAATCTGCAAAAGCTCATGATCATGCTTCTTTCCACTAGTTAATTACTAGCTAGGTCGAATTAATTAGCCTCTGTACTAGTACTAGATCGGTCTAGACAACTTAACCCCTTAATGTAAAAGATATCTGCATGTACTTAGTACAAGCATTTGCCCGTACATGCATCTGATCATCATGTATTGCTTCATTAAAAAGGTATAATATATTGTATGCAGTTCAGATGTTAGAACAGAAACACATAAATTAAACCATCTTTCTAGGTTGGCTGTTGAGAAAGTTGCATTTGTTTCTTGTATTAATGGTTTTGATCTTGAGAGTTAAAACTGGATGCCCACAAAAGGCCAGCTACAAATTAACCGACCCTAAGATCAGCTGCATGCATTCGACTTTTCTTGAAATTTTAATGTATCATTTTGTGCCATATGATATAATAATATTGAATGTAGTTTTGCAGACTCATCCAAGGAAAAAGTACTATATTCTTTTGCAGGGTCAAACAACAGGTCGATCGACAGATCATGAAAATGGGAAGTAGGCGGGTTACAGAAAAACAAATATTTATAAGATCAAGTACTCTCAGCTGCGGGACATGATGATCGATGATCATGATGATTAATTATCTCATTTGAAAAGAGTTAATGTATGTAATTAAGAGTCTACTTCTGAATAATCTTGTGATAGCAAGGCTATATAGCTAGCTAGTCTCAGAGCGCATATAATATGCAGCCCGTATTTTAAATATTTACTAGAAACATATATACACCACCTTTAAAAGTTCTTATATATATTGCAATATTGTAGACATTTTTAAAAAGTAGGCAACAGTACTACATGACATGGTACCTGTATATATATATATATATATATATATATATGTATTGTATATACATATACTTCTTGGCATGATCACAATATCATGATCATCGATCACCTTAATATACTATATCACATGAATATTTTCACTCCAGAGATTGTTTAGGATGCAGCAATTAAGTATATATATACAGAACATGCCTTAATTTATGGGCAACCCTTAATTATATTGTAAACCTATTAAAAAAGAAAAAGAGGCTCTGAAATGCAACCGAATGTGCATGGCAAAAATATTCAAGAGATTAATTTAGTCATGAATTGTAAATTAAATATTCTAACTAAGACATATATAATAATTAACCAAATGCATACTCCTAATTTGACCTCTACGTACAGTACTTTTCTAATTAATAGGACTTGATGAATATGGAAAACTAAAAAATAAAAAGTCTCTTCGTATTCTCACATGACAGCTTAGATACGTACGTACAAAACATTAATGATATTTAAGGATAAAGTTCGCTTATGTCTTACTTCTTTGAATTAAAGCGATTATCTATATTTCTCATTAAGAATATATATAAATATAAACTATGAATATATAGTTTATGAAACAGCTTCGAACAACATAGAATATATATATATATATATATGATAGGGGAAGCATATATATATATATATACATGATGATTACCGGAGCCGCGTACCTTTTCTTCTAAATTAATCTATTTACCCTTCCATATATATATATAGGTTAAACTCCAGGCCGCCAAGCATGCAGATGAATAATGATCGATCTCCCATTAATCTCCCTTATTCAAAAGACTAGAAATATTACCACTTTAATTAGTAGTAATTAGGACTACTGGCGCCTCTATATATAAGGATTAAGATCAATAAATATATTTACACGAGCACGGTGCACGCGTGGGGTTTAGGAGCGTCTACATGATGAGCACAAACTCGATCGTCTTTTAATTTCATCAACGTACGTAATTAAGCTGGATCGATGCATGTTGGAATATTTTCATCATATTAATTTATGTTTAATTTTCAGTCCAAAGAATTTCTGCTTTAGATAATTAATTACATATATACTGCATGTTCCAGTACTACTACTGTTCCCTAAACCCTCAGCAAAGAGATCAGTTTTAGAAAACTGCATGCTTATATTTATATATTAATCGCGTCTCGACAGCTATATATATACATTGTTATGAAGAATACGCACTAATTAATTACGAAGAATAATAATAATGTTTTTTATCAAAATGTATTTGATAGTGTTTGTCGTGTCATGTGTGCGCGCATTTGAACGATGCAAAACTTGATCAGATAGATGCGAAAAGATTGGATTCGTATAGAAACTGTTTAATTATTGGAAAGCTAATTTATTTTTGAATGCTAAGAAGTTTTGCATGTAATTACCAGATAGTCATATTTTTGTTCACGATCGAGTATTTCAGTTATATTAATTCAGTGCTTTAATTAAGTTTTTTGGCTTAATATTTGAAATAATTAGCCTTAATTTATTATTATTATTTTTTTATATCGAATGTTCATGTTTGTATTAATTGTAATGTTTAGGCGAACGACTATTTCATTGGGAAAAGTCGAAATAGCTATTACTAGCTAGCTAGGAGTTGGCATGCATGCTAACTATTTCTAGGATGCTTGGACGTTGTAATTACATTAGATTAATACTACCCTGAAGAAATTGTACACGTTAGTTAGTAAATGGAATCATAATACAATCAAATTTCCTAAAACCCATCATTCATATATACCACGAAAGTGATATATGTCCCCGACCTAGTTCGAGCTTTAATAAGACAACTTAGACAAGGACAATGGAGGAAAAAGTAGTTGACTAGGTTGTCACCTTCGATCATGAGACTAGATCGTTTGAAGGGTGTTTTTCTCATTTAATGCTAGACAAAAATCAAGCTAAAAACTGAAACTAGTTCAAAATCAAGAGGATATTACAGTTTGAATCAAATACATTGGACGACATTCAGGCCTAGTGCAGCCGCCCAATTAAGTTACATGATAGAGAAACGAAAGGGAAAAAAATGTCCCAGATATTAACAGGACATCACATAACTCTTAACAAATTCATCTGCGGGAGATTTTCGGATGCCATTATCAGCCAGAACAATTATGTACTTCGTCGCAACTGTCGATTCGAGATGTTACACATGCTTCCCAGGCAAAGCTGTCCCTCACATGGCTAGGCTGTTAACTGTATAAATCTGCAACAAAATTCAGAACTGAAACTGATCACAGATAGGAAATGAAAACATATATGTAAGACTACTAGCAGTCACAATGAAGACTGCAGGAGTAACTTGCTTCTTTACTCGGTATATGCCCTATATAGGCTTCTTATTCAATAGGTACCAAATCAATCCAGAAATGCAGATGAGTAACCCAACGGAAACCAGCAACATATCTCAGAAACCTGCAGTTATGTTTTTCAATTGCCATTTTCATATGTGAAATGCATACTGGCATGAACACACCATATGATCTTCCAGTGCCAAGCTAATTATCCAGGAAAGGGACGCCCAATATCAAGCTATTATATTGGTTATCATTGTATAAATCGGTCACTTTGGTTAACAGAGCAGATGAACTAAACAAGGAGTACCCCAAGACAGGATTTAAGTTTATCCATTTTGGAAATTGGTCATCCAATTCCAAATAACAGGAAATTGTTCGTGCTAAGAACTTCATATTGTGCGTGGTACATGTCAAGGCACTTGAGCTATCTAACATCAACATGGTAAGATAACTGGAGGCAACTATTTCTTTAATTTGATCAAAGTTCTTTTAGTCCTAGAATGATTCAATGGGTAAAAGTATCCTGCATGAGAATTAAACCATTTTTTAACATCCATGTAAAAATCAAGAAAGATGAGGAAAGTGCATTTAGATAATTTTTTTTGCTAAAAACTGTTTCACTTCCTATTACTCAATTGGCGTTAAAAGCAACAGTTTCAACTCTTTCTAGTGCTCAACAAGCATTTAAAGTATGTGAGTGCATTTTGAATGGCCATAACAACATCGATGATGCGCAAGTGAGGTTTTCCATGCAATGAAATGCCCAGTAACATCGCTAACAGCCTCATGTATTCG
Source organism: Juglans mandshurica (assembly GCA_022457165.1). Lineage (NCBI taxonomy): Eukaryota > Viridiplantae > Streptophyta > Magnoliopsida > Fagales > Juglandaceae > Juglans > Juglans mandshurica. Next base: position 5,503,721 of record CM039627.1, read on the forward strand.
AGAGAACCAAACTGTAAAGCAAATATCATTACAAGCTATTATCGATCTCCAGACAGTCAGTAACATAAGGCGCTTTACATAATGTGAAACCTATCAACATTCAACCATATAAATAAAATCATCATGTTACCAATTTCACCCCAGAATACAAATCAATAGAATATGAAAAGCAGTCAATAATACTTGAACATATAAAAAAGTGGGGAGAGAAAAAAGGGAGAGTATGTACCTATTCATAAACTCCTAGTCCAAATATACTGGCATTATTAAAAAATTAAAATTGAGATAATAGAAGTCACCACAAACTGCACAGACAAATTCAATATTCTGTGTTAAAAAATATAGTTAAATTGATTGGACTTGCTCCTTGGTCACCACAGAAATGGGAGTTAATTCATTTCCTCAGAATATTTCCATTCCCACTAATAGAGATAGGCAACTTTCCCATCCAGATGGGAGAGTTACGAGCACAATTTTTTTTAGTGCATGCCAAACATACTGGTTATTGTTTCCATATCTCACCACAGTGCCTCCAAATAGCATTTGGTAGGCCCACTGAGAAAGGCAACAGACAGGTTTGAGACAAAGTTCTTCCAGCCCAACCTAAGGTCACCCCCCCCCCCCCAAACAAAAAAACAACACAAAATAACGAAAGAAAGAAAGAGAAAGTAGACAACTCAAGTTTAGATATTACATCTTAAAACGCACCTCCAAGCTGGTTAACAAAACCAACCCCATCCCAGTAGAAGGTTAATTGCTAACCCACTTAAATGGGTCTACTTTGTATGAAGTACAACTAGAAGAACAATAACAGCATAATAGTGAAAATTTCTGACCCCAAACCTGCTGTTAATTTAATACATTAGCCCTGGCCCTAATCAACTGAATCTCAAATATCTGACAACAGGACAAGCTACTTGATCGACTCAAGAGAATACAAAATGCATTCTTTATGACAATCTCCTAACCAATCAGCATCCTGATTCCTGGATGTTTCTCAGATAAAAACCTCTGAATTTTGGAACTTAGCGACCCCACCCAACCTTGTGCATAGACATAGACACTAAAACCTTTATTTGCACTCCTGCGCAAAAAACCACGTAGGACTGTGATGCATGTTCAACACGGACTAACCAACTGTATTAAAACAGGTAAGGAGAGTACAACTTACAAAATCTGGCAGATGAATATCCATTTCATTATTCTCAGAGGAAGCTGAAATCTCCTAGAATAACAACCTCATACACATTGGGTCACCATCTCTTTCTGCAGTCCATTTCAACTAATTTGAATTTGTAATGCTTGACCCAACACTTGGGTATTAACTAGTTTCAATAAATTTTTATATTACTAAAAAATATAAAAAAAAAATACTCCCAACACTTGGGTATCGCTCCCTCCATGGGATTCAGAGATTTGCAATTCAAAAGATCCTACATAACTTGAATGGTGAGTCTTTTGTGCCATTACTAAAAGCAGAATGTACTTGTTGACAGTTCTTATCAACCATATCTTACAATGCCAAAACGCTCAACAAAAAGATTTAATAACCGTGCTCACTAAGTTATGGAATGCTCGAATGAAGAAAGAAGGGTGGCACACTTCTTCGAAAAAGGAGTTGCTTACCTTACCACACCAACCACCTTAGTGCTGGAACTTCTCCTTTTGAGTTTATAATTATCAAAATATTTTATTCGATGGGAAAAAAAAAAGAGTAAAATTTTCCAGTGCTTTTCAAAACCCTGATTTTATTGTATAGTTTTTTTTATACAAATGATTGGACCATGCACATCTCCATCCTTTTTTATAGGGTAAATTTTATTGATATTTAATATGAAAACAGTGTGTTACCCCAGTATGAAGTATACAAGAGAACAACCTAACTAGAAAACAGAGAAGCGCTAGAAATTCATGAATCTACATCCTGTCCAGGCAATTCCACATACGATTTAACACCATCATTTCAAGCCTCCAGAAGTAGACTCATTCTCAAAGCATAAATCCAGGACCAACTCGCCAACCTATAAAAGACATTTAATTGAAAGGATCCCTCCTTAACAAACTGAGAACAACTGACTAAACAGTTAGATGCCATGGAATTCTGAAAACAAGCAAAACGAATATGAAACATGCATGCATTAAGCACCTCTTATGCTTCATGGCCCAAAAGCTCATCACTAATTCTCAAAACAAGGTCCGTGCCTCACAAATACCCCATCAGTAAGATGCCATAGAATTCTAAAAACAAGCAAAAGTAATATGAAACATGCATGCATTAAGCAGCTATTATGCTTCAAGGCCCAAAAGCTCATCACTAATTCTCAAAACAAGGTCCGTGCCTCAAGAATACCCTATCATGGGGGTTCTGGAACCTCAAAGACACAAATGTAACTCAAAGCAAGACCTTTTCACTTACATTTGACGCCCAAAATGCTTGAACAATTGATAAAAGAGAATGCCAACTTCACAATTGGCTTCGTTATTATTTTCTGTTTCAAGTGCAGTGACCTTACAGTTAACTTCTTTCATATAATTAATAAACAATGAGCACCTTTTCATTCATACTAGCAAAGCGAGAAATAAAAGGAAAAAGGAAAGCGTCCGCTTTCATGGTAAAACATTATAAACGCCATGTCATTGCAATTGTCACTTTAGAGCATTTAAAAACCGCCTAAGATGACTCTTTTTCACCAACAAACAATCAAGGGGACAGTTCCCTAAAACCTTCAAGATGTAAAGCTTCCTCAAACCATTCGAGTCATCAAGTTTCACCAGTCAATGAGTTTTGACAACATACATAATCTTGAATACCGGATTGTGCTTACGATTTAAAACTGCTCCATTATAGATCCATATCTATATTCACCCAAATCCAAAATCTATGAATTAGAACGAAAAGAAATCGTAGAAAGATGAAAAATTTCCCGCACCGTTGGATCTAGAACGCTTGCCACGCTTGATTTTCTCAAGCTGAACCTGCGTGTCCATGAACATATTCATCCTCTGCACCTCCAAGTCCTTAGCGAACTGCATCCTTTGCTTCTCCAACTCAACCATCTGCATCAACTTTTCCCTCTCCACCCTCTCGTACACCTCTCCGAATGTCTCTATCGCCCTCGCCAGCCTCCTCATCCCCTCTCTCTCCTCCACCTCCTCGCTCTCCCTCTCCTCCTCCTCCTCATCCTCATCCTCCACGTCATCTTCCGCCGAAGCAGCAGCCGCAGCCGCCATGGCCGAGTAGTTCCTCCTGGAAAACCCCTCGTCCATCGCCGAAGCCGTCCTCTTCTGCGGCAACACCACCAGCGCGGTAGATGGTGATGGCGCCGTTTTCTTGTTGTAGAGAGGGACGGCCACCGGCGGAGAAGGCGACAAGGACGGAGACGATTGCGGAGGTGGTTTTTTGACGGAGACGTTGGATCCGATGAGAGCATCGAGGCGTTCGAAAAAAGGCCAAGAAGAGGCGAGGGTTCCGTCGGAGGAAGAAACCCTAGCCTTCTCGATCTTGTACTTCTTCTTGATGGTGTCGATCCGGTTTTTGCACTGGACGTCAGTACGGTGGGTTTTCTTGGTGTGGCCGTGGAGGGCATTGACGGCGTCGGCCACGTCCTGCCAGTCCTTCTGACGGAGGTTCCCCCGGTTAAGCTCGAGGTAACGGCGGCCCCAGGCGTCAATCAGAGTGGAGGTCGCGTCCTCGCTCCAGCAGTCCTCTCGGACCGGCAAGGGGCGGGAGTGAGCAGCGGCCGGTGGGGTCGTCGACGGAGGCGAGAGGGTATCCGTAAGGTCACCCATCGGGAGCCAAGTGGTGGTGGTGACTATAGTCTCGGGTGGGAGCGGGGGAAGATGGTTGGTTTAAGGAGGTAAAGGAGAAATGAGGGCAAAGCAAAGAAACAAAAATCAGGCGGCGATGAAGTGCCGGGCGCATGAGCCGTAAGACTTGGGGTTCATACGGTACGGTCGAGCCGTTGAGGGGTCGCCGGGGGCGGGCGCGTGAGGTGAGAGGATCAACCATTTGGGCTATCGGCTTTGGGCCGATGTAATTGCGATGGAATCGGCTCGGCTCGGTCCGGTCCCGTCGAGCTGGCAAGAAGGTTGAATTGAGCTCGAAACTGAGGTTTGTAACTTATGTACCTTGAATTGGTTGGTGGTTGGTTCACGTGGGCCTCTCTTTCTCTGTCTCTGTCTCTCTCGGCTGTTCCGTTGGGATGGCAGTTACTATGTTAGTATTAGTGGAGCCGCAGATGCTACCCACGAGGCTATATTATCCAGTGTCTGCCACTGCAATGTGGACCTGACGATCAACTTCTCCTGCTCTTTCTGCTTTCGGATTCCTCTTTATTTTCTTCTCTTTCCGTTGCTTAAACGAATCACGTTGAGATTGAATTTTTATCTGTATTTTATTATAATCCAATTCAGTTTGATTATATTGAAATTTAGCCCACCTCAATTGTAATAAAATATGATGCAATATTTAGATGTTTATAAATTGAAGAGTAATGCTGCATATTGTCATGAAATACGCAAATGTCGTACAGTTGTTTTGAAAAAAAGTGATATCCACAATTCAAAAAAAAAATTTTTATGTGAGTCCTGTATTTATTCATTTTTTTCAAAGTAATTACGTAGGGTTTGCGCACTCACGACTGCAACTATCATTTCTCTAAACTGAATCAATATTTTGAATTACGTCCGATACGCAATTTATCTCATCTTATTTTATCTCAATATTTAAATATTATTCAAACATAAACATATTTCAATTTCTCTTTCATACTTTTTTATTTAATCATTACAATTTTTTCAAATTTTTATATAAAACACAAGAAATAATTCAATTTTTTCAAATCACAAAACAAAAATTATATTCTAACAATATTTTAACTTTATAATATTTTTATTCAATTTTTTTTCTCCTTTTTCAAAACCCAATAAAAATCTTCACTCAAACTATTTTACTACTATTCACAAATCATTTCACTATTATTCACAGATATTTCATTTTATCTCATCTGACTATCCAAATGAGGTCTTAGAGTCTGTTTTGGGAACACAATTGTTTTCTAAGTATTTTCAAATATTTCCTTCTCAAACACAGAATTTTCGAATTCAAATCTACAACTTTTTTATCTAATTATTATAATTTTTCCAAACTCTTAAACCAAACATAAAAAATAATACTACTTTTCTAAATTTAAAATATATATATATTAAAAAATTATATTCAAACAAAATTTTAGTTTATAATATTCTTATCATTTTTTTCACTCATTTTTAAATTTAATAAAATATTTTAAATCAAACTATTTTATTACTATTTAAATATATACTTAAATATTTTAAATATCCAAACCACCCTCTGTCTCTCTTTGGTGGCCAACTACAATATTTATTAAAAAAGTTTTTAAAAATTCTATAATAATATCTCTCTTATATCTATTTCTCCCATATTTAGGATGTATAGTTATTTTTTATTCGAGAAATAATTTAGATATAAAGGAATTATATAAAAATAAACTCATAAATTGATGTGTAACTTAATGTAGTACGTTAAATTATAAAGTAAAGTCAATATAACGGATTACGTTTATTGTAAAGTCAATATAATGGATCTAATGAAATCATATCAATTTGTAAATTTACTTTACGTAATCTGATTATATATGTAATAGTTTTCTTCTTATTTTGGAGAACGACTTTTGGAAGGAATAGTTATTCGTTATTTTAGAGAATGTCTATTCTAATGGTTATTCCTTTTTAATAAAAAATGTAACCAAACAAAATAATTATTATTTTCGACATAACTAGAAGAACTACATTTTCATTATTTTCAATTAATCAAATGATCAAATCCAAATATAAGTATTATTTATAGATAAATTATATAATAATAAGACAAGATAAATCACCCAAAATATAATTTTATTTTTCTTTTTATTACAAATATGTTGCATAAGAAATTGAATTAAAGAGATTATCGAACATGTATAACTTGCAAGATTATCAACTATATATGGTTTAGAATTGGCATTTTACCATGGATGTAGTTTTTTTAAATTACTTAAATAAAAAGAAGTCTGTGAAAAAAATAAACATATAATTTATGAGAAATATTATTTATAGTCATAAGATATGTTAGTCTCGCACATTTCTTTTGAAAAGATGAATATATCTGAAACCTGCATGAAAATTTTATTTTTTTAATAATAAACTTTAATTTAGAAAAAAATACACTAAATTTATAGATCTTAAAACTATATATATAACATTGCTAATAATTTATATATCTAAATTCAAGATCTAATAATAGAGTTTTATCCAAATTCAAATCTACGTAGATTGCTTGTCGCTATCAGTAAAAGACATGATGGTAAAAAGGGGAAGAGACAGCGACCAAACTCGGCCAAAGTAAAAGGCACCACGGGTCCACGAGTACTGCTAGAGCCAGCGGTGGCTGTTGCACGTATTTTTTTATGTGTTTTTTTTTCAAATATTTTTTATAAAGATTTTTTTAATACTTTTACATATTTTAAAAAAATAAAATAAATTTAGAACATTATTAAAAAATACTTATTTAATCAGAAATTAAAAAATACTTTCTTAATCACGAAGTAAAATATTTACTTCATGATTAAGATAATATTTTTTAATTATATTATGAATATTTTTTAATTTTTTTAAATATTTAAAATTATTAACAAAATCTATATAAAAAAAAGAATTAAAAAAAAAAACACATAAAAAAGCACACACTAGTGCAAGCGTAAGCTCCCAACAGGAGCTGGAACGGGATGCTTAGCATTTTCCTTCCACAAAATCAGTATCAGTTATTTTTTTTTTCTTTTCCATTTTCTTCAATAGAACTTTGGACCAACTTCGGTATTATTAGAACTTCATCAAAAGTCTAACCAAATATAAAATATGATCAATTTTATCAAAATAGAGCTGTATTGGATTAGCCAAATAGATAAGTGAAAAGCTTTGAACTATAGTAAATGGATGTGTTTATTCAAATTTGAAGGGTTACTTCACCCATCAAATATATTTTTTATTCCTTTTTAATTTCCAACGATCTTTTTTATTCACGTTTAATCTTCATCCATCTTAGAATAATAATGTAATAATCAAATTATATTATTAATTAATATATGATTAGTGTAATTATACAATATGAAAAAAATATTATTATTAAAAAAATATATTATATTATTATTTTGATGAATTCAATAGCTAATTCAATGTGAGATTATGGCTATGAAGGTTATAGATTTATAGAAAACATGTACTTTTCATCAAATTTTAAAGATGATTTTGATTAAATCAATGTCAATGCTCTTAAGGACTCGTTTGATATAGAAATCATCTCATCACATCTTATCTAATTATTATAACTTTATCAAATTTCTATACAAAATATAATAAACAATTTAACTTTTTTAAATCTCAAAACAATAATAATATTAAAAAATAATATTCTAACAATATTTTATTTAACTAATCTAAAATCATCTTATATCATCTCATCTTACTATTCAAACAAGCCCTTAATCAACTTCAATTAAAAGTCTATTTCTTAGGTTAATTGCAGAATCAATTCCTTTTCTTTTATTATTTTACCAAAAAACTTCCTAGACTTTTTACTTTTTGCACGTTTGATCATTTTTCCGAGTTTTGAGAAACTCTCACTTTATTCTTCCATTTTATCTCCTGATAGTTTCTCCCTCAAATTTATACAAAACAGTAGTACTATTGTAGTATTGTTCACTTGGGTACAGATCTGGTTACCCAACTATATCTAGACCTGGACATACAATGCGGCCCGGATTCTCGCTCGGATCATAATCCGGACCGTACTATTGTACTCAGGGGATCAAATTTTGCTAAAAATTAACTTTTTATTTATATTTTTAAAAATTCGGATACTCGGAATATTGGGCATAACCTAATTTTATTTATATTTTTTTTAAAATTTAACCCAGTTTGTAGCTACTAGATTTTAAATTATCTGGTATCAGTCTCATATATCCATACCCGTACTCGAATATGGGCGAGTGTGTAATCCAACGGCCTCCAGAATCCCGTTATCCAAGTTTTGGATCGGGTCAAAAAAACCAAACCAGATAAACAGTGTTACGAAGTAATCAATGACTTGTTTAAAACGCGGCCTTGACATATATCTGGTTAGGGTACAATACCAGCTAGACCGAGATAAAAGAGGATAATTTCAAAGTACTTCGTCTTTAGTTTAGGCCGGTCTTAGAACTCTTCTAAAAAGGCAGTAATTGCATGGTTTCTATGACATCCTAAAATAAATTACTCGAGGCTTAAGGAACTGGTTTCTTATAAATTTAAATAGAAGAAAAGACCAAACTTTGTTATTAGCTAGGCCACCTTCTCCGTTGAAACCAAAAAAGAGGGCGTTGAATCATTTCCGCCATGTACTGATCATGTATATACGTACCCTACTATAAATATATATATATATGTATATATATTTTACTAATGCGTCATAAAGTTTTTGTATTTCGTTGACATTAATCAAGTGGACATAAAACTATATATAAAAGGATGATCATTTTTGCAGAGTCTAGTCAGCTAATGATTTTTGCGTCGACCTTCATCTTCATGATCTTCATATATGATTCTTGATTGATGAAGAACTAATTCTCTTAAGAGCCAGCTCGGATATTGCAGAAGCATATATAGAAAGAGGATGCATGCATGCTTCAATCTGCTGAGGTAAGATGTATTGAAGTACTGACCCACTGTTAATACTGGACGTCATGACATGCCATGCACGAATGATCACCAGGTTTTAATTATATTACGTTTAAATGATATTTATCTGAAACTCGATTGATCACTTTTTTGTTGGCCCTGATATATATTGGTGGGACTGGAAACTGAAAATATATATATATATATATATATATGTATATATATTATATGGTATCATCAGAGCATGGGCTTGCTCAAGGCTCAACCATATAATATGCAGGATCTGCCAGCCAGACATTAATTCATATAGCTATGGGAGGTCAAAATTTAGTGCAATTACCTTTACAGGATGCCATGGGAACCATATATATAATCCTCTCTAAGAGAACAGAATGCTTAAAGACATGCCCACTTGTTAGTGCAAGCTAGATCAGTAATTGCATTATTCTATGGTGGAAAGTCATGTGGGGTCTATCATTTCATGATCCACCCTGAAAGTGACTTTTGTTCATGATCTAAAGAAACACTTTATTATCATGGAGAACTAGTACTAGTACTTCATACATAATGGGTTTGTATATATGCAGTACTACTCTATATATCAAAATTCAATATTCATGACTCTCCCACGAAGGATATATATATAGATCAGGTGATGATTGTTATTTGGTCGATGCGGTTTGGTGATTAGATAGGCGGTATCGAATATGCATTGATCAGTCAATAATAAAGTGAGAAAACACAGCAATTGATGCCAATCCATTTCATCCATGCCTTCAAATTCCAAATGAAGTACGTGCATCATGCAGTTATTTGCATTGTATGTCTGCCACCCAAGTTGAAGATCAGATCACAAATACTAAAATACATGAATGAAATGTGATATGGGTCAATTTTCAAATGGGAATGCCAGGATTCATGAGAGTGGATGAAAATTGACTCTTGTGCGCGCAAAACAAAGAAAAATCGTCAAGTTGACTACTGTTACGATCTGTGTCATCATGTGTAGGCTAGGGTATTATTAATTCGATTTTTTTTTTCATTTAAGATAAATGTTTCAGGCATAAAAAGATCTTATAAAAATAAAACTACGAACTAACGTGACTAGATGTGGTACATAAGGTTATAATAAAACTATTTTTATTATAAAATAAATATATATAACATATCATATGAATAGATGATAATTTATGAATTTAATTTTTTGAGATCTTTTTATGATTGTAGGGCGCGTGCGCATATATATATATATATATATCTTCATTTAACTACGAAATAGTCTAGTTTATTTTCAGAAAACATCTCATCTAATCATTACAACTTTTTCAATTTTCAATACAAAATAAAATAAATAATTCAACTTTTTCAAATCTCAAAACAAAAATAATATTAAAAAATATATTCTAACAATATTTTATTCAACTTTTTAACTTTAATCTCATCTCATCTCATCTCATATCTTCAACAAACAAGCCATACACTACAACAGAATGTGTGTTTTGTGACAGAGGAAACTGTCACAAAAAAATGGTAAACCGTCACTAAACATATTTGGTGACGGTTTGAAACCGTCACCATGACCGTCACCTAAAGTGCGTCACAGAAAACATTTGGTGACGGTTTACTGTTCAACCGTCACAAAAAATATTTTTAGTGACGGTTGGAAGTGTTCCGTTCTGTACAACGTTCGAACGTTCCTTTTTTTGTGACGGTTATGAACTGTCACAGAAAATAACGTTCGGACGTAAAATTAAACGTTCGGACGTTATACCCGACCGATTGGCGTTCGAATGAGAGAAGTTGACGTTTGTTGTATATCGTTCGAACGTATCATATTTACGTTCGAATGTTAATGCGGCCGAACGTTAATTACAATAAACATTCGAACATTTGTTCGAACGTAAACGTAAATGTTCAAATGTAGCGCGTTTAATGTTCGGACGTTATTTCGAATGTAAACGAAGGAGCGTCCGAATGCAAGTTTTTTGTTCGAACGTTAGTCGGTTTAACGTTCGAACGATTCAATTGTATTTACGTTCGAACGTTTGTTACAGTGTGAACCAACGTTCGAACGATTTTTATTTACATTCGAACGTACAGATCAGAAATACTAATTTCATAAAATTTAAAAACAAAATACCAATGGTATCATATTACATACCCAATTAACAAGTAACAATGTCTTATAAAAGTACAAAATTAGATATTAAAACTAGTCAGAAATATTGATAAAATTTATTTCTTCTTTTTCCCTCGCCCACGGGGATTCTGTTGCAACGACATAACACGCTCCATTTGCACCATCATCTCTCGTTGCACTTGCTCTTGCACTTCACTGCGTATTCTTTCCTCTTGGTCTCTCTGTTGGTCCTGCAAACGCGTCTCCAAATGAGACTGTCGTTCTAAGAGAGACTCTAACTCTTGCTGTCTCGACCTCATATACTCATTCTCACGCCGTGCAGCTTCTAAATCTGCTGTAAGATTATTAATTTGTGAAGCCGATGAGGTTGAGGAGGATGAACATTTATGCTTGATAGATCGTCCCAAACCTCTTGCCATACTAGACTGCGGCCCGAGCACTTGGGTGAATATGTCTATGTCACTAGGAGAGGATTCCACAGAAGTCGACTGCATCTCCAACATTTTGCTCTGCAATTTAAAAGGTAATGATCGTAAATATCTAGTAACGTATTAAAAGAAATAGAAATAAGAAATAAACTATTAAAATGTTCTATAAAAAATTTATTTAACAAAATTAAAACTGCTTACATAATTATCTGCAGCGACAGGATCCATCCACTCACTATGCTCATTAGTGTGAGCAGCAGCATAGACATGAATGAGGGAAAAGTTTTCAGGATCATCACGTTTCTAACAAAGCGACAATATTAGCAATTTTGAAAAGAATTAGTTAGTACTTATCAGAAAGAATATCAGGAAAATAAATGAATTCTATAATTTTTTAATTACCATTTTTTCAGCAAGACGGTGGAATGACCTTGAACCGGCACGATGGTGGACAGTCAGAACGGATCTATTCTGTGCATTTGTAGAACTCAAGTGCTACAAAATATATTAAAAATGTTAATTGTAATATGTATACATATAATGTATAAAACGAATATGAATGTAAATAATTAAAAGATATAAATGTAAAATACCTGATAATCTGGAGATGCGAAAAGATCACAACACTTTCTCCAATCATCTAACTTCATCTGCTGAAAAGGAGACTGCGCAGCCTCTTCCAACGTCTCAAACTTCTTGAAGTGGTCATGACATCGTCCTTTGTGACGTCGGAATAGTGTAGCCATCAACTCATTCACGGTTCTGAAATCCTCGCTACGGCCAAAGTCGAGGTCGAATTCATCCTAACAAGGGAATCAGGTAAAAAATATAATATATTATTCTAAGTGAAAAAAATGTACTGAAAAGTAAACTCACCAGCACACGACTTCGAATGTGCTCCTTAATCTCATTCGGAACATCTCGCCATGAGCGCACATAAAATGGAGCATAAGCTCGAACTACTATGCCAATATAGGAGGAAAGCGCTGCTGCACTATCATCCACTCCTCCAGTGGAATTATCAGGAATTGTGATCTTCAGTTTACCGTGCCTTCTATTTTTTTCAAGAGAGATTCCACGTGTATAGCCACGACCGCGACGTGCAGATGCATGAACTACATGATAATAATAGATATACTATAATTACAATTATATAGTTATTGAGAAAAAAGTATATAATTATAATTATATAATTATCAACGACAATATTTCCTTACTGGTAGGTGTCGACTGGCTGTTGTTCTCTTCTGTGTTAGCTTGATCTTCAGGAACGGATTCCTCGAGTGGGGAGTCCTCAATGGATTCAGGACTTGGACTTGGCGGAGGCACATTTCTTCGTTGTCGTTTTGGCGGCATTCTTTAAAATAATTAATTATATCAAAGAAAATTAATTAGAAGAAATTATGAAAATTTAAGATATTTTATAGTCACCTATATAAATAAAATATTTAGTACTTTTACTCTTCAGATGAATTTTCCATGCTTGTTTCAGAATCCCCATCAATAACATCTTCATCATCATCATGCACCTCTTCTTCATCATCTTTATCTACCTCCTGCCCGGATTCTGATTCGTATTCATCTTCTGACTCGTCTTCTTCATCTTCCTCCAAACTGACTTGAATTGAATGATCATTTAATACAGACGGGTCGAGATGTACGGGTGGGACATCATCTCTACACAAGGGGACCAACTCGAGTGCACCGAGGTCAACAAACAAGTTAATACCCTCTCCATCTTCCTGGTATGCCTCAACAATCGGATTGTCATCTTCATCTCCACTATTCTCGTAATCTGCACTCGTTCCTGCTTCATATATATTTCGAGGAACAAATTTTTGTACGACTCGCCAAGTTATCTCCCCACTATCTTCATCAACATTTTTTATTGGATCAATCAAGTAATAGACTTGGGTAGCTTGACAAGCCAATACGAATGGATCATCTTCGTACCATTTAGATGCAGTATTGACACTCGTAAAGTGATTATCCCTATGTATCGAAACCCGACCACCGCCTAGATCCCACCAATCACATTTGAAGACATATGTTACAGACCCACCCAGATATTTCAATCCGATAATATCACGTATGACACCATAATAGTCAATATCATCTGTTCCATGACTCCCCTCGACCAACACACCACAATTTTGAGTCTTTCTATTACGTTCACGGTCCAAAGTATGGAATCTATAACCTCGAACCGTGCATGCAGTATATCGAATTGCTCTATTTGAGGGACCACGGGCCAATGCATACAATTCAGAAGAAATTGATCCGGGATCACGAGCACGTTGTTCCAAAATCTAAAAATTGAAATAGTATATATTTATTATTTTATTATCCAGAGTTAAAAATTTCACAATATAACATATATATAATTTTAGTTCATACACGTTCTTCAAACCATCCCGGAAATTCTTCCTCGTGTCTTGCCTCTATATTTTCTACGCCTTCCGTTCTAAGTTTGTCCATGTGGTCACTGTTATAACATGTTGCAAAAGAAGTATATTTTGAGCACAACAATTCTAATTAATTTAAAGAAAACTATAATTATTCAAATAAATTAAATGACATACCTAAGATAATCATCAATCTCTCGGCAGTTATTTAGCACATACCACCGAACTTTACCCAACTCTCCATCAATTAAATCGTAACCTGTTTGTGCACCCAAGGGTCGTACATTCTGGGAAAACACTGATAACTCACGAGGAGGCGGAGTAGCAAGATCAGCATTTCGCTCTTGACGACTAAATCGTGTCTCAACACCACGAAGATATAGAGAGCAAAATGTTAACCATTCATCGTGTATATAAGCCTCTGCTATTGAACCCTCAGCTTTGGCTTTATTCCCAACAGTGCGCTTCAATCGACCCAAATATCTTTCAACTGGATACATCCAACGGAACTGCACCGGTCCACCCAGAAGTACCTCTCGCGGTAAATGTATTGCTAAATGGACCATGACATCAAAAAATGATGGTGGAAAGATCTGCTCGAATTTACATAGTATATTAGCAATGTCTTCTTCCAATTTCGACAACACATCTCGATTTACTACCCGAGCGCACAAATCCTTGAAAAACATACATAGTTCAGATATGGCGACACGTACATTAGATGTCAGCTTCCCACGAATTCCCACAGGTAATAACTTCTGCAAAAAAACGTGACAATCATGACTTTTCAATCCATTGATTTTCCAATCATCAGGACTCACGCATCTACCAATATTTGAAGCATAACCATCTGGCAACTTCACACCTTGCAACCATTTACAGAAATCAATCCTCTCCTCCCTCGTCATCGTAAAACATGCATGCGGCATGACTACCCTGTTGCCTTCCACCCGCAAATGCAAATTATGTTTAATTCTCATTCTCTCAAGATCTTTCCTCGTCTTGATCGTGTCTTTCGTCTTTTTGTTAATACTCATCAATGTACCCAGTATATTATCACAAATATTCTTCTCTATGTGCATTACATCCAAACTATGTCGCAACTTGCATGACGACCAATACGGCAAATCAAAAAAAATACTACGCTTTGTCCAATTCAATTCTGATACGGCTCGTTTTCTCTTGTTCTTTCCCCGACCTTTGCCAAAATTGTTCGCTCTAACATGTTGCAGTTGTTCCACTATCTCTTCTCCAGACAACTCTTTTGGTGCAATCCTATCCTCTACTCTCCCATCAAACTTGGCACATTCTCTTCTCCATGCATGATTTGCTGGTAAATAACGTCGATGACCCATGAAACACAACTTCTGAGAAAATTTTAGCCACTCACTAGTAGTTTCTTTATTACACGTCGGACACGCTAACTTCCCTTTCGTACTCCAGCCGGAAAGATTCCCATACGCCGGAAAATCATTTATGGTCCACATTACCGCAGCATGCATCTGAAAAGATGTCGACGTAGATGCATCATAAGTTCTAACCCCTGTTTCCCATAACTCTTTCAGCTCTTCAATCAACGGCTGCATGAATACGTCAATATCATTCCCAGGTGATCTAGGGCCAGGGATGAGTAAAGTTAACAAAAAGTTTGGCGCCTTCATGCACCTCCATGGTGGAAGATTGTACGGAATCAATACAACGGGCCAAGTGCTATAACTTGTACTCATATTCCCAAAAGGGTTGAATCCATCGGTTGTGAGTCCCAGGCGCACGTTACGAGCTTCTAACCCGAACTCTGGATACTGATTATCGAAAGACTGCCACGCAAGTGAATCAGCTGGATGCCTCATATACCCGTCATTCTTAACTCTTTTCTCCTCGTGCCACCTCATATCATGAGCTGTTTTCTTACACATATATAGTCTTTGCAACCTAGGTTTCAAGGGAAAATACCGCAACACCTTAACCGGCACGTTTTTCTTACCTTTCCACCTCGACTCTCCACATACAGGACATGCTTGTTTCTCCTCGTTCTCCTTCCAGAACAATACACAATCATTCTTGCATGCATGTATGGACTTGTACTCAAATCCTAATCCCTTTCTCAACTGTTTCGCTTCATAAAAGTTCTTAGGCAATGCAGACCCTTCGGGAAGCACCTCGTTAAATAAGTCCAATACCATGTTTATTGCTTTCGTCGACATCCCACACAATGATTTTATGTGAAGCAACCGCACAATAAACGACATTTTGGAATGTTTTGTACAACCTGGGTAAAGCTCGCGCTTTGCATCTTCCCACAGTGAAGGAAAATTTTCACAATCAGTCCCTGATCCACCACTTGAGGCATTGTCGTTAACCTCATCCATAAACATCCCAGCTCCAATGTCACCCAACATCTCCTCCATGTCATCATGCTCATAATCATCATCCATGTGCCGTAAATAATTGTGATGATCGACCAATACATCTGCTGACCCTTCATACGGCTCACCATGCAGTACCCATCGCGTATACCCCAGATCCATACCGTTCACAAATATATGACGCTCTACTTCATCCAATCCTATCGCACACAAATTTTTACACCCTCGACATGGACACTTAATGTAACCACGACTATCAGCAGAGGCCCGTGCAAAATCAATGAAAGTTCTTACTCCACATGCATAGGGTACGTAATCCTTTCCAAGTCTATCGTCCAGACGCATCCAATTTTTGTCCATTTCTAAAAACATCCAGATATTAATAACACGTACATTGAAAACTCACATGCATGTCTTGCCTCCAATTCTCATTACTTTTTTGATAAGGTAGTTGGTCCTATCCCATTCGAGATTATATTCTCCATATTACACAAATCTCGTCACTCTACTAATTTCCACGTTAGTAGAAATTCCGGCAGCACCTCCCCATAATTCTCCAAGTATACATGTTCAAATATCGGGATTGTGACCCTACGAACAGTATACCCGAAGAACAGTAGAAGAAGATACCGAAACTTCATATTAAACGTAGAAAGTAGCGAGTAACAAAAATGTGTAATACAGATAATATAATCTCAAACTGTCCACACTGGACAATTCAGGAATCAGTGGACACATAAATGTACACTGATTCCCAAACGGGTCTAAGGGTATTTATGCAATGTCACACGCATCTAGCAAAAAATCATACAACAATATCTCCATGTTGTTTAAATTAACAATGTCACCTTCAAGTAGTGTTATATTGTTAAACTAAAGAGGGATGGAAGATTATGTGACCCTACGTTTCGTGTCTTGTACACAACGAGGGAGAATGATCTTGAAGAAATGTTTAAATTTTAGTCTAATTACTTAACCGTCACAAACTGTCCGACCTTGACAAGTCTCAAGGCCGAAGAGACTATGACAGTCAAGCAATTAAATTGAAATTTCAACATTTCTTCAAGATCATATTCCCTCGTTGTGTACAAGATCATTATTCTTAAAGTATAATTTTAATTGTTATACTTAAATTTCAATGGTTATACTATAATTTTAATTATTATAATTCTTAAAGAGTTACTTTTATGCATGTTATTACTTAATTTCAAATATTATTATAAATATTTAATTATCATACTTAAATTTCAATGGTTATACTATAATTTTAATTATTATAATTTTTAAAGAGTTACTTTTATGCTTGTTATTACTTAATTTCAAATATTATTATAATGCGTTTTATTATCATACTTAAATTTCAATGGTTATACTATAATTTTAATTATTATAATTCTTAAAGAGTTACTTTTATGCATGTTATTACTTAATTTCAAATATTATTATAAATATTTAATTATCATACTTAAATTTCAATGGTTATACTATAATTTTAATTATTATAATTCTTAAAGAGTTACTTTTATGCTTGTTATTACTTAATTTCAAATATTATTATAATGCGTTTTATTATCATACTTAAATTTCAATGGTTATACTATAATTTTAATTATTATAATTCTTAAAGAGTTACTTTTATGCTTGTTATTACTTAATTTCAAATATTATTATAAATATTTAATTATCATACTTAAATTTCAATGGTTATACTATAATTTTAATTATTATAATTCTTAAAGAGTTACTTTTATGCTTGTTATTACTTAATTTCAAATATTATTATCACAATTTTTCAAATCCATATCACAACATATTCACAATAACTCACAATATATTCACAAAATAACATGCCACATGTATTAACAAAGCCTAATGACAATATATTTCTAATAATAAACACGATATTTCAAATTTATATCACAACATATTATTATAACTCACAAACAATATAGAAACTATACCAACAATAATCACAATATGATAAAAAGTAAGCATAAAATAACATGCCACAAGTATTAACAAAACTTAAGGACAATATATTTGTAACAATGTAAACATATTCAAACGTCATTCACAAATAATAATTTAAATATTTCAAGTCTATATCACAATAACTCACAATATATTCACAAAATAACATGCCACATGTATTAACAAATTCTTAAACTTTAGTAAGCAATAAACATGTATTTACAAAGCCTAATGACCATATATTTCTAATAATAAACACAATATTTCAAATTTATATCACAACATATTTAAAATAACTCACAAACTATTTACAAACAATAATCACAATATGATAAAGAGTAAGCATCAAATCACAACAACATATTGATAAAGTTTAGAAATATACCTAGCACTCACAATATCCTCTTACAAATCAAAATCTTCAAACTTCCCAAAACAAGCAATCCTTCAAAAAAATACAACACTAACTTATTAGAAATATTCTATAACAAAAACACATTCTATAAATATCATAAAATTTAAATAAAGACAAGAAATAAAAATATTATCTTACCAAAACTCACCTCTCTCTCACACCAAAACTCAACTCTCTCTAACTCAACTCTCTCACTCCAACTCTCTCTCTCTCTCTCTCTCTCTTCTCTCTCTCTCTCTCTCTCTCTCTCTCTCTCTCTCTCTTTCTCTCTCTGTTGCGCGCACGGGAGAAGAAGAAATAATGCGCTTCCTCCCGTGCGCGTACTGATTAAGTTCTAAAATTATTACTTTAAACGTTCGAACGTTTAATTTTTACGTCCGAACGTTATATTCTAAAATTATTCCCGCCCAGAACGTTCGGACGTTTACAATACACGTTCGAACGTACCCTTCTTATGATATAACATAAAATCTAGCGGGAAAGTTCCCGCACTTTCCTCATATATGTTCGAATGTATCACAATTTTTCGTTCGAACGTTTGTAGATTTATAGATAAACGTTCGAACATTTAACTTAAACGTCCGAACGTACATTTCATGAAAGTGTTACCATATTTGAGCGGGAAATCTCCCGCACTAATTTAACTAACGTTCGAACGTTGACAGATTTAATGTTCGAACGTATAGTATAAACGTCCGAACGTCTGAATAATCACACAGATACCTTAATCGAGCGGGAAAATTCCCGCCTCTTAGTTTAACGTTCGAACGTTAACTTGAAACGTTCGAACGTACGATTCCTACTATACTTAACTTATAGTATAATAACTATACTACATTTTAAATATCTATAACTATATACTACATTGTATAGTATGATAGCATAGTATAATTTAAATGATAAACTATACCATATATATAAATCAATAATATATATTAAATTGTTACTTATTAAATTCTTTATTATATACTAAGTTATAGTATAATAACTATACTACATTTTATATATCTATAACTATATACTACATTGTATAGTATGATAGGATAATATAATTTAAATGATAAACTATACCATATATATAAATCAATAATATATATTAAATTGTTACTTATTAAATTCTTTATTATATACTAAGTTATAGTATAATAAATATACTACATTTTATATATCTATAACTATATACTACATTGTATAGTATGATAGGATAATATAATTTAAATGATAAACTATACCATATATATAAATCAATAATATATATTAAATTGTTACTTATTAAATTCTTTATTATATACTAAGTTATAGTATAATAAATATACTACATTTTATATATCTATAACTATATACTACATTGTATAGTATGATAGGATAATATAATTTAAATGATAAACTATACCATATATATAAATCAATAATATATATTAAATTGTTACTTATTAAATTCTTTATTATATACTAAGTTATAGTATAATAAATATACTACATTTTATATATCTATAACTATATACTACATTGTATAGTATGATAGGATAATATAATTTAAATGATAAACTATACCATATATATAAATCAATAATATATATTAAATTGTTACTTATTAAATTCTTTATTATATACTAAGTTATAGTATAATAACTATACTACATTTTATATATCTATAACTATATACTACATTGTATAGTATGATATAGCATAGTATAATTTAAATGATAAACTATACCATATATATAAATCAATAATATATATTAAATTGTTACTTATAAAATTCTTTATTATATACTAAGTTATAGTATAATAACTATACTACATTTTATATATCTATAACTATATACTACATTGTATAGTATGATATAGCATAGTATAATTTAAATGATAAACTATACCATATATATAAATCAATAATATATATTAAATTGTTACTTATTAAATTCTTCAATTATATACTAAGTTATAGTATAATAACTATACTACATTTTATATATCTATAACTATATACTACATTGTATAGTATGATAGCATAGTATAATTTAAATGATAAACTATACCATATATATAAATCAATAATATATATTAAATTGTTACTTATTAAATTCATCAATAAACACCATAAACTCATAAACTATTCACAAAATTCACAAACAATAATCACAATTATTTCAAGAGTAAGCATAAAATCACAACAACATGTATATATAAACATATTGCTAAACTTTATAAATATAACAAGCACTCACAAAAAAACCAATAATCTAATTGTCAATAATATTATATAACATCTTAATATATAACTTAAACATTTATAATATAATATATTATAGATAAAATTTTGGAAATTAAATTAAAAAACGTTCGAACGTAATAATAAGTACGTTCGAACGTTCTGTGTATATAAGGCCAAAACCGAACGTTGAAACGACATTTCAACGCCCGTTACATCGTCTTCTCCGTTATTTGCCACCACGCCTCCGTCACCGCCGCCGTCAACTCCGCCATAACCGTCACTAAAAGGTAGGCATTCATCTTTTATGCAAATATCATGTATTTTATTGAGATTTAGATTGAGATTTGGATTGAGTTTTGTTTAAAACCGGATAAATATTACCAGATGTTCAACTTGATTTTCCGGCCACCACGGCCAGTCATTGGCCGAATAGTCACCGTAGAAATGTTTCTTGAAGTGTATACTTCATTTACATGGTGACATTTCGGCATTTAGACTCTTGTAGAGAAATTTTCGAGATTTCAATAATGGCTGAGTCGACTCAGCCATTCTGCGTCGAAACGTTCGAACGTTTCATCGTGACATTCGAACGTACGATGTTTAAATTACAGAGCCGTTACGGCTTCCACGTTCGAACGTTAATCGTCTTACATTCGGACGTTAATATTATTATACGACATACGTTCGAACGTGAATATTTACTTTCGCACGTAAATCACATACGGTCGGACGTTTAATTATAACATCCGAACGTAGTGATTTTCTACATTATTCATGCTTCGACGTTCGGACGTTCATATTTACGTTCACACGTAAAACAAATACGTTCGAACTTAAATTCGAACGTATTTGTTTGCTGCTTATGTTCGAACGTACATCTGTACATTCGAACGTATTTGTTTTACGTTTGAACGTAAATTTATTTACATTATTTTACGTGCGAACGTATAAATTAACGTCCGAACGTTATCTTTAACGTTCGAACGTTAACGATAAAACGTTCGAACGTTAATGCAGAGCATCTTAAAATTAATACAAAAAAATGCATTATTGTAAATAATTTTTTTTTTCCTTTTCTATTTTCAGGATATGGCTCTTCCACTGCATACACGAAAACGAGGGAGGGAAGGAGCCACGTCGGACACTGCCCGTATCGGAGCTCGTACTGTTATGGTAGAGAGAGAGGTCTTAATTAATGAGTTCGACGAACTCTGTTGGCAGCAGACGAACCTAAGAGATGTTTTCCTCAGTAGAGGCTGGGGAAATATCTGCACATTGAGGGGGAAGGTATACCCCTCAATGGTTCAAGAATTCTATATGGGGATGTGTGACATGCCTCCAGATGCATCCTCTCACACCGTGACTGTACGCGGTATTTCTATTGAGGTATCGGCAGATGTCATCGGCGAGCACCTCGGGATTCATCGAGGTGCTCAGACTACACACTCAACACCCCGTGAGGATGTAGGCACTTCTACATCATCTACTGGCCGGGGATGTGAGCCAGCATCAGCCAGAGATGCAGGCCAGTCAGAGGCTGAGGATACTGGCGTCGAGGCTCGGGATGATGACCGAGACGAGGATTTCTACATCCTCACCGGGAGGGATCGCATGCAGATCGAGCGGAAGAACGCCTTCAACCAGATCCATCTGCTGCATTTCTTCCGCATGTTGCACCTGATTGTTGCAACAAATGTCGATCCTGTGGCTCATAAAACCACATTTAGTCGGCTTCGGGCACAATTTTTGATACGAGTGGCACGTGGAGATCCTATAGATTTGCCACTGCACATTTTTGAGAGGATCCGTTACGAGGCGAGCATCGTCTCCACGGATAATCTCCCATATGGTGTCCTCATCAGCCGACTATTACTTGCACGGGGAGTGCCGACCCAGCCAGAGGAGCGGGTCAAAGATCAGATGAGCCCCCTCGACATGACCACACATCGGCGTAGCATTGGACAGGCGAGGGGACGTCAGCCACCCCCTGTAGAGGATCTAGTTCCTCCGACGCAGCCTGAGCCAGGTCATGTCGGGAGTACTAGTCAGCATACGCCGAGTACATCTGCAGGAGATGTGCGGCCTGCTTGGGTTGATGCGGTCATATCACAGCTGACTGCGCATATTGATCATAAGATCGATCGATCGCTCGAGGCTATATCGGCGACTGTTGCCGAACTCACCCATCGTGTAACTATCCTCAATGACAAGGTTGATACCTTGACGGAGGAAGTACGGAGTTCGACTTTTGCAGATAACGTTATCATCTGACTGTTGTTTACTACGTTCTATCATTTTTTGTATTTTATTTTTAATATTTGTAACGAAAAATATTATTGAATATTTTTATCGTTTTTTAATTTCAATTTTTAATCTTCTTTGATGTTATAATTTTCAACTTTAATATTAAATCACTGCATTTCAAATATATATAAATCAATAATATATATTTATATATTACAAAGTGTGTATATATAAATATATACAATTCAATTTTTTAGACTTGTTCACAAATTATGCACAATAAAAATCACATAATTTTTAAATTAAAGTCATTTAATTTAAATTTACAATAAACGTTCGAATGCTATTACTTAACGTTCGAACATTGGTGCAAACATTTTACGTTCGAACATAAAATTAATAACATTCGAACGGTTGCACCAAAACACTTTACGTTCCAACGTAAACAGACATAACGTTCGAACGTATATGTGACGTTCGAACGCATATGTCTTATACGTTCGAATGTAAAAAAATCTCATTCTATCTTTAGTGACGGTTTCCAAAAACTGTCACAGAAAATACCTTTTAGTGACGGTCTAGGGACTGTCACAATTTCTCAACCGTCACTAAAAACCAATTGTGTTGTAGTGATATTAATCTTCCATGATTCATGAAGGGGTTGATGACAGCATTATTACATCATTCACCGATGCAAAAGGATTACTAAAGCTTGCAAACAACCGCATTAATTATATATGCTTATAGAATCGTGTGTATATATATATATATAGCCAAACTGGTGGCTACAACATTGCCGACACAAAGAGATGAAAAACAAATATATATGAAAAAAAAAGAAAAGGTGATGACCAATATTTGGAAAGCACAACATTAATTCTGCGGCCTATTGAATGGCCAAACTGGTCTACATGATAAGATCATTCAATGATCATAGAGCAATCACCTTCCAATTTTTATTCATGTGCGAAATTTACAGTGAACAGTAGAAGTGGGTCTCCCTCAAAAACAGTTTCTTTCCCTAATGATCACTCTCTTTCAATAACAAAAAGAACCCCACAATGCTTTGGAGTTCCCTCTACTTCTTTTTCACGACATGATCACAATCCGAATTCCGGTAATGGTAGCTAATTAATTACGATCTTATCGGATGCCGAAATCCAACCAAAACTGTTCATATCATCGCCACCATTAATTTCCGAACCCTAACAGAATATCGCATTATTTTTTTCTTTCATATGCCTCTATATACAGCCATAAACAAAACAGAGGAAAACTAAGGAAAAAGAAGGAGAAGAAGAACGATAAAAACAAGTGAAAGAAACAAAATGGAAATTATGAACCCTAATGGATGAACCTTACAAATTAAAAGAATCACGAGAAGATAATCAAACTCCGGTCGCCGTCAAACATGATCACTTGGTGACTCACAAATGCTCTCTAAGTGAGGCCTCCATACCCCAACACGGTCTCGCCTGCTGCGATCCCTATGCGTGGAAAGCTTCTGATCCGAGAGTATTTCACTCAAGTACTGATCCGATATCAATGGTTTTGTCATAATTGACGTAGCGTTGTTGGGGTTGCTATCGGGCTCTGATCTTCTTTTCTTTCTCGTGGATGATGATCTCGATCGATTTTTTTCCGGGTTTGAAGGTACCGGCATGAGGAAGTATATCTTTCCGCGTCGAAGCTCTGCGTCCGGTGGGACTATCACAATCTTTGGGACACAACCGTCGTCTGATGAAGAAGAGGGTTTCTTTAAGACGTGCTTAGGGTAGGCCTTCATAATCTCGCTGGCTCGGATTGTCCCGCTGATCTCTTCCACGTGGCCATTGCTGTGTACTATGCGAATTACGTCGAGAGCTCCACATGGTAGAATGCAAGAGATGCAGCATCTAATGGTGTTTTTCATGGTACTTAATCCTCTCTCTCTCTCTCCCCCCTCCCTCTATAGCTGTTAGTGTCTGATCATAGAGAGAGAAAGGTGGAGAAGTGGGAGAAAGATAAAGAGGGAGAAAGGAAATAAAGAGCGAGAGAGAAAGAGAAGGATCTTTTCTTTGATGCTTAGCACAATGAGAGTGGGACTCAGTCACCTGAAAATTTTATAGCAAGTACTGATGTTTATATTATGCTTTCTATCTCTTCCCTTTTTCTGCTTTTGAGGGAGAGAATTTCTTTTCGCACTTGCTTAGAATGAAAAACATGGCATGAATAATTGCATCTCACTCTGTGCTTTTGCCTTTTGGATTCATCATATAGTCCTCCCTTCCTGTTCACTAAGTTCAATAATAAAGGTTAAATATTATCAGAAAAGGGAAGGGAAAAAAAAGTTTGGGAAGGGGGGGACTCATGGGGTGACACATGTCGGTGCATGATTGGGACTGCCAAGTAAGCTAAAACAAGAACCATTTGCCAGGGGAGACCCAGCCTGCTTGTTTCTATCAAAATGCTAACATCTGGCCAAACGTGATCGATCGAAAGAGATGATCATTAATGGTTGGTGAGGAGGTTACTGTTGTGTAGGGTCAACGAGAGAAAGATGGACCTGTTTGGATTGAATCGAGAGAAAAAAGAGGCCGGCCGGGGTGGAAAATGGGGCATGCATTGAGAAAATCTCTTCTGATCAGAAAGGATTGTGATCTATCAATGTCACCAAGCAAGATCATGTGCGTTGTAGCTTTCTTTGGGAAGTGAGGTCTGAAAGACTTGTTTTACTTCTATCTCTTCTGGTACTTTTAGGTTTTGTGATGAGGTGCATGCTTTGACTCCAGTACTACTGAAAGCTGCTTCTCATCTAGCTAATGTATTATAAGCGAGATCGATCCTAGATTAAGCTGTTGTACGTACGTGTCTCTATTATTAGATTCGTGTCATTTTTTTTTTCTTTTTTTCTTTTTTTTTTAATGTTTTCATCGTCCAATAAATTGTACTGTTAATATCCCATGCGCGCATTTTTCAGAAAGAAACGAAACAAGAGAATACTTAGCATCCCGATTTCAAACTAGAAGAAGTAGTTCACGAGTCCTTAATTAATTATTAATATTATTACTCCCAATATTTACTCCATGCAGGAGTAAAAAAATAAATATGGTACAAAAACAAAACCAAATAAAGCACAAGAAACCAAAACATTTGATGATTTGACGAAGAAAAACAAAAGTATATGACTAAAATCTTTGAATGGGGTGGTTGTTTGTTTTCTTTTCTTTTTCAGTTGCAGAAGAAATTAGCAGACTCTTTTGGAAGTACGCCATGAAATTCAAAAAGTAAAAGGACATGCCACTAAGAAAAATTCTTCATGCTAATCTCTTCAGAGCGATCGAGCAAGCTGTAGTGTTCATATGATTTGATTTGATGTCCATAATTTTATCTTGACCTTTGGATCATCAATTAATGGCACTTTACTTGTCAGATAACCTGAAGATCATTTGCTATAATTAAGGTCGATCAAATTAAAAACTAAGGTACATACGTACGTAGTTAACATGGAGTAGTACTGTTTAATTTTAAGTACTTCGATTGCCTAATATTTATTTTTAGTTGTGTCTCATCATCATCATCATCCGATCCATATGCATATTAAATAGTTTGGGATGTAGATGTTAGTGGGTAACATGTGAGTAGGTATGGGGGGGGGAGGGCCCATAAAAGCTAGCTAGCTAGCTCATGGAAATTGCTTTCTATCCTTAAATCCATTTGCTAGATTTACTTGCCTTGAAGTCAATCGATCTCTAGCCATCCAATGATGACCTAGCTAATTGGGTTGAGAAAAATTGGCATTTCCATTCTCTAGCCATCCAATCCATCTCTACATTTACTTTGAAACCATTTCTTGTAAATTAATTATATTCACGATCGAACGTACATTTCTCATGGTTTAAAACGCTTTAGAGGAAAGGTGGATATATATTATATACACGCCTTGGCCGAGTGATGAACAATATATATATATATATAATAAAAAGAAAAAAAAATATTTACAAATTAACCTGTTTATTAAAACACAAAATATATATCATTAATGATCTCAAAATCCTATCCTTTGGAAACTATATCGACCAACCTTCAGGATCCATCTTAGAAAGGCTAACCCTTAATTAAACAACATTCCCAGTAGTACTACATGACTTAGCTGCTGGTAATTCCCAAGTCACACATTTTCTTTTGAAGATCCACATTAAAGTTCAATGCATCTAGCTAGCTAGCTAGCTACTTTGAATTAAAACAAAAGGTTATGATCTAGCTAGCAATTAGCTGGCTGCATTCCCAATTTCCTCCTCGAAGGACAGAAAATGCATTTGGATTCAAAAGGTCATGATCTAGCTACGTACTAGTATATATATCATATATGGATGAGTACTACTGATCTAGATCTAAATTTCAGGAACAAAGGTGCTTTGGGATGCCAATTATATATATATAATATATATATATATATATATATATATATATCCAAGCAAAAGGAAGCCATGATTGTCATATATAATTAGCCATACGATGTTTAATTCAGGAAAAGGCCAATTAAATTGCATGCAAGTTTTTAAGCGGAAAGTTAATTGGATCATCTATTTTTCAAAATTCTCGCAAAATGATTTGCCATCCTCTCAACTTTCTCAGTGTATTTTTAAATGCGTGGGCACTACTCATCATGTTATATAATAATGGAGTCCACAAAAATCCAGACAACATATATCATCATGCATGTACTGTGTGTAAAAATATATATTAATGTGTGTGTATATATATATATAACATATAATATCTGTCCACCCATTACTAGAAGCTAGCTCCTGAAGAAAGCTGCCATGTCATTGCCAGTCTACATTTCTATCCATATACATGAGTTTGGGTCATGACATTTAATTTCCACACATTTTTACAACACACACATATATATAGCATTAGGATTCATGTTTGTGACACCAAAAATATATCAGCTCGATCGTAGTTTACCAAAAATTCTCCCCTCCATCCATATATATATAGATTAACCGATCGTGTGCGATTTGAAATTGACCTAATAATATGAATTATCATGAACTCTAGACAAAATCCCTCCTTTGCACATGTAGATGGAGAGACCTGTCTTTGAGTAAGGAGGGAATTAGATCCATGATCTTCAATCCATCATGCCCATATTTCTTTTTTCCAAATTATATAGACAGTATGGAAGTAAATAATAATAATAATAGAGTGAACTTTCATAAGAACACTTTTTCGGTGCTACATTAATTAATAAATATATAATATTTTACAAAAACACCAAGGCAAGTATGAGTGGCTGGAATCATATAATCTAGTCTCTTGCTGGATCGGTCATGGCAGCCATCCCGTGGTGTTACTTATCAATTAATTATCCAGAGTGTCGTGTCTTTACTCATTCGGCTTTAATTTGTAAAATAAAACTGCACCAACATTTTATTGGTGGGGTGAGAAAAAGTCATGAAAGGCAGCATGTCAGTAGAGCATGGCCCCATGGGTTTGGATTTTATTTTGTTGCTATAAAATAGAAATTTGGGCCTATTAGTTAGTTGGTTTGTTTGTTTTTTCCCCTCGTACGTGCGTCTATAATCCATAGACGACACTACCAGTACCAGTACTCCATAGAAAAGTCATGATATCCATCCTCTGACCACCCCATACGCATATCCATCCTCGTCATCCTTATGGTGACTTGAGAAGCAGTACCTCACAAGATGCATGTGTAATAAGCGGCGGCTTAGATTTGAGACAGGTAGCGTGAAGGATGGCGGAAGACAAAGAAGGTGAAGAGAAGAAGATGAATCCTAGCACACGTGGGAAGTACTTGTTTTGAACTGAAGGGAAGTGTCGAACTCCTAAGTTCTGAAGGAAGTTCTAAAGTGGAATGGGCTACGGTCACGTGGGCCAAGGGCCTTAATGTATTTCGTTGTCTTTTAGTTTTATTTTGATGGGTAGTGTTGAACTCGGGCCTCAGGCCTTAAAAGAGTCCGGTAGTTAAGTCCATGGCCTAGTAAGGCCCATTAGCAGAGTTTGCTTTATTGTACGCGTGGAACTTTCTGGAAGAATTATCTGAATATTGTGAAACCCTAAAATTTATTTCTTCTTTCTCTAATTCGTGGAGGCGCTCTCCCTCGAAGAGAGCAACTATCCTTACCCCTATTTACTATTTTTATCAATTTCTTTCTTATTTGGTCTGTTGTGTTACAAATAGTATCAGAGATACCGATTTTCTATGTATCAACATTACAAATATGATAGAAGGCACAAGAATGAATCAACTACAAGATGGACTTAATGTAGTAAAAAAAATCTAATGAAGTGTTGGAGACCGAGGTGATAGCCATTAAGAGACAGATGGATGCCATAGTCCAACAGCTCGCAGCTTTGACTATAGAAATGCATAGGAGAAACAGAAATGGCGAGTCATCCTCTGATATACAGACCAGGGAGAGAGAGGAACCTACTCCACACAAGCACATGGGCGAGATACAAACAAGAACCATCAGACTCAACTTCTCTGTCTTCCATGGTGAAGATCCTGCAGGTTGGATTTACAAAGTTCATCTGTTCTTTACATTTCATAATACACTGCCACAACATCATTTAAGGCTTGCCTCTTTTCATATGGAGGGTAAAGCCCTTATTTGGTTCCAAGACCTAGAGGAATCTGGACAACTTACTAGCTAGGACTCCTTCATTAAGGCCATATTAGTAAGATTTGGTCCTAATGCCTATGATGACCCTGTGGAGGCACTGACAAAATCATACTGTGGAAGAATATAAAGCTAACTTTGAGACATTTTCTAACCAATTAAAGGGGTTTTCGGATACATATAAGCTCAGTTGTTTACTTAGTGGTCTTAGGGACGATATCAGCTTAGCAGTAATAATGTTCAACCCTCCAAACTTAACCTCACCCTATAGCTTAGTCAAGATTCAAGAAGAAATTGTTAACCTTACCAAAAAAAAAAATTCACAAGGTCAGCGTTAACTACTCTCTAGACCTAGGCATCCTTAAAAATCCCAACCCATCACCATTCATCCCCTCCACAAGACCCAACAAATACCATCCAAAACTATCTCTATTTGTATAGAAAATAAATCAACAGCAAATGAAAGAGAGGAGATATAAGGGACTTTGTTACTATTGTGATACAAAATGGAACTTAGGGCATAAGTGTCAAAATCCAAGGTTGTACTTGCTGGAAGATGTACTGTTGGAAACTGAACTGGATGTGTCGTGTGATGAAGAACAATGTGAAAGAATTGGAAAAACACAAACCACAGAAAGGATAGATACCATATCCCGGTTGTGGAGGAGCTTACAGATGAGTTGCAAGGGACCACTATTTTTGCAAAGCTGAACTTGAGATCGGGTTAATACCAAATCCGAGTTAAACCAGATGACATGCCAAAAACAACATGTAGGACGCATTAAGGTCACTACAAGTTCCTATTTATGCCCTTTGGGCTGACTAATACCCCGTCCACCTTCCAAAATCTTATGGATGAGGTATTCCAAGCCCATTTGAGAAAATTTTATACTTGTTTTTTTTTATAATATTCTTGTGTACGGTAAAACAATGAAGGAACATGTGGAACACTTCAAAACCACCCTTTAGCTGCTAAGGTAACACAAGTTGTACATCAAGTGATCAAAATGTCATTTTGGGTGCAAGGAGATAGCCTATTTAGGCCATCTAATCTCCGTTGGAGGTGTACGAGCAGATCCCGATAAGTTACAAGCGATGAAAGATTGGCCCTTGCCTAAATCCCTCAAGGCTCTAAGGGATTTTTGGGGTTAACAAGATATTACCGCGCAGGTTCATAAGGGGCTATGGCAGAATTGCTTCCCCCCTAACTTGAATGTTGAAGAATGATGGTTTTAAATGGAGTGAGGAAGCTAAGCTAGCTTTTCACAAGCTAAAAGAGGATGTTACACAGCCCCTCGTATTTACTCTTTCAGATTTCTCAAGACCATTTACTATTAAATGTGATGTCTCGGGAAATGCCATTAGGATAGTCTTAATGCAGCAAGGCAAACCCATCACGTTTTTCAGCCAAGCCTTGAAGGGAAGATCACTTATGATGTCAACCTATGAGAATGAGCTATTTGCCTTAATTTCCGTTGTTCTTAAGTGGAGACCTTACTTACTCAGGCAGGCTTTTGTGGTACATACTGACCAGTAAAGCCTCAAGTATCTTTTGAACCAAAAACTGGAGACCCCGATGCAACAACGCTAGATTACTAAGTTGTTAGGGTATGCTTTCATCGTGGAGTACAAGAAGGGGTCGGAAAATAGGATTGCCGATGCACTGTCAAGGAAGTCTATGGATGTGACTGGGGAATTAATGCTAATCATGTTTCTCGATGTGTAGTAGATTGAAGATTTAAAGGTTGCTTGTGAATCTAATGTATGGGTACAGAATCTCCTTAAACTAAACTCAAATACACATTGAAGGAAGAGCTCCTGCTATACAAGAATAGGTTATATATTCCCCAACACGAGGAGTTCAAGAATAAGTTGTTGGAGCTGTCACACAACAATCCTTGGGGTGGCCATTCGGGGTATGACAAGACAATCCATCGAACGAGGAGGAATTTCTATTGAGAAGGCCTAAAAAGGGATGTCAAGGCATTTATCAGAAATTGTGATTTATGCTAGCGGGTTAAGGTTGACAACACCTTACTGAGTGGGCTACTTCAGCCACTGCCCATATCAACACAACCGTGGACCTACATCGCTATGGATTTTTGTGGAGGGGCTGCCTAAATCACAAGGGTTCAATGCACTGTGGGTAGTGGTTGACATGCTAACCAAATACAGCCATTTCATTCCTTTGAAACATCCTTATATAGCTAGGGACATTGCTGAATTATTTTTCAAGCATATTTTTAAATTACACAGACTACCACATTCTATTGTCTTGACCGTGACAACACGTTCAGAAGCATATTTTGGCAAGAAATTTTTTCCTTGCAAGGGGTTCAATTATCTTTAAGCCTAGCATACCATCCTTAGATCGACGAGTAGTGTGAAGTCGTGAACAAGACAATGAAGAACTAGCTCCGATGCTTTAGTGGGGACAGGCCAAAAGATTGGGCGAGGTGGATGCCCCTGGCTGAGTGGTGGTACTACAAGAAAACTACTTATTTGCGACCAGTTAATTCCAGCGAAATGACTATTTGCAACTAAAATTGGTTGCAAATAATCGTTTGGATGCAATAAATTGGTCACAAAAGCCCGTTTTTCTTGTACAACTCCATTCAGCACTCATTGACCCGCTCCCTACGAGGCCCTCTAAGGCCAACCACCACCTAGGTTACTAGATTACATGTCGAGAATCGCACGTGGGGAAGTTGTGGATACCACTCTAAAGACTCTGGACCAGATCACAAGAACTCTCAAGCACAATTTACATAATGCACAAAATAGGATGAAAAAAAATACTCAGACTTGAAACTGAAGGAACAAGAATTTAACGTGGGTGATGAAGTATTCGTACGAGTCCAGTCGTATAGAGAGAGCACCATAGAATAGTGGCGCAGCCTCAAGCTTGCCCCCAGGTTTTTCAGGCAATTCCGAGTATCTCAGAGGCTCGGACAGGTGGCCTATAAGTTGGATCTCCCAAGCCATTCAAGGACTCACTCCACCTTTCACGTGTCTCAACTCAAACGTAAGCTTAGCTCTCAAGTCACTGCTCTCCCAACACTACCAGGGAGTGACATGGCCGGAACCTAATGAAATTTTGAACCGTCGCATGACCAAGGTGATCAACCGAGCAAGGGTGGAGCTTTTGGTCTGCTAGCAAGGCCAAGGGGCCAACGATGCCACTTGGGAAGTTTATTCCAGGTTGAAGGAGGAGTTTCTCCACCTTATAGGCAATGCGTTTTGAACGGTGGGGATATGTAATAAGCGGCGCCTTAAGGTAGCGTGAAAGACAACAGAAAGACAAAGAAGGTGAAAAAAAGAAGATGAACCCTAGCACACATGTTGAGTACTTGTTCTGAACTGAAGGGAAATGTGGAACTCCTTAGTTCTTAAGGGAATTCTAAAGTGAAATGGGCTACGGTCATGTGGGCCAAGGGCCTTGATGTATTTCGTTTAGGTCTTATCTTCTATTTCGATGGGTAGTGTTGAACTTGGGTATCAAGCCTAGTCTTTTTTAATTTATGTGAGAGTCCGATAGTTAAGTCCATGACCTAGTAAGGCCCATTAGTGGAGTCTACTTTATTGTAGATTGAAACTTCTGGAAGGATTATATGAATATTTGAAATTTGTTTCTTCTTTCTCTAATTTCGGGAGGCACTCTCCTCATAGAGAGCAATTATCATTACTCTCATTTATAATTTTTATCCATTTTTCTTTTATTTGGTCTATTTTGTTATCAATTCTGCTACAGGTACACGGAGTTGTATACCTTTTGAGAAATCGATTGATGTAATGACATATCCCATTGTGTTATAGCCTAATCGTTAGAAATGATAATAAAAAAAAAATAAAGCAAGAAAGTGAAATCAATCACATATAATAATAATATAGTTCGGCAACATGTTTACGTTCACAAAATTACTTAAAGTTTTATTTAGATCATAATAAAAAATACAGTGCGACACTGTACAAGAGTTTAATACAATATATAATAAATCTGTCGAATCGAATTAAGAGGTAAAACGAGTCAAAAAGTTTCTTCGAGAGTGAAGCCCCGAATCCCACCAGGGCTTGTCCTTGATTGAAGATTTATCAAAAGATCAAATAGATGATTGTGAGACCGAATCAAGACACAAATAGAATAAAAAAAATCCACACCAACATCGAAATGGGATGGTCACCCTCCTTTTAAAGTAGCGTGACGGATTACCTACTCTAAAAGTCGGAGTAAAAATGATAAGCATGAGAAATGATCAAAGACATTAAAAAATGGCAGAAGAAGCTATTTCAGTGTATAAGACCGACGTGTGGATGTTGCGGAGGTGAGGATATTGTGGTATCGAAAATCTAGGACATAAAAAAATCAACTACTCAATGCTCGTAATTTCAAAGATTTTTCTAGAAAACTTATATTTAGAGTAATCTCAAACATTTATGTAATTTCTACTGCCGATCGTGCATTTTTTTTATTTTTTTTATTAAAAAACAAAAAAACAAAATGCACGATGTGTGGACACCAAATAACTAATTAGATAATGGTTTATCTAATTGAGCTAATGTCTTTATCTGTATTATTTAGTTTTATCTTTAAATATTAATAAAGAAAGAGTGTGGTGAAAAAATACAAGGAAATAAAAAGACTCTATTTATAGTGAATTAATTTACATAATAAATGCAATGTGCATTATCATTGAGAATAGAATACAATACTCACTCCTCCACTTCCAGCAATTGTATAATATTTTAAATTTAATTTTTTCAGAATAAAAAACAATAAAAAACTAAAATAAATTTCAGAAAATATTATAAAAAAAAAAAAAAAAAGAAAAAGAAAAGATAATAGTATATGATAAGTCTCGTATAAATTTTTTTTTGTAAAAAAATAGATACGGCTAATAATTGAATATAAGTTGGATATAATATTTTAATTTAATTTTTTCAGAATTCCAATTTCCAAGTCAGTGTAGAAGATAAAATCAAAGCACCTCAGAATCTTAGATTGTTCCCCCAAATCCCCCGCAATAATCCAACAACCGCCGCCGTCGCAGCCATGCCGGTCTTCAAAACCCCATTCAACGGCTATTCCGTCAAGTTCAGTCCCTTCTACGAATCCCGTCTCGCCGTCGCCACCTCCCAGAACTTCGGCATCCTTGGCAACGGCCGCCTCCACGTCCTCGACCTGCCTTCATCTCCAACCCCCCAAATCTCTGAGCTCGCCTCCTTCGAAACTGCCGACGGCGTCTACGACCTTGCCTGGTCCGAGTCCCACGAGTCCCTCCTGGTAGCCGCCGTCGCCGATGGCTCCCTCAAGATCTACGACCTTGCCCTCCCCGCTTCCTCCAACCCCATCCGCTCCTTCCACGAGCATACCCGCGAGGTCCACTCGGCAGACTACAACCCCGTCCGCCGCGACTCCTTCCTCTCCTCCTCCTGGGACGATACCGTGAAGCTCTGGACCATCGACCGCCCCACCTCCGTCCGCACTTTCAAGGAGCACGCCTACTGCGTCTACTCTGCCGTCTGGAACCCCCGCCACGGCGACGTATTCGCCTCAGCCTCCGGCGACTGCACCCTACGCGTCTGGGACGTACGTGAGCCTGGCTCCACCATGATCATCCCCGCTCACGAATTCGAGGTCCTCTCCTGCGACTGGAACAAGTACGACGATTGTTGCATCGCCACGGCCTCCGTGGACAAGACGATCAAGGTCTGGGACGTGAGGAGCTACAGGGTCCCGGTCTCGGTTCTGAATGGGCACGGCTACGCTGTGAGGAAGGTGAAGTTCTCGCCCCACAGGCAAAGTCTGATGGTGTCGTGCTCGTACGACATGACCGTGTGCTTGTGGGATTATATGGTGGAGGACGCGCTCGTGGGGCGGTACGATCACCACACGGAGTTTGCAGTCGGGGTGGATATGAGCGTGCTTGTGGAGGGTTTGCTCGCCAGTACCGGCTGGGACGAGCTCGTCTATGTTTGGCAGCACGGAACCGACCCGAGAGCTTTCTAAAAGGAAAGTTTTATTTTATTTAGATGTTGTTGTTGTTCTTTGGGTTGCCGATTGATCTTGGGACTCATTTCGCTGTGCACATTGATGAAAAACTTCCTAAGTGAACAGCCCCTGCTTATTAGTTTTTTTTCTCCCAAATAAAACAGCAGGTTCGAGTTCTTTGGTGCTGTTCTGAATTCCATTGGATGCGTCCTCTTTACGAAAATATATTCCTTGCACTTGGGATTTTTCAGAATGCAACGACCCTTCTAGTATATTCTGGAGATTATATAATATGCTGGCGTTTCATGATAAATTTAGACTTTTTTACGAGATTGACAAATAATCATATTCATTAGTAGACAATCTACATTGCATTGCATTGCTCGTTCAATTTCAGAAGGCTACATTTATTGTGGGCTTCGCTTGTTAGGGTATAGAGTGCTAAACGTTGTGCGAGGATTCTCCTCTTATTTCCATTGTTTACTGCCTTGTGTGCTAATTTGAAAGAAAGAAGTTAAATTACAATCTTCTATAAGGAAACATTGTCTAGTTAGCATCACTTAAATGTTGAAACTTGGTATATGTTTGGGGTTCTCGCTTGAGTTATAAAGAGTTTGGATGCCAGTCCTTGTGTGTGCGCTATGCACAAGAATTTCTGCATAAAGTTTAGGAACTTTGGTGCTGTACATTCATGCCGTGTTATGCGCATTTAAAATATATTTATATGAATCTCTATGCTATTCTTTGAATAAAACTTTTATCTTACCTATAAAGAAATGAATTTCTATGCTTTTCTTCTGCAGGGTTAAAATAGATATCATTTATTTTATAAAAAACGATTATAATGGATATCATTAATGGGCATGTAGAGCAAAAGTTTTTAAGTGACTTGTTACTTATCAAAAAAGTTTTAAGTGATTTGTTGTGAGAATCAACATAATAGGAAAATCGGCAGAATACATGTTTTTTGGTCGCTCTATATCTTGGTTTAGATACAGCCTAGGATGCAGTGAAGCACAACTAAGACAATCATATTCGGTCCCCAATCCTCTGGTTGTCATGAGGTTAGTGGACATCTTTGCTTGATAGCTCACACAATGGACGACTGGATGAAGTTGGCCCTATATTTTCTTCATGCAACTGCAAGGTAACTCGCATTCTTGTACCATTTTATTGTTGACAATTAGTTTTTTTACTCAATGGTATTTGTAGGGCTTCCCAAGTGACCTTTAGCTTTGTGGTCGAAAGGTCATGCTTGTGGAAGTAAAATGCCGTATTGTTCTCATGAATTCTTGTTTATTGTTCATTAGCTATACACAATATTTCAAGGGTGGCTGCTTTGTCATTAGCTATACACACTATTTGTTAGTTTTTTTATAATTCGTAGACTCACAATCAATATGCTGCATTTACCGTCTGCTTGCTTTCCAAGATGCATATCATCAAATCTGAAGGAAAACTTCCTTGCAAGTCCATGAGGTTTAGGTATTTATATCAGCTTATGTTACTTCATTCAGATGTATTGAGAGTATCCACCTTTTCAGTGACTGGAAATAGATTGGAGTTCATGGTGTAACCAATATGGACAGGGAGTTCTATCTTAAAGATTATGAGGGAATGCTAACAGAGTTAAAAACGATCATGCTTAAATCTTTGTATGAATGGACCATTGTCCACAATACCCGCATTTCAAGGGGTAACAGTATATACAAACGAAAGGAATAAAATGAAATGAATGTAACTTAACAAATTTCAAGGGGTAGTGTAGTGATTTTGCAGCGAATTATATAAATTATACATTCTGCATGGGTTCCAAATTTTGCATATATTAGAACTGTGCAACCGGCCAGTTTCTTTCCAGTCCAATTAAGGGTGTTCATCCGGGTTCCAGACCGGGTATCCGGATATACCCGGCCCGGAACCCGGGTATCAAACCCGGGCTGGGTTTCGGCCCGGATATACCCGGGTTATCACCCGGGCCGGAACCCGGATGATCCGGGTTTTTACAACCCAGCAATCCGGGTTCCGGATTTCAACCCGGAATTTTTTTTGCCTTTAGTATTTAATATTTTTCAACCCAAAAAATAAATGCTGAAAAGCTTTTTTTGGGTTTTTTTTTTTATTATTATTATCTAAAAGCCTATATTCTAGTACAATTGTTCTAAGAAAAAATGTTCACAAACATATTTTTATATTTAAAACAATTATTTCCTTTTTAGCTATATGCATCTTAAAATAATTCAATATTTATCATGTAAAATGCATGCAATAATGCAATTCACTACATATTAAATTAAATTACATTACATTACAAAATAAAAAATTACAACATATAAAATTAAAAAAATATAAAAATACATATCGAGTGGATTTTAAAATTATATATCAAAATTACATGCAATAACATAAACTTCTTCTGAGTGAAGGCTTGAAATCTCCTTTCCTAGCAAACATTAAATCCTGCCAAATAAAAAACAAAAGAAAAACAGTATATTATTTTAATAAATAATATTAATTGAATTCAAGCAATAAACTTGTATAACTCATGTTGAACTAAATGGACATCCACATCATCCAGAAAACAAATCTAGCAACATCCACATCATCCAGAAAACAACCAATCATATATTATTTGGTATTGAATGATTGGATGAGAAGTAATAAATGATAAATAGTTATATAATGCAATCCAATCGATTTTGTACCCGTTCTTATCTGAATGCGGCTATGATTATATAATGCAAGTTACGAATTAATATTTATTACCCGTAACTGAGTTTTACATTTTATTTTAAAAAATACCTTATAGATAAAATGATTTTATGTTTGTAGCCTTAGCCCTTAGGAGTGAGCACCGATTGAATCGGAGTCGGTATTTTCTAAATTCGAATTCGACTTTGTCAGAGTTGATTCTGAACTCTGACTCCAACTTCTATAGATTCTAATCTAACTCCGACGATAAAAATCCAAACAAAATTAGAAAAAATTACTAGTAGCAATAGATCAAGAAAAACTCGCATTCGGTCGCAAAGAGAGAACATATCAAGGAAAGGGAAAACACAACTCAAGCTTGATACTCGTTCGAAATCGATCTTTGCTCTTCAGGTACAATTGAGAATGAAATGCCAAGAAAAATCAAAGGAAGTGCCGAGAATAACATAAAAATACTGAGAGACGGGGGTGGAGGACTCTAGAGACTATTGTTTTCAACAAATGAGGAAACAACGACAAGGGGATATGCTTTAGATAATTTAAAGGGCTTTCGATGACAAGCACGACAGCAACAAGAGATAAAGAGAAAGAAACGGCGGCTTGAGATTAAGAAAGTGAGAGTGCAATCATTTTAGGGCCTATTTAGAATATCAATACAAAACGGCACTGTATGGTTATATAGTCTATAACTATATAAGGGCTGGGCTTATACTTTATAGAACAAGCTATATATGGGCTGGGTTTGTAGAACAAACTAAATAAGAGTTTAAAGTATAAACAATACATGAAATAAGTTGTAAGTATATTATAATTAATATGTATATAACATATTCTGGACTTTTAGGGCCATATGCTCTTGAGTTATAACTCAAAAATTAAATTACATCATACAGGCATGTATGGTCCATAGCTAATTGTTAAGATTAGTAAGCATATTTATATGATATACTCATATTATTAATTAATTAGATTTGTAAATTGTACCTATATGATTCATAGATTATGCAAATTATCAAATTAATAATCATGCTTACTGAAACCATATTAACGAATAATTTTTTTAGACTTATGTGTTATTAACTTATTATATTAGACTTATTTCTATACTAGACTTATACTATAGTATCTAATTACATATTATTATACTATAGTATTAAATGGTATTATATTATACTAGTGTCTATCTTATCTATAACTTACTATACGATGTCGTTTTGATTTTGTTTTGACCCTTTTGGGATGGGTTGCTAGAGTATTGGGCTTCTAAACTCTAATCTTAAACCCTGTTTTAGGGTCTTTTTTTTTTCCCAAATCCTAAATCAAACTCTAAACCAACTTTAATCTTTATTCTAGCCATAAGTTCTTTTATTTATGGTTTTTGCATATAATCTTTTTATTACTAAAGGTGCGGTTTGGATAGTGAGATGAGATGAGATGGTTTTAGATGAAAGTTGAAAGTTGAATAAAATATTATTAGAATATTATTTTTTAATATTATTATTATTTTGAGATTTGAAAAAGTTGAATTGAAATTTGAAAATTTTGAATTGTTTATTATATTTTGTGTGGAGATTTAGAAAATTATAATGATGAGATAATGTGAGATTGTTTCTTAATCCAAACAGCCCCAATTTAATTGTTAGTTTGATTATTAATAATTATTATTTAACTAGTGTTTAATTATATGTTATTATACTGTATTATTTAAAAAAAAAAAGACGGTATCCCAAATTTTATTGATTGCTCTCACTTATGGCGGATGAATACCATGGTAACAAGCATGATACTTGGGATTTACAAAATATCCAATAAGACATCCCATGCATAAAAAAATCAATAAAATAAAACAAGCTATACAATCTCAAAAACCAATCTAAACAAGCCTATCTATAACCAAAAAAATAATAAAAAAAAAAGAATAAACCTCAGCTAGCATTTTGCAGAAATATGCGCACGAAAGAGATGCAGCTATTCTCAACATTCAAAACTGAAACTTCAAAGACGTAAGGAAGGAAGACCCAAAGCATCTAGCCTAATCATGCCCCTTACTTGCTGCGGTAGAACGTCCTGAACTCCATACCTTCAAGAAAGACCAGCTTCACCTGTCTAGCAAAGAAATCCGCGACTTGATTGGCCTCTCTATAAACATGTGAAATAGTAAAATTAAATCCCCTCATAGCTGCTACGAGTTTGTCCCAGTAATCCCAAAGGTACCACGCAGAGCAACTTCCCCTTGAAAGCCATTGCACCACCAAAGAAGAATCAAAATCAATTTCCACTTGATAAAACCCAAGATCCTTGCATAGCTCCATCCCTGCAATGAGGGCTCTCAGCTCTGCCACATTATTTGTTCCAAGCCCAAGCAACAACGAAAAAGCTGCCTTAAAAGCTCCTTTATCATCCCTTATAACACCGCCACCCCCACAATTTTCCGGATTCTCCCGACAACTTATATCTACATTAAGTTGGACCCATACTGACTCAGGTTTACGCCATCTCATTGTACGTGGAGATCACTTAATACTAAATCTAATTGGAATATCCAAAGCACGAAAAAACTTGACATCCGTTCGGGATGGAGGATCACCTCCTTTCATATTTTCCGAAACTGCTCACAACCAATATTTAACTTCAAGCCATACTTTGTTTGCCGTTTCATAAATAGAATCCATCCGAGCCTTACATCGACGCCCCCATAACCTCCAAGTGATCAAGCTCGGAAGCATACCAACCAACGTCTCATATTGTGATGCTTGACGTGCACAATTCAGCCATAAGATAGTTCGGGCTTACCAAGTACTTGTTGCCATTCAGTTAATACCCAAAGCCACCCCTGCTTTTTTCCAAACCTCATGAGCAATTGATCCCATGCAAAGAACATGATCTAATGATTCAACTTTTCCATTTCGACAACAATTACACCTAGAGGCCAATTGAATTCCCACTGCTTGTGTACGCATATCAACCGGATGACAATCGAACCAAGCTTTCCACATGCAAATAGAAACTCGCTTAGGAAGCAAAGGATGCCAAAACCATTTTAACATTGGATCTTCCTCTCTTCGATCACGAACAACCTCCCATGCACTTGCCGTAGTAAATTTACCATCTATCGACGGTTTCCAGATGGGAATATCCAGCCCCTCCTTGCAAGATAAAGCCGAGCTCATCACTACATTAGCCTGTCCTTCTCCCAACAAATCCATTAACATGTCAACATTCCACCCATCGCTATCCCATCACTCCCGAACCTGCAGCTTGTCATTTCTCACTTCCTGAACCTACGCATATAATGGACTCGAGGCTAGCCAACGATCAAACCAAAAAACGGCTTTTCCTTCCTTAATTCGACAACGAACAAGCTCTAAAACTTCAGGCAAAACTCAAATAATAGAACGCCAAAACTGAGAGCCCTTATTTGGATTTACCTCTCGTAAGTGTTGGCAATTTTTCAAATGCCTAGCCTTAACGAATTTAGTCCACAAGTTATCAATTGTCAACATGTGCTAAACAAACTTCATATGTAGAGATTTTTTCACTTCCACAATATCTCTAATTTCCAAGCCTCTCTCATAAATAGGCTTACAACATTTAGACCATGAACACTATTTCCTCTGCCATTGTTACCACCCTAGAAGAAAGTAGAAAGTATAGAGTTTATCTTAGTGAAAAGAACATTGGGAATATCCAAAACTGCCAGTTGATGAATCGACATCGATGATAGAACATGTTTGATCAAAGTGAGCCGGCCCCTTGAGATAAAAGCTTTAATTTCCATCCCACC
Organism: Juglans mandshurica; assembly: GCA_022457165.1. Lineage (NCBI taxonomy): Eukaryota > Viridiplantae > Streptophyta > Magnoliopsida > Fagales > Juglandaceae > Juglans > Juglans mandshurica. The sequence continues at coordinate 5,545,740 of CM039627.1, forward strand.
ATCTTATTTAAAATTTTTGACACTAGCGGCTCTAATGTACGAGCAGTGAGATGTCTCGAGACTAGAGGAACACCGAGATAAGTAGAAGGGAAAACTCTTTCAACAAAGCATGTCATCCATAATAAACTGCGCCTCCTAGCATAAGCAATGCGCCTTGACAAAAAAAATACTTGATTTCTCTTTGTTAATCATTTGACCCGACCAGTCCTCATACTGCTTTAGAGTTTTGATGAGCATTTGAATAGACCTCTTTTTTCCATTTGTAAAAATTAAAATATCAATTGCGTAGAGAAGATGAGATACCAATGGCGCCCCATGGGGGTGATGGAAAGCCCCAATCTAGCCCTTCGCAAAATTCTTCTTGATAAGACGAGAGAGAACTTCCTGCAAAATAATAAAGAGATAAGGGGTCCCCTTGGCGAAGGCCACGGGTAGGTTTGAAAAAACATTTATAAGTTCCGTTCATCATTATGGAGAACCAAGGAGAAGAAACACATTTTGCTACCAACCCACAAAAATGCGGGGAAAAACCAAATCCCTCCAAAACCGAATTTAAAAAGGCCCAATCCACCCTATCATACGCCTTAGCTATATTAACCTTCAACATCACATTTCCACCATTAGAATTCTTGTGCAAAGATTGAACCATTTCCTATGCCAAGGTGATGTTCTAAAAAATGCTCCTACCTAGAATGAAAGCTCCTTGTTCTGGAGATATTAATCTAGATAATAAACCCGTAATGCGCACAACAAGAACCTTTGAATTTTTTTTTATAAATAATATTGCAAAGGCTAATGGGTTTGAATTTATTAAAGCTTTGAGGACTAGGAACTTTTGGAATCAGAACAATATAAGACGCAGAGTAAAATCTTGACAAAGGAGAACTATTAAAAAAATCCTTGGTTGCCTCTACAACTTCCACTTTGACAATATTCTAGTAATCATGAAAAAAAGCCGAACCAAATCCATTCGAACCTAGGCTACTCTGTCTAGGAATAGAAAGAATAGCATTCCTAACCTCCACCTCCGTAGGCGCACTACATAAAACCAGATTTTCCTCCTCAGAAATTACAGGAAAAATAATATCATCAATCTCTGCTCTTCCGTTGGGCCCCGCGCTAGTTAAAAAAGAATGTAAGTAACACACAACACCCTCATGTACAGCTTCGGGCGACTCAAGTACTTCCCCATCCACAAACGACAATGAGGAAATTAAGGACTTTTTCCTCCTTTGATTCACAAAAGCATGAAAAAATTTAGAATTGTTATCCCCTTCCACCAACCATTTCATTTTGGCTTGTTGAGCTATACAAATTTCCTCTCTTTTCCCATGCTTCCAGCTCAATTTTAGTGAGAAAAAATTCCTCCTCTAATTCTGGTGAGTGCCCTCCCTGAAGTTGGACATCCAGTCCTTCCATGCGTTCCTCTAGTCTCTTAATATTGTGATCAACACGCCCAAACACCTGCCTGTTCCAGTTTCGGATGGCCAACTTAGCTCTTTTGAGCTTTGCCGCTAATCGAGCTAAACTCGTTCCCTGAATCTCGTCCCTCCAAGAATCCTCAATACATTTCCAAAAATCATGATAAGTGCACCACATATTTTGGAATTGAAAAGGTGAGGGTCCATATCTAAAGACCTCCCTTTGAAACCGAATTACCATTGGGTTATGATCCGAAGACTTTCATTTGCCCTACTCATAAAAAGTATCCAGAAAATTCTACAGTAGAGATGCATTTGAGAGAGCTCGATCCAGTTTTGCCCATCTTCTAGATGAGCCATTATGTCCATTACACAAAGACATGTTCCTACCATTCACTCCAATATCCAGAAGGCCACAACTATCCAGACAATTATTGAACTCCTCTATAGCCAATAACAACCTCGGATTACCACCAATGCGTTTAGTATCATCTCGAATTATGTTAAAATCGCCCGCTACTAACCAAGGAATATCCTCCGTCTTAGCAAGCCCCAGGTCCCTTTAGAGCTCTCTGTGATTAGATTGGCGATATTTTGCATAAACAAAAGACATAAAAAAATCTTCTCTTCAAAGCTAAAAAACCCAGAAATGAGTTGATTAGACATATGAGAAACTTCAAATTTCAAATCCTCACTCCAAAAAATCCAAAGCTTCCCCCTCACAGATTCATTGGCACAATAGTTTGGAAAACTCAAAAAACTCGCCCATCTCAACATCACATTCTCCTCAGTGAACAGTTCAGAAATAACCATAATAGAAGACACCAATTCCCTCACAAGCTTCTTTAACCGACTTCTTAATGTACCCAACCCCTGCATGTTCCAAACTACAATTGTCTTAATCATAAATTTAATTTATTTGGACGGGTGATCAACCAATGAGATTTCTTTGCACTTTGCCCATTAGCATTCGGTTTTGCAAGGTGAACCTGCAAATCCTTATCTGAACTATAGCCTTTTTCCAAAGATAACTTTTCCAGAACATTTACCTCATCCTCTCGATCAAATTCACATTCATGGGAGACATGCGAAGTCGGGAACCAACATTCTTTTTCCAGTATTTCTAAAACCACATTATGAGACTACGTTAAATGATCTCGCACAATAGCAGGTCCTTCTACTAGCAACATATCTACCTCATGTACAGTCAAACACTGACCAACACTGATCTGATCAACCTGCACATTTTCAACAACAGGTTCTTCCACATGCATGTCCCCTTGATGCTCCTCACGCACACGCCCTGATCCCACAAGATCATTTACCTCTTCATGCACTATTTCCCCTTCTTCCAAGTCCTTTTGAGAAATCGCCGTGTTCACAGCCACTATCGCCAATTCAATATCAACTGCACCACTCTGTTTTTCATCAATACTACTCTGTTTTGCATTATCATCTTCACATAATTCCTTCGAACTTCCGTGATCCTCCTTGCCATTCTCCCTAGCAACTACATCTACCCGATTTGGTTTTTTCATCTGCCAAACTTCTTGCCGAGGACCATTCCGTTCCTTATGTTTCTCATTAACACCACTAGGTGGTTTCTTTTCCCCCACTCGACATACCACCTTTGAATGTCCTTGTATATGGCATTTATCACAATAAAAAATCTTGTTTTTCAGACCTTACTTCCTGCCAAATTTTATGGTTTGCAGAGACAACAATCGGGAACCGTTCCACCTGGTCTGCCAATAAATCCACCTCCACACACAGCCTTGCACCTGTAGCCCGAGTTCGATTTATCGTAGCATTGTCAGTTTCCAAATACCTCCCAAACCTCGTAGCTAGAATATGTAAGCAGTCAGATCTATACATATGCATTGGAAGACCTGGAAGAAAAATCCATTGAGGGGCCAGAGATGGCTCCTTGTTCATATTAAAATCCATCGTCTAGCGGAAGAGACGAAAGGAACTCCCAGCCAAATCCCTGCCTTCTCGCGCCCATCCATGCAGAAAATCTCTCTCATTCCTCATCTGGATCAACACATGGAAATCATTTATAAAACTAATAGTATGTATCTCTGACAGACCCCATGTCTTGATAATCGAAAGTCTGATCACATCAATGGAGGGCCTAGAACGTAGAAACTTCATGACCAACGCATATTGAAAATCCTCTGCCGCTTTGTTCATCTCTATCTCAGAAAAAATGAACCCAACTTCCCCATCCACATCAACAGGATACTGCATAGGAAGTTTATACGATGAGGAAGAAGAAGACGCACGTAAAACTGCATGGGCAAATGTGTTTTGACCAACACCACCCTCAGAAGGAGACCCCAATGGCGTAGGACCCACCAAGAGGCAGCGAAAGCCACCATGAAAAAACCCTCGACATATAAACTCACAAAAAGCCAAGAAAGGGATCCCGAAAAGTACGGAGCTAAAAAAAGATAAAATTAAGATAATAAAATATTTTATTATAATATTTTATACTAATGCCTATTTTATTTCTATTATAAACTTTTACTATAGTGTTTAATTACATATTATTATATTAGTTTCTAACTTATTTATTACCTAATTGTATACTAGACTTAATATTATATGTTATTATACTAGTGTTATTATACATTAGTATACATGTTATTATACATTACTATTACATGTTAGTATAAATTTATAGATTAGTATTTATACATTAGTATTTACTCATTAGTATTACATGGTAGTAATAGTATGATGTTTAGATATACTAAATTATTATTAGTCAATTTAATCTATTTATATTATAGTATAAATATATTATTTTATAATAATGAGCTCATAGGAGTATATTATTGAATTTAACTAACTATATATGTTATAGTTATATAAAATATATATATGATTAATATATAGAAAAATACATATATTCTTATAACATATTTACAATATTGAAGTCGGAGTTGGAAGTGGAGTCGGAGGACAAAGTTGGAGGCGGAATCGGGGTTGGATAGTTGGAGTTAGAGTGGAGTCAGAGTCGGTTCGATGCCACCTTTGACTTCGACTTTTTGACTAAAAAAAAATATATGTACAAGTTGGAGTTAGAGTTGAATTTTCAAATTTTTATTCAACCCTCTTCTTTAAATCGGTTTATTGACAAATTCGGATATTCAGTTACAATTCAGATAATTAGATACCCAAATATTTATTACTAGGTACCCGCCTAGATTATAACTAGGTTAACGTATGTGGCCAGACTACATTATAAATTGGATGTGAATCCCAGTATAGCCGGACCTAGATCCACATATGGCTTGACCTTAGCATTTACGTTTAAATCTAATTTGTTTTTTTTTTAGATAAGATGAGATGTATTGAGATAAAAATTGAAAATTAAATAAAATATTATTAAAATTTATTATTTTAATATTATTTTTATTTTGATATTTGAAAAAGTTAAATTGTTTATTTTATTTTGTGTATAAATTTTAAAAAAAATATAATAATTATTAGATGAAATGAGTTGAGATGAACTGTAAATATAAACGATTAGAGTCATTGAATTTGAAACATTTTACTTCGAAACTCATATCAAACAAGTAAACTTGAATGACCGTGCGTTTGTGAATACCTGGCGTCAATTAAAAAAAAATGTACAAAAGAAAAAAAATGTGCACAACAAAATTGAAACACGTCACACCTCATACATTAATAAATTCATACTGGAAGGGTCCCTAATCGAAGGCACCATTAATTTGTAGACAAGCAATATTTATATTAATTAGATATACAAATAATTAGAGAATATAAACAAAGAACACCATTCACCCTCGTTAGAGCAGACGCACTGAGGTACTGTTGAGATCTTGTGACGGAAGTAGAATCAAGTCGCCAACCTCTGGCATCTTGATCTGCAAGAGATGACAGATCTAATGGAAGTATCTACCATTGACAATTATCCAAACTGGCCAACCGAGTAATCCTTCCAATACATACATACATGCGTGTGTATATATATATAGTCATATCTTCTCTAAGTCCCGCAGGCACCGCGTGCAGATATATAGTCATATCCAATCTGCCAGTTGATGAATCGACATCGATGATAGAACATGTTTGATCAAGGTGAGCCGGACCCTTGAGATAAAAGCTTTAATTTCCATCCCACCATCTTATTTAAAATTTTTGACACTAGTGACTCTAATGTACGGTGAGATGTCTCGAGACTAGAAGAACACCGAGATAAGTAGAAGAAAACCCTTTCAACAAAACATGTCATCCATAATAATAAACTGTGTCTCTTAGCATACAATCGTAAAGTACGTAAATACCGCGTAGCCCTTTTAAAGAAAAAGAGTGAAGTTCACTATTAAGAAATTAATTTTTTTTATATAAATTTTATATTTTATTTATTTTTTTCAAAACGATTATGCAGTAATTACACAATTCATAATTAGAAATATATTTTTTCATATATATATATATATATATATGGATCCCCTGCTGCCACGTCGTAGCTGTCTCTGTTTGACGTTGAAAAATCTCTGGTTTATCAGGAACCACACGTACGCCGGTCTCCAAGCAACAATATTGTACCTAGTCTGCATTGTGATGAGTTCTTGTCTATACGTACCTATACATAGAGCTTGCTGTATACGTCATATATAGCTAGGTCAATCAATTCTAAGAGTAGTCCTACTTAAGCATGCCTGAAATTAGAGCTTGATGATTGATTTATTTTCTCCTTCGCTCTTTTCCCTTTTTTTTTTTTTTTTAGAATATTATTTACAGAAAAAGAATGACATTAACATGCAGTACTTTACTTGGTCATGCGTTACAAAGTTGGCTACTCACCGATATGCATATACTTCAAGTCGGTTCAAAGATCGATATAAAATGTTTATATAATATAATTTGATTTAGAAGATAAAATTAATAAAACTTACTAAAATATGCTCGGAATAATGTGACCGACTCTCCCGTCCAATCAATAATTTGAAAAATATAACAATTTGGGAATTAAAAACTCGAAGATAGTATATATCCATTGTCAATCAATAGTATTCTTTTTTTTTTATTTTTTATCTGCAAGTATTTAAATAGTTACAAAGATATAAGATTCAGTGAGGTAGGAGTCTCCAACAATCATCCCAAACACAACAAAAATAATACTGAAAATAAAAATAAAAATACAAGTTATTAACTAAAAAATTTGACTCAAATCCAATCTCATAAATAGATCCGCTTTAAAACGGTTTTAATATAATCTGATAAACAGATTATGATCTAACGACTAAAAGTCGCAATTGAGAGGGTGCGCTGCAATTAATATAAATAGTATTCATTTAGTATAAAATAAAGTATTTTTGTTATCAACAAAATGACTAAAATATCAAATCATATTGGAGAGATTCTTATCCTATCGAAATGACCAGTACCTCTGGTATGAAGAACTTTCCTACGTTTGGGCTATTGAAAGCACGTTGCCTAGTTCAGTGAAAACATTTTTTTTTTTACAAAAGTAATATGATATAATAAAATGATATGGTTTAACAAAAATAATAATAACAATACTTGTTATAATATTTGATTAGGTGGCATTTCAAAATTTTAAAGTTACGCTAATAACTAATTAATTTTATTTATGTATTCCCAGATAATGCATGAGCATTTCTATAGGATTGAGACTTTTATAAAATCATATTATCCTTATTAATTGATAATTTATTTATTATATATATATATTGGTAATGAAAAAGTTAAAAATTCAATTGCCTTAAAATATTGATAAAGAAGAAGAATCGGTAAAACAGTTAATTGCCTTAAAAATATATATTTTTTTTATCCGTACTGTTTTCTTGGCCATTAGAGGCTTCAAGCAAGTTCTTGTATGTGTTTGATAAGGGTAGTCTTGAAGAAAAAAAAAATTCAAGCTAGCAGTGTTCCTCTATCTGGCAGATATACTACACTTTAATGGCCAGTAAATTTGCAATGATTTGTCTAAATCGGATGATGAATAGGAAATTATTCTCTAAGTTCTCCATAGCATTCGAATCATCTCTTCTCGGAAACTCCAATTTCTCCATTACTGTCTCTTGAGGAGTTAACTACGAATCCACCCAACAAGAAAAAATCAACTATAGGAAAAAAGTGTGCGGCTGACTTGGCAACTTAAATCTGGATTATCAAGAAAACCATAGAAAATGTTTCCCACTGACTAAGCCTATCACCATGATCAAGCAAGTTCCACCAAATTTCAATCAAAATTCATTTCAACCTAACAAATAAACTTGAAATCTCCAACGAATTATGCCCATCTGCAAAGATCACCACCATTAGTAAAGATAACATTTCAGACCAGAATCTGTAACAATCAAAGCCCAAGACTCTAAAATCCCAATTTCCTCGAAGGGAGTTCGTCGAACTCATAAAAAACAACCCAATCTTTTAATCGAAACCCAGTTTTTAAAACAGTTCGTTTATATCATAATTTAAAAAACTTCCCGAATCCAGTAACCATAGCAGGAAAGTGAAGAACTTTCAATATTAAAGAAGGTTTGAGAACTACATATGCATTTAAATTCACAGTCAAAGGTCAGAAAGATTGTCTTACCCTAAAGGCCTAGGAAAAAAAAAAACTCAACACTTAAAAACAAACTTGAAGAGCCAAAAGAAGACAGAAGACAAGGTTGTCAAGACCAGCCAGATCTGGACACCCACGAAACTGAAGATGCAGTCGATCAAGACAAATCGAACACCACAAACCTGAAGATGAAAACATGCACATCAAACAAGCAAAAAAAATCAGCTTCAGCGAAATGAAAGGAAAAACACTCTAGGTTGTTAAAACCAGTCAGATCTGGATGCCCATGAAATTGAAGATGCGGTCAATCAACACAAATCCAACACCACAAACCTGAAGATGAAAACATGCACATCAGACAAGCAAAAAAAATAAGCTTCAATGAAATAAAAGGAAAAAAAAAATCCAATACTAAAAAACAAATTTGAAGAGCCAAAAGAAGAGAGAAGATGCACAGAAGAGAGAGAAAAGAAAGGATCTCAATTGAGAGAGAACTCGAGAGGGAGAGAGCACAAACAGAGGAAAGTATTAAGTTTCATATTTGAGTCGGTTTCAATCTGTCAGAGGAAGTGGTAAGATCGTAAATGTAAAGAGATAATAATAGAAACAACACCGAAAAAGATTGAAAGAGAAAAGACACAACTAACAAGGACTAAAGGACAAAAAAGTTACTGTTTTCAAAACTAACATAGTAACTTAACGCTGATTTAACGGAAAATAAGAATTTCCGTTTCCTCCGTTTTATAGCCACTTATATAATAGAGAGATGTATTATTGTAATACGTGGTCGTGCACTTTGTAATTCTTCTCGGAAGGAAATGGTTAATATCACAAGACCTGCTGTACTTTGTGACTTTCTGCAACATACAATTCTACTGCTAGTACTTGTACTTCTGCTGCATGTGTATGAATACATTATTGTTGCTGATGCGATATTAATAATGCCCGACTGGGTTAAGAGATATCACCTCTCATGATGGCTTGTCATTTTTGTCTATGATTATTTTTAAATATGTAGTAACATGTTTTTTTGCTGAAATTTCTAACAAACAGAAAAGTTGATGCACTCTATCTAATATTTAAAAAAGAATACCTTATTTCTGTTTTGATGCCTTTGCAGGTATATGAACACATAACATTCGAAATGAGAAACATATATCCCTTGGGTGTTTTTGTTAACCAGCCTCCATCAGCAATAACATTCATATATATATATATAATATATATATATATATATATATATATATATATACATGCACACACACACATTCGAATGATATTCCTCATCTATATATATATATATATATATATATATATATATACATGCACACACACATCATGTTTCAATTTAGAGAGGGTCATTGATTTACTTTAGTTTAATTAATGGCACATTATAACTATAGAGATTATATATATGCAGGTTGCTGGATTTGCTGTTTTCTTTGCGTGGCTTCTGCAAACCATTTTAGATGGTAAAGACCCAAGGAGCTTTAACTTAAAAATTATGAACATATGTTCTCTACCTTACTTTTTTCCCTTGGATTATGTCTAGATCCCCTTTCCTAATTTCTATTTGTTGTGGAGAATTTGATATTTGCTTCTTCTTAAATCACTTGCTCTAAACTACTGTATAGCTCATAATTTCTATAATGTGTGTCCTTTTTTCTTCATAGTCTCTATTTGTTTCGAGCTTTTATATGTGCTAAAGCTATATTGGTAGAGTATTATGGTGCTGTTCTTGGAGTATTGTCTGTAGTGTTATATGGACGGAGAGGCCGTGTTTGGAGGAAGGTAGCTCTATCTAATATGCTTGGTTGTCATTGATTTTAGGGTGTATGATGTATGAATAATGCTCATCATATCAATTAAACATCATAATCTTAGAGCATGTAAGCTTTGGTTTTATTTCTGACATGTTTCTCTTTTCTGTTTTCATCCAATGCTTAACATGAATGCAAGAGTTTTACTTTTATAGACATGTCTAATGTTGGTGAGGTATTATAGTAGACTTGTAGATGTGTTGGTCAAACCAACCTGAGGTTTGCATTTGCCCAAATAACTATAGGTTTGCATTTTAACTACAGATAATTTGATATAACTACATATTTATACAAAATTTACAAAGTGCGCATATGCAAACCTCAAACCAAATAGGTAAAATCCGCTATATAAACCAAATATATTAGAAAATCATAAACACAAACAATAAAAAGATGCAAATATCAATACAAAAGACAAATATGAAATCATATAAACAACTTCATATTTAAACAAATTGAGAAAGTTAAGAGATACCAACAATTCCCTTGCTTAATTCAGATAGCTTTCTCGTGCTAAAAATAAAGTCCTTACCAAAAACATTAAAATTCGTATCTACAAATTATAGTACCTTGAGAGCTGTCTGTTTCCATAGAATATCATTTGACTCGAACATGACAGCAGTAATCCAAATAGTAATAAAGAAACCTACAAGTCATGGCAGAAGGACAAGGTCACTAAAATTAAAGAAAGAAAAAGGCTAAAACATGCTCATAATGAGAAAGAACCATGTATATAGTTCAAGAAATTCAATTCACTATATCAATCCCACGAACAAAAATTCATTTCCAAAGGATGAAAAAAGCGAGGCCCAATCCCTCAAGACTGAAATTCCTTTCCTCTTTTTTCAATTCTGCACTTACATGTGGTAAGTGCATGTGCACAAGATCCCCAACAATGGGCAATTGCAAAAGATTTAAAACAACAGCAAGAAGCTCAAATGGAAAATCAAGGAACCAGAGGCTGGATCTGTTGCAGACGGTGGTTGGTAGCTCGATGGATCATCCTTACGGTGACTGTATGGCGGCTATGCAAAAATCAACGGAGAGCTGCTGCTAGCTCCTTCAAGAAGAACTGCAAGGAAAAACAAACGGAACCCACAACGAACGGAAGAACAAAAAGCAAAAAAATTCCAAACTTGGCTTTCGGATTCACACCGTCTCGATGAGAGAAAGAACAATAGAATGCAAGGAAAAAATACAACAAACATAAGAAGCGAATAAAAATTTCAAAATAGATCTTGAAATCAAGAAGCAACAAACGCGGTGGTTTGAGAACCCCACGCGTTTTCTTTAAATAGCGCGTCAGCGCAACGTGCCGCTCCGATTGGCTCCCAATTCCATCGACCGCAAGATTGGTGGGTGAGGCTTCTCCCGGTGGTATGCGTGTTGGACAATGGTCACCGGAGAAGCTCGAAACGACTACCCCCTTTATTCAGCAGAAAACGTGAAAAAAAAAAAAACAAACAAACGAGACCACCGGAGACGAAGAAGGGCTGGTGAGAAGAAGGAGGAGAGGAAGAGGAAGAAGGAGTCGAAGCTCTCCTTCCCCCCAGCTGGATTCGGACGAGAGAATTTTTAGAGAGATGGTCTGGTTTCACGAGAAGGAACTTTCTAGAGAGGGTCTGGGTTTGAGAGAGCCCATTTTCAAATGGGAGCAAAAAGAACGCGGATTGCTGCTTTAACGTGGACTTAACGCCGTTTGATAGGCACTTAACGGAAAACAAGAATTTCCGTCTACAGCCGTCTAATAGTCACTTATATAATAGATAATAGAAAGATAAGATGCTTAAAACCAATTATACACATAACAGAATGGAAGCTATTTAAGATGTTTAAAAGCGATCCCAGATAATTATTTATTAGACCAATACTATATATTAAGCGTTCAATCACTCAAGAAATTAATCATAAAAATGTCCCAAAGGCATCGATAATATCATTTTCAAAAATTGAGTTTTAGTAGTACTTTTATGGATATAGAAATTTATCACTTAGAGTTTAAAATAATCTAAAAGGTAACATAAAAAGATATTTAAGTAATTTAATTATTATTATTATTTTTTTATATCTAAAATCATGTTTTATATATATTCTTTCTACTATATATATGTACTTTTCATCCTACTGCACCAACATTAATATTTTAGGTCCACGGGGAGCTAGGATTGAAATAAATATTATTGAAATAGATCTACGTACGTGTCCAAAAACACATATATGGTTTATAAGAAATTGTGGTACACGTTGCATTCATTACAGACTTCAAGAACCAATGTATATAGCTTAAAGGATCGGTCCATTGAAAAATGAATTAAACTAGCTAGGCACTGACCAAGACAGAACTCAGAACCCAAGAAATTACACAGCTGATCAGAAAAAGCCAAAACTCAAAGAAAGAGTAACCGGCCTCTACCGAGTCAAGCAAAAGAAGCCAAAAACAGAAGTGATCTTGGATGCTCTTATCCCAGACGGTACCTTCACAAAATTTGGCAAATCAATCTCCGCCCAAGTTGGTAAAAAAGCGTACACACACGCACCTATATATATGCATATAAACGTACATGTACACACCACATGATGGATTAACAGCTAAGAACAACATGAACAACAAGATCGATGCTGCATAACCCAAGCCAATATCGAAATATTCAAGGGAACCAAAAACAAGAAGCAGCTGTAGTCATGATGATGAGCCGCTACCACAACCCCGTCCTCTCAGCAAACCAGTGCGGTTCATTCCAAGTCCAAACCATAAACGCACCCCTTCCCCTAGTTTGGTCCATGGTCCGCCGCTTCGAGAACCCAAAAGCATACAAGCAGTTCGTCCGGAGTAGCACCATGCGCGCTGGCAATAATGGCGGCGTAGGAAGCATACGTGACGTGAAGCTTGTTTCCGGCTTACCGGCCAGAACTAGCACCGAGAGGCTTGAAAAGCTCGACGACGATATGCACATCATGATTTTCAGCATCATTGGTGGCGATCACCGGCTCGTGAATTATCGTTCTACCACAACTTTGCATGAGGAGGCCGAGAAAGAGACGGTGGTGATCGAGTCGTACGTGGTGGATGTTCCCTTGGGAAGTAGTAAAGAGGATACGTGCACTTTTGCGGATACTATAATTGGATGCAACCTTAAGTGTTTGGCTAGGATGACCGAGAAGATGGCTCGTGCAGGGAATCTTGATTTTTAATAAGTTCTTCATATTTTCCAAAATATATATACATACATATATGTACATATATATACATACACACACATATATATATATATATACATACACACACTGACACACATATACATATCACGATGTTCATATCCTAGTAAGAAAATGTTATGACCCTTGCGTTTTGCATCCAAAAATTGCTATAACTTGTTTTTTTTTTTTGGCTTAATATCTTCAAGTTTTTTAATCAAGTTATGGCAACTAATTAGTTGGGCTCCTGATCTAATCCTACGCTTGCATGCGCTGAGTCTGATCATGAGTTCGATCGTAAAGTACTGATTTTGGAAGTGCCTCGAGTTAGAGGAACATGACAAACTAATCGGGCAGGCTTGTTTATCGCGCCTAGGCGTAGCTAATGGGCTCAAAACTCTTGCAAGGAGAAGAGATTCCCTCTGACTAGCGGAAAAAACGAACAAGAGTTCAGAAGGGGATCATATTCTGACTCGTCAAAAAAAGTTGCTGCCAATCGACGTCATTGACCTGCTGATAAAAAAACAAAAAAACAAAAAAAACAAAAAAGGGTAAATTAATGTGAATAATCTTATATACAATTATAGTCTTTAAGTACTGTATTTCTTTTTAAAAAAATAGTTTAATATTAAAAAATGATTTTTTTTTTTGGCTTTTGAAAATTCAAACAATTATCATGTTTTTTTCTCTCTCTCTAATTAAGCTCACTCAATGAAATTAACTCCATTCATGTATTAACGTAGAACTAGTAGGAGTTGGCGTTTTGACTTTACTACAACAAATCAGTTTCAACAATTTATTAGATAGAACATATATATATATATATATTCTTGTTAGGAAATTAACATATATATTCAAGAAAATTAACATGTTCATCAACTAGATAGTTGTTTTTTTAAGTGCAATGAATAATCACTATATATTTCAACCAGCAATTCCTTAGAAATGAACCTTACCATATATAATTACTTTCAAAAGAAACATTAATATATATATATATATATATATATATATATATATATAGCAACGTGACAAAAACCACTTGCAAGATTTTAAAGTACTTTTCTTTCTTGGGCTTATGCAAGATCATATATATATATATATATAAATATATATATATATATATAAATGCATTATTTATGTATAAAATGGCTGGACGTTCGGCCTACAATATCATTTATTATTGTTTGTGTTATAAATATTTTGAATAGTATTTAATAAATAATATCTTATTTTAATGTTTATCGTTTCGAGTGAGCAAATTGTAGTTTTCGTTCATATACGACGACGAGAATTCGATCGCAACTATCTATGTTTATCCTCAACAAATTACATTTGCAGACAAATAATTCCGTGCAGAGACAAACCATAGCTTCGAATGGGACGAAAGACGTTTTTGTCGTTGGCCTACGGACCTGCAAGCCATGACGTACATAATTTTTTTATTTTTTTATTTTCTGGAAAATTTTTGACAGTCTTGGGATTGTTATGAATACGCACACATTATAAAATCGTTTTGAAAAAGTGTAAAAATTTTTATTAAAAATTTAATTAAATTCTTTGTATAGATTTTATATTTATTATTATTTTTTAAATAATTATACGATATTTACACTATTATAACTATTATTTTTTTCATGAAATTATTAAAATAATTAGTACTTGCGTGGGAAAACGAAAATCCAAGAAAAGTTTTGTGGACCAGCTGTCCATTAATAGTGGGCTGCAACTAATCTTCTTGATCAGAATTGTCCTTAAAAGACGTACTTCTTACACGAGTCGTCACATGTTGTTATCAAAATCGATGTAGTTTTTTGCCTTTTTTCACTGAAAAAATCGATCTTTTCATCTTTCATTCAAATGTCGGAATATTATTATATTTGGAAAGGTTTGGATTCAAAACCCACTTCAACCTACCTCAATTCATCTCATTTTATCATTACAATTTTTTCAAATTTTCACATAAAATATAATAAACAATTCAACTTTTTCAAATTCAAAAACAACTTTCTCAAATTCCCACACAAAATATAATAAATAATTCAATTTTTATTCTACTATTCACAAACCATCTCAACTCATCTCTAAATCCAAACATCTCCAGACTCACTTGTTTATTTTTAAAAAATATCTCATCTCATCTCATTATTATAATTTTTTCAATTTTTAATATAAAATAAAATTAATAATTCAACTTTTTTAAATTTTAAAATAAAAATAATATTAAAAAATATATTATAACAATATTTTATTCAACTTTTTAACTTTAATCTTAACTTATCTCATCTTATCTTATCTCATCTATAAAAACAAACGAACCTTTAACTTTACAAAAAAACAAAAATGAATTATTTTCTTAAGAATAATGTTATATAACATCTATTGTAGTAGTGCACACAATGCATACATTACATTCTATTAATTTCTTCTCTCCAAATGAATGGTTGGAATGATACCATATAAAATGTGCAAAGTGACACTCTAAACAGTTACTTCTCCTAAAATTATTTATTTTCTTAAATATATTTGATAAAGAAGATATTTTAAGGAAACGCAAGGTTGCGCGCTTTATTTACTACGCGGCAGATGCGAGATAATCGTGCAGGGTTATCATCCACATGCTTTGCTTGACTTTGGAGACGTTGCAAATCAATGCACTTAATCGTGCCAATATCTGGTTACACGTCCCCAATATTTAATTATTAAAGAGTAATTCAGTATACAATTTTTATTTGGAGATTGTAAATACAAGTTTGGATAATTTTATCTTTAAAATTTTTTTAAAATTATAATAATATCTCTTTCAAATTACAATAATTTTCACTTAATGAAATATATCAATGAATCTGCACATGCAGTTCTCACTAATTTCTCATTATTAAACAATAAATATTGGTTGAGACTTTAGGGCAAATTAATATGTTTATAATGTTTTCCTCACATATATACATTTCGTTCTTGTTATAATTTCGAGTCTTCTTTGTGATCAAAACTGAGTACTTGAATGCCAAGAATGAATCAAGAAGAGTGCAGGAACTGTGAAAGCAATGAAAAATAATGTAAAGAACACCAAGAGATTACGTGATCTGATCCTGTTGATCTACATCCACGTCAGGAACCATCTAAGAGCTTTATTGAGGATTGAAAATCACAAAAAACCATATTACAAGATCATCATCTCTCTATTTTGGTTTACACAATTCTTGAACAGAATTGTCGACCTCTCTTTCATACTCGATCTCTAGGGGTGGGCAGTGAGCCCCCACTGCCCCGCCCCTGTTTGCCCCGCCCCGCATGGAACACCCCATGCAGGGGCAGGGAGCTGATTGATCTCAGCGCATGGTGCTCCCGTCCCACACTATGCGGGTAGCACCCCTATCGATCTCTCTTTCTTTGTTTTTCATCTCTGTGATTTTCTCTCAACTTCTCATTCACGTGTTTTTCAAAACAAATACAACTCTCATATTTATAGTTCTCATTTGATCTAACTTTAATATTGAAAACAGAAACCTGCCACCTTAGCACATGCTGCACGAGAACTTTTGGCTGCCAGCTTTTTATGTGGCGAGATGAAGAAAAGGTTGACATCACAACAATTCTCCACCTTGGCAAGCTTTTCTTCCTCCCAATTTGTTCATTTCCTATTCAGACAGTTCATGCATGTTCCCCCTATGAGGGGTACTTTAACAATTCCCCATGTTAATCAAATTCAAACAATGTCTAAATTTGATAGTTGGCAATGACTTGGTCATCATATCAGATGGATTTTCTTCAGTAGGAATTTTTTTCACTTTGATTTCTCCACCTGCTATGATGTCCCTGACAAAATGAAGTCTTCTGTCTATATGTTTGACCTTTCATGGTATACCTGATTGTTGACAAGATGGATTGTGCTTTGATTATCACAGTACACTGTAATGTTTCCTGTAAATATGCCTCACTCAGTTGATATACCTCTTAACCATATAGCTTCCTTGATTGCCTTAGTCATGGCAATGTATTCAGCTTCAGTTGTTGATAAGGCAACCACAGATTGTAGGTTTGATTTCCAACCGATTGCTCCTCTAAAAGCTATAAATACAAAACTAGTTAAGGATTTTCTGGTGTCTATGTTTCCAGCATAATCTGAGTTCACAAAGCCTCTTACTTCACTTCATTTTTATACATTTTCACCAAACTTTAGTCTCAAGCAATTTGAACCAGATAAATACTGAAATACCCACTTAATGGCATGCCAGTGGGGTTTTTCAGAATTGCTTATGAATCTACTGATTATGCTAACATCATAAGTCAAGTCTGGTCTTGAGCAAACCATTGCATACATTATGCTTCCCACCATACCGCATATGGTATTTTCTGCATAAACTCATTTTCTTTATCTATTTGGGGTGCTTGAGTGACTAAAAGTTTTGAATGTTGCCCCATAGGTGTACTTACTGACTTCAGTTAGTCCATATCAAATATTTTCAAAATTTTTTATATGTATGACTTTTGAGATAGATAGAGTATTCTTTTCTTTCTATCTCTCAGTATTTTCATACCCAAAATTCTCTTAGTAGGTCCTAATTCCTTCATTTCAAACTCTTATTTGAATATGCACTTGACTTGTTCAATCAGATTTAAGTCCTTATAAGCAACAAGCATGTCATCTAGATTCTACATACAAGAGCAAATAACCATATTTTCCCTAGATTGCTTGGAATACACATAGCTATCATAACCACTTCACTTAAAACCATTTTCAATCATGTGTGAGTCAAATCTTTTGTACCATTGCCTAGGGGACTATTTTAGTCCATATAGAGATTTCTTTAGTAAACACACTTGATTGCTACTGATTTCATTTGAGAAACCTTCTGGTGGTTGCATGTATATGATCTCATCGAGTTCTCCATGCAAAAAGGCTGTTTTTATATCCAATTGTTCTAAGTGTAGGTCTTCATAGGCAGTAAAGGATAGTAGTAGTCTTATAGAGTTGTGTTTGACTACAAGTGAGAAGATTTCATTAAAATCTATCCACTCTCTTTGAGTAAATCCCTTTGCTACCAATCTTGTCTTATATCTAGGCTCCTCAACCCCTGGTATGCCTTCCTTCATTTTGTAAATCCATTTAGATCCAACCAATTTTACCTTCTCTAGTTTATAAACCAGTTCCCAAGTCTTATTTTTATTAAAAGATCTCATTTCCTCATGCATGACTAATATCCATTTATGAGACTCTTTGCTTGCCATAGCCTCTTTATAAGTCCTCGGTTCCATATAGACAACCTCTTTTGCAACCGTTAGTGCAAAAGCAGTAATCTCAGCATGACCATACCTCTGAGGTGGTCTGATTACCCTTTTCTATTTGTCCCTCACCAAGTTGTAGGAATTAATATCACCTTGATCTCTGTTCTCTGAGGTTCTTTCTAAGGTTCTTTCTATTTTCTCAGCTTGATTTTCCAGTTGAGGTGGTGAGCATTCTTCTTGCTCCACAGAATGCTCACCACCTCAAGTTGCAATCTCCCTGGGGTAAGCATCTGTATAGGTTCAGTCTGAACTTTCTGTGCGCTAGCCATTTATAGTTCATTGAAGATTACATCCCTACTGACTATGCACTTTTGTTTCCCAGGTTCATCCACCCACAGTTTATACCCTTTAACCCCTTCAAGATACCCTACAAAAATGCACTTAAGTGCTCTCGGTTCTAACTTGTCTGTTTTAGAGTGTGCATAGGCTACACAACCAAACACCCTTAAGTAATCATACTTCGAGGGCTTTCCAGACCACATTTCTTGTGGGGTTTTGAAACCTATTGTAGATGAGGGGCTTCTGTTAATTAAATGTACAGTCGTGGCAGTAGCTTCAGCCCAGAACTGTTTTGGCAGACCTGAGTTTGACAGTAAGCATCTTACCCTCTCCAAAATGGTTTTGTTCATCCTCTCAACAAGACCATTTTGTTGAGGGTTTTCCCTTACAGTCTTGTGCCTTGCTATTTCCTCTCTTTGAAAAAACATATTGAACTCATTTGATGGAAACCCAAGCCCATTGTTTGTTCTAAATTTTCTAACCTTCATTCCAACTTGATTTTCAACTAAGGTTTTCCATTCCTTAAACTTACTAAAAGTGTCACTCTTATTTTTAAGTATGTATATCCATATTTTTCTTGAGTAATCATCTATTATAGATAAAAAATAATTTCCTCACAAGTCTGAGTGAATATAGTCTAGTATTTGTTTAGTCTGGTGAATTGCAGCTTCAAAACTGACCCTTGTAGACTTCCTAGTATACAGTCTTCACAAAATGGCAGTTCTTCTAGTTGTTTCTCAACCAGCAGGCTTTGTTTATGAAGTTCTTGCAGTCCTCTTTGACTGACATGCCCCAACCTCCTGTGCCATAGCATAGCCTTATCTGTCATTTTAGCCTGTGTATTAGAAGCCTCACCTATAATTGTTTTTCCTATAAGTGTATAAAAGCCATTTTTTATTACTCCATTCATCACTGTTAGAGAGCCTTTAGAAACCCTCAATGTCCTTGATTCTGACTTAAAGATACAACTAGATTGATCCAACATTCCAAGAGAAATTAAATTTCTCTTCAGTTCATGTATGTATCTAACTTCCTATAATATTATCTCCATACCATCATGCATCATAATTCTGATGAGCCTATTCCCAGGATTTTATAGGACTTGTTGTTGCCTAGGATTACATGCCCTCCATCTAACTCAGTGAAGGTTTCAAACCATGACTTCGTGGGGGCACAGGTGGAAAGAGCAGCCTGAGTCTAAGATCCACTCTTTACCTGAATCTACCTCAAATACATTCAGTACCTCAGCATTGTCATATCCATCTAACACAACAGCAGCATTTCCTTCCTCTTTAGATTTGTTTGTAAGATTTTTTCTCTCAGGACAGTCCCTTTTGAAATGCCCTTCTTTGTGGCACACAAAACATTTTAATTGCTTCCCCTTTGATTTTGATCTAACTTTATTATTTTTTCCTTTATGAACATGTTTTTCTGATCTTCCTCTTACAATCAAACCTTCCCCAGTTTCTGATTTAATTTCTGCCTTGTTCTGTAATTCCCTCGAGTGCAAGACAGATTGCACTTCCTCCAAGGTTAATGCTTCTCTACCATACATAATGGTTTCCTTCAAGTTTGCATATGAAGTATCTAAAGAACTTAACAGAAGAATAGCTTGATCTTCATCTTCTATGTTGATGTCTATGTTTGCAAGATTTAAAATAATCTTGTACTCATCAATATGTTCTTCCATAGACATACCTGGGATCATTTTGAAAGTGTAGAGTCTGGTTTTCTTGTGCAGACGATTTGCCAAGGACTTGGTCATATAGAGATTTTCCAGTTTCAGCCATATAACTGCTGTTGTCTCCTCCTTGGCAACCTCCCTCAAACCCTTATTACCAAGAGACAAAATTATGGTGCATTATGGTGCTTTGAACCTATTGCAAGATCTCAGTCTTTTCCTTATTTGATAAAGATTCCATATTCTTTTCTCCAAGAAGTGCATCCTGCAGACCTTGTTGAACAAGAAGAGCTCGCATCTTGATTCTCCATAAACCAAAATCATTTTTTCCAGTGAACTTCTCGACATCAAACTTGATTGTCCCCATTGACGTGGCTCTTGATACCACTTGTTATAATTCTGAGTCTTCTTTGTGATAAAAACTCAGTACTTGAAGGCTAAGAATGAATCAAGAATAGTGTAGGAACTATGAAAGCAGTGAAAAATGATATAAGAACACCAAGAGATTACGTGGTTCGATCCTGTTGATCTACATCCACGACAGGAACCATCTAAGAGCTTTATTGAGGATTGAAAATCATAAAAAACCAGATTACAAGATCATCATCTCTCTCTTTTGGTTTACACAATTCTTGAATAGAACTGTCAACCTCTCTCTCAGACTCGATCTCTCTTTCTCTGTTTTTCTTCTCTGTGATTTTCTCTCAACTTCTCATTCACATGTTTTTCAATACAAATACAACTCTCATATTTATAGTTCTCATTTGAACTAACTTTAACATTGAAAACATAAGCCTTTTCCTGCCACCTCAGTACATGCTACATGAGAACATTTGGCTACCACCTTCTTATGTGGCAAGATGAAGAAAAGGTTGACATTACAACAGTTCTAAACCTCTAATCTATTTTTCTCTCTCTCTTTAGACCAACGCCCAACTCTTCCTCTTCCTCTCCTTCTACTACTTCCATTATTCTTCCTTTCAAGATTTGTATGAAATTATCACTTATCTTAAAAGTTAAAACTGATAAAAAGTGGTAGATTTTATTATTTATATTATATTCTTAATATTTCTCTTCATGTGTAGGTCAGACTCTCAATCAATGAGTAGTTCAACACGTGGAATATTTAATTTTAATTAAATGAGGTGAAATGTATAGTTATGGTTCAAACTCAATATATCTGTTTTGATACTATGTGAAATCACTACTTATCTTAAAAATATAAGCTGATAAAAAGAAATAGATTTTATTATTTATATCATATTCTTAACCTAACCTAAGTGGCATGTACACTTAATTGCATTTGTCTGAAAACCAAAGCCATATGTTTCGCCCCCTCAATTGTTTAGCTTTACTTCTATACACTAGGTAGCATACACAAAAAAGAAAAAGGAAAAAAAAAATTGGAGATTTGGAGCCAATTGATGAGCTTCTACCTATATAATGAGCTTCTACCTATGTAATGTACCTATCTTATAAGTATTTACTTTAAAGATTGGAGATTTGGAGATAATACACTTGAGAAATATTTTTTGTCTCGAAAATATGTCTTGAATGATTTTTTTTTTATTAGTGATTAAAGAAATTTTTTTTAATGATGTTGTGAATTTTTTGTTTTTTTAAAAATATTTATGATGATTAAAAATATATATAAAAAAAAAAATAACTGAAATAACCTATTGGAAATGTATTTTCGGTGAACATAACAATGCTCCATTGCATTTTTCCATTTGTGGCAAAGAAAGTGGGCTTTTTCTGTAGAAGCCCGACCCACTACTACGTACACCTAGAAAAGTGTACTCATAATTCATTTTTTCATCATTTCAGAAAAGTATATCTCACTATTTCAGACTTCCGGCCAGTATCCCCACTGTAACACAAAAAAGGAAATTAAATACTTGGATAGTTTATTCAGCCATAATGAAGGAAACCCTTTTCTTAACGCTTGATCAATCAACAAAAACTGAGATGATCAAAGGCGTTTTGATTCCATTTTTCAATTTTTCCCTTTCATCTTTTGCAAGCTTATATCTCAACTGAAAATATTGTTTTAGTTAGGGGCACCAATCTCTCCTTTTCCGTTATTAATAGAAAAATTATAGAAGTCCGTATATAAAGTACATATAAGGTATATTACTAATATGTCAGGACTTAATTTGTAAGAAATATCTACATATTTAAATATTACGTATCAAATCATATCTCATCAATGTCATCATGAATATTTAGTATAGAGAAATGATGGTTGCAGTTGTGAGTGCGCAAGTACCGCTCAATCACTTTAAAAAAAGTGAATAAATACGGGACTCACATAAAAAAAATTAATTTTTTAATAGTAGACTCTACTATTTTTCAAAGCGACTATACGGCACTTGCACACTCCACGACTGCATAATAGATATATAGAAAAACGATGTACGTATTGAAAGTTAATATGTTAATTTGTTTATAGATCAAAATAGTTAATTCAAACTTATAATCAGGGTTGAAAATTCACTGAAAATCTGTACTTTTATTTCAATCTTATGGTGGATCAGGCCATATATGCTTCTTTTTATCAGATGCTTGATCAGGCATATATATATATATATATATACTCAAATTATACTGTATGGCACGTTGTACCTATATGTATCTCGAATTATCAAAAATATTATGAATAAAAAATTCTAATCCTTGACGACATTCCTGATCATATCTGAACAGACAGAACCTGCATCGATCATAAGACTATGTTGTGATCAGGAACAGTTGTGACATGGCTTTAGCCTCTCCCATAAACAACCTTTCTAAAACTAATTCCAACATGAAGATTGGTTGACTGTTAGGTCTGTCTGTTTCTTCTGCTCTTCCACTCGAAAGTCAAACGGTCTGAATGGCAGACGAGTTCGAACCACCACAATAATTTGGTATGCAACAAATTATTTTGGATAATTACCACTTAGGCTGACTACCAAAATGTCCTCAAAACAGTGAAATGGTTTGGGCAGTCAAATGTTATTTTGGTCTCTTCATAACATAATATGCATGTTTCATCATTGTAGAATTTAAAATATGAAAGGAAGGCCGGAAGCACGAGTATTCTTGGGCTGACTGGTAGGCTGTGAATTAGGGTTATTATTTCCAACCTTATATACAACACATTAACCATGTTACACATCAAACTCACAGGAACCTGGAAACCCCTTTTTGGGATTCCACTTAGAGAAAATGGGTTCCCAGAAAATTCAATTGCTTGTTATTTTCTTTGTCTGTACATCACTCACATGCCTCTGTTTCAGCCTACCAAGGGAGTACTCAATACTGAATCATGACGGCCTGGACAGCTCTCTTTCAGAGGAACGAGTCATCGAGCTCTTCCAACGATGGAGGGAGAAGCACAAAAGGGTGTACGAGCATGAACAGGAGGCGGAGAAGAGGTTAGATATTTTCAGGAGGAATTTGAATTACATAATAGAGAAGAACGCAAGGAGAGAGTCGTCGTCCAATGCGCACCGCCTGGGATTGAACAGGTTTGCTGACATGAGCAATGAGGAATTCAGGGAGGTTTACTTGTCAAAGGTGAAGAAGCCCTTCAACAAGAAGAGCAACACTCTTGTAAGTGGGAACATGCAGCAAAAATTGCGTTCTTGTGACGATGTTCCTTCGTCCTTGGATTGGAGGAACAAGGGGGTTGTGACCGGCGTTAAGGACCAGGGCTCTTGCGGTAAGTTTTCATTCTGTAAAATATATGGTTATTTTTATACTGTTGCGTTTCTTACTTCAAAGAAAAATGGATGAATGAATGGCAGAAAAATGATCTAGTTTTCATCGTTCATTGACTTTTAGATCAATTTATTCGTACGGACACTGACAGGAAGGCTTGATGTGCAGATGAAAACCAATGGTAAAGGAGAATATTATTCTATAAAATGTAGGCTTCTAATCTCAACAAATTGTCAAACCAAACTGACTATTATATAATTATAAAAAATGCCTGCGAGTAAAAGAAAAACAAGTTCTTTTGTCCATAGAACACTTTCTTTTGTGTGTACAGAGTACAACTTGTCTTGACAAAAAAGATATGAACTTTTTGTTAATATGCAGTTATTGCAGTATCTAACTCAAGGAAGTATAATGATTGCAGCAACTAACAAGTTTAATTAAACTTGATGAGAATTAATTGCAGTAGACAATATGCCAGCGGTGTCATCTGCCCAGCTAAATTTAACCACACGTGCTTCTTTTTTTCTTCTCAGGAGTTAGTTATTAAAGAACTTGGCAGAAAATAGAGGGTCATGGGACGCCTTGAAAACTATGAAAATATGAACAGATAAAGATTTCTGTCTCTGTTTCGTTACAAACTCTGTTTTTTTAAGAAATGCTTTGATATGCTGTTTATTACAAATCTTCTTGGCATAAAGAAAAAGTATTTTCTTTCTGATTGCATCAATTTATAGTTCAAGTATCTTAATTTAGTCGGGAGGAATCACTATGCAATAGCTATGAGGAAGTTACGTCTCTTTTGTATGAAAAAATTATGAAGCCATGTTCATTTCATCTTCACTGTCACGATCTCCTAATTGTTCATTCGTTTTATGCTCACAGGAAGTTGTTGGTCATTCTCCTCGACTGGTGCTATGGAAGGAATAAACGCCATAGTCACTGGTGACCTAATTAGCCTTTCGGAACAAGAACTTGTGGATTGTGATTCAACCAATTATGGCTGTGAAGGAGGTTATATGGACTATGCTTTTGAATGGGTAATAAGCAATGGTGGGATTGATACCGAATCTGATTATCCCTACACAGGTGTGGATGGTACCTGCAGCACCACTAAGGTATGGTTCCACCCTTGCAAGAAAAACTCATGTTAAAACAAATAACATAATGTGCTAGAAAATCCTACCACTTTTTTCTGTCTCATTTATGGTGTTTTACTTTAATCAGGAGGAAACCAAAGTTGTAACCATTGACGGCTATGAAGATGTGGCAGAATCAGACAGTGCTCTCTTGTGTGCTACTGTTCAGCAACCCATTAGTGTGGGTATGGATGGTTCTGCACTGGACTTTCAGCTATACACAAGTGTAAGTCTAATCTCTGTTCATCAAGTTTATATGTATATATGGAAATTTGAAATGGAAAAATAGTTCATGTTTAGGTAATGAAAATGTAATCATCTGTTCAGGGTATCTACGATGGTGACTGTTCAAGTGATCCTGATGATATTGACCATGCAGTCTTAATAGTGGGCTATGGTTCTGAAGATGGTGAGGATTATTGGATAGTGAAGAATTCATGGGGGACAGACTGGGGAATCGAGGGATACATATACATACGAAGGAACACCAATTTAACATATGGAGTCTGCGCCATTAATGCCATGGCTTCCTATCCAACTAAAGAGTCTTCTTCACCTTCTCCTTATCCATCCCCAACTCCACCACCACCACCACCTACACCCGTGACACCGCCACCACCACCTGTAACGCCGCCTCCTTCTCCTACACCAAGTGAATGTGGAGACTTCTCCTATTGTCCTAGTGATGAAACGTGCTGCTGTATATTTGAATTCTATGGTTTTTGCCTGATCTATGGTTGCTGTCCATACGAGAATGCCGTTTGCTGTTCTGGAACTGAGTACTGCTGCCCAAGTGATTATCCCCTTTGTGATATTGAAGAAGGGCTCTGTCTCAAGGTATAAATACAACACCATCTTTGGTTTCAGGCCATTTGTTTTGGAATTGGACTTCATTTTACACTATTGATTAAATTTTAACCGATTGCATACTATTAGTTCAGTGTAGTAAGGCATCAAACTAAAGTCCAATTACTCGTTCCAATAGTCTTAATAGTGCATATATTGGTCAAAGGAGTTACTTGTTTTTTTATTTTTGTTCTGCAGAACTATGGAGATTACTTGGGTGTAGCTGCAAGTAGGCGGAAAATGGCTAAACACAAGTTCCCATGGTCCAACCTAGAACAAAAAGAGGAGTACCAACCTCTCCAGTGGAAGAGGAATCGGTTTGCTGCGTTACGCTGAGAGTGGTAATGTATTTCTTTGAAGTTTGCAGGTCGTTACTCTTACTATTTCAATTTCTTCAAAAGGCAGCAGCATTGTGTAATTCTGCTGTGACGGGTTGTTACTGCTTTTTTGAACATATGTTGCAAGCAAAACCAGATACTTCCTCCAGATGATGTGTTTGGAACAACATTTTCATTGATTACAACTATGTCCATTTGATTTTTCTAAGTTTATAGCACAACATTCAAAGCAGCAAAGGCGTTCTGGTCCAGGCATTGTAATGTACCCAAATGGTAATCAAGTGATCTGTTATACAATTTCACATTGTTTAAACATGAATGAATAGTTCTATCCATTCGTACTCTGCTAAACGTGATATAAAAGCCATAATCCAAAGTCATATTTAGTTACTGAGAAAGTGAGAGGAAGTAAGGGGACCCTACCTAGTTTGTTTTCGCAGATCAGTGAGATGAGATAGTTTTGTTAAAATGTGTGTGTTTGTTTATAGAGAGGAGATGAAAATGTTTTATTTTTTTTGTAGTATTTGATAAAGAAGAAAAACTAGGACCCACCAATTATTGTGTGTTTTTTTAGGTAATATTTTATGAAACGGTATTTGAAAAAGATTGGAAAGAAAAAATATCAACTCTCACATACGAGACAAACGGTATTTGAATAGTCAAGAGTACGGGCGTCAATTGAACCAATGGGAGACGACTCATACGAGACAAGCAGACAGTGGACAATGTCAATTCGCATTACATATCGGCAAACTTTGCTGCCGAAAGGGCAACACGAGAGAGAGAGAAAGCAGAGTGTCAAATGTAGCTTTTTGTGTATGGTACATTCAATGAACAGTAATAAAATAATGAGAGATGAACTGAGATAAAAAAAAGTAAGATAAAAAATGAGTGATTATTTTTAGAGAGTATCTAACAACTTAGAAAAGTTTTTAAAGTTTTGTTTTTCATCTCTAAAAGCAAACGAGAAACAGTTCACAAGATCTGCTCTTGCTGCCACTGCCTCATACGTGTATACTTTGAGAACACGCACAATGGTTGCAAAATGGATCGGTTACTGCCTACAGGACTTTAAAGTTTTCCTGCACATCAAATGCAATTTCCATATTGGAACAAAATTCCCTGCTCTAAAAACCAGATCTTATGCTAGTGTACTTCAACTGGGATTCATAGAAGTCACTGACGTTTTCACTGCATCAGATACTTTGCTGGGTTTACCATAGAGATAACAAGAAATATACTTTTGCTGCTCCATGAACTTTCAATTGAAGTTATGAGTTTCATTGATAAAAGATGGTAGAGAAGCAAATCTCAAAGAAATGAAAATCACAGAGAAAAAGAAGTCTAACCAACTTGTGCTTTTATTTTAACATTAGTTTTGAAATATAGATGAGGAACCAAGTTATTATATAGAAATGTCTAAGTTCTTGACCGAAGTCTACTTTTATGTGTCTGTCTCTCTCCTACTCTAGGCTCTAAAATTCAGTCAAGATTCAAGAACTACAGGGTATGTAAATTCTAAAGCATCACAGCATGGAGATGAGTGCATAATTACAAAATTAGTGACGGAGCATCTGGTAAACAGCTGAGAAAACCATGATTTCAATGTTTGATGATAAACCAAAGAAAAAAAGAATCCATGTGACAACCTTTCCCACCAAATATTCTTGAATGCCTCTCTGGAAGGCTATAAAAGGATGAATTATAGAAGACCCTAATCACATTTTCCTGGAGCGGACAGCCTCTGGTTGGGGGCCACTTTAAAGTTCTGCAATAGAGTATTTCTTGATGCGAACGTTCTCATCTTCAGGTGGACAAAGGTTGTCACATGGCTAAAATTCATGTGACAACCTTTTAGTCCCCGACTCTTTGTTGCACTGGGCAGTCAATTGGTCAAATATGTGGGGTCCTCTCAAGAATGATCCTGCTCAAAACCGTCCATTCCCGAACATGTATGTGTGTATATATATTCGAAGTCAGATTGGGAATTTCCACCCAGTAAATGAATCCTTCGAAATTTCTGGAGCTACAAAACGTACGTGGAAGATAGTTTTGAAGTTCGTTACGGTCGACATATATTTATTAAAAAGCCTTAATAATTTTTTTACCACTAAATTTAATTTTATAAAAAATGACTTAAAAAAATGTCAATTTTTATAAAATTGAATTTTTAATTAAATTACATGATTACGTTTAGGACTGTTCAACTGGGCCGGGTTTTATCCCGGCCCGGCCCAAAACCCGGAAATCTGGGATCCGGTTCCGGGTTTCGGCCCGGATTAAATCCGGGCCGAAATCCGGGTTAAAAAACCCGGATCTATCCGGCCCGGATACGGTTACAAATCCGGGTACCGGGTTTTAAACCCGGTACCCGGGTCTAAACGAACCCCCCCCCCGAGTTCTGTCTCTCTCGCTCGCAGTCTCGCTATCTCTCTCTCTCTCGTTACGAAAACCCTAAATCCGTGCCTCCTCGCCGCGACCCCATTGCCGCCGCCGCATCTTCGTCGCCGCATCTCCGTCGCCGTGACCCCGTGAGTCTCTCTCTCTCTCTCTCTCTCTCTCTCATATTGTGGGAATACAGTATATTGCATATACTATTTTAGTAAAGGCATCGTATTACGAAAAATGAAATTCAGAGTTAAGCATAGCTCCATTTCTGGTGTCGCAACTAGTGGAGGTGAAAGTTGCTTGAATCAGGTAACTACAATTTGAAAAGGGTGGATGGGTTTTGTTCTTATTTTCTAGTTCAGTCCTTGTATATAAAATATTATTGCGAACTCTTGGTAGTATCAAGGGAGAGGGAATACGATGTGAATGAATGGGATTCTAGGAACATTTTGAGCTCACTAAACATTTTCACACTTCGGAGAGAGCCCGATTCTAGGACTCGGCTTGATCTGGGTTTGGGTTGATATTTCATCTGCTTGCTTGCATCGCCAATAAGTAATATCATTATTTTTTTTAAATAATGATATTAGTAAAGTTAGTCTTATTTTCTGAGTTATCTATAATTGGTTTTTAAAGTTAAGTCCACAATGTTTCGGGTTTTGGGAGAAAGGTGTTCTTTCTTGGTTCATTGTTTGGCAGCATATTTTATGACATTTTTGGAGATGTAAACTCAGAATGAAGAGATGATCTATGGAACTTGTTCTGCTTCCTCTCCCTCTGGCTCTCACATAAGTTTGCTTCGTTCTATAAGTTTGCACAATCTGCCAGCTAAAACCCCATTTATTCTTAAGGGAAAACAATATTCCTTAATATATATATATATATATGCTTACCATATAAACCAAATATATATATTAATTTGATGTTTGACAAAAGAAAAATACTTCTCTCACAAATGTTATGCTTCATTGTGACTTGCTATGAATTTGCTATGGAAACAGACCATGAGTTATGCTTTGCATTTGTTTATTGTGCACTTATAACTATTGGAGAGTGATCACGATTAAAGTATCTGATTCTTCCATTCGTCTCAACATGTGTAGCTGTGAATTTGCTTCTTATGAATTTTTTATAATTGTTATTGAAAATACAGAAAGTATTTACTTTAATATACCTTTCTATTTATGCTTGGTTGAGATACCCGTGTCTTAAATACTTCTCAATCTCTTGTTGCAATCTGGTAAAGTTCTTATTATATTAGTATTTGTCATGCACTATGCTTTCATGCAGATATTCTCACATATGAGTCTCTTTTGCTAACCTGTTGTTAATAAAATCTTAGGAATTAACAAATATTTATCTCCTATAGCTCTGGATATGTAAAGAAACAAAAAGATGGTAAAAATAAAAGAACTAGTTTTTCATGGTAGCTCTATATGGAGTTTTTATTTTGGCTATGGTATTATCTTGCTATTATGGGTGCTTGCTCCTCTTTCTAATCAACATCTACCTACTTCGCTTTTTATATTTGTTTAATTCAAGTTGGTGTGAAACTGAGTCATCTTAGTCCAAATGTGCAAGTGACGTCTCCGTGTAAAGCATCTGAAGGCTAAGCGGTTCCATATTATTGAGCGAGAGGATTTTATAATCACCCTCATCACTTGACTGAAGAAGCAGATCCAGATAGGCAGGAAAATTGTTCAAGGAGGAGACTCTGATTTTAGTATTGTAAATGATCATGGACTAAAGATATTAGCTTTCTTCTATTGAATGTTGAGACGAATGGTGCATCTGTACTGGTGCATCAGCTTTCTTCTATTGAATGTTCCTTGTACATCCTCTTTAGCAGCTGACAAGAAGATGGAGAAAGAATACTGTAATCATTAGAGCGGTTCAAGCAGAATCCATAGAATACTGTAATCATTACCACCACTTGCATAGTCTTGAAATTTACTAGCCTTGCTTGTTAATTTTTCTGTTCTTAAAAGATGTGCTGCCAAAGGGAATATATATAGGCATTATGCAGGGGATATTAGTATGATAACTTTGACTTTAACGCAGGATAAATGCAGGGTTGAAATGAAATGTATTAGACGAAAGGAAGAATATATAAGCTGATCTCCAACTAGCTAACTTCATTGCGCAACAATTTCACATGTAAAAGATTCAATATATAGGCATTACATTATTTCATAATATAATGTATCATTTCTGTTCTGTTTGTTGAGTGTTATTTCAGTTTGTGCAATCTCTATTATGAAAAAAAAAAAAAATCCGGGTTCAACCCGGAACCCGGAATCCGGGTTTTGAAAAACCCGGATCTACCCGGGTTCCAACCCGGGTCTGACCCGGATCAATCTGGCCCGGGTTTCAGCCCGGGTTTGAAACCCGGATTCGGATCCGGGTATACCCGGATTCCCGGGTTGGAACCCGGATGAACAGTCCTAATTACGTTAGTTGATTA
The DNA here is from genome assembly GCA_022457165.1 of Juglans mandshurica. NCBI lineage: Eukaryota > Viridiplantae > Streptophyta > Magnoliopsida > Fagales > Juglandaceae > Juglans > Juglans mandshurica. The sequence goes on from CM039627.1 coordinate 5,576,870, forward strand.
AATTTATCTTCTTCTAGATTATGCAAAAATGTCATGTTCTGAAATTTTTAATTCAATTCAAATAACAAAAAGAAAAAATAAATAATTGGGTAGTAAAACAATAATAAAGGAAGTGTAAGGATATTATTACTCTTATTAGAACTTTCCGTTTAGCTTCTTGGTTCCTAGATGATTTTTATATTTAGAGAAATATTTTAGCTACAAAAAGATAATACAAAAATAAACGTACAAACTGACGTGTCTTGATGTGGTACGTTAGATTATAAAATTATTTTTATGATTTCAACCACATTATCAGAGATGGGTACATCGCACACTTGATATTGCATAAATAATTCCATTAAAGTAAAATAAAGCCTGGAGGAAACAGGAAAGAAGGCTATTGAAGAAACATTACTGCAGAAAATCTGAACCAAAGCATTACATACATTTAGCAGATAAAAAAAAAAAAATTGAGATCGTAGGAAATTTTTGTATGCATTCTACAAATTTTAGTTTTCTATGGCTCTTACTGAATTGTCCATTTTTTAAATGTGTATGTTCTAAAATTCTAATGTCTTGTTTATATGTAATTTTATTGAAAGTCATATCCAGAGATCAAGTTACTCATGAGTTGATGCATTATACGATGTCATCACAGGCAATTAATTTTCTACTGTTTTCGATGTCATATGAGATCAACTTATTTTTCTACTGTTTGTGTTGAGTCAATTATATATTCTTCCTCTCTTTTATAAGAGACATGGTGGAGAGTGAATGTTTGGCCAGTATATTTATAATCAATAGTTTTTTCTCTTTGCCTCTTTTTTGCTTGCTTGCCTAGCATATACTGGTTATAATCGCTTCCAAAAATTATTCTCTAAATGGGGAAAGGGAACGAGCATGCTGAGCACAAGTATGGAGTTATAGGTATTGGTAGGACATGTTTTATTTTTCTTAGTGGAACTTTAATGGAGAATTAATTAAGTCTCTCACACATGTTTCTCTGTATTTTTTTTTGGCAGAAATAATGATGTATATTTATACAAAATGGGATTGGACAACACTTTAGACACTTGCAGGTTTGAAGGTTTATGGAAATACTTTCGCATGATGATTTTATCTTTTGTTGGTGTATTTGTTTACACTCAAGTTAGAGATGTACAATACATTGTTTATGTTTTAGTTTAGAAATTGAACTGGTGTATTTCATTCCATGGTTGTATGTTGAGTTGTAAGTGTTAATTAATTGTGAAGTAGGGAGTATGTTATTTATATGCACTAGAATGAGGTGCTGTTTGGATAGCACAAACTATATTTTGTTAAAGTTAAATCAAGTACTTGATTGAGATTCTGATTATATGAAATGAGCGGAGGAATTTGAGTGGAGGAATTTGCCACGTAATTACAGGATGGTCTCTTTTTGCCATGCCATTTGCCATGATCGGTCTCTTTTTGCAGTTGAATCTCCCATTTATAAATTCCAAGAGTACTGATGCACATGCATCTTCCCAGCTTGCTACAAAGCTTGATACAAAGCTTAGCAAGCTTAGCAAATATATTAATTTTCTCACAAATATCACACTTCCCAGGTTGATACAAAGCTTAGCAAACCTGAACATGAAGGCCACAAAAGTCCCACCATACACAAAGACAAAGTCACTTACAAGAAAGTTCACAACTAGTTGGTTGAGGTTATACACAACAAAAGCCACAAAAGTACGATATACAAAATTCCCTCCTGTAATAGGGTTTCACTATGACCGTATGAAATACAATGAAATTAATATAGAAATAATCCAATACACAAAGTAGTGTACGTTTTGCTAGGATATTTACTTCTTGCTGTTGAACAGCGAGTTGGTTGTTGTGGACCTTGAACTCCCTTTTTAGAAGTTGTTCCTCTCCTTTTCGAAGCTTTCCTCCATCCTAACAATTCAGTTTTTATCTTGGAAAGTTTTTTTTCTCTGTCTTCTCCACTATTTGCCCATTTACATAATTGTAGTACGGTAATCGCTAATGACCATAATACTTAGGTATCAAAATTCTATACAAACCAATGAAACGACAATTAAGTATACGGCTCTCAAAATCAATCATTGAATGATGCAGTATATGGCTCTCAAAATCTCTAAATGATTAAAAATAATTCCAAAGGCAACACCATGAATTTACGATTTGGGCTCTTTTTGGTTGAGTAAAATATTTATGAAGTGCTGAAATCTTGGTAGAGCTAATTTTGCCACCAAATTTCAGTAGCCACCTTTTTAAATAAAAAACCATAGATCTAGCTTTCTCATTTCACTTCATCAAGACCAAAATAACAAGTTGCAGGGAAGCCATAATCTTATCTCAAGATTCTAGTACTTACCTTTTCCATCCTTTCCGAGCCTTCAATTCAACTTAAAAGGTTTCCATGCACCTCAAGCCTTCTAGTGTTTTAGGCTCTAAAATGACTCAATATATTATTTAGCTCATTAGAAATGCCAAGGCATCAACTCCACCTTTTAACTCTTCATTTCCAAAAGAATTGATTTTGTACAGGAAAATGATATCCTTCTATTAATTGCATTCAGAAGACATAAAACATGTCTTACACTGGTGGTAAAATATTCAGTATTAAAATATATCAAAATAAGGCATCTCCCTAAAAACAGGTATAAAAGAGTAAAAAATAGCAAGAACTCAGTCTCAAGACTAAGATTATTTACAGTAACAACGATCATTCCCTCCCCCATTGTGGGAGCTGAAGTTAAAAATTCCATCATATAGTATCAAAACTTGTTAGCTCCATTTGTATGCAACCCCACAAGTTTCAATCTATGATGTAAACAAGCTTGTAACTTGTACTTGGGTTCCTATCATCAAGCTACTCTGTCTTGCTGTTTCACCTAAAAACTTATGTATAAAAATTTAGTGCCTGCAGGAATCAGTGTTTTTATTTCTTTTTACAGCAATGATATGTATATATATATACATATATGTGTATGTATATATGTCTATGGTTGGTGTTTTACAGCAAGCATTACTTATGCTAGTGGGCAGTGAGGGTCACTCGTACCATGGTGTCCTTGTTTCTAATCCAGAAACCATTCTAGTGTTAGGTCTAAAGGGTTGTGTCCTAGTTTCTAATCCAAAAAGCCTCATCCTACCCAAATTAAAAAGTAATCCAATAAATACAAATTAAAAACCTAATATTTTCAACAAATACACAAACATGCATATCCACAAGACAACCAACGATTATCAAGGGACGCCCTTCAAAAATACAAACAATTGGTTTCAATCAAAATGCAACCAAAGATTAGGGTTTCAGCACATAACAAATAAAAACAATCAAAATTGGTTTAAAAAATCATAAAGAGAGAGAGAGACATACCGATGGTGACTGAACTGGCTTGTAGAGTGAGGACGAAGAAAACCACAATGACAACAAAAATCCCAAGAGGAGGCTGAGTCTGTGGCTTGCAGAAGCTACAGGAGGAACTTCAACGAAGGAGAAGAGCTTCTGGGCGAATGGGGAAGAAGGAGATGGGTGAAACGCACCGTTTCAATAAGGTCTTTTTTCCCCACTTTTTGATCTTCAATTTCGTCTCCCGCTAGAGCAATCCACACCGTTGCAATAACCCAGCCCCATCCATGTCATCTTTGGTGCACATGGGTGCACCAATTCGCCTTCAAGTAGAATATTTCATTTTCGAAAAGATTTGAGTGTATCTTTCTCAACATCGATTAATTTTAGGTATGATGATAATTTACTGTGCAAACATTTTTCTTTTATTAATTAGAGATAAGAGACATAGCTATGATTGATTAGTGAGGTGATATGAGATCACTTGATTTACTTCATACTACCTCATTACTATTTACAAACTATTCACTATATTTTTACTATTATTTATTATTTTTTTATTATTTATAGATCATCTAAGATCATATCAACATTCAAATGTAATCTAAAGATACGATATTTTAGATTAGGAGATCGTTGAGGATCTCTCCCTCTTTGAAAACGCATAATGCACATGCTCTTGAGTAGTAATGCAATCTGCTTGAGAAGCAAATGAGGCCCTTTGAGCAGGCCAGATCTTGTTATTAGAGCATCCAAGGCCTAGAGCTTTCCCTTTATTTGGAAGAGAAATACTTAACGTCTGTCCAAGGTTCTTCGATTAACAGCTCGCCAATAATTATGTGACATATGGGCTTTCCACCATAGCTATCTTGTATATGTACTACATTCTCAACTATTGGCAGCCCTTTCGCACCCCCTCGAACACCCACGCTTAGCCCCCAAATCTTCTCCCCGTACCCTATTCGTCTTCCACCAACTCACCCTCATGAAACCCAGAACTCCACCCTGCCGAGCCGCGATGGAGCTCGACCCCAAGATCTGCAAAAGACGGACGTCGACCCCCCGAGCCACAATGGATGGAACTCACAAAACTCCCCAAGCTTCTCATGCCATCTTCGTCTTCCACCATTGAGTGGATAGCCACTGTGGTGGGCGACGATGAGTGTGGTGGGTGACAACAACTATAGTGGGGCAACTGTGGTGCCCTGTACGAAGATGGGTTTTTTCTTTTTTTCCTTTAGAAAAATTTTACCCTTATGTGTTGTGTTTTGCCTTGTAGTCTCCAGCAACCATTCGTTGACTATAAACCGTGGTGAGAGGCAGAGGAGTATGATCGAACAGTGGTGCTCAATGAAACGACACGATTGGTTGGCGTTATCTGCAGCTAAAGAAAAAGGCATGGAAGAGCTGCTGGACAATGGTTGCTCTGTTTTTGATAAGGCTGAAAACCGATGGGTTCGACGCAGTTTCGGTGCCAAACTGACGTCGAACCGATGTTTGCCATGAGAGGAAAAAACCGACCGAAACTGGTCGATTGGGGGAGAGAAAATCGATATTATCGGTCTCGGTGCGGTGTGGTTCGGTTCCTCGGTCTGCTGTCGGCATCTCTGTGATGGAGGATGGATGTGCTGCCATTTACCATGAGAGAGTAGAAGAGAGTTGCAGGTGAAATGGAGGAAGGAAGAAGACGCGAGGAAGAAGAAGAAGAGGGGCCAGGGGCATATTAAATCCATTTTGAAACGGCGCCGTCGTTCCATATGTTTTTTTTGAAGGTCCAAGAGAAAAACGACGCCGTTTCACTTATTTAAGTAAAACGACGTCGTTTTATATAAGAAATATATTTTAAAAAATATATATATAAGACGTTGGCCAGTTCGTCGGTTTAGACCGGGATTGAATCGCAGACCAAGCCGGCCAACGTCGGTTTCGTTAATTTCCTACCGCCAATCGACCGGTCGGTCTGAGTCGGCGGCGGTCGGTCCGGCCGGTTTGTGTACAGCCCTAGTTTTTTAGTGTGAAAAACAGAGACTTGCCGTATGATTGAACATAATTTGTTTGTTGGTGCGTTGTTATATGTTATGTGGTTTCGTTGACCATTTTTGGATTAAAGGCCTCATGGAGAACTAAGTTCGTTGATTATTTTGACATTTTTGTTTTCTTATTTTATGTCGAATGAGGTGGTGGTTTCTTTTCAGTCATTCATCTGGCTGTCTTTGTTTTGATCAAGTGGGATGGTTAATATCTGCATCTTGGCTACCTCTAATTCACATTTCTTCACAGAGGCAAATATGCAAAAGAAAAGAGGATTGGCCTGGGTGAAGGATTGCGATGGTGGGCAACAGATGTCGGCGTCGGACTGGTGGTGATGGAACTCTGGTTTTTAAGCAGCGGTGCTAAGAAAATGGAAAATCTCCTCTCGGCCTCGGCTTCTTCTGCTTTTGATTTCAATGTTTTACCGTGTACATGAGTGTGTTGTAAGTTTGGTGTAATTTGGATGTGGCAGCAAATGTGTGAAAGGCTGTTATACTAAGAATAGCAGCCCAATCGCTTAGAAGCAGGGCTAAATTTGGAATATGGGCAGCTCTGCAAGGTCAGTGTTTTAGTACACCAGGATTTTCATATATCAATGAGAAGATCAACAAAATAGCCAGTAAACGTGTGTTCAACTAACGAATCATACAAAATTACATCATATTGTGAAATTATCATTTTTTTTTATTTTTTATTTTGGTAGTTGTATCACTTCTCCTATTGATCTCCTCTGTTCACGTGTGGTCGGTTCTGAATTGATCAAAATAATTTGATTTACTTCAATGGTGAAAATAAGATACTAAGGGAGCTAATAACTTTAGATCCAAAATGCTTTAGTAATGGGTTGTCTTTTTCTCAATATAAATTCTTATGCCTTAGTCAAGATTGGCGGACAGCCAAAAATCACGGGAGGGCACCTGTGGGGCCCATTTCTACGTAGCTCCAAAATTCAGTGAGGTTTTTTTTGTAATCTACACATTTTGACGGGTAATGTAAATATTTATATTTATTTATATATAAAATTTATATATTTTAAAACTGTAAATATCATTTTTTAATCTATAAATAAAATCAATTTACTTATAATAAATATTTTAACACCAGAATTTTATTCAAAAATGAACTCTTAGAATGAAAGGAACAAATTTGAAATTTAAGTGACCCAAAAAATCAAGGAATCCAAGAAATTGAAGGGACCCAAAAAATATAGTAATAACATGCATATTTTTCACAAGTTGACTTCAAAGCTTTGGGATGGGTAGGAAGCAGCATATATTAATATTATAATTATATGGATTTGAATTAAACAATTTAAATGTGAATAAAGTATTTAGTATCAGATAATCAGAGGAATCTTCTTAGCCAAAACTCAAAAAAATTCATGTTTTCGAAGATGAGATGAGATGATATGAAATTAAAGTTAAAAAGTTGAATAAAATATTGTTATAAAATATTTTTTAATATTATTTTTATTTTAAAATTTGAAAAAGTTGAATTGTTTATTTTATTTTATATTAGAGTTAAGAAAATTGTAATGATTAAATGAGATGAGATGAGATGAGATATTTTATGAAAACAAACCAGACCTTATTTGTATATTATTATTTTTTATTTAACAAAAACATCATCGTATTAAAATAATGAACTGACAATATTTATTTATTTATGAAAGTCGAATGTTTATTTTTAATTTAAAGAAAAGAATGTGTCGGTACATTCCGGCCAAATTGACAGTCTTAATGATCATGATCTTCTTCAACTGCAAGTTTCTGTCCACACCGCCCAATCAATCTCAGCCATATCAGTAAATTATTACAGAAACCCAAACAAAAGCTATCATGAACGCCCCCTGTTCACGAACCTCCTCCTCCTCCTCCTTCTTCTTCTTCTTCCCAGATATAGTCTTAAATATTAATTGGACTGAAAAATAATGGCATGATTTTGCATACTCAAATCTCATTACAAGTTTTAAGAAATCCTAATATAAATATTTTTATCACTTTCTCTGATACTGTACTCGCTCAGTCAGCGCATAAGGCATACTAAAGCCCCCCCTGTCCCCCTCCTCTCTCTCTCTCTCACTCTCTCTGTGACACACAGTATCACGGCTTTTCTTTGTTTTCGCTCGTTCCCCCAAGCTCCACGGCATCATTTTAGGAGTCAAAATAACGAAGAACAGCGATCTTCCACAGTATGTCTCATTTTCTTTCATAAACTTTTTGTTTTAGTCGGGGATTGCTAGTTTTGGTAGTGCATGAACTTTATCAATTTGGGTGCTTTCCTTTCTTTTTGATTGCAAGTTCTTAATTTTCTTGTAGCAGTCTAATTTTGTTCTTCTACATTTTTCACTTTTAGTAAGACACTGTTAAAACGAACTAAATTCTGGGAAAGGAAGTTATGTTTCATTTGATTACAATGAATCCTCCATCAGATTTTTATTTCTTATATTAAGTGTCGTTTATAATTCTACTTGGAAGAAATTCGAGGGTTCGTTTAGTAGTTCATTTGGAGTGTTTTCTGTTCTTCAACAAGGAGAAATACTAGTTGTCAAACTAAGTTTATAAAATCAATGGTCTGTCTGTTTGGTTGTTCAGAATTAACTCTTGACATCTACCATCCCTAGAATTACGAATTCGAGTTATCTGATATGACTGTTGTCTGATTGATTGTTTTATTACGGCATCAGTTTCTCAAATGCAGATACGAGCAAAAAAAAGAACAATTGCTTTCTTATTTCTTCTATTAAATCCCAAATTATACAACCTAAGATTCAAACCTTGTTCTTACTCTATTGAGCTATCTTTCAGCAATGTCTTTTCTTTTGTTGTTCTTTTTTTTTTCTAATGTCTGGTCAAAGCTAAGAACTGTAAGTGCTCTTGTATTCCAGTGTTGCTATTTAATTATCTTGCTATATGGGAGCAAAATATTACCAACTTCATATTATTGTTTTTCGTCTGTGTCCTTTTTCCTATTGCATGCCTGGTTCGAGTAGATAATCAGAGCGTTTTAAGGTTCATATATTTTAATGATCAATTTCCTTTTTTTTGTTTTCATTTCAGAAGTTGGGGAAAATTGGCATTTGGAGGCATTTATGACAATATTTCCATATATCTTGTCACTGTCTATGATTTTGTTTATTGGTGGACCGTGAATTAATAGGAGCTGCATAGAACTCAATTGGATGTAATATTTGATGGGGGAAAGAAAATTGAATTTCGGTGCACCACTTCTGTCTGTGAGGCGATTTTCTTCACCATCAGCATCTGAAGATAGGAGGAATAGGAAAATAATTGAGTATCCTCTGCCTGACAGACAACTTTCTCTTCCTTTTTATCAATCAGAATTGGATTTGAATCAAGTAACAGAAGATGTTGCAGTTCCTTTTCACTGGGAGAAGATACCAGGAAGAGCCAAGGATGGCAGTGGACCTGAACCTCTGCCTTCTGAGGAGGCCTCTGTTACTCCAAGGCTTCCTCCTGCAAGGTTTATGAACATTACAAAGCTGCCTTCAGAAAAGGAATGTGACAATACAAATAGCTTGTGGGGTCAAATTGTGCCATATACTTCAACTGACAAGGAGTGCTCCAGAGAGGGAATAAATGAGAAAGGGGGCTTGGGTTTGGAGGACGATGACGATGTGTATTCTGATGCACATGACACAGTGTCTCCTACGAATTCGTTCTCAATGAACTACAGTGCAAGTGGTCTAAGCGGGTCTGATGGTCCAGATGTGAAGCCTTCTGGGACCTTCTCTACAGATCCACAAACTCTAGATTTTATGATGAGTCGCTTCTTACCCGCAGCCAGGGCAATGACTTTAGAGCCACCTCGATATGCTTCAAGGAAACAAGGTGCTTCCCTTGAGCAACCAAGAAAAGTTAATAGAGTAGCTAGTGAGGATAGGTTGCATTTACTAAATCAAAATGGGTCTAACATAATACCGTTATATGGCCAAAATGAAGATGAAGAAGAAAGTGAGGATGACGATGATGAGTATGACACTTCTGGTAATAACTCAGCTAAAGGTTGTGGGCCATTCCCCGGATTATGCTTTAAGAATTCTCTTTGCCTCTTAAGCCCAGTGCAAGGGATGAAAGTTAGGACCCTATCTCATGTGTCTTCCACACGTGAGATTGTAAGACCAAGTAAAACTGTTCGATCTCAAAGTCAAACTGTCCAAAAGGTGAACATTTCCATTTCCCGTTCTGTTTATATTCAATGTTCTTGTTATAAGTAATAAAAGTCATATTCAGTGCTTCCGGTCTTGTCTGTTTTCAGCATGCTTGGAATGCTGTGGATAAGTCCCAATCACACTATAGAGTTCGATCAGGTGAACTGCAGAAGGTTGATAAAAAGCAGAATGGTGAATATAGTCAGTTAACACGTTCTGGAGAACTGCAAACATTGGGTAGGTCTTCTCCATACACACGTTCACAGGGTGCTGGAGTGTCTCCGTTCAGGAATGAAGCACCTCGGTCTCCCTTTTGCAGTGGTGAACTGCAGAAGGTTGATAAAAAACGGAATGGTGAATATGGTCGGTTAACATGTTCTGGAGAACTGCAAACATTGGGTAGGTCTTCTACATACACACGTTCACAGGGTGCTGGAGCGTCTCCCTACAGGAATGAAGCACCTCAGTCTCTCTTTCGCAGTGGTGAACTGCAGAAGGTTGATAAAAAGCGGAATGGTGAATATAGTCGGTTAACACGTTCTGGAGAACTGCAAACATTGGGTAGGTCTTCTCCATACACACGTTCACAGGGTGTTGGAGTGTCTCCCTATAGGAATGAAGCACCTCAGTCTCCCTTTCGCAGTGTCAGTTTCCTTGGCCTTCCCAAAGAAATTGAGAATTTCAAGGCCAACAGGTTTAGTTTGTGTAATGAAGGCAGCAATAAAAATAAGCAAAGGTCAGGCCCAATGAGCTCTGCAGTTGAGAAGACACTGTATGTAGACACTGTGAACAATGCAAAATTATCATTTTCAAATTCAAGCTCCTCAGTCACCCAGGAATGGATAGACTCTGCGCATGAGGATTTGGAAAAGTCTTTAGAGAGAAGAGGGTCGGAAGATACTACTAACACAGAATCCATTTTCCAAGATATAAAATGCCTAAATATTTCAAATAAAGGAGCCACATTAGATACCTTTGTGTCTGTTGATGCTGATTTATCTTCTTTGTCTGCAATGTCACATCCGAGAGGCCAAGAAGTCACAATTGAGGACTCTGGACAGAATCAAGGGATTGATAGAAGATCTAGCCTGGAATGCTCAAAACTGACTACTGTTGGAAATCTAAATATCAGCAGTGATCAGATTCTTAAAGCAGATGGTCCAGGAAATGCTGATGCTAGTTCTGTATCCATCCACCCTCCTTTACCAAAGTCACCTTCTGATTCTTGGCTTTGGCGTACACTGCCTAGTCTGCCTTCCATTTCCTCACGAAAGCAGGAATATAAGACATCATCCACTAATACCAAGTGGGAAGCAATTGTAAAATCATCTCATTTGCATCACAATCATGGTCGTTATTCGGAGGTAATGGCATCATTCTTAATCTTCATTGGTTCTCCATAATTGAAGTTCTGCCACCGAGTGAAAAATAACTATTTTTTTCTTGTCCTTTACAGGAGTTAATTACTCGTATCCCGGCAGCCCAAAACCTACTGCAGAGGCCCCCCTGAGAAGTGCTTATGCTTGTTTGCTTGTTTGCTTGTTTGGGAAGTTTGGTTTTGAAAGGGCAAAATCTAGTATATTTCTTCCTTCCTATCATTTCACCTGGCGGTTCTCCTACACCTAGCTTCTTCTCAAGATATGTTAGGTAAGTGGAATTTTGTTTGGAAATCATGGTTTAAGTTCACCAGCTACTGTTATTTATCCTTGTAATGTAGCTGAGGCAATGGTCTAGATTTTTCTGTGATATTATATTTTATATGAATTGGTGTAATAAATGAAGATATAGGTTCCTTGATAACTTGAGTACTCAGTTTTTGATGCAAAAGGTTTATTTGGTCATGCCGAAGCCCTTCGGACAGAATTGCAATATGTTATCAACAGTATCAGCTACAGTTTTCTGTTTTGATGATACATGTGTAGAACTCATTTAAGAATAATTTTTTATGTTTCATCTTTGTAATTTATTCTAGCTGTCCTGTACTGATTATGATGTTGTAAGATACTGCTAAATGCTGTTTTAGCATTAATTTCTTTTCGGATTGACGAGCATCGCTATGTACTTACAACTGAGATAACTCCTGTACAGATCTTGTGGTGCATGCTATGGAGCCTGGCAGCTTTAGAGACAGAAATCTATCTCAAGGCATCTGCGATTCTTTCTTTTCTTGGTTCTGTTAAGAACACGGAGAAAATACCATGTAACATAGTAATTGTTGCTGTAGTTTTTCTGAAAAAATAAAAATAAAAATTTCAGGGGATGTAGTAATTTATCTCATTCTAGTTCAATTTTATGAATATTGGCCGTGGTGCTCTGAAAATAAAGTCTCTCAATTTTTTTTTTTTTTTTTTTTTTTGCAAGTTTATCGCACCACTTTTGTAAAAACCTTCAATTCATGCTTTAACAAGAGTTTTGTTTTCCTTTTTTTTTTCATTTTCCCTTGGTATAAACAGGAACTTTGTTAAAGTATTAGTATTGGTTTCATCAAAGTCATCTCTAAAATTTAGTTAAAACTACATGTTTTTCATAAATTCAAAACCATTTAAGCCATAACCTCATATTAGATTAGTTAAAATAATAATATAATATTACTTTTTAATAATAATATTTATAATTTTGTTTTCATTTTTTACAATTACACTAACTATATATTAATTAATAATTTAATTTTTATTTAAGTTATTATTTCCAAATTAATTTTTCTCCGCAACCTAATTTACAAAACCAACTTATTCTTGAAGACTAATATGTGAAACCTAATATACAAGGCCAAGTATAACATAGAAGCAAATCTTAATATATCGAAGCAGTTATGAGTAGTTAGGTCTGATATGAGCAGCTGAGTCTAGAATAAAATATTACTTTTGAAGAAGAACAGTACATATTCAAATATGAAGAAATGCTTAGAAATACTGTAGCTTATATTTTAAGTTATTAATATTTGACTACTCCAATGCATGATTTTATTTCTATTTCTTTAAATTTTGAAGATAAATTGACATTTGGCTAAGACAATGTCAATTCTATGGGGGCTAAATCCCTCTCATCTACAACGTTTTAAATTTTTAACAAAAAGGTAGCAGAGAGGCCCATCCCAGATTTAGGTTGCAACTCCTGAACCCAAGGGAAAGCTTTCCTAAACTGATCAGTATTCGATCGGTTATAGTATAAAGTCCAAATGACTTTCTGGGCTAGAAATGGCCTTTTCTTACTGGGTTTGTTTGATGGGTGGAATGTCAAGCTACAGTTCAATCTATTTCGAGAGAACCCTGCAAATCCTTAATCCAACCCCATTGATGAGCTACTAATTGTAGGACTGCTTAGGCCCTTCCAAGCAAGGGAATGTGCTATTATGGTCACTTCTAGGTCAAAAGTTTTTTATTTTTTATTTTATTTTTACTTCGCTTATGATTAAACATAGCTCATATTACAATTTCTTGGCCTAAGGATTATTCCCAGCGAGGAAATGAGGCTGTTGTCACCATAGAATCTTCTTTCTCAACGATGAATGATTCCGCTTGCCATCTAAAATGCTCACTACTTGTCTCCCATCAAATCATCCATAGAAAATAGAATTCCAAAATTAAATAATTAAAAAAAAAAAGAAATAATTTGTATAAATTCTAAATAGACAAGTTTCATATAAGTCATTGTAGAAAAAGTAGACCCCACCTTAAAATAATATAAAAAAAATTATTATTTAATAGTGTGACTCGTTATTTTACAAAAAAATTTATATGAAACTTATTTATTTGGAGTTGGAAAAAAAAAAAAAAGGATTTTTATTGAAAAAAAAAAATATAAATGCATGAGTTGTTCTGATCCTTTGTGTCTCTGTCTCTCCCTCTCACTTGTCTCTGAACATGCGTTCAGTACATACAATTGTAATCCAACTACAATCTGCAACAACACTCCAAAAGATGCCTTCAAAGTTCAAACTTTCAAAGCATAGTAGTTGAACTACAATCCGTACACATCAGAGGTGGGTTTCACAACTTTAATGAGATGAGACGCTTGAAATTAGATCTCACCTAAAACCATACATACGTATTTATAATCAATTCTTCTTGTCAACATTCAACAAGTTATGTGGGTCTGCTTTTAATTTCTCACCCTATTTATTATTTGGAAGGTGGGAAGAAAGGCTTGCTTTTATAGTGTAACCTACACATGATACTACAAATCCATTTTACATTTTAAAAATCTATTTTTACCCATTTATTAATTAGTGATAATATTGGACCTTAAAGACTCAAGCCTAAAGTTCAAATCTCAATACGAGAAATAGGCTAATTACAAAAAAATTACATAAAAATAAATTTATAAAATAACGTGACTTGATATGATACGTTAAATTATAAATTTATATATATATATATATATAAATTGTTGGTACGTATGTAGCACTTCTTATCATGTATACATAGACTGTTGGAACATATATACAAAGATTTGTTGAAGCAGTACTAAGTATATTTACTTGTAATTGATGTTTTCTACAATTGCTTCAGTTTTTTATAAGTAGAAAGTGAGTTCGAACCTAAAAGGAAAGCAGAAGGTCAGAAGTCTTAATTGAAAGGATTGCTTTACCAGACTGATTCCTTCGATCATTAACTGTCATGATCCTTCGATCAAGCTGCTATTTCCATTTATAATTGCCTTTTCTTCTACCCCTGCCTGACTGCCTGAGCCATCATTTTCCGTAACACCTAATTCCTTTCTATATTTTTTTGAAACTATAACAGTAATCACCACAACTAGTTGCAGCACCTTTACTGCAAAACTTTGTCATTGAAGGAATTTGTGTTAGACAAACACTCAGTGGCTGTCCTCGACAAACTTGTTGGAACTAACATAGTCCAAGGAATTAACAAAAGAATTCATGTCATTATTATATGGTACAGCCGTGCTATATATTGAGATATCAATATTTACTATAAATACATAATAATAATATTATATATATATCACACATTCATTCTATTATATAAAATGTGATATTTTTATTACAATTGAATTATTCTTTTTTTTAAAAAAATAAAAAACAAAATTTGATGCACGTATAATATTACGACCTGTACCTCATATATAAGTAGAGGTGTAAGAAAAAATCGGAAAACCGATTGAACTGGACTGAACCGGTGGGTTTGGTCCGGTTTGTAACTGGTGCGGTGCGGTACCGGTTCTTAAAAACGAAAACCGGTTCTAAACTAGTACGGTGCCCATTTTTATATTTTGAAAATCGGTTTAAACCGAACCGAACCAGTACATATATATTTTTAATTTCTTATATTATATATAATTATTATATATATTATATGCTACATTTCTAATTAATATAACATGAAATTCTAATCTTATTATTCAAATATATTAATCTTATAACATAAAATTAATATACTAGTATAATTAGACACTAATTATACTATTTTAATCTTATTATTCATGTTTATTAATCTAACTAATAAGTTAGACACTACTTATATTATACTACCATAATTGAACATTAAAGAATTAGTAATTGTTAATAATAAGTACTAAATTCTCACAATTAAGTTTAGTATTAAAAAAAATTATAATATTAAACATATATAGTGTCATACGTGTAAATGGTAAACCGGACCGGACTGGACCAAAATCGAAAAAACTGAAAGTTTCAATTTTGGTGATGAATCAGTTCGTATCGGTTCTTAAATTTTGAAAACCGATATATATAGGTTCGGTTTCAAAATTTCTCCAAAAGTGGACTCAACCGGACCAGTTACACCCCTATATATAAGTGAGATGTAAAAGAAAATGTACTTTAGGTGCCATACAAGGCAACCTCATCTGCATCTAAAATAGCAACTAATATTCTTTAATATCTCAGATCTTAAGAATCATTTCACAGCAGTTTCAGTACTTAATCTTGAACTGAAAAGAGAGAGCTATCGGTAAAAAGACAAGACTAGACTTACCATTTACTATGACTATCCATTAACTCTAAAGGACTAAAGAGTAACTTTACACTACATTTTACATTATCTTTGATAACTAATTCGTTTGAGATCTTAAGTCCCATTGGTTCTGCATTTTGTGAAAAAAGAACAAGATCTCACGGACGTGGTACTTTTGGTACTTACATTAATCACTCAAACCCTTAATCTTACTAAGGGAATAAAAAATATTGACCAGACCGATTGGGTCCAATCCAAAAACATCAAGAAACGTACGATATAATCCATTCTGCAACAAGTTCATATTATTTTGGAATATTTCATATTGATTGTTGAGATTGTTGGAACTTTTTATTTTCTTGTTTTACAATGTCAATGGAACAAACCGGACTGCACTATTAATGGAGCTAGGTTGAGCAGCTCGGTGACGGCAAGCTGCACGAAACACACCATCAACACGGTTCGATCGGCACACCAAGCCAGATTTGGGGTCAACGGTGCCGTGCTTGGTCTAATCCCTTCGCCGAACAAAGGGTGTTGATTTGCACTCTTACTTCTAATTAGTAGGTTATGATCTACTATATATATAAGCAAGAGGATAAACTTGTTACAAAAGAGTACTAATTGCATCCAAGAATACATTTAAGAACACATGCACGGCTTCGACGATACTTTTTTATTTTTTATAAGAAGAGAATAGGTTATATGTCCAAGAGTGACCCCCTCTCAATTTTATTAAAGAACACTCATTTATGGCAGAAGAAAACCTTGTAAACAAATAAAACCCAAAGGAGTAACAAAAAAAAAAACCCCCCAAAAGAATCCACACCATAGCAACGTATACATTTCCGTTTACGAAAAACCAAAACACCAATACCCAAAAAGGAAATCATTGAAGTCAAAACACTAGAACCTATACATATTCACTTCTGTTTACGAAAGCTAGGTAAGCCTAACTTATCCGTACGTAATATCCCACACAAAGAAGTTGGTAAACTCACTTACGCACCCCACTTGCAGACCAACCCAGATTCACCCCATCGTGCAAGCAAATCTGCATGTAGCTCTATTTCCTTCCTGAAATTGATGCACCACTTCATAGCGCATCCCATCCAAAACCTCAAGAAGCTCCTCCCAGAAATCCCAAAGGTACCATACACTACATTGATTACCAATCAACCAATCACATATCACTTTCGAATCACATTCGATAATCACAGATTGACAGCCTAGCTCTTTACATAAACAGACCCCTTGAAGTAGCGCCCTCAACTCAGCCTCATTATTGGTACCTTCCCCAAAATGATCTGAAAAGACACCCTTAACATCCTCACGATGATCCCGAACAACACCACCACCCCCACAGTTACACGAATTTCCCCTACAGCTACCATCAACATTAAGTTTCCACCAACCAATTCGAGGCCTGGACCAAGCAACTGGAACAACTCTCTTAATCGGACCCTCTGAAAAATTAATATCCAATTCCCGAAGAACCATGGAATCAAAGGAAGACAAAGCCTTTTTATCAGGCATCCCGTTCACCAACCTGCCTAACCAAAGCCGAACTGAGCGCCATACACACTCTACAGACTCATAAGCACCTTCCATCCTAGCATTGCATCTCCTCTGCCACAGCCTCCAAGTGATAACACTAGGAAGGACACCAATCAGAATTCCTCTTTTGGAGGACTTCTTCGCACAAGACAACCATAGGGATACACGACTCCACCATGTTACAGCCTGCATACAATAAACTCCAAGAGCCACTGAAGTAGCCCTCCCTACCTTAGAAGCAATCTCACATGTAGCAAAGATATGATCCAATGTCTCCTCATGTGGACCAGAACAACAATCACACCTAGAGGCCAGAGCAGCTCCTCGAGTTTGCACTTTGACATCCACAGATAAGCAATTAAAATGAGCTCTCCACATATATACCAAGATCTTCTTAGGGAGTAATTTGTGCCAAATCCAGTCAAGCCAAGGAGAAGGCTGACCCTTAACTCGAACCAGCTCCCACACACTAGTCAAAGAGAAGGACCCATCTTTAGCAGCTTTCCAAATTAAAATATCATTACCTTGCTGCTCAACTCGAACAGTCCTTAAAAAATTTTCAGCAATTTCCTCACCCACTAGCTGAACTAACAACTCCATATTCCAGTCATTCCCAATCCACACTTCTTTAAAAAGCAAGTCCAGATTTACAATTGGCTGAACCAACTCACACAAAGGGCTCACCGAGAACCACCTGTCAAACCTGAAGGAAATTTGCCTTTCTCTCACTTTGTACTTCATATGTTCACACACTGCAAGAATAACCGAAACTATAGATCTCCATAGTCTAGACCCATTAGCTAGTCTCGATACCAAAGAGACATGACATTGTCTAGCATATTTAGCCAAGAAAAACCTCGACCATAAAGAATCCATAAACATTAAGCGCCAAGCTAACTTCATATGCATTGCAAGTTGAACTTTCGAGAAGCCCCTAATCCCCAGACCACCTTCAGCCATAGGCTTGCAAATTCTTGACCGGGACCTCCATTTAGTCTTCAATCTTCCATTTTCCTCCCCCCAAAAGAATGTGGCAAGAATAGAGTTAATCTTACCTATTACAACCTTTGGCACGTCCATGACTGCAAGAATGTGAGAGGCCATACTCGATAATACATGTCTAAATAGAACAATTTTACCACCTTGCGATAATAATTTCGCCTTCCATCTCGCTACTTTGGACCTGATCTTAGCCACCAAAAACTCTGAATGTGATGCCTTAAGCCTCCCATTCACAAGGGGAGCTCCCAAATAACACACCGGAAACCGCCCTTCTACAAAACCCGAGACCCTTGTTAATCCCCTTCTTCGTGCTATACTGATTCGACTAGAATGGAAAAGTGCAGATCACTGCTCATAAGTGAGTAAGGTGTCAACCAGTCATCTCAAAGGTCTTTTTCCACCATTAATAAAAACCAAAACATCATCCGCATAAAGTATATGCGAAATCAACGGCACTCCCTGTGGATGATAGAACCTTCCGATGCGTCCCTCCTCAAATTGCTTCCTTAATAGACAAGACAAAACCTCTTCCATCAAAATAAACAAATAAGACGAAAGGGGATCGCCTTAACGGAGTCCCCTACTTGCCTCGAAAAAGCCCTTATATGTCCCATTCATCATAACAAAGTACCAAGGTGACTTCACACACTCCTCTACCAATTTACAGAACTGCTGCGAAAAATCAAAACTCTCAAACACCGCTAAAAGAAACTCCCATTGGACCCTGTCATATACCTTTGCCATATCAATCTTTACCATGACATTCCCACCCTGAGCCAGAGAGATGTTTTCAAAAATGCTACATCCAGGAATAAATGCTCTTTGCTCAGAAGAGATTAATCGAGGGAGCAAACCAGATAATCTGCTTACAATAATCTTGGAGAAAACCTTAGCTCTTCTTTTTTCTCCCACACATCCAATTCAGCTCTGGTAAGAAGGACGACAATACTATATATATATATATACTATCACATTATATCGGAATTTGAACATCATTTCTCAACAATCTTGTTTGTCTTTTTCTTATCTTCGTCCTTGGCTTCAATAAGAGCAAGCTCTTAGAACGATCTCACTTTGATGGTGCTATTTTTTTTTTATTATTACTATTTACATAGTCAAATTCTTAGCACTTGCTCTCAATTTGGCCTTGACGTTGTGTTACGTCATATTTTTGTATATGTAATCTGTATGAGTTTGGCGACAAATTAATATATAATAAGCTAAGAAAGAGAAAGCGTAGTGCTAATTTCATGTGTTCCTGTGCCGTGAGTCTTCTCGTCCTCGTTCACAACTCTTTGGCTAAGTCTTAGTTGCAAATCAGGAAACCATGTGTTGTCGGCCTTCAACATTTTCGTTTCATTCAGCTGCATTTTAAAAAAGGAATGAGTAAAATAAAAGCTAGGAAGAAGAAGAAATAGATTTAATTTATTTTTATTATATGCTTAATAACATCCTCAAAACGGGTATTTATCGAATTAAAAAGTTACCTCAAGCCGAAACGGGGGCTCAAACTCGGGTTTAAAGCTATTGGAGTTTCTCACAAGATGATCTTCTGAACTTGATAGGAGCTGCCTACCGTTTGTATTGGCGACAACAATATTATCCCACGTAATATTGGTATTGGTTCTTTTTACTTTCCATTGACTGCTAATCGTTTCGAATGATGGAGGCCAATATCTCTTTTTCTCAAGAAATCGGCTAGGTCTCATGGGTCCAATTCGGATGTCTTTATCCATTGCATGAGTTTGGTTTGAAGATGTTGAATTGCCTTGAGTTTCGAAGGTTGTTGAGCTGCTGTTGAAATCCTTTTCTCCTCCAATATCTTTGCTTATTAGATAACTTGCCCTTCTCATGGCATGCTGATTAGTAGCTGGACACTGCTGCAACCTATATATAAAACAACTTAGTAGAGAGGGAATCACGAACATGAAACAACTTCGTGTTTCTTAAAGGAATAATGACATATACAAGCCTTACATATACAAGTCTTGTGCAGACACTTTTTCAAAAAAGACTTGCACGAGTCTAGTACACTTAAGATTTGTACATAACATTACTCTATTTTCACATGTCACTAACAATCTCGAAATTTTATTTTATTTTAATGAAATTCTTTCACTTTTCTTGGCCAACTTCTTCACTTTATAATCATATGATTGAGTTACAAGGAGAGTATATATATATATACAATAACAGTTACCTTTGGAAGCTAGCTTTGATCATATGATCTAAAGATAATTGGGAGAGGGGTGAGTGCAAAAGACTATGACCAACATTATACTGATCATGATGATCAGAATGCCTAGCTAGAACTATCCCACCATTCTCCATTCTGAAGTGCTGATGAGTAGTAGTACTGATCGTTTGGTGAAGCTCAATGCCTTGCATATGATTTCTTCCTTGCAATGGGCTGTACGTTTTACCCAGTACTGTCAAAAAAGGGACGAAATCACGGGTAAAAAGAAAAATGCTTCAGTTTCTATATTAATTCGGTTCCATCATCATGGCCGAGACAAAACATGACAATTTGAACAAGCACACATATTGCAAAAACCTCAAAGCTAGAAGGTTTTCATGTAAAACTTGTATTAATATTCTGAATTATTAATTTTTGAGTCATTACTCCAAGCTGCCTCCTAGGAGCTTCTTTAAATCAGTTATACTTTGGAGTTATCTTTGTTTATTTTCCCGGCCATATCATTACAAATACCATATATATATATGTGATATTAATTAATATATATCATATATAAGCTAGCGAAATATCATAAAACTTTATTACCTTGTCCAGCCTCATCGAGCTTCTTACTTCTGTACATCTGAAATATACGATTAAAAAATGAATGAAAGTATTAAACTAGCAAAAGAAAATAAAAAAGAGATAATATTGTAATAACATTAGAAAAAAAGTAGTCGCTCATGAGTCGATTTTCATTTAGTAAGTCTTAACACTCATGATTATCTTTATAACCTAATCACTTTAAAGAGCCTGTTTAGATGTTGAGTTGATTTCATTTCATCTCATATCATCTCAATATCCAAATACTACTTAAACACAAATATATTTTTAACTTCAAATATTAACTTTTTCATTACCTAATTATTACAACTTTCTCAAACTTCTAAACAAAACATAAAAAATAATTATACTTTTTTAAATCTTAAAATAAAAATAATATTAAAAAATATATTCTAACAATATAAATTTAATTTTATAATATTTTTATGCAAGTAATTTTTCTCTCTCATTTTTCAAAATCTCATAAAATATCTTAACTGAAATCATTTCACTATATACTATTTACAAACTATTTCACTACTATATATAATAAAGATTTCTCGTATTATATATCTCACCTCAACATTGTAACGAGGCCTAAGCAAGTATTCAGATTTCTAACGTGGGGCTAGGGTTTTACAAACTCCAATATCACGTGACTAACCTTATTAGTGGTGGACTCTTGCTAGGTAAAATTGGGCTTTATGATTGGTTAAATTCTAGAAAAGCTTCAAACTTGATTAATCAGCTTTTTAAGGTTATAACAGATATAATCATAATGATCCCATCTGCAGTAGTACCTGTAAATGACTCTTTACGTGGGCTATACTGAGTCCTCTCACGCTCATGAGCTGAAGAACTGATTTGGGAGTTGCTCCTGCATCATTAATCCAGGCCGATCATTGGGTAAATATCTATCATTGAAGTTCTCTTTCTTTTTTATTTCTTTGACAAGTATATATATGCATGGTTGAAACTCACTCTCTTGTCCACCGAGCCTTTCAACGGCATGAACAAAAGAGAGATGGAGCTCAGGAGTCCACCGAAGCCGAGGCATTCTTGATCTAACATATTGCCTGACTCTAGTACTCGTCCTTTCCTTTCCTTGATCATCAGTACCGGAGATGTCGTTATTACCTGAATTCCCATCTATTCTTTTCACATGGTCATCCTCAATATTGCTGAGTCCAGCAACCTGAGCCATAGTACTACAGGCTTCTTCATTTAAGTCAAAAGACGAGCACCTTTGTGAAGACACTACAGAGGCATTTTCGGCGGCCTGTTCCTCACTCCTGTCACTACTTTGATCTTCATTATCATAGATATCTGACGATCCTTCTGTCATGGCTACTTTAGTTTTCTTTAGACCACCTCCAGGCTCCAAAAATTGAGTTCTTTCTTCAGAAGTTAGACCGCTGAAAGAAAAAGCAGCTGAAATAATGTAAACTTGTTTTAGGTTATAAATAACCAGCTAGGTTTCAACCTGACGCTTGCTAATGAATTTCATTTATTTACAGTACCTTCACTGTCTAAACATCATAACGTTTCGCAATCATAATATTGTTCAATGTTTCTCCGTAAAAGCATGAAATGATTAATTCTACGTACAACCGTGAAGTGCATAAATACCGTGTAATCGATTTGAAAAAGAAAAAGAATGGAATCTACTATTAAAAATTTAATTTTTTTCACGTGGGTCCCATATTTTATTCACTTTTTTTAAAGCGATTACGCGGCAATTACACAATTTACAATTACAAATATCTTTTCTCATTCCCATAATTTACAACTATCAGTTATTTTTCTTACTTTAGAAAAAAAAAATCAATTTTCTTTTAATTTTGATTTTTTTATCTTATGCTTCAAAATCTCTTCTTGTTCTTACATATAATCTAGAGTAATATATATTAACCATGAAAATGCATGTACATAAAAACGATCGAATCTAACTAATTAATTAGAATATTAATCCGATCGATCCACTACTGTAGCATGCATCATGTGTTCACTTATATATATCATTAAGGCTACAACTAATTACTCTCTTAAGAGATGCAACTATTTAAAAAGTTCTAATTAAGCAAGCTAGCTGCCATTGATGATCTTACAGGCCGGGCTCATTGCTTTATAGGTGATAGCTAACTGGGGGTACTAATTATGTATTGCAGGAAACATTTAATGGTGTGTCCCTAGACATCATGAATTAATGTTTCATCCACCTTTATAAATGGGAGTAAATTTTTATTTAAAGACTTTAACCTAGATCTTCTCAATATGTGGTTTACATGCACTAACTAGCTAGTTAGACTAATATTCTCTATTCTATCCAGAGGTTCAATGTAGCTGTGGAGAAAACAAAAGGATCCATGCACCGAATCCCAGCAGAGATCAAATTCCCACGACTATACACTGACAAAAGTCACATCTGCAGATTAATATAAAGAATTGCTGTCTATATATTGAGTGCACATACGTCCTATATACAAGAAATTCACGCCAACGAGGAACTCGATCCAAGTAACTCTTAATTAGTGTTCAGAAGATGGGAAAAAAAAGAGGAAATTAATAAACTACTGCTACGAAAATGGGAAGTATATGATGTTTTTTCTTTTTTAACCCAATATTTCTCATGAGACTGACTAGGTCCGAACGTCCCTCCATGTCAGTTATCTCCAGATCTTGTTCTGCAAATTAAGAAAGTCAGATGCCAAGAAGCATCACCTATGAGGAGTAAAGGCAATCGAAAATCAACATTTGCCAATATAAATGTTTCATCATGAGTAACATATGGTACTGATCAATGCATGGAAAGAGGAAATTCTTCTCGACCTATATAATTAACCACGGAGGGATCGATCGATGACTGCAAAACAAAATTCTTTCTTTGCAAGAGTTCATGAAACACTATACATATATATATATATATATATATATATGATGATGATATCAGATTAATGTTCTTCCGATTTTCATAATGAATAAAATTTCATTTCTTGACCTAATCAATATATAATGGAGGGCATGTAATCACCAGAATGAACAACAATAAATCTAGGCTATATGAAAACCTGACGGGCCGGTGGATTCAGTGAGAGAGAGAGATCAGAAATCAGAGAGAGGGAGAGGGAGAGATCATTCCTCTCTTTTCTTAATTTCTCCTTATAGCGTTTTAGCATATATACTTGGTAGCTACACATAAAAATCGTTCGCACGTCAGTTCATCGCAGGCCATAAAAAATGGGTAATTGCAAAGCAAATATATATCTGTTTTGTGAAAACACCATTGCTAGTCATGTATCCGTTTTTAATATCTTTAAAAAATGATC
The DNA here is from genome assembly GCA_022457165.1 of Juglans mandshurica. Lineage (NCBI taxonomy): Eukaryota > Viridiplantae > Streptophyta > Magnoliopsida > Fagales > Juglandaceae > Juglans > Juglans mandshurica. The sequence goes on from CM039627.1 coordinate 5,601,003, forward strand.
ATTTAAACAAGAAAAAACCAATATTTTCCAAGGACATATGTATTCTTAGGCTTTCTCTAAGAATATAGACTAATTTTAGATCATGAGAAAATGAAAAGGAAATAATTTAACAGATCAGTAACAAATGCTTCTTTCAAGAACTCCCACGTATTATAATTAGGAATACGGTCTGGTAGATGATCATGTTTCATTCCTTCCCAAAACTCATGAAAAAACCCATTTAGAATTGTAAGCAAGCAGGTAATAAAACTCCACAAAAGCGAAGAACTAGCGAAGATAAGCTATGATCACAGATCAGTAACTATATTTATGGTGTTCTTTTCCAAAATACAAACCATCAATGACGACGAAAGTGTGCCACATTAGTCCTCCCCCTTTCATGTTGCCGATCAATGATCTACAGTACTCAAACATGTCTCTGGGCTAATCCTCGCATGCCTCCTAAACTGCAAGCTTTTAGGGGATTTGGACAGATTGAAGTTGGGTGGTACTTAGTCCTTGAACACTTTGATCATATGATCAGAAAGGGATCGAGGGAGGGGCCGGGGAGGAAGAGAGAATAGAGAGAGAGAGAGAGAGAGAGAAGGTTTTATTTCCTACTCGGGTTTTGGGACATTTTTGTTTCATTCAGCATCATAACTAAAGTTATACAAATTATATATAATAAGACTTATGGTTTTTTTCAAAATAAATAAATAAATAAACCATTTTCGGGCACACTAGTACTACATGTTCTCTTTAAATTGCAATAATACTGACATTATGAATACATATGCAACTGTCCCTTGGACTGTTAGAAATCATGTGACTGCTCCCAACCTTTGACAGCTGTCCCCCCTCCTCACTCTCACTCTCTCTCTCTCTCTCTCTCTCTCTCTCTCTCTCTCTCTCTCCGGCTTGCTCGTGATTATTAATTGTTGACCTCTGTTAGCTAGAGACCCCTTCCATTTTTATAACAAATAACAAATCTAATCAACTTGTTAATTACGAAGTAAAATTCTCAACATGAGGGTTATAAGTAATGCGCGCGTACGTGGGCCATTCCTTCATCAACCTTTCATTTTCTTCCCACCTAAACCAGGACTTTCTGCCCATATAAATCAGACCAGTTTTCTTGTCCCTATGATGTACGTTTTCACAGCTTTATTTCATTTCTTATACGTGTTGGAATGACTTTTGATGGGGTTCTGAGATCTTGATTATAAATTAGTCCATTTTAGTGGGACTTGAACGCTAAAATAATGACATATATATATATATATAAATTAATGATATTTACAATCATGAAATGTGCAAGCGCTACGTACGTAATTTTTTTGAAAAAAATGAGTAAATATGAACTCTTATAGAAAAAAAAATTAATTTTTTAATAATAAATCTTATTTTTTTTCAAAACGATAGTGTGTCGCTTGCGCGTGTATTCTGTAGCGTTACTCGTATATATATATATATATATATATAATTAATTTCGACCATTGATAGTGGGAAAATAATATTGTTTTCATGCACGCACAATATTGCTAGCTGCATGGGACTGATCATGATCAACTTGACTAAATTACTTTTTGACATCCTGGAAAACAACAAACGAAGAATATGTTAAAGAGTACTACTTAATTAGTTGCTACATTAATCCAATGATAATGTTCCGAATAGAAATAAAATTTCGGGCTAGCTTGCTTTTATCTGGTGAAAATAAAAATATTGGAGCGAGCGCTATTAATCAATGTGTAAAATTCTCACTAGCTAGCTAGCTAGGATCGGTAGCTGAAGCAAGAATTTAGTCTTTTGACCCTAGCTATACGCTGCTACTAGACGTTGATGCCTAGCTAGCTGCATGTAATATCATGACTAATATGTATTATAAACTAGTACTTTTTTTACTAAGTGCATGACTAATTTCTTCAAAAAGCGCCTATATATACAGGCCGGAGCAGCTAATTAATTTAATAAGCTGCTCGCTTTCTACTTTAGCGCTCGACAGCTTTATCCAACTATTTCGGTTCTCTAGCTAGCTAGCAGGTTAATTTAAGTGAGATTAATTTCTCAGAAATTCATGGCATGCAACGTACGTAGGGATCGATCTGGTACGTCGTAAGAATTGAACACCAGTCAGCTCCAAACTCCAAGATAGGCATTAATGGATCGTCTTTGGCATATTGTTTGGGCGGAGTTATGTAAAACTGCATGGCTAGCTATTCCCAGCTCACTGGAGCACCTTTTTAATTTCCAGAAAATTGTAGGAAATTATCTTAATCATTCCTATACATATATATCCATTTGATGTCCATTGCAACTTCCGCTTCAAATTAGCTCAAATTACCTTCTAATTTGGAAAAAGAAGTACTTTCTGACCAATGCAACAGTAATTTCCCTTATTCCTTTACTAGTAAGCGAATTAAAAATGTAGGTATATTCTCGGCAACCATGATAATGGTGATTTAAAGCCAGACAATACGCGTGATGGTGAAAGCCAGCACATGCTGTTTGTTTCTGCAAAAGAAATAAAATAAAACCAGACAATACGGATGTTCATAACTTGGAGATCAAAGGGAAGGAGGCCACGGGATCATACGCTACGCTGGAAGCTGCAAGATAAGAGATCACACGCCTTCCATTCATTCTCTACTGCATAAAAATAAAAATAAAAATAAAAAAAAGAAAAAGAAAAAGAGAGAGAGAGCATTTACAACGATTTATTTATTATGAGATCATGACTATTTGTTACGAGAATAGATGAGAAATAAGTTCTCTGAATTTGCACCATATCTGTCTTTTTCCGTACCATCAAAGGGTTTACTTTCCAATGCTAGCTGCCAAAGAATTTAGAATATATATGTCCTCGCATGACAAATACGGCTGGCCTGCTCCTCAGTCTTTGACTCTTTGGGAAAGAAGGCCGGGAATCATTTTTTTAAGGATTAGGCCTGGCTAAAGGGCACCCAAAACTGTCTCGTTATGCGTGACATGTGTATATATGTTTAATTTGTTTCTATAGAAAGAGAGAAATTAAGCTGATGAGAGATATTCAAGGATTAAACAATATATGAAATTAACAGCTAGCGAAAACTATGTGAAAGAGAAAGCCAGAAACTGGGTATAGAAAATGAGGAACTCCCAGCCCTACGTACCTAGAAATACTAGAAGTTTTGTCTTCGTGTTTGCATGGGTAGTTTACATTTTATTACTTTTATAGCTGATCATAAGAATCTTTTCGCAAAGAGTTACCTGTTTTATGTATATTAATTATTTGATGGATGGATGAATATCACGTCCAATTTAGCATCACGACAATATTCAACATCATGGTCATGTCCTACGTACATGTTATAAAGGAGAATCATGTCTGATTACTCATGTTTTGAGATGATCATATGCATGCATGGTTCAACACCAATTAATTAATATAGCCAGGGTGTACTTAATTTGTTTGTTTCTTATGATTGATGCGGAAATTATCCAAACTAGTATTATTTTCAACGGATTTGAATGGATCGAGCTTTTTAGACCTCATGAGGGACAACCTGCTTAGAAAACGTCTGTCTTGAGGTCCCTGTTTCCGACCATTCTTCAAATATAGACGGCAGTCATGTCTGATCAATGTGGACATGCATAAGAATGATATATGATTTAAATGAAACAACGAGAATGCATATATATATTTCTCAAGCATCGACCTCAAATAATTAACACATGAATGCATCTTTTTTCTTAATTCAAGAATGCAAAAGTGAGTTTGAGCCTTGACTTTTATAACCTTCATGCGGTGCCTACCGCGTGGATGGGATTTTACTAGATCTATAATTCCGAGAGAAATAATTCTATGTATATTATATAGAGAAATGATATTTGCAGTCGTGAGCGTGCAGTCGTCGTGCAGTCGCTTTGAAAAAAGTGAATAAATATGAGACCCACATGAAAAGAAATTAATTTTTTAATAGTGGATGCCACTCTTTTTCAAAGCGACTGCACGGCATTTACGTATTCTACGACTATATGTAGCATTACTCTATTATATATGGAAGAGAAATAATTTTAAAGTTTGCAAGTATTGCGGTACTTCATTTGAAAAAAATGAATAAATTTAAAATCATATGTATAAAAAAATAATTTTTTAATGATAAATTTTACTATTTTTAAAGAGAGTGTGCAGAATTTAAACAACAAAAAAATGTATCTAGCATTAAATAATTAGCATAGAACTGTATGAAGCACTAAATAATTATAACCAATGAATTTAGAGTTATATAGGCAGCTGTTAATGGTCCTACACGACGTACGACCGACTCCATCGACTTTGAATTTTGAATCAGAGTTAGGTCAATTATAAAAGGAAGTTAGCCCCCATGCATTTGGTGGAGTTATTGGAAATTGAAAATTTCACTGATTGAGGAAACGTACGTCAAAATGCTGCATGCCCAAATAACCCCTAGCTAGTGATTAGACCTTGCATGCATAACCTCTAGAGTATATAGATTGAGATGTAATCTTTAATTGAAGTTGGATAGCAAAGTAATAAAACAGAATCTATATGTAAAATACCTATGTAATTTTAGCGAAACAGTCGCCGCAAACTTAGGCACTTAATTTATGCCATCTATGAGAGAGACACATGATACAGAGCTGGAGGACTACAGACAGAAGGACAAAAGTGTAATGCAAGTCGAAACGGCTTGGTTCTGCAATGGATTTGCTAATTGATAGGTTAGTTTTATATATATATATATATATATATATATATATATAATTTTTGTGATGAAGATGACCTTTTTTGGACAAATAATTCCATCCAAAAAAACATTTCTATTGTAGCATATATAGGCATATCTTGTTTACAATTTTAAATTACCGTAGAAGCTATGAAATTAATAAACTAAAACGCATGAAAATTATTGTTAACGCCCAAAATTAGAAGCACAGCCCGGAAGGAAAGAAATATCCATTCTTAGGACGCATTGAGGTGGGCTGGGCCTCAATCAGTGTTGTTGGGAGCCCCAGGTAGTGGTCCAGTGCCGTTGTACAGTGTTGGTGCGTACATCCATAGCGGTGAACAATATTTAAATGTAAAGAAAATAAGTAGAGATGAACACACAGATTTACATGGTTCGGCACTAGGTCTACGTCCACAAAGATTCGGGGAGGGGAGATTCCACTATAATAAACTTGCTTATAGTTTCTCATAACCTCTCATTTCTCACTGTACAATGGGAGTTGTAGATCTATTGGCTGGAGAAGAGGTTTTCTCTGGAACTCTCAGGTTGAAGAAGTCGTCAAAGAGTCATGTTAGCAAAACAGAATTCATATAAGTTTTGAGGGGGGACAAACCAGAGTGTTTAGCTGCTACGACTTATTTTCGCCTGTTGCTGTTTGTCCGCTGCTTGACTGAAATTGCTCGTTGTTGTTTGTCATTTCTTCTCTTCCTTGCTCCTTATTTTTATTTCCATTTCCATTTTTTTTAGGTGCATGCTTGTCCATGGTTCGAGCATGGCGACCAGTATCTGGTGTTGGTTGCCCGCTTGCATTTGGCTGAAGTGGTGGTCGTCCAAGGTGTGCACGCAACATGCAGGGTATCGGTGGTGCGTGCGTGTGACACGCAAGGCGTCCGGAGTCATGCATGTAGCGATCAAGCAAACGCAACTGGTGAACACGTTGCACGGGCCATGCAACGTGTGCTGCATGTTGCCCACATAGCCAAAAGAATTGGATGGTCGTGTGCTAAAGATTGGCGGCTCAATCATCCAAGCTGCGCACTTGTTCATGTTGAGAGTCATGTCCGTGGCTGGTGTGGCCGTGGAGCGCTGCCCGCGAAGCATGGCTGAGGAGTGGTGGACCTCAGCTGTGAGCTAGTCGATGAGAGGAGGCTGTGGAGCCCTGTCTGTAGTGCATGGCCGATGTGTAGTGGACCTCAGCTGTGAGCTGGCTGAGGAGAGGAGGTCATGGAGTCCATGCACTAGGGCATGGCTTCAAGCCACCGTTGCCCATCGTGTGGTTGGTGGTCGCAAAAGTGGTGTTCAAACGGGGCAGAAAATTTTGGCGGTCCACATAGTGGTTGTCGGCACCCCTACCGTGCCACGATGCAACTGGGCCAAGGAGAATACCGGCCATGTGCAGTTTTGCGTGTGGGGCCTGCGTGGCCATGGGCCACCTTTGCCCAGTGCGGTGGTTGAGGACCACCTTGAGGGTGACAGAAGATGCCAACAATTTAGGTGATGACCACCTGTGAGGACATGGGACTCACAGCACTGCCGTGTGCATTGATGCACACTTTGTGTACTGCGCACGTGGCCTACTATTACTGTTCGCGGCTGAGGTGGTCAGGAACCACACTTGGGGGGGGAGACAATGCCAGCAGGCCATTGGGTGGCCGTCAGTGGCTCTATCGTGTCGTGGCGGGACTAGGCCGAAGAGATCTCTGCCACGTGCAGTCTCGTGCCCATGGTCATGAGGCGAGGTCTTCGTCGCCGGGCAGTGCTCGTGGGCCTTCTCCAAGGAGGTTCAGACGACGTAGTATCCCGTGGGGTGGTTGCCGATGGGTCCTCTTGGCTCGTGGTGTGCTTCCGCGAGCACGCCTGAAGCCTTGATGTGCTGCCGCGGGCCACCATCAGCTCACCATATTGGTCAACAACCACCAACGAGTCGGCTGACTACGCCAGTGGCCAAGATGGTGGCTACTGGTGTCCTCGTAGCCGGTGGGCGAGGGATGCCCAGGGTGCACGGGGCCCTTTACTCACTGTGCACTTGTGTATGCTCGTTGTGTATTCCAAGTGTACCGTATACTTAAAGTACACGAAACAATGACATTTATAACTTAAGTGGCCGAGAAGTTTGGTTCTTGGCTTACACATTGCGTGCATGGAAAAACATTTAAGTGTAATGCCTGGGCGAAGAAAGATTCACTCGCTCCTTTTCAACAGTAGTGTTTTTCATAAAAATAAAAGTGGAAAGGCTGAAAATACTTATCTGGAGATTATTTAGCGTGCCGAGAAATCGTTCTTCTTCAACTTCCGGTGCAAAAAATAATCTCGATCCCACAGACGACGCCACTGTTAACGCTAAAAAATGCACAGCCCAAAAGGAAAGAAAGATCTATTCCTGAGACTCGCTGAGGTGGGCTGTGCCTCGATCTGTGTTGTTGGAAGCCTCCGGTAGTGGTCTGGTGTGACTGTACGGTATCGGTGGGTACATCCATGGTGCTGAACAATATTTAAATACAGAGAAAATAATGAGAGATGGACACACAGATTTATGTGGTTCATCACTAAGTCTACGTTCACAAGGGTTCGGGAATGGGAGATTCCACTATAATAAGTTTATTTACAGTCTCTCATAGCTTCTCATTTCTCACTGTACAATGGGAGCTGTAGATCTACTGGCTGGAGAAGAGGTTCTCTCTAAAGCTCTCAAGTTGAAGAATAAGTTGAAGAGTCCTCCTGGAAAAATCCCGAAACCATAGGCACCATGTTCCTTTTATCTAACCCTCTTCATGCATGCACCTCGGTAATGATGAGGGATGTCTATTTTCCATGTCTGACCCTCTCTCCCTTTTCCACTTTCTCATGACACCCTCACCCTTTAGTTCCTTCTTGTCTCCTCTCCCTCTCACTCATTTTGCATGTCTTCTAGTGATGGCTCCCTTTGATAGGCTGGATCTTCAAAATCATTTTGAGCTTGATGTATTTTACCCCCTCACAATTATAATGCCGGCCTAGTGACCGATATACTAGGTAATACACCAAAATTTTGAATTCCATTGATCCGTTTAGATCATAACATAACGCCAGGAAACTTGATATATTTTACTCATTCCTTTTCGTTCTAAATTTTTATTTGTGACGGTCCAAACATTACCACTGATGCATTGACCAAACTTTGACTGGTCTCTTCGAGTTCTCACTTCTCTATATGCATTGCCTTTGGTTCAATCGATTGATCGCACACAAGGGCATTTAACGGGTGATCAATCCTAGCGTAAATGTAAGTAGTTTTTTATTTTTTTTTATTTTAAGAAGTTCAATTAAGATAAGAACATGAACAATTTTTTTTTTCAGGCGGCCATGTAGCCAATGAAGGAGGTCACCGGAATAGCGTTCGGCAATCCTTAGGCTACCATATTTCTGTTGCAGTGATATTTGTCACAGAATATAACTTAAATCATCAAATCAACATTTTCTATCAATTTTAAACTTTCGAGACAAATTAAAATTTAACATGCCTGGAACAATAGCCTACTTTGACCATACATCTAAATTATCTATAGATGATTTCACTGGACAAGGGTTCAGATCAGGCAGCCCGTGAGTTATAACAAAAGGCGATTTTTTCCTTTTACCTTTCCCTGGGTCTGTGCTTTCTATCACTTTAGTGATCCTAACAGTTCTTTGTTTTCCTGTGTTTTTGTTAGTGCTTAGTGTTTCTCTCGTGAAACCTATGTACCCACTACCCAAAGATAAGAAGAAGAAAACAACCAAACGAGCGAGCCATAGCGCAGCCACTAGCCGAAGAACAATCCAAGAGACCAAAACATCAGAGTGGTTGGTTGTATTTAGGGCTAATATTCACCAGGGGAAGACCAGAAAATGAGGCGTGTAAGAACAGAAACACCCAATACATGCAAAGCTATATGCTTCTGAAAATAGAATGGTACTTGCAGAACAGAAAACATCTCAAGGCAGCCAAGATCAAATTGGAAGTCGAATACCTGAATGTTTATTACAAAAAGGAAACAATCACACCATGTGTTGGGTACAAGATGTTTGGCGGCATTCAACGCCAAGCCATTGCAAGAGATATGTACAATCAAATGCCTCAGGATGGGAATGACAGTAGTTATCGCCAACATCCCAGCAACTATTGCCTTGGCCGTGGATGGCAAGCGCTATAGCAATCACCTTATTGGCTCCTCTGTTTTTTGGCCAATGTAATAATTGTTATGGTACTTGCATAACAATAAAATTCAACTTCTAATAATGGGGCCCTTGTACAGCCCCCTCCGGACCACTAAGTTTTCAGGAGGTTGAATCTCTTCCAACCAAGCCACCTCAGATAATTCTATACCGCATAGCTTATCAAGATCTTTAGGATTGAAAAAAGGAGCAGAATGGTTAGTTCTGGACATCAGACAAAAAACACAAAGCATTGATCTATCTCACGCAAAAAGGAGGGAGGATGATACCTGGTAGATCTCGCCTGGGAGATTTCCTAAAATATGAGCAGTGTCGGCCATCTTCCGAGGAGTATGGGGGTGAAAGAATATCAAAGAGAGCACAGGGAGTCAAGGCTTTGAAGCAGTGGATATTGCCACCACTGTTTGGATAAAGGGTGGTAATACCACAAGGTGCACTCATCTCACAATCCCTAACAAGTTTTGCGGGCCTGGCTGCAAATTTTCATTAACCCACAATCAGTGAAACTCCATTATCCAGTCAATTAATTTTTTTTAATTATTATGGATGGACAAGTAGTTCTTATCCAGCAAGTTTTTCAATGCTGGAATCAAGCATTCACTATTTTATTTCAATTTTTTTCCATCTTAAATGAGCAATTGGAGATTTTGAAAAATAAAAGGTACAGTATATCCTCTATCTTGATGAGAATCAACAAGATGAGGAGAAAAAACATATATAGAACAATATACTACTGCTCGAGTACCACATTGATCACACAGGAAAATAAACACAGTAGTAAGGATGAGCGCTAAATAAACAAGTTTCAAGTGTTGGAAAGTATCAGACTAGCTTAATAGAATATGCAAGGATAACAGGATAACAAAACGAAGGGAAAAAAAGACATTTGCATACCAAACTGTCACCCTTTGCAATGAGGTATCAAAACTACAACTTTTGACATGTTGTGCACTCAAAGTACCACACTATTTGTCAAATAGAACCTGTATTGCACCCCAAACTGTCACACCCTCTGCATGCGGTACCAAGCCACCACTTTTGACATATTACGCACACAAATTACAAATTTTCAACAAATGGTACCCTTTATCCAATTCTTATCATTATGATTAATGAAAAATATGTGACATCACAAAATCTAGATGATAGGAACTCAACAATAGGTGAACATCGCAATTTTTTCTACAGGATTGTAATGCATCAAAAGTGACAGATTGGGAATGTAAAAAGGATGAGAGTTTGGAAGGGGTGAAGTGTGTTGCCCAGATAGCAAGCAAAACATTTGATTCATTAATTTAAAAAGATGGGCAATGTTCAAAAGCGGCTATATCTATCAAAAGGGGGAGACTCTTATCAAAAGTACCCTCTCCAATCTCCCTACATATTTTCTTACTTTATTTCCATTACCTGTGGGTGTGGCTAATCGGATTGAAAAACTGTTTAGAGCTTTTTTGTGGGGGTGGCATGGGGGAGGAGAATAAATTTCATCTTGTGAGTTGGCAAAAGGTGTGTAGTCCGATTGTGTTGGGAGGCTTGGGGGTGCGTAATTTGATTATTTTTAATAAGAGTGGTGCTACTCTGCTGCTCATATCTGCCCAGTGCAAGTTACCGCTAGGCCAAATCAGATTTTCATTTGTTTTCAATTTTTTTATTCATATTTTTTTATCATTTAAAACATTTTTAAAAAATATAAAAAAAATATTAATACATTAATAGTCACTTTCTTAACTATTAAGTAAAGAAAAAAATTAAAATACATGAGGTGTCAAAATAAGTAGCATTATTCTTTTAATAAAGCTCTATTAGGAAAGTGTTTGTGGAGATACCAATTGGAAGCAGATTCGTTGTGTGGAGAGGTTGTTGATCAGAAGTATGGAAGTGATTTGGGGGGGGGGGGGGGGGGGTGGGTTGGGTTCTAAGGAAGGTAGGGGTACTTTTGGTGTGAGCCTCTGGAAATTTATTAGAAAGGGGTGGAACTTGTTTGAAAAACACATCAAATTCCAGGTTGGAGAAGGTACAAGAATTCGTTTCTGGTTTGATGAATGGTGTGGTGAGAGAGCTCTACATACTGTTTCTCCGGTTGTCTTCAGATTGGCTGGAAATCATCTCAGAAGTGTTGTGTCGTGCCAATAGTAATGTGCATTGGAATATGATTTTTCTAGAAATGCACAGGATTGGGAAATTGATGAGATAACAGGTTTTTCAGCTTTCTTTATTCCATGAAGATAGGAGGAAATGGGAGAGATAAAATGTTGTGGAAACATAAGGGAAGCAACAAGTTTTCTGTTAAATCATTTTATAAGGTGTTGACAGATCAACAGCATATTTTGTTCCCATGGAAGTGTATTTGGAGGGTTCCACTGCCGTCTAAAGTTGCTTTGTTTACTTGGGACTGCTGCTTTAGGAAAGATTTTGACGGTAGATAATTTAAGGAAACGTGGGGTGATTGTAATGGAGTGGTGTTTCATGTATAAGAAAAATGATGAATCAATTGACCATCTACTTCTACATTGTGAGGTGGCTAGGGAATTATGGGTTGGCATTTTTAGTAGAGCTGGGTTGACTTGGGTTATGCCCAAGAGTGTGGTGGAGCTTCTAGCAAGTTCGAATAGGCATCATAATAGCTCTCAACTGGCAGCGGTGTGAAGGATGATTCTTTTGTGCTTAATGTGGTGTTTATGGAAGGAAAGGAATGAGAGGTGCTTCAACAACAAGAAGAGAGCTGTGGAGGAAATCTGGGATTTTTTTGTGTTTTCTTTGGTTCAGTGGTTTTCTGCTATTGTACTAAAGGGAGGGAATGTTCATAAGTTTTTGTTTTCTTTTCAGCTTTATAGAATGTAATTAGGTGTCTCTTTTGTGTTCTTCTTGTGTACATGGGCTTCACCTAGTTTCATTTGATCAATAAAGTTTCTTATAAAAAAAAATGTTCATATCCAGCACAATATTGTAGTTCATTTATTCCAATACATTGGACAACGTTTTAACCTATTGATTGACTATTTCATATAACATTAAATTTCTTTGATAATAACATTAAATTTCTTATTGGTTGGAAAGCGCCAAACAAGTGATTTGAATCAGATGCTATTGAACAAAAAAGGGAACATTAAATAATCTATTCAACATGAAAGAGCCTCGTTAAATCTCTACGCAAAATATATCCAAGGGTATTTCCAAGCTTGAGTTTTCACCCCTCATTTATCAAGGGTGCCATATTAATCATTAATTGTTTTGGATGAACCTAGTTATTTTCTTCCATTATTTCAAGCTAATTTAGAAAGCATCATGAGATAAGCAATTGCTCACACGGCCACGCCATTCATGATCTAACACATCAAACAGAAATTTCATTTGCAATTCCTAAATAACACAGCATTTAAGTAATCCCTTTTCAGGGACAATACGACTCCCAGGAAATAATAGTATTGTTTCGTTCTCCTATATCCAGAAAACCAAACTGAATGGGGCAGCTTAATTTATACAATTGTTTAATAATTTATTGGATTTTAACTTAATAAAGAACAGCGCCACAAACTAAACACCACAGATAAAACTTGAAATTGCTGCAGACATTAGGTTGCAAAACAGTTGCATCTGCTAAAATTATTCTGAAAAGCTACCTGAAGTGGTTATTTTGGTCCAGAATCCTCCTAAACCTTACAACATAGAATACGATAAAGCAGGAATTACCCTCCATATTGAGCAAAGGGAATGCATCTTATACAGTCAATAGGCTGGAGAAAGCAATAAGAAAGGAGTAATTTGCATCTCACGAGTCATATGGAGAAAATGAATCCTATCAACCAGAATCCCCAGAAGGAACAGACATGCTTAGAAGGGATTCGATCAAACTAGTTTCTCTGAACAACCACCGCACCATGGAGTGGAATAAGAGAGAGTATGATTGATGATATATTGAAGGCTAAGCAGTTCACAAAGAAACAAATTAGACATGGAAAAGGGTTATAACATAGGTTAGCAAATCAGTGATACCCTATCTATATCAATAATGCAAATGTTTTCAATTTAAAAAATATATCAAGATTATCTATATTTCATTCCAACTCTGCTACTTCAAAAACAGACCATTTTGACCTTCCATGTATTTATATTATAAATTACATTCAAGAGCTGCACAATTTGGAATATCAGTCTAAATCACCGTCACAAACCATGATGTGATCTTGAAAAATGTTAAGGGTGGGGCTGTAAACGAGTTCTTGTCATCGTTTCTCTAGTTTTAGAATGTAACTAGGTGTTTCTTTTGTATACTCCCTGTCTACTTGGGCTTCGCCTATTACATTTTGCATAATAAAATCTTAAACTTATCAAAAAAAAAAAAGGTTAATGAAGATGGGCACCTTGAGATTGATCTGCAGACCCAGGCATATCAAGCCAATCATATGATCTCACATGTAGCGTGCCATAAAGAAGCTTGCTTAAGACAGTCATTCCAGGATGATTATGAAGTGGTATGATAGATCCAGGCGGCATGCAGAAAATTCCTATCTGAGACAAAGTCCAGAAATTTCCCGTACAAGTCACAATCCAGCTTTTATTACAAATACACAATCCACTCAACCAGAGGTCAAGAACCATGTAAGAAAACCATAAGTTCCAAATGGAAAATCCAATCGAAAATTAATTTCCCAAAGCGATTCAAATTGCTTACAGAGAATTTTCCACATTCATGCAAGTGCAAATATTTGATTGGAGGTGGGTACTGATGATTGCCATTTCGCCCTTTTTTCCCATAGCTACCATTCATGGAAGCTTTCCATTGACGTGCCAATTGTGCCTCCTGCTCGAGACCCACACTAGAAGGCCTCAAATCATCTGGAATAGCATTATATGGAAGTGTTAAACAAAGTACACTAAACTAAAAGACATGGACCACATAAGTAAGCTAGGTTCAAAAAAATGCAATAATTAAACATAATTTGAGTTTCTCTGTCATCCTACCTAAGATAGCACGAACTTTTCCGAGAGCTTCTTCGGATAACGGACCATTAGAAGAGAAGGACACCTTGCAGGCATCATGTAGTTTCTGAATAACTGGCATGGTATGAAGAACCTAGCAATCTAACAGCGAATTGATCTGAATATCTAGTAACTGAATTCCTAATTATCAGTCACAAAAACCTTTTGGGTATATCAACCATCGGAATCATAAGAACAAATTGGTTTGCTCTAATTTACACGAGTGTACAAAAGCAACTTTCTTTCTCTGCAACAACTCCAAGATCCAGCCCTACGTGAACCCAAGGGACAGCAATAGATATGCATGGTAGTTAATCAGCCCCGTCCACGGTAGCTTAAAGAACCTAGAAAACCAACCATCAAAGGCATCAAGCTCACAAATTTCACAAAAGAAATAACAAACATGGTCACTTTTCTTCTCTTAAAATTGATATATTTCATTGAAGAACCCTCCTTGATGAGTTACAAGTGTTAATGATGCTACAAAATAACCCGATACTACAAAGATGAGATGCAAAGCAGACAAAAGTTCAATGACATGGAAAGCACTGAACGAATCAAACGCGAAATTATTCAGCCGAATGAAACAAAAAACCATCAAAGCTAAATTAGAGCAGAGAGATGAATAACAAGGATTTAAAAAGGGAGAGGATTTAACGAATTGATAGTTAAGATTTAATCCGTAGAACGAACCGGTTTCGCATATTCGAGATTTGTTAAGCAACGACAGCACCAACGGACAGCGATAGACGCAAGAGAGGGTACCTGAGAGATCGTGAGACAGAGAGGAAGACTGTAAGGAACCCCAGAACTTAAAAGGAAAGGATTTAACGAGAAGTGACAGTGAGGGGAGGTGAAAATAACGATGAACATTGCAATTTGCCGAGGAATGAAACTACGTCGCTTCATTAATAAGCCATTCTACCATGTGGTGGCCAAGTGCAATGTTTTCAAGCCATTCATTGAATCCTTACCTACCCCTCTATTTTTTAAAAAATCAAGTTTCTATTTGTACCATCAAGTTTTTTTAAAAAATCTATTTTATAATAAAATAAAATTTATAAAATATATACACATAAAATAATTTAACAACAATTATTAATATTCATATAAATATTTTAAACACTATTAAATAAGTAATAAATGAGATAAATCACATCTCATGAGTACGTTTCTTTTTAACGAGAAGCATTCAACTTTGGCTAAAAATCTTGAAGGAATATTTTCCTATTATGTATAAGGTCATATCATATGGATTCATATAGAACCGTAAATGAACAAAATTGCTCATAAACAATGCGAGTTTGATTTGTTTAATAAATGAATTCAATTTAAATAAAAAGTTAGACTCCTATAAACGAACAACCCAAATTCATATAAACTTTGCTTGATTAGTATAAATTAGTACATTTTCGCATAAAATTATAAGACAGAATAGACATAATAAAAGTCATACAATCTATATCTACATTCCTAATAAGTCTTTTTAAGCTACCTAGAAAGTTGTGCAAGGAAATCACTACACTCATGTCGAGGTTCTGGTGGGGCCACAAGCATAATGTGAATAAAGTACATTGGAGGAGTTGAGATAAAATGGGAGAAATCAAAAATATTAGGAAGATTAGGATTCAGGAATATTGAATACTTCAATAATGCTATGCTTGCAAAGTAATGTTGTAGAATGTTAAAACAGCCTCAATCATTGGTTGGTTGTAAAAGTTATGAAGGATAAATATTTCAAGCAAGTTGATATGTCAAATGCAAAAATGGGGAATTGACCTTCACTAATATGAATGAGTATGCCCTTCTCTATAGAATTGGTTAAAGCAGGTTTGATGTGGAAGGTGGGTAAGGGTGACCAGATTAGTATTTGAAAAGCTAAATGGCAGTCTATACCAACATCATACTAGGTACAATCTCCTATAACAAAATTAGATAGAGAAGTAACTGTAAGTGAACTTATTGAGCAAGGGACTGATAGATGGAAGGAAAAAGTGATAAATGAAACTTTTAACAAGGCTAAAGCTGAAATCATAATGAGCATCCCTTTGAGTAGGTTGGGCATTAAAGATAAAATTATATGGATCTATACCAATAATTGGTTGTTTTCTATTAAAAGTGATTACCATTTAGAGCACTTTAGAAACATATTAGAGGAAACATCGACACTAGCTGATATAGGAGATAGCTGGAAGGGTATTTGGGCTAGTTTGGGTAGTGGAGTACTACTATTCATTATTTTACTATTACTTTTCACATACTTTTCACTACTATTTAGTATTTTATCATTATTTTTTTATTATTTTTTCACTATTATTCACAGAATATTTGAGATCACCTTACTATCCAAACATAACCTTAAAGGTGGAAAGGAAGGTTAAGCATTTCTTATGGAAGGCTGGACAATAAATTCTCCCAACTAAACTGAATCTTCCGCTATCGTTTGTCCTTCCAACGGAGGGTTCCTTTCCTCCCGATCTCTCAATCTCGAAGAGGTCTCCTCACATTTGCCACGTGCCATAGATTTTCTTTTTTCCTTAAACCTGCAAAACTAACGCATGTTAGCTTCATTCATGTAAGGGAATCACCCATTTTTACTTTAGTTCGTGACCCACACCGCACACTTCTCTTCCTTTCGTATTTCCATGAGGATCCAAGCCTATAGCTATAAGATTGAAACCTAAAGTTATAAGATTGAAGCCTATAACTATAAGATTTCAAACTAGTATTTGGTACCATGTTCCCCTAGGACAACTGTGGTTTTACCCAGAGACATAATTGCTCTGATACCACCATTTGTGAGGCTCCCAGCCCCCGTTTGGGATTGGGTGACAGAAGCGTCGTAACATGTAACTCAAGACTACATACAACGTACATGATAGTTAATATGCAATACACCTAGCATATTTCTAGCAGTATGTAATAATTGCAACGGAAATAAAATACAATTCTAAGTAAGATTTAGAGCAAGAACTAAATCATGACACTATATCAAACTGTAATATCCCAAAAGAAACATAGTTATGTAGTCTCCCAAAAATATTAGGGTTTTCCAAAAAAATCAAAACCACGATCCCTATAACAATTCACATTTTTCTTCACTTCTCTCATGCTTTCACTTGGCTTGGTTTTTATGGACAATCTTTTGCAGTTCCTCAAATAACTTCAAAACTTCAATTATGAAGAGGTTGGCCGCTTCGAGCCTATCTTCTACGGATGGCTCCGCTGAGCGCTTAGGGCTCTTCGGGGCCTCTTTCGTGGGTGGGGGGTTCACTCTCTTGCGTTTCCCCATGGTTTGTATCTACACCTGTCACAACTTCTACCATTATGGCTTAGGAATGGTAGTAAAAACTACCAAT
Organism: Juglans mandshurica; assembly: GCA_022457165.1. NCBI lineage: Eukaryota > Viridiplantae > Streptophyta > Magnoliopsida > Fagales > Juglandaceae > Juglans > Juglans mandshurica. Next base: position 5,618,245 of record CM039627.1, read on the forward strand.
ATGAGATTTCAATAAGTAAACAAAAAACATACAAACAGACAACATTAACATATAAAGGCAAACTATGAGATGAATGCATAGACGTGTACTTGACCCAAAACTTAACTCATGCAATTTTGACTTGTAGAAACATATGACATAGATCTTTTGACATTTCAATAAAACATCTTTTTTCGTTTTCACATTGAATAGTTCATTACACATCTTTTACTTATTGTCTTTTCACTTATTGTAACATATGATCGGATACCTCACAGCTCTCCTATGCACCGTGGGCTCCCTGCTAGTTACTGCATCACCTAACAGACCCACTTGACCGAGGTACTAAGGCAAAGTCATTTTCTTATTCAGTAGTTCGCCATTTTCGCCTCCATTGCATATAACACATGTGACACCCACTAGGTTTAGGTGTTACCCTACTCTGGAACCCTTTAGAAGGATCCATTCGAGGTCTGTTTATGCACTCTAAAGTGGACAGAGGAGTTCCACCAAGATATTCCCCCGTCTTAGCATTTGGAGTCATGATAAAACAAAACAGAACAAACTTTTTCATTTGAAAACTATACACAACCCAAAATGCATGTGACATGAACTTGTAACTCTTTCTTTGCATGGACCATATGAACATGTAGATGCCAAAGACTATGTAATCATATGACAATATCATGTGAATAATTTGACATTTTATGTTACGGTTTGAAAATTTTAGAACATGCGGTTTACTTGATACAAATACATAGGCAATATCATTTGATACATACCAAGGCACAAAACAATTTCAAAAGACCAATAACTATGCATATCTGAGTTATTAAAAGCACATAATCATGACAATCTTCGTGAGAATCGATTACAAAGCATGATACGCAAGGTACATTTTCTCAATCTCTACGTCTAAGCATGGCAACCATCATTTGAAAACCAATAACAAGGCATATTATAGCAAGAGGTTCCATCAACCATTACTAGTTCACTTGTTAATAACAACAATGCAAAGTTTACACGACATATACGAACATTATCCGAGGGAAGGTTGAGAGTTTACTTACAAAAATCCAAAGTAAGATAATACGATCAAGCAATCGTGTTACTCTTTTTTGAAGAGGTAGCTCCTAGCTCCTTTCTTACTTGTGGCTAGAGGGAAGTATGATTGATATGGTATTTGTGGTGTTTTGCTTTGAGAGAAAGTGAAACATGTGTTTGGGAGGTGAGAAAATTATGAGATATTAGCTTGGTCATATGAGAGGATAAGAAGAAGAAATGCAAGGTATGAAAACTGAAAATGGCATCAAAAGACCTTTTAGCCATTGGCCCCCATTCCCTTTTATATGCCACATGGGTGCCATGTGGCATGCCTTTCACCATTTGGCTGAACTCCTTCATTTTCCCCCTATGATCATTGATTTCTTTAGAAAATCAAAGGACTCTACAAGCTTGCACGACAAGTGTCATGTTCATGCTAAAAAATTGAAACCCTAGAGTCCCTTTGGTGTCCCTCCTATGCATTTAGGTTCAATGAAACTTCGGAGCATACAAGTCTTTTTATAGAAACCCTAGACAAATTTCTAGGGTTGGGCGTGTGCATGCTCGCCATGTGGCTAGTGGTGTGTGTGGTAGCCGCCCCTCTCTCTTTCTCAAGTCCCACAAAGATTTCTTCTAGAATCTTGGGGTTGCGTGTGTATGGCTTTCCTATGAAACCTTTCTCCTCCCTTATCATTACATTCTTCTAGAATATCCCCATCCTAGGTGCATGCATGACACTTGACAAATTGGTGGTTGTCTTCTCTTGGGTAGGCGTGAAGCTCTTTGGCCGAAATCATAAGGCTCTATTGGGATTTCGTGTCTCTGATTTGTAGTAGCCCTAGGTGCCTCTTCCTTTCCCAAATCATTGCACAATGTTTTTGGGAATTGTCAAGATCTTATAGGAGATGTGTGGGGTCTTTTGGGTTATCAAAACCCTAATTCTCTCACTCCCTTTACCCCATTTCACGTCTTGTTCATTGTGTCTAGTGAGTGGGATGTGCATGTGTGACACATGGCAAGTAGTTGGTGAGAAGGGTGTGTGCCCTGTGTGTGCCGACCCTTCCACACTCCTTTCTTCTTCTGGCTTCTTCTAAAAGCCATCTTGCGTGGTTGTCAAGTGGTGATAATGTGCTTACCAAGAAAGCCTTTTTCCTAGGTTTCAAATAAATTGATAGAGAAAGAGCAAAACAACCTCTTCCTCTTCCCAAGTTGGTGCCACATGCCCTAACCCTAATTAGGGTTTTGCCTATTCCTCACTTGCCCTTCCCTGGGTTGAATACCACATAGCCCTTTAGGCCTCAAGTGGGCTTGGACGCCTGGGCTAATAGGCCCAAGTGATATATTTAGGACTCCAACTAGTCAAACATTGGGTTATAAATTCTAATTAAACTAAAAAAAAATATATATAGGTTCATAATTTGGCAAAAAAATATCTGGTCATCACAGCTTATGCCCAATTTGTGAAAGAGTGGTTGAGCCATCTGTGCATGCCTTGTGGAGTTGTTCTGTAGCCTTAGATGTTTGGGTTGAAACTAGTATCCCGGTGCAGAAGTGGTAGAGTAATGAATCTGTTTTCATGAACTATGGATAAAACTAAATGACAAGTTGAATACTAAAGAGGTTGTGTTAGTGGCTTATACAATGCGAAGAATATTGTTAAGAAGAAATTTCCTAATTTTTTAAAACAGATTTAAGCATCCAAGAATGATGCTACTGAATGCAAAGCAATGTCTTCCGGAGTTTATTACAGCCCAGAATTATCAACAAGAGAGTATGCAATCAAGAAGAATAGAGAGACCCTTAAGCAACTTGAAAAAACAAACTGGGTTTATTATGTAAGGCCAACTGGGATGCTGCAGTGGATAATCGGTCAAAGAAAGTTAGGATAGGGGTGATAATCAGAGATAATGATTGAGAGATTTTGGCTACTCTATATTCAAACTTAAATCATGCAACAAAACCTGTAATAGCATAGGCACTAGCTTTGAGAAAAGCTATAGATTTTTGTATGGAGCTGGGGCTGACAAGGGTGATACTAGAAGGTAACTCTCAGAAAGTTGTGAAAGATACAAACGATATGGAAGATATAGCTACAGATTATGGAAACGTGATTATAGATACCAGAAGCATGCTGACGGCAAGACCAAGCTGGAGTGTTTGTTTTACATATCGGGAGGTCAGTACCATGGCACATAAATTCACAAAGCTAGCTCTTTCATGCATGTCTAGAAGATAAAGTATGGAAAGAGAAATGTCTTGTATAGATTTTGAACTTAGTTTTGAGTGAAAAGTTATGTAATGACTGATTGGATTTGCATATGATCAATAAAAATTCTATCTATTTTAAAAAAAAAAGTCATAATAAAATGTCATCTATTTATTAATGAAATGTTTGCTTGAAAAAATAATTACTAATACAAATTTGTGATAATATATAAGTTATATTTCATAAAAAATAATAAATCAGTCAAGCAATTTGTAAATAAGCTCGAGTTCATTAAAAAATAAAAATAAACTGACCACGAATATTAAATGTAGTTCAATGTAAGTTCGAGTTTTGCTCATGTTCTAATAAAAAAATAACTTAGTTTAAATACTCAGTATTTAGTTCAACTTGACCCAATTTATGTCTCGTTTAGTTACACAGATGCGATAAGATAAAATAAGAAATTAGTGAATAGTAATGAGATAGTTTGTGAGTAATAATGAAATTATTTGAGTTAAGATATTTTATGGAGTTTTAGAAAATGAGAAAAAAAAATTGAATAAAAATATTATAAAATTAAAATATTGTTAGAAAATAATTTTTTAATATTATATTTGTTTTAGGATTTGAAAAAATTGAATTATTTTTTGTGTTTTGTTTGGAAGTTTGAAAAAATTATAATGATTAAATGAAAAAGTTAAAAATTAAAAATTAAAAAGTGTTTGTTTCTAAATAGTATTTGGATGTTAAGATGAGAAGATATATATTATAAAACGAAATGGAGCAGGCAGGTTTGGGGCACAAGACAAAACACAAAATTCTTATCTCATTTCATCTCATCATTACACCTTTTTCAAATCTTCATACAAAATATAATAAACAATTCAACTTTTTCAAATCCCAATACACATTTTTCAAATTCCAAAACAATAATAATATTAAAACATAATATTTTAAACTTCAAAACAAAATACAAAATTCTCATCTCACCCTACAAACCTCCCCTAATAATTAGGGGAGATACGTACTTAAGTATTGTCTTTTATAATGAATATGAACTTAAAAATAAACAAATAAAAACTTTATGAAACTTCGAATGTCACAGACTTACGTGGAAGCTTCCTGAAGAGTTTATGAAACTTCACAGTTCTATGTATTTCACTCCTTTAATACAATGAAAACTATCCAAGATTCCAAGTACCCATCTCCCACTTCACAAAGAATAAAGGAAAAAGGATATATAGGAGGAATATGAATGGCCAGCACAACGGGAAATATTAGTGTGGGCAGAGACGTGGTGTTGATGTGTTTGTTTAGTTATGTCTTTCAATCGTAACGAATAATTTTATTTATTATAAAAAAAATGGATGTTTTAATTGTAATTAAATTAATAAATAAAATAACCAAAATATCTCTCCAATCTTATGGTAGTGTTTTCGTTGGATATTGCCAATGTATTATTTAATTCGTTTCAAAGCATACAAAAAAAATTATATTAAGCAGTCGTACATGCACGGTCTCCACATACCTACTTTTATTTATTTTTTCTTTCAGCAAGTATGTAGTATATACCTACTAAATATAAGAATTCAGCAAGTATATAAGGCACAATTTGTGTGTATTTCTTTTTTTAATTTCTATTGCATATCAATTTTTTTAAAAAAAAAAAAAAAGAGCTGGTAGCCATATGGTAGTGGCCCGGTCCCAAGTTTATTAATAAACTCTCACTTATGGCGGAGGAATACCGTGGTTACAAGCCAAGTATAATGGAGTTTACAGATAAGAAATAAAAATAAAAACCTCTCAAATACAAACCAACCAAAGAACCGAAACAGAAGAAACAAAAAGACAATACAGTCTAAACAAACCTATAAAAAAAATTAAAACATGAAAATAAAATCTAACAGGCCTATATCAAAACAATAAAAACATCTAAACAAGCCTAGCAAAAAACAAGAAACAGAAAAAGCAGAACAGACCTAGAACGTAGACTAACAACGAAAATACGGAATGCCTAAAAAATCCAGCCGCACAAAACCTTTTAAATACCTGGGAAAATCTTGATTGCCATACGTGACATTCATACCCATTTCGCCTTCTCTAGCAAGAAAATCCGCTGCACTGTTACCTTCTCGAAATTGATGAGCCACAACAAAATTAATCCCCTCAAGCTCCTTGCGGAAAACCTCTAAAAAATCCCAAAGATACCACAAAGAGCATTTACCCTTACAAAGCCAATCAACAACAATTTGTGAATCACTTTCAATAATCACATTAACCATATGGAGCCGTTTGCACATTCTAATACCATCCAGAATTGCTTTCACTTCAGCGCCATTATTCGTTCACACCCCATAATGAGCAGAAAAAGCCCTTTTTACCAAACCATTCCAATCTCTAATAATGCCGCCCCCTCCCGAATTACCAGGATTACCTCTGCAACTCCCGTTGCAATTAAGCTTCACCCATCCCGAAGGAGGCTTGGACCATTTAACAATTTTACTAGGTCTCATAGAAATGTGAGGCCTCTCTAAATTAAAATCTTCCAAAATCTTCAAGTCGTGCATGGATAAATTACTAACTGAATTGATATTATTCGCCAAAGATTTAATCCACACCCGAACACTTCTCCAAACAATCACAGCCGAATCATACTTCCCATCCATTCTAGCTTTACATCTTCTCTTCCAAAGGCACCAAGTGATGATACAAGGAATTAAACCAACAAGATTACCTTTAAAAGAGGATTTTTTAGCATAAGAAAACCAGATAGCTACTCTATTTTTCCACGGTAGACTGCGCCTACAAGGAATACCCAAAGCAATACTGGCATACAACCAGACATCAAAAGCCACAACCCCCATAGAAAAAATATGGTCAATATCTTCCATACACCTCCTATCACAATAGTCACACACAGAGGCAAGAGACACACCTTTACTTTGAACCCGAACGTCTACTGGCAGACAATCCAACCAAATTTTCCACAAACATATAGAAATTCGTTTAGGAAGAAGCTGGTGCCAGAACCAATCATGCCAAGGTAATTCCTGAGCTCTCTTTCTCACCACCTCCCAAGCTGTACGAGTAGAAAACCTGCCATCAGTAGAAGGCTTCCACACAAACAAATTCGGACCATGAGTATTATTAGTAGGCATCTGTAGAGTTTCCTCAACAACCTCCTCACTAACCAGCTCCCTAAGAAAGTCCTCATCCCAAAAATTATTGAACCAACAATCTTGAAGACACAACCTGTTATTAGTAACATCTTCCCCCCGTATTGAAAGTGGACTCGATGCCAACCATCTATCAAACCAAAAAGAAGCATTACCACCACGCACAAGGACATTCACATTATCCATAACTTCCGACAGCATCTTTACAATCGATCTCCAGAATCTAGAATCAGTCGGCCTCACTTTGTAAGTAGAAAAACGGCTATGACAAAGATACTTGGCACGAAAAAAATCAGACCAAAGATTGTTAGAAGACAAAATACGGAAAGCAAACTTCATATGAAGAGATTTTTGAACCTCTTTAAGATCTTTCACGCCCAAACCACCTTCTCTGGTAGGCAAACATATATTTCTCCACGACCTCCAATAATATTTTCTTTTACCATCATTCTCTCCCCAAAAAAAATTTGCTAACAAAGCTTGAATACGAGACAAAGATATGGAAGGCACACACATAACAAACAATAAGTGAATAGGCATACTATTTAAAACATGCTTGATTAAAATCAATCTCCCACCCGGCGATAACAGTTTAAACTTCGAACCGGCAACTTTTTTCCTGATTTTATCAATTAACGGATCAAAAACCTGAGTTGTCAATCTACCAGAAACCAACGGCACACCCAAATAAATAACAGGAAACGTACATTCCTTAAAAACCGTAAGACTCAACAATCTCCTCTTACGTAAATTTGAAATCGGCTTAGAAAGAAAAAGAGCAGATTTATCCCTACTAATTTTTTGATTGGACCACCTCTCATAAGTATCAAGAGTATGCATCAAATTTTTAATAGACCTCTTACCCCCATTAGTAAAAATAAAGATGTCTTCAGCATAAAGTAAATGAGAAACCAAAGGAGCACCAATAGGATGGCTAAATTTGCCAATCCGACCATCCTGAAAATTTTTCCTGAGTAGCCATGACAACACTTCTTCCATGAGGATGAAAAGATAAGGAGAAAGAGGATCCCCTTGACGAAGACTCCTAGCAGACTGGGAAAAACCTTTGAAGGTACCATTCATCATAACAGAAAATCACTGGGACTGCACACAATCAGTAATGAACTGGCAAACAATATCAGAAAAACCAAAAGCTCGAATCACATGCAATAAAAAATCCCAATTCACCCTATCATATGCCTTAGCCATATAAAGTTTAATCAAAACATTACCACCAACAATTTTTTTTATGCAGCGACTGAACCATCTCCTGAGCAAGGGTAATATTCTCAAAAATACTACGCCCAGGAATAAACGCACTTTGTTCATGAGAGACCAAACTATCAAGAACAAAATTAAGACGATTCACAAAAATCTTTGAAAAAATTTTATAAGCCACAAAGCACAAACTAATAGGACAGAATTTATCAAAACCAAAAGACTCAGGCACTTTTGGAATAAGAACAATAAAAGAGGAAGAATAAAACCTGGATAGGGGAACACCCCTGAAGAAATCTCGAGCAGCCTCTACCACATCCTCTTTGATAATATCCCAGCAAGACACATAAAAACCCAAACCAAAACCATCAGGCCCTGGGCTACTATTCTTTGGAATAGAAAAAACAGCTTGTTTCACTTCCAATTCTGAAGGTGCCACGCATAACCAACGATTTTCTTCATCTGAAATGTTCTTCTCAATAAGCCTTGACAAGTCGCAATGTTCCACCGCAGAGACATCGGAAAGGAAATTACGGGAAAAAAACACAGCCTCCTCATGAACCTCTTCAGCAGTATTCAAAACTCTCCCATCGGCAAGGACCATTTTATTAATATGCCCCTTGTTGCGCCTTTGGTTAATAACCGAATGAAAAAACTTTGAGTTTTGATCTCCCTCAGTCAACTATTTCTTTTTAGCAATTTGGCCTAGACGAGAAGCTTCCATTTTCTCCCATATTTCAATCTCGGTCTTAGTAGCCACACAATCATCCTCAATCTCCTCAGAAAAACTAGATTGAAGCTGGCTTTCCAAAAAATCTAACCTCTCTTCCAACGCACGAATATTCACATCCACCCTACCAAATACATTTTTATTCCAAGCACGAAGCACTATCTTGGTTCTTTTCAGACGAATAGAAAGCTTTAGAAGACTAGATGCCGCATCCTGCTGGTTCCAAGCTTCCTTCACACACATAAGAAACCCATCATGTGAACACCACATATTCAAAAAATGAAATGGAGAAGGGCCATAGGAAATAGGTGGATGATTAGAGAACACAACCATCGGACAATGATCAGAAGATTTATGGCTCAAATAATTGAAAAGAACAGAAGGAAAGAGACTGGCAAAAAAATTATTCATGAGCACTCTTTCTAATTTTGCCCAACTTCTGGACACTCCCCCATGTCCATTACACCACGACATGCGCTGGCCAGAACTAGATACCTCTAACAGACCACAACAATCTATACAATCGTTGAACTTTAACATCGAAATAAAAGGCCGAGGATTCCCACCAACTCTTTCCGAATCCCTGCGAATAACATTAAAATCACCCAAAACTAACTAGGGTTGATCCATATCGGTCCACTCTTCTAAAACATGCCAAAGTTCTCTTCTATCAACATATGAGCACTTAGCATAGACAAAAGTAATAAAAACACGGTGAGCATCCCACTTGAACCAACCAGACACGGTTTGGGTCGTACAAAGCACAATTTTAAAAATGTTAGGAATATTCCAGAACACCCACAACTTACCACCCTGATTAGCATTTGAAGCATAATGATTAAAATCCAAAAAACACCCAAGAGAAGCCATGCAAGTATCATCAACAAAAGGTTCTGAGATAGCAAAAAAAGAAACCTTAAATTTAAAAAGCAGCTTCTTCAATCTTCCTCTAGAAGTGCCTAGCCCTCTAATATTCTAGAAAAAAATGTTATCAGTCATAAATTCAACTTTAAGGAGTGGGTATGAACCCGTTGTGATTTTCTCAAAGCCTTATCCTCCTTCGGATTTGATTTCCCATTTGCCGTAATATGATCTGCATTCGAGTCATAACATTTTTCTTTTCCCATCACAGCAGGGAGAGCACCCTCTTCATTTTCAGAATCATAGAACCCCGCCCTCTCCCCCTGGAAAACCAGCTTACACGAACTCGGCAATTCTTCCTGCACCTTTTCACCATCAACCTGCACCTGCGGAACACTATCACACCAAACTTCCTCACAATCATCTTCACTATCTTGGGTGCTAATATCATTCAATTTCTGGCCAGTATCCATTTGAGTAACAGCAGGAGCATCCTCGAGTAACTTACCAACCGCAGTGTCCTCCACAGGAAATTGAATAACAGGCTCCTGCTAGGCGTCGCACACGTCGTGATGTTTGTTCATCAAATCAGATGGGGGGTTGTTCTCATTAGGGAAAACAGGAACAAGAGAAGATGATCCCCCCTGCCCACTAACACATGCCCCTTCTTTGCTGCCCATCAAAAGAGATTGGTTGACATTAATAGAATCTTTTGCACCCTCCTCTGTTTTTTCCCCTGCCTTACTGGATTCGGCTTTCGTAAACTCAGGTTGTGTCTCAATATTTAATTTCGCAAGGTCAGCTTCTTGATTTGTCACCACGACAGAGTTCTTCCAACCCACTTCCTTCCACATTTTGGCATCATCCTTGTTCCCTTCCATGTTCCTGTTCTTTTTCCCGACATGAACACGGCTTACACGCTGACCCATTCTACAAGCCACCTCTGTATGGCCTTGCCTATAACATTTATTGCAATAAAAACCTGGCTTCTCATAGACCACCGACTGCCATATTTGATGCGATCCAAACATCATAGGAAAACCTTTTATCTGCTCGTCTCTGAGGTCGACTGCAACACACAACCGTGCCCCTGTGGCTCGAGTTCTATATACTGTCGCATTATCCGTTCCCAAAAACTTCCCAAAACGTGTGGCAAAACTCTGAAGACAGTCCAACCTATACAGATGCAAAGGGAGACCAGGCAAAAAAATCCATTGAGGAGCAATGGATGGTTCTTTTTTCAGATCAAAACCCATGGACCAGTTGAACAAACGGAACAGAACGCCTGCCACCACCCTGCCTTCACGTGCCCATGCATGGAAGTAATCTTTTTCATTCGCAAGGTATAAAAGAACGTGAAAGTCATCCATAAAACTGATCATCGGCACCTCACTAAACCCCCAAGTTTTGATAATATTCTTCCATAAAACATCTATGGAAGGTCTGGAGGACAAAAACTTAAGAACTAAAGCAAATTTTAAATCTTCGGCTGCCTTTTCTATCTCAAGATCCGAGAGAATGAAACCAAGATCCGAGAGAATGAAACCAAGATCACCGTTAATTACCTCAGGACGCCGGATTAAAAGTTTAAATTTTGGAGGAGGGATAGGCCGTTGCAATGCCTCCACAAACGTACGCCTCTCGCTGTTCTCATTACCGTACGAGATTAATCAATAAGTGATTCAATATTATTTATTGTTATCATGTGCCCTGTGGGATCTCCCGAATAATATTAAAGATTTAATATATACGTTAATTTTTTTTTTCATAAGAATGAGGTATTTTTTGAAAGAAAAAAATCATAAAATATCTAAAAGTGTAAATTAAAATAAAAAAGATTCTACCAATTTGGGAGGTTCACATGAGGTACTTTAGAGCATTGGCAATAATTTAGTCATTGCCAATTCTAAAATTTGATTAAAAGTTAAGTTTTGACTAAAATCAAAATTATTGAAGAGGTTAATCTACATTGGACTATCCATTCAAAAGTTAAAATAATAATAATTTCTTTTACATTTTCTAAATACACTTCATATATTAATTAATAATTTAATTTTTATTTAAAATTATTATTTTTCAACTATTTTTTTCCTCAACCTAATTATCCAATAGTAGCCATTGAGAATATTTTTAGAGTAAAATATTATTTTAGAGATGAATAATGACTAGCCAAATTTGGAAAAAATGATAGATTTACTGTAGCTTAAAAATAGAGTTTTGAAGTTTTGACTACTCTAATCCAGACCGCTTTTGAGCTACTTAGCCAAAATTTGGCTAGGTATTGGCATTTGGCTAGACCAATGCCAGTGCTCTAAGGGATGGCCATTGACGACAATCCCGCAATGCCCTTTGTGGGTCACCCATTTGGGAGGCTCAATTTGGGCTACCCCATGGTGGCTCTTTGTGGGCCTCCAAAGAGCGACTCACGGGACCTAACTACGTAATTAAAAGAGTAATACTATATACAGTAGTAGAGTGTGTAAATACCATAATCATTTTGAAAAAAAGTGTGGTCCACTATTAAAAAATTAATTTTTTTCATGTGAATCCCGTATTTACTAACTTTTTTCAAAGAGATTGCACGACGCTTGCACACTCCATAACTACAAATATAATTTCTTTATAAGTATTAAATGTACAAGTTTCGCACAATTTGTTTTATAGAAAAAGTAGATCACATTATAAAAAAGCGTAAAAAATTTATTTATTGATGGAGTCTATTATTTACAAAAAAAAGCTTGTGCAAGACTTGTGCATTTAAGACTTGGGCTCCGTTTGGATGTTAAGGATATATCAAATTATCTGTAAATAATAGTGTAATAGTTTATGAATAGTAATAAAATAGTAGTGAATAGTAATAAATAGTTTATAAATAATAATTATATTAATAATAGTGAAGTACTAGATAACAGTTTAGTTTTCGAACATACCTCCTATACTAGCATTACTTTTTATGCAAACGTGATATATTGGTAATGTATTGTTTAGAGTTAATTGTATATAAGAGTAATGTTAGGTACAAGTTTCAAATAAATAAGTTTAATACAAATCCTTTATAAAAAATGAATCACACTAAAAAATAATATTTTTTTTATATATTTTTTTAAGGTAGAATCTATTTTTTAAAAAAGTATATGCAAAATTTATCTATTAAAAATCTGTACAAATTAAATATAGTATGAATCCAATTCTGACTCATTATGACGTGACACCTATATATCATGCCAGTATTTTTTTTTTCTAAGCAAGCATATTATAGATATATTTAATAGTTACAGGATACAATAGCCAACAGGGTGGGAGGCCCCAACATTCGTCCCAAACCAACAAATACAACACAAGAAAAAAAAGAAAGAGGGATCTAGGGCCAATAACTTGACCCCCAACCATTTTCTATAAAGGAAAACTGCTTAAAGCGGTTTTAATAAAATCCGATAAACGGACTGTAACACTACGACTGAGAGTCGCAGTGAAGAGAGTTGTGATGCGTTTCGCTAGTCCAAACTGATTGAAGGAGACTTGCACTACCTCTTTCCTATGATCCTTGGTTAGGAGAAGCGGAAACATATGATGATAGCAAACAAGAGATGCGTTGGATTGCCGGATGACGAATGCCAGGGATTGTGGAGGCGTGTGAAGGCCATGCGCCACTTTATGAAAGTGGAAGTTGGTCGGAGCTGAAGGATCCGAGGGTGCTGGTCTCAAATATGCCGCGCGTGAAGGAAACAGGTACACCTTGGTGCGGCAGCATGTGGATCTCATGCACGGGTTGAGCCACGCGTGTGAAGCATGCGCCACTTCTTTTGACAATCTTCTTCAGTCGTCTGAGGATTGGCATGTCATAGTCCAAGAACAAGTACAAGGCCTTAGCCACTAAGTTGGAAGTCTGTATGCTTGTTGGGCCATGGGCCATCTTATGCATAGATAGTTATTTTTATTACTTTGTTTTAATTGGAATTTGGTGGTAGTGGGTTAATGGGCTTAGGCCCTTAGTGTAGTTCTCATTTCAATGGTTATTTTAGTGTGCTTTTAGTCTAGGCCCATATGTGGGTCAACCTTGTTGAAGTCTACAGACTATATGTAAGAAGCTAGTGGCTCTACTAAAATTAATATAGAATGATATAAAAACTTCTTTATTTTTTTCTCATTTTCTCTCACTTTCCCTCTCATTTTCTTGGAGGAGCTCCTGTCGAAGAAAGTAAATCAGTGTTATCTTATTTTAATCCGAGAGGTGTGTTACAATTGGTATAAGGGAGACACTAATCTCTTTGCTTTAAAAAAAATGCAAGAAATTCTTGCCTCGGTTCAGAAGATTACGGGGCTCGTTCTTCAAATTTAGCAAGGCTATGAAGCTCTCCAACAACATTTGAATGACTTTCGGGATGATTATAATGAAATGCACAAAGTATTTTGATAGCATATGAACGAATTTGAGAGAAACTTTAAAGAAAGCTTCAAATAGGTGAAATACTGATAGAACGTGCAATACAGGACCAGATTAGAGGAAGAAAAAGAGAAAGGCCAAGAGGACCAGATCTATGGGATGCATGAAGACGAAGAACGAGCAACGAAATTCCTTGTCCCATTTCATCTTCGACAAAAGCTGCCTCTGTCAAATCCCGATTTCTTCTCCACCACAATGGATTTCTTTTTCTTGGTTGGCCTTGGCTCAGTCTTGGGGGCCATCGGAATTTTCCTTTCTCAGGAAACAAATGCAATTAGAGACACGACAAAGAGAGAATGAGTGTGTTAGTTCAGCCGCTGGGAACAATTCTCATGGCACCAGATGGATGTTTGACCCTGGTGGAACAGTTATTCGGTGCCAAATCGATCTGGACCAACAACCTCTTCAAAAACCAAAACCAACTGAAGCTCTGAAACTCCTCCGATAACTTAGACTCATTCATCTTCCCAATAACCGACAACCAAACCCAATCGAGAAGAATATGGAAAACAAGCCTTCCAAGTTTTCGACAAAATGCAGTCGTGGGATCGGTCCTTCCCGTTAAAGAATTCCTGCAATACTAATGAAGCTATTACCTATGGTGCTGCAATCCAGGCTGTTAATTTGCGTGATGTGGGTAACAAGAAGATATTGATTTCTAGGTAGACAACCCACCCGTGTCATCCATATCCAGATATATTGAAGGAATACCTAGACTGCATCAAGCTCATTTTTGGGGAATGCAAAGCTTCTCAAATGTCTCTAAATATTGGTAAATTGTCAACTGAGACTCGGAGAGATGAACTTGAAAATGTTTTTTGAAGGTTTGGCCGCTGCAATGTACAGTTTAAGAAAGGTGGGTATGGGTTTGTATTATTTAACTACAGTTTGGATGCAAAGAAAGCTTTGAGAGCACCATAGGGAAAGAATATTTGTGGTGAACCATTGACTCTTATATGGCCTAGTAAACAGCCTCGACCAGTTCGAAGATTTGGAACAAGCGCAGGAGGAGATAATGCGAGTGGAGAAAGGGATCCAAGTGGTTGGCGAGAGAAAAAACTGGGTGTTGGACAACGGGAGCTAATTTATGGTGCTGTAATGCAAGATGTTGTTGATCCAGGTATTCTATTTACAATATTAATATGCAAGCATTAGGTTGTCAGTCACGTTAGTGCTCAAAAAGTTGTTCTTCATCTTGATGACATGCTATTACTTGCCAACTTTGTTATGTCATCAAAATCATTTAGAAGTTTCGAATATTTTTCATCAAATTGCCGTGTTGAATTTTCTTTTGGGGGTGACCACTTATGGGGCAAGTTTAGCGTTTTTGTTTTAAACACCAATGGTTCAATTTATATTTCTTGCCCAATTATTCCATTTGGAAGTTTCTAAAAGTGGGTCTTTGGTGGGATAACAAATGTTGTGAACCTGTTATGCTCTTCCTGGTATCATTGCAGCCTACCCAATCACTATCTGAGAAAGCTTTCAACTGAAGTTCTGATGATGAAGGAAAGAATAAACCTTGTCCAGGAGTGGCCTTTAAGTATCTGAGGACCCTCACTGCTGCTTTGTGGTGGTTGACTGTCGGTTTTGCCAGAAATTGGCTCAAGACTTGGACAGAATAGGCAAGATCTGGTCTGGTAATTGTTAAGTATAACAATCTGCCAACTAGTTTTCTATATACTGATGGATCTTCATATGGTTCTGAATCATCAATAGTTAGTTTGAGATTTGATTCCATAGGAAATGCTGCAGGTTTTGAACCAATGTGGCCAGTATCTTGTAATATGTCCAATGCATACTTTCGTTGACAAAGAGAGATCCTAGTTTGAGATCTTGCTACCTCTAGTCCAAGAAAGTATTTTAATGGCCCCAAGTCTTTAATTGTAAATTGATCATCCAGAAATCTCTTTAACAGTTCAATATCTTGTAAACTATTACTGGCTAATAGTACATCATCAACATATACTATCAATGCCATAAAAGATGTTGCTGACTTTTTAATGAATAATGAACAATCAGAGTTACCTTGAGAGAAACCATAGCTGATAAGAGAGGTAGACAGTTTTTCAAACCATTGTCTAGAGGCTTGCTTAAGACCATATAGACTTTTTAAAAGTTTGCAAACTTTGTTGTTCTGATTTGGCAGTCCAGGAGGTAAATCCATGTAAACCTCTTCATGTAGTTCACCATGTAAAAATGCATTGTTCACATCTAATTGATGAATATGCCAATTCTTAATTGCACAACAGCAAGTAGAAGTCTAATAGAGGTAATCTTAGCAATAGGTGAGAAGGTGTCAAAGAAATCTAAACCTTCTTGTTGATTGTAACCTTTTGCTACTCTTTTGCTACTAATCTTGCTTTGTGTCTCTCTATTGTTCCATCAGCTTTGTATTTGATTCTAAACACCCATTTGCAACCAATGGTCTGTTTATGTTTAGGTAAAGTAACAAGCTCCCATGTTTTGTTTAACTCTAAAGCATCAAGTTCATTTTTCATAGCTTTTTGCCATTCTGGAAATTGAGCAGCCTGTTTGTATGTTTTGGGTTCTAATGAAGTTGTGATAGAAGCAAGAAAGGCCTTATGAGATAATGAGAGTCTATTTGCAGAAAGGAAAGGGGAAATGGAATAGAAATTACCTTTGCTAGAACCATCAGTAGAAGAAGTTGAAGGAGTTGCATTTGAAGAAACTTGACTACAATAATAATTCTGCAGAAAATGAGGTGCTTGTTCATGTCGAGTGGATTTTCTGAGTTGTTGAGGATTATTGGAAATCTGATTATTCTTAGAGATCGAAGGATTTTGATGGTCATTATCAATATATGAGGTTGATGACATAGGTGGATTAGTAACTGTAACTGGATTGCTATGGAAAGTATCACAGCTGTATGAATTTTTTGATGGAGGAAATAGAAAAGAATGACTTTGAGGATTAGTTGGTACAACTGTAAAAGGAAGAATGTTTTCATGAAATATAACATTTCTGGAAATGAAGATTTTCTTAGTATGGAGATTCATTACTTTGTAGCCTTTCATATCAGAGGGATACCCGAGAAATATGCATTTGACAGCTCTAGGATCAAATTTGTGTCTGTGATGTTGAAGTGTTGAAGCAAAGCAAAGGCAACCAAATACTTTTAGATGAGCAAGCTTTGGTATTTTATTGAAAATCATTTCATAGGGAGTTTTATTTTTAAGAAGAGGAGTAGGAATCCTATTGATAATATGAGCTGCTGTGAGAACACAGTCACTCCAAAAAGATAATGGAATGTTTGCTTGAAACATTAAAGCCCTAGCTGTACTTAGCAAATGTTGATGTTTTCTTTCAACTGT
This sequence comes from Juglans mandshurica, assembly GCA_022457165.1. Classification (NCBI taxonomy): domain Eukaryota; kingdom Viridiplantae; phylum Streptophyta; class Magnoliopsida; order Fagales; family Juglandaceae; genus Juglans; species Juglans mandshurica. Next base: position 5,635,238 of record CM039627.1, read on the forward strand.
CATTTTGTTGTGGGGTTTCTACACAACTTCTTTGGTGTAAAATTCCATTTTTATGATAGAAATCTGTGAGAGTAAATTCAGGTCCATTATCTAATCTTATGACTTTGACAGCAATGTCAAACTGTGTTTTAATCATTTTACAGAAAGTTTTAAGTAGGAATGGAGCTTCAGATTTTGTTTTAAGCATATAAACCCAAGTACAACGTGTAAAGTCATCAACAATTATTAAAAAAAATCTATAACCTAAATAAGAAATAGTTCAAAATGGACCCCATATGTCACAATGAACCAAATCAAACATTTTATTAGACTTGCTATGTGATACAGGAAATGTTAGTTTTCTTTGCTTTGCTAAGGGACAAATATCAAATACATTTTGACAATCCATAGAGATAGAAGAATCAAGGTGTTTAAGAGAAGAGAGTCTAGAAAGGGGCACATGTCCTAATCTGTAATGCCATAAGTCCAATGACTTTTGAGAGGTAGCAGAAAAATGAGTGAAGCTAGTCTTAGAGTTTGCACAAGCAGGATTGAAGTAGTATAAGCCTTGTTTCTCAAATGCAATCCCAATCGTCTTCTTCATTGATTGGTCCTGTAAAAGGCAATGAGTACGAAAGAAATACAAGGAAATATTAGAATCTTTGGTTAGCTTAGAAACAGATAGAAGATTAAAGGCAAAGGATGGTACACATAAGACATTTTGCAAGAAAAGATTATTAGAAATGCAAATTGTTCCTATATGTGTAGCTGGTATAATCTGTCCATTGGGCAGATTTATAGATGCATTTATTTGTTTAGGAGGAAAACAATAGAACAGGGGTGAACAGATCATATGATCTGTTGCACCAGTATCCAATATCCAAGAACATTTGGATTTTGAAGTGGAAGAAACTGAGTTGCAAGAAGAATTACCAGAAAATTGAGATGAAGTGGCAAGATTGCAAGCTAATGTATTCTGGGTGTTTGAGGGATTTTGAGATGATTGTAATGACTGAGAGGAATTGGCAATAGCTAGTAGTTTATTAAAATCTTCAGAAGTCAAAGAAACCATGTGAGACTCATTACTGTTTTTATTACAAACTTCATCAATTGCAATTGCAGCATGGGCAGCAGAATGTGTTCTTTTTCCTTTAGGTCCAGTCCATCCAGGAGGGTATCCATGAAGCTGGAAGCACTTGTCCACCGTATGTCCATTGTATCCACAATGCGTACAATGAAGAGTAGATTTCTTGGATTTTTCCTTTGAAAATCTGTATTGATTTGCTGCAGGATTCGACTGTTTAACCATCAATGCATGAGTTTTAGTATGAACTGAGTTGGTCAATTGTCTTTGGCTTTCTTCTTGGAGTAATAAACAAAAGACCTTGGCCATAGGTGGTAATGGAATTGAAAGAAGCAACTGACTTCTTATGGATGCAAAAGAATCATTTAAACCAACCAGAAACTTTAGAACATAATCTGCTTGTTGCCTTTGTAGCATAAAGGAGAAAAGATCACATGTACATCTTGACATTTTTCCACAAGTACATGTTGGTAAGGGACGAAAACTGACATATTCATCCCATAAAGTCTTGAAGGCACTGAAATACTCAGTGATAGAGGAAGAACCCTAGTTGATGCAACTCAAAGATTTTTCAAGGTGAAAAACCCTTGGTCCATCACTTCTTAAGTACCGAGTCTTTAATTCATTCCAAAGATCAAGAGATGAATTTACATAAAGCAAACTGTTTCGAATATCTTTGGAAATGGAGTTTATAAGCCAAGAAAGTACCAAGTTATTAGCCCTCAACCAAGCTGTGTGAAGAATAGATTCAGAAATGTTTGGAGGTCGAATTGAACCATCAATGAATGCCACTTTATTCTTGACAGATAGAGCAATGGTGATCGAGCGGCTCCAAGCAACATAGTTATCTCCAGTAAAGATTTCTGAGACGAGAAGTGCACCAGGATTATCACTTGGATGCAGATAGTATGGACTTGATGAGATATCTGATGGATTTGTGATGACAGAATCGGTAGAACTTTCAGTAGGCATTTCAAGAAAGAAAGAAAGAATAAGAATCACAGATTTCAAGATTTCAAGAAAAGAGAAGAAAAATCACTACAAAATCTTGAAGAAGTTGTAATGCAGAGAAGAAAAAAATATAGAAAATGATCAAATGATGAAAGGGAATGAATCGAATTCCAAAAGAGAAGAAAATGTGCGGAATTTCTAATCTGATACCATGACAAGAACTCGATCAAATATAGAGAGAGTTTGAGAGCTTATGGAAAAGGAAGGAATACTGAATTGTATTGAGGAATTAATGAATAGAAGCTTGAAGCTAAGTCTGCTATTACATCATACTTATACTGAAAATGTAAAATAACAGAATTAACTAATTACATTGTATTGACTATTTTAGCCTTAGCCTTTTCTACTTTGGACTTTAATTCCATATTATCTATATGTGATGCAATACTCCAACATGTTGTTAAGGCATGGAACACCCAAACTTCCACTAACCCGAGTCTTAGTAGGCTTGTAGGGCAAGTTTATGCAATTGCAGTGGGAATTATACCTCTATCTTTGGTAATTTACGAAGCAAGTTTAGTGAGTCCATAAATTGGTCCTGAATTCCAAGTTTACAGGATTTATACCTCCATTTTGGCTCATGGTTCACTGCTTCATGTTCTGTTGGTTCCCTTGGGTTCTGAATTGGAGAGAATCCTAGGATCTGTCTGCTTGTCGTACATGATCATTCTATTGTACCCATCAATCTTGATGATCATGTTCCAACTTCTGATGACAAATGTTTCATTATTGGGACACATGTGGGATTTTGTCTGGATTTACATACACTTATGGCTTATTCAACTTCTTAATGCTTGGAACACCTTTTTATTCTGCGGTGGGCGAGAATTCAACAAGTGAAATCCCAACATATTCAAGCCAAAATTCGGCTTCTAGTGGCTTATTTTTTGGGACTATTTGGAGAAATTTGTTGTTATGGATACCGCAAAGGGAATCATCGGCTCAGTCTACTGAACGAAGTCAAATAGTTTCTACTGAAAATTCATATTCAAACCTACATGTTAGACTTTTAGATTTCACAAAAAAATTAAAAACTCAGTGTGTTGGAACTGTGGAATATGGGAAGATGATTAAGGATGGTGAAAGGAACATCCTTGTTTGACCCTGGAGGTGGAAATTTTGATGTTAGTGTAACGCCCCGTACCTGAGGGTCCGGAGAGTTAACTTATGTCACTAACAAACCTGTCTCTCCAAGCACTTAAAACTTAGCACACAATTCATATTTTTTCCAAATAACCATAATAAAACTCCATAAGTTATCATTACAAAACATAAACCAAAAAGGGGTCCACAATCTCCCAATAACCTCAAAAATATAACAATACATCTTTAGGTCTCAATAGGTCCAAACAACGTAAAGTACTTCAAATACTCAAGTTAAATCCATCTACTAACAATGGTACTCTAAAGTACCCAATCCTTCCATCCATATCTATCCAGCTTCAATTCTATTCCTGACCCCCAGCTGGGAAATCAATATCATCTGAAAATATATGAAGATAAGGGGGTGAGTTATCAACAACTCAGTAAGCAGAGAACATATACTAGCATGTAAACATGAGCCTTTTCAGAAAGTTCAATATGCAGAAACAAAACATTTTATTTTTATATGCAGATCTCAGAAAACGTGTTATCAGAAAATCAGAGCGACTTTTCAAACATTTCATACTCAAGTCAACAATTCATATTTGAGGATCCATTTCATATTCAAAAACGCTTTGGCATAACATAACTGAACATCTCCATCTTATCATGTCATATCATATACCATGTTTAACCCCCGTGGTAGGGTTGTGCTATCCCCAGTGGCCAAACCAGGTAGTATCATGTGGTGAACTTCCCCTTTTTCAATCTCGGAGCCCCGAGTGTGCACACAGGAAAGAACACGTAAAAAGACCACTTTGTTTCCAAAGTGGGTGCACTCATATCATATCATGGTGGTACCAACCATATCACGTGAACAGTATCATCATATCAGAACCATATTCAGAACAGATAAGTATGTCAAAGTTTTATCATATCCATATCATATCAGAACACGTGCGAAACATATTCATATCATTTCTATTTGATCAAAAAAACAGATCCATATCATTTCATATCACATGCATAAAAATTTCAATGATATCATATTCGCTCTTTTGTATATTTCAGAAACATGTCAAATATTGCTCATGTCTACACATTTCATGTCAAACATTTCTTTTCTCTTTCATACGTATCTCATGAGAGAATGCAAAACATATACTGAGGTTGTTTTTCACTTTTTCTTTTTTTGAAACAACATGCACATTTTTACAAACCAACCTCAGTCATTTCTTTTTATGCAAATCCAGCATAGGAACCCCGCTTACCTGGACGACTTAACTTTTCCAAAAATTTTCTCAAAAATGTCGAGTCGACTATAAATCGTCACCTATAAAAATAATTACGTAATTTCTGTAAGTTTCCAATAGATCACATATGTCGATATTTAAGCCTAATCTTCTTAAATAACCCATTTAAAATATCCGATAATTTTAAAACAAGAGAATAAATTTTTGAATAAATAATAAATCCTTCAATAAAAATATACTAAAATACGGGGTGTTACAGTTAGTATCCTGACAATTGAAAATGGTGTTTTCCAGGCTTTTGTCCCTAATGGCGACACTTATCTTAGAGGTGAGGATTGAGATCATAGAAAGACCATGGGCCTTCTCAAGGAGACTATGGAAGAGGCCAATTGGAGAAGAACCGAATTGATGAAATTATGATTGTTGGCAGAAGCTCTAGGATTCCAAGGGTTCAACAGCTTCTTAAGTCCACTTTGGAAACATACCAGCACCTTGTGGGCACAAGGTGTTTTGAAGGGGAAGGGTTCGTCACAGTCCAAGAACAAGGACAAGGCCTCAGCCACTAAGTTGGAAGTCTGTATGCTTGTTGGGCCATGGGCCATCTTATGCTTAGATAGTTATTTTCATTACTCGCTGGACTCTTGTTGTTTTAATTGGAATTTAGTGGTAGTGGGTTAATGGGCTTGGGCCCTTAGCGTAGTTCTCATTTCAATGGTTATTTTAATATGCTTTTAGTCTAGGCCCATACGTGAGTCAGCCTTGTTGAAGTCTGCAGACTATATGTAAGAAGCTAGTGGCTCTACAAAAATTAATCTGGAATGATACATAAACTTCTTTATTTTTCTCTCATTTTCTCTCACTTTCCCTCTCATTTTTTAGGAAGAGCTTTCCTCGAAGAGAGCAAATCAGTATTATCTTATTTTAATCCGTGAGGTGTGTTACATGGCGACATAGGAGTCTTGCGGTGGGGCGCGTGGCGGACTTGGGATCTGGAAATCAATAGTTCGGTGTTTCTCTTTATTATGAATGGAAAACACAATAAGAACCGAAAAAAAGACTGAAAAACATAATAAAAATTGAAAAACAGTAGATGGGAATAAGGGAGGGAGGAGGCAAAGATCCACCCCACTAAGCGGGGAAGATGGGATTTTTTATTTTTAGTTGGGCGGAGAAATCGTCTGGAGAGAGCCCTTCCTAAGCTATTGTTTGTTGCTCATGTCAGCATTTTTAATCATTGAACTAATCTAACTCCAATAAAGGAACTAATTTAAAAATTTTTAAACCACAAATCAATCTCTTAAAAATAAATAAATAATTAAAACTTCATACACCAATCTTCTCTTTCCAAAACTCCCAACAAATTCTCTCCCAAAAAGAAAAAAAAAAAAAACCCAACCAAGTAGAAAGTAGAGAGACGGTTCTCAAACCTAACTGTTCGATCAATGGCAATGGCAATGGAGAGACAGAGAGAGAGAGAGGGGAACATGGGCCCAGTAAAGGTTATTATAATTTATTAATTATTTAAAAAGAAAAACAAAGGAAAGGAAAGCGCGTCCGAGTTCAGAGAAGAGAGGGTCCATCACCACCGCTCGCTACAAAAACACGCGGGAACTCTCCCTCTCCACGCACTCACGCACACGCGCCACGTCGTTGCAACTTCTCCCGCCTATCAAACCTTTGGGACCAATGCAGGAAGAAAAACACGACGACGAAAAACAAAACAGAACAGAACACAGCCAGTGAGGGGTGGCTCTGCCTGGTCGGGGGATACAGAGAGAGAGAGAGAGAGAGAGAGAGAGAAGGAAACCCACAGAACAAAAAAACAAAAAAAACAAAAAAAGACAGAGGAAGAACAGAGAGAGATCCAAAGATGGTCGAAGAGAGAATCCTCTGAGATTTTCCTCTGAAATAAAGGGCCGTAATTGAAAAAATTAAAAAGAAAGAAAGATTAATATTATTTAATTTTTGATATTTTTAATCCATACTTTCTTTTTGCTGCCTTTTGAAGTCTCGGTCTTCCCTACCTATCACCACTCCTGGCCTTCATTCATTCGTTTCAATTGCATTTTCCATCGATTCTACACCATTTCCTTGTCCGACCCAGAAAGCTTACATTTGTACAGTCAACAGCGGTAGCAGAAAAAAAAAAAAAAAAGCTAATCCCCTTAACACCCTTTTTTTTGCCTTTGCCTTTCTTCTTGGTAAATCCTCTCGTGCCCTCTCTTTTGCTTTTCGACGTTGCTTGTTAATGAGGGTGTTCCTTGTTGCATTCTTTACTGACCCATTTCTATCATTGTTGGTGTAAAGTTCGTGAAACGGAAGCTCCATTTTTATCGGATAAGCGGTTGAGCCGGGCTATGCGCTTGTCGACAAGAAGGCTGTTGTGAAGTCCATTAAAAAACTTACACAGATGAGGGACCCTAATATGGTCGCCGGACGCGAATGCCTTCTCCCATTTGCGTCCGTTTGTAATACAGTTTTCGCATAGTTTGTATATATTTAGATACATATATATCCGTAATGATTTTTTTGTGAATCGTCGAGTTGTTTATTGTTTTTGTTATTTAATTTTGGAGCATATTGTAGAGGGTGAGTTGTGTTAAAAAAAAAAAAAAAAAACCTGGCGATTTCGTTTAGTGTGCTGTTTAGCGTCGTGGCTGACCTCCATCATTGCTGCTTTTGGTTAATCAAGCGATGGGGGGTAGATGGCACCCCTATGGACTTGGGTTCTTGTGTTTCGTCGCAGTGATGGTTGTTTCGGGTATTAGGGGGTGTTGGTCGCTCAACGGTGAAGGTAATTGTCGTTTGAGCATTTGTGATTGTTCCTTTTTATGCAATTGTGTTGAAAGATAATGTCAGTTGTTGTCTCTAATGTCTGTTGCTATTTGGAGAGGGGGTGCAGGATTGGCTTTGGTTGAATTCCGGTCGAGAATCCATAGGGATCCTTACTTTGTTCTTGCAAATTGGGATCCTAATGACTCCGATCCTTGCATGTGGTCGGGAGTCCATTGCATGGATGGTGAAGTGCAAATGCTGTAAGTCCCCGTTGCATGATTTTCCATTGCAAAAGGCATTTTTTTTAAGGACTATATGATTATTGCTTTTTCCTTTAAAAGGCTAATTTAATTTTCTTTTCCTAATTGTAGAGGTTTTTGGTTCAGAAGATTGTGGCGCTATGGCACAATTTAAATATCCAATTTCTTTACGTTAAATTATTCCTGTAGGGATCTGAGTCAGCTTTCTTTGGAGGGGACACTGGCACCTGAGCTTGGGAAACTCAGTAACTTACGATCCCTGTAAGGACTCAGAGTGTTGCGCAGCTAGAATTTTAGTTTTCTATCTGACTGCAGTTTCGATTTGTATACTCAATTATCGTCTGTAGAAGTCGCATGCCATTTTTGGTTGTCTAATGTGCAGGACAATTATATGCTATTTTGATCAATTAAATGTTGACAAAGCTTGCTTCCCATTACAATGAGATAGTTTTCTCTAGTGTGTATCCTTGTACCGGTTATTTGATGTTTCATTTTAAACCTGAATTTTACAATTATAAATAGAACATATACCTGAAATTTGTACACTATTTCATGCATTTTCAAGCTTGCCCTTTTTGACAGGAGAAAGAACATACCTTTGTCGAGGATATCTTTTTGGTCTTATTCTGAATCATGTCTATGAAAAAAAATTAAGTTCATGTAGTAGAATCTAATTACATTGTGTTAGGCACTTATTAACATTTTGGACTTTAATAGTTTGGGGTACAAAACTTTATGATGGGCAAATGAACCATTCCAGTATTTATGGGTTCCCCCAATGCAAATACTAAATCTAGGGTCTGGTTATGTGGCTTGATATTTGTCAGTTTTGCTCTACCTTTCGAATCTTATGGAAAGTTCTGGTTCTTGCTTCCCCTGTTTCTATTGACAGCATACTCTTCAAGAATCATTTCTCTGGTGCCATTCCTAAAGAGATTGGAGAGCTTACAAAGCTGGAGCAGTTGGACTTGAGGGAAAATAACTTGAGTGGAGCTATTCCAGCAGAAATAGGCAGGATATTGTTACTAAGACGCCTGTATGTTTAACTGTTACATATTTTATCTGCATATATTGCTTTTAACTTGGAAGTTTCTGGACTGAACTCATTTTACCTCCTAGGTTACTTCGTGACAATGAATTTGAAGGTGGCATTCCTTTGGAGATCAGGAGGCTTAACTTGCTTTCTAAGTTGGAATATGATGATAACCTGACAGCTGTGGCCGTCGGAATTGGCTGTATGAATAGAAAGTTTGGACAGTAAGAATTACGTATTGCATTGAACTTTATTCTCTTTGAGTGCTTTGCTTCACCCCCATCCTCCTCCCTCCGCTCTTTTTCCCTCCTCATTCCATCTGACTCACCAACACACACACTGCACATCACATGGTGATCGGTACTCTTCGGTTTACCTGCAAGATATCTTGATGTCTCTTTGAGTGCTTTGCTTCACCCCCATCCTCCTCCCTCCTCTCTTTTCCCTCATTCCATCTGGCTCTCCAGGACATACACTGCACATCACATTGTGATCAGGACTCTTCAGTTTACCTGCAAGATATGGATGAAAACCCTGCTTACTAGGGATATTTTTAACTAAAATAGAAGCTCATTTAAATGTACCCAACAAAAGAGGAACTTTTTGCTTAGTAAAATGGAAAAACGTTTTTAGTTAAAGAATTTGTTTGTAAAACTCTTTAAGTGGCTGGTTTTGCTTCACTCAGATCTATCATTGCAAAAGAACTAAATGGAAATGAGGCACATTGATGCTCTTTTATTCTTTTTTAATTAAGCTTTTCATTGCAATTACAAAAGGTCAGAAACCTGATGACCATAAGGGATCATTCTACTAATCTGTTTATGAGCTAATTGACTGTCCTTGATATAATATAATTATTAAATAAAGTTTTTGGGTTATGTTCATACTAGTCTCGAGGAACTCTGGTTCTTGTATCACATTTGAGTTTCTCATCGATCTGCACAGATATTATTGTGGGCACTGGGAAATAAGTGCAGTGTGAGATTGTACTGCTGGAACTATTTGTAAGATGCAAGATAATCTGAAGCATGTATAACTTATTCACACACTTCGTAAATGTTGCATTTAAAGTTGTAATTAATTGATGCGTGACAATTAGTCTTAAATTATGCACCTGCATTTGGGAGATTGACTGGAAATGCCTTGCTCAAAGTTTGTTCTGGTTAATAATGCAGAAACGTCTACAGTTTTTACCTTCTACATTTCTGATTCTTCTTTACTTAGCTTTTGCAGCATCGGGCAGATAATTTCAAAACAGACCAATAGGGCAGATTCCATTATAATCCCAGCTAAAGGAGCTTTTAGGCGTTTTCTCCATGTCCTCCCTCTATCACTGTATGGAATTAACACTTTTTATTTACCATCCTAATATTACCTTTGGCTGGCTTTCATCACTATTTATTCATCAAAACTATTTCTTTTTTTTTCTTCTTCTTTTTTTACCTCAAGGTTCAGGTTTGGAAAGGACAGGCGGTATGGGAATGGAGACAGTTGCTGCAGCAATCTACCTAGTGAGTGGAAACAGATCATCAATCTTGGTGCAGTGAATATGAAAATTTGTGCTATTGAAACTCAATAATGAATTTTTTCCTTGCAATAAGCAGGTTCTTCATCTGAGTCACACGCGGTCCATTTTGCTCAGAAGCTTGTCAGTGTCACACGTCGTAGGCTACTTGAGCAATCCAGTAACCTCGCAGCTGCACCTGCTAGTGACTGGTCCCCCTCTGGACAAATCTTTGCTCTTCCAATTACCAAGAGTAGTGGAGCTTTTCCAGCTGTACCAAATGGAAAGAAGAAACAACATTCCCCACCTGCACCACAAGCTTCGACTGCTGATCCTTCCGTCCATAATAATTCAAAATCTGATGACCAGTCTATCCAAACCCCTACTGGTTTTGCCAATCAACAGCCTTCTAGCAGTGGCACCTCTGGAAATATGTGGAAGTATTTCATTATCATTGCAGGTGTGGCTATCCTGCTCATTGTTGTTGCAGCTGTTTTCTGCATGTTCCGAAGCCAAGCAGTGGCAACCATAGGTCCTTGGAAGACTGGATTGAGTGGACAGTTGCAGAAAGCATTCATTACAGGTAATTTTGGTGATAAGAGAAATAAAAATAACGTTTTCTGTTGCAGCAGAAAAAAAAATGAAAAATATCTGCAATCTCATTTGGCTGGTAGAGCTACAATTGGACCCATATCATATTGTTTATTATCTTGAGTGTTAACAAAGTGTTATTGAATGAAGTAAATTGGATTCTGGTTTGTGACTAGGACAAATTTGATGGGTTGCACTGGTGTAGAACTAACTCCAAGGCCCTTGTCCTTGCAATTTCATTTGAGTATGATTAGTTTGGCCACTGATATTGAATATCTCTGTATATATTACAAAAGTTGAATTTTTAAATACATTATCTCATTCATTATCGAGTAAATGGAAGCGTTGCAAATACAATTTATTGTATTGGCAAATGCTTTGGAGCATGGAACTATTTTTCTTCTTATACTATGCAATATGGGGTCCACTGAATTCCACTGGTGTCCAAATATACCCTTAATATAGAGCCGATGTCTTCAAACAGGAAGCATGTGCCGCTCTTCTGTTCTTTCTAGATAATATGGTGAGATTGATCAAGTGCGTGTATCATATGCAGGGGTTCCCAAGTTGAATCGTTCAGAGCTGGAAACAGCCTGTGAAGATTTCAGCAATATCATTGACACTCTTGATGGTTGCACCGTATACAAGGGAACACTGTCCAGTGGAGTTGAGATTGCAGTTGCGTCAACATTATTTAAATCTTCCAAAGACTGGTCAAATAGATCAGAGATGGCATATCGGAAGAAGGTCTCTTGTTTCAATGATCACTGAACAAATTTAAGAACCGCGTCCAGCACATTTTCACTTGAATCTCATTCTCTGCTTTCATTTTTTAGTTTAGTAACTTATCTTTTTCTTGACCTGCTGTAGATTGACATACTGTCACGGGTGAATCATAAAAACTTTGTCAATCTTATTGGATACTGTGAGGAGGATGAACCGTTTGCTAGGATGATGGTGTTCGAGTATGCTCCAAATGGAACCCTCTTTGAGCATCTTCATGGTAACACCAACTTTTGTATGCTGTATTTTCACGTTTTAAAACAAAATGAAATATTGGAGATTTGAAAATTAATAGGCTCTTCTTCTGTTTTCAGTTAAAGAAATTGAACATCTTGACTGGAGTGCAAGGATGAGGATTATTATGGGAACAGCGTATTGTCTTCAATATATGCACCATGATCTAAATCCACCCGTAGCACATTCTAACCTGAATTCAACTGCTATCTATTTAACAGATGATTATGCTGCTAAGGTGAACTTTCTTTCTAACACCTTGACTGCCTTCATTACAATTTCACCATTGTCTAATTACTCTCTTGTGATTTTGCAGATTGCAGAAATCTGTTTCTTGTCAAAGGCTGCATCCAAGTTAAAGACCATCAGTGAAGAAGAAGAAAAAGAGGATTCAAAATTGCCACCGCTTGCTGATCCAGAAACAAATATCTGCAGTTTTGGAATATTGTTGCTCGAAATAATATCTGGAAAGCTTCCTTTCTCGGAAGAACAAGGACACCTTGTTAACTGGGTAAGTTGCAAATCTAGTCTCATGACCCAAGTGTTTTGCTTTGGGGCTAAGTTGGTAATGTACGGTTGAATTTCGTAAGATAAAAAATCAATTATCAATGTGCCAGGCTTCTGAATATTTAAATGACAAACGGAGAATCAGCTACATGATTGACCCAACCCTCAAATCCTTCAAAAATGATGAGCTCGATGTTATCTGTGAAGTTATCCAAGAATGCATACAACCAGATCCAAGGCAGAGACCAACAATGAAGTGCATCAATGCCAAATTGAGGGAAGTGATTGCTATTTCACCTGATCAAGCAACACCAAGACTTTCTCCCCTCTGGTGGGCTGAACTCGAGATCTTATCCACGGAGGCAACTTAAGTCCTCTCCCACATGACTCTTTGTGCTGTAAGTCAAGTCTCTCTCTCTCTCTCTCTTTGCATCTGAGTGCTGAAGAGTAGCCTTTAATCAGTTCCACCACCACATAACTGAATCTTATCAATATATATTTGGTACTCAAATCCCTGTCTCTATTTTTATACGTATATATGTTCTTATTATCCGTTCTATTCAGATTCTTCCTTCTTCTCCCTCGATTCTGAGCAATAGTTGTGTGCTCAAGTGTGGTGTTGTTGTCCTACCTAAATACATACCAGATATTTGTATATTTATGATCAAAGTTTGAGATGTAAGATATTAGCATACCAGTCAGTCCAGCAAACGTGTGCAATTGTGAACCTTCTAATATACACGTCTTTTTCATTTTGTTTATGTAGGTTGTTGAGAACTCAGAAAAATCTTAATCCAACTTTGTAATGATCAATGCTTCTTTCCCGATTCAGGGTGTAACTATCACCATTATTACCCGAAAACTGATTGCATTAACTCTCAAAACCTGGAGATTTTGGACGATGGACTGAATCAACCAAAGCACCTTTTGTCCTAAAATCTAATCTGCTTGAGAATGTGCAATTCTGATCATTTAAATTGGAGAGAGAGAGGTGCGTGTAGACCTCACCTCACAGTATTCAATATGTATAAGTAGTATTAACATATTATAAGGTCCCATGTTGCGTCAATCCATATATATCTAGAGAGTGTTTGTGACCAGAAAACTATATTATAGGGATCTTTATCCTTGTATTTAACACTACGGATTGAGTGAAATATAATATATATCTAGATATATATATATATATATATATATATATATATATATATATACTTTAGTCATGAAGGGATTATACAAAATTAAATTTATAAATTGACGTGGTTTGATGTTGTACGTCATATTATAAAGTTATTTTTATTGTAAAGTAAATCTAACGGATCATATAAAGACACATGTTCAGTTTGTAAATTTATTTTTATGTAATTCTATACGTACCACTATTGTATCCATTGCCTGCCAACACACCGACACAAATGTAAAGCATAGTTTTCTCATGAACCCCAAGAGTCATTTAAAGAGATGACACGCGGCAGTAAAGATGAGGGCCTGCAAGGTTGCAGGCAGTCAGTCACTCACTCACTTTGCTATTCGCTAGCGCAACCTAGCAAATCCAATACATATGATAAAAGCTCTCGTCAACCGAAATGAGCAAAATATCCCATTTATTTTATTCAACATATGTACCAATGATGTAAAAATTATAAAAGAGAAAAAAAAATGAGAAAGTGTAATTAATAAAAGAGTAGTGTTGGCCAGTTTTTAAAGTGATCTCATAAGATAAATTTAAATTACTCAATAATTTAAATTAGAAGTTTTTTTTTTAATTATAAAATAGATTTAATGTTGATTTCTCGGATCAATTAAGATATTATAAGTATTTCTCTTCACAAAATTCTTTACCTAACAGAGAACAAAATTCAATGGCCATGATCACTTGCACTGAACGTCGGCAATCGACACAACCATTTTCATCCCTCAGATTTATACCTAATTTTAGATAACCTTATCTTGGATGAAGAGAACTGGATGGTGAATCCGAGACTGCCTCCACAATCTTATAATTTTGTAATGTCGTCTTCGAAAGAGATCGATCATTCTTAGACAGTCACATATAATGGGCTAAAGAATTATATATTAATATTTTCACATATAATCTTATTAAATTATTACAAGTTCTATTTAATTGACATGTCACCAATTAATTTAAAGTTAACTAAATCAAATCAATAAATTATTACATTAGTGAAATATTACCAATTGTGATGGTTATAATTTGTAATAAATTTAGTCTTTTTTAATGATACTACCATATATATATACATATACATATATATATATATATATATATTCGAATAATGCTTCTTTGCCCTGGGGGTAGGCAGCGAGGCCCCGCACCCTGCACCCTGCCCCCGTATGGCGGGGCTAGCAATCCCGCTCCGCCCATGCGGGGACGGGCCCCCCACTCCGCATCTAGGGCTCCTAGCGGGGGCAGGTGGCCCAATCCCGCCCCGCATTTCCCCCACCCCTCTCCCGCTTACATTTATATATATATATATATAATTATATATTATATACATATAAACATAAATATATATTTATATTTTACAATTTATGTATATATAAATATATATTATAATTTGTTAGATTTGTTCACAAAATATGTACTGAAAAATTTAAAAACTACATAGTTTAAAAACTAATACATTACAATTTACACAAAATATGTACTAGCAAATTTAAAAATTACATAATTTTTAAATTATAGTCATATTTACAAAATTTAAATTTATAATTTGGATCTAAAAATGTATTTTTAATTACTTTTGGATTTAGAAATAATTTTTAAATCAAGTAAAATGTAGTGTTTTTTTTTAAGTAGACAGAGGCAGGGCGGATTGGGAATTCGCCCCGCACCCCACTCCCGCGACGGGGGTGAAAACCCCACCCCCCGCCCCGTAGGGGGCGGGTAGCACCCTTACTTTGCCTGCTCACTCATTTTGCTTCCTCATTTTGACCGCTCATGTATTTAATTTTTTTTTACTTATTGATTAAGGAAGTGACTATTAATGTATTGATATATATATTTTTAAAATGTTTAAAGATGCTAAAAAAAATATGAAAAGAAAAAATAAAAAAATAAAAAGCAAGAGTTTTGCCTAGACCTAGCAGTGGGCGGCAACCTAGCATCACCTATATATATAAAAGACTAGCTTACCTAGTTGTCCCTAGTTGTGTATGACATTTAGAATAATAATAATAATAAATTATATTCTCAGCTTACCTAACATAATTTATGATAAATTTTAAATTTTATAAGTGACGTAAATAAAATATATATATATATATATATATATATTTATATATATATACCCTACACTGATTTGATTTGTGAATAGAATATCTTATTAAAAAGAAAATAATTTATTAGTTAACATTAATGGTAATAGATAACCTACCTCGTATAATACTGTGCCCATTAATTAATGAAAAAATATATGCATCAGCCCCACTCCGGGCACACTCAACGTACTGAGTGTAAAAAAAAAAAAAAAAGTGAAGTGAAGTGTGTGCTGGTGTGGGGCAGATGTATAGCACTTCTCTTAATTAATTACAAAAAATCTTCACAACCTCCTAACACTCCACACTCTACATTATTTTTAATTTTTATTATTTTTTTCTTTTATTAAATATTTATTATATAAATAATGAATAAATAATTTAAAAAGAATAAACTCAAAAAAAATTTTAAAAAAATATTAAAAATTTAAAAAATTTTAAAAAGTGTGGAGTGTAATGGAAGTTGTGTAGCAAATCTCAATTAATTAATACATGCATAGCTACGACGTACTCTGTTGCCGTGGAAATAAATTAAATAATCCAAACCTCGATCTTCACAAAAAGGAAGAGATATTTTAAGCAATGCTAGAGAGAAGTCACTATAGTAGTGTACACTTTGCATTCACTGCATAGTTACTTCTAGTTGATTATTCCTAATACTTACTTAGAAAGATATGTGGTCTAGATGATATCACATCATGTTTACAAAATAAATACTCCTAATAGTAAATTCTATCTATATTTATTCATAATATAATTCGTTTTGCCCATCATCGATTCGTAAATTTGTATGCTTATATAGTGATGAAGTAATTATATATGAAAGCTACAAAAACCCCCCAATTTCCTAAACCAATTTGGGTGGTTCTACTATATTCCATCCGCCTGATCATTCTGGTTTCTTTTCTTCCCACGTTGCCTGAGTCGAATCTGAAGCGTAAGAATTGCAGCCAAGAAATCCACAGACTGCCTTGGGCTCAACACTTCCAAAACCCCCTTGAGAGTTTTCAGTCTCACGCCATCTGCAGCCTTCACCACCCTCTCCAATCCCTTCAGCAACTCCTTCAATGCCACCTCCACCAACCCATCCAGTACCTGACCCACCACATCCCCCTCCTTAACCCTGCTCGCCAGCCTAGCCAACTCGACCATCCTCCTGTCCGCCATGGAAACCTGCTGCCTCTCCATTTCCCTCTCAACCTTCTCCTTCTCCAGCCTTATCTTCACCCTCAGGTCCTCAATCTTCTTCACCTGCTGTTCAGACATCTCCACCAGACTATTTCGCGGCTCCAAGGTCTTGATCCTCAACGCGTCGATTACTTGAAACGCCATGGATGGCTTCCAGTCCGTGATCCATAAATAGGCATTCTCTAAAGGGCTCAACCATACCGGAGTAAAGAAGGCAAGCACATCTTCATGCGCACCAGCCCATTTCACGGTGTAGTATTCCTTATAATGACATGTAACCCTAGATACCAAACCTTGTACCTCTGCTTCGTTCAGTTTCTCTTTGGACACCCTTAGGAGTAGTTGCACATCTTCTTCAAGTTGGCAGACCCACTTCTCAAAGAACTCAGAGAACTTCTCTTCAACTTGGGTTTTCATGCTGTTCATAGAGAAAAAAGAAAGGTGATGGACAAAATGGGGTTGTGCTATGAATGAGATATATATAGGCAAGGTGAGGTTGTGCGCATGTTACCAGATGGAAACAGGAGGGGAAGCCACTGTGCAAGTGGCATGCCTGGTGCATGCATGGCTTCCGCGCAGCAATTGCAATTGGCCGCTCGTGGTTTTGAAAGGCTGTGTTACGTTTTGCAAAGAGGAAGAGATGGACATGAGTCTATGCTCAGCTTTCTTCCTTTCTTGAAATCCATTCTTAATTTGAATAGTTGTCCAAATCTACCAGCTGGTGTTCGAATTCTTTGTTGAAACGTGTCATTGTGGAACACATCTCGGTTCTACGTGGAATGTGTTTAGGCTGTTCGTGGCTCACAGGATCGGTCCCACACGTACATGTCCAATTCTTACCTTGCATATGACTCGGATTTGATGATAATTAATCTAGGACTAGGAGGCGTAGATGATCTAGAGCTCTTTAACAAATATAACTTTCCATCCTTTTCAATAATGAAATAATTTGATAAATAATCAAATATACATAAAATAATATAACTACGTAATATTAATTTTAGTTACGAAGGAAAACTTTTTAAAAAATTTATCAAAGGTAAAACCCTCCAGAACTGTCAAATCCAGGAAAATCAATTTTATTATCTGAAAATCAATTACAAAACCTTTGTAACTTGACTCTGTTACCCGTGTGTCTTCTACTGCAGCAGTAACCAGAACCTTTGGCGATTTTCAAACTATTGACTTCCCTCCTGGAACTCCAATGGTTGAACTCGATTACTTCAACTCTGACATGGAGTAAATACGCACTCAAAGAGAGAATTGAAAAACACTAGAAAATTCTTCACAAGAATTTTCTTACACTCATGCACTTGGATCTCTCTTAAATCCCCAAGTTTTGAGAAATAACTAATCAAAAAGCTCTATTCCCTCAGCCGAAATCCTCATTTGATAATCTACACAGTATTTGATCTGTAGTAGGACTCTGCTGACAGATTGAGTCTGTTAGGAATTTGAGGCACAGTAGGAATTTGCTGACAGGAAGACTCTGCTAGGAACAAGTCTGCTGACGCGTCTGTTGATACCTAACACTAAGTCTTCTCAGCAGATAACTGTTCCATTACTGGATAACTCCTAACTTTTCGAAAATCAGATCACACCCCCTTGGCTTATTGACTCATTATTTAATAACTACTTAATTCAAATTAAATGTTCATAGATAAAAATAAAAATACTTACATTTATCCAACTCAACAATGTAACAACTTAAATATATCTCTAGCGTCCTAGTCATCTAATCATAGCCAATCACTTTTACATTTACAAAATTAAATTATGTCAGGTAGATAATGTATGGTCGAATTATTTTAAAAAAATCAAAGAATTTTTAAGTGACCGATCATGGTGGCCACCCCGGGTGGCTCATACATGAAAAAAGAAACCACCCCATGATGGCTTAGGGTGGCAGTTTCTTAGCCACCTACAAAATCGGCTGGGACACCAAGGGTATGCCCCATGCATAGATTTGTTCGGTCCTATCACATTTGCTTATATATATATATAAAATAAACTCTTTAATGCACAAGTTTTTGTATAAAAATAGATGTCACCTTAAAAAAGTATAAAAAAATCGTTCTTTTTTAATGAGATCTACATTTTTATAAAAGGCCTACCAGAATTTATCTATTTGAAAATTATACCTAACATTACTCTTGTATATAGTAAGTGAAGGGCAGTGACTCAATATAGTTAGAGTAATGTTATATACAGTCGTAGAATGCTCTAGCGCCACGTAATCACTTTGAAAAAGAGTGATGTCTATTATTACAAATTACAAAATTAATTTTTGTTTCATGTGAATTTCATATTTACTCATTTTTTTCAAAAAGATTATGCGGTGCTTGCACTCTACGATTGTAAATATAATTTCTCATATAGTTTATACATGAACAAGGCATGCAACAAGCTAGGCCTAGTGGCCCACCAAGAAAGTATTAATGTAGTAGATTAATTGCTTAAATTAAGAAAGTATTGTAGTATGTTAATTAATAGATTATATTAATTATAAAGGTTGTAATATATAACAAAAGCCGACTGATTCAGAGAAGAAGAAGAACAAAAAAAAGAAGAAGCTGAGGCTAAGTTCGCCCATAACAAAAAAGAAAGAAGCTTTTCGGGAAAAATAAATGAAGTGTTCCGACAAAAAAGAAAGAAGCTTTTCGGTAGAGAAGAACAAGAAATAAAACGTTTCAGACATTTTTTTTTTTATTAAAATAGATGGCTAACATTTGTTTTTTTTAATATTAAAATAGATGTCACGGGGCATACCGCATCAAGCGGGAAGAGGAAGCAGGATTCGAGCGGGGGCCGTAGCATTATCCACACCGACTGATCATATATATCATGAACACCACTTTATTATATATTACAACAACCTTTATAATTAATATAATCTATTAATTAACATACTACAATACTTTTTTAATTTAAGCAATTAATCTACTACATTAATACTTGCACGCACCCAAGGATTTAACCAAAACCCAAAACCTAAATGGCCAGTTATCTCTGGTTTTGGTGAGAGAGAGAGAGAGAACCAAATTATTTCTCATTTATGATCTATATACGCATAGTACTCATTTTCATGATATAATTTCCTCTCTGCGCCCATGCCTCATATCATCCCTCCTTTTGCCCCACTCGTGCACTCATAGGTGAAGCTTCTTACCCGCCGTCAGGAAATCCACCGCCTGCTTCGGCGTCAATATTCCGACCAACTCCTTAAGCGTGCTCAACCTCAGCCTATCCGCCTCCTCCAAAATACCCGCCATTTCTTCCTCCTGTTTGTCCAGAGCTCTGTTTACTTCCCCGTTCATCTCGCCGACCCGGCTCAATCTCTTCGCAATCACTGCAATGGGCTGGTCCGTCACGTCCTCCTGCAAGCACGCCATCCTGGCCATCAACTTTTCCTCAGATCTTATCGTCTTTCCTAGTAAGATGTTGACGAGGTGAAACTGAAACTGTTTAGAAGAGAGGTCGCCCAGAGTCCCGGTAGTGCTCGTGCCCTGAAGAAAGTCGTCCAGCTGGGACTCGATCTCCAACCCACTTAGGGCATAAACGAGACGGATATATTAAGATGGTCTACAACCACCGAGCCAAAGCATGCAGTTTTCCCAGTTGGTGCACCAAGAAGGGGCTAAGAAAGCAGAAACGTCGTTGTGGGCTAGTTGGCTTCGCATGTCATCGTAGTCTTGAAAGTGTTTGATGCACTTTTGTGCGAGTTGGCTAAGGTTGTGTTCATTGCTTTCGGTCATGGAGGCGTGTAGGGTTAGGGCTTGGTGGAGTAGTTATGAACTTAAAAGAGTTCTTGATGTTGGAGGTTCATCCATTTCAGGAAACAGGATCGGCACCGCTCCTGGTCATCAGTTGCCATTTCGATCAATGGTTAAGCACATTTGGCCCATTTCTGTGGTATCCACATGTCTATATACATGCATATACATATGTATATATTATACTTGACAAGTGAGGCGAGAACGCGACAAAAAAGTGGGGGCTATATATTATATTAGACTCAGCTCAACTGAGTTAACTGAGACGTCTTGCAACCAAACCAAACGCAACCTTAAAGCTATGGAGCAGCGCAATACAGAGCAATCATGCATGGACAAATTATTTTCATCCGTTTTGCCTCTTAATATTCTAACTTAACCCAATAATTAGGATTTACTATATATTATATTAAACTTTTGTATGCTCGCCACACTAAATCTTTGATTATCATTTGAATAAAATTTCTTGCAGTTTTGTGGACGTAGCTATATAACTGAATTACGTAAACTTTATATCGTCTGTGATTTACTTTACTTTTATTTTACTTTTTTCTTATGGTTCTTAACAGGCTCCGATTTAATGAGGATTTATATTAATCCTCCTTTTCAGGGAATTGAATCTTCATTCAAAAACCTTAATTATGATATTGTGAATCTCTAATTCGCTGTTTATTGAATCATAGATTCGATCTATATAAATGAATTGTTACTTTTTGTAGAGACTGGAAAAGGGCAGACAAGATTAGCTCCTCGAGAATACATGAATTTCTGAATTATTCGAAAAAGATGGCCACCTCCAAAATCGCCAGAAAGCTCCTTGATTAATTTCCCATGCAGGCTGCATGGACGTGCATCCGGTCCCATGCCCAGCAGCAACGTATCCATCTTTCCTCTCATGTATGATCTAAGCTGTCATCCATCCGTACGGCATTACTGTCTACACCTGTCAATCTACCATCCCATGGGACCATGCAAATGAAGGGATTAATTAAATTCTGGCACTAAAAGCCGATGAGAACATGATGTCCCATATATATCATGTGTGTTAGCAAAAACTGACATGGTTTGGTTCAAAAGACGCTACGATTGATCCCCATTGCATTTGCATCTGTGCTGGGTTTGCCTTTTACTTTTTATGCGGCTAGCAGCTTGTTAACTGCCGGATTTAAGAATATATGAAGCCCTTGCATGCTTAGTTGTTAATTAGGAATATTGATCACTACTACTGCTAGCTATCAACACGTACATGATGAATATTTGTTCTAGGGGTGTTCATCCAGGTTTCAACCCGAGTCTACCCGGACCGGGAACCAGGTTTCAAACCCAGGCCGGAACCCGGACCGGATTAGTCCGGATCAGACCCGGGTGAATCCAGATTTTTCAAAACCCGGATTTTTTTTTAAAACAAAAAGTTTTTTTATTATTAATTGGACTTCAAATATTTTGTCTCAATTTAGAATTTCAAATCATATTCTTAATACAACATAAGCCTATAATATAACATGAGCCTATAAACAATTAATTAAACTTTTTAACTAAATGCATGTAAAAATAAAAAAATATTACAAAACAAATACAAGATGCAATCAACTACATATTACATTGTTTGAACTAATTTGCTAAGAATATTACAGAACACATACATTGCTTTAATTAAACTCTAATACACAACAAATTGTTTGCAAAAAATCAGAAATTTTTCCAGCAATTAGCTCTTCTTCCAACAATCACATGATAGTGGTTTTGACAAGCTCTCTTGACTGAATCAGAAACTAGTATTTGATGTTGTTGCACACCATATGGGAAAGGAGCATTTGTTACAACCTGTACAAACTAGAAGCTTTAATGCAAGTTCCCAATCAATGAGCTTAAAGTTAATTAACCAGTAACAACTTCCATAACATATCATATTATTTGAACTGCCAATTAAGAAAATGGAACAAAAAAATTGAAAAAGGTAGAAAATGTGAATGAATGATTGGACCACTAAATGGGATTAAAAATTAGTCTATTTTTATCTCAATATTTGTTTGAAATCAAATCTGAATGATTGGTACCGAGAGACCTATAAAGCAGAAAATGTGAATGAATGATTGGAGCAGAGAGATTATATATGCACTATATAATGAATTTACTACTAAAATTGAATGGGGTCTATATTTAACAAGTCACTGAAGTTGTATAAAGTGTATATTAAAAAGCATTGTCATCAAGACTACGAAGCAGGAGGAAGCTACTTATATGGTTCACATTAAACCCTTTTTCTAGTGGCAATATAGGGAACAATTTTGCTACCCACAAATAAGCTAGCTAAAGCAGATTTCTCATAATCAAACACAACCAAACAATATAATGTATACAATTCTTCCATCCAAGCTCAAAATAGGCCTGAAATTGTAAAACCAAAACTGCATTCATCCTCACTCTACACCAAATTTCCAAAATCTCAAACCTATCAAAATTGCCCAACCCACAACTTGTAGTTCCACTCCTCAACTGACTCTTATTGATGCACCTATGCTGCTTCATCATTGATAGGTACTTGAACAAGTAACTTTTGAAAAACTCCAAACCTACAGAAATAGCTAATAAGGCATTTGATTTCAAACAAAAAGACAATACACCATTACAAAGAATTGTGAACTCACCCACCACCACATAATAAATTATAATGGAAGGATGAAGACGCAACTTGGCCTAAAGGTTATTTGATCAACCCAATATTAAAGATGACCCCAACCATTAAGAAGGATTAAAATGAGTCATTTAGGAAGGTATGGACAGCAAAGCTTAAGCAAGGCATGGCACAAAGCATAATAGTGAGTGTAAAAAGCTTCTCTAATAAATTGTGTATAACGAATTTTGCTACCCATATAAATACTTTAAGAAAGTAAGATTATGCAAGAAGAAAGCACTTACTCTAGATTTTTTTCAGCATGAATGGGAAAATAGACTCACACCAGCCTCTGTTGAAGATGAAGCTAGATAATCATCTAAAACAATATTAAAAATGAGTTAGATAGATAATAAATCAAGATAGATAGATATTAAAAAAATATTTCAAGTTTCAAACTTACCTTCAAGATCCATCGACTGTATGTATTCTTCTAACTCCCAGATGTCAATAGGTTTTCCCCAGGCATTAGCCGTCACATACAAAGAACCAGAAATGTTCAATGTAACATCATAAAATACTTTCAGCAACTCTACAAAAATATGTACTTTTTTTCAATCATCAACAGTGGGGTTCATGAATTCACTATCTACACACATATAATATTGTTCAAAGGCTTGTTTTTGTTTTTCAGTGGTATTCAACATCAAATATGTGGAGTACCATCTAGTAGGAACATCCAAGCAAATCATCCTCCCACTAATATTTTCCTTTACCGCACAAGCCTTAAACTTGGCAAATCTCGACGGTGAAGACTTCACATATCTAACGGCATCTCTAATTCTTGTTACAAACTCATAAACATCTCTCAAGCCGTCCATAACAATCAAATTCAATATATGGGCAGCACACCGTATGTGAAGAAACTCACCACTCAATATGGTCCAAGTTTTAATTAAGTGAATGCGCATATATATATATATATGTATGTATGTATTTTGCGAACTCAACATGATATATATGTATTTGTGACTAAACCAGCACGAAGTCAGAAGTACTTACAAATCAAGCATATTAAAGTCAATTTTTTTTTAAATCAATGCCTTTTCTTTTTGCAATTTCAATTTCAAGTTTCTCGTGAAATTTACATTCACACATCAAGCTAGTTAGAACAAGTAAACCTAACAAATAAAACCAAGTTGGGTATTTCCCTAACAATTAAAACCAAACCCAGAAATCCAATGGAGGTCCAGTACTCTACTCAACAACAAATAAAATATATACAAAACAACACAAATCCAAAAGGAAAAGCAGAGGTTTAGAGCCCACAAGCCATGGAAACCAACACCGATTAACTCCGATTATCAACAAATACAGAATCCATAAACAACTCAAACCATTATCAACCAAGTCATTACCCCATCCATTCCTCACGCACATTATCATAGTTACAGGGAGAGAGAGAGAGAGAGAGAGAGAGAGAGAGAGAGAGAGTACCCAAACAAGTGAACAATGCCCTAGAAGGAAAGGCCGACGGCGAAAGGGATGCAGCAACCTAGATGTAGCGACGAAGATGCGGTGAGGATGAGTGGCGAACAGTTATGGGGTCACGGCTCACGGGGTCACGGTGATGGAGGTAGGGGCTTAGGGTTTCTATGTTTTCTCTAGCCGCAACGTGACGAGAGAGAGAGAGAGAGAGAGAGAGAGAGAGAGAGAGAGAGAGAGAGAGAGAGAGAGACATGGGGGAGGGGGGGAAGTATATAACCGGTATCAAAACGGCGTCATTTTGATACCAGTTTTTATTAAAAAAAAATAAAGATCCGGGTACTGGATAACCCGGTACCTGGGTTTCAAACCCGTACCCGGAACCAGAACCCAGTTTTTCGGGTTCCGGACCGGGCCGGGAACGGCCCGGCCCGAATGAACAGTCCTAATTTGTTCTTTTTAATCAGCAAATATTGTTATATATAAATAATCCATGGATTTTCTATAGATAATTGGTTTAATGTATTGCTCGATCAGTTTTGAAGTGTTCGTCTTTGCATAGCAAATGGTTGTATGCTAGTCTTTAGTATATATTTTTTCCAAAGCTTGGTTTTGGTATTTTATACAACATCCATGCTTAATTCATCTTGTAATTAGGTATTCTTCCACCGTAAGAGAGGTATATAATAAAATTAAAAGAAAAGGGAGATTAAATCATCGATCAATTAAAAATAAGTATTAAAGGCCTAGTACTACATCCTAATGCACTTCCATAAGGATTTAAATCACCTAGAATTTTTACTTCTAACCTAGCTAGTTCAATAGTTTAGAATGGAAGAAAAATACATACATAATGCAAACTCCACGTGAGTAGTATTTATAGCTACTAGATTAGATTTTTCAGATGATATTAAATGAGTAATGCACGTGCAAATCTTTTGTAAAAAAATAGATCCCACTAATAAAAATTAATTTTTTTACACTATTTTAATGTGAGATCTACTTTTTTGCAAAGTTTTGGACCTTTCTATTTAAAACTTGTACAAACTATTTCTCATATTTTAAATACTTAATAAATACAGTATCTATCTCTTTTGTCACTCTAAACTTGAGAGGTTAGGTATCTAGGTACCGTAAATGGTTCATGTCGCTTCCTATGATAGCCTAACGCTTCCCATCTCAATCCAGCCCACCGATAGTACTCTTGGTGGTTCCAACGAACAGGCAGAGCCTCCTTGCTCTACTACCGGCCTGATCTCTTGCTCTAGTACTACTACATCATCTGTGGTCCCAGTACTATTAACTATTTGTTGTAGTGAATCAATCTGTGCAATATATAATATATATAGGCAAGAATTGCAAATATATATACGAAATAATAAGCACATTCAAGCACAAATTTGGATGGCCTTGGCCCCCCATGTTTTGCTGAAAACTCTAACGTTCGGCCAAACTCCAAGATTTTGTTTCATTAGTAAAGAGTGGATGAAACATCTTCGATATTGATCTACTATATATTCAATACTTCGGTGGCCTCCAAATTATTAATAAACCCAAATTAATTAGATTTGAGAATCCATATAATGAGTTGCAGCTGATAATTCTTGATGAGTTCATATAGATCAAAAGCATATGCTCTTTAATATTAGTGCTACATGTACTTATAATTTTAGTTACATTTTTATTTAAAAGACTCATTTTGTTAGTTTTCTTTTGAAATTCAAATTTTAAATTTTAAATTTTAAATTTCATGATTTTCAGCATATCAATAATTGACATGTTGAGAAATAAGTTTTTTATAAATTTTTCTTAAGAACATTTATCATTTTTCTTTTATTATTTATAATATTGAAATAGATTATTACTCATTAAAACTGAATAAACTATTCGTTATAACAACATTCTCAAGAAGGCCCAGGTATACTTTTCCAACGATACATGCACATACAAGTCGAAATAAATGTAGAAAAACCACTGCCTGAAGGTTTCCCACTGATCCGAAAACGTAAGCCAGCTACATGGATTAGTTTTAAGTATGAGCGATTATCGGAGTTCTGTTACTACTGTGGATGTTTAGGTCATTTTCAACAAGTGTGTCCATCTCTTCAAACCAAAACTGAAGTATCAAATTATGGGCCATGGATGCGTGTAGAAACACAAGTCAGTAAAAGGGCCACTTATTATGATTATCAGTCATTCCCTTTAGGCCTAAAACATGTTGACGTTCATCAGCAGGAGGACCTCTCCTCTTCTAATGAAACAATAAATTTTTTCCCGTTGGTGTCAAGTAAAGGAAAGGAAGTGAAATACCAGCAAGAAGATCATTCCAAGATAAATTCTCAGGTGGTTCATCTCCTATCAGGTGGTCTCAACAGTAATTGTCCAGATATTTATGGAAGTTCAACATGCAAGGGTCTAGGCGAGATGAAGGAAGGGACAGGTGGCAACTTTCAAGTAAGGAGACAAAGCTGACAGGATCACTTAAAGAAAGTACATTTGCTCATTTCCTATCGTCATCCTTTAAGAAGATAATACCAAATGTAGAGAAAATCTCAACCGTAGAGCTTTGCCCATCTGAACTGATGGCACCCTCTTCATTTAGAAGCAACCAAGATTCTTTAATGCACATCAGTTCAAACAATAATGAGGCTTCGTCTGAATACTACAAAAACCATGAGGCAAATAAAAGACTTTTTCAACAAATACTGGCCCAGTTTGAGAATCTGCAGAGCCCAAATGCCAGTCCCTCAATGTCACTTCTAGTAAGTCCATCAGGGAAGTCAGTTTTGGAAATCAGGCCGAATACAAATGAAATCCAGATCAAAAGCCCAATGTTAGTAAGCAAATCGTCTAGCCCATTTACTCTTTACAATGTCATAACAGCTAGCCCACCCCGTTATTCTCTCAAGATGACAGACCCTTCTCATGAAAGTATTTCTCCCATGAAGCACCTATTAAGCCCAACTCAACAATCCAAGTTAGTCGAATATTCATCCCCATTCACCTCAAAGAGCTAAGGAAACACATTTCCTCTTTCCCATAATTTACCCTTTGCCGAAAATGTCCAAACCCTAACCTCTCTTCATCTTCATCAAGCTTCGGTTAAATCGGGAAAGCCTCCACTCAGTTTTGACTTTACTCCTTTGGAAGATGGGGGAAACTCTGTGTTAGGAGAGGAATACCAACATTCTTCACAATCAGAAGATGCACTAGCTCTTGAAATTCCAACGAAATCAGCCAAAACGAAAAGGAATCACGTGGTCTGCAGGAGGTCAAAGAGAATCAGGTTTACACCATGCAAAAAACCTGAGATCACAACTAGTAATGAAACTCATACCCAGCTTTTCAACTCTCTTACTTTTGATGCTGAGGCTGTCGTGGCAGAGCCCATACTGCCATAAGGGAAGAAATGAAAATAATTTCATGGAATTGCAAGGGTCTGGCTCGACCCCGTGCGATCAGAAGTTTAAGGGCCATAATCAGGAATCATAAACCTGATTTTTAGTCTTCTTGATGGAGATAATTTTGGTTAATTTGAATATGTCTAGTATTGTAAATAGGTTAGGTTTTTCTATTGTAAATTTTGTGTATGCTCTTTCCAATGATAATTGGGGGGGGGGGGCTTTTGGTACTTTGGATGGATGGACTGGAGGTGGAACCTGTAAGTGTTCATTGTAATATAATCACTATGCTTGTGTACTCGGATCCTGTGCATACCCTTGGTTGCTTAATTTAGTTTATTGCCCTGCACAAAATAGCAAAAAATAAAATTTTCAGAACAACTTAATGCTGAGTTGAATTGATTTTGAGGGACTAAGACTTGTTATAGGGGACTTCAACTTTATCTGTAGCCAGAATGAAAATTTTGGTGGTCGGCCCTATGCTAGTTCCTCTAATTCGAATGGTCTGAGCTTGTACATGAATATGAGTGGAATGATTGACCTAGGTTATCATGGGCCCAAATACACTTGGACCAATAATAGGCATGAAATGGGTCAAATTAGCGAGATCCCTGATAGAGGTGTAGCAAATCAACCTTGGATGGATTTGTTTCCAAACTCTTCCCTTCAGCATCTACCCATAAGTGCATCTAACCATTCACCCATTGTGCTTGATACTATGGGAAGAAGAAAACATAGTCCTAGCTTCAAGTTTGAAGAATTTTGGATTAGAGATCAGACTAGTCAAATGGTTCTTCAAAATGCCTGGAATAGTCAATTCTTTGGTAACCCGAGCTACATCCTTCAAAGAAAACTCAAAGTGGTTCAAAGAGACTTAAAATATTGGAATAGGTCTTTTTATGGGCACATTCAATCTTCCATTAAAGACACCACTAGAGCTCTCTCTGATATTCAAGCTAATGACCCAAACCATGCTTCTATGATCATGGAGGCTGACCTAAAAGCCAAACTGAATGAATTGTTAAGGAGAGAAGATACTTTGGAGACAAAAATCCAGAGTCCAATGATTAACCACAACAAACTTGAACACTAAATTCTTCCATCTTTCTACCACTGTGAGGAGACATCATAATTCCATTGATAGTCTCAAATTAGGTCAAATTTGGACTGAGGACCAACATGTCATACATAACTCTTTCTTGGACCATTGTAAAACGGTCTATACAACTTCTAATCCAAGTATAGGTTTGGAATTAGAGTCCTTATTTCCTGAGAAGGTTACTGATCAAGAAAATATCATGCTTTGTGAAATTCCTTCCGAGGTAGAGATTCTTCACACTCTTAGGCAAACTCCCTCCAGAAAAGTCCCTGGGCCAGATGGTTTGACTGGCCTCTTCTATAAGCATTATTGGGATATTGTCAAAGATGATTTCATTAAAGCAGTTCAGAATTTTTTCCATAGTGGTAATCTTCTCAAAGAGTTAAATCATACCCACAATGCTTTAATTCCAAAAACTAGTAATCCTAATACTGTTCATCAGTTTAGGCCTATTAGTCTTTCTAATGTTTACTACAAAGTGATAGCAAAAATTATGGCGAATAGATTAAAGAAAATTCTCCCAAAAATCATCTCTCCTTACCAAACAGTTTTTGTCCCCGGTAGAACTATTCAGGAGAACACTATTTGGCCCAAGAACTTTTCCATTTCTTGAAACGGAAAAAAGGAAAGAACGGTATCATAGCAATCAAGATTGATATGGAAAAGGCATTCGATTTCATGGGATGGGGTTTTATCTTGAGGATTATGGATAATCTGGGTTTCAATGAAAAATGGGTTAAATGGATCAAAGAACGAATCACTATGGTCTCTTACTCTGTCATTATTAATGGTACTCCAAGAGGTTTTATTAAGCCTAGTAGAGGCTTGAGACAGGGTTATCCTCTTTCGCCATTCCTTTTTATTATTGGTACAGAAGTTCTTACTAGACTCATAACCCTTGAGGAAAATTTGGGAAACATCCATGGGATTTCCATTAGTCGAAACAATCTCCCCATCTCTCATCTTCTTTTTGTTGATGATCTTATTCTTTTTGGGAAGGCCAATAGTATCACTGCAAACAGTTTTAATAATTGCTTGGAGAAGTATTCCTCATGGCCAGGATAAAAAGTTCATGCTAGGAAGTCCTCTATAAAATTCAGTGAAAACACTCAGCCTAGAAAAAAATAAAGAGTCAAGGAAGTTTTTGACTTAAAGAATGCTTCTCCTACAATTAAGTACTTAGGCCTTCCTTTGTCTTTCAATGGCTCAAAGAAAATCCATTTCCAAGAAATTTAGCAAAAAATATCCCAAAACTTGGTGGGTTGGAAAGCAAAGCTTCTTTCTCAAGCAGGACACACTACTATCATAAGAACGGTTGCTAGTTCAATGCCTTCCTATATCATGTCCTCTATCTTGATTCCAAAAAGTGTTGCTAGTAATATTGACTGAACTTTCATGAAATTTTGGTGGGGTCTCCCGAAAGAAAAATCCCACAATCTAACACTCAAATCTTGGAATTCCATTTGCAAACCAAAGTTTATGGGTGGATTGGATGTTAGACTAGTCTCTGATTTTAATCAAGCTTTTCTTTCAAAAATTGGATGGCAGGCGATCATCAATGTTAATGCCATTTGGAGTAGAGTTCTTGCAAGGAAGTACTTGAAAGGAACTTTCTTGTTGAATACCAATAAAAAAAATCTACTGATTCATGGATATGGAAAGGTATTCTTAAAGAAAAAGACTTTTTGAAGAAGAGATTATGCTTTCAGATCAATAATGGAGTGAACACTCGAGTATGGAAAGATCCTTGGATTCCTAACAATCCAAACTTAATTCCAATTCAAAAAGACATAAATACTCCAAAAGACCCCCTTCTGGCTGGGTTTGGGAAGTGAGAATACTTTAGAAGTGTTGAGAATGTTTGTGAATAGTAGTGAAAAAGTAATAAAAAAATAATAATAGAATATTGAATAGTAGTAAAATGTAGGTGAAAAGTAATAAATAGTAGAAAAGTAGGTGAAAAGTAATAATAAAGTAAAGAATAATAGTGAGAATACTTGAGGTACTCTTGGTAGCCAAACTAGCCAGAGTTTCAAAATTAATGATGGAAGAACCTAGGAGATGGAATTCCATCATTGTTCAAACACTCTTCAATCAAAGTTCAGTGAATGAGATAGAAAAAATCCCTCTTGCTCAGCAAAGCTTCCATACTCTCATTGATAAACCTGTCTGGACTTATCACAATTCTGGTTTGTTTAGTGTAAAGTCAGCATATACTGCCATTAGTTTATCTTATGACCAGAGTAGGGTGGATAATAGCATCACTCAAGCTGAAATGTGGAAACATCTTTGGAAACTCAAGATTTAGGATAGGCTTAAATTCCTCTGTTGAGAAATTCTTAATAATATCATTCTAACTCGATCTCGCATAAAAAATTTTGTGAATCTTGAAAGTATAGATTGTCCTATTTGTAATACTGGTGAAGAAACACAATCTCATCTTTTCTTAAATTGCAGCTTCACTAGAATTTTGTGGCTTCACTCCCCTTGGCCATTAAATATTTCCTCTTGTGCTCAAAATGACACTAGCTTGTGGATTAACTACATCCTTGACCCATCTAGAGCTTTAGGAATTCCCATAGAGGAAAAGCATCATTTCCAAATTTTTGCAATTGTGGCTATGGATAGTATGTGGTTCCTTAGAAATAAAGTCATTCATAAAGATTTCAAACCTGACTTATTTGATTTTATATCTTCCACTAAAAAGATTTTCAAAGATCATTGCGATGCATGGGGCAATTTATATATTAATTCTAGCAAACAATGGGGAATTTTGCCAAAGGATCACTATCTAGTCACCTTTGATGTTGCAGTCAGACAAAATGGAAGCACTGCAGTAACTGTATGCTGGACAACATCAGGATCCATTCTCTTTGTTATTACAAAGCATCTCAATAGTCAAAATTCGAATCATGGGGAAGCAGAAGCAATGCTTATGGGAGTGAAAGTAGCCAAAGAAAGCAAGATTGGGAAAATTGTGATTTTAGGAGATTCTCTCAATACTCTCCAAGCAGTGAAGAATTCTAATTATATTCATGACTGGAAAGTTCAACCAGTAATACATGACATCAGGTTCGTGTTAAAGGGGTTTGAGAAATGGGAACTCAGGAAAATACATCGAGATGAAAATCGATGCGCGCATTCAATTGCGCAATAGGCTACCTCCAAAAATATGTTTGGAAATATTCCACTTATTGCAATTCCACCTTCTTTATTAAGTTTTCATAGTGGAAAAGACCCACCTTTTATGTTGTAATTTGGCTTGGCTGCTTAATGCAACAAACTTTCTTTTTATATATAATAGATGCTGTTTCTAGGGAAAAAAAAATTCTCAAGAATCGACGTGACATTTTGGGGAAGCATCATTAATTATAGTCTTCAGAAAGGAAAATGTCTCCCGACAATTATTATTTATTATTTTTTTAATGATTAAGGAAATATTTTTAATGAGTTTGTGATTTTTATTTTTTTTAAATGTTTAAAGATTTTTAAAAAAATGTGTGAAAAAAAAAAAGAAAAAAAAAAATTGCCTTGTCAATGAGGTCATGAGAATCCTCAGTTGCTCTAGCAGCTCCCCTTGTGAAATGCTATAAGTAAGCCCTAAGGCATTGTTTGGATTCAGAAAGTATCTCAACTCAACTTATCTCATCTCATCTAATCATTACAATTTTCTCAAATTTATAAACATAATACAATAAATAATTCAACTTTTTCAAATTTTAAAACAAAAATAGTATTAAAAAATAATATTTTAACAATAATTTATTCAACTTTCATATCATCTCATCTCGACTCGCTATCCAAACCTCCCCACCTAACCAATATATGACTTGTCATTTTTATTCTTCTATTTATACACACATATTTAAACATTAAAATAGAATGACAAAAATGACAAATCACATATTGACTAGTGGAAGTGCGTGGTGTAAGTCTTCCTTATAAAAAATTTCTTATAATCTTTGCATTTATGGTCAGCAAATATTTTGTGAGATCAACTTCCTTGTGTGCAAAAACTCCCAATTTCTAAACCATGGAGAGAACGGAGGTGAGGGAATTGAAGAGTCTATATTTATATATTTTTATGAGAAAATATTTAAGGTTTCGTTTAGATGTTGAGGTGATCTCAGATGATCTGAATTGATATGTGAATAGTAGTATTTTGTGGGTCCAATTAAGATGTGTTTTAATGTAAATAGGTTGAGATATGTGTTTGAATGTATGAAGTATATTGAGATGTGTTTAACTTTTTATGGAAAGTTAAAAAAGTAATATGTCCCATCAATAATTGGTTTCGGATGGATTGAGGTGATATTGACATCCAGACATACCTAAATTTCAAAATTCATGACAAAATTAAAAAAAAAAAATGACTGGTTACTTAGAAAATTATGTAGTAGTATAATATATGTATATATAGATAATAGTTAGTAAGTACGTCTATATTTGGGGGCTTAAATTACAACCACTACTTAGCAAACCTCACATTTTACTATATTAATAGTCCATTTGCACAGGCTCTATTGGGGTCACAGTTCTGTTGTCTGTTGGCTGAAATCGCCTATTTTGCTACAATAAATTTGTACACGGTGCTGCTTCTCTCCCACACGAAGGGTTATAATTCCTTAAAGGCTTCGATCTTGCGCGAGCTCTCAATTGCCTTTGTCCCTAGCCATCCGTTTCTAGATCATAGGCTATGATCTTCCGGTGGCCTTGAGCCGCAGCAAAAAACTAGAGAGAAACATGGAAAGGGAATCCAAATAAGTAGTGGTGCGTACGCTTGTTTTTCAACTCATATCGTTTTTTATTTTTTGGTTGGTCTTCTTCTGGTTTTGAACTCATATAACTTTTTTTGTTTTTTTTCTGTCTTGGAAGGTGGAAGAAGGCCATGCAGGAAGGTAAGATAGAGAAGAAGGGAACTACAAAATTGATGCAAAAGTATGAGGTAGGGCGCATGCTTGGAAAAGAGATATTTGCCAAGGTTTACCATGCATGAAACCTAAGTTCCGAACAGAACGTAGCCATTAAGATCATTGACAAGGAGAAGATTTCAAGGGTCGGTTGATGGATCAAATCAAACGAGAAATCTCAATTATACACCTGGTTAGGCACCCTAATGTCGTCCAGCTCTATGAAGTCATGGCAAGCAAAACCAAGATCTATTTCTCCATGGAGTACGTGAAAGGTGGAGAGCTTTTCAACATGGTTGCAAAAGGAAAGCTCAAGGAAGACATGGCACGCAAATATTTTCAACAGCTAATTGGGGCAGTGGATTTATGCCATAGCCGAGGTGTGTATCACCGAGACCTAAAGCTGGAGAATATCCTTCTTGATGAGAATGGTAACCTCAAAGTTTCAGGTTTTGGGTTGAGCGCATTGTGGGAGTCTCGGAGGCAAGATGGCCTCCTCCACACGCCGTGTGGTACTCTTGCCTATGTGGCTCCATAAGTCATTAGCAAGAAAGGTTATGGAGCTAAGGCTGATATATGGTCTTGTCGAGTGATTCTCTTCGTTTTATTGGCGGGCTATCTTCCTTTCCAAGATTCAAACCTCTTATAAATGTATAGAAAGATTAGTAGAGGAGAATTCAGGTGCCCCCAATGGTTCCCAGCAGAGGTTCGAAAGCTTCTTTCAAGAATTATTGACCCCAATCCGAGCACAAGAATAGATGTCGCCAAGCACAAGGAGAATGCTTGGTTCAAGAAGGGATTCAAAAAGATTGAAGCTCCTCCACCCCCTCCAGACTTTGAAAACATCTCGGTTAGTGACGTTCAGGCTGCCTTTGAATCGTCCGGCTCTGAGGATGATTTAAAAAGGGATGTTAATGCAGCAACAAGCCCAATGAAACCAACTGGTTGTGTTTTTTGTTTTTTTGACCTCTTACATAGGGAGTGTTCCATTACTATCTTTTTCTATCAAAGTGTCTATATCCTACTCATGTTAAAAACCTTGTCCAATTCCCTACTTTTGTTAGTTTATTAATTTGTTGTAATGCTTTCCTTCATCATAATTTTAAGATTTGAAGTATGGATGATCCATGCATGGAGTTTGACTTAATTATAAGAATAATACTACTATGCTGCTTCATTTTGCCCTCTCATTTTGACCGCTCATGCATTTATTTATTTTTAGATTTTTTTTCCTTACTGATTAAGGAAGTTGTGACTACTAGTGTATTGGTATTTTTTTTTTATATTTTTTTTAAAATGTTTAAAAATGTTAAAAAAAAATGAATTTTGCCTATGGCACGCTGTTAGGGGCCTCGGTCAAGTCCCTAAACATTAAGGTCTGCTAGCTTGATTTGCCTTGTGATGACCGAATGTCTCTTTCCAACTTTCTTGGCCTTGAACGAATTATGGCAATGGAGGGTCCCTAGGTTGATGGAAGTATGGTGTTTAGTAGTGGAATTGATGATGATGATGAGTTGAGATGATTTAAGTGATGAATTTGTGTGTTTGATGTAATGTGGCACGGCTTGATGATGATCCTTGGTGTTGGCGCCACTTATGTGATGATTAGAGTTGGTATGGTGAAGTGAGGCTAGGGTTTGGATGGTGGGTAAGAGGAATTTCAAAATTGGAGGGGATGGATTAGGGCTAGAGTGTTTCGGCTAGGGCAAGAAAGGAATAGAAACTAGGGTTTGAATTGGTCTAGGGTAATTCCTAAAATTTAGGGATTTGGAGATAGATGATAGGGTTTGGAAGATGGATAAGGTGGCTAGGATTTGATCCTAAGTGAAAAGATGGATGAGAGTTGTTAGGATTTGAAGTTTGAATAAGGGTAAGGGGTGTATTTCAAATTTTGAGGGATTGGAAGATAAATTAGGATTTTGACTAGGTCAAGAGATGATCCTAAAATATAGGAATTGCAAAGGAAGGCTAGGGTTAAGATTTCTAAGATTTAGGAACTCCTTATGGAAGGCTAGGGTTTCGGTAAAGGCATTTTGGATGGATGGAGGCTATGTTTAAGGGAATCAAATGATCTGATTTATGAAGCTTGGAGTATGTTTGGTATATGAGAAAATGCAAGAAAATATAAGAACAAACTAAAAAATATATGAATAAACAATGGATAATTTGGATATTGAATGGAAAATAATCATAAGATAAATATAAAGGAAATTAACACTTATTCACGGTGTAACACCCCCTTCCCGTAGGCTAGGAGTGTCACGTATTTTTCATGAAAATAAACCCGGCAAGAGATTCTCAAATTTTATAATTGAAAAACTGAACTTTTATTATGCGGAAAAGGTCTAATAAAACTGTCTTCCAAAACATTAAATGAAATAAACTGAAATAAATTCATGTCATAAAGACATGTTTTATTTTAGAAAGTCTGAATTAAAATAAAATGCTCATTCTACTCCTGGTCTGCCTGCTCGTAATCATCATCCTCACCTGGGTGGTTAAAAACATGAAAAACAAACTAAAATGAGTCGAAGACTCAGTAAGAAATTCATCACAACGTAAACGTAATAAACATAAGATTTTCATAAAAACCTTCATGCAAAATTCATGATTGTTCATATTGATGCTTATGCTATGTATGATTGTTTTAACTGAATTAACTGACTGATCTGATTGATTTATCTGATTTAACTGATTTATCTGACTGGCCAACACACTTAACCCTATGTGCAAAGTTGTGCACCGGCCCCACATCCCGCTGCAGCAAGGGGAACCGCTGATAGTATTCTAGCATACTATGGTGGACCACGACTAAATTCATGGCTTGCACACCACCCTGAACTGAACTGAACTGCATTGGTACCATGCATCTGAATGGTCATCTTATTAACTGATCTGATCTTATCTTACACTTGAATTTAAGATGGCTTACGTGTCTTATTCACATGAGATGCATGACATAATACATACATAATTATAATTTCTGAATCTGAAACATGATGCGGAATGACATGATCGTATGCTATGCTGGATGACATGTTTGCATATGACATGAGCAGTTCATAAATAATGGTTGTCAATGAACTGGCTTGAATAATACATACATATAAGCTAACTGTGATGATCCTAATTTATGATTAAATTACTTACCTCGCTGCGCTTCTTCCTGAATATCACCTCGTAACTCGTCACCTATACGCAATAATAACTATCATTAAATCTGTTTAGGAACAATATGTACTAATATCCTACTTAATCAAATTCACAATCTAATAAGTAGTCAAACAAATCTTTTGTTTAACCCTTTAATTAATAAATCACAATATTTAAATTACTAAATTACTAATCTATAATTTAGTAGAATACGCGAGCTATTTTAAAATAATTCATAAAACTTAAATTCTTAACTAAGTTTTACTTCTTAACATAATAATGATATCTTATAAGAAACCTAATAAATTCTATTAAATATTCTTAACATAATAATTTTATTGAAACCTTAACATAATAATTTTATTAAATTCTACTAAATCAACAAAGGAAATAATAACTAAATTATTAGGTTTAAAAGTATACTTTAAAATATATTACAAATTTTTTAAACACTTCCTTATAAAATAGCCTTTAACTAATATTTTTATTTAATTAAAAACTGACCTTTAAAATATTAAGTCCGATAAAAATTATTAAAACTGTTGTTGAAATAATAAGATCAAGCCCAACTTAAAATTACAATTTCATTTAAACATCATTATAATTTTGTACGAGTCAAAACCTGGCCCATAATAATAATACTACATGAAACCATCTACATAAGCCCATCGTATGCACAAAAAGGGCCTAGGGCCCAACGGCCCATCAAGAACCTAAGGGCAGAACCGAATACACGGCCAAAACAAAACACAGAGAGTTTGAGATAGGGAAAGGGTCTGCGATGGAGGAACTCACCGAGAGAGGGCTGAGGGCGACGGCGGCACTGGGTGGCTGGGAGTGACCGGCGACGCGACGGGGTCTCTGGGAAGGGTGGTGCGACGCCGTGGAGGAACGTGGGTGATGGTGGTTTCGGACGATCGGGATGCTCTGTTTTTGGGAGTGCTAGACAGAGGTGCGTCCGTGTGGTCGCTACCGTGGAAGAGAAGCAGAGGCTTCTCCACGTCCGTGGCTGTTGCAGCGTGCCTTGGTGGTTCTCGCGGTCATGCATGGTCTGCGTAGTGGAGTCGCTGCGGTGGCTCCAGCGTCGAGTCGTGGCCTTTCATGGTTGTTGCTGACGATGCTCTGTTCGATGGGTGCAAAACAGGGCTGCTTTCGTGCATGAGGGGCATGTGCATGGCAGCATGATGCATGGCAGTTTTCTGTGGGGTCTCGACATGGAGGAACTGTCGGTGAGGGTGGTGTGTAGTGGCTGGGTGCGTGGATCTGGTTTCTGTGGTGTTTCACGGCACAGGAAGAGAAGAGGGGCCGCGGGTTGGATGTACTGAGCTTCTATATATAGACCAATGGAAACCCTAGTGAAGAAGAAGAAGAGACGTACGGGTTTGGAGGTTTATTATGTTTGAATAGAGGCTAAAAATCAAAAGAGATGAGGTTTGTTGGAGATAGAATGAAGTAAGACTTAAATTCAAACTAAAACTAAAATCTGATAAAATCTAGTAATAATTATTAATAATAAAACAAAATCCCAATAGAAATTATTAGAATTAATAAATGTAAAATATGATAATAATAACAATAATAGTGATAATAATATACTATTTATAGCTATATGAAAAAAATACATAAAACTTATATTATGACCTAAACTTAGGACCGGGTTGTTACACACGGATTGCAAGGTGATGAAAATACTAAGATAGATAAATGGAATAACACCTATTCACGAATTGCAAGATGATGTTTCTCTCATTAGGATTCATGAATTGCACCCAAGTAGCCCAAGTGCAAAGACACCGAAAGTGATCTCAAGAACAAATAAGCCGTCCACAATTGAATTTGCCAAAAGATGTAAATGAAATGTCTAAGGATCCTATTTAAAGCAACACATAAGTGGGAAACCCTAAAAGGCCCCTTGTAAAATAAGTCTTGGATGGGCCCCATGATGGCCCGTGACATATGTTGGCCCTTGGTGGCCTAGGTTGGCAAGGCTGGGCATTGGCCTGGGCGCTGAGCTGCCTGCTGGGTGGTATGGTTGCTGGGCATGTGGCTGGCATAGCACAGGCATGGGCCTGGGCACTGGCCTGCCTGCTGAGGCTGTGCGCAACTCCAATGACATTTTAGTGTTGTGTGGGCAAAAAGGCCGAAGGTAGCCATAGAATAACATCGGTAGAGCCAACTAAACACGACTTTTAAGTTTTGACACCTGCTATATATATCATGAATACCGCCACCTTTTCTTTCGAAAATGTTCTTGTTTTTTCTTAGTTGATTCTGGATTTTATGTACGTTTGGCATCTGGGATTTTACTGTTAATATTTTGTCACGGAAATGGAAACTTCTCCAATCATCTACATGTTTAGGCTACGCACGATTGCAAAGAACCATTGTTTACATCACCATTTTTGTTCTGCAATTGGCTTCCAGGATGTGTGATTCCTCTTTTGATGAAACCCTACATTTGAATAGGAGTGGTTTGGATTCAGAGATGAGTTGAGATGGGTTGAGATGGTTTATGAATAGTAGAATAAAAGTTGAATTATTTATTATATTTTGTGTAGAAATTTGTGAAAGTTATTTTGAAATTTGAAAAAGTTGAATTGTTTATTATATTTTGTATAGAAATTTAGAAAAGTTGTAATGATAAGATGAAATGAGTTGAGGTGGGTTGAGGTAAGTTTTGAATACAAACGATCCTTAGACTGTCGTCCCCTGTACAATGTGAAAGCAGAGTCTCAAGTAATTTTTGTCAAAACAATAACTCAAATCTTGGCCAGACTGCAACATCAGCCACGTAATAAGTACATCCGCTCGATCCGATCAACTTTCAGATGAAAATTGTTTGTGCAGCTCAGAGGGAATGGTAAATATCTAGTCTTGCCGTGAATCAATAATGTTTTGCAAGTGAAATGAGATGAAAATTCAGATAATAGTAAAATAATTTATAAATATTAGTAAAATGATTTGATTTAAGTTGTTTTATTAAGTTTTAGAAATGAGAAAAAAAAAATTGAATAAAAATATTATAAAATTAAAATAATTTTTTAATATAATTTTTATCTAAAAATTTAAAAAAATATTATTTTTTATATTTTGTTTTAAAGTTTTAAAAAATATAATAATTAGATAATAATTAATTGAAAAAATTAAAGATATTAAAATTAAAAAATATTTAGATTTAAGTAATATTAAAAAAAATTACGAAAAATTTTGGGACAAATCTCCTCAATTCCCAAAATAGGCCTTCAAATTTTGGACAAGACAGAAAGATAAGTTGACATCAGGCATCACCAAAGTGAAAAGACAAGCGTGTTTGTGACATGCTCCAGTTGGCCAGAAGGTTTCTCTATCAGCTAAATTATGTCATTCACTTCCTTCTAGGTCTAGCCAGACCTAACCAGACTTCTACACCAAGAACAGGGGAACAGGAACATTTTACTTGACGGTCAAAACCATAAGAGTCCTGATATGGCCCCGAATTCGGAATTCAAAAAAAAGTTTTAAATAGTATATTTTTTTATATATATATATTTTTTTTTAATCATCATAAATATTTTTTAAAAAATAAAAAATTTACAATATCATTAAAAAATATTTTCTTAATCATTCCATAAAAACAAAAAAATAAAATTCCCATTGACCAAAGCATTTCTCAAACCATAAAAAGCTTATCTTTTGGGGGTGATTAATTTCTTAAGAGTCTAAATCTTATATAATGATAGATTTTTCAAGGAGTTTTGCTAAGTTTTTAGGCATGTGGGTCTACCGCTGTCAACGATCCTTGATATTTCCACGCCCCTGTTTCTTGATCCAACATCTCAATGACTCAAAATCGAAAATACATCCCTTCAATCTGGCATTCAAAGATCCACCATACTTGCATATAAATATCCATCATACTCCTTATCTACGCAGGAAAATATACACAACAAAAACGTGAAAAAAACCTAGATCTCTCATTTCCTTGACTCTTGCGAGTCAATAGAAAAAAGTACAAACATAGAGGTCTCAGTCTTTATGTTACCTAACCTCCATTGAACAAAAGGAATGTAGCCTCAGAAAGCCAGCCTGACTCAGACCAAGACGGTAAGATATGCAAACATTTTTCCGACAACAATGTGCTATTATCAGATTCAAAGGGTTTCTGGCTCTGCATGCATTTGATTGAGCAATGTGCAATATTTAGAAATATCACCAAATTTAGGTGATATTTCCTCTTTCATTTGCTCAGAAGTGTCCATCCTGATCACCACCATATCACCATATTAAAGTGATATTCCTTCTTTCATTCCTTCAGAAGGAAACCCGAAGTAACCCCATTAGATGGCATCGCAATTAATCTTGCACAACTAAAGAAATCAGAGGAATCGATCGCAACTTGGTTGCATAATTCCCCAACTATAGGAAGGTGGAAAGTAATCTTCCTACCAAGAAAATCAAGCATGAGGTAATATCAGCATTGACAACAAAAAACAAAGCTTTTTCCTATACTAGCAGCTCTAAATCAGAATGCTTGTGCGTAAATTGCCCAACATACTCAAAAGTTTCCAATCTAAATTCAGTGCTTAAAAAAATAACTTCAACAACCTTCATCCAATGGATTTTATATGTAAAATCAAACCCCAGTGCTCAAAAGGTCTCCATGATTCGTCGAAATTCAACTCTCAACAAGCCCTTCTCCAAGTTAACCCGATACAGTTTCCTAATCAATCGAGAAAAACCTCACATAATGACTTTGTGACCTTCCTCTTGATTAAATATGAAGAAATGCAGTTTTCATTAAAGTTGTTCTTCAATTTTGGAAAAATGATTAAATGCATCAAGTCCGGGAAATTACTGCTGAAATCCATAGTTCCTGTAGTTTCTACTTTGAAAAAAAAGGGAAGGATGAACAGTGAAGTAGAAAATCTGGACTCCATTCTTTATAATCTAATGTGGGAATCTTGATACAAGAAGAGGACTTAAATTATAGGAGATTCTAAAGCTCCACCTAAGTAAGACAACAGAATAACAAAAGAGAATAACAAGAGAAAACAATATATAGATATAATATCATACATGAACAAAGGAAAAAGGAGAGAAAAAGCATACCCTTCTCCCTCACTTCTCTCTATTCAGTATCCGAAGGGAAATATGAAGGTAGTGGACGTGAAGTCGATGAAAGGGAAGAGGCAGCTTCCTCTAGCATCAAATTCTGCAAACCGGGTTTCAATTCCCTATTATAGAACTCCTCGTATTCTCCTCTATCTCCTCCTTTCTTCCTCACCTCCACTACAACCAACGACGGCGTCAACTCGAAAATCTCAGCGGCAACGGTTAATGGTCCCTTCACGCCCCCGGTCGACCCCTCCAAGCTCACCCCGCAATCCTTCTTCCTTACCGTGAAGCTCACCAGCGTCGCGATCTCTTCCAGTTTCGATATAATCTTCGATACCGGTGCGCCGGATACGAACCTGGCCTCCTCCCCTCCCTCCTCGAACAACCCAGACAGATCGAACCCGCGCGAGAACGATATGATATCGAACGCGTTCAAGCTCGCCGGTCTCGGCAATGTACCCACCCTCCTCCTCGCCTGGAACCCGGATTCCGAGTCCGATTCTGATTGGTCCGAGGCCGACTTTTCGTCGTCCTCCTTTTCCTGCTTCTCCTCCTCATCCACGACATTACAAAGCTTGTCATCCTCGATATAGAATTTGATGTGTTTAAACCCTTTTTTGAACCACTTGTTCTCCATGATCTCCGGGATTGTAATCCGAGTCTCCGGGTTCGTATCCAGAAGACGGGTTAGGAGCCGAGTCAGCGATGGAGAGAACCATCTCGGGCATCGAAATTCGCCCTTGTAAATCTTCTTGTACATGGCCATAATGTTTTGGTCGTGAAAGGGCAAATAGCCGGCCATCAAAACGAAGAGCACAACCCCACAGGACCAGATATCCACCTTGGAGGCTTCGTAACCCTTTCCGCCCAAAACCTCGGGGGCAACATAGGCAGGCGTGCCACAAAACGTGTGGAACAGACCGTCCTGGCGAATCTGATCAGACACTGTGCTGAGACCGAAATCGGAGACCTTGAGATCGCCGTTATCGTCGAGCAAGAGGTTCTCGGGCTTGAGGTCGCGATGGAAGACGCCACGGGAGTGGCAGAAGGAGACGGCGGAGATCAATTGCTGGAAGTACTTGCGGGCGACGTCCTCCTTGAGACGACCCTTGGATACCTTGTTGAAGAGCTCGCCGCCACGGACAAACTCCATGACGAAGAAGATCTTGGACTTGGTGGCCATGACCTCGAAGAGACGGACGATGTTGGGGTGGCGCACGCGGCGGAGGATTGAAATCTCTCGCTTGATGTGGGCGGTGAGGCCGACCTTGAGGATCTTCTCCTTATCAATGACCTTGATGGCGACGCTCTCTTGGGTGTTGACGTTGCGGGCATGGTAGACCTTGGCAAAGGTGCCGTGGCCGAGGAGCTTGCCCACCTCAAAGCGACCGAGAAGTAGCGCCTGAGCTTCCTTCTTGGTGGTGGTGGTGGTGGAAGAGGCCATTGGAGTTGGAAGTCGAGTCCGCTACAACTAAATTGAAGTGGCCTAGGTTATTGGAAAGGAAAGACGAAAATAATAAGGAAAGAAAGGGTGCCGTGAACTTGGCCTTATTTACTCGTGGGTTTTGTGAGAGTGCGGAGTGATGTCACCACAACAAGTAAAAGCCACACGATTCTGTCACTGGTTGGTTTGGGAGAAGCCATCCTATTTATACTAGTCTTTCGTTACTTAATATATATGAGCAATTATGGGC
Source organism: Juglans mandshurica (assembly GCA_022457165.1). Taxonomy (NCBI): domain Eukaryota; kingdom Viridiplantae; phylum Streptophyta; class Magnoliopsida; order Fagales; family Juglandaceae; genus Juglans; species Juglans mandshurica. The sequence continues at coordinate 5,679,025 of CM039627.1, forward strand.
ATCTGTCTCACACCAGCACATACTACACATCATTTTTTTTTTTTTTTTTTTACACGGAGTGTGCCCATGTGGGGCAGATGCCCACATTTTTTTATATAACACATATATATTCTAGTGAATTGATTTGTACGAGTATGATAGAAAAGTCTGTTTTTCATTAAAAATAAATAAATAAATAAAATAAAATAATATTAAATACAAGTTGTAAATATACCAGATTCATATAAACTATTTGTAAAAAGTAGATTTTACTAATAAAAAATATGGTTAGATCTATTTTTTTTATAAGGGTTTGTATAGAGTTTGTCTATTTAGAACTTATACAAATCATTTCTTAAGCCTTGCATGAAATTTATCTATTTAAAACATGTACCTAATATTATTCTATATATATCTTATGTATATATACTTATTTTTTTCTCATTTTCTTGCCACGAGAGTAAGGCCTCGTTTGAAGGCTTCAACTGTTTCAGAATTTCAAATGTAAGAAAATTGTTCGAATTAATATATTTTATTAGATTTTAATAAATAAGAAAGAAAAAATTGAATAAAAATATTCTAAAGTTAAAAAATTATTTTAATATTATTTTTGTCTTGAAAATTAAAAAAGTTATATTGACTTTTGTGTTTTGTTTTGAAATCTATTAAATCTGTAATGATTAGATAATAATTAAATAAATAAAATTAAAACTTGAAATTAAAAAATATTTTGTGTCTTAGTAATGTTTTGAAATGAAATTGTGAAAAATATTGATAAATTTCTTCTGATTACCCAAACATACCTTAAGTGAGAACTTGGAAGTTGGATGTTCACAATTTCATTTTGAGAAAAGAACTTCATGTAGTTTTTATATCATGTATTACCTTTTAATAATTATATTTATAAGCTATTACCTTTTATGTCATAATCTTATGACATAATTTTATAATATGTCAGCGTCTATCACTCTCGTCACTCATTTACTAATAAATTGTTTTGGTATTTAAGATATAAATGAGAAACAATATTATACTTGCAAATATAATTATTGAACCGCCTAATATACTAATAATGTAAAAGCCTTCTGCATTAGCTAACATCATAAGGTATTGGCATTGTGATTTTATTTTTATTTTTATTATTAATATAGCAATAATGACTTCTACGGTATGTTTACGGCTCTACTTTAAATGGTATAACTCAATTCTTACAACATCATTTTATTTATTATTCTCTCATCATTTAATAATGTGGTACCAAATTATTGAAAAAATTATGATAATTAAAAGGATTGTAAATAAAAAGATGATAAATATATATTGTTAGGAACGATAAGAGAAAAAAAGGTCAAACAAATCATACACGATACAAGATTTAAGTGACTCAATAATATGTCTACGCCCATGGAACTGTAGATGATTTTATTTCAAATGATAACTAAAAATACAATACTGCAATCGTACAAGAGTATAATATAATATGTAAGTAAACCCTAATCAGCGGACCAGGTTGGGCTAGGAGCCAAAAATGAGCAAAAAAATTTCCTTGGGGCAAAGCCCCCGAACCCCATGAGATACCGGCCCAAGCTGAAGTGCTCATGGATAAGTCTCATTAAAAATCTACTAAAAATCAGAATGGATCCTTATCAAGTCAAGTCATCAACTAACAACCATAAACAAAATTAGACTCCACACAAAAAGGCCAACACACACATGTATAGTATGATGACCAGGACTTAGCCAAGTCCTCGACTATTACTTTCATCACGTTTAGTCTAACCCCATTGGAAATTTGGCCAAAGGATAAATGAGATGAGTAATTAGAGAGGAACATAGGCCCCATCTCATCCCTAGTACCTTAGGCGCCCAAGCCCACTAAAAGGCACAAGGGACTTAGTGGCATACGACCACTATGAGATTTAGGGTTTAGAAACCCTAGTTAGGACTTGGACTATGAGATGAGGCACCCATTTGGAAGAAATATTTTTAGTTTTCTCTAGAATTCCCATCATTAGGAACCTAGGAAAGAAGCATATTGGTTAGTACATTGTTGCCACTTGGCAAGCATGCTTAAAAGCTTATAAGAGAAACCAAATTGACGAGGGAAGAAGCTAGGGTTGGACACACATAGGGCACACGCCCAAAGCACCACCTACTTGCCACATGGCTTACATGCAAGGTTACCTCTATACCACATGAACCTGAATGTGAAAATGGAAGAAGGGAGAGAGAGAAAATAGGGTTTCAGAAACCCTAAAGGGGCCAACGCGCCACACCATGTAGTGATGAGTATGCAAGCTCCTAAAAAACCAATGCAATAATAAGGAGCGCCTAGGGAAGGTGTCAAATCAGAAGGACAAGATTCAAAGAGGCTCTAGGGCTTGGCCAAAGGGATACACGCCCACCCAAGGGGCCTCAACCACCATGTTTGCCAAGGGACAAACTCGAGCTTAATTTCATAATAAGTTGTAAGTTATATTTTTTTTTGTAAAAAGTCTCTGTAAATTTATCTAAAACTCGAGCTTTTATTTTCAAACACACAAATTTCTTAATGTACTAGTGACATGGAAAAAAAACTAACATATCGTTTTTTAACCACAAAATACAAGTTTTGATATTGCATCAATATAATTTGGTGGTTTTTTCAGTTGTAAACATAAATACATCAACAATTATATATATTCTCTTTTCTAGCAAATAATAAATCACATGAGTACTAGTCGTGAATAATTACCATGAAGTTGCTGACAAATAAAAAAAGAGTAATAATATCAAATATTATGAGTATTACATAATTATATATATACTCTCAATAATAAAAGATATTTGGGATAAATAATCATAGTACGAGATTCTCAGTCCAATCATTTTGAAAGTCACCGCTCTCCCACTAAGTGGTATGGAGAATAATATTATTATACCAAAAATATAATACCGTATTTAAAGGGTCACATGCATGTATTTGATGGAGTATAGTATGTGATATACAGATCTATGGTCTCTTTTTTTTTTTTTTTCCCACCAGATTTTGTCATCAGATGATTAAAAGGAAAAAAAAAATGACAATAATTATGTTTTAAAAATTAGGAGAAATCTGTACACACGATCGACTAATTTAATAAAATATCAGAAGGTGTTAATATATAATCAAAATCAGCATACTTGGTTGTTCCTCACTTGGGTGTGAACTGTGAAGTAAATTAAAGACTATGAATTTCAGAAAATAATACGTATATTAATATAGCATCTTGGCATTGTAATTTAAAATAAATGTAGAGACCATTGCCCACGTTTGATTGTCTGTTTGATTTGCTTTCAATGAATAAAATTATTCTCTAAAATCCTTATATTAATGTAATTATCAAATCATGATTATTTTCTTCTTTAATTTTGGCATCAAGAAATCATATGTACTTTTTTTTAAAAAAATTATTTAAATTTTTGCAAAATGCATGCCTTAATTTGTTTGACAAGTACTTGCTCCAAACCTATGGAAAAAGAGAAATGCTTTGGGTCCCAAATTTGGGACCCAAAAAATGTCCCGAAAGGGATTTTTTTTTAATAATATTACGAATTTTTTATATTTTTTTTAAATATTTATGATGATTAAAAAAATACATAAAAAAAAAAGAAAAAATATTACACTATTCGGAATAAATTTTAGGTTCCGAATTTGAGACCCGTAGTAGCACTCATGAAAAAAAGATGAAGTTGGGAGCAGCTAACCATGATCATTGGTTTTTTTTTTTTTTTGGCAGCCATGATCATTGGTTACGAGATGGTATTTCTAATTTGTTATAAAATATTATATTTTTTATATAAGCATTGATTTTTATGATATGATATTGTCATAAAAAGATGCTATTTGTATTTATATTTTTTATTTATATAATAATACGTACTGATGTGTTATAATAAGTAAGAAAAATGCTATTTATAAATTTTTTATATCCTTAGTTAATTATCTTCTAAATTTTTAAGAACATGTATAATATCCTCTATTATTGGCAACTATTATTGTTGTGATAATTTTCTTATAATATCCTCTAATAATAAGAATCTTATTATCCAATATCACGTCAATAACAATAAAAATATGGCTATTATAAAGTTAGAAAAAATTTATTTAAAAGACTCATTTTTGTACACAACACATGGTTAATGTGGAAGTATTTCATATCATATTATCAATAGTTTTAAAAATGATTAATGTTTTAATTTTTTTTTTCAAAAATTAAATAACACCGTCTAAGTTTTTAAATTAAATACATCGTTAATATGTTCTAAAAAAATACATCGCTAATATAGAAGCATTTTATATCAGCAGTTTTAAAAATATATTTTCTTAATAACACGGTCTTGTATATTCCAACCAAGTATCCACAACTGAGAGTGGAGAAGCCCAATATTCCAATGGTGGGGATGAACGGGCCGTGGGCTGGGTTAACAGTTGGATTTGGGTTCAGATGCTTCTTCAATGTAGGTTAAAAAAAAAAAACTGTGATAATTTGTTGTTAACCATGTGCAAAGCCCAACCATACAGATTTACAGGCCCATCAAGTCCAGTACCCCTCACATATAACCCCTTAAATACTGGTGCTGAGGCAGAAAATGGGGACGCTCATTTCACCAATGAATGTATGAGCTCGTAAATACTTCAACCGTATGTATGGTCCTTTCATACCTTCTATTCTTCTGACACATAAGTTTAGGGCTACAAATGAACAGAATAGCTTGTGAACAGTTCAAGCTCGGCTTGTGTATATTTGATTCGAACTCGGTTTATTTAATAAATAAGATGTTCGTAAACACTAATGTAGGTTCGAATATTAAACGAGCAAAATTTGTATAAACTCGGCTCGACTTGATTTAGACTCGTGAACAAAACTTGTATAAGCTCAACTTAACTTGTTTGAGCTCGTTTTGAAGCTCGTAATATGTTTTATATATGTATGTGTTATATATATTACATATTAGTTATATTTTATATACTTAATTATATATTATTAATTTATTTATAGTTTACCTTATTTAATATATATTTTTATATATATGTTATGTTCCCAAAATGTGTATAGGATAATTTGTATAATAATATATCATACAACTACAATTATTGATTTATTATATTATCTATATGTATTAAATAGTTTAGTTTATTACATTTATCTTGTGTATTATTCTTTTAATTTATAACTAAAAGTTATTTTTATGAAAAAAGTTATACCATAAGAATTTTCAATCAAAATTATTTGGTTGAATAGTTAAATTGTTTGAATTTTTTTTTGTAAATTTTTTTAAAAAAATTATTAATCAAAAGATAAGATTCATAAATTTTAAAATAAAAATCCAACTTCGAGCTCGAGCTACATGAACTCGAGTTGAATTCAAACAACATTAATGGTTAACGAACCGAGTTCTATGATATTCAAGTTTATTCGAGTTCGAGCCGAGTTCAAACGAACAAACATGTTAATCGAGCTCGAGTATCCTTGTTCAAATTCGACTCGACTCGGTTCGTTTGCAACCCTACATAAGTTATCTCCTATTATGTTAACCATGTGAATAATCGGTCATTCACACCAATTTATAATAAATTTAATGGCTATTTAACGTTTTACATTAATATTATATTGAATAATTATACATAATTAAAAATAAAAATATATAATTTTCTTATTTATTTGGTCTCACGTCAAAGGATACTGATAAAATGATCATTAAAATTAAGTGCATAACTAAAAATTGAAAAGTATTATTTAAAGATTTGTATATCACACACTTTCCATATAATTTAATTTAATTTAATTTATGAGAATATAATTTTAAAAAATATCTTATAAATTAAATCATAATGATGTAAAAGTCTTTTAGCTACATGGAATCGGAGATTTTCGGTACGTAGACATATATCTGAAATCGAAGTCGAAGGTTACAATGTGTCTAGCCTTTTGCTATGAAAAAGTGGTACGGATATGAGCCGTGTCATTCTATTGCAATATTAATTAAAGTTAGGTTAATTTGGATAGAAGTGAGGGTTAGGTCATAGGTGATGCGATATTTAAACAATTCAAACAGACAAAAAGAATATAATACAAAAGGATTAAGCCAAAACTCACGTACGGTAGCTCGACTTTTCTATATAATATAAATCATGCCAAGTACAGGGTATATATGGATGATCTTGAACCTTCATTCAGAGTGGACAAGCTTATACAGGGTATTAGAAAGTAAGTTTTTTAAGAGAGTTCAACCTTTTTTCAAAAGACAACTAGTATTAGATAAATTATTAATATGCAGATCTATATATAGTGATTAATTGCCCAGCCAGCCTCCAATTAATTAATCCTAGCTAATGATTCTTTCATGGCATGCAGTTTTGTTACATTTTTAGGTAGTCCTGATATGCAATTTTGTAACATCTCGTTTGGTTATACAGTTCAGATGAGATGTTTTGTTTAAAATTGAATAAAATATTATTATAATATAATTTTTTAATATTATTTTTGTTTTAAGATTTGAAAAAGTTGTAATGATTATATGAGATGAGATGATATAATTTAGTTTTGTATAATCAAACCAGCATATAGTTTAAGTTTTGTATGAGCTGAAATTCAATATAGGATAACTAGTACTTATAATGACCTGAGATGAATCTACCAAGTTACTAGATCATTATATATATATATATATATAATTATAGTAAGTGAAAAGATTAATGTTAAATATATATATAGTTTTAGGCTATGTAAATCACATGCACTCATTTTGAAAAAAATTAGAGTCCATGACTATAAATAAATAATTTTTTCATATGAGTCTCAAATTTATCTAATTTTTTTAAAAATATATATATACGGGACTTGTACACTCTAAGATTGCCAATATTATTTATATAGTTCACTTCGCTGTCTTACCTATCCATTTCCTTAAAATTAAAAGGAATTTAAAGCCTTCCTAAACTACTAAGGACTAATCGGGACTTGAGTTTATTTAGGTCAAGGTTGTTGCATCTGCAATAGACATTATTACGTGAAACACGCATCATCATATCTTCTCCTAGCAATGAAATCTGCTGTGTATTTGTTCGCATCTCAGCTTATCAACCTACATCATCCACAACAAATTCACTTTGCTTTAACCAACCACAAAAAAAAAGAAAAAGAAAAAAAAAAGCTTTAGAGGAAGTTAATATAAATGGAGCAGGTTCAATTAATTAGTTCGACCATCCTAGGACTAACCTATTTACTAATCACTGTAATCATGAGTAGTACTCATGGTTTGGTTTTGGTTTCAGACCAAATTACTTCCAAGAATTTTGCGGGTGAGGCCGGCTTTAAGCTAGAGGTACTATATGTACAAACTGTACATGTTTTCATTTTAATTTATTTTCAAAATGCCAAATGTTATTTCTATATGGTGGTGTAATCGTTTTGTTACTTGCATGTGATATGCATATATGCATGCAACATTTCGAGTTACGTGATAAGAAGTTTTGCACTCTCGATCGGGATTGCTTTTGAAATTGTAGGATGAAACTTTGGTCGCTCATCGATCTCCTTGATCAGAGTTTATACTAATGGGTAATAATATAATTACAATTATTTTGTAATTATTTTATATAAAATTGTGTCTATGAAGGGAGTAAATCCCTTGGGTCGGGCTAAAAGCAAGGCCTAAGTTAGAGCCCAGATACGAGATCTAGACAAGGCCAAACAGATTAGGAAGTCTTGGGTCAGAATCTGGATATGAGATCTGGGTCGGACCATGCTCACGTCAAAAACCAAGTCAGAGGATACAAGAGAGGCTTAAGGAAAAAAGAATGTCGCATTCAATGCAAGCCATATAAGGTAGTTCACACCGAGCATTAATGGGATAGGAGGAACTCAGAGCAGAAAGCACACCACATTCAATGCAAACCAGGGAAGAAAGCACACCGCATTCAATGCAGATCAGAGCAGAAAGCGTGCTTCATTCAATGCGGCCCAGAGCTCGAACTATGCACAGTGAACCTAAACACTTCATAGCTCAACGAGCGAAGGACATGAATATAGCTCGGCGTGTAGACGACGTGAATATATAATCTCCTGCAATGCAACACCCCACTACCATGTATACCAGGTCAGCAAGTACAAATAAACACTAACTGCAGCAAACAAGAAAGTTAATTTTTACACCCATCTTCATTATTATTTTCTCTTTATCTCTTACATCAAAACTAACTTAAACATCGAAGGTACAACGGACCTGGAGATCCCCCTTTATCCACTATGCAGGTGATGACCTGAGCACTATCTGCGTAGAGTTGCCCAGGCCCACGAAACACAACATCAACAGTGTCATTCGATCACTTATAGTTTATGTTTTGTAAGAGTTGAAATTCATTTTAGAATGTCATCTTTTATTTTAGTATGTAAGTTAGTTTATCAAATTTCATGGAAAATCTAGATATTTTTGTGTCACATTAAGCATATAATGCTATAATTGAGACCTTAAATAATATATATATATATATACTCAATGAAGTCTATAAAATAAAACATCTCAACTATTTTTCATGTAAATTATCAATCTTAAATGATTTTTCTTGTATTTTCACTTTGGATTCCATATTAAGAAGTCTAATATTGTATAATAAAAAAACTTTGAGATCCATATCAATAAGTTTATTATTTTTCCTAAACTTAGTTTTAATTTAATTTTGGTGAGGCCACATCCTTGAAAATAAATAATATATAAAAATTATACAAAATTTTGAGACTATAGGAAAAAAATTGGAGAAATACATTTCTAGATATATTGAAATTTTAGAAAATTTTAGAAAACATATAAGGATTGTAATTTTTTTTTTGGAGGAGGGCGCTATATTTATAGAATTATAAATAAAATATAGGATATATTTTGAATTTTTTTAAGATTTTGGGGAGGCCATGACACTCCTTAATCGACATAACGTAGGCCTGTCGCTGATTATAGTAATTAAAAAAACTAATGCTAGATATATTTCTAGATTGTGTAAATCCTGCACACTCTATTTAAAAAAAAAAAATGGAGTCTACCATAAAAAATGATTTTTTCATATAGGTTCAAAATTTATCTACTTCTTTCAAAGGAAGTTCGAGGGCTTGCAGACCTTAAAATTACAAATATCGTTTCTGTAGTTCACTTTGCCCTTCTACCAATCCATTTCCTTAATTCAACTTAAAAGGAATTTAAAGCCTTACTTAACTACTAAGGACTAATCGGGACTTGAGTTTATTTAGGTAAAGGTTGTTGCATCTGAAACGTACATTACGTGAAACATGCATCATCATATCAATTTATATGCTTGACTTCTCCTATCAATGAAATTTTCTGTGTATTTGTCCGCATCTCAGCTTATGATCAACCGACATCATCCACAACAAGTTCACTTTGCTATAACCAACCAATATATATATATATATATATATATATATATATATATAAAGCTTTACAGGAAGTTAAATGGAGCTGGTTCAATTAGTTTGATCATCATAGAACTTGTTGAGGATCATGCTGAGGATCCTCTGCTTTAATCTAAGGCTTTCCATTTGTATCTCCTTTGACCCATAAATATAGTAGCTCCTTATTCTTTCCATTCATTTGTAATATTTCCGTACATGTACTTTCCATATACAAACATGTAATTACGTCTATATATGAAATGGACTCACTATTGAAACATGTGGTGGTTTTCAAACACTTACATGGTATCAAGAGCCCTTGCGGATTAACCTCCCACGATCCCACCCATGGCTGCCGAATCCTCCTCCACTCTTCTCCCTTTCAACACTCACATCCACATGATTACAATCAAACTCTCATCCTCCAACTATCTCCTACGGAAAAGCCAATTGCTTCCCCTCTTAGAGAGCCAAGAATTAATCGGTCATGTGGATGGAACTCTTGAGCCTCCACCCCGTTTTACCCCTGCGGATTCTCAGACGCCAAACATCAAACACATGGCATGGAAAAACACAGATCAATGTCTCCTTAGCCTTATGTTGTCCTCCCTTTCCGAGGAGGCCATGGTTGAAGTCGTAAGTCTCTCCACCTCACGCGAGGTTTGGGTTGCCTTAGAGAACACCTTCAACCACTGCTCCAAGGCTCGTGAAATTCGTCTTAAAGATGATTTGCAGCTGATGAAACGTGGCACCAAGTCTGTTTCGGAGTACGCCCGTGCCTTCAAAGCCCTCTGCGATCAACTCCACGCACATTGGACGCCCTATTGATAGCATCGACAAAGTGCATTGGTTTCTCAGAGGTCTTGGCTCGGAATTCTCGAGCTTCTCCACGGCCCAAATGGCCCTCACCCCTTTATCCTATTTTGCAGATTTGGTGCCCAAAGCAGAGAGCTTTGAGCTCTTCCAAAAATCCTTAGAGCATGTTGTCCAGCCCGCTGCGGCGTTTGTTGCTACGAATCGTAACTCTGCAAAACCGAATCAAAGGAACTCTTCCTCTCATCAATCTCAAGGTCGTGCTGGTGACCACAACAGAGGACAGGGCCACTCCTCTAGAAGGCGTCCTCCACGCTGCTAGATATGTCGTGTGGAGGGTCACTATGTGGATCGGTGTAGGCAGCGGTATGATCGCCATGTTCATGCCCCTGAAGCTCAGCTTGCCGAAGCCCTTACATCCTTATGTTATATTTCTGGAAATGAGGCCTCGGACTGGTACTTAGACACAAGGGCTTCGGCCCACATGACTTTGGCCCAATCCAACTTGGATCAGTTCACTTCCTATACGGATAAAGATTATGTTATTATCGGGAATGGTGCATCCCTACCCATTACTCACACTGGTACAATTTCACCTTCCCCTGATTTTAAATTGTTAGATGTTTTGGTTGTCCCTCACATCACTAAAAATATTTTGTTCATTAGTAAATTAACGAATGATTTTCCAGTCTCTATTACATTTACTAATAATTTTTTCACTGTTCAGAATCGCCAAACGGGACTGGTGGTGGCAACCGGTAGACGCGATGGCGGCTTATATGTGCTAGAACACAGAAATTCTGTTTTTGTTTCTGTCCTAAAAAATAAATATCTTCATGCTTCGTATGATCTATGGCATGCTCGCCTTGGACATGTGGATCATTCTATTATTTCTTTTTTGAATAAGCAATGACAACTTTATCTTACCTCTTTATTACCATCTCCTGTGTTATGTAGCACATGTCAAATTGCAAAGAATCATTGTTTGCCTTATACTCGAAATGAACATCGGTCGTCAAATGTGTTAGATCTTATTCATTGCGATATATGGGGACCTTCACTTGTCAAGTCCGATTTGGGTTTTGTTTACTATGTTTTATTTGTTGACGATTATTCCCGTTTCGCGTGGCTTTACACCTTGAAATTGAAATCTGAATTCTATAATACTTCTATTCAATTTCAAAAATTCGTGGAAACTCAACATTCTGCTCGTATAAAATTTTTTCAAAGTGATGGTAGTGTAGAATTCACTAGCAACTACTTTAAAGCACATATTCGTACATCTGGCATTCATCATCAACTCTCTTATACACATGCCCAAAACGGTCGCGCTGAAAGGAAACATTGTCATGTGACTGAAACAGGTCTGGCCTTTCTTTCTCACCTTCCCACTTACTTCTGGGTTCACGCTTTTAGCACTACAGCTTACATCATCAACTGTTTGCCCACGCTGCTTCTCCGAGATAAGTCCCCTTTTGAGCTTTTGTATGGTTCCTCTCCCAATTATGAAAACTTTCATCCATTTGGTTGTTGTGTTTATCATTGTTTACGTGATTACATGACTAACACATTTTCCCCTCGTAGTCTCCCTTGCATTTTTATGTGTTACAGTTCCTTTTATAAAGGCTTCCATTGTCTTGACCCCACCACTTTTAGAATTTATATCACTCGCCATGCCCAATTTGATGAGAACCACTTTCCTTTCCACCATACTTCCCAGGCTCAACCCATATCCTCCCTTCAAATCTCTAATTTTCTAGAACCCAGTCTTCTCCATACAGACATGCCCCTGCCCTTTCCTGCACCACATCCCCGACACATTCTTCAATTCGGATCCACCCCGTGTATTATTTGTACTGATCCAGTGGATGAGTCTTTGCAAACAGCTACTTCTCATGCAGATTCATCTCAGCCGCCCTCGGACTCCAGCCCGGCTTCTCCTGAGCCTATTACTGAGTTGCCTATCCTTGCTCGCACTCCTGTTTCAACTGTTTTGTTGGGCTCCCATCCTATGCTCACACGAGCCAAAGCCAGTATTTTCAAAACTCGCCACCCGGCACATCTCGGCCTTGTGGAATCCTCTTTCTCTCTGCTCGTCTTGCATTCACTGAGCCTAAAAGGATTCAAATCCGCTACTAAGAATCCTGCCTGGCTTGCTGCCATGGATGAAGAAGTTCAAGCCCTACAAAGTAATCATACTTGGATTTTGGTTCCGCACCCCGCCAACACCAACATCATGGGTTCCAAATGGGTGTTTCGGACCAAATACTTGCCCGATGGCTCTATCGAGCGTCTCAAAGCCCGTCTTGTTGCCAAGGGGTACACACAAGTACCTGGTCTTGAATACACTGACACTTTTAGTCCTGTTATCAAGGCTATCACTGTCCGTGTTGTCCTCTCTCTTGATGTGACTAACAAATGGTCTATTCGCCAACTTGATGTCAAAAATATGTTCCTCAACAGGCATCTGACTAAACATGTCTATATGGATCAGCCCCTAGGTATATTGACCCTCTCTTTCCCAATCATGTTTGTCAGTTGAAGAAAGCTCTCTATGGCCTAAAGCAAGCTCATCGTGCTTGGTTTCAGTGTTTCAGCTCTTTCCTTATTCAACTTGACTTTTATTGCAATCGTACAGACACATCTATTTTTGTTATTTATAAGCAGTCTGATATTATCTACTTGCTTCTCTATGTTGATGACATCATTATTACAAGCAACAACTCCTCTCTTCTTGACAACTTTACCTCCAAGCTCAATTTCGAGTTCGCTACTAAGGACTTGGGCTCACTCAGTTACTTTCTTGGTCTTGAAGCTATACCTACCACTGATGGTCTCTTTATCAGTCAGCTGAAATATGCACGGGACATTCTCATACGAGCTCAGTTACTTGACAGCAAACCAGTCCACACTCCCATGGTTGTTTCCCAGCATCTATCTGCTAATGGTCCTCTGTTTTCTGATCCCACGCTTTACAGATCTCTTGTTGGTGCTCTCTAGTATTTGACCATCACACGTCCTGATATTGTTCATGTCGTTAACTCTATCAGTCAGTTTCTTCATGCCCCGATTGAAGACCATTTTCTTCCTGTCAAACGTATTCTTCGCTATGTTAAGGTCACACTGCATTTTGGTCTCACTTTTCATCCATTTGTTGCTCTTGGTGCTTTAGTTGCTTAATTGGATGCAGACTAGGCAGGTTGCTCTGATACTCATCGTTCTACCTCTGGATATTCTATTTATCTTGGTGACAATTTGGTTTCTTGGAGTGCCAAGAAACAACCTATTGTTTCTAGCTCCAGTTGTGAATCTGAGTATCGTGCCTTGGCTCTCATTGTTGCTGAACTTCTTTGGCACACGCATCTTCTTGGTGACCTCAAAGTCTCTCATTCACACCAGCCTCTTCTACTATGTGACAACAAGAGTGCAATCTTCTTGAGCTCTAATCCCGTTTCTCACAAATGGGCCAAGCATGTTGAGCTCGACTACCACTTTCTTCGTGAACTTATTCTTGATGGTAAGCTTCGCACTCAGTATGTGCCTTCTCATTTGCAGGTTGCCGACATTTTCACTAAAAGTGTGTCAATACCTCTCTTTGAATTCTTTCGCTCCAAGCTTCACGTCCGTTCCAATCCGACACTCAGCTTGAGGGGGGTGTTGAGGATCATGCTGAGGATCCTCTGCTTTAATCTAAGGTTTTCCATTTGTATCTCCTTTGACCCGTAAATATAGTAGCTCCTTATTCTTTCTATTTATTTGTAATCTTTCCATACATGTACTTTCCATATACAAATATGTAATTACGTCTATATATGAAATGGACTCACTACTTAAACCTGTGGTGGTTTTCAAACACTTACAGAACTAACCTATTTACTAATCAGTAATCTCATGGTTTGGTTTTAGTTTCAGACCAAATTACTTCCAAACTTTTTTTTTTAGTTTTAATTTATTTTCAAAATGCCATATGCATGTATTAATCGTTACGGTGGTAACAAGGTTTGCACGCTCGAGATTGCTTTTGACAAATTCAATATATAGTTTGTATGATGAAACCATCGGTCGATCATTGATCTCTTGATCAGAGTTTATGCTAATATCTAGTTCAATTTTTTTCGAGTAATGTTATATATATTTAAAATTTAACGTATACGATTCATTTTATCAATTTGTTTAAAAATTTAAAATTTAAATTATAAGTTTCATAATCTTTAACAAATAACTGATACATAATGTTAATGTCCAAAAATGATACAGTCCGGAAAGGAAGAAAGATCTATTCTCGGGACGCACTGAGGTGGGCTAGGCCTCGATCAGTGAGATTTGGAGCCTCCGGCAGTGGTCTGGTGCGGCTGTATTGTGTCGGTGCATACATTCATTAAGGTGAATAATATTTAAATGCAGAGAAAAATAAGAAGAGATGATTACACATATTTACGTGGTTTGGCACTAGGCCTACGTTTACGGAGGTTTGAGGAGGGGAGATTCTACTATAATATGTTTGTTTACAGTTGCTCATAGCCTTACATTTATCTTTATACAATGGGAGCTGTAAATCTACTTGCTGGAGAAAATGTTCTCTCTGGAGCTCTCTGTCTAGGGTTGAAGAAGAAGTGAAGCCAAAAGAAAAAGTCAGAAGTCCCCAGTCCGTAGGCACCATGTCCCTTTTATCTGATTCTCTTCATGCGTGCGCCTCGGTAATGGTGAGGGATGTCTACTTTGCATGTCTGATCGTCTCTCATTTTCTATTTTCTCGTAACACTTCCCTGCCTCCTGACGCCATCGCCCTCTTGTCCCTTCTTAGCCCTTTTTCCTATCTCCACATTTGTCTTCTTGTGATGACCTCTTGATGGGCTGAGTCTTATAAACCATTTTGGACCTAGTGTATTTTATCCCCTCACACGTAAAAAAATTAAATATTTTGTAAACTTTTCTTAAACACAGTTAACATTTCTTAGTTTTTTATTATATGTTTAGCTAATCACGGCCTCACCATGTTTGCAAATGAGCTTTTGGTGGTTGTTTGGACGTTGATAATTCTCTCAATAAAAGTTGGGGATTGATATTCCTTTACACTGCATGGGAAGGACAAAGAAAGCTACAAGAGATATGGTCTTTTAGGACTAAGATCATATAACTTTCTTCCCAATAAAAATAAAATAGAGGTTAATAAAAGAATGAAAATTTTTGTATGGAAAATATATATAATTTATAGAAAAAATGATGATTATAAAATGAGCCGAATCAGTCACAAAATTTTTCTATAAAAATATATTTATAAATTATAAACATAATTTTATATGATAAGTCGTTACTTTATAATAAAAATAGGGTTATAAGTTTATTTTTGCCTAAACTAACAAAATTAAGCTCTGTTTAAGATTTCTCATTCGTCGCGAGGGTTTCGTAATCACCGCAGCGCCAACCGGTAATAAGCCGAAGGGTCATCGCTCGGCGCTCGCTGTCGACTTTCACTAGTCAACATTCCCTTCTGTAAGTCTTCCGTCAAAGTTAACGTCGTTTGCTGAGCCAGCCTCCCACTTCACTAACCCACTGCCGTGTGGCGCCCCTCGGTCATAACCAAACCATTTTAGTCCCATACTAGGCCTTCTTCCATTCATTTCCTCATTTCATGCTCATCTCTCTCTCGCTCTGCTTGTCTTACTAAACAAAGTACGCAGGAGAATCTCAAAAACTGGGAACCAAGAAATGAAGATCTTTTCCAGATATTTTGTTTTCTTTTTGCTGGTTGCGATTGTGGAATCTGCATGCAACAGTACAGACCGAGAGTTGGTCTTGAAGGCTTTCGAATCAGTCCATGGATTCAATCATTCTTGGCTTGACCCGTCTTCAGATTGGAACTGTTCAAGGGAGATAAGGCTTCCGTCCAGAAATCTAAGCGGGATTATATCTTGGAAGTTTCTCGGAAACATGTCTCAGCTGCAGGTTCTTGACCTCTCTGGAAACTCGCTGCAGGGGTCTGTGCCAGGTTGGTTTTGGTCCATTTCAAACTTGGTACATGTTAATTTGTCCAAGAACCAGTTTGGAGGGAGCATTGGATTCGAATCCACCACGGGAGACCGTTCGTTCTCATCGGTTCAGGTGCTCAATATGTCAGCCAATAGATTCACCAATTTGGTTCGGCTCTATGGTTTTTCGAAGCTCAGAGTTCTTGACCTTTCGCACAACAGTCTCAGAACTCTGCCCTCTGGGTTCAGTAACCTCACCAAGCTAGAGCACCTCGACATTTCAAGCTGCAACATTTCAGGCCATGTGAAACCCATGTCGGTTCTTCGCTTGTTGAAATATCTAGATGTGTCCAGCAATTCCATGAATGGTACTTTTCCTTCTGATTTCCCCCCACTCAGTGGGCTCAAATTCTTAAACGTTTCGTTCAACAGCTTCACACTAGTTGGTCCAGACAAGTACTTGAAATTTGGCAAATACGCGTTCATACAATCTGGAATTAATACTTCAAGAACGACTAGTATTCACAATATCCCACCTCATTCCCAAACCCCACCTCGTAGACCCCTCCGAAAACACATCCCCACAAACAAAAGCTCCAGCACGAAGAAACCCGTGTCAAAATCCAAACCTCTGGTTCTCGGTCTATCATGTGCATCTGCATTTCTCTTTGTTTTCATGGCCTTCTGTATAGGATTGTTGTGGCGCAGAAGGAAAAAATTGGCAAGACAGAACAAATGGGCAATCTCTAAACCGGTCCAGTTGCCCTTCAAGTTCGAGAAATCAGGGCCGTTCTCGTTCGAGACGGAGTCAGGCACATCATGGGTGGCGGACATCAAAGAACCAACCTCTGCCCCTGTAGTGATGTTCGAGAAACCCCTGATGAACCTGACCTTCAAGGACCTGATCGCCGCCACGTCGAACTTCGGTAAGGACTCCCAGCTCGCGGAAGGTAGGAGTGGGCCCGTGTACAGAGCCATCCTCCCTGGAGGCATCCACGTGGCAATCAAGGTCCTCGAGAACGCCAGGGACGTCGACCACGACGACGCCGTATCCTTGTTCGAGAACCTTTCCCGGCTGAAACACCACAACCTATTGCCTCTCTCTGGCTACTGCATCGCAGGTACTGTACTTGTACTGTATCCAGTTGTCTTTTCTATATTCTATTTTTTTTCAAAATTTCACAGCTCCTGCAGTCTTTGAATCTGTGATCGATCGGCCTCACGGGTTTTGAATTTGAATGGCTTTAGTGTCGTACTCTGTTGACTGTTTTGTGACGCATGACTATTGTTGCGGAAATCTAGCGCAGGTCATGATTATGTTGTGCAGAGATTCATAGAGATTCGTCACATTTGGACGGTCTTAGATTGATGCTTAATCTATTTCCGCCTTTTTTTTCCCCAGGGAAAGAGAAGCTGATTGTCTACGAGTACATGTCGAACGGCGACTTGCACCGGTTGCTTCACGAGCTACCGACTGGGGAGCCCAACGTGGAGGACTGGAGCGGCGATACTTGGGAGCTGCATGACGCCACCGGTTCCCACCTATCTTCTCCGGAGAAATTGGTCTGGCTCACGCGCCACCGCATCGCAGTGGGCATAGCTCGTGGGCTTGCGTACCTCCACCACGCCGTGTCCAGACCCGTCATTCACGGCCACCTCGTGGCCTCTAACGTCCTACTCTCCGAGAACTTCGAGCCTCGGATTGCGGATTTCGGGTTCCGGAACATCGGGACTGGAGACGTGGGGCAGTGCAGCACTGAGACGGACGTGTATTGTTTCGGGGTGGTTCTGATGGAGCTGCTGACGGGAAAAGTTGGGTCCGCGGAGACGGTGGTGTGGGTGAGGAGGTTGGTCAGAGAAGGTCTGGGAGTTAAAGCGCTGGACCCGAGGCTGAGACTCGGAGGGGATGAGTCGGTCATGGGGATGGTGGAGAGTCTCCGAGTGGGGTACTTGTGTACGGCGGAATCACCTGGTAAGAGACCCACCATGCAGCAGGTCCTGGGTCTACTCAAGGACATAAACATCACACCCACGGTGGACTTAAGCTGAGTTGACTCGCTCCGACGTCGACGCTTCAAGTTCCGAGATAAACGAATTGCCAGCTTCCACCACGCGTGCGAAACAGGGGACCTCGTGTAGAGCGAATTAAGTGAACTATTACCTCGATACTTATTTTTTTGCCGTTTTCATTGAGGCGATGGGCATTGCAGATGATTTTTAGATAATGTTTTCGGAGCATTTCTACGTATCTGTCTCCACTCTCCACACACATGCACTCAATTTTTTTTTTTTTAACTCTTACGGTTAAGTGTGTAATAAATAGTAGAATGTAAAATTTTTTTTTTATATTTTCGTGTCTCTTATTTAGATTTTAATTCTTATTATGCCATGCATGTACGGACAAAACTTAAAAAATAGAGACCAGAGGCCCCCCCAAAAAAAACAGTGAGACAGAGTGAAGTGGGTGTAAGGTAAGGAATTTAATGGATGGTGGTGGGGATGTTCTTATGTTGGTGAGCAAAGATGGCAGATTTGCAGAGTATCCCACTTGAGCTTGTGGCTTGCCTCCTACGTCACGAGGGTTCCCCGTCATTTTCTCTTTTTCCATCTATAATAGATATATTCTTTCCTTTTGGGCATAGATATTCTTTTTCTTTCTTTGCATTTTTTTTTCTGTACTTATTTCCTTTACCTTTATTCTTTTGATTTTTCTTTTTCTTTTTCAAGAGAAAAAGATCCTAGAGTATTAGATATATATCCTATTCGTGCATGTCGAGTTTATCATAGTTACGTATGTACTTGGACCAACCGGACCCTCAGCCGGTGGATGCGTGTTTACTTGGCTTATGATCATCTGTGGCGTATTGTGGTCTAACATAACAGCCTGACACCTCTGTTATGCTTCCAATTTTCTACGCCCATTTGTCCACACCACTAAGGTCAACGTAATTCAAATAGCCAATCATGCTCGACTCCTCCACAACCGTAACTGTTGGGATCAAATGAGATGAAAATGGGCAGTGGTATAGATATATAGCATTAGTCTTGTCATGGATATGCTGTTTCATTAGACGTCATTGTCCACTACATGAGGAGTCTCTTAGAACTTCCGAACGTGGGCGGTCGGAAGGGGAGAGTTTCTTTTCTAGTTTTTACATCACCCAACGTCGTGTTCTCTCCACTTCGTTTGGAGTTTTCTTACAACTTCCAAACGTGGAAGTCAGTCTCACGGATGGATTTTCTACATCACCCAAATGTTTGATAATTTGAAATCATCATTTATTCTAAAAGAAAGATTTTATTATTTATTTTATATCTTAACACTCTCATTTACGTGTGGGTTAGACTCTCCCTCAATGGGTAGCTCAACACGTAGAATTTTTAATTAAATGAAATAGAGTATAGAGACAAGATTCGAATTCAAAATTTTTACTCTGATATTATGTGAAATCATCACTTGTTTCAAAAATTTAAATTTATAAAAAGAGATAAATTTTATTATTTATTTTATATCTTAAATAATTTTAGTCATCGATATCATCGAAGCTGATATTTCAAATCCTAGACAGGACTACACGCAACTGGAAAGAAAAATAAAAAGCAAGAGATTCTTTAGTCTTTAGTGAACGTAAAGCAAGAGATTCAGTAGTGCTGGTATGATTGGCGTCCAAAGAAGGTGGAACAAAATGCATGCCCTGCTCTGACGTTAAGGCTCTTAACTACAAAACTAGTTACTCCTTTGCCATTGCTGATACTAAGATAGCATTTTAAGTTTAGAGATTATATAACTATAAGCCCAGTGTTAAAGGACAAAAATCACCCAACAGGCTAGAACGGAAGAAAAAGTCACTCCCGGCCCCCGATGGTGACTAGGGCCTCGATAATCGATCTGAAGCCTTCGATGACGGTTTGGGGCGTCGGTATGTGACCATATATACATCTATAGCAGTAAATAGTAAAATAATATAAGAAATGAAAACAGAGAATGAGACACAGATTTATATGATTCGGCACGTAGCCTACGTACCAGAATCGTTTGGAGGATAAATCCTCTATGATGAAAGTATATTATAGTCCCTCATAATATCTCATATCTTACAGTACAGTGAGAGTTGGTGACTCATTTTGTCTAGAGAAAATAAATAAAGAGTAATGATGCATATAATTGTGGAGTGTATAAATGCCGTACAGTCATTTTAAAAAATGGTGGAGTCCACTATTAAAAAATTAATTTCTTTTCATGTGGATCTCGTATTTATTCACTTTTTTCAAAATAATTACATACGCTTACATACTCATAATTATAAATATCATTTCTCCTCTCATATTTCTCTGTTCTCGTATTGTTGAGATTTTTTTGAGTGGTTGGTGAGAGAGACAACTTTATGTCATCTCACCCTATGCAAGTCTAACTTGTTTTCCTTCTCCAGCTTTCGCTTGTTGTCCTCTCCTCTCTCTTCCCTCCTACCTTTGATGAGAGACTGGGAGTCACCCAATGGACAGTGTCTGGAATACTATTTTGAGCATGGTATATTTTCCCAACATGAAGAGAAACAAAAACAAAAACAAAAACAAAAAAGCAGAGGTTGTTCTAATTAGCTACATACGTACCTTCTTTATGGAAAGAAAGAACCAAAAATGGCTTCCAGTAATCTGCTTTAGCCAGTGTCTTTTGAGCCATAGAAGGTGCCGGTGGGACTCTCTAGAGTTTTTCCGGTCTTCTTCATTTTGGCTTTCATGTCTTTATAGTACTTTTCCTTTTGATGGTTTTTCTTTTCCTTTAGGATTTATACATGCATTGCATAAAAGGATGCATGGTCTACTTCAAGGATGTTCACTTTTTGCACACTATAAGAGAAATGAGGTTTTTTTTTAATTAATTATTATGCCCAAGAGTGTTTCATGTTTGTCGTCTCCAAAGTTGAATTAACTGTCGGAGTGATCACCTGTTGTGCACATCCAGAAAGATTTGCACACTTAAAATGAACTATTGAGCAAGTTAAATTACGAACACGTGACCTATGTGATACGGATGGTTGTCAAGTCTCTACTTCGCCTTTTAGACTCTTGTCATGAATTCTAATAATAAAGCTATTGCATGAGCATAATTCACGAAATTGTACTGCAAAGCTCAACACAAGGGCTTGAGCTCAAAACAAGAGGTAATGTGTTCACTTTGGACCATGTATGATCATTCATGTCCGTTTGGATGATGAGATAAGATAAGATAATTTTAGATGAAATTTGAATAAAATATTATTAAATAATATTATTATTGTTTTGAGATTTAAAAAAATTGAATTATTTATTATATTTTGTGTAAAAATTTATAAAAATTATAATGATGAAATGAGATAAGATGAAACTGGTTATGTATCCAAACGGGCTCGATTTTTTTTCCTGAATTTTTATTTAAGGTGTCTATTTCTCTATTTTAGACCTTAAAATCTGTATAAAAACTATACATAGTGGGTCTTGAATCTTGATCCATTCACAAAAGACTCGACCTTAGCTTAACCATGACCCAAGAGTGAAATCAACACCGTCGGCCCAGCCCACTTTCCTAATCTGTTTGAAGCTTCTGGAAGGCAAAAATCCCCGGTTCCTCCGACCTTTCGAAGTTCAATTCGTACTAAATTTGCTTACTAATTCAACTTTCAAACCCCATTCCACCAATCCCCATGTTCGACGCTTTCGAATCATGGTTCGAAGGAAAAGCAATTTGAAGGCATTGCTATGTTATCTATGTACAAAGACGAACAAGAAGAAGAGGAGGAACGACGACCAGAAGATGAGAACGCAGAGCGATAAGATTCAGGGCGAGAGCAACGTGATGACTCTTTAGGGACTCGATAATGGCCGAGCAAGATGATTTCATGGGCACCGATGACAGAGTAATAGGCGGTGATTCTGCCCACGATGACACGCCACCGATTCCTTGTGAGAATACGACGCAACAGCCTCGGTTTCAGTCGTGTCGTCGAAGCAAGAGGCATTGCCGGCGTTGGATAGTTCCACGACGAGGAGAGGGCAGGTCACGATTGTGGACTATGGTGACGATGAAGTTGCTATGTCTCCCGAGCCCGATGTACCGCGTTTATTTTTTCAACATACATTCTGTTTAGTTGCTGAAAAATTTGGAGAAATATTACGTACGTCGGCCTACTCATATTCACAAGTTCACAACTCGCACTTCGGAGCCGCAAGGCCCACAACCTTTCAATGGTCTACCGGGAAAGGTTTAAACACAACACAACGTTCTTGAGAATACATTGAGTTAAGAACCTTGTTCTTTAACGAGTTATCTAAGGCGCTATTAGATCTTGAACTTTTGAAATATTTATGGCAAATAGGCAATAGAGTAATGTTAGATATAGTCGTAGAATGTGTAAGTATTGTATAATCTTTTTGAAAAATAGTGAGATTTACTATTAAAAAAATTTTTTTTTATATGAATCTCGTATTTACTCAATTTTTTTAAAAGAATTGTGCGACGCTTGTACACTCCATGACTGTGACAAGAACCCTAGAAGAAAATGTGTTGGGAGAGAAAATAAGAGTGATTAGGCAGTCGCGTCTGAAGACTTGGTGGGGACGTGCCAGGTCTTAGAAGGACTTTGTGGCTTAGCCAAGGCCGAGGTTTGCCTCGGTCATGACCGAGCTGTCAAGGATACGTTACCTTAAGACGTTTCCTTAATACTTAGATTGACATATTGAACTTGATCTTAGGAGATTCATTTGTACAAAATTAATTCTTTCCATTATTAATTCTTTCCTTTTATACATATTGTAATTGTCAATATATAAAAGAAATACTCACCTCGATTAAGGTGGTGACTTTGCTCAAAATATTCACATGGTATCAGCAGCCCTTTCGGATTAACGTCCCTCGATCTCTCTTGCTTCCATGGCTGCCGAAAACACCTCACCCACTCTTTTCCCTTTCAACACCATGATTCACATGGTGACCATCAAACTATCATCCTCCAATTACCTCCTATGAAAGAGCCAGCTTCTTCCTCTCCTTGAAAGCCAATAACTCCTCGGACATGTGGATGGCAGTCTTGCACCGCCACCACGTTTTGACCCTGTTGGCTCTCAGACGCCAAGCATCAAACACTTGGCGTGGAAGAACACTGATTAGCGCCTCTTGAGCCTTCTGCTCTCATCTCTCACGGAGGAAGCTATGGCTGAGGTTGTGGGCCTCTCTACCTCACATGAGGTTTGGTTGGCTCTCGAAAATACCTTCAGTCACCGATCAAAGGCTAGAGAAATTCGTCTCAAGGACGATTTGCAACTGATGAAATGCGGGACACGTTCGATAACAAAGTATGTTATACGGGTAAGGATCGTGTAATTGTCGGGAATGGTGCTTCCCTACCAATTATCCACACTGGTACCATCTCTCATACCCCAACACTTGATTTATTTGATGTATTAGTTGTCCCTCATCTCACGAAAAATCTTCTCTCAATTAGTAAATTAACATATGATTTTCCTCTCTCTGTTACATTTACTAATAACCTTTTCTCTATCCAGAATCGTCAAATGGGAAGGGTGGTGGCAACCAGTAAAAGAGATGGCGGCTTATATGTGCTAGAGTGCGGAAATTCTACTTTTATTTCTATTCTTAAAAATAAAGCTCTTCATGCCTCATATGATTTATGGCATGCTCGTCTTGGACATGTGAGCCATTTTGTTATTTCCTTTTTAAATAAAAATGGTCATCTCCATCTTACCTCATTATTGCCTTCTCTTTCATTATATGACAGATGTCAAATTGCAAAGAATCATCGCTTGCCTTATTCTCGTAATGAACGTCGCTCGTCTCATATGTTAGATCTTATTCATTGCGATATTTGGGGTCCATTTCCAGTCAAGTCAAATTTTGGATTTATTTATTATGTGTTATTTATTGATGATTATTCTCGTTTCACTTGGCTTTATCCTTTGAAATTAAAATTTGAATTTTACGATGTCTTTCTTCGTTTTCAAAAACTTGTGGAAAACCAACATTCCACCCGCATCAAAATTTTTCAAAGTGATGGTGGTGCTGAGTTTACAACTCTCTTACCCATATACACCTGCCCAAAATGGTCACGCTGAAAGAAAGCACCAACATGTGACAGAAACAGGTCTGGCACTTCTTTTCCATTCCCACCTTTCACCTCGTTTTTGGGTTGACACCTTCATCACTGCAGCATACATCATCAATCGTTTGCCCACACCGCTTCTTGGAGGTATGTCTCCCTTTGAGCTTCTCTATGGCTCCTCCCCAAATTATGAGAATTTTCATCCCTGTCGTGTCTATCCTTGTCTACGTAATTATATGTCTCACAAATTTTTCCCTCGCAGCATCCTTTGCATTTTTCTAGGGTACAGCCCTTCCCATAAAGGATTTCGTTGTCTTGACCCCACCATCTCCAGGCTTTATGAGAACATTTTTCCCTCCAGAGATAGTTCCTAGGCTCAAATCCCTTCCTCTCTCCATTTTTCACATTTCTTTGAACCAAGCATGCCTCATACCGACCCACCTCCATTGTCTCCTATGCACCATTCGCTGCCTATTACTCAATTCGGATCTAACCTGTATGTTATTTGTACAGACCCAGTGGACAAGTTTTTGCAGGTTATTGACTCTCTTGCAGGTCCTTCTTCCTCGCCTCAGGAGCCTCGACCACCTCCTGTTGCTTCTGATGATACTTCTGCTCCAGCTCCTCCGTTGAGTTCTCATCCCATGCTCACCCGAGCTAAAGATGGCATTTTCAAGACTCGTCATTCAGCGAATCTCAGCATTCTAGGATCCTCTGGACTTCTCTCTGCTCTTCTTGCCTCCATTGAACCTAAAGGATTCAAGTATGCTGCTAAGAATCCTGCATGGCTTGCTGCTATCAATGAAGAAGTTCAAGCTCTGCAACATAATCGCACCTGGGTTTTGGTCCCTTGACTTGCAAACACCCATTTGGAACCTAATTGTAGGTTCCAAATGGGTGTTCTGGACCAAATATTTGCCTTCCATTGAGCGTCTCAAGGCTCGTCTTGTAGCCAAAGGTTATACTCAGGTACCTGGTCTTGATTACACTGATACTTTCAGTCCTGTTATTAAGGCTACTATTGTTTGTGTTGTGCTCTCTCTTGTTGTCACCAACAGATGGCCTCTCCGTCAACTTGATGTGAAGAATGCATTCCTTAATGGCAGTCTCACTGAAAATGTCTATATGGAATAACCTCCGGGGTACATTGATCCTCGGTATCCAAATCATGTCTGTCAGTTGAAGAAAGCTCTCTATGGCCTCGAACAGGCTTCTCGTGCCTGGTTTCAGCGCTTCAGTTCCTTTCTTCTCACCCTTGGGTTTTCTTGCAGTCGTGCAAACACCTATCTGTTTGTCTTTCATTAGCAGTCTGACATTATTTATCTACTCTTATATCTTGATGATATTATCATTACTGGCAACAACTCCTCTCTTCTTGATAGTTTTGCTCGCAAGCTCAATTTTGAGTTTGCCACCAAGGATTTGGGCTCTCTCAGCTACTTTATTGGTCTGGAAGCTACTCACACTCCTGATGGTCTCTTTATCATTCAGTTGAAGTATGCTCGAGATATTTTGACTCTAGCATAGTTACTTGACAGCAAGCCTGTTCACACTCCTATGGTCGTCTCTTAGTATTTGATTGGCGATGGTCCTGCTTTCTCGGATCCCACTCTCTATAGATCTCTAGTTGGTGTCCTTCAGTACCTAACCATCACTCACCCTGATATTGCTCATGTTGTTAACTCTGTCAGTCAGTTTCTGCATGCCCCTACTACAGATCACTTTCTTGTTGTCAAGCGCATCTTACGTTATGTCAATGGCACACTTCACTTTGGTCTTACTTTTCGCCCTTCTGTTGCTTCTGGTGCCCTCGTTGCTTACTTTGACGCTGATTGGGCTGGTTGTCCCGATACTCGCCGTTCTACCTCTGGCTACTCCATTTACCTTGGCGATAATATGGTTTCTTGGAGTGCGAAGAAGCAACCCACTGTTTCCCGTTCCAGCTATGAGTCTGAGTATCGCGCTCTTGCAACTGTTGCCGCTGAACTCCTTTGGCTCACCCATCTACTTCATGATCTCAAGGTTCCTGTTACCCAAAAGCCTATTCTCTTATGTGACAATAAAAGTGCGATCTTCTTAAGCTCCAACCCCGTTTCTCACAAACGGGCCAAACATGTTGAATTAGATTATCATTTTCTTCAGGGACTTGTTGTTGCTGGCAAACTTCGCACTCAATATGTGCCCTCTCATCTACAGGTTGCCGATCTCTTCACCAAAAGTGTTTCTCACCCTCTCTTTGAATTCTTTCGTACCAAGCTTCATGTCCGTTCAAATCTAACGTTCAACTTGCGGGGGGGTGTCAAGGATACGTTACCTTAAGATGTTTCCATAATACTTGGCTTGACATATTGAACTTGATCTTAGGTAATTCATTTGTACAAAATTAATTCTTTCCATTATTAATTCTTTCCTTTTATACATATTGTAATTGTTAATATATAGAAGAAATACTCATCTCGATTAAGGTGGTGATTTTGCTCAAAATATTCACACGAGCTGTGGCCAAGCCATGGCACCTTGAATCCAAGACAAGTCATGCCTTTGTTGCACCACGACCCATGCCACGAGCAGGCCATTGCCCAGCCTCGGTTACACCATTGCCAATGCCACATGCAGACATGACTCGACCTTGGTCGTGCCATGGCCCTTGTGCCAGCCGGACACGCCCATGACCATGCCATAGTAGGCCATGGGTGAGCCACAAACAAGCCATGGCCCGCCCTCAATTGTGCCATGGCCCATACCTCAACAACACCAAGGACAGGCCACAGCCACACATGGCCTGCCCATCAGCAGCCCATGAGGGCCAACCAAAGCTAGCCACGAGCCAACCTACAACATGCCACGACAAGCCACACCAAGGCCATGGCCCAAGCAAGGCCACAGCCAACTCATGGCCAGCCATGACCACCAAAGAGACATGAAGGAGGGGGACTCAAGACTTCTAGAAGATAAGGTTGTTGGAGAGGATAGAGACAAGATTAAGCAGGACTCTAAGTGATTACACAAGATAAGTTAGAGTCCAAAATTGACTTTAAGAGAGACAAAGAGAGAGGAAGTGTCCAAGATGAAGCCAAGACGAACCAAGACACCATGAGGGCACTATGTGGCTGCCACCAAGAGGGATAAACCTATCCTTACATTTTAGGCTTTATCCCCTAGCTTTTAGACTTTATCTCCTATGTTTTAGACTTTGCTTTCCTAGCTTTTAGCATTTCATTTGTGTTGGGACTTTGCTAGAAAGTCCTATAAATAAGAGGATTGCTACATCCACAAATGAATTACACAAAAACAATCATACAAACTGATGTGACTTCATCTGATCCATTAGATCTACTTTATAATAAAAGTAACTTTACAATCTAATGAATCACATCAAACCATGTTAGTTTGTAGGATTGCTTTTGTGTAATCACTTTGTAGCTAGAGTATTTCCCATAAATAAAAGCCTTGTGGCCTAGTTTTTATTCATTCTTTGACTTTTAGAAATTTCGGCTAGGCTTGTTTAGTTTTTTAGATTTTCGATGCTAAGGTAATTTGCTCTACACTTGGGCTACTAGGGTGCAATTTATGAATCCCTTGTAAAGAGTGTCTCTTTGCAATCTGTGAATAAGAGTGTCTCAATTCTATGTTATTTTCTTCCTTGCATTTCAAACACATACCCGAACTCTCGATCATTCAAATCAAACACCAACCTTTAACCTCATATTGTCGAATCTAGGCTTGTGGGAGGAGGTCTTGTGTTTCTCTTGATCGATCTAGGAGATTTCATCATTTGGATCTAAGAAGAGGAAGACTTATGTTTAAGGGCTAGACCAACGCTCTTAACAGACTACAAATATCATTTATCTAGATGATATAAATCCATGATGGCTAAAGTTATTACAACTTACAAGATTAGCATCCTATATTCACTACGAATTGGAAATGATGGACCTAGACCGCGGGAAGTCACATGCTCCCTCGCTCAAGTCGTGTTTGAGCCATTTTAGAGTTTAGACTAATCTCGCTAAGAAATATAATGAATCATTTAGCAGATAATATTAATAATTTAAGGTGAATCTATATTTGAATTGAACCAAAAGAAAAGAAAATGGTATCTCATATATATTATTAAATTAATTTGTCTTGTTTCAGGTGGAATATCATGAGGATCAAAGAAACCCTTTTCCCTGTAAGGAGGCGGGAAATCTGTTTTATGCAGCTGGGGCTCATGATGTACTTTTATGATCTGTTGCTAATGCTGGCGCTGGATACATAGATTTTGCGTGAGCTTTGTTAACAGCTTTGAAGAATATATATATATAAATATATATATATATATATATATATATATATATATATTATCATTTTCTTCTCCTAGTATTCAAATGGTGACGTCACCTACATGTAATATATGCATAAATCACATACATGTAAATTGACGAAAGTTTTTGTTGCTACATGAACTTGAGTTGATCATTCAAAGGTTAACTTCCCTGCATTATTTTGCGTCATTGGCCATTTCATTCTCATTTAGTCGTGGAGTATTTTCACTAAAACAGTGGATGGTTCATCATCATATGGCAGGCAGCAAAGACAGTGAGAGGCTGAAGAAAAAAGATGTAGTGAAGGGAAGGTGGAGATCTCAGAAGATCATCCTGAGCCATTCAGTTTACTACTTAATTACTGGTGAATTACCATACAACATTTCGGAGTGATAGATCCATTTTCTTTTTCCTCAGTTAAAGGCAATTAATGTACGAGCTGCTTTGTATTAATTTATTTTTAATCGTGCCTCATGTATATGGCAAAAATGAAAATGCATATATTTTTTCTAGTCGCGTCATTGCCTTAGTCCTCATGATAGCTATAAAATGAGCTTAGGACCAATTTCATCTGTTTTGGTAGGAATCCTGACGGGTTAATTGTTTTATTTTGTTTTCTTCCCCAATATAGGACAACAAGAACATATACTTAAGACTAGGGGTAGCAATATGTGACACGATCTGTTAATTCAACACGAACACGATACAATAAAAGCGGGTTAGGGTTTAGTAACGGGTTCTTATCAAAACGGGTTGACCCGTTAAGACACGATTGCTTAACGGATTGATAATGGGTCAACCCGTTTTGACCCGTTAAAATAAAATTGTTGGAATTTTAATTTCGATATTTTTATTGTGTAGATTGTAATTTTGGACTTATAGTTAGTTTTATATCTTTTATAGATATTGTGATTTTAACATTTATATAAAATTATGTTAAATTTAACTAGGTCAAACGGGTTAATTTCGGGTCTGTTCAACCCATTTATATAAACGAGTCAAAACGGGTTGACACGATAGGCTTAACGGGTTGGGTTAGGATTGACCCATATAGTATAATATATATGTCTTGACACGACACAAACGTGACCCATTAATACGATTTGACACCCCCCTGCAGTTAAGACTTCTTGATTGAATATTTGCAACCAGCGTAGGTAAGTTAAAGACAGCTTGTAGATGGAGCAATTATAGGCAGCATAAGTGTGTTGAAAAAGTGGCAAGGTTTTTGCTCTCCAGCTCTAGCTCTAGCCTCTAGCTCACTCGTTTCTCTTTTCTTTGACTTCGGTCCTTCATAAAATAAGTCATCTGTATATGCATGTTCCAAATTCAAGCCGAAAGCAATATCAGGAGCCCACCAAGTCAGCTGATTCTCTCTCACACACACAAACACAGACACTGTGTAGCCACATGCATCTCTCATTCTTGAATGGCATGGCATCTTAGAAATCATCATATTCTTGTTTTCTAGGAAAGGAGGACTCGGATCTCAAGAGTTGGACCCAAGGATAGTGGCCATCCTAATGCAAATCATTTGCTCGAGTTGAGTGGTCTTTCCTGGCTCTCATTCTTTTTCGGTCAACATCGGAGCTGGTACCTGTAAATCATGATCTTTGCCTCCACTAGTTGTATGCTTTGTTCTGGCCCTTCAAAAGCAATGCATATATGCTCCAAGTTACACGCAATCCTTGTTTTCCTTGTTTGTTTTAACTATTGTTATAATCTTTTCTTTTTAATTTTGATCATGTATCATCGATCGTTATTTTGCTGCTTTCCACCCCATCAATATTTTCAAATGCTCATGTTCTCTGTGCTCAAATAGAAAAGGCTTCTTCCAACATTCTTTTGAATATTTTCCTTCTTCTTCTTGATTATGCATGTTTCGACATAGACTTCTGTTAGTTGACTAAAAACAAATGAGTTTCTAACTGCTAATTTGTCTGACATGAACGATTTCATTATATTATCAATTTTCTCAGCCGAGTAATGATATTTTTAAGTCTAATTTATAGGCCAGTCATTTTCAATTGTCCTTATCATATTACTGGATAGGGGTGTTCATCCGGGTTCCGACTCGAGAATCCGGATATACCCGGACCGGAACCCAAGTTTCAAGTCCGAGCCAAAACCCGGACCGGATTGTTCTGGGTCAGACTCGGGTGGATCCAAGTTTTTGAAACCCAGAAATCCAGGTTCCGGATTGTACCCGGGTTTTTTTTAAAGCCTTTATTTTATTAAAAATATTTGTGTTCTAGAAGCTCAATTTGCAAAACACAAAATTTCAAACCATAATTATTTTTTATTCAAAAGCCTTTATATTTTTAAATTTTTTTTTTAAATAAGTCAAGTTGGAACGTATAATGTGTTCTAAATACTAAATGAATAAATTCATCCATGCATGCATCACAATACAATCCATTACATTATTTGATATTTATACATTACATTACAATATACAAAATTACAATGTATGAATTGCAAAATAGTAACATGTTCATCAATGATTTAATCTCCACACCAAATAGCAACTTCAAGTAATTTGCCTGAGAGATCCTGCAAAACACACAGTTTTGAACAATGATTATATACAATGATTAAGACAAATTCCACTTAATAAATTAAAGATTAAGATGAGAATGATTTTTTTTTTTTTCCAAATACGCCCACACTAACAAATATTTTGTAGAGTTTTCATTCAAATACATATCCACAGCCACTTCTCTTAGCAAAATTAATAAACAAGTACATAAAACAGAGTAGTACTCAACTATCAAAAAGCTATACATTCTCTCTGTCCTCACTCACTTAACAATATGAATATCAAAATGCTTAATACAGTAGTACTTGTGCTAGTACATACTCAACTTTGTTTCATTGAAGCATGTAACAAAACCTGACTGATGCACATCCTCTTTGATTCATTGAAGCATGCAATTTCAAACTTTTTTTTTTAAAGTATTTTTATACTAACTATAGTTCAAATAGTTGGTGCAGTACTTGGATGAACAGTACTAATCTGGAGTTAAATAATACGTACTTCTACATCACTCTCCAGAATTTTCTCGGCTGTTAAGTTTAAGGTTTGTAGTATTTGTAGATATAAAATAGGTCAGACGAGTCATTCGGGAGTTAACTATGCAATGAAGTCTTTTCTCTTCTGATGGGTTAGATCTCTATGCAATGATTGATTGGGGACATCTTTTTGAGCAGAACAGTACAAGTTTTGATCGATGTTTCTCAAGAAACAAACGGCATTACAACGATGTACCTTTAAGCAATTGGATTTCCTGACCTTCCGAGAAGAAGATCAAATGCTTATGTATGAGAGACAATAAAAGTATTGCTTTCTCATCTTTTTAAGATATATAGCTTTTTGTTACTCGTGGGGCTTTTTGCATTATGTAAAAGAAATGCTTTTTGCAAAGATAATTTTTTTCCCCTCGCAAAAGAGGACGTTACTTTCGTATATTTTGTCGGATAAGTCTCACTTATCACAAAGGAGGAGTTCTCAATAACTGCACGATCAGTGTTGATACTTTCAAGTTAATTAAAAAAATATTTTTATTTAAATATTTTTACACCACATACAATTCACGTAGGGCCAGCTCAAGGGGTAGGCAACTAAGGCAGCCCCCCCGCCCCCGAGTAGGCCTCCAAAAAAAAATTATTATGACCCTAAAATATAAACTATAGAAAAAATATTAGTTAGCATAAAAGATGGAAAATTTCTTGCCTAAAATAAAATCAATCTTAAATAATAAAATTTGGTAAAAAAAATAAAAAAACCAATCAATATAGAAGTTTTACTAAAAAAAAAAAAAATTCTTACTACAAAATTTTTCAACAATAGTGAAATTGGAATAGAAGTAGCAAAATGATGATATATTACTCTTGAATATTTGTTAAAATATGATGTTTATTTTGATATCGATGGCCTTATTTGTTTTCAAAATGAAGTATTAAAAGAAGTATATCTCTATATATATATATATATATATATATATATATATATAAGGGATAATACTTTATGTATAGAAAAATTAGATTCTTTTTTAAATTGTTATAGAACTTATAGATATTATTAATCAAAACAATATTAATATTTGTTTTGCATATCATAAATTTTCAATAAAATTTTATTATTTAATTTTTAAATATTATTATCATTTTTAAATTAAAGCATCATGCACTTAATAGTGGATGACGTGTGATCCTTCAAATAGCATTACTCATTTCTAAAATCTAATCTCGAGTGAATTATATTTAGTCTATCAATATTTAAAATGTAGCACTTGATTCGTTTAAAAGTTTAATTGTATTTGGTTGTGGCTCATAATTTCAAGATTTCAATTTGTTTTGGGTTTTGTAATTAAATAAAGTATATATGCGGACTCTTCTGTATTAAATATTAGAGAAAATATATTTACAATCGTGAATTGTGTAACCGCCGCGTAATCGCTTTGAAAAAAATGAATAAAACATGGGATTCACATAAAAAAAATTTATTTTTTAATAGTGGACCTCATTCTTTTTCAAAACGATTATGCGGTGATTACGCACTTCACGGTTGTATGTAGAATTACTCAAAATATTAGTCAAAATATATGTAGAAACTATTAAGCATACCCAAAAGATGCTCAAACTTGCTAAAACGATACCACATAAATCTCACAGCTAAATGTCCTCCATTTCATAAGTTACCCTAACTGAAATTTCTAGATGACTAAACTATTTCTACTGTTATTATATATATATATATATATATATATATATATATATATATTTTAAACAAAAGCTGGTTAGCAGTTGGGGTCTGGGAAGAATCAGATGAACAGAGCAGTAAAACTGTAAAAATATAAAGAAGTATAAAAAATTTGAGGATTTTGTACGTAGAGGAGCTCTGATTTCGATGATGTTTGTCTTTGGCAGGCATCCGAAAAAAGAGACGTTAGAGATTCGTGCTGTTCCTTCACACGTTGGGGGTCTGGTCACTGGTCAGTGGTCACTACCCCCCTCTTTATTTATACTCATTACTGTAACATAACTGCTTTGAGGTACGGAAATTCCAGAACAAATATTTATATATTTATGTAAACTAAAATAAAATAAATAAAGAATCCATTATCTGGGATTTTTACTCTAATTATCATTTTTTTTTCATTTTTTTTAAAATGATATCTGCTTGTCAGAGCTATCGATATGTGAAAATTTATATTTATAAATTTATTATATAAAATACAGAAAATATAAAAAACATCTTATTGTGTATAACATCCTTAACACACCATGTGTTAAGATAAAAAAAAAAATTTATTGGGATAATGCAGCTTCCGACTGCTCCCAACAGAACTCTATAAAATAACACGTCTTTAGCACCTTGTATTTTAAAATCATGTTTCTCCTCTCGGATCAAATGAGAAAATATCGATGCCATGAGCATGTTCTTTAAATGAGAAAATATTGATATTATAAAAATTTGATTTATAAGAGATTTTAATTTTAGATTTTTTTAATAAATCAAATATTACCATGTCAATTAAATGGATGACGTGCTTTGCATACTAATTTTTAATTTTTTTTTAATTTAAATCTTTTTAAGAAGAAAAATAATTAGAACCCAAACAAAAATACGGAATAATTCGTTTGAGAAAAATAGAAGAAAAAAAAAGGTGTAATGATTTTATTTTAATAATACCATAGATTTCCTTTATTACCTCTCACAAGTCTATCAACTATCAAAATTATGAATCACTCTCTAATTGGGATGGAGCATGTTAAGCACTAGATTGAGTTGAGCATCTCTTTTAATGATCTCCTCTAATGGATTCATCTTAGGATAATGATTCTTTATAATTGCCTCTCAAAATTAAAGAAAATTTGGGCAAAGAGTTGAAAAGAAAAAATAAAAATAAAAAATAGAGTGAAAAAGTAGAGGTTGACTGAAATTATGATATCTAGCCCACCTGAAACTAGGTGGAAAATGTTCAATCATTTTTCTTTCTATTCTTTTGAGGTGAAAATACAATAATTTGGAGGGAAATAAGCATAGTCTAAAAAGAGTTATTTTACGTTATTATTTATTTTTACACTTTATTCATATAGTTTTTTTTTATAGAGTGAGTATTTTTCATAAAGTGTGAAAGTATTTTTCATAAAGAAAAAATTTAAACGTAAATCTCATACCCCTGTACATCTACTTAAAAATATGTTATTTTACCTTTTTATCCACATAATAAAAATGATTTCAAACATGTTTGTAAGTAAAATATGATAAAAAGGTAAAATGACATGTTTTTAAATGAGTGTGTAGGTGTGAGGTTTATGGATAACACTGCTCTTTCATAAAATGTGGAGTGTGGAGTGTGGAGTAGTAAATAGTGACTCATCAAAATAATTTTTCCTCTAAATATTCAAAATTGGAGTTTTTATTAATTGATAAGGTGCTTGCCTTCTTCTTCCAGGATTGGTAAATATTGGGAGCCAGAAAGAAAGAAAGTATGTATTATATTACAGAAGTGGAGTTGTGAAATTTAATGGGAAACAGAGAGGCAACGGTAACATTCAGTTTGGAGGTTCCTTAAGGGGCAGTTTGCGGATATGAAAATGTTAACGGAACTTTTGTATAAATGAACAGCAAAGCAAAGGGAGATGGAGATGTAACTACACACTCTCTCTCTCTCTCTCACCCACACGCAGAAAGTGTGACGACGATTGCAATTTTTTCTTTGCGCATCCTCTTTCTCACTCCATTAGCAGTCTATCTTCAATCTCTTGCTTTTGCTTCTATCTTCCATTAGCTTTCTTCTCTTTCTGCTTTTCACCGTCATTGACGATTTGACTCTCTCTTTTCTTTTTTTTTTGCTTTGGTTTTGTCTTAGTTCCATTGCACTCGCTAAGAAAAAAACCCCCAGAGAGGATCTCTCTCTCTTTTCTTTTCTCTCTGACACATTTGTTTTACACCCATTTGGATTTGGTGGCTAAAGAAGAGTTTTTAGCCATGGAAGCTCCAAAACCAGAAGAGATAAGCCATCCACCAATGGACCAACTTCAAGGTCTAGAGTACTGTATCGACTCAAATCCATCATGGGGTATGACAAGTTTTTCAATCTCCCTGGGTTATTCATCTACTGAGTTCTGGCCCATTTTTATGTTCTTTGTTTCTGGCCCTTCTCATTTTTGCGTGTGAAAACAGGGGAGGCAATAGCTCTGGGTTTCCAGCACTACATTTTGGCCTTAGGAACCGCGGTTATGATTCCATC
Source organism: Juglans mandshurica (assembly GCA_022457165.1). NCBI lineage: Eukaryota > Viridiplantae > Streptophyta > Magnoliopsida > Fagales > Juglandaceae > Juglans > Juglans mandshurica. The sequence continues at coordinate 5,714,870 of CM039627.1, forward strand.
ATTCCTTGTTCCTTTGATGGGTGGCAATGATGTGAGCGGATTCTCAAACTCATCGGTCTATATTTTAGATTGTTTTATCATTTTCGTTGATTATATATCTCACTTCTTTTCGTAGTTGGAAATTACACAATTTATGATCAGCTAAAATGTGCTCATAATTGGTATGGCTTTTTGTTCTTTTGATCCTTCAGGATGATAAAGTGAGGGTGGTGCAGACTCTACTTTTTGTTGAAGGTATTAATACACTTCTGCAGACATTATTTGGAACCCGGCTGCCAACCGTGATCGGAGGGTCTTATGCATTCATGGTCCCCATCATTTCCATAATTCACGATAAGTCCTTAATGAGCATTGACGATCCTCATCAGGTTAGTCCAAATCTGTATACCACTTTTCAGAGCTCAGTTTTGTATTATTTTCCTTCAAGCTGGACTCAACATCTGTGAAAAAGACGTGTTCTTTCGGCGGATACTTCCCGCTTACCCAATTGGCTTTATCATAGCAGACAAAAATAAAGATAGGCACACGAGTAATGCTGGGCACCAGCTTCCATCCGCACACACCCTTTATAATTTTTATTTTTTTTTCTTCAACTCAACACGGTGTATTGAAGATATTAGGGTGGAGCAAATATTTTTTTTAGGCACATATGATTGAGGAGTTTAAACAAATCAAAGGAGTGTCAAATCAACATAGAAAGGTCCAAGATTAATAAAGGTGTGCGTGCGTGTGCTGGTGTGAAGGGTAGAAGTTGGCAGGTCTAAGTGTATTTATGAACATGATTCTATATTTGAGCAATTAATGTTTCAATTAGCCTAAACTCTTATCAACAAATTGCAATGACAAGCTCAGCCGATTTATTTAGCTGCATTCGTTTTAGAAGTGTTTTTCCAAAAACTAATCCTCTTGGCATTTATTTCTAGAGATTTCTTAACACCATGAGAGCAGTCCAAGGTGCTCTAATAGTAGCATCAAGCATACAAATTATTTTGGGATTTAGTCAGATGTGGGCCATCTGTTCCAGGTACTTTTCTTCAAATCAAATGAGTTTTCACCCTCTTTAGTCAAAAGGTATCAATTTTTCAACCTCATTAATTTTTTTAAACATTTCAGGTTTTTTAGCCCTCTTGGAATGGCTCCGGTGATTGCGCTGGTTGGTTTTGGCATGTTTGATAGAGGCTTCCCTGTGGTATAGTACATAGAATATTACAGCCACTTTTTTAATCCTCAATATTTCCTAATCATAATGAAAATGTCGCTCATACTTTTTTTTTTCATCCTAATTTTTATCAGGTTGGTCGGTGTGTTGAGATCGGCGTTCCCATGCTTATTCTATTTATAGTCTTCTCCCAGGTACTACTGTTTAAAACAAAATTTCAGATGACTTATAAACTTGTTCGAATACTGTAATAACATCCTGGCGAAAAACGTAGTAAATAATAATAATAAGAGATGCCAAAGTGAATAACTACTTTCATGTTAATTGTGTCAGGTCTGGTTTTGCTATAGAATGCTCAATAACAGTGTTTGTTTGTTTTTTTTTGTTATACAGTACTTGAAAAATTTTCAAGTAAGGCAGCTGCCAATTATAGAGCGGTTTGCTCTCCTGATATCAATCACTGTGATATGGGCATACGCACACCTCTTGACAGCCAGTGGCGCATACAGACATCGACCAGAATTAACCAAAGTTAACTGCAGAACTGACCAGGCCAATCTCATTTCTTCTGCTCCATGGTTGGTAGCTAAATTGCATCCCATATCAAATACATATTCATAAAATGTAACAAATCAAAACCTGACACTATTAGGACAACCATTTATGCTTTTTTTTTTAACCTTGAAATTGATTGCTGTCAGGATAAAGATCCCATACCCTCTTCAATGGGGTGCTCCTACCTTTGACGCTGGTCATTCTTTTGGAATGATGGCTGCCGCTCTAGTTTCATTGATTGAGGTATTTACTTGCATCAGCCATAGTTAATCAAAGTGATAGAATCAACACATAAAGTAATGTTGTTTGCATTTACAGTCAACTGGTGCTTACAAGGCTGCATCGCGTCTAGCAAGCGCCACACCACCACCAGCTCATATTCTTAGCCGTGGTATAGGATGGCAGGGACTTGGGATTCTGCTGAGTGGACTCTTTGGAACATTGACTGGCTCAACAGTCTCTGTGTAAGTATTATTTACTTCGTGGTTTTTAACTTCCTCATTTATATTCGACAACTAAACTTATTCTTTATGGGAAACAACAGAGAAAATGTAGGGCTTCTGGGAAGCACTCGCGTTGGAAGCCGCAGGGTTATCCAAATCTCGGCTGGTTTTATGATATTCTTCTCTATGTTAGGTGAGTCATAGATTATGTTATATATATATAATGGCGCTTTTTGAGACTTATATAATCGCTTTTTAACTCCGATTCCTTGATTCCTGCAGGAAAATTTGGTGCTTTGTTTGCGTCAATACCCTTCACCATATTTGGTGCAGTATATTGTGTTTTGTTTGGTCTTGTTGGTGGGTGTCATGATTTTACTTTCTTAATACCAATTTATAGTCTCCTCCTCTCTGCACTGTGAGTGTTGATCTATTTTTGCTTTCAGCTTCGGTGGGGCTGTCATTTTTGCAGTTCACAAACATGAATTCGATGAGGAACCTCTTTATCACGGGTGTTTCCTTCTTCTTAGGTTTGTCCATACCTGAGTATTTTAGGGAATATACAGGCAAGGCTCTTCATGGTCCTGCACATACCAGTGCTGGATGGGTGAGTTCGACTCTTCATCTCTACTTGAGCTTATTTCCCACATAGAAAGAGAAATAACAAAGTCTGTAAAAAGTCTAGAAGTACAATCAGTTCATAAAAAATTCTAAAAGTATTTTCAAATTATTATTGGATTGAAACTTTTTGCAACAACTAGAACAAAAATGCTTTGAGCTTGGACTGGTGTGTATTATTTAACTTCAAACACCTCTCCCTTTTAACTTGTTGTGTTTTTATTGAAATGCAGTTCGATGATTTCCTTAATACAATCTTCTTCTCATCCTCGACTGTTGCATTGATCGTCGCAATTTTCTTGGACAACACTCTAGACTACAAGGACAGTGCCAGAGACAGGGGAATGCCATGGTGGGTTAAATTTAGGAACTTTAAGGGGGACAGCCGTAATGAGGAGTTCTACACCCTCCCTTTCAATCTCGACCGTTTCTTCCCTCCGTCTTGAAGAAGTGGTTGTAGTGCTCATTACTAAGAAGAAGGATGTTAAGAGGAAAAGCATCATTTCCCGATAAGGATTACATGATGATCACGATTTCAGTGAAAGAAGGGAGGGGGGGTTGTGCAACTAAAAGATCCATGTGTTCTGAATTGCAGAGAGGAGGAATGTTTGCTTTCCCTTCCCTCTTTTTCATTGCTTCGAAGTGTATTTTTGACTCGGATTATCTCGATATGAAAGTCACCTAATTTTTGGTGTACTTAGGTTTTGAGCTCAATATCCGAAAATGGCATGTATGGGGGGTCATGTGTCCCAAAACATCAGCAAACGTCCCAAATGAAGATAAAACTCGACTGGTTATTGGAATATAAAATGATTCATTGCATAGGGGGGAAAATAAAGGACAAGTCGAAGCAACCGTTAGAGACCCCCAAATAAATGACCAGAAAAAAGAAAAGGGCCAATGAATATCAGAAATGAATATTGGGTTTTTAGAGTATGGGTCAAATCTAAAATTTAAGTTTTGGTTAAAGTCAAAGTTATTAAAGAAATTAGTCTACGTTATATTTATCCCAAAGTCTAAATAATAATAACTTTTTTTAATAATAATTTTTTTATATTTTTTATAAGAGAAAATATATTTGCAACCGTGAATTGTGTAACTGCCGTGTAATCGTTTTGAAAAAAGTGAATACGCAGCATTTACACACTTTACGGTTATATGTAGAATTATTCTTTTTATAAATACACTCCATATATTAATTAAAACTTGACAATTTGTCAATAATTTTATGTCAATTGTGAATAAAATTTGTGAATAAGAAGGGGAAAACCAGAAATTTGTTTGATTATTTGTGAATAAAAAATATGGGTTTGAGTATTCTTCATATTTGACTTTTTAGAGCATCCTCATTGGCTTGGCTAAATGAGGAGGTTGGCTAAAATTTACACAATTTATGTAAAAAACATCTCACATTGAATTGGGCAAATCTAAAATAATTTAGACTCTTGCTACAGTGGTTGGACAAAGATGGAGAACTACAATTGATTCACCAAATATTAAAATACTAATTTCTCACTCTAAGCAAACATTAAAATATTAGTTTCTCATTCCAAGTAAAAATACTATTTGGTTTGTAATTAAGAAATTTAAATAACTTTTTAAATGAGTTTAATCAAATATTTTTTGTTATTAAACATTAAATGACTTTTGAAAATATGATTTTTTTAATATTAATTTAATTAGAATATAATTATTATTAACATTTAATTGGTAGAGATACAAAATGTGATAAAAATAAATTAAATAAAAAAATTATTAAATTAATAATATTTTATTATTATATAGAGAATGAATAGATAATCCAATGTGAGGGTTGAATTTAAATGGAATAGACAAATGTAAAAAAGTGTGATATTGACTAAATTTTGAATATGAATTTAGCCAAGCCAATGATGATAGAAAATTCCTTTAGAATTATTGTAGCTCAAAAGTCAACTAAAGGCTTTTTAACTAGTCCAATATAGAGTAATTCTACATACAACCGTGAAGTGCATAACCGCCACGTAATCGCTTTGAAAAAGAATGGGGTCCACTATTAAAAAATTAATTTTTTTCATGTGGGTCTCACGTTTTATTTATTTTTTTCAAAGCGATTCCGCGGCAGTTACGCAATTCACGGTTGTAAGTATCTTTTCTCTATTTAATTGTCATTATTTTTAATAAAAATATAATTTTTAAATTGTCATTATTTGATATGTTATATCATATTGTAGAACTCCTTTTATTATAAAATAAATCTAATATAATATATCAAGTCATGCAATTTATAAATCACATTTATCAAAGAATATAAGAAAAATTTGAAAAAAAAGGACTACTATTTGATGTGCTACATCTAAACATATCATAATGTAAAATAATTTTTTTTTTTTTTTGTAATACTCATTACATTTTTTTTTGGCGGAGGAAAATCCTTCAAAACAAAATAAACTCCCTTTAACTAAAATACTAAAAAATCATATACGAGGTCGTACATATGTCGTACCCATTTTATCCAACCAAGTAATGCTAGATACAAATCTTAAAGAGATAAGTTTTATACAAACCTTTTGTAAAACAATGAGTCCTACTAATAAATAATAATTTTTTTTTACACTTTTTTAAGGTGAGATCCACTTTTTTACAAGGACTTATATGAGACTTGTCTATTTGGAACTTATACAGATCATTTCTCTTATCCAACCTGTACACACCTCTCAACTCACGTGACAACTGAGCAGCATCTAAAAACAAAGAATCCTCTCCCAATGCACCAACCCTTGCTAATTCATCGGCAACTTTATTTCCTTCTCTAAATAAATTCTTGATAGAGAAATCAAAACTATCTAACAAGCTTATCAATTGATCCCAAAAATACCACACTATACACGCTCTCTCCACCAACCAAGAAACCACAGTCAATGAAAAAATAACCCAACTGCCGGCAGAATTTTAATCCCTCTACAACTGCCCATAGCTCAGCTTCATTATTAGTGCAAGAACCAAAAAATTTTGAAAATTGTAATACTCATTACGCATTTCTAAAAGGGGAAGGAGAAGAGAATTTACAAAATGTGAATATCGCTACGCTGTCGGTTGAAAATCTCAATGCTGCGGATAAATGAGGGGGAGATAAATGACATGCTAGTGGGTCTTGCACATGCACTCCTGGCACCTTGGCTGTCGATAAATGCTCCGACCAAAGCCCCTCACACGGACCCTTTGACCTTCCTCGATCATCTTTCTCACTCTGTCTTCAAAACTGTTCCATCCAATGGTGCCATTCTCCAACAAAATTGCAGCCAACCTCTTCTTGTTAGGCCGCAAGGTAGGGGCACGACCACCGCCGTAGTAGGTTCTGAATCCAGACACAAGGGATGAAAGTTGGCTTCCGGAGTCAGTCATGGCAAAGACATCGGCAGTTGCACATGCAATAAAGTCCAACGCAGCTAGCTGCATCCACAGCAACTCTTATAGTTGTAGTAGTAACACCATAGCTAAAGTGAGTGGAGGATTACAGATCATATCATTTTTCCATTAGGCTTAAGAAAATTAGCTAATCAGATTAAGCAATAAGAAACATAATCTAGATTGAGGAAAATTATTGAAACCGTTTCCATTCTATGTTACCATATGGACTAGGGAGCCATCTTAAAAATAGCATTTGTTAAATAATGCCATAGGAGATTATTTATATATAAAAAAAAATAATGCAGCCTGAGATAAGGGAGGATATGCATCCTGTTCAGTTAGTATGTACAACTTTAAATCCTATAGAACAAGTTAGAGGTGTGTGCACCTTCTTCACTAGTCTAGGTTTATACCTTAACATGAGCAGAATGTTACAACCTTAGTTTTTTTTCATGAATTTCAAGAGATGGTTTTCCCTACCGTTCGTGTGGGTATATATCCTCTTTCTTTAAAAAAAAAATATTTTCAGAGAAGACTAGTTCTTTACCTCACTTAACCTAACTTGGAACATAAAAATACTGTTCCTGTGGACTACAATGCGTGCATCCTGATGAAATGTTAGCATTTTAAGGCCTCAACATAGGCATCTTGAGATTTTAGAACTCTGAAATTCAGTTTACACTTTTCTAGTGGACTTTAAAATGAGTGAAGAAAGGAAAATACAATAAAATTCTAAAGAGACCCTCCTTCAGTTTTGCAATTGCTGCTTACTAATTCTCTAATTGCTACAAGGGAGCAAGTGGAGGCTAGATAAACTGTGAAATTGGTTTAAATACCCTTATTATAACTTCCTTATCAAACGAAATCCACATCATGTCAAATAATGTTGGCAAGAGGAGAACAATTTGATACCAGTGAAATTTTGAATAAGTTTGATACATTTGTAAGATAATGTGATTGTTACAATAGAAAGAATAAAAAGCTACAAACTTACCTGAGAAGAAAAATTTCTAAACGGTGCCAGTTCTTCGGGAGTGAGAAGGGTTTCCTTTGTGACCAAGTTGGGATACAGTCTGGTGAAGGAATCCATCCTGGATTTTCCTCCATATATATGAGAACCAGCCAAATAAATGTAACTTCCACGCTTAAAACCAAGTCCAGACAGAACAAGCGCTGCTTCTTCTGGTGTCAATGGACATCTTCCCAACCTTCGTAACTCTGTTGGAGAAACAGGGCTGTAAACAGGAAGTAGTGTGGGAGATAGATCATTCAACTAAAAGATATTCATAAAAACAAATTAGAGAAAAGCACAACTTGAAAAATTTAAGAAACCATACCTTGAGTTCTTTAAGCGCTCAATAACCAGAGGAAAATGGATTTCTCTATAGGCTTGAAGTTCATTTTTCTCACTTTCTCCCCCTCCAAATTCACAGAGGGAGTAGGCCACCATATCCACTTCAAATCTCAAATGTAAAGCAAGGTACTTGGATGGGCCACTAACAGCATCAAGCTCATTCGAGGGCTTTTCAGGCATGAAGTTTCCTAGTAATTCTTTGTCCAACATGCTTCGTGCAGCATCATATTTTCTTATCTTTCTGACCAATAATGAACCAACTCGTTGGATTTTTGGCACAAACTTCAAAGCATGGAAGTTACATTTGCATCTTAATCTCTGTCAAAAGTTCCAAGTATATTTAACAGATTTTTAAAGACATCATGATCATGCATACTGGATAACTATGCAGGACAAGTTTAAGATGTTAAATATAATCTGAATAAATAGAGTGGTGAAGAACACTGGCCATAATTACTTTACACTAACCACTCAGTAATCTTATTTTGATGAATTATAGTCAGAAGTTGAAGTAGACACAATGAGGCGGATTGAAGGGAGAGCTGCTTATGAGCTATGGTGCGATTAATGTATAGATAGACAAAATTTGTAACATAAGCATATCCAAACTTTAGGGTATGCTAAGCAAATTCGGTAAAAAAGTCTACCTAGGGAGCCTAAAAGAGCTGGCCTGGGATAAGCAATAGGACAAGAAAAGACCTACAGATGAGAGCATTTAGAGTAAGACTAGTTATTTGTATGTATAACATGTATGTACCCATGTATATGTGCACTCATGTTTTACGATATATACTACATAGCCTACCCCGTTTGGATAGTGAAAGTGTTTCATTTCATCTCATCATTATAACTTTCCCAAATTCTCACATAAAATATAATAAACAATCCAACATTTTCAAATCTCAAAATAATAATAATATTAAAAAATAATATTCTAACAATATTTTATTCAATTTTCATCTCATCTCAACTCACTATCCAAACGGCGGCTAATGCTCAACAGAATTTTCAGATGTCTCAAAGCAACTCCAAAACGATGAGCATAACTTGTCATAATTGCAAAAACTATGTAATAAATTAACCCCACACAATAGGTCAAGAGAATATTATTATTTTGGAGAATTCATATAACCTGGAGTTTAGAAGCCAATGGATCAAAGCCTAGTCGATTTCCAAACCCAAGGAAGTGAACAATTCCATTCCGTAAGAGGAGAGGAAGTATATTTCTGATGTAATCAGCAGGCTTTGCCTCCTTCACAAGGTCTGCATCAGTAATCTGAAGAAGCAATATAAAAGCTTTAGGGCATTCTCAAAATGGGTGCAATTTATTCATGTTGTACAATTTTAGAAGGCAGCATACCAGGCTACCTAGTGCTTCAATGTCAAGTGATCTCAGATGAGGAGGGAGTTCCTTCACAATATTGATTTCATCCTTCAAAATATTTATAAAATATTCCTCTTGGTAAATATCACCAAATTGGCTGCACTCTTGTCAAATGAAATGGGTGAATCAATATCAAAGCGTGAAACCCAAAATTAAATATTTTGGATAACGTTTCTGCCATTCACCCCAAAATTAAATATTTTTGAATAAACACTAATTGAATTTAAGAGTTTTAGTTAAACCACCAATGTCATGGAAAACCTCTCAAGTGATCAACCAGGAAATTTAGGAACGAGTGTATAATCCAGCATAGTTTAAAATATGCTGTTCATTGGTTCAGGTCATTCAGATGCTTAGAAACGATTCTTCAGTGAATATAAATGATGATGATATGATACGCATTAGCCGTAAACAATGAAAAGATAAAAATATATTGATTTATCTTCATGTCATCTATGATGATTTCCAACCTCCATCCTCGGTTCACAGAGGGTGTTAGTGACTTACACAATCAGTATTGCATTGCTGTAGCTTTGTAGGTCAATATTACCACATAAACAATCTTCACAGATTTGCATTCGTTTTTTTATAGGAAATACATGAGTTATATGATCTCAAACCTGGGATCATTCCAAACGTTGCTATATAGAAATCTTGGAAGAACCAAAGTTGCATTGAGAAGAGATGCCAAAGCAACAGCATTACAAATCTGTGAGCATTACCAAAAGCTTAGTCACTTCTACCAGTGGAGGAGAGGTAACTGAAGAAAAGATCACATTAAGAGTACAACATAAGCTCACCCAAAACATAGCTGCATAGAAACTAACATTAACTGGTTTCTTCTTTAAAGAAAAGAAAAGAAAAAAATGAACTGTATATAAATGCAAATCTCACATTGTGAAGGTGTGGTTTACTCATTTGCAAGAAACAATTTATATAGAATTCATATTTTGTTTAGTAAATAAACTTAAACACTTGGCCTTGAATTTATAACACAGGTTGTTCTTACATAAGCATCCTGAATTTTAACTCAGCATCTGGGGATATTCTCCTTTCCCCAGAATTAAACCTAGTTTTCATGTGTCAACAGCAGGAATCCATTACCTGAGAGACTTCAGAGAGAACCCATAACAGTTGCAGAAGAAATTAACATACTTGATACTAGTTAACATAGCATAATCTGAAAACAAAACTTTTCAAAATAACTACTCCTTGCTTCATGAATGACCCTATCTTTCGACTATACACACATCTCTCCTTTAACAAGTGTCAGATATGGGCGAGTGGGTGAATCCTGTACATCGCTTTTCCACCAGGTCAAAACCCACATTTTTCATAAAAATGCAGGATTTATGACCATTTTACAGAGTAAGAGTCTCAAGAAAAGAGCTCTTGGGTTTTAAAAGGTTGAAGCTGTCCTGTGTATTTATTTTTCTCACAATGTGGAATTACAACGTTGTACAAAAAACTTAAAAACAACTCATTAGCATTCAGAGTATTGACGTATAAGGATAATTATAAAAACTCAAGGCAGCCTTAGGTACTTACAGCAACTCGTTGTTGGTTGAGACCACCATTTGCACTGATTAGTATGTAGCCATTATTTTTGTTATTCCCTGTCCAGCAAAACAACTAATTTAAGATTAATTTACACAGCACAGAATTTCATTATAGAAGCGGATATCATTTGACATATAAAAGTTAAGAAACTAGCTATTATTGAAATTTTCATGGACAATAATATTAACACTTGTATAGCACCGCATATTTCTCATGCATCAATCAAGGTGGAATAAAAATTAAATACCAAGATTGGTCGGAAGCTTTTTATTCGCACATGGTTTCCATGCAGATGCCTTCCAATATGGTTCCTCCCAGAGCCTTGACGTCTCTTGCTTAAACTCTTTCTAAAGCATGGCTAAGATCTTAGATACTGGGATAAAAGAAATTCAACTAATTTGACAAGCTAATAATATATGTACCAAAAATAGAGTTTATGTAGCTAACCTCTATAAGAGCAATGGTTGCCAAGTTTAAAAGTCGGTCATACATCTGTATTGGTATTTTTTCTTCATAGGTGTAGGCACCCGTATCTTCCTCCTTTGAAAAATAGATGCAGTAAATATCAGAACATCATTCCAATTACAAAATTGATAATTAATTAGGATTTGCACATTATAAGAGAAATTCTTGCAAATGACTAAGGATACAGATTCACATAAAGCACACCCAAATGCATAATGCCTATGACCGGTAGCAGCTAAAATCGATAAACATGCATCCACAGCCCATGTAAACATCAATTCCAAGTGGCGCAAACATGCAAACATCAATTCCAAGTGGTGCAAACATGCAAACATCAATTCCAAGTGGTGCACATAACGCCCATGTAAACATGCAAACATCAATTCCAAGTGCTGCACAGAGAGAGAAAAACATATACATCGATGACTTTCATCCACAGCCTACTCGACAAACTAAAGGGTAAATGTTACACTCGGGGACTTAATACAGAAGCAATAAATATCCATCAATAATGTGCATATATCACCTACTACAGAATTTCAGTAGGAAAACCAGTTATAAAATTATGCTAAATAGCATCTGACTGGAGCACTTAGCAACAAGAAGAAGTATAAATAAACGCAAAAGAATAAGACACTCAACTCAGTCACCAGCAATGGCTGCAGACTAACAATGAAACCAAGAATAAAAAAGTGGATTTTTTTTATATATATGTAAGAATGAAATAATAAACTTCTCCAATAAGAAGCAATGGAGTAAAACCTGATTGTCACCAAAATTCAGATAGCTACATTTCTGGCCAATTCCAATTCCATTTCTCGAGTCCCAACTTAGTTATAGAGTCTAGACCAGTAATAGCATCACTACCTAGTTCAAGGGTAGGGCATCTAGTATTGCAACAGGATATATTTACCTTGAGCCCACTAGAGTTTCTTTGGGCTGAGTGATTCTGAAGGTTTCCCAAATAGAAAATGGACATCATGAGGGAATGAAGCAGGAGAATGAAACTCATCAACCCAACCATAAAAGCAATTGACTTCACGTGCTTTCGCAGCCATGAATACCTTCTCCCCACATAGACTCCCTTAAAAACAGTATACTTTGCAGAATCATGCTTCAATCCATGAAGTAACACAGTTTTGGAATTACAATGGCTATCTCCCCATGAGATTCTCCTTCCAATAGAAGGATCACTTCCTGGTAAAGTTTCTGGACCTCTTAAGCTATATTCCCCCATTCCTAAAAATAAGTCAGCATTCTGAAATTCAGGACGCTGACTTATTGGGGAACCTTGCTTCCCCATTAGACCATTTCCTCTGGCTATAACTTCAAATATCCAGAGTAGTAACCCGGCACCACAACCACCATTCTCATTCGAAACAAATCAACAAAAATGGCCTGTAATCAAGCCTATAAAGGATACAGACCTTTAAAACAAGGATTAGGAGCAAATTTTTAAACCAGCACCAACCTCAACTTCTAGGAGCGCTTTCTCTCTTTTTCTTTCTAAAACCGACCCACCAACCCATTAGGTCATATGAGGCAGATTCAGTTTCAGGTTTGGTGGCACGTATTGAAATCAAGGAAAAAAAAAAGATACTTGATAGATCAAGAACACCCAAGAATGCATTCAAACCGAAGCTAAGAAGTGGGTGATAGTAATATACATAAATAGATGAGTGAAAAGCAAGCGATTAGCGAAAAACCAAACAAAACTTTTGGAACCAACCTTTTAAAACAAGAATCATATTTGGAACAGCTACTGGTCACCAACCAGAACAAACGTCGGTTTTGCGCCCTCTGGGTCTCCATTTCCAAATTAAAATTGTACGAGGAGAGAGCAAAGAGGAAGAAAATTTAAGAAATTGCCAAGCAGAGAATTTGATATGGTCCTCCCGACTTTGATTTGGAATGTCGAGCGTTCTTTTTCTTTTCCCTGGGCAATGCATCGTGTCTATATATTGGCACGAACAAGACGGACAAAACTCTGGCCGGACATAGTCGGGAGAATCATTGTCATTTTGATTTATCACTCATTACAATATCATACAAGACAAAACTATTTTGTATTGCTATATATCAATTCGAGAATCAGTCGGATTTGCCTGATAAAGGTCTTGGTGCTCTAATCTCTTATAAAGAACAAATTTGGATGACTTCAACAACAATTTGGAGTCATTCGAAGATGATCTTATGAGTTCGTACCGCGTAGGAAGTACGAACACATCCTCTTGAGTTTGCTCTGATAAACTACCTTACTATTCAGGAAAAAAAAAAAAAAAAAAGGAAGAAGAAGAAGAAGAAGAAGATATAAACTACCTTATTTTCTTTCATCTTCACTGGAAAAAGGAAAGAAATGAACACTTGAGGAAGGAAAATAAATTTGTGCAGATTTAAGATAACGCAAGCCCTTTAAGGATCTTAGATGTTAAGTGAATAGATTAACAAAATATTAGTAAAATAATTATCAACTACTATAGGACAGCTCGCTCTCTCTCGCTAGCTAATATAGAAATCTATTTTGAATGAGTAATGCTAGAGAGAAGTCACTATAGTAGTGCACACTTTATACTCACTGTGTGACTACTTCTAGTTAATTGTTCTTAACACTCACTTAGGGAGATGTGTGGTCTACATGATGTCATATCATGTGTGCAAAATGGATGCTCTCAATAGTGACTTTTATCATTTATTCATTTTGAATAAAGAGTCTTTACGTGAATCTTTTCCTAACCAGGCCAGACCGAATCTAGCCGCCACTTGGATGGGAATGACTCCGCCCACATCCCATTTGTTGGGTTTGTGAAGCCTAGCTCTGTTCGCTCGAGCCTTGCTCGATAGATAACTCAAGCAAAGGTCAGACAAAGAGTTCGCTCGTTACTCGCTCGATAGATGGTTCGAACAAAGGTCAGGCAAAGAGTTCGCTCGATGCGTGCTCAACATGACGCTCAAGCGAATATCGCAAGAAATTAAAAATTAGGGTTTCCGCTGTGTAACCTTATAAATATGATTTTTGAACATTATGGTCATATGATGTGCACAGTAAAAACGTCCCAAACAGTGTACCTTGTGATTCCTCAATTTAATAAAATCATCTGCAGCTCCGTGGACATAGACACGTTACCGAAACACGTAAATTCGTGTTGTGTGATTGATTGCTTGATTATTTCTCGCTTATATTTGCTTTCTTGTTATTGTTTCTCACAACAATTAGTATTAAGAGCCAAGGTTCGGGTCTGAGGGAAAGCGATGGCTGGGGAAGAAGTGAAGGTATTTGGAATTGAGAAGTTTGATTGCATAGATTTTGGATACTGGAGGATGCAGATAGAGAATTACCTCTATGGGAAGAAACTTCATCTTCCATTATTGGGAAGAAGCCGGACAACATGGAAGATGTTGATTGGAGTCTATTAGATCGATAGATTTTAGGCATTATTCGGCTAACCCTATCAAGATCTATTACACATAATGTTATCAAGAAGAAGACTACAACAGATCTCATGACGACTTTGTCAGATATGTATGAAAGATGTCTGCTAATAACAATGTGCACCTAATGAAGAAGCTATTCAATCTAAATATGGCAGAAAGTACGTCTGTTGCCCAACATCTAAATGAGTTCAATACTATTACCTACCAATTATCTTATGTTGAAATTGAGTTTGATGATGAGATTAGTGTATTGATACTTCTGGCATCACTGTCAAACAGTTGGGAAGCCATGAGAATGGCTATTAGTAATTCTGCTGGAAAAGTGAAATTAAAATATGATATTATTCGTGATTTGATTTTGGCTAAGGAGGTACACATAAGGGATTCCGACGAGACCTCGGGGTCGAGTTCCGCACTAAATGTTGATGCTCGGGGGAGACCACATGACAGGAACTTAAACAGAAGTAGATTAAAATCAAAGAACAGGGGCAAAAGCAAGCCAAAGCCTGGACAACATGCAACTTGCTGGAACTGTGGCAAGACTGGTCACATAAAAAGGAACTGTAAAAAATTGAAGAAAATGGAGAATGACAGTGCAAACATGGTAACTGAAGAAGTACATGATGCACTACTACTTGTAGTTCATAGTTCGGTCGATGACTGGATACTGGATTCAGGGGCTTCCTTTCACACCTATTCGCATCAAGAGATCATACAGAACTACGTTGCTGGTGACTTCGGAAATGTGTACTTGGCTGATGGAGAGGCACTGAACGTGATGGGAATGACAGACGTTGACATTGTACTCTTTAACAAAAATGCATGGACTTTGCAAAAGGTCAGACACATTCCCGAGTTGAAGAAAAATCTCATCTTTGTAGGACAACTCGACGATTATGACTATTCAATAGTGTTCTCAGATAGAACCTGGAAGGTTACTGGAAGAGCAATGGTGCTGGCTTGGGGTAAGAAGATTGATACTATGTACATGACAACCGGTTTGAGTAACACTATTGCTACCATCGATGTAGAGAGCACCGCAGAGTTGTGGCACTGCAGACTTGGCCATATGAGTCAGAAAGACATGAAAGAACTATTGTCAAAAGGCAAGCTACCAGAACTAAAGTCAGTTGATCTGAGCATGTGTGAGAGCTGTATACTGGGAAAGCAGAAAAATGTCAGTTTCTTGAAGAGTGGTAGAGCATTGAGATCAAGAAAGCTGTAACTTGTACACATAGACTTGTGGGGGCTTTTTCCAGTGTCGTCTCTTGGAGGCTTTTGGTACTACGTCACGTTCATTGACAACCACAGCAGGAAGATATGGGTTTATTTTTTGAAATTAGAATCTGACATGTTTGATATGTTCAAAAAGTGGAAAACTCTAATTGAGACAAAAACAGACCTAAAGTCGAAATGCTCGAGGTTTGAAAACGGTGGAGAATACATTGATGGAGGGTTCAAGGAGTACTGCGCAGCTCATGGTATCATAATGGAGAAGACCATTCCCGGGACCCCACAACAGAATGGTGTTGTTGAACGCATGAACATAACCATCAATAAGTGTGCTAGAAGCATGAGACTGTATGTTGGGCTACCACCTACATTCTAGACAGACGCAGTTAGCATTGCTATTTACCTGATAAATCGAGGGCCATCAATCTCATTAGAGTGTGGACTGCTTGAGGAGGTTTGGAGTGGAAAAAATGTTAAACTTTCTCATCTGAAAACCTTTGGTTGTGTTTCTTATATTCATGTTGACTCTAATGCTCGTAGCAAACTTGAGGCAAAGTAAAAAAAATGTTATTTTACTGTCTATACAGATGAGGCATTTAGCTATCGTTTCTGGAATGAACAAAGTCATAAAATCATTAGGAGAATAAACGTGATATTTAATGATAAAGTTATGTACAAGAACAAGTCAGTACAGTAGTTGATATAACTCCTCAGGAATCTGAGTTCGTGAGTCTGGATGACCTATCAGAGGTTACAGTGCAGTGCAGGGATGTGAGTGATGGAGAGAGTGGGCTCAGTGCACTCATTCCTATTATTCTGCAGTCAAAGCCAGAGCCGTCCACACCTGCAATTACAGTTCACAGGTCTACCAAGACAATTCGACTCTCACAACGATTTTCACCCATCTTGAACTATATTTTGTTGACAAACGGTGGGGAACCGCAGAGCTATGAGAAAACCTTACAGGATGAAAATTCAAGCAATTAGGAGTTAGCCATGATGAGATAGATTCCTTGTTAAGGAATCAGATATGAGAGTTAACATAACTTTCATCAGAGAAGAAGACGTTGCACAACAAGTAGGTGTACCAGGTAAAGACCAAGCATGATGACAATAACACAAGGCAAGACTTATTGTAAAAGGCTTTCAGTAGAAAATGGGCATTGACTACTCTGAGATCTTCTCTCATGTGGTGAAGATCACGACCATCAAGTTAGTACTGGCAATGGTGGCTACTGAAGATTTGTATCTTGTGCAGTTAGATGTGAAAATAGTTTTTCTTCATGGGGTCTAGAAGAAGACATCTATATGCACCAGCTTGAGAGATTCATAGTACAAGGGAAGGAGAGTTTAATTTGCAAGTTGAAGAAGAGCTTGTATGGCTTGAAACAAGCTCCTAGACAGTGGTACAAGAAGTTTGACAGTTTCATGTGGAGTTCATAGTATTTTAAATGTCAGACAGACCATTGTTGCTATGTCAGGCACTTTGACAGTTCCTATATTATTCTACTACTGTATGTGGATGATGTCAATGATATCTACATATGGCACTAAATATATATATGGCTGTAAAATAGTAGTAGTCGTATATATGTGTATAGGCGCCAACTTAAGTTTTATTTTCCTTTCTTGTATTGCTTTATTTTTTCCTATTTTACAGATGATTAGTAGGCTATAATTAGGGCTTGGCAGTTTATATAATAAACGAAAACTCTCATTTGAGAGGTATTCAAGCAAACTTGACATGGTACCAGAGCCCTAGAATTTTCTAGGCATTTTTTTTCCTCGGCAGACTACTTTCTTACTTGTGTCAGCACTGTCTATTTTCAGACTTGTGCTTTCTGGGTCCATCGGCACTGACTAGTGTTTTATCTTGGTTTTTTGGCTTGTGTCGGCACTCTCTCCTTCACTTTCAGGGTTAATTTTTTTGGGAAACTCTGTCTACACAGTTGTCGGCACTCTCTGTTTTTTCGAGCAGTGTTTTTTTGGCCTTTTTGGAGCTTTCGGTTAGTGGGTCAGTTGCTACTGGAAATTTCGGCAATTTCTGTTTCATTAGAGATGTTTTTTTTTTTTTGCCTCTTTCGGTGCACTCTTCTCGGGCTCTCTGTGTAGGCTTTTGCAGAGAGATTTTCTCAGGTTTTCAATGCATTTTCTGGCAGTGGTTTTGGCATTTTCTGGTAGTATATCAGGTTAGTATTTTTTGTGTTGTCTATTGGCACCGAATTATTTTACTTTTCACTCCTTTTGATTTTGTGGTCATTATGTCGGGTGAAAATTCAATCATTTGATTTAATGGAAAGAATTATGGAAGTTGGGAATTTCAGTTTTGAATGTTCACGAAATGAAGGAATTATGGAGTCACTTGGATGGGTCTTCTGTGGCCCCTACTGATCTAAAAAACCTTAGTTCTTAGTCCAGCAAGGATGTCAAGATTGTTTCTTGGCTATTAAGTTCCGTTGAACCACATTTGGTCAACAATCTTCGATTATTTACTACTGCTAAGGAGATGTGGGACTATTTTAGGAACGTATATTATCAAGACAATACTGCACGCAAATTTCAAGTTGAGTTAGAGATTTCCAACTATAGACAAAGTAATCTCTCTATTGAACAGTTCTATACTAAATTCCTAAATTTATGGAGTGAATATTCTGGGATAGTGTATTCTATAGTTCCTAAGGAAGCCCTAGCAGCATTCCAAGTTGTTCATGCGGACAGTCTAAGAGATCAATTATTGATGAAACTAAGACCTGAGTTTGAGACTGCACAAGCTTGTTTGATAAACCGTAAGTCTGCAGTGCTGAGGAATTATTGAGAGAAGAGCAGCGTCTTGCTACTTAACATGGACTCACTTAAGAAACTGTGACAACTGAGATGGTTAATGTGGCATATACTACTCAAGGGAAAGGAAGATCCAAGACACAGATACAGTGCTATAGTTGCAAGGAATTTGGGCATATTGCAAAGCATTGCAGCAGAAAATTCTGCAATTATTGCAAAAAGGAGGGCCATATTATTAAAGACTGTCGTGTGCGATCTCAGAATCAACAAGGCCAAGGATTTCATACTGCTGCCCAGGCTAATTTAGCTACTGTCCCCTTTGTTTCTGCTCCTGGGCAGCCACCTATAGCTAGTTCTTCATCGAATCTTACACCCGAGATGGTCCAACAGATGATTGTTTCCGTTTTCTCTGCGCTTGGTCTTCAAGGTAAGGGAAATTTCCTCACCTCTCCTTGGTTGGTTACTCTGCGGCTTCCAATCATATGACTGGAAATATCGATGTTTTACATGATGTTTGTAAATATAAGGGTGACCAGCACATTCAAATAGCCAATGGTAATAATCTTCCTATCACTGCATTGGAACTCTGAGGTCCTCTTTCAACAATATATTTGTGTCACCAGAATTATCTACGAATTTAATTTCTGTTGGACAGTTTGTAGATAATAATTGTGAGATTCATTTTGATCGTAATGGTTATTGTGTGCAGGATCAAGTGTCGAGGAACGTGATAGCGAAGAAGTGAGACGTCTATTTCCTCTTCAGTTTTCTATTTCTAGTTTTGATTTTTTTGCTTGTACTGATGTTACTAATAATAGTGATGTTTGGCATAAAAAATTAGGGCATCCAAATTCTCCTGTTTTGAATCATCTTATGAAACAAGGTCATTTGGGGAATAAAAATTCCGTTTCTATTGTGTCTTCTGATTGTAGCTCTTGTAAACTTGGTAAAAACATATCTTTACCTTTTCCTTTACATGGTAGTCGTGCTTCTACATATTTTGAGATAATTCATACTGATGTCTGGGGAGTGAGTCATGTTCTTTCACATGCTCAATACAAATATTTTGTGACCTTCATTGATGACTATAGCCGTTTCACTTGGATATATTTTATTCGCTCAAAAGCTTATGTGTTTTTCACTTTTCAAGCTTTTGTTGTGTTTGTTGATACTCAATTTTCTGCTTGTATTAAAACGCTATGTTTTGACTCTAGGGGGAATATATGTCTCATGATTTTCAGAATTTTCTCAAAACTAAGGGTATTCTCTCCCAACGCTCATGTCCTTACACCCCTCAGCAGAATGGGGTTGCTGAGCGTAAGAATCGTTATCTTTTGGATGTTGTTCGTACTTTGTTGATTGAATCTTCTGTGCCTCCTCATTTTTTGGTAGAAGCCTTATCTATAGCTGTGTATTTGATTAATCGTTTACCCTCTCTAAATTTACAGTTTGACTCTCCATATTCTCGTCTGTTTGGTGTTGTTCCTGAGTATAATTCTCTTCATATATTTGGCTGTGTTTGTTTTGTTCACTTGCCATCCATTGAACGTCACAAGCTATCTACTCAGGCTGCTCGGTGTGCTTTTCTTGGGTATAGTAATGTTCACAAAGGGTTTGTGTGTTATGATGCAGATGCTCACACATTTTGTGTCTCTCGAAATGTGATTTTCTTTGAAAATCAATATCTCTTCTAGTCTTGCGTTTCACATGATTCTACTTCTACTCAGTTGCCTATTTTTGATGATGTGTCTTGTACTCTTGAACGTTTTAAGCCAGAGCTTATGTATCAAAGACGTCGTCCACAATCTCCAATGCCCCTTCCTATCACAGAACCGACATCTGATCTCATCCCAACTGAACCTCGACAATCATCTCGAGTTTCACGTCCTCCGGACAGGTATGGATTCACACAACATACTACCCATCAGGCTACTCTTGATACTACTTCTATGCCCAAGTCTTATTCTCAGGCTGCTGCTCAAGCTTGTTGGAGGCAAGCTATGCAAGATGAACTTTAAGCTCTTCAGGATAACCACACTTGGGATATCGTCCCATGTCCTGATGGCGTAAAACTCATTGGCTGCAAATGGGTGTACACTATTAAACTCCGGCCTGATGGTACTATTGAAAGATATAAGGCCTATTTAGTGGATCTTGGAAATTGTCAGGAGTATGACCTTGATTATGAAGAGACTTTTGCACTCGTTGCCAAGATGACTACTGCACGTACTCTTCTCGCCATCGTTGCTTCCAAAGGTTGGTTTCTTAGGTAGATGGATGTGAAAAGTGCATTCTTATATGGGGATTTGAAGGTAGAAATCTATATGCCTCCTCCTCCTAGTATGTTCAGTTCATTCTCCACTGAGTTTTGTCGGTTGAAGTAGTCTTTTTATGGCTTAAAGCAGGCACTGCGTGCATGGTTTGAGAAGTTTCGCACCACTCTTCTTGATTTTCATTTTACTCAAAGTCGGTTTGATTATTCTCTCTTTATTCAGCGAACTGCCATTGGACTTCTTGTTCTTTTAGTATATGTCGATGATATAGTTATCACAGGTTCTGATTCTCACCTGATTGAGCGACTACTGCAGCATCTCAAAACTACATTTTATATGAAAGACCTTGGCCCACTTCAGTATTTTCTTGGTCTTGAGGTACATTCTTGTCCCAATGGTATGCTTTTGCATCAACACAAGTATACCCAAGAGATTCTCACCTTGGCTGGGCTCAATCTGGAAACTCAGTACTTATACCTCTAGAGGTCAATTTAAAGCTTTGTCGGGATGAGGGCGACCTATTATTTGATCCATCTCTATATCGGCAGTTAGTAGGGAGTTTAAATTACTTGACTATTACCTGGCCTGATATTTCCTTTGCTGTCCAACAAGTCAGTCAGTTTACACAGGCTCCTCGTCAATCTCATCTAGCAGCAATACGCCGGATCATTCGTTATCTCAAAGGTACATCTGGTAGAAGGTTATCCTTTTCTACTGAGAATTCCTTACAATTAACAGGTAACAGTGATGCTGATTGGGCTGGTTGTGTGGATGCTCGTCGTTCAGTTACTGGTTGGTTTATATTTCTTGGTAATGCTCTCATTTCTTGAAAAAGTAAGAAGCATGATCGAGTATCCAAATCTTCTACCGAATCTGAGTATCGTGCTATGTCATCAGTATGTTCTGAGATTGTGTGGCTTCGGGGTTTAATGAGTGAACTTGGTGCTCCGCAACTTACATCTACTCCTCTTCATGCGGATAACACTAGTGCTATTCAGACTGCTGCCAATCCTGTGTTCCATGAGCGCACCAAGCACATTGAAGTAGATTGACATTCCATTCGTGAGGCATTTGATCATCATGTGATTACACTTCCTCACATTTCCACTGAACACCAAACTGCTGACATCTTTACCAAGGCTATGTCTTGTCACCGTCATCAATTCATGATTGACAAATTGATGCTTCTTGATCGACCCACATCAATTTGAGGGGGGATGTCAATGATATCTATATATGATAGTAAATATATATGGCTATAAAATTGCAATAGTTGTATATATGTGTACAAGAACCAACTTAAGTTTTATTTTCCTTTCTTGTATTGCTTTATTCTTTCCTATTTTACAGATGATTAGCAGGCTGTAATTAGGGCTTGACAGTTTATATAATATACGGAAACTCTCATTTGAGAGCTATTCAAGCAAACTTGATAGATGATATGCTTATTGCAGGGTCCAGCATTAAGGAGATCAATAATTTGAAGAAGCAGATGTCAAAATAGTTTGCAATGAAAGATTTGGGAGCTACAAAACAAATTTTTGGCATGAGAATTGTCAAAGACAGAGTCAAGGGCAAGTTGAGACTTTCACAGGCAGAATATGTAAAAAAGGTACTCAGCAAATTCAATGTTGACAAGGCCAAACCAGTTGGCACACCCTTGGATAGTCACTTCAAACTTAGCAGGGGTCAATCACCCAAGTCGGAAAAGGAACACGACTACATGAGTAAGGTTCTTTATGCTTCGACTATTGGTTCACTTATGTATGCTATGATTTGCACAAGACCAGACATTGCCTATGCAGTGAGAGTTGTGAGTAGATACATAAGCAACCTAGGAAGAAAACATTAAGAGGTTATGAAATGGATTCTGAGGTACCTAAAAGGCTCTTCAAAAGCGTGCTTGTATTTCACTGGAGAGAATCTGGAGGTACAAGGTTATGTTGATGTTGATTTGGCTGGAGACACAAATAATAGAAAGAGTACCACAAGTTTTGTATATACTCTAGGTAGTACTGCCGTGTCTTAGAGTTCTAACTTGTTGAAGATAGTTTCTTTGTCTACTACAGAAGCTAAGTATGTTGTCATGTCAGAAGCTTCAAATGAGATAATTTGGCTACAAGATTTCTTGGAGGAGTTGGGTAAAAAGAATCAGAATGGCACTCTCTACAGCGATAGTCAGAGTGTCGTATTCTTTACCAAGAATCCTGCATTTCATTCCAAGACTAAGTATATTCAGATTAGGTGTCATTTTCGATCCCTACTTGATGATGACCAGTTGACACTTAAGAAGATTTGTGGAAGCAAGAACCCTGCTGATATGTTGACAAAGGGTGTTACACTTGAGAAATTGAAGTTGTGCGCAAATTCAGTTGGTCTTCTAGCTTAAAGACAGGGGCTATGGATTGCAGAGGTGGAGATATCAGTTTTTGAGGCAAATGGTGATGTATTGGCTGTACCAATCTCTAAGTGAGAGAATTGTTGGGTTTTTGGAGCCTGGCTCAGTACGCTCGAGTCTCGTTCGACAGATGACTCGAGCGAAAGCCAGACAGAGAGTTTGCTCCTTACTCGCTCGATAGATGACTCGAGCGAAGGCCAAGCAGAGAGTTCGTTCGTTACTCGCTCGATAGATGGCTCGAACAAAGGCCAGGCAGAGAGTTCGCTCGATGTGTGCTCGACACGCTGCTCGAGCGAATATCGCAGAAAATTGAAA
Source organism: Juglans mandshurica (assembly GCA_022457165.1). Lineage (NCBI taxonomy): Eukaryota > Viridiplantae > Streptophyta > Magnoliopsida > Fagales > Juglandaceae > Juglans > Juglans mandshurica. The sequence continues at coordinate 5,738,230 of CM039627.1, forward strand.
ATCAGGGTTTCCGCTGTGTAACCCTATAAACATGATTTTTTAACATTATGGTCGTACGATGTACATAGTAAAAATGCCCCAAACAATGTACCTTGTGATTCTTCAATATAATAAAATCATCAACAGCTCCATAGACATAGATACGTTGTCGAACCACGTATATTCGTGTTGTGTGATTGATTGTTTGATTATTTCTCACTTATATTTGCTTTATCGTCATCATTTTTCACAACATTGTTTAGATAATTGATAATTTAACATGATATTAAAACCGTCAGCCTACAATTGACTCTGTCCAGCTACAAAAATATTACAAATGCTAAAATGGCTTTTCGAGATTTAAACGAGATATGAGAAATAAAGTCAGGAGGAGTGGAGAAGCATGTTGAATTGTTCAGTTCCAAATATATATATGGCCAAAAGAGCCTCCAGAAAGTTGTCCCATGAACACTAGGAACATAGCAAAACACATATGAGAAGAGGCAAAAGCATGCGGTAGGATGTCTACATTATAACTTGATCCTGAAATTCTCGTGCCATTGATGACTAATGGAGCTTTTTGTCATGTTAAAGGTGGGGGATCAGGAGAACAATAAAATACAGAAATCTTGCATATTTTCAACGTCCTCTTTTTGAACGAGAAAGGGCAATGTTACTTAAAAAAAAAAAAAAAACCTTTGTGACTACTTTTTTTTCGTATTTATTTTTCTATTCTATTTTTTGTTTTGTTCTTTCTTCTTCTTTGTTAAGTGGGTTAATATGATATAGTTCTTGCTTATTTTTTTAGGGAAAGAAATTCTATTTATAAGTCAGTATGGATAACTTCTAGTAAAGTGCTTATATAAGATAATTTGATTTAAAATATAAATTTTAAAATTAATTTTACAAATCAAATCTTATCATTTAAGTAATATGGACGATATGTTCTACATACTAACTTGAGAATAGAATAATCTGATGAGAAAATAACTACAAAACGAAGTTGAATGGATTGAATCACAAATCAATTGGTTGAGAATTTTATCTCACAACTTTCGACCTCCTCATCTCTTCTTTATTTCCCTTATTCTAGACTATTCTCCTTTCATTTTTCCCTTTCCTCTTCTACTACTCTACCTCTCTTCTTGCTATTTTTTTTTCCCATCAAAATTTGTATTATTTGATCTACCTTCCTCCATTAATTGTTATGCTGCTCTCACACGTCCCTCGGCAAGGATATCAACATTTGCTTTATCAAATGGGGTCTTTTAGCAGGCCTCATTATTGGTGCATGAGACCCACGTACCATCATTGACATGAATAGTTTTTACGGTTACACATGCCCTCTTGCAATGAATAATTTTATATTAAATAGAATTATTAAAATATCTTATATTTTATATTAAATGAATACCATGTTATGAATAAAACAAATAATCCATTCCCTTAATGGATATCTATTTTGTCATTTAAGTAAAATTTTCACATTGACTTATGTATATTTGAGACAAAATAATAATAATTTTTTTTTTCTAAAATCAATTTTTTATATATATATTTTACAATTAGCATCTATTACATACATTTGATATTAATAATAAAAATGTAATAATAAAAAATATAAATTTTTTTATATATTATATAAAAAATATAATAAAATGTAATAAAATGTAAAAAAATATATAATCTATTATAATAATAAAATGAATGTGCAGGTGAATGTTTGTTGTGTTGTTGAAGGAGGGAAAAGATGAAATGATTGTGAGAGAGAGTGGAAGGAGAGAGAAATAATGATTAAAATATATTTTGTGAAGTGAATAGTAACTCTTCAAATTTAAATAAGTACTGTTCATAACTAGCTAAATATATAGATATGCATAAGTCAATATAGATGAATTTAGGCTCATATTATGCAAATATGACCTTTGTATATACATATACATAGACTAATATAGATGTTCTAACATGCTACAACTGAAATTCATTTCATTTAGAAAGAGGTACTCATAGTTCATCCCAAATTCAATACAAAATAATAAAGATAAAAAAAATGATATTTGCAATCGTAAAGTACGTAAATATTATATAATATTTTTTTAAAAAAATAAATAAATACGAGATTTAGATAAAAAATTAATTTTTAATAATATATTTTATTTTATTTTTAAAATAATTATGCTATATTTACAAACTCTACTATAACATGACTGAGGGATAATCGTATAAATATTTTACATATTTATTTATTTAAATTTATGTTTCATTAGTCAATTCAATTACCTTATTAGGACTGTAGTCGTACATGACATGTTTTGTTTTTGTATTTCTTTGCGGAGGAAAGAAGAAAAAGTAGAAATGGAAAGAGATGGTTGGCCAGTCATATTGACGTCGGCGATGAGTCCAATATTCAAAGTCCAATCTCGTAATTTCGTCAAACAGTAGGGCCCTTTGCTTTGTTCTGTCCCCAACAGCAAAGAAGAAAAGAGTTTCGAGGAAAAAAAGGAGGTGGGATTCACATGGGCTTGTTGGTGTCTCTCGCCGGGGCCTCCTCCTCCTCCACACAATGATCTTCTTCCGTATCATCTTCATCGACTGAGAGCTTACAAGAATATTCTGTCTTCTACGTCCGGACATGGCCGACGATAAGGTACTCATCGTTTCGAATTCCCCGGTACAAAGAAAAATTCTTTTATTTTGATCGTTTGGGTTTGAGAAAAACCGGAGGATAAGCTGGTTTGTTGTTGGTAGGAGAGTTTTGAGTGAGAAATGCGGGATCTGAGTTTCTGGAAATCTTTTTTTTTTTTCCTTTGTTTTCCCAACAACTGAACGGCGTGGTAGGGTTTGCGGTGATCTCGGTCGCTGATCTGTAGGGAGACTCTGAGAGGGATCCTGTTGGTTTGATCTGACATCAAAGCGAGTGCTTCGCATGGCCGGATCTTTTTTCTTTCTGCTTCTGATTTCTGAGAAGGACCCATTTTTAGGATTTTGTACGCCTCTCCGATCTGTCTCTAGCATCTAGAATATTTTTTGGTTTTACTTTATTATCATTTTTCAGAGCTTGATTTTGTCGATTTAGCTGAATTCCCCTTTAGATCAAAGTAATCAGCTCTTCTATTGGTTTAGATGGGTTAAACTTTGGGTTCCTCGAACAGTTGAGGTTTAATTTGTATTTTTGAACACGGTTTTCCATTGGATCAAGCTTAATTGGTAGCTGCCTCGGTTTTTACTAGAGTTTCGAGTGCTTTTGCTTATTGTTTTGGGTAGGTAGTCATTGTGTTTTGGCAAGATTGTTTAATGAGCTCAGTGGTTTGATCCGCTTCTCTATCTGTTTTATGTAATTTTTTCCTACCTGTATTTTTGCAGACTTCATTTCTAGTAGTCTAAGCTGATAATATGCTCATGAAGTATTGAGTTACTTCGTTTCTTTTCTTTCCCAGCCTTCGGTGCTGGTGTTGCCGATGACACCTGCTAATTTGAAAGTCTTTCCTTAAAATACTCAAGCCTCATTGTGATGTATTTCGCAGGAAATATCTGGTGCTGTTGTTGATGGAAATGATCCGACGGGGCACATCATTTCCACTACGATTGGAGGAAAAAATGGAGAACCTAAGCAAGTAAGCATTTTCTCAAATACCTATTTTGTTGCTCCCTTTTTCATATCCATTACTAAATCTATTGTTACTGCTTTAATTATTACAAATATGGATGTTATTTATAAAAAATAAATTATTACAACAGTATTGAACAATTTTGGAGATTTAGACAGTTAAAACTCATGAAGTTAATGCCTTTGGTGAATTCTCATTGCAGACAATTAGTTACATGGCAGAGCGTGTTGTGGGGACTGGCTCATTTGGAATTGTTTTCCAGGTATACTAATGTAACCTTTGCAGCTCTCTCTCTCTCCCTCCCTAACATGTTATTTTCCTGATATTTCTGTCTTCTTAGGCAAAATGCTTGGAAACTGGTGGGACTGTGGCTATAAAGAAGGTTTTGCAGGACAGAAGATATAAGAATCGTGAACTGCAGTTAATGCGTGTGATGGATCATCCAAATGTGATTTCTCTGAAGCATTGTTTCTTTTCCACAACTAGTAAGAATGAACTTTTTCTGAACCTTGTTATGGAATATGTCCCGGAGACCATGTATCGGGTATTGAAGCATTACAGCAGCGCAAATCAGAGAATGCCACTCATCTTCGTGAAACTTTACTTGTACCAGGTATATATAATGGTTTCTTATGATGTTGTCTTAATCACTTTCTTCCTGGTATTAACTGGGGTGCTTCCAGATTTTTAGGGGGCTGGCTTATATACACACGGTTCCTGGAGTTTGCCATAGGGATTTGAAGCCTCAAAATCTTTTGGTATGATCTTCTCTTATTTTAAATGGCAACAAAAGTTAGGGACGTTTTGACACAGAGATGAGAAGTGAAATTCTCAAAATTCTCTGAACTTCTCATAATTTCATTCCTAACCATCACTCAAACAAAAAACACTTTTCAATTTCAAATCTTCAACTTTTTCATCTAATCATTACTTAATCATTATCCAAACACAAAAACCAATATAACTTTTACAAACTTCAAAACAAAACACAAAAATCACTTCAACTTTTTCAAATTTCAAAACAAAGTAATATTAAAAAATTATATTCAAACGATTTTTTACTTTATAATATTTATATTCATCTTTTTCTCGCTCATTTTTCAAAACCCAATAAAACATCTTAATTCAAACTATTTCATTACTATTCACAAAATTTTGAGATACTCCAGGTGTCTAAACGAACTCTAATTAGACTGTTGCTAGAAAAAAAAAATGAACAACAAAATTTCTTAACTGTTGCCTTTTTAAAATAGAATAATAAAAATATAATGATGTGACTGGTTTTATTAACTATTCATAACTGGCTACAGGTTGATCCTCTCACTCACCAGGTTAAGCTTTGCGATTTTGGAAGTGCAAAAATGCTAGTATGTTGACCTCTCATTTGCAAAGTTTCACATGTTTCCTCTGGTTCCCATGCATTTTAATTTTCCTGCTGACCAATGATTTATACTCTAGGAATCCAGGTGTCTAGGATTTAACTGGATGCTAACTTATTATTCTCATAAAAAGCTACAACACTCATGTCATTTGTCTGTTTTTTGATTGATTTTTAAAATTGTGGCCTATTATGCTATAATGTGTTTGTTCGTTTCAACTTTATTTGCAGTGACTGCAGTTTAGGTTATGGCTTAGATATTGTTGAGAATAGTGTAACTACTAAGCGATATATTCTGTTGTCTCTAATTCGGTTTATGTCAGATTGCATGGTTTATTTGTGGAAAATTTTCTACTAATATATATATTTATTTTGTACTACAATGTACCATTTACATGGCAGCCAGAGTAGGTTGACAGTGCTTTATATTAACAATGGTATCTTTTAATTAAGTTTTGGTTGATCTTTGGAAGGGGAGGTTTATCAGCCATGACATTTATCAACAATTAGAAAAAGATTCATTTTTGTTTCCCCTCAGGTTGTCGTCTCTTTTCTTGGTCGAGAGAAGGGAGGGGGCGCCTATGTTTAAGGGTGCAAGTGGAGTTTTGTCTTTAAGCTTCATGCTTAGCTTACTTTTGGTTCTCGGAAGACATTGATTGTGATTGCTTATAATGTTATGTTAGAGAATAGAGTCGTGCGACTTGCAAGCCTGGTGTGTTAACATGCCACTTGTTGTAGTACCTCAACTAGTTATAAAAAAGTCAAAACTCTATTTATTAGTTGACGTAGCATGTTTCTATATCCTCCACATAACCGGTGTGTCAAAATATGAGCTTGCGAATAGAGTTTTTCTAGAGAATATGCCGTTTTTTATTTGGTCTATTCTTGAATGTAATGTTTCTGCCATTCACCCCAAATTTACCTGTGATTAGGTGAAAGGCGAAGCTAACATATCATACATATGTTCACGATTCTACCGAGCTCCCGAACTTATATTTGGTGCCACAGAATATACAACCTCAATTGATATTTGGTCAGCTGGTTGTGTCCTTGCAGAGCTTCTTCTGGGGCAGGTTAGCTTCTTCTTCTTCCCCTTTTCTTCCTAAAAAATTTAATTTAACTTTCCAGCAGTCTTTGCAAGGTTGGTTTTTTCCCCTTTCAATTGAGGGTAGGTCTTCCCTGACCTACTTTGCTATTTTTGTAGCCACTTTTCCCTGGAGAAAATGCGGTTGACCAGCTAGTAGAAATTATCAAGGTTCGGTTTTATTATCTATGCTTTGATGCATGCAATTCTTGAGATCATGTGTCAACTTCTTATGTTTTATCATACAGGTTCTTGGTACACCAACTCGTGAAGAAATTCGTTGCATGAATCCAAATTATACTGATTTTAGGTTTCCACAGATAAAAGCACATCCTTGGCACAAGGTTTGCACTTTATTTCCTTCCAATTAATAAATTTTCATCAGATTAAGTTGATATATAGAGGCATCATCTGCCATTTTCATTTGAGCTTTTTGGTGATTATATGCTGTTCTTGTTTGAATTAGGTATACTTATGAGGTTTGTTTACCTAAAGCTCTTAGATGATGCAAAAATTAACTTAATTACTCTACTACCAGTTATGTTTTTCCTTCTTCAATATAACACATTGGAGTAAATTACAGCTAACTTTTAAACTTCTGGATTTAGGTTTTCCATAAAAGGATGCCTCCAGAAGCAATTGATCTGGCTTCACGACTGCTGCAATACTCGCCCAGTCTTCGCTGCACAGCAGTGAGTTCATTTCTGCCATTACTTTTATGTGAAAATATGACTACATTTAATTTTGGTGTAGCCAATGTGATAAGAAGTTAGTCATGGTAAATTCCAATAGATTATCCGGTGTCTGAGTTCTGTTATTTTATTGTATTATGGAAATGTGTTATGTTCAAGTGTATGGACTTGGCTTTAGATGTGTGTTTGTGTGGGGGTGTGTGTGATCAATCTCCTTTTTGACTTAGAGCTTCTTTGTTATCACAGCTAGAAGCATGTGCACACCCTTTCTTCGATGAACTCCGAGAACCCAATGCTCGCCTACCAAATGGTCGCCCATTGCCACCGCTTTTCAACTTTAAACAGGAAGTATGAGTATGCTTGTTTGCCTATTTTCGTGGAATAATGCTTGTCCATTAGTGGTAGTGGTTGGTTTCAAAATGATACTTCAGTATGAATTTTTTAATGGCCAAATACTGAGGTATAAAGCATTAATATATATTTATTCTTGCATGTCACATCTAAGAGAAAGTTAATTGTTTTATGTGCCTGTTAGCATGTATGTATGGATATGTCTTTAATTTATGTTGCAAAATGCCCACATTCTTTATGACATTTTTCCTAAATGTTGTAGACATTATTTATAGTAGGAACATGCTTTAACATTGACTTATTGGATGATTGGGATGTTCAGCAACTATTCAGTTTGAATGTTTAATTTGCAACAAATTGTTTTCCTGATTTGTGTATTGGTGATTACAGTTGTCAGGAGCTTCTCCAGAGCTTGTGAATAGGTTGATACCAGAGCATGTGAAACGCCAAATGGGTCTAGATTTTTTGCATCCAGCCGGCACATAAGTGAGGAAAGTTATATGGGAATGTTTTATCTTCCACTTAATGTGTGATGCAAGGAGGTACTATCTTTGTGTTGGTATCACCATGCATTGAGGCCTGAACCAGTATATCATTTCTTGCTCTTGCCCTACCAAGACACATAGATACACAAGTGTCTGGATAACTGCACTTGAGTTCGTTTCTACGATTTTGTCGCTATCCTTCCCACGACCTACTCTTTCCAAACCTCCTTTCCATTTTGTTTCTGTACATGTTTGATAGTTCAGATAGCTGGAGATGGTGATCAGAAAGCTTCTAGCAGAGGAAAAGCCAGGGGAAAGTGTATCTATATAGCTAGGTAGAAAGCCCCTAATAGAGTGGCTGAACAAAAGGGTGGGGGCGGTCTTGCAGTTGGTTGTTGGATATTGGTTTTATTTGCATGTTGCTTCCCTTAGTTCTTCGGTGGATGTTTTTTTGGTTGAATTATATTTGCAGGCTAAGGATGCTACCTACTGTTTGTACGAATTAAAATGCTATTGTTCTGTGTGCAGTATTTATTTTTGCTTGTTCTATGCATTGATTCCTTTCCTGGGTTCCATAATGCTGAAGGATATTATTGGTGTTGAAGTGTGATTACAACATGAATTTTTTCATATTGTTCTCTGTTGAAAATTGGCATCCAATCAAGGATCCTAAGAGACATCCTAAGAGACATCATGTTTCAAAGTGAATTTATAAAATTAGAAAGATTTATGGAAAAATTAATTTATTTTTTCAGTTAAAGCAATTTTGTCTATTCATTTTTTAAACAAAATGTTTCCTTTCAAATTTTAACAAATGTAAATCAAATTTAGACAACATCTACGTGGCAGAAAATGTGTCATAATTTGATTTAGAAGATAAATTTTAAAATTTAAATTGGACAAATTAAAATTTGACATTGATGGTGTATAAATTAACTTAAAAATAGAATAATTTATTTTATATATTTTTTATAATTTTAAAACGTAAAATAATATAAAATCTCGAGAGAAACCAAACTTAAATTACTTAAAAAAACAAAAACGAAATTAAAAGCAGATTGACTTTTTTAAACTTCGAGGAATAGGATATCATATGAAATCGATTACCTTGCATTATTTAAGAACTGGCAAGTTGAGGAAAAGACGTGGAAAGATAAAATAGCAAAGAATAAACGAAAACGACGTCGTGGTTGCAGAACTGTGCTTGCACCCTAAAAGTCCAAAACAACGGCAACGTATACAAAAAGCTTGGCGCCAATGACGAACGTTGAACACAATCCCAGACTCGAGCCACGTTACAGCTGGGCCCATTCCTAGTCAAAGTCAAAGAATCAAACGGCTCAAACATGCCCACGCACATCTCGACCAGAAACCAACCGTACAACCCAACAACACAAAATCAACCGCCTTTTAAACTGAAAAAACCAGCCGACAACCCCCGTCCACTTCCCAAATCTCGAGCTCCTCACAATTAGACAACTATGATCCCTTCGATTGAAAACAATAAAAAAATTGTTAGCTTCCCCATGCAAGATTCCAGAAAGGGTTCCCCATGCGAAGTTCAATCAATGGTGGATGAACTTTTGGATCATAGTATTATACTGTCAGTCTGAACTCTGAAGACTCTGGAAACGCCAGTACTAAGATACCAGGAACGTTTTTCAGAACTTTTCTGGTTCTTGTATTTCTCTAACTTTTGCAGTTTTTCTCCATGGAATGTGTAAGGCTGGGTTTTGGGTATTTCTTCCTTCTTAACTTCTTTTGGATGCCAATGATTGCCGCTGATACCGACAGTCTTCTTTCACCCAAGGGTGTTAGCTATGAGGGTATGTCCCACGCGGGTCTTCAAGAAACAAATACATGCGGGATGCCATGCTTTTTTCTTCTCTTGATATTCGTGCATTGATATCTTTTCTTTTTATCTGTGTCGTTTGTGCTGAATCTGTCATTTTTGGATGAAGCAGTGGCTGCTCTGATGGCAGTGAAGAGTAAGATCAAGGACGAGTTGCATGTGATGGATGGGTGGGATATTAACTCTGTTGATCCTTGCACGTGGAACATGATCGCTTGCTCTGCCGAAGGTTTCGTTGTTTCCCTGTGAGTGTCCCCCATTCTGCCATCACATTATTGCTCCTGTTTAGTCACCGAGAAAATTTCAAATAAGAAAATGTGGTGTGTTTATACGTCATCCTTTCCTTCTTTTCTCTACCATAATTTGAACCTTTGACCTTGGCTACATAAAGGCGGATACTTACCACCATAGTTACAAAGAAGGCTTGTTATATAAAGTATACCCTGGTTTTGACATTTGGGAACTGAACTGAAGAATTGGAAACGGCTATTTGTCTTCTTGTTTTTACCCCCTTTGGCTTTCTTGGCAGCTTAAGAGTGGGTATGGAAGTAAAAAATTGCTCATTGCTTCTTTTTGGGTCTGTATGTCTTCTTCTTTTTTGGGGAGGGAGTTCCGTTACTTTTCAATGTGAAGGGTTTTATTGGTCAGGATGTCTGTTTAAAATCTTAAATGCGTTTCTAATGTTACTTGTTTTCTATTGATGATGGTAGTGAGATGGCCAATATGGGCTTATCAGGAACGCTTTCGCCAAGTGTTGGGAACTTGAGTCATCTTCGGGCAATGTAAGAGTTCTTGGCATTCTGCTGATTCATGGCACCAACAGATTGTCTATTTCTATTGCCTACTTGGTTATAGTTCACTAAGCTATTAATTTTCACTTATATATTTTAACTTAATATTTTTCAATATGGCTGATTCAGTGATTTGGGACCTTCAATTATTGGTTTCAGTAACCAAGGCAAGAATGAAGTCTCACAATGTAATATTCCCGACCATGTTGGATCATCTTTTAGATTGTAAATGTTGATGCAGTGCTCGCAGTAATGCGCTATGAGGTGCTTAATGTAGGCTAGGAGACCTGGTTTTTCTAGAAATAACAGTAGTAGGTCTTATGTACAGATGATCATGTTCACAGTTCATTGGAGGCTTTGTTAAGATATAAAATAAATAATAAAATCTACATCTTCTTATCAGTTTATATTTTTAGGGCAAACGGTGATTTCTCATGGCATTAGAGTAGAGGTCTTAAGTTCGAACGTTAACTTTACACTTTACTCCATTTAATTAAATATTTTACATGTTAGGTCTACTCATTGAGGGAGTGTTAAGATATAAAACAAAATCTATCTCTTCCAATCAGGTTAAACTTTTGAGACAAACGGTAATTTCATAAGATTATGATACAGAAGGTGTTCTTTTCTATTAGTTGCTTGATGAACTGAAATTATTGTGCAAATCTTTTGTTGTGTAGCTGCGAAAAGGATGGAATAAATGTTGCATTCACCAATTGATTTTTTCTATTTCTTGCTGCAGGCTATTGCGGAACAATCAGTTATCTGGTCCCATCCCACCCGACATAGGAAAGCTTTCAGAGCTTCAGACTCTTGACCTCTCGGGTAACCAGTTTGATGGAGAAATTCCAGACTCTTTGGGGTCTCTAACGCATCTAAGTTACTTGTGAGTATTCTCGAAAGATAATGTGGGCACCTGTATTCCTATTCATTTTAATATTTTGTTCTCTCTAAACATATGTTCTCTAAACCTCTCCCATGCAAAAATTCCAGGCAGCTCAGTAGAAATAAGTTATCGGGCCAGATTCCCAAAACTGTTTCTAATCTCACAGTTCTTTCATACTTGTATGTGTTCCATCAGATTTCAATTACGCTTTCTCTCATAACTTTCTTAAAAGGATTTTAATCATTTTTCACTGTATTCATAGGGATTTATCATTTAATAATCTCAGCGGTCCCACTCCAAAAATACTAGCGAAAGGCTACAGGTGAGGTGTTTCGTGAAAAGAGGAATTTTTTTGTAACAATAAAGACTATTATATTTCCAGTCCATAGTTATTGCCTTTATGCCAAGTTATTTTATCAAGTGACACTGTCCTACATCAATGGCTGATCAATTTGTCAAGAACAAACACTTAACAATGGACTTATTTTAGGTGCGGGCTTACATTCTAGTTGATCTATTTCACCAGCTCCAACACAATATTTTAGATCATGCCATTCTATTGCCTTTATATAAGGTCCTCTTTTGGCTTCATAATTTGTTTTTACTGATTTTACTTAGTTTCTGATATGCAAGTGATCCTATGCATTGAACCATCATTTGGGGAGTTTGTTTTGGATGCATCTGTGTTATTTTATCAGAAATATTTAAACAAGAAAAATGATGTTAGTGCCAAACCAATATAGTAGCAATATATATATATATATATATATGTATTTATGTATGTATATTTATGCAAATGCTCTCCTTACTAGAAAATCTATGTATATATCCCAGAATGCTGAGCTCATCCATCAAAGCCCTTCTCTTTGCGCTCCCCAGTAGGAAGGCTTATTAATGGCTGAAAAGGCCAATCCTCCATCAAGAGGGAAAAAATCTAGCGTAGCATGTTGTGCTAAGCAGTTGATAATTTATTTATTTTTTTTATTTTTTATTTTTTACAATTGCAAGAATGCTTTCTTCATTTTTTGTTGACAGCTCAAAAAAATAAAATTTTTTGAAATTCTTCCTGATATGGTATTTTGGCTGTTTGACGGTTTTCATGTTTTTCATTGCAGTATTGCAGGGAATAACTTTCTTTGCACTTCTTCATCAACACAAGTTTGCATGGGTGTTTCACAACCGATAAATGGTCTGTTGATGCTAACTGTCAAACACATTTTGCCAGTGATTTCTTGAATCAATATGGATGCATATGCATGATAATTTAATTTCAGATACAGGTTTATTTAAGAAAGTCGGTAGTCATCATCAGTGGGTGCTTTCTGTTGCTGTTAGCATCAGTTGTGCATTTGTGGTTTCTGTGATGCTCCTTGTCTGTTGGGTGCATTGGAACAGATCTCAGCTTCTCTTTACATCTTATGGTACTTCCTAAACCAAGGCATTTTCCATCAAGCAAGTAGATGATTGGGATTGTAAGAAGCTATGAGGATTCAAATTTGCTCATAAATTGATATTTTCAGTGCAGCAAGATTATGAATTTGATATTAGTCAACTCAAGAGGTTTACGTTTCGTGAACTGCAAAATGCCACCGGAAATTTTAGTCCCAAAAACATCATAGGGCAAGGTGGATTTGGAGTGGTTTATATTGGATATCTTCCGAATAGGTCAGTGGTTGCTGTCAAGAGGCTGAAAGATCCAAATTACACGGGAGAAGTGCAGTTTCAAACTGAAGTTGAAATGATTGGCTTGGCTTTGCATCGAAATCTCTTACGCTTGTATGGATTTTGTATGTCCTCTGATGAAAGGTTGCTAGTTTATCCTTATATGTCAAATGGGAGTGTTGCTGACCGCTTGAGAGGTGTGTTCCATATTGGCTTGCTGCGCTTATCTCTCTCTCTCTCTCTCTCTCTCTCTCTCTCTCTGTGAAAGAACTTGTTCAAACTGGTGCTTCTCAACTGTAATTTGTAATATTTGAGAAAGCTCAACCTTTTAGTTACTGATCTTTTCGGTGAGTGAGAATCTTTTTTCCCCTTGAAAATTATTTCAGAAAATGATCATCCCTGAGATAACGATTTGAATTATTCTAGAGGAAACACGTAATAGGTATCTCATGCGGTTTCATTTAAAGCCTTTTTGAATATCAGTTTTACGGTATGAAAAAGTCGTTATCAATGTGGAAACCTTGAAGTTTTGTGGTTGCATCACATTTTCAAAATGCATGCGGTTTAACAATTGGTCAGTTAACAATATCTCATTCATGTTTTCAATCTTGAATTCCCTGGACTTGGAATCTATATCATCTATGCGCTCTTGTTTCAATCAAAGCTAAACCAAACTGCAGCTTTTCTCTTATTCCTCTTGCTGATTCCTAATGCTTGCCTCTTATTGGTAGACACTCGTCGAGAAAGGCCCTCTTTGGATTGGAACAGACGAATGAGGATAGCGGTTGGAGCTGCCCGTGGGCTTCTATACTTGCATGAACAGTGTAATCCAAGAATAATTCACAGGGATGTCAAAGCTGCAAACATTTTGCTTGACGAATGTTTTGAAGCTGTAGTTGGGGATTTTGGTCTTGCTAAGCTGTTAGACCAGAGGGATTCACATGTCACTACTGCAGTTCGTGGCACAGTAGGACACATTGCCCCAGAGTATCTTTCGACTGGACAATCTTCTGAAAAAACAGACGTTTTTGGATTTGGCATACTACTTTTGGAACTCATAACAGGGCAAAAGGCATTAGATGGTGGAAATGGTCAAGTTCAGAAAGGGATGATTCTTGACTGGGTGAGTAGTTCTTTATTTTCAGTATATTGTTATAGTCATGGCAGAATCATGTGAAATGTCTTTTGGTCTTACTGCATAGTTTACTGATTAATGAGGTGCATGAGTTACATTTTTCTTTGCCCGTATTTTGGATTTTTTTCCAAGTGGTCCGGTACATGAGTTACATAAGTTTCTTCCAATTTTCAATTTGTATAAGATTTTATTCTTTCTTCACGTAGTTTAGGATATAATTTTTTGTCTTTATGAGATAGATTCCTCCAAAGCAACTCCATAAAAATTAAATTGTCTCTCATCCCTTCTGTAAATGTCGAAGCTGCATAAGATAATGTTTTATCTTGCATTTGGGCATCAGTTTTTGCATTAATTATCAGTTTCTAAATATTAGTTGAACAATTCAGGTTAGAACATTGCTCGAGGAGAATAGGCTGGAAATGCTAGTAGATAGGGATCTAAGGGAATGCTTCAATGCACTACAGCTGGAGAAAGTAGTAGAGGTGGCTCTGCAGTGTACTCAGTCGCATCCCAACCTCCGGCCAAAGATGTCGGAAGTTTTGAAGGTCTTGGAAGGTCTTGTTGAGCAGTCAGGACATACAGAGGATTCACAAGGTGGAACCAACCTTTGTGAGGCAAGGGCTTCTAGTTTTTCCAGAATTAACAGTGATGCTCATGAAGAATCTTCATTTATAATCGAAGCAATGGAGCTTTCTGGACCTCGGTGACAACAAGTTCAATTTTTCCTTCCAAGTTCAACTGCAAATGAGTTTTGTACTTCATTAGAATAGATGCTATACACAAACACCGACTCGACTATTCCATACTCTTCAACTGGCCGAAATGGTCAAATGGATTCATCCTTCTTGTTCTAAGCTTGCAAAATGAGCCAAGACTGCCATCTAGTTTCAAGATGGGCCGCCATCAACGCAGAAGAACATTTTTGAGGCTACGGATAGATGTTGAGATGAGATGAGTTGAGTTGTGAATAGTAATATTTTGTGGGTTTCATTGAGATGAGTTTAACTTTTTAAGTTGAGATGAGTTTAATTTTTAAGTTAAAATGTATGAAGTAGGTTGAGATAAATTTAACTTTTTTTTTATGAGAAATTGAAAAAGTGATGAATCTCATTAATGATTTGTTTGAGATGAGTTGAGTTTGGTTGAAGTGAGGTTGAACAACCAAACACAACCTAACTCCATAATACAATGACAGTGATTATGAGGTTTCCAACCCATTTTCACTTTTATTTTATATCGAGCTTTCTTTCTGATCTACGGCACTAATTGGGAAGAACCCGTGTCTTGTATAATTACAGTGCAACTGCATGCAACGAAAAAGACTTCTCTCATATTTTTCTTTTCAAATATACATCACGAAGTTGACTTGTTTGGCTATTAGTATTGTTATGCGATTACATGTAATAAAATAAAATAAAAAGTAATGCTAAATATTTTGCAAGATTTGTAGGACTTACACAACTGCAAATGAAAGAAAATGAGTTTGGAAATTCGAACTTTTTCAAATAAATATATATATATATATATATATTTTTATATCCTCACATTAAAATTTTTTCCTCTAAATTATTAAAATCAACATATATTAAAAAGTTGTAACTCACTTATCATTAATTGTAAATATTATATCAGCTCATTTATTTTCATTTATACTTGCAATCAGGGTCAAAAGAGATGTCATTAGTTGATTTGTTTGGTTACACAGATAAAATGAGATGAGATAAAATAAAAGTTAAAAGTTGAATAAAATATTATTAGAATATTATTTTTTAATATTATTTTTGTCTTGAAATTTGAAAAAGTTGAATTGTTTATTGTATTTTGTGTGAGAATTTGAAAAAATTGTAACGATTAGTTGAGTTGAAATAGTTTGTGAAAACTAACGTTAATAATTTGGGATATAAAATGCAAATCAGAATAAAAAAAAAAAAAACTTTCGGTTAGAAAAGAAGGCAAGAATAAATAACTAATCTTTCTTAAAAATAAATAACTGAATAATTATAAAATGAATCTGAAAAATGCACTCACACAGGTTTTCTGGTACTTTGTCCATTCAAGAATCAAAACGTCGCCCGAAAACCCCAAAAGAGCAGAAATTTGTTAAGACTCGAGGCAATGGAAGCGAAAAAACGCGTTGCACAGTTGCAGTAACAGTAATCCCCTGCTTCTCTCTCGAGAACGAAACGGAAGTAACGCATCCATTCCAATTCAAGCCCTTTCTTCACCTTACCTCACACTTCCCTCTTCTTTTTTATTCTTTTTCAGTGACAAATAATTGAAATCTCTTTTTAACAAACACGCAGAGAGCATTTAGTACGGTTGTTGCAGTTGGTAGTGGAGATAAATCTTGATCTCCCACTTTTAATGTTATTTTATTTTTCAGATTTTCATATCTTAGCTGTTGATTGGAGCTCTTTTTCGGGGTGTTTGGTTTCTTGGATTCCGATCTGTATGTACTTTACCTTTTTGGAGCTTACAATGTGCTAACTGTTAATGAGCTTGAATTGACTTTTTGGTGATTACCAAGATTACGTTTAGACACGTTATGTTTGGTTACATTGTCCATGCTCTTATTCATAGAGATCAATGTTGGTTATTCAATTTTGATGCATATATACTGCTGGTGGTTTTTGTGAGAAAGTTTGGAAATTCGACGTAGTGGTGGAGAAATTTTTGTTTGGTGATGGATCAGGAGGAGGACACGGTACTAGCGGGTCAGTTTGATCGAGGGAGGAGTGAGAATTCGAGCAGTTCGGTTAATGGGGTGGCGTCTGAGTCTATGATTTCCGTGAATTCAGAGGAGAGGGATTCTACATGTGTTACTGGAGGAAATGGGGCTTTGGAGGCATTGGATACTGAGTTGGGGTCAAGTGAGGTAATAATGAACGGACACGAACAAGTAGTCAATCAGGAGGACATTGATCAGTGTGGTGGCAATGATGTACCGCATGAAGTTGATCGAGGGGCAAATGAAGATTCGAGCACTTTGGGTGGTGGGATTGTGCCTGAAATTGTAATTGTCATCAATTCGAATGAGGCTCTGGGTGTTGGTGGAGATGATAGGGGATTGGAAGCAAGAATTAGCGAACCGGTGTTGAGCAAGGTATCTACCAAAGAGGTGAATAAAACGTTGTCTAAACCAGAGAAGACTTCGTGTGTGATTGATGTGAAGTGCAGCAGTGGTAAAGGGTTTGGTGAGAATCTGGATGTGGAATGGGTTTGTAGGATTTGCCATTTGGGATCTGAGCAATCATCTCATGTGACTGTAAGGATTACTGGTGATGTTAATATGATGACAATGATGGATTTAATTCAGCTCGGTTGCGGGTGTAAAGATGAACTTGGCATTGCGCATGGTTACTGTGCCGAAGCATGGTTTAAGATAAGAGGGAACAGGTATTCGTTTCTCACCTTTTGTTTTGCTCAAATTTGGTGGGGAAAATATAATATGTTAGTGTTTGAATTTGACCTCAAATTTGCAACCTTGACCGTCTTCTATGTGTTCTTTATTTTGATAATACTTCCTTTGAGGGTTAATGCTTGATTTGTCCGTTGATTTTATTTTATTTTTTCCATTTTTTTGCTTTGTTAAGTTTGGACTTTGAGAACAAGGTCCAGAAGCTGCCACTTGATTAAGACGTTGACCTTAAAAGATCCTGTGGCATGTAATTACAATACTAGATATTCTCCCCTCTTATCTTGCCCTAATTCATTAGGCTTAAGAATTAGTGTTTTGTTTTTCATTAAGATTTAAAGGTGAAAATTTGTTGATTAAGCTGTGAATAATTTAAGAAAGGCATTTGAGGTGTTGAGATTGCATATTTGCATGTCATAAGGCTGAGTTTTTGCGATCTATTCACTAGTGCTCCCTTTCATCCAAGATTCAGAATCTTACTGTCTTTCTTGTGTTTACTAATCTCTAATCTTAGACATTGATCTTTAATTTCTGCCTTTTTTTTTTCCTAAATTTCCCCCTTTCTTTGAGTGGGTCCTTTCTCGCTCATCACCTGTTTAGTTGGGGTTTTGCTGTAATTGGGAATAAGATCTGTTGCAGTGTCTTCATCTAAAACACTTAGCTTGTAACATCAAAACAACTCATACTTTACTGTAATTAGGATGAGCTTCTAAATTGTATAGTATGATTTAGTTTCTTGGAATAATTATGAAGCATTGAGTTATAAAGATGCAAGCATGACAGCATAGACTATGCTGATCTTAGTGTAATGCTTCTTTGCTACTTTATCATTGGTAAAAGGGACATATGCTTTCTCACAGTATCAATTATAGAAGAGGCCTATTTCTACTTGAGGGGCTTCAACTCTCAATGACTCGTGTAAGAGGTCTTGGGAAGGAGCCTCTAAATATCATAGATTCGCCACTTCTATTAATATTTAAATTATTGCTACTGTTTACTTTTGGATTTTTATTGCCATTGTCTCTTCTAAGCAGAGTTCCATGTTCCATGTTGTATATAATGTATGCATGAAACCCTTCAACCACCTTTTGGTAATTTATAGTCAGTTAAAATGGATTTGTACATAAAGAAAATTTGTTCTCGTACCATTCTCGTAAATCATGCAATGCTCTTTCTACAAGTGTTGTCCTCTCTTGCACTTGATATACTTTTATACCTACAAATCAAGATACTCTTCTATGTAATGCATTGGTCATATAGTACAATAAGATCAATCTGTTAATCAGATTGACACACTTGTGCACCCAAATGTGTAGGAAGGGAGCAGTTAAAAATTTTCTGAAATGACTGTGGAAAACTAATTTTTTATCAAGACTCAAGTTCCCTAGTTTTAATCTAGTTTTATGATTAACTGATGTATCCTGAAATCATCTCACTTATGATGGACTCATGTCAAAGTGCTTTGAACAAGAAGCTAGTGTTAGAATTCACTACTTACGCCGATTCGTTCTTTCATTTGTGCATACAGATTGTGTGAAATTTGTGGTAAGACTGCAAAAAATATTACTGGTGTTGGGGATAACGGATTTATGGAGGAATGGAATGGAAGGAGATCCATAGGTGGAAGTAGTAACCCCTCAAACAGGGGTCGAGGATGTTGGCGTGGACAGCCATTCTGTAACTTTCTGATGGCATGCCTGGTAATAGGTTTTGTGCTCCCATGGTTTTTTCGTGTAAATATGTTCTGATATGGGTGTGAAAAAAAAAAAACGTAAATGTTCTCCTTGAGCATCGTCATTTTTCACGCTTGCATGGTGTAGCTGGTGCATCATGTGGTTTCCGGCATTTTATTGGTGTACACATAGAAACACTGCCTAGATAGGTCTTCGCATTTAGGCCCTGAAGATTTGAGGTTTCGGATTATAGACGTTGCCACTCTGACAACTTAGCACCTGATCGGGCTATTCTTTACTGCTTTACTGCTTTGCTGTTAATGTGGTTGGTAATGCAACGAGAAATTCTTCCTCCTTTTTATACCTTATGTAAGTATTAAGTTATGTCTATAAATTTCATTTTCAAGGCTGCAACATTGTTTGAGCCACGATATGTAGAGTTTCTCTTTCCTTTCCGTCTTTTTGATTTTATATTTCCTTCTTGTTGAGAGTTTTCACTGTCCACCCATTGGAACTTCAGTTGTACTAGTTATATTTGCTGGGGATACTCCATTAAAGACATGAAATACTATTTATAGATCATGAATACATTGAAAAATAATTGTCTGTTTCCATGTAGTTGTAGAGATTCTCTATACTTTGCTGGACGCAAAATACTGTTGTCGTTACAAGTATAGCAATCGTTTGTAGGAGAGGTATTAGCACATCCAAATTTTGTGGAGGCCTAATAAGCGTGTGATGTTCCCCCAAATTTGAATCGGGAAACTCCTCTGTAGGTATATTTTGGTACTTTCCCAACTTGTTTTCCTCAACAAGCACTTGTTGGATGACCCTCAATCTAAAGTCATTGATCTTGTACATAATTACTTGGGACTATTACTCAAATAACATGGTATACGTGTTGAAAGTTAGAAACTCTCCAGGGATTGAAGTTGCCTTGATACTCTTCAAATACTGTTTTGCTTTTCTCAATTGAAGTCAAACAAGCGGTAAAGCAAAACCCAAATATGCATATACCTGATTAATTCCATTCTTAATTAGTATCTTCTCCCCGTAACAACGAAAAAAGGGGGTCATTAATGTTTCTCTCGCTGCCATCGGACATATTACTTGTGTCTTCTGCCTCAAGGCGGAGGGAAGAGTTATGGCTCCAGCCATGCATCCCAATGCCATCTCTCCCACCTCTCGCGTCACCAAATCCCGCCATTACTTAGCAGAAAATGATTTATATATAATGTTTTATACAATAAATTATATAATAATGTGTTAAATGAAGAATATTTTTATAAAATAATATATAAAAATAAAATGATTTTATAAAAATATTTTTAATTTAACACATTATTATACATTGGACAAAACATTCTGGATATATCATTACTTATTAATTTTTTAAAAAAATAAATACGCGGCTCTTTTCTACCTCGCAGATATCATTTCTCCTGCCAAAAACACAACCACCTGTCTCAAAAGTCAAAACACAAAAGCTTTTTGCTGCACCAGTACAGTATTTCGCCGTACTGGAGTGTGCAGAGTGGGCGGAAGTGGTTTCCAACTTTCCACGGGACTGAATCGAAATGAGAGCAGCATCCATCCTCTTTACTTCGAATTTTCCTACTGTTTGACTATTCGTGACCCTTTGAATTGGAGGCAGCGCACCAACTAACGGTCAAAACCAACGTGGAAGACTGGTAGGAGTAGGAAATTATTAATTTATTTATAATTTCCATTTTTATTTTTTCCTTTGCTTTCTCCTGTTGTGTGCAGAAGAACCATTTCAAAGTTCAAACCCTACCGGAAATTGCATGGGTGGCGCATCTTCAATTTACAGTATTTCAGAATCTATGTACATAACAATGATGTACAAAGTTTTACAGAAAAAAAATATTTTATACGTTATAAAATCTATTTTATGTATTTATATGATCTCTTGTATTTTAGGTTTAAAGTTCGGATATAGGATGACAAGTGATTGATAATTTGATGGGTTCCATTTGAAACCCCAATACAACAAAATCTGATACAATGAGGGAAGAAAAGTCTGATATAGTTTTTTCTAGCTTTTATTTACATTTACAGCAATGTATAAAGTATAAACAAAAATTGGAAAAAAAAAATGAAAAAAAAAACAAAAACAAAAATAGACCAGAACTTGGAACCAGATTTTCATCATCTAATGGAAGCAACGGTGTGAGCCCACCATTTCAGATTATTTTTCATGTCAATGTCATCGCTCAAGGTAGGAATTTTCCAATTCATCAATGAGTTCTGTGAGTTTCTTCTATCCAAAACCTCCCAAGCTTCAGAAAGATAAGGCCTTGAAGTTGCAGATTCATCAACAGCATCTTCTTCCTCATCTTTCTTCCCAAATCTTTGCAACCCAGGAACGACTGAAGCCAAGCTTGAATTCCTATCTTCTTCTGAGAAAACAAAACCCAGATCCATAAACCCTTTTAGCTCTTCAAATTCAAGGGCAGACAGGCTCTTTGTTTCGCCTCTCTTCTTTCTAATACCTGTGACCTTCTTCTTGGACGATACTTGAAGACCAGTTGATTTAATTTTCTCCGGTTCCGTGATTTCTTTTCCAGAATGGATGGTACGGAGCTTTGGTGAGAGAAGGACTGTATCTTGTGATATAGAGCCGCAATTGAAGCTTGCTTTGGAGCTCAATTGGTCACTCAGAGACCTTCTATGGAGGGTTGGGACGCGAGAAATCTCTGGTTTTCGCGGGTTTTCTTGAATTTGATGATCTGTGTTTGCTTCGAAGTCGGATGAATTCTGTAGATTTGGGAGTTGTTTCTTGAAGATTTTGAGGCCGAACCAGTGAAAATCAAAGAGCTCTATGAACTCCTCTGGGTCCATCGATGGCGGCTATGAAGGAAAAAAGACGAGGACTTTTGTAGTTTGCGTACAATTTAAGAGCCCTTGAAAGACTTGGAAGTTTTGGAAGACTTCCATCGGTTCTGTTTCTACTACTTTTACAGAGGGAGTTGCATTTTCCCAGAAAGAAGTGATGGATTTGATGGGAACGTGTCTTGGCTTCTAAGAAGAGATAGAAATTGCGTGTGATAATGACATGGTTCGGAGATTACTAGATGAAACCTGGTGAAGTATGAAAATATATGACGCCGACGTTTCTAATAGTAATAGCAACTCCAAACACGTTTGTGCTGTAATTTTCTTTTAAAGGCTGCACTAAACGACTCTGTGCCAGTCACTCGCTTACTGTAGCAAATTAGTTTGCGGCGAGGTATTTCGCTAATAAAAATGATAAACATATAACACTTTATATAATATTTTATACAATAATATTTTAAAATGAGTGGTATTTTTATAAAATATTTTATAAAATTAACATTATTTTATAAAAATATCTTTATTTTATAATGTGTTGTAAAAAATATTATGTGTTTATCACTACTCTTTCATGAATAATATTGAAATGATAATAATAATAAAATAATAAATACTGTAAAGCATTCACTTGACACATAAACTAGGCCTGTCATCATCGTTGGTTTGCTTCAATTTTCCTGAAAATTCATCGCTTATATTTCTAATAATTTGATGACAAAATAAAAATAATAATTAAAAGATAATAAATAACATTCTTTTGTATCTTTAATTTCTTGGATTAAGGATAAAGATAAACAATCAAAATTAGTTACTCTTAGGGCTTTTTTTATAACACAAATTATTTTATTTTAAGATTTTTCATAATTTTCTTCCAAACATTATTTAAATATAAATAGTTTTCAATTTCAAATTTTTAATTTTTTTTATCTAATCATTACAACTTTTCAAACTTTTAAACAAAATATAAAAAACAATACACTTTTTTCAAATTATAAAATGAAAATAATATTAAAAATTTACATTTTAAAAATATTTTAATTTTAAATTTTTTTTCTTCACTTTTCTAAAATTCAATCAAATCTCTTAACTCAAATCATTTCATTACTATTTATAGAATTTTTATCTCATCTCATTCTCTATACATTCTCTTAAAATCTATAAGTCTACTATTTTTAAAAGTGCAGATAATATTATTTTTATATTAATATATTAAAGTCAACTTATATAATAAAAAATTTTATGTATCGGTCACTATTTATTATTAAGTATAAATTTTTTTTATAAGATATAAGAGTGTTTTTTTTAGAATATAAATTACATAATAATAAATAATATGAAGAATTTTTAAATATGAGAAATGAGACAGTGCTGACTAAAAGGTTGCTCTCGTACTCTATCTATGCAAATGGAACAAACTGTTGTACTTGCTTTGCTTGGGAAGGAAGGAGTCAAGTACTACTCCGGCCTCCCACGTGTGCCGTGAGGCCCACGGGCGACGCGTAAGGGAATACTTTCCATGCCCAACACCTACAAAAATATCACGTGTGCAGATTCTCTTTTGCCAATCTTGAGAACGGAATTGTCTGATCTCTGACTTGTCTTTCTACTTACGTACGTATTTCACACAAGCATGCCTTTCAATTATTTATATCTTGTTTAGCCGACAGAAATTAAATACCGGAAAGTCAAATTTATAGCTAGCAGATGGTATTGATACATGAGTTCTATTAACGTGGTGATTTGTACATCTCTCTAATTTGTTTTCAGAAAATATATCATCTCATCTCATCTCATCTCTACAACTTTCTTAACTTACAATACAAAATAAAATAAATAATTCAATTTTTTCAAATATCAAAATAAAAATAATATTAAAAAATATATTATAATAATATTTTATTCAACTTTTTAATTTTAATCTCAACTCATCTCATCTCATCTCATCTTCGAAAACAAACAAGCCAACAATTCGGATATTCATGCCTTCACCTACACACTCTATTTGAGAAATGATACTTACAGTCGTGAGTGTGCAAGCGTCATGTAGTCGTTTTGAAAAAAATGAATAAATATGGGATCCACATGAAAAGAAATTAATTTTTTAATAATGGACCTCACTCTTTTTCAAAGCGACTATACGGCATTTGCACACTTCACGACTGTATATAACATTACTCTTAAATAAATATGAAAAGTGAGGGCCTTAGTATTGGCCGGAGAGTCTCTTGATGTCAAAATCAGTATATCTCCTTAGTAGTTTGTGCGTAAGTTTAAAGAGATCAGAGTCCTTAACTTTGAGAGACTTATGTCATTTTCACTGTTCAGTTGTCAGAATCTTTTAATACGGCGTGGCTTTTGGGGCTGCGTCATTAATGCGGTGTGGAGTCCAGGTGGTGGTGCCATTAATGCGGCGTGACTTCCTGACTCACTTTACCCTACAAGCATTCCATGTTAAGCCTCTTCATGCCTATTGTCATGACTATTAGAAGGTCACGGATTCTCCGTATTTCCCGTCCACATGCCTGGGCAGGTTCTCAAAGATAGTTTGTCATTGGGGTGGTGTCAGAGCTGTGAGTCAAGTCAGATCCGCCCCTACCATTTACTTTCCCTACACCCCGCCGGGGGGGGGGGGGTGCTTCATGATCAGTGGATTTTGCTCATGGGCCGAGTACTCTATGAAGGCCCAGTGACTTCTTTTAAGGGGGGTCGTTGGGCATGACTGGGCTGGACCGGACTCTCTGACTTACTTCCCAGGACTTACTTTAAGGGTCGATAAAGGGGAAAGGCCCCTTACACTTGTATAATTAGCTGCTCATGAGAACATGCCATTGGATCTTCGATCCTTCTCCAGTAGTACTAGTCCTTTCTCTCAGATTGGTATCTTAGTATCTTAATTTAGTTATGTTATAAAAGCAAAGTGAGAATATTTGGTGCTTACCTTTCAAAATCTTGACTTTTGGTATTTTATTGGACCCCTCGACAAATATTTGGTGCTTACCTTACCGTCTATACAAATATTTGGTGCTTATTGGTTCGGTTTTGGATTGGTCCGGTTTGGAACCGGTTCCGTAATAACCAAACCGGCTGGAATCGGTCCGGTTCTGGTTGTAAGCTTTTTAGGACTGGACCAGTTCCATATAATATATATTTTAAATTATTTTTTTAATATTATATATAATATAAAAAATAAACTGAAAATGTAAAACTTAATTGATAAATTACATCAATATTTTTTTATCACTTAAAATAAGTTTAAAATTGAAAAATAAAATCCTAAATATCAAAAGATTTGAATTTATATATCAAAGTTGTAAATAAGATCACTAAAATATTATTTACCAAGAAAGAAAGAAAATCACTCAAATATTATTACCAACTTTTTATGGTCTAATAAATTCTCAATATATAATTTTTGATAAGTATATAATGTATTGTGGAAAGTCCTAATTTGAATATTAAAGATTGCCGAGTTGGAAATGAATGGGATGTGGGTTTGATTACTCGGTTAATTGGTGAGGAGAAAGCTGCTGAGGTTTTGGAAGTTTTGAGCAAAAACAGAGATGGGGAAGATGTGTTAGTATGGATGGATAACACGAAAGGGAAATTCTCTTCCAAGAGTGCATGAAACTGTGTTAGAGTATGTGCTTCCAATGTTCGATGGCAGATTGGTTGTGGCATGCTTGTCTCCCAAAGAATATATATATATATATATATGTTACTATGTGGAAGGCTCTTAATAATTCACTAGTGTGGATATTAAATTGCGGTAAGTGGGGATTCCGATTGTGTCAAAATGTGATTGTTGCTTGACAGGTGGGCACGAAGACCTAGATCATGTTCTTGCGTCTGGTAAGGTTGCAAATGAAGTGTGGCAGCGAGCTATTGCCCAGGTGGGGCTAGGCCATGTATCGGCCTCAACATGGAGGCATTTAATTGATATGTGGTTCATGAAGGCTACAAAGAGTTCGCAAATGAGGCAGATACTTGGGTTTTTACCTGCAGTTATTACTTGGCTTCTCTGGTTGAGGAGGTGCCGAGCTCGAATGGAAGGGAGGAAGAATTCGAGTCATCAGGTCTGGTTGCAACTGAAGCATTGGATTGCAAAGATTGGAGAAAAGTTAAAGTCAACTAAGATGCAATCGGTGAGAGATATAGCCATTTTACAAGAACTTCAGGTCCTGTTAAGGTCCCGAAGTGGAGGTTACCTCGGTTGGTTCGATGGCAATGTCCAATTGCAGGAAGGATGAAATTGAATGTAGATGGTGCTTCTAGAGGGAATTCGAGATTAGCAGGAGCAAGGGGCGTAGTGCGGGACTCAGACGAAAACATCATAATGGATTTCTCGGTAGCTCTGGGCATCAGCACTAACAACTATGCGGAGTTGATGGGGTTATTGCATAGTCTTCGGTTGGTTAAAGAGATGAGAATAATTGATATTGAAGTTGAACTTGATTCCTTGCCGGTAGTCCAATGGTTAAAGGAAAAAAAATGTGCAACCTGGTATCTTGAGGATTTTTGGGAAGAGGTGATGGTAATTTTACAGGGTCTTAACGCTTACTTCTCTCATATATTCTGGGAAGGGAATAAATCTGCAGATTATTTGGCAAGGTTGGAGGTGGAAGGTACAAATAAGCAATGGTGGTTTGTTCGGGAGCTGCCTACTCTCCTCAAAGGCATTCTACGTCTTGAAAAAATTGGTCTTCCCACTATACGGCTGGTATAGTCTGTGTTGGTTCTGTAATGTTTTTTGGGTTTTCTGTTTTGTTTTGGGTTGGTGTTGCTAGCTTAAAGGGGGTTTTGTAATGGTTTTCTTCTACCATGGGGGGGGGGGGGGGGGGGGGGGGGGGGGGGGGGGGGGGGGGGGGGGGGTGTTTACAATAAATTACGGAGGTCCGTACTCCCTTTTTTTTTAATAAAAAAGTACATAATACATTAGTAAATTAGTATATAATGTATATTAATTATAATTTACATTTTATAGCCTACTACTAATACTATTAGTAATTTGGTATTAGTATACTAATACTAATATATTATCACTATAGTCTATCAATAATATAGTTATAATAAATTAAACTCACTATAACAAATACTAATATATAGTTATTTTAATCACTATAACTAATACTAATATATATATTAATATTAATAGTCTAATATAGACTATAGCTATACTCATACAAATAGTTTAATATAGGTATATTAAATCACTATAATTAATACTAATATGTAGCTATACTAATAGCCTAATATTAATACTATTATATAGTCTAATATATTATGTAACGCCCTCGAGGGTCTCCGCGAGTTAACTCATGTGATCTGATAATCAACTCCAACACTGCTAATATACTTCCAAAAGTTATAAATCAAACATAAACACTTCAAATTTAATTAACTACACAAACTCATATATCAAATCTTCAATACAGTAACCCAAAAAAAAAATATCAACTTCTCTACATGTCACTTAAACTCACATTTCAACAATATAATGAACAAAAATCATCAATACTCATCGAAAACTTTCTATTCTTAATCCTCTATTCTTAAGTCATCTTACTCAATACTTCATAGTCTTAATCCTCAACTGAAAAATATCATCTGAAAATATTGTGAAGATAAAGGGGGTGAGTTATCAACAACTTAGTAAGCAAAGAACATATACTAGTATGCAAATATGATCATTTACAGATTTCAGAATACAAAACAAAACACTTTTTATTTTCAGAATACAGAGTCAGAACATGTTATCAAAGATTATCACAGCGAAAATTTAAAAATATTCTTATTCAAAATTTCCTTAGCACAACATAACTGAAATATCATATCAAAACATAATTCCATGTTTAACCCCCGTGGTAGGGTTGTGCAAACCCTGGCGGCCAATCGAGTAGAAATAGAATGCGAATCTTCCCCTTATCATTCTTGGAGCCTCGAGTGTGCACATAGGAAAGACCACGCAGAAAACCACTTTGTTTCCAAAGTGGGTGCACCAGAAACAGAAAAGTTGGTACCAACCCAAACAAAGGCCACAGTTTTACATCTGTGGTAAGGTCAAAACAGAACAGAAACAGAATGTCATGCCAGAGGTTTCATAAATCACATCATATCACATCATAGTACAGAACACTTTCAGAAAAGAACAGAATTAGATCACAAAAATATAATTTATGCACATTTTTTCATATTCGCTCTCTTTTGCATAGTTTAGAAGCAGAATGCCAAAATTTTGCTCATGTTTATACCAGTCATGACAAAAAGTATTTTATTTTTATACAGAATTTCATGAGTCATGCAGAACAAAAAACTGAGGTCGTTTCAAATTTTGTTTCATAACAAAACATTCATATTTTTCCAAAAAATAACCTCAGCTCATTTTATTTATTTTTATGCAAAGTGTAGTATAGGAACCCCGCTTACCTGGACTTCTTAGCTTTTTAGAATTTTCCTAAAAAATGTTGAGTCGACTATAAATTGTCACTTATAAAAATAATCACGTAATTTCTGTAAGTTTCCAATCAATTACATATTTCGATATTTAAAATCTAAGCTTCTAAAATAATCTATTTTAATTCCTCAAAACCTAAAACCCTCATAATCCCAAAATATATCATTACTTTCTAAAATCATCATTATCCACTATAACCAACGTCAAACTCAAAACACCAATATTTAAACCCGAAACAATTAACAAATCTCAGCATAAACCAATTACACAAACAACTCCATCATCTAATCCAACCGACCCCCTTACTCATCGGACTCAGTCTGGCACAACCAATTAATTCAAAGTAAATAAGAGTTAGCGCAAAAATACATTTAAATCTCAAAGTTTTTGGAAAAAATACTTACAACGCTATAATATATTTTTCGAAGGATCACGAAGATGCTAGAAGTGGCAGCACAACAATGTAACAGTGCAAAATGGATAAGGGTCGTGGGTCTAAAAAACTCAACTTTCGAACAGAGACAAACGAAGATTTGAGATTACTAGGGAATGACTTAGGGATGTTGGTGAAACTAATGGTGACGATGGGTGGCCGAGGGTGGGCGGCGGTTGAAGTCCAAAAGGCTCAAATCGGAAATGAAGATAAATGGGTTTCACCGGTGGCGGATCGGGACTGAGGATGAGTGGGTTAGGTAGCTGGGAGGTTGCCGGTGATGTGGTGAAGAGGTGGTGGCCAATGACGGCGCAACGACGGCCTGCGAGCTCAATGGGTGCCGCGGCTTGAAGCCATGCGTGGAGGCTCACGGCGGCGCGTGAGGGGCTGAAAACGAAGGGGTGAGGTCACCGGCCGGTGGGGAAACGAATGGGAGGGGCGGTGAAAGAAATGGGCAGCACATGGTGGCGCTATGGAGGATGACGCAACGGACGGGGGAGATGTGTCGTGCGTTGGAAGAGAGAGAAGGGAGAAAAAGAAATGAAGGAAAAAGAGAAAGAAGAGAAGAAAATGAGAAAAAGACAAAGTGAGGGAAGGAAATAAGGTTCAATCCTCACAATTTGGGTCATAAAAATGATCCAACGAAAAAATTTTCAAAACAGTAAGTTGAATAAAATAATTTAAACGCAGTGACTAATTAAAATAAAATAATAATAAGAATTTAACAATACAATAATTTTAAAGTCCAACATTAAACTAATTTAAAGTAAAGAGTAATTTAAATGTAAAACAATAATTAATACCAAAAAAGCACATCAAAATAAATTTCAGAGCTTAAAAATTATAAAATAAATCCAACGAGAAATTCGATAAATTTAAAACAAGAGAACCAATATTTAAATTAAATAAAAAGAAAATAATTCAATTAAAAAAATACACTAAAATACGGGGTATCACATATTATATAGCTATAACTAATACTAATATATTTACTAATACTAATAGTCTAATATAGACTATAGTTATACTTATACTAATATAGTTATACTAAATCACTATAACTAATGCTAATATATATTTATACTAATAGTCTAATATTAATACTATTATATATTCTAATATATTATATAGCTATAACTAATACTAATATATATACTAATACTAATAGTCTAATATAGACTATAGTTATGCATATACTAATATAGTTATACTAAACCACTATAACCAATATTATACTATAGTATTAGTATTAGTATTAGTATAGTATATAATATTATTATGATAATATCACTAAAATAGAATAACATATAGTTAGTATTATAATATATACTATAGTATACTATATACTATATATTAATATCACTATATATTATATATACACTATTAATATATATATATATATAATATATACAATACTATATATACTACATATATTATGCATATAGACTAACGTTTAGTCCCAAAGACCAAACAACGTCGTTTAATTGGAGCCAGGGCTACTTTTATCTAGTTTTCAAAACGACGTCGTTTAATGGGGATATATATATTATGGTTACATCCCCCCCATCTCTGCTCTGCCTCTTGAGTCCCTGAGTCCCCACAGCCGTCTCTCACGCTCAGCCCCTCTCTCATGCCGTCAACAGCCCCTTGTCATTGACACTGTTGGTCAGTTCTATTCCCATCCACTTCCAGTTGTTCTCGAGGCTACAGAATCACAGATATTGTTTTCCCCTCTCTCGGCAAGCTAATCATTATGTAAACATATATAAGCTTTTTAATTTTCAAAATCTTATATTTACTTCATGAATCATTACAATGTTTCAATTCATTACTAACTGATTCATTTCATTTAGGGTTTTTATTGAATTTACAGATTTATGATTTTTTACAGATCTCGAAATCTAATTAGGGTTTATTTTTTTATAATTTTGTTGTATAGCTCACCATCAAGCTGAATCTGTATTTTATAATTGTGGAAGGTATAATTTTATATTTTATATTTTAGGATTTAAGATTTATATATGTTGTATAGCTCCCCATCGAGGATGAACATGTATAGTTTCTCATCCAGCTGAAAATAGCTTGATTTCTTTACTTTTTGTTTTTTAGGGTAATTTTGTGTGTTTGTTCATATATATATGTTAGTAGATTTGAACCTGATAAATTTTTTTTGGGTTGAATGGATGTCAATCAGTGATTCTACTGGTTTGATTTTCTTGTGTGTTCTGTGTTTTCTTGAAT
Source organism: Juglans mandshurica (assembly GCA_022457165.1). Classification (NCBI taxonomy): domain Eukaryota; kingdom Viridiplantae; phylum Streptophyta; class Magnoliopsida; order Fagales; family Juglandaceae; genus Juglans; species Juglans mandshurica. The sequence goes on from CM039627.1 coordinate 5,769,202, forward strand.
CATTACAATGTTTTCTTGCATTGTGTGTATTCCCTATTTGAATTTCTTTATGTGTGTATTCTGAGTGTATTTCTTATGTGTGTATTCTTTATGATCTTTCTTGCATTGTGTTTATTCTCTATTTGAATTTTCTGTTATTGCATTAATGATCTTTCTTTCTCTATTAATCTTTATTCTGTGTGTATTGATATAAGGAACCCATAAGCTTTTTCTCTTGTGTTATGTAATGAGAGGTAGGGTACTTTGCCCATTTGGCTTGTTGTTGCAATTCTTGTACTTGAGATTCATTTATATCAATTTTTTTGGTGTCTATTGAATACTTGTAAAAAAAAGTCAGTTTTGGTTGATCCTTTTTTTTGTGTATTTTTTGTGAACTGGTATCAATATGTGCATAATTGCATATTGTTAAAACTTTAATGAGCTTCTGATTTAGGGTTTATTTTGTTGTTACAGATTTTTTTTTTTATATTCGATTTTATATTCTTATAGCAGATTTTTCTATAATAGTTTTTTTTGTTATAGCACATTTTTTATGGCATCATATTTTTTACATGGGAGCAGTTTTTTTATGGCAGATTTTTTTATGGTAGCTAATTAATACCAGAAAATCGGACCGAACCGAACCAATAAAATCGAAAGTACTGGTACATACATGTTCGGTCCTAAATTTTATTCAAAACCGAACCCGTTACACCTCTACCACCAGAACAAGAAGGACTAGGGTTGCCTGTGGAAGTGCCATCAATATTTAATTTGAGGGTCCCAAAAGGAGGAGGAATTCATTTCACCAAAATTGACCTCTTAGCAGTGAGCATGGATGGTGATTTGAGAAATGTTAGGAGATTGATCAAGTTTGTGTATGGTATCATATAAATTTATGTTAGTTTGTGAATTTACTTTAATTTATAAAATCTTTTTATAATGATTATAGTACTTTTCAATTTTTATTAAAAGTCCTCATTTTCAATGGCCATGGTTAAGGATTCTATGTATATATTTATGTATATACGTATGTATATATATTTATATCAAAAGACCCAGATCCAAGGCATTGCATCCAAACCTTACAATTTCCAATATCGAAAAGCAAATCCGTCGTTGGAGAACTAATATATATTGGAAGAGTATTAGTATATATATATATATATATGAAGGTAAAAACTGTTAAGAAAGAATCCGCTCTATGGAAAGATGAGTTTCCTCTCCTCTAGTTGACGCAACCTTTATGATCCTTACCTACTTTATTTGCATGGCCTATATACCACATCATCCACTTCCATTTATAGTTTTCCACCAACCTTCCGCCAACTGTTCTCAACTTCTGCCTCCCAAACATGTCAACCCAAAATCAAAGCATCAACCAACTCATTGAGCAAACAAAAGCTTTGACTTGGGAGGACATCATCCTGGTCCCAGCGACGGATACTGCAACAAAAATTTCAAGTCACGCCCTCATAGGTAAGCTAGTCTCTTCAAAAGCCCTCAATAAGCACATCTTTCACAATACTATCCGAGCGGTATGGAGTTTCGCCCCAGGCCTAAACATCGAAGATTTGGAAACAAACACTTTCATTTTTACCTTTTTTTCGAGCCTGGAAAAGAATAGAATATTTCATCAAAGGCCATGGAATTTGAAAGGCTACCATATGGTTCTAAAGGAATGGCCACCTGGTCTAAGTATTCAAGAAATTGATCTCTCATTCTCAGCGTTTTGGATTCACATATGTGGTCTCCCTCTGGAAATGATGATTGTAGAAAATGCAGTTCAAATAGGCAAAGTCTTGGGACGCCTATTAGAAATTGACTACTCTTATCTTCCTGAGAATATTGTCAAACCTTTCATGCGAATACGGGTTGAAATCAACATGGAGAAACCTCTTTTTGAAGGCTTTCAATTACCCAGAATCAGTAAAAAGCTAGCAAAAATTAGTTTCAAATACGAACGTCTCTCTGAGTTTTGCTATGGGTGTGGTCGTTTGGGTCATCTTCATCAAGTATGTCCAATTTTTACTAGTACATCAGATGATCCTTGCTATGGTCACTGGATGCGAGTTGAATCCATAGAAAGTCATCGTATGAACAATGGCATGTCAAGGGTGGAAGACTCCCTGAAAGAACATCTCCAGACCACTCTCCTTCTTGAAAAGCTAGTTCTTCCCCCTGTAAATTTCAAAGAGACAACTGAAGAAAAGGCCACAACCAAGAAAAACGCTCCTGTAGAACATCTGGGAAAAGGAAAGGTTGTTATCATCAGCATTGAACATGGGAACAAAAAGGAATTTTGCATAAAAAAACTGTTTACTGGCTGTTCTACTGAGCTCTCGAGCAGACAGGAAGAAGACACTGTTCATCCCACCGTAAATCAACTTCTGCAAACAGAAAGCAAGGGCCACCCACGTGGCATCCTCTCAAGCTCTCAACAGACAACTCTTTCAGCCCCATTTAATGATAGCAATCATCCGGTTTCCCTATTCCCCTCATATTTGCCAGATGATGCCACTCTATCATTAATTCCAGCCCGTAACCCGGTCCCATCAGAAATAGAAGTCAACCCTCTATTCCCAACCAAGTCTCCCCACCGATCTGAAGTCAACCCAGTGATCAATCCCATTTCTGAGCCCGTGACCAATCCCATCTCTGAGCCTCAAAGCCCAATCCCAATTCAGCCTGAGATCAACCCTTCATTTCTCAACCAAATAATAGCCCAACTCCAAAGCAACAGTGGCCAAATTCTTACCGACATATCCAAGCAAAATCAAAACCTTTCCCTTATGGTGAGTCCATCAGGCCATGCTTGCATTGCTTTTAATACTTTTCAGCTTAATCCAACCCCACCTCTCTCTCTCATACCGATCCACCTCCTCTAAGATCTTCCTTCCAGCGCAACAGTCAAACCCTAGATCTTGGCCATATGACTTCAGATTTTGTCATCCCCTCATCTTCACCCGCTTCGTCTAATGAGTCATCTAGGAAGAGGAAAGTCCTCGATCCAGTAAAGCAAGTTCCTCCATACCCACATAAAAAAAGTTCTCATCTCCTCTACCATTACAATGGAAGACTCGAATTTGGTTAACAAGGTGCAAGAAGGAACAAGTTTGGAAGCCGAGCCTCACATTCCCATTGGACCCACTCCAGAATTCAAAGAGGTGACCCAAGCTTCATCAACAAAACAAACAGCCCGAAATGCTAAAATGGGAAGACCACAACGTAGGAGCAAAAGGAATAATGCCGCTGGCCAGTATGCTTCGTATCAAATGCAAGATTTGTCAATCTCGGGTAATAATGTCTAGACTCAAACCATGAATCTCTTTCCCATTAATCCAATAACTGGAGTGGCAGGGTCCTCACTGCCCTAAAAAAATCCATGAAGCTTCTTGCTTGGAAGTATCGAGGTATTGCCCGACCTCGTGCAATCAGATCTCTCAGGGCAAATATCAGGATCTATAATCCTGAAGTTATTTTTCTTTCAGAAACCTTATTACCTCCTAGTGAAACTAGTCGTATTGTTAATATGCTTGGCTTCTCTTATTTTGTACACTCCCCACCTACTAGAAAATGGGGAGGCCTTTTGCTAATGTTTCGATACTGAACTTGTGAGTATTTCTAGCAATATGATATATGTGTTGGTCTACTCCGATCCTACTCATATGCCATGGCTTTTGAATCTTGTCTACTGCCCTGCCCCGTACAGTCGGAAACAAAACTTTTGGGATCTGTTAAGCTTGACTTCTAAGTCTTATTCGGGACAATCTCTAGCAATTGGGGATTTTAATTCTATCCTCTCACAATCAGAAAAAATGGGGGGTAATTCTTTTGCCCAATCTTCTAAACTGAATAGGCTTCCTCTTTTCATGAACAGATTTGGTTATGTTGATATCGACTTTAATGGGCCAAAATTTACCTGGTCAAACAAAAGAGAGGGTCATAATCTTATCAAAGAAAGACTAGATAGAGGGATTGCCAATTTATCTTGGCTGGATATGTTCCCACATGCATCCATTTCTACACTCACCCGAGACTCTTTTGATCATGCCCCAATTTTACTAGATACTTCCAACAGAAAGTCATTCCCAAAGCTTTTAAATTTGAAGAGTTTTGGTTGAGAGACCCCTCTATTTTCAGTATTATAAAAAAAGCTTGAAATTCCACTTTCACTGGCACACCCTCTTTCATCCTCTCTAAAAAGCTTAAACATACAAAAAATGCTCTTCGTGAGTGGAACATCAAAACTTTTGGCCATATTCAATCCCAAATAAAAACTCTCTCTGAAGCCCTATCCTCAATTCAGGGCCAAGACAATTTATCCTCTTCAAGTTCCTTGGAATCGGATCTGCAAGCTAATTTGCATGAACTCCTCATTAGGGAAGAATCCCTCTGGCGCCAAAAATCTAGAGTGACTTGGCTCACTACTACGGATCTAAACACAAAATTTTTTCATGCCTCTACAATTATCAGATGTAGAAGTAACAATATTGAGTGTCTCAAAGTGGGTCGAAATCAATGGACCTCTGAACCTTTATCTTAGCATCCATCCTGGATCATTTTCAGAACATCTTTACCTCTTCCAACCCGACTCCCCCTATTGATCTGGATCACCTCTTTCCGAGGAAAGTCACTGACACTGAAAATGATTTCCTTTGTCAAATTCCTTCTGATGAGGAAATTTTTCTTATTGTTAAAATACTTCCCTCTTCAAAAGCACCAAGACCTGATGGTTTCACCGGTCTTTTTTACAAAATTTTTTGGGAGATTATCAAAGTTGATATTCTGGCTACTGTTAAAAGCATCTTCATTCAAGGAAAACTCTTAAAAAAGCTCAACCATACCAACTTGGTTTTGATTCCCATGGTGGAGAACGCAAACGATATCAACCAATTTAGACCTATTAGCCTTTCAAATGTTTGCTATAAAATTATAGCAAAAATACTTGCAAATAGGTTTAAAGCTATTTTGCCAAATATCATATCTCCATACCAATATGCTTACTTGCCAATTAGACTCATTCAAGAAAATACGATTTTGGCTCAAGAGATTTTTCACCTTATGCACAAAAGAAGAACCAGAACTCGTACTGTGGCTATTAAAATAGATATGGCCAAAGCCTTTGACTCTATGGAATGGACATTCATCTTGGATGTTCTATATCATCTTGGCTTTAACCATAAATGGATTCATTGGATTAAAGAATGCATTTCAACAGTCTCCTACTCTATTATTATCAATGGATCACCACATAGTTTTTTTCAACCCTCGAGAGGATTACGACAGGGAGACCCCTTATCCCCCTTTCTTTTTATCCTTGGCACTAAAGTGCTCTCTAGACTTATCATTCATAGAGAAAATCTTGGTCGTCTTAGAGACATAAAACTTTCAAGAGAGGGGCCCTCCATCTATCACTTGTTGTTTGCTGACGATTTGTTCTTATTTGGTACGACAAATTCCCAAAATGCCCAAGCTTTTGCAGATTGTATTGCTTCTTATAATTCTTGGTCTGGGCAAAATATCACCCAAAGGAAATCCTCTCTTCATTTCAGTGCTAACATCAATCCTGATTCCATCAATGCTGTTAAAAATTTCTTTGACTTCAGAACTTCTCTTCCAAATTCTAAATATTTGGGTCTACCCCTCACAAATGGTGCTGATAAGAAAAAATTCATTTTGATCTCATCGAAAAAATCCAAATCAAACTCCAAGGTTGGAAGACAAAAATCTTATCTCAAGTATAAAAAACTGTTCTTATCAAATCGGTGGCAAGTTCTTTGCTCTCTTATCCTATGTCCACCTTTCTCTTCCCTAAGGAAATGACAAAAAAAATTGACACCCTGCTGAGAAGGTTCTAGTGGGGGTATGATGACAACCAAACAAATAAATTTACTCTAAAATCTTGGAATTCCATCTGCTTACCAAAATCTATGGGAGGTCTTGGCTTGAAACATTTTTTCATCTTCAACTTGGCTCTCATTTCAAACTTGCATGGGCCTTTATCAATGGCTCAACCAACTTATGGAAGGAAGCTTTTTCTAAGAAATACTTGAAATCATATTCCTTTCTAGAAGTATCTTCCAAACCCTCGGACTCCAGATTTTGGAAAAGCATCTTAAAACAAAGGGACTTCCTCAGATCTAGCATCTGCTTTTAGATTAATAATGGAGCCACCACAAGAGTATGGATTGACCCTTGGATTCCTTCCCTACCAACTAATATGCCTTTGCCAAACCCCATTAATGATATTGTGGATCGCTCCATGACTGTATCAGAACTCATCCTGGAAGAGCCAAGGCGTTGGAACAATCTTCTCTTGAACACCCTCTTTTTAGAAAATACAACCAGAGAGATCCAAAAAATCCCATTAGCTAACCAAAATTTCCAACACATACCTGATAAGCTCCAATGCCTTCACCATGCATATAGAGAATTTTCGATAAAATCAGCTTATACAACCTTGGTTCGACAGAATGGTATTGCTTCCACTAGCAATTTGTCCATCGACTGGAAGATCCTTTGGAAGATGAAGTTAAAGGATAGACTAAAGATGCTTCTCTGGAAAATCAGCCACAATATCCTCCCTACAAAAACTATGATAAGCAAAGTCATTACATTAAATGAAGACCAAATCCGATGTCCTCTTTGAAAATCGAGTCTGAAGATCTGTCTCATCTTTTTTTAAACTGCATCTTCTCTAGAGTGATGTGGAGGCACTCTAAGTGGCCGATTGATACCTCTCAATTTGCAAGTCAACCAATCTCCAACTGGATCAATATCATCATTAATCCATCTCCCATCCTGAATATCCCCGAAAAAGAGCAGCATGATTTTCAAATTTTTGCTACAATTGCAATGGATCAGCTATGGTTCCTAAGAAATCAGTCTGAACATAATCTTGCAACACCCTCAATTTCAACATATGTTGAATCAGTGACTAAGATTTCTAAACAGCACACCAGAGCATGGGCCGGACAAGAGAACCAGATTGAAGAAACAGAAGTCGGGCAACCTGATGGATATCAACTAATAACTTTTGATGTGGCCACTAGAAAATAACGATCTATCCTTGCATCTCTTTGTTGGGGAGAAAATGGGGAATTATTGTTTGCAAAAACAGATCTCATCAGCAGGGTAAACTCTAATCACTACAACATATTTGTTTTTTTGCGGCACCTAAAAGTCGCCGCAAAAGGGAATAAAACTGTGGCTAAAGATCTAAAGCCGCATTTTATTCTTTGCAGATGAAACGCTAGAAATTCACCTTGACAGTTGCTGTGTTTATCACCGAAGTCAACATCGCCGAAGAAACATCCCCTATTACCGCCGATTTACCTGTCGAGAAGTGAGGCTCAGTCACTGCCGCAAATCAATAACATGAAATCCCTCGAATCGCCGCATGACTAATCTGTTGGTGCTGCGAGTGTAAGTTCATTGCTGCGAGCGTAAGTTCGTCGCTGCTCATGACCACACATCTTCTCGGCGAGTCCTGATCCGCCAGTCAAGTTTGCCACATAATCAATTGATCGTGCTGTGAGCGTAAGTTCATTGCTGCTGACCACACATCTTCTCGGCGACTCCAGATCTCGGCGATTCCTGATCCGCCGGAGTTAAGTGGTATGATTCCCAAACCCATTTCGGCATTTTGATAAATCGCATGCAATCTATTTCGTTTGATTTTTTTAATTAGATTTCCGACTCAATAGGGATAAATTTTTACCCTCGATTTGGTGCCGTGCCCTACTAGAATATGGGATGACCATTGAAAACATATTGGCGAAATTCTAGGGCCATTTGAGATCAGTATAGTATGACACTCTCAAATGTCCCTATAATTTTCCAAATCTGTCATCAATGGTACTGCTTATGGTGCTTTGAGATCATCATTAGATACATAGCAATTTTTGGATATTTTTTTATTATTACAGACATAATTTGGCACATTTGAAGGCTCAAGTTTTGACACCTTCTTGAACTAATACTTTGGTCCGTTTTTCTGAATTTTTTTTTCTCTGAATCATTGGGTTTGCACAATATAGGGTTCTCACACTACGTATATACATATGTCCACTTTTCAATTGAAGTCATGGTTCTGTATGAGTGCATCTGTGCACATGCATGATACAGTTTTAAATAGGCCTACATATTAATTAAAGCCATGCATGACTAGATGATAGAATACAATCATTTATATATATATATATATATATATATATATATATCTCATCATCATTCCACCAATTCACTGTAGACGCATCAAATGTAGCAGAAAAGAAGAATATATCAAAGAAGGTGGATCTAAATTACTCTTTGAAATAGTTGAGTTTATAACTTAAATAGTTTAGCAGTTCCACAATGCATCCATATATACTTGGATTTTCAACATGCCAACAGTCCTACTATCTCGTCTACATGTGAATGTACGTACTCGCACATATAAGATCTATGTTGAATGGATGAGAGACTTTGGGATCTTGGCTAGCACAACCAATTTAGCACTGCCTTTAGAATCTAATTAATTTACATGTTGCAATACCACAACAATAGAACAAGCTCATCACCATTACCATTATCAGTATCTTCAACTCAGACCATAGCAAACAAATATGTTTCCTAGCTTAAACTCAAACCATATCAAATATCACTGAATGGAGTTTCCTACATCTTGAATTACAACAAAATTTAAAAACAAGTATAACAAAAACTATATTTTTCCTTCACCCTAAATAATGAACATAAAAACAATGTCTCAAAGACCTTAAATAGTATGTCTCATTTTTTTCCCTAACTAGCTGCTGAGATGGGTTATCCTTGGTTCATGTTAAAATGTTGAGCCAATTTATATACTGCATGATGGTAATGTAGCTGCTGAAAATTTGGTAGAGGCCTTACCCATATTTAGATGGATTTATAAATGAAATGCACAGTTAGAAACCTTACCCATCACGTGGCCATGAACAACCTTGATAGTACCACCTTGGCTGGAATTCCAATAAGTTCCATATGTGCCTAGCTCTAGAGGATATAACCCTGTGTATGTATATCAGTAGTAAGTGTTCATTTTTTCAACTATAATGAACAATTAATATGAAAATTCAAATTGTTATTTCAGTGTACATAACTACAACACTATGTAAATATTTAATATTGAGTTCGAAAACAGTTGTTTGCAAATTAAAGCATTCTAGAACAAAAACCAACTCAGCACTTACTCAATATATGAGTCATATATTATAACATTAAATCTGTTTCTATAAAAAAGAACATCTGCTTTCACATTAGTTTAGGTTATATCAACATGCATGTTAATGGTGATCTTTACCTAATAATCTAATTATTTAACCTGCCAAGTTACCATCCACCCGTGTTTAAAAATTTTGATCTATATATCTTATATATATAATATGTATAACTATATATAACTATATATATATTATAGTTATATATTACTTTGGCCAATACTTATCAACTGACTATAGTGATATATACATATATATATATATATATATTACTTTGGCCAGTAAGTGATCAACTTATTCTGTTACTACTAGTCTAGTTATAGCAGGCCAATTATATATATAAATATATATATATATATATATATATGTGGATAACAACAATAGTAGTGTACAAACACAAGCTCTAAGTATGTAATTATGTTGGTTTTAACTTTGTTAATGTCTCGAAATTTATAACATAGCAAGAAACAAAATTACCTGCTGGTCCTGAACCCTCTCCAGCAAGACTATAATATCCCACATAGGTTTGACCAAAAGTATTACTACTAAATATATTCTCCCATGACACCTCTATCAAAAGTGTAGCAAAATTATAAATCAACATTCAAAAGTTAGAACTGCTGGCATGTTGGTGGCTAAGGCATGGTTTGAGTCTCTCTCTGAGACTCTAATTCTGTCCCAAGTTCTGACATACGAGCGTTTAGACGTTCCTCATACTCCTGCATATGGTCCCTTATAGCTAGGAAACCACCTTCAATCTCTTGGAGTTGATTTTGATAATACTCTGCATTTTTCCTATTTTCTGCATTTTCCTCAGCAAGACGTTCATATTCCTCATTGGGCACTCCAGGCAGTTTAGGTGAATCAAGCAAAACAGAGTGTCCTAGCCCTCTGGAATACCCTGACCTATGTCCCAAAACCTCCCTGAATATCTTTGCTGCCCATTCATCTGTGCGATCTTCTGGCTCTTTGGCATTCATGAGTTGAACCATCTCATTTTATGGAGTGAAAAAACCTTGGCCATTAGCATGATATATACAACTTATATCATCTTGTACCTAATAATACTTATTAACTGCTAACATGTATTCAGTACACTTGGGCTGGTTTGGCATACAGAACAGAACAATGTATATTAATGTCACCACATTTCTATATAAAACTAATGAAAATTTTCTGATCCCTGAATATACAGCATATTAATGTAACCCTTCTTCTGGTATTTCTTTTTTTATACCCTTTTATTTTCAGCATGAATATAATTGCATTGGTTGGACAATATTTAATAATGCCATAACCGAAACAAATGAAAAATTTAACATGTACACTAGTTTTTTCATATAGTTATGCATGCACTATTGGAAGGTCACATATTGCCTTCTGTAGTTGGTGTGATAAATCTCCCATTTTTATTCGACCAATGCACATCTCTATAGAAATCAATCAGATTCTTGTCCTTCTACGTGAACATTGGCAAATCATTCACATAATTAGATGTTGCATTTCAAATAATATGCATACTTTAAAATTCACAACATCCAGGATGTCACATTATACCTTTCTTTCCATAAGTACAACAAACGATGTCCTTTCGCTTGTGTGGTTGACCTTTGTTTACTTCTATTTTCTTTATTTTGGGTAGATATTTTCTGCAATAAAACGACAAAAAAAATGGATTATAAATATTTTCCAAAAATTCCAAAACTGTTTCCTACTAAATAAACCTTTTTTCAGTCATGTGCAGTCATTTAGCTATAATTAATCATATCCACTTTCAGGCAACAATTACGAATAAGAGTCTCGGATTGTAGGGGATTGCTGTGGTCAATTCACAATCCTTGGTGCTCTAACTCTTTCCTTAACAATAATGACATCATCTAATTAAACCACATGTTTCATATAAGTTATATTCATCATGTATTGTTACAACTAATCATTGATACATCTAGGGCTTTGGAAGACCATTTGTTCCTTTGTTTAAATTTAACAATTGTATTTGCCTTTGAAATCACTTCTCCTACATGAAAATTTAATCCTTACCTTAAATTCATCACTTGCCCACCGACGGCACAACCATTCCCAAACTGGCTACTCTACAAATGTGCCTCCATTCGCCAGTGCCTCCTCTTGTGTTGCATAATTCAAGTATTTACGGTGTAGCTTATAATGAAATGCATTATAAGCACGAGATAGTTGACTCGTGATTGTCCTTTGATGATTTTTCTTGGTCCAATCCAAGACAAAAACAGCCTATCATTGTCATTTTGTTAAACACCCATGTTGATATATTGCTGTTAAAATAGTTTGCTACATTGTCTTAATTGTCAATACATATCATATTGGATTATATTTTCCTATATTATGTTAAAACACCATGTTTCATATTAATGTTGTATGTGTTTAAAATAGCCTAATGTTCCACCCCAAGACATCTTCCATATTTATAATGTGCATTAATATAACAATTATAAATCCATCACAAAACATAGATTTTACACAGATTTACAAACTAATCCATTAATATGTGTTAGCAATTATATTTATCAACTTGCAACCCATTAAACTAGTTTAGACATTAAATACTAGTTTTAACACAGATTAGCAAACTAATCCACCTTGACTCATTGTTAGCAATTATATTTAGCAACTTGCAACCCATTAAACTAGTTTAGACATTAAATACTAGTTTTAACATAGATTAGCAATAACAAACCACTTTACATTTTCTGCAGAAACACAGACAGTGAAATCTGCATTAAAACCACTGCATCCACAATTATAACAGTGTTTGTGTTACATTCCACCTTTATATTTTGCATTTATCTTCCCATTCAAACGTATCCTCACATGAAACATTGTCCATAGGCAGTTTTAAACATTCATGCAATAATTTCCCTCATAACTGATTCTCACCTTCAGAAGTTTTGTTAGGACATTCATTATGTCCTCTACTTTAATAAACCCACACACAACTAAAACCCAAAAAGTGTCCTATACCTTTACAAAAGTTCGAACACTAGCTTATGCAAATAGTTTGTACATTTTTCTATTACTCATGATGCAGTTATGCAAATCATTCAAGTTAGAAACACATACTCGAACACGTTCAATAAGTTCCTCCTTCCCCCTTCCGTCAATGACATTCCAACTAACATGCCTCATATCTGCATAGTGTTTCACGACCCACGTCACTCTTGTTGTGTACACTGTTCTGTTGTTACATGATGGACCTATCTTCCCATATTTGATCTCTAGTGGTATCTTCACGTACTTGCGCAACCTCTCAAACTCTGTGCCCTTCGTTACTCCCCTAACACGTTTAATACTACTAATTTCTGCCATAGCACATGCACAAACAGAAGCACATATTATATCTCAGTTTTATGTAAACATATAAACACATAAACTGCACATGGTCAGATATAAATAGTCCTCATATCTGACCATGTATGGTAAGATATCTTAAGATATAAATAGTAAGATACCTGTGTTATGTATGGTAAGATACATGATAAGCACATATTATAATTCAGTTTTATGTTAACATATAAACACAAACAGAAGCACATAGTTAGATATAAATAGTCAAGTTCTATGACACTAGGTTAAGGAGTATAAATATTTATACTGACCCTCGACTGTTGTATTCATCTCTGGATGAGGAGTACATGGAGGCATCCCAGCTGAACATGGATCATCTGGAGGTTGAGTGGAGTCATCAAAGTGAACCTCAACTTCATCTCTCAAAGTCCAAGCTACTAGTGCTTGCTGTGGTTGTCGAAGTGTAGTAGGCAACACTCGTCCTCGACCTCTCCCTCTCTTTGACTGATTCATTTCTCCTGCATGGGAATCATGAACAACATCTCCAACTTTCATGCATGAGCTGCAAGTATCACTCAATACCCACTAGCTACGTACCAAGCATATTTATGGAAAGCAAATTCTATAAACTATAATTTTTTTGCATATTGAGAACCGGAGTTATGCAAAATATTGAAACTGCATTTCGGCTTTAAAGGCATACCAAGTTATATGTAGTAGCTAAAGTTTTGTTAATGGTGGACGTTGGAAAGAAATATGCTCAGCAGAAACTGAGGTGCAAGATATCTTAGAATGTAGTACTACTGATGAAATTATCTCATCTCTCAGATTAATGTACTACTACTCAGAAATGAACCTAGATATTTTTAGCCTTGGGTCTGTAAAAGTGTTCTCTCGCTTCAAGCTCAGCTTCTCCATCACAAGTGAATTGGTAATCTCTCAAAGCATGGGCTATTATACTGGGATTGTAGGTGAAAACTGACGTATCTATTTACAAGATTGTGTGATGACAGCTACCATTTTGTGTCTCAAAGCAGTAGCCATCATTCCTAGTTTTTGTAAAATTCATTTATTCTTAATTTAAAGCTTTGCTAATTGTGGTGACTTACTCACACATGTAAATAGTTCCATTTGTTTCCTTTGTATAGACATACTGAGTTTATTCTATTGTACACTTGGCAGTTCCGGACATTGTCATCCATATAAAAACATGGCTTCTTTTGTCTTTAATAAATTACTCGTATTACATATATAAATGTATGTTGATTTTTCCCTCATAACTCTATCTGCATAGGTAAATTTTTTATAGCTGAAATCCACCCCACTATAGCCAATTTCAATATCACTGGACAAGCTCCCATAAACAAAAAACAAAAAAAAACAAAAATCATTCCTTTTGTACATGCACGCTGAAATATAGTACATGTAGCCAAGAAATCACTATTTTCTTATTCTTATTTTAGAGCTTTGCTATTGTCCACTTGGGCCAGTTGTGGTGACTTACTCACACGTGTAAGATCATTTCCATCCGATTCCTTCTAAATTTTCTATAATTTTGCCAAAACCCACATTCCCTATTATTTTTTTCCTAAATTTTACTCACATTTCAAAAATATCGTACATCACATTCTCTATCTTTTTTCTCTATTCTATTAAAAAGATATAATTCTACCCTTTTTTTTTCTATTCTATTAAAAAGATATAATCTCTATCTTTTTTTTTATTACTTTTCTTTTTCTCACTTCTATTTACAAACTTAAGTACTCAATACCTTGAAACATATGTTTTGAACTATTACTCTAGTTAATATTCTAGGAAAATACGTTAATTATTTCTTGGTAGGATATGAAAATATTGCTTTCATTAATTTATTAAACAAACTTTTTTCTTATTTATTTAAATATTTGTTTAAAATAATTTTGTAAAACTATAACAAATCTGAGTATGATAGAAAGTATAGATGATTTAAATAAAATGATTAAACTTATTTATTATAATATAATATTGATATAAAAATATTTAGAGGATGAATAGTTATTCCCAATATTTAGGGAACCACTTGTTCATCCCTAAACAATTTCCCTAAAATAAGGATTTGGATGTAGGGCGGATTCTAACCAAATCTCTAAAATTAGCCAATGTTTAATATTTATTGAAAAAAAGTCTCATTTAGGGAACCGGATGTGAATGTTCTAATTAGTAGCATATTTATCCTTTGTATAAAAAAGCATGGCAAGTAGAATACATGAAAGTTCTTACAATATGCATATGTACATTATTATGATATCCTCATTAAATTAGTCATAGTACATATAAAAGAAAGTCATATTTATACAATTCAAAACTCACTTGAGTACCATAGCAAATTCATAGTACAATGAATATCATGTTGAAACACAAAGGGCCACCATCCATGTACATCATGGTACTCATATCCATTTAGTATTGAACAAGCTGTAGTGTCTCACAAGGTCTGCGTGTAAAGACCATTTAAATTTTAAGCTCCACTACAATATGACTTTCTTCTTCATTCCTTGGGGGCTGAATTTGGGAGTGCAATTCCGCACAAGTTTGAGCTAAACCATGTACCACCTGTGTACATGCCTTCAACTGTGACACTTTTGTTCAAAACTATACCAACTTTGAAATGATTGGTAAAAGTAACTCCCACTGCAGGTGGATAAATGTTTTAAAATTAGCCTCATAAGCATTTTTAACGAATTTACATACAATGCGCTAGTGTTTGTAACAAAAAATTTGTGATCATTAGATTCATTTATAAGGTGTTTATATAACCATCACAAGTCACTATCAAAATTGGCCACAAACAGGGGTTCTTCATGCACCCAAAGGCAAACTAACATAATTAGATGGATTTGGATCTTTTCTGTCCATCTTATTGACAAACACTAACCACATTACCCACATTAGTCAAGTTAACCCCTTCCACCTCTGTTTCCATGTGAACCAAAATCAAGACTAATGTTTAGTCGTGCTTCTCTGATGTTATAACATGCAAATAATCGTGTGGGTAGTGGGGATTGAGAAAGAAATCTGTTCCAAGCACGAAATTGGATAGTTGAAAAGTGTGGGTACAAAAAAGAACAACAAAAGCTATACCATTTAACATACAACTATATAGAGTACGCTTATATAGATGCTGAGCAAAAACTATATAAACACAGACAATTAAATACATACAAAAGCTTATATACATACAATTATTTACATACATGTTTAATTATTTACATATATGTAAATAATTAAATATGGTTAACAGCAACAGATACGGTTATATATATATATATATATATATATATACAAATCAGAATTTTTTCTTATAAGTAATATATACTGGAAGAATTAGTATATACCTAAAAGTTTTAATGATGAAGCAAATCTATTGGAGAAGAGAGCTTATCGTAGGAGGTGGCACACTGCAATGGGCTGGGTACGACCAGACGACGGTGGGGAAGCCTAAAACAGAGGGAGAGAGGCCGGAGTAAGAGTTATAGAGAGAGAGTGAGAAGGGGAGAGAGAGATCAGAGTAGACTAACAGTCACGGCGACGCTACAACGTGGCTACCAGAGTGACGGTGCGGGAGCAACGGCTATGATTACGCATAGAAGAGATGAGAGAGGGTTACGGGTTTAGGAAGACAGAAAAAGGGAGAAATAAAAATCAATGGAATTAATCAGATACACAACTATTTTGGTTGAAAATCCATTATATACCAAACATATAACGGCAGACACCATCTCGCCATAGCAAACTGTGCCAAACATGGAATATGGTTGCCGCAATAACATGATAGTACTCGGGGTAATTTTATTGCAGCAGCACCATATCACCTCAATAAAATTTCCTCTGCCTTTCGACAATGGAAAAATATTTGCTGCAGCCTACACATGGCGCACACTCAATGAATTGAGTGTAAAAAATATATATATATGTGAAGTGTGCGTCGTGTGTAGGCTGCATTATAGCAGATCTCTTCGACAATAGTCACTGTCGGTATTTTGCACCAGAAATACTTTTTTTGGCGAATCTGTCTCGCCGCTAATAATAACTATTTCGGCGACAACATAACTGCGAGATTAACAAATTAATTTGCCGCACATTACAATTATCGACGAGAAAAAGTCGCTGATAATAGTTGGAAAATTACTTTCGCGACGAATCTTGCTCGCCACTAATAATAGACATTTCGTCGAATACATGATGGACACACTTGACACTTTTGCGGGGAGAAAAATTCGCCAAGGATAGTGTAAAGAGAAAATTTGTGGCAAAACTTGCTCGCCCCAATTAAACATAAGATGCGGCGAGCATACAACTACCAGATAAACCATCCTATTGCTGCAGACATTATTTCTATTCGCCGCAAATAATAGTTTTTGCCTGCGATTGATTTAGTCTCTGAGAAACAAAGAAATTGAAGCACCACCCAAACAAATTTGAGACGAAATCACCACCCCAGTAAAAAAAAAGGCCACAAAAACCTTGATATGTTGTAGTGAATGTAGGAGAAGCATTAGCAGCCTTAATGGCTATTAAAGAAGCTGAAAAGTTGAAGTTGGAAAGAATAATCTTAGAAGGTGATTCAAGAGTTGCCATCCAAGCAATCTTAAATATCTCCCCCATCCAAGAATGAATCATGCGCCCAATCATCAACGATATCAGACACTATCTTGACTCATTCAAGGAATGGAATGTGAGAAAATTTCATCGATCACAAAATCGATCCACACATAACTTAGCGCAGTGAGCAGCGGCAACATAAGCCTTTGGTAATATCCCTCTAATCCAAATTCCCCCTTCATTATTGCAATTCCATAGTGGGAAGGATCCTCCCAACAATGATGTATTTTGTTAACTTCCAATTTCCAGAACCTTATATATGCAGCTTTTATTAATATCATGCAACTTGCTTAATATATATATATATATATGAAGGTATTGCGGCTACGTACAACTCATATGATCTACAAAATCATGCGTACGGAGGAGTATCATCAGGGAAAAAAAAAAAAAAAAAAAGGATGCACATATGTATGGTGGCAATTGAAACAAGAGAAATTTTATATGGAAATCTTACAACACACTTATATTATACCTAACCAACGTGTAATTTGTCATTTTTATCATTCAATTTAAGTACACATTTTTTTATAAGAAAGATACACATATTTAAGTATTAAGATAGAATGAAAAAAAATGACAAATGACATATTAATTATTTTAATAATCTTTGAATTAAAATCCTTACTAGAAAGACAAATATAATTTGTTGGCTTACCAACAAAGATGCTCATGAAGCCGGTGGCATGAAATTACAATATACATGCGCGGGTGAATGGCAGGGCAATTCTCCTTTGGCAAAACAGAAAGTATGAATGCATCATGCGCATGTTCTCTCTGTCATGCGGCTCTGCCAAAGGAGGACTACTGCACTGTTATTAATCATCAACCCCACAGATCGATCTGCATGCTTCACTTCCGGTCATGTGAACTCTCATGCTCGAGTTGCCACATTAATCCAATAATATGGCCTTTTTATCCTACATGCATGATTCGCACCAGCATTTTGGATATGCCGGCCGCCGGGAAAGAAAAATAGAGGATATTCCAGCACAATTCCTTTAAAGAGGTTCCATTCTCTTTGCTCCATGGCCTCGTGGTCCCAGTTCGATCTTCCCTCTCACCATCACTGTCCTCTCTAATGAAGACGAAGTGTTTGACAGTAGTACTATCTTCATCACATCTTCATCCAGTTTCAACGTATTTTCTGCACAATTTAACGCTTATTAATGTGTGTGCGTATATGTGTACATATTATATGTATATATATATATATACATGTATATACACACACACACACATCATTGATCTTTATATTGACTGGAAACGGATTTTTGTTTGGAAGGAACACTCGGCCGCTTCCTTTAATTTGTCTTATTTAATTTGATTTTCATATTCCTTCTCCATATATACTCAGTATCAAACAACTGGCCACCTTTGCCTGAAGATAATTAACGCGGGACAACTAGTAAGAATATGACAAAAGAAAGTAGTTCTCGTGCCTTGAGTTGTTGATCATTTCTAATTTAACTGATGGAAGCAGCAGCCGGTATTGATTCAGGAATCGTTTTTTTCTTGACCGTTATTTTTTTTTTTTTTTTTCTGTTCGTTTTTTATGCGTTTTTCTGTACGTTTTTTTTATCTGCGTTTTTTATGCGTTTTTCTGTACGTTTTTTTATCTGCGTTTTTTATGCGTTTTTCTGTACGTTTTTTATCTTCGTTTTTTATGGGTTTTTTCTGTACGTTTTTTATCTGCGTTTTTTATGCGTTTTTCTGTACGTTTTTTATCTGCGTTTTTTATGCGTTTTTCTATACGTTTTTTATCTGCGTTTTTTATGCGTTTTTCCTATACGTTTTTTATGGGGTTTTTTCTGTACGTTTTTTATCTGCGTTTTTTATCCGTTTTTCTGTACGTTTTTTATCTGCGTTTTTTATGGGTTTTTTCTGTACGTTTTTATCTGCGTTTTTTATGCGTTTTTCTGTACGTTTTTTATATGCGTTTTTCTGTACGTTTTTATCTGCGTTTTTTATGCGTTTTTCTGTACGTTTTATATCTGCGTTTTTTATACGTTTTTATGTACGTTTTTTATCTGCGTTTTTAATGGGTTTTTATCTGCGTTTTTATCTACGTTTTTCTGTACGTTTTTTATCTGCGTTTTTAATGGGTTTTTTCTGTACGTTTTTTATCTGCGTTTTTTATGGGTTTTTTCTGTACGTTTTTTATCTGCGTTTTTTATGCGTTTTTCTGTACGTTTTTTATCTGCGTTTTTTATGGGTTTTTTCTGTACGTTTTTTATCTGCGTTTTTTATGGGTTTTTTCTGTACGTTTTTTATCTGCGTTTTTTATGGGTTTTTTCTGTACGTTTTTTATCTGCGTTTTTTATCCGTTTTTCTGTACGTTTTTTATCTGCGTTTTTTATGGGTTTTTTCTGTACGTTTTTTATCTGCGTTTTTTATCCGTTTTTCTGTACGTTTTTTATCTGCGTTTTTTATGGATTTTTTCTGTACGTTTTTTATATGCGTTTTCCTGTACGTTTTTATCTGCGTTTTTTATGCGTTTTTCTGTACGTTTTATATCTGCGTTTTTTATACGTTTTTATGTACGTTTTTTATCTGCGTTTTTAATGGGTTTTTATCTGCGTTTTTATCTACGTTTTTCTGTACGTTTTTTATCTGCGTTTTTAATGGGTTTTTATCTGCGTTTTTATCTACGTTTTTCTGTACGTTTTTTATCTGCGTTTTTAATGGGTTTTTTCTGTACGTTTTTTATCTGCGTTTTTTATGCGTTTTTCTGTACGTTTTTTATCTGCGTTTTTTATGCGTTTTTCCTATACGTTTTTTTACCTTTTCTGTACGTTTTTTACCTGTGCGTTTTTTTTGTACGTTTTTTTACCTGTGCGTTTTTTCTGTACTTTTTTTATGCGTTTTTCACTGCACGTTTTTCCAGTGCGTTTTTCCTGTGCGTTTTTTCTATGCGTTTTTTTACTGTACGTTTTTTATCTGCGTTTTTTTACGTACGTTTTTTTACTGTCCTTTTTAATGCGTTTTCCCTGTACGTTTTTTACCTGTGCGTTTTTTTTTGTGCCTTTTTTTCAGTACGTTTTTTTGTAAGTGCGTTTTTTATGTGTTTTTTTCTGTATGTTTTTTTAAGGAGCATTGCTACACATCCCGAATGAACATCCTGAATAAACATTTTGAATAGACTATTTTACTTTTTTTAATTTTTTTTTATGTATTTTTTTAATCATCATAAATATTTTAAAAAAAAATAAAAATTTCACAATATCATTAAAAAATATTTTTTTAATTACTAAGTAAAAAAAAAAAAAAAAGTCACTCCGGACACAAATTCGGATCACATTTTCGGGATAAAAAATATTTCTATTTTTTAAGTGCGTTTCTTATGTACGTGTTTTTTGTGTTTTTGTCTGTACATTTTTCGTGTGCGTTTTTTTTTATGCGTTTTTTACTATGCATTTTTTTTTTGTGCCTTTTTTTACGTACGTTTTTTATGTTCGTTTTTTCCTCCGCATTTTTTTCTGTGCTTTTTATGCCTTTTTTTACTGTTCATTTTCCTCTGCATTTCTTTTACTGTTCGTTTTTTCCTGTGCCTTTTTTTTTCTGTGTTTTTTATGCGTTTTTTTACTGTTAAGTTTTTCTGTGCCTTTTTTTTCTGTACGTTTTTTGCTCCGCATTTTTTTACTGTCTCATCTGTGCATCCGCACTCAGAGGATTGATTTTATAATTCAGACAAGTTGTAGAATGTAATTATGTTTGGTTGAATGAGAACTTAACGATTATGCACTCTAAATAAGGTTTGTATTTGTTTTTGTGCAAAAATGTTTTGTTTTTTCAAATTATGTATTGTGTTGTTGGAAGCATAGTAGTGATTCTGGTACTAGATAGTTCCATCGACAAGTTCTCTTCGCAGCTTTCTTTCCATCTTTCCTATTCCTCTTGCTCTATCCATTAGTAACTCATGCACGCTCTTGCCTTCGTGTACGTACCTTATCTGCTATATATGTGTGTGTGTATTAATGTAACTTTGCCAGCCCCAGCATGCACACATTTCTTCAAAATAACAGCTTAAGTTGAACATCTGTCCTGGAAAACCCACAACTGTTTCCTTTGCTCTATATAACAGTCTTAAAGTATGCATTGCAGAGAGAGAAAAAGATAATTGAAAGATCAAAGCTATATTAATGGAAGGGGGACCATGATGGCTACAGAAGAAGTGAAGAGAAGATATAAAGGGAATGATCCTGGGCATATGCCACAATTCGTTTAATTTCATGGAATATGCACTTGTAATGTGCGGATCGCGCATGCAGAATAAAAAGAGGCCAGGGATGTTTTACAAAGACAAGCAGATTTGAATGGTGGGAAAGGAAATCCTGATGGTAGAAAAAGAATAACAGTGCGATTCTCCCTTGGCCGAAAAGTTGGGCATGCATTTGCATGAGTGCTGATTTCTGCCAAAGGAGAATTGCCCTGCAATTCTACTACTACCTTTCTTCTTTGTCATCGCTTAATTATTAAGCACACATGCACTACGTTCTCGACTCAAGGTACGTGATGTAGGGGGCAGAAAACAAGAACATATTTATCAGCTCTACATGCAACAGTACCCTATATATGCCAAGCCATATATACCAGCCCGACTAATTTGTAAAAAAAACACCACAGCACCAACAAATTAAGCGTAGCCCAGCCTAAATAACTAGAGAGCCAACCAAGCAACAGCTAGAACGGTTAAATGCAACTACATGCGGGTACGTACCTGCAAAGCAAAGCAGCCAGCACGTACACATTTGCAAACCAAAGCAACCAAACTCCAGTATCAAGCCAAATATCCATGCATGCGAGCAAAATAATCATCGTTTGTACCAGAAAACGACTGTCGACAAACCCCCAATAATTCTCATGTTTTCTATAGAATCTGAGATAACTTGGGACAACTTAACCATTGTTCTAATGGTTCCTATGGTTTTCATCAATACAACCACCAGTTTCCTTGATTTACCTGATCCATAGAACGTACGGCTAGTTTCCTCTCCCTCCAATAATAGACTGTGGCAGCAAACCTTGAGTCCCTTCTTCTGGAAGGGTGACGATGACTCTACTAGTGATCCCCGAGGAGCTCAAGTAACTTGGGAAGAAGTGTGCTGGCCTAAGAAGGAGGGCGGCCCTGGGTAAGACTGGAGAGCTGGTCCAAGGCTGCCATGATCAAGCATGTTTGGGACATCTTTACTCGTGTTTTCTAATCCCATTAATAATATAATTATCTTATTTGTTTTTTTTTTTCCAAAGAATTACAGAATATGAACTTGAAGGTCGACCCTGCATGGGCGATTCTTTCAGTACGCTTGAAAGCTATTATCATTCATTTCGGGGGTGCTGTTGTCTTAGGTTTGTCATATGCACACGTCCAGCTCAAGAACCCAACAATAAATATAATTAATTACCAATAAGTACTTAGGCATGCATGATTTGTTTTGACATGAGTAAGATTTTGGATAGCAGATCTCCGCACATTCGATCCTAGCTACTTAGATCACCCAAACTAATTATGAAGATGCCTCCTAATTAAGTGGGTGGCAAAGCCTGAGGAGCACGATACCGGTGATAGATTTAGAGACCTGTCGAATTGGCTGGCCGGCGGCGAAGTGCATATATCTGCTCCGAAAAGACGTTAGCATATAGAAAAACATATACAAGCAACGAGAGAATAATTATACAGGAAGACGGTGTTAACCTCATAAATGCTGAATTCAACAATGTATACACTCTTAAAGAGATCGTGCTTAATGGGTTGAATATCAAGCAAGAATTAAAAGTGAGCATTGCGTCTCTTGATTGTGTGTGCAGTGACTTTGAGAACTAATTACTTGAGTCTCTAATTAGTCTTCATGAATCCATCAAATAATATAGAAAAGCACAGAGTACTTCTGCATATATTAGAAAACCCAACTAATTAACGCAGTATGTGGTTAGCATGTGAATTCGCAGTACCCAAACATGCATTAATTGAAAAAAACGATCTTTTGCATGGATGCCAATTGCGCAGGAGTTCGTTGATCATTTAAGATGCGAAGAAGTGCATTAGAATTGCTGAGCAAATCTCCTTTGGCAACCAGCACTCCTCTTCATCAGGGAAAACCTAAATTTTCTCTGTAAATGTTGTAGTGTGAGTACAGCTTGCCAACAGGAGATGCTCGGTAATTCACCTGCACTGCATGCGTTAATGCTATGGAGCAATGATCGATCATCACAAACCATGTATATTTATTCTACAAGATAGGACTCATTTTGCACTGTAGTCGATGTATACGGCCTAGTCGAACAAATATTGAAGGGGTCAGTCACTTTATTCCCTTATTTTTAACGCATCCTAGCTCGTACAAAACCTAATTTCATCAGTACTGAAGCGTCGGCTGATTTGTAGGATCCAGATCAATAGTATTATTAACTGTGTATGGATCTTAAAGTGATTTGAATTGATTTATAAAGTCCTATATATTGAGAAATGTTTGAATATTGTAAATAGATTGAGATATATATTTGAATGTATAAAATAGGTTGAGATGTGTTTTAACTTTTTATGAGAAATTGAAAAGGTAATAGACACTACAACAGAATGTGTGTTTTGTGACAGAGGAAACTGTCACAAAAAAATGGTAAACCGTCACTAAACATATTTGGTGACGGTTTGAAACCGTCACCATGACCGTCACCTAAAGTGCGTCACAGAAAACATTTGGTGACGGTTTACTGTTCAACCGTCACAAAAAATATTTTTAGTGACGGTTGGAAGTGTTCCGTTCTGTACAACGTTCGAACGTTCCTTTTTTTGTGACGGTTATGAACTGTCACAGAAAATAACGTTCGGACGTAAAATTAAACGTTCGGACGTTATACCCGACCGATTGGCGTTCGAATGAGAGAAGTTGACGTTTGTTGTATATCGTTCGAACGTATCATATTTACGTTCGAATGTTAATGCGGCCGAACGTTAATTACAATAAACGTTCGAACATTTGTTCGAACGTAAACGTAAATGTTCAAACGTAGCGCGTTTAATGTTCGGACGTTATTTCGAATGTAAACGAAGGAGCGTCCGAATGCAAGTTTTTTGTTTGAACGTTAGTCGGTTTAACGTTCGAACGATTCAATTGTATTTACGTTCGAACGTTTGTTACAGTGTGAACCAACATTCGAACGATTTTTATTTACATTCGAACGTACAGATCAGAAATACTAATTTCATAAAATTTAAAAACAAAATACCAATGGTATCATATTACATACTCAATTAACAAGTAACAATGTCTTATAAAATTACAAAATTAGATATTAAAACTAGTCAGAAATATTGATAAAATTTATTTCTTCTTTTTCCCTCGCCCACGGGGATTCTCTTGCAACGACATAACACGCTCCATTTGCACCATCATCTCTCGTTGCACTTGCTCTTGCACTTCACTGCGTATTCTTTCCTCTTGGTCTCTCTGTTGGTCCTGCAAACGCGTCTCTAAATGAGACTGTCGTTCTAAGAGAGACTCTAACTCTTGCTGTCTCGACCTCATATACTCATTCTCACGCCGTGCAGCTTCTAAATCTGCTGTAAGATTATTAATTTGTGAAGCCGATGAGGTTGAGGAGGATGAACATTTATGCTTGATAGATCGTCTCAAACATCTTGCCATACTAGACTGCGGCCCGAGCACTTGGGTGAATATGTCTATGTCACTAGGAGAGGATTCCACAGAAGTCGACTGCATCTCCAACATTTTGCTCTGCAATTTAAAAGGTAATGATCGTAAATAATTAGTAACGTATTAAAAGAAATAGAAATAAGAAATAAACTATTAAAATGTTCTATAAAAAATTTATTTAACAAAATTAAAACTGCTTACATAATTATCTGCAGCGACAGGATCCATCCACTCACTATGCTCATTAGTATGAGCAGCAGCATAGACATGAATGAGGGAAAAGTTTTCAGGATCATCACGTTTCTAACAAAGTGACAATATTAGCAATTTTAAAAAGAATTAGTTAGTACTTATCAGAAAGAATATCAGAAAAATAAATGAATTCTATAATTTTTTAATTACCATTTTTTCAGCAAGACGGTGGAATGACCTTGAACCGGCACGATGGTGGAAAGTCAGAACGGATCTATTCTGTGCATTTGTAGAACTCAAGTGCTACAAAATATATTAAAAATGTTAATTGTAATATGTATACATATAATGTATAAAACGAATATGAATGTAAATAATTAAAAGATATAAATGTAAAATACCTGATAATCTGGAGATGCGAAAAGATCACAACACTTTCTCCAATCATCTAACTTCATCTGCTGAAAAGGAGACTGCGCAGCCTCTTCCAACGTCTCAAACTTCTTGAAGTGGTCATGACATCGTCCTTTGTGACGTCGGAATAGTGTAGC
Source organism: Juglans mandshurica (assembly GCA_022457165.1). Classification (NCBI taxonomy): domain Eukaryota; kingdom Viridiplantae; phylum Streptophyta; class Magnoliopsida; order Fagales; family Juglandaceae; genus Juglans; species Juglans mandshurica. The sequence continues at coordinate 5,794,783 of CM039627.1, forward strand.
CATCAACTCATTCACGGTTCTCAAATCCTCGCTACGGCCAAAGTCGGGATCGAATTCATCCTAACAAGGGAATCAGGTAAAAAATATAATATATTAATCTAAGTGAAAAAAATGTACTGAAAAGTAAACTCACCAGCACACGACTTCGAATGTGCTCCTTAATCTCATTCGGAACATCTCGCCATGAGCGCACATAAAATGGAGCATAAGCTCGAACTACTATGCCAATATAGGAGGAAAGCGCTGCTGCACTATCATCCACTCCTTCAGTGGAATTATCAGGAATTGTGATCTTCAGTTTACCGTGCCTTCTATTTTTTTCAAGAGAGATTCCACGTGTATAGCCACGACCGCGACGTGCAGATGCATGAACTACATGATAATAATAGATATATCTTTCAAACAACACAACATTAAAGCATCAAATGCAATTTTAGTTTTATGGCTTGTGGTTCAATCGAGAGAGAGAGAGATGAAAATTTGTTTAGATCTATAATTCTAAAGTAGCTTTGAAACAGTGGTCCGTCCGTCCGTTTTTTTCAGATATTTGGCCGGCTCTGCCTTCCCGATTGGTATATATATAGGTAAGGAGATAATATAGTTATGAAATTCACTTCTCTCAAAAGTTTAAGTTAATAGAAAAATATAGATTTTATTATTTATTTTATATCTTAACACCTTCTCCACATGTGGGCCAAACTCCACCTCAATGAGTGGGTCCAACACGTGAAATATTTAATCAAATGGTGTAGAGTGTAAAGTTAGGGTTTGAATTCAGGATCTCTGCTCTGATACCTAAGCTGTAGATGAAAAGAAATAAATTTTATTATTTATTTTATTATCTTAACAACAGTAAAAAAAATCAGTCTAGAACAGTTCAGACACGGAAGATCCTTGAGCATGTTCTATTGGCCATTAGTCTATATTTCAAGGAGTTGTTTATATATGCTCTTTTCTATCTAAAACGTGCACCTTTGATGGATGATATGTGTTAATGTCGCATTTCATACGTTTTTGGGTCAGGTTCCAGCAACTGAGGTCTTCAAAACCTGCAAAAACAAAGAAGAAAGAAGTTGGGAGAGGGTGGCCTCGGGGCAAGAGAGTCTCCTATGCCAAAGTCAATAGAATATTTTGGAAGTTTGTAAATAATGAGATAATCTAGAGGCTAGAGAGCTTTTTCGTACCTGAAATTTGCTATTTATACCAAGAGTCTGGGGGGACAGATCGTGCCTGCCCCCATGAAGCTCATTTCTTTTTTACTGTTTCTTTTGTCCGAGTCATTTAAATGCGGCGTGTTTCTGTGAATGCGTCATTAATATGGCGTGTTGCTCGGGTAGTGGTGCCATTAATGTGGCGTGGTTTTCCTATTTGCCTTACTCAACTGGTGTCTTCGGTGGACCGTCGATGCCATCTCTTCAGAAGATCAAAGGTTCTCCGTCTTTCTCATTCTGCCCGGTACAAGTTCCCATAAGCAGGATGCAACCGAGTGGCGTCAGGCCTGTCTGTCCCATCAGCCATCATTGCTTACTTTCCCTTGCAGGTGAGTTACTTCGTGGGCAAGTTTGGGCCTGAGACTGGGTATTAGGGCGAAGCCCAATACTCTCTGCCAAGCGCCCATAGGGCTTATGAGTGAGGAGAAAATTCCCCTTACAATATGAGTGCAAGTTTCTCTTGTATAAAGAAAAAAATCATTCTCATATATATATATATATATATAGTCAATGAAGAAGATTGCTCTTATGGAGAAGAGCTATCTCCTGCTCTAGGATCGTGGAAGATCCCAGAGATTGATCCAAACTCTATTTACCGAACCACATGGTTCAAAAATACTTTTTCAAAAACTATGAATGTTCGGACAGTCGAACAAACTTATAGTATATCTAAATCCCAAGAAAAATGTTTTCTTTTCAAAGACAAACAAATTCAAGATTATATTTCTGAGGGATACAAGTATATACATATAGGTTCTGTTCAAGTTGATGCCTAACCTATATATATATATATATATATATATATATATATATATAATTGTAGTACTTAGCATTGCTTGGATACTCCATCATTTATGGCGCAAAAGAACAACAAAGAAAACCTGTGCAAAAGAGGTCCTACAAACAAAGAATGTTGTTGCACTTAGCGATAGGCCGTGAGTATGTTTGCAAGAACTATGCATTTAGAATTTCTTATGCGTTTTTTTCTCTGCTCGAGTCTCGAGAGCACATATTTAACTTTTTAAGTTTTGTTATTTATCATCTATCTATACATTATACATCACATTTATTTTTATTTTTTATTTTTTAAAATTTTATTTTTCTTAGACTAATTGAGTTCTTTTATTCATCATCTATATATTATACATTTGGTACGAGGAAAAAAAATTACAAGTTAAAAAATTATGTAATACTGTACGTAGTCATGTGTGGTGTGAAAATGATGAAAATAATTTTTCTTAACTTTCTTACTTGAGCGCGTGCAAACCTGTCATACATTTACATGGCTTTAAATCTATACATAAATCATTTTCTTTTTCTATAGTTTGAGCTTGTACCACTTGATCATTATATTTTTTTGTGAGTTTAGCTTATAATATTCAGCGAAGAGTACGTACAAATACTTTAACCATAAATTAGAGAAGATTTTATTAAAGTAAACTTAGTGGTTAGAATTTACCATGGTTTGTGATGTGGGTTGTCTTGTCAATATGCTAGCTAGAATAGCAGCATCATACTAACATCAATATGGACATCTTTTCGAACAAAATCCTAACAGATAAGTATTCTAAGCATATCGACTTTCTTTAGTCAATCCATGATTAGAAAACTCTCGGTTCCTTGTATATAACTATTGTGTCCCAACCTCAACTTCAAAGGTCATACAAAAGTACTGTAATTTTCAGAAGCACGCAGCATCGACTTGAAGATATGGTTTCACATTATAAACATGTCTCATGATCAACAGGACGCGATGGCCTGGTGCTTAATTCCATGGAAGATCCAAGCGCATGTTCTTGATTTCTTTATCTTATACATGTGAATTTCCTTTCTTGATTGCTGTCAAGCACCATTAAATGGGCCCAAAATATATTTTGTATGCAGATCGAAACTCGAGACAGCATTTATGTACAGGGTTCTATGCTTGTTTTTTATTCTTGTGGTATATATATGACAGTATTCTTGAAATGTAACAGTACTACAAATTATATATATATATATATAGATATATATATATATATATATATAAGTTTATATAGAATCTACTATAAAAATATAGAATTTTCAAATGAATCTTGCCTTTTTTTTCTTAAAAAAAAAGAAGATATATATATATATATCACGTAAATTTCCATCATTGCTCTCGTCCATTGCTTCATGGTCACGGCCTTTGTCCAAATTACAATATCGAATTCCACTTAGAATAATAATTAAAAAAATCTGATCTATTCTTCAGTTTGTTGGGTGTATAATTTGTTTCCTAAGTTAATCTTGCAAGTGCAAGCACTAGCTCAAAGGCATATATATGAGTCGAGCTGAACGTGCATGATTCGAGCAAGTGGAACTCTTCGAGGGGCAAGTTCCTAGTTTTAATAGCTCAATATATATGTCCAATTTTTTTTTCTCAGAAAGGAAAAAATGTCCAATTTGAGTGGCTGCATGCATGGTGTGTGTATATTATATATATATATATATATATATATATATATATATAAAGACATGAATATTACTTTTGAGACAAAAAAAAAAAAAAAAAACCAAAGGAAAGACAAAGTGTTGTAATTAATTAAGCAGATTGATTTTTTTTTATTAGTACGTAATCTAATTTCATTATGTAAATTTTAAAGGATTGCTCTTCGAACTCGAGAATGTCTGTCTTTTTTTTTTAAACAAGTCAAATTAAGAATAACTTGCATTTTGTAAAAAAATTATGTAGACGCAATAGTTCTCTATTCAAAGAGAAGGTCGTTTCAGTAGTATTGGCTATTTTGTCCCACATTTTTTTTAATTTCAATGAAACCAGGAGGCAGGACCTACTATATTTTTTATTACACGATCGAAACTTAAATTAAGATTTTTTTTAATTATTTATTTAAATATTTTTTAAAATTCGAAGAGAGAAATAGAGAACATAAATCTTACTTTATTTAATATGGATCTACGTTATTCACAAACAGTATTTCATATAATAGGATACACAATATTATATTGGTGCCAAACAATTAATTTGTACGATATATATAGCCTATATAAAATGGGTCGGGCACATGAGTAGCATTTTCTGGTTAAATTGATCATGCTCATGTAATGAGTCATGACCAGCCAATTCGTCCATTTTTTTATTCGCAACTGCAGCAAATTAAGCAAAATATTCAATTCCTCGTGAAGATTGAATATCATGAATGCATGTATTAATCATGACATGCAACATAAGCTTTTTCAATTTTGGTGCTTTAAATGGAACTATAATCGAAAGCCATGCATGCATGCACAATCTTAAAACATACAGAAAACACATTAATCTTTCTTCGTCAATATATAATTCAAAATAGCACATGCATACCTTACGTTGAAACTGATGAGATCACAGGAAATTGCTTGAAAGTGCTTACCGGCCTAATATTCGTGGGAGCATCAGGAACTCATCACTCTTTAATTTACAGTACTTCCAATAATCTGAAACAAAAAATGCATTAAATTTCAACTTTTTTGAATGTGTGCCTTAACATGAATTACCATATACATATGCATACATCTCTTGGGCCAGAGACAACAATGGAGCTGAAAAAAGGCAATAGAATTGCTGGGCAATTCTCCTTTGGCAGAGAGCGCACGACAAGAATGCAAAAGGGCTAGCTAGCTGAGCCACATGATGTCTTGGTAGCTATCTGCCAATGGTGAATCTGCCCTGTAATGCAATTGCACTGGTACTTGCATGCTATGCTTGGAGACTTATGTCCTAGAGATCCATTATTTATAACAATCTTGAAGAAGCATATCCTGTGGCACAATGCCTCATGAGTTGTGCAAATGAAGACCATATATCACTTTATTCTATGGAGCATATGTCCACTTTAAGGTGCACAATCAGATGTGAAGGGTCAAAAAAAAGGAAAAAATATATATATACATATTCAATTGTACGTGAAGAGCTACTGTTAAAGTATTAATTTGATTCTTGTAAGCACCATTAATGATCTAAAATCAAAACTTTTCAGCATGGGAGATATGTTACCTAGCTATATTAATTAGTATAAATATAAAAGAATCTGGGATGGAGAAGCCAACAATTACGTACCCATAAAAATCCATACACTATTTTAGAAGAAGATTACTGGGGTTATGAATTACAAATCAATATTCTCTGTTTTTTATTAGAAATTTTCTAATGGAAATTACCACTTCATCATCAATATAATGAGGATATATACATGATTTTTTTAAATGCTGTGCTAGTTTCAGTATAAGATCAAATTAAGAAAATCATATTCGTCCATAAAAGAAAAAAAGATAAAGAAAATAATGTAAAAATAAAATGTGTAGAAATATAATATATATATATATATATATATATATATATATATATATATATATATATATATATATAGCTTCATTGAAGATAGAAGATCCAAAAGCATGTTCTTGCTGCAGGTATATATAGTAAGCTTAATTTCTTTCTGTGGCAGTCTGGACCAGCCAAATGGGCCTAAAAGGTTTTGAACACAAAAACTCGAGGCTGCAATGTCTTTTCTAGTGGTCCAATATGCTTCTATTATCCAGTTGAGGCATATTATATCACGATTTAATTCCATTTTTTCTTCACTTAGAGGAAAGTACAGAGTTGAGAAAAGCTCAAGGGAGAATAAAGGAAATGAATAAAAAAAATGATATTATTGGATGGGTTAAAGATGGAATATCCATGAGCATGTTCCCAAAATGTCGTCTTCTTTTTTTCACTTTCACGCAGGTGTCGGCACTGGCTCAAAAGTTTATAATGCATGCCAGAACTCAAGGCTACATTTTCGCAAGGAAAATTCTATACACTATATTACCATCTCACTTTCATCTCACTAAGTATGATATGACACATTTATCACAATTAAATGATCATTTATTGCATGCTTCTTTATCATCTAATAGTAATGAATATACTACATACCACTTAGTATGATCAGAATAGGATGAGAATGTGATGTATAACATTACTCTTTTCGTAATGGTCTATATAGAAGAATAAAACACAAGGAGATAGAAAAACCTTCTGGTATTTTTCCGTGTAATGTTCTGTGTACAGACTTGAGTATTTATAGTATTACAACCTAATAACAAACTTCTCTAAGGAATATAATTGAGTACATGTTGTGCATTACAAATTGCAGAGTATATTTACAGAGTTGGTTACAAGCTGTCGGCCATGATACAGTATATAATCATGTAGTATAGTGGCAGTACAGCAGCCATACCCAGAGGGTAGGCACCAGCCTATTCTAGGTGATTCCAGAAGATATTCCTTGAGAGGTGTCCAGTGCAGCAGTTGACGTGGTTGCTCTTCTGGAGGCAGCTGCTGGGCTGAAGTGGATAGCTAAATACACCCCCGCAAGTCTAACGGTATGTCAATCACTGTGAGACTTGTTCGCAGTAAGTGAAAACGAGATGAGATAATTGGTTTTGTAAAAATGTCAGCAATTTGATCTTTGGAGGGGAGGAAGGCAACTTGAAGTGTTTTTGCAGCGACTCTATCACGTACGAAGTGGAAGTCAATCTCCATGTGCTTAGTACGTGAGTGAAGAACAGGGTTGATGGAGAGGTAAGTGGCACCAAGGTTGTCACACCAAAGAGTTGGGGGTTTAGGAAGGAAAATGCAGAGTTCTTTTAAGAGAGATTGAACCCAGAGTAATTCAGCAGTAGCATTTGCTAGAGCCTTATACTCTGCCTCGGTGCTTGAGTGAGCAACAGTTCGTTGCTTTCGAGAACTCCAAGAGACTAAGTTTGGACCAAGAAAAATACAAGAACCACTGGTAGAGCGGCGATCATCAGGGCAGCCAACCCAATCTACATCAGAGAAGGTTTGTAGCTGAAGTGAGTTGGATTTTTGAAATAGAAGACCAGAATTCAGAGTGTGTTTGAGGTATCGAAGTAGTCTCTTGACTGCTTGCCAATGGGACATTTTCGGATTATGCATGAACTGTGCAATTTTGTTTATGGCAAAAGCAAGGTTTGGCCGAGTTAAGGACAAGTATTGTAGACTGCCTACAATACTTCTGTACAGGGTTGGGTCAGTGAAGGTGGGCGTATCTGAAGTGGATAGGTGAGATGAGGCAGTCATGGGAGAAGTTATACCATTGGCAGACAACATGTTTGTGCGAGCTAGAAGGTCACGGATGTATTTCCGTTGGGACAGATGAATGACATTCGATAAATAAGATACTTCCAATCCAAGAAAGTAGGACAATTTTCCTAAGTCTTTTGTTGGAAAAACATAGGCAAGAAATTTAATCAGAAGTTCAATTTGTACATCATGAGAACTTGTGACAATAATGTCATCCACATATACAAGCACATAAATAAGAATAGACTCATAAGAGTAGACAAAAAGAAAGGGGTTGGATTTGGATGGGATGAAACCATATTCACAGAGTTTGGAACTCAGTTGTGCAAACCATGCACGAAGTGCTTGCTTAAGGCCATAGATGGCCTTTTGCAAATGACATACATAGTGTGGGTGGTCGGGGTGAACAATCCAACAGGTTGGGACATGTAGACAGTTTCAGTCAATTCACCATGGAAAAAAGTATTAGAAATATCTAGTTGTCTAAGAGGCCAACTATGGGAAACAATAAGGGAAATCACTAACCGAATGGTGGTGGGTTTAAAGACAGGGCTGAAAGTCTCAAAATAGTTGATTCCCTCTTGTTGATGAAACCCCTTGGTAACGAGTCTCGCCTTGCGATGTTCAATGGTGCCGTCTAAATGATGCTTAGTCCGAAAAATCTACCTGCAACCAACAATATTAGAGAAAGGGGGAGAGGGAACCAATATCCAAGTGCGGTTTTGGATTAGGGCTTTAAATTCGGTGGTCATGGCATTTCGCCATTTAGAGAATCGAGATGCCATGGTAAATAGCTTAGTTCCTCTGGAATTTCAAGAGATGAAATTAGGGCTTGTCGTTGTGGGGTATGGAATTTGGCCATCTCGAAATTGTTTGGGACGGGAGGAGTTTGTTTTGGAGCGGGTTACAATGGGTGATCGAGAGGGTGGTATAGATTGATTATTGTTTGATGGTGAAGGAAGCTGGCTAATTGGAGGAGTCGGGATCAGAAGACGAGGGTTTTCTGTGGTCGTGGGATGAGATGATGAAGGGGGGGGGGGGGAGGAGAAGATGTGTTTGGCGTAGAAGTTGGGCTTGAATAGGTTCGTTGGGATATGGTAGGAGACGATGGGTTTGGAGGTAAGGATGATGGGCTTATTGTTGTGTTAGTGATGGATGGGCCGATGTGTGAAATCGGAAGCAGAGTATAGGTGGGTTGGGAAATCGTAGTGGATGGGTTCTTGAGTTTTCCATACGGGAAGGAAGTTTCATTGAATATGACATCACGTGAAATGTATTGTCTGTCAGATTCAACGTGAAGGCATTTGTACCATTTGTGAATGTGGCTATAACCAAGAAAAAGACAATATAAGGAACTAAAAGTGATTTTGTGATTATTGTAGGGCCTAAGATTGGGCCAGCATTCAAAGCCAAAAATCTTGAGAAATGAATAATCAGGCTTTTTTTTTTTTTAGAGAAGTAGATGGGGAGATTTGTTTTTGAGAGATGGAGAAGGGAGAAAATTGATGAGATGGGCCATAGTTTGGAAAGCAGCGGCCCAAAATTTATATGGGAGAGAGGTCGTTGCTAAAAGGGCAAGGCCCGTTTCAACTATGTGACGGTGCTTACGTTCAACCACACCATGCTACAAAAAAAAGGGGCTTTTGTGACCAATTTATTGCAACCAAAAGACTATTCGTAACCAATTTTAGTTGCAAATAGTCATTTCGCTGGAATTAACTGGTCGCAAATAAGCAATTCTCTTGTAGTGCGCGACTATTTTGTTGGTGAGTGTGGGGGCATGAGAGACGATGGGATATCCCTTGAGATTGGAGCACACGGGTAAGGGGTCGAAATTTCCCTCCCCAATCACTTTGAATATTTTTTATTTTCGTGTTGAAGAGGCGCTCAACGTATTTTTGAAAAATAATGAAAACGGATGTGGCATCACCCTTTGAAGCTAAGGGAAAGAACCAAGTAAAGCGGCTAAAATCATCCACAAAAGAGATGTAATATCGAAAACCATCTCTTGATATATGAGGGGATGGACCCCAAACACCCACAAAACTTAAATGCAAAGGTCTCAAGAACCGTGTACTAGAGGAATGAAAAGATAGTTGTCTACACTTGGCTAGAGGATAATTTGAACAAAAATACTTGTGTTGAGACGGAACAAAAGGCAAGTATTTTGTGCACAATATGCGAGAGACAAGCTAAAGATTGGGATGTCCTAGCCGATAGAGCCATTGTGCAAGAGTAGTGCATTCTCCAATGAAAACAACAGGAGCAGGTAATGAGGAAGTTAGAGGAAACATGTATAGACCATTGTGCATTGGGCCCTGGAGAAGCAACTTTCCCGTCTGTTTGTCATTCACAAGAAAACTAGATTCATGAAACTCAAAGAAAATAGAGTTGTTATGACATAATTTTTGGACAGAAATTAAATTTTTAGTGATTTGAGGAACACAAAGTAATTTGTGAAGTGAGAAAACAGAGTTTGAGGAAGAGAGTTTAGAGTCACCAATGTGTGAAATCGGGAGAGTAGCATCGTTTCCAACTTGAATTTATTCAGACCCAAGATATGGCTCACTTGAAATGTTGAGGTTGTGAAGGTCCGAAGTTATGTGATTTGTTGCGGATAAGTCGGAATACCAGTGTCTGTCGGAGAGCTGTGGTGAGCTGGTGTAGTTTGCCGAGAGAGATCGAGGTGGCTCAAACTGATATGCCTGGTCAAATCTGTGGTAGCACTGAAGTGCTACGTGGCCGATTTTATTACAGACCTGGCATGTGGGTTTGTTGATTTGGGAAGTAGAGAGGGGGGAAGATATGGTGTTGCGACCTCCACGATTACGGCCACCCCAATAGTTGTTTTGGCCACTGCAGCGATAAGTGTTGCGGCCTCCACAAGGTGCATTTTGAGGAGAGAAAGAGGTGTTAAGATTTGTAGATGGTGTTGGAAGGAGGCCATGTTGTATGGAGGTAAGTGATACACAGCTTTCGAAGGTGAGACACAGATTGAATAACTCAGAGGAGCTCATGAGAGTGGCACGGGTTGTCACTGAAGTGACGAAAGTTTCAAATTCAGAGGTGAGGCCATTGAGCAGATATGAGACTACCTCAGAGTCTCGAAGTGGCTCACAAGCAGCAGTCATTGTGTCTGAGAGGAGCCGAACCTTTCTATAATAATCAGTTACTGATAGAGAACATTTTCTCAAGTTAGTGAGTTGATGACGAATTTGGAAGATTTTGGCCTGAGATTGTGAAGTGAACATGGTGTCGGGGGTGATCCAGAGTTCACGGGATGTACGGGAGGTAATAGCTTGGGCCAAGATTGGTTTTGTGAAAGATGAAAGTAAGGCACTGAGAAGCATTTGATCAGTGCAACGCCATTGAAGGTAAGCTGGGTTTGGTTGAGGATGAGAGGGTCTAGCTAGGGAAGGTGATGCTGCGGGAAGCATAGGTGGGGGAGGAGGTGTGGAACTATCGATGAAGTGATATAGTTCTTAGCCATGGAGATAGGGGATGATTTGAGCACGCCACAGTAGGTAGTTATCAGAACTCAGTTTTACGAAGACTATGTGGGAGAAGTTGCTGGGGAGTTGGAAGGTAGAAGGATGAAGAAGGTCTTTATAAGAGGAGGAGCTATCGGAAGCCATGGAAGGAAGAAAAAAAAAACAGAGGGTCAAAAAAACAGAAAGAGAAAAAACATTAGTCGATATTGAGCTCTGGTACCATATAGAGAAGAATAAAACACAAGGAGATAGAAAAACATTCTGGTATTTTTCCGTGTAATGTTCTGTGTACAAACTTGAGTATTTATAGTATTACAACCTAACAAACTTCTCTAAGGAATATAATCGAGTGCATGCTATGCATTACAAATTGCAGAGTATATTTACAAGTTGGTTACAAGCTGTCGGCCATGATACAGTATATAATCATGTAGTATAGTAGGAGTACAGTAGCCATACCCAGAGGGTAGGCACCAACCTATTCTAGGTGATTCCAGAAGATATTCCTTGAGAGGTGTCCAATGGAGCTGTTGTGTTGGAGTTCTTGGATGCTAAAGTGGATAGCTCAATATGGTCCAATATATACATCCATCCGATGTATAATATTCCTTATTCTATGTTTTTGCTTCCAACACGACACCTCTAAATTTGACACGCTCAAATTCATCAATTATATATATATATACACACCACAATATATATTGTTGTATGTCAACATAGCATGCATCATCAAATCATACGTACCAAACTGTGACGAATTAGCAAGCTGAGGTACTGCATGATGATCTGCTAACATGGAAACTGCACTAACTAAACAACCATGCATGAATTGTTCATCTGACAAAAAATATAGTACTTGTACTAATGGTTTGAAACCCACTTTATATATATGTCTATTTCTCTTCCACTTTAGATCTTAGACTAGTTCATTTGAATTATTAGAATTGTTTGAATATCCTTTCTCAACATCAAATGACAATTCATAATTACATATTTCTGTCTCTTCCAGTACACCATTATTCTGTGTTGCATTAACTCGTAAGTAGTACACAATCTATCCATTTTTTGGAACATTGGGCTTGGCCTAAGACATTGACATCAAACACGTACAAAATATGGGTCTAGGGAATTAGACAATTTGGCAAGGCCGGGGTTTTAATATCATGCCGCCATGACTGAAGTACTTGCTCATAATTTGATTCTTCATTCTTCGATCTAAATATGGCCTTTAATTCTTTTGCACTCCAAAATATTAAAGAAAAAAAATATATCAAACATGAAGTACTGTGCAAAGATTATGTGCCAGCGGATAACCGGCCGGAGCACATGTGAATCACACTTCATTGGTTACCGGTGGATCGAGGTTGAGATCAGAGATCAGCTCTTTAATGCTAGTCAGTATGTGATCTATATATATATACACACATACCAAACATGATATAATAAAGCTGATGGGAGTACTACTGTATGTGAAATAATATATATATTGTGGGCACTAAGGAAAGAGTTCCAAGAGATAATAGAAATGTGAAGAGGAAGCCATGAGGAAGTTTCTGTTCCTTGGAAAAGTTGAGAGAGTTTGAAGGAGATTTAAGAAAAGAGTAAACAAAAAAGAAAAACAATTACAGACAGGACGCAAGCAAGAACGAAGATTAACAAAACAGAAAAAGAGACCGGAAGACAAATGGAGCGTTAATTAGGTACTTAGGACATTAAAAGATGCCGCGGGTTAAGGAAGTCAGAGATGGTTAACAATAAATAATCTAACAGCAAATCAAGCTATTCATAAAAAGATAACTCCGAATTATGGACAATTAAAAAGTATTTCAATTTCGAGGAGTACTATCATCTAATTTCCAATTAAAGCAAACTATTGAGACTCCAATGCAAGCATGCTAGCTGCATATATATAGCTGATCATGAGGAAGCATGAATGACATATTTTTAAGTTAATATAAAATATTATTTTTATTTTAATATTTTTATAAATATAATGAAACCCACGTAAAAAACAGTACTATATATGTTTACGTACTGACTATTATAAATAAATTAAAAATAATATTATTATAATCATGTCAATGTACTGGAACACCACATGATCATGACCAAGTCGGCGCCGGGCCATTCTGATCAAGATTAACGTCTAGATCATCATTTCACCATTATTATGTGTATAGTCATTAGCTAGAGTAGACACTCGATCTAGATATATATTGATCATATAAGCTATAAGGAGTTAATTAATGTTCCCATTTTGCTGATCGAGGATCCTTTTCCTACCTTTTAATTTAATTTGGTCCTATATATATATATATATCTATTTTCCTCCCAATTTACTGGATCACCTCTTCTAAGGGAAGACATGATATACTATACCGATCGAATTCTGTTTTGAAAAACTTAATTCGCCTGAGTTGTGAATGCAAATATACATGATTTTGAGATCCAAAAATAAATAAAAATATTTTCCAGAATTTCTGGCAGAAGTTTCATAATAATGAAATGAGATCATAGATAAATTGAACAGATAATACTAAATCTTTAAAAATATTATAAATATATTTATTGTGTGATCTGTCTCTCATTCAACTTAGGTTATACATTAGACAACAATATTTTTCAAACATCTTCGTGAAATAATAATAATAACTTACACGATAAGTACTAATATTTAGAGAAGATTCGTTTGACTTTTCTTAATAATAAAGAAAAGATAGGGTAAGTTGGGAGGTTAAGTGCAATTGGACGAAGTAAACAACAGAGACGAAGTTCGGAAGTTGATGACAATATCATCAGGTAATATATATAAAAATGCCATTAAAAAATAGCGCCATCATGTGAACCCGCGCGCGATCAAAGTGGTACTTGTTCATGCACCCAGCAGCTTATTGAAGTGAGAGAGAACAGCTTCAATTTATTATTATTATTAGTTTATTCATTTATTTTATTAGATAATTATTATGGGGTTTTGAATTTGGTTTTGGTTTGGGAACAGATTATTAATTGGGACGTCCCTTCCAATTATCATCAAACATGCATGACTTGGATCGGATATATATATATATATATATATATATATATATAAGAGGTGGAAGCATATTTTTGGCATTCAATCCATTTTATCTAAGGGAAAAAGCTTCTTCTTCTTTTTTCTTTTTTTTTTATTTTTTATTAAGGGCTAGCGTGCGTGCGTATTTTCCCTTTGTTTCCTACATACATCTTTGTTCTATATATCTATCGGAGGCTAGCTAGGGTTTTATATTTTAGTTTTAGTTTTGGAAGGATATATACTAATTAACTTCTATTTGTCTGAGTGTATATATAGATAGTGTAATTCGAATTTATTAGACATGACATATATATATATAATATATATATATATAATTACTTTTGGTAAAAATCTGGCTTATGTTTTTTTTAAAATGTGTCGGTGATACAAGCTAGCTAGAGACGAGGAGATCAAGTGGATATATATGTGTGTGTACGTGTATTTTGCAGTTTAAAAATTTTATATATAATTTAGCATAACCCAAAAAAAAGATTGTCAACTAATATTAATGTATGAGAAAAGATACTTACAACCGTGAATTACATAACCGTCGCGTAATCGTTTTGAAAAAAATAAATAAAATATGAGACTCACATGAAAAAAATTAATTTTTTAATAGTGAATCTCACTCTTTTTCAAAATGATTACGCGGTGGTTACGCACTTCACGATTGTATGTAAAATTACTCTTAATATATGGTATGTAGACAAAAGATCATGTATTATGTACTTTGTACATTAACACATGCATGGATATATAATACATGAGTATTGTCATGTCATGTGTATATAGACGTCGTACGTACGTCAAAGTTAAAATTAATGCGTTAGTGTTTTGAGATCATAATTCTATTGAATATATATTTCATTCTTTACTTCCTTGAACAGGATTAGTTGATACAGTACGTTTTTTTGGAAGACTAAAAACTGATCAGGTTTTTCCAAAAACCATTAAAGGTTGCTTTCGAATCGCGATACGAATATCATGTGTTGATTTAGGATTTGTTTGGACAGATAAACGATGACATCTCATCTTATTATTATAAATTTTTTAAATTTTTTAAATTTTTATATAAGATATAATATACACTACAAGAAAACTGCTTATTTGCAGCCAGTTAATTCTAGCGAAATAACTATTTACAACTAAAATTAGTCTGCTTTAGTCACAAATGGTCTTTTCGCCGCAATTAAATGGCCACAAAAACCCATTTTCCTTGTAGTGATATATAATTCATTTTTTTTAATTTTAAAATAATAATATTATTAAAAAATAATATTTTATTCAACTTATATAAAATTATATCATTTCATCTTATCTAACTGTCCAAACCAACCTTAAATACATGAGATCACATTTGTTTGCACGTCGAGACCTGCAATAAACTAATACCATGCAAAGCCAACATGCCGGCCAATTTTATGATGCACCCTTTCTTTCACAGCCTTCCCTAGCCTATTCTCTTCCTTGCCATCTCTCTCTCTCTCTCTCTCTCTCCGTCAGCAACTTTGTGTATGTCCTGAAATTATCACCAGCAATACTCAAACGGTAAAATTAACACAGAGCTGCCAGAGCTATTAATCCAGTTTATTTATATATCGTAAAACTCGGATATATATATACATATATATGGACGGCCGGTTCGTCAACAACCAGTTTATTATCAGTACTTCCGCCGAGGAGCTAGAAGAGAATATTGACACCATCCCAGAAAATGGTGATGCGTCCCCTCCTTCCACCATCTTTAACGACATGAAGAACACTTCCGCCTCGTCCCCAAGAAAAAGGTCAGCCTTATTCGACATTAATCCCAATCATCTGTTTCGTGATTCACGTGATCTGAATCATCACATGCACCAGATGAAATCTTCGTTTCTTCCTGATCACACTGCATAATTGGCAAGCATACAAAACAAATGGCGGAAAAAAGGGGTCTAATTAATATTTTGTTTGGGGAGGTTTATATTTTTTAGCCTAACAGAGAACGTAATGGCCTGATTTTGTTGCAGCAGGCGAGACATACATAAACGAGTGGTGTCGGTGCCGATCAAGGAGGTAGAAGGGTCCCGGCTCAAGGGCGAGAGTAGTACTCCGCCATATGATTCTTGGGCTTGGAGGAAGTATGGTCAGAAACCCATCAAAGGATCTCCCTATCCCAGGTAACCGCAGTACTGAATCTGATGTTTTCTTCTTCGTTCGTGTGTATATATATACATATACACATATATATGTATGGACACAGTTAGACACACATTGCATGGTTTGCTGCTGAAGAACTAGAGATTAATCGAACATGGTATGGTTCGGTTTGGCAGAGGTTACTACAGGTGCAGCAGCTCAAAGGGCTGCCCGGCGAGAAAACAAGTAGAGAGGAACCGGTTGGACCCGACGATGCTAGTTGTCACCTACTCCTGTGACCACAACCATCCCTGGCCGGCTTCGAGGAACCACCACTCAGCTTTGTCCAAACCCGAGAAGCCCGAAACCATCACGATGAAGCCCGAACAGGAAGCGGCGCCGGAGGAGAAGTTCGCGGGTCTATGCGACGAGTCACTGATGGCGAGCGACGAGTTCAGGTGGTTTGGTGACATGGAGACAACGACGTCGACGGTGCTGGAGAGCCCGATTTTTGCGGAGAGGAGTAGTGGTGGAGAGTCCGACGTGGCGATGCTATTCACGATGAGGGAGGAGGACGAGTCTCTGTACGCCGACCTGGGGGAGTTGCCAGAATGCTCCGTGGTGTTCCGGGGAGTGGGACCAGGAGTGGAGATCTTCTGACACGTGTGTGGTCCAGCTCTCTCCCTCCCCAGGCCAGTTTGTCAACTGCGTGCGTATCGTGCGGCAAAAGACACCAATTATTATTTAGTTTTCGTTTTGCATTATTGATTTCAGCATCGTAAAAGAACGAATAATAAAATAAGTGAAATTGATAGAGACACACTTTTATGTAATTAATTAAGGAATTAGTCAGATGATCCTGTCATATAATTTTAAAATAATAGTTTTAGATCTGTACCCGAATTATTTTATCATTATATGGCAGGCTCATATTGATTAATTATATAAAAGTTTCTATTTATATCATTATTCCGTATATTAAAAATTCGTTTTCAAATAGCTGGTTGAACATAATTTTGTCATATTCAGTTTTTTTAATTTCCAATCTAAATTGCAGATAGTTGGAATCGCCTGCAATTTAGATCAAAATATTTGCATTCATTTTGTCATCTAAATACTTACATGACATAATTTGATTTAAAAAGATAAATTTTACAAATTAAATTTTATTATATAATTTATGTAGATGATATGCTATATATATATATATATATTATTTTGAAAATAGAATAACTGTTTTTGTTATAAATGAACTTAAATTACATCCCATCACAAGTGGAATTAATATCTATTGGACGAGAAATATCAAGGGATGAAAACCGAAGGTATTGGTGCGGTTTTGGTCTATATCAGTCTCGACCGCACCAATCCCTTAAAATGATGTAAATCTTGACCGAAACCGGCCAGTGAAGGGGGAGAAAATCGTCGATATCAGTCTCGGCGTAACTACGGTCAGTTCGTCGGCGTCTTCAGTTGCGACGAAGGTGACCTTGCCACTGCGTGCAAACTGCGAAGCCTCGGTGTGTGTGTGTGTGTGTGAGAGAGAGAGAGAGAGAGAGAAGACGCCGCGAGGTGCGTGAAGTGTGAGAGAGAGTAGAGGGCGGCATGAGAAATGAAGAAGAAGAATGAGAAACGAGGAAGAAGAAAGAAATGTGCTGGGATTTAAAACCCTAGAGGGAAACGGCACCATTTGCTTTATATTTTGTTTCAAACACTGAGTCCTAAAACGACGTTGTTTCACTTACTTACTTAAGTGAAACGGTGTCGTTTCATATATGTATAATTTTTTTAAGAAAAACATTTTATCAGTTCAGTCAGTTCAACGGTCTGGCCCAGGATCAAACTGGGACCAAACAGCTGGACATCAGTTTTTGGCAAATTCAACTGCTTGCCGACCGGTTCTAAGTCGGTTTCGGCCGGTTCTGAGCTCCGGCGGCTGGTCTTGATCGGTTCTGGTCGGTTCTTCGATTTCTTGTATAGCCCTAGAAATATATATGTTTAATGTCTTGGATCGTCGTCAGAACTCTCAAGATATTTTGATCCCATAGATACTTCTTGTCGTTTGTCAAAAACATACCAAAAAATATATATATTGCTAGATACAAGCGGTTTGGTACACCAAACCGGCGTACCGATGCTTACATGGTTTTTTTTTATTGAAAAGAAAAATAAAAAAAATTTGAAAGAAGAAGAGATCATTTGTCTCATGAAAATTATTTGTCTTCAATTCGTACCATTTCATTAAAAAAATAGAAATCTCATAAGCTCATTGTCTTGAATGATTATGATGCAGTGACTGTTGAATGCCAAGAAAGTGGCTTGATATTTCCAACATGTGTACAGAACCGACAAACTGGGCAAGTCAGAGAACCTCACACACATATGTCTCTCTTAAGTTACTTACTCGAAAACAATATAAAAAAACATGTGGCCGCCCATATAATACATAAACATATTTTGTTAAAAAAAAAAAAATTAGCTTAGCTTATCTGGAAGCTAAATTATACGTATAGGAGGAGGGGAGTGGTTGAGAGTATAAGGGATTCATCACCTGGAGGGTATATTATATTTCAATACCCCCTAAATTATATGAACTTATTTGTTTTGTTTCGTAAATGACAAGTAGTCAGACAAAGCATGCTTTAATTAATTCATAAGCCCTACTAATTTTATGCAATAATTTGAGTTTGAGAGTATTTAATGACTTTTGCTTGACTTGCATCCTCATATTTTACTGACCCATGAAGTAATGGTCGAGACAACGTCACCCTAGATTTGTTTGGAGTTGGTTTGGATTCATAGAGATAGTTTTATATTAAAAATAAAAATTAAAAAAAAATATTGTTAGAATATTATTTTTTAATATTATTATTATTTTAATATTTAAAAAAATTAAATTGAAATTTAAAAAAGTTAAATTATTTATTATATTTTAAATAAAAATTTAAAAAAATTATAATGATAGATGAAACACTTTCTAAATTCAAACTGCCTTAATGATCTTCTTCCTCGTCCATTTTGGCCCTAAAATGCATTACAAATGCTGGCTTAATCGTGGACTGAGATTTCCTTGAATTACTATCTAAGTTCCATTTCATTTATCTCGCTTCAATTATAGGTTCCAAGATTCCTCGGGATCATGATACCTTAACCATAAGGGTTTACAGTTAACCAAAGTGAAGTACAAAGAGTCACCTGCAGAATACTTGGATTCATCATTTCATTTTGGATTCAATCTCAACAAATATTTGGTGCGAATTTGAGCCCATCTAGTTCAGCCCTTTTGTCTTTTTGTTTGTTTGTTTGCTTTTTTTTTTGTTTTTCTTTCTTGGTTTGCATCGGCCAGTTCAAACTTCAGTGTCCAGTTGAAAGCAATAAAGGTCATAATACCCAGTTCCTACACAAGTTCTCAGCTAAAGAATTTCAGTCTTCACCAAGAAAAAAAAAAAATTGAAAGTCAAATGAAAACATATCGGGCCTATATCCTACTGCAGGCATCTCTGAAAAAATTTTACACGACCAAAGTATACGTAGAAGAAGATGCAGCAAAACAAACCAGCCACATCCACACAAATTAAAACTCTAGGTGGAACAGCAGCCACCTTTCTTCACAGCAGAAACGTCTCTACTAACATCAATTTTCTCTCCTTTGGAAGGAACGGCTGAATTTGTTGCATCATCTCCTGCCTCTATGGCCTTCTTACTTACGGTATGGTATATCTGAGTTAGAACTTCAGCAAATGCTTGGTCCACGTTGGTTGCTTCCAGAGCAGAAGTTTCCATAAAAAAGAGGGCCTCCCTTTCGGCAAAAGATTTCCCATCCTCAGTTGAGACTGCCACAAGGTGACGAAGATCCGATTTGTTACCAATGAGCATGACCACAATGTTTGGATCTGTGTGATCTCTCAACTCCCTCAACCATCTCTCAACATTTTCAAATGTGGAATGCCTAGTGACATCATAAACAAGTAGCGCGCCAACTGCTCCACGGTAGTAAGCACTGGTTATGGCCCGGTACCTAAAACTCGATATAAAACAAGGTCAGACAATTAAAAGGATTTGGGCAGACAAAGGCAATTGCAATAAAAACCTTCAAAGCTGGGAATATAAAAACTCAATCACAATTTTTTTTTTTTTTATAGGTAAAAATCATTACCGTGCTCCTAAAAGATCAACTAAGACATACAAAGGACATTTCAAATCATGGGTTCAAGCAAAAGAGAAAATGAGCACTCCATCAGTGGCATTTCAGGATGAAAGGCGAAAATACCATTTTTACTGTGAAGCTATAGTACAAGTACTGAAATAACGTATATCATGCTCCAAAAATAGCAACTGAGCCATAAAAAGTACATTACAAAATCATGGGTTCTATTGAAGATAAAACAAGGGAACTAGACCCACTCCAATTGGGAGTGCAATCAAAGCTGCAATTGCATGGGTAGGATTACGTCTGAGGGCGAGTAAAAACATAGAGAATGGTGACGCTAGAATATTGGAGGCCTTCTCAATTCCGGTTAAAGCTCCTTTATGTAAGCCGGTTTGTTTGGTAAAGTGGTGTAAGCCAAAGAGGGGGGTGGTTTAAGTCGAATGTTGATGAGAGTTCGTTAGGCAACCCGGGTTGCATGGGGGCGGGGGGCCTTATTTGGGATGATCAGGGACATTTGAGGTTGGCTTTTGCTAAGGAGTTGGCGCATGGCTCTAATAACGAAGCGGAACTATTAGCTCTTTTCTATGGGCTGAAACACTGCCAGGGGTTGGGTTTGCAAAGAATTGAGATTGAGCTTGACTCTCTACCTGTTGTTAACTGGCTGGCAAAAGGGAGATGTGGCATGTGGTATCTTGAAGACTATTGGTATGAGATCCAAGAGGTCTTGTCGAGTTTGCAAGTCAAGATCAACCATGTTTATAGGGAAGGAAATTCAGGACTGATTTTCTTGCTCATATGGCTTCGAATCATCAGTCTGGTACGTGGAGGAATTTTGATGATGTCCCGTGGAAGCTCAAAGGTATTTTACAGGTGGATAGATTAGGTCTTCCTTCTTTGAGGTCTTAGGCTTCAATGCACTTGGCTTTTAGTTGTTTTGGCTTTGTTTAGTTGTTTCGGCTTATTTTGTCATTTGGTCTTGGGTTAGTTTATAGCTTTTTAACTTGTTAGCCCCCAAGTGTAATGATGTTACCACGGCTTCCTCCGCCATAAGTGAGGGTTTATTAATAAACCTGGGACGAGACCACTATGTGGGTGGCTGCCGGCTCTTGGAAAAAAAAAAAAAAAGACCCACTCCAATGGTATTTCAGGCCATAAGGTAAAAATACAATTTTTACCTGAAACTATAGTATTTTGTTGAAATAACGTATAGAACACTTGCATAGTCTTGCACAACTGCAATTGGTGCATCTCTTCAAGCTCAAGATACGGACATTGAGAAAAAGATGCATGGATATGCACAAATAAGGAACATATACTTTTCTAAAAAGGGAGCATTGAACTTAGGTGAAACTTTCTTTCCAATAGTGCCTGTACCCAAAATTAGACGGTATCAAACTAAATCCAATAATTTTAACCAACATATGGATTTTCACTAGAAAAATTAACCAAATCTAATCTACATTATAAATCATCGATCACCGCCATTCCATAAGTGTCTGGTGAAGTAACCATTTACCTACTATTATCTGATTATCACAACTCTGTAAATAAAAACAAATGTGTATTAAAGGAAAAACAACACCACCAATACCCTACCATTATCCAACTATATTATATTACGAATGCAGAAAAACCACGATAACAATGAACTAAGAAATTGCTTTCCAAATTCCGGGTTCATGTAAAGTAAATTCATTTTTTATTTTTATGCCGGGGAACCTCTCCAAGGCAGGACCCTTCGGACTCACTTTTGCAGAGTAAACCCCGGTCCCGTGTACCGCACCCTCGGAATAAAGTAAAATTAAACTGAAATGCCACACAAATAGCTCATTACAGGAAAGATGGGGATTAAAAGAGGAACTTGAAAAGGATACAAGTAACCTGATCAAGTACATTTCTAATACTTGGAGAAGGAATATACATGGGAGATTCAACTTTCCAGCAAGTGGAGAGGAAAAAGATACAAACCGATTCCAGCACCCCAAAATTCAAGGTAATGATGCATGGATGCATATAAAGGCGATGAGAGTATTGGAAACAAAAGTTACCATATGTCACAAAGAACATACATTTTTGAAGTACAATAGAAGGAATCGGTCCAAACCAATGGACATGAGGAAACTGGACTATTAATATCATCAACCAAAGTCTGGGGACACACATGCATGTATGCGTGTTCATACCCACAGAGAGAGAGAGAGAGAGAGAGAGAGAGAGAGGAGCAAGTGGACCAAAAAATAAGGCCAAAAAGATCTAGAGAAGTGCTTCAAGAGTACCATGCCATTGATAAATGGTGATAATAGATATGTGTGTGTGTGTGTGTGTATACACAAAGATTATCAAGAAAATATAAGCCTAGTCATGGTTTTTTTTTAATAGATGGTAAATCAGGACCATGCCCACGCAAAAAGCATTCAAAGGGTGAATGCCTTTAACATAAATAGCGACAAACCAACCAACCTATTAATGATAGGGTAGAAAACGAAGAAGTTCATGATAAATTAGGAGTAACTTCATAGAGACAGGATAAGTAAAGTTAACGTACACTAGTAACAATGCACAGCATCAGGCAAATTGAAGAAAACAAGAAGGCAAGGACAAGAACAAACACTAGAACAGAAAAGATTATGAATCAAGAGAGAAGATATTATAAACATTTGTGGTTTTATTACATTTAAAAAAACATTTATAGTTTTCTAAATGGATAGATGAATTATACACTACTATAAATTACGAATATCGAAGAACAGTCTTCAGCATTTTTCACACAAAAACAGCCCCCCAAATGAAGAGTGCAACACCTCCAAACAGTGAAATCTAGCATTGTTGTTTACAAGGAATCCGCGTCCAATAGGAAGAAAACTCGCACCAGCCCACATTACAAGTTCGAACATTACACTTCATTTCTGTCTCATTTTCAGGTTTTCTTCATAGAAATTGTATAAGTTACACATAATGTTATATAACAAGGTTCAAGATACCAGGATCTACCGTTGCACACGACAAATCTAAGTTTGATCTACCATGCTACTCGATTATTTGCCAGCAAAGTGAATCTACTAAACAAATCTCCAACGTCAAATCCCCAACAAAGTACTCGTTTGGGTACAAGTTAGCCAATTCAAACCCAGTGAGATCTAGTAAACGTATCCCCATTACTCAACCAGTGAGATCTAGAACCCAAAGAAACTAAACCCATTACTCAACCAACCGATACAGTTGTTTTCTGATTAGCATGAGATTTTCATTTAAAACAATAGAGCCAAAAACATATAAAACTAATTTTTCCCTTTAGTTTCCCAGTTTTTCCAGCTCCTAAATCGCACAAAAACTCCAAATGAAAAAGTAAGAAAGACCCAGATCGTAAAAACCAGAATGATAGACGAAGAGACCCGCACCTTTCTTGGCCAGCGGTGTCCCAAATTTGGGCCTTGATAACTTTTCCATCCACATTTAAGCTCCGAGTGGCGAACTCGACCCCGATGGTGGACTTGGACTCGAGGCTGAACTCGTTACGAGTGAACCTGGAAAGCAAGTTGGACTTGCCCACACCCGAGTCCCCGATCAGCACCACCTTGAAGAGGTAGTCATAGTCGTCTTCAGCTCTGTACCCAGCCATCCCCCTCCAATCCAAAAAACACTACTTTGGCTTCAGGAAAAGAAGGGAGAAAGATCGCTGTTTTAGATCTCTCCCTATCTCTCTCTCGCTCTAACTTTTCTCTCTAAAAGATCTGGCTCAGCCTCTTCTTTAGCACTTCCTTTTTGTTCTGTCTTACGGGGTTCGAAACGTGAGACTGCGGGAGACCGATGTCCTCCCTGCTGGGCTGGACTCCAACTGGCAACTCCAAAGTGGAACTGTGGAATTCCAGGAATTTGTGTCCTTTTGGAAGTTGAAATCCTATGGGTATTTTAATTATTTCGATTGTCCTTTAAAAAAAAATTAACGATAATATCATGCCAAAATATTAACGTAAAAATGTAAATCTACGAATTTAAAGCTTATTTCAATAATATATATGCATTTAACCTCATAATCCAACCGACTCGACCGAAATTTCTTTTTTTTTTCCTTCTTTTTTCTCAAAGCTCCAAAACCAAGCCAACCCAATTAGAGCATTAGTATTGGATTAGTCAAATATATTTTTATCTTTAAATTTAACAAATATCATTCATATTTACTCCACATTGAATTAACTAAATTGCTTTCATCCAAACTATAAGCTACAGTAAATCCATTCTTCTTTTCAAATATGAAAAGAACTATAGCAAATCTAAAAGTATTTTTTGAGATTATTATATTATAGATATGAGATTTTTATTCATATGAGATTTTACCATCTATATACATATGAGATTATTATATTATAAATTGTTAGATTGTGAAAATAAAAATGAATATGATTTGTTGGAGGTTACTGAAGATTATGAAAATAAAATAAAAATTAATTAAAA
Organism: Juglans mandshurica; assembly: GCA_022457165.1. Lineage (NCBI taxonomy): Eukaryota > Viridiplantae > Streptophyta > Magnoliopsida > Fagales > Juglandaceae > Juglans > Juglans mandshurica. The sequence goes on from CM039627.1 coordinate 5,819,366, forward strand.
ATTATAAATAATAAAAAATAAAAATATTTTATTATTATAGAATATGTGATGACTAATCTAATGTAAACTTTAAGTTTTGAATAATTAGCTAAATGTGAAAAAGTTACATATTAGTCAAAATTTGAAGAATAATATGACCAATTCAATGCTAATGCTCTTAAAAACTCGCAAAAACTTGCAACGCTAAAATAGCATCTAAAACAAGAAAATGGCTATTAAAAACACTTAAAGCTTGAGTAGATTTCTCGTGCCCACCAGTGATTGTTAAGAGAGTAGGAGTTGGGGCAAGCGTTAGTATAAAAAAAAATGAATGCTATGTATCATTCTCTCCTACATTTTATATTTATAGTTTTTTTTATAAAATGTGGGGTGTGGAGTAGTAAATAATAGTTGATGAGAATAATTTTTCATAAAAAAAATGGTATGGATATTATTATTGCATAATTTTTATACAATTATCGAGTAAATGTTAAACTTTATTTAAATTCATTTTAATTTTATTTGTCTTTAGATTTGAAAACAAATAATGTTTTAATAATAATATATACAAAATTTATGTTATAATGATAGGTTGGGAAATAGCAGGAGGAAGTAGAGAGATTATAAATTTGTAAATTTTATTTTGTAAATTATTTTTATAAATCAAGCATTTTTTTTATATAAAACTAAACACCCCAAAAACATTAAAAAGTAATTACTAGATATATAAATCTTTACAAATAATTACTAGAAGATATATAAATGCCCAATACTCATCTTATCATTCAAAATTAATGATTATGTAAGTGACTTTAATTATAAGGCACTAAGTAATAAGATGATGCATTTTTATTTTGCTCGCAATTACACTCTTTTTATTTTACCTTATTCCACCCTCGAATCAATTTAACCAATTTTACATCGTTGTTTTTTTCAAAACTAACATGTTTAAGACTTTAGAGCACTAGTAGTGAACTCAACCTAGTTAAGTTGTACAAAAAATCATTATAATGGACTCAATAAATAAACAGTAATTTTAGTCCAATATTTATTCACTGGCCAAAGGGGCTAGCTAAGTATTATTTTCACCATAAACAATTCTCTTCCCGCTGTCTGTTGTTCCTCCCGCATAAAAATATTGCAGAAAAAATATATTTGTTGTGAATATATGACTGTTGGAAAAATATGAACACTAAAAAAATATATCAGTTGAAATAATATGACCATTGTAAAAAAAAATCGTTAAAGAATTATATCCGTTAAGAATAATATGAACGTTAAAAAATTAATGTGTATTCTTTTAATAATGAATAAATATTCAAATTACAATTACAATTAAAATAAATGAAAATGTCAAAATCAATATTTTAATAGAATAATGATAGATTTGGAGAGTTTGTTGTTTAGAGTTGTTGAAAAGTGACTCGCTAAATTTAAAAAAGTGAATTCTTTACCCAAAATTTGGCTAAACTTTGTTGAGTCCACTACTAATGCTCAAATATGTTACCACGTCACCAATTCAATCACACTTGTGTAGTAACCATTGGCTCTACATCTTTGCAAGTAGACCTAAACCGTGCGCCACGACTCAACTGAAAACTCCCAAGTGCATGACTAGGGGTGCTGACTGCACCTCTCGAGCATGCAGCCCTCGACCCTGTCCCTGCATGAGTGGCAAGTTGGGTCCTCAGATCCTTGCTCCACTCTCATAGACAAGTGCTCCCGTTCGGATGTTAGGGGGGCAAATTGGCTCCCAAGATTGTCCGCCCACCTCCCACGGTGAGAGAAAGAGCTTGAGATATATATATATACTTGGGGCTAAGGACGACAATGAGAGGGAGAGAGATTGCAACGATGACCGAACGGGATGAAACAAATGAGAGAGAGAGAGAGAGAGAGAGGGGCAACGGGGGAGAGGTGTTTTAAAACAAAACACTGGACAAAATAACGTCATTTTGGAGAGAATTTATTTTTTAAATATATATATATATATTCGGTTAGGTGGACAGGTAAAAACCTAGACTGGTGTTGGCCCAACCCAAGCCCCGTCTCCCGAATGTGAAGGCCCTCCTCCACCCACCCTAATGTATGACGACGAGGTTCTCTTCTTCTTATTTGTGTAGTTCGGATTTTTGCTTGAAATCACGTCTCTCTCTCTCTCTCTCTCTCTCTCTCTCTCTCTCTCTCTCTCTCTCTCTCTCTCTCTCTCTCTCTCTCTCTCTCTCTCTCTCTCTCACCTGCTGCCAATTTCACGTCTGAAAGCTCTATTCTTCTCAGCGTATGTCTCTCTTACTGTTTTCATTTCTTTTTGTTGTCTGTTTGAATAATTTGATGTATTTTCAGATGTTGAAGACTTCTAGGAGCGTCCTCAACCTTCTATGGTAGTTGAGGATCATGTGCAAAATGTCTTGAGTTTTTGTGGGCCCAATAATCAGGCCCATTTTCCTATGGCAGTAGCCTGTAGAATACGTAAGAGTGACCCCTTATGTTGCCTTTCTTCGGTGCGTTGGGAGTCTTGTCTTGGGCTTGTCATTCATTTTAGTGGAAGCCTACACAATATGGCCCATCTCTGAGTCTTAGGCCTTATTTATTTTCAGAAAACATTTCATTATTACAATTTTCTCAACTTTTAATACAAAATAAAATAAACAATTTAACTTTTTCAAATCTCAAAATAAAAATAATATTAAAAAATATATTATAACTATATTTTATTTAACTTTTTAACTTTAATCTCGACTCATCTCATCTACAAAAACAAACGAGGTCTGAATCATTATTTATAGAGAATCTTCCTAATTCTCATCTTTTTTATGCATGTTTGACATATTGGTTTGCATTATGAACGAAAATTAGACACAAGCATGGATTATGCTGCAATGAATGGAATTAGTAGGCATTTTTTATAAAGATCCCAGCTATCAATGATTTCGTCTCATACTCCATGAAAACTCTTATCAAGTTTCACGATGAACTTGCATCGTACTTGTTTCTTTGCAATTTTCCTGCCACGTATTTTGAAGATCTCTTGATGGTTATGAAATCACCACGTGGACTATTTAATAAATAAGATAAGAGTATAGAATTATAATTCAAATTCAGGACTATTGATCTAATATCACATGAAATCACCACTTATCTTGCTTAATTATTTATATTGAAATGTGTTAATTTTGAAGCAGGTGTTTGGTTTAGTTATTTCTCACTGTTTAAGATGGGAGGAGGATTTAGAATGCTCCACCTGGTTGGGACATTCCCTCATTTCTACTAGAGGTTGATCAGAGTGCTGACAAAAATTTATATAGCTATGAACATTGGTTTTACAAATTTGAAAATATACTGTTCACTCTTCAAATTTTATTTTATTATTATTATTATTTTCTCTCTCCTCCCCTTCTCTCTCTCCACCAACAAATAGAATTTTAGAAAAAAAATTCTAGTAGATGCTAAATGATAGAGAGGTGCTAATTGCAAAATAAAAGAAAAAAATAGGAAAAAAAAAATAATAAAAAAAATATTTTATTATTGGCTCAAAAATGCATAATCTGTGAGTTTTTCTTAATATATAAAATCAATTTAAAAAAAAATGTGATTTTACATATGCACAAGAAAAACCAATGCTAGTGGAGAAGGTCATATACAGAGTCATTTCTCTTTACATCTTTCTGGTTTGCAGTCAGCTTAATTCCTCTTTTATGGAATACATTCGACAACGGATGCCGATCCATTTTATTGTATGCGTGTTATTCTTGCCTTGTTCAAAGATCGTTGAGGTGGACTACAGTGTCAGTACTGAGGACCCTGCCTTCTTGTAATTATTATTTTTTTTTTTCAGTGAAGTCTCAGTTGTATCCGTTTATTATCCTTATCCACTCCACTTCAAAAGTTGTTTCAATTCGGTCTTGCAGAAAACTTAAAGACTCTGGAGGCCGGGTTTGACTCTCTTTCAAAACATGAAGGATCCAATTGAAACTTGGGCTTCGTTTCCTCCATGTCGTAAGAAAACAAAAGGGTACACGACCTTACCTTGGTATCAGTCCACATTGCCATCTTTTGGTTTATGCTGTGTTTAGTAAGTAGATTATTTATAAACAATTCATTACTATTTATAAATTATTTATTATTTTTTATTACTATTCACTACCTTTTTTTATTACTATTTACAGATCTTCTGAGATCACCTCTAAACGTAACCTTTTAATCTATGGAGGATTTTTTTAATATACTTGAAAGGAAAATGATATACATATCATGTAATAACCAGGGCCCGGGCCAGGCCCAGACCTAGGCCCAAGCCCACAAAGAGCCCAGTCATGGAGGCCAAAACGGTGCCATTTTGGTATGTTCCTTCCCCATTTCAATTTTCTTCTTCCCCAATATTCCCTCCCTCGTTAGCCCTCCTACTTGATATAACCTCCCCACTTCCCTTTCAGTTGTTCAATCGTTTTCCTCATCCCCTAAATTTCGCTTTCAACCATTTTTCATTTAGATTTGGATTATTTGTTTTCGTGGGTTTTACCCAGATCAGAGTCACCATCAAGCCTCCTCATCGGAATGGTTGGTGAAAGACGAGCATCTCCACTACCTCCCCGTCGTGTAGCACCATCGTTATGGACACCGTTACTGATTTCCCCCTTCATGTAGGTAAACCCCTTACGCCCTTCAACTCTCTATGGTACACAATGCTTCCCACTCACATATTTTTATTCTCTCTCTCTCTCTCTCCCTTTATTTCAGTGGGTATTGATTCAGAAGCCCTTAATAGTTGCCGTAGAGAACCGGCCGCCATACACTGCCACACCAGACACCCCAGTCTCTACTCGCACCACCAACATTGGTAAGCCCTGTCAATTATTTGTCCGTGTTAGGATTAATTCGAGATGATCAATCTACTGGATAAAAAATAATAATAATAATAATTAAAAAAATTGTTGCAAATTTCGTTGACTTTTTCATTAATCAGGTCAAATATTTGAAAGCAATAATCCATTACAGATCGGCAACATCCAATAACAGATCGACAACATCACTCCCCAAATACCAGGAACCAAATCAAAATACAACTAAAATAAAGGTTAAGCCCAACGAGAGCTTAAGACCTTGGGCTTATCAACAAGACATAGAAGACTCGGTCAATTGAATTAACCGATTAACAACTTATTGAATGGATAAACTTAATGGACATAACTGGACCAGACCAACCTTCAAACTCACAAGATCTATAACCATTAAATAAATAAAAACTAGACCACAGACCATGGGTTGAACCCATAACATTCTCTTCCCCTTAGAAGACCTTGCCCGCAAGGTCGGGGGATTCTGAAGCAATCTTTTGATAATTAATCCACGGTGCTTCTTCTGTAGGGAGCCCCTTCCAGAAAATAAAAACTTCAATTTCCGCATGATAACGACGCTACACCATTCTCCGCTCTAAAATCTGCTCTAGCTCCGGCTTAAAAGCTCCATCAACAGCAATCGACGGCAATGATGAACAGAGAACGTTGTGTCGACCAAGTCTCTTCTTCAGACATGAAACATGAATGTGGAATGAACCCTAGCAGCAGGGGGAACATCTAATTGGTAGGCAACCGCCCCAATCTGTTCCAAAATCTTGTAAGGCCCATAGAACCGTTGTGAAAGATTCAAATTTCGACTGGCAACCACAGAATGTTGACGATAGGACTGTAATCAATGGCACACAAAATCTCCAATTTCAAAACTTTGCTCTATTCTCTTTAAATTTGCATATCATTTCATATGTTCTTGAGCCAAGTTGAGGTTGTGTTGAAGTAGCCTAGTAATTTCATCTCTTGTGCGTAGCTCATTTTCAACAGCTTGGACTTGGGTTGTGCCGGGGCAATAGGGTAGGATTCTTGGGGTGGATAGCCGTAAACTGACTCAAAGAGGGTGAGTTGAGTTGAGGAATGAATATTGGTATTGTATCAATATTCGGCCAAGGACAACCATTTGGCTCAATCTCGAGGCTATTCCTTGCAAAACTTCTCAAATATTGTTTCACACTTTTGCTGACAATCTCAGTTTGGCTATTTAATTGTGGATGATAAGTCGAACTGAGCTGTAAGGAAGTTCATTGAAGCATGAACAACTCCTTCCAAAAAATGCTAGTGAACATAGGATCACAGTCCGTGACAATTGAGGATGGCATGGCATGGAGTTTGAATACATTATCCATAAAATGTGAGTAATTTTAGAGGCAGTGTATGGATGAGTGAGGGAGATAAAATGAGCATACTTAGATAACCTATCAACCACCACCATTAGTACATTATAATATTATATCCCTGAGAAAGTGGAAGTCCTTTAATAAAATCCATGGAAATGTCATGTCATACCTTAGTGGGAATTGGCAAGGGCTGAAGGAGTCCTGGCTTGTTAATATTCTCAGTTTTATTTCACTGGCAGTTATCACATTCTTTGATTAATTTTTTAATATCCTTACGCATTCCCTTCCAAAAAAATCCTGATTTAACTCTATAGAGAGTCTTGTGAAAGCCAAAATGACCCCCTTGAGGACTACAGTGGAAAAGTTGAATCAGTTGGTCTTTGAAGAGAGTATCAACTCTAACATAAATTCTGCCCTTGTAAAAAGGGCATCTTTTTTAATATACTTGTTTTGGTCGAGCAAACCTTTTTCAAATTGTTCCTATAGAGAAATCAATTCAACAGAAGTAACATAGTCAGATTTTAATTAAGCCAACTAAGTAGCCACTGGTGTGGTAAGAGCAGATAGCTCCCCTTCATATTTCCTTAACAGCGCGTTAGCCACACAATTTTCTTTTCTCTTTTTATAATGAACCTCAAAATCATACCCCAACAATTTACTTAGCCACCTTTGTTGTGCTGGGGTGCCCAATCGTTGATCCAACAAATATTTTAAACTTTGTTGATTAGTTTGCACTATAGATTTTTGCCTAAGAACATATGCTCGCCACTTCCTAACAGCCAGAACCAATGCTAATAATTCATTCTCATATGTTGAGAGGTTGAGTACCCTTCCCCTTAAAGCTTGGCTCATGAATGCAATGGGCCTTACTTGTTGCAAAAGTACTGCTCCAATGCCACAACTCGATGCATCACACTGAATGGTGAAAGGTTTAGTAAAGTTAGGGAGTGCTAAAATTGGGGGTGAGATCACAACTTTTTGAGGGCCTGAAATGAATTTTCTGCTTCTATTAACCAGTGGAAAGAATTCTTTCAAATGAGGGCTGCAAGTGGGGCAGCAATAAGACCATAACCTTTGATGAGTTTTCTATAATAACCCATAAGACCTAGAAACCCACGTAGGGATTTAAGAGTAGTTGGGATGGGCCAGTTAAGTATGGATTCTATTCTTGAAGGATTGGCCCGAACACCATTTTTATAGATCACGTGGCTGAGGTAGCAATTTCAGCACACCCAAAACAACACTTGGATTTTTCTTGCTTATAATTGATGTTTATGCACAACCTCCAACACTAACTTAAGATATTGCACATGATCCTCAAAGGTTTTACTATAAATGAATATATCATCGAAGAAAACTAATAATGATTTTCTTAAAAATGGACGGAAAATATCATTCATTAAACTTTGAAATGTGGTCGGTGCGTTTGCAAGACCAAATGACATAACCAAAAACTCGTAGTGACCATCATGAGTGCGAGATGCTGTTTTTGGATTGTCACTTGGAAAGACTCGTATTTGATGATAACCGGATCTAAGATCCAATTTTGAAAACACTGAAGCCCCATGGAGTTCATCAATTAATTCATCAACAATAGGAATAGGAAATTTGACCTTAATAGTCTCTTTGTTAAGAGCTCTATAGTTGACACATAACCTCCAACTTCTATCTTATTTACGAACTAAAAGAATGAGAGAAGAAAATAGACTTTGACTAGGGCAAATAAGCCCTGAGCTAAGCATTTCTTGAATTAATTTGTCAATTTGAGTCTTTTAAGAGTAAGGATACCTGTAAGGCCGAACACCAATAGGTTTGGAACCTTCTTTAAGTTCAATGTGATGATCTTGAGTATGTATTGGAGGCAAACCTATAGGTGATTCAAAGATAGCTTGAAATTAATCTAAAAGGGCTTGTATTTGAGGATGACAATTAATGGAAGGGTCAAGAGAACTAGAACCTTCAATAAGCTGTAACACAATACCACTTTTGTCAGATTTAGCAGCACGCCCGAAATCCTCACCCTCCATTATTGACAATGCTGTAGGAGTGAGCCCTTGGAGAGTAATATTGCTGTCATGGACAGTACAAATCATGGATAGGAGAGAAAAATCCCACAGAATGGGTCCAAGTGTCTTCAACCATTGCACACCTCAAACCATATCACAACCTCCCAAGGTGAGTAAAAAAACTTCAGTAGAGAATTTGATAGCTTGCATTTGAAACTCCACTGGTTTAGTAACTCCCTAACTATGAACAACTTCTCCATTAGCTACCTTAACCGTGAATTCAGGTGTATGGTCTACTTGCAATCTAACCTTAGCTATTACTAAGGGATCCACAAAGTTATGGGTACAACCAGTGTCTAGCAAAACCACTACCCTTACACCTTGAATGAAACTAATAATCCTCATGGTTCGGGGACTTGGAGATCCAACAAGTGCATGTATCGAAATTCCTGGTTCTGGATGAGGTGAATGAGTTTCAATACTAGATTGTTTTGAGCTAGATCCTCCTTCTTCAATTAACATAGGAGTAGACTTGACCTCTTCTTCATCGCCAGAATCTTCACACTCCATTATAAATAGTTTTGCTACCTTGCATTTGTCCTGGGGTTCATTTATAATCACAATTGTAGCAAAGTCTTTATCCCTTATTTCCTTCATTTGGGTAGGAGATAGTCTTTGCACTGGTACGATGACCTTGTTTGTTGAAGTTGGAATAGCCAAATGAATCTTTGGACAACCTGGACCCATTTTAGCTACCCTCTTCAATGCTGCCACATTCTCCTCTTGCATTTTAGCAATGCCAAATGCACTTAGTAATGTTTGGGGCTGCATCATTCGAACCATATAGTTAATATCCTCCCTTAACCCTTCTAGAAAACAGTTGAGTTTGTAAGGAGCTAATCCACGAAGTTGGTTAAAGAGATACTCAAATTCATACTTGTAAGCCTCCATCGTAGTGGTTTGTTACAATCTAGTTAAAGCCTCCATTGGATCTTCATAAGCTGATGGATCAAAAAGAGTGAGCAGTACACGAACAAAACTATCTCAGTTAGGGAATCCACCTACAAATTCTAGTTATTGGAACCATGTTAGGGCCTTCCCTGCCATATGGAAGGAAGCTAATAAAACATGGTGTTGGGGGTGGGTTAATGATAGCTAAAGAATTAGTTAGCTCTATAAAGCCAACCATTTGGATCTTTCCTATCAAATTTTGGAAACTCCAAACATACCGCCTTGGTTTGAATGTCACCTGTGTCTTCAAAAAAGGGGTTGCTACTACGCATAACAGGGCCAACTAGAGTTTCCTCCATCTTTTTGCTCACTTGCCAAACCAAAGTTTCTAGGTTAGTAGCTACTACCTGCAATTATTGAGCTAACCCATCTACTACCTGTTGCAGAGATTCCTGAGCCTTCTGTTGCGCTTCTTGAACCTATTAGACAACCGCAACAGACTCAGCTAGTTTGGAATATCGAGTGCCAGTGTTACCCTCAACCATGGAAGAACCTGGCTCTGATACCACTGTTAGGAGGATTATTAGGAAGGATGGATATGTAGGATCAATTCGAGATGATCAATCTCCTGGATAAAAAAAAACTGTTACAAATTTCCTTGACTTTTTCATTAATTAGATCAAATATTTGAAGGCAACAACCCATAATAGATTGGCAATCTCACTGCTTAAATACAAGGAACCAAATCTAAACAACAACTAAAATCAAGGCTAATCCCAATGAGAGCCTAATACCTTGGACTTATCAACAAAAGACACCAAAAACTCGGTGAATTGAATTGACCAATTAACAACTTATTGCATGGATAAACCTAATGGACCGGACTCAATAATTGGACCAAACCAACGTTCAAACTCACAAGACCCATAACCATTAGCCGAATAAAAACCGGACCCCAGCCCACGGCTGGGCCCATAACAGTTTGTGTCTTCCAGTATATTTTTTTCCTATTAATTCATACTGACTTTTGCATATTTTCCCCCATCAAACCATCGGATTTTATTTCCCTTTAACAATAACACTCTCCCACTAAGTTTAAGCCGTGATTAACCTAGACCATCGGAGTCGACTTACACCTTTAAACGCTAGGTAATTTTCTTCCATCTGCTTGCTCAGGTTGAGTTATTCCATCGTATGACATTCCTAGTTACAAAACTTAAATATTAGTGTGGTTTGCTATTCACAGGGCAATATTTACACTAATGGACAGCAGCACTCTGCTAGCCACCAACGAGATTAGGTATGAAAACTAGAGTATTAGAATAATTTTTGAACTATAACGTATATGATAGGTATGATTGGTAATTCCTAGAAAAATCAATGAAAATATATTGGAATGATAGATCACGTGGGTTGTGTGTTTTCTTATTGGATTGCTGTTTTGGAGGGCCTCTTGGTTTGTGGTAATTCTCTTGGTGTAAGATTGAACGTGTTGGAAGTTGTGGCGGGTTATGTTGGACATGGAGTTGGATATGATGGTTATTTGGGTTGAGTTATGTGGTTGTCCAGGTTTGCTTTATGACTCTTGTTGGGTTGGTTGTATTTGACATATTGTGAGTTGTGTGGATGCTCGGGATTAAAGTGTTTGATGGTTGGGTGGTTTATGACATGTGGGGAGTGAATGTTGAAATATTATAGGCTGGTTTTATGTGCTGGATAAGTTAGTTTGTGAAATGTTTAATTAATCAACATTACGAGAGTAAATGGGGGCTGGTTGATTGTTAGATATGATGGTTGTTGGGTTGTTTATAAATTTAACAGCTTGTAGGCGTGTTTAATTCCATTCTTCAAATGGTGGAATTTTGTTAGCTAAGTTTATGTGCTGGTATGGGTTATTAACACGTGTACGAATAATTTCTGATTTAGGTTATCATGACACGGCTAAATTACGGTCCCAAAACGAAGAGAATACACTACCATAATTAGGTAAACGGGGTTCCTATACAAGACTTTACATTAAACGAAATGAATTGAATTTGGAAAATATGCATATTTTTTTATGAAAAGAAATTTGAAACAGCCTCAGTTATTTATTCTGCAATACTCATGAAATCTATAAAAAAGATAAAAGTATTTTTGTCATGACTGGTGTAGACAGGAGTAAATTTTTGGCATTTAGTTTTTGGATTGTACAAAAAGAGTGAATATGAAATCTGAAAATTCCACTTTAGAAATAAAATATTTTTTCTGCGTGGTCTTTCCTGTGTGCACACTCGAGGCTTCAAGAATGAATAAGGGAAAAATTCACATTCTGATATTGCCTGGTTTGGCCACTGGGGATAGCACAACCCTACCACAAGGGTTAAACATGGTTTATGTTCTGATATGATGCTCTGATATGACATTATATGATATGATAAGATGATGATATTCAGTTATGTTATGCCAAATGAATTTTAATATAAACATTTTGAACTGTTGTTTTGATATTCTGATAACATGTTTTGGATCTACATTCTCAAACTAAAATGTTTTGTTGTGCATTCCGAATTTTATGAAAAAACTCATGTTTATATCAAAGTTTTGAATACCGTTTGGTGGCCATTTCGGTCAAGGTACTGGAACGAAATATTTCTGTACAGGTACCGATTCGTGAACCGTTTCATAATAGTATACACATAAATAAATTATATATATATAAATATATATATATATATACACACACACATAAACTACAAAAAGATAAAATTGCTATTCATTTTGTGGTTCATATAAATTAGAATATATCTTTTATATCTTAAAAAAAAGAGCAGCAAATTCACTTAAAAAAAAAGCAAATCCTGCACTAAATTTCCTTAATATTTGCAACCCTCTATTCTACCTTTTGCAGGTTCTCTCTGCCCCATATTTCCCCTTTCTATCTCTCTTTTTCTTCTCCTTATATTTATCTCCTCCCCGTCCTTCTCTCCCACGATTTTTTTCTATTTTTTATTTTTTTCTTCTTTGCACCCAACATGCAGACCAGTCCCTCTCTATCTCTTTGCCCCATATGAAGTGTTGAGGCCAAAAATTGAAGAAGAAACGAAAAGAAGTAACTAAAAATATGTACCGGTCGAAATGAGAATTTTGGTCAAAATCCGATATATCGACCAGTATCGACCGAAACACACCACTATGGCCGAAATTTATACCAGTACAAAACAAGGGTCTTCTTTGTACCGGCTACTTGGCTAGTACAGCATATTTCGACCGTACCGGTTGGTACGAAATGAAATTCAAAAGCTTGGTTTACATATTAGTATATTTTCTCTATTTACGTAGTTATTGATAACTCACCCCTTATCTCTACAATATTTTTCAGATGATTTTGATGATTCGGCTGAGAATCAAGATTAGGAAGCATGTACAAGGTTTAGCTGAGGATTGTTTATTGAGTACCTAAGGATACTGTAACTATTGGAAGATATTTTCCTTATGTCGATTTGATTTATTAGGAGATTTGATACGATTATGGAGAATTTGTAGAGTTATTAATTTATCTTGTTGGATTATTTCATTGATAACCTTGTAGGAGATTGTATATATGTTTGGTTAAGATAGATGAATTTATGTTTATAGTTTTTTTGAAAATTATATGTTTTGTTGGGAGATGATTTTAGGTGACATGTAGTAATTCTCTGACCTATCCTGGTATGGGGTGCTACATATCATTCTTTTCATAAGTTTTTACACAATTACATTTTAAATGAGTAGCATTTTTATTAAATAATATCTTTTATAAAAATATTCACTATTTAAAATATAATTATATAAAAAATTATAAAAATCATTCTACGTATATTATTACTTTTTTGTTGGCACCATTTGAAAATGTGTGCTCGTAGGTTTATTTTAAATTTCTTTTTGAAATTATAATTAAAAAATAATGTGTTAATAAAATACCAAACTTATAACACAGGACAATGCTAGGGTGACGCCCACTATGTTGGACCTGCCTCTAGTTATTTTTATTTTTTGTTTTTACGTTCAAATATTTTTTAAGCATATTAAAATATATTTTTTAAAATATACATATTTACCAATAGTCACTTTCTTAACTATTAAAAAGAATTAAAACGCACCAACAATCAAATCTAGGGAACAAAATCAGGATTGCTTGGGATCTTCCTATTGAGTTATGAGGTATAAGTCCTAAATAAACAAGTTTCGTATAAACTCTTTATAAAAAAGTAGATCCCATTAATGAGAAATAGTTTTTTTTGCACTTTTAAAATATTGTTTTTGTTAAAAAGACTCGTGCGAAATACAAATAATTTCTATTTATTCTAACAAAACTCTACAAACTAGATAACAACCTAGTAAAAGTTTAAAGCGTAAGTGCAAAGTAAGCCAGGTTTCCAATTCCATATTTGTTCAGAAAACCAAATGCTTTTCCTATGGAGTTTCTACTCCTCTCTCCCTCCCTCCTTTCTTCCGGCTTACCTAGAATCTATTCAATTTATTTTCTACTGTTTTTTTTCCTTGTTTTCAATCCATAGCAAGGTGAAGTATCAATCTACTACATTTGGGACCTCAACAACCACCACGCACCCCATTGCAGGTCTCCCCAGCCGTCAATCTTTCATATGGCAGTAGAATAACACCAAGCGGAGCGGAGCATGAGCCACACGTGAGGCTCAAACCGCGCATGAGATTCGCCTCTGCACCAAAGGGTGCCTGCTGCCACCATGCGCGGCATTTCCAGTGTAATCTCACCTTTGATCCTTTGGACCCGACCATCCTCCACTCCCCAGTGTGGCGCGTAGCTCCCATGCACTGCCACTGTCCTGGATGGTCATTCGCCGGCGATTCGATGCATCTCCAGTTTGCGATCTTCCTATGTTTTTGCTTTCCCTAATCAAGGATCGTGGGAAAGAGGTAGTGGAAGTCTTCGAAAACCAGTCCAGACTAGCAAAATGCAACACACATCACTTCATTGCAACTTCCAGTCGTAGTCTTACAGTCTATTTTCGATATGTATCAAAAGCGTTTCAAGTGGCTTCCCCTTGTGAGAAATGGGTGGAAGTCAAGTCATTGACTCCAAATCCTTCTTTTTTTCTTGTGTTATAGTTGTTTATTTGGGATGAATGTTGGGGCCTCCCATCCTGTTGACTGTTATATCTTGTAATCGTTAATATATATAGAGCAATACTACACAACCTCCTCAACCTTCACACATTACATTTTTTTTAAATTTTTAATATTTTTTAAAATTTTTTTTGAGTTTATTTTTTTAAAATTAATTCAATTCTTCTATTTATTATTCATATGTTAAATACTTGATATAAGAAAAAATAATAAAAATTAAAAAAAGTGTGATGTGTGGTGTGTGGAGGTTGTGTGAATAGTAGGAGGTTGTGAATATTTTTTTTCATATATATAATATGCTTGCTTAAAAAAAAAAAAAAAAAAAAAAAAAAAAAAAAAACCTAGTAAAAGTTTGTGTCGCAGTTACAGCAGAAGTATTGGATTTACAGAGCATTTCTGCCAGATAAAGCTCATGGTGCCACCAAATTTACTGCTATTTGGTCCTCTTCAGTCTTTATTGCAACTTTCTTCAGGGCAAAATATTTGACAGCCGGTGCCTTTGTGGAGGTAACTCAACTACAAGCTTTTTCCTCGTGGCCCACTTTTGCCTTTGGATACTCTTACCTCTTTTCTTCATTTTTCAATTTATTTATTTTTTGGTTATGGTTCAGAATCAGAAGGATGCCCTGCTGTAATAAAGTGAAATTCTTCCTTATTATAGGTCGGATTTTAAAATCTTTAAAATTAATCTGACAAGTATTAATTTATAAATTTATTTTTATATAATTAATTTAAGAATTTAGCACTTTCTCAAAATATATAATAAAAGGGCTTCACAATTCCATTGCTGGGCAGAGTCAGGGTTTGTGATTTCTTACTAAAAGGTACATTTATAATTTTTGTTAAGGATTGTGAAAGGTATTAAAAATTTCTCCATAGATGTACTCCGATTTAAGTGCGGTTTAGATAAGGAGATAAAATGAGATGGTTTTATATAAAAACTAAAAGTTGAATAAAATATTATTAAAATATTATTTTTTAATATTATTATTATTCTAGAATTTGAAAAAGTTTGAAATGTTTATTACATTTTGTGTAAAAATTTGAAAAAATTATAATGATAAGATGAGATGAAATACTTTTACTATCCAAACGGGACCAAACGTGTTATCTCAATAAGTACGACTAGAGAATAATAAAATTGAAGATTTTTGGGATTTTCTTTTTATCATGTCTAATTGACCATTTGTTTTTAAATAAAGATAAATATTTGCTGGGATACATATATAATCAGGATAAATATAGTGGGGGTTGAGATCAAGGACCCCCAGGCTGCATGCAATTGGTCACTACAAAGTAAAACAAATTTATATAAAAAAAAATGGCGCCAAAACCTGGTCCCAATTTTGTTTAGCCTTTGACCAAGATCACAAAGACTAGCTTTGATTCAATTTAGGAAATGAACTTTTGTTTACGTATGGGCAGAAACCGATCTGAAGTGATCGTCGTCGTCCAGATCATGATCAATTTAATTCATAATATTCCACACGTCGATGAAGGGTATGGAGCTGCTGCAGCTAGCAAAAGATCAGTCTTTTGTGACTGCTTCACATGCTCATCATCATGTACGTACTGGAGCGTGCGTGGTGTTTTAGGTGGTGGAGCTGCGCATGCATGCATGCATGGCATGCGGGGACATCAATGGGAAAATAACCTTCCTTAATTTGTTCAGCTAGTGTTTGTGAAGTGGGAGATAGATCACCCTGCGCGCCTTAATTCATGACTTTGATAAGCTGGTAACATCTACCAGTCATGTTGACTGTTGAGCTAGCATGGTTTTGCCTTGTATATAACGTACTACAACTTATACAATCAAGCATAAAGGATTCAAAATAACTATTTGTGACGAAAATAGATTCATTTTGACAAAATGGAGACTGTACCTAGCATTGCTCAAAATGATATTTTTTCTCATTTTATAAAAGGCTTGCACATGCAGTCCCCACTTGGGGACTGCAAATAGAATTTCTCATATTAATATATATGCCAAAAATCAACACTTTAATGTCGAGCAATTAAAGGTACTGATCACAAACTCGTATTTGGTCAGGACAATGATGTTAATTAATAGGAAATCATAATTATAATTATATACTAATTTCTAATATACATTACCAAAATTAGTCGCCACGGAAAATAATTAATTTGCATATACCTAATTCCTTTGCTAACTACAATTCCTTCATGTAAACGCCACTTACATACAGCTAGCTATGAAATTGTCTTCATTATCTCTGCATGGAAGGAAGCTTATTCGATGCTCAGATCTGATCTTATAAATGAAGCTTATTATTGCACACCACTTGTCTTAGCAAATGATTTTTTCTTACTAATTCCTTCAACAAGAAATTAAAGGGATTTAATTATTTTGTGGTCATGATCATTGTTTAGGATAAAACATTCAATATTATTGCTTATACCACACGGTGTGACTGTTGAATATAATACACAAACTGTGATCAAAACCTATAATGGTGTTCAACAAACAGTCTACCTAATGTCGGGTCCCGAGCTTTTGCATCCAAAGTTGCATATATGCCAAAAAGGAAAATAATGTAATATATATATATATATATATATATATATATATATAAAATATATAATTCATTCTATTCACGAGTCGGTATGGAAAATACATTATTCACATTATTGATATTATGATATGATTTGATTTATAAGATTTAAATATATATATATATTTTATAAATTAAATCCTGGCACATTAGTAGTATGTAGTGTGTATATTTTACACCGACTTATAAGTACCGGAACTTTTCATAATATATAGATTTAGAATAAAGACTTAGGACTAGTCTGGTTTTTTTTCACAAACCATCTCATCTCATCTCATCTCATTTCATCTAATCATTATAATTTTCTCAAACTTCCAAACATACAAAATCCAAAATATAATTTAATTTTTTTAAATCTTAAAATAAAAATAATATTAAAAAGTAATATTTTAATAATATTTTATTTAATTTTCATCTAATTTCATCTGTGTAATCAAAGGAGGCCAAGTTGCTTGCTACTAAGAAGAAAGATTAACTAATATTGGTATTAAATTTGCTCCCATTTACGTTGGGGATTTGGAGTAGATGTGTGGGGTCCCAAATGATGAAATAAGTAGTGGACATGAGGGACATTAATGAAGGCCTATAAGTACACTAATTTAAATACATGCAATATAGCCATTCATGCTAATACATTGTCATAATTTTGTATTTGGATTGTCGGACGTGACCAATAGTCCCTAATCCACCAACACTTAAAAAAGTAACATATATATATATATAAGTATATTAAATAGATAGGAGCTAGCTAGCCCAATAAATCATTATAAGAACCTTGCATGCCTGTCCTACCTGGGTGTTCCTCAAAAACAAAGTTACAGAGATTGTCTAACAATTTCATCCTTGAATATGTATATATTGAAAGTTGTTTAAGATCACCACATCTTCTGATGATTTCAACAATTAAACTACTTTTTGGCTTGGGATGGCCGGCCTGTATTTAATAAACATTACTTATTAACTTTTGTTTGTGTCTTATTGTCTGCTAATGATTGCCACGACATTTTATGGTCCATAATTGGGCTACCTTGAGATTTCAGATGGATTAAGATCATCATATATATATTAGATCAGCGTTTGTGGGGGGGAGCATGGGCAAAAGCTTAAGTACCCCAGCTAAATTGGACCCCATAATTAAAGGGATTATTTTGTTTCATAAGTTGAAACCAAGCTTGTGAATTGGCTCCTCTTAATTTCTAGCTAGTCATGATCAGGAGACGAATGCAATGCTGATCATTTAATTCAAAGAAACTTCTAATAATGATTTTTTTTTTTAACATCAACTTCTATTAATGAATTGTAGCTCATACAAGTCTATTGTTTTATAAGAAGTACTATAGTCACAAAAAGATCTTATATAAGTAAATCCATAAATTAATATGACTTTATAATGATACGTTATATTTACTTTATAATTAAAGCAGCTTTACGGCCAAACATATTATATTAAATCACGTCAGTTTGTAAGTTTGGTTTTATATAATATCTTTATGGCAATCATTTTTCTTGTTTCATGGACTTCTCTTGTTATAGTTGTTACAATAAGTTTGGATTGAAAAACACTCTCAACTCATCTCGTCTTATCTCATCGCATCATTATAATTTTTACAAAAAACATAATAAATAATTTAACTTTTTCAAATCTAAAATAATAATAATATTAAAAAAGAATATTTTAATAATATTTTATTCAATTTTCAACTCATAACTGTCGCGGGTGGGCATTTGTTGAAATATTGCAAAAGCATGATATTAATTATGAATATGTTCAAAGTTTTCAAATATTTGGGCCAGTAATTAGGCTGTGCTGCTAATTAATTCGTTGTGATGCCCCCACACCAGAATCGTGTTTCCGTCAACATCTTCTTTCGGTTGTGTCCTTTTTCTAATTTTTCTCCAAGGTTCCCATCTTTTATTCCCAAAGTCCAGTTATTTTCGTAATACAGATGTTTTTGGATAAAACAACAAAAATCAGAACTACCCATGTACATTTTACTATCTTAGTTCCAGAAAGTCTATGCAACGTGTTAGAACAAATTATTAGATTTCTATATTTCCTTTATTTTTATTTTTTAGATAAATAGTGATTTTAATAAATATTTTAATAAGAATCCTAAGTTCTAATTATAAATTCACATTTCTTAATAGTGAGCCATACAAGGGGCAGCATAAATAATAATAAAAAAAAATACTCTAGCCACAAATAGATTATACAAAAGTAATCTCACAAATTAATGTGGTATAGTGTAATTCGTTAAATTATAAAATTATTTTTATTGTAAAATAGATCTAAAAGACTATATAAAATTATATCAATTTATAAGATTATTTTTATGTAATCTCTTTGTACATGTAGCAAATACAAAAAAGAGATCTCTATGAAAAAATAAAAAATAAAAAATTCCCCTAAAATTATTGAAGAACTTTATGCAGTTAGTCCAACAGTCCAAACGCAGTCTTCTCATCTCTCTGGCATCCCCAAGCTGTTGATCAAGGCATGGTCCACGACCAGATAGCCATCAATCACCTTACAGAGAGCAGGACCCACTGTCATCATCCTCTGTATTGCAATGAGCCTCGCCTACAGAAGAAACCTTAAACGTCCAAATCCGCCATGGCTACGAGTTTCATCTCCTTTTCTACTGCTACTACTTAGACAAAAACTTACAAACAGTTAAGTTGTTCGTCTTTAATCGTTTTCACTTTCTTTATTAGCCCTTCCCGCGCTTTTATATACTGCTTTTCCCTACATCTCCGGCTTCAATCTGATATTCATCATATAGTCAAAGATTTCTGCCCCCTTTTCAACTTGAAATCTTTAGCCATCTTTTTCATGACTTCCCTTGTCATCGAAGTTCCCTATATTCTTTACCTTATTTTCTCCAGATTTTCATGCCCCAAGTAAAAGAATACTACTACTCTGTTTATTTTCTGCTAATTAAGATATGGATACCATGAAACCCAAATCAGCCTTAAACAGCAAGAGCAAGTTAGCACGTACTTTCCAAAAGGTTATCAACCTTCGGACCGCAACAAGAATTGCTTCTAACAATGGTATTTGCATGCTCGCGTCTCAACCCAAAGTCAAGGAGGATTTTTTCACCGATAAAAAGTCTCAGCAGTTCGACAAGAATGGCGTCGATACGAGAGACCGGCGGAGAGCAGTGCTGGAAGCTTTGGTGGCGAAGCTTTTTGCGGGGATTACTTCTATCAAAGCTGCTTATGCTGAGCTCCAAATGGCTCAGAATCCTTACAACAATGACGCCATTCAGGTCGCGGACCAGGCCGTCGTGGACGAGCTCCAAGCTATTTCCGAGCTCAAGCGCAGCTTCTTGAGAAAAGAACTCCGTCTTTCACCCCAGGTTACTCTCATGCTCGCGGAAATTCAAGAGCAGCAGGGCTTGATGAAGACCTACGAGATCACCATCAAGAAACTCGAGGCAGAGGTTGACCTCAAAGACTCCGACATCACTTCGCTCAAGAACCAGCTCGACGACTGCATTGCATTCAACAAGTCATTAGAAAAGAAGCTAAATTCAAGCGGGTCTCTGTCAATGTTCGATGCTCTTCGGCTTTCGAAGCTCAATGTGACTCATTTTATCCAATTTCTCCACCACACCCTAAGATCCATTCGTAGTTTCGTGAAATTAATGATTCGTGACATGGAGTCGGCGCACTGGGATCTTGACGCGGCTGTCAAATTCATCGAGCCCGACGCAGTTTTCACCAAACAAAGCCATCGGTTCTTCGCTTTCGAATCCTTCGTTTGCATAACTATGTTTGAGGGCTTCAATTTCTCTCACTTTTCACCAAGTGATCACCCTCAACAACAGCAACAAGATCCAGTACCTCTTGAAAAACAGCGCAATCGCCTCTTCTTCGACAAGTTCAAAAAGCTCACGAACGCTAATCCGAGGCATTTTCTTTCCCACAATCCAAATTCTTCATTTGCAGTGTTCACTAGGTCCAAGTACCTCCAGCTCGTACATGCAAAGATGGAATGCTCTCTCTTCGGTAACTTGAATCAGCGAAAGCTCGTGAACTCCGGCGGTGTCCCGGACTCCGCGTTCTTTTTAGCGTTTTCCGAGATGGCGAAGCGAGTGTGGCTTCTGCATTGCCTGGCATTCTCGCTCGACGAAGAGGTAACCATATTTCAGGTAAGAAAGAAGGGTAGGTTCTCCGAGGTATACATGGAATGCGTGACCGAGGAAGCGTTGTTATTCTCCGGCGAAATCAGCAGTGGCATCGACGTCTGTGCCAGTGGCGAGCTTCGCGTGGGTTTTACGGTGGTGCCGGGGTTCAAGATTGGAGAAACCGTGATACAAAGCCAGGTTTATATGTCTCCGGCCACCGCTACTCCGGAAAGTGGCTAGATCGATGTTTGTATACTGCATGTCGAGACTCGAGATTACATTCCCGACGCGCTTTTACGCACGCTCCGGTGTCATTCGGTAAAGTTAGTCCGGCAGCGGAGTTTTAAATGCATGTTTTATGGTTGATTAGTAGGTAATCTCGTAATAGAATTGAGTTGATATTAGTAAAAAAATTTTATATAATTATTGAATTTTAATAATATGAAATTTTGTAATTGAGGAAAAATATTTGTATGTGTATTTTGAAGTTATAAAAAATAACTCTATATTCTATAATATTGATGTATAAATTATTATAAAATGTATTAATGTTTTATTTATTTTTATTTAAATAAGTATAATAGATTTTATGACATATTTAGCCACCAATTTGTAATTAAAAATACTTTTATAATCTATAATGCTAGGTACAAGTGCAAATCTCACGCAGACCTTTTGTAAAATGGTGACGTTTACAAAAAATAATGCATTATTATTTGGGTGGGACCTTTACGAGAGTTGCATACTTGAGATTTATACAAATCATTACTCATTCTCAAATATTACTTTTAGGATGAAGGGTTCTTTCAACACAGATCAAATAATCTTGATATGAACCCAACTCTTAACTCCAAAGTCATGTAATTACTACAATAGAGGCGAGATTTAAATCTTAGGAATCCTGTTAATGGAATTGCGTTTGCTAAGGAAGGGATAAAAAAATGAAATTATAAATTAATTCTATAAATTAACATGATTTAATGTGATTTGTCATATTATAAAATTACTTTAATCATAAAATAGATATAACGAAATTATGTTAATTTATAAGTTTATTTTTTATATATAATTTATTTATGGATAAAGCAGTTTTTTTTTTAAAAAAAGAAAAAAAAAATTAGAGCCTATCATTTGGGGTTGGAAACTTCATGAAGCTCTGCGATTGGTTTGTAGACGTGCCAGAGTAAGTAAAATAGCAGTCTGTGGTCAATTTCGTTGATCGAGGAAGTGTACTAGAAGTGGGGGAATTCTGAGTCTGCTTCACGGGCTGTGTCGCATGCGTGAACCAGTTTAACCTTTACCTGATGTCAAGATCCCACCTGCACAATTGCAAGAGAATCTCCTCAAGCTAAGATTTACCTGTATATCAAGTATTCCATCTTAAAAAAATATTTCACTTTAAGATTAATAAAGTAAACCTATAGAGGTGAACGGTATCTGCATGATAGATTGCCGATGAGAGACGCAAATGAGACAAGCTTGAGATGCTGTTTAATGATGCTCCAATGTCTGAACCATATATCATTAAATAATTCAGACCATCTGGACACTTGTATTCACATGAGATTTGAGAGTTAAATGCTGCAACTTAGCTGTCAGATGACAAGGGATATATAGCCCAAACCCTGAAACTACTTCGGCACTCAACAAACGGCCAGCCCCCACTGTTTGTTGTTTGTAGGTGGGCCAGTTTTCTATCTTCTCTATCCCTTCCTCTCTCCAATGTATGGTGTAGCGTTACTAACCCATTATATTTAAAAAGGAAAAAACTACTTCACCTCCTAATTTGATAGTTCAAGTTCACCCTTTGATAATTTTTTTTTTATTTAGTGATTAAGAAAATGATTTTAAATGTATTAATATATTTTTTTATTTTTTAAGAATATTTAAATATATTAAAAAATGAAAAAAAAAAATTTGAAAAAGCACTATCAATCAAAATGAGCGGGCTAGAGTAGCCCGACTCATTTAAAAAATGATTTAAAAGTACCAATAATTTTTAATTTTTTTTATATATAAGTTGATGTTATAATGTTTACGTCTGCAATGTGGTTAGGGTGTGTTTGGAACATAAACTACACTCAACTCATCTCAACTCATCATTACAACTTTTTCAAATCTCAACACAAAATATAATAAACAATTCAACTTTTTCAAATCTCAAAATAATAATAATATTAAAAAACAATATTCTAATAATATTTTATCAGCTCAACTCAACTCAACTCACTTCAACATCCAAACTTATATTTTATATATAAGTTGATGTTTAATGTTAATATATAAGTTGATGTTATAATGTTTACGTCTGCAATGTGGTTAGTGTATCGATAAAGAGCATTTCTAAATAAATTTATTTAATAATAAATATTATAAGATTCATCACAATATATGCCAAAGGTCGGTTTAGGTTTTTCATTTTTTGGAAATTTAGACCAAATATGCCAAAAGATGGTGAATAACAACTCTTCTAATTTGATTCTCATATTATTTTAACCTTCAAAAAGAAAGGAAGAGACAGAAGTCTTTGATGTGGGCTAGGCCTACCATCTTGGGCCTAACAATCCTTAATTGTACCACTTCACCCTATTTTCAGGCTCCACAGTCCACAGTGATACCGGTGGACCTAAATCGAATTCTCAAAGGATAGACTTACGAGTGGTATTTGGCCCATGACCTAAATAGCCCAATTTCACTTTTATATTCTGGATCTGCAGATTTTGACCCATCCAGATAGACCTACATGTACTTACTTACAAGCTTGACATCCGGCAGACGTTATGTTCAACATTAGGGAAGCCAAGCACACGATGCTTCCAAAAGAGCATAGAAAACTAAATTGCAAAAATTTGCTATAGGATTTACAGATTTAATACGCCAAAAAAATTCAGTGTAACAATGGTAAAAGAAATTCACTCAAGGAGGGGGAGAAAAAAAAATAAGTAGAAGAAGAAGAAGACACCAGTGTACAGTTTCATCTAATGGGGCGTCTACTTCACCTGTTTGTGTTACCCCCATGAACATCTTTTTTCACAACAACACAAATGAGTACTTTATCCATGCTCAGTATTCAAGCGAGATGCACATGGGTGAGGAATGGTCAGAGTATGATAATAGCATTAGGTCTGGCTAGGCAGCCGTAGTGTGTTTGATGTAACCATTATCTAGACATTTCTTCCATTTCCAGTCAGTTCTTCATGAGTAGTTATGGTAGGTCCGTCAACCCTTCAGATGCCTTGGCTTGATACAAAAAAGGATTCTAACCCACGCGAGACCCACACTGCTGCTGCAATTTTTACTTCACAGAAAAAAAAATCCAAGTTGTTTATCATTTCCCCCGCGCCCACCAAACAAAGTTTCTCCCACCAAGTTACTTCAAACAGAGATGGGCAGCCATCACCTTTAATCATTAGGATAGTGGGTTATTCTTCACGATTGGCTTTAAAGCAGAAGACAATGAAATTAGGAAGCCATGTATGAGGATTTCAAGGTCAACTTCCAGCCTCATCCGTTAGGGAGAATAATGTAGTCTCTGAAGGTGAGTCTGAAGCCTCTGCAAGAGCATCAAGCATGTTTATGACGTCTGATGTGTCATCCAAATAGTACTTAGCTTTACTTGGCTTCTGTCCAACAGTGCATGCAAAAACCGATGTATTAGAAGAGAGGACACCACTATTCATTGCATTGCCAATGATCTCAAACATGTCCTCATCCGATCGGTCATCACCGATACACAGAACAAAATCAGCCTGCTTGCCATTCTCCGCCATTGCTGACAAGATCTTTTCTGCAACCACACCTTTACTAACTCCCTAAAAGCCAAACTTTAAGTTAGATTAAAATATCATGTCTTATAAGCATTATAAGTTCCAATATTTGACCACAAAGGAGCTTTACAATCTGACAATCAGATTAACCTAATATTTGGCTACATAGAAGAGTTTTACATTTGAGCATCACACCAGTTTTGACAAGTATCAATCGGCTGATACCTATTACAAGTTCTTAGAATTTTAGTCTTACTGAGTCTGTTTACGATTAGATAGATTGTGTTGATAGAAGGAACAAAGTTTTCTAATCTTTAGAATCATAGGCTCTAAAATAAAACCATGGATGAGATGACATAAATCACTGAATCTTCCTGGCGGATCCCACTTCAATAATAATCTAATGTTTCATTTGCCCAATTTTCCTTTTTGTATTTTTTAATCTGGAAGAACATGGTTTTCAGTGCATTCTTCCAGCAATCAGAAAATTGGGATAGACATTGAAATACACGGCAAACTAGTAAAATTAGTTTACATAAACTTCTAGCAATTTGGTCTGTTTGAAGGTGGGGAAACCATTTCAAGCTGATCGTAAGATACGATGATTGGAACACGCATCCTTTTTTAGCAAGAAACAGGAACACATACTTCATAAGTCCAAAACAAATCAAATGAAGAGTCACGACACCCACCTGTGGTTTTACTTCAACAATGAACTGACCGCTTTTGACAGCAACAGGTTCATTTGCCAACACACTTTCTAGATGATCTAACATCTCCTTAGCCTGGCTGGATCCAAAACCGGGGTCTGCATCCCGATGGTGCCAAACCAAGGCACTTTCCTTGTGTTCGATATAAGAACCGTCAGTGGATTCGGTATACAATTTCATAACAGGCTCAGCTATCTGTATCCACCCAGAATCGTTACTCTGTCCGCATGTTTCCCAAGCCTCTTCAGCAGGCCACCTAATATGTCATGCAATTTAGACACAAGGCAATAAACAGGTGCAAACGTAAAAGAGAGTAAAAAAAACCATACCTCATGAAGTAACCATGTTCAGCAGCAATTCCAAGTTTCCGGCAAGGAGAAAACCACTTGCCTAAACTTTCCCTGCCTCTTCCACTGACAACAAACACAACGTTTTTAATATCACCACAAAGCATGTTTATAATTGATAAAACCTCTTGACTTGGGGTCTTGTTGATGGAAGTTTGGGGCATTACAGTGCCATCATAATCCAGGAGTATAGCCCTATTTCTGGACCTTGAATATGCAGATACAATGGCATCAATAGACAACTTTCTGAAATTAGGATCCAGTGCCACAACCCTGAAACCAAAGCTCAAACCGATTCCCCAACAGCGTCTTCTGAAATGGTCCTTACAAGTCCTTTCCATATCTTGGAAAAAGCTCCTGGACCAGTATGCCACATCATGTGTGCTAACATACCTATAATGCTTCTCATGGCGCAATTGCTTCTCGGAATCAGCCATTGAAATTGCATGACGCATTGCCTCAGCAGTTGCTTCAATGTTCCATGGGTTTACCCGAATTGCACCACTCAGTGAAGGTGAACATCCAATGAATTCTGATACTACTAGCATGCTCTTCTTGGGCCCATTAAATTCCGAACTTGACTCTGACCCAGAAACGCCTTGCCTGCAAACAATGTACTCATAAGGTGTAAGATTCATCCCATCTCTCACAGCTGTGACCACAACACACTCAGCAATGGTGTAGTATGCTGCTCGTTCACTGACGGTAACTGGTCTATCTACAAAGACAATCGGTTCATAACCAGGTTGGCTAAAATTTTCATTAATCCTCTTGCAGCTAGTGTGTATTTCATCCTGTATTTCCTCGATATCTTTCCCTCTTCCCCTGGCAGGGTTTGCAATCTGTACCAAAACTGCCTTTCCTCGCCACTTCGAGTGCTGCATCAACATCTGTTCCATAGCCAACAATTTCAAATTGACACCTTTGAAGACGTCCATATCATCAACCCCTAGCAGCACAGTTTTACCTTCAAACTGTTGTTTTAGCTCCCCCACCCTCCACTCCTTATCTGCAAGTCCCAAAATAGATTCAATTTGCCCCATGTGAATCCCAACTGGCATGATTTTTATCCCCACAGTCCTTCCATAGTATTCCATTCCAATATAACCTCTTTTCGACTGATACTCCAAACCCAACATTCGACTACAACAAGACAGGAAATGCCGAGCATAATCAAAAGTGTGGAAGCCAATTAGATCTGAATTCAAAAGTGCCTTAAGGATCTCCTCCCTCACTGGCAGAGTCCTATATATCTCTGATGAAGGAAATGGGCTGTGAAGAAAAAACCCCATTCTCAGTCTATTAAATCTCCTCCTCAAGAAGGTAGGCAGCACCATCAAATGGTAGTCATGAATCCAAACATAGTCATCCTCTGGGTTCAGAATCTCGATCACCCTCTGTGAGAAAATCTTATTTGCTGCCACATATGCCTCCCAAAGAGACCGATCAAATCGTCCACCATGACTTGCAGAGAAGGGAAGCATGTAATGAAAGAGCGGCCACAAATGCTGTTTACAAAACCCATGATAAAACTTCGACAAAATATCAGGAGGTAAAAAAGCAGGGACGCACTTGAACCTATCCAACAAAAGCTGCGAGACATCATCTTGTTCACCGGAATCCACATCCACCCTCAATGACCCTACATACAAAACCTCCATATCTTCAGGCAAGCCATCCTTGAGCTGTAATAACAAAGAGTCGTCATCCCAACTAAAACTCCACCCTTTATTATCAGGTCTACGCTTAGCTTTCACTGGGAGCTGATTAGCAACGATAATGATCCGGTCCAGAACGACAGAGGATGGAACGTCTGATGTCACACTATTGGCCTGATCATCATCAAGCTCAGAAATGACCCCCGGAACGGTCATTACACGTGGAAGACGCTTTTTTTCACGACCCATGACGGGAAAGTTCCCGGAGGCCAGATCTAAAAGATTGGTATACGATCTCGACATCATTTTTTACGGCTTCTATGGTGTAGTACACTCTCAATCCGAAAGCTTTCGCAAGGTCTCAAGATTACAAACCAAACCCCCCCAATTGCTTTCGTCCCGAAATGGCTATAACTGAGCACGATCTGTAATGGGCATCACATAAATAACATCGTTAAGAAGACAAAAAATCGTATTTACCGAAAAAGAGAGAGAAAAGAAAGAAAGCAGGTTCTTTATAATCGAGCATTTAAAAGGCATAAGAAAATGACATTCAAATAAAGAAAAAGATCCATGTACACAATTCCTACAAACCAAAATCCGCGTACTCACAATTAAAACGATGAAATTCAAACAAAACAGTAGCAATAGAACCAAAATTAATCGCAAATCACCCGATCAAACACACACACACACACACACAAGAAAGCACAAGTAAACGAAACTTTTTATATTTACCACACAGCTCCGAAATAAGAAAATTTCTATCCTGGCAATCTTTGTTCTTCGAGCAGCAAATAAATCTAGGGTTTCTTTTTGGTTTTTTCGTTGGGTCGTCTCTCTAAACCAAGGAGTCGCCTTCCAATCTCTCTCTCTCTCTCTCTTTCTCTGTACAATATACAATGCTTCTTCCTTTTGGACGAAAAAGAAACGTTTTAATATTTTATTTTTATATATAGAAAAAGAAAGAGGATAAGGTCGGCCAGTCGACTACGGAGTGTTGCCAACTGGCATTGAAGAGTCTCCCTTCACGCGCCCTTACTTCCTCTTACCAAGGCATTCTCTGACATGTCGCTCCTACATCCTGCCACGTATCTAAGGTTTGAAGGAAACTTGTCCTTCTTGCCCTGCCTCTACCTCCCCCCACTTGGCCCCACACGCCTACCGCAGATTATATCCATCTAAATAGCACCATCACGTTCCTTCTCTCCAACTTACCAATCACCTTCTTCCACGTAACCATAAAATTAATTTAAGCTATTTCCCCACGTGTCTATCAACAAGACGTGGCACCCCATGTTTTATTTCTTTCTTTGTTTTTTAGCAAATTATATAATATTGTTTTTATATATAAATAATAAAATAGTCATAGTGAATGAAAAATAAATAAATAAAATAAACAATCCTAGCAAGAAACACAATTCACCGCTTTTATTTATTTATATTTTTTTACAGAGATGCTTGAGATAATGTAACTTAGATTTTTTATATAAATTATTTTATTTTTAAATCAAGTACATTATTTAAATAGTAAGATTTAATTTATAAGATTTAAAATTTAAAATTTATCTTAAAAATAAAATCATTTCATATAAATATTTTATTAAATATATTTTCCATACCGACTCTAGAATAGAACTTTTCATTCTATAATTTTTTTTATATATTTTTTAAAATTTGAATAAAGATAGATATAATATAGACCTAAGGCTATTTATAAGCAACATTTAATACGTGGGTTGGGTTCCTCTGGAATAATCAGTAATGACATTTGTAGCGTATAAATTGAATTAAACAGAAGTAGCGTTGGAGTTAGAATTTTTATGGCATGCATGCTTTTTTTCTCTTACTCTATTAA
Organism: Juglans mandshurica; assembly: GCA_022457165.1. NCBI lineage: Eukaryota > Viridiplantae > Streptophyta > Magnoliopsida > Fagales > Juglandaceae > Juglans > Juglans mandshurica. The sequence goes on from CM039627.1 coordinate 5,848,659, forward strand.
TACACGATATAGGCACGTGTACTATATTTTCACCTAATTTATCTTGAAGGGGACCGTGTTGGTGAGCCCTACGTGGGGACGCATTAATTAATTAATTGATATGGCAAATATATTAGGAAGAATTATCAAAATTATATAATGTTTGTTTGGTGGTTGTATGCTGTATTTGCCCTCCAAACTCATGCATGCTTTGTTCGTTAGTAATCTAAACCCCATCTTTTAGTCCAACCTCATTCTAAGTAAAAAGCACGTAGTACTTCTGTTTTAATATACTAAACACATGTTAGAAGTTTTGTTTCAATTATTTTAATTTCACAAGTTTAACATCCATAAAATTATATCATCGTCCACGGAAGGGAAGGTCCGCCTCCACTTACGGGTGGCACTATATGATACGAATTATGAATTCAACACGAACATGATAAGAAACAAGCATGTTTTAGTTTGATTTAAATGAGTTTGAGTCAAAACGAATTGATCCGATAAGATATGATTAATAAATGAATCAATTGTGGACCAATCCACAATCAACACGAATAACATGACAAATACATTCTATTTTCGGATTTTATAAATTCTTAATCATATATGCATGTCTCTTTTTGTTGTTGAGAAAGTGTAATATTAATATTAGTATTTGACTATTTAATATCTCATACTATTAAACATTTTTTGTTAATATGTTATTTTATTTGATGAGATTAGTAATTTTATTTTAATATATTATTAATTTGAATGCTGATAATAAAATAGTTTATCATGAATCCAATTATAATTGTGAATGATTTATAATGTTATCATTATATTATGTATAAAATTACTTTAATTTAGTTAAAAAATAAATATATAGGTCAATTCAACCCATTTATATGAAATGGGTCAAATAGTTTAAATAGGTTGAAACGAGTTAAATAAGTCGTGTACAAGTTAACCAATAAAAATTAATTACTAAACGAGTTAAGCGGGTCATATCGTATCACCTATTATTTATATGTGTCGTATTAGGACTTTAGAGTATAATCTTTTAATTAAACGGGCCTGCTTCGCATGGACAAATTGGGTCTGTCTTATTTGAGGGTCTCCTAAGATTTGTGCTTGGTAAGTTTTATTTTGGTTTGATTAATCTCATTTTTCTTGTTTTGCTTTTCCTTGCATGTTGCCATAGGTTGTTTATTTTTAGGTTATTTGTCTTTCTTTTGGAAATGTATTTGGATGATTTGGTTATAAAGATTTTTTGATGCCTGAGTTTTGGTTTTAATTATATGTATCTCCCAAGAGTCAGATTGTAATAACGGTTTTTCTCTGCATAAATGAGGATAATCAATAAAACTAGAGTACTGTCTTCTTCTTAAAAAAAAAAAAAAGGTCGTGTTCAGATTGGCTTATAAAGTGATCTAATATTTATGATTTGACTTGAAACGAACACAAACCACAAACACAAACACAAACTACCACCCCTGCCTCCACTTGTCATGGTGGCTTGTGACGACTTTACGGAGGGAAATAGATTATGTTTGGTCGAAGTGATTGCAATAGAGAAAAATGATGCACTTAGATCGATCCATTAAAGTAGCTCGATCGTGGCCGCCCTATAAAAGAATAAGGGAGTACTTAATTTTTGCGTAAGATGGTCATGCACCACCTAAAGATAACCATGGTAGATATATATATATATATATATATATATAAGGACATAAAGTCGTATTGTCTGGTGGGAACATATGATAGTAAAGGATTTTTTAAGTCCGTGATTAATTAATTAATTCATATATAACCACAGACAGGTCAAAACCACGTGCATGGCATGCTGTCCTATAAGATATATAAAACCTACCTTTTTATCTAGATATTCCAGTAATAAAGCAAGCTTACTTTGGCTAATTACCACCATCAGTACGGCCACCCCCACCTACTCAATTTTTTCCCACGACTTTAATAAATAAAATTAAGTATCCATCCTCCGGCTCCCATATATAATTCCTTTCCTTTGGCATATTCCTGGATATATTAATTATGTGGACTCCCGCTGCTGCTTGGAGTTGGAATTTTGTACTTTTCATTTAAGACTACTCGTAAAAAAGCAGGATATTATTACAGATTACGACCCCCAAAACCCCATGGGATAAGATCGTTGGATTCATCCTCTTATAAATTATATATTCAAGGTTTACACGTGGTCGAAAACCAATGTCCTAACGTCGTATTTTATATATCTTTGGATCAAATTTTAGCAACTTTGATCTTTAAAATTGGGCTTGTGAAAATGAAAAAGAAAGAAGTTGAGAGAGAGCGACTTTGGAGCTTGAGAGTCTCCGATGCTAAAGCCAGTAGAATATTTTGAAAATTTATAAATAATGAGAAAATCTAGAGTCTCTTTTTCATACTTGAAAACTGTTATTTATACCGGAAGTCTGGGAAACAGATCGTGATTGTCTCATGGAGCCCATGTCTTTTTTATTGTTCCTTTTGTTAAATTATTTTAAATGCGGCGTGCCTCTGCGACAGCACCATTAATGCAGTGTGGCTTCCTGATTGCTTTATTCTACATGCCCTGTTGGCTGTCCGTCGATGTTTCCATGTCAGAAGATCAAAAGTTTTGTTTTTTCCGTTCTGCCCTGTACGAGTCCCCATGAGCGGGATGCGGCCTAGTGGCGTCAAGCATGTCTGTCACATCAGCCATCATTGTTTACTTTTCCTTACAGACGAGTTGCTTCATGGGTAAATTTAAGCCTTGAGACTGTGTATCGAGACGAAACTCATTACTCTCAGCCGAGTACCTAGTGGACTCATTATCAATTTACGTACTAATCTTGTTTCATTCATATTCTAAATTCAAATTAGTATTATTTTGTTCCAGCTTGTTGTCGATCTGAGAGATTATGAATTACAACTACACCCATCATATATAATTCTTCGATTTAATAATTAGTACCAAAACTGAGGAATGTGCTTCTCCACGTACGTTGGACGACTAACCTTGCGACCAGATCAGAGCATGCATGCAGAAGGCCAGAGATCAGATGCAGGCCGGCAATATTAAAACAAACAAATTTGTTCAGGCTATTTGATGAGGTAGTCTGTCGACGATCATGATGATCAGTACTACTGCTAGCTATATTTGTACGATGACAAAAAACATCAATTAATTTTCAACAAGTTCGATCCCACGGCCACGTTTTTGTGTCGCACATGAATTCATTATATAATATTTAAACTTAATACTTGTACCTATATTTCTTTATGAAACTGACATTTGATTACTGGCGCTGTTTTTGTTCTTAATTTTGTTCCCTCATCAGTTACGAATATTACTGCACCGCCCTTCATCATCATATATATTATTCGCTTCTTCAAGTTCCAATTACCAGGGAGCAGCAGGAGAGATGAGGCATTTCAAAAGCTTTGTTCAGGTTATTGGATGAGGCTAGCTGTCGATGATCAGCAATTACACTTGTAAGTAATTAAAAACAAAGTGGCCCATGCAGGTCTCGAACCTGCGACCTTCGCGTTATTAGCACGACGCTCTAACCAACTGAGCTAATAGGCCATTTGGGTGGTGTGGTAGTGTAGTTCTATAATAAAATATAATTTTTGTTTTAATTAATTTCTTCATTAACCAAATCCTGGCCGGGAAAACCTCGACTCTTGCCGATCGACCTCATATTTCCTTGAGCCAATCTGGGATCTTTGCATGCTAATTAACATGCCTGCCAAGCCAAAGTACTCAAGGTGATGCTCATGAATGGGTTTCCTCATCTATATCTAGCTACTCATGTCTACGATGAGCTCATCCCATGGCGCACAAGGCTGGGTTCAACTTGTGACCAACACTTTTTTTTTTTTTTTTTTAACGAAGCCTTTCATCTCAAAAGTTTTTACAACAAAATATATTAACGTTTTTGAGACAAAAAATCTCTTAAAAGAACTAAACATGCATATATGTTATAGTGCAATTCCAACATGCTGTATTAATGAATGCGGTTGATCTAGAGTAGATCAACTTGCACATGATCATTGGAAAGTAATACAAACATGATTGTAGGTATCAAATCAGCAGCTTAAAAATTAACTTCGAGATAAAGCCTAAAGTCAAGCTAAGAAATAAGGCTAAGAAGAGATCACAAGGAAAGAAACTAAGTTGCATTTTATTCCTTGACTGAATTGAGCTCAGCTGAGTTCGGTTCAGATTTAGACATCTTTTAACATCCAAATACACAACTTACAAATCACTAAACTCATCTCAACTCAAAACCTCTTTACACGTGGGACCCACAACTTTTTTCAACTCAACACCTATTTACACGTGGGACCTACAATCTTTTTAAACTTTTCATAGATATATCTAAACTCATCTTAAAATTCAAACTCATCTTAGGTGGGCCCCACAGAACTCACTTCATCATCTCAACTCACTACTATTAATAGAGAACTCAATTCAGATCAATATAAAAAACGCAGCCTAAACTCCTAAAAGGAAAGACCATCAGACTTCTAAAAGGGAAGAGACTCAGACTCTTAAAATGAAAATGCTTCACAAGGCAAGTTGGATTTAATTACTCCAAGGAAATAGACATTTATATAAGGTAGATCTCTCTACAGAAGCTCCCTACGCCCAAACTCCATCACACATAGTGACTCCAAATGATCTTTCCTAAATTCTTAATTCATTATATTGTGATATATGTGAGGCTATGAGAGATTGTAAAATCACTCATTATAGTGAATTTGGTCTCTCAAACAATTCGTAGACGTAGGCATTATGACAAATCATGTAAAATTCTTGTATCGCTATTTATTTATTCATTATTTGTTTCACACATGAACACAAAAAGTACTGTATCAATGCCCGAATAACCATCGGCATCCTTGGACCCGTCGTGCATGGATGACATAATTAAATTTGGTTGTACGTTTATCAAATAGAAGCAAAAAACCCCGATCATACCTCAGAGAAACTCGGTTTGGTTGGTGTGTATTCAAACAGTTTTGACACGACCTTGCAAGTAAAACGGCGATCTTGCCTAGAGAAATGAGAGTAAAACGTGCATGCCACGATTACGAATAAAATAGTAATATATTCCCCGATTGGATAGACACACTTTGACTAAAATTTTCCTATCACAACCTTTTTGAGCTTTCCAAAAGGTAGGCTTAACATTGCATTGTCAAGGTCATGAAAATCCCAATCGTGAAGATAGTTTCAAGTCAAAGTCAAACGATAATGGTGGGAATATTCAAATGAACAAGCAGACGTATAAAAAAAGAAAAATTTTTCTTCACACTGTACTGTGTGAAGAAGCCCCAGCACACTTCACGTACTGGGTGAAAAAAAAAAAAAAAACTTTTTCTTCGGTATGGTGCGGCTTGTGGGCTATTTCCCAGAATTGCTCATAAAAAAATATACCTGAAAATATTATGGGAGAGCTCTAGTAGTATTAGATTATCCATCTATATATTTACATAATATGACTTTAAATTAGACTGCATTAAATTATACATATTAAAAAATTTACATAGCTATGAACAGTATTTTTACAAATTTGAAGATGCACTATTCACTCTTTAAATTTTATTTTACTATTTTTTTCTGATCTCCTCCTCCTCTCTCTCTCTCGACACCAACGGAAACAAACTCTCTCTCATAACATTTCTTTCTCCTTGCTCTCTCTCGACACCAATGGAAAGAAATCTGAAAGAAAAAATAATTTTAGAAAATAAATAAATAATTATTTGGCTCAAAGCTGATACATAATTCAATGTGAGAGTTTTTCTTGATATGCAAAATCAATTTTCAAAATATGTAATTTTACATATATATATAGAAAAACCAATATTAGTGCTCTGAGCAGTAAAAAGAACGAGTTGCAAAAACACGTCTATAAAAGTGAATCCTACAATTTTTATTACTATATATCTATATTATATATTTTTTTTGTTTAATTAGAGAACCTGATGAATATTTTAAGCGTCTGATAATATAGTAATTTCAGACGAATTCATATTCAAATATGAAATTAAAATCTAATACATATCGAACTATCACTACAGCTTCATGTAAATAATATAGAGACAATCCAAGTACCACCATTCATAGTGATATTTCGCAGTAGTCATTAATATATATATATATATATATATATATATGAGAGATGCTGGAGTGCAGCCGGAAGCCACAGCACATTACAGGTAAATTTTTTTTTTTTTTTTTACCTAATACATTGAGTGTGCGGCGGCTGTTATGTATAATAGACTGCTATTTATATTTTCTCTATATATATATATTCTTTTGAAAAGAATGATTCGAAAAATCCAAGCAGTGTATTGCGCTGAAACAAGCCCTTTGGAGTGCGGATTTGTGGGTGGAAAAGAGACGCCCGAAAAGGAGGTAGGCAATATTATATATGAGCCATATTCAATGTTAAGAGGCTTAGTTGACAAGTACAATCACTTTTCGTTCACCAACCACTGATGCACATGATTGACAATATGATCGCCGACTAATTCCCACATCTCCCTGGCATTATTATCATCATCGATGATCTTCTCTTCCACTTTCTAGTGTTTCATCATTTCCTCAACCCTAATCAGTCAGAACTTATACGCAAATCAATCATATCAGCTCAGCCACGACGCTAGCTAGCTTCCCAGAATCCTTCAGACTTGTCATAATCCAGGCGAGAGTGCTTTTTTTTTTTTTTTGGCAGTACTATTAGTAGCCAATATTCTTGAAAGTTAAAAGCACAGTGAAACGACCACATGCTCATTAGACTATGAGTACAAAATTAATTTTGGTTAATGGCAGTACGATTGAACTTACGCCATTTACATATATGCAGTTGTAATCCAATCGAGTTAAATTAATTACTGAAATATTTAAATTTTATTTATATAATTTTTATCCAATCGAATTCAAATGATCAATTCCGACTTATTATCATCAAGATTCATGTAATTATATATATGATTGGTTCGAGTATTTTTTATTATTATTTTTGAAGGAATTCGGAGTACTTATTCACCAAAATCTCATAACTAATAATTAAATAATCATGTTAAGATTATATCGTCCAAAAGTTTCTTCATCTGATCATTACTATAGTTGAACTGGAAGTTGATCTAAAAACGGTACGTACGTGGGCCATCTCCAATATGTAGTTCATGATCATGTCGTGCTCTTTTCAGTGCTTACCTAGAAATTGTGCATTCTCCACAAGCAAGCTGCGTGCGTGCGTGATCTAGCTGATCAAAGCTTTTCCTGCCAGTATATATAAAACCCATCACCATACCTTGCAGTCAGGTCCTCATTCCCAAATGCCAATATAATCCCAAATATAAATATATATATATATATATATATATATATATATATATATATATATATATATATATATATATATAAATATATATATATACCATAAAGATGGCCAAATACTTCATCAATCGCAAGCCATCTTTGATCCTAACGCTCGCAATTTTGGTCATATTAAGTATGTCAGCCAGAATATCAGCAACTATATACAGGCACCAACCTGCAGCCATCGAAAAGATCATCAGAGAGTGAAGGCGCAAGAGCAGCTCGTAAATGGCAGACGCTAGAATTGCATGATCAGGTCGACGTTTCTCATGTCCTTGGCAGGCGTCGTGCTCGTGTCCCGCCCTCGGGTCCAAGCCAAAGTGGCCACCAAGCTCCTCTTTCCACCAGGCATCTCTTCTAATAATAGCCAACGAACTTTTCCAGCATTACTTTCGATCCATGATCTCATGTGTCAATCCCTAGACTTGGCTTAATCAACCATTTTATGAGTAGTTTTTGCTTTTTGGAAAGGGAAAGGAAAAAAAAAATTGTCAATGTTATATAACTTAAGCTTTGTTCTTGTTTTTATACATTGAAAGAGTGAGATATATTGCCAAAGAGGACAATGATCCTTTTTGTTTAGCATTACATTCCTCAGTAGTGATTAGTAGAACTTAGGGGATCTTTTCCACTATGAAAATTCAGCAGTAATGGTGGGATGATGGAAAGGGGCAAGTGTCCAAATTGATAATTGGAAGCAGCCCATTGCGCTATTTCGTGCATACATTGATTTTGGAATCGATAAATTTTCCTTGCAAACCAGTTTTCAAAGGATTGAAGTAGGTACCTTGTGTCTGATGAAATGCCTTGAATTTCCCAATCTGATCTGGAGTGGTGGTTTGATATTGCATCAATCACCTGTTGGGAGTCCCCTTCAATTTCTAGCTTATTCATGTTCCTATGAAGCGCCTCTTGGATGCCTTCTAACGCTGCTGCTGCTTCTCCCACATTTGGATTGGCATTGTTGATGAAGCTTGTGGTTACAAAAATGGGGGTGCCATCACTTTATCTACAAATGGATGTTGTAGTGCTTCCGTTTGTTCTAATTGCCACATCAAATTGGAGCATGTTGAAGCATTCCTTGATTATGAGATCTCTAACTATGAGATGATCTAACTTTTAAGCCCAAGCAATGTTGTGATCCGAGAGGAGAGAGGCTACAGTTGAAACAAGCAAACTCGGGGATGGTTTAATGGCATTGTGGATGGCTTTGTTTCTAAGGAACCAAATGTTGTCCATAGCTAAAGAAGCAAAGAGTTGGAACCTTTGGGACTCTTCTTCAGGGATTGAGAGAGAAGGTGGATGGATTTATGATGTTGTTGATCCAGACTATGATAGGAAACTCATTGCATTTTGAGATGTCAATGGGCCAACTTGACTGCCTCCATAGAATTCTGGCAAAGGGGCAATTGAAGAACATATGGTGGGGTGTTTCCTCTTGTGATTCACAAAGGGGGCAAAGTGTTTGATCTGAATTAAGGTTGGTGACTGTTTTCAAAAGTGATTTTGCAGGTAGGATGTTATGAGCAATTTTCCAGATTAAGAGCTTGAGGCGGTCTTGGATTTTGAGTTTCCATAGTTTTTTCCAAGAGATGTCCAGGACCATTGAATGAGAGGTGTTTGCCAAAGCTGAATAATAAGTCTTCACAGAGAAATTTCCAGAATAATGATGGGTCCATTTTATTTTATCCTTCACTTGGGAAAAGTTATGTCTTAATAGAGGAATTTTGAGAATTTTATGGACAGATTTTGGTGAGAAAAGAGTGTGGAGAAGGAGAATGTTCCATTTCCTTGGTTCCTCAAGGGTAAGCTCAACAACTTTGAGATTCAGGTCAATAATAGGATTTTCCAGGTTTGGTTCAGGGATGTGAGTAAGAATTGTTGGGATCCAAGGGTCTAACCAAACACGGGTTGAGGTCCCATTGTTTATCTGGAAACAAGTGCCCCTTTTGAAAAATGTTCTATGGTCCAATAATATCTTGTGGAGTTGGGAAAGTGAATAGAAAGGAATTTGCTCCCAGGTCTTCTATGGTGAGCCCAGTGATGAAATTCCAAACAGCCCTTATAATGGTGTGGAAGGTGTGTTTATTGAGAGGTTTGGTTGAGATTAACTTTCCAACAAGAGTGCGATTTGAGAGTTGTAGAGCTTCAGCAGTGGCTGGCTCTTGGATGATGTCGTCCTAGGATAAGGCCTTTGTTTGAGATATCAGCTGGTAAATGTCGGGTTGTGTTGTTGCCTTTATTTTTTCCATTGTGAAAGTGGGTTTTGGTTTTCTGTACTATGGAGAATAAAGAGAATGGTGGTTGGGATGAAAAAGAAAGAGTTGAAAAAGAAGAAAGTTGGAAAGTGATAGGTTTGGAAAGGAAAGTTGGTTTGGGTGGGTAGGTAGTTTTGTCTTTGGTTGGAGGGATCGATGGATGGAAGCTTTAGGGTTATTCTACGAGGAGAATAAGGAACAGGTGGGTGAGTGTGGAGATTAGGGTTATTCTACAGGGAGAGGAACATAAGTCATCTCGAGAGAGCGGTTGTTGGGATTGATTTTCATGTTTGTTTATTTTTACCTTAAAACTCTAATATTATAGTTTCTTGAGTAGATTTTTTTAAAATAATATTAAATATTGAATAAATAATATAAGATCTCTATCTACTACATTTTAGAACTTAGAATTCAGAAAAAAATTTCGAAAGATTTGAATTAAGGAGCTGGAACGAACATATATATGTACAAGATCATTGACCATGGTCAATGATATACACATGATATATCTTGTAACGATCGACCGCGCAGCTTCTAGACGATTCTTATAAAAAAAGTTCAAGATAATATTATATGATCACCGGATCCTTTAAACACTTCATAGCTATATATTATGATCATCTTCTTGATCGAGTTTATGACTCTGTTTAGATAGTGAGATGAGATGAGATGAGATGATTTTAGATGAAAATTGAATAAAATATTATTAGATTATTATTTTTTAATATTATTATTGTTTTGAGATTTGAAAAAATTGACTTGTTTATTATATTTTGTGTGAAAATTTAAAAAAATTATAATAATGAGATGAAATGAAATGAAACCGTATCCAAATAGACCTATATCTTTATATCTCTAGATGGAGCCAGCCCTTTTTGAGCTTTCCAAAATGCGGGCTTTATAAAATAAAAACCGTTCTAACAGTGCTTAGCTTTTTCTCTTTTTTTTTTTTTTAAATGGAAATTGTGGATAGAGTAACTATTTTGAAGTCAAATTTTGGCCACATTTTTTCAGTATAAATATATTTATTTATAAAAAATGTCTTTAAAAAAATCATAAATGTCACATTGTCCTAGCTAGCCATATTGCAGGCACTACAAGAAAAAAGATTATTTGTAACGAGTTATTTGCGATTAAATAATTATTTACGATGAGAATTGACTCATTTTGATAGTAAATGGTCATTTTTGTTACAAATAACTAGTCAAATATATATAAACATTTCTCTTATAGTGAGGGTCTTGAAATGAAGGTTAACTCATAATAAAAACATGGGTATTGCTCTGGATTTTAGTGTGTAGTATAGAGAGGCATTAAATTTTTGTAAATATTAGGAACACAGAGTGTATCACGCAGGATAAAACTCTTTTTGGGTGAGTGTAAGACTAAAGAACCAATATGTGAGATAACCAAATCTGTATTATCACCAAGAACAACTTCATCAGTGCCATCATATTCAGAATGAATAGGTAAATTTGTGAGATCACCAGTGATGCTATGAAAGGCTGTCGAATCAATGAGCCATTTGTTTTCTTTGGCATTAGAAGTGGCAGAACATACAGTAACATCGTTTGATTGTAACTGAGGGCATAACTTTGCTGTGTGACCCAATTGATCACAGAACTGGCACTTGGGCTGATAACGACTCTTATTGGAATTGGGCCGGCTTGAATAATTATTAGACCCGCGGACATCTTTATTGGCTCCAATAGACATCTGATTTGGGCCCTGAGTGCGCTGAGGCCCATTTGGCCTGTTAAAGCCTTTTGGCTGTTGGCGTCCATTCGTACCAGGTTTCTAGTTGTATAGTTTGCAACATCAACAAGGTTCTGGGTAGTACCTTCCATTCGGAGGAGATAACTCTCGTGTCCGACAAGAAGATCATGAAGCTCTTCAAAATTCAGGGATTTCTCCCTTGCCCGAATGGGTGCAGCGATCTCTCTAAAGTCGTGACCTAATCCATTGAGAACATAGAGGGTTAGGTAATCATCGGAGATGGGGTGATCGATGAGGGCGATCTCATCAGCCAAAGCTTTAACAACATGCAAATAATCTGGGATCGACCGATTTCCATGCTGGATCAAGGTGAGTTCTTCCTTGAGTTGCATAGTCCGTGTGCGTGATCAACTAGCATCATAGTATTAAGCTTCTTCTATGCCTCATGAGAGGTTTTAGCGGTGGCGATTAGGGGGATAATGGTGGAAGAGGTGGATGCTAGGATGGCACTAAGGATGAGTTTGTCCTGCCGAACCTAATGGGTTTTTTTTAAAGGCAGAAGATGAAGTGTCATCGGAGGGAGGGCACTCTGAAACACCATTGGCATAATCCAAGATATCATAGCCAATTAGAAGGGCTTCGAATTGGGCACGCCATTGTGAAAATGTGGAGGGTGTTAATTTCTCATTGATTTGAGCAGTGATGTTAAGAGCAATGAGTGGTGTTTCAGTGGAGGAGAAGGGTTGGGTATTTGGATTTGTGGAGGAAGACATGTCAGAAAACAGGATCGTGGTCTCGTTAGAGAGTTGGTCTCCTGATACCATATAGAGAGGAGCACTGCTTGTATTTTCAAATAAGAAATTTTTCACACTTTCATTGATCCTTCATAGGAGATTATATACAGTATAATTATATTTTAAGCAATATACAAAATAGGATATTGAATTTACAACAGTTACAAAGAATAAAAAATTAGAAGAATTATGGATAGGATTTATGGCTAGGAATCCGCCTCTGAGCCTTGATTTGTGTAATCTTCCCTAATATGTAGCACATTAATTTTACTGGTATAAAAATAAAGATGAAGAAAAGACTATTAAAAGATGGTGGAACAAAATAGAAAAATTATACTCATCATTCCTACACCACATGACACCACACATGATTTTTTATTTTTTTATTTTTTTTTTCCTTTAGCAAGCATGTGGTGTAGGGATGATGAGTAGAATTAAAAACTCAATTAATTTAGTAAGAATAAAATCAAAAACAATAAAAATAGATGTAATGTGTGAAATGTTGAATAGCAAAACTCTAATTAATATGGCTTCCATGCACTATGCTCAATTTTTTTCTTTTGATATCTATCAGGTCATATTGTACCAACAAGCACACATTAATCTTATGGAAAGTGGCATGAAATTAACTTCTTCCCTAGTTATATTTGATAACAGGATCAAGTTTTACCTCTTTGGTCCAAGCCGAGCCACTAGGCCATCATGTATGCTCGATCTTTATAGAGTAATATTGGATACAGTTTTACGATATGTAAGTTATATATATATATATAGATATATATATTCCCATTAAAAAAATAAGAGAAACTTAAGATTCACATGAAAAAATTAACTTTTTTATACTAAATTCTATTTTTTTTTTTTCAAAAGAAGTATATGAATTTTGCAGACCTTAAGACTATTTAACATTATTCATATAAGAGGGATGAAATTCCACCATCTGGATCTTGTTTTCAAGTGTCAAGAAAAGCCGACTTCTTTAAGAGAGTGATAAATTAAATTGATGGAAAAGTGGGTCAATATAATTAAACCCTAATGACTTGGCCACTTTCCGCTCAACCTAGTCTTCATGTAATACTTTATAACTTTGTATCCATCTAATTGCCAAAGTTTCAACAAAAGATATATATGATTTGATTTAATGGTCAAACCATAACATAACGTGCTACGCATTTCAATGGGAACTGGAGCTGCTAGAGAAACAAAAGTGATCGGACAAACCAAACCTAGAAAATCAAACCAGGACTTGAATAAAATTAGCTAGGCCTGAGGGGATTGGACCTTGGGGGTGGTGAAAAGACCTGCAGGCCCACCACCACATATGAAATGGCAGCCATGAATCTGGAAATTAATTAACCACACATGCATGTGAATTCGTTTGCGCGCGCAGATCTTGACTGTCACTGATTAACCCCGTGGAGGTGGAGTGCATGACAACAAAGTAATGCCGTTTCAAACCTTGTTTTCGATATTCAAAAACATGGTTTCAGAAAGTTTCCTGGATACTCGTATCAAATCAGAAAATGCATGTCATTGGCAATTGGCATGCTCCTACTTTCCCGTCTGACCAATCGAGTGACTCATGTCTTCACGTTTTTTCTTTTTTTTAAATCTAATTGTAAGTGAGTTTGTGCACTAATTTGTACATCAATATTGATATATAATATGTATGTTTAACGAAATGATGTGAATTAAAGATGAAAATAATTTTTATGATATATGAGATTTTCTTCTTCTCTTAATTTTTTTTTTTAAATAAAATAATCATCAGTACGCGATATGGTGCACGAACTCGTTTGTATCTAGCAAAACTTTTTTTTTTCCTTCTTCGATCTTCTTTTTCAATGCATAATAATTAATTATTTATCATACTAAGGAGTGATTTAAATTTAGAGATAAGTTGAAATGAGTTGAGATAGTTTATGAATAGTAAAATAACAGTTAAATTATTTATTATATTTTATATGAAAATTTAGAAAAGTTATTTTGAAATTTGAAAAAGTTGAATTATTTATTATATTTCATATGAAAATTTGAAAAAATTATAATGATGAAATAAAATGAGTTGATGTGAGTCTTGAATTCAAGCTGGACCTAAATTAGATTGTTTTATTCTGTAGATAATTCCATCGAATTCTAGGTACGAAAATGACACGTGCGGTACTGATCTATCATGAGATGTCAAACTCATGTCGTGAATTGACGATGTTTGAAGTAGCTAGCTAGCTAGCTAGGCTTCCCCAAGTCATTACGGGCGGTTTGTGGAGCCCTAGCCTTTCGTGTTGGTTGGGAGAAGGTAAAATTGCTTTTGAAACTCGTATCAATGTTTTGAATACCGTATTAGATGTTGTATTGGTCAAGACATTAGAATGAAATATTTCGATATCGATATCATTTCAAGATAACGTCTTGGGATAACATTTCGAAATAATTGACATATAAATAAATTATATATATAAATTATATTCTAAAATAATAGTCTATATACATATATATATAAATTATAAATAGTTTAGTCTGAATTAGAAGTTAAAAAATAAGTTTGTAGTTTGAAAAAAAAAGGCTGAAATATCTGCCCGTACAAGCTAAAATTTAAGCCGATACGGCTGATATTTGGGCTGGTACAAAACAGTATGGTACTTGTACTGGCCGTTTGGCCAGTACGCAAAATTTCTGCACGAAATCCAAAATAGTGGTTATTAATATATATAATCAATTAATGGAGTGAGTTAGTTGTTTTCACAATTCTTCTCAATTCATTCCATTTAATTATTATAATTTTTTCAAATTCTCATACAAAATAAAATAAATAATTTAATTTTTTCAAATCTCAAAATAAAAATAATATTAAAAAAATATATTATACAATATTTTATTTAACTTTTAACTTTAATTTTAACTCATATAATTTCATCTGTAAAAACAAATGAGACAGAGGACTTCAAATTTATAAGGAGGACTTCTACGTATTCTGGTATCATGTAAAATCACTATTTATTCTAAAATTTTAAGTTGATGATAAGATGTATATTCTTAATTATTTGTATTAGATATATGATTAATATATTCTCACCAATATTTTAGTCAAACTAGAACGAGGAAATTAAAGGGAAAAGTGCCAGACCAAAAAAGTCACAATTTTTACCCATTCATGAATGAAGTTTATTGTTTGTGCATGCGTATATTACATGACTTGTTTGCACGATGATCTCATGTTTCTCACAATCTTGAATAGTACTACTGAATGCAAGTGATCAATTAATTTCAATGTTTCATACGTAATTATAATTAGCTTAATGTAGTGCAAATTAAGCTAGCGATCGATTGACATAGATATATGTGTGAAAGTTGGCCGCAATTATCTAATAATTAGAACTAAATGCCAAAAATATGTGTTAAAATTTTGCAACTAATTTTGATAAGTCGATTTGAAGGACCATAATTTTCGGGTGCCCTTTAATAAAAAGTTTTGCTACTCATCATTTCCAAACACTACATGCCACATTTTTTTTAATTTTTTAAAAAAACTTTGACCATTTTTTTGGTTTTATTTTTTCTAAACTAATTGATCAGTTGTTCTACTCATCATCCATATATATATATTATACATTTAATAAAAAAATTAAAAATTATAAAATTATGTGTCGTGTGAGAATGATGAATATAATTTTTTGTTTATAAATGAGGACAACTCGAAGATGTCACACCGCATATTGATCGATCACATCTAAAAAACATTAATAAAGGTGACAGTACTTCCGAATGAATTTAAAGAGATCGAGTACTTCACGGAGTTTGTATGCAAATTCTAAAAATATCAATTAATATTATATATAAGATATAATTTTAAGATCTATAAATTTCGTGCCTTCGAAAAAAGTAGAGTTTACTATTAAAAAAATATTTTTTTAATATAAATTCTATATTTATTTATTTTTTAAAAAGAAAGTGTGGAAGCCGACTCAAATATAATTTCTCTTAACTTTAGTACGGGTTGTCTGCGGGGCACTCAATCTAATTGATCTGAATAATTGTGCTGTTTTTCGAATGACCAGTCAAATCCAGCTAGGATTTAATTAATGACGCTATATATGGCAAGCTGCAGCACGTACAGCATGCTGAGCATTTTGTATATATAATTTATTTGTGCCATAATCACACTGATGGTCTACTGCTAAAAAAAAATCTATTTGAGAGTCATCCTGAATCCCTGATGATCATGATATATCAAGATATATATACTAGCGATATGAAAGGGTGTAAAATCATGTCATATCAACTTATTATAAATATATGTAGAATTTTAAAATTTTGTAACTTATAAAAGGGATCCCATGCATGCACGTCAAGCAGTTTTCTTGTAGATATTTTCATCGCAAAAAGTGTTTGGACGAAGAGATTCCATATATGACACGGAAAAGAGCCTCTTGCATGATGTTTAAATGCGTCAAATATCCTCCTTGATCTTTCACTGGACGACTAATAAGATCAGAAGATATTGTAGGGGCAGCAGGCGGCCGGGAAGACGTGAGGCATGACTTGATCTTAGAATTAAAAACACGTACGATGACTTGAAAAGCGTTTGAAAAGAGAGAGAATTACATGCATCGCGCGACCTGATAATCAGTCGACGGAATTCATCCTTCAATCCTTTATAATTTATTACGTACTGATGCCTGCAATTTCAACATAGTAATTTACTTTTTTCTTTCGATCATACAACATAGTTTTCCTGATGATCTGATCCCATGGACGTACGTAATAACCTCTTTTTTTTCTTAATTATTTCCAGTCAATATATAAGATCACTCGAATCCACGAGCAAGTAGTCATAGCCACTTTTCAATTAAGTTATTACGACTAATTGAAAGCGTTTGAAGCGAAAGAACATGATCAGCTTCATCACTCTTAAGGAATTCATGCTGCCAAGCACTCTCTGATTTCGTTAAACGTCCTGCATGCATGGTAGTGGGAGATCTAGAATCGGCCGGGAGATATATCATGCATCATCGATCTGGACCTAATTAGATAAAGGAAAAGAACGAAGTACGTTTATCGTCGTGAATGAGATCGATCCATACGTTGTTGGAAATGGGTTCGATGTATGTGACGACTGGATGACAGGGAGTCTTCATGCATGTACTGGGAAACTCATGCAAGACTAGATAGGGTAGATGGAAGCTGGTGCGAATTAAGGTGATATATAGATACTTTCAATTTTTCAAGAAAATTATCAACTACTTTGGAAACAGGGATAACTTGATATTCTCATGTATTTTAGTATGAATCTCAGATCATTATAATTGCTAACATGAGCACTGAATTTTAAGAAAATGAAAGTGAAAAGAAAAATGAAAGGTTGAGACAGAAAGATGTAAAGGGTTAATTAAGCACATAATTTTCACTTTTGGACTCGGCTCAAAATGAAAGATTCATATCGCATTTAACGATCGATGTCTAAAGCTTATTAAAGAACAGACAAATGTCCTATTATTAAGTTCAGCTGCCAAGCTTGGTCATGACCTGCTCACATGATGCATTAAGATACTCGGCGGCGAGTTTTGGCTGTATCAGTTTATACTTTCCGATCAAGAAGGCAGTCGGATCAATGATCAGATCGATCGAATACATTCGTAAGCATATCCAATTATATAAAATGTCCCGATCTGCATAATATATATACTGTTATTCTATATGTATGATATTATACAATCTCGTACCCAAATATATAGTAATTGAGAAGAGAAAAAAAGAGATACAATTGCTCATGTTGCTCTTCTATATAATTTATGGAACTGGAAGAAACTCGCGGCGAGAAATCTCTGCATTGATCTAAAGTGAAGGAAATGAAAGAAAAAAGAACAAATAAAGCCATGATAACTATACGTACTTTCGACTGTCGTATTCTCTGTTCTGAATTAAGCTGGCATAGCTAGCTAGCCATAGGTGATAGAAAGTTTAACCCAAGATTTTGGAGACAAAACTAAATCTGAAAAACATGATGTTGCAAAAAGAGAAAAGCGGCCAGATAATCTTAAATAGATTAGTGGCCAGCACCGGGGCTCGGGACAGACCGCAAAATCCGATCGATACTAATGAGGTGCCGGGCAATGATCAGCTTTTCATCCACCACCACGGCGTGGCCCTTCTTACGTGGAGTAGAAGATGGCACCGGACCCTTTGGAAGGGCACTGAGAATCAAACTGCCCCCCAAAGCAGCAGGGATTGATCTCTTCGCAATTTGCTTTACATTCAAGAGTCGTCTGCCTTCTAAACACGAAGCCAATGCAGCAAAGACAACCAGGAAAAATAGCAGCACCGCGCTTGACCGGGCCATCAAACGGAGAGAGAGAGAGTAAATATTTTGAGTTTTGTTTGAGAAAGAAATGCGAGGCAAAGGTTTGATGGGGAGAACTATGTAGGGGCAGGTATATATAGGAACTTAAGACTTAAGAGAGAGAGAGAGAGTTGATGGAAGGAGTGGTATCATGTGAGTTAGGTGAAAAGGAGAGAAAGTCACCGGCCATAGTTTCTTCTGTCTCGGTAATTTCATGCACTGTCAAAGGTGCTGATCCTCGATCCCGACGTTAAACATTTTTGGACCCTTCCACTCGGCTTGATTATGATGATTTATGATTAGCTAGCTAGCTGCAGCATTAATTGAGGTTCCACATCTAAACTACGTACGTATTACCACTAGTAGTACTAGTCATACTTTTCAGTAAAATTACGGAGCACTGGAATTTTTATCAGAAAGTTTGCACTGATCAAGCAATTTTATTAATCATTACCTAGCTTAGATTTGCCGTACTTTGTGTATATATATATATATATATATATATGTTGTGTATATAGATCATTTAGATGTTGAGTTGAGTTGAGATAAGTTGAATTCTTTATAAATAGTAATGAGTTGAGATGATACAGTGAATTTTGTGAAGCCCAACTAATATGAATTTAGATGTATTTGAATGTTAAGATATTAACTTTTTAGATATATTTATGAGAAGTTGAAAAATATTGTGGATCTTGCGTGTAAAGAAGTGTTGAGTTAAAAAAAATTATAAGTGACTCGTGTAAAAGATTTTTGAATTGAGATGATAAGTTTAATAATTTAAGAATTTAACATTTAAATATTAAACTTAATTTAAAATTAAACTGACTTTTATTTCGGTACAAGTTGCAAATGGTTCCTTATGTTTCTTTCTTTAGTAAGAATGGGTGACTTTTTTCGGATTTCATAACACGTGATTGTCGCCAAAATAATTCTGTTGCTGCTGTGGCCGAAAGTGCTCCCCCTTGTCTGATTACACTTCACGAGGTATAATATATGAAAATCTCCTCTATCTCACATTAATATATCATATATATATATATTAATCAAAGGAAAATAAGGAAGAAAAATTACAGTGAATTAAATTAAAAAACTTAGCCTTAATATCAAAAGCGTTTGTAGTCCAACGGTTAGGATAATTGCCTTCCAAGCAATAGACCCGGGTTCGACTCCCGGCAAACGCAATCTGGCTTAGATTCCGTCGTCCGAGGCTGTAGCCTACATGGTACATACTGACTCTTTTTGCAAACCAAAGTTAGTTCTACACAGCTTCTATGGTATTCTTCGCAATCGCCTTTTATAAACGGGAGGAGCAAGTTCTTTCTTAATTTTGTCATAATTTATCAGGCTCTTCTCATCTTTGCTAGGTTTATGATTTGTTTGCCACAATATCATAATCCATGCATTCATATAATTTAATAACACAAAAGAGATCGAACATGAAAGGATACTACTTAAAAAGATGGTAAATATAGCATGTTATCACTCGAAATAATGACAATGGAAGATCGAGTCAAAACTTTTTTAACAATTTTCAAACAACTAATTATATAGTATTCATCGTCAAAGGCCTGTGGCTTGATTGACATAACCCTAAGCCTCCAAAATGGAGGTTTGGAGTTCGAAATCCTGCTCTAAAAAAATATATATATATATATTATATAGGATTCATCATAATCATTATGTACCCAAGTTGGAAAAGGATCACTGCAATATGCATGTACCCTTTAATAATGCTTCAAGTTGAGTTAAAAAGACAAGAATCTATTACAAATGAAAGAATTCATGCCAACATGAATTACAATATTATATCATTATACTGGATTCATCCACAATGACTGCTTGCTGTACCTTAATGCTAACAAATGTTCTAATTTACATTCGTCTCTAGAAAAGCTAAGATTGCCAAAGCAGCCGCCCAAACATCATCGTCCAAGACATGCTCTGCAGGGGAATGACTTATGCCTCCACGACAGCGGACAAACAGCATTCCGACCTGTTTGGATTTTTGCAAATTGTTATCATATAACATGATAACAGGGGATATTACATCTTGATAAATGTGGATGAAGTAAAAGAAAACAAACAAACCTTTGTTAAATGATACATAGCCATTGCATCATGTCCTGCACCACTCATCAAGGAAGGCATTTCATCTCGAACCTCGCCTATCATTTTCTTCAATGCTGAATAAGCTGCAGACTTCAGATTAGAACTCAATTCAGAATCACAAATCACTGCATTTGCATCATGCTGAAAGGTTCCACACAAAGTAAGTTATTAGTTGTACTGGTGGACAAAAGAAATTCAGAGTGTAATCATGAAGTCTCACACCTTACGCTCAATGATACAAGAAACTGAACGCTTCTCGCATATTTGATAAATCTGATAAGATAGTTCATAAATAACTGCCTCACGTCCCATGTCATCCATTGCACGTAAATCCACTGTGAATGTCACCTGCACCAGAGGTTCATTTTTTTCCTTCAGATTATTTCACACTTCAGCTAACAACAGAATAGCCCAATTTGTGATTGTTCTCAAGATCAGGATGGTGATAATTACAGTTTTTACCTGTCCAGGAATAACATTGCTTGCATTTGGCCATGCCGATATCTCTCCAACAGTGCAGACTAGAGAGCTGGAAAGTGATTCCACTGATATATCATTGCAATGAGCATCATAATTAAGAAACTTTTTAGGATGTTTACAGAGACTTTCCAACAGCACCATTAATTCAGCAGCAGCTGCCATAGGATCATGACGCATAGACATAGGAACGGTTCCCGCATGCCCCTGTGAACCTCTCACAATAACCTGCAATGGAATATATGGATTGCTCAGTAACAAAAAATGAAGAGCTGAATAAAGTTCAACATAAGATCAGCATGTGGCATGTGCATATATCATGAGTTTAAGTGGACCATGCATATTAACAAATTCTAAATGACCATGACATGCCTTCGAAGAGGGAGAGAGAGAGATCAGAAGAGGGGAGTGATTATAAAGGTAGCATAAGTGCTCAAAAGGTGGGGGGACACAAATGCTATGTAAGTATGGACTCTTCAATGAAAAAGATTTAACAAAAGTTTTTTAATAAATGCTCGAAGTACTCTATGTACCTTTAGTCGTGTCTGTCCAGCTATGCCTTTAACTATTCCAAGAGGAAGCCCAAGCCATTCTAATACAGGTCCCTGCTCAATGTGGACCTGCATCATCGAAACAAAATGGGAGCAGAATTTGCACTCAAATGTCCAAAATTAAAAGAACTAAATTTATAGCTGAAATCAAAGAGGACATCCAGTTTAAGTTGATTCTCAGCATAATCGGTGTAGACTCTTATACCTCAATATAACCCCAGACAGATTTTGGGTCATACTTGAGTTGTAACAGGTTTTCCTCTGTAATTTCTATGGAGGTTTTCTTTAGAACTTCTTGCACTGTCATACCTCTGAACAAAGGATCTTGCATGAATATATCGATAATAAACAGTTGTGAGTAGATATAAGATTCAAGTTGCTAAAGGTAACCTCTTATCAGATATCTGCAAGGCTGTAGATGGTAAAATACCAGCTACAGCAGCACTACCCAAGAAAGTAGAGTGAAATCTCACTCCCTCCTCATCACTAAATGCAATCACCTGCAATAGTAGGAAATTAGTAACATCTTTAACCAGAGTTTTTCCATACGCACCACCCACAACATGTTTAGATGTAAATCTACAGATAAATACATATTACAGTGCCACAAAAGAATTTCTGGACCATGAATGGGTCTGCATTAATTGAAATTCTAGCCGAATATGATAGAGACAAAAATAAGAAATGATCTATCCACTCATGACTAGGTCATACAGTCATGCATATCAGGGGAAAAAAAAAAAAACCTTTGATGAATGGTAATATACAGTGGACTTTACATTTCAATTTAGAGTCTAACAATCACAAGCTAAACAAAATTTCAGAAAATGACTCATCATATTGTTTGGAAGCAGATATTTCACTTACCTCAATTGGGCGCCTTAGTTTTCCCAATGTCCCATTAATATTCAAGACCTTTAGTGCAGATAATGCAGTGATTATGCCCAACGAGCCATCAAATATCCCAGCATCAACAACTGTATCCTATTATAAAGAAGAACTATCCACAATCAACGTGTTCCCTGGGTGCGTGTGCGTTTATCTGTGTGTTTGTATGCAGAGTAAAAATTAAATTCAAGTGGGAGAAAATGGTAAATTAAAGCATCACCAAGTGAGATCCAATCAACAGAGCCTCAGCACTTGCATTCATTCCCTCCACTCGACCATGTACATTGCCCATCTTGTCTACCCATCTGCAAATCAACACAAGCACAGTCTAGTTTCCAAAGCACTGTTCGACAGAAAAAAGAATAGAAAGCTAACGTACGTTCTCAAACCAGCATCCTCCATCCATCCACGGATAATGTTTCCTGCCCTCACAGAAGCTGGACTCATGAATGTCCTCTCAAGATAGCCATCAGCATCACTTACCTGTTTTATCCAGGCAACAACATTGACAACTTTGATGAGTCATTGACAACATTGACAAATTCGGAGCATGGTAAAAGCACACGAAAATGTGGTGCTGCAACATGTTAAATGTGATGGGGAGATGTAGACTGAGAAAAATCACGACTTTGATTTTATTGCAGAGTGCTCCTAATTATACAAAAAGGAAAATGTTATTTATCATTCTTTTAACCATCATGATATCATGCGATTCACTGATACGTGAAGTAACAATTAATTTTTCAAACATCTAATGCAATAATGAAAAGAGAATTGTTAAGAGGACGATGATTAAACTCTTTTTGTACAAAATATTATCTTAGCAGCAGGATCAGTGATACTATATTAATTTTTCGAGAAATGATAGTTGCCTCGTGAGTTTATAAGTGCCGCGCAATCATTTTGAAAAAAATGAATATATACGAGACCCACATGAAAAAAATTAATTTTTTAATAATAGATTCTACTATTTTTTAAAGCGACTTGTACGGCGCTTGCGTACTCCACGACTGCAGGAGTATTACTCTGATTTTTCAGCTGTAGTACTTAGAGGCAAATTAGGTCAAAAACTGAACTTGGGGGGGCTTGACTTTATAATTTTTATTACCTTACCAAGCTCATGAAGCCTTTCCACTGCCTCATCCCTTAGGATTTCACGAAACAAGTCGTTCCTACCGCTTATTTCAGCATCATCTAAGATACAGAAAACATGACAATCACCATGACAACAGATAGGTGCATATCAAATTGTCCCAATCATCCTCATCATCGCCATCATCATAACCACAGACAATTCATTAAAATCAATAACTTAATGAGGTGAGCTGAAATCTGTTCAGAACTCAACATTAAAATGAGATATAATAACAGCATCTGATAGATACCCTTCAGAAAGAGAATAATTTTACCAGTAATAATAAAAATTAGTTTATGAATAGCAGCCCTATCGATCTTGGTTTCCTTTATTATTTTATCTTCCTTTTTGAGCGAGGGGAAAATGAAAAATGGAGAAGGAACAAATTAAGGAAAGGAGAGAGCCGTAGATACCAGAGAAGATAGAAGCTAAAGCAGCAGTAGATAACAGGAAGAGCAGCAAATAGTCGAAGAGAAACCTTTTGGAGGAGAGGCATGATTGTTTTGTAATTGCCATGGCTGCCTCTGCCTTTGGCTGAGAGAGAATCAGTTGCTTACAAACTCATGTATATATCACTGCAATCAAAGCTAGCACTTGTTTCGCGGCTGGTTTCACTCACTCCTTGAGCGATTGCTTCCCATTGTTTGATATTTGCGAAAAGCAGCCAGCCATGCACTGCAATGCACATGGTCATGCTGGAGTGCTGCAACATCTACATTACTGCCACTGCAAGAAATCAGGCCTTTTTCAGCGCTCAAAATCGTCAGAATTACATATAATAATCGCTGCATTTGATCCTTTTCGGCGATTTATAAATCGCTGCAGGTTCGCCGCAATCCTAAAGCCATTTTTTATCAATTTCGGCGATTTTAAAAAATCGTCAGAAAAACTACTAATTCCGGCGATTTTAGCCTGTCGCAAATGCTAAAAAAATCGACAGAAATGGCTTTTTCGTTTATCATTAAAATCGCTGAAAAAGTCATTTGCGGCGATATTAACTGTCACAAAAAGTTAATAAATCGCCGCAAATAATCATTATTTTTCTCAGCGATTTTAAATTATCGTCATCATTAAGTATTTGCAGCGGGTATGTTTCACCGCAAAGCTTATTTTCGGCGATTTAATGTCGCCGAAAATAAATTTATGCTATGAAAAAATATTTCCGGCGAGTTTTACTCGCCGGAAAAAGTGTTTCAGAAAATTAAAAAAAAATTCACAAAACATGCCTTAAAAAGAAAACAGATGCCTCAAATGAGATGAATTGTAGAACAATGATAGGGAGAAACCTTTTTAAGTTATAAGATCAAACATCCAACAAATTGAACTTCTTAAAGGACCAACACTCAAAAGTTAACCAAATCAAACAGCTGACATTCCTAAAAGTACTAGTCAAAGATGAATTAGATAGATAATGAGCAACACTGACCCCAATGTTTGACAGAGACGAAGGTTCACCTCCACCATCTATGTCAACATCTGCACCCATAGGAAGAAAACAAAATTAAAAAAAACAAAAACAAATTACTGAAGTATGTGGGAAACACTGCATGCTTTTTTTATTTTTTGGTTAATTAGCTATCTGATTCATGATGTGGCATTGCATTAATATACCACTGCTAGTTAGTTATGCAAGGTTAAGGGCTCTATATGTATATAATATGGTACTGAAGCATAAAATATATATAATATAATGTGTGTGTTTGTATTAATATTTATACTTAATTATGGAATGGCACAAAAAGATTAATTATGTGATTGAAACACATTTGCCACTAAAATAGACTTGGCCTTGAAGGAGGCATCCATAGGCCAAAGTACTTCATGAGCAAAGAGGGTATCTTGCATCCCAATATGCTAGCCATACCATCCACATTACCCAAGACCATGCAAAAAATGCCAGCTGAAAGGATTTTGCATGCAAACCCAAAAACAATACTAAATGTAGATCAAGATATGAACTAAATCTACTGAGGATATATCCTACTTGGAGATAAGGGACCCTGCAAATCTACAGATATGAACTAAATTTACTGAGGAAAATGTCCAAGACCTGTTGATATATATATAACAGTACAGCGGTTCCTTAGTCTTAAAAGATCATGACCTGCATGCACCTCTTTCACTTTGAATCATGCAGAAAAATGCGCAAATACATAGATAATAAATTACAAATAACTAAGTAGAAAGTTGTTATTACTGTGTAAGGAACCTAATACATATATAAAGACAAAAGATGGTTATTTCAAGAGATCAATTATACATATATGCAAAAAAGTGTCCCTGTGCTATGAAAAATTGATAAAAAAAAAAAAGGTCACACCTCAGTACTTGGATATTGCAGATGGCATTCAATGGTTTCCTCAAGTTTTTTCTAGTAATAAATAAAATCAAGAGTAATTAAATAAGTACTGCTATTGTAATCAAGCATGATTATTAGCCAATATGCTTTAGAGCCAAAACAAATAAAATATCAGCCATAAGTACAAACCAAAGCAAAAACATTTGAGCACCCTTGATGAGCTATTAACCATTCCAGAGCCATAGTTCTATGGATAGTTTGAATTTGAATAATGACAGAAAATGAGCATCTAAAAATGAAACAATCATAACCCAAAAAGCAGCAGTAAGATGATCACCTTTGAATATCTATGATGTTGTAGGTCGACAAATATTTCACCACAAGTAGTCTCTACAATCACTTGTATAGAATGCAAAGAAACATGTCAAAGAAACTATATATACAAACTATGAATACAACCAAATCTGCATGCACTTTCATCTCATATTATTTCCGATTTACTATAAGTCCATAATGTACCACCCACTTCTAGTACTTCTATTCTCATCTCACAAAAAAATGCTGATAAAGCCATTTTACAAAGTTCATATTCAGTAAAGACAAACCAAATTCTAGAATGCTGTCATTGAAAACAAATATCATAGATGTTAAGAGACACCATATATAAAACCTTCCCAAGATTGAAGCGTGACCTTAACAACCACAATCTCAACTCCAATAGCTGCTGCCCAGATTTGCTGAGAGCACTTCACACACCTTTAATATCAATTATATTATGAAATGAAATAACTACCCAACAAATGAGAGCATCTTATCATACCCAACAAATGAAAGCTATTATTAATAGAGAAAAAACAACTTCTCAAATGGTCAAAATAACTACAATCCTTTAATATCAATTATATTATGAAATGAAAAGTTTTCCTCTTCTTAGGCAGATAAGGCTATTTTGGGAAATAATGAGCATTCAAGATAATCAAGCTTTTTGGATATTAAAGTTATATTGAATACGTTACCTCAATAGGCAAGGTACTTGGTGTGTTGCCTAAAACCCAGCTCTTGATTTAAATGAACTAGCCTTCTTGACTCCGACAACCCCACAATTGACCATTGCATGCTATATTGGACCATTGCATGCTATGCTCATTGTCAATTGACATCACACAGTCACACTTTCTTTTATGATAGCTTCAAATCTGACTCCTTTTTGCTTTCTTGAAGAACTATCTACAATCTACAACAGCAAGACTAGAAGAATGGAGGGTCAAACGAAGGGATACAGAGGAGTGGATGAGGCACCGTCAACTACCTCCAGAGTTGCAAGAACGTGTCCGTCGGTTTGTTCAGTACAAATGGCTTGCCATGAGAGGTGTAGATGAAGAATCCATTTTGCGCTCTTTGCCCTTGGACCTCCGTCGTCAAATTCAAAGACGTCTTTGTCTGGCCCTTGTTCGCCATGTATGTCCTTTTTACATCATATCCTTTATATTTTCAAATAATAATTTTGATAATTAAAGATATAACTAGTCATGTTAGGATAGTTTCTGAAATGTCAGCCTCTTCACAATCAACAGCTCATGTTTTGAGTCTTGACCATTGAAGATTCTCTGTAAAACTCACTCTCTGATACCCTCAAAGATAAATAGCTGCAAAAGAATGTCTTACTCAAATCGTGTATCAGTATCTTCTTTATTATCATACTTGTAATATGCCAATTACTAATTTTGTGAGTAAGAGCCAACTAGTCATATATAATTCTTGGAATGGACAGAAATCTTATGTGATGCAGAATTTAAACTTCAGTCTTCAAGGCTGCAATTTTAGCAACTTCATGGAAGCTACTGGCAACAATATCCTATTTATAAGCAACTAGGGTATATGATCTTAGAACCGAAGTCCTTAATCTACAGCCTTCATGAATCTCATGTTGTATAGATATTTCTAAGTAGGTATGAGTGTGTATGATCAGGAACTTAATACAAGGTAAGTGGCTATTTAAGATATGCCAATATCGCCTACTGTAATCCAGAAATGAAAATATTGCCTATTGTTGTCTACTTACCCAATTGGCATGCCCTGCAAAGGAGGAGAAACACTAGCTTCCTAACTACACGTTGCCTGAGATTCTTGTTCTTAATAACATGGATTTCCTTGACTATAAGTCAACATAGGCGATTCTAGCCAAGTATATGGAAGGACAAAGGAAGGGCTTTCATACCCTTAGATTTGGGGGTCAGATGGTGGCATCAACTGCAGATTGGGGGAGTATATTAAGGCTATAGTGGGTGGATACTTATAAGCCTGGACTACAAATCCAAGGAGAAGGCAAAGCTTCCTTTTATCAGATACTTGAGAACTAACTAACAAGTCTTGATATTGACTGTCATTTATACTGTCTTGGGGTATGGCCAATACGATAGTTTACAAGTGGATAAACTGGTGCATCATCTTTCATTTAGACAATTACCACATGAATTGTAATAAGATCAAAGGCTATTACTGTAGAAAACTTTTTGAGACAAAAAATTCTCTATTTGTGTTTTCTGATATTTTTTATTTGCTATAATAACGTATCATGTGTTGATATTTCAACTTATAAATAAATTCCATTCTTATTATGCCTGACAAAATTTCCTGATCTGGATCCACTGAATTATGGAAAGATATTGAACATGCAGTTGCAGGGGGATGGATCTCTTCCTTTCTAGCTAGGTGGGACCCACTTATCAAGTGTCAACATTTCCAATCCATCAAAGAATTCTTAATTCTGGATCATTGAATCTAGACCATGCAACCCCCATCTAGCTAGCTAGGTTGTCTAGATCACTAGATATTTTTGTATTGGAGCAAGGATCTGACATCCCATGTGAATGATAAAGAAATTAAATAACCTAAATATGTACTCACTAATCATTCAGCTAATCATGTATTAAACTACTAATGTTTGAAGTTTCATATATATATATATATATATATATATATATATATATATATATATTCAAACCAGCCATTAATCTAAGTACCACATGTATATTGCACTACTACTACTAGGATTTATAAGAGAATTATTAACCAAATATAGATATATATATATATATATATATATATATATATATATATATTGGCAACATTAATAAAGTCATGAGTACTGGCTTAGTGATCATACGCATTAATGGATACACACATGACATACTTAACTCTCACACTCTAGAGTTCAAGCCGCCCGAATGAATTCCCATGACATACATAACCCATGGTGCTCAAGTAAAATAGAATTCCCCCAGCTGGCTAGAGGTCAGCTATATACATCTCTTTCATACCAAATGATCCAAAAGTTAAAAGTAAAAAAATCAATATACTTTGATATCATGGATGAATACAGAAAAATATTGTCCAAAGCAATATATAAAGACAGAAAATTAATAAATATTGTCCAACGCAATATATAAAGACAGAAAATACCCAATAAAATTGGCAAGCCTCAATTGCCTCATCTGCCCTACTCCCCGCTCCTCCTCCTCATTTGGTGGCAGTGGGTTGCAAACAGAGCAAGGGAGAGCCTCGGGCTGCTGGGCTAGGCGTAGAGGAGAAGGGGCTCCGACGGAGGACTGGCAACAGCGTCGAGGTGTGGGTGGCTGTGAACGGCGCCCCTAGCGACGGTGATATGGAGAAATCCGAGAGAGAGAGAGAGAGAGAGAGAGAGAGAGAGAGAGAGAGAGAGAGAGAGAGAGAGAGGTGAGGCCAGAAAGAGATTGGCGTGGGGGCTGGGGAAGAAGGAGGGTGTGGCCGTCGAGGTGAGGTCGCGGTGGCGTGCTGGGGCCATTGGCGACGGGCTGTGCGCGGCGGAGGCTTGAGGGAGAAGAGGGACTGGGTAGAGAGAGGGTGAAGGGGGAGAGACGGCTGCAGGAGGGAACGAAATGAGGGGAAAACCTAACGCGGGGGTTTTAAATTTAATGAGCTTTTCCGGCACTTTTGACTCGCCGCAAATAAGTTTAAATAGGCGCATTCGTTTTTACAGCGACAATTTTCGCCGCAAATAGTACATATTGTGGCCATTTTATTTAATCGACGGAAATTTAATAAGCTACAGTTAATACAACATTATTGCGACGACACAAGTCGCCGCAATAAGTACAAATGTCGCCGCAAAAAGTGATTTGTACATTTTTCCTCCATAATTTCCCATCATCGCACCGAAATTAAGCGGCGACTTAAAAATCGCCAGAAATAACCTATATTTGCGGCGATTTGTTTGCGGCGATTTGTTTGCGACGATTTTAAAATCGCTGGAAAAGGCCAGATTTCTTGTAGTGTGCGTACGTTTCTTAGTCACACACGTCATTATCTAGTTTATGCTCAACTACAAACTGTTACATTATGATTAATTACTCATTCCAATATTACTGCCTTAATTCAGAGAGAAAAGATTGAGGATATAAATTAAACAAACAAGAAAGACTTGCATTATGATGAACGTTATTCTACTAAACTAGGCTTGAAAATTTTGGATGCAAACATATAACTAGATGAAAAATGCTTTAGCCACAAAAAGACTACATAAAAGTAAACTCACAAACTTATATGACTTGATGCAGTACGTCAGATTGTAAAGTTACTTTTATTATAAAGTAGATCCGACAGATCACATGAAACCACGTCAATTTGTGAGTTTATTTGTATGTACTCTCTTTTTATATGTAACACTTCTCTAACTGGATACAACTTTTACAAGATTAATTATTAATTAGTATATGGGATGGTCAAGATTCTTGAGTTATGGATAAAGATCCTCTCCATTTCAAGTGAAATAGATAGTATCTATTTAGTGTAAAATATAGAATATTTTAGCTTGAGGTGAAATGATAATAAAAGTATCTATTATTTTATACTAAATAAATGATATTATCCATTTCGGTTGAAATTGAGAGGACATACTCATCATATTACCAAGATTATTATTTATTGCTTTACTTAGAAATCATATTGCGCTTTGACGACGTATTCCTCGTTGTGCCACGAGCCCATTAGCTGATGATTTCAATTAATCGGCCCAATAATAAGAGCCCACATATTACAAGCCCACATGTTTAACCCAGCGTCGATGGAATCCAATTAATCCCACAAATGTTATGCTCCCCAGTCCCCAAGTCCTCGCTCTCGCGCCATTTTTTGTCCCGAAGTTCCTTCACAGCAGCTTTGTTCCTCGCCGTTCGCCCTCACACTACATGATTATTACTTGTAACTCCCTGAATTTCTCATCAGAGTTCTATGATTTTTGGGGTTTTTTTTCCATTAACTTCATCCTGATCAATACCGTATTAATTTCGTTCTCTATGGGTGATGACTTTTAAGCTTAGCAGTGCCTTGTTTTGATTATGGCACCAAGTGTTTGATGGAATTTCTCACAGAATGCAAGCTAGTGATACGTTGTTACGTTTTCTAAAGAGTTTTTTTATTTTTGTTTTTTCCCCTCTTATAAGCGCTTAAAGAACCTGATCCAGTACAAAATAGTATTGAGATCCTACTAAAGTCCTGAGAGAATCCGTCCCTAAATTAGAGAAGGAGATCAATTGAGCCTTTTATGTTATTATATTTGGGGAAAACTGTCATGTTGCCACTGATATATATACATATAAATCCTCATGTTCTATTAATGGACTAAAAAAAAGGCATTTTTTAGCGATTTACATATGAAATACGGTATTGAGGTGCTATAAAACGTTTATTTTATTTAGTTTATCTTCGGTATCAATTAAGCTAGGTAAGATGCTTAATTCAGGTGGTTAAAGGAACCTGGGGAGAGCGGTGATGGAGAGGAATCCTGCTGCCTGTGCCATGGAATGGAGCATTGAGCTGGAGAAGGCCCTACGTTCCAAAAACCCTGGTTACGTCTCTTTTTTCTTTTACTTTTACTTCTTTATACTTCTTTTCGTAGATAATAATTTGATTCTTTAAGCTGGTGCAAAATGTGAGTTTGATTAATTATAACCAATTGAGAGAAATTAAACTCAAATGGTTTTATTTTGCTAATTTTTACTTTTTTGTTATTAGAAATAAGATTTTATTTTTTCTCAATACAGATCTCTGTGTTGAAGCTATATTACGGACTGGGTCAAGGCTGGAGCATTGGAGTAGAGAACCCGAACCAACTATGGCTGTGTATAAGATGTTTGGCTTAGTGCCAGGGGAGGATAGGCTTTTTGCCAACACCATCCTATTACGGCTTGCTGATGCATTTAGGTTGGGTGGCAAGCACATCAAACTTGCCATTGTTAGGATTTTCTTAGCAGAGTACAGGCATCGTGGCAAGAAGAAGAAAATTAAAGAAAACAAAGGGATTTTATCGATGGCCACGGTTCACAATCACGTAGAATTGTTGAGGAGAGTAAAGATTGTTTTTTATACTGGGGATGCTGAGTTGAGGGCATTGGCTTTAGCTCTCTTTGGTTGTTGGGCTGACTTTGCAAATAACAGTGCCCAGATACGATACTTGATACTCTCTAGTCTAGTTTCGTCTGATGCTTTGGAGGTGAGATCAGTATCTTTGTGTCCTATTAAAATTCATGGTATTTTCATCAGCATTGTTTCTGCAACTCAATTTTATTTTCTCATTATTAATAAGAACCTTACAATAAATAAGATTGTAAGCTTATTCATATAAGTCAACTTTATAATCACTCGTTTATTCATATGAGAGTTTATGCACCCCTTTGTTTTTATTCTAATGAATGCAAAGGCCAAAAATTGAGTTAGTTTCTCAGAAAAGATTACAACAAATGTATAAACTCTGAAGCCATAGAAGCTATCTGGAAATTGATATGGAGGACGTCAAGCCTTTCTATGGAATGTTTTAAAGAAAAAATTGCAAACTTTGGCTTATACTGAGGTCAAAAGACTTCATGTACAGATCAGCACTGACTGTGGACTTACTTAGCTCCTTGGACTTGTGGTTTTAGGTCTCATGGAGCCAGACTTTCAGGGGCACATTGTTCACCTGCCCCTTGCCCCCTTCTTCTTTGTCCACTCTTTTTAAAAAATACGTAGTTCTTTACCTCAATTGATCATCTGCACGAAGTTTCCTGGAAGTGATCTGGAAACATTCAATTTGGTTTCTGCAGGTAAAAGCGTCATTGTTTGCTGCTGGATGCTTTTCTGAGTTATCAGATGATTTTTCTTGTATTGTACTGGAGATGCTGGTTCGTATGGCGACTTCATCAGAAACATCATCTGCAGTAAGGTTAGCTGGGGCACGGGTTTTTGCAAAGATTGGGTGCTCATATTCAGTTGCAAATAGAGCTTACAAGGTACTGGACCTCTTCTGATTTAGTTTCAATTAGAGATAAACACTTGGAAATCGATATGAAGCTATAAATTTAGTTCCATTCTGGATGCAATTGCCCTTTTTTTTCTCTTTGATAAAAAAACGTTGGGGATGGGAAAGGTGCATTGTGAGAGTCAATCCAAGTAACATGTGGTAAGGTGATATCATGCAACAATAGTGCGATGTTGGTAGATGTATTTAACTGCCCCATCATGATAGATATCTTTGTGAAATGATACTCATCTTTCTGAATTGTTCTAATTATTGACCAAAACGTAGCTTTGTTCTGTGATGTCAGCAAAGGCTTGACTACTCAAATTGAAATATATGCTTGTAGAGTAAGTTTTTTTTCTTTTCTTTTGAGCAAAGATTGGTGTTCACTGACCATAAGCAATTTGATCTTTCTCTTGTTTCGGCTACAGTTTGTCTATTTGGTCAAATATATAATTAATTTATACAGTGAATGACACTTACATTTAATTTATACAGTGAATGACACTTACATTTGTTTGTCACAGACAGGTCTAAAGTTGGTGTTGGACTCTTCTGAAGAGGATTTTTTGGTCACGTCGCTAGTTTCACTCACCAAGCTCGCTTCCAAATCAACCATTCTTATTTCTGAACAGGTATCCTTTCCCATCATAATTTTCTGTGTTGTTGTTAAAGAGGCAGGAGGCATATGTGCAGAGATCTGCTTTCCTGCCTGTTCTTGAAACTGAAAAATAAGTATATTAATAATAGACTATCGGTTACACAAGATAATAAAAGAAGATTAAATAACAGAATATTCATTATAAGTTTTCCAGCTGTGCGTATATAAATCCGTACATATACATATCTTGTCTGCCTAGTTCAGCTCTTAATGGCAGAATGCTTATAGATTAAGCTGTGCTGTGAATAAAATTCTCAATTTGAGATTGTAACTAGCAACACATTTAAAAATTTGGAGGTGAAGTATAGTGGGATCAAATGGATGGCAGTAACACCTGCTTGTCTATACTGAAAAGTGGTCAGAGATCATGACGTTTTATTTGATGAGTTGTGGCCATATCTGTAGTTAATTATATCATTTACATCATGATGCAGGTGGACACGCTTTTCTCATTTCTTACACGAGAAAAAACTATGCGTATTAAAGCAGCAGTGTTAAGATGCCTGCATTTCATTTTCATAAAAAGACCATGCCATTTTCCTGTGAATGCAGATCTAATCAAAGCATTATTGAGCACTCTAAATGAGCCCGAAGTTCCGACATTCATGCAACATGAAGCTCTAAAGATTTTACATAAGGTCATTTCTGAGCAATGTAGAAGAACTTGTGATTGAATATTGTTAAAATTTACCCTATGTTTACCAATGTTAGCCAATATGCAGATCCTTTCATATATTCCATCTCATTTGCCCTGTTTGGACATGCCCGAAGTTACAAAGCTGTTAACCATTGCTGAAGATTCCTCCCAATCTCCAATTATGTCAAAGAACTTCTTATTTATCCAGGTTCTGGCAGATATATCAATCAAGCTTAGGGGAATAAGGGAAAGGGAATCTGGTTTGTTTGTTTCCTCTCTGCCATCGAGGGTAATATTATTGATCATAGATCAAATTACATTGCTGGTAAAGCGATTATTGGATCTTTGCCAGATTGACTCCCCAGTGTTTCAAGGAGTTCATGGTCTGCTCAACCTTCTTGTTCTTTTGGTTGGAGAATATACTGATCTGGGCGTTCTGGTGCTGGATAAAATATCTTTGTTTATTGAATATGTTGCAAATGTGCATGACCACGTCATGGCTACAAGGCAATCGGATATACTATCTCACGAGATGGACTTCAAAAGAGAAAAGAGAACAGTCATTATGTCAAAGCTTTTACATATTGTATACAGGTTTGTGGTTGCCTGTCTTGAAAATCTCAATGAAGCTCGTGCTCTCACTGTCCCAGTGTTTGAAAGAGTGAAGCTTCTGGTTGAAGGTGTGTGTAAGTGCAGCTCATTTGATTGTTATTCATGTACAATCTACTCCCTGTTACTCAACCATCGAATCTTTTGGGGTTGCTTGGTGAAAGGAAGTGAGGAATCTTGCAGTCATAATAGAGACTCTATTAATAGTTACTTGGTTGAGAAAGAGACTATTACCCTAGAGTCTGCAAGTAAGATGTTGAAAGATGGGTATTACTGGCCTGCTTACAAAGCTGGGACATATGCAGCATGCCAGGGAGACTGGTTCACTGCTGCTTTCATATTTCAGCATTTAATAACAAAAGTTCAGTCTGATATTTGCTACTGCTGGTTAACATCAATATTTCAATTAGCTAATTCTGAGAGGAAACTCCATCTACTGGTTTTACCGATACAGGGGTCTACTTTAGCTGATTGGTTAAAGAAGAACGAATTTCCAGCCAGTTTTGATTTAAGTGAAGTCAGAAGAGATACTGCTGGAAATAATAACGAGCCTAATTACTGTGAGGAGTTTGTTGGGGCTTATGAGGGCATCTGCTCTTCTGGTAAAACATTAGAAGCTGCTGTCAGATCAGGTCAAGAATTTTGTTTCCAGAGATGGTTTCTGCATGTAAGAGCTAAACTTTTAAGAACCTTGGTAGATATACTAAGAATTCTAAGAACCATTCCATTTAACCTGGACAACATTAGCAATAATGTGGAGGTTGAGAGGAGTATATTGGTTGAGTGCCTGAAATCTTTGCCTGAAGTTATTCGGGTATCTTTGCGGTTCAGGAAGCTAGCACAGGAATTTGATCTAATTGCCACATCTTTCATTGGTATGGACAGCAAGAGTTCAAAAGTCGTTTTATCACTTGCACTAAGTTGTTCGCTTTTGGCCTTTAGTACCGGTTTCATATTTTTTGTTCCAAGTCTTCCCACCAATTGTCTTACATCTTGTGGTCTGGGAAACTCGGAAAACTCTTTACGTGTGATGCTAAAACAAAATTTAGTCGGGCATTTGTGGCATGTAGACCATGAGATAAGTAGAAATCTCTGTCAGCTTTTTGATGTCAGTGGACAGCTTAAGATGTGTTTTGACTTGCAGTGTAGAAATAAAATTTTGAAGGTTGGATGTGAAGAAAAGGATATTCTTTCCATCTGTAGTTATGCTGTTTCTGGGATAATTGGTTTGCAAGAGGTAAATAGAGAGCATAACGAGGATATTTTATCTCAAGTTGCCAAGGGTGGTTTACAACTTTTGTGGAGCATTATCATGAAATGGATACATATTCCTTATCAAACTCCCAGATACTTCTTTAAAGTAAGGTATGCTAAGGAGTTTCCCGGTGCTGAGCAATAGATTTCTTTTACGGCTTATATTGATTGGAAATATCTTATTGAATTATTTTGTATGTGTGGCGTTAAAGGACCTACGCTAAAGCTTTTTTGTTTTGAAACAACCTAGTTATTAGTATATTTTCATCTCTAGAGCATGGATAGATGACACAAGCTGCAACCTTGGTGATTTGAGACCTCAGATTATATTTTAAGATCTGAATGAGGTAAATTTAATAATAAATAAACTTATAGGTCAGCACGAGGTTACTCAATTTGTTGTTTCTTACCTGTCTGCGTGCATCTTATGGCTACTCTTTGGATTCGCATTGCTGTTCTTTTATGGCCAGAAAAAAGTTGACTTGTATTGTTGAACAGTATCAACATGGGGGCGGTTCTTCCTTTTATGATTGCTTGAATTTTAGAATATGAGGAAGGGACCCTCTAAGAGTTTTTTATTCATTTGGCAAAGTTTTTATTTTATTTTTTATTTTTTGGGGAGTGGGGGGATATTATTTTTACTTCATTTTGATTTGAAATTTGCAATGAATTCAGGAATTGCATTGGGTCCGAGCTCTTTGCCTGCAATTCGGACACTAGGAACCCAGATGGAATATCTGTATTGTCAGGCTTCCACCTGTCGTTAAACCTTTGTCTTCAACTGATTAACTTGCCGCCGAATCTCCCAGCTCAGGTGACCAAGTTATACTGCATTCTTTATAGTAGGGTATCCTTTGAGGAGCCCAGGCCAAATGAAGAAAACAAGGAGCAGATGTTGCAGGGTTCCCCAGCTTGGGAAACTGATGACATTGTAGAAATCAACGAAATGCTACTGCATCATGTGAAAAATTTAAGCACCAAAAATATTAATAATAGCAAGCGTAGGAGGCGTGATGACAACGAGGACGGGGTCTATGCATTTGTGCATTTTGAACCAAATGAGAGGGGCCAAGGATTTGCAAGTTGCTTGCTTGATATTTCTGGTTTTCCAGTGGGTTCTTACAGAATTAAATGGCATAGTTGTTGTATTGACAATCAGGGTTCTTATTGGAGCCTCCTCCCTCTGAATGCCGGACCTGTAATCACTGTACGGAGATCTTCCCTTGGTTGATGTTTTATAATTACATGTAAATGATTTTGTTTGCTGTATCAAATGTATTTTTTGTCATTCTCCAATCTTATATTTTATCAATTCTTAACCATCTCTGTTACGTGGTCGATAAAGGTTGTTGGCCCAGACATATTGGGATTGGGTCGTGTTGTGAAATACTATGCAAAATACACACACACCAACGATGACAAATAAAGTAAAAACAACACAATCAAGAACAAGACACAGTATTTACGTGGTTCGGCAAATTGCTTACGTCCACGGGAGCTGTAGAGGATTTTTATTTCTTGAGGAATCACAATATAATAGTGTAGGACGGTTACTGTTCACTCTGCTACAGTACAAGACAAAACAAAACACTATATATATGTTCTACGTCCGAAATCCTAATTCAGCAGAATTAGCGATGTTCGCTCGAGCAGCGTGTCGAGCCCGCGTCGAGCGAACTTGTTTCCCGCAATTGCTCGAGCCGTGAGTCGAGCGGCTCCTCAAGCGAAGCTCTCTGACTTCCCTCCGCTCGAGCCGTGAGTCGAGCAGTCATCGAGCGAACCTCTCTGACTTGCAATTGCTCGAGCGGTCTGTCGAGCTTCCTTCGAGCGAAGCTTTCTATCTTGTATTCGCTCGAGCGGCGTGAACCAGACTCCAAATACTCAACAATTCTCCCACTTGGAGACTGGTACACCCACATTGTCAGTCTCTGCCTCAAACATGATATCCTCCACCTCTGCAACTCACAGCTCCCGTCTTCAAGCTAGAAAACGCCCTGAAGTCAAGCCCGACTTCAGTCTTCCATATACATCAGGGCGACTCACAACTCCCACTGCACTAGGAGTATCCGGTTTCGAACCGATCTTGGCAACCTTAGCCAACTTTCCCAGGCTTTCATGAGGAACGGCAAAGCTGACTCCCTTTGTCTTCCTCACATGTTTCACGCGATCAAGCCTGCCTTTCTGCACTCTTGTATTTCCCTGCACATCACTGGATCTTGATGTCAAATACAAAGAATTAGATCTCTTACCATGCGCTAAGACCAGCGCACCCTTAGTGATCTTCCAAGCCCCTCCAGAGAACGCTACTGCAAAACCGCTGTCATCAAGCTGTCCCACAGAGATAAGGTTTTTCTTCAGACTTGGAACATGTCTGACTTGCTATAAAGTCCACACGCTCCTGTTTGGAAGTGTGATGTGCACATCACCCACTCCCACTACATCTAGTGTCTCTCCATCAGCGGTATACATCTTCCCAAAATCACCAGCAACATAATTCTGCATGATTTCTCGATGTGAAGTGCTATGGAATGAAGACCCTGAATCCAACACCCAATCATCAATCGGACTGTGCACTGCAAGAAGTAAAGTATCATGAATTTCTTCTGCCACTACATTCACAGCATCATCATCAGAACTTTCTTGATGTGGCCCGACTTGCCACCCTGCAGTTTCTCTTGATGTGGCCCGACTTGCCACAACTCCAGCATGTGATCTGCTGCCCAGATCTCATCTTGCTATTTTCCCTGCTCTTGGAGATTGATCTTCCATGTCCTCTGCCCCTATTGTCAACAATCAGGGCAGATCCTGAACCCGAAGACTCACCCATGTCTCTCCTACGTACCTCTTCAGCAAGCACTATGTCACGTATGCCATCGTAGTTCAGTTTTGCCTTGCCGGCTGAACTACTCACAGCCATCCTCATGGCCTCCCAACTGTTTGGCAACGATGCCAACTGAATCAACGCTCTGATCTCATCATCAAACTCAATCTCTACCGATGACAGTTGATTTGTGATCGTATTGAATTCATTCAAGTGTTGGGCTACAGACATACCTTCAGACATCTTCAGATTGAACAATTTCTTCATCAAGTGCACCTTATTGTTCGCAGACGGCTTTTCATACATACCTGATAAAGTCGCCATGAGATCCACCGTGGTTCTCTCCTTACTGACATTGTGTGTCACTATTCTTGACAAAGTCAGCTGAACAAGATCTAGAACCTGTCTATCTAACAGGGTCCACTCAGCATCAGCCATGCTCTCCGACTTCTTTCCCAACAGTGGAAGGTGGAGCCTCTTCCCATAAAGATAATCCTCAATCTGCATCTTCCAGTACCCAAAATCAGTGCCGTCAAACTTCTCGATCTCGGGTGCGTTCACTTTATCTCCAGCCATCATTCTCTTTCAGATCCGACCTTGGCTCTTGATACCAATTGTTGTGAAATACTATGCAAAGTACACACACACCAACGATGACAAATAAAGTAAAAACAACACAATCAAGAACACGACACAGTATTTACGTGGTTCAGCAAATTGCCTACGTCCACGGGAGTTACAGAGGATTTTTATTTCTTGAGGAATCACAATACAATAGTGTAGGACGGCTACTGTTCACTCTGCTACAGTACAAGACAAAACAAAACATTATATATATGTTGTACGGCGGAAACCCTAATTCAGCAGAATTAGCGATGTTCGCTCGAGCGGCGTGTCGAGCCCGCGTCGAGCGAACTTGTTTCCCGCAATTGCTCAAGCCGTGAGTCCAGCGGCTCCTCAAGCGAAGCTCTCTGACTTCCCTCCGCTCGAGCCGTGAGTCAAGCGGTCATCGAGCGAACCTCTCTGACTTGCAATTGCTCGAGCGGTCTGTCGAGCTTCCTTCGAGCGAAGCTTTCTGTCTTGTATTCGCTCGAGCGGCGTGAACCAGACTCCAAATACTCAACAATTTGGGTTGAGGTCCATTTTAAGTCATTCAACCCATGGAAGTACCAATTGGATTTGTATTAGAGCACTGCTATACGCACGAATAGGTCTCGTTTGGATATTAAGCTGAGATGAGTTCTTTATGAATAGTTGTGAGTTAAGATGATGGAGTGAGTTCTGTAGAGCCCACTTAAGATGGGTTTAAATGTGTTTGGATGTTAATATGAGTTTAGATATATTTATGGAAAGTTGAAAAAGGTTGTGAGTCCCACGTATAAAGAGATGTTGAGTTGAAAAAGGTTATGGGTCCTACATCTAAAGAGGTTTTGAGTGGAGATGAGTTTAGTGATTTAAGAATTAAGTGTTTAGATGTTAGACTCAGCTTAAAATTAGAATAAATTGAGTTGATTTCAATTCAATTCAATTTCTAAATGGGGCCTAAAAGCACTGGAAAATGCACGGACAAGGCTAAGTGCTTTTATACGTGCAAGCATCATCTGACTTTCTATTCAGTTCCACTGTATAGAGATTGGCAAGGATGGAGTCACGTAAAAAACTATTGCCTTACGGTCATGCAAATAGCACATCACATATCATACAATTTGTGCACATCTCAAACCAATCCCCGAGGAGTACTTCAACCTTATCTTATGAAATTACAAAAACTTTAACAGAAAAATGAAATTTGCAGTTTTAGAATAAATTCTGCACATTTTTTTAAAAAAAAAAAAATACTAATAGTAATTGACCATTATAATATTTTTGTGGTTGTATTTTCTTCTCGATCCTTAGGTTATTGTTGGATAGTGATACTAATTTTAAAAAAACTATCTTACTATATTATTGTCATCCGTTAGATATATATAAGTTCGATTTGATTAATTTTGTATGGATAGCAAACAGAGCTGTTTTGTAAATATACAATAATTTGTTTAGATTGGTGACAGAATATAAAATTCAAAGGCATTTTTGTTAAAATATTGGTGGAAAGGTCGCTCAACGTCCTCTATCATCTTTCCCATTTGGTTCCAAGAAATTGTTTGGTAAAAATATGGATAAAATCTTTTAATGTATGAGCTGACATTAGAACATGATTCATATTTTATATATATATAAAAAAAAAGTCTAGTAAAAAGATTTCATACTCAGAAACATACAAATTGACGTGACTTGATATAGTTGTAACACTTCTATATGTTATGTACATGAACTTTAATGACTAATACAATCAAAATGGAAGCCTGGAAGAGAAATAATATTTATAGTTTTAAGGGGTGCAAGTCTTGCACATTCATTTTTTAAAAAGTGGATAAATATGAAATACACATGAAAAAAAATTAATTTTTAATAGAAAACTCTATTCTTTTTCAGATGAAGTGTGCGCGATTTACACACCATATAACTCATGCATCCAACATAACTCAAGCCTAATTAAAGTACTAATGCAATTCCTACACGATTCACCCACCTAATTTGAAACTTAATAAATGTCCACAAAGATTTATTGAAGAGGTATTAAAGTGCATCTACACATAAAGAAAAAGGTGGGTTTCAATAAGGAAAATTATATAGACACAACTATTACGTAATTTTTGCTAAACTAGCTAACAAGATATTAAATTTTTTTAAAAATTTATTTGAATTTTAGTATTTTGAAAAATAATATTTTCAAACAGGCTGGCAGGCAATCAAATTCATGGATTCTTCAAGTATATTATATGCTCATTATAATAGGTACGGTGCTCTATATTAATAAAGCAGCCCTCCTTTTGGTCAATAAATAAAAAATAAATAAATAAAATATGCACAGATCTTAAAAGGAAGGCCAGCCAAGATTAGTCTGTAGTTGCTGCCAACAAGCAAAGAAGCTTTTGTTTCCTCTCTCTTTATCCATCTCCAATTAATATGTAGCAAATTCAAGCAATCTACCCCAACAGCATTAATGGACAATAAAGGCAAGTCACGATCGATCGTAAAAACTAATTAATTCTTTATCATTATCTTCTCATTGTCGACAATGAGTAGTACTGCACACTAATACCTTACGTAAGACCTAAGATAAGACATATATCATGATCAGCGAGCCTTTAGTCATGTTGTGATCTGGTCGTGGCTCTAATTATCACACACAACATGCTTGTCTGCTGGGAAATAAGAGCATAATTTACCTTATTCAGTATGGTGAAAAATGAATGGTGACAGTTGGTGATCATACCCAGTATTGTATTAATAATAACCATTTGGCTATTACTTCTTGTGTGTTTCTGACTTGACTATCAGAACCTATGAATTTTCATCAGGACCATCATGATCAATAACCAGGCCAGCAACAACCCACCAAAAAATTCACCTCAGCAATAATAAATGAAGTACTATAGATACAAACAGATTACACAAAAGTAAATCTAATCATAAATTGACGTAACTTCATGTGATTTGTTATATCTACTTAATAATAAAAATAACATTATAATCTGACATATGACATCAAATTAATCATATCAATTTATGGCTTATGAGTGTGATACCCATGCTGCCTTACGCATAACTAGAATGATCGAGATGGGCTAAAAGCAGTCTCTGCATGCGTTGCGCATGGATGTATCATCGCATGCAGTTCTTGCATTAATCTTTCTTGTCATGGCATTTCAGTACCGGTACTAATTCCAAATATGACGGCTCAGTATCATATAATAGAAGTCACCTTTGAGCCACGCGAATACCTAATTTTCTCCGTACATGCATGATTTCGATGATATTCATGTAAATCACATGGATTAAGTAGGTTTTGGTTGAACAAACAACAAAGTGGCCAATTGCTTGCCGATTCAGTTGAAAAATGGCCGTGCATGTTTTGCCTGCAGATCTAGAGCGCCTGCTGTCAGAATCAGATATTGCAAGACAAATTAAGGACTATATATACAATTTTGTAATATACAGTCATTTACGTACTATAATATATAAAAATATATATAAACATTACTGTACATCAAATTTTTATTATATATATATATATGCTAAGATCAGCATCACATGTCGACCTGATCTGAACCAAACATGTCCAGTCGTTACTACCAAACGGCCTCAATCACTTTCAGTACTTCCTACTGTCCGAGATGATCACATACTGCACTAAAAATCCTTGAAAGTGAAAGCTAAACCACTGATCATTCACTGCAGACTAGTGTGAAAATTCTAACCATGTAATTAAATAAAAAAATAAATATAGATAGAAGTCATTATTGAGAACATCTATTTTACACACATAATATGATATTATTTAGATCACACATTTCCCCAAGTGAGTGTTGGGAATAATCAACTAGAAGCAACCATGCAGTGAGTACAAAGTGTGCACTGCTATAATAACTTCTCTCTAACATTATTCATTAAATAAAAAAATTATTTAACCGTTTAGAAAATTAACTTGATATGAATGTTAGATTTTAAAATTATTTTTATTAAAAAGTAAATTTATTATATTATATAAAATTATATTAATTTATAAATTTATTTTTATAAAATCTCTTTATAATTATATCAGTTGACATATATAATAGATGGTAGGAGATACGTTGGCATTTTTTATCCTCTCACACTTGAACCTTCTCAAATTATGTACCATGATTTGATTAACCTATTTGCTTCCTTTTATTGCAGTTATAAATTTAAAAATAAAAATAAAAAAAGGAAATAGGAAAAAGAGTGTCATGACTTTGCTAGTGCTACAATATCCCTAGCTAGCTAATTCTGTGTCATGATTTCCTCACCAGACTTCTCAGTTTTTTCATTCAATTGGTCAGCTCGAAATCATAGGAACTATTTTTTTTTATTAAAATATCTATTCTATCATTTCAATTTTCATGGTACCCACATTATTTTATTTTATTATAAATTTATAAATAAAATATAATAAATAATCTTTAATTAAATAATAAAAATTAAAATATGAGTAATATTATTATTATTTTTTTCTATCAATAATGCTTAATTTATAAGACATATCACCACTTATCAGATCATCATCACCGGCCTAGTAACTAACCTCCTAAACTCATGATTTGGGTGGCCTACATGATTAAGGTACAGCTTGGAGTTGGAGCCTTAGAGCATTGGCAATTGCCTAGTCATTATCAAATCTAAATTTTAACTAGAATCTCAATTTTTAACTATAATATTAATCTTTAGCTAGGTGAATCCATATTAGACTAGCTATCTTATAGTCAAAATAATAATATAATATTTTACAAAATTTTATTTTTTTATATTTTATAAATACACTTCATATATTAATTAATAATTTATATTTTACTTAAAATTATTGCTCTTCCCAACTATTTGTTTCCTCAACCTAAT
The DNA here is from genome assembly GCA_022457165.1 of Juglans mandshurica. NCBI lineage: Eukaryota > Viridiplantae > Streptophyta > Magnoliopsida > Fagales > Juglandaceae > Juglans > Juglans mandshurica. The sequence continues at coordinate 5,893,331 of CM039627.1, forward strand.
ATTAACATTTCATACTAATATTAACCAAGGTATTTAACCATATCCATTAAAATACTATAATGTTGATATACAAACAGATGCATGGCTGAACCACCCATATTACTATATAATATCACTTCCAATAAAATTGCATGTGTAATCAAATCTCACAATGAATCATGCAGATATGAACATCAAAATTGTGTGAGAGAGAGATAGAGACCTGAGCATAAAGAACAAATCAGAAACTCTATTCTCATTCATGAAAAGGAATAAAAAATACAAATGTTATCTTCTACCTAGCACTCAACTGTACTGTCCACTACACTAAAAATTAGATCTACAAGAAATACTAAGAAGGACACTAACAGAAATTTATTTACAAGCAACAAGCCAAAACAGAGTGGTCCTTTGGTAAGGAATGATCTCTGCTGCATCGTGCATTCCTTAGTGGCTGCTGTGCATCACTTGGTGGCTGCACTTTCATGTCTGGATCATTGAGAGCCTCAACCTGATGGTGAGCATGATCATCATGCTTCAATATATATGGAGGGTTAACAAGAACAATATAAAAGTGCTTGTTAACAATCTTGTTTTCTAATTTGTTAAATTGATGAGAATCGATTAAAGTTAGAACACGCTTTTTGAACATATTCACTGAAAGGGGATGGCAAAATCAGACTCACCTACAACATAAAGAGGTAGTAATCGACCTCTATCGAGAGCATATAACAAAATAGCTTGATTTCCCTCAAGAAAATATGGCTTTCAAAAAAGATAAACTGGTATGCATGTGTTCTGTTTTGCAAAGAAGAACAACAAAAACATTTTATTCCTGAGCCTCAAGATTCAAGAACAACAAAAATATCATGACTAGAGCCTCAAGATTAAAAGACTACCCATAACTCAATGAATTAATTTTCTTACAGAAAGAAAAAAAAAATCTTTGTACAGATTATGAGCTTCTAAAATTCATCAAATCCAAAAAAAAAAAACCATATGCAGATGCCGGCTACACGTACAAATCGAATAACCAAAACTGCAATATATATGATAGATAACAAATCGAATAAGCAAAATTGCAATAAATATCAGTTGTTCAACATTATCAAGAAATCCATGTAAATCAAAACCCAAATAAGAAATCCATTTAAATTGAAACCCTCAAAACCCATGTAATAAATCGAAACCCTTGAAACCCAAATAAGAAATTCATGTAAATCGAAACCCTCGAAACCCATAGATATCATTTATTGCAATAAAATTGCAATAAGTCGAAACTCTCGAAACCCATGTAAGAAATCCATGTAAATCGAAACACAAATCGGAAATTAGTTTGTAAGAAATACCCAAATGGTGATTTTGTTGTGACATATTTGGGGAGGAAATGCGGAGGTCTCTTGTGGGCTGGAAGACAACGACGTGGACGATTTGTGGGCTGGAAGACGACGGCGTGGACGATCGACGAAGAGAAGAGGGCGTGGACGATCGAAGAAGGCGCAGGTCTGTGTTTCGCACGTTTCGGGATGAATAAAAAGAAAAACGAGAAAAATGAGAGATGAAAGAGGAAAGAACGAGGGAAAGAGAGAGGGCGGACGAAATAATAAAATATAACTTTCCATAGTGAACAGTAGCTTGCCAGATATGGAGAAGAGTTAAGATATACTGTAGCAGATTTGTTAAACTTGAGAAATTTAACTAGGCCAATGTAGATATTTTTTCTCCTATTTGCTTTCAATTTGGACTACGTTATATATTCCTGAATTATATGATCGTTTGCCTTCCTTTGTAGAAGTACCTTTTGCACAACGTCAAACCTGTTAGGGTCCCTAAAGTAAGAAGTTGGTAACTGCTCGCTTTTCTGTCAAGAGAAAACAACGATTCAAAAGCTTGAGCCAATTCCCATTTCCCACCTCTCAATATTATTAAGACAATCAATAAAATATTAATTTGTATAAATCCCGAACGTACAAAGAAACACAGGACTTTATCAGAAAAAAAAAATTATTTATTATTTTAATAGGATTAATTTTTATTGAGAAGATTCACTTTTTTTTAAAAAAAACGACAGTGTCAAATTTATAGGTCCAAAACTTATGCCTACTATTATTTTAAAAAGAAAAATTTTACTCATCATATACTATACATATTTTGTTTCTCTTATCAAATATGTGGTGTATAAATAAAAGAGATTTGTTACTCATCATCTCCACACATCACACACCGCACTTTTTTCTTATTTTTTCTTTTTTGATTTTATTCTTCTTAAAATTATGGAATTCATCTACTCATCATCTATATATCACATATTTTATAAAATTAAAAAAAAAAAGTATGGTGTGTGGTGTGTGAATAGAATTTTTCTAAATGAAAAGTAAAAAAAAATCAATTAATTTAAGAAGAAAAAAATAAAAAACAAGTGTAATGTATACTGTATGAAAATTATGAGTACCAAATCTATTTTAAAAATATTGGTACATGAAAATGAACAGCGCCGGTGTTATGTGTGTGATCTTATAATATGAATAAATTTCCTATCACATCTTAGATAGTCCCTTCTCTTTCCATGTACCCCAAGTCTCCCCCTTTCTCTCTGCCTCTCAAGTCACATATATATGGGATGCTCTCACCAACATGTCTTTAACGTAGGGGAGAGAGATCATGGAAGCAACCGTGGCAGAGAAAGCTCTGATATTCTCCATGCTAATGGGGTTGGCTAGTTTCATTGTAATTCATGTTAATGGAGAGCATTCTCCGGTGGGCCGGTTTTCCGGTGATCACTATCATGACCAAATTCGTAAAATGCAAGCCTTGAGATCCTCCTCCGTCCGGCATGATTCAGTTTCTCTTGCACCACCATCAATCTCGCCTTCTCCTAGCTACGCTCAGCAACCACCGGTACCAATACTTCTTGTTCTATTAACCTCTTAAGAAAATTTTGGTAATTTGTTGGTTCCTGTAGTTTGTTCTTGGCCAATAATCACTCATCATACATGTTACTGATGATCATGATGATGGTTGATGCATGTAGGCTGCATCAAGTCCACGTGTGTATCATGTGACGTCATACGGTGCAGACCCAACAGGAAGAGAAGACAGCACAGAAGCACTCCTCAGAGCAATATCAGATGCAGTCCAAGGTCCAGGTGCAGGGTCATTGATAGAGGGAATACAAAACCTTGGGGGAGCACAGATTAATCTTGAAGGCGGGAATTACCTGATTAGCCGACCACTCCGATTGCCGGCCACCGGTGTGGGGAACCTCAAGGTATTCTCACAAAGATACGTGTCTGGGTTACTTCATCTGTCTTTAAGCATTAAAGCATTGTTTTCTACTGTTCTCATTTGAAACATAATTATTCAACTATAACACCTAACAGTACCCGACTCCACATGGCACGATATCATAGGCCACTGTGGCTAGACCAAGTACCTTGCTAATATATATAGATTGTGGTCACAGGTGTGTTAGAAAATTGTTAATGTCTAAAACAGTTGGTCTAACATGACTCAGAATACTTGACTTTTGGGAAATGAATGACTTCTTTAGGTTCTAATCAAAGCTATATATATGCCGTGAGCAAGCAAAGTCTCCTTTCGGCAGCCTTTCGGAAATGCTTTCCTTTAATCTAAAGGAGAATATTACTCCATGGTTTTTCTGAAAAGTAAAAGACTTTTCTTTTATAATGATAAAGCTAATGGTATCTGCATTAGATCAACAGTTTTATGGTGCCATGAAGAGAAATCCTGAAAAGTGATTGCACTTTTTAGGACACCTAGCTAGGAATCCTTAGCTCTAAATTATATGGATAGAATAGCATGATTTAAAGTCAATTTTGCTATAAATTATTTTGATGAAACAGATACATGGAGGAACACTGCGTGCCTCGGATGATTTTCCAACTGATGGGTATTTAATTGACTTGTCGGCTTCATCGACCAGCAATATGGAAGAAAAGAGAGAAAGATCCAAAGATTCTCAGCAATTGTCTTCATCATCACCTTACAGTTATGAATACATAACCCTCAGAGACCTCATGTTGGATTCAAACTACAGGGGTGGAGGCGCTGCTGTCATAAACTCACTCAGGACAAGCATAGACAACTGTTACATTACCCATTTCACAACCAATGGGATTTTGGTGCGAGGTGGCCATGAAACCTACATCCGGAACTCCTTCCTTGGCCAACATATCACTGCTGGTGGTGATCATGGTGAAAGGAACTTTTCAGGAACTGCAATAAGCCTAATGGGCAACGATAATGCTGTCACGGATGTGGTCATTTTTTCAGCTGCTATAGGAATAATGGTTTCCGGTCAAGCCAACATACTTTCTGGGGTGCACTGCTACAATAAGGCCACTGGTTTTGGTGGCACTGGGATTTATCTGAAACTGCCCGGTTTGACACAAACCCGAATCGTGAATTCCTACTTGGACTATACTGGTATAGTTGCTGAAGACCCTGTACAGCTACACATCTCTAATACCTTTTTCCTTGGAGATGCATACATTGTCCTAAAATCAATAAATGGGGTTGCACATGCGGTCAATATTGTTGATAACATGTTTTGTGGGTTCGATAAAGGAGTTGAAATTGTTCAGTTGGATCAAACCAATGGACCTTTCAAAGATATCGAACAAGTTGTGGTTGATAGGAACAATGTGAGAGGGATGAACATAAAGTCCACAGTTGCAAGGGGGTCTGTGAATGGGAAAGGAAACTCGTGGGTTGTCGACTTTAATCATGTTCTTCTATTTCCTAACCTTATTAGGAATGTGCAGTATTCATTAAGTGCCACTGGCAGCCAGTTCCCCAACCATGCCTTGAGGAATATTTCTGATAACCGTGTGGAGATTCAGACAGATTTGGATGTTCCTGCCAGTGTATATGTCACAGCAGACCAAGGGATGCTGACCTGAGTCTGGGTTCAAGAAGTACTTTCTAATTATGAGCAATTTCTTATACAAAAATCTCAAAATTACAACAGAACATGTAGTCATGGTGGAATATTAGTATATATATATATATATATATATATATATATATATATATATATATGAGATTAAAGTACAAGATATATTCTTCATGAACTGTTTTAATGAACCAAGCTCGCTAATTTGAGTTTGGCTTCAGATATCAGGTAAAACCAAGTAGAATCATTTGTCTTGAAGCTGAACGCAAAACGTAGGAGTTTCAGTTCCTATGAAATTCATGGTGTTCAAAGCTGTAGCAATTCATGAGCAGACAACTAAATTCAACATGTTTTAGTCCAGATCTAGAAGGTCTAACTATATGTCATAAGTTCATTAATTTCCAAAAAACTTTCTTTTAAGTTGACAAACCTGAATTAGTTGATAATATTATAGTTAGATGTAAACAAGTTTCAGGATGGAATAAAGCATGGAGAAGTAGCCAAAGGTCCAAGGGTTGAAACTCAAGCTTTTAACTTATAATATCTTGTCATATTAATATTAGGGGTGTGGTTGGGTATTAGTCATCCCAGCCATTCGGTTAAGAGTTGGTGAGCCAACTTAATTGAAAAACCAATTTAGGAAAATAGCAAAGAATATGGTCATCAGGTCTTGGCAAAGTATTTCTAAGTGAATTTTTGTTAAATTATAGTTTCCATAAAAGACGAAAAATGATAGTTACAGTCGTAAGTACACAAATGCTGCGTAATCACTTTGAGAAAAGTGAATATATATGAGACCCACATGAAAAAAATTAATTTTTTAATAGTAGATCCCATTCTTTTTTAAAGTGACTATACAGTACTTGCATACTACACGACTGTAGGTAACATTACTCATAAAAGACACCAGCTTTAACAACAACAAAAACAAAACAAAACAAAAGAAAGAGATTAAATTATTATGGCCCAAACTCCTTTAGACTGAACGGGAGAATAGTGGTAACGAAAGAGCTCCATTAATGGGCCTTTCGAATGCTGAGTGTTTAATCATGGGCCAAGTTTTGTACCTTCAATTTTTATGCACCAAAGACCAAAAGCATTACTACATGTATGGGAAGAACTAGAGACACTAAACATAAAAAATTATATGTATAAGTTACTATTTACTATTCACATTCCATATCTCCACATCCTCACATTTTATAAAAAACACTCCCGGCCATATCCTATAAAAAAAAAAACTATAAGTATAAAGTGTGAAAGTAATTAATAATAGCCGATAATTAAAATTCCTCTTATCAAATATCCCTAATATGTATTAAAGAGAAGTTTCTGCGAGGAGAGTGACTGAACCCCACGCTTCTCAGTACTCTCCCTCCCATCTTTAATTCTCCACCAAAATAAAACATCATGTCGGCCGCAAGTCGATGATGAAGAACCACCACCCAATAGGAATTCATAAAATCTGATCTCGAGAGCTATATCCAACAAGCGAGACGTACACTTTACTCTTCCTTTGAAGCGCATATATATATATATATATATATATATATAGGCAAGGGAAAGACAGTGAGTGGATTATCCAGTAAGCATGATCATCCCAATTATTCCACTCCTTCCACCATTACATATTAACCGCCACTCCCCCATTCAGCACTCACTACTCTATCATCCTCAAATGTGTGCTTTCTCTCCACCTTCTCCATTTCTTCATCTCCAATTCTCCCACTTGTCTCTCTCTGATCCATGGCTGGAACTCAACCCCCCACCCTCAGTCCCACCATGAGTACGAGCTGTGATGATCATGATATTCACCCTCTTGAACCGGGCATGAATTTCAACATTATGGTCATTGTTGCAGCCATTCTGTGTGCCTTCGTTTGCGCTCTTGGCCTCAACACCACGCTACAATGCGTGTTTCAATGCGCAAATCGTGCCTTGACCGAGCCACTCCAGTGGATAGCCTCTCGGAGACTGAACTCGGGGCTGAAGAAGAAAGAAATGGTGGCTTTGCCAACTTCGACTTACACCAATTCAGGGTCTCCATCTTCGGCTTCGGGTTGTGCAATCTGCCTAGTGGATTTCGCGGACGGGGAGAAGATAAGGGTGCTGCCAAAGTGCTGCCACCGGTTTCACGTCGCATGCATTGATAAATGGCTCCTCTCTCACTCTTCTTGCCCTACTTGCCGCCATCGCCTTAAATCCAGCGACTGCATGCCCCATCTACAGATTGTCACCGCCTAGTGAATATATATAATATATATGCATATGTATATATATATAGATATAGAAATAGCTGGATACGTATATCATTCTTTTTGCCATAGAGTTCTTAGCTAGGGAGATCGTCTCGGCGGCCTTTGTTTTTTAACTAGTGTGATGTTTCTAATTTTATGCTATTCCATGAAATTATCAGAGTCGGCCTGGTGATTATTTATTTATTTATTTTAAGAAGAGCTGATATCCAATTTTATTTATTAGCCCTCATTTATGTATAAGGAAGAGTAGTACTGCTGGAGCTACCGCCGGCTTTAGCATGTCTTTTTTTTATTCAGTTAGTTTTTACAGAAATTTTTTTAATATTTTTAAATATTTAAAATAAATTTAAAACATTATTAAAAAACACTTCCTTAATCATAAAGTAAAAATAAATTATTAAAAAATACTTCCTTAATCACGAGGTAAAATAAAAAAATTATTTTTTAATGATATTGTGAATTATTTTTTTAAAATATTTAAAATTATTAAAAATTTTATATATAAAAAAAAAGAACTAAAAAAAACACATGCTAGAGCCCGCGGTAGCTCTAGCATTATTTGTAGAAGGAATACCTTATACAAAGAGAAGTAAGAGGATTACAGAAATTCCAAAACCAGCTTATAAAAAACTGTAATTCTTACAAAATGTAGTTACAATCAGGATAATGATCAGATAAAAGAAAGTTAATGACGCAGCGTGGGAATATCTGTTACGATCTAAAGAAAAATATCAATCATGTGTTTAAGTAATTCATAGAGAGAGAAAAAAATTTATTGTGTTGTCCATTGCACCAAAGGAAGGAAGGGTATCTGCTAAGGCATTGCCTTCTCTGTATACATGGACAATATCAAATTAAGTGTAAATTAAGCACATTTGAAATATTGAAGAATGTCAACCCAAATATTGAAATTGAATCGAGGAGGCAGCAAATTATTCTTGAACCAATTAATTAACAATAAGAAGTCATGAGTCTGATTAATCCACAATAAGAAGTGAGCAGCCTTGCATGTGATTATTTATATATAGAAACTATAATAACAATATATACTACGAGAAAAGATACTTACAATCGTAAATTGTGTAACTGCCGCGTAATCGCTTTAAAAAAATGAATAAAACATGAGACCTACGTGAAAAAAATTAATTTTTTAATAGTAGACCCCACTCTTTTTCAAAGCGATTACGCGGTAGTTACGCACTTCACGGTTGTATATAGAATTACTCATATACTAAAGGAACAAATGATCAGGGCATACTTGCGTTTATATGAACTTATTATATTAATGTTGTGGATTCCCTTTCGATGATGGTCATGATGTCTATGGGGATTAACCATGCATGTAATACCTTTCGATCATCATCATCATGATAACACCTATATATATATATATATATATGTTTTGTAGTTAAAGTAATTATAAAAAAGAACATGCAGTAATGATCAGGCCAGCATATATGCATGATAAGTTTGCTATGGTCATCATGTACATATAGAGCTTTTTTGGGCTAATTCCTGTTTGCTTAAAGCAAAAAGATATCAATTTAAAAAGTTGGCTAAAAAAAAAAAATATTAATTAATATATAGTTGTGATCTGATCATGGGTCCAAAGTTTTGTTGCAAAATATGCTGTGGTGGAAGCTGACCAACAAACCGTACTACTTGCACGGGCTAAAAGGATGACCACAGGATTGTGCTTGATGAACTTTTTGATTGGCATGCTTAAAGACAATATTAATGCTAGCTGCACCCACTTGAGGATGTGAGAGGAAAGTGGATGCAAACTATATATATATATATATATATACACGGTGGATATATATATAGATCAGCCATGATACCCTACATGTTTCCTCGTAAGCATTGTGAAAAATTCTGGTTCACAGCTTGTTTCCTAAGAAGCATTATGCTTTTCCAGCTGCGTACGCACTTCAAGATTCAAGAAAATTTAATTCGAGGTGGGATCGATGTTTGTAATTGGCAATCATCAACAATTACAAGAAGTGGAAACGTTGCGTGAAATGTACGGTTTTGCGTAAGATTGCTCAGGCCAGGTTCCTTGAGATGGTTTCACACTAGAAAACAATGGCTCAATTGCTCATTTCTAAAAGGTTGGATGTACGTACTTTGAGAGGTTTAATTTCTCCAAGTTATTGGTTAGTTTAGGGCTTGTTTGTGTGGAGCCTGATTCTGTTTGTGTGCAGTCCAATTTGATGACATGATCGGATAAGAATTCGTTCTGATTTTTTGGTAGATTTTCAAAGAGATTTGAGAGCGAAGGTTGGACCCGTAATTAGAGTTTCCTATAAATTATATTAAATTCATGTATGGCCGCACTGTATCCTTAATCTTTCATTTGAATAAAATCCTTTGCATGCAGCTCCGTGGACACTGGACGTAGGCAAGTTGTTGAACCACATAAATCTTGTGTTTATATGAGATTGATTTCATTTTTCTCTATATTTTTCTCTTATCATTTATAACAGTTAGATGGTGGCATGAAAATTAAGAAACTGGAGACTCCATGCATCACGCTCACTGTGGAACTCATTCACTCTTAACAACCATTGAAAAAGGTATTGGAAATTACTGATTCACTCTCTGAAGATCATTTCATGAGTACTGTGCAAGTTTTGTAGTTAATTCCCAAAAATACTTTGTATAATTTGCAGCTGCTAAATATGCTTTCGCGTATGCAGCTTGCAGAAGTCGAACAGAAAATTATGTGTCGTGCCGCTTAAAAACACATCCCTGATCATTGCAAGTTTGAGCTAAAACAATGCTTTCAAGTATCAGTCGGAGCAGTCTCGTGCCTTCGACAACCACCTTGTACTTGGCAAGCAAGCATACAACCTCGTTAAAAGTTCTAGAACTGTCCTGTCAACTATTTCCAAGCCTGCTTTTCGACGCATCACGCATTAACAAGGTGAAAGACTTCCACGCAATTAAGCCAATATAAAAAGATCATCGGTATATATATACTGATGATCTACGCAATCATATATATATAAAAAGATCATATATTGCAATCATATATAGCAATCATATATATATAAAAAGATCATCAGTATTTTTAGTTGAATATCTACGCAATTAAGCCAAGTGTTCTCAGAACTCAATTCATGATAAGGGCCATTTTGGCGTTACCATCAGTATATATAGCAATCATATATTTAGGAAGATTTGAAATATAGTTGGCTATTATAAAAACTAAAAATACTGATTTAAAAGTCCAAAGTTGAGGGAAAAGACAATCCAACACTTGATAGTGCATAGATATTCATTAGATAATGGAGAGCAAAGGACAAAGCAAAGTAGGTCTTTGTTTTTTTTGTTGCTTTTCTTTTCTGAGTAAATTAGAAGGTGCATCAACCACTTTGGACCAACTACAGACAACCATTGATCATTAGCAAACAAAACAATCCACCGCTGATTGACAGAATATTCTAACCTATTCTCTTGAATATTCTAACCTATTCTCTTCTGCTTGATTTACACAAGTGGCTGGGATGGATGGATAAGCCGTATCAAAAGCCCTACATATTGAAGCACAGACAAAACACAATGTGCTGAAACATTTATAACCCAGAATAAGCAAATTTCCAAGTGCTGCAATTCTCAGCACAAAATGAGCTCAACACAAATATAAAGCAACAGGATTGACAGTGTTTCTTCTGAAGAATAAAATTGAATGTTGCCTGAATTGAGACATTTTTAGCCCAAAACATTTAGCCATTCAAGGAAATGAAAACCATTAATGGTGTAAATTATAATATGCCTAGTGTTTGATCATTTTGGATAAATCTACTCGAGAGTGTTAATGCTACATTGTAACTCCATTCTATTTCGTCACCTCCGCTATATCCTTGATTTATTCTAAAGCAAATTGATTAGTACCAGCAATCTGGCACCTCATTTTGTTCCTGCAACCGCTGCACCTTTGGTGGTCCAGAGGTTATTGGGGATCGTCCAAAGGTGCCACCCCCAGGCTTTGCCAGCTCTACATAAATGACCCTGCCATCAAAGTTCTGATAAAAAGATAACATGAGTCTCTGAGTGAAAGAACACGTCTCATTTCATGTTTATCAGTTTAAGATCAATATATCCTGAAAACAAGAGGAGGCAAAGTAGAACCTTGTAATCCATATTTTCTAGGGCTAGCATGGCATCTTCCTGACAAGTATACTGAATAAATGCATACCCTTTTGACCTGTTCGTGGCTTCATTCTTAACCAGCTTCACTGTAGAAATGAGAAATACAGTATCATAATGGAACAAATAAGGGCAGAAAATATAAAAGATATATTTTATATACTGAATTCCTAAGATGATTTACCTTCAGCTATCTGACCGAAATTAGAAAACTCCTTTTGCAAACTCCTTTCGTCTGCTGAATATGGCAAATCTGCATTGTAATATATTACAATTAGAACTTGTGAGAAGGTAGTCACATGAACAAAGGGTTCAAGACGAGTCTGACAAAAACCTCCAACAGTAGTAAAAGCACTGTAAGGGATTAATTCACATATCACATAAAATATACATCTTTGTAATCAAAGGAAGGATGAATTATATATTGGTCGCTCCAACTTAAGTTTTGTTGTCCATTTGGTCCCTGAAAGTTCACTGAGCAATGAGCATGTCAACCCTAAAGTTGTGATTTTGGCCTATTTGGTCCTGTCCAGCTCCATTAATACTGGACAATTAATTTTAGCACGATGCTGCGACTGAGCATGAAGTGACAGATATTGGCATCTTTACAATTTTTTATTTAAAGAGGAAAGCAGGTGAATGTGAACATGATCACGGTGTATCAATAAATGACATGGTTGCAATGATCATGTCGTCTCACTATATCATGCCGTTGCTATTGCAAATCAGAACTTCCCCCAAAACCAATGAGAAACATATGAGACCTCAATTTTTTTTTCTTCCCTTGTCCCACTCATTTGTCTTCGTGGAGTATGGAATGTATGGATTTTTACCAAATTGAGTTGAAATTACTAAGAATGGGAGAGCAAAAGGATTTTCAATTTCACAGGAAACAACAAAGAAAAAAATCCATGACAAAACTAAGAAAAAAGAAGAAAAAAAGGCAAACTTGTCCAACCTACGTAATGGAAAAGGATTTTTTAGAAGTAATAGAAAAAGGAAAATTATTGCTGAAATCCTTTGACAAGAAAACAAAACCTAGTTTTTAAACCCAGCTGAAAAAAAGGGCAAACTGGTAAATCCTGCGAGAGAGAGAGAGAGTGTGTAACGCTCCAAAGAAAGGCCCAAGCCACATCTAGGCCATACTCCGAAAGGACTAGTCAATGGTGCAATTAGAGCCCCATTTGAATCATTATAAAGAGCAAGAACTTCTTCCTCCCAAACAATGTGAGATCCCCATACACCACCTACACTTATCAGTCAGTATGGGGTATCACACACAAATTCATATGTGATGAATGAAGAAGTATCCTTTCAAAAGAGCAATAGAATACTCTTTGCATATGCAAAATGCTAGTACATATGTTATATGACCAAAAGCAAATTGAATAATAATTCCAATCTATCAAAAACTTCAGCAAAAAATACTCTGGTTTTCTAGTAATCTTTCCTCGATCACTCTCTCTTAAACTTACATAGGAAAGATATCATTAATTAGCAGTCTTCCACCATTTATTGACTCAAGCCTTCAGAATCCTGTTGAAAAATATGCCTAGGAGGAAATTTGATCATCTTCCATAAAGGCATAAACCCTGAACAGCAACCAACATATTCATGCCTAACAAAAAATGTCTTTCTCTTTTAAAATAAATTAGCTCTATGCAATCTACTATGTGAGTTTGTGTATAACAAAACTATTGCTATTCATAATCCATTTGGTTTATTTTATTTTATCTTTTTTCCTCTTTTATCTGAAATGGTGTTTATTTGGTTAACTAGGATCCCACTTACAACAATTTTTAAAACTTAAACTATATACTGCATACTAAAATATTGCGGCAAAACCATTATAATAGCTCAAAGTATGAAGAACTTTTAGTGTACAGAACCTCAGTTTTACATCAGAAGATGGCTGTTACAACAGGAGAGGCAAAATACAAGGTTTTATTTTTTGGCAAAATACAAGGTTGAAAACTAGATCTTTGAACTTGTGATCTATAAACTACCAAGGTAACTCCTAGGGGTTGGCTCAAGTGGTAAGAGCCTTGATCTTGATGATATGCTCCCTCTAGGTCTAAGGTATAAATCTTTGGGTGCAAATAATTTCTAGGAGCCATCGGACTAGGGGAATTTCCCTTTGAATTACTAAGGTCTCGTTTGGTTACACAGTTTAGAGGAGATGAGATGAGATGAGATGTTTTGTTGAAAGTTGAATAAAATATTGTTATAATATAAGTTTTTAATATTATTTTTGTTTTGAAATTTGAAAAAGTTGAATTGTTTATTATATTTTGTGTGGGAGTTTGATAAAGTTGTAATGATTATATGAGATGAGATGGTTTGGTTTTGTGTAACCAAACCAGCCCTTAATGTGAATTTGAAGAAAACTCCTTGCCAAGAACCTATGCACCCCGGGAAATTTTGTGATCCATTCAAATGGTCAAATATTGTGTGTGCCAACGCAGATGCATGTCAAATATTGGAATTCCTAAGATTGGACACCATTAGACCCTAGATTTGCAACTAAAATGATACAGAGGGACAGATTTGGTTTTTTTTTTTTTTTATAAGCAATAAGAAAATTTTATTGACAAGTAAATAAACATAGCCCAAGAACACAGGAAGTATACAAGAGAAGACACCTAAATAAAAGCTAGGAACTAGAATAGGCTAAGAGCAAATCATGAAGATTGTCTCTATTCAAAACAAAAGCCTTCTCCCAAATACACAAAGTGCTAAAGAAAAACTCTCCAAGTTCTCCCATCGAACATTCTCTATATTCAAAGCATCGCCCATTTTTTTCCAACCATAAGCACCACATCAAACTTAAAGTGATCATCCTCCAAATAGCAACAATGCGATGATTCCCCTTAAAACCTTGCCAACAAGTTAAGAGATTTGGGTCGGCTCAAGTGGTAAAGGCCTTGGTCTTGGTGGTATGCTCCCTCCAATTTTCAAGGTTTGAATCCCACTAGGTGCAAACAATCTCTAGAGGCCATCGGACAGTGAGATTTTCTCCTTGAATTACCAGAGATGCATTTGCGGGAAACTCATTGCCGAGGGCCTATGCACCCCCGAGATTAGTCGGGACGTTGTTCTTGGACACTCGGTGCCAATAAAAAAAAAAACAAGCTAAGAGATCCACCACTTGCTTAGGCATCACCCAAGCAATACCCGTCCTACCAAAAATCTCTTCCCAAAAAGTCTTAGCCACCTTGCAATGAAGAAATAAGTGATCAACAAATTCACCATCTTTCTTACGCATGAAGCACCAATCCACAACGATTAGTCCACGCTTTCTCAAATCATCCGTGGTCAAAATCTTTCCAAGGGACGCCAACCAGCAGAAAAATGCAACCTTACTAGGCACCTTAGCTCTCACAAATGCAGTTCCAAGGAAATTTATTAACATAATGACAAGTCAAGGCCTTATAACAGATTTGGTTTTAACATGAAAAGTCCTCTTTCCCATCATATCCAGGCCATGACAGTGAGTCTACGATCTAATTGGAATTCATGCTTTACTTCTTAATGTAACATTTCTAGCAAAAAATATTACTGATCTCCTATTCTGAAATTATTATATTAAAAAAAAAAGTAGATCAGCGATGTTCAGAATTTTCTAGAATATGATTCTAACCAATATCTCATGCCGGCAGTTCCCATCGGTCTCTCTTTTTGCTCCCCTAATTTTTCTCTTCTCTTTTACCCAAATCGGCCACTTTATCCATAAATATTTATTCAAAGAGCAGAGCCACTAACAGAAAACAAATTCTCAAACGTTACCAAAACCCAAGAATTCATGCATTTGAGGACTGATTGAACAAAACCCAAATGATAGAAATCCAGGAAACCTATCAATTATATTTCTAACAGAAGACGGGCCAAAAAGAGATAAAAATTACAAAACCAAAAATCTAAGAAATCGAACGAAACAGTAATTAGAATAATAGTAACTTCTCAAACTTAAAATAAAATAAAAAAGAGAGTTCTTTTAGTTGGGGAAGATAACCCAGATGATAAAAAAAATCAGATTTTCATAAAGAAAATGGGAAGAGAAATTACTTTACTTCTAACCATGATTCTGCTTGCGAGGGGATAATCAAGAAGAGATGCTCTGAGCTTCAAAGAGTTGCGGTTAGTGAAATTCGTTAGAGAATTCCGGCTTGTAGGACGTGCGGAGTTTGCGTAACATGGCCATGGGAAAGAGACCGTCGTCGCACTCGCCCACATGGCGTCTGAGCAGAAACGAGCTGAATCTTTCAGGGATTCAGCGCTCGAGCTTCTCTCGAACGTAACCTTAAAGTCGCGGAAACGGTGCGTTTCACTGCTCTTTTCTCACTTGTACGTGAAGTTTTCTCGTTGTCATTTCTCCGATTTACTTTTCTCACATTTTTTTATTAATTTCGTCGCAATTACAAAATTAAAAAAACAAAAACAAAAATAAAAACAAAAGATTGACAATTCCTACTATCATCCCAGTACAGTTTAAACACAACTCATGAGAACAACTGAATGATTTCGTCAATCTCGTATTTTCTTGACCAAGAAGGCACCAAATTTAGACACGAAAGATGAAAAAATTAATAAATACTTCTATTTATAAATAAATCGATTGTAAAATATACCTTATTTTTAATAAGAAATATTTTAAATTTAAATTTTTTATAAATTAAATCATGCCATATCAACAATATAAAAAATATGTTCTCCACGTCAACTCAAAATTGATCAACTCGCGCGATTGACATGAACTTTTAGTAATGCAAGGGGCTCAATATGGATTAAGAGTGATTTTTAATTCATCTCACTCATGATCCATCTAAAGTATTTTCACACAAATAAAATACACAATTAAACTTTTTTAAATTTCAAAACAATATTAATATTAAAAAATAATATTTTATTCAATTTTAAACTTTCATTTCATCTCAACTCCTCATCCAAACCTAACCTAAGTCTATCTCTTTTTATAAGTTTGAGGTTTGAGATCATTAATAATTTAACATAATATGAAAATGATGGTTTTAATTTATTATTTTCTTCTATTTGTACGCAAGGAAAAAGGAAAAGTTTGAGTCACACCTAAGAGCAAATAATATTAGATAAGTATTAGTTAAATAATTAGTTCACCTCTTTCTCTTACTTTGAGTTTTGATTAAAAAAAAGGTGATTTAACAATAAAAGTAAGAATATTAATCAATATTCAAATGAGAAGGTAGGGATTTGGACTTGGTAGAACATGCATATATTATATGATTCTTGATTAAGTATATATATATATATATATATGTGCCTAGTCAAGTTAGTTACCTACTTAATTGAGTTAATCTTTTTTTTTTAATTGAATATATATATATATATATATATATATATATATATATATATATATATTGATCGCATATTTCAGTCCATTGGAGTCGTTCGTATGTAAATCCAAGTTGCCCTTTTATGAATTGGAGGGTTAGTATGAGGTGATCACATGAGAACCTTATAAATTTTGGAAAAGTGTTCGAAGTTTTATTTGCTGAACAGTTTTTTTTTTATATAGATCACGTCAAAAGTGAAATATGTGTGTGTGTGTATATATATATATATGTGTTACAGATCATGTTGTTTCATCGGAAACTGTCCTTTCGTTTTTTTCTTTCCTTTTTCTTGAGACTAAATATTGTTTGTTTAGAGTAAATTTGTTATAATTTCGTATATAATTTGTTAAATCTATTTTATAATTTAAGGTAAGTATTGTATTATACCACGTGATCAATTTATGAATTCAATACCGCCTTTAGCTAAAGTATATCTCTATCGTTAATATATTCTACGTACCCTGCAGTCAAAATTAAGGCAACCCCGGTCCTAAAGATAAGGATAGACTTTGACCTTGTTTGGATAGTATTGAGATAGATGATCGATATGGTTTTAGATGAAAGTTAAAAGTTGAATAAAATATTATTTTTTAATATTGTTATTATTTTGTAATTTGAAAAAATTAAATTATTTATTATATTTTGAGTAAAAATTTAAAAAAATTAAAATAATGAGAGATGAGATCGATGAGATAAAATTGTTTCAGTATTCAAACACGAGGACGTCGAGGAGTTTGGATAAAGGAAATTTTCTTCGGATGGGGGCTCTTGGAACCCTCCATATATCTTTTTGCACTTCAATCGGTCGTTCAATCCCATGCATTGATCACCACAGTACGTACTATACCAATAATGACGAAACCCAGTTCCAGAATTGTATTAACTACGACACCAAATACCTATATATATATATATATATATATATATATATATATATTTCTTCAAAAAAAAAAATCAATTGTTAATGAATAACCCCATATCAAAACAGTCATCATGATCGACATGATGATGCGAGTGATCAGATATAAGTTTAGTACATAGCGTATATATATATATATATATATATATATATATATATATATATATAATATATATATATATATATAATATATAAGGTGTGTCTGTGTACATGAAAACATATAAAGCTTTAGACGAAGATGATTTGTACGTGTGGGTTGGATAGTTAAAAATGTTGCAAAGAGCAACCAACAATTAATTTAGCTAATTAATTGAGTTCATGACCTACGGCTACGACCCAGATCTTCCTATAAGCGAGTAATTTGGAACAAAGCAATTAGATGTCTGGAGGAGAACAAAAGAGAAGTACGCGTGCTCACGCAGTCAAAAGAAAAAACAAAACAGCTAGCAGCTTTTACTATGTTTGACACACGTAACCAGAGATCGATCTAGTACATGATGAGATTTCTTGATAGCATACTATACATATGGGCTTAAGATGAACAATAATTTGCACGTACATCGATCTGATCGAAGTTTATTCTGTTCAAAGCAAAAAATAAAAATACTAATGATCTTATCCGGCCTCTAATTTCTAAAAGAAACCATCATGATTCTTAAAACCACTGGAAAAAGAATTCATAGCTAGCTCATGATAAAAAGAAATGTTATCGTCATCCAATCTTGCAAACCCCTCAGAAATCTCCACGTTTGGTCTAGGGACGACGTTGCTGGATTCCGAAACAAAAACATCCCCAGAAATATTATTGCTAAATGAATACATACTTTGCTGCTGCTCCTGCAGTAGCAGTTGTTGCTGTTGATGATCATGGCGGCGTTGATTAAACTCTGCTAGACGATGCTGGCCTTGAGATTGAAAATGATCAGAATATTGTTGATCAAGATAATGATAATTACTGTTACCAAAAGGTGCCATTAATGCTGAACTTATAATTCGTTGGTTTTCTACTTCTAACGATCCACCTCTTCCAAAGTCCAAGTTGAGTACCGGTCCTTTCCGGTTCCCAAACGAGATGGTGCCGGCCGCCGCTGGGTTCGGACAACCGGTATAATGTTGCACCAGGGCTCGAAAATTACCTGTGTTAGCATTGAGCAGTGTGGTGGGTTTTCTCTTGGATGCCCTAGACCTCCTTCGGATTGGTTTAGATCCAGTACTACTACAACCCTTTGGAGTAGTACTCAACGGTAGAACTACTGGAGTACTGTTGCTTGAGCTGAAAATGGTGTCAGTTGTGCCGCCGGTCATGAGCTCCGACGCCGGCTGCCCTTCAGTGGCATGGTCACGAGGATAGATTAACGGCATCAATTGATCAGTAGAACTAGCTGGAGGCCGGATAGTGATCATGTTATCCATGCTTTTTTGGGTGGTACCGATCATATTACTTCTGATCGATCTTCCAGCTAACTCCACTTATAGCAGTAGCAGTGGCTGTCTTTCGTCAAAGTAAAATAAACATGTCTAACTGATCTTTTACTTTGACCATTCCTTGAGAGGGACAGAGAGAGATCGCATGGAGGCAAAGCATGCGGTGTGCTTCCAGGAAGTAACATGTGTTAATATCAACGAGGCCATCATCATGCGTATATAGCAGAGAATGAAGGAAGCTGTGATGGCCGTCTTTGGCCTCCTTATTCGGTCAAAAAGTTATTAAAAAATAGTAATTCTGGGCATCTGTCCCACACCAGCATATACTGCACATCACTTCTTTTTTTTTACACGGAGTGTGTCCCGTGTGTGGCAGATGCCCACATTTTTTCTTAAAAAATTATAATTAAATAAATACATAATTAATAATATTCATATTAATAAAGAAACACTTTGTACTTACCTCTGATGTGTACTGCTTTCACACTTGCCATGCCCGATCGTGTTCTCTATCTCCATCGAGACTCGAGTTTTCGATCATGTCATGTGTTTCTTTACTTAATTAAATAAATGAGTATAATATATAATTTATCTGGATGTTTAATTAGACTTTATATCAGTATCCAAAAATATATATTAGTAGTACTGATTTTAATTAGGTAGCACCACCAACCCCCTTGAGTTTTACTTGACTAAAATATTTCTTATAAATTATCCATATATTTTATATAATAAAAATATATTGATCTGTTTTTCGTCTTAAATTTTGTTGTCTTTAGTCATGTTTGCTACGTGACATGTTTTTCTAAGTATCTGTCTTTTCCGCGCATGCATTGCGAGAGAGTATAGACATCTGTTAGAGAGGTACTAGTCTAACAGTCATTAATGACTTACGCCACGTTTATTTTTATAAATGAATTGAAATAAAAGTTAAAAATTAAATAAAATATTATTAAATTATATTTTTTTAATATTATTTTTATTTTAAAATTTAAAAAAATTAAATTATTTATTAAATTTTGTGTAAAAATTTTAAAAAATTATAATAAGATGAAATAAATTAAAAATGATTATTAAAACAAACGAGATCTAATATATAATATATACGTTAATGGCATGAGACCTTAAAAAGAAAGCATCAATCCAAGTCTAGATCGATCTTTTGTTCTGATGTCGAGTTTCTTGTATATATTACTATTAGAGAAATGATATTTGTAATCGTGAGTGTGTAAATGTTATGTAGTCGTTTTGAAAAAAGTAAATAAATATAAGATCCACATGAAAAGAAATTAATTTTTTAATAATAAATCTTACTCTTTTTTAAAACGACTATATAATTTTTACGTATTTTACGACTGTACGCAGCATTATTCTAATATTATCTTGGTCGATCGATCGGTCTCCAGTCAAGTTGCATCGATCTTAATTAATCACACCAGCCAAAATGTCACGTCGCATGCAGCTTGGTCAACCATGTGCGTGTTAGATCTTCCAAGCACCAAATTTAGAGTTAAACAAGTCATTCCTCAATGAAAATGATGATCACCATATATACATTAATCTATGATCAGGGGACGTCTTAGTTCTCATTTGGTGGAATTAATTATTAACTACAATATTAAGAATTCATAAATTGATTTGATCAACTGATATATATGATTAATCAATATAAGTCCTGAGCCATCGCAGTACTGCTCCGTATATTTAGGGTGAGTTTGGATCACAAATTCATCTCAATTCATCATTATAACTTTTTTAAATTTCAATACAAAATATAATAAACAATTTAACTTTTTCAAATCTCAAAATAATAATAATATTAAAAAATAATATTCTAACAATATTTTATCAACTCAACTCAACTCACTTCAACATCCAAACACACCTAGAATCGAGAAATGATAATTGCAGTTGTAAGTGTACAAGTGCCGCACAATCACTTTAAAAAAATGAATAAATACGGAACCTACATAAAAGAAAATTAATTTTTTAATAATGGACCTCACACTTTTTCAAAACGATTGCACGGTACTTACGTATTCTACGACTGTATGTAGCATTATTCTTTACAATAAGGCCCCATGAAAATGCATACAAAATGATATTGATGGATTGCTCTTTACATGAGACGTATATATTTGATTTACAAAAACATCATCTTACAAAAATAAACTTATAATTAAACTGATATAGTTTGATCATGGAGTATGTCAAATTATAAAATCATTTTTTGATGTAAACTAGATCCTATGTATTACATTAGGCAATATCAATTTATTTTTATAAGATGTCTTTAACTAACTACATGCTTCTAATAAAGAAAGAAAAATTATATTATTAAGTCGGTATATAGAGTACATCTAATAAACTATTTACATTATACAATTTAATATAAAAATAAATTTTAAGATTTAAGTCTTACAAATCAAATTTTGTTATTTAAATATTGTAAATAATATATATGTTCTATATATAAACTAACTGACTTGAAAATATAATAACCGAAAAAAATATATAAATGGTAATGCCCGGTCAATGATATAATTCATGGGTTTATTTTTGAGAAATTAGGCGGGGCCCTTCAATCAATATCACGAATGTATCTATAATAGCTTATAAAGTATATTGCATGACGGCTTTGACTAGAGCAAGTCGTACTCCCAAAACGTCGTCTTAAATTTAACCCTCCAATCCAAGTGATATCCAATATCAAATCCAGGCCCTAATTCCATTCGTGGGTATCATCATTGGGTTATAATCCTTTGAAAACGTCTCTAGTGTCCTTTCTTTCTTTCTTTCTTTTTTTTAAATGGAGGTCAGTCTCTTTATTATTATAAAAAATTCTATACACCATACTACCATTTCACTTTCATCACATTAAGTAAGATATGACATATTTATAAGAGTAATGATACATACAGTCGTTGAATGTGTAAACGCTGTGCAGTCGCTTTGAAAAAGAGTGGGACATATTATTAAAAAATTCATTTCTTTTCATGTGGGTCCTATATTTATTCTTTTTTTTCAAAGTGACTGCACGACGCTTGCACACTCACGATTGCAAGTATCATTTCTCTATATTACTTAGTATAATCAAAATAGAACGAGAATGTGGTATATAAAATTACTATATTATTATTCATCCTCATCAAGGCTGAGGATAAACCATGTGAACAAATAAAGAACAAAAAAAACCTTCCAACCAATACCCACAGAAATAGAGAAGACATAAACCAAGTAAAACAGAGACACCGCTATACAAAGTCCTTGGGACCGAATGCAGAAACATCCCCCCTTATCCAATCGAAAAAGACCTTTGAGATTTGAAGGGAATTCAGAGCTTTGAAGCCAGACCTTGCAGACCCCTGAAGCATCGAGTCTCGCACAACCATCTGCCAAGGAATTGCACTCTCTGAAAATATGTCGAACCCGCAAGCAGAGACCATCCATCAGATTATGTAATTCCTCCCAATAGTCCTCCAAGTACCAGAGGCCACATCTCTTCTTCCTTAGCCAATCAATCACCAGCATAGAGTCCATCTCAATTTTCACCTTTTTCAGACCCAAAAATTGCACAGTTCGGAGACCTTGCAGCAAAGCCATAAATTTTGCAACATTATTAGACTGTACACCAGTTGACATAGAGAAACCATAAATCAAATTTCCACAATGATCCCAAATTACTCCACCCGCACCTGAAGGCCCTGGATTCCCTAAGGAGCTTCCATCCCCATTGAGTTTAACCCAATCCCTAAGAGGAGGAGACCATTTTACAATCTGAACAAGCTTAGACTTTTTATGCTTAAATGGCAAATTTAAAACCTTCAAAATCTCTTCATTTCTACTGTTGAAATTGGATGACTCTTTTAATTTTTCACATGCAATAGCCAACCAGTATTTGATTGAGTTCCAAACAACTTGAACCGATTCATAAACCCCCTTCATTCTAGCTTTACATCTACGCTACCAAAGCCTCCAAGTGATAATGGAAGGAAGAATTCCAATCAATTGGCCACTATGTGAATTGTTGGCTCTCCTGTATCTGGATTCTATCCGTTGTTTCCAAGTGCGACTTTCTAGTATAGGCATGCCCAACTGGTTTGAACAAATGCCCCATACCTATTCGGCAAAATTCTCCAAGGCAAGTATATGATTTTGGTCCTCATAATTCCTTGAAATACAGAAATCACATTTGGATACCATGTAAATACCAGCTCTCCTTATACGATCATCAATTGGAAGACAACCATACCAGGCCTTCCACATAATAATCAACATTTTACTTGACAAAGATGGGTGCCACACCCACTTCATCCTAGGAATTTTAGGAGAACACACCCGTATACATTCCCATGCACTACGAGTTGAGAAACTCCCTTAAGAATTTGGCAGCCAAATAAGAATATCTTTACCAGGTTTAACTCTGCCCAACTCATCCAAAATTTGATCAATGTTTTCAATTCCCACCAAACAATCAAATATCTCAACATTCCATCCATTTTCCATTTTGCAATCCGACAACAATATCTCCGACAGTTCACTAATAGAATGATAAGCAATAACCGGACCATCAGTGAGCCATTTATCTTTCCAGAATGACACATTTACTTCCCTCACCTTCCACTTAGAAAAATGAGCAACTAAAGGAAGATGAAACAAAAGCATTTTCCAAAACTTTGATCCCTTCATAGAATCAACCGTAGAAATATGCTGATTACCCACATATTTAGCAAGAAAAAACTGAGCCCAAGTCGATTTCCCTTGGAGAAGATTCCAAGTCAACTTCATGTGCAACGAAGCTTGCAGTTCCTGTAATTTTCGAAGACCCACCCCGCCCTCTAACACTGGTCTACATAAATCATCCCAAGCCCTCCATTTTTTTTTTCAGCTTACCACCACATACATCCCAAAAAAATGTACTCATATATCTCTTCAATTTGTCACGCACAACCTTGGGAGTTTGCAAGATCGACAGATAATGTAAATGAATACTTTGCAAAACATGTTTTAATAGAAGTAGTTGTGCTCCGCTGGACAGAAGACAGGTCTTCCATCCTCTAACCGATCCCTCACTTTATTCTGCAACCCTTCAAAATATACAGAAAGTAGCCTTCTAGAAATTATGGGAATCCCCAAATAATAAAAATGAAGACTTCCTTCACTAAAACCAGTCATATGAAGTAGCATTCGATGAGGAGGACTGGTAATATGCTTAGAAAAACAAATAGAAGATTTTTTCTTGTTAACCACTTGACCCGGCCATTCTTCATATTGCTTCAACACCTTCGAAACATACCTTAGCAATGCCTTTCCGCCATTCATGAAAATCACTATATCATCTGCATATAGAAGATGTGAAATAATTGGATCTCCTCTAGGATGATAAAATGGTGTAATCTTGCCCAATTCCACATGCCTTTTAAGCATTCTAGATAAAACTTCATCCACTAAAATAAAAAGATACGAGAAGAGCGGATCACTCTGTCTTAAGCCTCGACCACCTTGAAAGAATCATTTCGAAATACCATTCATAACCACTAAGTACCAAGGGGTTGTGACACACTGGCTAATGAGACCACAAAACTGCTCAGAAAAACCAAAAGATCTCAAGACACGAAATTTATTACTCCCTCTTAAAAGAGAAATGAAATTTATTGCAGTGTGCAAGCGTCACACAATTTTTTTAAAAAAAAATTGAATAAATATAGGATTTATATAAAAAATAATTAATCTTTAATAATGAATCTCACTATTTTTCAAAACAATTGCACGGCTCTTTATGCGTACTTTATGACTGTATATAGTATTACTCATCTAAAAAATTAATGCCAAAAGATTAACAAAATAATTTATTTATAAAAGAAAAAAAGGAATTGCCTATGGTATTTTTGGATAAGAAAAGGTTTTAATTCTTGAGAAAACTTTTTTATATTTATATTTTTATTCTATTAAAATGGGCGAGACTTTTTTGAAAATACGATTGAAAAGAAAAACATTTTTTTTTTATATATATTTACTAGAGTTCATGAAAGTGATGATGAGATCTCTTAAAAACATGTTTAGAAACATGATGAGATCTAAGATTTTTTGTGAAAGTGATTTGACTTTTTTTATTTATCTCCAAAGACCGAAAATGATGGCTCTTGTTGAACGATGAAAAAAATTATTTTGAGCTTAAAAGAAAGTCTAGAACGGAAATAAAATTAGAATAAAAATTACGATAAGTGATTTTTTTTGTCTCACGAGATATATGACAAGTAAATCTTCCGTATTCTCTCGATTTTTCAATGAATTAGGATTATTTTTTCTTTCTGTTTTCTTTTCATTTCAATTCAATAATTGTGTCGACTTTATTACTTTTTAATCAGATTAAAATTTATATTTTACATTCTAAACTAATAAAATTGACGCATTTTGTCATCTAATTACTATTATTGACTATCAACTAAAATTTAGGGTTGGTTCCATGTTATCTCATGTAATCATTATAATTTTTTCAAACTCCCACATAAAATATAATAAACAATTCAATTTTTTTACATTTCAAAATAAAAATAAAAATATAAGAATATTTTATTCAACTTTCAACAAAACATTTATCTCATATAAACTGAGTAACCAAACGAAACCTTAATTGTCAACTTTGAGTCATAGCTAGAGTGCACAAAATATCTAATAACTAAGAGCAATGCTACATACAGTCTCTAAATGGAGACTGCATTGTAAGCCTAGTTAATTTTGTCTATAAATTTTTTTAAAATTACAATAATATCTTTATCAAAATAGTATTTTTTTTTCTATTTAATGAAAGGTTTGCACATGTATACATGTGTTTTTCTTATTATTTCATTTCTTAATTATCTCAACCTCATACCTGTTTTTGAGGTGGCCGCGGGATGCAGTGTGAAAGAATGATTTTATGGCGATGGCTAAGAGGTAGAAGTTGATGATAGTTGGGTCAAAGTATGCAATCGTAGACGACCATCATTAATTAGCATCCCATGAAGGAAGAAAACATACATAATCTTCCCAAGTTTTGACCAACACCTTTGTTTTTCTTGTTTTTGAAGTTTTGACCAATCCAAAGTTCTGACTATTCTTCCAAAAGTAATCAATTCCTTTGATTAGTCAGAGGGGAACTTGGATTGAATTTTTGACCATTTGCCATAATTCATATCCTACCATCATTGATCGAGAAAACCAAACCAACCATCCCTTTATTTATTTTTTTATTTTTTATTTTATCTAAAAGTACATGCAAAATTGGAAATCCAATTTCAACCCCCAAGAGTATAAAATATTTGCAGCACGAGGCACCCAGCTTTTTACAGAAGAAAATTTTTACTTAACAGTCTTACACTACACACCTGTTGAGATAAAAAAAAAAATTCCTCTATTTAAGAGGTCCATAGTGTAGAACTGCTGAATAAAAATAAATACCAGAACACCTATGGCATAAAGTTGAAGAGGGCTTCATGAAAGTCACCATAGAACAACAACTCATCAATTTTTGCTTCTCTAAGAAAAAATGCGCACACAAACAAATATTCATAATATTATTGAAAAATGATAAACATATAAACCCTTATATTTTCTATTTTTTTTATTTTTCCCAAACAACCACCTCGTCTTATTAGGCTTCCGTTCTAAAAATATATGAGATCTGCTATACTGTAGCCTACACACGGCGCACACTTCACATTTTTTTTTTTTTTACACTCAATGCATTGAGTGTGCACCGTGTGTAGGCTACAGAAAATATTTTTCCAAAATATATTGAGTTATTGAACACCACATGAGAATCTCACTGCAAACTACAACCACATCTTATTCCGCATCCCAACATATATAATGTGACATTTTTATCATATTTAAATCATCCATTACTTTTAGACCTCGTTTAGATTGAAAGGTGAGTTGAGATGATTTGTAAATAGTAATAAGATTTATAAATTGAGATAATTTTTTAAAATTATGTGTTTAGATTGAAATTAAGATGAGATGGTTTTAAGTTGTTTGAGAGGATATAGATGTGAGTCCCACAAATGATTACATAATATTTATAATAATTTTGTTTTATTTATAATTATATTTATAAATAAGTAATAATAAATTTTTTAAATTACATACCCAATTTTTTTATAATATAATTCACAATAATATTAAAGATGACAATATTTTTATAAAATCAAATTATATAAAAAGTATTATTAACTCAAACTTTTAACAAAAAAATAAATATAAAAAATAATATTAACTCAAAATATTTAAAACAAATTTTTATAAAGGACGCCTCTACAGCCTCCGCTCCCGGTCCCGCTCAGTGTAAAATCTTGTATTTTTTTATTTCACTTTTTTGTACATGTATTTTTTTAACATTGTAAAATATTTTTTAAAAAAATAAAAAAATTATAATATCATTAAAAAATACTTACTTAATCACTAAGTAAAAAAAATATATTAAAAAAATTAAAAAAAATGTAACGGGACCGAGAGCGGGGGCTTTAGCTTTATCCTTTTATAAAATCTCGAGTTAATAATAAAAAAACATTCATATTTTTATTTAACTTTAATTGATTTTATATCAAATTTTTATTGAACAAAATCGACACTGTGATCACGCAAAGCCTTTCTCTTTCATCTGGAGATGGGTTTTATCTTTTATTTGTAAAAGCAAAATCAAACTGAAAAGTGAAAAACGTGAAAACATATTTTTAAAAAATTAATTGCTATTTGAATTGAAGATAACTTTACCGTACGAGTTGATATCATCTCAACTCATCTATCAATCTAAACCAAGCTTAAAAAAAGTTCAATATAGTCTTTTTAGGGAAGAAAAATTCAATAATAGTCTTTTTCGAGCCCCAAGAAGCATTTTCAACAGGACGGATTGGAGCAGGAATTTTTTTTTTTTTTAGAAGTAAGAAGATTTATTAATCCTTATAATTAAACAAAATCCAAGTACACAGATAGATAGTATACAAGAAAACATATATATATATATATATATATATATACACTTAATTACAGCCTCAGAACAAGAAAAAGAAGCATAAAAGTCATTAAAGTTGACCCCTCTAATACAATAGCCTTGTCCCAAAGTAACAAAGAACGAAGAAATTTCCCCTTTTCAAGTACTTCCCTGAATTCCCTCAAAATGTCTGTTTCCCATATGTTCATTTTCTTTTGAACATTTTCTCCAATGATCAGACGTCTTGGGCACGTAGTACGAAGAGAGAACATGACCCTCTTCATTGAATAAAACAAAATAACAACGAAGGCAAAAGACTGAAACTAAGAAAAAGAAAGAAGCATTGAGAAATTATTATAGGAGTGGCATTTACAGAGAATGGGGTGCAAAATGCACATCCCCACTGTAAAAGAAACAGAAATATACAAAATTGGGACATCAAACTGGATTCACACCCATCATATCTTCTTTTATGAAGTCGAACCTAGTTTCTCAATTTTCTCTTTCTACTCTACTGTAATTTCTAGTATTGTTGTAAGTCTGGGTTTTTTGTATCTCCTAAGAAGCAAAGAAGAGCATACTACACTTACAGATGATAGAGCCATGCATGCACCGGCCGCCCATGGTGGTAACATTATACCCAAAGAAGGAAAGAAAACCCCAGCAGCAATAGGGATTGCAACCACATTGTAGCCCATGGCAAACATATAATTCAATCTAATTCGTGCAAAGGTCTTCCTTGATATATCAATGGCTGTGATTACGTCTTCCAAGTTATTTCTCATCAATACATAATCAGCAGCTTCTATGGCAATATCTGTCCCGGCTCCAATTGCCATACCAACATCAGCAGCAGCTAGAGCAGGGGAGTCATTGATACCATCACCCACCATTGCAACTATGCTGCCATCTTTTTGAAATGATCGGATGACATCAGCTTTTCCTGCCGGCATTACCTCTGCCCTTACATCTTGAATGCCAACCTGCCCAGCATAAATGGTTTTTCTTTTTTCATATTTGACATTTTGATATCAATTTCCATCCCAAAAATTTAGTACTGACCAAAAAAGTACATGATATGAGGTTCATCTAGGTTCCCAAAAGACAGCATGCTAACCCAATGAAGTTGGATCGCTGTTAAAACTATATCGTTTGAAATCAAGTCCCAACCATAGATTTTATATGGAAATTATCAAGAAAACATTTTTGCTATGATATAGAGAAAATTTACATTATTTAGAGTCGAACTTCATTGGGACCCTTAAAAAAGTAAGTTAACACTTGCCTTAATATTAAAATTCAAAGTAACAAGTGTTTGTGGATTAATTTACTAAGAAATAAAAACTATATACAGACCTCTTTAGCAACCGCCCTAGCTGTTCTCCAGTTGTCCCCTGTGACCATGACAGTCCTGACGCCCATTTTCCCAAGGCCCTCTACAACCACAGCAGCTTCTCTCTTTAGTGGGTCTGCAACTCCTAAAACACCAATCAAGCTATTGTCATATGCAACGAGTATTCCTGTCCTGGCACTTTCTTCCAGCTCTACTACAAAATTTTCCACATCAGTTGGAATAGCCATTCCACTTTCAGTTATTAGCTTCCGGTTTCCAACCTGTTAAGGATATTCATCCCCAATAAGCAAAATTCTGAAGCATATTTGAAATTGGAACAGATACTTGCACATCTCAATGTAAAGAAACTCACCACAACCCGTTTCCCATTTATAAAGCAATGGACACCTCTTCCTGGCAGAGCATAGAACTCTGACACATCAAAAAGCCATCCAGAAATGGACTCTTCGCTATTGTTTTCAGCATCCTTGATGGCAGAAGGCTCGTCAAAGAAATGGAAATGACGTGCATATTCCACTATTGCTTTAGCCAATGGGTGCTCACTGCTAGCCTAAGCCAGGGGTAAAATAAATAAATAAATAAAGATTGGTTCTGTTATAATTGTACTGCTTAATGTTTTATGACTTTCTTCATCCCTCTCCGCCCACAAACAAAAAATAAATAATTACTCAATGTAATTAGGAGAAAAAAATGTATGCATCTGCTTGCCCATTTATGCAGTTCATCTGCAATGGCAAAACATGATTCAGAATGGAAAAGAAAGCTCAATGTTTCTCAGGGGTAAATATAGTTGCAATACTATTTTCTTTCATATCGTTGTGGTGTTATAATGTCCTCCTTGGACCCTCCTAAGGTGCCATCTTCGGGCCAAAAGTGGGAAGATCAAAAGAGAAAGTCTTAGTTTCGAGGTAAAGCATGTAAAACATATTAGAAGATTAGAAGTCACCTCTGCAGAGGCCACCAATCGAAGGAATTCTCCGAGATCCATTCCTACAAAAACTCTTGCTGTCGTAACAGTGGCTTTTCCCTGGGTTAGGGTACCTGTTTTATCAAAAATCACATACTTAATCTTTTGAGCCCTTTCCAAAGCATCTCCACCTTTTATCAGCACACCATTATTAGCCCCAACCCCCGTCGCAACCATGACAGCAGTTGGCGTTGCCAACCCAAGAGCACATGGGCATGCAATAACCACAACTGATATTGAAAACATGAGGGCAAATACAAAGTAATTTCCATTTTCTGGTAGCCATCGTTCTGGATAGGCTCCAAGAGCTCCAGCAATATACCTAGAGATGATCAACAGAAGAACATTTTTAATAAAAAGGAGGCACAACCATATAAACTATATGGATCAAAATTACTACGCGCAGGTGCGTGGTTGTATGCCCAAAGAAATGTGAACCTTTTCTTTTTATCAGTAAATAGGAATTTTATTAAAAATAGGCGAAGCCAAGTACACGGGACATATACAAGAACCACACCTATGCATGACTGTCTAAAGATACAAGAAAATCACCAAAGAAATGTGAACTTACCAACCCAATAATGTTAACAATGCCATGGCAACAACTGTAGGAACAAATATGCTCGCTACCTGCATGAACAAAGACAATTAAGATAGGACTCATACTTGATTCCAAGCATTCTATACATACACATATATATAATCAGATCAATCTATAATTTTGAAACTAAAACAAGAAAAGCATAAATCCATCATGTGTGAATTAGGTATTTATTTGAGATGAACTTTTGATGAGGTGAAAAGGCATCACGATAGCTGTTCCAATCAGGTAAAAGGCTTGCACAGAAAAACAACAAAAAGTTTTATTTGGGAAGTGAGTCATCATCAGTCAGTGCTGGGTGTGTTTGAGACTATATTGATAGTTTGTGAGGGTTTTTGTAATTTATTCTGAAAATATATATATAACTGAAACTCCAGTTTATAACAATGGACAAAGAGTATAGTCTTAAATATGTATTGTGAACATAAAAATTGATAGGTTGGCAGTGCAATAGGCATAAAATAGCTATTCAATCATTGCCACTTACCAAGCTACAATGGAATGAATCAATTACAGATAGTTAAGCATAGAAATTATACTTCTCAGGCAACAGTGACACGCAATATTTCTTTCCTTTATTTCAAAGCAAGAAAGCATGAAAAGAATATATTCAAATAACACCAATATATAGCATAAACATAGAAAGCATGATAAGATTAGACTCAAACTATACTGAGAATACTTACAAAATCAGCAAACTTCTGAATAGGAGCTTTTGACATCTGGGCTGTCTCAACCAAACTAATTATCTGGCTTAAAACTGCATCGCCTCCTACTTTAGTAGCTTGTAAGTGAAGGGCACCATGTAAATTTATTGTGCCTCCAATAACTAATGAATTGGCTTCCTTTAAAACAGGTATGGATTCACCAGTTACCATACTCTCATTAACATAACTTGAACCCCATACAACTACACCATCGGCAGGAACCTTTGCACCAGGAAGAACTTTTAACGTATCACCAGGCTGAATGAGCAAAGCATCTATTTCCCTTTCTCCAATACACTTCCCACCTAAAATCCAAAAATATTAAACCAATTAGTTATTGAGATTGTTCAATTAAATTTTGGAATCAGCTTTTGTCATTCATTACAGTATACTGCCTTTTACTTATTAAAAAAAAAAAAAAATTGGAATAACTTTGGATCCTAATCAAGAATCGGAACAAAATAAAAAAATAAAAAGACAGATAAAAGACATTTATATTTGGAAATTTCACCAAAACATCGAGACTTCAACCATTCTGTTGAGTGAAGTCCCAAAAATACATATAGACTTTGTTAAATAAAAATAAAATAAAAAATAAAAACAAAAGGAAAACACAAGCATACAAACCTTTATCTTTGACTAGCAACATTGCTGTTGCCGGTGCAAGTTCCACTAACTTCTTGATTGCATCTGACGTTTTTCCTTTGGCAAGACACTCCAAATACTTCCCCAACAATACAAATGTTATCAGCATTGCACTTGTTTCAAAGTATGTTGGAGACCAAAACCCAGTCACTGCACCATATAGAAGAGCATATACAGAGTAGAAGTAAGAGGCAGATGTTCCCAATGCAACCAAAACATCCATGTTAGTTGAACCATTTCGAAGAGCTCTGGCAGCTGCAATGTAGAAGCGCTTTCCGACAACAAATTGGACAAGACTCACCAATGCCCACTTCAACCAATCCCCCATTTGGAAGGGCCCACATCGCCAAAGCAACAAGGAATACACCAGTGGTATGTGAGGACAAACTACCCTTATAAGAAAGACAGGAATCTGGAGCCAAAGCATCACAAGGGAATGATTAATTTAAAAGGTAAGAATAACTGCTACTATCAAATCAGTGTCTACATGGGCTACAAAATCATTTTGTGAACCAATCGAAGGATGAGTCTGTATCATTTTACATTAAATTATATTTTCATCTTCTCACACTCCATGACTACCAACTCCTAGGGTGGAGGCAGGGGTGACTGATGCATTGCAATTCAAGTAAAACATTCATATCAACTCATCTCTTTTAGATTTCCAAAACAATACCATTATGTTATCAGAAACCTTACATTGAGATATGATTGCAATACGTAAAAAGGCACAACTCAACTTAGCCCGATAAATGGCATGGACTCAAGGGAAACCATCTCCAGACATCATGACTAAGTTTATGTTGAACTTATATTGTAACTATCAGGAAAAAGACACATACCGTAGACACACACACACATGCACAAACGGACTTATATTGTGCATATCAGTTGAAAGACAGACATCTTAAAGAAAGCAAAACACACATGCACATATATATAATAGATATTCAATACCCTGAATCATGACAAGAAAAGAGAATACTTACACTAAGAAACAAACTGGAAGTGAAAAGCTGAAACATTTTTGAGGCTTCTTCAACATCTTTGGAAGTCATTCTTGCATAAGGGCTTTTTACGTTTAACTTAAACGTCCCATTGGATTCTCCTTCAATCCCATCAACTAATGATCTAGAACTGACAACTTCAGGATCAAAGACAACTTCCACTTCTTTTGATATTCTTTCAAAACGAAATTGTCTCACTCCCTTAAAGTGGCTAAGAATGCCTTCTAAAAGCTGTACATCCATCTCATTGTATATGCCAGTAACCCCCAATATGATTTTGTCCTGCTCACTGCTCTGTACAAGTGAAGCTTCAAAACCAGCATCTTCAATGGCATTGACAATATCATCCTTACTAATCATGGTAGGATCATATTCAACTTCCCCTAAGGAAGTGGCCAAGGCAACTACTGCCTTTTTAACACCATGTAGATTTCTTAAAATACCTTCAACGGAGTTTACACATGCTGCACAAGTCATACCTCCGATTGTGAACTGCCCTAGCAGGGTTCCATGTGGCTTTGTCCCAAAAGTGCTGGGTTCAGGTAGGATCTCTGCCTCAAAGCCTGCATCCTCAATTGCATTCTTGATGTCTTCATCCTAAATTAAAACAAGTCAAGAAATGCTTCAGCATATATAAAATCCAAGGTTCTCAGTACCAAGTAGGCAGATACAAACTTCTTTGCAAGGTATCCCTACATGCAGTCAGACAAAGGAACATGATTAGGAATTTCAAATGGTTTCCCAGAAACTCTAAAAGAAACTGACAGAAACAGTTACCAAAAGTGTTAAAACTAACACTTGTGGTCTATAATTTTTCTCATGCTATCTAGAACTCATAACATTTCATCAATTCCTGTCCTCTCGGTTAGAAGTTCCTTTTAAATCACCGGCCTTCTGGCCAATCTGGTCCAGTATCTCTCCCAAGTTTGGACACACAAAGTTTGGTCGTATCCAGTGGCAGCTAAAAGGCATGGAAACAGGCACCTATCTGGCTATCCACTAGGCGTTGTTTATAGTTAAGACAGCTGGTGGAGTTTTAAAAATACCTTTGATATAATATTCTCGTTTTCTTTGGGTGTTTTTCTTGAATGCTTACCATTTACAAGAGTTGCACCCCTCTATTCTGCTTTTCACAGTTACTGTATTATAAAAGAAAAACCCACAATTTCTATTAATTGTCTCAAATATCTCAGTCCCTTTTCAACTGATCAAAGCATGAATATTAAATCCCCTTGCAAGACACAGATCTATGAGAAAAATCAAACGTATATGAACTGAAAATCCCCATGTATGAGATAGAGAAAGATGAAACACCACCAGTTGTAGAGAACTCAATAAAGTAGGTCTGTTGGTTACTCTGTCTCTTTAGCCTAATGCCAGTCATGATTGAATTCCAACAAAAGAAAAACCACCATCCCCGGGGTACATTGAAAAGCAACCCATGAAAGAGAGAGACTCAAACACTAAGGCTCGTTTGGATACAGAAATCATCTCATCTCACCATTACAACTTTTTCAAATTCTCACACAAAATATAATAAACAATTCAACTTTTTCAAATCTCAAAATAATAATAATATTAAAAAATAATATTCTAACAATATTTTATTCAACTCATCTAAAATCATCTCATCTCACTATCCAAACGAGCCCTAAAGGTTACAAATATATATTTTTTATAGGTAAATTGATAACGTAATGAAGAAGACCTAACATATATACATATATATATATATATATACACACGTGTGTGTGTACACATTATTCTCATTATTCTAAAGTAGATCAAGCACAATGAATAACACCCGGTTAAGTCCACTCACTTACAGTAACTACATCCTAAAAAGAAACATTTGAAAGAAGTAAGGCTTAGAACCATGCATTCCACCGATAAATAAACCCATAAATATTTATAGTCCATAATTACTAAAAATGACAAAAGCTGCAATTCAAATCCGTAGATTAACCAATAACTTTCAGCATATAGTCACGAATATCTTAATGTTATTTTTAATTTTTTATAAGGTCACGAATATCTTAAATTAACACCACCTATAAATGAAGAAAAACATGTACTAAGACCCATAAACACAAAAGTAAAGAAAATCAAACATTTCATCGTTACTTAGTTCAACCAAAACTGCAAACTAAACTAGATTCAAGATGATGAACAAAGCACAAATGAAGATGAAGTTCCACAAACTATCTACTAGACCAACCTAGAGCTCGAATCCCCAAGACAAGTCCATACTGCACAAAGTTTCAAAAGTAACACAAACCCATGATCCAATTCACCAGAAACAAAAGTGAAGACAAACTTATAAGACTCGGCATAAATCTCAAAAAATAAGCAACCACTTTCGCTGAACCATAGTCCAAAACACCAAAGGCAGCACAGAAAGGTCAAAGTTGGCAAAGTTTACCAATTTAGCACTTCTAACATTCCAACCAAACCACAAAGCGAACATGGGAATTCCGAACAAAGACTAACCTTAACCAACATGGGATCAAAAACCACATCAGCCTTGTTCTGAAGCAAGGCAACGGAGGCCATCAAAACCCCATTGACGCTTTTTAAAGCTGCCTCGACGGAATTCGAGCAAGCAGCGCAAGTCATCCCGGAGACGCCGACCTGAACCCTCCTCATTCCAGCCTCAATTCTATTGAAGCTATTGTCATCCTCGTATGAATCTAGGAGCCTCACGTCCTCGAGTTCATCGGAATCTTTACCGGCGAAGATCCTGCCTCCGTCGCCGGCGACCTGGGTGAGCTGTAAGTCTCTTAGACTCGACGCCATTGTAGGGTACCGACTAGCGAGAGCAGAAGGGAAAAAACAGAAGAAAAGTAAACACAAAGTAAGAAAGAGAGGAAACCAGAGCAAAGATATAAAGAGAAGAGCCAAGAAAGGAGGACTTTCTCCCGAGGAGGGAGATGGGTGAGACACCAATTTTTTTTTAAGCAAAGTTGCTGGTGGAGGAGGGTGGTGGGGGCAGGCAGGGAAGGGAAGGGAAGGGCAGGTGAGAGGATATTTTCTATTCCTATTTTACCCCCATAGACCTTGGGATTTCCGAGTGAGTTGTTTTTGTACTTTTTTTTTTTTTTTCTCAGCGAGTTGATTTTGTACTTGCATGATTGAAATCTGCGGGCTGGCGTCCTTCGTCGTGGTTTTTGTACTGCACGCGTGAATGATCTGTCACTTATCGTTCAATATTTCGTCTGCCTATTAAAAAAATAATACATAAATATTTTTTTAATAATTAATGTGATAGTTTTTATTTTATTAATATAATTAATAATTAATAAACAGATTGAAAAATTAAGAGCCCGTTCGATTTAAGTCTAATTTTAAGTTGAATATAATATTTAAATATTTAATTCTTAAATTATTAAATTCATCTCAGTTTAAAAATTCTTTATATGTAAGATTTATAATTTTTTTCAACTCAACACTTATTTACACGTGAGACTCACAATTTTTTCAACTTTTCATAAATATATCTAAACTCATTTTAATATCCAGACACATCTAAATTCATTTTAGATATATTTCATAAAATTTACTCCACCATCTTAATTTACTATTATTTATAAAGAACTTAATTTATCTCAACTCAATTTAACTGATTGTTTTTCTTCTAAGATAAGAATGCCAATCTATGGTTTACTGCACTTTGTTTACGTTACATTATTATATCCTTTTCGAGGTCTACTGTATTTTATTAATAAGAAGTATTATTGTTATAAATAAATTTATAAATTAATATAATATATTTGATCCATTTCATAATAAAAATAATTTTATAATATCACATTTTATATCTAATAATATGAATTTATAAATTTAATTCTGTAAAATTTTTTTATAATTAAATTATTTATTTTTTATATTACATGAGGCTAAATTTGTTTTTTCTTTTTATTTTTGTTTTGGAAGTCGTGCACCTATATTTCAACCAAACCAACTACCTCAACGAAAAACAAAACCACAAGGCCCTTCGAAATATTGAAAGAATAAGAAACCCAACAACTGAATTAGAAGTGGGTACAACCAAATGCAACAAATGCAACTATCTCAACGTAGCTATTTGTCTCACTTGTCTTCTGAGGAAAATCCGATGAAAAATTCTATTTATAAGTCTCACTCATTATCTATTTTTTTAATTTTTTTTCTTATTAAATATGTATTATATGGATGATAAGTAAAAAAATTTAATTATTTTAAGAATAAAAAAACTAAAAATAATTTAAAAATAAAAGAAATTGTGGTATATGGTGTGTGATGTGTGGAGCTTATGAATAGCAAAACTCTTGATATTATTAATTTTGTTTGAGTAGTGCTGAATATACGATAATGTTATACATAATATTATATGCATCTAATATCTACTCTATTTTATCAATTTTTTTAACTCAAATTTCAAATTTCAAAATTTTTACTATTTCAATAGTTGATATGTTAGCATATATGATTATGTGGGTAAAATTATAAATATAGATGCATTTTTTGTTTTGTATCAAGTAAAGTTATGTCAATTTATACATTTAAATTTGTGGAATTTATTTTTAGTTATAGCACTTCCTTTTAGAACCAGTTTGGATTGAGAGATGAGTTACACTATTATTCATTACTATTCACAAATCTCATTATTATTAATTATAAACTATCTCAAATCATCTTATTTTTAATTTCAAACGAAGCCTAGAATCCACCAACTCGTCAATTGTCGACTCCATCTACCCATCACTCAATCCAATGATTGCATTTTTATTTTTATTTTTTATCCATGTGAATTAGCACAAAAGGGCCACGAGTAGAGTCACACGGCACATATTGCCTCCCATGTGTCACCCTTCCTACAACTCTTACATGCAAATTTGATTCATTTTTCAACGATAAATGATGGATATATATGTATGAGCTCTCTACATCACTATTGTTTCTTCTATTCTATTATCCCTTGTTTATGCGTGAACCATCCAATTTTTTACCTTTATTTATGTAATATTACTAATATCCAAAAACAAATGCATCAAATTGCATTCCTTTCCAGTTTGTTTGGTATCTTCATGCAGTCACATGAACCCCCTGCTTTTATTTATTTATTTTATATATATATATATATATATAATTATATTGGCATCCTTTCTTGGAGGAAGCGAGCACATGAAAATTCTGCAAAAGGCCAGCACATGATGAAGGATGAAACTAATCGACTGTTTTGGAAAAACTCTCATCTATCTCATCTCATCATTACAACTTTCTCAACTTTTAATACAAAATAAAATAAATAATTTAACTTTTTTAAATCTTAAAATAAAAATAATATTAAAAAATATACTCTAATAATATTTTATTTAACTTTTTAATTTTAATCTCATCTCATCTCATCTCATCTCATCTCCGAAAACAAACAAATACTGTTATAATAATAATAAATAAATAAAACGTGTTTCCATCAACAAAATGTTTTTAAGAAAAACGTGATAAATAAAGAAGGAAAGTGGGTCTAAGAGGGTATTTCGGGAATCACGTAACTTGTTAGTATGTCATTAATACGTACAACGGACAGCGGGTCGTTTCTTCACGGCTGACCAGGTGGTCACCACGGCCTTCCCCTTTTTCACCGACTCCACCGAACTTTTTCTTCTTCAGTTTTCTTTTCGTTCGTTTATAATTTAAGATTTAGCGTTGGATTATTTATTATATTTTATTATAATTTTTTTAAATTTTTATTTAAAATATAATAAATAATTCAATTTTTTCAAATTTTAAAATAATATTTTATTCAACTTTAAATTTCCGTCTCAACTCATCTCATTTCAACTTACTATATATTATTTAAAAGAAGACACCATAGCCCTAATAGGAAAGTGTAATAAAGTTATAAAAACAGATTTATACTAATAAAATAATAAAAATAAATTTATAAATTGAAGTTATTTGAATAACATCAATTTATAAATTTATTTTTATAATTTTTTTATTATAGGAGGAATATTTCTTAAAACATAAACAATAGTTTCATTAAAGTCCACAAGTGCCAGGAAAATATGGATTAATAAAATCTCGTATTGTGTTTCTAGGATTTAAAATTCCTATAATGCTATTAGCTATTTGAAACTTAATGTTCGGGTGATTTGTTTTACTTGATAGTTCATGTAGTGTTACGTAATTTATTAAAAAAATAAAAAAATATAAATATAAAATGATAAACATCTAACTATTACACAGATTTTTCAAAATTATTTAAGAAAATGTTAATTTTTTTTTAAAAAAAACTTTGACTTTTATTTTAACGTTTCATGTGTGTTTGGATTCAAAATATATATATATATATATTTAATTATGAAATTATGAATTAGTTGTATCATATAATTATCTATTACTTCTCTTTATGAAATTGCGAAAAAAATATTCTGTTGTGAATTTGTGAAATACTTACCATTTATTAGTTTTCTTTACTATTTAAATATTGCCGTTGGGCAGTGGATTACCAATTACGTAGAAAAAAGATTGGATAAAAAAGGTGGTGTAATCAATAACCACTTTTAATATTGCAAGGAAGACAACAAATTGCATAAAGCAAAGCTTTATTGACGAGGAAAATCTAGTTGGAATTTGGAAAGGTGACATATTCCCCACTTACCAGGCAAATTAGATAGAAAATCAGAGTTCCACCAACCATGCATGGTAGAAGATAAGGTCTGGTCTGGAATTTGGATTGAATTTAAATCAACTCAGTTTAGTTTAATTTTAAATTAAATCTAACATCTAAACATTCAATTCTTAAATCATTAAACGCATCTTAACTCAAAACTGTTTTACACGTGAAATCTACAACTTTTTTCAATTCAACACCTCTTTACACCCGAGACCCACAACCTTTTTCAACTTCTCATAAATACATCTAAATTTATCTTAATATTTAAACTCATCTTAGGTAGATTCTATAAAATTTACTCTACCATCTCAACTCAATACTATTTATAAAGAACTTAATTCATCTCAACTCAACTCAACACCCAAACGGAACCTTAATATCACCATCCTTGTTGTCCATTATAATCTTGTAACAAAGCTAAAGTGTGTGTAGATGCATGTCGCAGCCAAATTTGTATTCATTGCTGCATCTAATTTGTCTTCTTTAATTTAAATCATTGTATGGTTAAACTCTGTCACTACGATAAGATCTATAGATCACATTAGCTTTGATCAAGTAAAAAAATGTTATATGCTATGTTCGTCCCAATTTTACTAATATTTCAATGTGGTAACGTGACATTATTTATTTTTCATTAAATTTCTAATCTTAAAAAAATATTAATTTAACAATTGATATATAATGTTACTTCATCAGCACAGCATAATAAAAATGAGAAATGATACTTGCAATCGTGAGTGTGCAAGTGCCGTACAGTCGTTTTGAAAAAAGTGAATAAATATGAGACCCACATGAAAAAAAATTAATTTTTTAATAATAGACCCTACTCTTTTTCAAAACGACTGCACGGCATTTATGCATTCCACGATTGTTTGTAACATTACTCAAAATGTAATGACATATGTGGCTTCATTGACATAGGTAACTCTCAACCCAAATACATATAAATAAACAAAATATAACAAAATAAGATCTGGATCTTATAAATATTTGACTAACTCAAGAAATGTACTTACAACTTACTATCAGGCTGTACTATACAATTAAGATTGCGTAAAACAAAAGTGATGCAGATCATGGGTGATATGGTAAATTGGAGCAATGGAATTATTAGGCAGTCGTATAAATATTGCAAGGGGTTGCTTCTACCTAGCTACTAAATCCATCAAAACAACCCCCATTAACAAAAAAAAAAAAAAATTGATAACGACATTTACCAAATGTCTATATCATGGGTGATTGAAAAGAATTGCTTGGTGAGTAGGCATGGGCAGGTGAGGATCTATAGGACCAGTAGTTGGTGCATTGTCAATTGCCACAATCAGTTATGACCTAATTATTTACCAAATTAAGTGCTTGTTTGGATTGGAAACTCACTCAACTTTCATCTCATTTCATCACATCATTACAATTTTATTAAATTTTCATACAAAATATAATAAACAATTCAACTTTTTTAAATCTCAAAATAAAATAATATTTTAACAATATTTTATTTTACTATTCATAAACCATCTCAACTCATCTAAGAACGGAGGGAACTTTTGTGGGTTTTTGTTTTTCTTGGTCTGCCATCACATGATGAATCACTCAACTCAAGCCCATGCCATTTTTTTTTTATTTTTTATTTGTGGTATGTGGGATTGTAATTCTGTCAGGCACATAAAAGATTCATATTTTTCGTTTGTTTGTTTGCTTTGGATGGTGCATACAGCATGCTACTTTCAATGAGGATTGATAGTGGTAAGGCCACTAATCCAAATGACTGTCCCTTATAATTTACCAATCTGCAAGTTTTAGTCATCGGCACAAACTCATTGGTGGGGCTTTTTGCGCATATGCATGTGCGCGCGCGCGCACATGAACGTCGCAGAAAATCTGGCCCAGTGTTGCCTTTAATTTTGTGTAAAAATCTCGTGAGAATATCACCGCTTCGTCCCCAAAATATTTAGAAAAATACTTTAATCATTAAAAAAATTATATAAAAATAAATCACCACCTCGAAGATGATTGCATGGAGGAGGGGCGAATATGACATTTTGATCACGCCCTTTTGAACTCCAAAATAAGATTGCATTGGAAATGATGATGTGCATGTATATTACTTCTATTAAAATATTAGCTTGATTGGGAGATCTTGTTTTTATTTACTTATTTATTTTACTTGGTCTCA
This sequence comes from Juglans mandshurica, assembly GCA_022457165.1. NCBI lineage: Eukaryota > Viridiplantae > Streptophyta > Magnoliopsida > Fagales > Juglandaceae > Juglans > Juglans mandshurica. The sequence continues at coordinate 5,935,434 of CM039627.1, forward strand.
ATCTCTATAAATAGACCATCTTACTAATGTACATAACATTCATTCGGAAATTATAGAAATCTCTTCTAAATTTTATTTTTTACTTATTTTCACCAACTTAATTAGTGCCATCATTTATATACGTGCGTAAGGTATGGAACTTTTAAGTTGAAAACAAAATTATTATCGATAAGACATGAAAACAGCATTTGAGCATGCTAGAAAGAGCAGCATGGTTAAATCATGTATTAGAATAATTAATCCATCATATATAATATGCTTTTTCGTAGTACAAGTTATAGTTGTTTATACAATAGGAAAGGACCATGAAACTTCTATGTTAGTCCAATTCCCTTAATTCTTTTACTTGTGTGAAACGAAAATGCATGGAAAACTCTATATAGGCTGCTCTAGATCTTCTCAACCAAAGATGCAACGCCTTAATAGAATGTTCAAACCACATAACTTATACTAAAAAATGACTAGTCAATGATATAATTAGAACCCAATTAGAACTTTATAAAGAGCAAGAATTTATCATTTCTAAATAATGTGAGATCTCATACACCACCTACCCCTATCCTTATTATATGGGGTATCACAATCTATCCCCATTAAATTCCCGACGTCCTCGTCGGGCCAATCTGTCGTAGTTGGCACGACTCAAGTCCCATATTTCAGGTTGGGATATGATCTGATACCATTTGTAACGTCTCAATAGAAGGCCCAAACCACATGGCCTATACTCCAAAAGGACAAGTCAATGATACAATTGGAACCCCATTGAAACCTTATAAAAAGCAAGAACTTCTCATTCCTAAATAATGTGAGATCTCATTCACCACCTACCCTTATTCTTATCATATGGGATATCACAATCTACCCCCTTAAAGTCTAGAAGTCCTTGTCGGGTCAATACATCGTAGGTGGCACGAGTCCCACGTTTTTTGTTGGGATAGGCTCTGATACCATTTGTAACGTCCCAATGGAAGACCCAAACCACATGGCCTATACTCCAAAAGGATTAGTCAATGATACAATTGGAGTCTCATTAGAACTTTATAAAAAGCAAGAATTTCTCCTTCTCAAATAATGTGAGATCACATACACTACCTATCATTATCCTTATCATATAAGGTATCATAAAAGACAAAACAGGAAAAAAAAAAAAAAAGGAAAAAAAAAAAAGAGATGTGAATGTGCCCTAGCTCATTCTCAAGCTAGGTTGCATTTATTGTAGGTTGGGCCGGTTCATGGGTAGCTAACATCATCCATCTGTCAAACATAAGTGCGTGAGTAATATTAGAAATAAGTTTAAAATGTATTATATAAGTTTCGTGCAGGTATTTTAAAAAATAATAGACCTCCAATACAAAAATAAGTTTTTTTATAATTTTTTCCTAGCGAGATCCACTTTTATCAAAAGGATTGCATAAAAGTTGTATGCCTTAAAACTTCACAAATAATTTTTCCAAATGTATATTTCTTGACTTGTACCCTAAGCATTGGCGGCTTTGTCTCGTACAAAATAACCGCATGACCAATGCCTGAATTAGGAACAGCCATAGAATTGCGCGCGAGCGAGCGAGCAAAGGGCGGGGTCGGGTCCCCCATGCCGTGCATGAAGCCAATATTTAATTTAGCTATAGCTAGCGTGCGTTATTCAAACATCCGGCATATTGCAAATATAAAATGTGAAATGATAGTTGTAGTTGTAAGTACGTATGTGTCGTGTAATTATTTTAAAAAAATAAATAAAAAAAATTAAATAAAAAAATTAATTTTTTAATAATAAATCTTACTCTTTTTTAAAGTGATTGTATAATACTTACTAACTCCATAACTACACGTCACATTACTCGTATAATACATGGATTCACCAGTCTTCATCATCGTTCGGCGTATAATGCTGTACCATCTAGCTGGGGCACATGCTTCTTGTCTCTTGGCAAACCCCAAGCCCATATGGTTTCTGCCACCTACAGTTCAACAAGACGAACAAGACTGCACATGCACGCATCAATATACCACCAACAGGAAGCCTAATTAAACCTTGATTCTAATAATCTTGCATGTCTTATTGAGTGCGATGATACAATTTTGGGTCAAATAGGAAAAATATATCTTTAAGCAGGAGAGAAATAAATACATAAAGTGGACTTGCAATATTTATTATTGCTCGTATAAATATTTCAGATTGATAAATAAATTATGTAGAATTCACTTTATGGATCTATTTATCTCCTACTTGAGGACATAATTATTTTATATATGTTATTGATATGATGGTTAAATGATAAAAAAGTAAATTTCTTCTTATGCTATGTTCAATCTTGGGGTTCTTTTCAATCGGTTTCTCTTCCTTATTCCAAAAATATCCTAGCCGTGAAAATTAAGGCTCCATTAAAGCAGTGTTATAGGGTTCTCCCAAATCCAAAATGAATATCAATGTCATGAATAGCTGTAAGTAGTTCTTGTGAAAAACGATGACAGAAAAACAAATTAAAACAAGAAATCAATTCTAAATTGCACAAAATTTTTACTTGGTTTGACTATTTGCATAAGTCTACGGAGGTACATAGAATTTTATTCTCTTGAAGAATGTCAAAGTACATTGTGGGGCAAAACTACAATACTCAGAATCGGTCATTTTGTTCATAACAAATATATATATAAATATTATATAACAGAAACCCTAATTTTTCAATAATCACATTATTCGTTTGGACAAACTTTATGTCTAATGTTCGCTCAAGCGACATATCAAGCAAGAACTCTCTACTTAAGTTTCACTCGAGTAACATGTTGCACGTGTAACACCCAACACCAAGCCCAAGCCAAGCACGAGTGTTTTAAAATTTTTCTTTTGGGCTAATATGTATGAAAAATCCATTTGAGTTTTAATGATTAATTTTAGAGTAGGTTACGGGTCCAAAATTTATTTTGGCAGAGTATGAATTTTATTGAGCTTAATAATTAGGTTAAGATCTTTTAATGGGACAAGTGAGAATTGACTCGAGAAACTTATGGGACAAGTGAATTATTTTATAAGTGAGTCGAGGCCCATTAGTGTTGGTTAATACTCAACTCATGAAAATACGGTTAACACAAAGAGATTATTTGGATTACACTAATTTGCCTAACCCATTTATTAAGTCTTTACACCACCCAAAATGTGAGCCCAAATATTCTTAAAGCAACCCAAAACCCAAGCCCATGAACTAGGTCCAGAATCCAGGCACGTCTCCATGCCATGCACGTTTTCCTCCTACTAGGGTTCATGACAGCACCATATTTATACACCTTATACACGTTCATGCACACTTTCCCCTCCTCCCAACCATAGAATCACACGGCAAGCTTTCATCTTCTTCCTCTAGACCCTATTGCAATGCACGCACCGCCACCTCTGTCTGCACGTCTCATTCCTATGCCTCCACACACAACCAACTCAATGTTGCATGTTCCCTTGTCCAACACAGCCATAGTTGCTCCCCAACCCCATGAAGACCATGCCGCAGCACCTGGTCAGCCCATGTCCAGGTTGCAACCGTAGCCCTCCTCTTGACCATGGAAACAACCCAACCCACAAACCACCATCACCGAGAGCCAAGCATGCCGAAAAACCACTCGAATCCCTCTGTCCAATCGTCTCCCACGTCCAAACTCAGGCCCAGTTGCACTGTTGCCTATACCATACACCACCTTAGACCCACGCCACCCCAGCACCACCCAACACCAACCCGCAAGCTTCCACTCACGACCTGCACCCCCCAACACTCCTCCTTTATTTCACCACACAAAAACAAAGCATCCCAAAGCCATCCACAGCCCTTCCGAACGGACATCTCAATCACCACAACTGTTTAAGCATTGTTGAGGCCAAGACGCCATTGTCAACAGAAGAAACCGGAGGACAAGCCTCCACCTTTAGACACTGCCCTGGTTGACACCGAGCACCCCAGTCCATAACTACCACGGTCTCTCTCTCTCTCATCACTTTCTCTCTCACTTCCACAGTGCATTGCCGCCGCCTCAGCCACCTTGTCGCCACTTCATAGCTGCTCTCTCGATGAGAATCTCACACGATCCCTGCCTCACCAGATTTAGTTCCTGATCCGAAGTTTATTTTCTCCAAGTTCTAGCCGTTGGGTTCTACACTTATATTACTTAATTACCTAAATGCCCTCAGCATCATGTGTATAGCTCCTAAAGAAAGATCCTAAGTTTTTTTTTGTTAATTACATCTTTGCCCTTTTGTTGGAAGTCATGGCAGATTGTTTTAATTGTTTCAGGTGGATTTTGGTCAGATATTGAGTCGGTTTGTAATTGTTACAAAACACCAATAGTATCTTTTGTTGATTTGGGTTTGATTTTTAAATAGATATGTGATTGAGTTGGAATTAGGTTAAGTGAATATTTAGTGGATATCGATAAAATTAGGAAGTGATGATAGTTTAGAATTACGAGAATTTTAAATTTTTTTAAGAAAAATAGGTTATTAGTATTTTAGGCTTAAATGCCAAAATGTGTGTTTAATTAGATATTTAAGTAAGTTATATGTCTATCTTTTAGGTGACGATTGATTTCGTTTAGCACTGTTGTGAAAAAATTTAGAAAAGATAAAAAATGCAGGCAAGCGAGGTTCATATACTAGACTTTGCATAAAAGAAAATAACAGAGGTTGAGTTTGAAAATATGTATGTTTGTTTTGAAAATAAACCTGAAAACAATCTCAGATATGTGTTATGCATACGCATGAAATCTGTATGAGAATGAAATATTTTTTGTCATGACTGATGTAGACATGAGCTTATTTTGTTCCATTCTATTTCTGAATTTTGCAAAAAGATCGAATATAAGATCTAAAAAGTTTGCTTTGATTAAATGAAAATGTTTTGATTCTGTTATTTTGAATATGTGAAATGATCTAAAACTATTCAGTACTCTGTTCTGATACAATGTGTCATCTAAAAACTTTGGCATAAATTTTCTGATTATGTATCTGATTATAAAATGATTTCAATGTTGTTTTTGTTTCGTTTCTGTTAAGGTCCTGCCACATGTATAATAGTGGTATACAACCCCAACACAGGTATAATGGTGGTTTATAACCCTACTAAGGGGGTTAACATGGTATACGACCCTATCACGGGTATAATAGTGGTATACAACCCTACCACAAGTATAATAGTAGTATACGACCCCGCCATAGGTATAATAGTGGCATATGGCCCCGCCACAGGTATAATGGTAGTTTATAACCCTACCACGGGGTTTAAATATGGTATACGGCCCCCATCACGGGTATTATGGTGGTTTATAACCTTACGACAAGGGTTAAACATAGTACATGTCTCGATGTAATGCTCTGATATGATATAGAGATGATGTTTTAGATTTTGATATGCCAAATGATTCTTTTTTTGGAATAGGAATGTTTCTTGAAAGATTCGCTCTGATATTTTGTAACATATTTTGATTCTGCATTCTGACAGTAAATATTTTGTTTTGCATTTTAAACTTTGTAAATACTCATGTTCACATATTAGTATATATTTTCTGCTTACCGAGTTGTTGATAATTCACCCATTTATCTTCACAACATTTCAGATGATTTTGATGATTCAGCTAAGGATCAGTAATAAAGTGCGTGGGCAAGATTAGCTGAAGATAGTAGTTGAGTATCTCGGGCTACTATTACGGTTGGGTGATTTATTTTATTTAGTGGATGGACTTAGTATGTTTAGATGGTTTATGGAGACTTATGTAAACTCTATTTCATTTTATTTTTTGTTAATTGAGATATGAGGGGCAGATGATCTATTTTATCTGATTTATTGTATTAAGGATCCGATATATGAATATGTGTAGTTAATTAAATTAGAGGTATTTATGTTTAATTTGGAGCCTTTGGAAGTATATATTTGGATTTGAAAAGTATATTAGCATTGTTGAAGTGATTATCAGGTGACAATAGTTAATTCTCTAGACCTCCAATATCGGGCGTTACAACACGAGTATTGAGTAAACCTTCTATCTAACTCCTCGAGTCACAAAATGGTTCAAAATTAATTGACAACCTTTGCCAGGGAACATTTTGGGTTAATTACACTTTGCTCTCTTGAATTTTCACTCAATTCACAATGTGTCCCCGAAACTAATAATTACATCAAAGTGGACCCACTTACTATCAAAACTTACCAATCCCCCCTTCGGTCTACCAGCAGCATCAAATGTAACGGAAAGTATCTCCACATGCATAACATTCACTGTAAATATGTAATTTTTATCTAATTTATTATTATTGATCATATAAATTATAAAATAATATATGCTATCAATTAATAATAAATCATACACGAATAACCATATATAAAATTATTTGATGCCTAAGTTGCAAGCAAGTATGAATAATCTATGTGGACAATGAAATTATTTAAAATTCATTAACCATATATAAATTAATAAAAAAATTATTTAAATTACTAAATTAAAATTAAGTGAATTATTAATGTGGATAATGTAACTAACTCATTAGAAAAATATTTTACTATAATTATATATATGATGTTGATAGTTACTACTTATTAACTTAGACTTTACTCTTTAGTATGTATAATTATTAATAATATCATACATTTTATATATGGTTAATGATTTATGATTTATTATTAATTGATAGCATATATTATTTTATATTTTATATGGTCAATGATAATAAATTAGACGAAAATTACATATTTGCAGTGAATGTTATATACATGGGTAGCACGTGGAGGCACTTTCCATTACATTTGACACTGCTGGTAGACGGAAGGGGGGATTGGTAGGTTTTGAAAGTAAACGGGTCCACTTTGATGCAATTAATAGTTTCGGGGCACATTGTAAATTGAGTGAAAGTTGGAGAGAGCAAAGTGTAATTAATCCGAACATTTTTAACATCGTTCTCACAATTAATTGATAACGGTTTGGTTCATACTTCATATACAGTTAGGGCTGGTTTGGATTAAGAAATCATCTCACCTCATCTCATCATTATAACTTTTCTAAATTCTCACATAAAATATAATAAATAATTTAATTTTTTTAAATATCAAAACAATAATAATATTAAAAAATAATATTCTAATAATAGTTTATTTAACTTATCTAAAATCATTTTATTTTATCTCATCTTACTATCTAAACCAACCCTTAATTCTGGGCAGTGGGTATAGAGTTCAATTAGTGATGGCTTCTCACCTCTTTTCAGTGTTAGTGGTAGTCCAATACATAGGGCGGCGCGGCCCATCCACTAACTCAAACCATGAAGAATGTCACCCATTAAAACAAACATATATATATATATATATATATATATATATATATATATATATATATATATATATTAATATTTCTATCACGGGAATAATTTTGTTTTAAGGCAAACCTCAAAGACCGATTAAAAACTTTTCCATTAAAAATGAAATAAAACATGAAAGATAATAATCAGGTAATATTATTATTTGAAATAATTTTATACATCAGTAGTATTTGGTAGTATCAACTCTTGACAGCTTTAATCATTACAGTCAATCATAAAAAAAGGGATCCAAGCCCACTTCTCCCAGAATTGGTTTGAGAATTGGGGTTGGAAGTTCAAAAATACCTACGCAAATGACTTGGCCCAAACACTTCATTAAAAACTGAGGGATTACATTAAGCTCTTATCCACCCAAATAGCTTGGGAAATTGGCATAGTAACAACTGCCCCCCACATGACAATATCATCCACATTCCAAGCATAGTGGGCCAATCTATGAGCTGCGTCATTACACTTTCTATGAACATGATGAATTTTGCAAACACTAAACATCTTCATTAAACTCTGTGTTTCCTTCACCAGATTATGTAAAATTGAGTAGGAACCTGATGTCGCTTTTTGGAGCTCCTTAATCATCACCAAACAATCACTATCAAGAATGATTTGAGATATACCCTTGTGTATGCAAAACTGGAGACCTCTAAACATGGCTAATAGTTTGACTGCTTCTGGTTCAGCAACTTCCTACTCAGCTTTATTGACAACCAAGATAATCTCGTATTCCTCATCTCTTAGGATCACCCCCACCCTTACCTTTTGTTGATTGAAAAACATGGCTCCATCAACATTTAATTTAAAGAAACCAAGAGGAGGAGGTTTCCAACTACATTGGGTCTTTGTGATATTTCTCCAAAGATAGTGCATGAGCTACTATCTGTTTAGGATCAAGATGAATTTTCTCATCGACCATCTTATTTCTCCTAAACCAAAAACCCCAAGCAATAAAAATGAACAAAGCTAAATCTTCTATTGTCCCTTCTCTTTTAACATCAACATTAGATCTAAGAACAAAAGTTGTTCTTCATTTTCCTACAATTTTGGCAAATATTTCTTCCAAATGTTTTTAACAGTTACACAAGAGCATGTGATAGATCCTCTTACTCCTCTTTACAAAAACAACATGTAAGATCAACATCAACATGTTTCTTTAACAAGTTTGATTGAGTAGGTAGATAGTTTTTATAGGCCCTTAATGCAAAAATCTTCACCTTGTGGAGAACTTTCAATTTGCACAAAACTTTCCACAGAGAGATCTGTTGATTATGAAAAGAACTTTCAACTACAGTCTCTTCTACTTTCTTTGTAAGCAATTTAAAAGCACTAGTCACACGGGGTCGTTTGCATTCAAAACCCACCTCAACTCACCTTAACTCATCTCAACTCATTTCATCTTATCATTACAACTTTCCCAAATTTCTATACAAAATATAATAAACAATTCAACTTTTTCAAATCTCAAAATAACTTTCCCAAATTTCCACACAAAATATAATAAATAATTCAACTTCTATTCTACTATTCATAAACCATCTCAACCCATTTCAATTCATTTCTGAATCCAAACCACTCCAAAACCTCCCATCTTTCTCCTGACCCCATATCCTTCAATCTTCACTACCATTAGGGCAGATTATGATCTTTAGAATAGCAGAAGCTATATTTGGATTAAATAGAGCTCTAATCTTTTTTACATTCCACCACTTTGTGTTGTTATCTATGAGAGAGTCAACAGTTTCATGCCTCACCTCCTCTTCTGCTAAGTTGAGTCATGTTGTCAAGATTTATGGCCTGGGATCCAATAATTTTTCATATATTAATCTGTTTGTCATTTCCAACTTGCCATTGACATCCTTTGTGTAGGTAGTGTTTAGCTTCCCATATTCCCCTCCAAGCATAAGAAGGATTGTACCCCAGTTTTAAATAAAAAAATCTGAGTTTGGAAAGTATTTGGACTATAAAATCTGTGTAACAGTGCATCCTCCTCTTGTAAGATTCTCCATCCTTGTTTTGCCAATATGGCCATATTAAACATCTTTAAATCCTTGAATCCCAACCGACCATTAAACTTAGAATCACACATCTTCCTCCAAATGACCTAATGAATTTTCCTTTCATTTTCTTTTCTACCCTACCAAAATTGTGCCATCATCCCCTCTAGCTCCTTACATAAACAATCAGGTAACTTAATTAGTAGGGATAGACAAAACAACAGCTTTGAGTAGAATCTCTTTTAACACATTGGGATAACTGTTTTTCTTTCCAAGTTTGCAATTTTTGCCACACTCATATGCTTAATCCCAGCATATTAACGGCAATAAAATTATAAACTTAAATGAATACCGTTCACATTTCTCTCCCTATTTTACCAATATTGCTGAAAGCTAACGGCTATAAAATTTAAAATTTAACTATAGAGCTATAGAGAACAGCGATTGGATTTCTCATTTCATGTCTATTCAGCCGTTGCATCAGTATACTCTTATAAATATACTTCAAAATTTAAAATCTCGTCTCTGTAGGGAGAAAGAAATACACCGACTCGTAAGATAAGAATTAATAGAATCAGAGAGCGAGAGAGAGAGAGAGAGAGAGAGAGAGCTACGAAAATGTCAGAGCGTGAAAGATTTAGACTAGGAGAGATAAGCGGAGAGACGGAAAGAATCGAGATGATGATGCATAACGGGAACAACGGTTACGAAAACGGGGTGTTGAAATTGGCATAAGCGGCGACGACGTCCATGACCATGACGTTGTCTTCATCCATGAAAAATGAGCAAGCTCAGGGGTTGAAGACGTACTTCAAGAACCCATAGGGGCGGTACAAGTTCCATTACGAGAAGACTCACTCCCCAGGTTCCTCCCCTATTCCCACGGCAAATCCGTTTCACAGGTTGGGTTTTCTTTTTATTTTTCTTTTTTGATGTTTGTGTTTTGGGCTTTCTTGTTCCTTTGCAATATTCTAGAGCTGTTCCTGACTCCCTTCTGAGTTTTAAACCCATATCTTTTTGTAGCATATGCGTTTTGATTTCCTTTGAGATTCACTGGTACAAATTCCACTTCTTATTAATATAACAGGAGAGTCAAAAGTATTTTTAAAAGTTAAACCTAAATTATATGTATTTTTGGATGACTAAGGATCAGGGTGTCGGTAGCACATATTGCAGAAATCAGTTCAGAATAGTGTGATTTTGGGAATTTAACAAGTGTACCTGTTTTTCTGAGAGCCAGCACCACTAAGCTCAATCACGGATAAGACTATTAAGTCATGCTTTCAGAGAGCACTTCAATCACAAATTCTCGTAAACTCAAACTTTATCCAATTTTTAAAACCAGAATGAAGATTTTCCATTTATAGTTAAATTAGTATCAGTTTTTGTTTTGAGATTTCTTTTATTGGGATAGAAGTTGTGCATTTATGAGTAGTCAAATCTCTTGTAGAACTTGGCTGCCATTAATTTGTTCATTAGTTGCAGCATGCTATATAACTTATTTGGTTTGGATTTATTCTCAAATGACAGTTGTCCAACTATAGTCTATGCTCTACATACATGTTCATGTTAAAGGCATGCATTTGCTCCAAGGAATCGGTGCTGGTATTATCCCTACTGTTCTGGATGTCAATATGCTTGATGAAGTTATTCAAGTGAGTCAGGAAACCATTTTATTAGCATCCAATTTGATTTGGCGTGTAATATGATGTTCTTGGTGCTAAGTTTCATGATTGTGTTATATTTTTCATGGAAAATAGTAAAATACTAGCACAGTCAGAACCTATTATTCGTAGCAAATGCAAGTACAATGGTCTAATCCATTCATCTCCTTACGGTTACTGTCAATAAATAATGTAATCATTATGGGTGAGTGGATTTTGATATGAAAGGCAAGAGAACCAGACTACATAAAAAGGATGATGAGGAGTTAATCTAAGAGTGTTTTTTAGTATTTCCCAGTCTTAAGAGGATTGCCTGTTTCCAAGTTTATTTCATTTTAATCCCATGCATTAAAAAGATCATTTAACTAGTGCTTTTGAAGAGGCATATCATTTGGGTGTGAATCAGCTCTATGAAGCTTGCCTTGCATCTCCAATTTCTTTATAATATTAAGTGGTTTAATGTAAGGTGCACACTTGATTCTTTTTTGCTGCTTTCTGAAGTCTATTCCACGAAAGAGCAAATTGAGATTTGTATTTTGTTGAGGTCCAAAAAATGTTTATCTGCCAATCTTGAAATTATAAAAAATAGAAAAACATCTGGAAGACCTTGTTTATATTTGTTATTCTGTATTAAACAATACCTTTTTTTTTTCTTCTTTTTATTATGTCTCTGTTAAACAAGACTTGGACAGGATATATCAGATAACTGATATTGCCATCCAAACAAAATAGCAGACACCTGCATTATTACAGTTTTAGAAGATTCAAAAGCGAAACATTGCAAGTTCTTGTCAGCTACAAATGCAGATGTGAATCTCCTATCTGACTCCTGATATTTGGGTGACTTTTCAGGTATATCAAGGGAGGAAGCTATTGAAACTGCTAAGCAGCTTGGGTTGAAAGAAGGCTTGTTGGTATGGTAATTAATAATGATCAGATTTAATGGTTCTCTAAGAATTTATTACAGTCCAATTTTGTTAACGAGTACTATTGTGAGTCCTTCTGTTGCAGTTATCTTATGAGCATCCACTTCTATGCTGAACGTGGGGCAATTGTTTTTTGGCAGGTGGGGATTTCATCTGGTGCGGCGGCAGCTACTGCAATAAAGTTGGCAAAGAGGCCAGAAAATGCTGGAAAGCTCATTCTTGTTGGTCTAATTTCCTTCTTCAAATTGCTATACAATTACAACCCCTTCTGTTCTTCGTTCTCCATATTATGATAGTGTGCCTATATTGATTTAGTGCTTGAAGGGGGAGTACTTTCAAATGACTCCAGTCCAATTTGAAGTAATAACATAATCTTTTAAAAAATGAATTAAAAATAGAATTCACAACAATTTGGTAATTGCATTGTCCTATTACTTCAATGTCATTCCAAGGAGGATCAATATCTGAGACTTGTTTGGCCAACCTGGATCGTACTTAATTCATGTCTATGGTTGAGTATGTTGTGACCTCAGTTTGGACCCTAGGAAAAGGCTATATGTTTTTTTTATAGGAAAAAGGCATAACCCAGGTACACAGAAGTTATACAATGAGAACACCTAGTTACAAGAAAGAACTATAAATGGGGAAAAGGGCTATATGTTTTCTGTCTGTCAGGACTAAAACTGATCCATTTTTCGCATTCGGGTCATTTATGCTTTGCTGTTGCCATGCCTAGACTGAGATTTTTTAGTGTGCTTAGATGGCTTAGAACTTTTCCTGTCTGCATATACTGATCTGAGTCCATTTTGTTTGCGATGCAGGTGGTTTTTCCTAGTTGCGGAGAGCGTTATCTGTCTTCCCCGCCCTTTGACTCCATCAGGCGTGAGGTAGAAAACATGAGTTATGACTGAGGTGTTACCGAAAATATCTGATTGAATACAAAATTGCGTCTTCTTTGGGAACCAACTTGGGATTTTCGATTCTTGAAGGGAAGGTTTGTGCAAGAAGCAAGATAAAAGAGGGTAGTATCTCAAAACTGCATATACTAATCTCTTTGAACGATTTTGATTTCACTTAATTCTAGAGTTGCAGTCTCACTGATTCTGTATATTGGGTTTTTTTCTTTCAATTTGCAGAAAATGTAGAAAAAAAGCGTAGACATCGTAGCCGTTTTAAGGGTTGTGCGAAGAAAAAGGTTATGCTGCAAGAACATTGGTGGTACCTCCAAAGAGTGTATTAAAGAGACCCAACCCCATGGAGGTAAGGCGATTAACTATATATGATGAAGAAGAGGAGGGTATGTACTCCATTCATTTTGTTTTCTAGTAACCTTTCTGCTAGATGATTTTCGATGTTATTCCTTTTCTTTGTTTGGTGTAAATTAAACTCATGCTGCTTGTTGGTGCAAAAATAATTCCCAAGCATTCAACATAACATCGACGAGGCCTGATGTTCGAATTAAGAGTAGTTTATGCAGCCAGACATTAACGTTAAGATGGGATAAATCCTTATAAACTTGTTGAAGTTCATCTCTATTTTGAAATTATGCTAGAAACCCTTTCTTGTATAATAAATATTGTATATGACTATTGTATACAAGTTTTTGTCTGTTGAAAGCATTACTTAGGATGGAACTCCATTTAGTGGAATTTACTAGATGCTCATTCCAACCAAGTATGAAGAGTTTGGGGCAACAAAGGGCGTACTAGGCTTTGGGTTCGTATTATATATATGTTATAGTTTCTTCATTTCCTTTGCCATTTTTTAAAAATGAAATTTGTTTTTCTTTATTCTGTGTCGAAAATGGTTGGTTAGCGACTTTCTTTGCAGAAAGGATGCTCCCATAGAAGATTTTATGTTGGTGCAATAGAGGTATGAATTTATTTGTTCTATATTATGCTTTAATAATATCCTAATATTGGTATTTAACAATCGTGTTCTTTTTTTAATCAAATTTTATGGTCACTCAAATTAGCAATGTGCATTGATTGAAATATGATATTAAAAAAAAAGCATAGATGAAACCAACATCACAAACCTACAACCATAAACAATATTCAAAACAACAAAGACCACCACAATGGATCAATGGTATGACCACCACAAACAATACCCAAAATCAATCAAAGTATAATACTGTGACAGCTCCACCACCACAACAATTAAACAGTCATATCTTCAAAATCCACCAACATCACAAATAATATTTAAACACACAAATCTACTTAGAACTCTACTACGTAAGTATAATGAATCCAGCACCACTTGTCCAGCATCAAATACAAATTTACTAAAGCTTTATGCTCTCCATATGAATTTAAGGTGATTTTCAACCCCACCTGTCTATTATATCGAATTCACATAATGTTGACTCCACTTGGATCATGCAACTAAGTGCATGGTCTAGTAGGGTTAGTTTTTCAATCCTCACAAAATTTGAGCGTACAATTAATTGGAGGCTGTAATGTAATCCTTATGGGTTAAAAGTGTGAAATTCCCTCGTTAAAGATCCTTTCAGTGCAATCAATGTATAATATTTTTTATTACGCTACGTTTTGATAATATTCTTATGCTGATATCATATAGAATATGCTAGTTGTTTTAGTGGGTTCTTTATCGTCGGAAAAGAATATTTGGAGTAGAGATTGCCAAAAGTCTAAAACTGTCTCGATTAAGATCGGTGCCATTAAGGTATGAAATTCTTTATTACGCTATGTTTTAATAATATCTTATATTGATAGATTTTTTTTTTCTATATTCTTATATTTGTGTCATATAGACTATGCTAGTTGTATTCATATTCTTTACTTTCTTACTCAGCTCTTATGATAGCTTTCACTGGTACTTAGGTATTTATTGCATTATCGCTCATGTAGAATAACTTTTATATAAATATGGTATATATTTTTAAATAGACTTAGGAGGTCAAAATTGTTATAGGCTTTTATTGACCCGCAATGATTGAGAATTTCACACTTTTGATAAATATGCCCCCTCCCTCCATTTTTTTTATAGAACATATTTACTGTTAATATTTCTCCACTTTTATTTTTCTCTCATTCTCCCTAGGGCTCGCTTCCTCACCTCCTCATTCTTCACTTTGTTCCTCTTCTTCATCATCTTCTTGTTCTCCTTCCACTTCTCTCCTCTTCCTCTTCCTATTCTTCTTCCCCTTCATCTATGTCTTCGTCTCCGTATACTTATTCATCTTCATCTTCTTCCTCATCCTCTTCATCTTTATCTTCATAATCTTCCTCTTCCCTCCCTTTTCTTCTACTTCTCCTTTCTTTGGTGATAGCCTTTCTTTGCTGAAAGGGTGGAACAACCACTTTTAAGATCTTCTTTTGATGCAATAGAGGTATATTGATTTATTTATTCTATTATGCTTTATAATATTCTAATCTTGGTATCAAACGTGTTCCCTTTTTTTAATCAAATCTTCCCATAGATCAAATTAACAATGTATACTAGTCAAAATATGATACAAAATTATAGAAAACAATAGACAAAACCAACACTAAAAATCCATAACGATGAACAATATTCAAAACAACAAAGTCCACCACTATGGATCCATGGAATCACCACACCACAAATAATACTCAATATCAAAGTACACCATTGCACCACCACAAGAACAAAATATTCATAGTTTCAAGATCAATGCCACCACCACTAATAATATTTAAAGCTATGAATTTACTTAAAACTCTACTATTGAAGTATAACGAATCCAACACTACATGCCCAACATATCGAATTCACATAATGTTGACTCATATTGGATGATGCAACTAAGGATTAGTATGGTCTAGTTTTTTACCTCATACAATATGAGAGTGTACAATGAATTAGAGGTTGTGAATGTGTGAAACTCTCTCGTTGAAAATCTTTTAGTGCAATCAAGATATGAGATTCTTTATTTTGCTATGTTTTAATAATAATATTATATTGATGTCATAGCTAGGTTTTTTAGTGGCTTCTTCACAGTTGGAAAAGAGTTCTTGAAGTGGAAATTGTCAAAAGTCTAAAACTGTCTCATTGAAGATATTTCAGTGTAATGGTATATGATTATTTATTATGTTATATTTTAATAATATATTGATCATTTGTTTATATTCTTATATTGGCTATATTTTGTGTTGTTTTCTTATAGTTTACTTTCTCATTCAGCTAATATGATGGCTCTCAGTGGTACAGAGGTAACTATTGTATTATCACTCATGTTAAAGCCTATCTTTGCTGAAAGAGTGGAATAACCACTTTTAAGATCTTTTGGGGGCAATAGAGGTATAATTTATTTTATTCTATTTTAATAATATTCTAATCTTGGGATCAAACGTGTTTCACTTTTTTATTCAGAGATTCTCATTGTTCAAATTAACAATGTACACCAGTCAAAAACCAAATAAAAAAAAATATACAAAATCAACACAAAAAATCTACAACCATGAAACAAAATAACAAAGTGAACCACCATGGACCCATGAGATCACCACACCACAAATAATACTCAATATCCAAAATACATCACTCCTCCACCACAACTACAAAACTTTCATAATTTTAAAATCGCAATCTCCACTAAAATATTCAAAGCTACATATTTACTTAAAACTCTTCTTCTATTAAAGTATAACGAATCCAACACTACATACCCAGCATATCGAATTCACATAATGTTGACTCATCTCGGATGATATAACTAAGGATTATGGTCTAGTTTTTACCTCATACAATATGAGTGTATAATGAATTAGAGGTTGTGATGTAATAGTTATGAGGCGAGTTATAGATTTAGTGGATTCTCCAACATTGAGAAAAATACTTAGAGTGGAGATTGTCAAATGTGTGAAAGTGAGAATTAAAGATCTTTCAGTGCAATCAAGGTATGAGATTCTTTATTATGCTCTGTTTTAATAATATTCTTATATTGATGTCATATAGATTATGCTAGTTTTTTTTAGTGGCTTCTTCACCTTTGAAAAAGAATCCATGTATTGGAGATTGTCAAAATTCTAAAACTATCTCATTGAAGATATTTTGGTGTAACCAAGGTATGTGATTTTATTACGCTATATTTTAATAATATTCTATTGATAGTTTGTTTATATTCTTATATTAGTGTCATATAAACCATGCTAGTTGTTTTCTTATAATTTACTTTTTCATTCAGCTTTTATGATGGCTCTTAGTAGTACATATGTAGTCATTGCATTATCATTCATGTAAAAAGTCTATCTTTGCTGATAGAATATCATTCATATAGGTATAGATTTATTTATTTCATTATGCTTTAATAATATTCTAATCTCAGGATCAAACGTGTTCTATTTTTTTAGTCAAATCTTCTCGTTGCTCAAATTAACAATGTACAACCGTCAAAACATGATACAAAGATAATAAAAAAAGTACAAAATCAACATCAAAAGTCCACATTCATGAACAATATTCAAAACAACAAAGTGAACCACCATGGATCTGTGGCATCACCACACCACAAATAATACTAAATAATAAAATACACAACTCCCATCACAACAACAATATTCAGTTTCAAAATCAACGCCGCCGCCACTAATTAAACTTGTAGTCACAAATTTACTTAAATCTACCATGAAGTATAACGGATCCAACACCAGATGCCCAACATATCCAATTCACCTAACATTGACTCATCTTGGATGACACAACAAATAATTAGCATAGTCTAGTTTTTACCACATACAATATGAGTTTACAATGAATTAGAGCTTGTGATGTAATACTTATTGGGAGGGCTATGGATTTAGTGGGTTCTCCAACGTCGACAAAGAATACTTAGAGTGGAGTTTGCCAAATGTGTGAAACTCTCTCGCTGAAGATCTTTCAGTGCAATCAAAGTATGAAATTCTTTATTACGCTATATTTTAATAATATTGTTATATTAATGTCATATATAGACTATACAAGTTTTTTTAATGGCTTATTCACCGTCAGAAGAAGTGGAGATTGCCAAAAGTCTAAAATTGTCTCATTGAATATCCTTCAGTGTAATTAAGGTATGTGATACTTTGTTACGCTATATTTTAATAATATTCTATTGGTATTTTTTTTATATTCTTCTATTGGTGTCATATAAACCAGTTTAGTTGTTTTTTTATAGTTTACTTTCTCACTTAGCTCTTATAATGGCTCTCAGTGGTACATAGGTAATTATTTCATTATTGCTCTTGTAGAAAGTCTATATTTGTTGAAAGGATGGAACAACAACTTTTAAGATCTTCTTTTGGTACTATAGAGGTATATAGATTTTTTTTATGCATTAATAATATTCTAATCTTGGGACCAAACGTGCTTAACCTTTTTAGTCAAATCTTCTCATTGCTCAAATTAACAATGTACACCAATCAAAACATGATACAAAAGATAAAATAATAATAAAAAAAAAAAGACAAAACATAATACCAAAAATCCACAACCATGAATAATATTCAAATTAACCAAGTGAACCACTATGAATCCATGGGATCACCACACCACAAATAATACTCAATATCAAAATACACTACTCCCCCCACCAGAAAAAATTGTTCGTGGTTTCAAAATCAATGCCACCACCACTAATAATATTTATACGAATTTACTTAAACCTCTACTATTGAAGTATAACGAACCTAATGCCACATGCCCAACATATCGAATTCACGTAGTGTTGATTCATCTTGGATGATACTACTAAGAATTAGCATAGTCTAGTTTTACCTCATACAATATGAGTGTAGAATGAATTAGAGGTTGTGATGTAATAGTTATGGGGAGGGCTATGGATTTAGTGGGTTCTCCATTGTTGGGAAATAATACTTAGAGTGGAAATTGCCAAATGTGTGAAACTCTCTCATTAAAGATCTTTCAATACAATCGAGATAGGAAATTCTTTATTAAGCTATGTTTTAATAATATTGTTATATCAATTTCATATATAGACTATGTAAGTTTTTTTAGTGCCTTATTCGCCGTCGGAAAAGAATCTTTGGAGTGGAGATTGCCAAAAGTCTAAAATTGTCTCATTAAAGATCAGTGTAATTAAGGTATGTGATTCTTTGTTACGCTATATTTTAATAATATTCTATTGGCATTTTTTTTTATATTCTTCTATTGGTGTCATATAAACCATTTTAGTTGTTTTCTTATAGTTTACTTTCTCACTTAGCTCTTATGATGGCTCTCAGTGGTACATAGGTAATTATTGCATTATCGTTCTTGTAGAAAGTTTATATTTGTTGAAGGATGGAGCAACAACTTTTAAGATCTTCTTTTGGTACAATAGAGGTATATTAGATATTTTTATTTCATTGTGCGTTAATAATATTCTAATCTTGGGACCAAATGTGCTTCATTGTTTTAGTCAAATCTTCTCATTACTCAAATTAACAATGTACACCAATCAAAACATGATACAAAAGATAAAATAAAAAATAAAAAAATTGACAAAACTTAACACCAAAAATCCTCAACCATAAATAATATTCAAATTAACCAAGTGAACCACTATGGATCCATGGGATCACCACACCACAAATAATACTCAATATCAAAATACACTACTCCCCCACCACAACAAATTGTTCATAGTTTCAAAATCAATGCCACCACCACTAATAATATTTATACGAATTTACTGACACCTTTACTATTGAAGTATAACGAACCTAACGCCACATATTCTTGTTTTACCTCATACAATATGAGTGTAGAATGAATTAGAGGTTGTGATGTAATAGTTATGGGGAGGGCAATGGATATAGTGGGTTCTCCAACGTTGGGAAAGAATACTTAGAGTGAAGATTTCCAAATGTGTGAAACTCTCTCTTTGAAGATCTTTCAGTACAATCAAGATATGAAATTCTTTATTACGCTATGTTTTAATAATATTGTTATATTAATTTCATATATAGACTATGTAAATATTTTTAGTGGCTTATTCACCTTCGGAAAGGAATCTTTGGAGTGGAGATTGCCAAAAGTCTAAAACTGTATCATTGAATATCCTTCAGTGTAATTAAGGTATGTGATACTTTGTTACACTATATTTTAATAATATTCTATTGGTATTTTTTTTTATATTCTTCTATTGGTGTCATATAAGCCAATTTAGTTGTTTTCTTATAGTTTACTTTCTCACTTAGCTCTTATGATGTCTCTCAGTGGTACATAGGTAATTATTGCATTATTACTCTTGTAGAAAGTCTATCTTTGTTGGAAGGATGGAGCAACAACTTTTAAGATCTTATTTTGGTGCAATAGAGGTATATAAATTTGTTTATTTCATTATGCTTTAATAAATATTCTAATCTTTGGATCAAACGTGTTTCACTTTTTTATTCAGAGCTTCTCATTGCTCAAATTAACAATGTACTATTCAAAACATGACACAAAACATTAAAAAAAAGAAGAAGACCAAACTAACAACAAAAATTCGCAACCATGAACAATATTCAAAATAACCAAGTGAACCACCATGGATCCATAGGATCATCACAAATAATACTCAATATCAAAATACAAAACTCCCCCTCCACAACAACAAATTATTCGTAGTTTCAAAATCAACGCTACCACCACTAATAATATTTATAGGAATTTACTTAAACCTCTACTACTGCAGTATAACGAACCTAACACCACATATACAACATATCGAATATACATAGTGTTGATTCACTCATCTTAGATGATACCACTAAGAATTAGCATAGTCTAGTTTTACCTCATATAATATGGGTGTAGAATGAATCAAATGTTGTGATGTAATAGTTAGGCCCTGTTTGGATGTTGAGATGAGTTAAATTTTTATGAATAGTAGTGAGTTTTATAGGGCTCACCTAAGATGAGTTTAAATGTATTTATGGGAAGTTGAAAAAAGTTGTGAGCCCTGCGCGTAAAGAGATATTGAGTTGAAAAATGTTGTGGGTCCCACGTGTAAAGTGGTTTTGAGTTGAGATTCTAATGATTTGAAAGTTGGATATTTGGATGTTAGACTCAGTTTAAAATTAGACTGAACTGAGATCATCTCAGTTCAACCCAAGTTCCAAATGGCTTAAAAGTGGAGATTGCCAAATGTGTGAAACTCTCTCGTTGAAGATCTTTCAGTGCAATCAAGGTATGAAGTTCTTTATTACGTTATGTTTTAATAATATTGTTATATTGATGTCTTCTTATATAGACTATGCAAGTTTTTTTAGTGGCTTATTCATCGTCGGAAAAGAATCCTTGGAGTGGAGATTGCCAAAAATCTAAAACTGTCTCATAGAAGATGTTCCAGTGTAATTAAGGTATGTGATTATTTATTACGCTATATTTTAATAATATTCTATTAATATATATTTTTTATATTCTTATATTCGTGTCATATAAACCATTTTTAGTCGTTTTCTTATATTTTACTTACTCACTTAGCTCTTATTATGGCTCTCAGTGGTACATGGTAATTATTGCATTATCGCTCTTGTAGGAAGTCTATTTTTGTTTAAAGGATGGAACAACCACTTTTAAGATCTTCTTTTGGTGCAATAGAGGTATATAAATTTTTTTTATTTCATTATACTTTAATAATATTGTAATCTTGGGATCAAACGTATTTCACTTTTTTGTTCAAATCCTCTCATTCCTCAAATTAACAATTGTTAGCAGGAGGGAAGGAGGGGCACCCAAGTGGGCTGACCCCCTCCTTATGCCAAACGTTACAAGCTGTTGAAGCATGCAACGGCTGTAATTTGATTCAAGGCCAGCCGTGTGTTGGTGGACTATAAATAGTCCACCTCAGTTTGGTTTTGGCATCATCTAAAATACATAAAAACTCTCTCTCTTTTTGTTCTCTATTGATAAAATATTTAGGCTGTGGATTTGTTAAGTGTTACTCTAATTCTATACTACGTAGTACACTTCGCCACTAAGAAGAAATGCTTGAGATTTGTTAATCTGGAGAAACTTGTGGAGCAACTTTATAAGCTGAGCTTGAGGTATTTTTCCGCTGTGACTTCTAACATTGGTATCAGAGCTTTTATAGTTGCTTCCAATTTATAATTTTTTCTCGCAGATGCTTGAGATTTGCCTGGTGTCTTTTTATCTTCTTCTTTTTTTTTTTTTTTTTTTATCTGGATTAAAAAAAAAAAACCATGGCAGCGCACTGCAAGCTGCTGCGAGCACCAACGCAGTGGTGCTGCGCGTACCTGGCGCAGCGCGCACCACCGTGCCGCTTGGAGGTGTTTCTCCGGCGGAGGAAGCAGCTAGCGGCAGCTGGGTGCTGCTGTGTAATGACTACTGTTCACGTGAACAGTATCCATCTGGAGGTTGAAGATGACCTTGGTCATCTGTATTTCCACTGGGCCTGGGCTTGGGCCTCACGACCCATTAGTTTTTTTTTTAAAACCAGGAAGAATACGGGCTGGGCTTGGGCCCTTTGGCCCATCGTTTTTTTTCTTCTTATAAAATTGGGCTGGGGCAATTACTAATTAGGCCCATTTTTATTTTTATTTTTTTTTTTTAAAAAAAGGATGAAATTGGCACCCCTGAGACTCGAACCCAAGACCACCGGTCAAAGGCAGCGCGCACCACTGGGTTGCGACTTACCTTTGGTTTAGGTGGGGGTTTTCAATGTATTTGCTATACATTTATTTCGTTTCTTTAAAAAAAAAATGCATGATTTAATATATGCTTAAATATATTGTTATATTAAATGTGACATTTTATTTAATGTTTTAGATTAAATGTGATTACATGTGAATATATGATTATATTCATACTATTTTTTTTTTAAATTCCATTATGTTATATTACATGTGATCTTTATTTAATTTTTTAGATTAAATGTGATTACATGTATATGTGAATTGAAAATGTGGATATGTGATTATTTTATCATCTATGAATGTTAGGATTGAATGTTTACACATTAGTCTTTAATGATAAATTAGAACAATTCCCACTAAGTAGTCTTAGTTAGAATTGTCAGTATAAATGATAGGCTGAAAGAATTGTAGTAACCCTAGTAAGAACTGTAAATGCACAGTATAGCCAAAAGACCATGGTGACCCCAGTAAGAACTGTAAATGCATTGATAGAACAAGAAAAATGGACTATAATGGTCTTATATGAACTATCTTTGTAGACTGGCCCAACAGGTTGCTGTGGTTGGAGTGGATGTCTTTGTAGACTAGCCCAAAAGGTTACTGTGATTTTAGTAGATTATGTCTTTACATGTGACTAGGACTAGATGACTACTTAAGATAGTGGGAGTATGGTTGAGATTTATGGTGATTAATTATCTCATATTTGTTTTTTAAATTTACGCGGGAATTAGGTTAGAAATTTAATAAGCAAGAGATTATTCTGAAGTCTAGCGATTTTTCGATTTGCGACATGTCTAAATTATTCTTTTTCTAACTTGGATGAACATGGCAGATTTCTTAGGTGTGTGTGTAATATCCCTTCTTTGCGTATTGTAGTGAAATGACATTCAAGTGTATAATTGACGATTTAAACAAAGGGGATAAATTGGATGGGGAGAACTACGACATTTGACATCGCAAGATCCAATATGTTTTAGATGAGCAAGAGGTCTTGGAGGCCTTATCTCACTCCCTTACTGAGCCCGGGGAAGGGATCTCGGAACAACACAAGATAGATCAACTAGTCTATACTCAATAGACTAAGAAAAGTCGGTGCACGCGCATAATAATATTAAGCAGCATGCACAATGATCTAATGTGTGAGTTCGAGATCTATGACACTGCCCAAAACATGTGGGAAGCTTTAAAGTTGAAGTTGGGTGGAACTTCAGCCACTAGGTTGCGTGGACTAACCATGAGGTTTGAGTCCTACAAGATACGCTCTGACCACACGATGAAGCAGCATGTTAGAGCTATGTCGACCATGATCCGCGAACTTAAGTCGACAGGAAACAACCTGACTGATGAACAGCAAGTCTGCCGAATTCTTAAGAGAATATGAGCCAGAACTTGACGCATAATGAGAATATCAAAGACTTTGATGATGTCTCGTGTCACTTGGAATTGGACGTTGAGCACCTAGAGGTTGCTAAGCCCAATCATACGGCCTATATGGTTGATTCTAGTTCACGCAAGGTATCAAGGCCTAAGCGCAAGAAGTCCAAGAATGGGGTAGCTGCTGGACAAATTAAGAAGATGTCAGGAACTTCTCAGCGCATGCAAGAGGGGCAAGCTCGGGAAGAACAAGTCAAAATTATAGTACTTCAACTGCGGAAAGAATGACCACTTCGCTCGTGACTGCACTGAGCCGAAGAAAGTACACTCTGACTTTTCTTGCATTGTTTTTGTAATTAGCAATGTGATGGTTGCTCACTCCTATCCTGTGTGGACTGTTGATTCAGGAGCGACCGAACACATAGCACGAGACAGAGTCGGATTTGTGGAGTATCGTCGGATTCCAGCTGGGAGCCGTGATATCAAGGTGGGGAATGGAGCTAGTGTGGAGGTACTAGGACTTGGTACCTACAATCTGGACTTGCGGAGTGGCCGCACTCTTTTCCTCCAATATGTGCTATACGCTCCTGAGATCCGACGAAACTTAAGCTTAGCTTATAAAATTGCTCCACAAGTTTTTCTAGATTGACAAATCTCCAACGTTTCCTCTTAGTGGTGAAGTGTACTACGTAGTATAAAACTAGAGTAACACTTAACAAATCCACAGCCTAAATATCTTATCATGAGAGAACAAAAAGGGTAGAGTTTTTGTGTGTTTTAGATGGTCACCAAAAAACCAATTATATAGTCCTCCTACACACGGCTGGAGGACAATTGCCATATTGAATGGCAGTAACGCATGGCTCATGGCTACGTTACACTACAGTTAAGGAGGGGGTCGGCCCCACGTGGGTGCCTCTCCATCTAACATCTCCTCACTCGTACACAGCGGGCATGACCCCAGGTCTGCATCTCTCTAATGTTTTCAATCTTGTTCATACAAGTAAATAGGCCGTGCGACCACCAAGCACATCTGTAGAAAGGTGGGAGTACATACACCAAATCTCTCCCAGAGAAGACCAGCATAGTAACATCCATAAAGTGTCTGGCCATGTCCTAGACTCATTCGATCGCATCAAGATCAAGCATTTTCGAACCCTCTTGAGTTAAAAGACTCAGAACAATGCTTGACTACCTCTAAATCATTTCAATGTGTTCACAACCTTTAGCCGCTACCAAGATGTAGCGTCATTTGTTTGACGTCAGCAAACACTATCGAAGATACGATATCGAAGAGTCTTCCCTTTGCACTCATATCACTCAATTTTGGTCGAACCGCTTTCCCAACAATGCTTCTTTAGATCGTATCAATCATGGTCATAGACATCATGCCAAAGTAACAAACATCACAACATCCATCTCGTGACATAGTCAAAAGTAAAGGACATTAAGAAAAATGAGACTCACACAGTGAGAAAGAGGGAAACATTTTACTCACTTACCCTTATGGTCGTATAAGCATATATAGTATGAAACACATGCTATGGTGGATTTCTCTTTCTTAAAGAGCATGTGTCTATATCAACACCGTACAGATCTTAGTCTAGCCGCTCCTTAAGCGTCTAACTCGAATTTATCTATTTGCACGTCTCCAAGGCGTCAAAGAGGAACTCGCATCTGGCTAACTACATGCTACATGGATGGTGGGGTAACCCATGCATAGTCCTATCAATGGACCTCATCTTAGCTCCCACTAAGGCAACATAACTTTGTGTTAACCAACTTATCCCTTTGGACAAGTACCTAGAGACACAATGTCTCATCTCTACTCGCTACTCAAGTGCTAGAGGCGATTGCTCGTGTGAGTGAGCCGATCTTAGCCTGTTGACATATCTTGTGTGTGTGCATTAGAAAAAACAATACAATAAAGAACTGAATCATATTGTATTAATATCCCATAGGAAAGGTTACTTCACAATGTCATTTGTAACACAAATTACATTTACAGTCTACGCAGTCCTAGATTTCTAACATGAGCCTCGAAGACATCTCTTGCTATAGGTTTCGTTAAGGAATCAGCAGCCATGCGATTCCTAGAAAGGTGTTTCAAAACTACTTCCTTTTCGCTACCATGTCTCTGATGTAGTGATATATGATATCTATGTGTTTGGTTCTTCCATGATACTTTGAGTCCTTAGCATATGCGAGAGCTGCCTTGCTATCGCAGAATATCGTCCCTGGATCTGAAGTATCCGTGCCAATGTCTAAATGCTTGAGGAACCTCTGTAACCAAACAGCTTCTTAAACTACTGCAGAACAAGCTATGTATTCTACCTCCATGGTGGATAAAGCTATACAAAGTTGTTTCTTGCTGCTCCATGTAATGGCGCCTTGGTTGAGCAGAAAAACATACACAGTGGTTGATTTGCGCTCATCTAAGTCGCTACCCCAATTGGCATCACTGTAACCTCTTAGCTGCACATCTAAACCCTAATAGCACAGCACATAGTCCGCAGTTCCTTTGAGATATCGCATAATCCTTTTGACCGCTTTCCAGTGAGCTAGTCCGGAGTTAGATTGGAATCTGCTCACTAAGCCAACTGCATAGCATATGTTAAGTCGAGTACACATCATTGTGTACATTAGACTACCCACAACATTAACATAAGGGACACGAGCCATCTTTTCCTTTTCTCTTTGAGTCTTAGGACACAACTCTTTAGACAAGTTCTCGCTTCTTGCAACATGAGTGCCGATGGGTTTACATCCATTCATTAGGAAGCACTCGAGAACTTTCTTTATGTAAGTTTGTTGGGGCAAACACAAAAGTCTCTTTGAGCGATCTCTGTCGATTTTAACTCCCAGAATGTATTCTGCCTCACCCATATCCTTCATCTCCAAATTGAAGGATAACCACTCTTTTGTGGCGACTATCAACTCTTTATCATTTCCAGCTAGTAGTATGTCGTCAACATACAATGACAACATAATGAAACTCTTCTTGGACCTTTTGACATAGGCACAATGGTCCTCTGTGATCATCGTAAACCCATTCGAGAGAATGGCTTGATGGAATCTGAGGTACCTGTCTAGATGATTGCTTTAGGCCATATATAGATCGTTTGAGCTTGCACACTTTGCGCTCTTGACCTTTGACCCCAAAACTTGTTGGTTGATCCATATAGATCTCCTCATCTAGTTCTCCAATGAGAAATGTTGTCTTAACATCCATCTAGTAGAGTTTCAAATCTATGTTTGCTACTATAGCTAGAATCAGGCGAATTGAAGCAAACCTCACCACTGGTGAAAAAGTTTCCTCATAGTCTATACACTCTTGTTGGGTATATCATTTGGCCACTAAGCGAGCTTTGTACTTATCTATTGATCCAACCGACTTGCGTTTGACCTTAAGAATCCATTTGTTCCCAATAGTCTTATGCCCTGTCGGTAGATCAACCAGATCCCAGACCTGGTTTGTCTTCATAGACTCAATCTCATCATTAAGAGCTTTCAAAAGATGAGAGAGTCTCATGAATTGTCCTAGACTCGTCATCATCATGCGGAGCTACCATAAAAGCTTCCCTTTCAATCTCAAAACGACGACGGGGAATACTTTCACGTGTGCTTCTACGCGGCTGAAGTTGTTGTGATTGATTGACAAGTGGTGTGCTTCCACTCAGATTCAAATCATTTTTATAATTTGTAGGAGCTTGAAGAATTTCTTCCTCATTCTCAACTAAATTCCTTGGAGCACTTTCCTCTTGTTCCACAATCTCATGAAGTTCTAAACTCCTATCAACCTCACCTCTACCTGGAAACTCACCTTCAATGAAATCCACATCTCTTGACTCAATCTCAGTCACACTTCCATCAAATTGTTCACCTATTAACACATACATTTTAAAGTGTTCTGAGTACCTTATAAATATATATTTCTTCCCTCTAGGGCCTAACTTTTCATACTTATGAGAAAGGTCATGAACAAAATCCGTTGAACCCCCATGGCCGCAAGTTACTCAACTTGAGTTTCTTGCCGGTCCATAGTTCATATGGGGTGGAAGTTACTGATTTGGAGGGCACTCGGTTAAGAACGTAAGCAGTAGTCAAAAGTGCATTTCCCAAAAAGAAATTGGTAGGTTTGCTTGCGCCATCATCGACCTAACCATCTCAAGTAGTGTTTGATTTCTCCTTTCCGCCACGCCAACTGTCTTTTTATTCCTTTTTCATTACAGAACCTTTTAAATTGCTCAGAGAGATAATCTCGTCCTATGTCAATTCTTAGAGTTTTTAAACTCTTGTCTAACTGGTTCTCAACCATTCTTAGATATCGTCTAAAACATTCCAATGTTTCGGACTTATGGGAGATCAAGTAGACATGACTGTAACATGAAAAATTATCTATAAATGTGATGAAGTAGACACATCCGTGTCTTGCCCTCACACTCATTGGACCACATATGTCTGAGTGAACTAATTGCAATGGAAAAGATGCCCCAGTGGCTTTTCCAAACGATTTTCTCTTAGCATTTTCCATTAGACAATGTTTACATGTGGGTAAGATGACCTTAGCGAGATTGTCTACAAGGCATTCTCTAGCTAAGCGAGCCATTCTATCTTGCCCTATATGGCCAAGCCTAGCATGCAATTTATATGAATCCAAATTATCAGATGTAGAAAGAAAAGCAATAGACTCATTTATATTTGAATAATCCAAATTCAATATCATAAAACCATCTTGAAGAAAAGCATTGCCATAAAACACATGGCTCAAATAAAAGGAAACATAATTGTTTTCAAATACAATTCGAAAACCAAGTCTTAATAGAGTGACTACAGAAAGTAAGTTTTGTCGGATCTCGGGAGCGTATAGCACATTGTGAAAGAAAAGAGTGCGGCCACCCCGCAAGTCCAGCTTGTAGGTAACAAGTCCCAGTACCTCCACGCTAGCTCCATTCTCCACCTTGATATCACGGCTCCCAGCTGGAATCCGGCGATACTCCACAAATCCGACTCTGTCTCGCGCTATGTGTTTGGTCACTACTGAATCAACAGTCCACACAGGATAGGAGTGAGCAACCATCACATGGCTAGTTACAAAAACAATACGAGAAAAGTCAGAGTGTATCTTCTTCAGCTCAGTGCAGTCACGAGCGAAGTGGCCATTCTTTTCACAGTTGAAGCACTCTAATTTTGACTTGTTCTTCCCACTTTTGCCCCTCTTGCTGCGTTGAGAAATTCCTGACATCTTCTTAATTTGTCCAGCAGCTACCCCATTCTTGGACTTCTTCCGCTTAGGCCTTGATGCCTTACGTAAATTAGAATCAACCACATAGGCCATGTGATTGGGCTTGGTAGCCTCTAGGCGCTCAACCTCCAATTTCGAGTGACGTGAGACATCATCAAAGTCTTTGATATTCTCGTTATGCATCAGATTCTGGCTCATATTCTCCCAAGAATTCGACAGTGATCTTATCACTGTCTGGACTTGCTGTTCATCAGTCAGGTTGTTTCCTGCCGACATAAGTTCACGGATCATGGTTGACATAGCCCTAAGATGCTGCTTCATCGTGTGGTTAGAGTGCATCTTATAGGAGTCAAACCTCATGGTCAACCCACGCAACTTAGTGGCTGAAGTTCCACCAAACTTCAACTTCAAAGCCTCCCACATGCTTTGGGCAGTGTCATAGATCTCAAACTCACACATTAGATCATTGTGCATGCAACTTAACATTATTACACACGCGCGCACCGACTTTTCTTAGCCCATTGAGTATAGACTAATTGATCTATCTTGTGTTGTTCCGAGGTCCCTTCCCCGGGCGTAGTAAGGGAGTGAGATAAGGCATCCAAGACCTCTTACTCATCTAAGACATATTAGATCTTGCGATGCCAAATGTCGTAGTTTCCCCCATCCAATTTCTTCCCATTATTTAAATCGGCAACTATACACTTGGATGTCATTTCACTATAATACGCAAAGAAGAGATATTACACACACACCTAAGAAATCTACCGCGTCCATCCAAGCTAGAAAAAGAATAATTAAGACATGTCGCAAGATCGAAAAATCGCTAGGCTTTAGAATCATCTCTTGCGCCACAATATCCAATTATTAAATTTCTAACATAATTCTCGCGCAAATTTAAAAAACAAATATGGGAGAATTAATTATCATAAATCTCAACCATAGTTCCACTATTTTCAGTAGTCATCTAGCCCTAGTCACATGTAAAGACATAACTTATTAAAATCGCAGTAACCTTTTGGGCCAGTCTACAAGGACAACTACTCCAACCACAACAACCTGTTGGGCCAATCTACAAAGATGGTTCATATAAGACCATTACAGTCCATTTTTCTTGTTCCATCAATGCATTTACAGTTCTTACTATGGCCACCATGGTCTTTTGGCTATACAGTGCATTTACAGTTCTTACTGGGGTCACTGCAATTCTTTCAACCTATCATTTACACTGACAATTCTAACTAAGACTACTTAGTGGGAATTTTTCTATTTTATCATTAAAGAATAATGTATAAACATTCAAGCCTAACATTTATAGATGATAAAATAATCACATCTCCACATGTTCAATTCACATATACATGCAATTGAAAAATAAATAAATAAAAGATCACATGTAATATAACATAATGGAATTAAAAAAAATAGCATGAATATAACCATATATTTACATGTAATCACATTTAATCTAAAACATTAAATAAAAGATCACATGTAATATAACAATACATCTAAGCATATATTAAATCATGCAAACAAAAAAAAAATTAATAGAAACGAAATAAATGTATGATAAATACATTTAAACCTACCTAGACCAAAGGTAAGTCGCAACCCAGTGGGGCACGCTGCCTTTGACCAGTGGTCCTGGTTCGAGTCCTTGGAGTGCCAATTTCATCCTTTTAAAAAATAAAAAAATAAAACAAAAATGTGCCCCCAGCCCAGTTTTATAAGAAGAAAAAAAACAGTGGCCAAAGGGCCCAAGCCCAGCATTTATTCTTCCTAGTTTTAAAAAAACTAATGGGCCGTGAGGCCGAGTCCCAATGGAAAAACAGATGACCAAAGGTCATCTTCAACCTCCAGATGGCTACTGTTCACGTGAACAGTAGCCGTTACACAGCAGCACCCAGCCGCCGCTAGCGTCTGCCACAAGCAGCCTCAGCTGCTTCCTCCACTGGAGAAACACCTCCAAGCGGTAGGGTGGTGTCATAGCACCTTGCTGGTGCACGTTGTACCACGGTGGTGCGCGTTGCACCTCGCTGGTGCGCGCAGCACCTTTCAGTGCGCTGCCATGGTTTATTTTTATTTTTTGAATCCAGATAAAAAAAAAAAAAAAAGAATAAAAAAGACACCAGTCAAATCTCAAGCATATGTGAGAAAAAGTTATAAGCTGGAAGCAACTATAAAAGCTCTGATACAAATGTAAGAAAGCACAACGGAAAAATACCTCAAGCTCAGCTTATAAAATTGCTCCACAAGTTTCTCCAGATTGACAAATCTCCAACGTTTCCTCTTAGTGGTGAAATGTACTACGTAGTATAAAACTAGAGTAACACTTAACAAATCCATAGCCTAAATATCTTATTTAGAGAGAACAAAAAAGAGAGAGTTTTTGTGTGTTTTAGATGGTCACCAAAAAATCAATTGAAGGCCAGCCATATTGAATGGCAGTAACGCATGGCTTACAAGCAAATAAAGCCATGCGTTATACTACAGTTAAGGAGGGGGTCAGCCCCACGTGGGCGCCACTCCATCTAACTTCTGAAACACCTTTCTACGAGTTGCATGCTTGCTGATCCCTTAATGAAGCCTACAGCAGCTCATGTTAGGAATCTTGGACTACGTAGACTGTAAATGTAATTTGTGTTTCAAATGACATTGAGATATAACCTTTCCTTTGGGATATTAATACAATATGATTCAGTTCTTTATCGTATTGTTTTTCTAAATATACGCACAAGATATGTCAACAGGCTAAGATCGGCTCACTCAAATGAGCGATCGCCTCTAGCGCTTGAGTAGCGAGTAGATGAGACATTGTGTCCCTAGGTACTTGTCCAAAGGGATAAGTTGGTTGACACAAAGTTATGTCGCCTTAGTGGGAGCTAAGATGAGGTCCATTAATAGGACTGCATGGGTTACCTCACCATCCATATAGCCTGTAGTTAGCCATATGCGAGATCCTCTTTGACGCCCAGAGGCATGCAAATAGAGAAATTCGGCTTAGACGCTTAAGGAGCGAGTAGACTAAGATCTGTACGGTGTTAATATAGACATATACTCTTAGAGAAAGAGAAATCCACCGTAACATGTGTTTCATACTACATGTGCTTATACGACCATATGAGTAAGTAAGTAAAAGGTTCCCCTCTTTCTCACTGTGTGAGTCTAATTTTTTAAAAAAAATGTCTTTTACTTTTGACTATGTCACGAGATGGAGGTTGTGATGTTTGCTACTTTGGCATGCTATCTATGGCCATGATTGATACGGTCTAAAGAGGCATTGCTGGGAAAGCGGTTCGACCAAAATTGAGTGATATGAGTGCAAAGGGAAAACTCTTCGATATCGTATCTTCGATAATGTTTGCTGACGTCAAACTATGACGCTACATTTTGGTAGCGGCTAAAGGTTGTGAACACATTGAAATAATTTGGAGGTAGTCAAGCATTGTTCTGAGTTTTTTAACTCCAGAGGGTTCGAAAATGTTTGATCTTGATGCGATCGAATGAGTCTAGGACATGACCACACACTTTAGGGATGTTACTACGCTCGTCTTCTCTGTGAGAGATTTGGTGTATGTACTCCCACCTTTCTACATATGTGCTTGGTGATCGCACGACCTATTTACTTGTATGAACGAGATTGAGAACATTAGAGAGATGCAGACCTGGGGTCATGCCCACTGTGTGCGAGTGGAAGATGTTAGCAAGAGGGAATGAGGGGCACCCACGTGGGCTGACCCCTCCCTATGCCTAGAGTAACGTTACTTGACTTGTAACGGATGGCTTAATGACAAACGTTACAAGTTGTTGCAACTTGCAACGGCTGCAATTTGATTGCCATGTGTTGGTGGACTATTTTATAGTCCACCTCAGTTTGGTTTTGGCATCATCTAAAATACACAAAAGCCCTATCTCTTTTTGTTCTCTCTTGATAAGATATTTAGGCTGTAGATTTGTTAAGTATTACTCTAGTTCTATATTACGTAGTACACTTCGCCACTAAGAGGAAACGCTTGGGATTTGTTAATCTGGAGAAACTTGTGCAGCAACTTTATAAGCTGAGCTTGAGATATTTTTCCGTTGTGACTTCTAACAACAATATACACCAGTCAAAACATGACACAAAAGTAGACAAAACTAACACAAAAAATCCATCACCATGAACAACCATGGATCCATGGGATCACCACACAATAAATAATACTCAATATCAAAATACACTACTCCCCCACCACAACAACAAATTATTCGTTGTTTCAAAATCAATGCCACCACCACTAATAATATTTATACAAATTTGCTTAAACCTCTACTACGAAGTATAACAAACCAAACCCCACTTGCCCAGCATATCGAATTCACATTGTGTTGACTCATCTTGGATGATACCACTAAGAAATAGCATAGTCTAATTTTAGCTCATACAATATGAGTGTAGAATGATTTAGAGGTAGTGATGTAATACTTTTGGGGAGGGCTATGGAATTAGTGGGTTCTCCAACGTTGAGAAAGAATACTTAGAGTGGAGGTTGTCAAATGTGTGAAACTCTCGCGTTGAAGATCTTTTAGTACAATCAAAATAAGAAATTCTTTATTACACTATGTTTTAATAATATTGTTATATTAATGTCATATATAGACTATGCAAGTTTTTTAAGTGGCTTACTCACCGTTGGAAAAGAATCCTTGGAGTAGAGATTGCCAAAAGTCTAAAACTGTCTCATAGAAGATGTTCCAGTGTAATTAAGGTATGTGATTATTTATTACGCTATATTTTAATAATATTCTATTGGTATTTTTTTTTATGTTTTTATATTGGTGTCATATAAACCATTTTCATTGTTTTCCTATTTACTTTCTCACTTAGCTCTTATGATGGCTCTTAGTGGTACATAGATAATTATTGCATTATCGCTCTTGTAAAAAGTCTATCTTTGTTGATAGGATGGAACAACCACTTTTAAGATCTTCTTTTGGTACAATAGAGGTATATAGATTTTTTTATTTCATTATGCTTTAATAATATTTTAGTCTTGGGATCAAACGTGTTTTACTTTTTTAGTCAAATCTTCTTTTTCCTCAAATTAACAATGGACATTAGTCAAAACGATACGAAATATTAAAAAAAAAAATAGACAAAACTAACACAAAAGATCCACAACCATGAACAATATTAAAAATAACCAAGTGAACCACCATGGATCCATGGGATCACCATACAACAAATAATACTCAATATCAAATACAATACTCCCCTACCACAACAACAAAATATTCATAGTTTCAAAATCAATGTTTCAAAGTGAACCACCACTAATAATATTTATACGAATTTATTTAAACCTCTACTACTGAAATATAACGAACCTAACACCACATGCTCAGTATATCGAATTCACATTGTGTTGACTCATCTTGGATGATACCTCATACATAGTGGAGATTGCCAAATGTGTAAAACTCTCTCGTTGAAGATCTTTCAATACCTTAAATTCTTTATTTTGCTATGTTTTAATAATATTGTTATATTAATGTCATATATAAACAATGCAAGTTTTTTTAGTGGCTTATTCACCGTGGGAAAAGAATCCTTGGAGTGGATATTGCCAAAAGTCTAAAACTGTCTCATTGAAGATCTTTCAATGTAATTAAGATATGTGATTCTTTATTACGCTATATTTTAATAATATTCTATTGGTATTTATTTTATAATCTTATATTGGTGTCATATAAACCATTTTAGTTTTTTCTTATAGTTTACTTTCTCACTTAGCTCAAATGATGGCTCTCCGTGGTCCATAGGTAATTATTGCATTATAGCTCTTGTAGAAAGTCTATCTTTGTTCAAAGGATGGAATAACCACTTTTAAGATCTTCTTTTGGTGCAATAGAGGTATATAGATTTTTTTATTTCATTATGCTTTAATAATATTCTAATTTTGGGATCACAAGTGTTTCACTTTTTTAGTCAAATCTTATTATTTCTCAAATTAACAATGTACACCAGTCAAAACATGATACAAAAGATTTAAAAAAAAGAAGACAAAACTAACACCAAAAATTCACAACCATGAACAATATCCAAAATAACCAAGTGAACCACCAGGATCCATGGGATCACCACGCCACAAATAATACTCAATATCAAAATACACTACTCCCCCACCACAACAATAAATTATTCGTAGTTTTAAAATCAATGCACCCCCACTAATAATATTTATATGAATTTACTTAAACATCCACTACTGAAGTATAACGAACCTAACACCACATGCCCAGCATATCAAATTCACATAGTGCTGACTCATCTTGGATGATACCACTAAGAATTAGCATAGTCTAGTTATGCCTCATACAATATGAGAATTAGAGGTTGTGATGTAATACTTATGGTGCGGTCTATAGATTTAGTGGGTTCTCCAATGTTGAGATTAGAGAAGAATACTTAGAGTGGAGATTGCCAAAAGTGTGAAACTCTCTCATTGAAGATCTTTCAATGCAATCAAGTTATGTTAATGTCATATAGACTATGCTAGTTTTTTTAGTGTTTTCTTCACCGTCGAAAAAGAATACTTAGTGTGGATATTGTCAAAAGTCTAAAACTGTCTCGTTGAAGATTTTTTGGTGCAATCAAGGTATATGATTCTTAATTATGCGATATTTTAATAATATATATTGGTGTCATATATATCATGCTAGTCGTTTTCAAAATGTTTACTTTCTTACTCAGCTCATATGATTACTCTCCCTGTTACCTAAGTAATTATTGCACTATCACTCATGTAGAAAGCCTATCTTTGCTGAAAGGGTGGAACAACCACTTTTAATATCTTCTTTTGGTGCAATAGAGGTATATATTTATTTATTCGATTATATATTAATAATATTCTAATCTTGGGATCAAATATGTTCTACTTTTCTAATCAAATTTTCTCATTGTCCAAATTAACAATGTACACCAGTCAGAACATGATACAAATGATAGAAAAAAATAGACAAAACTAACACCTAAGATCCACAACCATGAACAATATTCAAAATAACAAAGTCCACCATCATGGATCCTTGACATCACCTCACAACAAATAATACTCAATATCAGAATACAACTCCACCGCCATAACAAATAATATTCATAGTTTCAAAATCAATGCCACCACCTCTTATAATATCTAAAGCTATGAATTTACTTAAAACTCTACTACTGAAGTACAACGAATCCAACGCCACATATCCAGCATTTCGAATTCAAATAATGATGACTCATCTTGGATGATACAACTAAGAATTAGCATGGTCTAGTTTTTAGTCCCTATACAATATGAGTGTACAATGAATTGGAGGTTGTGATGTAAAATACTTTTGGGGCGGGCTATTGATTTAGTTATTTCTCCAACATCGAGAAAGAATACTTGAAGTGAAGATTGCCAAATGTGTTGAAGATCTTTCAGTGGAATCAATGTATGAAATTCTTTATTACGCTATGTTTTAGTATATTCTTTATATATTTATGTCATATAGACTATGCTACTTTTTTTAGTGGCTTCTTTACCGTCGTGAAAAGAACACTTGGAGTAGAGATTGCCAAAAGTGTAAAATTTTCTCATTGAATATCTTTCGGTGATATGATTCTTTATTACGTTATATTTTAATAATATTCTTTGATAGTTTTTACATTCTTATATTGATTTCATATAGATCAAACTAGTTTTTTTCATATTATTTACTTTTTCTCACTCAGCTCTTATAATGGCTCTCACTGGTAAATAGGTAATTATTGCACATCGCTCATGCAGAAAAGCCTATCTTTACTAAAAGCATGGAACAACCATTTTTAAGATCTTCTTTTGGTGCAATAGAAGTATAGATTTATTTATATTATGTTTTAATAATATTCTAATATTGGGATCAAACCTGCTCAAGTTTTTTAGTCAAATCTTCTCATTGCTCAAATTATCAATGTACACCGGTCAAAACATGATACAAAAAAAAAAAAAAAAAAATGGACAAATCCAACACAAAAAATACACAACTATGAACAATATTCAAAACAACAAAATTAACCACCATGGATCCATGGGGTCACCACACCACAAATAATACTCTATAAAAATAAAACAACACCACCACAATAAATAATATACATAGTTTCAAAATAAACGCCACCACTAATAATATTTAAAACTACGAATTTACTTAAAAATCTACCACTGAAGTATAATGAATCCAACACCACTTCCCCAACATATCAAATTCACACAAATAATACTCAATATAAAAATAAACTCCACCACCACAATAAATAATATATATAGTTTCAAAATCAACAACACCACCACTAATAATATTTAAAACTACGAATTTACTTTAAAAATCTACTACTGAAGTATAACGAATACAATACCACTTGCCCAGCATATCGAATTCACATAATGTTGACTCATCTTAGATGATACAACTAAGAATTAGCATGGTCCAGTTTTTAGTTCTCATACATATGAGTGTACAATGAGTTGGAGGTTATGATGTAATACCAATTGTTGGGTTGTCTCCAACGTCGAGAAAGAATACTTCGAGTGGAGATTGCCAGAACACACACCACACATGTTTTGATTTTTTTTAATTTATTTTTGCTAAACTAATCGATAACTACATACTTGCTAAGGGAAAAATAAAAAATAAATAAAATATGTGTGGTGTGTGTGATGTTAAGTAGAATTATTCCTCTCACTGATACCTAGGTATTTATTGCATTATCGCTCATGTAGAATATAATACTATGATTTAGGTATTTTATCTACAAATTTTTATATAAATATTGTACATATTTTTAAATAGACATGGCTATGGCTTAGGAGGTCAAACTACTATAGCCTTTTATTGACACGTAAGGACTGGCAATTGCACATTGCTTCTAAAGGTAACAGGTTAGAGCATTTAATACTTTTGATTCATATGTCCACTTTCTCTGATTTTTTTATACAACATATTTATCATTAATCTTTTTTTCACTTTCTTTTTCTCTTATTCTATCCACAACTCACTACTTTACCTATTCCTTCTTCTCTTCGCCCTTTTCACTTCGTTCCTTTTCTTCCTCGTTTTCTTCTTCTTCTCTTTCCTCTTCTCATATTCATCTTCTTCTTTCTCTTCCTCCTTTTCCTATTTCTATTCCCTCTTCGTCTTCATCTTCTTCTTCCTTCTCTTCCTCTTTTTCTATTAGGAACAATAAGAGAAAAAGTAAAACAAAAAATGAAATCAATCATACACAAACACAACATTTACCTAATTTGGAAACGTGCCTACACGTCCAAGAAACTGTAGATGATTTTATTCTGATCAGATATTTTGTGTGTTCATACAAGGGTTTAATACAATTTATAGCAAGCCCTAATTAGTGGGTATGGTTGAACCAAACTTGTATTCCATGGCCCAAGATTCATTGAAAATTCACCAAAAAACTGCAACGAATTCTTGTCGGGACAAGTCATCACAGCAGACTATACACAAAGAGAAAATGCACCACACAAACAAGCTCAACAATTATCTCACTTGGAGACTAGTACAACTACAAGTATCAACCACCTGGTTTAAAAACTAAAATCTACATCATTGCCATTCATTGCTCCTGTCCTCTGGCTAGAAGGCCAATTGAGGTTGCGCATAATTTCAGTTTCTCAATTGTAACACCCTAATCAATATATCTACAAGGTTATTGCTCCCACAAGTCTTCGAAAATATCAATTGGTCATCATCAAGAAGAGATTGAATAAAATGATATTACTCTAAATATGTTTGGTACTGAAATGAGATGTTGGGTTCTTGGCAAAGAGTATGGCACTCTAATTGTCACTATAGAGAGTACCATTCTTGTTCTTCTAACCCAATTCCTCCAAGAAACTTTGTAATCAATTCATCTCCTTTGAGGTTTTAGATATAGCAACATACTTGGCTTCACACAACAGTACGACCCAAAGTGTATACAAAACTTTGTAGTAATATTCTGGCTATCAGTATCACCGACTAAATCAATGTCAACATAATCCTGAAGTTCAAACTGGATCCAGTAAAGCAAAGACACGTATCTGAAGCACCCCTCAAGTAACTCAATCCATTTTGCTGACTTCGAATGTTGCTTTCCTGGATTACTCATGTACCTACTCACAACTCACACTGCATAGATAATGTCTGGTCTCATACAAACCATAACATACATTAGAAAACCAAGAGTTGAGGCATAGGGTACCTTACTCATATAATCATGCTTATTTGATTTTGGTGACTGATCTATGCTAAGTTTGGAATGACTTCCCAAAGGTGTGTCCACTGATTTGCCTTTGATCATATTGAACATGTTAAGCACTCTTTTAACATACTCCACTTGTGAAAGTCTCAGTGCATTTGACTCATTCTCTAATAATTCTCATGCCAAGGATTTGCTCTGCATGTTTCAAATCCTTCATTGCAAACTATCTTAACAACTATTTCTTCAGATTTGTTATCTCCTCGATACTAGACCTTGCAATAAGCATATCATCCACACACAACAATAGAATAATATAATAGTTGTTAAACTGCTTAACATAACTGAAGAGAATAAGTAAAATAGAATTTGAAAGAGACTTCTATGATTGAATTAATTAGTGTTATGTACAATAAGATGGCAAGGTCCAAGTGAAATAAGGAAGTAAATAAATACAAGATCTCCTAATCAATGTAGTATTCTAATCAAATTAGTATACATCAACATCCCCCTCAAGCTCTAGATGATATAACTAACTTGGGTTTGGAAACAAGATCAAGAAGTCAACCGAGTGGATGAGATTTCGTAAAAATGTTAACAAGCTGGTCTTCTAAGGAGATGGAGCAAAGAAGTAAGGTGCCTTGGTGAAGATGATCCCTAATGAAGTAACAATCAATCTTGATATGTTCGATATGCTTATGGATAACATCATTATAAGCAATCTCTATGACTCTTCGATCGTCACAATAAATGGGAGAACAAGTCATTTGAAGGGTACTCATATCTGTCAAAAGCCAACATAACCCTAAAAGATCTGATGTAGTGTCAGCAAGAGCACGATACTCAGATTCTGTACTAGAGCGAGTAACAATAGACTGTTTCTTACTATGCCAAGAAATCAGAAAAGCAAGCCCCTAGTAAAAAGCAATAACTAGTTGTAGATCAATGTGATTAGTGTGATCTCCATCCCAGTTAGCATCATCATAAGCTCAAAGCTCAAGAGATGAGTGTGAGGAAAAATGAAGTCCATGAAACACAGTTCCTGTAACCCTCTGACCCACCTTGTAACGCCCCGTACCCAAGTGGGTCGGAGGGTTACTACCTGTCACCAAAAATCATGTCTCTCAAATACAAACATCATTTCCAAAGGCTCCAAAACATGAAAGTATAAATTCATATGTTTCAACTTAATGCATAAATTCCTCTACAAAGTCATTAATGCGATAAATCCAATAAACATAAATCTACATTTCCACAATCTCTAGTAACCCCGACAAATTTGAACTATTAATCACATAAATCTCAATAATCCATAATAAATTGAAAACCAATCTACCAGATACTCCTATATTTATCAATAGTACCCTTAGGTACTCAACTTCCTATCCTTGGCTAGTCTTACTCACAATCACTATTCATATTCCTCAGTTGAACCATCAAATATTATGAAGATAAGGAATGAGAAATCAACAATTCAATAAGTTAAGAACATATAATAATATCTAAACATGAGCACTTTCACAGACTTCAGAATGTATAACAAATTATTTTTGTTTCAAAATGTAGATCCAAAACATGTTATCAGAATATCAGAGCAACGATTTAAAAAGTTTACATTCAACAGTCCTTTGGCATGGCATAAATGAACATCATCATCTTATCATATCATATCATATTAGAGCATCACCCAAGCAGAACATGTTTAACCCTCGTTGAAGGGTAGTGCATGTCTGTGATTAACCAAACAAAGCCTATCACAGTTCCTCACCCAAATGATGTACTCAAAACAGAGACCATTATTATATCCCTTGGCGGGGCTAGAGGCCATTATTGTATCCTGTGACAGGGCCAGAGGTCACTATTATGTCACGTGTCAGGACCAGAGGTCACTATTATATCTCGTGCCAATGCCAGAGATGTCACTATTATATCCTGTGACAAGGCCGAATGTTACTATTATGTCCCGTAATAGGGCCATAAGTCATTATTATGTCCCGTGACAGGGCCATAAGTCATTATTATGTCCCGTGACAGGGCCAGAAACCACTATTATATCTCGTGATAAGGCCATATTCAGATTTGAACAGAAATGTTAGTACAACACCATAACAAAGGCCATAGTTTTATACTCATAGTAAGGTAAGAGTAGAGCAGAAACATAATCAAAATCATCAGATCATAACCATAAATAGAATCAGAATGTCAAGCTAAAGGTTTTTCAGATGCCATATCATTTCAAAATAGAATACTGAACATATTCATATCATCTTCACTTAATCAAAACAGATTCAAGGCATCTTCACATAATCAAAACAGATTCAGGACATCTTCACATAAGATGCACAAATTTTCATTTTTCATATTCAGTAGTTTTGCACAGTTCAGAAATAAAATGTCAAAATTTTGCTCATGTCTACGACAGTAATGACAATAAATATTTTTCTCTTTTATAACGATTTCATAGTAACATAACAAATTGAAATTACCCAAGTACCCCTGTAACGCAGCGGAAATATCTACCAATTCACTCAACAAATTGGTTAGTCGTCAAGCATGCAATTAATTTGATAAACAATCAAATACATAAAATAAACGAAGTGCGAAACACCAAGATTGGTATCGAAGGGAAACCCTTTAAAGAACTCTTTAAAGGTAAAATCCTACGGGGCAACCAAACCCAGAAAAGTCAATTTTATTATTTGAAAATCAATTACAAGTAAAGTTCAATTACAAAACATTTGTCAATTGACACTCTTACTTGACCAGACTAATGACCCATTTGTCTTCTACCACAGTAGCAACCAGAACCTCTGACGATCTTCAAATATTGACTTTTCTCTTGGACTCCAGTGGCTGAAACTCGACCAATCAATTCTCCAACATGGAGTATGCACGCACTCAAAAAGAGAGATCAAACACTAGAAAATTCTCAAGAGAATTTTCTCACACTCAAGTACCACTCTTTGAGAGAAACAGTATGAAAATTCTCCAAGAAATTCTCTCACCAAAATATGCACTGTAAAGTGCTCTAGAAAATATCTAGATCTGAATCTCTATGGATCTTAACCAGTAGGATCCTTTAAATAAACAATTCGAAAAGAGTCCTAGTTGAAGTAGGATTCTACTGATGGGCAGAGACAGTCACGAGAACGTTTCCTGACGGATTGATGATATGTCGCGATAACTCTTCTCTACAGTAACTGATTTCTGTTCAGCTTCTGTTTTGGATAAGTGCAGATCCTTATGGACTCGAATTTCACATAAATGACTTATCTAAATAACCTCTAAGACTTCTAGATAGACTCAATGTTGATATAGATAAAGTCAATAATTAATTTACATTTATCCATAATTATCAACTTAATGATAGGATAAACTCTATCATTTTAGTCACTTAATCCTATACAAACTTATCAACACAGTCACCTAGTCCTAGCCAAACTTTTACATCTACAATCTCCCATTTGGCGGATTGGTGACAATTTTTATTTATATATATATAATCAATGGGGCAAGTAACATGCCTAGATGCATCTTAGTTCAAAATATAGTGTCACTCACAAAACAACATTCAATAGAGTACACCCTCTTATTTGTAACAATCACCATGGATGTTCACACCTCATAAGATCATCAATGTCAAAGTTCATGTGAGTGTGTGAGTGAGCAAACTTATATATAAAATTAACTTCTTTATTTCTTTTTCTCTTCAATATATTTTTGATAAATTTATTCATGAGTATTTTCTTCTTATAGATGCTCCAAAGAGATTGTCACTTACGTCAAAAGTCAAACTTTATGCTAGGGCCTAAATACATGAGTATCTCCTCCAAACACTAGTTTGCACAACCCTTTTTTTTTATGTCCATTTTTGTTGCTTACATTTTTCCACAATGATTTGATCCACGATTCTTTCTATAAGGACTTGAGGGATAGATCCGTGTATGGTGTTTGTCATTTTTCGCAATGATATAACACTGATTTTTTCTATATGGATCAACTATTTGTGTTTGGCAATGGAAGATCTCTCTATTATTGTACTAGGTTCAACTAGTATTAGTCAATTCAAGGCATTGACTCCCTCTATGGTAAGCATCTCAATAATAAATATGGAACTTAATTATAATGTGCATACATATAAGTTCTTCACAGTGTTTTGTAAATGAACTTTGTCAAGATGACCCATAGGGTTAGTATGCACAAAGTGAATTGCACAAAGTAGAGAGATGCATAAATTCAAAATTTTATTTTGTGAGAACATATGTGCTCAAATTTTTGACATATCAAGCATGAACTTCCCAAAAAAAATAAACCAAAAAAATAATGTATTTTACACTGAAAAACAAAAACATAAAACAAAAATGCATGTCCTAGGCTAATGATATGCAAAGAATGCAAGAACATGCAAGTAGTCTTATCACTTAATGTCACACACACGTTCATCTAAAGACTTTAGGAAAACCCTCATACGAACTTTCCAATAAGCATAGTTTTTTCTCATCAAAGTGTGACGGAACATATAATGATGACGACATGATCTACAAGGACACGGATCACACTAGGATGAGTTAACCATG
This sequence comes from Juglans mandshurica, assembly GCA_022457165.1. NCBI lineage: Eukaryota > Viridiplantae > Streptophyta > Magnoliopsida > Fagales > Juglandaceae > Juglans > Juglans mandshurica. The sequence goes on from CM039627.1 coordinate 5,979,412, forward strand.
CTCTGATGCCAATTGAAATTACCCAAATGCCCTTGTAACGCAACGGAAATATCTATCAATTCACTCAACAAATTGGTTAGTCATCAAGCATGTAATTAATTTGATAAACAATCAAATACATAAAATAAACGAAGTGCGAAACACCAGGATTGGTATCGAAGGGAAACCCTTTAAGGAACTCTTTAAAGGTAAAATCTTACGGGGCAGCCAAATCTAGAAAAGTCAATTTTATTATTTGAAAATCAATTACAAGTAAAGTTCAATTACAAAACCTTTTTCAATTGACACTCTTACTTGACCAGACAAATGACATATTTGTCTTCTATCGCAATAGCAGCCAGAACCTCTGACGATCTTCAAACATTGGCTTTTCTCTTGGAACTTCAGTGGTTGAAACTCGACCAATCAATTCTCCAACATGAAGTATGCACGCACTCAAAAAGAGAGATAAAACACTAGAAAGTTTTCAAGAGAATTTTCTCACACTCAAGTACCACTCTCTGAAAGAAATAGTATGAAAATTCTCCAATGAATTTTCTCACCAAAATATGTACTGTAAAGTGCTCTAAAAAATATCTAGATCTGAATCCCTATGGATCTTAACCAGTAGGATCCTTTAAATAAACAATCTGAAAAGAGTCCTAGTTGAAGTAGGACTCTGCTGATGGGCAGAGACAGTCGCGAGAGCGTTTCCTGACGGATTGCTGACATGTCGCGATAACTCTTCTCTACAATAACTGATTTCTATTCAGCTTCTGTTTTGGAAAGGTGTAGATCCTTATGGACTCGAATTTCACATAGATGACTTATCTAAACAACCTCTAAGGCTTCTAGATAGACTCAATGTTGTTATAGATAAAGTCAATAATTATTTTACATTTATCCATAATTACCAGCATAATGATAGGATAAACTCTATCATTTTATTCACCTAATCCTATACAAACTTATCAACATAGTCACCTAGTTCTAGCTAAACTTACTGAGGTTGTTTCAAATTTCTTTTTATAACAATACATGCACATTTTTCCAAAATCAACCTCACTTCATTTTCTTTTACGCAAAGTTTAGCATAGGAACCCCACTTACCTGACTCTTGCAGAGAGTTATCTAAGTCTTGAACTCGAGCTCTAGTAATACCACAACCTAACCAGAAAATTATTCACTAAAGTGTTATTAACTAAACAACATAAAACTAACTTTACCAACTAACACCAAATACAAGAGTCAGGTAAGTGGGGTTAAGAATGGGGGAATCATCCATTTCTTTTAATTTTTGTGTATGACTATGATTATTTATTTGTGTATGACTAATTATTGGAGGCAGCGACAAACATTATTATTGTTGTTTATGATATTCTTGTAATCTTGTGTATGATTTACTTATTTTGCATGAAAAAAATTATTATTGTTAATTTATAATATTCTAATTGTGTTTTAAAAATAGTTTGATATACATTGAGGAAATATGAGTGAACTAAAACCTAGATTAGAGTGTTAGACTTGTGATATTTGCCATGTTGCAAACTAGCTGCTGTGCAATTATAATTTGTGTTATGCGGTGTATGCACTATGTATAACTATAACACACATGTAAGTTTGTAACATTTATGTTTTATTTTATAAATTAGATAGATTCTTTATCGACTCATATTGATGTTGATTCAAAAGAACCAACTATTAACTTAGGAGATGATTTGAGAGAGATCCAAACATCAAAACCCCCTAGTGCCTCTACTAGTAGTACTTGTCCATTATCTAAGAAATGGAAAGGGAATGATCCATCGATTGTATGGGACCATTTTGCGAAGATGGAGGGTTGTCCTGTAGATGATCTGAATGCTAAATGTAATTATTATGATAAGATGTACGCTTGTCACTCAAAGAAGAACAAAACTTCAACAATGCAAAACTATTTACCTTCATGTCTTAAAAATCCTCATAAACGTGAACTTTTGGATAGGTACCAAAAAATATTGACAGGTGAGGCAATACCTGATGAGGGGTTGGAGAGAGTGATGGTAGTATATTAAGAAGTCTTGTAATCTACAAATTGTAAGGTTGGCGATTATAGATATGATAATTATCGATGATATGCCATTTAGAGTTGTTGAAGGATAGAGATTTAGAAAAGTGTGTTGGTCTCTTAAACATTAATTTAAGTATCATGTCGTGTCACAGTTGCAAGAGATTGTATGAAATTGTGTGAATTAGAAAAGGGGAAACTTACAAAAGTGTTTTGAGATGGTGGCATGAAAATTTTGTTAACGACCAATACATGGACATCGGTACAGAATTTGAATTATGTGTCTAACTGCACACTTCTTTGATAAGGATTGGAAATTGATGAAAAAAATCATTAATTTTCATTTAATCCCTAATCATCGAGGGGATACTATTGGGAAATATGTTGAGTGGTGCTTGCTTGATTGGGGCATTAATAAAATATTTACCGTAGTTGTTGATTATGCAAGTTCAAATGATACTACAATTTCATATTTGAAACAGTTTTCGGCTGTAAATCTGTTGGGGGTAAGTATATGCACATGAGTTGTTGTGCTCATATATTGAATTTTATTATGAATAAGGGTTTGAATGAGTACAATGATGCCATCACAATGGTTAGAAATGTAGTTAGATATGTGCGTTCATTCTCCGCAAGATTAAACAAGTTTAAGAGATGTGCAGAAAAAGAAAAAATTGATTGTAAGAAAATGATGTGCCTTGATGTACAAACACGATAGAACTCAACCTATATGATGTTAGAGGCGGCTGAGAAGTGTGAGAAGGCTTTCAGGCGGATGGAGAGTGAGGATTATAATTTCCTCTCTTACTTTGATGATGGCTCTGGGCCAAGGCACACAGGGCCTCCTAAAGCTAGGCAGTGGGAGACAGTGCTAGTATTTGTTAAGTTTTTTGGAATGTTTTATGATGCCACTAATAGATTTTCTAGGTCTTTATATGTGAGCTAACACCAATTTTCTGGAGATTTTTTATTTCCAAAATGAGTTGATTATGTTGAGCGAGAGTACTAATAGTTGTTTGAGGAGTATGACCATAAACATAAGAACAAAATATGATAAGTATTGTGGGTCATTAGACAGGATGGACTTGTTCATGTTAATTGCACTTGTGCTTGATCCACGAAGCAAGTTAGGCTTCTTACTTTCCACCTGAAGAAAGTTCTTGATGAGTTTCGTGCTGAGGAGTTGGTGTCGAGTGTGAGACATATATTAGCATATTTGTATGCGGAGTATAATGCTACATTCGGTTCCACTACAAGTACCCAAGAACATGAACCCCCTCCGACATCTAGAACCATGAATGATGGTGATGGCAAACATGAGACTAAATGGTTCTACGAGTGGTATAAAGCATCTTCCAACATGGGATCTACTATTGCCAAAACAGAAGTGGATCAATATTTATCAGATGGTTGTGAGGCACTCAGCTCATCGTTTGACTTGTTGACTTGGTGGAAAATTAATGAGCCATCTTATACTCATGAGGATTGCAAGAGACTTATTGGTCATACTTGTTTCCATGGTTGCGTCCGAATCAACATTTAGTATGGGAGGTCGTGTGCTTGATTCTTTTCGGAGTTCGTTGGCTTCGAGAACCGTTAAGACACTTATTTGTATTCAAAATTGGTGGTTAAGGCATCCACCAACAACCATTGATATCCGGGAGGCTATGGATAATGTGGATAGCTTCATAGCAGACTCGGGTAATGTTTTCTTTGTTTTCATTGTAATTTAATTTTAGTATTTTTTATAATTCAAATTCACTAACATTGATGTTTTATTCTTATTATTAATATTCGTATATAGAGTTGGGCGCACAATCAAACGTGATAACTATTGAAGATTGAAGGTTGAAGCAAAAAATATGAAGATCACTCCCAATTTGTTGTCAATTATTTGTGTTTTTTTTTTTTTTTTTTTTTTTTTTTGCAATGTTGCTATGTTTAAGACAATTTGTTTTGATTTATTTATGTTATGTTTTTTAGTTGCATTTTGCTATGCTTAAGACACTTTGTCTTTTTTTGTAATATGCATTATGTAATAACATCTAGTGAAGTTATTTTTATCTTTTTAATTATGTAAAAAGTAGTAAGTAATATAGTTAGTAATAGTAGAAAATTACAAAATGACATTAAAATTAAAATTAAAATTAAATTGACTATTTAAAATGGGTTTTAAAAATCCAACAAATTTGAATTTGAAATCACTCAAAAGAAGCTCAAAAAGATCTTGGATAATGAATTGAGAAAAAAAAAGCCCAAAAAAATGTTGAATTGTGCAAGAACAAAGGCCCAAAAAATGGCCCAAACTGGCCAAACCAACCAAACCGACCGGTAACGGGCTGGAACCGGTCTGGCCGGTTTCTCCCCTTTACACCGGTTGGTTTCAGCCGGTTTTTAGGGATAAAACTAACCGGTCGGTCGATCTTAGTTTTGGACCAAAACCGAACCGACCGGTTCAGTTTTCAGCCCTAGGTCTTGGGCAGCAATGGTGATGGGCTCAGCAAGAAATTGGTGAGGGCTCCGATCTGAAACAGAGGACGACAAGAGAGTCTGCGAGGAGGGGACGATCAGTATTGCTAAGGCGATGGAACTTGTCGATGCCCAAGCTCTAGAAATCGGACATGGAGGCGTACAACACATCACAAAATCACATGGAGAGGGAGTGAACTACAAGAATGTATTTGAGAGAGAGTTGGGCAAAATGAGATAAGGAGGAAGTTGGGGTTGTCGGTCACAAAGAGAAGGAGGACGTGCAGAGGGTGGCGTTGTGGGGGAGAGTGGCGCTAAGTTGAGGTTGCGTGAAACAAGGGAAGGGAATTATCAGGGTTGGGGGAAAGACAGGAGGGAAGAAAAAAAATGTCAATGGGCCTAGGCATGGGCTAGGATTTGGGTTTGATGGGCTTGGGTATTACGGTTCCCTTGATGTAATGCAAGATAAAACGAACAGTAACACAGTAGGTAGATCAAGGAACACTCATACACTTAAGGGTGCTACCCACATGGTGCGGGGCGGGGGCACCCCCTCCCTGCCCCCTGCCCCCTGCCACCCGCCCCGCACCATGCGGGTGGAGGAGTTTCATACCCTGCCCCCCGCCCCGCTACCGGGGGGTGGGGTATAAACCGCACCCCGCCCCGCCCCCCCCGCTCAACCCATTGTCTAAAAAAAAATTTTTTAGTCTAAAAATATTTTTAGTCTCAAATTATAATATAATTTAAAGTATAAATTGAAATTTATACATTAAAAAAAATACAAACTCATTAGAGTTATATTTTGGTGTTGAGTCTCACATTGCTTAACTATCACTATTATTTTGTCTTGGCCTCCTATATAATGGTTGGCCTAGAAGACTAAGGTAATCCATTAACTTGAAGTTAAATTCAAGTTTTTAACAAATTGTTTATATTTATATACAATATATTTATATAAATTACTTATATAAATATTATAAATTATAAACTTTTACATTAAAAATGGGAGGAGTGCGGAGCGGGGGGCGGGGCGGGACCCCGCAGGGGTCAATCTGCCCCCCGCCCCCGCATGGAATATTCCATGCGGGGAGGGGCGATCGGGGGCGGGGCCCCGCTGCCCACCCCTACATACACTGGCTAACCAAATGTACAGTATAATAAATATCTTATCATGTGTCGGTAAAATAAATAAGACTACTGACCATCTGCATATAAAGAGTAACATCAGAGAAAAAGCCTCACCATCAGTGGCAAAAAGCTTGATATTGGTCTCAAGAGGGCAAACCAGCTCAAGAAAGCAAATCAAAAGCATATTTAGATTCATAGGTAATAACCATATGTGCTAGAAGTAACATTAAGTCCAAGAACATAGTTGAATCTGCCAAGTCCTTCATCTCGAAATTCTAACACAGAAAGATTTTACCCTAGAAATATCATTCCTAGTGATAATCATGTTGTCAACATATAGAAGGATGATAATAATACTTGCATCAGTAGTTCGCAGAACTGAATTTACCACTAGGGGTGCTACCCGCCCCCTACGGGGCGGGGGCACCTCTTCCCCGCACCCCACCCAGCATGGGGCGGGGGGTGGGGTTTTCACCCCCGCCCCCAAGATGTGAGGTGCGGGGCAGATTCTCAATCCGCCCCGCCTCTTTTCACTTAAAAAAAATACTACATTTATTTTATTTAAAAATTATTTATAAGTGTAAAAGTAATTATAATTATAAATTTAAATTTTGTAAATATGACTATAATTTAAAAACTATGTAATTTTTAAATTTGCTAGTGCCTATTTTGTATAAATTATAGTGTATTAGTTTTTAAATTATGTAATTTTTAAATTTGTCAATGCATATTTTATGAACAAGTCTAACAAATTGTAATATATATTTACATATACACAATTTGTAAAATATAAATATATATTTATGTTTATATATATGTATATAATATATATATATATATAAATGGTGGCGGGGTGGGGGAAATGCGGGGCGGGGTTGGGCCCTCCCCGTCACCCGCCCCCGCTAGGAGCCCTAGATGCGGGGCGGGGGGCCCTGCCCCCGCATGGGCGAAGCGAGGTTGCCCGCCCCGCCATGCGGGGGCGGAGCGAAAGCGGGGCGGGACCCCGCTGCCCACCCTTATTTACCACGCACGAGGAGCTTACTTGAGAGCATAAGGAGCAAGACGAAGGTGACATACTTTCTAAGGAGGATGCTCATAGCCAGGTGGAGGTAGGGCTTTTGCCCGCACCACTCGAATGATGCGTGCCCCTATCCCGCCCCCGCACCCCTTGGACGAGGGTGTAAAGGTTTTGACCCCCAAGCTAGTCCCAATGGGCAGGGCCTCTCATCCGACTGCTAGGGGCAGATTTGTCCCCTTGTCCATCCGGCCCTTCATCCGGGCTCAATGGTCCTAAACCTAATCCTGGGCCACAAATGGCCTAAAACCTGTTTCTGGGCCGTTTTGAGCCCATAATACTTTTTTTCTTTGCCTAATTTAAACAAAAATAATTTAGAAAACAACTAAATACATAAAACATAAAATTAAACTTAAATAAATAAAACATAAAATTAAATGATATCTAATAAACTAACTAAGTTCCAAATACTTAACGTTGTAACTAATAATTCTTAGCTACTACAAGTACTATAGAATATTACACATTGATCTAAAACAATTACAAATTAATATAAAAATATTACAAATTTGAATGAAATACATCTTTAAAAAAGCAAACAAAACTACAAAAGTTGTAACATGAACATATTATAAACATAAGCATGCAGTTGACTCGTTGGAGCAAGATGAGATTATTGAGATGGTTCCAAGTGGCAAGTGAGATTACAAAACCTGAAAAAGGGGAAGAATGAGAATATGAATAACAATGTTTCAAGAATCAAAACACATCTTAAAAAAAAAGTAAAAAAAAAAAAGTAATGACATGAACATAGGCTTCAAGGCTTGTAGCAAGATGAGATGGTTACTCCAAGTAAGTGGCAAGTGACATGACATAAAATCTGAAAAAAAAAATGAGAATATGAAATTATGAATTAGTAACATTATATGCATATAAAAAAAAATTACAAATAATTAAGAGACAATATTAACAAATCAATGGCAATGGTGGATCAAAGTCAACTTACAGCCAATGTAGATTGAGATATAGCCTCCTTTCCCAAAGTTGTCCCTACAACAATTCAATTTGAAATTAAATTTGTCAAATAAATATAATACGATCAATTATAAGCAAAAACAAAATAATCAATTAAAAGTGATTACCGCTTATAGACTAGTCACCAACATGCACCCCCAATGCTAAAGGCGTACTCTGAGGCTACAATAGAAATAGAGATGGTCAAAATACTATGGGCTATCTCTCCATGGATAGGATATTTGACGCCATTGACATTCCACCAAGCTAAGATATCAAACTGTGTCATATATGGGTGTATCTCTTCTGACAAGTATCTATCCACGTTCGATTGGCCATCTTAAGTCTTCCAAAGCTCAAGGTTCTCTCCATACCTCTCACCCCACCTATGTTTTTTTGGCATCCTGACTTCGGGAGAAGGCGATGTGGTATGTGTAAGTATTGGAATATTAATACTCTTGAATGCGGCAAACTCATCATAAAATCTACTGAGTGTGTCCTTAACTCTTGCCACAATTTGATCCACCCATGCCTTCCTGTTAGCGCTTTCCAAGCCAAATGTCGTGGCATCAATTTTGTACCGCGGGTCAAAAGCCATAGGCACATATAAGAAAATGTTCAACCTGCTCAAATCTCCCCAATACTTTTCATACTTACGCTTCATGCTCATAGCCATAATCCACAAAGTAGGATCAGCACTGTCGCACATTTCAATTAATTGTTCTTTTACCTGACAAACTTGGTAACAGTATTCATTGGATGTAACGTACAAAGACAAAAAAAAAAAAGATGCATGTCACCTCATAGAAAAGCAAAAAAAAAAAATCTCCAAAAACCTGCACATTATCTCAATCATAATCGATACAAAGACAAAAAAAAAATGATGCATGTCACCTCATAGAAAAGCCAAAAAAAAAAAAAATCTCCAAAAACCTGCACATCATCTCAATCATAATCGATGGTCCACCCCGATCTCCCATCATCCTCAAAGTGGTAAGCATATTGTATGTCCTCGTCACCCATAAGGTCAAAGGCGTTTCTATACTGCTAAGTTGTCTCTAACATTAAGAATGTTGAGTTCTATCTTGTAGGAACATCAATACACAACATCTTCTTACATTCAATACCCGCAGCACAAATAAACGCATTGAATTTCTTAAACCTAGCCCTTAAAGATTTCACAAACTTCACCGCACTTCTAACTCTTGCAACTGACTCATGAGCATCTTTTAAATTGTCGGTCACAATAACATTAGGGATATATGCAGCACATCGAACATGTAAAAACTCACAATCCAATATTGACTTATTGTCCTCTCTAACCTTATTTATAATATATTCAAGTGTGGTATGTTTAGACAAGACATTGTCAACCGTTATTGTCACAACCCTCTCCAAATCTCACTCCTTTATTGCGGCCTCCAATGCCTTTGTGATAAACAATTAAACGAAATTTGAGAATATTTTTGTTTAATTGCCAATCACAATCTATAAAATGGGCAATCAAAGACAATTTAAGTTTTAGACCGATGTTAATATATCAGTGGTGAGACAAATTATTTGTCCCTTCAATTGGTTTCTCAATAAATCTTTCTGTACACCATATAATTTAATAATATCATTCATTATTGTGTGGCAAGAATGAATGTTAAACCTAAGTTCCAAGAAGTTAGAATATGCTTGGAACCCTTCACCCTCTACAAACCAAAATGATAGCTCCTCTATTACAACCATACGAGCTAAATGACTCCTACACATCATATTCACACCACACACCAACATGTGTATAAATATGTGTGTTTAAATAGAATGATAAAAATGATAAATCACATGTTGGTGTGTGGTGTGCAGATGATGTGTAACATTTCTCTACTTGGTAAACCCTTTCAACCATCACTACTCCTATCTACCATCTTTTTAAGTCCAATCTTCAATCTAGATTGACTATTTTCAACTAAAAAATGTTCTTCTAAACACACTTTAAATTGGGATGTATCATGTTGTTGTAGTGACATCCATATACCTTACCACAATGGTTACACTTGGCTTATGGGTCATTGGGGTTACCATCCTCTAACTTGGTGAATTGTTCCCACACAATGGAAATAGGTTTTTTCTTTGGTGAACCCATGGGTGTAGGAGTAGAGTTGGTGTAGGTGTAGGTGTAGGAGTAAGGGAGCTAACACTAGTTCTAGTATTCAGACTTGACCCACTATCCATTGAGTAACAAACTCACAAATGCCTGAATGATGCAAAAATCATGTAACAATTAAAATCATATAAATCAAAATTGAATGGGGCTTTAGTTTTGAATTGAAACCCCAAAACAAAATGAGGTTTCAAAATTGAAACCCCAAAATTACTTGGAGTTTCGTTTTTGAAACCCCAAAATAGGTTGGTCACACTGTGGTTTCAAAATTGAAACCCCAAGTAATTTTGGGGTTTTAATTGTGAAATCCAAATAAAAATAGGTTAGGGGTTTCATTATGAGCCCCTAATTTAGGGTTTCTTATAACATAAATTAGGGATTGAAACCCATCATACAAACAAGTTCAACGAATTTATTTAGGGGTTCAATCCGAACCCTTAATTTTTTTTAGGGTTTCAATCCGAAATCCCTAAAGGAGTTTTGATCTGGTTAAATGCACTTTTTGTCTTTAGATTATAAGGTGCTTTATATCTTGTATTCTAATTTGTCAACATTGATATATAGCACAGTAAAATTATTAAAAATTGGATTCATTTTAAGTGTGACAATTAAGATAGTGAAAACTCAAAAGTAGGTGAGATGGCTTAATATTGACAATCAAACCTTACAAATAAATTTTTATTTAATATTCGACGATGAAAATAAATGCAATATATCAATTTTGATACTGTGATATTCGAAATATAAAACACCTGTTGACTTGCATTCTCATTCTCTCTCCCTGATGTGGTTTACAAGTTCAATAAAATCAAGAAAGTATATAGACAAACTAAAAAAATATTTTAGATAAATATAAGGGGCGATGTGCGCTAGAGATATCTAGTGGTTGGAGAGCATCTCATTGCATTCTCCTCCGCTATCTCCCTGATATCTGTATATACTTGTGCATTGGTTTATAAGGGGTGATGTGCGCGAGCTTGCAGTTGGGCTTAGGATTATTTCCAACACAAACGTGGGGCAATGTGAAGCCCAATATATTCTTGGGCGCAATTGTTATAGGATTAGGACTGCCTATCAGTCCATGGAACGATCAATCACAGATGAGGAAATTAACGAGTGATTGCAGGTATTTCATATGGTAGGAGTTTGCACATATTTCCTTTTGATCGTACGTTTATATATATATATGTGTGTGTGTGTGTGTGTGTGTGTGTGTTTCTGGTGAAGATGACTAATAACCTCAAAAATCTTTCCTTTAATCGTGGAAAGTGGATTAATGTAAGAGAGCATGCAGCCGTGCTGGTGCAGAGCAAGGTGAACGTTGTTCTAAGATGAGGGTTCCTCATGCTGGTGCATATTGCAACTTATGTCATGTAAATTTCTTCACACAACATGAGTTTCTACTACTTTTTCTTCTGTAGACTTGAAATCTCATAACATTAATTAGGTGATCAAATTTGTGTGTTATAGCAAACTTTAATGATCTGCCAAGAATCATGCATTCTCGATCTTTTGAGTTTGATAGCATTAATCCACCTTTCCGGCTTTTCCAATGCAAAAGCGCACACTTGTCCAAATCCTAACTGCTGAGTGTGGCTTGATTCCTATTGAAAACGTCATTTCAGAGACTTGGCTCGATTGTGGCTCGACCCTGGCTCGATTGTGGCTCAAACTTTGGCTCGACAATCTGCTCGAGTGAACCCCAAACAAATTGTTCGCTCGATTGTCCACTCAAGCTAACCTCAGGCAAATTGTTCACTCGACAGTCAACTCAAGCGAACGCCAGGCAGATTTTTTGCTCGATACGCCACTCGAGCGAATGTTCGTAATTAAGATTTTTCGCACTGCACAATATAAATACATGTTATTGTTTTTCATTGTATTGTAACTTTGAGCGGCCAAAACAAAGATAAAAGAGAGAACTCTTTTCGTAAGATTTTGAAAGCTCATTGAGTGTATTAGGGCTTTTGGGATTGAGAAGTGATTCATGATACCTCTCTTGTACTCCATTTTATGATTGTGAATTCCCTGAGACCGACTCCACCAGTAGACATAGGCTTGTTCTAAGTCGAACCACGTAAATCTTGATTTTTTTATGTGATTGTCGAATTTTCTTTTGTTTGCTTCTACTATTATATTTCAAATTATCTACCGTTAGCCAGTTAATCCCAACACTAACACTTGTGGTTACGAAACTGCGGTGTTGGTTTTCTTTTGCAATGCTCCTACTTTTCTTCAGAAGTGGAAACCCTCTTGAGAATTTAGAACTCATGTCCCTAATATAAAAATTAAAAACCCAATTGGACATTCATGAAGATAACGAAGAAATGTCTGATCTTTTTTATAATTTCAAAAAATAAAATTACATATGGAGTAGGTTCTAATTGGGACTGGAAAAGTATTTACTTTGAATCCTTAGCTTGTGATCTTATGCTTGAAGTTGATAATTCGTGCTGGGTAAATGCTTAGGATACAGTAAGTGTAAGAAGAATCTTAAAATTAATTGACGTGGTAAGGGATAGCCACCTGTTTTTCAGCAAGTATAATTAATCCATACGAATCGTTCGGATGTTGAGATGATGAGATAAGATGAGAAATATATAAATAACAGTGAAATTATTTGAGTTAATAAAATGTTTATGGAATTTTGAAAAATGAGAAGAAAAAAAATATAAATATTATGAAATTAAAATATTGTTAGAATATAATTTTTGTTTTTATATTCGAAAAAATTGAATTATTTTTAGTGTTTTGTTTAAAAGTTTTAAAAAGTTGTAATAATTAGTTAATGGTTAAATAAAAAATTAGTAAAGATTTAAAATTTAAAAATATTTATATTTAAATAATATTTAAATATTAAAATTAGCTAAGATGAGATGATATTTCAATATCGGGCTATATTAGTTTTTGGCTTTCAAAGTTTTTAGCAAAGGATAAATAAAAACTTTACGGGGATGTGCTTATACGTGTGCATGTGTGTGTATATATATATATTATATTTTTATAAGAAAAGTACTAAATAATATAAATATAGATTGGTTATAATTGAAAATAACAGAAAGAAAGTTGGGAACAAATAGTATTGTACGAAAACATAAGGTCATTACTGCAAAGCCCCCCAATATCATTCTTGCTATCATTACTCCAACCAGAGTGTGAAAGTTAAAAGATGCCAACAGGGCTATGTAGCCTGCTAGGAGCAGCAGCAGTGTATAGGGTCAAAGGAGCAGGAATCAGGATAGAAGCACAGAAGCCAAAGACAGTTGCTTCAAAGGATTAGGACAATGATAAAGGTCTGGAGAATCTGAAATAGGGTCCATTTTCCACCTCCTGATCCTTCATCAGCCTGTTGGGGGGAAAAAAGAAAGTGTGACAAATGGCCACCCATGTCTGATTGTCTTCCATTACTCACTCACTCAGAAATATGTGAACAAAATGGTTTCTCTCATCTTTATCTTTCCTTTTTTTTTTTCTTTCATTTCATCATTTTATCTCTGACAGTACCACTTACTGCGTTTGGTTTCTAAATTTAGTTCAACTCACTTTTAATTCAGTTTAATTTTAAGTTAAATTTAATATCTAAATATCTAATTTTTAAATTATTAAATATATCCTAATCCAAAACATTTTTACTGGTGGAATCCATAATTTTTTTCAACTTAAAATATCTTTATACGTGAGATCTACAATCTTTTTTAATTTTTCATAAAAAGTACTAAACTCATTTTAATATTCAACCACACTTTAAATTCAGTTTAGATGAGTCTCGCATAACTCCCTCTACTAATCAACTCAATACTATTCATAAAAAATTCAACTGAACTAAACTCAATATCTAAAGTCTTACTCATATCATTACCTTTTTCTGTAGCATCATTTCGATGTTGGTCATGTGGAGGCAAGACTGTAAAAAGATTGATAACCCAGTTATCCCAAGAAAACGGGCCGGAAACTGTACTGTGTATATTCCTGCTAATTCAAAGCTTGTTTGATTGCTCTTTGAACTTGTTTCCTCAAATAACTTTCGGCTAATTCTTTTGATAATCAGAGCCAAAGGCTCAAATTTTCAGCTACAGGTTGGAGGGCAGTATTTTTTAGTAAGCGCAGAAGGCAATACAGTAAAATCTTAAGTCGTTTCATTATCGATTATATTGTTAATATAATAAAATAAACTAAATGGAGTTAATAATTTGAATGCAAATTTACAATTTTGATAGTTTTTGTTATAAATTACCAATGATTCGGAATGGATTATACTTTCTTTTTAACTGGTGGTATCTTTAAAGAGGAATTCTATGCATCAATCATTATTCACTTTCACATCTTATATCTATAACTTTTTATTTCAGGTGTGAAAGTATTTTTTTCAGATAATGCAATGGAGCGGGGGAAGCCATTTTTTTGGGACAGAATTTGAATTTAGATGTGCACCCATCTTTTGTGCAGAGAACATTGTGTTAAAATGAGGACCAAACCGAGATAGTAACTAAACATGCAAAAAGAGAGATTATGATGGTGACAAAGAGAAAGAAAGGTCAGGAAGAGGTGGCACAGTAAGCCGCCGAGAGAGAGAGAGAGGTGGTAGGTAGGGCCAATCCAGCTGCTCCAAGTTGAAGGAAAAGCCTGGCTGCATGTGTGATAGGGATCATGTCTGATGTCCAAGGCGAATAGACTTAAAGCGTCTGTCTCTCTCACTCTCTCGATTTCTTACATGCATGATGCATGCATGTCTCCCAAGTTCCAACTCCCATCTCAAATTGCAGGGAATGGGACTACTGCTTTTTGTTATTGCTTTTGCACACAACATATATTTCAATCATTACGTGATTGAATAAGCTTTCCTCTTTCTTTTCTTTTCTTTTCCCTGTTAATTTGCTGAACAGAATCTACCTTAAACGCTCATCAATCCCTGTTTTGGCTGGGTTTCTAAACTCCAACTACATGACATGCTACCTAATTAATTGTATCGTGCCAACATCTTTATTTCTTCTGTCATGAATCCGAAAGTGACAGATTCATGCAAGGATTAGGGTTAATCAATTCTTACATCCAGCCATTTTTTACAACTCTTTATTTATTTGGTCTGAAGCATACAGTAGTACTGATACATATATATATAAGCATAGTTTTTCAAAGAAAACCAACCACATCCACAGAATCATCTGAAGATTTTGTCTTTAAATTACTTATAAATTACCTATGCTTTGAAACTGCTAAAGGACACATTAATATATATGTATAGACTGGTATTGCAGATCCATATAGACCAGACCATTGTAAAAGCTGCCAGGACATGGGGAAGTGGCATCACTTGAGGGCCTCCAAAGGAATTATTTCCCGACAGCAGGTCGTTTCTGGACCTGGGTACAATTTTTAGGCCATGTCCAAGGTCGATTATAGGTCTCTTTTCTAGGAAAGTTCCAGCTGGTAAGAAAATGTTACAGGACGTTTGATTGTTCAAGTCTCCGCGGGTTCGAATTTCCTTGTGCCTTCAGATGTATAATTATAACCTTATCCAGTTTTTTTTTTTCAGCATTATCTAAAACTGGAAAATGAGCTAAAATTAAAGGACATTTTCAGTATTATCTTGAAAATTATATTTTTTTTTATTAAAATAAGACCATTCTCACAATAATAGTTCCGTGGCATTGTTTTTAGAAAGAGAAACTCTACATTTTTTTTGGAAGAGCTACTCATACTTTTTCAATATCAATACGTGTATATGCTTTTATGTTAATATTTTTTATCTATTCTTTCCTTCGGTTCGGTTTTGTTCAAATATACCGTATCCTAACGACCAACTATCAACACGTGCCACACCAAACAACTCTTCATCCGCCGAAACGAGACTGTAGCAAAATTCTTTGCGCAGCTTGTTCTGCACATGACCGTCATGCACCGCCGCGCCATAATACGTATGTTGGTTATACATGCTATACCAGTAGATTCTCCATCTCAAAATTTTTTATATTTGCCCAATCCCATCTCACAATCACCAACACATGGTCTCCATGTGCCACTACGGGTGCGTATGAAGAAACTTAGCCTAACGCAATTCAGCCCATCCGATGTCAGTTTTTTTACTATATTTTCTGTTCTAAAAACATCTCAAAACAATAAACTGCAATGACCTTTAGTTTTCACTACCTCCAACAATGTCGTCATTTAAGACTGTACCTCTTTGCAAGATATGGGTGGGGATGAAATATTTGCTCCTAAAACTCTTTTCTTTTTTGTTCTTTTTTTTTTTTTTTTTTGGCTATGTTTATTATAATTAGATGTTTGTCAAGTAACTTCACTTCCTTATCATGTATCTCGTTTTCTTTATTTAAATGATTATCTGAATCATATATTTGATTGCTTAAAATAAAAACTATTCTCATAATAAATAAATCATTTTTCGAGTCAGTTTGCATGCATCGATCTCGGTACCTTAATCTGAATTAATACTACTACTTCATTCGGTTCAAACTCAATCATGTTGCAGGGAAGTAACTGTTGCTTTGACTAGCTAAGTTACATTATGCAACGTAGTAGTAAATTTGGTATGCATGTTCATCTTATTATGTTCAAATTCCAAAGACACTCACGAGTCTCACGGCTGATTGGCCTTTTAATTTTTATTTTAATTTTTCAACTTTAAGGAGGGTGACAATATCATAAGGTCATACATGACCAAACAACGATCCTAATCACATCAATCACATAGCATTTATCATTATAGGAGCCTCTCTTTCGAGATTTCCTCGAACTTGTTCGACCTTGAAACTCGAAACACGCAGTACTCTGTCTCTTCTTTCTGAAAGTTGACTAGACAACAACTTTGTTTTGTTTTTATCTAAATTTATTTATTTATTTATTACTATTAAAGTCCCATCTGTAAAGGGCTTCATGGGTGCCCATGACATAAGCCCATGGGTTGTGTTTCTTTGCTTCTTTGTTTATTAAGATTTAGTTTCGTTTGGAGCATTAATTACTCTCAACCTAGTTATAATTTTTTCAAATCTTAACATAAAATATAATAAATAATTCAATTTTTTTAAATATTAAAATAATAATAATATTAAAAAATAATATTCTAACAATATTTTATCATCTCAATTTAAGATTTGAAAAAGTTGAATTGTTTATTAGGCATCCTTCGTCAAACTTTTCATCTTCTCTCACTTTATTTAATTATTATAATTTTTTTAAAATTTTTCATAAAATATAATAAATAATTTAATTTTTTAAAATCTTAAAATAAAATAATATTAAAAATATATATATTAATAATATTTTATTCAACTTTTATTTTAAATCATTTCATTTTATCTACAAAAACAAATAAAACCTTTAAAAAAATATGAAATTTATAAATTGATGTGATAGGATATACTACCTTAAATTATAGAGTATTTCTTGTATATGAGCTTTGCTACGTTTAAATTAAATTGGTGTGTTAGTATATTATTTATATTAGAATCTATTATAATTTTAAAACGATTAAAAAACTAATATTTTTTATTATAATTGATGTGGAAAATTTACTCATCGACAATGTGCTGAATAGGTAAAAATAAATCTTATAAATAGATTATATATATATATATATATATATTTATAACGACTATATATTGACAACTCAACGTTTAACTATGTTGCTTAAATTTTTTTCTTCAATTTAACTGTTCATATGTTTTATTTATTTTTTTAAAAAAATTACTTAATAATTAAGAAAATAACTATAAGTATATTGATATTTTTTATTTGTTAAAAATATTTAAAAATGTTTAACAAATATTTTTAAAAAAATTGATTACAATTTAGATTAAGAAACACGCCAAATGAACTACTTGAGTAGTCATACTTAATTTTAGTATAGTAGCACTACCCTTTTAGTAGTCATGCTTGATTTTAAGCATCGAACCCTTTCATCGAGTTCATTGGAAAGCTCGAAAACAAAGAAAAAAACCACTTTTTTCAAACCTAAAAAATAAATAAAAAATAAAAACTCCTCAATCAATACGATGGCATTTTAGCTAATTTATGAAAGATTATATATTGGTTGTTATATAACAAAAAAAGAAAACCAACTATGCCCTGCATGGCGTTTAGACACGTGTAACTTCCCCGAGCAATCCAAGGTTGGCAGGCTCTTGTACCTGCATCCATGGAAGCAGAATAGAATGTGACAGGCCCATGTGAACCACTTGACTCCATACATCAATATATATATATATATATATATAAATATATATATATATCCATACATTAATATATATATATATATGTATGCATGCATGTATATTGACATGCATGCAAGTGGCTCTCGATCTCTGCATGTTGTTTTTCCTTGACTTTCAAGAAAACTACTTATTTGTAACCAGTTAATTTTAATAAAATGATTATTTATAGTTAAAATGAGTCTGTTTTGATTACAAGTAATCTTTTCGTTACAATTAAATGGCCACAAAAATTCATTTTCCTTGTAGTGTAATTTACTGCCTTGTTTCAGTTTTCATGTATGCAATAATGAATGAGAAGTAACGAAATCTAGATACCCAACTGGAACATTTGATGGCAACCTTATAATCTTGCAGTGATCTCAATATTATTAATTACTTTATTACCCCATATAAGATTTATGAGTTATTGAATTTAATTTGTGACATTTGAAAAAATCAATGGCATCCATGAAATAGCTAGGAATAGAGGATCCGGGGGCAACAGCCACCAGCAAATTAATCATACCATGAAATGGCCATTATAGTTTTAGGAAAGTTTCCTAACAGTAGTCTTGGTCAGTAATTGATCACCACAATTTGCTATTGGATTTGGATTCTAAACAGTTTTGATAAGGGTCATGTAACGGTATTGCTCGGTCTGGTTTTAGACATATTTTAAAATTTAACCAGTATAGATCGATTTTAAAAGTTTAAGAACTAATATCAAACTGATTCATCACGAAAATCGAAACTTTCTAATTTTTTCGATTTTGATCCGATTGTTTTTGGTTTTATAGAAAAACACAATCATACTCCAACAAATATTTAGCAAGTGATTGACTCGTATCCCTCATTTTATATTATATTAATGTGATATTAAATTTATATGTTATATCAAAATCCAAATGTTATATTAAAAATTATAAGATTAATTTATATTATATCATAATCAAATGTTAAGTTAAAATATATAAGATTAATAAACATGAATAATAAGATTAGAATTTCATATTATATTAATTAGAAATTAGCATATAATATATATAATATAATATAAAAATCATATAAAATTTATTTTATAGATAATATAAAAAATTAAAAAATATATATATATATATATATATATATATATATATATATATATATATATATATATACCGGTTTGGTTCGGTTTGAAACGGTATTTTCAATATCAAAACCAATCTGATTTCTAACCGATTTTGATTATTAGGAATTGGAACCGGAATCGGACCTAATACACTGGCTCAATCGGTTTTACCGGTTCACTCGTTATTTTTTACAACCGTAGATTTTTAAGATCGTGGATACACGGGTGATCGCACAATAATAATGCACATTCAATTGCACTACATTATTTTCCATATATGCCACAACAGAAATATATTTTTTAGCAAATATTTTTTTGGCAATTTTTTTAGATACCTAATTTTAATTAAATAGCATAATTATAATTAAAATCCAACAGTTTGCAACACGTAAATATGTGAAATGGTATTATAAAGTATCACACCACACACTATTTATATTACTTAATTTGATTTGTAGAATTTAAATTTTAAAATTTATCTTCTAAATCAAATTATATCGTACATCATATTCATAGTGTGTGGTGTGGCTAGAGATTTTAAAACGGAGTGTAAGTATTCCTTACTAGCCTTCTCAAGGTATAACCTTTCATGTCTTTCAACGAGTTGGTGCATTGAATATATATGGCATTTTTACTCTAATTATATACCCTGAGAAGCAGTTCATCCTCCATGAAAACCTAAAAAATGTGTCCACGATTTTGGTAAATTATATTTCAAGAATAGGTACATGACACTCCCAACTTTTATTAGGGGAAAAAAGGGCCTTGAACTGGGGAAAAAAGCGACTCATATATATAGGATTTGTGACGGATTATTTATAAAGATAACAACTATTTGCGATAAAAACAGACTTATTTTGGTAAGAAATTTTCACTGAAAATAATTTGTCACAAATAAGCAGTTTTCTAGAAATAAAGATAGTAAATATATTTTTTACATCCTCCAACTATATATATATATCAACTCTTTTATAAATTGCATCTCAATTACCCAATAATTGTCAATTTGCGCGCACTACAACTTATAACTTTTTGACATTTATATTCACTTCCAGTTAGTTTTAATTGTTAATTAAAATAAATGAAAATAATAAGATGCAATTGAAATAAGACTCTATATATAATGAAAAAATCACCAAACGTATGGATATACTTAATTCGTAAATCTATCATGAGCATTTAATATTTTCTGAATAATTCACTTTGGTGTCTATAAATATTATTCAGTCCACTTCATATCTATTTTTTTCATACTATGCATCATTCTAGAATGGGTAAAAAAAAAAAAAAATCTGAGATATTTGAGGAATGAGCTGTGATAAAAAATCTATAATGAGATATTTTGTGAATTGTAGTAAAATAATTTGAGTTATGATATTTTATTTGGTTTTGAAAAAGGAAAGAGAAAAAAATTAAATAAAAAAATTATAAAATTAAAATATTGTTAAAATATAGTTCTTTAATATTATATTTGTTTTGCTATTTAAAAATTTGTAATGATTAGGTAATAATTAAATAAAAAAATTAAATATTTAAAATTTAAAAATATTTTTATATTTAAATAATATTCGAAAATGAAATAAAACGAGAGATAAGATGAATATTCTTCCAAAAAAACCCCTTAAGAAATCAAATACATGCCAATTAACTTTCTGCCAAATATAGAGGTTTACTTGACAAACATCTGTCATCAATGGAATCTTATCAAAACTTGGTTCATGCATGCACTTGTCAAAATCCAACCAGACTGTATGTTTGGTAGCGCTGTTTGCTCTTGGTTTTGGAATATTATATGTAACAATTACGAATAATATTTAAAAATAAATTATTCAGAAATGAAGGAATCTTCTTTTGGTCGTCATATTTAAACCCTAGTTCGTTCAGCCACCATGATGATGAACTCCTGCAGAACTACAGCATGCAGCAGCCACATATAGACAGGCTTCGTAATTTTCTCCCATGTATATGGCCGTTAAATGAGTCGTTAAAGCAGTGACCAAGCATGGAAAATCTCAAAACAAAGCGAGCCAACCAAAAGGAAAAACAAAAACTGGTCTGCAGAAGAGCAGTACGGATGAGCAATTAAGCTGATGTGTAGAGACCGGGTGATACCGTGATATGTATCTGTGGGCGAGCTGACACTTCTTTGTCTGAAAGACATTTTGGCGTTTGTCCTACCGCAGGATTACGGCCACCTACAGCTACTACTGCAGCGTGTTGGGGTTATCCTACGTACGCATCTCTCGCATCGGCGCCATGACCCTGCACGTACGTATGTACAGTGCAGCACGCTTCCAAATTCCAATATATATATTAATAAATATTATTAACTTATTGTAATGTAAAAGGTGTTGGTGCATGGCTGCATATATGCCAAAAGATTTTTTATTATGTGGGTTAAAGTTGAAGCAATTTCTAAATATGGCAAACAGAAAATGAAACTGTTTTTTGCCCGAATTAGCTAATTTCTTAGGACTGGATAGCAAGATAATATAAGATAAGATAATATGAGATGATTTTAAATGAATTGAATAAAATATTATTTTTTAATATTATTATTATGAGTTTTGAAAAAATTAAATTATTTATTATATTTTATATGATAATTTAAAAAAATTATAATTATGAGATGGAATGAGAGTGTTTCTATATTCAAATGGAGCCTTAAGCTAGTTTTCCAGTGAACTCTCATCCCTCCCAATGACTACAAATATTCTCTCTCAAACCAAACAACATCCGTTTTACAAATAAATTACATCAAAATAAATTTAAAAATTAACGTGATTTGATTTATTATATTAAATTATAAAATTACTTTTATTATAAAATAAATTTACTCCTTCTCTTTAAAAAATATCATAGCCCATAAGATCAATGCTACATTCATCACCCCTACTTGGGAGCTGAAGATTTTGAGAAATTAGTTTTTCTTGAGAGAATATGACTAGTTTTATATATTTTTCCACAAGAGCTTAACCATGTTAATTAGGTACGTATTAACATTCTAGTTCATTTATCTTGCAAATGATATATAGGATCAAAACTATTGGATCTTCAAACACAAGTACTATAATGTTATGAGAGTACGTACATGGACACCATTGACCATGATTTATATTCAAGAAACTTATATGAAAATAATAATAATAAATAAATATGTAGTATAGAGAAAAACATAAAGGATGATCAATATGGTTTAATAGTTACAAGTTCATATAGTCTATAGCTTTCCAAGCTCACGGTGGGTTTTTACTCCAACTAAGCACACCTCCCGCTCTCTCTCTTTTCTCTCTAGAGCAACCCCTCTCAAAAAATCCAAACAAGAGGAAGGGGGTCGGAGCTTCGGCTCCTCCCTCCCTCCTCCCTCTTCTCTCTAGTTTTTTTTCTTTTACTTTATTTGAATGTGTGTTTTTCTTTTAAGATAGGGCGAAATGCCGATCTATTATTCTCTAGAGTCTGGCAACCACCACGTGCCCCAGCTCAAGATTTTGAAGGCGCCGATCCTATTTACGAGCGAAGAATCTCGTCGAAAGGAGCGACGTGTGAGCCACACGCGCGGTTCAAAGTAAGCACATGACATTCACGTGCCACCGCAAGGGGAGCTCTACCGCCGCCATGCGCGACATTTCTAGAACCAAGGCCATCAGTTTCTTCATACTCGATTGTCGGCTGTACTTCTAGGGTGGTGTATGTCTCTCATGCACCACCATAGTCCCTATGTTTGAATTTTTTATTTCTTGTAAGGTTGAAAATACGAATCTATAGCTTTCCAAACTGTATTTCACTATTTTCCCATGTATCATTTATTTTGTTATTTCCTTTGTTTTAGGTTAATAATAAAAAAGAAATAGTCTCTTGGACATTTTGTCCATAGAGTGAAAGTCTCCTCCTCTAGAAAGTGGGGTTTGAAATCTCTGTTTTAGGCAGAGTGTTGTCTCTTAAACGGTTTGTCTGTAGAAAGTTATAGAAATTAAGACCATACCAGTCACAAAGAAATTTGTGAATTGATGGAACCTCGAATAGTTGACTTGTAATCTATGTTTTTCTCTGTATGTATCAATCACAACTGTAACTTCACTGTCATGAATGAATAAAGTTAATTTCCCATAAAAAAAAAAAATAGTTACAAAGTCCATACAACCATATATATACTTTTCATTAACTTGGAAATAATTAGGACCTATATATTGATATGCAAACTATGATCGCCACAAAGTCATAAAACATGTAGCCATTGTATTCCATTAGTGTTCTAACAAGGAAAAATGACAACTAATTAAGAAAAGGACCCAACATGGCATGAAAAGGTTTTTATGCAAGATAACGTGCATATATATATATATATATATATATTATATATATATATATTATACCAGGCAAGTTCCATTACATGATCGATACAAAATTGGTGGAGTAGAGAGGATAGCTAGCCTTGAAATGCAGAAAATCTTCAACCACCAGAGGTCATGTTATATATACGCACCTTCCAGTTAAAAAGAAGAAAAATGCAAACATAGCACTCAATACAGACGAGTACTTGCTTCAGAAGACAGATTAAGCATGACCAGCCTTAATGTTACCTAATAACATATAAATTATATGTAATAATAAAATTCAGATCTCTATTTCTCGAGTTTTCAAATCTTAAGAAAGAGGAGCCCTCTGAGGAGCTCCCTTTCTCCTGCTGCTGAGAGAGAGAACAATCCCGGGGAGCAAGCCCCGTCCTTTCTTCTTCTTCTTCACCAGTTCGGGTTCGCGTGAAATTAAGGAATTGCTAGTGGCCTCATTGGAGCATGATGAACCTCTGTATTGTAGTACTGGATCCTCTAGGATGGAGCTTGTGGTAATTTGGCCATCATCATCATCAATCATCATCTCCGAGCCATCCATCTGTAATCCCTCGAACTGGGAAATTGCAAAATCGGATTCATCAAACCTGTACAGAATGCTGGATAGGTCTTCTCCTCGGCACACCATGCTATCAACCTGCATTTTTTTTTTTTCATTTTTAGGTTTATGGACTATATATACGATCGAAAGTTATCATTTCATGTGCACTTCCAAAGTGAGAAGAGAATATACGTTTTTAACACAAACAAACCGGCCATATGAGAACTTTTCTTACAAACCCCAAATGCCATTCTTCCATGATTTTGCAAATTTAGCAAGTTGGGCATAACAAAGTTGTTAATTTGCTCAAGTTGCAAATATCCATGACTACGTCTTCTTGAAAGCTTGATCATCAATCAAAATATTAAAGCACTTCAAATGGGCAAACAGGTAAGTGAAGGGGGAGGGGGAAACCGAAATGGACCTTGCATGAGAGTGAACAGAAGTGGAATGGCTCTTGGAGAATCCTGTCACAAGTCCAGCATATGTTGGCAGAGCCCTTGAAAGACCTAGACTGTGGCCTCTGATTCAAGAATATCACTTTGGCACTGTTTATAGTGTAGGGCTGCCAAACGAACGAGGGAATCACATCATCACTTAATTATAATGCACAAAACAAGTAAAGCTAATAGGATTTCGGTGTTGGATGTATGTATACTAAATTCTGACATTTTTATTACAGTAACTTTTCTTATGAAATATTATAATAAAAACCTGAATATATGAGCAGTCAATGAGCTTTTCCAGATCACCCAATCGAACGACATCGTGGTAAACATATCGTCTCACCTGTCACGGGAAATAATAACCACAATAGAGGACCATCTAATTAATTACAACAGCTAATTTAGTCACCATTAATGTGATGTAAATGTATGACCAATAAAAGGTCAATGATTTTTCCTGTATTAAATACAAAATTATCTTAGGCAAAAAAGCACCAAAAAACTTATTTATTTATATGCATATAAATAGACATTTATTAAATAGAAGAAGAACTACAGCATTCTGTGGGTAATTTGAACTTTAGGTGAAAAGGTTGGGCCAGCGTGCAACCTTGATTCAAGGAAAAATGAATGAACCGATCGATCGAGTTGAGAATTAGTTATGGAAGGGATTTCTTCAGGAAAATGACAAACAAGAACAGGAAATGTGAAAAATTGGGTCAAACTTTCGCTTTCGGTGAAAGCAACAGCTCATGAGCGACCTTTGCAGGGAAATAATGAACAAATAAGAAATCTTCCATAAATGGGAAAGAAACCAAATCCAAAAAGTGGGATCAGGGAAGACATTGTGAACCATTTATAAAGAACCTTCTACATGGAAAATGCAATAAATTAAGCAAGACCGTATAAGTTTTTAGAAGATCTTGTTTTGGATGGATTCAAAAATATGATCAGAACAAGTTATATTAAACTAAAAAAAAAAAAAAATCAATAATTAATTTTAGGGGCTCTCAAACAGTATGTCTGTAGAGTCCAATTTGGTATGTGAACAAAGAACGGAAATTTGGTCAAATTCTGGAAGACTTTTTGGGACGTTCCTTAAAGAAAGGTTATTGCGCGGTAGAAGTTCGGTAAAATTTGGAAAACTGCTAAAATTTAAATGAATTGAAATGCCGAAAGAGTGAGTTTTTTTCCCTTATGTTCTCTATTCAGAACTGAACGTTTTGCAAGATTTTAGGATAAGGATTTTGAAATCTTCGCATGGAGAACCATAACGAGCAGAGAATTCTTGGAGTATTATGTGAAATAAATACTAAAACATGGGGAAAGTTCTTGAAAAATGAGATATCATAGGAAAAATCTGCAAATTCGCTAATAAAATTACCACATACCCAGAACAAAAGTTGAGGTAAGAAAACCACAAAGATTTTGGATACCCAGTAGAAAATTGAACTTGAATTACATTTGAAAAGAATTCAAGAACAATAGAACTGAAGCAAAAAATAAAAACAAAAACACGTGAGAATTCCCAAGTACCCACCAAAGAATTGAGACAGATGGAGCCGAGAAAACATTTGAATCTGTAGAAAAAAGTTAAAAAAACAAAAAACAAAAAATAGAACAAGCATGGTTCCAAAAGACCTAAACACAATCGCATGGGTGAAAATTAAATGATTTTTGCAAAGGAAATCGAAGATCGCGCACATAGCCAGGTCAATCACGGGTACTGTACATGATGTGTACCTGCAGGAGAGGGTGGGAGCGGTGAGAAGGGAAGCAGTGGGGGCAAATACTAAGGCAACAGTGCAAGCAAAAGACGTTCTTCTCGTTCTTCCTGCGATTCTCGTGGGCCCCACAGGCGCCGAAGAATGTCTCAGCCATCAAACCCTCAAGCCATGCAGGCTTCATATTCATGTCGTTGTTCATCATGTTCATCCCAACTTCCATATCTGAAGAGTATGGCTCTCTCACCATCTCTCTCTCTCTCTCTCAGTGTCTGCAAGGATTCAACGAGCGTGTAAAAGCCTAGTAGAAGGACCAGGCCTCCGGCTGTAATATTTTTTAAACTCTCTCTCTCTCTCTCGAGCGCTTTTGTAGAAACCTTGCAACACTCGAAAAAGTTCTCTATTACTCCTATTTTTATAGCCAAGGAGGTTCCAGATTTCTGATTTCCTGTCGTTTCCAGACACAACGTCTAGAGAGAGAGAGTGGGTGGTGAGGTGTGGTGGAGAATGGGGAATGGTGTTAATGGCGGGAAGACAGCCCACCAATCTGTACTTTTCTCTTTCTCTGATACTACCATTTCACTTTTCTGCTCAATGATTCGAGCTCTCTCTCTCTCTCTCTCTCTCTCCGATTTCTTTTTTTTTTTTTTTTTACTGCCTTGAGTTATGAGTATCCAACCTTATCTATCCCTTTTGACCAATATACCCCTCACTCTGTATTTCAGTACTTCTGTCCTCCAAATTCCAATCCAATCAAAGTGGTGATATGTGTAATTCAGTTGGATTGCAATTGAGAAAGTTATTATTTATCATAATTTCATTCAAATAAATTTATAATGATTAATATAATCGTAATTTATTTAAGCGTTGTACAATTTTTTTTTTTTTAAAGTAAAGTTTATTATTAAAAGAAAAAAAAATTTTCATGCGACTTCATATTTATTTATTTAAAAAAAAATGTAATATTTGTACATTATATACTGTAAATATTATTTATAAATTGAGATAATTTATATTAAATTTTTTTACGATAAAAATAATTTTATAACTTAACATATTATATTAACTCACGTTAATTTATAAATTTATTTTTATGATATATTTTTTATTAAAATATTTTTCTTAAAAATTATTATTCATCATTTTCTCGGTACCAAAATGAACATTATTCTTAAACATTATTTTCGTGTCCTTAATTGAAATTTGAGTACATCCACCCATTTATTATTTTAGAAAATCTTCACAACCTCCTAACACTCTATATTATTTTTAATTTTTATTATTTTTTTCTTTTATTAAATATTTATTATATAAATAATGAATAAAAAATTTGAAATAATTTAAAAAGAATAAACTCAAAAAAAATTTTAAAAATTTAAAAAAATATAAAGTTTAGAGTGTGATGAAAGTTATGCAGCAAAACTCTTATTATTTATAGCGTTGTCATGGGAGACTAAAATCTCCGATTTACTTCATTAGAGAAATAAGTTTTGAATCTATATCATTATTTACAAATATGAGTTTCTACAAACTTTTTTTTTTATTAATTACATGTGTTATTTTTTAATAGTTAAATAACCTATATATATATATATTATATATATATATATATATATATATATATATATATACCACGTTGGAAAGATGGGGTGCTTTTTCATGATGCATGTGATCACTTGTCAAATAAATTATAGAGATCCGGAGTCAAAGTGTGAATAATTTTTCTCGACGACGTTGATCATTTGCTTGTTCGATATTTCCTCTTATGCAAAGCAAATAATCTCAATATGTCTCTCATGTCATTGGAACAATTAATACGTCCATCGTTTACAAATTATGCGGATAAAAGAGTTATTTTATTACAAGTTTCATGCGTGTGATTTTATATTATATTTATATAGAAAAATATCAAAATATTACTATTTAATTTTATATTAATTATTCTCAAGAAAATTAAAACAGCTAGACAATTTTTAAAGCAGCACTACCTCGGTTAGACAACATGGAATATTATTGCTTTAATAGATGGAATATTGGCATTCTAAAATGAGTCCTGCTGCAGCCTCCGCTCCCTCTCCCGCTCAATGTAAAATGTAGTATTTTTTTATTTTATACATGTATTTTTCTAACACCATAAAATATTTAAAAAAAATAAAAAAAATTTTAATATCATTAAAAAATACTTACTTAATCATTAAGTAAAAAAAAATATTAAAAAAATAATTTTACACTGAGTGGAACCAAAAACGGAACCGGGAGCGGTGAGAGTAGCATTATTCTTCTAAAATATGTTTTTGAGATATAACGTACGTATGCTAGCTGCTAGCATGTCTAATTGATTATTTGTTTTATTGCCAATTACAAGATCATCAAACAATGCAACAAATGGAATGATTAATATATAAAAATTATATATTTATATTTGTACTGATCATGTACGTACGATTAGAGGGAGTTCCACGTGAATTAGCTTTCCAAAATATTCTCTAATAAAAGTTTTTAAATAATTTTGAAGTAAAGAAATATATATAAGTTAATAGAATAAAAAGATTTTTTAATACTTTAATTTTAAATATTTTCAGACGATTTTAAAACTAATTCATGCTTAATATATATATAACATCCCTTCAAAATTTTCTTTCAGGCTTGATCTAATTTTCTTTCACATTGTCTTCGCATCGTGTCTAGACCCTCGATTCATGTCGACTTCTTTTACACTTGGTCTCGATCAAGATAAAAGATTAAAGACCTTTAAATAAATACTTTTTTATTTCAGGGATAATATGAATATCCATTAATATGTGTAAAAAAAAAAAGGAAAAGTACGTAGCCTCACCCAAAACGTTTACATGCAATAGATCTCATTATTTATAATGGGGGTTGGAGGGAATATTTTCGCTCCCCTCTCGACTGGGCTTGACCGAGATGTTGAGGCTGATCTCCGTCCCATTTGCAGGTCCAAGATCCACCAAGAGAATTTAGTCCAGGAGTCGTATGAGAAAAGTTGGGGTATCCTCGCACAGGAAACAGATCGTAGGGGACATATGGGATCTGTCGACACCTAGCATTTAAAGATCTACACCTGCACGTGAGCGGGGATCGCAGACAGCCCTCCATTCCCTAACAAAGGGAACGAGAAATGACCGCGCCGACCGCCTACAATTGAGAAGCCACCCGAGGAGCCGTCGCATTAATGACTCCACCTCAAAAGCTACATCGTATTAAATACCGTGGCTTGAAAACTATGGACAGGATGCTTATCATTGACACAGGATACAGAATGTTCTCTGATACCTCGTTTAAAACTTTGACCCCAGGTACTAATAATCTCTCTTCACTCTAATTCAAAAAAATTCACCAAGAATGAAGAAAATTGACTTTGGCATCGGAGACCTCTCGGACCACCCCCGAGCCTACCTTTGTATTTGTGTCGCATGTAGCAAGATCTCAATCCGGGTTGTTGGAATTAGGCCAAGATGTGCAAAACACGTCATCAACCGGAGTATAAGATTAGAATGCAAGAAATGATATTTTAGATTATTAGTAATTGGAAATATAAACCAAGGGTTTACAATAATGGAGGAAAAGCAAAAATAGTAAGCTTACAGACGATCTTTATTTATTTGAGTAATGTTGATATAATCTTGGGGTGTGCAAGCATTATGCATTCCTTTTGAAAAAAGTTGATAAGCCTATGATCCACATCATTAAAAAAATAATATTTTTATATGGATCTCAGGTTTACCAATCGAGAGTACGTAAATTTTACACATTTTAAAATTATAAATATAATTTTCCTATTTAGCTAGCACGAGTACTAATTCATTGCATGGTCAAAGTAATTATATGGGCTTCTGCCAGTTCAATCCACAGCCCAAATATTTCGGCCTGATATGGACTTGAGCTAAGCTAGCCCATCTTGGCCTATCAATGACCTAGCCTCCAGGTGATTCTGATTATTATTATTTTTTTCGAATAAGTAATTGGTTTACCCTCAGTTTTTTAGATAAAAAATGATAAACACACAATATTTTATACAATATCTTATATAATAATGTTTTAAATGAGGGGTATTTTTGTAAAATATCTTATAAAATTAACATCATTTTACAAAAACACCCTTATTTTATAATGTGTTGTAAAAAATGTTGTATAAAGTGTTGTGTGTTTATCACTATTCCAGATTAAATTCATAAATGATGCGAAAATCTGTACATTATTTAGTATAAAAAATGCATTTTTATTTTAAAATTTGATAGCTATGTGATCTCATCCAACATATAATAAAAATTCATTTTTATTATAAATCTTAAAGAAATATCTGCTTTATAAAATGTCGATCTTACAAAAATAAAATTTATAAACTGAAATCATCGTAAAATTAGAAAACTCTATTTGCAAGCCCATATTGTTAAAAAGAAGTTTTGTTACATCAATTATGAACTTTTATTATAAGATATATTCATTAACATTTTTTCCATCATCTTCTAATTTGACATTAAATTATTAAAAAATTATTTATCATTCATTAAATATCATCAAACCATAAGATAGTGGAACGATGATGATTAAAAGAGTAATAATATAAATACAACTCTTTTAACAATCATGTTTTTAAATGATACAAATACATTAAGGCATTTTTATAAATTAACGTTATTTTATAAAAATGTCTCACATTTTAAAATATAATTACGTAAGAAATTGTGAAAAATGTTGCGTGTATACTTTTTCAGATGAGTTATTTTATTTTTAAGTCAATATATAGAGCAAATAATTCATATTATTTATATAGTAATATTTGATTTAAATTGTAAGATTAATTTTTCTTTCTAAATTAAAATAGTTGCCATTAAAAATTTAAAAGTTTTCTTTCTTTTATTTATCGATCATTTCCTATTATTCTCAATCATTTCCGCTCCTTAGTTAAAAGGCACTGTCGTTCAAGCGACCGATGTGGCGCAAACATGACTAGAAATATCCTCGATAGGCGTCGTCGTTTTAAGGGATACACAGAATCGAGCCCTCAAAGCTGAACACACAACAGCCGTCCGACCCTCCATCCTCGACGGCGCCATTTTTGTCGTCTTCACCCTCAATTTAGGGTCAGGGATTAGGTACGAAGCTGCCCTTCGGGTATTTATTATCTTTTGCTTGATTTGTGCTTTCTTTGTGGTCGGAAGAGATTTTGGACCAAAATATTTGGGATGTTTGCGTGCACTTTGGATTTTACAACTTTGTTCTTTTTATCAGTGTTGGGTTTTAGAGCTTGGCTTCATCTCCTCGTTGTTTTTTTTTTAACCCTTTTCTATAATTTCCTCGCAGCTATAAATGTGACACCCGTGTTATTTTTTCAGTTATTTTTTTAATTGTTGATTTGCTTGTGATTTAGTTCACTTCTGCTGGAATGCATCTGTATCAGGAACTGGGAAGGCTATCTTCTTTATTGATTTCCTCAATGCTTTGTTTGTTTGGCGACCGAGAAAATGTGATAAAACAATTAAAAGAGCCTCAAGGAGTAGTTTGAGTCTTTCAGGTTACATATGATGGAACATTCGGTTTGAGGTTTTTTCAGTCTGTAATCTCATTTCCTTCATTTTCCTTTTTTTGGGAACTTGAATCTGCTGGGCAAATTTGCATTAGGAAAGACTCGTCACAGTAGTTTGGTAATTTTTAGATTGCTGAAATTTATGCCTGACTTTCTTTTCATTGCAAACACACACATGCAGTGGAAGAGAGCATTCGCTTTAGGTGAAAGGCACATCACCTCCATCTTCAAATTTTAGCCATTGAGTGGTAGAATGAACATAACCATACATGCATCCAGGAAGAACTTCCTTGAGGAATGTTGATGGTGCAGTAGGTAGATGAATCAATAGAAAATAGTGTGCTTTGCTCTAAGTACCAGATAGTCCTTTTTTTAGCGCTTTTATTTTGAATTATAGTGTTTTGGGAGAAAATACACCACTAAAGATGGTTGATGAGGTTCTTTCATTGGAAAGGTTAATTTGGAAGATAGGAGTAGTCCCTCCTGGAATGTATTCCCTCTTTGCTTTATATGATTAGGGGAAATGATATTCCCACCAAAGGAAGGGCTTTTTAATGAATTTGTGATTTTTTTAAAAAAATGTTTCAAGGGGGATTAAAGTTTGAAAAAAAAAATATATATTTTGCACCATCGGTAAAAACCCTCGGTGGGGTTTCTCGGTGGATGTAGCAGGGTCCTTTGGTTAATTTGGAGTGTGCTTCAAGAGCGGTTTCTGTATGGGATACAGTCATTGAGAAAGTAGAGCGGCGTCTAGCAAGCTGGAAGAGAATGTACCTATCAAAAGGTCGTAGGATTACCCTGATAAAGAGTAAATTATCTAATCTACCGACCTATTTTTTGTCCTTGTTCCCCATTCCAGCAAGTGTGGCGCTACGTATTGAGAAATTACAGCGGGATTTCTTGTGGGGTGGAATTGGTGAGGAATTTAAATTCCACCTAGTTAGGTGGGAGAAGGTTTGTTGTCCTCTCCCTAATGGTGGTTTAGGCATTCGAAATCTGAGAATTTTTAATCGGGCGTTGCTTGGTATATGGTTGTGGAGATACCATAAAGAACTAGAAGCTCTATGGAAGTTGGTGATTGAGAGCAAATATGGTGGTTTATAGGGGGGATGGTGCACCAGTGAAGTGAGAGGGGCATATGGAGTGGGGTTGTGGAAACATATAAGAAGAGGATGGGGGGTCTTCTCTCGTCACTCATGATTATGCTTAGGAGATGGGGCCAGGATCAAATTCTGGTATGATGCTTGGTGTGATAATGGTGCTTTAAAGGATCTATTTCCTGATCTCTTCAGGGTTGCTAATGATACAAAGGTTTCAGTGGCAGATGTCATGGTGTTAATAGGGGGAACAAATCCAATGGAACATCAATTTTAGCCAGGCGGCAAATGATTGGGAAGTGGACAGCTTTGCAGCCTTCTTCAGACTTGTGTATTCTCTCAAACCGAATAATCAACATGCTGACTCATTGTGGTGGATACCTTTGGGTGGTGCGTTCTCGGTTCGCTCGTTCTATAAATCCCTTTCACATGAGCTCCCTATTCAGTTTCCTTGGAAAAGAATTTGGAGACACAAGGCGCCTCTCAAAGCATCTTTTTTTGTGTGGACAGCTTCCTGGGGTAAGATCCTCACAACGGATAATTTGAGGAAACGTGGGTGATCATCGCAGATTGGTGTTGCATGTGTAGGAATGGGGGTGAATCCGTGGATCATCTTCTACTACACTGTGAAGTAGCTCGAGGGTTATGGAACGAGGTATTTAGAAGACTAGACTTGGGTTGGGTAATGCCCGAGTTAGTAATGGCGGTTTTGACTAGCTACACAGATCTAAGAGGAAATCGGCAGATCAAGGATGTTTGGAAGATGATTCCTATTTGCATCATGTGGAGTGTATGGCAGGAGCGTAATGAACGGACGTTCAAGAACAAAGAGAGATCGATGGAAGAACTTATTGCTTTCTTTTTTAGAACCCTTTGTACTTGGGCCTCTTCTGTTAATTTTAATGGACAAGATCTCCATGATTTCCTAGTATCTAATGTCCCTACGTAGTTAGGGCATTCTTTGTACTACACATGGCTTTGCCTATTCTTTTATTAATACACTTTGATTACTTACAAAAAAAAAGAAAAATTGGAGTGTGAGAAATAATCGTACTTTTAATGGATTAGAGCTGTCTTCTCTGGAGCTAAAATCTTAGTTCTTGCATTCTTTTGTTTGCGTGGTTTTGTGCTTTTGTGAATATGGCCATTCACTCCTTTGTAGGCTTAGGGGTCGTTTGCATTCAAAACCCACCTCAACTCATCTCAACTCATCATTACAACTTTTTCCAAATTTCTATACAAAATATAATAAACAATTCAACTTTTTCAAATCTCAAAATAACTTTCCCAAATTCCCACACAAAATATAATAAATAATTCAACTTCTATTCTACTATTCATAAACCATCTCAACCCATCCCAAATCATCTCTGAATCCAAACCACTCCTTAATGTATTGCTCCTAAAGAAATATTACAGAAAAGTGAATTTCAGTTTCTTCAAGATTGCTGATTGCTTTTCGTTGGAAAAGGAGTTGAAACTATTGCTGTTGAGTTTAAGATGAAATGATATGCTTCATGCAATCCCATATTATCATGCTTCTTTGTATGAGTCGAGATTGTAATTCCAAAAATTTCAAGGATTCTAACATAGGGCACACTTATTCCATCTCTTTTCCCCCCTTTCGAAGCTTCTGTTCAGAAGGTTTAGCGCTATAATGTATTCTTCTTGTTATTATTTTAAGCTTATTTTTGTATCTATTTTATCTTGATAAATATCTTATTTATATTTGTAAAACATCGTTTTTTTTTGTTATATAAAACTTGATTGAAGCAAATGTATATGATTTAACAATCCCTTTATTGGTTTGTTTGTTTGGTGGATTTTAGGCCATACTGTCGTCAGTTGTCCAGTGAAAGCTCAAGCTTAAGGGTTGATTTTCCATTAATAGAATAGAAACGTGAAAATGAGCTTCATTTTAAGAAGGCATAATTTACCAATGGGATTATCCAGAAAAGCTGTGGTGGCACTAAATCCTATTAATATCAATACGTTCATTCAAAGATTTAGTCAACCTGCAAGGGAGGAGGAAGACGGGGAAGAAGTGGAGATTGATCAGAAAAGGCTCCCAACTGATTATGATCCAGCTACTTTTGATCCCACAGAGCATCGTAGTCCTCCAACTGAGCGTGTATTTAGGCTTGTAGATGAAGTCTCAGGACTCACATTGGCTGAAGCTTGCCAGCTGGGAGCCATTATGATGAAAAAAATGGGAATGAAGGACCCACCAACAGTTGGGGTCATGAAACCAGGAGCTGCGGGATTGGCTGGAATTGCAGCAAAGGCACCTACAGCAGCCAAGGAGGAGAAGAAACCAGAAAAGACTGTTTTTGAATTAAAACTTGAGTCCTATGAAGCAGCTTCAAAGATCAAGATAATCAAGGAGGTTAGGAGTTTTACTGATTTGGGTCTCAAGGAAGCCAAAGACTTGGTAGAGAAGACCCCATCAGTTTTTAAAAGGGGAGTATCGAAAGAAGAAGGTGAGCAAATAATTGAGAAGATGAAAGCTCTTGGGGCCAAGGTTATCATGGAATGAAAGGAAACTGATACAAAATTCGTGACTCCCTGCTTTCCAAGCCATGTCCTTTTGTTGGCACTAAAGATATAATTTTGCCATGCAAATTCTGAGGTAGAAAAGTGGTTGAAATCCTGGCGTATGGATGAAAGGATTTGGAAATCTTTTGTATCTCAGGATATATCGTCTTATCACAATATATTGCGTTTTTTTCCTCTAGGTGTGATATTTTACAATTATCGGCCCTATTCGAGGTCATTTCTTTGAGATCCAAAACCCTTTGTAGCACCCGGACCCAAGCTCAATTTTATTTATTTATTTATTTATTTTGTTTTAGTTTGTGTTATTTTATTTTCACACGTTAACTTTCTCGCACGTTTTATTTTTCTGTCTATTTTTTCACCCTTAAGTTTCCCTCTCGTCCACGGCAATGCATGATCATACATGTCTCTAGTGTATTTTTATCCACTCCATGCACACGCACGTACGACTCTTTTTCCGTCCGCACACACGTCTCCCTCGTATCTCTAGGGTTTTTGTATCTTATATATACGCACACTTTTAGCCATGCATAGAGAACGCCTTTGTTATGTTCGCTGCCACCGCTAGCCACTCCTCCCCACACAAATAGCAACTCACGGCTTTTACCGAGTTAAAATCTTCTGTTTTCCATACCAAAAACAGAGCAGCCCACATCAACGCCTTCAACCCACTTCCTCCGCATCTCAACCGCTTGGGTCCCCGTTCGTGCTCCTCAAAACAAAGCCCAACGCCCCCAGCAACGGAAGCTGCCATCATTTTTCCCGATTGCTCACCGTGGGCCATTGTCTCTTTCTCTCCCTATCTCTCAGGTTCTCTCTTTTTTTTTTTTTTTTTTTTTTTTTTTTTTTTTTTTTTTTTTTTTTTTTTTTTTTCTCGCTCCCACTCCCTCTTTTTTGCTCGTGCGCAACCCAGCTCGATGGAGTCTCCGCCACACTCCCGCTCTTCTGCCGCGCCACCTCGGTCCTTCCAGCTAGCCCCGTC
This sequence comes from Juglans mandshurica, assembly GCA_022457165.1. NCBI lineage: Eukaryota > Viridiplantae > Streptophyta > Magnoliopsida > Fagales > Juglandaceae > Juglans > Juglans mandshurica. The sequence continues at coordinate 6,015,771 of CM039627.1, forward strand.
GCGCCTCACCCCTCACCCCTCCAAGAGTGCCTCGGTTTCCCTTGGGTAAGCTCTTGCCTCGCAGACTGTTGCACCGAATCACATGAAATGTTTTAAGTCTATGTAAACTTAGTTTTGCATAATATTTTGGTATAAAATTACAATATTGCCCTTTTATTGGATGGTTGTAGTTGAGATTTTTGTTTTTATTAAATCTGTTTTACGTGGTCTTTGTGGGATGTATAAGATGTTGTACAAAGAATACATAGGATTTTTAAATTATACTAATTATAGCATATTATTTTTACAGTAAGTGTGAAATTTTATTTTGAACATTTTAGTTATGATTACAGAAAATCACTTAAGTATTTTAACATGTTATTAAGTAAAGTTTTATTTTAATAGTAAACAATATTGATGTAATGTTATTATTATACACTTTAGATATGATTTAGTCTATTTAAAAATAGTTATAGTTTATTTTAAAATATTTTGGAATAATTATATTATCTAGTATTAAACTTTATAGTTTGTTTTTATTAATAAATAGGTCAGACTTTTAAATGTTTTAGTCAAAGTTATTAAATCAATATTGATGATTTTTAGAAAGTGATGATTTATAATTTGAGGTTATGGAATTTGAGGTTTTGAGGAATTAAATAGATTATTTTAAAAGCTTAGGATTAGATATCGAAATACGTGATTAATTGAAAATTTACGAGAATTACGTGATTATTTTATAGGTAATGATTAATTATTGTTCGACATTTTGAGGAAAATTTCGAAAAAGCTAAGAAGGGTAAGCGGAGTTCCTATGCTAGACTTTGCATTAAAATAAAATGAGCTGAGGTTGACTTTTTTTTTAAAATATACATATTTGGTTATGAAAAGAAATTTGAACTACCTCAGTTATTTGTTCTACATTATTCATGAGATTCTGTTTAAGAAGAAAGTATTTTCTGTCATGACTGGTGTAGACATGAACTTATTTTTTTGAACTTTGAAAAAGAGAGTGAATATGAAATTTTGTGTATAAGTTATGTTTTTGTGATTTGATTCTGTTCAGTACTCTGTGTTGATAAGATGTGGTACTTGAAAAACTTTTGGCATGACTTTTTGATTCTGATATTGATATGGTGATTCTGATTCTGTTTTGCTCTGATATGTGGCCTTGTCACGGAATGTAATAGTGACATCTGACCCTGTCACGGGATACAATAGTGACCTCTAGCCTTGTCATGGGAGATAATAGTGACTTCTGGCCCGCCACGGGATATAATAGTAGTTTTCTATTCTGAGTGCAATCGCTTTGATAACATGGTGATTTATATTCTGATTGGTTTTTCTCATGATGCACAACCCTACCACGGGGGTTAAACATGGTCTCTGTTCTGATATGTTGTTCTGATATGTTATGATAAGATGAAGATGTTCAGTCATGTTGTGCCAAATGAGTCTTTGAATATGAAAAGTTAGTTTCTGAATATGAAATATTTGAAAAGTCGCTTTAATTTTCTGATAACATGTATTTTTTTAGATTTGCATATTGATACTGAAATGTTTTGTTTCTGCATTCTGAACTCTGTGAAAATGCTCATGTTTACATACTAGTATATATCATCTACTTACTGAGTTGTTAATAACTCACCATTTATCTCCATATATTTTTCAGATGATTTTAAATAGTCCAGCTAAGGATTAGGATTATGGAGCATCGATGAGATGATTATTTAAGCATAGTGATTTACTCATAGAAGATTTCTGAGAAGTGATGGATTTTATTAAGAGATTTTGTAATATTCTGGTGACTTTATATTTTGGAGTCTATAAATATATTGATGAATTGTGAGTTTTAAGTTATAGGGAGTAACTCTTCGATCCCTGCAGGATCGGGGCGTTACACCCTTCTTGAAAGTCTACATTTGCAATGACAATTGCATGAGAAGCGATTGTACGCTAAACAGGAGCTTGATCATTTATAAAAATAGAATTTACTATATATCAATCATTATTTACTCTCACACCCCTATACCTATAGCTTTTTCATCGGGTGTGAGTATTTTTTATAGGTTATGAGAGTGTTTTTTATAGGGTGTGGAGTGTGGAATGATGAATAGTGACAGAAGAATTTTTCTATAAAAATAAAATATACATATATTTGTGATGGGCTGATTTGGTTGCTACCATGGCAAACAGTTCACTAGACGACCATGACCATGTCATATTACTGAAGTCGCCAATATCTTGTGTGTGTGTGTGTGTGTGAGAGAGAGAGAGAGAGAGTCATGATAACCAAAAAACACTGGAATATGCAGATTGTCCAATCTCAAAACTGATGCAATGATTTCATAACAATTGACTTCCATTAATCTAATGCGACTCCAGGGCCTTCCCCAGAACAGAGCACCTACTCATGGTTTAGGGTAACAAGAACTTTCAATCATGATGGAAACAAATAGGGAGATGAAAAAGGCAGAGAGAAATGCTGGCAATCATCAATGCCTGAAGTGCCTCACATTGGTGAAGAGAAGTGAAACACCATACTTTTTACAGCAGTCTATTGCATCCCCATCTCTGATGCTCCCACCAGGCTCTGCAATAACACCGACCCCACTCTCACATGCTTCTTCCACCGCATCTTTCCAGGCTGTTTACAGAACAAGCAGCATCCAATAAACAAAAAAAAAAAAAAAAACAGGATATAAATGCCTAACAATCACTAACAATTACTGGCAAGGAATTATTTCGCAGGCCAAAAGCCCTTTGGCCCAGGGGCACCACCCCCCGTCCCGTGTACGTGACAGTGTGGGACATCTGGGGGTCAAGTTTCCTTAACCCCAGTTCTGTAGGAAAAAAGAAAAAAAAAACCCCTATGATTTCACATATGCACTATTGTCAATAACTTTCAAGAGCAGTTACTGCCTAAGGTGGTAAATACCAAATGGAAAGAAGGCATCACTAGCCAAAGCTGCCCCTTTGACCTCATCTCCGGCTTTCTTCAATGCTATCCTCAAACTCTCTAGACGGTTTGGCTGGCCACTTCCCATGCCCAACATGCAATTATTCTGCCCAAATAATAACAAGGATCAGAAGAAAGCATCGGTTAGATACATTCATGTGATCTAAGTAGTCAGAAAATTACCAACCTTTGCTATTACAATGGCATTACTTTTGACATGCTTGACACATAACCATGCAAACTCTGCATCCCGAAGTTCGCTTTCTTGCGGAGCCTTCTCAGAAACCACTTTAAATTGGATATCCTGCGGGGTCAAGTCATCTGAATCCTGGGCTAACCATCCACCACCAACTTGTCTGAGTGAAAGCTTTCCTTTCTCATTTTTACTTGCTTCAAGGATCCTTAGGGTCTTAGACTTTCCACGAAGAATCTCAAGCCCCTTTTCTGAATACTTAGGCGCAACTACAATCTCGTAAAACATCCGAGTCTCACCATCTGTGGGGCTCCTAAACTCCCGGATTTCCTTAGCAAGAGCCTACAGGTAGAAAAAGAAATGGAGAAATGAATTGAACATCTATTTGATTCCCCTTCCATAGTTGCATCAGAAATCTAAAAGTCAAATCTTAATGTATGGCTCAGTGATTCAATCATTTTAGTGAAGAAAATATGACTTAGTTCCAGGTTTTGAGTCACGTGATGAAAGCACATGCTAAGCCAACAAAGCTAGTAATAATGAGGATTTGAAGTTATTATATGAGAAGAAAAATGATATAATGTTACGGCTTGCTTTGTGGTTACATAACATCATCTCGATACTCCATGCCTCAATGCACTTCAACGTGAATGGAAGCTCCCAAGAAGTGCATAACGAAATGAGGCTCAACTCGTACAAGTTTCTGTGCTAGACTAAAACTTACAAAAAAGTAGCTTACCTCGTCTACTTCTACATTGAAGGCTACAATGCCACCGAAAGCACTCACTGGATCTGCTTTAACGGCAAGCCTGTATGCTTCAAGTATATTATCACGTGAAGCTACTCCACATGGATTTGTATGCTTTACAATTACACAGGTAGGGTTTCTAAACTCTGACACGCAATTCCAAGCTGCATCAGCATCTAGGTAGTTATTGTATGACATCGACTGCCCAACAAATGAAAATCAGAAAGCAGTTGCATATTTATTATATCATATAATATTTGTTTATAATCACTAGATGTGCATAGTAACTTGTACTTCTCACCTTCCCATGGTGTTGAATAGCAGTTGCAATGCCACCAGTATTAACCTCTGCAAGTCTCTTGTCCACATAAAATGCAGCATGTTGATGAGGATTTTCACCATAACGAAGAATACTTTTGCACTCAAGAGGCACTGTTAAGCTGGGAGGAAATTTATCTTGAAAACAAATAAGAACCCATCAGTCTATGCACCCAAGTGGGAGGCACTTTGTAAACGCAATACAATAATTTCTACATTCTGCATTTGTGAATCTGCATTCTTCGAAATTATTTTTAAAAAATACTGATACTTGTTTGTTATAAATGATACTGTTATATAAACAGTCAGATAATTTCAGAATAACCCCTTTCTACCTTTGCCATGTCAAATTGTGACTCAGGAGAATATTTAAGTCAAAGACTGAACATAATACAACATCAACAACAACAGCAACAACAACAGCAACAATAATAGTAAAACAAAGCTATGGAGTGTATTCAACTTTCATTAGTCTTAGTTTGTTTTTAGCTTCATTATGATGGATTAAAAAGAAGTGATCTTCTATCATATGGTGGTATCTTCTATAATAATTAGCACAAGCTTGGGGACCGCCACTAGAAAATGACAAAAGTCACTGTAATTTAGAGCACTTCCAGATTTTTGAAAGGGGCCCATGGCTTGGTGCTTCCCCTTCCTCCTCTTCACCTTGTCCACATCAGAAAGGTTAGATTCAACTTTATTACTCACTTGGGCTTGAATTTTGGGTAGGTGGCACGCTTCTTTGAACCATGTGGCTGGTATACACATTTTTTTTATAAGAAAAAAAAAATGTGGCTAGTATACACATATCGTCACCAACCAGACAAATCAAAACCATGTGAGGAATAAATTAGTCTTATCTTACACGTGCAAAGTCATCACTTTGCCCTTTGGATGTGAGGCCCAAAATATTGGTGACAAAGGATTTTTTAGTTCCAACCAACAAATGTCAACAGAACAGCTGCTGTCTCAAATATAAATAACCATTTGGAGTTTAAAAACTAAGATGCTGTCCAAGATAGAGTGACAGCCCAAGAGGGACAAGTGGAACTTCTGGTTCATGAACCAAAACAGGTAAACCAAATTCATATTACTAGGCTTAAAAAACACGATGTCTTGGAAATGAGGGGTAGCATCTACAATATGCAGTAGGAAATTTCTTCAAAGGGTTATGGGCATTGGGAAAATGCTATGACTGACAGTTTCCATGGGTAACGAGTGCTATTACTATTCACTGACACTTCCTTGTTAAGAACCGGGTAGCAAATATTTGGGGAAATGATGTTGTGGATGTCATCATACTTTTTTTTTAATCAAAAACAGATCTCGCTAGGAGGCTCGAACCTCCGACCTTGTGGTCAACAGCCACACGCTCTAGCCAATGAGGATGTCATCATACTTGACAAGGTAGAGTGCAAAATGCCAACTTTTGGTAGTTTGAGTAATAAGGTTTGCATACCAGAATGAAAGAAGCCTCGATTGCGGACCTGCTGGTTACATCAAATGGTACTTTTCAATGGAATGTTGCTTTTTAAATAAATGCACATAATTGGGAAGTTGACACAATATCGAAGTTTATGATCTCATATATTTTACTCACATGAGGGAAGTTGATGACAAGATTTTCTGGCGTCACTCCATGAAAGGGAAGTTGACCCACTCCTTCTATCAAGCCATGCACACACATACAACCAACCCATTCCTATGGAAGAGTATTTGGAAGACAAGGGCACCCTCCTTTGTATGGACAACTTTGTTGGGGAATATACTCACACTCGACATCTTAAGGAAATGTCGAATCATTGTCATGAAGTGGTGTTGTATGTGCAAAAAGAGTGGGGAGTTAGTTGATCAATTATTACTTCATCGTGAGATTGCCACGACATTATGGAACGACTTCTTCAGTCGGGTGGAACTAAGTTGGGTGGTGCCGAGAAGGGTGATCGATCTCTTAGCTTCTTGGAGAGGCCTTCCGAGTGGATCTCATATTGCAGCAATATGGAAGATAGTCTCAATATGCTTATGGTGGTGCATTTGGAGGGAAAGGAATGATAGAAGCTTCGAAGATCACTATCAATGGAAGAGCTTAGGAAATTGTTTTTCAATACTTTTACCTCATTGGTCGGTTGTAATTGATTTCAATGGAATGAGTTTCCATGAATTTCTTGTATCGCTGAACTAGCACGCTAAGGCGACACTCTTGTATATGTCCCGTATACTTGGGCTTTTGCCTATTCTTATGATCAATAAAAATTTGTTTACTGATAAAAAAAAGGTTTACATACCTGAAGAACCTCCTGCAGTTTGCTTCCAAAGCCACTCAGAAACTGCAGAATCATAAGAAGCAACATGTTGAAATGCCTTCCAAGCAAGCTGTCTACGGAAGTGTTGATCATTCCCATCTCCTCCTAGAAATTCTAGGAGCTGAGGATAATCTTGTGGATCTACAACCACCAAGACATCCTTATGATTCTGTTTAACAACAGTACATAGATAACAAATAACTATATTAGAATTTGGGCTGATAAGTTAAAAGGATGATGTGTACTAAACAATCACATTTATGTTGCATTTGACATTATGATCCAAAACCAGCAATGGGCCTTTGGCTGAAAGCAGTTAGCCATCCCCCCCCCCCCCCCCCCCAAAAAAAAAAAAAAAAAACAAAAAGAAAAGAAAAAGGCATATGCAACATGGCCAAAAGGAAAAGTTTGTGCCAGGGAACTTAAACATATATATATTTCTAACCAATTCTTTAAGATTATTAACCCGGTCAAATCTCCCTATTCTAATTACGTGTTGAATGACACTACTGCCTAATCGATTCGTGAACAGTTAGCTGCATTGCACGTGCAATTTTGATGTTTTAGAAGCTAAGCAAATGCAGCATCTAAAAGAAGCTGGGTTTGTAAAGTCACATTTGGTGCTGCTCATGAATTTAAAACCTGTATGAACTTTTCCACAGCCAATATACCTGCTTCAAATTTAGCCCATTGAATAGCCTTAACTTATCCTTTTGGGAGATAAAAGGGCCACTAGTCACACAGGTAAGAAGTGTGTAAAGTATTAGGTTTGTGTCAAGGAGTACGCAAAAAACCAGAGCGTAGCCAAGTCCACAGAGAAACCATATATAATCCACAAAATTATTTTGCGAATAACATAGTCAATCAACCTTTGCAGCAGCTCTGATCATTGCAGGACCACCAATATCAATATTCTCAATTCCATCATCAAACTCAATTCCTCCAGTTGAAGTTACTTTATCATAGAAGGGATACAGATTCACTACTACAACATCAAACATACCTGTAGAAGAACAATCTTAGTCAAGCAACTATCTAGCAAATTCATACAAAACAAGATTAGGCACAGAGAGAGAGAGAGAGAGGTGAAGGTGATGTGAAGGATTTCACATCTAAACTAACCAATTCCATGTTTATTGAGAGCTTCCATATGATGCTTTTGATCTCTTCTAGCAAGAATACCCCCATGTATGTTAGGGTGCAGAGTTTTTACACGGCCATCAAGCTGTAAAAGAAATTCTGAAGAATCAACTTTAAAATCAATGGCGGAGCAATGGCAAGACAAAAACCAACAGCAGGAGACCAACCAACATTGGCAAACTTGCACCAACTATCAAAATTAGAGGCATGCTTATAAATCAAACCAGAGGCTACATTACCAAGCATACTAAAATTAATTCAGCCTCAACCTGTAGTTGTAAAAGGAAGCACCTCGTGCAGCCGATTAAAAATGGGAATTTTGTTAACTATGTTTTTTTTATTGTTTCCATAGGTCTATTTTATGGGCTTTAAAAGGTGTTAGAAAAGCTGTTGAAGGAGTAGAATTTAACAAGGTTCAATCAATGTTCTAATAGGAATAGTCAAAGAAATCCAAGAAAAATTAATGATCTTGTTAAGGATTTCTCTTGACCAATCATATCTGCCACCCTATTTTCAGAGATAAACCCAAACATTTAGTGCACCTTTTTCTTACAACATGCTGCCAACTTTTTCCTAGAAGAGTTGGAAGCTGTTAAAATATTCACATAATTATTTTTTCTTTACAGTATGATTTTTTTGATAGGTAATAAAAATAAACATTAAACTCATGTAGAGTATCTGAATGCATGAGCCTCTAAGAAAAACGAAGAAAAATGCTAGAATATCAACTCTAGATCACCATTGGCAAGTTCTTTAGGTTATGAACAGTATATAGCATCCTATCCCTAGGACCCTAACATGAATGGGGTGTTTCAGAAAAACAGTGAAATTCCTGGGTTAGGTCCAAAAGAGAGTTCAAAAGCTTCATACCATACAGTATACAAAGCTTTTTCCTGAGTTAATAATCATATTCTAAACAACAAATTATGAGTGACACCAGTACAAAGGCTAATTAGACAATTGAAAAGCAACTTAAGCTACTCCGGATACTCACCATTTCCGGAAAACAGGTAAGCTGTTCCACTTTAGTAACAGATAGGCCAGAACTTTCCAAAGCTGATGCTGTTCCCCCAGTTGAAACAATTGTGTAACTACAGTTCACAAGAGAGGCAATCACAAGAGTGACCAACCAGTTTGAAAATTCAATCAAATGAGGTTTCATGAAACTGACTGGCTTATATATAAAGATGAATGAAAAATCATAACAAGGGCTTCCAGAATTCAAATCTTAAACTTAAGAGGACAGATAATTTGAAGAGATCAATGTAAAATGAGTACAGTATCATATCAAAAACACCAAACAGGGAAATGGCCATTTGAATATTGATAATGCTAGGTTCAATTCGAAGAATATAAACCAAAAACGAAGACTTATCATAACAACGGCTTTCAAAAATCAATCTTTAACAACTGAGTTAATAGACTAGACAACACCCACTGATTCCAAGACAGTACAAGTACAAGAGCCTCAGAACAGGACAGAGAGATAATAGGTCTGCGAAATTTACCCCAGTTTTTGAAGCCCAGATCCAAGAAAAGTAAGATCCTTCTTGTCTGACAATGATATTAGTGCTTGCTTGTTAACTGTATCAAGCCAAAAACGATAACGCAAACCAAAATAACATTATTCAATTATCCAAAGAAAAAAACAGTTATGTTTATTTTTAGAGTAATGCTATACACCACACTCTCATCCCATTTTGATCATACTAAGTAGTATGTGGCACATTCATCATCATTAGATGATAAAGAAGCATGCAATAAATGATCATTTAATGGTGATAAATGTGTCACATCATACCTATTGGGATGAAAGTGAGATGGTAGTATAGTGTATAGAATTTTCCTTATTTTTATAGAGGGGATAGCTTGTAATAAGGTGTTATCTCGTGTTTCCTGTGTACTTGGCTATGCTTAATTACTTATTCTAATAAAATTTTATTTTACTTATCAAAAAAATATTTTTAATAGATATTCATCCGCCAGTGTGCAAAAGAAAATGAAAGTTGGAGAAAAACCAAAACTCATCCACCCAACATCACAAGTTTAACGGTTAGAACATCACCCACCTAACGATCTTTCGTCCCAACGTATCGAAAATAAACTCAAAATCCCCAGATGATGAATTCCATTTTTACAACAATGCTCACATTGGTGAAATGAAAGTATACTGTAAAAAGCTCTCTATTTTACGGAAAAAAATATAATTTTTTGATGCTACCCGAAAAAAGTAAGAAAAAAAATCAAAGAGAGCCTTGAAAGAATACCAGAAACAGAGGACTGAGAAGCACTGTTTGGCACCGAGAGAGTATCAATCTCAGACATGGCTCTGATTGGACCACAGTTCAGACGCAGCGGGCAGGAGTGAAGGCGAACGCACCCGAAGGACGACTGAGAGGACAAAAAGACAGTGAAGTTTCAAGGCATTAAAAAAAACAGAGAGAGAGAAACCAATTGACCAAACATCGTTCGAATAGATATGGAAAGCAATTTAGGAGCGCTTCAGGGAGTGACAAGAAGTTAACCGATAAAGAGCAAGAAGAGGCGGCTTTAGTTCTCAGAAGAGCGGCGCACGGTACGCGAGCGAGAGCAGTGTCGGCTGAGGTGGGGGTGGAAGTGGAAGTTGGAGGGGAAACTGCAAGCCCAAACATATCTTGAACAACGGCTGTCGTCTGTAAATGTGTCTTCTACCTAGGTTGTTCCCTGCTAATGCGAAGACGGCTACATATATATATTATTCGCTTCAAGGTTACCACTTTACTGTCAACTTCTCCTTCTCAGTCAACCCTTTTACTATTTCCATGACATTTTTCGAGAAATGCTTTGGGAATATTTATGATAATTAAAAAAATACATAAATATCTCTGCCTATACTTAAAAGAACGTATAATCGTTACTATTCATTACTGTTCATCGTCAACAGTAAATCTAAATCAGGTTTTTTTTTTTTTTTTTTTTTTTTTTTTTTTTTTTTTTTTTTTTTTTTTTTTTTTACTGTTCATCGACAGTATGATGAACAGTAATAAACTGTATTTTTTTTTTTTTAAATCCGTGTGAATGTCAATGTGCGACGTAATACTGCAATCGTGCGTTGGGAATGAGAGAGAGAGAAAGAAAAAAAAAAGTGAAAAAAATATTAATTTTACTGTACATTTTTAAGAGAAAAAAACTATCTATTTAATTTGAATTTTTAATATAATTTAAATTTCATAATAAATGATGAACATAAATAAATAATAATTTTATTCTTATACATTAGACCATTTTAATATTTGAAATTACACTTTATTTTTTTCTTCAATTTGACAGATGTGGCAAACGTGCTTTTTTTTATCAATTAGAAAATCTTACGCCATACAGGATTGCTCCTTCTTCTACAAGACAAAAGTTATTCCTCCCCCACAAAAAACATTAATATTTTTCATATATTTTTTTAGTCATCATAAATATTTTTAAAAAAAAATAAGAAATTCACAATATCATTAAAAAATACACTTTTTCAATCACTAGAGATTAAAAAAAAAAAAAAAAAAATTGGCAAACGTCCCTCGGACGTTATCCTACTGCTAGTATATATATATATATATATATCTTATATGTAATAAGCGTCAATAAGTAGGTAGCTGTCGTCCACTATTTCTTCCCATTTTATTCCTGCTTTTCAATTCATTTTCCTTCCCGTTCTGTCTTGATTTCTCCTAAGTTCTGGATTCCGCTTCTTCCAGACTGGATTTAAGTATAAATTCAAGTCTTTTTGTCGCTTCCTATAAAAGCCTCGAACTTATCAAATTATGATTTCTTTTTGTTTTCCACCGCTTCCGCAGTTCTTATCGGATTCAAATTTTTTTTTTTTTTCACCGCTTGCGACTTAGTATAAAAGTGATTGTCATCCTTCAATTTCCCCCAATTTTGTTCTCTGCTTGTCAATCTCGACATCGCTAGGTATGTTTTCTTTACTTCTTCTTGCCAGTTAAATATTTTTTTATTGTTTATTAGGTAATTTCTTTAGACGTAGTGCTTCGATGTAAAAAAAATAATACATAAACACCTACGGAATGTTGTTCGAGACAAATATTTTTTTACTTCTTCTTGCTAGTTAAATATTTTTTTATTGTTTATTAGGTAATTTCTTTAGACGCAGTGCTTCGATGTAAAAAAAATAATACATAAACACCTACGGAATGTTGTTCGAGACAATTCCAGAAAGGAAACGAAATGCAAACAACGAAGAAAGCAAAAAACAACACTTGAATTTATACAAAAGTAGAGTCGATCAATGTTTGTTGGAATTTGTGAAGATTAAAAAGATATATATATATATATACTATCAGTAATCATATGGAAAGAACAGAGCATATGAAATTCACTCGAGAAGGCATGAGGAAAATCAAGGTTCAAGTCTTTTTATCAAACACTTAGTGTGTACTGCCGTTGCTCTCTCTTCCACCTTTGACTTCTATTTCTCTTGGCCCAAATTACATCAGCACGTTCGAACTACAAACATAAATAATATCTCAAAAAAAAAAAAAACTTTAGATGTAAAAGAAAATTATATTGAAAATCGGAGGAAGAAATTTATATAATTCATTTACTTGTTTAAAAAAAGTAGATAACAAACAAAATAATAGAAAAAGAAAATCAAACAGATTGAATAAGAACTTTGAACTTAGTAAAAAAATAAAACAAAAATTCGGATTATATAATGAATGTGTGCATCTAAAAAAATCGTTAATACAAGGAAAAAAAACCAATATATAGAAAGAAAAAATGTTTGCCAATTTTTCCAGATCTAAAGAATAAACCTTTGGATCTGCGAGGACACGCAGAAAAAAAATTTATCCAAAAGAACGATAACAAAATCTGAATATACAGAAAGAAGAATAGGAGAATAAAAAAATCTTCCAGATCTGAAAAATAAACCTTCAGATTTGTAAGGATTCGCAAAAAAGAATTCTAACAAATCAAGAAACAGAGAGAGAGAGATTAAAGAGATGGAGAAGTAGAGAAAGAGAGGAGGTGAAGAAGAATTAGGAACGTTGGGCTTATGGCAGAGAACATATGTGAGGAAAAAAAAAATTCCAACTCAGTAAAGAAATAAACAACAACATCGAAATATATAATGAATGTGTACATCTAAAAAAATCCTTAATAGAGGACAAAAAATAATATACAGAAAGAAAAAAAAATAAAACATCTGCAGATCTGAAGAATAAACCTTCGGATCTATAAGGACTCTCAAAAAAAGAATTTATCGAAAAAAGGAGAACAAAATCTTAATATATAGAAAGAAGAACTAGAAAATAAAAAGAAACCTTCAGATCTGATAAATAAACCTTTAGATTTGTGAGGATTTGCAAAAAAAAATCAAGAAACACACAAAGAAACTGAGATTAAAGAGATGGAGAGGCCGAGAAATAGAGAGGAGGTGAAGAAAACTCTGGACCGCTGGGATTATAACACAGAACATTTTGTGAGAAAATAAAATAAAAATTGCAACTCAGCAACAAAATAAAATTAAAAAAAACATCTAAATATAAAATACATGTGTAGATCTAAAAAAACTCCTAATACGAGGACATAAAACTAATATGCAGAAAAAAAATCACAATTTTTCCATATTTGAAAAATAAGCCTTCGGGAGAAAAAACAAGCAAAAGAGAAAAATCACAGAAATAAAATGATTTTAAAAAAATTATAGATCAATGAAAAAGTTTAAAGAAAACATGCAGATGGAACAAAGAGTTTCAGAGAGAGAGAGAGAGAGAGAGAGATGAAAGAGACAAAGAAGTGAGGTGGTTGTTTGAAATGTTATGGTGAGGGTAGGAGACAGAGGAGAGAAAACGAAACGAAAAAGATAGAGAAGGGGAAGAAGGCTCTCGAAGATGAATGTTAGGAGAGAGAGAGAATTCTGAGGAAATAATAGGGTGTCGGTATCGAGAAGGAAAAAAATTGAGTAGAAAAAAAGGTTTTTTTTTTTTTTTTCTTTTTTTCTTTTTCCTTTAAACGGTGGGTCCCTCCATATGCCCCTGACTTATATCATCTGGGCATACGTGCCAACCCAACATCTGTACATCTTTCTTATTTTTATCATCCTTTATTTGTATTTCTTTCCCGTTTCTGTCCCTCCCACCCTCGGTTTGTTTTGTTTTTTTCATGATTTACGTTTCTGCCCCTCATTTTCATGAACAGTGCCTTTATATCAAAGGGCTTTATGTCAGAGGTCTGCTACTCGTTCTTTCCAAATATGTCCCTGCTTTTCTCATTCTTTATTACGCTCAGTCTATTACTTCTTCTTTTTTCGAATTTCAGTCTATTACTTCTTTCTTCTTTTACTCTTGATGTTATAATCAAATTTAATCCTTTTTACTTTCTGGTTTTCCTTTGCAGACTAACAATATTGTCTTCTTACATGAAATCATACTGAACTATGATCTCTGAATTTTTGCACTATGATCAAATAGATCATACATATATACATGACAGGAAATAAAACCCAAACAGACTCAACAATACCTTTGCATTTCTATAACTTCAGTAATAAAATCATGCTCATATACATAAAACCAAACCAAATTCAAACACAATTCTTAATACATTATCCCTTTCTTAGCTTTTTTCTCACTTTTGCTTCCGTTTATAATAATATCGTTGGGATACTTGACGATTATAAAAATCGGTTGCATGCATCTCAAAATTGTGACTTGGTTCTCATAAGTTGTTATATTATAGTTATAAATATTATGCATATCACGTGTATAATATATATTGTAAACAATAAATTTTTTTAAAAATATAGATATAAATCTGTCAATTTATAGTTAAAGTTTCTATGTTATGTTTATCAATATTTTGCACAACATATGTTATATTTTTTATGATCAGAAATAAAATTTTAAAATATAGATGAATCTCTATCTATTAATATTTTAAATTAAAAAATTGTATGAATTTAAATTGTCATTTTGTTGTTCATTGTGATTAACATTAATAGATTTTTTCATATTTTTTCAATTGGGCACACGTGCAATGCACATGTCTGCCCTTACTAGTATATATATATATATATATATATATATATATATATATATATATATATATATATATATACTTTCGGGATAGACTACATTTTCAATAGCAGTAGCAGTTCTTTTTTTTTTTTTTTTTTTTCACGAGATAGGTTCGAAAATCAACTCAAAAAATCAATCAATCAATCGAATAGGACGAATTATGACAAATTGATACAGTTATTTTAATGTTAATAAAAATTATTAACAATAATATATAATACAATTCAACCGTTTTATATAATGTAAAAAAAAACATATATATATATATATAAAATATAAATTTATTGACTAATTTCAATAAAATATAATATGAATCTAAATAGTGTCGATACTATATAATTTATATATGTAAACTCAATTGTTCACATTTTTTTGCCTCATATACAAAAAAAGATAAGGACAATTAAATTATAAGCACATGACAAATATAGTATTTCATGTACAATCACAAATTTAATATAAAATACTCATTTATCTTCTATATTTTTGTTCAACTAAAGAAAATAATCACATGGCAACTAATTTTTTTCCTACACCAGTCCCTAAACCCTCCTTATATTCGTACCCAGAAACCCCACTATGTAGATGTGTACAAGAAGTTGAAGAAAGACTCGTAGTATGACTCAATTGAGCACATCCATGGGTCAATACAACTCAAGCCCATCGTTTTCTTGAAAAACTGCATAGCCAAAGACCCTAATGAGTGCATCCCAATCTCTCAAGTCTTCAAGAGGGAACTACAGTTGGGTGTTCCCATGAAGGTTGCGAGCTTCTTGAGGCAATACCCATCAATTTTTTAGGAGTATACGGGTCCCCCAATATAACTACCTTGGTTCAGACTGACCCAAAAGCTATCGAGATTGATAAAGAGGAGAAAAAGGCCTTTGAGGAATGCAGAGATGATTTTAAGGATAGGTTGAAGAGGTTGATTATGATGAGTAACGTGAAAGTTTTGCCTTTAAAGATTATCCAGGAAATGCAGTAGTATTTAGATTTGCCTAAGGATTTTTTAAGGTGCTTGGAAATGAATCTTGATGGATCTTTTAGGTTTGTGGAGATGGAAAACGGGTTGAAGTGTTTGACGGTTGAGAGCAAGGAAAATGTATTGTTTGTGGTTCAGAGAAATGCTATTAAGAGAGGGGTTTATTTTGGGGAGCCAGTGGAAGCAATCGAGTTTCCACTTTACCCTTCAAAGGGTTTGAGGTTGAGGAGGAAGATTGAAAGTTGGTTGAAAGATTTTCAGAAGCTTTCTTGTATTTCACTTTACGAATATTATTCTCATTTGAACCCGAATAGTGATATAGCGGAGAAGAGGGTCGTGGCATTTCTTAATGAGTTGCTTAGTCTCTTTGTTGAGCATTCAGTAGAGAGGAGGAAGCTTCTATGCCTTCAGAAATATTTTGGGTTGCCACAAAAAGTTCACAAAGCATTTGAGAGGCATCCCCATATGTTTTTTTTTTTTTTAATCTGACGTGGTGTCAACGACTGCACGCCGATTGTATGTCACGACTGTATATAGAAGAATTATTAACGAAAATACATATTAAAGTACGTCCATCCATCGAAAACTGTTGAAAGAGTAGGTTTAATGCAAGTGTTTTGCTGACCCTGTGACCCAATTCATTTGTTGCCTCATTTGGTCACGTTTTCGAGTCTAAACAGGTGAAAAAAGAGAGGGAAATGAGTTAAATTATCCTCTTGTCCTTCGATCTTCATCTCAGACACAACAGACTTCGTGTCCACTATGAATTTATTAAGATTTTAAGGTATTTCTAGCTCTATTTCAACTTTTTAAAACCAGAATAATTTATAGTTTGGAAGCTACCCAACTTAGCAGAATCCAATATTCATTGATTAACATTGAATATTGGTGGCATTGCAAGACCTTCCTCTCGCAAAAACTTTCATTGATTAGTTACAAACAAACAAGGATTAGAGTCTATGCAGTGAATATGAGAAAAATGAAAGCACCATGCAGTAAGAAAATAAAGCAAGGACATGATACAAAAGGATGGGGTAAATGGTGGGAAAACAAAATGTGTAATACTAGATACAATCCTAGGGTATGCAAGCCATGCATACTCCTTTTAAAAAAGAGTGAGGCCCACTATTAAAAAATTAACTTTTTCATGTAGATCCCATATTTACTCACTTTTTTCAAAGAGAGTGTGCGGAGCTTGCATACTTTAAGACCGTAAATGTCAATTCTCAAAACAAAATAGCTCCAGCTGCATAAGGAAGATCCAGATCAGAATTTCTCAGGCTTTATATTGTATTGGTGCAGAGAAATAGTTAACAACCGTCAATCTCTAATTACAATCTCTAATTACAAAAGAGACCTGGAATTATAACCACCCAAGTCAAATGCCAGCCAAAAAGAAAAAAGTTTGTTCCACCAAGTTGGTCGATTCTACAAAGAGATAATTCGTCTCCACCTGTGAGATATCATTAAATGTTTGACAAATTTTAAGACTACAAGACATAAAACTATATTATAGAATAAATCTATGAAAAAAATCTGTTTGTATTAGGAAAAACTTTTGCCACAGCAAAATATACAACTTTGGGATTAACAACATTCAGTGATAGCAGGTGCATGGTTATCCACACACAACACAAGATAATATGTAACCCACCTTTGTCAGAAAGCCAATGATAAGCAACTATTGAGAGAAGTGTTTCGGATAAACGTGTTTTGGTGCCATGCCATGCAGTTGTGTGGGTCCCACATTCGACTGGTCCTGGAAAAAAAACTGCATCGTGAGTAATCCATGTAAACCAAAAGGCTTGAAATCCGAACTGATAGTGATGGTGTAAGTACCATATCTTGCAAACCATCCTGCACGTCAAAACAAGATGTAGTAGTCGGTGGTCTGAAATGCAACTGCCCCTACCAGCATGCAAAGAGTATCATTACTTGACCATACTGTAGAAATCTCCTTTTTAATAAGTTGCTAGGTTTTAATAATCAAACAATACTACTAATCCAAGGATCCCCAACTTCTCAGGGTATATTCTGTCTCTTTCATATTAGATGTAACTTCCTTGACCTATACATCACCCTCCAAAACTACAACTCTTAGCAAAGCATCATCAAATGGCATACCATCCCTTGCAACCTGTGTTGCGTTAAGTAATGGGCATCATGGATAGGTGCAATTGAGTTCAGTTGTCCCTAAATAAATAAATAAAAAAGATCCCGTTTAGATATTTTATCTATCGACAGAAAAAACAATTATCCAACAAATTGATTAGTCAAAATATTGTTTACCAGCCCTTGCATGTTATGTTGATTGCTATAATAGTCGTCACGGCTTGGGCCTACAGGGTTTAATTGTCCCTACCAAAAGGAAAGATAGGTAAAAACAAGTTATTCACAAGCATATAAGTTATATTGTTGGTAATACTTCTAATGGTTCCATGATTGGAACTCCATATTTCAATGGTTAAAATAAGGTAAATACAAAAAAAATAAACAAAAATAAAGAAGAAGAGGATATATTACCATTCCTTGCATGATTTGCTGAGTACCAAAATAGCCATCAAGTGCTGCAGCTCTTGAGGTGAATTGTTCCTACAATAAATATATAGGAAAAAAACTCCATACGATAAGTCACATTCAAATGAGAAGGATAAGCCTAGAAAAACAACATATTCCTACTCCATGCATAATGCTAGCTATTAAACCACACCATACCATCCCTTGCATGCTCTCTTGTGATTCATAAGAACAATCAAGGGCTGGTGCTTGTATATTTGAGTGTCCCTACAACAAGTATGGAACCCACATCAAGATGTTCTTCTGGAATATTATAGCAGAATCTACATTTCTTTATAGACAGCGTTACTAACCATTTGTTGCCAGCTGTCATGGGCCCCAATTGATATGACCTGTGGCTCTGAATGTACCTGAAATTACAGAAACTGTCTACTCAAACAAAAAAAAACCATTTGACCAAATTTCAGAATAAGGTTGCAATGTTAGCATGATAACGGTCAAAAGTATAACTAACCTGTCGTTTTTTAGATGCACTATTTTTTTTATTTGTCTTGCTAGTCATGTTACCTCGGTTCACCTCTCCAAGGCATTGAGGACCTTGAGTTGATTGTGGGCTTGGTACTGTTTCACTCTGAATTGAGTTATTTACACACTCACACTTTCTCAAAGCTTCTTCTAGTGCATTCAATGCAATATTGTAACTCTCTTGAGATAAAGACCCTTCATCACCCAACTTAAAGGCCCGTCGACATAGGTCATTGTAGCGTTGAACTCTAGACTCAACAATAGCTGAACCTTCTCCCGTTGTTTCTCTATTCTTCGCATCCTTTGTCCAGCGTTTCAATATATACTGAGATGGAATTCTGTGCACACCAGACATTTGCAGAACAATCATTATATGCCTACAAAGGAAACCGTTGAATTCAAACAAGTGGCATAAACAAGATACATCTGAAGTTATTTCGTTCCACACCACAATAAAATCTTGATTCTCTTCAAAATCTTGAACCCTAAAAGTTTTGGTTGCTCCATCTTCACTTTCTTTTCTTGGATGACAAGCAACTACACCCAAAACCTCATTTTGGAACTTCTTAAATATCGCATGTGTGTATAAAGTTGCCAACTGTTTTCCGAAAGGTGATGGAGATTTCAACCCTGGCTGTTTATGCCAAGTTTCAAAATCTGCTTTTGCTTCCTCTTCACACTTCTCTCTTAGAATTGCTTTATACTGTTCTAAGAACTCCTTCAATGTAGTTTTCCTTGGCATGTATTTGTCAAAGAAAAAGTTTATACTTTCCAAACGTTGGGCTGTAGACATCCCAGCCAAAAAAACGTCCTTCATATATGTAGGTACCCACTGTTGACGATCTTCATACAGTTGCTGGAACCATAGGTCATTTCTTAAATTGAATCTCTCAACCATTTTTTCCCATCTCCTTTCAAACTGTTCGTTAGTCCAGGACTTAAAAATGCATTTGTTAAATTTAGACATAAAATTCTCATGTTGCCTAATTACATAACTGAGCTTCTCATGAATTTTGCTAAGTATGTGCCATAAACAATAACAATGACGAGTATCAGGAAAGACCTCTGCAATAGCTTCTTTCAGAGTTTTGTCTTGGTCAGTCAGTATCACTCTAGGAGCATGTCCACCCATTGATCTAAGCCAAACATGCATTAACCAAACATATGTTGATTTAGTTTCTTCAGACAATAATGCAGATCCAAGCAATAGAAACTGAAAATGATGATTCACACCAATAAAGGGAGCCAGCGGCAATTTATTCTCATTCTTAATATGTGTGGTGTCAAAAAAGACTACATCACCAAAACTGCCATAATCAAGCCTGCTTTTGGCATCAACCCAAAAAACATTTCTTAGACGCTGCTCTTCATTTAGATCTATTGCATAAAAAAAGTTAGGATTCTCATCTTGCATATTCATGAAATGGTCGAGCATAAGTTTGGCATCTCCTTCTTCTAAAGCCAAATGCTTTCCGCTATCTAATTGCTTGGTGACGCCACCTTTCTGCTTGTCAATTTTCTTATAGCCACCAGATTCTCTCGACTTTGTAACATACATCTTTTTTGTTCTTGCCCGGATAGCATGCAATGCATCAACATTACTACAATCTAGATCTAAATTTCTATGACCCCGAAAGTAATAGGCTTGGTCTGGGAAAATTTCATGGTTATGCTCCTTTATGATACTGCATATAATCCATCTACCATCTTGCCTTCTCTTAACATGCATGCAGGCCTTGCAATCTGTTTTTGTCCAAGATAGATTAATCCTACCTCGTCTTCTTTTCCCAGGAACGTTTATTGTGCTGTCTACATTTAAAACAGGTTCCACACTTTCATCTGTTTTACGTTCTCGCTTGCTTCCATATCTAGTACATGCAAACTTTGCATCAATAAATTTTCCAGATATCCTGGATCGACGGCTGGCCTTTATTATAGCAGCAAATCCCACAGACTTCGCATAGTCTTTATAGAATGAAAAAGCTTCCTCCTTTGATTCAAATTCCATTGCATCATGAGGCTCTAAAATTTTGAAAGAATCCGAGTTTATTCCCTCTCCAGCATGCCCCTTCTTTCTACTATCTGATATTCTTCCATTTACATTTGGTCCTGTATTTTCCTTATCATTTCCAGCAACATTAGGAGTGATTGAACAATCTCTGTCATAGCCTTCATTTCTACCATCTACCATACTAACATTCACGTTAGGCCTATTGTCTTCCTTGTGTAATTCTCCCGAAGGCTGCTCAAGATCTATCCCCATTGAGAAATGTTTATTCCTAGTTTCTTTTGGAAATCAACCATCCAAATATGTGCTTGAGAAGCAGAGAAAAAACAGTGTACCTGTTAGAAGTAAATTAGAGAGCAAACCAAAGGGACCTAAAAATTCCAAATACAATTTACATGTAAAAAATCAAATATGAGAACTATCATTAAAAGTAGGAATTTCTTTTTTCTAGCATTATTAAAATATTAACTAAATATGGGTAAAGAATGAAAAATAATTTTTCACAATCAATTAGGAAATATCAAGAGCCAGCCAGAGAGGGAGAGAATCAGCACCAGATGTGCTAACCTGATAAAAATACTTGAACTTCAAAATATCAATTTTCATCACAAACAACGACATCTAAATATGCATCACAGCACTACAATGAGGTCACTGCACCAAAAAGATCCACCAAAAATCTGAATATATCTGAAAATCAAAGATATTTATTGCCTAAAAGAATAAACCAAAAAGGAAACTACTTTTATAAATAATTAAGTAAAACATTGTATTAGAATATCAGAAAGGATGTAAGCCCTAGTACACGTTAAGGATACTACAGAGAGAAGTGGGGGGGGGGGGGGGGGGGAGGTAAGGAAAATGCTACAATTTAGGCCCTGTTTGGATTGAGAGATGAGATGATATGATATGAGATGGTTTTAGATGAATTGAATAAAATATTATTAAAATATTATTTTTTAATATTATTATTATTTTAAGATTTGAAAAAGTTGAATTGTTTATTATATTTTGTGTGAAAATTTAAAAAAGTTATAATAATGAGATGAGATGAACTGAGATCACTTCTCAATCCAAACGGGGCCTTAAATTTCAAAAATCAAAGAACTCCGACAAAGAGAGGAGAATCCTCAACGGTATGGATATTACAGGGAGAAGATATAAAACAGTAAGGAAAATGATAAAATTTAAATTACAAAAATCTGAACTCCAAGAAGGAAAGAACGAATACCCAATAGCCCTCGTCAAAAAAGAATACCATATTGTATATAAATTTCTAACACCATGTAAAACAAGTAACTTTGGCAGTAAACACAACAATGGAGATTCCATTTATGCTTCCATAAAGTCCAATACCAAGACTACTAGTGAAAATTAGCAGACAACTAAGAATATCCAAGTAATTAAAATGCCAAATACGCACTTCTCAGACAATAATCGAGAAATGAGAACTTCCTAAAATAATAACACACAAAGCAACAAGTAATTGCCAAAAGAAGATGACAATTGAAGAGGAATGCCCAGAAAAGGAAAAATCCCCCCTTCTCAGAACTAATTAACCAAAAACATATAAGAAAAGAAAGACTCAGAACAGTATCTATAACAAAAATTACAGTCACTTCGGAATAGAGGCAGAGCTAACAACTAACAACAGAAGAGAAAAGTGTGCATGAAATTTTTTTTTCTTGCAAAAAAACATCTCTATAATTAGAACTAAAAAATTTGAGAGGAGTTAAGAGAGGGAATGAGAGAATTACGGGTGTATTAGAGGAGGATAAAAGAGGAATTTTTTAGTGAGCAATCTGAATCATCTGATCGTACTGATTGGGAGGGAGAGATGGAAGTTTTGGGAGATGGCGAGTAACCAAGTTTTTGTTCTTCGATTTCAATCTTAGGGCTTCGGAAACCAAACCCGTACTCGCATTCTGCATCTACCTTACTCGCTTATACTCGCCCCCCGGTCTCCACGTGGCTCTACCTTTTGTTGAAAGAAAAAAGTTGTTTTGTCGCCTCAAGGTTATCGGTCTAGGTTACCGCTTGAAAAAAATTTTTATTTTTTATTTTTATTTAATAATTAAAAAAGTGATTTTAAATATATTGATGTATTTTTTTTTTATATTTTTTTAAATATTTAAATATATTAAAAAAATGTGAATAAAAAAATAAAAAAAAAAAATTTACAAAATACACTATCGGTAACAATGAGCAGTGCTACTTAGGCGGCAGAGTAGCACCACTCTTTGTTGAAAACTTGAAACTCGAACTATAGCCCGAAGATCGAGCCCAGTTTATGTCCAGGTCGGAAAAATATCAAATTATGGGCGGTTATTTGTGTTTTTGTACTGTGTTCGTATCGTGTTAAATTATGAACATTCAATTATATGATTTAACTCAAATCCAATCATTTAAGTTAATTGTGTTAAACTTTCAAATTATAACCCGACTCAATTTAGATAACAGGTCGTGTCATGTCACCTATTTTAACCCGTTTAATAATTAATTAGAAATAAGACAACACAACACGACTCATTTAAACTCATTTCATGTAAATCAGTTGAACTAACATGCATAATTCATTTGACCTGATTAACATAATTTCATATAAAAATTAAAATCTATATTTGTTAGTAACCACGATATCTTAAAAAAATAAGACTACCTAATAACAAAAAATATTAATATTTTTCAAATTTTAATATATAATAAAACCAATATTACAAATCTTACAATAACAAATATGAGCATAAGTCCATAATTACAATCCCAACAATAAAAATATAAACATACTATAAACATACTGAGAAATATCAATATTACAATTTAACAATAATAAAATTGTGATTTTGAAATAAAATTTAAATGGATCAAAACAAGTTGAACCGTTTATAAATCGTGTCTTAACGGGTCAGCCGATTTTGACCCGAACTCATTAATATCAAATTCGAACCCGCTAATTTGGTATCATGTTCGTGTTATATATTGTCACCCCTATACCATACCACAATAGAGTGGTAATTTGGGATACATTCATATAATGGAAACTAGGACTGTATAAAAATTGGCAAAACCGACCAACATCGACTCAGACTGGCCGCTGAAGCAAGGAACGGACCGAAACCGGCAAGGAACTAGTCGGCAGGTGGTAGTATTTTATCAAAACTGACGTCGACCGATTCAGCGCTTGTTCGAACCAGGAATAAACTGTTGAATCGGCCGACATCGGTTTTCCTTTTTTTTTTTTTTATACTTATACAAAAACGATGTCGTTTTAAGGTTTGAAAAAAAAAAAAAAAAAAAAAAAAAAAAAAAAAAAAAAAAAAAAAAAAGGAACGACGCCATTTCAAAATGATAAACACCCCCCTTTCTTCTTCTTCCCCACTCCATTGTTTTCTCCTCTGCAACTCTTCTTTCTAGACTCATGGCAGACGACAACGCGGCTTCCCTCCTCTGTCATAGAGATGCCGACGGCAGATTGAAGAACATCACCAATGCACGTCGAGACTGACACTATCAATTTTCTCTCCCCTAATCGATGGGTTTCAGCTGGTTCTGAGTATCACCCAACGGTTTCGGTGCGGCATCGGTTTGGCACTGAAACCGTGCCGATCCCATCGATTTTCACCCCTAATGGAAACTATGGATTGATATTTCTTCTCTAGAGTTAATGTTACTGGAAATTGTTTTTTCCAATTTAAAAAAGAATTTAATGGTTTTTATTTATTTACATATATGTGAGATAACGATGGTTGCAGTGTTTTTAATAGAGTTCATAAAAGTTGAAACATATAGAATTGTTCGTTGAATCTTTATAATGATTTTAAAGAGTCATAATTGAAATAGAGAAGTGTGGAGATTACAAAGAAATTTTATAAAAATAAATTCACAAATTGACGTGATTTTATAAAAGTATCATATATCATGTCTAAATACACTCGTTCCTGTACAAGATATATCAATAAAGAAATTCTTCTACAATATTTTTCTCTCTATCTAACATGGTATCAAGAGCCTTTGATCCATGGCTATTTCTTCAGATTCTCCATCTCCTTCCTCCACTTTATCCTCCTTTTCTCATATTATTTCTACCAAACTCACCACCGATAATTACCTTCTATGGAAGGTACAGATCTCTGCCTATCTCAAGGGCCAAGATCTTTTTCAATATATCGATGGTTCCCTTTCTTCTCCTCCAAAAACTATAACTGATTCGACTACCACCATACCCAAACTCAACCTAGCCTTCCTTTCTTGGCAATGCACGGACCAACTCGTCCTCAGTGTTCTATTTTCTTCCCTCTCTGACTCCATTCTTGGCCACGTTCTTTCATCCATCACTGCTCGTGACCTATGGGTTCGGTTAGCCTCTATGTTTGCTTCCCATTCCCAGGCCAAAAAGTTTCAAATCTGCTTCCAACTTACCAATCTGTCTAGAGGTGATCAACCAATGTCTGAATATTTTGGCAAAGTTCGTATGCTAGTTGACTCGCTCGCTACAACTGGAAATCCCCTACCCGAAAAAGAAATTGTTACATACTTACTCAATGGCCTCGGCCAAGCATATGAACCCTTCATTACTTCCGTAATCACACGAGCTGAACCTCTTTCTTCTGAGGAGTTATATCAACTCCTCCTCATACATGAGGCTCGAGCCGCTCACTTCACCAGGAGTCCTATCTCCTCTATTGAACCCACAGCCAACTTCAGTGCTTCAAGTGGACGGGAACAATGTGGTTGTAGACGTGGAAATGGACGTCAAGGTTGAGGGCGAGGTCGTTTTAACTTCAACTCTCATGGTGGTAGGACAAATTCATTCACAAATCCAGCACCTCACTACACTGCTCAGCGTCCTACCTGCCAGGTTTGTAACAAATCTGGTTACGTTGCTCTCCAGTGCCTATACAAGTTTGATCATTCCTATCAACTTGATGCTCCAAGATCCTTCTCTGCAAATTACACTGCCCCTGCTTCTTTTTTTGATTCCTCATGGTACCCGGACTCAGCAGCTACACATCATATAACAAATGATTTGAGTAACTTAAATATTTCTTCTGAACAATATAGTGGTGGTGAAACAATTCAGGTTGGAAATGACAGTGGTCTTCCCATTCAAAATTTTGGTGACTGTTCCTTCTCACCCATGTCTTCTTCCTCTTCTTTTTCACTTCGCAATATGTTGCATGTCCCTTCCATTACAAAAAACTTGGTATCTGTGCTTCAATTTTGTATTGATAATTCCTGCTTTTTTGAATTTCATTCATCTCACTTTTCTGTGAAGGACAAACACACGAAGACAATCCTCCTCACAGGGCCAACGCGTAATGGTCCATATGTTTTTCCCTCAGCCGCACCTTCAGCTCCAGTCCCCTCCACTCATCTTGGTGAATGAACCAATCTAGAGCAGTGGCACATCGCCGGCTAGGACATCCTTCCCTAGCTCTTGTATCACGCGTGCTGCACTCCAGATGTCTGCCTGTTCTCTCAAGTGCTTATGTTTTTAAATGTCCAGAATGTCCCTTAGCTAAGAGTCATCAGTTACCTTTTTGTAATAGCTAGGCCCAATACTCTCAGCCCTTAGATCTAATTTGTGCTGACTTATGGGGCCTGGCTCCTTATGTTTCACGACTTGGATTTAAATATTACATTTCACTTGTTGATTATTATACACGGTATACTTGGTTTTTTCCCCTTAAGCTCAAATCTGATGTTACACAAATTTTTACTTCGTTTCTCCCTTATCTTGAACGTTTATTCAATTCCAAACTTAAAATCCTACAAACGGATGGTGGTGGGGAATTTAAACCTTTAACTCAGATTTGTCAGAAATTGGGAATAAATCATCGTCTCTCATGTCCTCATACACACTAACAAAATGGACTGCTCGAAAGAAAGCATAGGCACATTGTTAAAACCGGACTTGCTCTTCTAGCCCACTCATCCTTACCCTTTTTCTATTGGGCTGATGCTTTTGAAACTGCGGTTTATTTAATTAATCTCATTCCCTCACCTATTCTCAAAAATAAATCCCCTCATTTTCTTGTTCATAATTCTGAACCAGATTACAAATTTTTAAAAATCTTTGGGTGTGAATGTTGGCCTAATCTCAGGCCTTATCTCTCAAATAAATTGAATTTTTGTTTTGTTTCATGTCTTTTTGTAGGTTACATCTCCTCCCATAAAGGCTACAAATGCCTGGATCTCACCAATAACAGATTATACATCTCCCGGGATGTTATTTTTAATGAGGTCTCATTCCCTCTTCTAAAATCGCGGCCCATCAACAATTCTTCTCAGACACAAGTCAGCCCACTCACAAGTCAGAATGACTGCCTGGTTCCTCTTCCTCTTTTCTCTAAGTCTATCCTAGGGCCCGGTCCAAGTCAACCCACAAGTCAGCCCACCCCGCCCCTTATATCTTCGTCTACCTCGAGCTCCCCTGCATCAACATCTGCAACTTCTTCTTCCCCCCATTCGATCTCTATCCTTCCATCTCCTCCACAAACTTTACAACCTCCTCGCTCACAGATCATTACGCGTGCCTAGACCAACTCCTCCAGACCAAGACACTTCACCGATGGCACCATTCCTTACTCTACTTGATTTTGTCTCACCACCTCCATCACTGTTCCAGGCGAACCATCTAGCTACTCAGTTGCTTTGAAATTCACAGAATGGAAAGATGCAATGGCCCAAGGATATGCTGCTCTTCAACAAAATTGCACCTGGAGTCTTGTACCTCCCACACCCATGACTAATATTCTTGGTTGCAAGTGGGTATTTCGCACCAAAACCAACGCATATGGCTCTTTCCAACGACGGAAAGCCCGTTCATCAACAACATGGTCTCGACTACAATGAGACCTTCTCTCCTGTGGTAAAGTCCTCCACTATTCGGCTTGTTCTCTCCATTGTTGTCACTTGATCGTGGCCTCTACATCAACTGGACATCCAAAATGTATTTTTGCATGGATTATTGAATGATGATGTGTATATGCAGCAGCCTCAGGGATTTATAGATCCACTACATCCCACATATGTATGCAAACTGTACAAGGCTTTATATGGTCTCAAGCAAGTACCACGAGCTTGGTTTGCACAGCTTAGCTCGTGGTTACTTGCATACGGGTTCAAGGCCTCAAAGGCAGACCCTTCATTATTTATATCATAACATGCCGATATCTTGCTTTATCTTCTGGTGTATGTCGATGACTTGGTCATCACTGGGTCTACATCCTCAGCTATTGATCTGCTCATACGTGACTTAGGCTCTGCCTTTCCAGTCAAAGACTTGGGGAACTTGTCTTTTTTCCTTGGCCTTGAGGTCGTCTACACTTCAGCAAGTCTTTTTCTTACTCAACGTAAGTATATCAAGAGTTTGCTCACACGGAGTCAGATGATTCATGCAAAAGGCATCTCCTCTCCCATGGCTGCGTCACTTAAACTATCCAAGTTTGATTCTCCAAACTTTGATGACCCAACCTTATACAGGAGCATTGTTGGTGGCTTACAGTACCTCTCCCTCACCAGACCAGATATTTCATTTGCAGTGAATAAGATCTGCCAATTCATGCATTCTCCAAAACAGTCTCATTGGAGTGCAGTAAAAAGAGTCCTCAGGTACCTCAAAGCTTCCATTAACCATGGTCTACTGTTTAAAAGAAATTCCACCTTCACACTCCAAACATATTCAGATGCTAATTGGGGAGGTTGTCCCGATGATCGACGCTCAACCGGTGGTTTTTGTATCTATCTTGGAAGTCATCTAATATCATGGAGCTCGAAGAAACAGAAGACTGTGACACGATCAACAACAGAAGCTGAATACAAAGCTCTAGCATCATCGGCTGTTGAGACCATATGGCTTCAAACGGCTCTTAGAGAGCTGGGTATTTCTCTTCCTACAGCTCCAATCTTATGGTGTGATAACATTGGAGCCATATATCTCTCTGTCAACCCAATCTATCACTCCAAAACCAAACATATGGATATCAATTTTCACTTCGTGAGAGATAGAGTTGATGCCCGTGCCTTACAAGTCAAATTCTGCAGCTCAAAAGATCAACTAGCAGATGTCCTAACTAAGCCACTGGTTGTAGAGAAGTTCACTCATTTTAGAACTAGCCTCAATGTGGTCGATACCCCCTTGGGCTCGCGGGGGCTTATTAGACTAGAAGACCCTATGGTGCCTTTTCACAAACAGCAGGCGTGCACTCCCTGCTTTGCAGTGGATGAAGACAATCGGTTACTGAGTCATTGCCTTATACAACATCAGGACACCATGCAACATCAAGAAAAGTCTAGAAAGGAACAATAGAGAAATCAGTTACTACTCTCTACAGTTATTTGTAATAAATACAATTATTTTATTATCTCGCTCATCATGTATAAATACACTCATTCCCGTACAAGATATATCAATGAAGAAATTCTTCTACAATATTTCTCTCTCTATCTAACAGAAGTTGCATGAATTTATAAATTTAATTTTACGAAATGAACATTTTCTTTTAGAAATAGTCTAGAGAAGGCATTCTAAATTTTAAGCCGTAGAAATTGTATTATTTCATATTGAGTACAGAAAGAAAAATGATGAATGATATGATTGCTACGACCAATATACTTGGACAATTGAATTCCTAAGGTAACTACATGTCCTACCTTATAGTATGTCCTACCCTATCAATTAAAATGTCTTGATTAATCAGAGGGTGTACTGATGCTGAACAGTCAAACCAGTAAACCGACAAACAAAAATAAAAGTATACCAACATCAAGTCCCCAATATCAAATTGACCTGACCCTAAAAAAAAAAAAAAAAAAAAAAAAACAATCCGACAAAGGTAAAAAAGTGCTAAAACTATGATAATAGAACGAACAAGAAGTACTAGCACTTGCCTTTTGACCTTTTAATGGGTATGGATAGGACGCTCCGGTGTGCATTTTTCAGAACCCTGTATTCGATGCATTGACGATCACAAGTCGAGAAATTAATACTTAGGCTACTGAGGATTCATTGAGAATCTTCACCGATTTGAATTTCTTTTTTAACTTAATGATTAAGAAAGTATTATTTTAATAAGTCTTTATTTTTTATTTTTTAAAATATTTAAAGAGTTTAAAAAAATGTTTGAAAAAAAAACATTTACTTGTTCAGCGAGGATTCTTCTATGAATGTTGTAACTTACTTATTATTTTTATTATAAAGTAGATCTATATATCGATTACCATAGAGCATACTAGTTTGACGCAAAAATATATGGGTGAAGAGTAAAGACTAATGACCTAAAAATAAATATAGCAATACGACATGATCTGAAAAAGGAAAAAAAGTAAACGACTGATTTCATGTCTGCAAGTGAATGTACCTAGCTTGCAGGCTTGCATTTACACACACACACCCCAGAGGTCTTCTCTGAATCACGGATACATGCATGCAGATCACAGAGGTAGCTAGCTCCCCTTCAACCATGCATTGCATGTGCTATACGACCATGCAACAGTTTCTCTTTTTTGTTCTGCAGAACATATATATAATATAGATAGCTCTGGCCACCACGTGATCATAGCTAGCTCAGTAAACGTATCTTTAATTGTCTCCCACACAGGATTGACCTGCATGCCATTTCTGTCTTCTTCAATCGACCTGGCCTGCAACATTTTTGTTTCCTCGATATGATCATGTATGGATATCCTCAGCACCACCTCCAGAAAAAGAAAAATAAAAAGCATATGCATGATTAATCCTCATCACGAGTACTCACGTTCTAATAATTGAAGTATATGCGTTTTGTTTTTTCATTTTCTTTCTGTCAAGAAGAAAAAGAAACTATAAAATAAATCAGAAATAAAAGATATTAACTCTTTGGAAATTAATTGTGTATTAATTATTTTTATAAATAAGGAATAACACTATGAAGTTTATATATATATATTGCTTAGTTGATCTGATCATGTACTATATATTGAAAATAATAGTCAATGATTGGAATCATATAATTAATATGCATCCATCCAATATATAAAAAAAAACTAATTATACCATTTAATAGACTATTTAGATATGTTCTCGTAACTTAATTATAATTCCATAAATTAGTTGAGATAAAAGAATAATGCTAGATACAGTTTTTGGATGAGCAAGTTTCGCTTACTCCCTTTGAAAAAAGTGGGTCTACCATTTCATGTGGTATCTCATATTTATCCATCATCTTCAAATAGAGTATACTGTGAGACTTGTACATCCTAGAACTTTAAATATTATTTATCTTAAATAGATTATAATATAAAATTTCCCCTCAGTGTGTCTTGAATTATCAACATATTTTCATTCATGCCTAACAATTTTTTTATATGTTCATGTAATATTAAGGGATAATATTTTTAAAGTTTCATGCATCCCATTAATTTTTATTAAAAAAAATCATTTAATATTTTTTTTGTTACGGTTTTCAATGCAGAAAATCCATATATATAAAAGATAGAATAGTACCAATATTTTCTTCCCATGCCTGGGATAAGTCCACCGACTTTCATAATTTTCATTCAAGTTGGACCGGAAATGAACCAGTTTGTTCGATAACTTACTCGGTACTTACCTAGTTAATTAAACTCGAATCGAACTTGACTCGTGAAAAAAAGCCCGTTCGCGAAAGTAGATACCCGCTTGATTAGTAAATAACACATACCTGATAAAACTCGACTCGATTAAAACTCATTCATATATTGATAAATATATACATACACATATGTGTATATATATATATATGTATTAGTTAATAATATAAGCATAACAATTTTGTAATTAAATATATAATAGGTAACATAATTACTTATATATATATATATTGAATATACTTCATAGTTATATTTTATAATTTGTATAATAATTAGTCGATAAGATTTAATAATTTCATATACTAGTATGTGGGAACCATATATGAAATAGATATATGTTATCATATTATGTGTATATATTAATAATTTTTGTGGCATATAATATATTTTTATTATGAATAAATTAATATCAACTAGTTAGATATTAATTATCTATGAATTTTTAAAATTTTATAATTCAATAGAGATTCTACTTGTTACTTGTACAAATTCAATAAGATTTTATATTCTTTATCTATCTAATTTATTAACTATTAAATATTATTCAAAAAATAAAAAAATAAACAATTAAACTCGAATATTTTGAATCAAGACGACCTCAACAAGCCAAAGAATGGCATCGGCTCGATTACAGCGTTAATCCTAGGCCTATACTGATTGGGCATCGAAGTCATGGCCCGAAATCTACAACTCTGAGATTTCAGTACTGTTTATTCCGGTGTCTATACTATAGGCTATATTTAATAGTTAATAAAAGATTGATTAAAAACTAATATTTGAATTAATTATTTAATTTTTTTAAAATTATACAAAAAAAAAATCAACTAAACAATTTACATGCACTTGCACTTGATGAATTTTCTTTCTGTTTTTTTTCAAAGGAGGGAGTTCTTTGCATCTTATTACAAGTAAGTCCATGCAATGCGCACCTTATCCAAAGGTCAAGGGGGTCGACGCTTGGTTTCAATTTGGGAGCCGTGCATTAACTTAGAATGTCGTGTGAAATACATGGTACCAGAGTAGATGTCTTGAATTTGAATCAGCCTAACTCTACACTCTATCACATTTAATTAAATATTTTATGTGTTGGGCTCACTCATTGAGGTGGAATTTGGCCCGGACGTAAATGAATCAATGTTAAGACACATATAAATAATTAAATCTACATCTTCTCATCAGTTTAAATTTTTAGAATAAATGGTGATTTCACATATTGGAGATTGAGCATGATAAATCTCGGATTCTCAAAATTTAATCCTTACGCAAATAAACATGTCAAAGGTTAAAATCCAAACAATATTCCACTTAGACTGTCATACCCCCGGCTATCTATCCACATGCAGAGGGCGTTATTTGCATGTAACTTTTTTACCCATTAAATCTTTAATTTGTTGTTCGTTTGTTTTTCTAAAAAAGCATTCTATTAGGGAAATATACTAGAGTATTAGTACAAACATAATGAAAAGCAGGGTACATCATACAGCCATGAACTTGATGGTTCTTTCTCACATGTCAAGAAATGATATTTTTAGTCGTGAAGTGCGCAAGCACCGCGTAATCTTTTTAAAAAATTAAATAAATATAGAATTTACATGAAAAAAATTATTTTTTTAATCGTAGATTTTACTCTTTTTCAAAGTGATTGTGCAACACTTACACAATCTACGACTATATATATCATTGCTTATTTTAAAAGGATCTCAATAGGCTTGAGATGTAGTACGAAATGTTTTAGTCACAAAGAAATTTTATAAAGTAAATCCATAAATTGACGTAGTTTGATGTGATACGTTAGATTATAAAACTACTTTTATTATAAAAATCTAACGTATCATATAAAATCATGTCAATTTATAAGTTTATTTTTGTGATATTTCTTTATGACCATAACACTTCTCATATATTATATATTTTTTGTATACATCTTTTAATCCATAAGACTAATTCATTTGAATTAAAAATCCAGTTAATGAAAAAGTGTTTAAATAAGAGTACTTCTCCTTTCCTATATAAGTACCCTCAAAGAAACTCGAAACACACTCGCAAATTGTCCCACTCCTTTTAAGAAATTACTTACACCAGCATACATCTAGAGAGAGAGAGAGATATGACACAAATAATGTGGCTCCTTTGGTGGCCAAAGAGCAATGCCGCCGCAAAAAGTGGAAGCGAAACCGGCTGCGCCACCGCCTCCACCAACAACGCCGCGGTGTCAACTACTTGCCAAGCTAGCAGCGATGTCTCGCCGCCGTCGCATTGTTACTGCCTTACCAAACTGGTAAGGAAACTAAGGAGATATAGGCGCAGAAGTCTACGTTCCACGAGACGTCTGAGTTCATTTCAGTGCCGGTACGATCCAATGAGCTATTCTCTTAACTTTGACACCAGCGGGAGTGGGAGCTGCTTTTTGGATGAAGATTACCATCGATTTTGCTCCTTCTCTTCGAGGTTTGTGGTCAAACCAAGAACAAGTACCCCTTGTCCAAGACTAGTGCTGCCCAGTACCAGCTAATTAATTAATTAAAAGTTACCTGTTTTGCATGCTTTTCTTCTGTTGTTTTTTATGGATTTTTTTCCTTCTTTTCGTTGGTTCGAAAGGTTAATATATATATTTACGTATAAATTCATACAGGATGACGTTTTAGGAGTCTTTCTATTTCTTCTTCCTTGTAGTTTTGGTTGAGTTTTTATTTTCATGTTTTGGGTAGTTCAGATGTTCGACAATGATCACTAATGTTCAGGTCATGGATACAATTGGACAGAATAGGATCAGAGCAAAAAGATAGCCATCTGGTGAAAGCTACTAGGATCTAAAAATGGTAAGAACGCCATGTGTCAGCTCGTGCATGCTAGCTAGTGAAATGAGTTAGAAAGGGGAATCAAATACATGAGTCCCGTTCAAATGCTGGCCTCAGAGAATGGGAGATGCTTTTCAGCAATTGCTCCTCGTGACATGTTTGCAAGTGGAGAGAGAGAGAGAGAGAGATATAGATGTTTGGAAAGTTGACAGCCATCAGCCATGTGCAACAGTACAAGCGGGAGAGACCATCTCCAAGAAAATTATTGGAAAGTACTGTAGAATCGTAGAGAGAGAGATATATATATATATATATTATTATGGTAGACAAATTCCGTAAATATCGTGACAGGCAAATGTATTTTGCAGTGAGACAGCTTTTCTTCTGAAAAATAAAAAAATAAAAAGGAAAAATAATTTCAAATATTAATTGTACGGGATAGATATTAAAAAATAAAATTAAAACAATTCCCATTTCAAATCCCAAAAATTACGTGGAACTGAATTTCTCATTTGTTGCGTTTAGGCGTTGACCAATTGGGATAGCAACTAACTATACTATGATAACACAATAGATGATCAATTTTGGATTAGGGTTCATAAAAAGTGACTCTTATTAAATTTATTAATAGTTAATATTATTTAAAAAATTCATACTCTCGCATATTTAATATTGAGCAATGCTACGTACAGTCCTCAAATAGGGACTGTATTGCAAACCTAATTAATTTTATCTTTAAATTTTTTCAAAATTACAATAATATCCTTATTAAAATGGTAATTTTTTCTATTTAATGAAAGGCTTGCACATGCAGTCTCCAAATGGGGACTGCAAATAGAATTTCTCTTTAATATTAGAAAATGATAAGACTATATAGATTTAAATCATAGAGTATGCATACTTTTTCTATGATATGGCTATATAGATAAGACTCTTCCAATCTGTTTAATTCGTTAGATTTATGTTTGCTTAATATTTTTAAATCTAAGGAATTAAACAGATTGGAAGAGCTTTACAACAGACACACACCCATCCTTATGTGAAAACCACCCCTACACAACTTGATACCAACATGTTACATACAAAGACAGCACTGCCAGAATAGCCCACCCATGAAAGAAGACTTGCAATTGCCAGCTTCTTCTTATTAAGGCAGCCATTCCTCAAGTAGAAGTTACGCCAAAAGAATGCTCACAGAAGATATGCAACAATAAGAGGAGATACCAAAATTTGAAGCTTCTAGAAAAGAGTCATGCAAGCACGAATCATAGCATTACATCTGTCCTAGTTCTAGAATATTCTTGCATAACCAAATGGATGATGTGAACCGTGTGATCAAAGTATTGTGATTTGTTTTCTCTTTCTAAAGTCTTGTATAAATATGTTGAGAAAAGGTTTTGCAGAGTAGAGTACAAATACAAAAAAATAGGAAGTGCTGTTTTTGAGGCATTTTATCGAATACCCACGGTACATTCTCTATTCCTTTTAAAACTTCTTTGTTTCATCACTTCTTGATCTCCTCACTCCCAAACCCCTATACAAGGATGAATGACTGCTAGAGCGAAGATCACTAACCCACCCCAACCTGTTTGATTTGCGTGGATTTTGAAGCCATCCATGATCACAACCTTCTCCCCACAAAGCCTACCGCCACCTCAGTTATTTGTGTGTTGTTTTTAAATAATGGGTTAATGAGAAGGATTAGGCCTCACCTTTTATTTACCATGAAATAGGGTAGGAATTTGTGAGTTGAGATAAAGTTGAATAAAATATTATTGTAATATTATTATTATTTTGAAATTTGAAAAAGTTGAATTATTTATTATATCTTGTGTAGGAATTTGAAAAAGTTGTAATGATGAGATGAGATGATATGAAACACTTTTACTATCCAAACAAGACCTATCTTTGGTTCCATGTTTGTAAAATTTGACAATAATTTCCTGTATTCAAGGGATTACAAATTATAATAAGAGAAAGAGAACAAAGTGAAAAATAATTGTTGATATATTTTCTCCCTAGACAAATTAGAGATACTAACAGAATCCCGTACAAAGCACAGGACTAACAAAAAAAATTGCTCACAACAGATAGATAACGTTTCTATTGACAATTTTTTCTCTGCCAACCATCGAAGAAATTTGCTTTTCTGGGACCCAGAACTTGTTTGCGCTTTACTGCAGCTGCATTGATCAGCACCCGGAGTAAGCATTTCAATATCTTGTTATAAAACCGATCGAAAGGAATTTTTCTAGGTCCGGCACGGTGGCACCAGCTCTGTTTAAACGAGGATCCAACATCCTAACGCAGATAATGGTCAGACATTACAAGGACAAAAGATGGCTCATGAATTGGACCAAGCTGGCAATGGATTAAGCAATACCAATCAAGCAGCACTATATTTCATTTTCTTCTTACATAAACATTTACATGAGAATTCCTAATGAACCTATATTTGATAGTTCATCACTCATTTCATCATGCCTACAAAAATTTGAGCACATCGCTAAAGAGCCTGAAACTTCGGCAGCACGAAAGAACAGCTATGTTCAGTTTTTCAGTCTCATATTATAGCTCTATGATTCGTGGTCACTCACAGGATGATCTGAGACAGTGCCCTCGGATGATACATCCTTGACATCAGGCTGTTCAGTCCGAGGGGGGTCTGATTGAGTTTTGCTAGAATCTCCACTTTCGGTATGGTCTACTTTATCCCCTGGAGTTGAGCCCCATACGTTAAAAGGTAAGCTCTGCTCAGCCTTCTTTTTTGAAAATGCAAGTTTTGGGTCCGGGAGTCCAACTAGGTCAACAGATTTTGACACTTCAAGCTTGCTTTCAACGAAGCTTGAGCTTGTCATGCCAGAAGCAGATGACAAATGTGGGCCTGGAGCAACGCAT
Source organism: Juglans mandshurica (assembly GCA_022457165.1). Taxonomy (NCBI): domain Eukaryota; kingdom Viridiplantae; phylum Streptophyta; class Magnoliopsida; order Fagales; family Juglandaceae; genus Juglans; species Juglans mandshurica. The sequence goes on from CM039627.1 coordinate 6,052,817, forward strand.
GATGCTACCAGCTGAAGCACTTCAGGAGACGGGGACAATCCCATGCCTTTTCTCCTCCGCTGGTGTAAATGTGTGGAAGAGGATGATGGGTTCATCATGTTTAAATTGAGAGCAGGCAAGTTCAGATCTGATTCGACCTGTGGAAACCCTGCAGTTCCCATGGTAGATTGTGGATGTAGTGAAAACGGTGGAGCCAATTGAATTAAGCTTGAAGCAGCATTTTCATCATGAAGGTTTCTTTGGAAATCCTGACTCCTTCCAGCAATGTCCGGTGGGACCCGCCTAAACAAATGTGACCTCCGTTTCCTTTTCTTCTTTAGACTCCACCTTGGATCCTTTGGTATGGAAGGGGGTGGACCCGGAATCACAAATGGGGGGATGGCTGGCTTCTCTTCTCCATATAGCAATCGAACGGAATGTGCAATTGCTGATACAGTGGGGGGCAGGTTGGGATCTGGAGGTTTTGCAGGTACACTCACAGCTTCTCGCAGCCAATGGGGTAGCTTGTCCTTTGAAGAACTACTTCCGGCTGCTTCTTCACCCTTCAAATGTGAAACATTCAGCCTTTTACTGGGATCAGGCAGCAATACTGTATCAACAGATTCGCCACCTCCTAAATTGTGATGGGAATCGCGCAAAACATTTAGCGATTTATCTAAGAGACTAGGCAACTTCCCATACTTATCAGGACACCGTTCTTCATCTTTTCTCTGAACATCAAGGCTGCTCGAGGAATTCAAGCCTAAAGAACCCAGACAACTGGCTCCATATGAATTGAGCAGAAACGGCTTGTCAATGGGTACATTTAAAGAAGTTCCTGACCGTTCAAAAGGTCCAGAAGAAGACTCCCCAGGAAGGTTTACCCAATGCTTGTCAAGATTCCAAGTTGGTATAGGTACAAATTGGTCATTTTGCAAACCAAGTCGATCAGATGTTTCAAGATGTGGCACACAGGATGCAAGATCACCAAAACCCAATTTCATGTCTGTCAGATGGGTCTGAAACTTAGGGGGTGTAGCAAGTCTACTACCTTGCAAGGCCCGAGCCATCATTCCATCAGAGATGCCAGGAAACATTGAGGATTTGGTAGACTTTGTTGGTTTGGTTGATTTTGGCACTGAAAAAGTTGACCCATCGAAGAGCTTGAGTTGTTCCTCCTCCCACCTTGCTGACAAATCTTCTGACGTTTTATACCTGGAAAATTTTAACCTGGGGTCTCTAAGCACGGACTCCCAATTTCCCCGTCCATGTCTACGAACACCAATCCACAAAAAATCGAGTTCATCTTCAGACCAGCTTTCTATTTTTGATTTCTTTCCAAAAATGTTGCTTGATCCAGACCCTGTCCTCATCATTATGCTTTCAAGCACCTTCCTATGGTTTTCAGGAAATGAGGAAAATGTGGTTGGCCTCTTTCCCAGATCCAATTTAGGCGGTTCCTCCTCCTGCTGATTATATCTCACTGCATCCTGTGCCGGGAATTTTAAGTTGGGTAGCAATGGAATTGTTGGGAGGTCCTGCATAAAGCCATTAACAGCTTCAGGTCTGTTACCTAATGATAAGCTAGGTAAGTAGTCAAGATGTGGACTCGGCATGGTCTTTGCTGAAAGTGGGAATCTAGACAGCATTTTTTCATTAAATGGCAAGCTCGGCAATGCCATCTTTTCTTGAAAATTAGAGAAAGTAGGACCAGAACTTTCTAAACGTCCAGAAGCTTTTCCTTGGACAGCTGGAGGACACTGCAAATAGAAAAGGCATGGCGGTTAACATGCAAATATAATGTGAATTACTAGACAGTGTTCACAAACCCTGAACGGGGTATATACAAACATATATACATTTATATATATATATATATATAGAGAGAGAGAGAGAGAGAGAGAGAGTACTGGAAAATATAAGGGACAGTTATCCAGGATGCTGGTTTTAAAACGCTGTTGCAAGCCTTCTGCAGATGCATCTGGTTTCTCTGCTTTGTCTAAGGTAGAGTCCTGATTTTTTACATCTGTCTCAATTGAAGTCCTGGAGCAAGGAGCTAGACTGAATGGAAACTCTGGTCCAGTTCCCAGCTTACTTTGTCTGCCATTGGATCTTGACAAGCTCTGATACGACAACTCTGCCTGATTAGCATTGGGAGCACAAAGTCCAAGAACTGGTAACAAGTTACTGGTTGGCACTGAGCTTGTGTAGTTCGTGCTTTGAAAATGGTGACTTGGAAGGAAAATGTCAGTAGATGGGTGACCAAGTGGATTAACAGGAAAATCCAGATGACTACTCATTTTGTACTTTGATATTCTGCCCAGCCTTAAAGGCGAGTCAGCCTTATTCTTTGGACTATCTACTGGCTGAACTAATATCTCATCCTCTAAGTCAATTACTGAAATATTCTCTCTGAAAGTTTGATGTAATTTGGTCACCTCCCCTTCTTTGGGATCTGTGGAAGGACATTGAGGGACCGAATTAGGTCCAGGCATTCCCTCACCAGGACAAGACTCCTGAAATGCATTCCTCTGAGCAAGCCGTTCCTTTTGTCTGGCACGGAGTTTAGCACTGTCTCAATGAAAAATAGAGAGTAAATTGCATAATCCATGGTGGCAAAATATTAAAATTCCATAAATACACTTGACTGATCTAGCTAAGGGCAAAGAAAAAAATGCAATCCACACCACAAATATAAAAAACCATTTTTAATATACTCATTGCCAAGTTGTTCTAGCAATTTCATAATGAGAAAAGAATAAGCTTCTTTCCCGCCTGCCATTCTCCACTTTTGCCTATCAAATTGATTGAGATTTTATTCCCTTTTGAAAATATCATGTAATAAACTGCTTCAAGTAAATCATTTAGCCATTTTTATTCAAATCAAAACTCACTTTTGGGCTTCTTAACACAAATCAAATCACAGTAGAAAAGAATTTGAACATACAACTTTGCTTTTAGAGCACGTCCTGCTGGCGTATATTCCCGCTCGGGTTCTGGTTCTGGCTCTCGTTCCTCTTCACCACCACTCTGCTTTAACAAACATACAATAATAGCACTGTATATAAGCAAGAAAAAGAAGCAACTTTGCTGCTGGTGCAAGTATGGGGATATTTTTAGTTATCATAAAATCAATGAGAAAACACACAATTAGCACCCGGATGGTTCAGACGTTTTAATCTGAGGCAGAAATTACTCTGCACCAATCATCAGATGGCCTGATTTGGAATGAAAAACTACAGAAAAGATGATCCAATTCAAATGGGAGGCCAACCAAAACAAAGCAAGTGGAGGTCTGGAGGAAAGATATGACTCCCACAGATTCATCATTGAAAATGGCTTTAAATAGAGTTATATGCAAATGACAAATGGGCCTGCAAATAAGTTACTTCTTTTGCTGCTGTACATGTGAGCGATGTGATTCAGATATATGGGTTAATCAAGCTCGACAGTACGCATGTGCTAGCCTGCTCTCCTGCTTTTGACAGACTATTCCTTCTTTTGTAGATTTGACAGGTATCCTCAATCCTAGGTTTTAGTTCTTTTAAGGAATAGGCAATAGTGCAAAAAGCACAACTGCTCAAAAATATGCTAGGATATATATATATATATATATATATATATTTATAAGTAAATGATTGTATTAATAGGAATAGGCATAGCCCAAGTACACAAGATGGTATACAAGATGTAACACCTATCTAGGAAGAAGTAATGGGATTATAGATTCCAACTTGTTAAATGGGATTATCCTAGATAAAGATTGAGTAACTGTTGGAATATCTTTGTCTATAGACTAGATAGTCTCTTCCAATAATAAGGTAAGAACAACTTATTAAAAGGAGTTCGCATGTATCAATACCGAAAACAACTTTTCTAATTCTAGTCACATCTTCATTAAGAATATTACCGACAATTTGAAATATTTAGGAGAATTGGGAAACTTTCATGCTTAGAAGCAGACAGCACATCAAAATACCTCACTCATTGTTCCACTTGGGTGTGGAGTATATGCTTCCCTATAAGAAACAGCTTTCCGCAGGCGCTTCCCTCGACCAAGAGCTGCTTCCTCCTCCACTTGATACTTCTCCCATCTACAAAGTACATAAAAACATATAAGGAGATTCTAGATAACAGTTCCAAAACTTCTAGTCCCTATTTGCAAATATCAATGCTTTCCAAGAATAGAAGCCGAGTAGTAGATGAAGTAGAAATCAATGGTGCACTCTTCACATTGGGAAACTTTTCCAGTTCATAGAGTAACCAGCTATGAAACATCCTCTGCTTTGATTTCTTTCTACTATTACTTTTTCTTTTTATGTTTTTTTACAAAAAGGTAAATCTTCTACAAAAAAGTTTCTGATTACTTATAAAAAAATTTAGTTTCAGATGATCAGCTTTTCATTTTCTTCTTACAAGTGGACATGTTCATTTGTTTTGTTCAGATCCAAGATCAAATGTGGTCTAGCTCTCATCAATTAAAGTCAATTACAACTGTAGGACCTCATATGCTGGCTGCACGCAAATCAATACATAACTCGAGCTCAACTAAGTTAATTCAGTTCATGCTTGCTTGGTTAATGCAAGTAATGACATGTGCATATGCTGGATGTGAAATGAGTAATGATATTTATCTCAATTCGAAATATCCACGCTAGAATGCAAAAGAAGACAACTGCTAATAAACTTGAGTCACGGATTTGTCAAATTCAGCCCATATACATGTGTGGAATGGACTTGTCTAATGCTTTCAGCACAATATCACCTAACTAGGGTCAGCAAAACCAAAATGAAGCTGGCTCATTTACGGTCTCGGCCAAGCTTGAAAGAAAAGTCAAGAGCATGAACACTGGCCGAATTGCACTAGCCAAGCCTAAACATTCTACTCAGTTTGGCTCGGTTTGTTAGCAGCACCACATCCAAAGCTCCCAAATTGATCAAGACGTTTCTTTGTATGTTTATATATATAAGGATGGCAGTGGGATGGGTTTAGCAGGTTTCAAGACCTGACTGAACTCTAATAAGACGTGTTTGGGAAACTTTACATGTGTTTGACACAGGTTTGGGCTTAAATTTTAAAATTGATACAATTTTGAACATGTTTTGGTTTTAGGCATTTAGACTTGGAACCCAATCCAATTACATAGTTCAATAACTAACATATTTCTAGGATGAAAATTAAGAAAATCCTAGGTCTTCAATAACCTTTACCCAGCATTTTCTTACTTTCTTACTTTCTTTCTTTCTCATCTTACCCCCAACCCCCAGGGCATATCAAACGTCATATGATAAACATCAGATGTTTCTTGTTTTTAATTTTCTAGATACACAACCAAAAAAAATATTTTCCAGATAGGTCAAATATGTTTTTGATAAGTTCCAGATAGGTCAAATATTATGAATTTTAATTGAATCTTGATATTAATAATGTTCAAGAGGGTTTGAAAAAGCTTGAACATTTAAACAGGTGACTAGTTTGAGGCAATTTTGGACTATCCCAAACCCTATCAATTGCCCATTGTAGCTATAAATTGATATGTCCAAAACCTAACCTGCTGCCCTTTTGTAGATATATATTTATTAAAGCATGAATATAAAGTCATAATTGGATCTGCCAATGCTATCATAATTAGTGTATAGGAGTGGTATGGATCTGGGCTCCATTCTTATATAGGAGTGAGATGGATTTGGCCGGAGTAGGTCTTACATACCCTTAGTGGGTATATGGAGTGGTATTAGAGCATTTTCATTGAAAGAGAAAAAGAATTGTCAGAGCAAGTTATGAAAAGGAACTGCCATTACATTTTTTTTAAATTTCCCTCTTGCACTGTGTTTAAATCATTCTCTCTCTCACTCTCTAGAATTTATCAAGTTAAAAATCTAGCTCCATAGGCATGCTATTCTTCATGTCCACACTTGTTTCAAATATTAGCAGTTATTTAGTGATGCAAACTCTGGAACTAACTGGTGACAAGAAGAAACTCCTTACCTCACACGTAAAAGTCTATCCCATTCATTTTCTTCCGTACCAATCACCGCATTATCCTCTTTCCTTTCAGGATTTTGGGCACATATATCATCAGTAAGAATGGGAGGAGATTCAGCTCCCCCTTGTTCTTCTGTAGGTTCATCATTCCATTCAAGTGCCTGATTAAAAGAACAATCAGAAACATTACAATTTTTTTATAAGTAAAATAAAATTTTATTGAAACAAGTAACATTACAATTTTTTTATAGGCAAATAAAATGTTATTGAACCTAATGAATAGACATAGCCCAAGTACACAGAAAGCATAGATGCCCATAAGAATAAAGATTTTTTTTTTTTTTATAAGTAAAAGATAAATATTATTGATATGAATGAATAGGCATTGCCCGTGTACACAGGAAGTATACAACCCATAAGAATAAAGTATCGTAAAGGAATCTTTTGAGTTCTTCCAAAGAGTAATCCCTATCTTCAAAACTCTGGTCATTCCGCTCCATCCAAATCCATCACATTAGATGGAACCATCTTCCAAACTGCTGTGACTCGGGGATTACCCTGAAGACCTCTCCAGCTGGCAAGGAGATCCACTGTCCCAGGCATTACTCATGCAAGTCCAATCCTGCTGAATATATCATCCCATATTGCCCTAGCCTAGCAGGCACGAATGTAGGAGGGGGCCGGGGCCCCCCCCCCCCCCCCAAAAAAATTTTGAAAAACAAATTATGGGATTACTAGGTAAGTTAAAAACTCGATAAAAGCTGGCCCCCCCAAATTTGATTGTCAGTTGCCTTGCCCCAAATTCGATAAAGCAAATCACATCGTGCAACATTACAAGCATGATGTGCCTTATCATCCAGATCTACAAGACTTGTCCACAATTTCTAATTTATGTCAGGTATTGAATACTACTCAAAAGGCCAAGGATTATTATCTGGTTGATAGATTGATTCAACTTGTCTTGACACTTCCAGTTTCAACGGCAACTACTGAGCGGGCTTTTTCGGCTATGAACATCGTTAAAGCTTTAAAATGGAGGATGACTTTCTTGGAGATTATTTGGTAGTCTATATTGAGAAAGAGGTTGCTGAAAGATTTAGCATGGATGCCATAATTGATTAATTTTATTTAATGAAAGAGCGATGAGTCCAATTAGCATAACTAGGGCTATAAGGTAGTCGGTCCGGACCAGAAAAACCGCTCAGACCGAGACTAAGACAGGTCGGTCTCGGTCCATGGAATATAGAAATTTCGGTTTTTGGTCCGGTCTCGGGGTGGGGTTTTCCCACCCCGGACCACCCCACCCTAAGACCGGACCGAACCGACCGAATAGGAAAATAAAAATATTAAATATATTTTATATTTTTTTATAGGTAAATATTAAATATATTTTTTATATATTATTTATATAATAATTGTATAATTAATTATGTAATTTTCATCTAAACTATCACTATTTACAATATAAAATTATTTGTAAAATATCTAAGTTGCAACTTGCAAGTGAGTATAAAGCAATTACAAATATTAATGTAATTAACTAATGTATGATATGAATATCAATTAACTAACCTATCACCAATTCACCATTAACTAATTACTAACATCTACATCTATCATCTACTTATAAAAATATATATATATATATATATATCTACATCTATGATCTAATTAAAGTACTAATTTATTAGATAATTTTTTTGTAAACTATCTAAGTTGTAAGTGAGTATAAAGCAATTACAAATATAAAGCAGTTGTTAGGAGTTCTTATATATACTTCCTGTGTACAAGGGCTATGCCTATTTCATTTATATATATAATATCTATCTTTTACTGATAAAAAAAAAAACCTAATGTATGATATGAATATCAATTAACTAACCTATCACTAATTCATCATTAACTAATTACTAACATCTACATCTATGATCTAATTAAAGTTCTAATTTATTAGATAAATTTTTTGTAAACTACCTAATTTGCAAGTAAATATAAAATGTAAAATACCTATGGTCAATGACAATTATTTATTAATCATATACAAAATGTAAAAACTAAGAAGTTTAATATATTGACAATTATCATAATACATTGGCATACTCTAAGTTAGTAACAAATTAGCAATTAACATCATAAATATAATTATAATTAATTATTTTTTTAATAAGTTAATTAAACAATCCACATTAAATAGTTTACTTAATTTTAATTTTATTAATTTAAATAATTTTTTTAATTAATTTATGTGCCAAAAAGATAAAAGATGCACAAGAATGCCTCTTACTCCTTCAAGAAACGGTGCCGTTTAAAATAAGTTATAACCCGTTTGTTGAAAGTTGAAAACTTGAAACGGCGCCGTTTAGGATTATTTTCAATCCAAACGGCGCCTTTTCAACAGTGTTATTTTTCTCTGCTTATATCTCTTTATTTTTCATTAATGATGATCTATTTTTGTTGGCACTTCAAATTAACTGTCGATATTCCACATTTGTTGGAAGCATGATTTAAGTTTCATTTCCACCAACTTTTCCATCTGGTACGTATTCCTCATCTGAAAAATGTTAAGATGTTAAAGGTTTCCCCCTTGTTTGCTGCCTTTTTCTTTTTCTTATTGATTCACAGCTTGAATTATTGAACGTGGGAATTTGCTCTTGTAAAGTTTGCCAGAAGTGGAAGGTCCTGGCTGTGGATAATATGGTCTAACCCATTCAAGGAGAAATGGGGAGGAGATCATGCTGTGTTCTATGCCCCTGTTGGTTCAAAATCACTCGTAACTCAGTCATATGTAATTTGTTATATCACTTTATTAGTAGGTGGGTTATGGCTAGAAGGCTAGATGCATGGATTGTAAATTGTAATAATTTTTGTGTCATTTACTTTACTTTTTTGGGTTTTTTTACTTTTTTTTTTCTTTTATTTGGACTGTTGGAGTTGGAGTTGGAGTTGTGGACTTGGAGTTGGAGACTTGGAGTTTGTGTTATAACTTATAGCTAGTTGCCTTTATTTTTTTTTTCTTTTTTTATTCGTAGTTTGAAATTTGGATGATTACTGATTAGGGATTTTTTTAAATTTCTTTATCTCTATTTTTTTAAGAGATTTGCTATACATCTGCCTACTGTTCACGGCACACCGCACACTTTCTGACATGTCTTGTTCTTCAAAACATGTGTTTGCCTCTCACATTTTGCATTTGAAATTTCCCCCCCCCCCCCTCCCTCGTCTCCCCTCCCATGCATTCTCCCCTCCGTCAATCTCACCCCACCATCTGGGGCTGCCGAGGAAAAGGGCCGACACAGAGACAGAGAGACAAAGCCATTGCCAAAACCGTTGCACCGTCGCCACGTGCAACCCGAGGGCCTCTGTTTTAGGAAGTCAAAACAAAGCAAGTTTTCTTGCACCGGTCTCAGCCCTCCTCCATTGTGCACCACCACAGGGAATCACCTCAATAGCACCGTGAAACGCCTCTTAGTTTCTCCCATTCACACCACCACTACGCAGCAACAGAATCAAGAAGTCGAAACAACAACGGCATTGATTTTAGAAGCAGAAGAAATGGAAAACTGACACCACCCACCATCAATCGCCATAGGAAAGTGCTCGAACTGTCATAGAGAACACCGATCAGCCACCTTCTGCCATTTTGCCCCATTCCGGTAAACCCACGCTGAGATCCTTCCTCTTCCTTTCATCATTTCTCTATTTCTCTTATTCACCATGTTTTCTAGACTTCACAAGACCATCCTGGGATCATCACCACGGTCTGGACTCACACCGTCGCGAGACTGAGGGGGCATGAAGGATTTTGGGTGAAGGGAGGGGGAGCTGCAAAAGAAAGGTCGCGGGACTGAGATGGGGGGAGTTGGGGCCGTTTAGGGTAGAACTGGTTCACTTGTTAGTGAACCTGGTTCACACGTAGGGTGTGGGGTGTGGGGTTTGGCACAATGGCTGATGAGAAGATTTATTCTTTTTTTAAATTTTATTACTATGATTGATAACCTTGTATAAGTTGTTTGGATGGATATAGACAATTTTTTATTTTTTTTAGTACAACCTTTTATTCAAATTTATTGTATATAGACAATTTTCCTTTTATGATTATTTTTATTTTCCTTTCAAGTTCTTTTTTGATATTTTATGGCTTAAAATTGGATAAAATGTTAGTGGGCCGAAAACTTACTAGAATTTTCACTGTTGGGCCAAGAAGCATAGGATATTAAGATTGGCCCATTTGGTACTAGGCTGGACCGAAAGGGACCGGTCCAGTCCGGTCCAGGGTGGGAAAATCCTGGACCGAAGGGGTTCAGTCCGGTCCCAAAATACCCCTATGGACCGACCGGACCGGACCGAATTCACCCCTAAGCATAACTGATTATATTTGACTTTTTTTAAGCTTTCAAACTTGTACTTTAGACAACATGTATTTTTTTAATTATATATATGGAGTTATGTCATATTTTTTATACAACCCCCCCCCCCCCCCACCCTAAATTAGATTTATAGCTTTGTCCCTAGCCCTAGCCACCTCACAATGAAGTAATAAATGCTCCACGTATTCATCACTTCTCTTACATGTTAAGATTATAATTAACAGTAAGAAGGATATCAAATTCAGCACATTGCTTGTCAATATACACATAGAAACAACTTCCTCTAAAAATTAAAAAATATAAAGGAAAAAAAAGAATGCTAATCTCCAAGCAATCGCAAAGCAAAAACAACCACAATGAAAAGAATTTAAATAAATGTCCCTACACTTAGGAGAAGCATTCTAAGAAAGCAAAACGAGTCCCATCAGTGGGCAGTTCGAGAGGGGGAGGGGGGGGGGGGGGAGTGTGTGGGCAATACAAATATATCTCCACAATGTCTTCAGAAAATAAATGCATTACACCACAAAATTCATATAGTTTTTGTCTCAATGAAACACAACTGACAAAAGCTTTCAACATTTTTTTTAATTAGTGACAAAAGCTTTTTTTGAAAGCTGTTGAAAGACTTTTGCTTTCAACATTACAAAAAGGTAGCAATTTTCCGGATGTGAGATTTAACTGTTTACCTCTCCACCCCCCAACCCCCCGAAAAAGAATAAAACAAAAAACAAAACTAGAAAAGAAAGATTAAATGTTTACCTTCACTGAGCCAAGCACATCACTTTCCAAATCCCCTTCAGCATTATCACTTGATCCAGACTGAAGATTTGAACGGTCAAGCAGTTTCAAAATAGCATTTTCATCCCACATGATCCTGCTGCTGCTATCTGTACATTTGTCCTGGTACACATCCCCTAGACTGCCAGCTCTCTTCCTATGCTTATTGTCTGTATCCACTACTGCCTCGTCTTTGTTACTACTACATTCACCTGTATCTTTCAAATTTGCACTAGGAGAATCGTTAAAAAGTTCTTCTGTTCCCCATTTCAAAATATCTTCCACTTCTTGCTGTGATCCAGACTTATTCACAAAAAGCTGATCAAGCATCAGTTTCTTCTTTGCAAGCTGCAAGATCCGCTCTTCAACGCTAGCACGAACTACAAGTCGATATACCAAAAGTCTATTTGACTGTCCAATTCGATGTGCACGATTCATAGCTTGGATATCAGCATGCGGATTGAAATCAGAATCATATATAATGACAGTGTCAGCAGTTGCCAAATTGATCCCAAGACCACAAGACCGTGTTGATAACAAGAAGACAAAGCGACTTTTGTCTTGGTTAAAGCGTGCAATTGCTGTTTGTCGATCAGCCACTGAGACAGAGCCATCCACTCTCTCATATGTTTTAGGCCCAAATTCTATATTCATATAATCTTCAAGGATATCAAGAAGCTTGGTCATCTGTGAGAAAATAAGGACCCTATGACCTTCCTTGTATAGAATCTTAAGCATAGAATGCAACAAAGTCAACTTGGCAGAGGCTTTTATCCGCATTTCATGAAGGAATTCTACCGACCCAGAATCAGGTTCAGTACCAGGTATGAGATATGGGTGATTGCAAACTTTTCTTAACTGCATCACAATATTTAGCATTGATTGCTGGACAACCCCCTTCCCAATATTCCGCAATATTTGATAGTTCTTTGTCAGCATTGCACGATAGTATTCTGCTTGGATGGATGACAACTCTACAGGAACCATTCGTTCAGTCTTAGGGGGAATATTTTGCATTGCATCCTTTTTAAGTCTTCGAAGCATATGTGGAGCAACAAGTTTCTTCAATTCTTCCACTTTTTCAGCAGTTGTAAGATCATTAAACTTCTCTTCAAATGAAGAGAGTGAAGGAAATGAAGCTGGCTGCAAGAAGTTAAGCAAGTTATACATCTCACCGATATTGTTTTGAAGAGGTGTACCAGTCAACAGTACACGATGTTGAAAGGAGAACGAATTGAGCAAGCTAAATAGCTTACTTCCAGAATTTTTCAGGCGGTGGCCTTCATCAACCACAAGAACTTCCCAAGGAACTCCACGCAAATGAGAGGAATCAGCAAGTACCATTTCATATGTAGTTAAAAGAACATTAAATTTATAGGCCGCTGTTTTCTTATTCAAGTCACTTGGATCACTGGCATGCCACTCATATTGGCGAATCATGGATCTTGCTTTTGCGCAACCATGATACTCCACAACATTCAAGTTCGGAGCCCATAATGAAAACTCAGCCAGCCAGTTAGGCATTGTGGAAAGTGGAACCAACACTAGACAGGGCAGAGTAGCTTTAAACTCAAAATACAGAGATGAGAGAAAAGCACATGCAGAGACTGTTTTTCCAAGACCCATTTCATCAGCAAGTATCACATTCTTGGATTTATGCCAGCATTTACGCAACCAATTAAGAGCTTCAAGCTGATGGGGAAATAATGAACCTCCTTTTAGTTCCTTAGGTTGCTCTGTGAGAGTTACTATCTCATTTTGCTGACAGTCACCCTTCCTTGTTAAGGCATCCTTGGAAGAGTCTTTCTCCAATGTTTGGCGTTCAAATTGATTAAAAAGATCAATCAGGTGCAAAGAATTTTGAAGAACAGATTCATCTAATCTTTCCCAAGTGCATTCATCATAAGGGAGACCTGTCCATTTTACAAAAGCTTCAGCTCTCCTATCTTTGAGATTACGGCGAGCAATCACCCGCTGGGGCTGCTTCCACCGCTCCTCACAGATGTTTATTACAGCTGTCCCATATTTTGCCTTGTAATTTTCTAGCTTTCTCTTTGCCAGAACTTTTAGCTGAGATTCAGAAATCCAGCTATTATGAATATGAGACTTACCTACCCACTTAATTAAAAACTCATACGACACTGTCTCTCTGTCAACACAAGCAGATTCAGCCGGGGTGGCCTCATGATTTTTCTTGTCTGCAGAGCTTCTTATTTCCATTCCTAAATCTGATTCTTTGTCATCTTTGGTTCCATCAGAGACGTGTGTTTCCCATATTTTTGGAACTTCATTGTTACCATGATCTCTCAAACTAACATTAGTATTCTTCTCTGTTACCAACTTTTCATTTGTTTTTTCCAAATCTTCTGTAATTGTAGCAGATTCATCTTGATCTTTGCCATTTACAGTACTAGAATCTGACTCCTTGATTTCTTCATGTAAACAAACCATGGTGTTTCCTCTTTTGCATTCTCTGGATGCAGATCTTCTGTATACATGCATTTTATCCACTTTCATTTCATTCACCATGCTTTCTTCCCTATCACAAGTCTTAACAATATTCTGACAACCCTCATTAAGATTTTCACCGGCCACAACATCTATATCAGTATCACAAGCTGAGTTTTCTTCTGATAGTATGTTTTGATTTTCTGGAATTAGTAAGTCATCAGAACGTAGGTCAACAGTAACTGACACAGGTAAGTGGCGTGAAGAGCCCATGTAATCACCTTGAATTCGACACCCAAGAATCCGATCAACCTGCACATAGATGTATATGAAATTCAAAAATACATCATGAAGTTCACATTTAAACTGCACACAGCATGAAGTCCATATTTAAGACATTAAAACAAGCAATATAACAAATTGTGTGCTGAAGGATTCATTTACCTGCAGAGGTTCAACAGGGATGCCTTCTCCACAGATTACTGCTTCATCCACGTTATCTGCTTTATTCAACTCATGCGACAGGCTTGTTGCTTCCTGCAGAAGTTTCTGCATCAAATCGAATTTATTTACTATCACACTCAAAACAAAAACAACAATGATGATAATAAAAACACTAGTAAAAGTGATAATGACCTCTATCACAAATTACAAATTGTTGAAATGGGCGAGTTTCGGCGAACACAGCAAGAAATGTGTGTGTATGGCAAAAGTTAAATAACAGTATCACATTGATATAAAATATTGGATACACAGGAAACAAGTAAATGGTAATCAAAGTGCAAAAAAATGACAGTTTTATGGTACATTCTTATTGTTAAGCAGAATATGAGAATCTATTTAATAGAAATTACAAAAATTACTAAAAAGGTTCAACATAGTGAATCAAGAAATGATCAATTCTGTCAACAAAATCTTAAGCTATTGTGCGAGAGAGAGAGAGAGAGAGAGAGAGGAATCAGGATTAATCATAAGTATTTTTTACTTGATGCACTTATAAGTAATAAACATCAGGCAAGTAGGTAAAGAAACAAAGCAAAACAAACAAAAGGTTCATATTTGTATAATAGCCACCAAGAGAATCTCAGATATCAGAGATTAGATTGATGGGGGGTAAGAAGTGCAACATGATGCTAAGGTTCTGCAGCATATTATATTTGGCGTGTTAACATAGCATTCAGTGACTACCATTTTTATTCTCCATGCTTTCAAGTTTTGAGGTGAAAATTTATACACGCATATGCTGAGAAGGCATAGATAAACAGAGAACATACTCAGGCAGATAAAATAATGATACCTCATCTTTTCTCTGCACATCTAAAATTGTCATTCCTATATCCTCCTTTGACAAAGCTGTGGAAACCCCACGGTGAATAGACTTGCGCTTCTTATGTGACTTACTATTTGCTTTGGATCCACGTTTCTTAGAAGTACTAACTCTAAACTTTCCTTCATTGGTCCTATGCTTCTTTTGGCTGTTATCATCATTGACTTTCTGTTTCCTTTTTCTATGTTCCATGGTGGCAGCACTGATTGCAAGAACAAGTGTTTTCCCAGTAGATACATTGTTTCTAAGTGAAGCAGGCTTCCCCTCAGGAGCTTCATCAGCTGTCTCTGAATTTTTAACTTCAGAATGGGATGAAATTTCCTCAGCAGGAGAGTTTGATTTCCTGTTTGCAGGAGAGTCTGCGGGAGATATATTAGATTTCTTCTCATCATCAACACTCACACAGAATGAATTATCTTCAAGCAGTGCAAGGGATTGATGACTAGGCTTGGTGCTACAGGATACATCCATTTGGGAAGGGACGGGTTTCTGTTCAAGGAATTTGACAGAGTTTCCTTTGCTGGAGGACCTTTTCTTTGCAATAATAGAGCTTCCAAAAATCCGTGATACTTTTTCCATGTCAGATGACTGAATTCCAATTTTTGATTTTCCAGTGACTATCTTTGTTCTTGCCCGTTTTGAAATGGTATCAAGTTGGCTCATTGGTTTTAACGGATCACCTTTCTGACAGCAGTTAGGGCATTGCCACTTCCCCATTGGTATGCGCTTCATATGAAAAAATAATTATGTAAACAAACAAGTGAAAGACAATTACTGAGTTTTGGCATCTCTGACTAAAAATAAAATATTAATAAATTGGATAGCACACAAGTCTAGCTCAAAGCTGATGAAATATACCTTCAGAGGAGGATTAAGGCACTGGAGATGATAGGTCCGGGGACAACTATCACAACATAACAAGTTACCGCCAAGATCACAGATCACGCATTCAAAGTAATACTGGAAGACAAATAAATTAAGTATAGAAAAAGCAGGAACTAGTTAGTGAATGCTTAAAAACCGCCAATATTTCACGGGAACAAGAAAGCAAAAGAAGTTACCATTAAAAAGGATATTATCTCAGATGGTATTGAATTGTCTCATCTGGTTACAATAATAATAAAACTTGCTCAAATTACATAAAAGAATGACTAAAGAGAGTGAATAGTAGTGAACTAAACTAAATTTTTTTCAAGGTGAAGTTAACACGTTTGCCTCCATCTCTGTTATCAAAAACATTAGAATTGTGACGTGTTGATTTCTCTTCTTTCAGTCGATCACCCCTCCCCCCAAAAAACTTAACATATACAAATACAAACCTTGGAATCAAATCAAAATCTCAACAGCATGGAACCTTGTTTTCAATTAGAGGAAACAAGCTGAATAGTTTTAATTCACAGTAAAAATTAAACATAAATTTCATCAAGAGAGAAGAATTTAAGACTTTCAAAGGAGTAATAAACAAAGAAAGGACTCCACATAAAAATATTAAAGCCATCACTTAAATTTGTTTTGATAAGTGAGATAAAAATCTTATTAAGATGAAAAAGGGTGTTCCAGTACACTAGAACTATACAACAATCCACCTAAGAAAAATGTCATCACACAATGATCAAGTAACTCCAAGAACAGCAGTTCTTACCAAGTGCTTCGATTCAGGAGAAAGGGGTACACGCTGTCATGTTAAAATTCATTACAAGTGATTTAGTGTAGGACTTCCAGCAATTGAACTCAAATGTTTGTAAAAGAAAAACTTTTCAATACATGATCAATGGAGAAAAAGGAGTAAAATCTTGAAAATATTCACAAGAATGATTGACAAAAGCAATCAATCACCCAGCTTTTTCATAGATAGATTAAGAAGTTGCTGCCACAAATAAAAATTTGATGACAGTGACCAGAAATAAACAAGAGGAAATGCAAAAAGTGCAAAAGCTCACCCCATCATTCCCTTTCTTCTTGGAAGAAAAACGCTCAGATTTAGTTTCACTCTTCAGCCTGCGTTTGACCGAAGAAGTATTCTTTGGAGTTTCTGATGCCACAGAACTAACTTCTTTACCATTGGATATAACTGGACCACAAGGGAGTTTTCTCCGTTTGCGCTTCAAGACCCAGTTTCTGTTGATCATTTTACTATTCGATGAACCGTTTTCCTTCATCTCTCAACCCAGATTGTACATGGCAGTCAAATGTTACAGAAGTATATTTTTAGTTGCTTATATGGTTGAAAGGTCAAAGCTTCTGAACAGCATTCTGCTGCAAGACCAAGATGTTATGTTCCTGTACTTGAATATTATGCAAATTTAGAAGCAAACGGCAGAAAGATCAAGATAAACAAGTAACAAACACGGAAACAGAGAAAAGAAAATGCACAATAACTAAACAAGAGGATCAGAGTTAAACCCCCCCCCCCCCCTCCCCCCCAAACAAGAAAAAGGTACAACAAATCCAATTGTTGAATCAAGTTAACCATTTAGTTCAAACCATACTTCGTCAAATGACTACATACCCACCAAAAGAAATGATAATGCTGAAATTAAACAATCCAATCACATCAACTTTAGCATGCACACACATTCAACTCATATTAAACCCAGAAGCCCATTTGAGTAACCACTAATCACACAACCTATGACAAAACCCAATTTACCAGTCCCTAAAGACACCAACTTTTGCACCAACAATCACAACCCATAAACCCAATATCTCAAAAATCAATCAAAATTCACACCAAAATGAGCATGAATGCAGACATGGGTCAACTGAAATTGCTCAAACAAACATATAGCCACAATAGGTCCGACCAAGAAATGAACAAATAATACATAAAATCAAAGTACCCATATGAATTCAGAAGCTTACCTATCAAATGAATGGATCAAAGAATGATATGGAGAAGACAGTCTCAGGTTGAGAGACAGCGCGAGAAGGAGAAGGAAATAGGTTAGGGTATAGATACTCGGAGATAGATGAGAAATACGAGAGAGAGAGAAAGAGAGTGAACAGAAGACAAACGAATAGAGAGAGAGGGAGAGAGTTTTATTTGAGGGAGAGAAGCATACGAATACGGAATCGCCGGGGTCGTAGGACGGGGTTACGCTCTGACATGGCAGCAGAGGGAGGGAGAGAGAGAGACAGAGAGAGAGAGAGATAGAGTCTGTGTTGGTGTTGTTGATGTTGATGGCGTTGCTGTATGTTGTTGAAGCCCAAAGCACTCAACCACTCATACCTCGCCACGTGGCACAACGGAGACTCTCTTGCTCCCCTTCTCTCTCTCTCTTCTTGCTGCCTTGCCCCATCATCCCCGTTTTCCTTTTCCTTTTCCTCATTCTCTCTTTTGTCTGCTTTTCTCTCTTCCCCATGTCTCCTTATACTACCACAGAGGGAAAGAGAGAGAGTATCCTCCGCTCTCGCTTTCCTTCTTTCTTTCTTTTCTCATAATAGCCGCCATCATGTTTGCTGGGAGTGCTGCATTTTTTTTTTCTATTAAACTTTTTCATCTGCAGCCTTCTTTAGCTCTCTCTCTCCCTCCCCTTGTCTTTCATTTACCAGACATTGTTTCATTTCCATTTCGATGGCTTACCCATTCACAGTCACTGCTGACAAAAAAATCCCAGCTGGGTGACTCTGCATTGTGGCCATAGTTAGCGTTTAGGCCCTTCTTTGTTCTATTCTTCAATAAAAGCTGGAAATAGATTAACATGCATGATTAGAAACACTGTTACTGAGTATGAGGAATGCAGGACTGACTGAAAATGACTAAATACGTACAGCTGTATGCTTTTTAGGAAAGTTGCATTAGATCTTGCCAAGTGAAACAGATATAGAAAGAGCAATGCAAGGCGTCAGTGAAGGGCTAAAGGGTACTGCTTTTCATTTAATGGGGTTTTTATATACACATGCACACTTTCTGATTGAGGTTACCAACACTTGGAAATTTGAGAGGCTTATTATGGGTAATAGATACTTATTTATTTATGTTTAATGTTATGTATAGTCTTTGTAGTATGCAGTTCCTGTATTCTCCATTTCAAAAAAAGTATGAGCCACAATTTCTTTTCTTTTTTTTTTTAAATTATGTGAAAGTTGTTCGTTTTAAAACTGTAAATATTATTTCTTTTTATTTATATAACTATGGTCATCATTTAACCCAAGATCGATGAAACCACCAAATCTCTCTTGAAATTTTGGAATTCAAACCTATAGTCTTATTGCCACATGATCATATATCCAATTGTCATTATTTAATCCTTTTGGCAATTTATATAATTTTTTTGTGGTTTATGCTCAAAAAATGGTTTGGATTACATTAAAAATGATCGATAAGATAAGGATAGACCTACGTATTACAACATTTATACAAAAAACTCTTATGACTAAGGGCTTGTTTAGAGAGTGAGATGGGATGAGAATTTTGTGAATAGTAATAAGATAGTTTATAAATAATAGTGATATAGTTTGAGTTGAGTATTTTTTGAGTTTTGGGAAAGGAGAGATAAAAAGTTGAATAAAAAATATTATAAAGTTAAAATATTATAATAATATAATTTTATAATATTATTTTTGTTTGTAGATTTGAAAAAGTTAGAATTGTTTTTTATTTTTTACTTGAAATTTTGAAAAAGTTGTAATTATTAGTTTAAAAAAGTTGTAATAATTGGTTTGAAAATTTTGTATTTGAATTATGTTTGGGAATAGGATAGGATGAGATGAAATGAGATCATATGAAAATTTTGTGTCTCATCTAAACCCTAAACCTGCCCAATAAATACTATAAAACTCACCTCATATCTCTTTTCTCTCGAAATTTTAAAGTTCGGAATAAATATTAGAATATTCTAATAGTAAAAATAGAATTGAGAAGGAAATGAGCCAACATGTTCTTAATGAAGAGTAATGTTAAATGCAATCTTAAGGTGTGTAAATTCTACGCACTCCCTAATTTAAAAAAATTTAGCATCTACTATTAAAAATTAATATTTTCATATAAGTCTCAAACTTGTCATTTTTTTTCAAAACGAGTACGCGAGATTTGTACTTCTTAAAATTGAAAATATCATTTATCTTTTAACGAATTATCTTTTTAATTTAGTTTTTTTTCTGATTTGAATGAATCTAAAGTATGCAATCCATATTAAATTGGAGGCATAATATGGATTCCATAGACTTTGGGAAGTGATCATTGGATTGGCATCCAATGTGATTTATTTAAGTTCGAAGGAAGATAATAGTGACACTGTCTAATAATAATAGCTATTGTGATGTTTTTATCAATATTGAAGGCATCATCTTAGCATTTTTATTTGTTGTATTGCATGTATAGAAAAATAACCTAAAAGTTAATCAATGAAGACAAATGGTTGAAATTTAAATAATCCGCGTTGTTTTTTTTAAAATGTTAAATCTATAATAAAATTATATAAAAAAAATAAAGTAAAGAATCATCGTGAATTTTTGTATGATTTGTCATTAAATCAAGTCAACTTATAGCGCAGCATTTTATAATTTATTTATAGATTACATATTTTTTTAATTTAATTTAATTCTATAAGAGGGATTGGTGACGTGATATGTCAAATTTCAAGATATTTTTTTGTTTGTCATCGTTGGGCCTTTAAGTTCGGTATATTCATCTCTCCTTTGCTCATTTATCTGAGTAGAACTATTTTTTTTTCCTAATCAAGCATTTTTATATAGAAAAAAAAATACAAGAGTTTAAGGTGGATCATTTCCACTAAGTGCGCACGTCGATTTTGAGATCGATAGATTTTAGCAAATTTTCATCTTTGTTGATGATGAAATATACATTGAATGTCCTTAATGATAGCAGAAATGGTCCAGAAAGGTGTGGAGTCTGGACTCTCAATGGCTGTAAAGACCAATTGGGCATCCCCTTCTATTATTGCTAGATTTTGAGAACTGGCCATATTGGAAGTTAACAGTGCTGCCTTAGCTTCTGCAGCTAGAGGAATTGTGGTTTATAGCTTTTCTGTTTTTATTGCCAGTATGTCTCCCCTGTGGTTCCTTCGTATCGCTGATGCTACTGAGAATTGATGTACTGTTGCATCAAAAGAGAAGCTTTGATAGTTTAAGGGTAGAGGGTTCCATTCTTCTTCTTTGTTATGACTCGGTCTAATCTTTCTCTTATGAGCGCTTTCTCATGTCTGTTATTATTCCATGTGAATTGTGGACCCATGTAACCAATGTCGATTAAGCCATTCTTATCTATAAGGGCCTTGAGGTCCTTATTCGGGTTATAAAATATAGGTCATCCTCCAAATTTTTTAGATTGATCAATGAGGTCATTGAAATCTCTTATACATACCCAATGCCTCGGGAAAACTTGATATAATGAGTCCAAGTGACTCCAAAAGTTAGCTTTGTTGTTCCATTAGGCCAGTGCATAAACATAAGTAATTAACCATGGTTGGTATAAAGGATCAGAATAGACTAAAACTGAGATAGCATTAATATTTATATGAACATGTTCTATTTCTACACCCGGTCGCCACAAGTAACAGGCCCCCTTTTTTACAAACAGCTAGATAATGAACAAAATGGTGAAAACATATGCTATTTACAATATATATGGTGAGATCATCTGTCACAAAGGTTTCCGACAAAAAGAGTACATCCGGGTTATATTTCCTAATATTAGCTGTTAAGTTTCTGATTGCTTTGGGTCGGGCTAGACCCCTGCAATTCTATGCCAGTGTCTTCGTTTGGCTGATGGAGACATTTTGAAGCTTGCATCACTAGCTGATTTGGACTTACCTTGGGAGTATGTTTTATTTTATTTTTAAATAAGAGAAGGAATCACATGTCCATGAGTGATCCTCTCCCACTTTTATTATCCATCACTTATGGCGGAGGAAAACCGAATAAAAACTTGAATGCCAAAACTACAATAAACCCACCCAATCACCAAAATCAACAAAATCCAAAAACAAAAACAAAAACCTAACAATTACTATCTATCCCAGCCGGATAAAAGGAAACCCACTTTTTTCAAGATGTAAAATACATCTAAGAAGTGGAGGAAGTTCATGAACCGACCACTGTAGGGATTTAATCTTGCTTTCCCTTTTGATTTTTTTTCCTTGTCCATTGTGTCTGAATGCATTTCCAAGAGAGTAAAAGACAGTGATGATTCCTCTGATTGTGGCTCTTTAGCTGTACATTCATTGGACTCTTTTTGCTTCACTTTTATAAGACGTTGGGACTTCCTTTTTGGAGCTTCAAGAAGCTCTACATCCTTTTGCCTCTTAGAATGGAGAATTTCTTGAGACGGTTGATGCATTTGTGTAATATGTGCCGTTGGAATCAAACTGGAGTTGATTTCACTTGAAGTGCTTTGTGATGCTTTTATGGGTTCAGTTGGTGCTTTTGTTTGCTCTACTTGCATAGGACTGATCTCATGCTGAGGGCTTGATTCTTCTAGCAGTTGGATGGTCAACTGAGGTTGAGTCAGTTGTGATGTTAAAGGGCGGTGGGCTTGGAGTAAGCAATACAGATGAACTACCTAGAGCAAGTGACGCAGATGGATTGCTATCTTAGACCAGTAAGGGGCTACACTCAACTGAAGAATTATGTTGCTTTGGGCCAGCTAAGGTTTGTATAGGCTTGCGGATGATTTCAGCCTTTTTCTAGATGGATACTGATGAGATTGGGTTGGACACGTGATAATGGGCCCATTATTATGAAAATCCTGAGGGTCCATAAACAGAGGCTTTGTCTCAATTGGGGATGGAGAATTAATAATGGGCTCAGCCTGATGGAGTCCAGTTCTGTATTTTTGCTACTATCTTATAACCTTGCATTGCCGATAAATCTGTCTCCATTAAGGCTTCCATGGAGTGTGTTTTCTAGCTGCCTCGATCGGTGATGTGATATCTTGAGAGCTCTACACCGATGACCTTATTCCTTTTGCTACTTGTGCATCTGGATTAGAAGACAAAATTGAGATCTGACTGCGGAATGAGGTAAGATTGCTAGATTCAGTTGTTGGCTCAATAGTGAATATATGTACTCTTCTTGGTGGAGAATTAAATGAGCTTGGGTCACTGTAGCTGAACAGTGTTTGGGAGCTTGCAGGAATTGTTCACATGGAGTTTTCGCTTAGCTTCTGGGAATTCGATGGAGACGGGAAGAAATACAGCAATTCTGGTTTATTGGCAAAGATAGTCTTGAAATGACCACTTGCAAGATTTTGCTGGCCTCTCAATGTGATTTGGTTGATTTCGTTTTGTTTACTCGCAAAACTTGCTTGTTTCCCTTTGCTGAATTTGTTGTAAGACATTATCGTTGGATTGAAATTTTCCATTTGCTCTATTTCTTCACATTGCCCACTATTTGTTTGTTGAAATGCCTGAGTGTTTCCTTGGCTGCTATTATATTCAGCTCTGATAAGAGAGTCCATGTCCATTGATGATAGTTTGCTGCAAAAACTTTACTAATCTATGATTGAAGATGTTGCTTGGATGGTTGATGACTGAAGTGTTGTAGAAGAGATTGTGAGCAACAATGAGTGCAGTTAGCTCGAGATCTATTGTGTGTATGTGATGACTAATTTCTTAAAAGTGAGCAACAATATGTGTAGAGCTTCTCTTTAACCGATTTTTTAGAGCAGATTTATCTGAGTAGAACTAACTTGTTA
Source organism: Juglans mandshurica (assembly GCA_022457165.1). NCBI lineage: Eukaryota > Viridiplantae > Streptophyta > Magnoliopsida > Fagales > Juglandaceae > Juglans > Juglans mandshurica. Next base: position 6,076,357 of record CM039627.1, read on the forward strand.
TAAAATCATGTTAAAATAACGTAACATCAAATCTATCAAAAGATCTTGTGTTTTTTGTCTCTTTTCTAAACAACACAACACAACACAACACACTGAGGTTCGAAAAAATGATTCAATTCAACCAAAATTGAACCGATTGAATTGAATCAGTAAGAAATCGAACCAATTTTAGTGAGTTTTTTAATTGTTCATTGAATCGCTTCAATCAATCGATTCAGGCCAATCCTAGCATATTTTATACCAATTTAAACCGATTCTAACCGATTTAAAACTGTATTTATTTTTATATTTTCTAACAACTAAGTTTTTTTTTTTAATTTATTGTACAAAAATATGATAGAACTAAACATATATAAATTTTTTCATCGTTCTATTCAGTAAGAATCACAAAATAATTTAAAGATAAACATGTAATTCTTTATTTTCTTTAGTTGAACTAAACAATTATAAGATAAATGAGTATTTTACATTAAATGTGTGATTGTGTATAAAATACTATATTTGTTATGTATTTTATAACTTAATAGTATTTATCTTCTTTATATACGAGGCAAAACAAATGTGGACAATTACATAAATTACATATTTATTGACATTATTTAGATTCATATCATATGTCAATGAATTTATATTTTATACTTTTTTGTACATGATATAAAATAATTGAATTGCATTATATATAATTTTTAATGCTTTTTATTAACATCGAAATAACTTATTCAAAATTGTCATAAATTACCCGATTCATTGAATTGGTTATTACTGAATTTTGATTTTTCAAACCTTGCAACACGCGCGCACAGAGAGAGAGAGAGAGAGAGAGAGAGAGAGAGAGAAGATGAAGAAGCACGTAAATCTAAACAATGTACAGTTTCCATAACAACATGAAGATCTTTAATAGGGGATTTTTTTAATCTCAAAACGAGAAATTAGGTGTCTTGAAGACTTAACAAAATTAGTATAAAATAGTCTTAGAATTTTTGGATCAATGGTTGGGTCATTAATAATTGGTATCAAAACAAAGACCGCGTCACGTGTTCAAGTCAAGGAGGGAGCGACCTATGAGTGAAGCCGTCAAAAGAGAAATGACTATGTTGATGTCGTGTTTCGCGGACCTAGGCAATTCCGCTCGGACAGAGCTCGTGTGATCACTACACAGTAACAAAGGGGACCTCGTAGTCCGTTGATTCTCCGATACTTAAGTCAGTATGATGGTTAGTGTTGAGGATGAAGATGAGTTATATTGAAGATGAGAGTGTTAGGTTACTTACACGTGTGCTGCATGTAATGTTTATTTATACTTGCCAACCTGGTCTCCACAGTAATGGAGTGTTGCATAGTAGAAGATCATATTTTCACACTGTCTATTCGCCAAGTTATCTTTATGCTGTCAGTTCGTCGATCCATGAAGTGCTCAGTGTTATTGAGTGTTATTCGGGCTTTGGGCCGCATTGAATGCGGTGTATTTTTTATGTTGGGCACTTTTCATCTCATTAATGTTGTGTGTGATCAGCCGCATGTTTTCTCGTTTGGTATTGAATGCTATATTCCTTTCTTCATAAGCCCCTCCTGCATGTTCTGTCTTGTTTTTTGACGTAAGTATGACCCGACCTGGGTCTTATACCCATGTTTTGACCTAGGCGCTACTGTTTGACCCAGTCCATATTTTGTACCTGAGCTCTAATACGGGCCTTGCCTCCAGCTAGACCCAGCCCAGACCTTGTATTTGGGTTCTAACCTGGCCTTGCTTTTAGCCCAATCCAAGAGATTTTCTCCCTTCACAGGCTACGACTGGGTCTCAGTGTCGATAGAGTGAGCCGTCGTAAACGCGTTGGATTCCACCTTATCGTCTTGCATTTGCTCCACCGATGCAATTTTCTTGCCGCTTGCCGCTTGCCAACTTTTTATCCTATTGAATACATCCACCCTCACTGCCATGCAATTTTGACTCGACCTTCCTTTCTCTCCTTTTGGTAACTCTAAGCACACCATCCTACCTCTCCTAATCTTGACTTATCCTTCTCATTGATTTATCTTAATAACATATTTACATTCGTGGAGATTGATTATTTAGAACTTGATAATCATCATTTAAATTATAAGCGATTTTAAATTTTGTAAAATTATCGAATCAGAAGAAAAAGAAGTGACACAACATGACACGACGATTTAGGATATTTTGGATTGTAAATAATTTGAATGCCAATTAAATATATAAAACAAAAAATTATTTTCATTGAAATGAAAAGATTTTGATTCCCAAATATACTCTTAACTCGGAAAAAAAAAACGCAGGTTTGATCCATGTGATGAGCGATGATTAAGCAAGAGTGCATGATAAGGAGAATGAGAAGAGCCGTATAGTATCATCCCAAATACGCAAGCACTGCCGTCTACTGGGGCCCTCAACCACCTCAGTCCCACCTACCAGCCAAGAGAGTACACCCACCAATTGGGCAATATCTTAAACGCGCTGGAAAAAGCGCGTGGTATTTCATAAAAAATTCGAAAATACCGACGTTTTGCAGATAAAACAAACAAAAAGAAAGGTGAAAAAACAGGAACACATTATTACCGTTACCAAAAAAGTCGTAAAATTAGTGAGTGAGAGGGAGAATTTTTTAGACTAATCCAAAATATTCCAAATAAAGTCTAATTTAAGAATGAAGAATTGAGAGAGAGAGAGAGAGAGAGAGAGTCTTTGAGGCTCGAGCTCTGTAAGAGAGAGACGTGAAAATTGCTCGAGCCGACCTGATTAGTGTGATTGGCAAGCAAAGCTCAGAGTATCTTCTATTTTAGTGCTTTTCGTTTAGTTGATCGTTTTGTTTCTCAGGTGAATATACGATTTTTGAGTTTCTGATCCCTTTATACTTCTGCCGCAATTTGTGTTCGATCTCTCACAAATTTAACCTTTTCTTTTCCTTTTTTTGTTTTATATTGTTTTTGTTTTGTTGTGATTGCGTTTTGCTTCGGTGATTTGGATTTGATGTTAAATTTGGACTTGATTTTGAATGTGTTCTAGTGGGTTGGAGTTTGACATGAGGGAGATTTAGGTGTAATTTTGGTGGCTTTGGAATTTTGGAACTTGGGTCTGTTTGTTAGCTTTTATTTGGTGCTAATCAGGGCTTTGGGAACCTTAAGATTAAAACTTTTGAGGCCAATTCCGTATTAAATGGTGTTTTCTGGGTCTGCATGGTGTGTGATTACTCGTCAGTAACGTTTATTCACTCCTCCGTAACAATAATTCACTTGTCTGTAGCATATTCTCTCCAGGTAGTTTACCGGAGTGCGGTTCACTTTAGGTACAAATTTTTCAGTTATAGTCGATTCTTCGGCTATACTGCGTACTTCTCAGTGACGCACCAATTCGGTTAATTCTGAACCGATTTCAGATAATCGTGTATTAATGGCATTTAGTCTAGCATTATTCCTCTACATCTTCTTAGCCAATACCGGTTCTAGTCAATTCTTTGGGTCTATTTGTTGTGCTTATTTGTTGGTGAATGATCAACTTGTTAGCACCATTAATCCATTAATTGTGAGTTACAATTGTGTGTTCCTATGAGGGTGCAGCCTGATGGTCAAAGGGAGGGCTTAGGATGTGGTGCAGAGTCAGATGTCCTGGGTTCAATTGCGTATTAGGAGTTCCATGGATTACCTCATATACGATTATGGTGGGTGGGGTCATGAATCCGAGGTTTGCACCTCAGGAATTAGTTTGGAGGGCCCTGCCTTGGTGAAGTTCCAAATCACCAAATAAAAAAGTGCCTAGGCATGTGTGTTTCTTTTATGATTTAATTAGAGCTCTAGGATGTACTCCTGTAACATACTTGTACAGTAAGACTAAAAATATGCTAACCGAATCCACTTGGTTTCGGACTTGGTGCAATCCAAGGTCATCATTCTCTTTGGTTTGCACAGCCATAAAATTATTCCAAGGGTTTATAAATCATCTGTAGTTATATTCTAGGATAAACTAATTTTCATTGTTTCTTATTACTGAATTTAGATGGGCCATTGGCCCTGGGCTTGTGCTTTTTCAGCTGTTTGATTGCTGAGAAAATGAAGGAAAAAAGAGAGAGAAGGAAATGATACTTTTAAGCTTTGGTTTTGCCATTATCTGGGGCTTGGGGTAATTGAAATCTCACATCATTGGAATGAGCCCATTATTGTTGTTTACAAGGAGTTAACCTTGTTCTAAGTTTAGTGACAAACTACTTAATTTGTTTTATTTTTGATGTACGTGGGCTTGAATATGCAGCCTAATTCTCCTAGACTTTGAGCTTATTGTGTTAAGTGTCATGGTTCTTGTATTTAGCCTATTATCAGAAGCCTTTTATCTATACAAAGTTCTTGTATTTAGTTTTTTTGTTTTTGTTTATGGACATAGACTATCAAGAGACAGCATGAAATTGAATTGTTTTTTGCCTCTAAAATCTGGTCAGCCTTTTTATTTATTGTTTATGACTAAAATGCTTTAAGCTTTTCCTTATCAGAGAAAATATTGCTAATTTGTCTTAAAGTTGCTTTGCCTGGGAGAATTGTGTCTTAGAGATTGCTTAGTCTGGGAGAGTTCTGTGTCTGAGTGACAGTTGCTGAAAGCTTGTCTACTCTCAGGTTCCTGGTTGGGTATCTGAAGTTCTTATCTCCATTTAAAGAGGGTTCTCTACAAGTTCGCTTTAGTTTGTGCTGATATTCATGGCATCTTGTGTTGGGTGTATATCCTCCTGAAGTTGGAAATGGAGAGAAATCTTGGAAAGGGTATGGTGGACCAACATAAAAACTATGAACATATTCGATACAACAATGATGAAACTAGAAATGATGGACTTGGGTCTGCAAATCAAAGATTTTTCCAGGATCCTTCAAGTAATATCAACACCAATTTGCGACCTCCAGATTACAATATGTCAGTTGAAGCAAGACCTGTAATGAATTTCTCCATTCAAACTGGTGAGGAGTTTGCTCTTGAATTTATGCGGGAAAGGGTGAATCCTAGACAGCAATTTGTTCCAAGTGCTTATGGTGAGCCTCACACTGCAACTGGGTATATGGAGCAGAAAGGTATGCTGGGAGTTAGCAACACGGGTTCAGAAAGTGGGTCTGATGTCGCAAAACTTAACTCTGTAGAAAAGGCTCTTGTTCAGGATTTTGAGAGAAAGGGACCTTCCATGCATGAGGACAAAGTTTACTATGATTCATTGCGGTCAGTGCCCCGAACCTCGTCCAGGGATGACATCAGTCAAGGATCTCATGTTTATGTCTCTTCAGGGGTTCCTGATAGTTCATCAACAAAGGTGAAGTTCTGCTGCAGCTTTGGTGGTAAGATTTTGCCTCGTCCCAGCGATGGAAAACTTAGATATGTTGGTGGTGAAACGCGTATTATCCGGATTAGGAAGGATATTTCTTGGCAGGATCTTGTACAGAAAATGTTGACTATTTACAACCAAACTAATTCAGTTAAATATCAGCTTCCTGGTGAGGATCTTGATGCACTGGTGTCTGTATCATCTGATGAGGATCTGCAAAACATGATGGAGGAATGTAATATACTGCAAGACGGGGGATCACAGAAACCTAGGATGTTCCTGTTTTCTAATGGTGATTTGGAGGATGCTCAGTTTGGTCTCGGAAGCTCTGAGGGTGATTCTGAGATTCAGTATGTAGTTGCTGTGAATGGTATGGACCTAGGTTCAAGAAAGAATTCAATTGCTTTGGGTAGTTCTTCAGGAAACAAATTGGATGAATTACTCAGCCTAAATGTGGAAGGGGAGAGTGGTTGTGCTGCAGCAGAACTAGGCGCTGCCAACAATGCACCTTTGGCAGTTGATACACCTTCATTGACTGGTCAATCTTTTCAACCGCTGCCACCAAGCTCGTCTAGTGCTTATGAGTCCAATTCATATCCTTATCCGGGACAGAGGAATCATCATGGCGAAGCTGGACATCATTTATTATCTCCTTTCCAACCTTTGGAGAGCTTCCCCAAGAAAGATGACAAGACTGCTGTTCCCTTGTCTGTCTCATTGCAGTATGGTTATGGTTCTGACCGTTCTAACTATGCTGCAGCTGGAGAGAATTTAGCTCCAATACCTGTCCATGGCCATCTGACTCTGCAGGGAGGCTTGACTGAGCAGCAGTATAGTGGCTTTCATGCACAAGATCCCGAAGTATCCGTAAAAGAGATGAAACTGAGAAGAGATAGCTCAGCCCAGAAGCTAAATGAACCTGAGAACATCCAATTTCTGGCAAAAGAAGCATCATCAAAGGAGGTGAAAATGAATAGGGACAGCTTACTCCAAAAAGTAAATGAACCAAATAAAGATCAAACATTTGACCATGAGTATGCTGTTTCTTCTCATCCAAGTGATTGTTCTGTTCCGAATTATACTTCTAGGGAAGAGGTATTGGTTACTAGCTCAGCAGTGGATACAGGATCACCCCTGGTGTCTGTGAGAAGTAATAAAAGGCTCCAGGAACACATACAGAATAAAATGCCACCTGAAGGTGTAAATGATGGGACAAAGAATAATGAAGATGACCCTTTTTATGCATCTGGTGGACAATTTACTCTGGGATACGGTGGATCTGAGGTTTATCCAACTGATTTTAGCTACCACGAAGCACAACTGGTTCCTCCGCCAGTTTTTCATTCTGAGCCAATTCCCAGGGAACAGGCAGAATTGAACCGTTTGTCCAAATCTGACGATTCCTTTGGCTCTCAGTTTCTGTTAACGCAAGTACGTCCCGATCATTCTCAACCGATATCAATTGATAAATTGCATGATGAGCATGTGGTTTTGCAGACTGAACAGTCCAACTCATCTTCACAACCTATGTATACAACTTCTCATACTGTTGAAAATGAACTGGTAAAGCTTGAAAAGAATAAACTGTTTGCTGACAGTATTAATAACATAAAGTCCAATATTTCTGAGGAGGCGCTTGAGTCAAAGTTACAGAAACCTGCTTTGAGAAATGAGGTGGATAAACATAGAATGGCCTGGGTGAAGGAAAACTACAAAGATTTCTCTGTAAACGATAAAGAAACTGCTGATGTAATAGCATATAGAGGTATTTCTGATAAACACATGGAAGGCTCTGCTTTAAGGCCTACAGACTTTGAATGGAGTGAGATAACTGCCAGTCAGAAGAATGGGAATAATAGTGTGGCCACTACTACTCAGCCCTTGGCTTGGGCAGAGAGCCTGGTTAGAGGTGTTCCTCAAGGGGAGTCCCCTGTTGTTGGAACTCCAGAGCAGGGAGACATTCTTATTGATATAAATGACCGCTTTCCTCGTGATTTCCTGTCTGATATATTCTCAAAGGCAAGAATCTCACAGAATCTCTCTCGTATGGGTCCACTGCATAGTGATGGAACTGGCTTGAGCTTGAACATGGAGAATCATGAGCCTAAGCACTGGTCATACTTTCAAAAGTTGATCCAGGATGAGTTTGTCAGAAAAGATGTTTCACTTATGGATCAGGATCATCCGAGTTTCTTGTCCCCACTCACAAATAAGGAAGGGGCTCCCATAGATTACAGCTATCCACCTATGAAGTCTGATGGTGTTGCACTCAGTCACATTGACTCCAATATCAATTTGGATGAGGAGTTTCAACAAGGATTATCTGGTGTTATTGGATCCAACACCATGAATTTGCATCCAGATTACAGTCCTGAGCTCAAGGGAAATGAAAGTGTGCAGTTGGATGGGGTTAGCCCCAGAATGCCAGAATCACATTATGAGGTACTCCCTTTTGTGTTTTGTTTAGCCATCCTGCTAGTACCTGTATTGCTTGCCTGTGGCCATGTTTTTTAATTCTCTCTTCACTTGTAGGACGGGAAATATACTCAGAATGCTGGTGCAACTCTTGGTGATCTTTCTCTGGTAGATTTTGATATTAATACCTTGCAGGTGTGATGCTCAACAATTTGCATCCATTTATCTGCATGGCAAAAGTTGAATAATCTATAGAAAGACCATCACGTTCAAAAACATGTGGCATCATAGCATATAAATGATCTTCGATATCAACCAAACACTTGAATTTTTGTTTATATCATTTTCTAGATCTTCAACTTATATTTTATGTGTTTTTTAAAAACATTTACAAAAACGTGTTTTTCTGTGCTTTGCTCACTCAAAAAGCTCCAAAAGGCAAATGACCATTTGCCACCGCATGTATTTATGTTTTATCAATTATATGCTTTCATTCATTGATTACTGTTTGTGATCCCGTTGGAATTTAAGTTCTTGTACATCAAGGTTTTGTTGATTATATTTTGAATGCCATAACAGATCATTAAGAATGAAGATCTTGAAGAGCTGAGGGAACTGGGCTCTGGCACCTATGGAACGGTTTATCATGGAAAGTGGAGAGGAACAGATGTTGCCATCAAGCGAATAAAAAAGAGCTGTTTCACGGGTGGCTCATCGGAGCAAGAAAGATTGGTGAGTTTTCTTTCATTCAGTGTATCATCAAAGTGTTTGTTTTCCTGTAAAAATGATAAATTAAGTATTTGGAAGAGTCAGTCCTGAAGATTTCAGTTGCAACAATCAAATCTTAGGCGTCTATTTAACATTTAATTATTATTTCACTATTATAAATTAATTTCTAGGAAGGATTTATGTTGCCAAATTGAGTTGGCTATGATCCCTCATTATTAGCTTGGGTAGTCCCTGTCCCTGGTGCTCCAGTTTACTACAGGTACTTACTGGTGGAGGGTAGTCAGCATCCAAACTATTGTGCTTGATTATGCTCTTTAGTTGCTTTTGCTCATTAAGGGAGATTATTTTTGTCATATGTTTCTCAGTAACCAGTAATCACTTTCCAGACCGTGGACTTCTGGCGTGAAGCTGAGATTCTCTCAAAGCTTCACCATCCCAATGTGGTGGCATTTTATGGGGTGGTGCAAGATGGGCCTGGAGGAACTCTAGCCACTGTGACAGAGTACATGGTGAATGGCTCCCTTAGACATGTTTTGATAAGCAAGGAGAGGTAATATTTTTGTTTTATGTCTAAGACGTAAAAAAGTCTTCTTATCTTCATATTAAATATGTTTATTACATTTCCAGACATCTCGATCGTCGCAAGCGACTCATTATTGCAATGGATGCAGCTTTTGGAATGGAATATTTGCATTCCAAAAATATTGTTCATTTTGATTTGAAGTGTGACAACTTGCTTGTCAACTTGAAAGATCCTCTGCGACCTATTTGCAAGGTAATTAATGCTGATGGTTTGGCTGTTTCTGGCAGACCTCGTAAATTGTTTGAAATATATGATCTCTGAAAACACTATCACTCTCTCACTCTCTCTCTCTCTCTCTCAACTCCTAACACTGCAAAATCCCACGAGGGTCGCCCTAAACTTCTGCCTTTTAGTGGAAGACATACCATCAGCCTGCAAAACTGTGGTAAATGCCACTCTAATAGTGGCCCATAGTGTCTTTTTAGTGTCATCTTCTTTTTTGTTCTCAACCCCGTGATATTTTTATTACACAATCAAATGAAAGATTTTTTGTGAAGTACTACTCTTTTTGCAGGTGGGAGATTTCGGCTTGTCAAAAATTAAAAGAAATACCTTGGTTACTGGTGGGGTAAGGGGAACCCTTCCATGGATGGCTCCAGAGCTATTGAATGGTAGCAGCAGTAAGGTCTCTGAAAAGGTGAGGTGGTATGGTATATTTCATACTTATAGGAAGAAGCAGAAATTAGCTTAAACATTATAGCAGACTTGACCTATGCCATTTTTAGTTATGAGAAACTTCTATTTTATTAAGATGCTATTATATCAGAAGAAAATGGAATTTCTTGCCTGGATATGTTCTTCCTGTTGTTCTGTGGTGCAGTTATTTAGCTATCAAAGCTATTGGTATTCCAATGTCATCGGACCTAAGAGTGTTCACAACCGATGAACAGTCACACTTTTGACAGTTGGGGTTGTGTTTTTATTTATTGAAGATGGTTTTAATGGTGCCTTCTATGCCTTTCATTCCACATAGATTGTGCCCAATCCATAATAGGTCCATGCATGTCTTATTTTTCAGGTTGATGTGTTCTCGTTTGGAATTGTCCTTTGGGAAATTCTCACTGGTGAGGAGCCTTATGCAAATATGCACTACGGAGCAATCATAGGTTGAAATAACTCTCTCTCTCTCTCTCTCTCTCTCTCTAATGTCTCACTGAGGTTTGTTTTATTTAGGGGGACAGATATGGGTTTCACTCCAATGCAAGTTTTTTTCCCCTTGAAATTTTGCGACATATTTAAGCTACTGAAACTGCAAGCACAGCTATAGGATTGATGCTTGGGCCCCATTGGTGGTCAGTCTACCTTTCATTACAGCATACTTAGTTGACTCAAGGCCTATTGGTTGATGGTTTAAAAGGTGTTCTTGATGTGCGGCTCATGGTGTCTTAATTAAGCATTAAATTTTATTTGTGAATGGCGCACACTTCACCTGAAGTGTTAAAAGCATCCTTTCTAAATGTATCAAATGACAAGCTTGGTCTGTGGCACCCTTTACAGCTCTAAATACAGTACACTAATCATAGCGAGGAAATAAAGTTAACCAACTATCAAAAGAGAAACTTTATCGACTGGCAGCACAGCCCCATCCCAGGAGAAGCTATTCAGAGACTTCACTTGCCGGCAAAGATTTTTAGCAAATGATTGCTTCCAAATCAAGTCTATCTGCAGATAGTCTTCCCTTTTAATTTTATTCTCTACCATTTTACATCAACATTACTAGTTGTTTCTTCTAAGGACGGGCTCATTTCTAATCTCATATTTTTGTATTTTCTATCCAACGCATTTTTTATACTCGTGATTTCTTGGTTTCCACCACCAACTTACTTTATATGAAAAACTTGCTAGAAATGGTACTCTTATCTTGACGGCCTCTTTTCTTGTATGCAGGAGGCATAGTGAACAACACATTAAGACCGCATGTGCCAAGCTACTGTGATCCTGAATGGAGATTTCTAATGGAGCAATGTTGGGCCCCTGACCCAGTGGTCCGCCCCTCATTCACAGAGATTACTCGACGGCTACGCGTGATGTCTACAGCATGCCAAACTAAGCCACAGAACCAGGTGCCTCAGTGATGCACCTGATGATTCCCTCCCACCATTTTGGCTTTTATCTTGAGTTGTGATGATGAGAATATGAGATATGGGTTACCTTTATATACTCCGAAAAGATTGTGAATAATATGAGTACGGGGAAGGCCCATTTATAGGTTGAAATTTTAGGTTGGATCCCTATCACCATTGGTTTATATGATTATCGTTGAGAGAAACTGAAGATGATCAGTTTTTATGTAAAGCTATTATCATCCACAGTAAACAGACTTTTACTTTTGGTACTTTGTGTGAATAACAAATACAAATCTGTCGTTATGGTGAAGTGTTGCTGGCTCATTGTTGAATGGCAAACATGAGTTATATTATGTATTCCTATCTTAGATGTAGAAATTCAAGAGTGAAGATGAAAATACCAACCCTGTTTGTTGTCTAGAAATGGGCAACTACAATTTCTCTTTTCGAGTTAGCCTATATACCGTCCCTAAATGGAGACTAGTCATGTAAGCTCGTACAGTTATGTTTAAAAAAAATTTAAAATTAAACTGATATCTTTTTTAAAATGATGTTTTTTTTTCTTTTACCCCCATTCATCAAAGGGACAGTACACACAGTCTCAGGACTGTAAATACAATTTCTCTTTTCTGTTTGCTAACACGAAGAAAAATATTAAAAAAAGAGCCCCTCTGATTTTCTAAGAGATTATTCTTAGGATAATTATGAATGATCTAAATCATGGTCATTCAATACAAGATTAGATGCTGTGGCTTAATAAGAATAAAGTTTCTACTTCAAAAATTATATAGGTTAGATGGACATTGAAGAGTGATAATCGGAAATGTCTATGCTTTTCGGTCCTCAAGAACTGTTTAAAAGCTGTTCTTTGTAATTACATACGTCTCTTGCTACCCTTCATGTCGACACAACATGTCGTGCGGTGTACATCTTCAAGTTACTTATCTATGAGGCATGTGACTTCCCATGAGAAGATGAGATATTTAAATGAAGTTGCATTTAAAAGAGACATGTGAATTCATGTGTGAAGATAAGTTTCTTATGAAGATAAGTAAAGAAACTGTGCGGGAGAGGAGGAAAAAAAAAAAAAAAAGGCTTCGGTAGAGTAATAAAGCAGTCCATAGGTTTTATATGTTTTATCTTTTTGTTTCTTCTGTTTTTAATTTCGTTGTTTGGATTCCCGGTTTGACAATTTTTTCAAGGATTAATAGAGTAGGAAACAAATCCAAACACGAGAACTGAATCATTCACAGGCTTTTGGTCCATTGAGAAGATTTTGTCCATTCATATTGTCTAAGGTTTGGTTTGGTTATACAAAATTAAACTATATCATTTCATCTCATATAATCATTACAATTTTTTCAAACTCTCACACAAAATATAATAAACAATTCTACTTTTTCAAATCTCAAAATAAAAATAATATTAAAAAATTATATTATAACAATATTTTATTCAACTTTCAACAAAACATCTCATCTTTATAAAGGAAGATTGCATGAATAAAAACCAAGACACAATAGAGCATATCTAGCCTAAAATCATGGTGTATAATCTGTCATTTGTAACTGCTGCACACCTTTATTATCATAGCTGTATATTGTAATTATAGCATAGATTTAGCTTAAATGTATGTATCATTCCTAAAATAGAACTTTAGGATCTGTGTATATATGTTGTTCTCATATCAAATGAAATGTGTGGGAAACAATTTATTCAAAATATTGCAGTGAATATTCTCTTATATGGTATCAGGAGAGCCACTCTCTCACGAGCAAACGATTCAGATTTCAACCATGTCTTCCTCCTCAGATGAAAACCAAACATTTCCCCTCAATACTCAGCCTTTCTCAACCACCGATAAACCTCTTATTTCCCTCAACATCACTACCCAAATCAATGAAAAATTGACTCCCTCTACCTTCCCTCAATGGCGTGCTCAATTTGAAGCACTCCTCATCGGCTACGATTTACTTGATTATGTAAATGGTGCCGCTTTGTGTCCCTCCTCCGATGGTACCTCATATGTTGATTTGAACAAAACCCACTGGGTTTGGCAGGACAAACTCATTTTAAGTGCCATCCTAGTCTACACATCTCCCACAATCACTCCTCTCATAGCTACGACAAAGACTTCTCATGAAGCCTAGAAAAAACTCAACACCCTATATGCTAGCCGCTCAAGAACACGGGCTATGCAATTGAAGGAGGAGCTTACCTTGATTCAGCGAGGGAATCGGTCGATTCCAGATTACTTGCACGCGGTCAAGGCATTGGTTGATGAAATTGCTATTATTGATCATCCGATTTCGGATGATGACCTAACTCTTTATGTCTTGAATGGATTAGGTCCTAATTTCAGGGAGATAGTTGCGCCAATCAGCACGGGAGACCTCGCTGGCATTTGAGGAGCTACATGATCTCTTGGTAGGCCATGAGTCCTACCTGCAGCGTTTGGAAGCTGCAAACCAGTAGCTTGTTGTTGATGCCAATTACACGAACCGGACGAAACAGGGAAGTGGTCTTGCAAAGAAGTTTTTCAAAACAAATGGACAACAAAGAGGCAACAACTTAGCCTAGTCCAAGACTAATTCCCAACGAGATGGCCTTCGGTCTCACAATGGCTCAAGTCGGCCCAATAACTCCAATAGACGTTACCAGCCCAAATGCCAAATTTGTGACCAACTGGGTCACATAGCTAAGGCCTGTCCTCAGCTACATTCAAATGGAGTAACTGTGAATTGTGCTCAGACCACTACGAGAAAAGAAAAAACTTGGCTTCTTGATTCGGCTACTTCCCACAACATCAGGTGATCTTTCAAATGTTTCTATTCACTCAGAATATGATGGCACTGATGAAGTAATTCTTGGTGATGGTTCAGGTTTGATTGTCTCACACATTGGTTCCTTGGCTTTGCACTCCCCTAGATGAACTTTTATCCTTCGTGATACACTTTGTATTCCAAACCTTTGCAAAAACTTAATTTATGTTCATTATCTCACCAAACAAAAAAATGTTGTTGTTGAGTTTCACCCTTTTCATTTCTTTGCGAATGACAAGACCATGAGGGCGATTCTAATCCGAGGAGCATGTGACAATGGGGTCTACACTTTTCCGGAACCAATGGTGGCTTCCTCATAAAAAATGGTTGCAAATGTGCATGAACGAACATCGATTGATGGGTGGCACAAGAGTCTTGGACATCCATCACTCAAAATTGTTCACAATCTTGTTAATAATTTTTCTCTTCCTGTTACATCACAAAAATTGTCTTCATTATGTAGTTCGTGTTCCATTAATAAAGCACATCAACAACCTTTTCGTGTCACTAGTCTCCAAAGTCATACTCCTCTTGAATTAATTTACACAGATGTTTGGAGACCAGCTAGTTACACCGGAATTGATAGGTCACGGTACTATCTTCTTTTTGTTGATAATTATACAAAATATATGTGGTTTTATCCGCTAGTCAATAAATCCAGTGTTTCTAGTATCTTTCCTCATTTCAAAAGAATTGTTGAAACTCGCTTTCAAACAAAAATCAAAACCCTCTACTCTGACAATGGTGGTGAGTTTATTGCATTAAAGTCCTTTTTGTCGCTTAATGGCATTACTCACTATACCACCGCCCCTCACACTCTACAACAAAATGGTGTCTTTGAACGTTGCCATCAACATCTTGTTGAAACCGGCTTTACACTTCTTCATGATGCTTCTCTTTATTTTTCCCTTTGGCCACATGCATTCCAAACTGCCTCATGCCTCATACCTCATAAACAGGCAACCCATACCACTTCTTCAAAACAAATCCCCTTATGAAACTCTTTTTGGTCAAAAGCCCAATTACCTCAAATTAAAAAAATTTGGGTGTCTTTGTTACCCACTCACACGGACCTACAACTCTAATAAACTGGAGCCCAAGTCAAAACCATGTGTATTCCTCGGATACTCACCAACACAAAATGCATACAAATGTCTGGAACCCCACACCCATAAAATTTACATCTCACGCCATGTGTTGTTTGATGAAAATCAACAACCTTCCATCCGTGTCTTCTTTACACACTCAGTCTACATGACCAATGCCAAATTCCTTTCCTCTCTTTCTTGATGTCCAGCCGTTACCAGTAAATGTACCACCATCAATGACGCATGTTTCATCGCCTCCACCAGTGCTTCCAGAAGGTGTTCATGCCATCATCGCATCCTCTTCAGGTAACCCCAAAAACCCAAACTCTTTTACTACTGTAGCTATATCGGAATCCCTCGGTAGAAATACCCAAAATCTGAATCCTATTTCTACTGCATATGAATGCTTGAATGCTTCTCAATCTGTGAGGCCTTCAATTTCTCATGACCGAATTGCTACACAAACCTTAGGTCAGATCAAAAACACCCAAAACCCGAATCCCACAAAAATTTCAAATCCGTCTGTTCAACCTCAAAGGGTACATCAAATGACTACTAGGTCCATGAACCAAATTTTCAAACCAAAACAACTTTAACTCTGTGTCCAAACATCCACTTCCATAAACCATTGAACCAACTAGTGTGAGTCAGGCCATATCTCAACCTCAATAGCGTGAAGCTATGTCAAATGAACTCATTAAACTCATGAGACATGGAACTTGGGACTTAGTTCCCTTTCCTTCAAATTGCACACCAGTGGGCTGTAAGTGGGTGTTCAGGGTGAAGAGAAAACTGATGGGTTAGTGGACAGGTTCAAAGCCCGTCTTGTTGCCAAGGGATATAATCAAAGACCTGGGCTCGATTACAAAGAAACATTTAGCCTAGTAGCTAAACCTGCCACTATTAGAGCTGTTATGACTATTGCTGTTATGAATGGATGAGAGTTTATGCAAATGGAGGTTAATAATACCTTTTTAAATGGGAAATTAACTAATTTATATGATTCAACCCCCGAGATTTAAAGATTTGTCCAAGCCTAATCATATTTGCCGATTTAGAAAAGCTATCTATGGGCTCAAACAAGCCCCACGGGCTTGGTATACAGCTCTGAAAAATGTCATTCTTCAGTTTGGTTTTCACACTTCCAAGGTAGATTCATCTTTATTTATCTACAGCCAAGGCTCAATAACTTGTTATTTCTTGGTTTACGTTGATGATCTTTTCATTACAGGCAATAATTATAATTTTGTGACTTCTATTATCAAGCAACTGGGTGACAAGTTCTCTCTCAAAGATATGAGTCTTCTTAATTTTTTCCTAGGGGTTGAGGTTGTATCTACTCGGGCTGGCCTCTTTTTATCACAACATAAATATGTTCGTGATCTCTTGTCTAATACTAATATCAGTAGTGCAAAGGGTGTCTCTACTCCTCTCTCAACACGTCAATCCCTCCAATTAGTTGATGGCATTGCTCTAGTGGACAGCTTAGAATTTCGCCAAATTATTGGAAGTCTTCAGTATCTTTCCTTGACACGTCCAGATATCTCCTTCAAGGTCAACAAGCTCTCTCAATTCATGCACAAGCTAACACAAACTCATTCGACAGCAACAAAAAGGCTTCTTCGTTATTTAAAACAAACCATTTTCCATGGTATACAGATTTGTAAAGCTGGTTTGCCTACTTTAACAAATTTTCCAATGCAAACTGGGCTGAAAATGTTGATGATTGCACCTCCACTTCTACATACATCAGCTTTCTAGGATCAACTCCAATTTCTTGGAGCTCAAAGAAGCAAAAGCTATTGCAAGATCTTCAACATAAGTTGAATACCGAGCACTTGCAAATGTAGCTTCTGAAACCATGTGGCTTCAAAATCTCCTCAATGAACTTGGTTTTCCACTCAAAACTGCACCTCAGCTTCTCTGTGATAATCTCGGTGCTACACATCTCAGTTTCAATCCAGCAAACCATTCCCGCATGAAACATATTCAAATTGATCTTTATTTTGTACGGGACGTGGTCCACCAAGGAAGCCTCCAAGTTTGACATGTTCACACCCAAGATCAACTAGCTGACTTACTGACAAAGCCACTGTCTCGACAACAAACAGAATTACTACGCAACCAGATTGGTCTTGCTAATGGAAGTTCAATCTTGCGGAGGCGTATAAAGGAAGATTGCATGAATAAAAACCAAGGCACAACAGAGTATATATAGCCTAAAATCATGGTGTATATTCTGTCATTTGTAACTGCTACACACCTTTTTTCTCATAGATGTACATTGTAATTATAGCATAGATTTAGCTTAAACGTATGTATCATTCCTAAAATAGAACTTTAGGAAATGTGTATATATGTTGTTCTCATATCAAATGAAATGTGTGGGAAACAATTTATTCAAAATATTGCAGTAAATATTCTCTTATAATCTCATCTCGTCTAAACCGAGTAACCAAACGAGGCCTAAAAATTATCCATAACTCTTCACATGGTTTACTTTGATAATTGATGGGGGGATAGCTGTAGGCAGGAAACAGTATAAATTCTTCTTTCAGAGCAAAACAACCGTGATGACATGCTAATGTCTTGACTTATCACAGCTCCAGTACAGCATTTAACAGCTGACGCATTCAGAATTTACCAATCTCCAAAGCCTAGAAAGTGGAAACCATCCGATTATTTGCAGTGCATTAACTTTAAAACCATTACAGAAAGCATAAAAGGGCTCTAGATTAAAATGCATTCTTTTGCAGTTCACCTTGATTTACAGGGGTGTTTCTGCTTTATACTGGCTGGTATATCAACTTATAACTAGTCATCTTTCTTAAGAATTCATGACGCCTTTGACCTAAACTTTCACCATGCCCAGTGCAAGAAAATCAAATCATACAATGATCAGAGTAGCTCTGCCCCAATTTCTTGCAATTTTGCTTGTGGGTTTGTTTACTTTGTAATTTGCTTCAGATCAGTTCTTAACTGACCAGCATTCTCATTCTCGCAGCAGCATGTAAAAAATGACCAGCATTATAGTAACACACACACACGACCAAATATAATTTACTTATATTATCACCAAAACATCATACAAAGAAAACCTGGCCAACATTCAAAAGACTCTCATGAGGTACATTGAAGATCACACTGTTTTCCCTGCACATTTTCCGAAGAAATGCATATATGTAATCAATAGCTATCTTCTTGTAGAATTTTGAATCCCTCCTTGCTCTCACCACTGTGTTTCCCAGAATGTGAACCACCCCAGCATCTCTACAGTTCTTAAAAAATTCCAACTCGTCAATCTCAGTCTGGGCACTTGCCCGACCGGATGAACCTATAGTTCTGTTTACATGCAAGGGGGATCTAACAGGAACAATCGAGTCCACTGATGAAATAGTTGGGTCCATATTGGAAGAACTTGAGTTGCCCTTGTTGTCAAGCAGACCATCTCTCGACTGCTGGGTTTGCTGACCATAGAGACTATACTCATCTGAGTCTGAACACCCTTCCATCATGGATTCAAGCCGGACAAACAAGAAGAGGGCATCAAACAGCTTATTCTCGAAATCATCATCTTTCTTGTGCAGATCTTTATAACCATATCTCGCTACACAGCGGAACATGTGAAAACTCTTGGGTCCAATCCGTTTCACAAGAAATCTCTCTTCTTCTCGGACTGTGTAGACTGGAAGATATTTCACACAGACAAAGACAACAACAGAGTGGATGGCAGGCAGATTTGTGATGAAGTGAGAAAAGATGTGGGGAACCCCACTTGCTAGCTCGGTGTACACGAGCCCAATCCCAGGGACACGGACCAGTCCTAAACTGGGGCCAAGCCCTAGAATCCATGCCATTGACACCTTACTGTGCATCTCAAACTGGTAGCGTTTCACTGTACCATAATGCCATACGTACATGATGAGAAGAAATGCTGCTGCAATTACAAGGGGAACCCACCCACCTTGATCAACCTTGAAGAGCACAGCAATAAAGTAAGTGCACTCAACAACCAGTGATAAGACTGTGAAGATGAGGACAAGTATCCAGTGGCAGCGCCAAACTAATAGCATGATTAAAATCATGAGCAATGTGGTTACCAACATGACTATTACCACAGCTGTGCCTGCAGTAACACAACAATGTTATACAGTTGAGTGCATTTCTCGGTTGGGGGGGGGGGGGGGGTGGCGGCTTAAAATGTGATCACAAAAGGTAAAAAGTACTTAAAAATGTATTAAATTAGATGAATCTATGGATAACGAGCCAAGAGAACCTTTTTTTTCCCTAAAACATCCCTGGAGAATTTTAAAATTTTTTACAATCTTGAAAGGGTAAATGTATATAAACCAATTAGTATATATGCTGAGGTATATACTATCTTCTATCTTTTTGGCACAATGGTGCTATTGACTGAACCTTTTTGCACTAAAAATATTTGCATATAGAGGTGAAAGCTGAGCTAGCAAACCACTGAAAAAAGCAATGTTTGGTGAAAAAGAATATTCGTAGAAGAACATACAACAACACATCGTGTCCTTGAAAAGAAACCCACACCACTGAAAAGACGATAATGTCCCATCGGGAGTCTAGTCAAGCTCTATGATAAAGGGCACAAGTCCTTTAATTTTCCTTGTTCCCATACAATCACCCACTCTACATGGAAACGAGGGCTCGCTTTAAGTACAAAACACTATATATATATTAGTGGGCTTCCCCCGCATAAAAAATATATTGCGCAGAGGCTTGAAACAATCAAAGAAGAACAACTAAAGGATCTTAGTCACAAATATATATATATATATATATATATATATATCCACTTTACAGTGTTCGTACAAACTAAGGCCAACAACAGGTTATTTGATTTAACCTTTTTTTGTTTCAAAAAATTTGATCTATGTTAAAACCTTATTAAGGTATATGTTCCACTATAGCCTTAACTTGCCAATATAGACTCCAGTTCTCTGCACAAATATTGCAAGGGGCAGCTTGGAGAATTCCCAAGGTCAATCTGGCAGGCTCCACTAGCAAAACAATTTCATTTACACTACAAGAAAAAGTTTGCGTAAATCTTGAGAGATTAAAAAGAGGAAAAACTCACAAACTACTGTAAAGCCAATCGGTAAAAACTTGGGATTGATCAGCTTATTCATAGACCTACTTGGTCTGGAGGTTCCCTAGAGAACCACCTTATGGGAAGAAAGAAGGAAATCCTTTTACCTGTCAGTCTTTTTATAGTGGGGAACCTCACCAAGGCAAAGCCTTTTGGACCCCACCCTTGGGAAGTAAACCCCAGATACACAATCTCAACCACCGTAATCATGATCTGGTAATCTAGGAGAACTCTTCTTGCGAAATTGAATCCAGGATGTCTGAGTCTACAGCTCATCCCAAACCCGCCCTTTGACACTAGGCATGCAGAATTTTATTCACAGAACCACAGAATATATATTAATGTTGCCAGTGTATTGTGATATTTCCTAGCAGAAAAATATTGATCAGAATGAAAATGGGGAAGAAAGAACTCCAAAAATTAAGAAGAAGCAGACTCACCATAAGCATTTCCAATTTGGACTTGATTTTTGAACCCAGCAGTCACAGCGATGCATAGAATCATAAGGATCCAATTAATATCTGGAACATATATTTGGCCAAGGAACTTTTTGGATGTATGTACAACTTTAACTCTTGGAAAACAGCCAAGTGCAAGAGCCTGCTTAATTATCGAAAACGTTGCAGATATGGTTGCCTGACTTGCAACTATAGCTGCTGCAGTTGCAACAAGAAATACCGGCCAATATATACTCTCTGCAGAACAAAATTAGATCAGTATGTATCAGAGATACCCCGCTTTATTGAACAGTGCATCCATTTCATAGAAATGTTTAAGAAACCCTTGCCAAATCAAACAGTTCAAACACATCATACAAATGTTTGAGAAGAGCAAGGCAACGATGAGTGTGTTTTGAGAGTATTGCAACGAGCCCCTTCTTTAGCAACTCAACTCTTTTGCAGGTAAATTGAACCACTGACATCCATAAGTTTAGAAGCTTAATGTCAATGCAACTGATAAAGATTTATCCCCGATAATGATTTGGTCACTCACTTTCAGTAATGATTGACAATGGTCAAGAGATTCAGCACATTCCAATGGCTGAGAATATACAACATTGAACAGTGTTAAAAAAAGTGTAAACTTAATGAGATGGACATAATCTTGAGGCTTTATCCTGAAGTATTCTGCTTTCAATATTCAGTTCATGCTTCGCGATTTAAGTGATTAAATTAACCATTTTCCTATTAGTTTAGCTTCAAGACACCTATTGTAGTTTATCACCTCCTTCCTCATCCATTCTCTTTGTGGTTCCTCCATGAGTCTCCATGTGTATTTTGAGAAAAGCTTCAAGCCGGAACAGGTGTAAACTTTAGAATTACACCAGCCAATAAACAACGGCCATGTAGGAGACTCACTTAATTTATCATGGGAGCGCACGGAGAGCAATTCTTTCCTTTCAGTTGTCTCTCTCCCTCTCTCGCACTCTCTCTCTCTATATCCAAATAAATCCAGTTCGTAATATTTCTCAGCACTCTCTCTCTCTACCCAAAGAGATCCCGTTCGGAATAGAGTTCCCATTTTTCTGTCCAAAAAAGGGATTAAAGTGCATGGGAGCTAGGTGAAGGTTGATATCCTGATCTACAATTAGAATATGATTATATGTTTATGATCGGTCAGTCGATTAAGAGGGACCAATCGAAGGCATATTGTTCAATCGCATTTGCAAAATAAGAATAAATTGGTTCAAACCTCATGGAAAACCTGATCAAATGGGCATCAACCGCTTTCGCCCCTTCGAGTTGGTCATGGGACAACAGCCTGGGATTTTTTCTATGGATTTTTTACTCCCTTCTTGAAAGCTCCTGGTGATGCGACTAGAGAGAGAGAGAGAGAGGTGAAAACACTGAAGAGGGGAAAAAGCCTAGGTATCGGGTAGAGGTCCTCAAAAATTCCTACGGATTCACTGGAACAAGTTTTATTTCACTTTTGAAGAAATTCTTATGTGTCATTTTTTGATTGGATGGTGTAAATGGTGTAAATGCACCCACTCCTGCTGCTAGCCGCTCCCGTGTATTTTCTTGGTTAATGTTTATGGTCAAGCCTGGAATAAATTAGGTCCTAAAATCCTTAAATGTATCTCCTTGGGCTATTCTACCAGTCAAAAAGGGTGCAGATGGTATTCTCCTCCTACAAAGCTCTTTTATCCAAGGATGCGACCTTTTTAAAATCCTCCCATTACCAACACATTATAGGAGTTTGGAGTATTAAAATTCATCATGTCCTATTAGTTTAAACTTCAAGACACTGATTAAAGTTTTATCACCTCTCCCATCCATTCTTTTTGTGGTTCCTCCATGAGTCTTTGGATGTGTTAAAATATAACTTAAATAATTACATTTATTTCTTCCCAACGGCTTAAGCTTTTGGGACTAGTGGTTATTCAATATGATTTTTTTTTTTACAAGTATGGTGATTCAACATGATATACCTCTTTCCAACAATTGAAGTCGTTGGGACAAGTGATAATTCAACATGATGTCTTTGCTTAGTTCATGCTTGTGGTCAAGCTTGGTATAAATTTGATCCTAAAATCCTAGAATGTATCTGCTTGGCTATTCTCCCACTCAAAAAGGGTGCAGATGCTATCCTCCTCCTAGAAAGCTCTTTTATCCATGGTCTAGAATGAGAGAGCAGCTTGTAGGAATAATTCTCATTAATTCGTAGCATAGATATAAGGCAGTATTTATAAATTACAGCAGAAGAAAATAAGGAAAGAATAAATTAAATGCTAACTTCTAAAGAAACTAAATCTCCTAGAATATTCACACATTTATAGCCAATATTCCCCTAGACTCCAATAAAGTTGACCAGACAGATTTGGAAACTTTCCAACACTCCACCTCAAGCTGGTCTAAAGATATCTTCCGTGCCAGCTTGTTGATTAAGTTTTCAAATTGTTTCTTTGGCAGTCCCTTTGTAAGTATGTCTGCTACTTGCTCAGCTGTCGAGATATAGGGTAAACAGATTACCCTACTATCTATTTTCTCCTTGATAAAATACGCTTATCCACCTCCACATGTTTTGTTCTATCATGAAGAACTGGATTGTGAGCAATAGCTATTGCAGCTTTATTATCACAATACAGTTTCATTGGTAGTGAATTAGTAACCTTTAATTCTTCTAGCAATCTTTTAATCCAGAGCGCTTCACAAATTCCATGAGCAACAGCCCTAAACTCGGCCTCTGCACTACTCCTTGCCACCACATTTTGTTTCTTGTTGCGCCATGTTACTAAGGCCCCATTTGGATACAAAAACGGTTTCATCTCATCATTACAGCTTTTTCAAATTCTCACACAAAATATAATAAACAATTCAACTTTTTCAAATTCCAAAACAATAATAATATTAAAAAATAATATTCTAACAATATTTTATTCAACATTCAACTTTCATCTAAAACCATCTCATCTCATCTCACTATCCAAACGGGGCCCGAGTTTCCTTCAACAAACGTGCAATAGCTAGAAGTTGACCTTCTTTCAGTGACACTTCCAACCCAATTTGCATCAGTGTATATTTCAACTTGTAGATTCCCATGACCTCCAAATAATAAGCCTTTACCTGGAGTCCCCTTAAGGTATCTTAGGATTCTATAAACCGCATCAAAATGCTCAGGTCCTAGTGAGTGCATAAATTGGCTTACCACACTTGTTGCAAAAGCTATGTCAGGACGTGTGTGAGAGAGATAAAGGAGTTTCCCTACCAATCTTTGGCATTGTTCTCTATTGGTTACTTCTTCAGGTTTAGCTGGTTGAAGTCTTAGGTTCGGCTCTATAGGTATCTCTGCTGCTTTACACCCTAGTAAACCTGTTTCTTCAAGTAAATCAAGAACATATTTTTGTTGGGAAACAAAAATTCCTTTCTTTGACCTTGCAAACTCCATACCAAGGAAATACTTCAAGTTACCTAAGTCTTTGATCTCAAACTCCTTAGCAAGAATCTTTTTTAACCTCTCAAGCTCATTGCTGTCATCACCTGTCAGAATAATATCATCAACATAGACAATAAGAATAGTTACTTTGCCTCCACCAGTGTGTCTATAGAACATAGTGTGATCAGCTTGACCTTGGCAGTAGCCATGACTCTTTACCACCTTCCCAAAAGCGTTCAAACAAAGCTCTAGGTGATTGTTTGAGTCCATACAATGATTTCCTCAATCTGCACACCTTGCCTTTGCCACCTTTGCCTTCAAAGCTTGGTGGTAGATCCATAAAAACTTCCTCCTCTAGGTCTCTATTTAAGAAGGCATTCTTCACATCTAATTGATATAAGGGCCAGTTGGAGTGAACTGCTAGAGTGAGTAACACACGGATTGAGTTCATCTTGGCTACATGAGCAAATGTTTCTTGGTAGTCAATTCCATATGTTTGAGTGAACCCCTTCGCCACAAGTTTTGCTTTGTACCTCTCTATACATCAACCTTGAATTTAACTGTAAATACCCATTTACAGCCAACAGTCTTCTTCCCCTCCGGTAGATCACCAATTTCCCAAGTGTCATTAGCAATTAGTACATTCATCTCTTCTTGAACAGCCAATCTCCATTAGGGGTGATCCAGGGCTTCCTGAATGGTTCTTGGAAAAAACAGATGAGAAACACTTGATGTAAAGGCCTTAAGAGTATCAGAGAGTCTATGATAGGATAGATGTTTGGCAATACGATGTGTGGTACAGGTTCGAACTCCTTTCCTAAGGGCTATAGGCAGATCAAGATCAGTTGAATTATCAACAGAAGGAGCAGGAGAAGAAGAGGTACCTGGAATATTTGAATGACCAACTCGTGGAGGTGATGATGATTGGCCTTGCTTTGGATTTGAAGAATGATTTCTATTATTCTGACGATCTCTTCTTCTGGTATAAACACGAAGCTCAGATGAGGGAATATCTGGTAGTATTTCTCTCCCTATTTGTGAATCACTCATGCCTTGTACCGGTAGACTAGTATTTCCATTATTTTCACTAGGTAAAGTATCGGTTTCCTGACCTTTTAAAGGAGAAGTATAGATGTCAATGTCAAGGAAAACATTAGTGAGAGGTGTAGAAGTTTGCCAAAACTCATCTTCATTTTTCTTTTTCTCCCTCTGAAGATAGTTATGGTTAAAATAAGGTTGTTTTTCAATAAAAACGACATCCATACTTGTGTGAATTTTTTTTTTGTTATGGGATTAAAACATTTGTACCCTCTCTTATTAGGAGCATATTCGAGGAAAACACATTTTTCTGCCCTAGGATCAAGTTTGGATTGAAGATGGGTCGGTATATGAACAAAAACAGTGCACCCAAAAACTTTTAGTTGCAAATTTGATGTTATCCGACAAGTAGGGAAAATCTCCTTTAGGCAAGCTAAAGGTGTGATGTATTTTAAAACTCAAATAGTCGTCCTACTAATGAGATAACATGCAGTTAAAAGAGCATCACCCCATAAATATTTAGGAACATGCATTGAAAACAGTATGGTCCATGCAACCTCTAATAAGTGATGATTTTTTTCTCTCGGCAATGCCATTTTGTTGTGGGGTGTCATGACAAGTGGATTGATGTTGAATACCCCTTTCTGAAAGAAACATTCTTAAACATTTGTTGAAGTATTCAGTACTATTGTCGATTCTAAGAATACTGATTGTTGTTTGAAATTGATTTTCAACCATATTATAAAACTCCTTGAATATTTTTTCAACTTCAGATTTGTCACTCATCAAATACAGCCAACACAACCGTGTATGATCATCAATAAACGTCACAAACCATTTTTTTTAGATGTAGTAGTATTTTTTAGGGATCCCAAACATCACTATGGATTAAATAAAAAGGTTTTGAAGCACGATAAATTTTTTATTTATAAGTGTTTCGATGACTCTTGAATAAATGACAAGTATCACAATGAAGAGAGTTGCAATCCAAGGTTTTAAATAAGCTAGGAAACAAATGTTTTAAATAGGGAAAACTAGGATGTCCTAGTCTAAGATGTCAAAGCATTATTGTTCACTTTCAGATATTGAACTAGTACTACTACTCAAACCCTGAGCTTGTTTATTGTTGAATAGGTTCTCATCGAAATAATAGAGTCTATCAATCATCCTAGCACTGCCAATCACCCTCTCCGAGAGTTGGTCCTGAAATTCACAATGGGAATAAAAAAATATGACACGACAATTAGAATCCCGTGAGAGTTTACTAACAGACAGCAGATTACAAGCAAGTTTAGGGACGTGAAGGACAGATTTTAGTTCGATTTTCTCAGAGATTTGGACAGAACCTATTCCGGCAATGGATAAAAAACTCACATCTGCAATTCTAACCTTTTTATTACCAAGACAAGGGTAATAAGATTGAAACAATTGTAAGGTACTAGTCATATGATCGGATGCACCAGAATCAATAATTCATGGTGCAAGAGCTAAGCCACAAGAGTAGGCACTAGAGATATCACCAATTTGGGCCAAGGAACCAGTAGGAGGACCGGATGTAGGAGTGGATTTCAGCAATTAAAGAAGGCGATCCACCTGCTCAGCACTCAGGAAATTAGCCTTGGCTTCATTGGCTTTAGGGACTGTATAGTTGCTTCCAGATTTACTGCTCTTCCAGTTTGCTGGCTTTCCATGGAGTTTCTAGCAAGTCTCTCAAGTGTGGCGTGGCTTATTACAGTAATCACACCATACTCAAGGCTTTTCTTCAAACCTCCGCTGGTTAGAATAAGGCCGTTGCGCAGAAACACTGGCAGTGGCCAAATTTGTGCTAGTAGCGCCATAAGGAGCAGGGTCGGCAGCAACTAATGCAGAAGTCTCCACGGTTTCATCCTTTTTTTTCGTCATGACATTCCGACAAGTCGACGACAATCTTCTCGTCGCACTTCAGGAAATACCTCCCCGAGTGGAGGTAGCGGCTGTCTCCCTAGAATCCTTCCCTTGACTTCATCAAATTCATCATTAAGTCCAGCTAAGAATTTAAAAATTCTAGCATTCTCCACCATCTTCTTATTGTGATTGCAATCATCAGGATTTTTCCATTCATAATCATTGAATAAGTCTAAATCCTGCCATAGTCCCTCAAGAACATTGAAATACCTTCTTACACTGCCTTCTCCTTGGTGAGTATTGCTGATCTTTTGCTGCAATTCATATATCTAAGAGTGATTTCCAAGGTCCGAGTACATCTGACTAACATTGTCCCAGAGTTCCTTTGCAGTAGAATAGCACATGTAATTTGCGCTAATCTCTTCGTCCATAGCATTCACAAGCCACACCATCACCATGGAATTCTCAACATCCCATACAACATAGGATGGGTTTGTTTTCTAGGGCTTCTTGGTTTCACCAGTCAAATACCCTATCTTCCCTCTCCCTCGAATATACATCCGGACTGATTGTGACCACCGCAAGAAGTTAGCCTCCTTCAGTCGTATGTTGGTGATTTGGACATAGTATGGTTCGGAATGGGTAGTTTTTGGTTCAGGTTTGGTTTTGGTTTTGGGTTTGGCCTTGTTTGAAGTATCAGCAATGGTGAAAGGTTTGACAGCAACGAAAGAGAAGGGCAAGAGATGAAGAAGGAAGAAAACCCAAGAGATTAGGGTCGGATTTGAGCTGCTAGAGAAATTAGGGTTTTAGACAAATCAAAACCAGAGTTTCTCTGATACCATCTAGAATGAGAGAGCAGTTTGTAGGAATAATTCTCATTAATTCGTAGCATAGATACAAGGCAGTATTTATAAATATGACAGCAGAAGAAAATAAGGAAAGAATAAATAGGAAATAATAAATTAAATGCTAACTTCTAAGGAAACTAAATCTCCTAGAATATTCACACATTTAAGGCCAATATTCCCCTACAATCCAGTAAAGTTGACCAGACAGATTTGGAAACTTTCCAACACATGGATGTGACTTTTTCTAAGGCTCGTTTGTTTTCAGAGATGAGATGAGATTAAAGTTAAAAAGTTAGAATAAAATATTGTTAGAATATATTTTTTAATATTATTTTTGTTTTGGGATTTGAAAAAGTTGAATTGTTTATTTTATTTTGTATTGAAAGTTGGGAAAATTGTAATGATTATATGAGATGAGATGAGATGTTTTCTGAAAACAAACGAGGCCTAATCTCCTATTTCCAACACATATTGACTACTCTTTGGGGTGAGAATAACACTAAAGAAATACTATCCGAGGTTCCTTTATCCGTTACTTTGTTCCAAGAGCATGAAGCCCAACAACCTATTAAGAAGCACTGGCATTTTATTGCTGCATTCGGTATGGAAATACATGTGCCGCTTGTTAAGGAATTGAGAGCTTATTTCAAGAAGACCAGAAAAAGACCGGTCCTCATCCTCCTCCGTGTCAATCATCAAACTTTGATTTAGGTAATCCTACTCATGTTCGATCAATTACATAAAGGAACTAGATCTTGTAGTCAATATCTTATATCTAACTTTGTTTCCTATATGAATCATTCACCACTGTATCATACCTATGTATCCCGGCTGTCTTCTGCATCTATACTCAAAACTTGCTATAGCTTGCCAATCCAAAGTGGAGAGAAGCAATGCCTGGAGACATAACGGCTCAAGAATAACATATGAGACCTTGTTGAATTACCTCAATTGGATGCAAATTGGTGCTCACTGTGAGGCAAAAGACATGCGCTTCCACAGAAATGTACAACACAAGATCGGTAGCTAAAGGCTTCACAAAACTTAAGGGATTGACTATAAAGAGATGTTTGCTCCAGTGATGATGATGAATTCAATTCAAGTCGTGCTTTATTTGGTGATGAATTTAAGTTGGCTTCAATCTAATACAAATAATGCATTTGCCAATGGAGTTTTTTCTTCTGGTCTTGAACTTCCCTCAGCGAATGGTAAAGAGTACAGTTTAGAGAAGACATAATATAGGTTGAAGCAATCTCCAATCAAATGGTTTAAAAAATTTATCCAAGCTATGCAGAGATGTGGCTATAAGAAGAGTCAAAGAAATCATACATTAAAATTAGAACAAACCTGGAATAGAACGATAAAATGAATCGACGGCATGATCTCTATGATTCATAAGGTAGGCAGCTTGTCCAGAATAGGCTAAAAGAAGTGAAGGAAAGACAACTATGGTGAAAGCAATCTGTATAGCTGAAGCAGGAAAATGGGCTAAGTCGGCAAAAAGTGCCTCTGTGCCTGTGTCAATTCATATGTAGCCATTAGAATCCAAAATCATCAAATATTATATTATTTGCTTTAGCTTAAAAACAAAAAAAATGGATTGATTGAGATGATAGAAAGTCTACCTGTTATACTAAGCATAATACCTCCAAGGGAGGTCCAGCCAGTTTTCCCTCTCCTTTTAAAATAACGGAATATGTAAAGAGGTGAGATAGCTCTCAGAACACTTCTATCATATTTCCAGATGTTGAACATGCCTATACCTCCAATTAAGAGAAACCAAAGCAGAACAATAGGAGCAAAGAGCCAACCAACTCTATCTGTACCATAGTGTTGCAAGCTAAACAATCCTACTAATATTACAACGGAAACAAGCACAATGACACCTGTACAGAAAAGCAAGAGGCTGCTAAAGACTCAAATATGAATTAATATAAAAATATATATTTTCTGAGACAAATAAATAAGCGAAAATGTTTTGGTTCAGGAGTGATACAATACCATTATTGATTCTGTTGTTTCCTACATTGATTCCCCCAACAGCGGATAGAACTGTAAAGGTCGCATGGTTAAACATCTTAAATGGATTTCAAAAGAAAGTACTTAAGAAATAAACAAGATTACCAGGAAAATAATTACAGTGGATTTTTGCGAATATAGCTTTAGATGTGTATTATAAGTTAATTAAAATAACATGCACAAAGAACAAGGAAAGAACTAAAAACTGGATTAGCAAACACTGAACTACTTTAAAACCCCATAAATCTCAAAAAGAAGGTGATGGCTTCATAAAGTTGATTTCTTCCAACCTTCCCAGTTCTTTCCCTCTGTATGTCACTCGCCATGACAAAATCAATCAGATGTGTCTCACAGTAGATAAGCAGGTGAAATCTGAAATGCTAGTAATCAAAATATTGAAACTGAAAGCAGTTGTTAAGGGTTTTCCTTCTCTATACAAAAAGTTATAGAATTTAATTTGGACACCCCACTTTTGGAGAATATACATATAAAAGCTAAAGCAATAACATGGAAAAGGTTCCTCAAAGTGAATTTCAGATTAGGGGTGTCAGACTCTCTCTTCCAATTTAAAGAGGACCAATCAAATGTGTCAGACTTTCCAGTTCTAACATCATTTTAAGTACAATTAAAAGAAAAATTCACAAAAATGATGCATGTCTTATGCTTTAATATCTTCCCAATTTGCATTGATTCCTTACCACAGTAGTACAGATGGATTAACAGAGATCTTGGGATCCATTAGTGGCCCCACTTACTACATCATGCACAAAATAGCATATTAATCAGCTGCAAGTAATTAACCCAACATTGGACGAATATAGACGTTTGTGCCTAATGAACATATCGTGTGATACTCACACGAAATAACAAGAACAAGTTATTTATTCTCACTGTTAAGTCATAAGCGAGATATCACATGCTCTCTCTCCAATTTCAGCAATTTTCAAAACCGTGATCCCTTTTCATTCATCACATTTCAGTTGCTACTTTTTTGTAATGAAACTAATGGAGTAGGCATTGGTGTACTGGGAGCTAGGGTTTTGAGCATCTCTTATCATCTTTATACTTAAATCAGTTTATCAATGAAATTTCTCCAAGATTGTCTCTACTTGTGGATGTGGGCCAATGTGTTGAATCATGTAAACATTGCCTTTCCTTTGTGTGTTGATTTATTTTGGTTTATCTTATCTGCTTGTTTGCCATCTAAAATCTTACCCGGAACAGCAATTTGTAATAGTAGCTTATAATAACATGCACGCAGTACTTATATTTCAAAGAGGAAAAAAAACAGGATTTTCAGGCAGACTACTCACAAAAAGATGGAAAGCACAAAGAAAAAAAATACATGGATAATCCAGCATGGAGAAAGGTATACCTGATATAGCTGGAGTCAGAATCCCATCCCCAATCACCATGCAAGTGCCAACAAGGACAAGAATAAGAAGTGCATTTTTCCTAAATGCATATTTCTCCAACCACCTCTTAGTTTTTGCAGCAAATGATTGTTCATGAAAAGTAGAACGACTATACGTTGTTAGCTCCTCATCAGTTCGGTGTTGGTTAGGTATAGTGTTTATTTTTGCATGTCGACAAAGCAATGAATAAAGAGCAAATGTTCCACCTTCACCACAAAGAGAAAAATTTTAGGGAACTTGATGGTTTCTCATTGGCCTAAAATTGAGAAATATGCCGGGTCAATTCGAACAAGGAAGACGATACTGTATTGTAGCATACAACTGGCATGCAGTTAAAATAATTGAATACAAAGTAAAAGATATTCCTGTCTAATGCTTTCCAAACAAAATAGGATATAAGTGTTAAACACCTTGCACGTTCTAATACAAATCAGCTCAGTTTGCTTATATAGCTTCACAAGACAGGAAGTGGTCTGATGTTTTGACGAGTTTTGGAGAAAGGAACATGCATAAGGAGGCATACTACAGTCACTTCAGCTAAGTATAAAGATTGCAAGAACAATAAAAACAACAACAAATAGTTACTAAAGTCTGGATACGGCAACACCATAGGTGTAGCACCCTATTTAATATAGTTCATTTTCTCTCCAGTATCTATATTACAATCTTTTTTTCCCCTCCACAGATAAGGACTTAATTAAACCCTTTTTAGCCCGAAATTCAGTCTATAAACTCATTACATTACAGAAACCCCTTTTTTAAAGTGAAAATCTAATATCCATAGAGAAAAAGGCGTAGCCCAAGTAAACAGAAACATTATCGAAACCCGACAACAGATTTTTTTCATTTTCCAAAAGTGGTTGTAAGAGACTAAGTTCGATTCTTAAATCGGGAATGAAATAAGAATTCAGTGCCTCCTTTTTTTTTAGTCAGTAAGAATTCAATGCCTCCCATTTTACAGTTCTTGTATATATGCCAGCATACATTGTGCATGTTTAACAAAACATCTTAACCATAGAGTTCTTGTTAGGATAAGTAATAGGTGGTTGAACTTTCATTGACATGGACTGGCTAATAAAACTTGCCACCAATTATCCCAAAGGAAACAAGTGATAACCAAGCATATGAATCTACTGAATCTGCTACATCAGTTGGACTAGGAAAAAATTTCCATGCCTCCCCCCCCTCCCCCCCAAAAAAAAAATAAAAAAGAAGAATTACAAGAAAAGAAAAGAAAAAATACGACAATCTGGCATTTACATCTCTGTTCTTACTTTTTTTTCATCAATAGGTCAATTCCAAAACAAATGAGATGGAAGTATAACAGCATTCATATGGTTTTTATGGTATTGCTTCCATCATTGGGTTAAACACAAAATGAGCCCAGTATATGATAGAATGTGGTACTAAGCATTTCCTTGATACAAGTTACAAATGCTTAAATACAAATATTCAATGAGGAGAGTAAATATGTTGAGATCAGGCTACCTTGACCATTGTCATTTGCTCTACAAACAATGAAAACATACTTGAGGAGTGGAATAAGAGTAAGGGAGTATATAATTAAGGAAAGGGCTCCAATCACGTCCTCGGGATCTTCAATTTCTTTGTGCGGAAATGTATTTTTAAAAACATACAAGGGAGAAGTGCCCAAGTCTCCATAAACCACTCCAAGACTTTGAAATGCAAGCCGCAAAAGCAATAGCGCAGAGAATTTCTGTATGAATCAAAAAATTTATCAGCACAAGAAAATGAATATGGAATAACAACAAATAAAATATTCTCTGTATCCATCAATTTACTCCAGATAATACCTGGTATAGGTTTGGCATGCACAGATTTCATATCATCCAACTACTTCAATCATATAGCATAAAACAATGAGAGTTACTACTGATGATAGCCTAAATTCAATAGCACGCATACACTTGGTATAGGCTGGCATGTACACATCCCATACAATTCTTCAATTAATGAGCTTAGCACAAAAACAGTCAATAATGATGTAAGCTTACATGCAGCAACGTCATCTACACACCTATTCCACGGATTCATTTTTTGCTTCTTAAGACATAAAAATCAAAATGGCCAGAGCATAAAAGACACAATAAATCCAAGAACTATCATATTGGAAATCATAGTTTGATTTATAACTTGGCTTTTAAAACAGCTCAACCCAGAGAGGCATAATGTCATTAACAAGTAGTGATTTTCCTGTGAGCATTACCAAGTAGTGATTGATTTCCTATAAAATTAATATAGCATACTAATATGCGAGAGAGAATCTTGAAAGGAAAGTTGCGCGTACTTTTTCTCTGTACATATTTCTAAGCCTTCCAGCCTCCTCATCCATAGGTTGATCAAGCTTCTGATCCAACACCCACATACTGCCTTTGTTGTTATCACTGTCTTCATCAACCTCCACTCTTGAAGCCATTTGAAACTCAGTTCAAACGATTCTGCAGCTCTCAGCACCTACCGTATCTGATACCCCTTTTCTCGGTCTCTCACTCCGAAACCGGAAAACAGACTCAGAAACCGCAAACTAAACCAATTTGAAATAACACAAAGTGAACGAAACCCAAAATCTCAACTTTGATCTTCACTTGAAGTCTAGTACAATCCAACTATAACTTTTCCCACCAATAAAAATCTGAAAAAGAACCAAAACTGAAATTAGATTAATAACCCAATCTAAAACTCTGTCGTTCTGAACCAACAAAAGAGAATTCAAAATCAATTATAAGGAATTAAAATCATTTCTAACTACCCAGATTGATCGATGGAAACTAACACCAAACTGAAGGTGAAAGAAAAGAACCAAATATTCAAGCTGTAAGTAAGACTACCAAGTCAAGCTGAAAAATGAACCAAAAGACTAAGCTTGACGTTAAAAAGAATATTTTTTTGTGGCAAGTCACTTACAGAAAACCCAATAAAAACCAGGAATCCAATTGAGGATTGAACAACTCAAGCACACCTCATATGCAAAGAACATAAAGGGAAAAAGACAAAGAATTACTCTGTCACTGAAATCCGAAGTGGGGTCAGCTTGAGGAAAGATTCAGCCCCAGCCCCAGCCCCAGCCCCAGCCCCAGGATCACACAAACCCACAAGATATCTCACATACCCATGTACCAAAACCCAGAGACGACCTATCCCGAGTCGGTTTCTGGAGCAAAGACGAAGGCTCTGTAACAGGACAGGACGGAACAGATGGGAACAGGGAGTCTTCTTGTGCAGGCTTCTTTTGGCTCTATACACCAAGGAAACAGAGAGTTTCTCTGAAAGAGTTCAAGGAAATAAACATGGAAGTAAAAATCTCTTCAAGAGAGAGGGAGCGTCCGTGCGTGGAAGTAGTTGGTTTTGCTTGTCATTCTGGGGGGACACGTTTGTGACACTGGCCGATCTCTGCTGAGAAAAAAACAAATGCTAAGATTTATATATATGTTTTCAAAAAAGTCTCAAAATAATGCAATTTTCATTTTATTTCAGAATACGCATTAATTTTTAAAAGATACATAAATGTACTTACATTGGCAAGAATCCTTGTATTTATTTCTATTTCAAGAAAAACCCAAATTAGTGGAAAAGAATACAAGAAGTACTTTGATTGATCATTGATTCATTATGTGATGATCTGCAATCAAGCAATATTTCTTCTTAAGAACAAAATTGTTTGTCTTTTAGACTAGAGAAGAGAACGAACAAAAACAAGAGAGCTTAAGCTTAAGTATTGAACTTTCCAAATATTTAATTACTTGAAAGAAAAATAATTAAAATAAATTAGAATGTTAACCTTCAATATCGTGTGTTTTCAAAATTATTTTCATCTTATCTCATTTTATTTAATTGTTATAACTTTCTTAAATTTTCATACAAAATAAAATAAATAATCTAATTTTTCAAATCTTAAAATAAAAATAATATTAAAAAAATATATTCTAACAATATTTTATTTAACTTTTAACTTTTATCTCAATTCAACACATCTCATCTCATCTCATTTATAAAAATGAGGCTTAGTGCGCCCTTAATGTAACTAAGGAGTGTTAAGTTAGCATTTTCCTTCTAAGATTCAATGGATTATATATCGAGAGATCACTTTGACAATTAGTAATCGTATGGATTTTGTCCATCTTTGTTTTCAGGCAACTGTCTATAGTCTGATAACCAGCCTATATATCAATGCAGGGAAAGACTTTTGGTACATTGAAGGAAATAATGAATTTTTTTTTTTCCAACGGATATCATGCTGTGATAAGGGCTTAAGATTGCGTTTAGATATTAAGTTCAATTATTTATAAATAATAGTGAGTTGAATAGTGAAAAAAATTATGTGGAATCCATCTAAACTGAGTTTAAAGTGTATTTAGATATTAAGATGAGTTTAATACTTTTTATGAAAAGTTAAAAAAAGTTATGAGTTTCACATGTAAGAAAGTTTTAAATCGAGATAAATTTAGTAATTTAAGAATTGAATATTTAGATATTAAATTCAGTTTAAAATTAGACTGAATTCAACTAAATCTTGCAATCAAACAAAGATGGCATATCCTTTTGAATGTATTATCTGGTCTCTAATCCGGCAGAGTTTCTTAAATATAGTTTCCAATTAAAAAAAAAAAAAAAAGTGTCTTGACCACGTAGATTCATATATAATTTGTGGAATAGGACAAAGACATGATGATCTGGGGTCTACATTAACTAGTATTTGTGTTCTTTTTTTTATTCTTCTAACTGTGTCACCATCTTCTTGTTCATTGCTTTAAAAAAACTTGACTTTACCATACTTTTACCAAGATTGTTAGGTCCAAGCAGTCTAGAGAACATCCACTCATACAAAGGATCAAACCGTAATAACTTGAGATGAAATAAAAATAAAAATTTAAATAAAATATTTTTATAATATTATTTTTATTTTAAATTTTTTAAAAAATTAAATTATTTATTATATTTTATATAAAAATTTAAAAAAATTATAATTATTAAATAAGATGAGCCGAGATCAATTGCAAATAATGCCTAAACATGTATGGTTCCTTAAAGCTAATATATAGGAGCTCGATCTTCTGCATATTAGTCTGCGTAAACATATCACTTAATATAGGTTCTCATTAATAATAAAAGAAATCCAAAACATCAATATTTTGTTACGATCTTTACGGTAAGAGACTTTCATATCAGTATTGTGTTTAGTCTTTATTGGTAAATAAATGTTGTTGACGTTATACTAATTTTAGTAAGGTGTGGGTGTTGGAGGGACAAGTTACAACTTTAAAAATTAAAAAAATATTAGATTATACAGATGATATGAGATGAAAGTTGAATAAAATATTATTACAATATAATTTTTTAATATAATTTTTTTTAGATTTGAAAAAGTTGAATTGTTTATTATATTTTGTATGATAATTTAGAAAATTATAATAATTAAATGAGATAAAATAAAATGATCTGTGTAACCAAACGAGACTTTAAATTCAATCACATTTTTCTTTTCTATCATTTTCTTTTCATGTAGTTTTTATTCTTGAGTAATGCTACATACAGTCGTGAAATGTGTAAACGTCGTGCAGTCGCTTTGAAAAAGAGTGAGGTCCACTATTAAAAAATTAATTTCTTTTCATGTGAGTCTCATATTTATTTACTTTTTTTAAAGTGACTGTACGATACTTGTATACTAACGACTGCAAGTATCATTTTTCTTTATTCTTTGTTTGATTCGACCCGTAATATCTGCATTAACTTTCACAAATCTCTATAACAAATATATTTTTTAAAAAATATATATTTAAAAATTTTCATATTGAAAACTATTCTAAAAGAATTTCAGAACTTCAGCGACCAGAATTGGCTGAAGTTTCTAATCAAATGGTGAAAGGAACCGCAAGAGTCTAACTACCGATTAGAAATGGCTAGGGACATGACTAGACGCAGCGTCCTTTTTCTCATCCAATGATTCCACCTCTTCGTCGCTTTTCTTTTGTTTTCTTTTTCAGAAATGATTGCGACCCGAATTTGTCTTGAGTTTTTTTTTTTTTATTACTCACTAATCGAAGAAATATTTTTTAATGATATTGTAAATTTTTTATTTTTTTTAAATATTTATAATAATTAAAACAATACATAAAAAAAAAGAAAAGAAAAATAAAAAATTGAAATGTACTATTTGGTGACTATATTCAGGACACTATTTGGATGACTGTAGCACCACTCTTTCTTTTTTCTCTGGTTTAAATTTTACTAAGGTTAGATTTAATCTTGTAGTGATCTTAAATGATCTGTAAATAATAATAAATAAATAAATAAATTTTATAAACAGTGTATGAATAATAATAAAGTAATCTTTATAGCTTAACTCATTCATTAAATATGTCTCAATCCTCGGCTACTTTTAAAAAAAAACAAAAAAAAAGAAGGAAAGATTCCACTTAATTAATTATGACAATCACTTCTTTTGAATCCTCTAAAAGTGATTTAAGCATCCGATCAATATAATTAATGGCCAATTATTTATTAAGAAAATTATCATTTACAAGTACTGTTTTTTCATGCCATGGTGTAAAATAATCACTTTTACAGTAAATAGTTGGCCATAAATGTCAAATTTTCTTGCAGTGGATGAGAAATCGCTACAATCTTTTGCTTAGAAATACCTTTTACATTCAAGATTATAATAGATAAAGTAATTCTACATACAACCGTGAAGTGCGTAATCGTCGCTTAATCGCTTCGAAAAAGAGTGAGATCTACTATTAAAAAATTAATTTTTTTCATGTGAATCTCATGTTTTATTCATTTTTTTAAATCGATTACGTGGCAGTTACATAATTTACGATTGTAAGTATATTTTCTCTAATAGATATAGAATGTGGATCCTGTATAATTAAATATTATTTGTAGAGTACCTCATTTGTTAATATATATATATATATATATATATATATAATAAAATCATAACATTTTTTTATAATACTTTCTCATAACATTTTTCTGTTTAGTTTTATTATATATCGCGAACCAATTAGATCATCCCGCGGTCATGTGTACGTACGTACTGACGTAGGAATCATGCATATTTTCTCTAAATAAAGAAAACCATGCGTACAAGCATCGTTCATGATCTGATCTCCTTCCAAAGCTAAGCTAGCTACTGAATTCTTTGCCCATAAACTCATGAATCGAATCCGATTACATATATATTATGGGAATTCCCATAAGCATATGCATAGACGAGGTATATATATATATTATACGCATGCACATGCATGCACATATCATATATATGTCAATCTCCTCTAACGTAGGTTCGTGTTAGGTAAACGATCAAGATGTTAATTAACATGCATTAATGATCATCAAATTACGAATTAATAAATAAATAAATTAAAATAAAATTGGAAAATTAAAGAAGAACATGCTATATACTCATTATAAGTTTCTACACTACATATATATAATTTGATTTATAATATTTAAATTTTATAATTTATTTTTTAAATTAAATTATGTTATGTCCTGGATGGTTGGTGTGTGGTAAAGAAACCTATGAATACATCGTTATTGATTAAAGAAACCCATAACATTTTTTTTAGTTTTTGCAAGCTGTAGGTAATTGGCATTAATTAAAAAGATCAATTGGCATGCATGGGTTAATCTGTAGTAGTAAATGGATAATATATTTAGAGTTTTGTTATTCATGATCATCTTCACACACCACACACCACATTTTTTTTTTTTTTTTTATTTTGGTTTTTTTCGTCCTAAATTAGTTGATTTCTTCTACTCATCATTCATATACTACATATTTGATAAGATAAAAAAATTATGTGTAGTGTGTGGTGTGTGGTGTGAAAATGATGAGTTGAATTTTTTTAATATATAATAATCATTACAAGAAAAATGGACTTTTGATATCAATTTATTACAACTAAAAGATTATTTGTAACTAATTTTAGTTATAAATAGTTATTTAACTGAAATTAACTAATCGTAAATAAGTAATTTTTTTTATAATGATAATGACACCACGTACGTACGTTCCGTTTGGGGCGCATATTTTGGTCTACGAGCTTCGATCTGATCATGATTTATGTACAATTTTTTGGCAGCGAAATTAATATCACACATTGATCATGTACTCAATTATAATGGATCCCGTACAACTCAAATTCATTAGCCACATGATGATAACGCCCCCACGTACAAGAACTAAACTCGGCCACGTGAGTTTTTTTTTTTTTTAATTAATTTTATAGTTTGAGTATGATGTAAGACTAGTTTAGATCTCCATGCAGTTGGCAACTCGGCATATCTATCATGATTAATCAGAGGACTTGACAAGGGGACCATGCCCATGTGATCATCTCTGATCTGCCCCTTTTATATCTCACCATCGAGCTTGCACACGAATATAATTTCGAGGAATGTACTTATCATTCCATACCAAACGTTTTATGTATTTTAAAATTATTTTTTATTATTTTTAATTTTTATTTATTTTATTTTATTTTATTTTTATTAAACTAATTGAGTTGTTTTACTTATCATCCATACACTACATACTTATTATAAGAAAAATAAAAAAAATTAAAATAAGTAAAGTGTATGATGTATGAGGATGATAAATATAATTATTTTATAATTTCAGAACTTAACCACTCCATTTGTTTTTGGGAGGTAGGATGAGATTTCTCGGTTTGGATTGAGATAAGTAATCCATCTCATCTCATTTTTATAACTTTCACAAATTCATACAGAAAATAGAATAAACATTTTAACTTTTTCAAATTTTAAAATAATAATAATATTAAAAAATAATATTATAACAATATTTTAGTCAATTTTCATATCAATTCATCTTATCCAAACCTAACCTTAATATATCTACTTAAACATCAGCTTAATATAATATGAATAATTCTATTTGAAAATTTCTACACTACAGTACTACATTATTTATATATGATATAATTTGATTTAAAAAATAAATTTTAAAATTTAAATATTACAAATTAAATTATAACATGTAGATGGTATTTAGTGTAAATGCTTTCAACTGGCACTATTCAATATTATATATATATAGGTATATATGATGGTGATAGTACTTAATTAATTCTATGACTATGAACGGCGAGGAATTTCAAGGCCAAGTATTGGCCGGTGGAGAGACAAGGTGGTGGTCCTCATGCATGATGGCCAGGACCAATTAATGCTTTTTTCCCGCAATTATAATCCCAACAAGATCGTTCACTGACCCATATATATATATATATATATATATATATATATTATGTATTGGATTCCTAATATTTAAGGTCCATCATTAGAAATCATCATCATGTGTTTATGTCCCTTCATTCTCACAAGTATAGGCTATTTTGGCAGTTGGAATCCACGTAAATATGCAAAACAAGGACCAATCATGTGGAACCGCACGATTGATGGATGGCTCACATGCATGGATTTGTTTTCTAGATCGAGAGGCAATTAATTAATGTAAATAATTAATTATATATAGGGTACTGGGATTGGCTTCTAGAATATAATTATCCTTTTATTATATATTATTAATTGGGAGTAGTTATGGCTAAGTGGAGATCATCTCAGTACTGCATGCATGGGTTTGATTCTAAAGTACCATATTGATATATATATATATATATATATATACAATGCAGAATTTACCAT
The DNA here is from genome assembly GCA_022457165.1 of Juglans mandshurica. Taxonomy (NCBI): domain Eukaryota; kingdom Viridiplantae; phylum Streptophyta; class Magnoliopsida; order Fagales; family Juglandaceae; genus Juglans; species Juglans mandshurica. The sequence continues at coordinate 6,117,261 of CM039627.1, forward strand.
GCATCAATAAATTAAGTATATATGCATGCAGCATGAGAAAGTTAGATCGATCTGTTGATTAATTAACCCAACAAGAGTACTGTTGCTCAAACAAGTGTTGGAATCTTTCACCTCTTGACAAACTGAAATATTTAGATTTAATTGGATATGGAGCATCTATGTAATTAAGGATAATGATGGCTCGATCGGGAGTTGCGCGGATGTGGGGAATTGGTTTGATAAGAATAAAAAATTTAAGTTGATAGGAAGATGTATATTTTATTATTTATTTTTATATCTTAACACTCTCCTTCACGTGTGGGCCGGCCAGACTCTCTCAATAGATATGGGCCGGTGGTCTAAACAACTAGAATACTTAATTAAATGGGGTACATTATTGTAGATTCGGCTTCGTTTGGAAGTTGAGCTCATCTCAACTCATCTCAATTCATCATTACAATTTTTTCAAATCACAATATAAAATATAATAAATAATTCAACTTTTTCAAATTCTAAAATAATAATAATAATAAACAATAATATTTTAACAATATTTTATCATCTCAAAACAACTCAACTCACTTCAACATCCAAACTCACCCTGAATTTGAACTATTAATCAAGACTTATGCTTTGATACTATGCAAAATCATCACTTATCCTAAAAATTTAAGCGGATTAGAAGAGATATATTTTATTATTTATTTTTATCTCTTAACCTATATAGTAATCCTTGCTAGCTAGCCTCCTAATTGCCAATACTTTAATCTAGTTATGGGAACACATTTTTACGGCTGCATGAGATCGAGTCTATATATGCATGCAGTTGGAACTTGATCGATCAGCACGTATATGGAGAAGCGAATTGTCTTCCGGATGGGCTAGCAAATTAATTATGAAGCAAAAGGTCAGCTGGAATGAAGTTTCTTTATTCATACGTTTTTCTAGTACTTCTAAAAAAATTTGATTTGGGTAATTAGTACTCAGGTGATCTATATACCCAGTTCTAGGCATTAAAACTATATATATATGTAATTAGTTTCTTTTTTTTAAGATTTTGGTTTTGGCTTTTGTAACTCCTAAACGCTAAATTTATAGAAGTATTCCTCCGTTAAAAGCCAATTAGGTTAACACAAAAAAATAGGTATGGCTGAATCATGATGTATTGAAAAATAATAGATTGATTTAGATATATATATCAAGAATGGAAAATACAACCAAATTGCTAGATTTGCCATAGATCTAACGGTTTTGCAATAATTTGAGCCACATGCCCAAGACAAATGCGTGTTTCTTGCATGAACCAAAAAAACAAAAACAAAAAAACAAAAGAAAGTGCAGCGACAAAGTCGTGGCGGCAGAGAGCAGAAACCACGCACGTAGGACAGCGTTGAGACTGCAACATATTTTGATTGAAGATTGTTGCTGGTAGCACCACAACAAAAATTTGTTTTTGGGATGATTTTTGTTTGGGATGAAATGAAAATCGTCCCAAAAAATGTGATGTAGGGACGAAATTCAAATTTCATCCTTAAAAAATAACGGAAGCCGTTTACCGTTTGAACATGTTCAAACAGTATATATAGGCATGAAAATTTTTGTACATAATAAAATAACTGTTCAAAAATTGACAAAAAGCGTTTGAACAAAATAAAATAAACATTCAAACGGATATTAATGTTTGACCAACATACAATAACGTTCGAATGTCAAGATTAATCAATGCTCGAACATATATTATATATAATCAAATGAAAAATTGGCAGGTTAAGTCATTAAATTTAGCGGGACATTGATTTATCGTTCGAACGGATTATTATACCGTTTGAACAAATATGTTAATCAATCTTCCAACATAAAATAAAGAGTTCGATCAGAGATTTATTGTAGAAATATCTAGCATGATTGGAGAAACGTTCGACGGTATATATTTCGTTTGAATGGTGACATAAGTTTTACAATTTTTATGGCAACACAATATCTTACTTAATTATGGAAAAATATTTAATTTATATAAAAAGTTAGCAATTAAATAATATATATAATAGAAATCAATAATTAATTTAGAAAAGACAAAGATGATTCATAATTAAATTAACTTTACAAAATATAAAATATTGTCTTATGCATGCATGTTAATCACGTATGCATGCATGGTTCTCTTCTCATGCATGCATACGTGATTAACATGTTATAAGCTGGCACAAGCAATAGTTAGGGAATTAATTAGAAGTAATGCGACGTACATGCATAAGTCCGATCGATCGAGCCTCTCTTGCATGCATCATGTATATATTAATCCTTAATTCTCGCATGAGAAGGAATTGCATTGGTGAATTACGTACGTTAATCTTTTACAACCAAACCATTTATTTAGGAAGATCCTCATACTGATGCCAAAAAATTATTTTTAAAATACTAGTTCTAATTTTCTCTAACGTATTGTACAAATTAGAATCCAGACTTTTTCAATGATTTTTTTTAACTGATCTTTAAATACTAAAAAAGATAGAGCCTGGAAATTTAAAAAAAAAACTAATAATTAATTTGTTCTCTGTTAATTATATATAGTATTAAGAAATCTGGGCTCTTCATGCTAACGTACGTCATAGTATGAGAGTGTATATTTTACCCTAAAATTTGCTTGTATTATCTGCACTAAACTCTGACGCCGTCGCCACCACTGCGCCATGAGGAGTCTGACGCCGCCACGGGTGGCACCATTGGGACTAGTGACTTTGGATCTCTTAGATCAACCTTTATCTTCTTTCCAAGAATGGCGCGTGAGCTACACGCTCCTTCTTTAGTACAGTCAGTGACGATCGTTCACCGGCAAATCGACTCATCTTCCAGTTTCTACTTTTCTATATTCTCGCTTTCCCTAACCAATGATCAAGATGAAATGGTCATGAAACTCTCATTCAGCCAGTCCAGACATACAAAATGCATCACCAACAATCCATTATTATAGTCTATTTATCAGACTATACTAAAATTGCTTTAAGCAACTGCTCCTTAATTTGTGGGAATTGGGTGCATGGGAGCCAAATTTTTTGGTCCATATATATCCATCTTTTTTATTTTTCTGGTGTTGCTTTTGTATGATTCGGGATGACTCTTGGGGGCTCTTATCCGTTGAATCTAGTATCTTGTAACCAGTTTATTTATGAAATACTTGCTTAGAAGAAGAAGAAAATAAAAAAGAAGCCCACTCTGAAATGGCACAGCTTGTTGGGTTTTCCTTAATCGCAACCATGCACCAAAAATCAAAGTAAAAAAACAACAAATAAAACGCGTAAAAGCTTAGAAAAAAAAAAACGTTTAAAAAATATCGATCACAAGCTAGTCACGTGCGTATATACGTACCTCATGATTCATGCAGCCTTATAAATATAATAATATCCAATAAAATGGGTAGGAAAAACATGTACGTAAGCGAATAATCAATATTAAGCCAAGAACTACGTTCCAAAAAGCTAAACAAACAAAAGGGTTGCTAGCTATCTATCTGACTCAGAAATTAAGCTGACCTAGCTATCAATTAAACGACCAAACAAAACTGGTTGGAAAAATACCTATACCTAATACCAGTTCCCTGGGATTTGTCTTGTATATGAAATTTCCTTTTACCTCTTTCCTTCTTCCTCCTCATAATCTCATTTAATTAATAATTTTTTTTTTATTAATTGATAAATTGAAACTGACCATTTTGTCCCACTCCCTCCAACTTTGTCGTAGTTATACCAAAAGATAGCGTTTATTTATTTATTACAAGAGGGATATATAGTTGATATATAGTTACATTTAAAATCTCAAAACCAAATTCGTTAAAAACTACTTGAAAATTATTAAAACAACAATAAGTACTTCATAAACAACAATTGTATATATGAAGTTATTGCTAAGTTTTTAAATGAAATGTTATTGAGAAGGTTGGAACTATTAGTCCCGTTTGGATACAGAGGTTTCATGTTATTTAATTAATTTAACTAATAATTTTATTACTATTTATAAATTATCTCATCTTACTGTCCAAACAGGTCCATTAAATGGGGATTAATTTATCTTTTAAATATGATTTGGATCGATAGATAGATCGAGAAGAAGCTAGAAAAACACCATTTTCTATCGTCCGTAGTGGTTTGGAGTTGGACCAAACTTTGTCAATGGATTAATGCTGACCAACGTATAAGAGCAGTTCTAATGAAGAGTCGAATATGCCGTAAGGATATTATGTTTATATGCTTCCTAGAAAACACGTGGGTTGCTGCTGATCATGGTGTCACTTTTAATCTGAGTCAGTTTCCACTATAATATATATAGAATACACACATCAGAAGAAAATCTGATCTAGATCACGAAGTTTGATCTCTTTGTCTCGAGATTTTAGAACGATCTATATATTTATCTTTATGCAGGACAAAGATTATTTATTGTTTGTCTAATAAAAACACGATAAAAAATGCATACATACTGGATTTAAAATAGGAAATGATATTTGTATTTAAAATTTTTACTTACATAATAATACGTGCTGACGTGTAATTAGTTATTGATCATATGATGAAAATTATGAAGTTTAAAATTCAATAATTTGAATTTAAAAATAAAACTAATAAAAGAAATTTTGTATGTAAAATTATAAGTAAAATTGTAAATACATATATTATCACGCTAATTTAAAATATTCAAAATTTTGACAGACAACATTAAATATTATAAGATTCATACTTTGTATCTATTTTTTTTTTTAAATATCTGTAGCTGTTATTTTTTTTTTCCAATACATGAAAGCATGATCTATGATCCAATCGAGGCACGAATATGAATTTGATAAGGCCGATTACATACATTTCATACAAAATATTAGCTTTAGGCTTTAGGTTTAATTCAATCCAACCCACGGAACAATTGGAAATTAAACACTTTTATGACGTCATTGACATTTTAGTTTTTTTATTTTTTTCATTCGACACTTTAATTGAAATTATTTCATTATTATTCACAGAATTATGAAATATTTTAAATATTTAAACGATCCATCAAGTCCCGTTTAGATAATGAAAGTATCTCATTTCATTATTACAATTTTCTTAAATTTTTATATAAAATATAATAAAATTTTAATTTTCCAAATTATAAAATATTAATAATATTAAAAAAATAATATTCTAACAATATCCAAATGATTGCTAATTTCAACTTGGAGGTTAGTTTTCAAAGTAGGAAAAAAAATTCCAAAGACATAGGAAATAATTTTCATAGTCGTATTCAAGGGGTAGGAAAAAAGAATTTGTAGGATTTATCGCATTTTAGATAGTTAAGTTGGCTTGGAGTGTGGTACAAGTAAAGACGAGATTATTATAGAATAGAAAAAGAATAATGGATGGTCCTTATGCTTATTTAAATGTTTGTCCTATTTAATTTGCAGTTGGCAATGAATTTGGACTTCTTGTTTCGGCCTTTGGAATTGGGTCCTACGTACCTTCTTTTCTCCATCACCATCACCATCAGCATCTAAAGGAAAATTTGAGTTTGAACATTTGGACTAATTTATTCCCTGAAAAACGAGGCCGATGTTGATTGGCTGAAAAAGATTTATCAAATCAATCCTTATCAAATTAAGGGCAGGTTTTATAATGGAATGACGTGGTTTTAGATGAGTTGAATAAAATATTATTATAATATTATTTATTATTATTATTTAAAATTTTAAAATTATTTATTATATTTTGTATAAAAATTTAAAAAAATTGTAATGATAAAATAAGATGAGGTAAGCTAGTTTATGTATCCAAATGAGCCCTAAGATTAACAAAAGAGTAATACTACATGTATTTACTTTTACTTATAATACTCATTTTGTTAGTTTTCTTTTAAGATTTAAATTTTAAATTTTAAATTTTATAATTTTTATCGTATAAATAACTGATAAGTGGATAAGTAAATTTTTTTATAAGTTTTTCTTTTAATTACGTTTAGCATTTTCTTACAAAAAAATAGTTGAAAAACAGTCAGGTATTGTAGTTGAGCAAGCTAAATTTAGACAGATTTTAAGTCACCTAGGTTGCAAGCCCATAAGCCCACTCTTATAGGGCCGTGTATAGAATATGGGCTTTGATTTAATTTTAGTCCAGTGTTGTTGGAAGATGAAATCGGCAGTCTGTTCGGTATATCTCTCTGTCGATGCCAAAGGGAGGACCTAACTTCATTTGTCTTCTCCTGTCTAGTTTTTTTTTTTTTTTTTTTTTTTTTCGATTTTTTTTCAAGGCTAAGTATGGAGGAAAGCTAATTTGCTGCTCTTCGGGATCCGACAATCACCACGTGCCCCCGCAGGCTTCCCAAGGCGCCGATCCTTCAGACGGGCCAAAAATTTCGCTGAACGAAATAGCGCTTGAGCCACACGCGTGGTCCAAAGGGTGCACGTTAAACCCACACGCCACTGCTAAGGGTGCCCTTTTTCCGCCACGCGCAACTTTTCTAAGTTCAGGACCACTGATTACTTCAGACCTAACCGATTGCCATACTTTCAGGGTGGCGCCTGGCACTCACGCGCCATCACACTCGCTGTTTTTGTAATTTATTTTCCTCCAAGGTTGAAAATGCATATTTATATATTTTCAAGATATAATACGTTATTTTTTCATGTATTTTTAATTTCTGTAATATCTTTTATTTTAGAAAAAAAAAACACAGTCTCTAGGACTTTTGTCCGTAGAGTGTCATTTATTCCGCCTTAGACGGAGTATGAAATTTGGTTAATTGTCTTGGACAGAGTTGTGCAACTTAGACTAGACCATGTCATTGACAATTCTGTACTGGAGAGCTATTAATGTTCTAGTTGGTTTGTAATGTATGTTTCAGGTCAAATTTATAATGTCTGTTATTAATGAATGCAATATGCTTTTCTCAAAAATATAAAATAAAATAAAATACTTCATTTTGTCTTATAGCTATGGTGAATGTAAGGGTTTTCTCCAAATAATTATCATAGTAAGCACATAACAGTATAAAACTTCATAAATAGTAATAATTATTATTATCTGTGAATAATAATGATGGTATGTAAATAGTAATAAAATAATATGATAACAATTGTTTTGCCAAATATACGTTTAAAAGAAAAGAATTAAACACAAGAAATGAATGAGAATTTACGTTTGAAACTTAAAATTATCTCAACTCATCATTATAATTTTTTTAAATTCTAACATAAAATATAATAAATAATTCAACATTTTATAATCTTAAAATAATAATAATATTAAAAATAATATTTTATCAACTCAATTCAACTCAGTTAAATATCCAAAATGGGTGGCCGGACCATCTTTGAAAAGCTCTTCCGGAGGTGGCCCATGTGCTGTGCCGGAAAAGAACGACTATTTCTCATTCAAAAAAGACAATCAAATAAAAGAATGGTCATTCGTATAAAATAGTTATCCCTTTCCCGCACCCTCTTTTGCAAATCAATATCTGTGGAGGTGCGGTGGTTTCGACTATGGAGAAGAAATTGCAGAAGAATCCATTTTGTAAAGCCGTTTCCATTGCCTTTTTCAACCTGCTGTTATAAATGGTAATAAAATTAATAACTAATGCTGTAGAGAAGTTATTATAGCAGTGCACATTTTGTATTTATTGTGTGGCTCATTCTAGTTGATTGTTCTCAATACTCACTTGGAAAGATGTGTGGTTTAAATGATGCCACATCATTATGTGCAAAATAGATGCTCTCAATAATGACTTCTATCTATATTTATTTTAAGAGTAATGCTACGTACTATCGTGGAATATACAAACGCTATGCAGTCATTTTGAGTTCTATATTTATTTACTTTTTTCAAAACGACTGCACGATACTTGCACATTCACAACTGCAAGTATCATTTCTCATTTTGTAATAGTATAATTAAAAACAGGACGGTAGATATTGGCGGGGATCTCAACAATTGCTTCAATCAGTTTCCACTTCCACGATGTAATAGAAAAAAAAATAAAAATACCAAGAAAAATGTTATTGGTTCGATCCTAAATCCCTGGAGACTGGAGTGGACCCCAAGCTCTCAAGATACGATTGCCTGTAGATATGTCTTTATTTCGTCTTTGCCATTTCCCAAGTCAACTCGATCCCAAAGAAACGAGCTTTTTTTCTCAACAGGCACCCACGTCCACAAGAACGCATGGCAATGGAGTCCCCCTTCAGGGCTGACGTATTGAAGGGGAAGGTGGCGTTGTTGACAGGAGGAGGGTCAGGAATTGGGTACGAGATATCGTATCAGCTGGGCATACATGGAGCCTCTATTGCCATCATGGGCCGCCGCCGGCACGTCCTTGAATCTGCCGTTGCCTCCCTTCAATCTCATGGAATTCCTGTATTTTTTCTCTTACTTCTGCATTATATTCTTTAATCTAACCAGTCTGTAATGGGATTTCGCTCAAGTCAACTGAGTTTGTCTTGTATCTTTCATTGCAAACCTAAAAGATCAAATGCAAGTACGTGTTAATGCGTCCTTAACATGCGTTGTTCGCCCACTTTGTGATTGCTTAAATTTCTCTGTTGAGTAACTTTAATATGGTATTGGGGCCTGGTTCGAATCCTATGATCCTGCTTTGGTGGTTTTCTCTGTTTTGCATTCGCAAGGCGCCTATATATTGTTTGGTTCACAGTTAATGTCTCAATGGCGAGTTTGCACACGAAAGAAGATTTCAGGTGTTTGACTCATAAAAAAAAAAGGTTTCAAGTGTTTGTGCGTGTTAATTACGTGCTTGTCATACATTCTCAATTTTAGTCGTGAGAGGTGGTGTTAGAAAAGTCCCACCAATGGTTACATGCATACCCTTTGGCTCTCAATATAGCAGTTTTCAGCTTCAGTATTGGATGCTCATAATGGTATCATTGCCTGGTTTTGGTATGTTCATGGACACTAGCCTCAGGTTGTTTGGGCTCATCTATCCTGATGGGATTTCTTCAGTTTCTGTTAGGCCTACACGTAAAAAGAGTGCCAGAAGAGTCCTACATGAGTTGGTATGGAGCATAATATGTCCACATAATAATTGTTCCTCTCAACTTAATAGCTCGGGCTTTGGAGATAATATTCTTTTTGTTCTCTAGCCTGTAGAATTTTTACGCCTGATTTCTGCTTAAAATATATTACAGTGTTACTAGTATGCTTCCATTTAGTTGGATGGTGATTTATGGTTTCATGACTACAGAGCTGAAACAAGTTTATCATTTTCGTTACAGGCTATTGGACTTGAGGGAGATGTTCGCAAAAGAGAAGATGCAATTAGAGTTCTGGAATCAACTATCAAGCATTTTGGCAGGCTTGACATTCTTGTGAATGCTGCAGCTGGCAATTTCCTTGTACCGGCAGAAGATCTATCCCCTAATGGCTTCCGAACAGGTTGTAACTTCTTATAAATGAACATGTTAGACCCTTGTCAATATCCTAGAAGTTAAGCTAAGTTGATTAAATTGATTTAAGTCACCACTATTATAAACCAGGTTGTGAACTTCGTAACAGACAATGAAAACTATTGTAACCTACTATTATAGAAAGTGAACTGCTACAGATACAAAAAGATTACACAAAATAAACCCACAAACTGATGTGTCTTTATGGAATCCGTTAGATCTACTTTATAATAAAAGTAACCTTACGATCTGACGTACCGCATCAAACCACATCAGTTTGTAGATTAATTTTGTATAATTATTTTGTGACTAAAGTATTTTCTTTATAGAAACCATGTAGTCAGTCAAAAACAGGGACAACTGTAGAACTTCTTTTGAGAAATAAGTGCAAGAATTGATATATGACATCTGTAAAACTGATTTATATCAAATTCCACACAAATGGATTTTCATACCAACTTCTGTCTGAACATGATGGAAAAACACCATTTTCATGACTCATGTCATTTGATGATCCTTCTTGTAAATTGAGTCTATAATTTCAACTTATTTTTTATATCAAATGAAGCCAGCCCCTATACAATAATTTTATAATATCCTCACAGGATTCTCAGCTCATTGAATGCTCTTAGAGTTATGGTGAACGTTTCTTTGTTTTATTGTTTCTGCAGTAATTGACATAGATTCTGTTGGTACTTTTACAATGTGCCACGAAGCACTTAAGTACCTCAAGAAAGGGGGACCAGGGAAAGACCATTTTGTTGGTGGAACAATCATAAACATAAGTGCAACATTGCATTATACAGCTACTTGGTTTCAAATCCATGTATCTGCTGCTAAGGTTTGTACATTGAGCTTTGTGAGTTTGTTAATAATTTTTTTTTATAGGTAGGTTGTTAATAATTTTACTTATGAATTGTATCCAATGTCTTAACATCCTTTTCTTTTTATCAGGCTGCTGTTGATAGCATTACAAGAAGTTTGGCATTAGAATGGGGGACAGATTACAACATCAGAGTCAATGGGATTGCACCAGGACCCATCAAAGACACTCCTGGCTTTAGTAAACTTGCACCTGAGGAAATAATAAGCAAAAATAGTGAGAACGTACTTTTATTGAAACTGGGAGAGAGATGGGATATTGCTATGGCTGCTCTTTATCTTGTATCTGATGCGGGTTAGTAATCTAACTTACTAAATAATGCCATCCTCTCTCTCTCTCTATTTTTCTTCCTTTTTCCCTCTATTTGATGTGTGATTATGTATATGTTGATGTACATGTATACTTTTCTTTTTAAAAGTAAAGTAGTGTCATGTTCGCATAGAAGGTCATGGAATCATATCCTATTTATAAAACTTCCAGACTGAAAAGCTGGTGCAACCGTCTAAAACAATCTAAAGGATCATAAGAGTCTTACTGATGAGCTAGTTCTTTCTATTATAATAGTAGTTCAATTAACACGTATAGCTTCAACTAGAATTGAGATTGGACTACATGCCTGATTATAATTTATAGCATGTCCCTAAATAACTGCTTCACAGTCTGCTCAATCTAATCGTACCGCTTTCATGTATCACAATCTCTTCCTCTCAAAATTGCTAACATCTTCATCTGGATCCATATTATGTTCCAGTGCCCTTGTGTCATACCGGGTTATTAGATTGATCTGATACCATTTGTGAAGCCTTAGCAATGTTTGCCCAATGCAACAAAAGGACTAGCCAGTATTAGGGCTTCCTTGTAATCATTTATACATTACAGTTCTAAATAAACACCCAATATTGGATTAGCTCTTACCCATATAACTCTTTATTGCCATGACCAAGAGTAGTGCTAACCATATCCATACTATGCATCAAAAGACTAGTCACTATCGAGACTCCTTGCAATCACTTATATAGCTACAATGTAGGAATCAAGGCATACCTATGCAATATACTCACACGATCCAGTCCACCACAGAGCCTTGGGTATTGCCATGTCTCCCACCCAGGTCTTTAATGGAGTTGATAACTTGATTGACAGTGTTGAATGAAGAGCAGAATACAGAGTCCTCTCAAACAGTTATACGATCCTAGTGTATTCCATGCATTAAGTACCAATAAATTTATTAACTCTTTGAATCTATATTTTTTTTTTGATAAGTCTCTTTGAATCTATATTTTTAAACCCAATATTACATGTAAAGGTTTCTAAAGATTGTTCCTTGAGCTGATTTAGCAAGTTTACCAGGTTTCCACATTTTAAAAAAAATAAAGACATTTTCTCCACCATTATCACCTAGTACGTGTAAAGATTTGCTTGTGGAATTGGGTGGTGATGTTATCTCTCGGGTATAGGTATGTTGATTGTGATGGATCTCTTTGTAACTTCTTATGGAGGTATGAAATGTCTAGATAAACCCAGTTGGAACTCTACGTTCATCCATAGATAGAGGTTGTTACCTCCTTTTTGAAATCCTTACTCCAGGCTTCAAGAATTCTGTGAAGTGTTTGAAAGGTTTAGTTCCAATGAGGATGAATTGTTTACAAGTCTCAATTGCTCGGAGCAGAAACCAGGAACAGAATATACAGATTAGTGATATCGATGATTTATACATTGGTGTCGTTCTTACTCTTTCTGCAATGTATTTTCCACTTCTATGTGGCTACTAGTTATTTACTGAGATATTGAGCTTTTCCAATCTGCAACAACACGTGTTTCCACACCAGTAGTTTTTATGTTCTTGAGCTAGAACTGCATGTATGCTGGGCAAAAGATTTTCGGGTATTTATAGATGTTTTATTTAAATCATTCTTACGTCACGTGATGCAAAGCGTTCTAGATGTCCATGAATTGAATCCTGTTATTATCCTAGGTAAGAATTTAAATAGGGAAATACTCTAGCCACAAAGTTATTACACAAAAGTAATCTCACAAATTGACATGGTTTGATGTGATTCATCAGATTGTAAAGTTACTTTTATTATAAAGTAGATCTAACAGATCTGATGAAACCACATCAATTTGTAGGATTGTTTTTATATAATTCCTTTATAGATGTAGCAGTCCTCATTTAAATATATGTGCTATTGAAACGGTTGCCAAAAGACTACGAACTGTAGCTTTTAGACGTGCCTTATCTCCAATTTATATGTGTATTTTCTGAATTCAAATCTGACTGTTATTGGTAATGCTTATAGATGCCATGCTGTTTTTTCTTGAAATCTAGAAACTACTCCATTCTGTTTTCTTAGATTTCGGATTTCTCTCTCTCTCTCTCTCTCTCTCTCTCTCTCTCTCTCTCTCTCTATATATATATATATATATATGCAAACGATAGTGCTTGATATTTTAAAAAATGACATCATGGACACATTCAATTGCGATAAAGATAATTGTACGTGAAGACTCCATTCCAGAAAACAGTTGATGCTTCCATAAACTACGGAAAATCTTGAGATTTTGGACGTCAAAGCTAGGACGAAAATTCCTCTCATTTTTCTTTCATTTTCTTTTGTTTTTTTCCCTGATGTTGCCATTCACTGAGAGTATTATGGTCTTGTGCTTTTAGGAAAATACGTTAATGGAACAACCCTAGTGGTTGATGGAGGAGACTGGCTGAGCCATTCCCGCAAACTGCCCAAAGAAGCAGTGAAGCAGTACTCTCGGGCAGTGGAAAGGAGGTCTAGAGCTGCACCAGTTGGGATTCCTAAGAGCAAGCTCTAAGAGCACTCATTGGATTAGCTAAAAGCTAAATCTAATGAGAATTTAGCTTAATATGTATCACATTGGAATAGCTATATATAGCTACAGTAATATCTAAAATAATTTTCAAATTTGAAATACACTATTCATTCATCAAATCCATTTTATATTATTTTTTTCTCTCTCACGAAGTCTGCATCAGCTACGGTAGTCCCGAGTTTTCCCTTCCCACGATTTTCTTCTTTCCCTTGCAAAACCCATACGACCTTCGCACCAAGACCTCGAGTATTTCATCTTCGACCATAGAGACCCACCACCGCACCACCACCACCCCACGTCTCGTCGGCAACAACGGCACAGCACCACCGCGCCACCGCACTCCTACTCTTGACGGAAACAACCAAAACCCCTATTTCTCTTGCCGATCTGCTTCTCCGAAGCTAAGGTAATCTCTTTCCATGTATAAAATTCGATTTTCTTGATAATCCCTAACTTTATTCTCACCTCGCCGTCCCTCACATTCCTCTTCTCCAAACCCTTAATCTTTGATTGTGGATGGGTTTAGCTATTTGTGTATCTTGAATTCTGTCTCTGTTTATGATTGAGGGGTTGCATGTAAATCTGTTTCTGTGAGGATTACACATCTGTTTGTGTATTGCGAGAAAAATAAAAAATTTATAGAAACCTGTTTGTCTAAAAATTCGCTACTATGTTTCTGTTTGTGTATACAAAGAAAAAGCAAAAAATTTTACAAATCTATTTGTGTATATTTCTCTACTCTGTTTCGTGAGGATTGCACAGAATTTATACAAGACATGTTGTAATAGAATAACAAGAATTTTAATTTCAAGTTTACATTTGAATAAACTACAACTACGGTACTTTCTCTACTTTGAAATTTGAAGTTTGTGGTATTTCTAATCGGTAAACTTGCTTGTTTGGTTGCAATTGCATTGCATAGCATGCTACCTCTAGGTTAGAAAAAAAAAAAAAAAAAAGATTCTTCCATCCATTGTGCTGATTTTAGTGTAAATGGATGGAAGAATCTGTTTGATAGATTACACATGCAGCTACTAATTTCATAGATTATAGAATATTTCCTTGTTGACTACAAATCTGTGAGTATTGCACAGAATTTATACAAGACCTGTTGTAATAGAATAGCAAGAATTTAAATTTCAAGTTTACATTTGAATAAACTACAACTATGATAGTTTCTCTACTTTGAAATTTGAAGTTTGTGGTATTTCTAATCGGTAAACTTGCTTGTTTGGTTGCTATTGCATTGCATAGCATGCTACCTCTAGGTTAGAAAAAAAAACAGATTCTTCCATCCATTGTGCTAATTTTAGTGTAAATGGATGGAAGAATCTGTTTGATAGATTACACATGCAGTTACTAGTTTCATAGATTATAGAATATTTCCTTGTTGACTACCAATTGTCAGTGCATGTAAACCATAAAATCCTCATATTTTTCATTATCCTTATAATACAATGAAGGATGGCTGCACCATTTGATGAGAATCATTTCTTCAACACCCTCTTACAAAGTGGTGGACATGAGGAAGGCAGCATCTCGTTCAATAGTATAGATGATAATGTTCTGGTCCAAGCTTCACATTCACGCTCAGGTGAAAGAATGGCACCCTCTAAAAAAACTCTTTGAGGTGTATCTTTCACTGTAGAAGAGGACACCCTCCTTGTTTCAGCTTGGCTAAACATTACTATTGATTCTATACACGGGACTGACCAAAAACATACTCAAATGTGGGAGATAATAGGTCAATATTATAATCAATATAAAAAACCAAACAACCAATTTCGTTCTAATGGCTCATTGACCAATCAATGGCAATGTATCCAAAAAGCACAAATAAATTTTGTGCTGCTGTTGCCCAAATAGAGTCACTACATCCTAGTGGTGCCACAGAGTAGGACAATGTAATAATTTAGTTTCTCCATTGTGGTTTTTTAGTGCTGGATATTATTTTTTTTTCTAACATAATCACTTGGCTCATTTAAGTTTGAGAAGGCGAAAATATTGTATAAGGAGAATGAGAAGACAAAGTTCACCATGGAATATTGTTGGTGTCTATTAAGACACCAACCAAAATGGAAACAACATGTGTCGATGATGAACACGAGGAGGAAACCACATGGGAGACGTCCAACCAGTAATGCCTCAACCCCACTAGGAAATGACACTCCCGACGACAACGTCGAGATCATTGATGAGAGACTGCTAGGTAAGAAGAGTGAGAAAGAGAGGGAAAGAAAGATGAAGTCTAGAGAAGATGAAGATGCTGACTTTAATAGTCGCATGACTGAGGATAGAACCGTATGTATGGTGGAGAGGAGAGAAGCGGTCATGAAGGCCGAGAGCGATCGGATGTCATTACTTGCACTTAAGAAGAAGAAGGTTGATATAGAGATCATGAAATTAGATCTAGATGGTATGAATGCAATGCAACATGACTACTTTCAAACACTTCAAAAGGAAGTTTATGAAGAAATGAAGAATAGATTTTCATCCACATCCACATCCACATCTCCCTCCACACCTTTTGGAGGAAAGTAACTCATGTTGTTGGTGTCTTTTTTTGTGTGCTGATTTTAGTGCTGTAAATGCAGAACAAGGTAGTGATTTTAGTGGTTGCCTAGTCACATATGCTGAACATATGTTATTGGGCAGCCACATAGTAGATGACTCTTTTGTGGAAATATGGTAGTCCTACCAATGTATTTTGTGGAAATATGGTAGTCCTACCAATGTATTTTGTGGATTAGACCTGAATGTATTTTGTGGGAATGTGTATAAGACTTGAGTTTATTTTGTGGAAATGTAGTTAAGACCCGAATGTATTTTGTGTTTTGTGGATTAGACCTGAATGTATTTTGTGGGAATGTGTATAAGACCTGAATTTATTTTGTGGGAATGTAGTTAAGATCTGAATGTATTTTGTTTTGTGGATTAGACCTGAATGTATTTTGTGGGAATGTGTATAAGACTTGAATTTATTTTGTGGGAATGTAGATAAGATTTGAATGTATTTTGTGTTTTGTGGATTAGACCTGAATGTATTTTGTGGGAATGTGTATAAGACCTGAATTTATTTTGTTGGAATGTAGTTAAGACCTGAATGTATTTTGTGTTTTGTGGATTAGACCTGAATGTATTTTGTGGAAATACAAAGCTATATTTTGTGTATTTTGTGGATGAAGCTGTATTTAATATTTGAAGTTGTACAGATAGAGAGATCTTATATACTTTGCTCGAAATGAAGAAGTTGTACAAACTTGAAAAGAAAAAAAAAACCAAAAGAAGCTCTACCATTCAGGTAAACCAAAAAAAGCATGCAATATCCAAAGATCGTAAGAAGCAACAGCCTCCAAAATAATTGTTGGTTTATGTACATGACCAGAGTACATACCTTTCCAAGCACTGGGACAGTTTTTTCATTTCCAGTGCATGCAATCAATGCTACCCAACATTCTTGGAAATCCACGCTTTTCTCCAACATCTAGTAACCTTGCTATGTCACTACTATTTGGAGACCTCAAGTACTCATCAGAAAAAATCGCAACAATCGCATTAACAAATTTTTTCAAACTCAATCGTGCGGTGGTTTCTCCAATCCTCAGACATTCGTCCATTAAATCTGCCGTTACCCCATATGCGAGCATCTGAATTGCTGCAGTCATTTTTTGAAGGGAAGACAATCCAAGCCTTCCACTGGTATCTCTTTTTTGGACAAAATAATCATCATAAGCTTCTACTGCAGAAGGAATGCGTAAAAATAGATCACGACCCATTCGGAACCTCCTCCTAAAAACATTGGGCAGATATATTGGTGGCTGAGCAAAGTAATCATTCCAGAGGCGTTGATGGCCTTCCAATGGATCACGTCTAATGAACGTACGTCATCGACGGGAAGCAAATGCTCCTTGGGTAGCCCTTCGATCTCGATATTGTGCCATGGCTTGCATCATTTGAAGTTCTTGATCAGAATAATCATCATATATAATATGATCATCACTCCAAAAGGGATCCATAGAAAATTGAGTGGTGTGTTGTAGAAAGATTGGAAGAAGGAAGATTGGAAACCTCAATAGGATTTGTTTGTGATGAGTGGGAAGTACTAGGGGTTGGTCTATTTATAAGATTGCTCCAAGACTATTAGTTACAACAAAATTTTCATGCAAACGAATATAGTTGTGCTGATTTTAGTTGATGATACCATTGTTGAATGAAGGAAAGTTTGGCGAGGGAAGATAGTTGGATGGAAAATAAAGTACATATAGTTGTTGGATAGAAGAAAGTTTGGCAAAAAAATATTGTTGAATGGAAAATAGAGTAGATATGGTTGTTTGATAGAAAAAAGTTTGGTAAAAGAAGATGGTTGGATGAAAAATAGTACATATGATAATTAGATAGAAGAAAGTTTGGTAAACAAACTATATGGTAGAAGAAAATTTGGTTAAAAAAAAAATATAGTTGGATGAGAAATATTGGATTGGTTTGTAAATTAAAACATTTATATAGAATTTTAAGTAAGTTTAATTAGACGTTTGTGGTTATAGTATTAAATGACAATTGAAAAAATATAATTTTTTTAATCCATAATTTAATTAGAATATGATTAATATATAATATTATGAATAGTAAAATATGATAAAATAAAATATTTTCATAATTAAAAAAATGAAAATATTTTTGAAATTATTAATTTCTCATGAATAAATGGATAATCCAATGTAGAGATTTAATGTGAATAGCCAAAGCCAAATTTATTATCTTTTATTATTTTATTATCATATAATGAAAAAATGATTATTCCAATGTAGAGACTTATGTGAATGGAATAGCTAAAAGCTAAATTCTACACTCATAAAAAATGTACTTTAATTTTAGCTAATCCAAAGAGAGTGCTCTAACAACTTATGTAGTTATCATTTCAGCAAACGGGGATGTGAACAGTAATAAACAGTGCCAAAAATTTCACCTCAGCCCGAGATTTCACAATAAATTTCCCATGTTTGTACCAAAAATAGCCACAAAGAGATTACGAACACCAAAACAATCTCATAAATTGATAGGGCTTGATGTGATTCATTAGATTGTAAAGTTACTTTTATTATAAAGTATACTTAACAGATAAGATAAAACCACGTTAGTTTGTGAGATTATTTTGTGTAATTATTTTGTGGATGTAAAAAACTAAAAAAAAACTCAAGACATGTATGTAATTCTCTCGTTTATAACACGAAGTATTATTTTGTTCTGCCATATGTGTCAATGGATGCAATTCAATTTTCCAAACTAAAACTACTGTAGTCTGTAGATAATCGTGGAGTCTAAAACAACAATAACAATAAATTTCCAAATCCATCACAATGTATAGCCTAAATTACTCTCCTTGATCAATGATAATTGATCACAACATATCTCCAAGAGTGTCTCAAACAATATAAAGAGAGAAAACCCAATGAACAGATCTTTGTGTTAGCAGATTTAGCTTTGAACTTCACCAGGCAAACATCACAGCAACAATAAAGTGGAATCCATGTAAAGAAGTTAAGAACCACTGAAGTAATAAACATCAAAAACTATTTTAGAACCAGAATGGTAGGTAAGAAAAGAGTGAAAACCATAGTTATGATATATGCGGCAAAAAAGTGAACTCGTCTCACCACAATGATCAGACCCTTCCCCCTTTGATCACAGGAAAATACCTTATTTAGAGAACGTATATATAGAACACAAAGATATGCATCGAATTAGAGTTTCCAAAGTCCATCGCAGTTTCCAAACCACGGTTTGTTTGGATAGAGAAACTATCTCATCTCAACATTACAACTTTCTTAAATTTTCGCACAAAATATAATAAATAATTCAACTTCCAAAATAATAATAATATTAAAAAATAATATTTAATAATATTTTATCTAACTCATCTAAAATCATCTAATCTCATCTCAGTATCCAAACATTTTAGGACTCACTCAAATAGCTAGCTGTTGGAAGTTGGTATCAAACAACAAAGGTACTATATATTTTGACAATAAATTTGCACCGTATCAAAAGACTACATGTAGTCGTAGAGTGCGTAAGTGTCGTGCAGTCATTTTTAAAAAGAGTGAGAAATACTATTAAAAAATTATTATTATTTTCATGTGGATCTCATATTTATTTATTTTTTTAAAGTAATTGCACGACGCTTGTGCACTGACGCTAGCTGCAACTACTAGGGGTGTAACCGGTCCGGTCCGGTCCGGTTTTGGACAAAATCTAGGACCGAACCGGTATGTACCGGTTTTGTATTTTTCAAAACCGATTACGCACCGGTTACCCTCCTAAACCGGTACTTCCGGTTTTACCGGTTTCCGGTCCGGTCCGGTCCGGTTTTTCGGTTTTTTTAAAATGTAAATTTCACAATTTATCATCATAAATTTGTTTATAAAAAAAAAAAAAAACTAATTTAAAAAATATTGTTTTATACTTTTATTATAAGTTATATATTAGTATTAGTTATAAACTATATATTTAATATTAGTACTAGTTATAAACTTTTAGTGATTTAGTATTAACATTTTATGTAATAATTTATAAATTATAATAAGAAATTATTTCATATATAAATATATATAATTATATATAAAACTTTCACATAAAAAATTATAATTATACATAAAATAAAAAACTTATATATATTAATATATATATAATAATTTGTATAAAACTTATATATACAATAATATAAGTATTTTTTTATATTTTTTTTTATCAACCGGTCCGGTCCGGTTCGGTCCGGTCCGAAAAATCTTAAAACCGGAACCGGACCGGAACCGGCCGGTTTTCACTTTCTAAGAACCGGTCCCGGACCGGACCGGTTCAAAACCGGTAAAACCGGTCCGGTCCGGTCCGGTTCGGACCGGTTTTCCGGTTTACCGGTTTCAACTTACACCCCTAGCAACTACCATTTCTCTTTACTTTAATACCCATTCTTGTGACCACAAATATAAAATTTATAAAGTTACATATAATTTCGTGCTCATAAACTTACACGTGAATTCATCTCTGTCAGGTTGCTCGCCCCCATCTCAGATTTCCAAATTTTCCATCCGAATGTTGCTCTTCAGAGATACTCCCCAAGATGATCATGCAAAGCGTTCTTATCAATCCCCTGATGATGATAGCTCTTGCAAACATAGTAAAACACGCTTTGTACCAACAACCCCACCAAATTCACAATCACCACAACACACACCAAGAACCCACCCACCACAATCCTCACAAAAACCCCATAATTGTTCCCTCCGTACACCACCACCGAGTCAAACACGCCCTCAATAACCAAGCAAGTCGCCAAATATAGGAAAAGGAGCGCGAAGGCATGACGGGTCTTCCCCTTCAGCAATTCGCGGCTCTTCTTCACTGCGGCTAAACCGTGTATCGGTTCCAGCACCGAAACCACGCTGGCCACGTACCACAAGGTGCTGATATAGAAATAAACAACAAGAAAGAGCAAGATGATGGCCACCAAAGAAAGAAACAACAAAAGGCCGCGGCCACGGGAATTAGCGCCTATTATCTCCAAGAAAGAAAGGAGCACAAAATTACAGACCATAGTCAAAAGAGCAAGACAGGAAAATGTTACGAATAAGGGCTTGAAGACCTTGGGAATGGCAGACATTGTGGAGGAGAAGGAGATGGGCTTCGAGGAATAGAGGGAGGCGACAGTGAAGACAACGGCGGCGATGGAGACAAGGGTGATGGTACAGATGAAGATGACGTAGAAGAACGGTAAGAGTAGGAAGATGGTCGATGCATGGCTGGTCTGGGACGGGTCAGCTTGTGGGTAGGTTTTGAGGTGAGCTAAGAGTGAGTGGGTGAAAAGAGAGTCAGCTAGGTTGGCAAAGGAGAGAGGGAAGATAAGGGTCAGGGTGATGAGGTAGAAGGTCTTTGGGCAATGTTTTGGGATGGCGACTGCTTCTCTGAGGATATCTGAGAGTTTTAGGAATTGGAGCTCTTCTGGGGCTAGATCCATAGTTTGGTGGAAACCTGGTAATGGGTCTGAGAATGGATTAGAGACAAAAATGGAGGGAGAGAGATGTTGCTAAAAGAAATTTCAAGAGGCGAGAGGAGGGGAAACAAATGCTGGTACTGTTGAATCAGGGACGAGGAGGTCACATCTTTTTTAGAGCATCCCATCCGCATCCTTAAAACTAATTCTCAATCAAATTATAGAAAAAAAAAATGAAAAGCGAACAACATTCTCATCCATACTTAACTACCCAATACTTTTTCTTATATTTTTAATTATTGGTTTGAATATTTTAAACAAAAATTTAAATTATTTTTTTGTAGATATGATAATATTTTTAAAATTAATTTTTTTATATTTTTAAAATTATTATTTAAAACTATAACAAATATGAGTAGGAGACAAATTATAGATGATTGAAAGAAGAATTTATTTTATATATTAGAATAAAATATTGATAAAAAATAGTTTAGAGGATGAATAGTGATTCCCTATATTTGGAAAGAGTTTTGTTATGTACAAGCAAGTTTGCGTACTAATCTGCATACTAATATTCTTGTTTTCATATTCTAAATTTAAATTAGCACTGTTTTTAAAAAAATCTACTTTATGACCAATCATATTGAATGGGCGCGCGTATTAGTGCGCATAATCGCTTATAACTAAAATTTTCCATTTGAAAAACTATTGTTCATCCCCTAAACCTTTTCCCTAAAGTAGAGATTCGAATGTAGGGAGTATTTTGATCAATATCGTAAAATAAACTTCAAATTATAGAGAATCCGGTACTTGGGCACCATATGTGAATGCTCAAAACTCATGTACTTCTGGTTTTCTAAATTAAGTTTTGATTTTAAGATGTAATTTAGAGAGTAACTGTACACATCCTAAATTATTCTATTTTTTTTATTCAAACTTATATTTTGATAGAATATAAAGTTTTCAGTTGTCATAAGTACGGTTAAAAATAATCAGACTAAACATGCACAAGTTCTTAATTTCTACATTTAAAAACTAAAAAAAAAAGCTCAATACATGTATGTAATTCTCTCGTTTATCACAAGAAGTATTATTTTGTTCTACTGCCATATGTGTCAATGGATGCAATTCAATTTTCCAATCTAAAACTACTGTAGTCTGTAGATAATCGTGGAGTCTAAAACAACAATAACAACAAATTTCCAAATCCATCACAATGTATAGCCTAAATTACTCTCCCTGATCAATGATAATTGATCACAACATATCTCCAAGAGTGTCTCAAACAATATAAAGAGAGAAAACCCAATGAACAGATCTTTGTGTTAGCAGATTTAGCTTTGAACTTCACCAGGCAAACATCACAGCAACAATAAAGTGGAATCCATGTAAAGAAGTTAAGAACCACTGAAGTAATAAACATAAAAAACTATTTTAGAACCAGAATGGTAGGTAAGAAAAGAGAGAAAACCATAGTTATGATATATGCGGCAGGAAAGTGAACTCGTCTCATCACAATGATCAGACCCTTTCCCCTTTGATCACAGAAAAATACCTTATTTAGAGAACGTATATATAGAACACAAAGATATGCATCGTATTAGATCTAGTTTCCAAAGTCCATCACAGTTTCCAAACCGCACCTAAAGCTCTCCCGCCTGTCTCGGAAATGATCTAAAACTTATCAATCCAAAACAACTAAGGTATTGTATATTTTGACAGTATTTTATTCAACTCATCTCATCTCATCTTAGTATCCAAACGTTTTAAGACTCACTCAAATAGCTACTGTTGAAAGTTGGAACCAAACAACTAAGGTATTGTATATTTTCACAATAAATTTGCATCGTATGAAAAGGTTTTACTTTTGAGTAATGCTACATGCAGTAGTGGAGTACGCAAGCGTCGTGCAGCCATTTTGAAAAATAGTAGAGTCCACTATTAAAAAATTATTATTATTTTCATATGGGTCTCATATTTATTCATTTTTTTCAAAGAGATTGTACAGCATTTGTGCACTCATGACTGCAACTATCATTTCTCTTTACTTTAAGAAAAATGATAAATACACAACACTTTATACAACACTTTATACAACAATGTTTTAAAAATAGGGATATTTTTGTAAAATACCTTATAAAACTAACATCATTTTATAAAAATATCCTTATTTTATAACATGTGTTGTAAAAAATGTTGTGTAAAATGTTGTGTGTTTATCACTACTCCACACGCAAATTCATCTTTGTCAGGTTGCTCGCCCCCCATCTCAGATTTCGAAATTCTCCATTTCAATGCTGATCTTCAGAGAAACTCCCCAAGATATAGCCACCAAGATGATCATGCAAAGCGTTCTTATCAATCCCCTGATGATGATAGCTATTGCAAACATAGTAAAACACACTTTGTACCAACAACCCCACCAAATTCACAATCACCACAACACACACCAAGAACCCACCCACCACAATCCTCACAAAAACCCCATAATTGTTCCCTCCGTGCACCACCACCGAGCCAAACGCGACCCCAATAACAAAGCAGGTTGCCAAAATTAGGAAAACGAGCGTGAAGGCGTAACGAGTCTTCCCCTTCAGCAATTCACGGCTCTTCTTCACTGCGGCGAAACCGTGTACCGGTTCCAGCACCGAAACCACACTGGCCAGGTGCCACAAGGCGCTGATATAGACATCAGCAACAAGAAAGAGCAAGAGGACGGCCACCGCAGAAAGAAACAGCAAAAGGCCGCCACGAGTATCAATGGCTATTATCACCAAGAAAGTAAAGAGCACAAAATTGTAGACTATCAACAAAAGAGAAACATAGAAAAATGTTACGAATAAGCGCTTGAAGACCTTGGGAATGGTAGATATTGTGGAGGAGAAGGAGACGGGATTCGAGGAATAGAGGGAGGCGATAGTGAAGACAACGGCGGCGGTGGAGACAAGGGAGAAGGCAGAAAGGAAGCTGAGGTAGAGGAACTGGAAGAGAAGGAGGAGGGCCGATTTATGGTTGGTCTGGGACGGGTCGGCTTGTGGGTAGGTCTGGAGGTGAGCTAAGAGTGAATCGGTGAAGAAAGGCTAAGCTAGGCTGGCAAAGGAGAGAGGGAAGATAACGGTCAGGGTGATGAGGTAGAAGGTCTTTGGGCAATGTTTGGGGATGGCGACTGCTTCTCTAAGGATATCTAGGAGTCTTAGGAATTGGAGCTCTTCTGAAGTTAGATCCATAGTTTGGTGGAAACCAGGTAATGGGTCTTAGAATGGATCAGAGACAAAAATGAAGGGCAGGGAGAGAGGTGTTGCTAGAAGAAATTTCAAGAGGCAAGAGGAGGGGGAAACAAATGCTGGTACTATTGAATGAGTGACGAGGAGGTCACGTCTTCTTTAGAGCATCCCATCCGCATCCCTAAAACTAATCCTTAGCCAAATTATAGGAAAAAAAAATGAAAAGCGAAGATCATTCCCATCCCATTCCCTATAAACGAATCATCTACGTCCAGTTTTCTTTTATTTTAAGATGTAATTAGAGAGTAACTGTACACATCCTAAATTATTCTATTTTTTTTATTCAAACTTATATTTTGATAGAATATAAAGAAAAAATATAAAAGAAAGTGAGAGAAAAAAATAATAGAAAAAAATAGAGAAAGATTATTTTAATAGAATAAAGAAATTATAGAGAATAGAATGTAGGAGATTTTTTAAAGATGAGTAAATTTAAAAAAAAATTATAAAAAGTGTGATTTCTAACCAGATTTTAAGAAATATTATAGGGAACGGATGTGAATGTTCTTAGAGCGTCCTCATTGCCTTAATCAAAGTTGAAGGATAACTAAAATTTAGATAATCCGTGTCAAAAATAATTTGGATTTTAACTACTATACTTCACCAAATATAGCTAACTACAATTACTTCATCAAATATTAAAATACTAGTTTCTCACTCCAAGCAAATAAATTAAATTAATTATAATATAATTAACATTTAACATTTACAATATAATTAGAATATAATTATTATTAACATTTAATTTGTAGAACTACGAAATGTGATAAAAATAAATTAAATAGATAAATTATTAAATTAATAATATTTTATTCTTATATAGAGAGTAAATAGATAATTCAATATGTGGATTAAATTTAAATGGACAAGACAAATATAAATTCATGTGATATTAACTAAAATTTGAAAATAGATTTGACTAATCCAATGAGAATGTTCTTATAAGAGAATCCGAGACATTTATTGCCGGTTTGGAGCTGCTGTTTAATGTGGGCACGAGTGTGATGCGGGACATTTATACCATATCATCACATTTTTATTTATTTATTTATTTTTTATTCTTCTTAAACTTATTAAATGTTTCTACTCATTATCCATATAATACATATTTAGTAAAAAAAAAAAAAAAAAGGTGTGGTGTGTGAATGATTTATAATATAATATTTAGTAAATATAATACATATTTTCTTTTTAAATTTGTTTTACTGTGATTTATATTTTTTAGTGCATTTATATTCATGTGAATGATTTATAAGGATAGTTAAAATATATTCCATTAGCTGGTGTGGCTAAAGAATATTAAATCAAGTATGAAAAATAATATCAAATTGAAAAAATCTCAAATTCGAATTCGAATGTTCTTAATTATTATCATATATCGATAATGTGGAGGTCATTTACGTGCATTTACTTTTCGGATCATTCTTATTTATGTACGAAGTACGTATTCGCACGGACTTTTGTTGTTTGTTTAAACAAAAAGAAAATAGATTATTTTAAGCCAATTTAACCAAATAAATAAACAGATATTAATTATTTTAGCTCAATAGTGAAACTTTTTAAGACGTAGAAGCTAGATAAAGAAAAACAAATTCATATCATGTATGGTCAATTTACTTCAAAATAGAGATAATTATATATGAACTTAATTGATTATTCTATAATCAAGTTTTCAATTGTCATAACAATTAAAAATAATTAGACTCATTACAAAAAAACTGCTTATTTGTGACTAGTTATTTCCAGTTAAAATGAGTTTATTTTCTTCGTAAATAGTCATTTTCTTCGTAAAAAAATTGGTTACAAATTAAATACTCGTTTTTCTTACCGTGACTAAACGCATGCACTTCTTAATTTCTACATTTGAATTTCTAAAAACTGACTAATTGTTAGTTTTAGGTAGTTGTACTATCAAAGTAAATGGATATTTTCATTTAAAAAAAAAAGTAAATGGATATATATATATATATATTGATCAGGAAGAAAATTAATATTGTTTGGTACTGCATGCACGTACGCTTGAAAAACAAAAAGAAATCCAATTAATTAGAAGGAAAATGAATGAAGAATGAGAAATGAAATTTGTAAGTCGTAATATAACATTACTCATGAAGAATTACTAGTACGGTTTCCAGCTTTTTGCCTGTCTCTCTCTCTCACACACACACTAGCTTGCAGTCAGTACTGCTTGTACATGGATGCTTGGAGCTGGACGAAACAGCTGGCCTATCAAGTACGCCTGAAATATTCGACAATATACAGATAGGGAAATGCTATACATCTGCCCCACACCGGCACACACTTCACTTCATTTTTTTTTTTTTTTTACACTCAGTACGTTGAGTTTGTGCCGGAGTGGGACAGGTATAAATATTTTTCCATACAGATAAAACTAGCAGAAGTCTTAAAACTGAGTACGTATACTAGCTAGTAATCATAAATTGCTAGAAATGGAAAAAGAGTAAATTGATGACGAAGCCCATGATATTTAATTTCTAATTTGTTCTTAATTTCTATATATAAATGGTTGATCTGGTCTAGCTAGTTATCCTAATTACAGGCAGCGAGTGTTGTGCGTGTTTTCATTATTCTTTATAATTTTTCAATTTGGTGGCTCTGGTTTAGTCATCAATTAAGGGTGATAAGATGACACATTAATTCAAATAGTGTATTAATGAAAGTGGGATGAGAGAAAAATCATTCATGTACGTTACACCTAATTAATTCCAAGTTGCAACTTTAGGAGAAAATCATTCATGAAATCATTTTTCAAATTGATACTTACTACGCATGCATGCAATGAAAGCTTAATAATAATTTTAAATGCGGAATTAAACACTTAAAAAATAATCGAAAATTGAAATGCTCAAGAAAACGTACTTCTAGCTATTGATGCTTACTCAAACTCTCTCACACTGTTTCTCTCTCGATTTGGCACTTTCAAAACTCTACTCACTCTATTTAGATGGTGTAAGACTGAATGAGATTAAGTAATTGAGTTTGAGGACCAAATCAAAATATTTATAGCCAATCTTCCATCAAGCTTTCGTTAGCTACGTGTCAAGTTTTCCACAGCTTCAGTTGATCATGTGGAACGTTCCAACTACTCTATGAACATGGTGGAGACTTGAAGGGAAGTTATGGACTACTTCAAGAGCAGAAATGGTCGTGGCCACGACCAAAAAACTAACATTCTCCCACTTGGTCCACACTTCTAATCTAATGTCTCATTCTAAACCCATCAATAATCTGTATTAAGTAATAAATACATGAATCATGGCGATAAGTCCTCTAATGACGAGTATTACCTTCCATGTATTACTTTGTATTCATTTCTTAAATATTATAATTTTTGTGGCAACAATTTCTTAATGAATAAACCCTATATTTATTCTTGGTCCAACACAGATGAATTTTCTCAAAATTAAATTAAGGTGCACATAAATATGAGAAAAACATCACAATAATTAAGAATTTTATTAAAATAACACTGTCCATACAATGAAAAACTATATAATGAAACCAAGTTCCATATTCACTACATGATCGTTGAATTTCAACGGTGGCATGCCCTTAGTCAAAGGATTAGCGATCATCAACTCAGTGCTGACGTGCTCAATGATCACTTTCTTTTCTTTAATACGTTCACTTATGGCTAAATACTTAATGTCGATGTGTTTACTTCGATTCCCACTTTTGTTGTTCTTAGCTATAAAAACAGCAGTTGAATTGTTGCAATACATTCACAATGACCTAGAAATAAAATCCATAATTCTAAGCCCAGAAATGAAACTCTTAAATCATACACTATGTGAAGTAGTCTCAAAACAGGAGATGAACTCAGCTTCCATAGTTGAACTGGTAGTCAAGGTTTGCTCGGCACTACTCCATGATACAGCTGCACTGGCCATCATAAAAATGTATCCTGATTTTAATTTGCACGAATCAACACAGCCAGCAAAGTCAGAATCTGAGTAGCCAATTACTTACAGATTGTCTGTCTGTCTATACATAAGCATGTAGTCTTTAGTTCTTTGAAGGTTTCTCATTACTTTCTTTGCAGCTCTCCAGTGGTTTAAACCTGGATCACTCTAATATTGTCCCAATATTTCCACAGCAAATGCAATGTCAGGTCTTGTGCAGACCTGAGCATACATTAGGCTTCCGACAGCAAAAGCATATAGAATGTTCTTAATTTGTTCCATTTCAAAGTCGTTCTTCGGACATTGGTTCACATTGAACCTATCACCCTTCACAATGGGAGCTACACTTGGTGAACAATCATTCATCCGAAATCTCTCTAAAACTTTGATAATATAGGTTTCCTGAGATAGACTCAAAATGCCTCGAGATCTGTCTCTATAGATCTTAATGCTAACGACATAAGATGTCTCACTCATATCCTTCATATCGAAATTTCTATAGATGAATTGTTTCACCTCATGCAGCAAACCCTTATCATTGGTTGCTAGCAAAATCCACATATAAAGCAAGAAAACAAATTTTACTCCCACTGATATTCTGGTATATACATTGATCCATAATATTTTCTACAAAACCGAATGAAGAGATTACATTACGAAATTTCAAATACCATTGGCGGGATGCTTGTTTTAAACCGTATATGGATTTCTTGAACTTGCAAACCAATTTCTCACCATCAATAGAGGGGAATCGTTCAGATTATTTCATGTAAACCTCCTCCTCTACATCTCTATTGAAAAATATCATTTTCACATCCATTTGTTGCAACTCCAAGTCAAAATGGGTTACTAATGCCAAAATAACGCGCAATGAATCTTTCTTAGATACATGAGAGAAAGTCTCTGTGTAATCGATTCATTCTTTCTGAGTGAATCCCTCAGCACCGAATCTTACCTTGTATCTCTCAATGTTGTCTAATGAGTCTTTCTCTGTCTTAAAGATCCATTTACATATAATGGCTTTTGTACCATTTGGCAACTCAACAAGATCCCAGACTTCATTACTTTTCATATAATTCATCTCTTCCTTCATATCATTGTACTATAATTCTGATTCTTTACAACTCATGGCTTGTGAAAAGGACTCGGAATTATTTTTGGCTCCTATGTTGTAGTCAGATTCTTGCAGATACACAACATAATCATCAAGAATTGTTGATCTCTTTGGTCTAATAGATCTTCTTAATGTTGTACCATCATTTTCCTGAGAAGTATGTGATTCAACTCGTTGTTCAAAAGTTCTTGGCAACTCTTGAACTACCTGATCTGCTGGAATGTCGTCAGCAACTTGTTTTTAACTTCAACGATTGGTTGTTGAACATCAGTTTGTACTTGAGGGGTGCTGTGAACAATAATCAATCTATCACTTGAGGTAGAAGGTTGAGATTCTGAATGATCATTATCAAAAACTATGTTCCTGATTTGATTGCTCCCACTGATCAAGTCATTTTCAAGAAACTTTGCATTTCTTGATTCCATAATTCTAGTGCTGTGAGATGGACAATAAAATATGTAACATTTAGACCTTTCAGCATATTCAATGAAATACCCACTAATGATCGGTTCAGCTTCTTCTTTTATGGATTATAAATTCTCACTTCAGACGGGCATCTCTAAACGCGCATATATCGCAAACTCAATTTCCAACTTTTCCATAATTCAAATGGCATTTTAAGAATAGTTTTGGTTGGAACTCGATTTAATATATACACTGCCGTCTTAAGTACTGCAGCCCACAAGGATTTAGGAAAATTAGAGCTGCTAAGCATACTCCATACCATGTCTAATAATGTTCGATTTCTTCTTTCTGTTATACTATTCTGGTCCGGTAATCCAGACATGATGTATTGGATAACAATCATATGTTCTTGAAGAAACTTTACAAATGGCCCAGGTGCTTGTCCATCCTCTTTGTATCTATCATAATATTCTACACTTCTATCTGAACTCACGATCTTAATTTGTTTGTCGCATTGTTTCTCTACTTTAGCCTTAAAGATCTTAAATGCATCTAATGTTTCGTTCTTGTTATGAAGCATGTAAAGATACATATATCATTAGAAATCATCTATAAAAGAGATGAAGTATCTCTGACCATGTGAGTCCATGTCTGGACTACATATATTAGTATGTATAATCTCTAATATGTCTGAACACCTATTGGCACCTTTCTTTGACTTGTTGGTCTGCTTTCCCTTTATGCAATCCATACAAGTCTCAAAATCAGTAAAATCTAGAGTATTAAGTATCCCTTCATTACTAATCTTTTAATTCTTTTTAGGGAGATGACATAATCTCCGGTACCATAATTTAAAGAAATCCTCATTAATAACACATATTTTAGTGCCAGTGTGAATATGCATTGAATCATAAGTGACATTGTTTTGTAAATTAAGACAGTAAAGACCATCAGATAAAGTATCATTTCCAACACAATCAGATTTATAAAATAAACTGAAAGATGTTTATGAGAAATTAAAGAAATATCTAAAAGGTACAAGCCTTGAAACTTAGATCAAGTTTCTAGAAAAACTTGGAATATAAAAGGTTTTTTCTAACTCTAAAACAAAACCACTACTTAAAGTTAAATAGAATGTTCCTATAGGTTCCACATGCGAGCCCATCCTATTTCCTAATAAGATAGTTTGCTCACTTCCTACTGGCTTCTTTAAGTTTTGCAAACCCTGCAACGAATTCGAAATGTGGATTGTTGATCCAGAATCAATCAACCATGTGTTAATATTGACATTAAACATATTAGATTCATAAAAAACAAACGAGGTTGGATTACCTTTGTCCACAAGCCATTTCTAAAATTTGGCGCATTCCTTCTTCATGTATCCCTTCTTTTTACAGAAGAAACACTTGGAATCTTTCTTGATATCAGCTTGGGGAGGTATTTTACCTTTCACTTTCTTATTGACTTGAGATTTTGCCCTTTTCATGCGTTGCTAGAATTGTACTTTCTTCCAGTTCTATCACCAGTCTCTTTTTCTCTTGAACACACATGGTCATAAGTTTATTAATTGACAATTTATCCTTATGTGTGTTGTATGAGATTTTGAAGGGTCCGTATTGGTGCGGAACGGTGTTCAGGATGTAGTGCACCAGGAAGGACTTCAACATTTCAACCTCGAGTTTTTTTCAATTGAGTCACATTGTCCCTCATTTGCATTATGCGCTCGCGCACACCTTTCACACTGGTGAGCCTTAGAGATGAGAACTTCATGATTAGGGTGTTTACTAGTGCCTTGTTTGAAGTGACGAATTGATCATCAATGGCTTTTGGCAAGTATCAGACCTTTTCATGCAGATCAACAGAACCACGAATACCAGTAGAACTTTTAATCTTAATGAATATCACGCTGAGGTGATTAGATGACTTCCATCGTTCATAAAGCGTGATGTTCACTGCAGTGCTGGTCGTTCATCTTTCCTAATAACATAGTTTATGTCCATCCACCCTAAATGAATGAGAATTTTCTCCTTCCAGACCTTATAGTTATCTCCTTTAAGTTAGGGGATATCACAACGAATATCAGATAAATTTACAGGTTGTACAACTTCATAAAATTATAGATTACATGTTTATGTTAAAATTGAGACTTAAATAAAATTTCATGTTTTACCAATGTAAATCATGCTTAAAATTTGAATCTAATGATATAAAAATTGTTTGTGGGCTAAATTTTTAATTCAACCAAATTCAATTATTCTTTATGATAGAATTTATTAAATTATTTACTTAATACATAATTTTAAAGGGTATATTTTTATTTATAAAATTATTTAATTAATTCATAATTTATGTGAGTAAGTTACGAATAATTTGATATTTTATCTTAATTAATTATATAAAAATAATAAAATTTCCTGTCTAATAAAATTTATCATTAATGAGAATCAGGCAGCAGTCGTACTACTGAAGTATCTGCAGCAAATTACGGCTATGGCAGTACCAAAGAGTAGCACTGACATGATGATCGACATGAACATGGACATGAAGTAATCGAACAATTAATATTCCCATTCTCTGAGGTGGAAGAAGAAGATCAGCATCCAACGTCTAGTAGAACCTTGGTCTCGGCCAGCAGCAGCCAGACGACCAAGCTGATCAGCCCAACCTTGAAGATAATTTCAGTCTCCAGCAACGACCCAAATATGGTACTAATTATAAAATATTTATTATCATTGTCATAATAATTAATATTTTCATGATCATCATGATATTATTATATATCGTGGCAATTGAGTACTAGTACTTATGAGTTACTGAGTCAGCTATCTAGGGTAAGTCATGATTATTAATTAACATTTTTAATTTATATACGCACGCCTTCTAATTAATTTTATTTATGCAGTTTGACAATGTAATATTAATTGATCATAACTTGAAGATCAAGACCGCGGCTTCTGTTGGTTTAATATAGGAAGAACACGCGGGGGATCAAGACTTTCTTTCCTAGCTAGCTTGTCAAAGTTGGCATACCAAGATATATATATATATACTAGCGGTGGTGGCAACGTGCGAGGCACGTTTGCCCGGTTGAAAGAAATATATATATATATATATATATATATATATGGATTTTTTCATGTGATAAATATTTACAAACCAAAATAGATTGAGAGATAGTTTACAGACAATCAAGTTGATGGCCAACACATAGACACCATTAACTACTTCTAATGAACAATCAAATCATATACACTGGGGTGCCATATGCAACCAGAACATCATATGAAACATCATAGGAAGGTAATGAAGTAGGCTACAGCTCATTTGTTGGTCAATGAAGTAAAAGAGAACAAAATAATGATAAAGCGAAACACAAAAATTTAAATATTAATAGCCACTTTCTTAACTAATAAATAAAACAAAAAACTTAAATAAAATAAAAAAATAATAAATAGATGATAAGAGAGTATTAAACCTAATTATCCTTAACAAATTCTTTGGTCATATAAACCTAATAATATCATTAACTGAAGAGTGTATTGTACATTGACAAAGCATTAACTAACTGAAGAGTCTTTTGATTTTACTACCTTTCTGTCCTTTCATCAAGTTATGTTAATAATTTAAAGTTCCTATTAGAAATATATATAATATTTAGACAGTTTTATACACTATATAGTGTTCAACATATTTTTCAAAAGACCTAATAATTTGATATTATGTCTTTCAAAAAATAGGAATTTACTATTATTAATTAAAATAAAATTTTTTTTTACACAGTATTAAATTTTTTTAGTGATTTTATACCTTTTTTTTTTCTTTCAAAATACCTAATAATCTGATATTAGGTATTTCAAAAAATAGGAATTTACTATTATTAATTAAAATAAGAAATTTTTTTTACACAGTATTAAATTTTTTTAGTGATTTTATACTTTTTTTTTTTTTTTTTTTTTTTTTTTTTTTTTTTTTTTTTTTTTTTTTTTTTCTTTTCCTCACGGATTTTCTCATCTGGTGCCCCGATTCATCCGGATTTTATCCTATGGTGCCCCGATTCATCCAACGGACCGATGTGTTTCAACCCAGCCCGGCGCCGCCGTACGTCGGCCAGCCTCACCGCCACCACCGGCAAGTCCCCCTCACGCCGACGACCAACGCAGCAACGACGGATGTCCTTCACGCGCAGCCATCTCTCCCCCGCGGAAACCCATCCGAAATGGGTTTCTCCCATTTCTGTCATCGTTGGCCGCCGTACGCGGCCACCCAGGCCACCTCACCTCCACCACTTCACGCCGGCGACAACCTCCACCAGACCCAGCCACCACGAACTTCCGTTTCTCTCTCCGTCGCACACTACGATTCGCACACATACGGCAACTCTCTCTCTCGCTCTCTTCAAACCAAAGCAAATGAAGAACAGAGAAAACAAAAAACAGAGATGCCAGAATAATTCTAAATCGAAGAAGAAAAACAACAACAATTGCCGAGAAGAATATGCGAGAAAAATAAAAACAAACAGCAATGGAAAAATATAGAAAGAAGATGAAGAAGATGAAGGACGGCTGGGTGCTAACCAGAGACAAAGACGAAGTCGGTGGACTGCACTATTCACTACTGTTCATCTTATACACGCTTTTAAGTAATAGGAAGATATATATATATAGTAGTGCTACATGTACTTACAGTTTTACTTATAAGACTCATTTTGTTAGTTTTCTTTTTAAATTCAAAATTTAAATTTTATGATTTTCAACGTATCAATAACTG
The DNA here is from genome assembly GCA_022457165.1 of Juglans mandshurica. NCBI lineage: Eukaryota > Viridiplantae > Streptophyta > Magnoliopsida > Fagales > Juglandaceae > Juglans > Juglans mandshurica. The sequence goes on from CM039627.1 coordinate 6,151,862, forward strand.
ACATGTGGAAGAAATAAATTTTTTGTAAATTTTTCTTAAGTATATTTAGCATTTTTCAGATTTATATATAATCTTGTTCGATGTTTAAGTAATGTGCATGTTTGCTTTTTTTTCATTTTAACATAGCCCATTTTGGATACAGAAACACTTTCAACTCATCTCATAATTACAATTTTTCTAAATTCTTATACAAAATATAATAAACAACTCAACTTTTTCAAATCTCAAAATAATAATAATATTAAAAAATAATATTATAACAATATTTTATTCATCACATCTAAAATCATCTTATCTAATCTCATTATCCAAACGAGTCCATATAACTCGTTAATGATTAGTGACATATATAGCTATTAAGCGAATGAATAATATTGGAGAAAATCAATATCGATGAGTATTGAATTTGGATTTTATTCAGAGTACTCTTTAACGTACTTCGATCAACTTCAACTTTAATTAGGGCTGAGCAACGGTTCCTTGCAACTCGCCCAATTCACCCGCTTCGTGGGTGTTTGGATAGAAAAATCTTCTTATCCAAATAACCGGAATGGATGAACAAATAGTATATATGTTTTTAAAAAGAGATTAAAAAGCCACTCAAATTTCACCCGTGCACCTATGGCGCGCATGTTGTTTACGACAATAATGATTATTTACATTTTACCTTTTAGTTGGAAATAATTATTTATGACGGATTATTTACGATGAGAATGGTTATTTGTGATGAAAATAGACTCATTTTAATAAGAAATAATTATTTTCATAAAAAATAACTGATTACAAATAAATAATTTTCTTGTAGTCATGTATTTGATGTTTGGAAGTTACATCTTTTGAAATTTGAACGTGTAAAACCGGGATGGGCCTAGTACGAGCCTAGGGGCTGGGATTTACGTCTGGGCGTTGCGAGTCCAAGTCCAATCTTACTTAAGCCCATATAGTTCTATATTACTAAACTACCCCTATAAATTGCGAAATTGATAATATATACACGTTTCCTTTATACTTCACTCTCTCTAGCTTTCAACGGCTTTTTTTACCCGACCCCTTGCCCGATGTTCGAGCCCTAACATTCTCGGATTTTCTTGAGCAAATGACGAACCGCCGCGAAAGTTCTCCGATTTGAGCCAAACATCACACATCATAGCAAATAAATTTAGTATGAGAGTTAAATAAATTACATGCACAAAAAAAGATAAAAATCCGAACCAAAAAAATGACAGAGCTCGATCTGTCCAAGAAAGTAGCCGATAGATATCTGAAGCGAGAAGTCCTTGGCGAAGGTACCTATGGAGTTGTGTACAAAGCCATTGATACCAAGGTAATTCTTTCTTCTTGTAGTTGCTTTTTTCTTTTAACAATTTCCTTTTGGGTTGGGGAAAATGAGAGCTTGAGAGTTGTCTATATAGAAGAATTTCAGTTGGATGGACCTTTTTTTATGAGTGTGGAATTGAGTAAATTTTACTGCGATTCTTTTTTACTGATTTTCAATTGAATTAATGGTGAATAATAGGGATGATTCGTTTGAAACTATAACCGTTTGTGTGCAGACAGGACAGAAAGTCGCAATTAAGAAAATCCGGCTTGGGAGGCAAAAGGAAGGGGTGAATTTTACGGCACTTAGAGAAATCAAGCTCCTTAAAGAGCTTAAAGATCCGAATATAATTGAGTTAATTGATGCGTTCCCCCATAAGGGTAACTTGCACCTTGTGTTCGAGTTCATGGAGACAGACCTTGAAGCTGTTATTCGTGACCGAAATATATTTCTTTCACCGGCTGACATAAAATCATACCTTCAGATGACACTTAAAGGACTTGCATATTGCCACAAGAAATGGGTTTTACATAGGTAGTTTTTGTGACAGTTAGCTAATTTGAAAGGTTGTTACCTGCCGAGGCAGGATTTGTCTCACATGTCTGGTACTTGTGATTGACAGGGATATGAAGCCAAACAATTTATTAATCGGATCAAATGGACAGCTCAAACTTGCAGATTTTGGTTTAGCACGAATATTTGGCAGCCCAGATCGCAAGTTTACTCACCAGGTTTGCTTCTCTATAATTGCATGGCGATTCATTTAATTGAGGAGAGTTCTAGTATTTGGAGTTCAAGATCTTTGGGGATGAATCTGTTGATAACTCTGTAGGTACTGCTTTTGTTGAAAGAAATCTTATTTGGTGGTGGTTCTTAAGGAATTGAGTTTGTGAAGTTGAGTTTTATTTATGATGTAGATTATGAACTTTACATGTTATCAATAACTGCCCTTTTTCGTTTAACATAAATTGTGTGTCACTAAGGCTGCTAAGAGGAAATTAAACCTTTTTGAGTTGGTACTTTGTTTGGTCATGAGGGATTTCATGCAAGTTTTTATATGGTTATTTGACAGAAAAAAATTGGCATTTGATCATGATTAAGTTTTGTAGAAAGAGAGTAACAAGCATTTACTTTCATTTACAACTTTTTCTCCTTATTATTTCGTTATTGATGATGTGTTGATGATAATTGCTGCTGCTGTTGTAAATACTGTTACTGTTATTGTCACTGGTTTATGCAAGCTTGCAAGAAGGAAGGAGCTGATTGTTTGAGAGGTAGGAGGCCCTCTGGCTGGCTTTTATATTTATCTTTCTATCTGCATTGAGAAGTAGTACTCTAATTGAGATATTAGCTGCATTTGATTGCAATCATCTTGTCAACTCTATTTTGGAATATCTGATGACAGTGCTAAAGATGTTTTAAGATATAGACTATAATGGGCTTAATTTTCATGATTTTTTTGTATCTTTTTTGCCTTCTAGATAGTTATATCTAGTAAATACATACTATGTCCCTGGATATTTTTACGTTTTATAATTTCTTGTACCTATCAAAAAAGGATATTTTTGTGATTTACACGTAATGTGAAATATGATTCAAATACAGACTTGTGCTCTAATGGCAGGTCTTTGCTCGATGGTATAGAGCACCTGAGCTGTTGTTTGGTACCAAGCAATACGGTTCGGGGGTGGATGTTTGGGCTGCAGCTTGTATTTTTGCTGAACTTCTCCTGCGTCGTCCTTTTCTGCAGGTGAATTGGAATTGTTATGGTTACTGGTTCTTGTGAGTTGTGGTTTTGATTTTTAGAAATTTTATTTTTGTTTTGAATTTTTTACTTTACTAGCTATGCCGTTTATATTTTTTGCTGCGTTCTTATGGGCGGGGGCTATAATTTGTAATGGACTTAGTTTCCATGATTTCTTCTTTCTATTGTAACCTCTAGCTAGGCGTTCTTCATATATACTTCCTGTGGACCTGGGCTTTGCCTATTTCTATGAATATAATATCTTTGATTACCTATAAAAAAAAAAAAAAAAAATTGCTGCTGTCCATGGTGCTTAGTTTCTTATCTTTTATTTCTGTTTCTATTGTGCTGATTTCTGACTGGCTTCATTGTATATCTTTTTATCTGATGACCACGTGATGTTTTTAATAGTTAGTTTTCTTATTCAGGCTTGCAGTTGCTGCTATTTTTTCTTGGATTCTCGCCCCGGGGGTGGGTGGGGGTAGTCGGATTTAAGGTTTCCTAATTGTTTGGTAAAGTAGGGCTTTAATGACATAAAATGCTATTCCGTAAATTGTATTATCCTTTTGGTAATTATGTTATCATTTGTGAGTGGTGATTTATGTGCTTATAAAAATGGATATTTTTATTGAGTTTTGCGTTTGTGTATTGTTAGGCTGTTTTGAACTGATGTTCATATTGAAGAAACTGTTTTATGTGAATTGGGATTTCTTTTTATAAATAGATGACGTTTAGCTATTACTTTTTAAGTCTTCCTCGGTCTCTGAAATATATGGGTATATTTGGGTAAGGAAGATTTTGAGAATGTTTGAAAACATTTTAGAAAGGTTTTGAGATGTGTTTTCTTTTATTTGGCTTTGTGAAAGTTGATCGCAAAATTTGGTTAAAAGTTCTTTTGAATATGATTTGTATTGTGGTTTGTAAAAGTGGGCAGGCAGAGAAAAGTTGTTTGAATATAATTTTTTAGGATTGTTTTGGTTTTTGTGTTCTTTATTTTTTTAGAAATCTAGGCAAATGATTGGGTGAAAATGTTCTTGGAGAAATCTTTTTTTTTTTTAAGATTTAAAGATGTTTGGATTGAAATTGGAAACTTTATGAAAAATCTTGAAAATTTCTGAAAACATATTGTAACCAAACATGGCCATCACTTTACCAAATCAGTGGAAAATCTTTTCCATAAGCTGTGAACTTTATCCTTATATCATGTTGTTCATTGTTCCTGTTTTTAATCTGCAAATTTGCTGATAACTTGGCCACAATTAACATGGGGCAGGAGTAAAGAAGGATATGATAAACATGAAGGGATGGAGTGTACTAGGTTAGACAGGATGGTATGAATACATGTAGCCAACCACATTGACTGATAAAGAATTCATGAAGCCTTCTCCACAATCGGTTAGGATTAAATTTTTTTAGAAGTAAACAATTGTATTAATATGAATAGACATAGCCCAAGTACACTAGGGAGGGGGGTACACAAGAGGTAGCGCCTATTTAGTAAGAAGAAATGGAAACAAGAAAATCATGAAAATCAAGGCCATTGAAATCCTCAGCTTTGGCCCATAGAAATAAAGTTCTAGCAAAAAGTGATCTAAGCTCTTCTAATGAACGCTCCTTGTCTTCAAACATCTGGTCATTACGTTCCTGCCATAGGCACCAATTAATACAAATAGGAACCATCTTTCACACAGCTGTGATTTGTGGAATCCCGCCTAGATTTGTCCAACAAGCCAAAAGCTCAACCACTGTAGCAGGCATAACCCAGGCTAGCTCTAACCTTTTGAATACATCTTCCCATGATGCTCTAGCAACCTCACACTGCAGTAGGAGATGACCCACAGTCTCACCACTTTTTTGCACATCCAACACCACTCCTCTACAATCAGTTAGGATTAATGTTAGTCGAGTTTGCTGATTTCCTTGACTTATCTAGCGCTCTTTTACTGTTAACATATACTTTATCTTGCATGACTCAATCTTATCCGCTTCTTTCTATTTCCCACATGAGCCGACTATAATTGAAGTAGTCATGCTTGCATGTTTTTCTATAGGGTTCAAGTGACATCGATCAATTAGGAAAGATTTTTGCTGCATTTGGGACTCCAAAACCTTCTCAGTGGCCTGATATGCTATACCTCCCCGATTACGTGGAGTATCAACATGTTCCTGCACCCCCTCAACGGTCACTGTTCCCGATGGCTAGTGAAGATGCTTTAGATCTGTTGTCGAAGATGTTTACTTATGATCCCAAAGCTAGAATATCAGTGCAGCAGGCACTTGAGCACCGGTGTGTGGCTATGATAACCATTCAATTAGGAGATATATTGTTTACATCTGGTTCTTTTCTCTCATCTATATTTGCCTATACAGATACTTTTCATCTGCACCACTGGCTACAGATCCAGATAAACTCCCTAGACCTGCACCTAAGCGTGAATCTAGGGTTTCAGACTTTAACTCACATGATGGTCCAACTGTATTATCGCCTCCAAGAAAGTCCAGGAGAGTGATGCCAGAACGTGAGGGTTTTGAAGGAAATGCCTACCAAGTTGATAAGAATGATGACCATATTGGTGAGATGAGACAGGCAGCTGGTGACAATACAAGCAGGAATGAACCAGTCCCAATGTCGATAGATTTTTCTATTTTTGGAGCAAAACCTCCAAATAGGCCGACGATTAACAGGTAAAGACATCCTATGCTATTTCATCATGGTTTTAAACCTCAGGAAGTTACTTAAAGTTCAGTGATGGGTAATTCTACTAGAAGATGGACTTTAAAACTTGAAGCAATATTCTTGAAATAAAAATTTTCCTTTTGGAGACTGTATAAAAGCTAAATTTAAACTGTAACTCGACATGGTTATTCATTATGGAGCACATATCTGAGCTTGATTCACAGGTTTCTAGATCTAAGCTGCAGTCAAAATATTGAAGTTGTTGAAAAGGTTTTAGGGATTACCGGAGGCAAAGTCCCTTTTGTTTTATGCTGCTTTGACCCATTTCAGGTCCATTTGAGGGATTTCGACTTTGTAAGGGAACATTCATATAGTACACATAACAAAAAGGGAGCATTCATTCATGTACGCAAGGTTAACTGACATTACTTGATGTGGTACGTTAGATTTGTAAAGCTATTTTTATTGTATAGTAAATCTAACGTATCATATGAAGTTATGTCAGTTTGTGGGTTTACTTTTGTGGGATCTCTTTGTGGTTGTAGTAGCACTTCTCTTCTCATAATGTGTTTTTATAGAACATCAAAATCTTCCCTCCAAGGTTAACTGAAGAAACCAAATATATTCTCACCATTTTTTGAATTTATAAAACATCAAAAAAATTTCTCCAAGGGTAACTGAAGAAACCAAAAAATAATACTTACCCAAAACAAGAGCAAAATCACTTTGGGATAGAAGGATCCTGATTTGTTCATGCACCATAATCGGGCTGGGTGGTGGATTTTGTGGTACTTTGAAAGATATTTCTAGAAACCAATGCTAGATTACTTGCTTCTATTTAATTTGGCGATAGATTAATATTTTCAGGTGAATGATGTATAGTTCCGTAAAAAATTCAGTCATGATTCTCGTTGCTAAACATTCTACCTTGAACTAGAGATGACATACTTTTAACTACATAGCAAATCTACACTATGATCGTAATTTCCAAAAAAAAACTTTCCCAATATGCTACATCCTCATATAATTTTCAGATTATCTAAATAAAGTGGGTTCAGCTTCAGTGACTTCAATTCAGACAAAAAAATTAGCTGAGCCAGATTCTGTCCAAGCATCTAAGTGTCTTGGGATGGTTGCTTATTGGTATAATACAATATCTTTATTTGATTCCATCTTTTACTTGATGCTAAGTTGGCACATGCGGAATGTTTTTGGTTTAATTATTATTTTTTGAGTGCTAAATAAACAAGTGAAATATAGACTTTAGAATCGCCTACCTCAATGAAGTTGAAACATGTAGAATGCGTCAGTGCTTGGTATGTTTAGCAAACTTGTGCCTAAATGGTAGTCATTATGATTGATCCTTTCTTTGTGCTTCTTATGCAGTGTTGACAGAACACATTTAAAAAGGAAATTAGATCTTGAATTCCAACATCCCGAATAAGAACATTTTATGTCAAGTGTACTCAAATCCAGATTTTATTGTCCAAGGGATGTATTACTGCTGGGCCAACACTATGAGGTATGCTACTAATTCTGAAGGTCGCCTTAGTGCTTGCTAGTTTCCATCACATTTCCTTTACCTGCATACAAGCCTTTACCTTCAGCATTTAGTTTATAAGGAGAAAGCATTTATCGAAGAATTTGAGAATCTTCAGGTTTTGTAGGGGTGAGAAATAACTGTTAAAAGGTGAAAAGGAAGGCAGGAAATAGTGGCTCCCCCCCCCCCTTTTCACGTTTGAGGAGAATTTGTATTATAGCCCACGGAATGAAAGAACAACATATCGAAGGGATTCTTTATAGATATTATTTGACTAGAGTTCATGCTTGAGAACTGTAGAATTTGAGTATATTTTTTATTTCACTAAATGAGGAAAGCTCTGTACCCAAATTGCGGTTAACTGTTTGTGAACGAGATAATGTGACCTGTGATCTCGATTTGGTTGGAAGAAACCGCTCTATAAACCATCAACATATCTATGGCGTTGTTCCTCCTATGCGAGTTAGCCACCCGATGAAAAAACTTAGCTTGTGAGTTTTTTGCATGACTATTGTTTCTCTTAGGCTATTTTGCCAGAAAAAAACATATGCTTTGTTTAGTTGGAAGAAATAAGATCCCCCATTTTCCTCCCCCTTTTCACCAATCAAACAAAAAAATTGGGCTATGAAATTTAGCTCTTTGTGCGCATAGTTGAGCTCTACTCACTCTTCAAAACCCAGCGAATTTATTATTATTATTTTAATATATGATTTTAACTCTTTTCTTAGCAAGAAAAGACCAGTATTATCTTCTGCTAAAAGGGATATGATTAGAGGCATCATTGCTTCTGTCTCTGTAATGCTCGAGGGTTGTGGTGGATAAGCAAAGACAAAAGGCTACAAACATTGAGAGAAGGCTATGACAAATTGGTTGTCTAGACAGAACTGTGGGGATTCAGTGAAAGAGATCAAAGATTTACAGGTTCCTCAGAAAATTGTTGGCATCATATCTATCACACGGTCATAAATCCATGTGGCGCCATGTAAACATTAGCATTTCTTGAAAAATAACACAAAAAATGGAACGCAACAAAACAAAACAATCTTAAAAAACAATCACTTTTTTTTTTTTAAAAAAAAAGGTGGTCTGAAAATCAAAGAAAATTTCTTAGAACGCGTCAAACAAGTGTTTTTTCCCCCTCTCGAGTGTGCAAAATTTGCAATGCACGTTTCATATCATGTCGTTGACTTGAATAAGAGCCATTTCGCATCGAACGGCACTTCGTTTCGACTTCAACGACGAGTTATTTGCCGCCAAGGTCTTACAAAGCGGGGCTATGTTACGAACGGCTCAGTGAGTCACCGTGCGAGCCTTGAACCGATCGGGCTATCAATCACCAACATTCAGTTCCCATATTATTTTTTAACTTCTTCCCTCTCTTCTCTCTTGCCTCAGATTTGGACAGAGCTAGATCGAGGTAAGTTTCTCCTCACATCACAACCTTCGTTCCCCACTTTGATGTTATCTCTCAATTCGTGCATTTCCTTTCCTCAGCGATCTCTCTCTCTCTCTCTCTCTCTCTCTGCATTCCTTTCTCCGTTTGGTTCTCGAAAAAACGATGGAAGAATCTAAAAGAGGATAAATCTCAGATCTCGCAACGGCTCGTGTCACCTTCCGTTACTTGTAATCACAAAATCACTAAGGTCAATTGCTTGATTTGTGCCCTGTTGAGTGAGCTTTAGTCGCATTAGATCTGCGGTTAGAAAGTTTTCTTCTTTCTGTTTTTTGCTTAGTTTCCCTGCATTTTCTCGGAAACCAATTGGCCGAGAGCTGGAATTAGGCTTTTTCGGATTGTTCTAGATTCCCATACATTGTTCTGAATGTGCAGATCTGAGGTTACTAAATGTAGTTCTCAAAAATAGGATTTTGTTTGAAGCTTTTGCGTTCTAGTTTAGTCTGTTATACTCTGTTTCCTAGAAGAATAGTTTCCGGATAAAATTTTTTAAAGCTTTTGCCTTCTAGTTCAGTCTGTCATAGTTCCAGGATACAGTTATCAGACGTCGAAGATTCTATTATCTGTTTTTTTTTTCCTTGGACGCTGAGAACATATTTCATATTAACAAATAGAGCTACAGCGACTAGTGTGTGGTGTAAGGCTGCAGTTTTCTGAAGATTGCGACACTAATCTGATTTGGAATACCGAATTTTTTTGTTCTGATAATTTTTGGACTTATGGAATTGTCATTTGTTACAAATTCAATGATTTATAATCCATTAGACAGTTTAGTTGGAATATTTCAATTCAAAGGACCCAATTCTGTGCAACGAAGTTCAGCTTTGATGTAATGATAATGCCTATGGTTGAGTTCTAAATATGTTGTATGTGTGTGCGTCTGAGAACAAGGGTGAGGACTCCAGGATCTTGTGTTTCCTATTATTGGTCATTTTATTTCGGTCTTACAGTTGGCTGTGCTTCTTATTTATAAGGTTAACCAATTTTTTATTTGATAGGATTCAGCTGGTGCTTGTTGGTTCTCATTTCTCCATAACCAAGATGGTAAATTTTTTTATCCTAATTTTGTTTGTCTTTTACTCATCTCTCCATCTTTGAGTTGTGTTCCTAATGGGATTGTGTGTTTTTTTTTTTATATTATTTTTTATTTAATTATTGGGATTGCAAGGTTTGGAATAAGTCATAAAAAGTTTCATTAATAGAAACAAAAGGCATAGCCCAAAACACGTGATGAATACAAGAGAAACATCTAATTAGAAATAATAATAATAAAAAAAAAAGATACAAGGATTGGTTAGAACTTTTATCTCTTTAACAAAATATTGCATTGCTGCAGACCGAGTTGCATTAAACTAGCTGTTTCTTGAATGTTTAGAACTTATGAATATATTATATTTTATTCAACTATATCATACTTTCAGACTTATGTTGTCAGTAAATATGTATTTCAGATTTTTAGTTATCATGATTGGCTGATAATTTTGTAAGTAAAATACATAGAAAAGTTTGTGATTTGGATTTGAAAAAAAAAAATTAATAAAAAATTTGAGATAAAATGTAATGGATACTTGAATGTTTTGTTCAATTAAAACATGCTATGATACAAGAGGCTCCCGGTTCTATCTATTTTGTCGCCTTAAAGCATTCTATTAAACTTTTTTTTCTGTACCAGACCAAGGTTGGTTTCTCCATCTTTAGCACGTGTTTTTGTATATATTGCTTTATTATTTTCACTTCGATAATAGCATATTTAGGGTTTTGTGTATTATAGCCACTATTATAGTGGGAATGCTGTGGGAATATTGTGGGATTTTATTATCATTGTTATCACCGTCGTCGTCATTACTATTTTTGCATGGTAGTGCTTCTGAATCACATTTTGTATGTGATATAGGTTGTACTCGCTGCATCCATTATAAGCAAGACGGGTAAAGGTGAGTTTTTTTAATGTCATTCATGCTTTTCTTTGAGTTGAGTTATCTATCTACAATTTTCCTTTTAAGAGTTGTTCCCCGGGTGTACCCCCACCGTCGTTTACCTTAATGTAGCTGTGATGCATCTCATAGACTTGATTGTGGTTTTTCTTTTTCATTTGACCGTATTACGACTCCTTTAGCATGGATGTTGAAAAATACAGAGGTGGCTGCCTGCTTGCATAGCTTCTTTTTTCCCATACCTATTTAATTGTTTTCCAAGTTTTACTCCTTTTTTCCTGCCACCACTTTGTTACCAAATTTCCAACACCATCACTTTGCACCATAGCCCCCCCCCCCCCCAATTAGAGCCATAACCACTGGTCTTACAACCCCATGATCAGCATCAGGGTTTCCCACCTAGATGTTATTACTGCATATACCATCACCTCTCTAGAAATCTTTTATTGTTTTGTTAGTTCATTATCGTGTTTCTCTTTCTAATGCTATATAAATTATTTACTTTAGTTTTTTTAAAATCTTTATGGGGATGCATATCATGCCATTTTACTACATCATTGTGATGCCCGCCAGTTGTCAACAAGAGATATGATTGAGTTCGATGTGTATGGTATATGGCATCACCTTCAGTCTATAATGGGTATTGGTAGTCATTATGCTTTCTTCAAAGAATCTGCCTGTGGGTGTTGCTGGGTTTTGATTGATTTGTATTTCCAACATACTGTTTTTTTCTGGCTCTCACTTGATACCATACAGCCTCAAGTCCTTCTGTTTTTACTCTTCGATTTGGTGTGTTGACATTTTTATCTGAGTATATGACCCACTTTCATACTCGATATATGTACCTTTTTATGAAAAATGTTCTCTTTCTCTCAACTTTTCTCCCCCATCGATGGAAAAGGACGTCTTGCTTATTTTAATTATGTCAGTCATTGATGGATTATGTTTAGAGCAGGATTTGCGATTGACTACCTTGAGCTATTTGTTTGTTTATCTTTCTACCCCTTTTTGTGCAGTGCTGGTTTCTAGGCAGTTTGTGGATATGACTCGTATTAGAATTGAGGGTCTTCTTGCGGCTTTTCCCAAGTTGGTAGGCACTGGTAAACAACATACGTATGTTGAGACAGAAAATGTGCGCTATGTTTACCAGCCAGTTGAAGCTCTGTACTTGCTACTTGTGACAAACAAACAAAGCAACATCCTTGAAGATTTGGAGACTTTGAGGCTACTCTCTAAGCTTGTATCCTTTTCCCGATGGTTATTTATATTATATATTCATGTTCTTAACTTAAGTTTGTGATTTTTGGTTTCTAACTATCCTTGATATTTAGGAAAGTAGTTGCCTGGTTTGTAACATTACTTGCATGGGTTTGGATCCACTTCTCTTGATCCTTTTATGCTTGACATGTTCATGCTTTGATTTTATCCTTTTATGCATATTTTTTTGTTGTTTTATTTTCAGTTTAGGAACTTTGAATTTCTTCAGTATAATTTGATGTTCTCCCAATGGTTGCATTGATGGCCACTAGACGACCGATATCTTCAAAATTTGAACTTTTTATATTGAGCATTGTGTACTCTTCATCTTTGTCACAATTTGAGAAGGGGGGGGGGGGGGGGGGGGTGCAACACTAGGACTTCCACGGTGGTCAAAAAAATATATTTACAATTTAGTAAAATCTTCTATTACTTATAGAAAAAACAATTTCAGAAGTTCCTGAGGTATGCAGATTCCCTTTCAATATAAGAAGTGCTCAAAATATATTGATGCAAAAAATGTTAAAACAGATGCATTGACTTATTCCTTAAATATTCTAGGTACCAGAATATGCTTATTCTCTAGATGAAGAGGGTATATGCAAGACAGCTTTTGAGTTGATTTTTGCTTTTGATGAAGTCATCTCTCTTGGACACAAGGAAAATGTTACGGTTGCACAGGTTAAGCAGTACTGTGAGATGGAGAGTCATGAAGAGAAGTTGCACAAGATGGTATTGCAGAGCAAGATCAATGAAACCAAAGATGTCATGAAGCGCAAAGCTAGTGAGATTGACAAAAGCAAGGCAAGTTTCAAGCTGCAATGGCTCCTGTCCTAATTTTTTGTCTTTCTTTATTTTCCTGTGGTTAGCCATCCCTACTAAGATTCGTGTCACATTCTGCAGATTGAGAAGGGACGAGTTGATAAAGGAGGGTTTATGTCTCTACAGTCTATGGGATCTGGAAGAATCGAGAGCAGCTTTAGCGACATGAGCATTTCTGATGGTGGCGGCAGTGGTTTTGGAAGTAGTTCTGGTTTTGGATTGAGCACTGATATTGAATCCTTTTCTAGCAAGTCTAAAGGTTTGTGTCTATTTATCTGCATCAATTATACAAGGATGCGCCAATGTGGAGTTGTAGATGATGTTGATATGTGTTAAATACTTTAAGTTTGTGTATCATCTGTGAGTATGCTGTAAATAAGTGGTTCTTGTACACGATTCTTCACTAATGTGTAGGGCTGTGTGCTACCTCTAGAAACAAGTATCATAACCGATTATGAACATTTTCACTTCTCTACTTTGAGGTTTCTGTTTACTGCATCGTTGTAACCATAGGTCTACCTATCCATGTTTTCTTTTTTTATTTTCCTTTTCTAGAGCATATATATTACTCTTGAAAAATTATTCTCATCAGCCACTATTTACCACCCCACACCCTATGAAAAACACTCTCACATCCTATGAAAAACATCCCCACACCCTATGAAAAAGCTATAGGTTTGGGGTGTGGGAATAAATAATGGCTGATGCATAGCATTCCTCATTACTCTTATGTACTGCTGATTAATCTCTATCTCAATCTGTAGGTCGTCCACCTTCATCAGCCACTGCTCCTCCTAAAGGTCTTGGTATGCAGCTTGGTAAATCTCAAAAGACAAACCAGTTCTTGGAATCTTTGAAAGCAGAAGGAGAAGTTATTCTTGAGGATGTGCAGCCAAAAGCAGGCCAGTCCAGATCAGCTGCTTTACCGTTAACTGATCCCATCACTTTGACTGTTGAGGAGAAACTCAATGTGATGCTGAAACGAGATGGTGGAGTCAGTAACTTTGATCTTCAGGGAACATTGTTACTTCAAATTCTTAACCAAGACGATGGGCACATCCAAGTTCAGGTACTATGTGTGTTTGTGGGTGTGTCATGCAGCGTGGTGTGGTGGGAAGCTGAATCTGCTACACCACAATCAAACTATTTTTCTGCACAAAATACAAGGTGCCGTTTGGATAGTGAGTTGAGATGAGATGAGTTGAGATAAAAGTTGAAAGTTGAATAAAATATTGTTAGAATATTATTTTTTAATATTATTATTGTTTTGGAAATTGAAAAGGTTAAATTCTTTATTATATTTTGTGTAGAAATTTGAAAAAGTTGTAATGATGAGATGAGATGAGATGAAACACTTTCACCATCCAAATGGGGCTTAAATCTTGGGATTACAAGAATATTTCCATAATTTTCATAGAAAAATAGTAACCATCATCGACTAAACTATTCTTAGCTTGCCTAGTAGGCTACAAAGAAAAGACTCCAAAACAAAGTTAATTCTGATGACAAAATCATAATAAAACTTGATACCCCATGCTATTCTTTATGACTGACCCGATTTAAAGCAATAAAAGACGATTGAAACTGAACTATCTACAGTTAACCACACAAAACCCCCACTAAAATAAAACTCCAACACAAACTTAAACTCAAATTTACCTACTGGCAATAATGCCTTAACTCTTTATTGGACTCAATTTAACCCACATAAATGCACAATTCTACTTCCAAGGACTTCTACTCAAGCAACCAGAAAAAGAAGTGAAGTTAGAACGCTGTGATTGACTTCAAACTATCGAACCCTTTAGTAAAGTGACAAGAGACGAGAGCTGTGGGATGGGATATTTAGTAGAGTTAATGTTGCTTGGGTTATGCCGTCAAAGGTGGCTGATATGCTTGCGTGCTGGAAGGGTATTCAAGGCTGTCCCCAGGTGGCAGCAGTTTGGAAGATGATACCTTTATGCATTATGTGATGTATTTGGATGGAGAGGAACACGAGGTGTTTTGAAGACAGAGAGAGAACAATGGTGGAGCTTCAAAATTTTTTTCTACACACTTTACTCCTGTGGTTTTCAGCTATTGTCCTTAATGGAAACAATATGCATGATTTCTTATCTTTAATGTAGTGCTTTTAGAATGTACTTAGGCATTTTTCTTTTGTATACTTCCTGCGTACATGGGCTATGCCTATTTTTCATTCATATCAATCAAACTTACTTCTTACTTATAAAAAAAAAAAAAAAAAAACTATCCAACCACATTGGTTTTAGCATTTTGGTTCTATCCAGCTGAGTTGTTCCACGTGTTCTTCCCCCCCTAAGATCACACTTTTAGTCTTTTACACCTTCACCCAAATGCCACTTCCATACTCTCTTTGTGAAATCTAGCCTGCATCAGTGTCTTATGGTCTATAATGAAATGAAGTGAACTGTGGCTTAGTTTACTAAAAGTGGAAATGACATGGCACTTCTTAGTTTACTTCGTGTGTATTTTGATTTGTATTCTAAGTGTTGTCCTTGACATGGCACTTCTATAGTTGCATTTTCTTTCCTGATGTTTAATTTGTGTTGTTATTTTTGCTGCAATGTGTGACTTAACAATTTGTTTCTGGCTCATTATTGTGAGCATGCAACTTATGATGTATCATACCTTATTTTTCAGATTGAAACCACTGGAAATCCAGGCATCCTTTTCAAAACGCACCCTAACATGAACAAAGAACTGTTTTCCAATGAAAATATTCTTGGTCTTAAGGACCCAAATAGGCCTTTTCCCACTGGTCAGACTGGTGATGCAGCAGGCGTTGGTCTTCTGAAGTGGAGAATGCAAAGTACAGATGAGTCGATTGTGCCATTGACCAGTGGGTTCAAATCTTACCCTTCTTGTCTTCCTGTTATATTATTTTTGTCGTGTGCTATAATTAAACGAGTCATCGTATGTGTAGTAAACTGCTGGCCCTCTGTTTCTGGAAATGATACGTATGTCAGCATTGAATATGAAGCTTCGTCAATGTTTGATCTGCGAAGTGTTGTGATCTCGGTACCTCTTCCAGCTCTTCGAGATGCACCAAATGTCAGGCAGATTGATGGGGAATGGAGGTGAGAAATTCCATGTTTTCTCTGCCATTTTAATTTCCGTTCTATGAATAGTAATTGATGGGTACCATAACTTGCTTATAGATTATGGATTTCTTGACTCAAGGTTTTAATATCCTCTAATACTAGGTGTTTTGTTACAAGTTACAATGCCATGAGATACTTGTAGCTTTTATAAGGTGTTTTATTTATAATAAAGGTAGCAGAGACTGGATTGACGTGGCTGAAGTTTTTAGTTTAAATGTTTTTCCTTTGTACTTTCTTACTATTGCTTTCATTAAGTAGTTCGTAATTTGGTTTCTTATAATAAAGCATCCATGTATTCACTGCTTTCAGTTACCCAGAAGTATTCACCACTTTTGACTTGCAGGTATGACTCGAGGAATTCCATATTGGAATGGTCCATACTTCTTATTGATCACTCGAACCGCAGGTTTGCAAATCTTGGAAAGCTTTTTTCTTTGCAGATTTTCCCGTTCTATTCATATCTTAAATACAAGTACTTATTGGTTGGTTCCATCTCATTATTGAATCTTACACAGTGGATCAATGGAGTTTGTTGTTCCTGCGGCAGATTCATCTGTTTTTTTCCCTATTTCAGTGCAATTCTCAGCTACTAATACTTTCAGTGATCTAAAGGTTTGGTTTTCCTTCTTATTTAAGTTGTTATATACTATGCTTCCGGTGAAGATTCTTGTTGTGACATACTTTTGCTTCTGCCGCACTCAATATTCCCCTCTTAACTGCAATTGATTGAGTTTTCAATTTTATTTATATGTTCTAGTTTTTTTTTTTGTAAGGAGCTTTATCTTTTGCGGTATCATTATGAGAAATGGTACTAATGGTTTATGATTGAGATGGCGGCAGTTGATCAGTTTGAAACGGATCCTATCCATCAGTTGCAATCATAGCCTTTCTCTTGTTCTTTCTTTTTATATTTTTATATTTTATAATCTAATGCTTTTTTCGTTCCCTTTTCTTTTTCTTTGAAGTGTTATTTGTATTGATAAGTTTGGACCTCTAGATGCCATTGAGGAAAAGTTGAGCCATTAGTCTCCACTCAATATCTGTTAATATATTCCTTTTTTTCTCTTTTTTTCTTTCCTCTTCTTCCGTTTTTTGGTTGATGTTGGCATGTGTCCATCTCTTTTCAATGCCCTGTATAAAATGGTCAATGTAAATTCCTTGTGCAGGTTCTGAATATCATACCTCTGAAGGGTGGAGCCCCTCCCAAGTATGCTCCGAGAACGCAGTTGATCACGGAGAATTACCAAGTAGTGTGACAGGTGCTTATATGCTACTGGATTATTAGTATATGACTCTGAATCAGCAATTTTCTTTCATTATTATTATTATTGTGCAACTTTCCAACACTGGAAGTGAGATCTATACTGCTGGACAAGCTATTTTCACTGATATAAACCTAACTTTTCTCTACTATGATGTTTATCTTCATACATTCTTGATTATTTTATATTTGTCACCTTCTGCATTTCACAATTCTGCTTGCCTTTGGATCCTGTAGAGCTATTAGTTGATTCTGTTTAATTTTATTTTACTTTTCTATTTACAAGTTACCACCTCGGTGTTGTCGATTTTTTTTCCAAACATCCTAGTAAGGTATAAGATTTGTGCTTTCTCCCTAGGTTCAAGATTTTGTCCTAGCAAGGTACCTTTAGGTTTGGTTCTGTGTACACAAGACACGGGATGCAAAGCCTAAACGTCCTATATTTTAGTCAGTCTATTGCAGCTAGCGTACGATGCCAACTTACTTGGAATGAAAAAGAGAGTGATGTCTTGTGGTAATCAAGATAAATTAATTGGAAATTCGATCGACAACAAATGGAGGGGGTGGGAAGCCCCCCTCAATCACCCCAAACCAATCAAGAGAGGACATGGCAATCAACAAAAAGGAAAAAGAAGGTGAAAGGGATGAGGGGAAGTGAAATCATAAGAGTGTTTCTGGTCACATAATTTTCTAGTTTAGAGGTTGCCTTAGTTGCCAAGAAAAGGACCTTCATGGAATCGGTCTGCACATGCCCATTATGTTTCTTGATGTGGGTTCTTTGCCACGGTTTTTACCGCGAAGTAAAAAAGGGGTATTGAGATTGCCTAATCTAAAGAAATTGTCGGGAGTTTCTACTCAAGTACTCCCACATCTATGATGAAATACTTTATGCGCAGATATGATGACATACGGGATCACTTGATCATGTGTCGATGAGCGAATAATGTTGTCATCCCAATGAAGTAGAGGAAGGAGGGAGGTGAGGAGTGGAGGAACCAGAGCTCCTACCCCCCACCCATAAAACACGAGGTTGCTGGTTTTCATAGGTATAGTCTCCATCAAAAACCAACGTTTAAAAGAGTGACCATGATTTTTGAGGATTACAGCAAGGTATCATTGTACTATCAATGATTGAAATGTCTATTTTATGGTATAAATATGAATGAATCAGTTGAACACAGCATATTAAATTGTGTTAGTGATAATGCGACATGGTAAAGAAAAACTGTCCACCATCCTCTTAATCACCATTCCTATATATAGCAGTAGTATCTAATGATTGGATGATAAGTGATAATTATTTATCATCATAAATAACTATTATTCATTACTAAGAGGATGATGAAAAGATGATTGTAAAAAGGATTGTGTACAACACTTTTCCACGGTAAAGCAACAAGCTAAGTCCTGAGCATGAATTTTCTTCGTTGGTGTTTAATAGATAAAACGTATCGTGCTCATTAATAATACAGAAATGGCCCTTGAATTGCCCGGAATTCATATAATTCACGATGATACCTAATCCAAACCTTGGAGCAGTAGCAGGTTTTGATTCTTGAAGACCACCTTAGAAAATGTCGATATTGAAATACACCAGAACATGGCACATATTTGGAGCTTCCGAATTCAAGTAAATACCGTTCCAAGATATTTCAGACTCTTTATAAGGTTGGAAAGATGATAAAGCTACAAATTGGTCATACTTCATTTTTTGCGTTCATCAGGTGCACCGTACCAGTCACCTTGGCAACCTATCGTTGCTGTAACTGATAAGTTTCTAACATCTTTGGTAATTGATACTCTCACATCGCCGGTAACGACAGAAGCCAAAAACAACATCCGCTCCTCAACAGGACTTGGCAACAATTCATTCGACAATCTCAAAACAAAAGTACAATGCATAGTGTTTATGAAGATTTTATTGTATCACTTCATGCTGAAAAAAGCAATTAAAAAGACAGCATCTCTTAACATTTTCAAGATCTCAAAACTGAAGACCAGTAGGCATTTCAATTGTCACCCAATCGACAAATGGGAACCTACAAACCGAAGAAACAGAGAGTATTAAGCACCTACACTTAGTGCTGGGCCAAAACATTAGTCAGTCTTACACACGTCCTATATGCATTTACATTGAAAAAAGAAAGAGAGGCATACAGCCATGACAACACTAAATGAGATTCTCTAAAACCTCGAAATTCAACATTTACAGATTCAAAACCACCAATTAAAGGAACAAAAAGAATCAAAGATTACATCGAAAGACATGTACTCGCCTAGTATCATGATATCTCACCAACAATATCCTATATCAAACCAACCAAACATCACAATTTTCTTTAAAACCATCGCCTGATAGAGGCAAAATGCTGAACAAAATCTATAAGATTTCAGAACCATTAGAATAACTAACATCAATCGAACATATAGACATCCTAGACCTATTAAAACAGCCTGATGCTGAAAATATAACCCATCGATCAAATCAATGAAACAAGAAAAAATAATTATAACTTCAAACATACGCATCTGTCTAATACTGAAACCTTGTACAACCCACAAAAGATGGACATTAAAGCCAGCAAACCTACCAACCAAATCAAGAAGTAAAAAAAAACCATCAATCAGATACTTGCATCAATCGAAAATCAGAATCATCCATGATAATAATTTATAAAAAAAACACACACAATTACTCATTTGAGCACACCTGCAATAACTGACTGATCATCAGTGACTTCCATGGCCGTGCTCCTTAGCATGCTGCTGGTGCTCAAGGTGGCGTCGTTCCTCAGGGAGTGCAACCAGGTAGGAGAATATCATCCCACCAAAACAGACATGGTAGAGTGGATCGATGGAGCTGGTTTGGATGTACTTGGCATGATAGTTGTCCAGCCCTCTCTGTATTGCACTCTTCAGATAGTTGATGGAGAGCATCGGCTTCACATGGTTGGGCACTTCCTTTACTTTCAGTCCCTTGATCTCATTGTAGAAGTTCCTCAATGCCATCTGCTATGCAGGGATCCTAAGTAACCTTACTTTTTTGCTAAGAAGACTTTTAAGGGAGAGATTTTCCATCAAAGAAAAGGGAAAGAACCATTTGCAAACAAAGAAGAGCTAGGCCTCATTGGGCTTAATTCAAAAATTTATGAAATCATAAAATCACTATGGGCGTTTCAAGCCAAAGCCAAGTGGTAGAAACCTCAAAATTTCCCAGAATAATATTGACCTCGATAAGATTTAACGCCAAACTCATAGTCCTAATTCTAACCCTTCTATTAAACTTGAAAATGTATTCCAACAAACCATGTTCACTGGTTCCCCAATTACATATTTTTGATATGAGAAAAGATATTTATAATCGTGAATTGTGTAACCACCGCGTAATCGCTTTGAAAAAAACGATTAAAACATTGGATCCACATAAAAAAAAATTAATTTTTTAATAGTGGACCACACTCTTTTTCAAAACGATTATGAGGCGATTACGCACTTCACGATTGTACGTAGAATTCCTCAAAAAAAAATTAAGAAAAAAAATAAACGCAGAAACCCTAACGTAACGTGATGCTTGTTTTATGAAGATGACAGGAAATCGAATTGGAAATGCGAACCAAGAATACGATCGGGTTACCGCTTACGTCAGAGCGAAGAGCAATATACTTACTTGGAGTCGCTGGTGTTTGTGTGTGGAAGATTGGGATCTTTGCTTTGGAAAGGAGGGAAGGAAGGTTTCACTTTCTGGGCTCGAACGGAGGCGATTACCAAATGGTGTGCTGGCCGGATTCCATCCGACACCTACGAAAACAAGATTACATCTTGTATTGAAATGTCTTTATTAGCCTTGCCTCGGGCTTCTTAGGCCTTCGGGGAGTCTAGCCTAGTTTCGTAATTTCGTAAGCCTAAACAATCATAATTTAAGTTTGAGGCCATTGTTAATTAACATTGGTTTGCATCTTTGAGCAATTCTGGGCATCAGCCCCACACCAGCACACACTGCACATCACTTTTTTTTTTTTTTTTTTTTTTTACACGGGAGTGTGGCCGTGTGGGGCAGATGCCCGCATTTTTTCTTGCATCTTTTGCATATCTATTTTGTCATTTAAGTAAAATTTTTATATTAACTTATATATATTTGAAATAAAATAATTATTATTTTATTATTATTAATTTTTTATCTAAATACAATTTCATAGCATCCTGTACATATATTAATATAATTTCATGCATCCAAATTTAACAATTCCATATACAATAAAATACATCAAATTATTGTAAAAAAAAAATCAAATTTATATACACAAAAAATAATCTCGTGTGCTCATAAATAGCACATATTAACATGGAAATACAATACAAATACATTTCAACACAAATTCATTAAAATACAAATTTCTCCAAGATCATTACAATACAAATTCATTACAATACAAATTTCTCCAACATCATTACAATACAATACAAATTTGAAAGGGATGATAGAGAAAAAATGAATAAAATATGTTTTGAGGAGTAAATAATTGATATCTAAATTTATATAGATCTTGTTCATAGCTAGTTAAATATTTGAAGATGTATAAATTAATGTTGAGGAATTTAGGCTCATATTATGCAAATATGACTTTGGAAATGCGTGAATGCTCAACCATGCAATAAGTGAAACTTCAATTCAAGAGTACACATTTACTACGCACGGTAATTCTCCATGTCTACTATATTATTCCAATATTTTTGAAAAAATTCTATTATCAAGATCGGTATATAGAACACAATTAAAGATATATTTATAGAGTATGACTTGATTTTGAAGATAAATTTTAAAATCTAAATTTTACAAATGAAATTTTACTATTTAAGTGACATGGATGGTGTCTGCATATCGACTTGAAAATATAATAACTCATATTTTTTTTAAAGGGAAACTATCATCATTCATTCATCAAAGAAACTTACATCCATGATCAAATACATTCTGAGATGTCCTCATATCAAACATGACATCGTAAACCAAAATAATGCATTTGGAGCTCCACTAGTACACTATTTCCTTTTGTGACTGGTTTGATCTTCACTATTGCTGATACTCTCTACAGACAAACATTAAATAGACAACACTCTTTGCCTAAATAGAGACTCAACATCACCCTTCATAGAAAGAGATGACTCAATCTCTACAGACAAATGTTCGAGAGATGAACTCTTTTTTTATTTTAATCAACAATAAGGAAACTAAAAATGAAAACAATAAGATAGATGAGAAAAATGACGGATTATAGTTTGGACCAACTCTAGTAGACTTCAAAGTTTGTAACGGCCCGTAAAGGCAACACTCTTAAATCTTTTCATCCACAAATGTTAGATTTGAAAGGTCTAGTGGTGGCGAGTCCGATAATCACATGTGTCAAGAAGAGTTGCCGAAAGGGATGGCGTGTGAAAACCACGCATAGATGCGGGCGGTGCATGAGAACCACACATGGTAATTTTTGCAAAACCATCACTTTCCTCCTAACGATTTTCAACCTGTGAGTCTATTTGTGCCATGCGTGTCTCTTGGTAGTTGCCAAAAAGCTGTAGATCTGTCTTTTTTGAAGAAAAAAAATAAAAATAAAAAACATTGATAGATAAGGTGGATGAATGGAGGAAGAAAAAAAAGAGAGGGAAGAGGCTTCCTCGACGAAAATCAGATTAGGAAGATATATGGTTTAACCTAGGGGTGTTACCTGCATGGTGTGGGGTGGGGGCACCCCCTCCTCGCCCCCCGCCCTCCACCATGCGGGGGGAGGGTTTTCAACCCCACCCTCCGCCCAGGTACGGGGGGTGGGGTTGAAACCACACTCCGTCCCGCCTCCCGCTCAATCCAATGATTTATTGGATCTATAATTTTTTTAGGGTCTAAATATTTTTTTAAACCTAAATTATAATATAATATAATTATAAATTTTATTAAAAAAATATAAACTCATTAGAGTTGTATTTTGGTTAAGTCTCACATTACTTAAAAATGACTATTGTATTGTCTTGTCCTCCTATATAAAGGTTGACCTAGAAGACCAAGGCAATCCATTAACTTGAATTCAAGTTTTTAACAAATTATATATATCTATATACAATATATTTATATAAATATAAAAAATAATATTTTTTATTATAAATATGGAAGAGTACGAAGTGGGGTGTGGGGCAAGGCCCCGTTGGGGTCAGCCCACCCCCCGCCCTCGCTGGGGGTTCTTCATGCGGGGTGGGCGGACGGGGGCGGGGTGGCGGGGGCGAGCCCCCGCTGTCCACCCCTAATTAATAACTCATATTTTTATAAGTACAATAAATAGAGTATTTTTATTATATATTTTAATGAAACATAAAATAAATAAATAAAACCATTATCCTCAGAAATATGATATTGATACCCATATTAATGAATATACGAAATTAAAAAATATGTCATTGTCTTGCTCTATTTTCATCAATCAACATACCAACATCAATCATCAATCAACAATGAAAGCAAATTTAATAAAGGAAAGAATTGATTAATTAATCCCTACGTTTTCATTTTATATGTCTATTTTATTTTTGGATTTAAATGATGCTTTTGTGGAGAAAATCTCTACTCAATATGCTTTTGTTAATGTTTCCAAATGGCTAAACGTCTCCCTACCCATCTTACTAGAAAGCTTTGCAATTCCACTTTTGCTCTTTAAGGCCGTACCCTCCCTCGATCCCCATGAGCGAACGGTCGAAAGCCAAGAGATCCAAACCCATTTCCCCACCTCCTCACTCTTCCTCTTCCACTGCCTTTCTAACCCAAGCCCATACCTTAACCCTAACTCAAAACCTGGTTTTTACAATGGCGCGGAAATCCGTGCTGCTCAAGCAAACCCTAGCTACCATCCTCATCATTCTCATCGTCTATGCCTTGATCAGCACCTTCCTCAGTCCTGCTAACTCTTCTTCCTCCTCCAAGCTTGAGGCTACACTCCCCTTCAGCTTTGCGAATTCAGCTGCAGCCATCAATGAATTTTCTCGGGAGCTCGAACTTTCCCGAGATAATCCGGAGAAACTTCCAGGTGAATCAGCTCCGCGTGTGAAAATCTACCTCTACGATCTGCCCAGGAGGTTCACGCACGGCGTCGTCGAGCACCATTCCATCGCCCGTGGTGGTCGACCCGTCGATGACGTGACACTGCTCAAGTACCCTGGCCATCAGCACATGGCGGAGTGGTACTTGTTCTCGGATCTGATGCGACCCGATTCTGAGAGGATCGGATCGCCCGTTGTCAGGGTTTTGGATCCGGACGAAGCGGATCTGTTCTACGTGTCGTTCTTCTCGTCCTTGAGCCTGATCGTGAACCCGATCAGGGCATCTGGGTCGAGTCAGGACCAGGGCCGGGTATTGTACAGCGACGAGGAGACACAGGAGGCTTTGTTGGAGTGGCTGGAGGAGCAGGAGTACTGGAAGAGAAACAATGGGCGGGATCACGTGATCATAGCTCAGGACCCAAACGCTTTATACAAAGTGATTGATAGGCTTAAGAATGGCATTCTGTTAGTTTCGGATTTCGGGCGGTTGAGACCGGATCAAGCATCGTTGGTCAAGGACGTGATCTTACCGTACTCGCACCGGATTAATACCTTTACTGGCGATGTGGGTGTAGGGAATCGGAAGACGCTGTTGTTCTTCATGGGGGCACGGTATCGCAAAGAGGTAATGCAATAGATTAGTTCTGTTGTTTTTTTTTGGCGTTTATGTTATGATTATTGTTGATTTTGTACCGGCTGGGTCGACGTGTTGCATCGTCAACAGGCAAGTGGCTATCTAGATGATTGATAGTCTCCCAGTTGACGACTGGCATCTTCTTTTTATTAACAGATCCTTTTTCTATCGGTTTAGCATGGGCTATGAGTTCTGCAGCAACACTTGTTAATTGCTGATGGTCAAATCTGGATAATTGGCTTAATGCCATAACCATCTATATTAACCGGACACATTATATTGCGATAGAGATATTTGTATATGCTTTGATGCAGTTATCTGCATATGCTTGGTTACTAGAAAAATAATTTCATGAGTGGGATTATTTTCTAATTCCCTTGTCTTCTGATATTATGTCTTCTTTTGTATATATAGGGAGGAAAAATTCGTGATTTACTTTTCCAAGTACTTGAAAAAGAAGGAGATGTCATAATAAGACATGGAACACAATCCAGAGAGAATCGACGTGCTGCTTCACAAGGGATGCATACATCTAAGTTCTGTTTGAATCCTGCGGGTGATACTCCATCAGCCTGCCGACTCTTTGATTCTATAGTTAGCTTGTGTATCCCAGTTATAATCAGTGATAGTATTGAATTGCCTTTTGAAGATGTTATAGACTATACAAAGATTGGAATATTTGTAGATTCCACGTCTGCTCTTAAACCAGGATTCTTAGTTTCAATGCTGAGAGCGGTAACCACCAAGAGGCTTCTGCAATTTCAGAAAGAGCTGAAAGAGGTTAGTACCATTTGCATATTTTTCATATTCCGCATGTTCTCTTTAATATATAATTCTCAATCACTTCTTACCCAAAAGAGCTATATTGAACAACATTAGGTTTCTCCCACCCTCTCAAGAAATAGGGATACAAATCCTAGACCAGCTAACTAAGGGCTTGTTTAGAAAGTGAGATGAGATGATAATTCTGTAAATAGTAGTGAAATAGTTTCTGAATAGTAGTGAAATGGTTTGAGTTAAGATGTTTTATTGGGTTTTGGAAAATGAGAGAAAAAAAAAGTTGAATAAAAATATTATAAAGTTAAAATATTGTTAGAATATTATTTTTTAATATAATTTTTGTTTTGAAATTTGAAAAAGTAGTATTGTTTTTTGTGTTTTGTTTAGAAGTTTGAAAAAATTGTAATGATTAGGTAACATCTAGATGAAAAAGTTGAAAATTTGAAATTGAAAAGTATGTGTTTTAAGTGATGTTTGGGAAGGAAATTATGAGAAGTTTTGAGATGAGATTAGATTATCTCACTTCCCAAACAAGTCCTAAATAGAACTTGAACTCACCGCCAACTGCCCCACAAGAAATCCCTCTAAAGTTTTTCAATGCAATTAGCCACACTACGGGGAAAAGTGACAAATAGGAGGAAGATTTGGTGGGCCTGCCACACTTGGAACTATGACACTAGGTTTGTCAAATTTGTTCTTACAGTTTTGATAGTGCTTGCAATATTATAAGATGAAGATTACAGCTAAATGCAACTTTGATATTAAAATTTTGTATTTTGTGCCTTTGTGCTTTGAAACAGCATCTTTTTTTCCCCTGCCATTTCATTTGTTTTCATCTGTTAAAATGGTATGTAATTAACCTTAGCTTTCAGAATTCAAATATTTTAATTTTAATTATTCTATTCAGGTAAAGCATTACTTCCAATATGAAGAACGGAACGGAACTGTGAATGAAATTTGGCACCAAGTCTCACAGAAGCTACCCTTAGTCAAATTGATGATTAATCGAGAGAAACGGCTTGTTAAGAGGGAATTAACTGAACCAGAATGCTCTTGCCTTTGTTCAAACGAGTCTGGGGTAGTCACCACCTTGAACCCACTTCGGCTGCTATAATCAAATTTTTCTTGGCCTTTAATCGATGGTATTAGAACATATACCTAGAGAAGTGGTACAGTTGTTATCAGATATAAGCATGGAGGATTCTTCTGTTTTCTCGGAAACATTGAGGAATAGTTTCTGCATAAATTTATCTCCTATCCCTGAAACTGATTGTAGTACCCATATTTCCTTCCCCACTTTTTTGGGGGTACGGGGAGCTTGCCATACAAGTGCTTGTGGCACATGCTTTGTTGTAAATACTTTCTTGGTTATTGAAGGACAGACTCGGCTGGCGGTAGATTGTACTAGTACTGGAAATTGAGATTCATTTGTACATATCAAAGAATAAAAGATCTCTGCAGTCATCGATTCTTTTATTGCTTCAATGGTGAGTTTAATGCCTCCCTTTTGCTTTTCAAGTCGTTCCCATTTATCTTGCATCTTTATGCATTACTTCTCTTTGGTGTGGGCAGACTGAACCTAACGAGTATCCCCCATTTTAAGAAAGATATCAGTTTTCTAAGTTGTTTTTGGTAATGGTTTAAGGAAATGCTATTTTATCAGATGTACTAGTTGCATGAGAAAAGTAGAGCTTCCTAATGTTTTAATTTTAAATGTAACCAAATGAGTGACAGCGGCCATCGGAAGTTTAGAGAGGGCCCCGGCATGAGTTTCGGGCCCTCTTGTTCGTATTTGGTGGCATTTATTTAAAGGAAAATTCTATCTACTATACTATCATCTCACTTTCATTCCACTAAGTAAGATGTAACACACCATTGAATGATCATTTATTAAATACATTTTTATCATTTAATAATGATGAATGTGTCACATCTAACTTAGTAGGATAAGTATGTGGTATATAGCATTACTCAATTATTGATAAGAACACGTTGAGTCTCTAGAATGTCCATCGTCTTTCAACGTGATATTCTATTGATAGTTTGTGCAATCCAATTTCACCGACATATCTTCTAACCAATAAACATTTCTACGGGTTGGTTACCGCTAACTCAAATGGTATGTCATCTCTTTGTAGTAATAAAGTGAAGGGTAAGGTCGTGGCTTCCTTTCTTGGACGAATGTCGTTGATTTAATCGTCATGGATGATCATGTGTTGCAAAATAATACTATACGTCTTTACTATGTATGTTAGGGGTAGCAAATCGTATTTTCGGATTGTATTCCTGTTGTATCAAGTCATAAACATTCGACTATACAAGTCAACCTGAACCCAAGCTATTAAACTAAACGTGTTAAACTTTCAAATTCTAATTCAACCCATTTAGATAACAGATCATGTCGTATTATTCATTTTGACTCTTTTAATAATTACTTAAAAATATGTTAACACGACACGACTCATTTAAACCCATTTGTTTCATATAAAAGGATTGAACTAAAATGCATAACTCATTTGACCTGATTAACATAATTTCACATAAAAATTAATTTATATTTATTAATAACCATAATATCTTAAAAATATTGGAATAAAATATTTTTCAATATTTTTCAAATTTTAACATATAATAAAACTAATATTACAAATCATACAATAAC
Source organism: Juglans mandshurica (assembly GCA_022457165.1). Lineage (NCBI taxonomy): Eukaryota > Viridiplantae > Streptophyta > Magnoliopsida > Fagales > Juglandaceae > Juglans > Juglans mandshurica. The sequence goes on from CM039627.1 coordinate 6,180,143, forward strand.
AAATATGAGCACGTCTAAAATTACAATCCTAACAATAAAAACATAAGCATACTGTGAAATACTAATATACAACTTAACAATAATAAAATTTTTAATTTTGAAATAAATTCTAAACGAGTCAAAATGGGTTGATTTTGTGTTAAGCAAGTTGACCCATTATTGATCCGTTTATAAATCGTGTCTTAACAAGTAAATCCGTTTTGACATCAAATCCAAACCCGCTAATTTCTTGTCGTGTTCATATTAAGTTCACGGATCGTGTTATATATTGGCACCCCTAATGTATACTGACAAATAATAATAATAATAATAATAATAATAATAAACATTTCCGTAAACCTCGTACTTATTCATTACACGTTCCTTATCTCCTGATGTATGCCCAAATTTATTATACTCTGCATTACACCTCTGTCAATTACAACAGAAATCGAAACTCTAATGTAATAATAAGGAGAATTACGCGAATGTCAATCAAAGTGAACGAGATAGAGAATCTATTGACAATAATTTTATCATAATGATTTTGAGAGAGAGAGAGAGTCTATGGACAACAAAAGCCTGAATTGCCGGCCAGATGAAACTCTAGAACAACCCAGGAATGAATACTGATATTCATCAAGGAACGCAACCAATTTGCATGATAAGGCCACTACAAGGAAAGTGATTTTAGGAGTACACTGTCAAAATTTTGAATGAACTAGCTCAGTAGCTATATATACACGTATGAATAACTAATCCTCGACCAAAAGCAGACAATTCAACATCCTCCTCTCTCGTCCTTGACCAAAACCAGACAATTTATCATCCTCCTCTCTTCGGAGTTGGCCATCGTTCTACTTGTACGCTAATGGACCAGACCTAGATACTGCAAACCTTGGTAACGGGCTGGGACCCACACTCCCTGAAGTTGAGCCTTCAACAAACTTTGATTTACGGTTTGAGCTGTATTCCAGCGGCCCAGAACGGCGAATATTACGGTGTTTGTTATCAGTCCTTAAGCTTCCACCATCGGTATTGGAAAGGTACTCCTGACTATGTGATGATGATCCTTTAAAGTAGCCTGAATCATTAGCACCATACTGAGGAGTTGAGTCACCGCGGGGCTGCCGTACTACAGGGGATGCATGTGCCAATGAAACAGCAGGTGAATGGCGGGGTGATATGCTCAGTAATGCCAGCAGCGCGGATGGGTTATTTGTGTAGTATTGGCTATATATGGAGCGAAGAATGGCATATGGAACATGCGGTTCCAGAGAACTTCTTGGAAGGTATGACGAGATCTCACAGAGTTGATCTAGGAAGATAAGCTGTGCTACAAGATGAGATCTGTGCAGAGCAGCGGAACATTCAATATTCTGGATCATATACATATTAACAAGAACTACATGCACGCCCAATAGTTAAACCAAACAATTAGAGAGCACCCTGTCTGGATAATTTTATTCCTGCAGTGTCTTTTCTTTTTCTCTGTCAGCCCTACTTATATAGGGGCATTTGGAAACATATCATATTCATGTAAAGGGGCATTTAGACACGTGATATTACTACATGTTATAATAAAAGCATACTCATACCTGTTAGTTTCGCTCCAAGAATCTAGTGCGATGCCTGCAGAGAATTTGACAAAGAGTTGCAACGTGGACTTTATACTTGCTTCAGCTGACAAACGGCTCTGTATCTCATGATCTACTGTCTCACCATGTCCATTCGAGAAAGATTGTCGCCGGTGATGCTCACGCTCCAATCTAACAAGCTCACTTCCTGCCATAACGGCACTTATGCACCTACAAAAAATGTAGTCGCCAAAGATAGAGTGCTGTAATGGGAGTAGTAAACATTATTTTTATGCAGTTTTCAAACTAAGTAATTTGGGGTACTGTCCGCTTTCTTAAAAAAAAAAAATTAAGTAGTTCGAGCAGACCTACGACAGGAAAAAAATAATGAGTTGACTTCATTTGCATGTAAGTATTTGTTATCTTTGTGCTTGAGATAAGAGTCAGCCTGATTCCAATTTATGGAAAAATGGACACATACCCACCTTGCCAAGCAATGCATATTGTTGTTGAAGCCACCTGTTTCCACATTGAAGGCAGTGGTGTTCCAAACAGTAGATGTCATGAAGGTAGCAAATAAATATGGTAACAAATTCCAAGAACTATCATTTGCACCACCAACTTCCTCCAAAATTGATCTCACCCACTGGGAATCATGATCACAGACTATGCCAATGCTGTTTGCCACTCCTCTCAACCTCCTAATTTCCTTCTTTTCAGGTATTTCATTAGGTATATGCTTAACTACCCCAGATAGCAATGAATATATCAAGGGTGCACCTTCTTCAAGCACAGCTCCGGCGGCTTCAGCTAGTAGTCCATTAAAAGCCAGGGCTAGCCCAGCCTGAACACAAAATTCAATCACTGTGTCCACATCGACAATCTGCTTCATAGATGCCTCTCTTTCTATTCTGTCACCAGAATGCAGGCTGCTGGAAACTGCCTCCAGCACCTCACGGTTTGATCGCAAGGATGTTTCGATACAATTTAAAAGAGCAGCTGTATGTTCTTTCAGCATACGGTCTAGTCTGTCAACTCCATAGCCACCAAAAATCCGAACAAACGCCTGTAGTTCTCTCAGATCAGCAACTGAGTCAGCAAAATATCCACCTACAGGCCTCGTGCTTTTGAAGCACTTGTGAATAGGTGCAAAAAGGATTCCAGCACCTGATATATCCTTGATTATGTTCTCTATGTACCAGTTACATACAGCTTCAGCGGCCGACCCAGTATGTTGTTCCGTTGGATTGTCAAACAAGTGCAGAGAAGAAATGGGCCCAGAGAAGGCTTCAGTGAGCAAAACTTCTCGGATTCCCTGGGTTAGATCCATGCTAATATGCTGCTCAGTGAGAAGAACAATGCTGATATGTCTGCGAATCAGAGACTCCAAAACAGAAGGTCGTTGAAGATCATTATCAGTTTTAAGTACTGCAAGCAATCTCCTCCTGAAGTTCCCGAGGATGCATTCTCTCATATACTGCAGTTGACAATCAGTAAGTTAGAATAGAAGTCTGCTTTGATTTTATATGGGTCCCAAATGTGGGTGCCTTTCCACATAAAATATAACTATTATTTTTTATATCCACATGGATCTGATGTGATTTTATTCGGGGCTACTGTATTTGTAAAATGAAAGAACAAATAGGTTCTAGATATTGATGCAAAAAGTAAAAGCTGCCTTTCAATAGTACAGGACCCAAAATGAGGATCCTTCAAAAATACTTTGTATTTAAGACAACAAAATTCATCACGTAAAATACCAGAGGAAAGCGCATGCCTTTTTTATATACAAACATTATTTTATAGCGGAGCAATCCCAAGTGCTAAGGATTTTCAATAATGTCCTACTCACTCATCATTTTCCATATGTGTTTTTATAAAATCAATCGAAGAAATTAAAACTGAAAAAATGCAAAGGCATAGCCCAACCTGGGGCATTCAAAAAAGATTTATTAAGCTCTTGTTGCTGACTATGGTTTAATTAAAGCCTTTGGCCCAATATTGATATCATCCAAGCAAATGAAGCGGCAGCGTGAAGAAGTGGAGGGACAATGAAAAGGAGGGAGGAGAAGAAGATAAAATGCTTCACCTCCCTCAAGACAAACACATGGTTTAGAACACATATAGGTTCCATATCATTCAAAACTGAGCACAAATTGGTCAACCTCTGCATTGCAGCTTCCAACCTGCCATATCAAAAGAATTAGACAAGCTAATTTGTGTACTCAACAGGTGAAAGAAATTCAAATAGAAATATTAATTAGCCTACATTTTTATAGAACTATTATTTTCAGGATAGCTCTCATGGCCAGGCAAAGGAAAACCAGCCGCTAACTTTGGAGATTTAGATGAAGGAATTGGAACTTTAGATGCATGGTTGATATAAGAGGCTGCCTGCTCCGAAAGAAGCTGCAAGATTTCTCAAAATCAATTTCATGGAACAGGAACACGCTCAAATATTCCTCTGTTGCAACATGACAGAAGTATCAACCTGAATCTCAAGAGCGCCGAATCCTCCTTCAGAATCAAGAATGTTGATTAATCCCTCCAATCCTCCCATGATTGATTCAATGAGAGATTCAACATAAAGGACTGCATCCCGGCCAATTTTAGTCACCTGTTTGTAGTTTTATTTCCATCATGAGCATCAGATAATGCAATTAATGGATAGGTGGTAGTCTGTGGAAGTGTAAATAAACTTGATCTAAGCATCGCTAAAAGGCAAGACTAATCGTTCCGACAGTATTGTCATCAGAATATTAAGACACTGTTGTTTGTAACGGTGAAATATACTTTCCAATCCACTTACGTGCTATAGGATGTGATAAAAATTATGGGAGACAAAAACTTTGCATTCTACCTTTTCTTAAAGATAAAGAAACCATCAAAAGCATGCTTGTAAACCTTAAACCTTGACAGAAAGAAAAGTCTTGCAAATGTGCGTTATCATCTTTTAGGAAGATACAGTAAAAGAACCCTAACTGCATGGAACTTTGGTTATTCTCATACGACAAAGTTTGATTCAGTAATAACACACTTCTCATTTTTTTCTTATCCCAGCATGCAATAAAAGTTATGATTGGTAAATATGTGCAATCCACAATTCTAGGCTTCTAAGTAATAAAAAAGATGAACACAAAGGACATTGAGAGTGGGAGGGGAGAAGGATTTTACCTCTTCCGGAACAATGGGAGAAGCACACTCTGGAAAGCTACTTGCAACACCGAGCCATGCACAGCAATGTTGAGGACGTCCTTCTGGTCCAAACATGGTGTTTCTGAAGACCTATTAGAACACTCAAGATCCAGGTCAGCAATAGCTAGACAGCACTTTAAGAGAACAAATGGAAATAGAAGATAATTCTGTCAATGTAAACATTTTTGGCCAGAGTAGCAGGGGAGCCCCAAAGACATGTTAAGAATAGAAAGAAAGTACTTACTGCTGTAAGGTGCTGGTGGTGGAAATAGAGCTTCTTAAGACTTCCATACTTAGATAATTGAGATTCCAGTTCATCAACACATCTGTGTCAAAAGAGAGATGCACAAATGGCATTGAGTATTGATATACACACAAAGTAATGATATATACACAACACATAGCACAACAATGTTATAAAATGAGGGTATTTTTGTAAAATGATGTTACTTTTATAAGATGTTTTACAAAAATACCCCTCATTTAAAACATAGTTGTATAAAGTGTTGTGAAAAATGTTGTGTGTAATCATTTTCCAATGGCATTACTGTTGCTATAGTGCATCTAAACTATTCTAACAACTGTATGTGAATAAACATTTTAGCTATCACTTAGAGAATATTGGAAGGCTCATGATCAGAGAGCATCCGGCCAACTGTAGTTGGACCATGGCATCACCAATGAACTATTCCAACAACCGTATGTGAATAAAAATTTTAGCTATCACTTGGAGAATATTGGAAGGCTCAGGATGAGAAAGGTTTATCCATCCCGCCAACTGCAGTGGGACCATGACATCACCGATATTTACATCATTAGTCTTAAATATAATATAATAAAGTTACTGCAACAAAAAAAGTACAGTGACATGCATGATTAAATATCTATGTGCAATTTTGTGTAAAAATATTTATGCCATGTGTATGGCCTCAATTGTTGGATTAATGACAAGGACATCTAAATGCAATAAAATAGTAACACCAATGACCATTAGCTGAACTAATGACAGCACATCTAGCAGCAAATGCTGCGGTGGCCTATTTCCACACTTAATGCACAGAGTTTTTTCTGTCAATATCAATTTTGTTTATTTTAACTTATAGCAAGAATAGACCATAGAATTCTGGTACAAAACGAATGGATGACAGATAGAACACCTGGACCAATTGTATGCCAGATTTCCCTCTGATAATAGTCCTTCCTTCCCAGTGGAGACTGTAGCTTTCTCCAAATGTCGTATGTTTGTAGATGATCGAGAAGATGTGATTATCATCAATATTGTTAACCAATCCTTTCGAAAATCCTGATTAATAACCACAAATAATTATTTAATTTCAACTTGCCCTTAAAGAAGCCACTACAAAAATGAGGACTGTGACACTGAAAAAACGAGGACAAATATTAAACACAAGAGTCCACTCACAGAAGTTAAACCGAGAATAGTTACAAAAGAAGCATGCCCAAAAATGCAGACAAGTAGTGTACATGCTGAAATATAAAACAGCTAGCACTATAAAATCTGTAGTAAAAATTAGAAAACTGATGCAATTTGAAGGTTTTGCAGCAATCCACTAACCAAGCTATAAAAGCAACAGTCAGGCCAAAAGATCTAATTATTTTTCATTTCCGTGACATTGATGGCAAGGAGAAAGAGTGCATAAGGAATCAAAGTAAAAAGGAATAGAGAATGAGGAAGGGGGCATCCTGTGATCTTCCAAGCCTCCTACTAATAAGAGGAAGGGCATAGGATGGGGAAGAGACATAATAGAGGATATAAGAGACGGTGAACACAAGTAAACTTCCAAACCCCTTTTGTCTGAAAGCATGTATGAATAATAATACAAAGTCATTTTTTTTATGCAAACTTTAATATCATGAGAGAGAATGAGAGGGAAGGGAAAGAGAAAGGAGAAAAGAGAAAAAAAGATAGGGCAGTTTCAAAGGCTCCAAATTACAAAAGACATAGCAGCAGGAATATATACTTGCATGCATGTGTATACCTCAAAAGTGAAAGAAGGGAAGAGATAGTTGAGAAGGTGAGAGAGAACATAAGCAAACATGCATCCTCTTGCATTTCCTGATGATCTTCTCTAGATTATATTATCATTGTATTGTTTTCTCATAATATACATAGGCATCCATATGTTTAAAGGACTTGAAAGTTCCGTTTGCATTTTTCATGTCCTACCTCCACTATTATCTTGCACCTTTCCAGTTGCCTGATCATGCATAGGTGACATGAGAGTATATCATAATATCAATGACCTCTCTTGCATTATCATGAAACACAAACTATGAATAAGTTAAAATGACTAGCTTTGGGATGTATACAGCCATACAGAACACGAAAACACACACTCAATTATTCTGTGGGTAGCTGTTAAACTCCAGGGCTTTTGACAAGTATGAATAACCCTACTAAACATGTTTAGTGCATTGTAAACGATAGAGAACATATACCAACAATGTCAACCATCACCACAAAAGCATGTCCTTATTATATATAAGTAACAAAATTAGAAAAGAGAGAACATCTGGCAGAACACCCCCTTCAAAAGAAAGTGAAAAAGAAGAAGAGGCAAAAAAAAATTAAAAAAAAAAAGTGTCTCCAAGACTTCTTATAAGATACTGTCCCTCAGCCTTTTGATAATTTTAATTGCTAAATTTGATTGAGGTCGTAATTATAAAATCTTAGTCCACGATGCCTACAGTTACAGCTAAACTATAACTTTAGTTGAGGCGACAGATAAAAATACAGGATGGCTGCAGTCAATTTTATTTTAAAAACCTCGGTAAGGCTTTTTATAATTGATATCTACCCTAAAAAAAACAAAACATGGCATGCACAGGTATCTTACAGATAGATCACATGTGATGGCCGAGATATTTTCACCCTGTGGTTTTGGTATGTTTTCAAGATGCTGAGCAATTTGGTGAAAAAGTCCCTTCAAGCTTGGATCTATGTCAAGAGCAATCATTCCTGGAGTGCCCAGCAAGAAACGAATTCTACCAGCACATGTAGAAAGATATGATAATGCATAACCTCGAATTGCTGCATAAAAGTATAAAAAGTTAATTAAAAAATCTGGATTTACATAAGAGGTCTCTTTCTTTGGAAACAAAACAGCATGGAAAGACATTTTTTTATAAGTACAAGACAGCATTACGTTGAGCACAGATATAAGTGCAAGATGCAGATGAAAGCAATTAAGCCCTTTTTCCAAGGAGTTGCAATTGCATTGCACTGCATCATATTATGTTCGTGCATTTTTAAAAGTATGTATAATTTTATTATTGAAAACTTAGAGGAAGTAAACTTAGGTATATGGGCTGTATACAAAAATGCTCTCCCTAAATAACAGAATAAAATATGACAACTTTAAGGAATCCAATATAATCAATGGACTACCATCTAACAACATCTGAAAAAGGGGACTGTGCATCGGGTTTAATCCTACTATAGAAAGTTCCTGCCCCTTGACCGCCCGCCTATTTCTTTTCTTCCATAGAGTCCACATGAGACACGAAGCCAACAAATTCCATACTTTGTTCGTGAATGAATAAGGCTTCTTTTGCTAATAGTGAAGCAAAGCAAACATGGACATAGCCATCACCCATTTCATGACAGATGTCACAAAATGAAGGGCCATAACAGCATAGCAACTGAACAATGAAGCAACAAATGATTACCATGTTCACCATTTCTCTTATACATATAACCCCAATCCATAAAAATTATCTTCCATTTTGATGAGCTTAGAAATTTCTTTATTCACACCTTATTTCTTTGGGCTTCTGTCATTGTACTCGATGGATCTAGTCTTCATGTCTTTCTTGTATCAATTTTATTAGAGATGTGCATGATTGGGAAGTGAATGTCGTTTCTGATTTTTTTGGAAGATTATATATGATATGAAGATTGTTCAAGGAAGGAAGGATAGTTTGCTGTGGATTCACGCTGGTAATTCTAATTTTTCGGTTAGCTCCTTTTATAAGGCGTTGACTTGTCATTGTGTTAATAAATTCACTTGGAAGTGCATTTGAAGGTCTAAGGTGCCTAGTAAGGTTGCATTTTTCTGCTGGTTGGCATCCCTTGGAAAAATTTTGACCACGGTTAATTTGAGAAAGCGTGGATTATTTGTTGTGGATTGGTACTTCATGTGTAAGAAAGATGGTGAATCTGTTGACCATTTATTTCTTCATTGTGAGGTGGCTAAGACTTTTTGGGATGAGATTTTGGTAGGAAGGGTATTGTTTGGGTGATGCCTAAGCAAGTGGTGGATCTCTTAGCTTGTTCGGAAGGTTTTAAGGGGAGTCATTGTATTGCTGCCATATGGAGGATGATCCCTTTATATTTGATGTGGTGTTTATGGTTGGAAAGACATGGGTGGTGCTTTGAAGATAGAGAACACTCGATGGGAGAACTTAGAGAGTTTCTGTTTTTCTTTAGTACTTTGTGTATTTGGGCAAAGGCTCTTGTATTGAATGGAGATCATCTTCATGATTTGCTTTAGCCTATTCTAGTTCCTAGCTTGTATTTAGGTGTTTTCTCCTGTATACTTCTTGTGTACTTGGGCTATGCCTATTTACCTGTCAATAAAATTTTCTTATTACTTATAAAAAAAAATTGAGTTCCTAACTTGTAATAGGTGTTCTCTTTCGTATACTACCTGTGTACTTGGGCAGTGCCAGTTTACTTGTTTTAATGAAAATTTTATCTCAAAAAACAAATTCTCTTCCATTTTACATGACCATGAACTCCATGAAATAATGCCAACATTGCGTCAAAACAAAGAAAGCCACTTTCAGTGTTGCCTTCATACTACACAGTCTTCCAAGAAAAATCTGATCTATTAACTCCTCTTGAAGCCTCATAATACAATCTTAGGAATAAACTTCCAAAATCAGCCACCCCAACACAACCCCAACTGAATACAAAAATTCAATGATGGTAAACTGACTCAACTCCCAATCATGTACTACTCGCACAATTTTTTTTTTTTTTTATAGGTATCGATTGCACAAATATAGTACTCCAATGCACTATACAACCTGATACACCCGCATAAACAACTTTATTAGCAACAATCCGAAAAAATCAGGCAATAAAGACTTCAATGGCTCATCAGCACATGAAACATCATGCTAAAAACTAACTACCCTACCATAATCACTCCGGAATTGAACAAATTCAAAACAGACTTCCATCCAGCTCTAATCGCTCTCCAAACTGCCATTCTTCCCCATTTTTAATACCAAGAAAAAATAGATGATCATCCTCCTGAGAAAACTGCCATAACCATTTCCCCCAACTAGTATGATTGAAGGCACAGTTTTCTAAAACCCAAGCCTCCCGCCCATTTAGGTGAGCTAGCAGTGCCCTAATTGACTCAATGGAGTTTTCGTTCTCCCGAATAAATCTCATGAAAACTTCTCCAATTTGTTGACTACACTCCCAAGCATAGGAAAAATGTGATACATGTTATGTAGGCGAGTTCTGGATGATAGTAATTATTCCCCCACCCCCTTCTTTAAAAATTTAACTTCTTCCGCCAGGCAATTTTCTTTTTCCTTTCAGTTAAACCTTCCAAATAGATTGCGACTTAAAAGAAGACATCAAAGGTGAACCCCAAATAATTCATAGGAAGTGTTGGTGAAAGTCCCAGGCACACTTAAACGCAATGAAACTTTATAAATTTAATGCTAAAAATAAGTGTTTTGATTCATATATCTTCTCATTTATTTTGAATCATTGCACATAATTGGGTTTTTTTAGTTTCAATCCTTCAAAAACCAAAAGAGAAAAAGAAACAGATGTCTAGCATGGATATCAGTAATTAATAATCTTTGATAACATAGCAAAACCATTCAAAGAACTTAAGGTTTTATACTGAATCCATAAACTTCATGAAAGAGCAATAGTGTTATGTAGCATCTCCATATTAGGCTTCTTAAAGTCTAAAATCTCTACAATAGGAAGTCTTCCCTCCTAACTCGAAAGGGTAAGTTCGACATAATTTGGCTGCATTTCAGAGTTTTTCATATTGATATTTAGTTCATATTAGCCAAACACTAAAGAGTAGAAATGAACAATTTTATGGGGAAACTAGATACTGAAATCTTCACTATTGTTAAACAAATTCTTTTTTTTTATCAGTAAATAGGAATTTTATTAAATATAGGTGAAGCCAAGTACACAGGACATATAGAACCACACCTATGCATGACTGTCTAAAGATACAAGAAAATCATGTACGTTCATGCCATTAAAGTCTATTACAATCGACCAATGGAATAATGTATGAACAAAAAAAGTTCTAATCTCGTCCATTGTTTGTTAACGATCCTCAAAACTCCAACCGTTCCTCTCCATCCATATGCACCACCATAGGTAAATCGGTATCATCTTCCACATCACTGCGATTTGAGAATTACCTCGAATGCCTTGCCAGCTGGCCAAAAAGTCAACAACCCTTCTTGGCATTATCCAAACAAGTCCCACTCTAGCAAAGATATCATTCCATAAGCTCATGGCTACATCACAATGCAATAGTAGGTGATCCACAAACTCCCCACTTTTCTTACACATATAGCACCAATCCAATACCATCAATCGGCGTTTTCTTAGATTATCTAAGGTAAGAATCTTCCCTAGTGAAGCCGTCCATTCAAAAAAAGAAGCTTTTAGGAGGGCCTTAGTCTTCCATATGTTCTTCCATGGGAATGTTCTTTTAGAATGTGTCATGAGGGACTTGTAGTATGACTGTACAGTAAAATTCCCCTTCTTGGATTGTGACCACATAATCTTATCTGCTCCTCCCCCTCGTTATTAATGCGTTCAGAACCTCTGAATATAACCAATGTGCCAACATCGGTTTGGTTGTCACCCTCAGAACTGTCCCCCATCGGCATCTTAGTGTCCATTGGAGGCTCCGGTGCAAGCACAACAGGTATAGGACTTTCAACTACGTCAAAGAAGGTTGCCAACTCACTCTGGCCCTCTTCCTCTATTTGGGAACCCTTCGTACATTCGAAATGGACATTTTCGGCTTCTAACACCCTCGGCGACATCAACTCGGGTACGCCGTTAACTAGAGGCCCACCCACCAGGTCCCCTGGTCCAGGCGATGGGTTCTGTCTATTTTTCGTGACTCCCAGGCCCCTTGTACATCCGAAACAAGCAGTTTTAGCTTCGATCTCCTTCATCGATGTCAACTCTGGTGATGGTTCGACCAAAGGCCCACCCTCTAGGTCGCCTGGTCCCTGTGGTGGGGTTCGTCTCTTTTCCGTGACTTGCAGGCCCCTCCTACATTCGTAACAACCAATCTCGGCTTTCAATCTCCGTCAGCGGTGTCAAATCCAGCAATGGGTCGACCAGAGGCCTACCCACTAGATCTCTGAGTCCCGACGATGGGTTCTATGTGGTCGCCGGCCGATGATTGGACGATGTCGGCAATTCCTTGCCGGTAACAAGCACAAAACCCGTTTCGGGAGGCCTTGGGGGTTTAGCCCGCTAGTTATTGGGCTAGGTTGTAGCTTTGCCTTTCTCAGCCCAAGTGAAATGCCTCTCCTGACCCAACCTATTCTTACTCGGCCCACTTTTGCCCAAGCCTAAGGACGACGGGCTTAGGCCCAAGCCCAGTCTAGTATTATCCACTCGTTGAATCATGTTGCTGACCAAAATTCTTAACTGTAGTAGATCTTGTTTAAGAAGGGAAAGATCTTCTTCCCTCTCCTTACGTCCTTTCTCGGTCAGAGAGCTACTTACCATTTTAGCGTTACTCTGCAAACTGGAACATGCGGCGCACGTCTCTGTCCTTCTCCCTCAACAACTACCTCCTTTACTTTTGAATACCTAGAATTACCCTTGACCCTTGGTTCCGCTGCTACTGCATCTCCCCTAGCACTCATTATCATTTCTTGACTGCCGGCAACAAGTCCTGATGACCGGACCACCTTTGCATAGGACTTAGGCAAAGTGTTCATCGACACTTTCTGGTTTGAGTTTTGAAACCTTGACAACCCAACCTTTCTCCTCTTCTCCAAGCTACTGTAAGCTTCTTGCAGTGCAACCACCATTTTTTTCCACCCTTTCCCCTCCATTTCTTCCGGTATAAAAACAAAATTCCATCTGCCACCATTGCCAAATTCCACTAACCATATATCAACCTTGAGCATTGGAACATCTCTGAGCAATGTAGCTTCTATGAGACCATCCCTTGAGGTTGCAAAGAACTCCTTTTTATCGCCATGTGAACATTCCTCAAGGGCTCTAATGAACCAGTTCACCATGAACATCTCCAGGACCATTGCTTTCGTAACCTTCCAACTTCTCTCTGTTATGCGATTCCATCGGCTACCTTCTTCAGATAGTTCAAAACTTTAGATTCTATAACAATCTACTTCATGAAACCCATGATAATCTCATAGATAAGCACCAGAAATCATCACTAGTGAGAAAGTGTACGGAGGGAAAAGAGCTAAAGTGTCACCACCAAGAAGCTATTCATATGACTATCATGTGGAAACAATCATTAAGTTCTTGAAATCTGACAATAAAGTGAGGAAGCTGCAATATTTAAGCTTCAATAGGAAGTAGAACATCCAAGGCAACAAACTATACTAAACAATTAAAGTTAAAAGACTGGAGAGAGAGAGTGTGTGTTTTCTTTTTTTTTTTTTTTTTTTTATAAGTAAGAAATCTTTACTTATTTTTATTGGCACCAGGTGTCCGAGAACAAAGTCCAGACTAATCTTAGGGGGTGCACAAGCCCTCGACAACGAGTTTCCCACAAGTGCACCTCAGGTAATTCAAGGTGAAGTTCCCCCAATCCGATGGCCCCTAAAAATTGTTTGCACCCAAAAGGATTCGAACTACAGACCTAGCGGGAACATACCACCAAGACCAAGGCCTTAACCACTTGAGCCAACCCCTAGGGGTTAGTAAGAAATCTTTATTAAAATCGCAAAAGGCACAACCCAAGTACACAAGAAGTATAGAAGAGAGACCTATCTAGAAGGAGAGGAGAAAAAGATACAATAAATTCATGGTTGTGAAAAAAATTATTTAAACCAGAATAAATCTAACCTGCAATATACTTGCGAACTAAACAGCATAGGCGTTCCATCCCATCTAATAAGAACCCAATAGTTGGATCACTTGGATCCTGAAACCAAAGTCATAGCAGTAAAAGTCAAGCACTACGTTAGGTGGTTGAAAAACAAAGAACTAATAATAGGTCTAACAAATAAAAGGAAGAGAAACTTGACTTACTATGTCCACTGGTACCATTCTTGCAGCTTTAGATTTTGATGATGCATTTCCTACGTGTTGGAAATACCAAAGGACCTCAGATTGAGCCAAGGCCAATGCTGAAAATACCATCTGTAGAAAATACCATATCATTGAAGAAAACATCAATTACAACTACAAGTTATCTATTCTACAATAATACAAACAAATCAATTTTCTTTGTAAGTATATTAAATGTTAAAAAGCTCAGACTCATTGCCCAAACAAAGGTAAGGAGCAAACCAACACTATTGTATACAGGAAGAATAAAAGAGATGCACCTAACTAGCAAAAGTGAAACGATCTAGGATTCTTGAAAAGTAGAAAAAAAAAAATGCAACACTATTGTAGACCCACCATAAGGTGATAAAGGGAGTTAAGAAAGAATGACTTGAGGTCCAACACCAACTTTTCACGGTCTTCAAACTAAGCTCATTTCTTTTACTCCAAGTGGACTGCATTAAACAACACAATCGTTTTACAAAATAATGTGCACTAATGACTACTGAACTGCACTTTCCAACATGCTAGGTGATCCAACACTCGAAAAGGCATACACTAATTTATCCCAAATAGGTCAAAGATTGTGTTTTGCAAAATGCTAGCAACCCCGCATTGAAATAGACGATGAAACATTGCTTCCCCACTCTTCTTACTCATGAAACACCAACTAACCACTAAAACTTTTCTTCTTTTTTTGATAATTAATAAGAATTTTATTACCAAAAATAGGCACAGCCCAAGTACACAGGAAGTATATGAAGGAAATACCTACTACACACTAGAAAGCAGGAAACTACGACAGAAACAGATTCAGTACATTATTATCATTCCTTACAAAGATCCTAGCCCACAAACTCAAAGTAGAAAAGAAAAAATAACGAAGATCTTAAAAGAATGCTCTGTCTTCAAAACATCTCTCATTCCTCTCCAGCCATAAGCACCACATTAAACACAAAGGAATCATTCTCCATCTGGCAGCAGCACATTTCCTTGCCTCAAACCACGCCAACATGCAAGGAGATCCACAATTTCCTTAGGCATCACCCAATATAAACCTGTCCCTTACATTATTCGAAGTAACAATCTTTCCTAAAGCCTTTGACCATATTAAAAAAAATAACTCTAGGGGGAGCCTTATTTCTCTAAATACTCTTCTAGGAGAAAGTGATGAGCACATTAGACATTGTATAACGACTTTACTTTGAACACTATTCTTCCCCCAAAACCATTTTATCTTAAGCATCCCATCCCACTGGTCAAAGAACGATGTGAAGAGATTCACCTCTAATCATTGGCCTATCAGATAAATTTTTTGCTATAAGTAATGCAGTTTTATTATAAGCGCATAGTGGGGACAATCCAAATACATGGAAAATCTACAAAAGGATATACCCAACAAGCTATAGATTTGACTGGTCTTAATGTTCACAAGTTTCTTGTATCTATCTCTCCCTCTTCTTCCTAACTAGGTGTTTCCTCTTGTATACATCCTGTGTACTTGGGCATTTGCCTAGTTCTATCAATAAAGTTTTTACTTGCCAAATAAAAGGATATACCCAACTAGCAAGAAAAGAAGGCAAAAATTCTTGAAATCTAGAAAGCTAGAGAACTTGTGAGCAGCCATCCAAACATTTAGGGAGTGGAATATTGTGGATTTTAACTTTGTCACCGTCCTCATGATTTTCAAAAGTTCTGGCATTGGGTTATGTTTTTTTAGATCGGTAATCAAGGTATTTTATTCAAAAGAGTACGCAAAGCCCAAGTACACAGGCATATACATGAGAGGCATTGGGTTATGTTAAATACACCATATTAAGCATTAAGCACGAGACAATCATCCTCCAAACTTCTAAATTTCTATGAATTTCAAAATGATTCCACCAACAAGCAACAACTTCACCACCTTTTTTTTCTTTTGATAAGTAAAAAGAATTTATTAAACCACGTAATTAGGCAAGGCATAAGTACACAGGAAATATACAGGAGATGAACCTAATTACAAGCGAAGCGCTGTGAAAAACAGCATAAAAGTCATTAAAACTCATCCTAGGTTGGGCATAACCCAAAAAATCCTAAAAATAACAAATATCATCCCTATAGTTCCTAGCCAACTCACAATTTCTATGCTGTCATCTCACGACCTCTTTGATAAGATTAACATACTACTAAAGAGAATTATGACAAGGGACCCTTTAATTCTTTACTAGTTTCATTGTTATGGAGGCTTTAAGTAGAATGACTTCTGCTACAGCACCTAGGGGCTTTAATATCTCTCTTATCTTTTCTTCGCAGGTGACACCTTATTATATTTATAGGCAACGATGATCATCTTTGTTACCTGCAATGCTTACCCTAAGCTTTGAAGCAGTCCCAATTTAAAGATTAGCTTAGCACGAAATCAAAATTGCTCCAGGTTGATAATGTAAAGAATGTAGCCAGTTTGGTGGATATCCTTTGTTGTAGGATTTCTACCTCACCCATGACTCGCCTAGGTCTTCCTTTGGGAGCTCCCATCAAAGCCAAATATATTTAGGAAGGTATTATTATTATTATTATTTTGATAGGTAATTTAGGAAGGTATTATTGAGATGATGGAGTATCAATTAGCTAGTTGGAAATGGTTGTACTTGTTGAAGGATGGTAGCATATTGATTAAGAGTGTGTCATCCAATTTGTCTACCTATTATACGTCTCCTTTTTCACTCCCGCTGGGAGTTGCCAACCAGCTTAAGAAGTTAAAACAAGATTTTTGTGGGGAGCCTAATACCATCTTGTGAAATGGTCCAAGGTGTGTTTGCCCGTTGCAGAAGCTAGTTGAGGGGTGAGAAACTTAGGCCTCGTTTGGATAGTCAAATGAGATGAGATGAGATGAGATGATCTGTGAATAGTAATAAAATGGTTTGTGAATAGTAGTGAAATGGTTTGAGTTAAGGTGTTTTATGGGGTTTTGGAAAAGGAGAGAGAAAAAGTTGAATAAAAATATTATAAAGTTAAAATATTGATAGAATATAATTTTTTAATATTATTTTTGTTTGGGACTTGAAAAAATTGAATTATTTTTTGTGTTTTGTTTGGAAGTTTGGGAAAGTTGTAATGATTAGATAATGATTAGATGAAAAAGTTGAAGATTTAAAATTTAAAAGTGTTTGTATTTGTGGTGTTTGCGATGAGATGAAATGAGAGCATTTTGCAATCCAAACGGGGCCTTAATCCTCTTTAACTGAGAGTAGGGTTAGTGGTGATCCTTCCATAAATGAGGACTAGCAAATTTGTTAACAGCAATCAGGTGTGTAGTTAAGATTTTCGAGATCACTTATCTTTCATTAGAGATATAGAGGTTAATTGGAAAGAAAAAAGAAGAATGGTTTTGGGTATACATTATCAAAAGAAAAAGAAAGGGATTCGACGGTATATAGAAATAGAAGTTGGGTACAAAAATGTTTCAAACACTGCGTCCTACTTTTGTGTTGCTATGTGCATGTAAAATGCATGTATTGTCATGTCCTCAACACATTCTGTCCTGCTAATACAAGCAGCACATTCAGATCATACTGGTCTATTTCAAATAGCTCAAAGTAATCTGTGATGACAGTTTACCTGAATGTTTGGAGCTAATAAACTAGGCTGATCAGTAAAGAAAAGCACCATTCTTCCAATCTCTTGCTTCAGTAATATTCTTCTTTCACGATGTATGGCATCACAAGATACAAATGCCTGCTCATGCACTCCACTGCAATGATCATCCAACTTTACTATATCATGTTCAATAATAATGGAACCATTAAAAATCAAGGGATTTAGTAAAAAAAAAAAAATACTGTTGGATTCTTGTAACACAATTAAGTAAGACTTTTTAAAAAATACTGTTGGATTCTTGAAATTGATAGCTACCACTGTAACTAATACTCTTAAGGCACTAACAGAACAAGTGTTTTCCTATGAAGCATGGATAAGGCTATAAAATTCTTAAGGCACAAATAGAACTAGTGTTTTCCATTAAAAGATATGGTAATGTCAGTACTGCTCTGAAACATATGATACATTTGTCCTAAAGAAGGATGCATCCTAAAGTTTGAAGTGGTCCAGAACGGTTTAGGAGTGACAAACAAAATGGATTTCTCATATTTGGCATTAAAACTTAAATGAAAAAAAAAATTGTTAAAAATAGTATGTCCCCCATCTACCAAAACTTTGCACAGGTTGTACAAAAATCAAACTTCATAGTAACAAAGAGAAGTTTTGCACCAATGGACCTTTTAAACATGATCCTGCTTCAAAATATCAATTATGGTTAAAACTCTATTTTATATTGAGGGCTTTCATGGATGTAGCTCTGAGAATTTGTTTCTTTATTCTCTCTCCCCCCCTCGGGCGATCAAACATATACTGTAATAATGGTACTTGGAACTAGTAGAACGTGCATAACATTTAATTTTCCATAACAAATTTCCATTTTAACTTCAGCATTTGGCTGTTAGACTCGGATAGCAGAAAATTATGTTATTAAACGGCATCTGGTTATACCTTATCATTTTCTCAACCTGCTTTGCAACACTGTACTCCAGATCTGCTTCTTTCTGCTTTGAACGTCCTGATTTTGCCATCTTCTTTGATTCCAATATTCGAGGAAGAACATATAAATGATAGTCCTCATGTAAAAGTATATACTGCATTTTAATGTTTTCAATGACAGTCTTTATCAAAAAATGTTTCCAATGACAGTAAACTAATGCAATAAAAGAGGTAATGCCAAATTTCAAATACAGTTTCAACAACCGATAGTAGAACTCACCTCATCTCTGAATAATGTAAGAACTAAACTTTCCTTCAGTACAACCTGTAGTAAGCCACATCCAGTTAGAATATAAATAAATAATCAAACAAAAAGAAAGGGTAATGAAACAGACAAACAGACTCTAATTCAATTAGAAATGTTGCATCATCTTTTTTTTTTTTTTTTTTTTTTTGGGGGGGGGGGGGGGGGGGGGTGGTAAGTAAAATGAAATATCGCATAATCTCTAAAACAAAATTGTCAACGAGATGAAAGTACCTACATTTTCCCACAGTGGTGTGGAGAAACCACTATAAATTTATGCCAATAGCAATAAGTAGAACCGCAGATCAATAGCTTTACATTTATGTACAGAGAAAACAACCCCAGTTTTGTCAAAATTTCTTCCATATCCCAACTCCATCACTATTATTCACCTTATCAGAGCTTCAGCCACCCCACATACTACCACCCTTCATCGGCTATCTCCAAAGCCACTTTCCCATTTTGGTATCGAATTTATTTAAGGAGTGGAAAGGTGATATCATTTGTATTCGAAAATGAACTAGAAAAGGTGACCACCAATATTACACACTATTTTTGGGGAAGCCCACATGTTAAATGGTGCTTTCTGGACTCAAGAGGAGCTTTTGGGGGGATTTTGCTTATGTGGGATAGAGGATGGTGGAAAATCTTGATATTTGTGCAAGGGAATTCACAATAGCTGGTTTGTCCAGAAATGGGGTCAGTCACTGTATACGGGCATTTACAGGAGTCCATGGCCCTAGTTATGATCAGGATACAAGTTTTCTGTGGGATGAGCTGGCAGTTTTGATCAGCTGGTGGGACAATGCCTAGGAGTACGGGGAAATACTTTAATGTCACTCAATTTTTGAGTGAAAGGTCAGGCACAACACAGTCATCTCCAGCTATGGTGGATTTCTAAGATTTTATTTTTTGGCAGAATTTTCTTGATCTTCCAGTGGTAACAGTAAACTTCACATGGTTCATTAATGGTCTAGAATCAACAGATTCCCTATTTCTCTCAGTAGATAGTAGGGCTGCCAACGGGTCGGGCCATTTATGAGTCAGTGTGGACACAACAAGTTTATTTCATGGGTTGACGAGACTAATTTGATTCGTTTAACTATCCGAATGGATTGACCCAACACGACACAACATGTTTGACTAAAAAAAAAATCATTCCAAAATAAAATATTAGAATATATATAATATGTGCAATTAAGATTTGCAATTGTTTCTTAACTGGCGGTTTTCTAGTGTGAATTTGCAATACTTTCCCCTTTCATAACATCGTTTTTTTTTCCTTTAATTTTTTTTTTATTGGCACCAGGTATCCGGGAACAGCATCCCGACTAATCCCGGGGGTGCACATGCCCTTGACAAGGAGTTTTCCGCAAGTGCACCTCAGGTAATTCAAGGGGAAAATCCCCCAGTCCGATGGCTCCTAGGAATTCTTTGCACCTAAGACAATTCGAATATTAGACCTGGAGGGAGCATACCACTTGAGCCAACCCCTAGGGGTCTATAAATTGACATGCAACTATATGGTTAAATGGGTTGTAGGGCTATCAATTTTCTACACAACCAGCAAACCCAACACATATTAACAGGATTAGGGTTAGGGTTGGGCATAATTGGGTTCGGGTCCATTCAGGTCACAGGTCGCTTGGGCAACCTATGACCCACCCGATTGACCCTAGCCTATCTTTGCTAGAACTTGAATTTTAGATTGAAAAATATGGCACTTATTTTAAATCTTTTCTTAAAATTTTCTTGTAAAACCTTCGCCTTGTTATCCAATAGTAGGAAGGATCAAATGTTTATGAATATTTTTATTTTTTTATTTCATTCCTTTTTTTCAAGTCCTGGATAATAAACGGGTTGTGTCAAGTCAATCCGTGAAGCATGCCTATTGGGTTCAGGTCAGGGTGATTGACCCGTTTAATTATTCGGGTTTGGTTCAGGTTGATCCAAAAATAACCCAATCCGATTGACAACCCCAATGGGTTGTGTTGGGTCAACCAACCCGACCGAGATATTAAAGATGCTTGACCTTTAATTGTCTTTTTTTGAATGGGAAAACAAATCGGGCCAAGTGGGTCAACCGTCATCCAGTGAATTTGTGGGTCAACATGAATATGACACACTTATAGTGGTCATATTTGGCTAGACCTGAATTGATCAGCCCAATTATATCAAATCTTAATATTCCGTGTAGAGTTCACTGGTAGTGACCACAATCAAGATGGATAGGAAAATGATTTAAGCGAAGTCTTGCGAGCCTTCTTTGGATCACTTCGAGAAACCTTACTTCCCACCAAGGCCGCTAACTATAGGGAAATAAATCCCATATGTGCTATGTGAACACTGTGATGCTAATTTGTGGCCAGCATAAATGTGTCAATAAGAAGTAAAGGCTGAGTTGGATGTCATTGTCAAAAGTCCCTTATATCAGTTCCAATAATGTCATTCAATATATTCTGGTTTCTTATTATCTTTTGTTTGACCTTAGCGTGAAAGTCATGGAGATTCTTGCCAAGTCTTCTTTCACCACCTCAGAGGTTTGGAAAAATGTATATGCCTCCCAAGAATATATGAGTAGCAGAGTAGCATGATGTTATAAAATATTGCTAACAATTGTAGTTAACTGCATTGCTAGCACTATGTATATAGTGCATATAATTTCCATAATGAATGCTTATCATATATTTGCATACCTTTTTCTTGCAAAATTTAAATGGAAGATTTATTGCATAATGGTAGCAAATAGGAAATAGGCGATTTCTGGGATTTACCATAGCAATATCAATGCTAGTGACACGGAGTAGTTCATCAGGACAAACAAGATACCCAAATAACACCCACTCCCGGTAAGAGGTAACATTTGCTAGATCCTGCGCCCTCTGCAAGCGGGAATGGCACAAGAAATGCAGGACAGTTAATAGTAAGCAACACTAACAAAAAAGCTGGAAATTGCAATTCTGAATATAGGAGCAAGGTTAAGCAAATAAAATGATTTTGACCTATCTCAAAGTCATTGAAGGTCACAGTATCTACCATTGGGTGAGCAGAATTTGTAAGTATGTCTGGATAACGAGGATGATAAGGACTCAAAAACCCCTCATTTCTTAGTTTCCTTGTATCTGTTGATAGGAAAATAATAGGACCCACAGCTTCTAATACCTGGAAAAGGAAACTGAAATTTTCAAGGTAGTTTTTGAAATGAATGCCACTAAATATATTTTTTAAGTTAAATTAAATAGAAGGAACTAAAAGTTCTGCAAGGCATTTAAAAACATGAAGACCATAACCTTGAGATCATTTGAGCAAGCATTCTATTTCAAACTTGACTAGGACTCAAATATATAGGCATCCTATTTAATACAGTTCCATAAAAATAATTCTATTATATCAATTTTTCTCCTGTAACATTATAGGCATTGCTAGCGGTGTTGCAATGCATTTTGCTCTGGGAAGGCATTGCAAAAATTAATACCATGTCTACCAAAAACAGACTGGATATGTGTAAATAGTCAACGATAAACCACAGTTCTGGAGAAGGAAAGCGATTTTCACATTGGACACAGACGCTCACACAACATGAACTTTATATAGGAAAATAGACAGTTTTTTTAAGTAAATAGAAAAAAAAAAAAGACAGGTAAAATAAAGATGTTTGTCAAACCAAAGATTCCATCTGCCAGATGGGCATGGTTTCAAGCCTGTATATACACAAAAAGGCTAATCAAGCGCAACAAGATTCCACGATACACTGGTTTTTGGAACAGTGGAATGCAGGATTATGAAAAATCCACCATCTTGGTACTCCTCCCATTGATAACATCCACCATCACCATGACATAAGAATTCTTCCCTTCCTTTTCATCTAGCCCCCAATAATGTCGATATCTGAGCCTCAATCATCAACTGATCAACACAGGCAATGAAGGCATATCCAAAGATTCCCGACTGACAGCTACAGATCAGCTATCGCAATCATAGATGAGAATACCCAAAGATTGATCATCAAAGAGCAGGTAGAAGCCCAGTCCTAGAAACCATAATTCGCTCTGACTATTGCTTCCACTTACCATGGCCATAAGGGCATCCACAGCATTCATGTCCCAGAATTTCTACTGGCACAAATATATAGCAGCAGTCTCTTTCAAAATTTGCTCTCTCATTCTCATTTCTAGAGATCCATTTCCCCAGAAAGCCATTATTAAACTCCTACCTGTGATATCAAACCTCCAAATTTCCTGGATTAAAATCCTTACCTAAACAATAAAAAATTATACTTTATTTCCAGTCATCTTCAAATCCACAAAACGTCCCTGCGAATTTCTTCCCCCTTTTGGAGATACAGGAATAAGGTAGAAAGAAATAAAATTTAAGGATGTGGATGCAGAACTTGGTATAAGCACTACTTCATCCATCTTCAGACAAGTACAGGCTCTGATTCGACAATAAAGAGATACATGACCGTTGTTTGTACATCATTTTAGTTTATAATTTTTTTCTCATTATGAAATTGATGGCAAGCATTTTTGGAGGATTGAGAGAAATGAGTAGAAGAGGAGCATATTGCCACACCAACTTACAAACTTGGATACTTATCCAGATGACAAATGGTTTTAAACCTTATCACAAATCCTAACTATTAGAGACTAATGATATTAAGAAGAGCCCAAGAGAAATGTGAGTACAAAATTGTCATAAACTGAGCATCTTATCAAAGTAAAAGAGAAAATTTCATTTTACTGCCATTTTGATAAAGGGATGGAATTGATCACCTCTCCAATACGCGGGCTCACAAAATTTAGGTCCTCGTGTAATCCTTTCAGTGGTGGATCATAAGAGTCTATAAATTGAACCAAACTGTCATCGAGATAAGAAAAGATATAAGGTTTGATGCATCAAGTGAGAATGTAAATACACAAGACAATTTTCTTTTATTGGTAAGTGATACAAGCACCAGTGGATCTTGATCTGACAACCTTACCCTTCGACTTGTTCGTACATGCAGAGGAGGTAACATGTGAGCTAGAGTGTATTTACAAATCATACAAAAATTGTCTTTTACAAATATTAAGAATTTAGATATTAAAGAGGGAGAGGGATCATGCTGCAAAGGACCACCAAATGTTAATCTAAGCATATAATATATACCCATCAACCAAGATAACAATTTTTCTTTTTGATAGCCAAATAGAGTTCAAACATCCTTATGATCCCACCCTCCACCCCTTGTTTATACGATGTGATACCATTTTTCCCATGACAACAATAATTACATCAATTATTTGTCAAATAAAAGTGCCGGATGTAAACACCATATGCAGGGAATTACAAAATACAATTGTGGATGTGACTTGTTCATGTGCCAAACACAAAAAAAGGATCCTCTTCAAAAACTCACACAATTGATTTACACAGAAGTTGTACAACCTCCTTTCCACATGCTTTGTAGTGACACTCATTGCTTTGACAGGTTGCCAAAAAATGGCCTCTCCTCTTGTATTACATAGAAACCCTACTTCATAAGTGATTTTGGCATAAATAGT
Source organism: Juglans mandshurica (assembly GCA_022457165.1). NCBI lineage: Eukaryota > Viridiplantae > Streptophyta > Magnoliopsida > Fagales > Juglandaceae > Juglans > Juglans mandshurica. The sequence goes on from CM039627.1 coordinate 6,204,548, forward strand.
TTCCTCCAAGCATCTCAGGTAAGATGATAAACATATTTAGACATCACTTATAAGCTAACCACAAAATCATTATATTTATAACACAACTCATCTAGCAGCACCAAGATAACTCAAAGAATTAGAAATGTCTCTCACCGATGGTAAAAATCACAATCTCGGTCATTACTTGACATCGCATGCAAAAGGTTATATACCTGAAGCACCATTTTCCTTGGCATCTGTTACAAAAGCATCATATTAGAAAAAAACAAAAAACATGCATCTATATCATATACCTGAGTGTACACACATAAAATCAAGAAAAAAGCACTCAAAAGTTCCCAGCTGGATAAAAAATGAGATGAACAAACAAAATGGAAAGTCGACTTACCTTCTCAGAGAAAAGGTTAACACGAACAAAGGAGCAAAAGAGATCCATAAATGCATGTAGAATAAGCGAGTTCTGATGAGGCTGCAAAATAATATTCAAAATTAACAAACCTAGCCCAGATATCTTTGTTAACAAATAATTACTCTAAAAGTGTAAACAGCAAGGAAAGATTTATTATTTCAATATTCTTTCATATGCAAGCCCTAACGTAGGTCCTTTGAAACCAATTCAAGCATCCATTATCACAAATGTCATGGGTACTTGGGCTATGCCTATCTATATCATCAATAAAATTCATGTTTACTGATCAAAAAACAAATGGCAAATAAAAGATGTATAACACTTTTTGTACAGATACGATGCACAAGACAGGCATTGAGTTTCCTTTTCCTTCTTTTATTTTTTTGGTAAGTAATCGAGGATTTTATTAAAAAAAAAAAAAAAACTCAAAAGGCCTAGCCCAAGTCCATAGAAAATATATGAGGGGAACACCTAACTTGGACTCTCTTCACTTCTTTGTGTCGAAGTTTACATTCATAACATATATCATGCACCGTAAAGAAGAGCAGTTTCAAAACTCACCAACAAAGTAATAACCGTGCTACTTAGATCCAATATAAGCCGTAGAGCTTGTTCCCGAAATGTCATCAAGTCAAGAAGCAGCTGATACACACAAAAGAAATCCATTAACTCGGTACATATAACAAGATTTATTCTGAGACTAGTTGCCGAAAAAAAGTGAATGATTTTGAAACTATTTTAAAAAATGTTGGCAATTCTCCTTTTGTTATTTGGCACTATAAAGAGTTTTATTAAATCAAAATTACGAAGTGGAAGCCTGATATATACATATATCATCCTAGCATGTGCTTTCGGTAGGATAATGATGTCACTACAAGAATGCAGATCCACAAAAACTAAAAGACCTGGATGAAATATGCTTAGTAATAGGGGAATTAGATGAATTGAAGAAATATAAATAAAAATAAAATAAAAAAGAGGAAATCGTCCCTCAATTTGTGAAAATGCCAAATAAAAAGCATCAGCTAGACAAGCCATCCCACTCTCGTAGCAATTTTTTTGAGTGATAAAAATCTCATTAAAAAAGCATAATCCAAGTAAGTCTATTAACAAAATAAACTAAAACAAAAAATCTTTACTTGTCAAGAAAGCTCAAATAGTATTTACAAGACAAGATAATACATAATGAATTTGAAGAAAGCAAGTACTTGAATTGTTGGAAGAAATAGGTTTGCAAGGTGTTCAAATCATTGGCATTCTTATGGATCCAAATCATCACCAAGATGTCCTACTTTCATAAAGCAACATACCTCTGGCTTGAGCCACAAACTCCCAAAAGGGTGAGCAACAGTTATTTGTGCAAGCTCAAGTGTTTCACATCGAGATGCTCTCTTTAATCATACACCATCTTAAGAAAGCTCTAGGTCTTGGACTACTGTATTAACAGAATGGGAATCTTAGGATGGAAGGTTTCACTGATGCTGACCGAGCAGACTTTCTATCAAATAAGAGGTCCATTGTTGGGTACTATATGTTTTTTGGAGCTAAACTGGTTACATGAAAGAGTAGAAAAAGATAGTCATAGTTCAAACTAGTGTAGAGGCAGACTATAGAGCAACTAGTGAGTTAACGTGGTTACAAACATTATCTCTAGTAGATTGCTTTTCCAACTTTAAACTCCAATACCACTATTTTATCATAATCAAGCTACCCTTCAGATTGTCTCCATCGGTGTTTAATGAGAGACCTAAGTATATTGAGGTGGCCATCACTTCATTATGGAGAAGATACTGGGTAGAGATATTTCTACACCATTTTTTGTAGATATGTTTATAAAATCCCTAGGCTGCAACTGGTTAGAGGTTTTTTTTTTTTTTGATGATGGGGGAACCACCCCACAGCAGACTTAGGACTCACCCATGTAGGGCTGTAAGGTGGTCAGTCCGGACCGGAGAAACCGACCGGACCTAATGGTTCCGGTCCGGACCGAGGCTGAGATCGGTCAGTTTGGTCCATGGAATTACAAAATATCGGTTTTCGGTCCGGTCCTGGGGTGGGGTTTTCCCACCCCGGACCGACCGAATAGGAAAATACATATTTTTAAATATATTTTATATATATTATTTATATAATAATTGTATAATTAATTATGTAATTTTCATCTAACATATCACCATTAACAAATTAACAATATAAAATTTTAAATATGTAATAACAAATTAATATTCTATCAATCAACTAATGTATGATATCAATTAACCTATCACCAATTCACCATTAACTAATTACTAACATCTACATCTATGATCTAATTAAAGTTATTAGATAATTTTTTTGTAAAATACCTAAGTTGCAAGTGAGTATAAAGCAATTACAAATATTATGCTTCGACGTAGATAACAGAACCGCCGAGTCCTTTCTAGTGCTTTTCGAGGGACGTAGATGCTTCGACGGCAACAGAACCGCGGGTGGTTCCTTCGCCTTTAGTGGAGGCTCAGTATTGCGAGGTTTTTTCCGGCGAGGAGAGGCCTGCGATGGGGGGGCTGACAGCCTCAGGCAGCTCGGGAGTGGAGTCCTTGCCACCGTACGACACCGCTGCAGCCTCAGGCAGCCAGAAAACGCCGATGATCATGTTGGGAGGGTCACCTCCTCAGTCGAAGGCCCATCTACAACTTGAGGATCATCTTGAGTTCTGCTCTGAAGCTTTGTCGTGCCATGAACTGAGTTACATTGTTCCAGGGGATGAGGGGGCAGGGGTGGATGTGGGTGATGATGATGGGCTTTCTCAGGGAATGGGTTGTGAGGTAGTGATGGTTCCTGAGACTCAGTTTCCCACCAGTAATGTTGTGGTTGAATGGGAGGGCAGAAACTTATTTTGGGAGGAAGATAGGGGGCTGATTCCTAATATGTAGTGGGCTTCTAGTGAAGGGGAGCCTATTCCCTTGAACCGTTTGCTACCAAATGAATCAAATACATCGGATTGGATGGTTCAAAAGGTGAAAGATATGCATCACTGGATAAGTATGGATTGTGTGGGTTATGAAGAGCAATTTTTGGCTTTACTTATTGCCATTGATGCCCCCCATAAACAATCAAAGAAACCAGGGTCAAAAAAACAGCGGGAGCTCAAGCGCCTAACTTGGTCATTGAATTACGAAGGAAGCTCGAGCATGAAATATCAAAAGGGAAAGGGCATGCATTTCCTTTATGAAGCCAAAAATTGTGTCGTGGAACGTTTGTGGGTTAAATGAGGCGAATAAGCGACTTCGTATAAAAAATTTGTTGCGAGAGTGGAGGGCGGACATTGTATGTTTACAAGAAACTAAGCTGAAAAGTGTTTCTAGAAGGTTAATTCGAAGTGTTTGGAGTTGTACCTATGCAGATTAGGTCTTTCTTGCATCGAATGGGGCGTCGGGTGGCATCCTAGTGATGTGGGATAAAAGAGTTGTTGAGAAATTGGAGGAGTTTGTAGGGGAGTATACAGTGGCATACTCTTTTAAGAGTGTGGCAGATAATTTTGTGTGAGATTTTGCGGGTGTATACGGTCCAAATGTATACAACAATAGACGCTTATTATGGGAGGAACTTGCTGGGTTATATAGTTGGTGGGAGCTTCCTTGGTGTATAGGAGGAGATTTTAATGTCATCAGATTTCCTAGTGAACGATCTGGTGAAAGTAGGATGCGGCCAGCTATGACAGAGTTCTCAGATTGTATTTTTGACTTGAACCTGCTAGATATTCCTCTATTGGGGGGCTTCTTTACTTGGTCGAATAATCAGACTTGGTCCCGGCTAGATAGATTTCTAATCTCACCGGAGTGGGAGGTGCACTATCCGGAGGTGTCCCAAAAGAGGCTGCCACATCTTTGGTCGGATCATTTTCCTATCTTGTTGGATTGTGGTGGCATTCGATGCGGCCGCCGATACTTCAAGTTTGAAAACATGTGGCTGAAAAGTGAAGGCTTTGTGGATAAGGTTAGACAATGGTGGTCTTCGTACCAGTTCTACGGTAACCCCTCATACATCCTAGCCTGTAAGTTAAAAACTTTGAAAAATTACCTTAAGCTTTGGAATTCACAATCTTTTGGAAATATAGGGGAGCGAAAGAATCTTATGGTGGAGGAGTTGCATCAGTTTGAGCGGACTCTTGAGGCTAGAGCCCTGTTACCAAACAAATTATTGCGCAAGACAGAGTTGGTTGCAGAATTAGAAAGAGTACTATCCTTAGAGGAGATTTCTTGGCGTCAAAAGTCGAGAGCATTGTGGCTAAAAGAAGGTGACCGGAGCACAAAGTTTTTTCATAGAGTTGCTAACTCTCATAGAAGAACTAATACCATTAAAATGCTGAATATTAATGGTATGGAGTGCAAGGAGGCCCCTGTGATTAGTGATCATGTGGTGGATTTCTATGAACAACTGCTTACAGAACATGAGGAAGGGAGACCAAAGTTGGATGGCCTCGTCTTTGACACTATTGAGCCCCAGGAAGCCTCTTGGTTGGAGAGGCCTTTTGAAGAGGAGGAAGTGTATGAGGTAGTGAGACGTATGGGTAAAGATAAAGCCCCAGGTCCCGATGGTTTCTTGATGGGCTTCTTCCAAGCTTGTTGTGAGGTGGTGAAAGTGGACATAATGAAGGTGTTTAGGGAAATATCCTCGGTTGGAAAGTTTGAGAAATGCTTAAATGTTACTTTTATTGCGCTGATCCCGAAGAAGATTGGAGCGTTGGAGGTTAAGGATTTTCGACCCATTAGCCTTGTGAATGGGGTGTATAAAATTATTTTCAAGGTTCTTGCTAACAGATTGGGGGTGGTTTTGGGCAAGATCATCACGAAGCCACAAAATGCATTTGTTAAAGGGCGACAAATCTTGGACTCAGTCCTCATAGTGAACGAGAGTTTGGATAGCAGATTAAAGGCTGGCTCCACAGGGATTATTTGCAAACTAGGTATGGAGAAGGCATACGATCACATAAATTGGGATTTCCTCTTGTACTTGTTGGGAGGTGCGGTTTTGGGGCTAGGTAGCGTTCCTGGATGAGTTGGTGCATTACTAAGGCTAGATTCTCAGTATTGATAAATGGTTGTCCTACAGGCTTTTTTAGTAACTCTCACGGCCTAAGGCAAGGAGATCATTTGTCCCCACTTCTCTTTGTTATCATTATGGAGGCCTTAAGTAGGATGATATCAGCGACGGTTACGCATGGGTTTATGGCTGGATTTCCGATTGGTGATCCCAACAGGGGCATTATTACTTTATATCATTTACCTTTTGCAGATGATACACTCCTATTCTGTGAGGCAGATCGTGACCAGTTGAGGGCATTGAAGGCTTTGTTATTATGTTTTGAAGCAGCATCAGGCCTGAAAGTTAACTTTGACAAGTCAGAGTTAGTGCTAGTGGGGAACGTGAGCAACACAAGGCAGCTAGCCAGTATTCTTGGATGCAAGGTAGCTTCTCTTCCCATGACCTACATAGGATTGTCTTTGGGGGCTGCTGCTAGGGCCTCATCCATATGGGATTCAGTCATAGAGAAGATAGAAAGGAAACTGGCAGGATGGAAAAGATTGTACTTGTCGAAAGGTGGCCGGTTGACTCTCATCAAGAGTTCCCTTTCTAACTTACCTACGTACTTCTTATCTTTGTTTCAATTGCCTGCAAGGGTGGCGGCTCGGATTGATAAACAATATCGTGATTTCTTATGGAGATGAATTCAAATTTCACCTGGTCAGTTGGGATAAGGTGTGTAGACCAATCTCGTCAGGTGGTTTGGGTATAAAAAATCTAAGAACATTCAATTGGGCCCTGCTTGGGAAGTGGCTATAGAGGTATAACACGGAGTCAGAAGCCTTATGAAAACTGGTAATTGATTGTAAATATGGAAGCCTATGGGAGGACTGGTGCACTAAAGAGGTAAATGGGGCCAGCGGTGTTGGAGTTTGGAAACATATTAGGCGTGGGTGGGGGGATTTCAGTAGCCATGCTAAATTGGTGCTGGGGAGGGGTTCTCATATTAAATTTTGGAAGGACATATGGTGTGGGAATGAGGCTCTAAAGGATGCCTTTCCAGCAGTTTTCCGAGTGGCACGCAACCAGGAAGCTTCAATAGAGGATCTTATGCTTCTATCAGGGGGACCAAGTGCAGTGGAATGTCATGTTTAGTAGAGTGGCACAAGACTGGGAAGTGGACATCTTTGAGGCTTTTTTCAGTCTGGTTTATTCTGTGAAGCCAAATAGACAACAAGCTGATAGGATGTGGTGGACTCCTGCGGGTAAGGGTATTTTCTCAGTTCGATCATACTATAAGTTCCTTTCCCAAGCCGTTAATATTTCGTTCCTATGGAGGAGACTTTGGCGAAATAAGGCGCCCCCGAAAGCGATTTTCTTTACATGGACAGCAACGTTGAGGAAGATTCTGACTACCGACAATCTGAGGAAGCGCCGAATAGTTATAGTAGACTGGTGTTGCATGTGCAAGAGATCTGGCGAGTCAGTGGAACACCTCTTGCTACATTGCGAGACAACTAGAGCCTTGTGGGTGGACGTCTTTAGTTGGATAGAGTTATCTTTTGTTATGCCTGACACTGTGGTAGATCTACTGGCCTGCTGGACACTTCCAAGAGGAGTTCAACAAATCAAGGTGGTGTGGAAAATGATCCCGATCTGTATTATGTGGTGTATATGGCAAGAGTGCAATGATCGGACTTTCGAAAACAAGGAGCGGTCTTCGGAGGAACTTAGAACTCTATTTTTCCATACTTTATGTCTATGGGCCATTCCTCTAGATTTTAATGGCCTGAATTTTCATGACTTTCTAGTTTCTCTTACTTCGACCTAGATAGGTCTTATCTCTTGTATGTCATCTTGTGTACTTGGGTTTTGCCTATCTCTATTTATATAATATCGATTACTTATAAAAATAAAAATAAAAACTAATGTATGATATCAATTAACTAACTTATCACCAATTCACCATTAACTAATTACTAACATCTACATGTATGATCTAATTAAAGTTAAAAGTAAATATAAAGCATGTATGGACCTATGGTCAATGAAAATTATTTATTAATCATATACAAAATGTAAAAAGTTTAATATAGCTCATTTTGCATTAACTATCATAGATTCATAATACATTGACAATGTGACATACTCTAAGTTAGTAACAAATTAGCAATTAACAACATGAATATAAGTATAATTAATTATTTTTTTAATCAGTTAATTAAATCATCCACATTCCACATTAAATAGTTTACTTAATTTTAATTTTACTAATTCAAATAATTTTTTTTATTAATTTATGTGCCAAAAAAATAAAAGAATTAAAAAAATGGCTCTTACTCATTAAAGAAACGGCGCCGTTTAATGTAAAATTGGACCTAAACGGCGCCGTTTAGGTCCAGTGGGAAGCAAAATTAAAACTGAGTTAACTCAATTTTTTTTTTAAATAACCCGTCAGTTGAAAATGAGCCGTTTAGGGTTATTTTCAATCCAACCGGTGTCATTTCAACATAATTTAGAATAGGAAACCCCCACCCCCCAGAATCCATTCCTGATTCCTTCCCATTCTCTCACACTCCCTCTCAGTTCTCACTTAGAACCCTAGCAAACAACAAACAGCAAAGCAGACCCCAGCCCCTCCGTCGCGACTCGCATCCCCCATCCCCTCCCCTTTCCGAAACCGTCGCAGCCCCTACCTAACGTACAGTCTTGACTCTTGATTCTTCCATTTTCTTTTCTCAGATTTCTCCCAATGTAGTGAAATTTCTCTTTGAATCGGTTTACAAATTTAGTAATTTACAGTGTAGTGATTATAGTTAATCATTGATAAATTTGTCTAGAATAGGTTTATATATTTAGTGTTTACATAAGTTTCTGTTTGTGAAAAGAGAAAATTATTCTAATTTCCATTTGCTCAACCCTGTCTCGACCCTGCTCGAGCGAGAAGCCAAACCTTGACTATGGCTCGAACAGGAGGCCAACTCGTGAGTTGGCTTGACACTCGCTCGACAGTCAGCTCGAGCGAGTGCCTAACCTAAACGTCCGCTCGACAGGCGCTTGACACCTCGCTCAAGCGGATGTTCTGATTTCTGGGCCATTTTATGGGCACAACAATACCAGCACACACAAAATGCACACCAGCACATATCTTAGGCTGAACTTTCTCATTTTCTTCTTGAATCTTGACTTTATATTAAATCTAATTTTTGTTTGATTTTTTTTTTTAGATGGACCCTCACCCTACAAAAGAAACGATTTTGAAAAACTCTATTACAAATGATGTGAACGAGTCAACACAAGGCATTCCTCCACTCCCACCCAATGTAAGTACTAAATTGAGTGTTAGTGAACCACTTAGTGGTAGAGCTAGGTCTATGGTTTGGGATCACTTTACAAGAATACCAAAAGGTGATCCAACTAAACCTAGGGCTGCATGTAATTACTGTGGTGCTTCGTATGCATGTGATACGAAGACCAACAGTACAAAGTCCATGAAGTATCACATTGAAAAACAATGTAAGAAATGTTTGTTTAATAAGACGGATAAGTCCCAAACTACTCTAGGTTGGAAGGCAGATGGAGGAAGTGGTAGTGGGGGATTTGTGCCCATAGCATTTAGTGTTGAGGCTCGCAGACAAGCCTTAGCAAAGATGATTATTCTGATGAGTTGCCATTTAGGTTCGTTAAAGGGGAGGGTTTCAAGAAGTTTATGCTTCTTGTTTGCCCTATATGGGTAGGGATTCCATCTCGTGTTACGGTTGCGAATAATTGTTTTAGTGTGTATATGAGGGAAAAAAATAAGTTGAGAAATGTCCTTCAAGGGCAACGAATTTCCCTCACCACGGATACATGGACATCCGTACAAAACCTCAATTATATGTGTCTAACTGCACATTTTATTGATGATTATTGGAATCTACACAAGGATTCTTTCTTTTTCTTTGGTTGAAAATCACAAGGGTGATACACTTGGTAGGACCATAGAGATGTGCTTGCATGATTGGGGGCGACTAAAAGTACTTGCAATCACTTTTCATAATGCAAGTTCTAATAACGGAGCAGTTTCTTATTTGGAAAAAAAAAACAAAGTATAGGAGGGACACTGTTTTGGAACATGAATTCTTATATGTTCGATGTTGTGCTCACATCTTAAACTTAATTGTCTGTGAGGGGTTGAAAGAATTTGATGAGTCTATTGCAAAGGTGAGAGGTATTGTGAAATATGTTAAGTCTTCCCCTCAAAGGTGGAGTACATTTAAGAAATGTGTACAGTTGGAAGAGATTACATCAAAAGTCAAGTTTGCCTTGATGTACCAACTAGGTGGAACTCCACCTATCTTATGTTAGAGATGGCTGAAAATTTTCGAAAAGCTTTTGAACGGTTGGAGGAAGAAGATTCGGGGTTCCTTAGTAGTATTGGAGACGATGACGATGACGATGATGAAGATGATGTGGTGAATAGGAGAATGTCAAAGAAGTTAGGGCCTCCCAATAATATCGATTGGGAGAAGGTAAGGTTGTTTGTGAGGTTTCTTCAACTATTTCATTATGCAACTTTATGTTTCTCGGGGGGTCAATATGTAACTTGCAACTCTTTTTTTCCGGAATTAGTTACAATTCAAGATGTGATTGATATGGAGTGTGAAGAAGAAAGCTCCGTGGTGGGATTAATGGCCACAAATATGAGGAAAAAATTTGACAAATATTGGGGCAACATGGACAATATGAATATGTTGTATGTTGGATTATTCTTGATTCTCGGTACAAGATGCGATATCTTGACTTTGCATTGGAATCAAAGTATGTCCATGATATAACAAAAGTGGTTGATTTGAGTTGAAAGGTGAAAAATGCTTTAACCCGCATATATGAGGATTACGTTGAAAATGAAGAAGGGAACAGTTCCGGTCAACAACAGCAGCACACAAGTTCCCCACGTGAAGATGTAAATCCTACAGTTAGTAGATTTGAGGATAGGAAGACACAGAGATTGGCCCTATTTAAGCAACAGTTACAGTCGAAAAATTCTTTGGAAAGCAAGTCAGAGGTTAATAGATACCTAGTTGAAAGTTGTGAGGAACAAGATCCAAGTTTTGACAGTTTAAATTGGTGGAAGGTTAATTTAGTTAAATATAGTGTACTTTCAAAAGTTCCACACGATATACTTGCAATATCGGTATCTACAGTGGCATCTGAATCTACATTTAGCACGGCAGTTCATGTACTTGATCTTTTCCGAAGTAGTTTATCTCCGATGATGGTTGAGGGTCTCATTTGTGCACAAAATTGGCTTCGTTCTTCTTCTACTCCAATCAGCCTTAGGACCTTAATGGATGAGGTGGAGGATTTTGAGAAGCAGTTGGATATGGGTATGTAAGAATTATAAATTTACTTCATTTTATATCTTTTATGATTTATATGTTATGTAAATTTATATAATTTGTTTTGTTTTATCTTTTATGTATAGAACTTGTTGGGGAGGTTGAAAATTCTATGGAGGCGTCAAATACAATGCCTACACCCAATGCAGATGAATGAGGTGAGAAGAAAATACTTTTATACTACTATACTAGTAATTTTTGTTATTAAACTGAGACATTTAATATTTGTTTGCTATGTTTTTGCAGTAAAGTTGTGAAGACTTGAAGTTTTGGACTTGGAGACTAAGGACTTGGAGTTGGAGTTTTTTGTATTACTATTCAGTCATTTATAATTTGTAATTTGTAATTTTGACTTAGATGCATGGATTGTAATTTGTAAGTTTTATTGTGTATTTTCTTTTCTTTTTCTTTTTTGTAACCTTTTTTTCTTTCATTTGGAGCTTGGATGATTAGGGATTTTTAGTTTTATTAGTATTTTTTCATTTTTTTTCTTTTATTTATATTTTGGATGTTATTGGAATTTTGCATCTTCTTCTAGTTGTTTTTTCTATTTTTTTGTATGTTAAGATAATAATTTAAGGTTGAAAATAGTCTCAAAATAGGACTTGGGCCAAAATTTGACTAGTAAAGTCTGTTGGGCCGAAACTGGAAAAATGGCCCATTGGGGTAAGGGTCGGACAGACCGGACCAGACTGGACCGATTGGCAACGGTCCGATCTGGTCCATATGCCAATTCGATCCGATCCAGGGTGGGAAAACCCTGGACCAAACCCCTTTGGTCCGGTCCGCAAAAATCCCCTAGGGACTGACTAGACCAGACCGAATTCAACCCTACACCCATGGAACCTAAACCCTCAGGACGAGCACAGCAACCCACCGCAATGGCCTCCCACTTAAATCGCAGTTTGATCCCAGGGGGAATCGAACCTGTGACATGGGGGCTCATAAGATCGCCCTTACCACTTGGGCTACCCACGGTTGGTTAAAGTTTATTTATATTAAGATGGATTTACATAATAATATGCATTATACGCTCTAGCATGAGGGGGAGTTTGTATACTTCCTGTGTTACTTATCCTCAATAAAACTTTTCTTACCTATCAAAAAAAAGGGCATAAGGGTGAGCGCTAAGGAAAGAATATTAGCTTCAGGAAAGGATTATCATAAAAAATGCTAGGTCAATTGTATTGTTTTCTGTAATCTGTATAATACAACATTAAGAGGGAGCAAAAAGTATATTTACCCCTCCTTTCTATGCAAATCCTAATCTTGACAACAAGCTAGTAACTGCTAAACATTTGGGGGGCACATTCTTGGATATGAATTTGACCACAAATAGAAACTAGTTTTGACCATGAAAGTTTTAAACGTGAACCAACACAATAATTAGGAAGAATAAGAAGAGAAATAATGTTATTACTCCCAGTCCTAACACATGCTACAGATACAGAGAGCAAAAAATAAAATTCCAGTCAAAATCCCAACAAAAAGAAACAAATACTGCCTTTTTATGCACTGGGAAAAAATGTTTTTGAGACTTGGGGGTGAAGCCATGCATGTTAATACTCACCTACATGCTTAATTTTGAAAATTTTAAAAGAAAAAAATATATGCGTCAAAGAAAAAGTAGAAAAATTTCAGTCACATTTCCCAATCCAAAGAGACTACCTTGGCATCTCATGCACTAGACAAAGTATATTGAGACTCGGGAGGAAAAGCCAGCCGGGCTAATAGTGTCCCAAATGCTTCTCGAGCATGCACATAATGGAGGAACAAAAATAAACAAACATTAAGTAGACATAAGTACCAACTGTATACCTGAACCCATGGTTCCAAGCTTTGCAAGAGAAGTTCTGCACTATCATGCAAAGCATCCAAAGCAACTTTATCGACCTGCAGCAACGTAAGAAATGAAAGAATTACTAGGATCACACTCGTAAATAATAAGAAACACCCAACATTTAAAGGGAAAGGAAATCAACTCTTACACGCTCAAGTTGTAATTTGCTAAAATGCTCTGGAAATTTCTTTGAGAGCAAAATGCAAATTTTTGGATAGTTAGGGAACACACCAGCTTTCCAAAATGCTTCAGTAAATACATGGCCAACTGGGTCCGGGTAGTCCAAGATTTGATTCAACCTATACATTTTAGCCAAAAGACCTTCAGCAACTTCTGTAAGTTGGACTACCCACTTAATGTTCAAACCTTTTTGAGACCCTCCTGAACTTTGGACCAGTCCATCAGGACCAGCATTCCTGGAGCTCCTAGAGGCTGTTGGAGGTGTCATTTGCGGACCCAAGTACTCAGTCCATCTTGATGGGCCATCCAACTCCCTCGATCTTCCAACAGGAGATGACACTGAGGAATCTTGACTTGAAAAGTGTTGACGCGATTTTGCCATTGATTAACAAACCTACACTTCAGAATTTCTGCAAACCAATTAGGATTGCAAAGTTGATTAACAATTCTTTAGAAAATTTCTCTTGTTTCACAAGTCCATCGTGCAAAATTTTTAGAAAACAAAGCACAAAACACACAATCCAGTTGCCAAGGGAATAGCAAAGAGTCAGAGAATACTAAAAACGTACAGCTCAACAAAAATCCAAGTTACGTATCTTCCTTTTCCCAGTTTTTGTACATAACAAAAACACGGGAAATTTCTGCACAATTAATCCAGCTTTACTTTTGGTTATTAGTTTTTAACCCACAAAATCCAGTATTTTTGCAAAGAAATTTAATTATAATTGCACAAGGCTTTCACTTATCAAAAAATGTTTGCAAAAGTATTTCATGTTTGGTTGGCAGCTAAGAAGAATCAGGAAACGAGAACTTCAAGTTTGAGTGTTGAAAGCATGTTACGTAACTCCATACGCAATAGATTTAAATCTCCACTGAAATAAGCTGAGGACAACAGTTTTGGTGCAGTTCAGTAAAGGATGAAAGTTTAAAACAGGAAGCAGAATAACACTCAGACACTCACTAATTTTCACTTTCTTTCCAATTCCTCCCACTTTCGCATCAATTAGTCGAATGATAGCTAAATTACGAGCTATTTACTGCAACGAAAAGCCTTTATGTCCAAAACAAGAAATTCTACATCATTTGCCAGCCCAAGCCACAAACATGAACAATTACGAGTCACTTTCAAGATATCTTGGTGGTGAATGGTAAACAATGCTTTATGTGGTTGCTGAGACAGTGCGAGAAAAGTAAAGAAAATGAAAGTTTCCGAGCGTTGAACTTACTTTCTCTTGCTTTTCGAAGGATGACAAACTGGAACTTAGCCAAGCGAAACGGTTAGCACAGCAGCAGCATTTCGGTTGCCCGGATCCCAATTAACGAAAAATTCAGGAAGTCAACATGTTAAGATTCTCATTTACTTTCCAGCAACGTTATTTCTCAGCAACGGAACGGAGCTGGAAGTAGAGAGAGCGAGAAGGGAAAGAGTAGCGTACAATTCAAAGCTTGAGATCGAAAAGCGTAGCAGGCTGCGAATGATTTGATCGAGGGCATGGAGCTCAGATCTGAGTCTCTCTCTTCTCCTCTCTCTCTCTCTCACTCTCCCTCCCTCCCTCCCCGTGCCTCTTTATTACACGGGCTTTCACACTGAAGCTGAGAGTGTGCGTGGGAGCGAGAGAGTGGTTGTCGTTGGTTTAAGTGCGCCAGCAGACCCCCGAAAAAGAAGCGTAAGAAAATAAGAGCTGGATTTTCGGTTCTGTGCGGAAAGAATATTTAAAAAAAGAAAACTTCTGAAATTTTAAAAAAAAATGCATTTTTATATATTTTAATAAAATGGTAAGAATATATTTTGGTATGAAAATTCTTTTTAATTCGAATATATTTTAGGAAAAAATATTTGTAAGAATTATTTGTATTTTTGTGAGAGTTGTTTTGATTTTCTGTTTTGATTTGTTAAATGAAATGATTAGATGAGCATTTTCCTAAATTAATTTTGGTTTTTAAAAAAATATGATGAATAAAAAATACAATTAGTTTTTTTTTTTTTTTTACATTTAATTAAGACGATCGATGAATTTTCAAGTTGATTTTGTGCCGATTAAGCTAAGTTTGAGGACGACCACATGTTAGCACTACTCTTTTGAGACAGGTCATAGGCATGGTCCATCTGGCTTGACTTATTTTCATTTTCTTTTCATTTTATTATTTAGGCTGACAAGTAGGCACGATGTATGAGTATTGTAACACCCACGCTGGGATGGTACTTGCTTTAAATTTTGATAATCTTTTATTTATTTACTTATTTATTTTTTGTTAAGCCTTTGCAAGATTGAAGTTATTAAACCTAAGACTGTTGGTTTTTCTCTATGCATATATAAAATCACATATTTTAGATATTGATTTTACATATTAAGAAAAACTTTCACATTAAATTATACATCTCTGAGTCAAATAATAAGAAAATATTATTATTTATTATCATTTCTTTTTTTCCTAAAATTATTTTTTATATACATTTTGCAATTAGCACCCACTATTTATATTTTACATTAATAATACAAGTATAATAATAATAATATAATATAATTTTTTTATATATTATATTAAATATATAAAAAAATGATAAAAGAAAATATAATATATTATAATAATGAAATGAAGATGCAGGTGAAGGTGAAGGTGAAGGTTCTTTTGTCTCGTAGGAGGAGAGAGAAGAGGTAAGAGTTGTGAGAGAGAGTGGGAGGAGAGAGAAAAAATTAATAAAATAATATTTAAAGAGTGAATAGTACATCTCCAAAGATGTTGAAATATTGTTCATAACTAAGTAAAATTATAAAGATGTATGATCTAATGCAGTCAAATTAATGATCATATTATGAAAATTTATTTGCATTTGCATATGCAAATACCAATGTCAATGCTCTAAAATGTCAAATGAATTATTGGAATTTTAGTTGAGTCGTGTACTTGGCGTGCAAGTTGTTTGTAGAATTTTTATAAAAATGGGAACCTTATCAACAAAAAATAATTTCTTTTTTACATTTTTATATAGTGATTTTTTTTTTTTAAAAGGATATACACGAGACTTGTATACTTAGACCTTATACAAAACATTACTCTCAAGATAATCATTTGCTCTATTATCATTGTCTTAGTGTCTCATAACAATCACAAAAAATAGCTATATTATACGTTGAAATCCTTTCTCTATAACTCAACATGAGGGTTTTCTTTGCACTTGGGGCAAGGCAACGACAAAGTGAGTACTGAGATTCTAATCTTCTTTCATTTGGTATTAATGATGTGACAATGAACAACCAACAGAGTATATATATGGTATTAGTTATGTGCAAGTCAGAGCAAGATGGGTATTTTATGGTGAGGAACCAATGATCATTGTGTTGATTAATTGAATACAACTAAAAACTTGACATTTTATGTTTTATTATTCCAATGGAAGTAGGTATCTGAGCAATTTCACCCATTTCAAAGTAATTTATACCAGCCTCCCGCGCCCCCCAATAAAAAATTAAAAAAATTAAAAATTAAAAATTAAAAAAATTAAAAATTAAAAATAAAACATTTTTGGCCATGAAAGAATAAGGTTTTAGTCTAAATTAACAAGGCCTTGTTTGTTTTCACAGACGAGATGAGATAAATTGATATTAAAGTTAAAAGTTGAATAAAATATTGTTAGAATATATTTTTTTTTAATATTATTTTTATTTTAGAATTTGAAAAAGTTGAGTTGTTTATTTTATTTGTGTGAAAATTTGAGAAAATTGTAATGATTAAATGAGATGAGATGAGTTGAGAGGAGTTGTGAAAACAAACCAGACCTAACTAAATTTGACACCAAAAAATAAGGAAGAACATTGAAGTAAATTTGCTGTAATTGTAAATGTCACACAAGATCTTGAGTATCTTTCAGGATTCGAAGTTTGTGGCACTAACAGTGAGGACAATCGTAAAGTTGCAAATGCGTTGAACTCAAAATGTCCCACCAAACGCTTTTTGTTTTAGCTTTTAGGAGATGGTGATAGTTTTGTAGAACGTCGTTGGTTGCGGTAGTTGAGACTATTGTCCTCAGTTGTTGATCTTAAACCTTGCGGAAAAATCATTTTGATACGGAAAAATAATATTATATATTCTAAATTTTATGATATACATCGTGAAATCATCATTTTTTAAAAATAAATTAAATAAAAGAGAAAAATAAATTTTATTATTTATTTTATATAATAACTGTTATAAGTAAGTTTTGGTTCGGCCTAATAAAAATGTTTTATTTAAATTAACTAAAGAGAATGACTTTATTCAAGAAAAATATAAATATAAGAACACTCTCAATGGATTAGCTAAAGTTAAAGGACATTTTTAACTAATGTGAGATGAATTTGACTTTGGTTATTCCAATCTCCACATTAGAATAACTATTTTTTCATTATATAACAATAAAATAATATGAGATGAATTTGACTTTAAGTATTCCATTCACATCAAATTCTCACATTGAATTATTCATTTATTCATTATATAGTAATAAAAAAATATTTAATTTTTTTAATTATTAATTTATTTAATTTTATCATTCTACTTATTATATGTGAATTAGTAATCATATTCTAATTACATTAATGTTGTTTCATATGAAGTAGATAAGAAAGAGAAAAGAGAAATAATTGATAAAATATGTATTTGGTCTATCTACATAAACTTTCAAATTTGGAAAATATTTGAAAGTCACTGTAGCTAAAGTCCAATTATTTAGAATTTAGTTAATCCATTATAATCATATTTTGTTCTCTAATAGCTAAATACTATTTTTGAGAAAAAAAAAATAATTAATATAACCCAAAACTATATATGCATTAAATAATATATACCTCTTGTCATGTAGTTCAGTAGTAGTTTGTATATTATTCAATCAAGATATGTATTTAGGGTTAAATTACCTCACATGACCACATGTCGGCCTGGATTTGTAAAGGGTTAAAAATTTTGATAACTTTTTTTATAAAAAAAAATGAGACATGCTAGGAATGATAATGTCTTTTAAGGTTAAATTATCTGTCATAACCACATGTCGGCCTGGATCTGTAAAAGGTTAAAATTTAGAGTAATTCTACATACAACCGTAAAGTGTGTAAACGTTACGTAATCGCTTTGAAAAAAAATGGGGTCCACTATTAAAAAAATAATTTTTTTCCTGTGAGTCCCATGTTTTATTCACTTTTTTCAAAGCGATTACGCGGCGGTTACACAATTTACGGTTGTAAATATATTTTCTCTAAAATTTATGATATATATATATATATATATTTGTTATAAAAAAAAAATGAGACATGCTAGGGATGATAATGTCTTATGAAGATGATTAAGCCTAAGATCATGTATTAATTAGTGGAAATCATGATACCGTAGGGCCTCTCACATATATAAAAACAAATTTGTAATATGATTGGTTGAGTAGAGCTTCTTTGGTGAGTGGGAGCTCCATTAATAATTCTCATGAAGCCCTGCGTACATTACAAGGTTTGTTTCTTTCACTGCAGAATCTCATATATATTTTTATTATTATTTGCGATTGAAGACAATGAGACATACTTGGCTTAGACATTAAGCCTGCATGATTACGTTTTTGCCTGCAAGTATGACTCCCAAAGTCTCCTAATGCGCGCAAAACATGGAACAAAGCAGCCACCATTGAGACGGTGCTTATGTTGATGATGGTAATGCACCCACCTCAGAAACATTTTGACACGTGGGTTACATCAGAAACGGCCAACGTGTCGTTTTCTTTCTGCAAGAATGAAAGATCATTTCATAGGAACTAGTGCAAGTTAAGTTGCAGAATCCAAGATAATTCGTTGGCTACAAATATATTTTATCAAATTAAAATTTATAAACCGGCATAATTTAACTCCCTATTATTAGGTGCGTACAGATAAACTATGCTTGGATTAACACTTAATATATATATATATATATATATATATGAGATGAGATGAAAGTTAAATAAAATATTACTAGAATATAATTTTTTAATATTATTTTTATTTTGAGATTTGAAAAAGTTGATTTTTTTTTTTAAATTTAAAAAAGTTGTAATGATGTCTCAGTTTGGATACCAAAATCATCTCAATCCATTTCATCTTATTTTATCATTACAAATTAACAAATTTTCACATAAAATATAATAAACAATTCAACTTTTTCAAATCTCAAAACTTAAAAAAAAATATTCTAACAATATTTTATTTAACTTTCAACTTTTATTTAAAATTATCTCATCTTATCTCACTGTTGAAACCACACTTAAGATGTCTTTTAGATAGTGAGTTAAAATGAGATGAGTTAAGATGAAAGTTGAATAAAATATTATTTTTTAATATTATTATTTCGATATTTGAAAAAGTTGAATTGTTTATTATATTTTGTATAAAAATTTGAAAAAAGTTGTAATAATGAGATGAAATGAAATACTTTCATTATCCAAACGAGACATAAGAGACGAAATGGTTATAAAAATAAACATGGTCGTCTCTAGCCCGAAGGACACAGAGTTTCTTTAGTATGTTAAGGATTTTCAAAGGTTTTGAGGGGTTTAAGAACTTTGCAAATTAGGGGAGAACGAGTTGCAGCCTGCAGGAGTTGACGACGAGTATGCGTAGGGCTATAAAAATACAGTTCTTCTAGGGGTAGACAATTTGGGGGACACCCTGCACACCCCCTGCTGACATGGCTTTAGAAAAAAGAGAGGAATTCAAAGAAAATTCTGAAAGGAATAGACCCACCACGCTTCACGAAGAAGCTTATGAGAATGGTTTCCTGCTCACAACGCACCAGTGCACCTACGTTTGGCCCGTCTCCTCTCAGAACTCCTTCGCACGTCTCTCTCGCGGGAAGAAAACCATAAAGAAGCTTCAACTTGCTTTCTCGCTAACGAACCAGTGCACCATTTCTCAAAACAGAAAAATTTGTTTCTCCCGCTGCCAATCCTTGCCGTCCATCGTCGGAAGTGGTTGATTTTAAGCTTTATATTTTCTAGTCTTCAATTCTATTCTAACTTTCGTGCTTCTTGTGCATTTATGATTATTGTTAAGATTGAAGTTTTTTATTTGTTATTCATGGTTTTCCCCTGTTTTTACCTATGTATATAGCTTATTCCAAACAAAATCCCATTACAGGAACTTTTGAGTTCTCCTAATTCCTTTATTTTGGATGTTAAAATAATTTCCCCAAAAAAATGTATATATATAAACATGCTCATTTGATATTTCTCATTTTCAAGTTTGTATGTAAAATATAATATGTGTAGTTGAATGAATGGTTTTTGTACTTTGGTTCAAGTAAAAGTTTTGATTGGAGTCCTATTTGGGTTGAATATGGATCACCTAGTTTTGATCTAATATCAACATAAATGACCTTGTTCTAAATTACTGGAAAGAATTCTATAGTCCTATTACTACTAATATTTTGCTACATTCCAATTCTTGGATGCAATGAACATGTCCAATATGTTTGACTGCCGACTAGATGCTTAGATTTGGCTAATTATAGAACTCATGTCTCTTGGTTCCTTTAGGAGTTTTGCATCCATTTTTGGTCCAGGTTTTTTTTTTTTTTTTTTTTGTTCTAATGGATTTGAAATGACAAAGTGACAATTAATGTTTCAACTTCACCGGGATTTATTTCTATGCTCTATTTTCTTGTATCATGATTATATATTACTAATAAAATATATATGTATATTTTATATATTTCTATGTATTTGTATATAAAATCATATTGATGTAAATGACATTTGAAATATGGTGAATCCAGGTAATTTTTATTTTATATACTGATAACATAATTTTTGTAATAGAATTTAGATGGAGAAAGGGAAAGAGCACGCATCTTCGTTAACACCTCCTACCACAGATCCACTAACAAATTCATCAACCCAGGTATTCATAACCATGCTTAAAATTCAGTATAACTATTTTATTTTATGTCTACATTTATTACACAAGTTTTGGTTCACTCTTCAACTAATGGTTGGTTTATATGTTAGGTGATAGCAAGACCCTTTTATCCACAATTCTCAATACCTCATACCACAAGTCCAACAACACAGGTAATCTGTTATATTATTTTTGAATTATTTATTTGTTCTATTAATATATTTATCTTAAGTCTTCAGTACATTATCATTATTCATTTATGTGTTAGCTGATACCAAGGCCATGGTATCCGGATTTACCAGCACCTCCTACCACTAATCCATCAACCAATATAGCATCGCAGGTGTTTTGAATATTAATTTTGAACTATTAAACTATTATGTTAATGACTATATTTATTTTTGGTCTTCTGCACATTATCACTATTGTTTCATGTGTTAGGTGATACCGACACTATTTTATCCGAATTTCCAAAACAATATGCATGGTTTGCATGCACAAATGCCATATGCGTGGTTACCACCATTTGTTTCTCGTCTTGATTCCAACCCAACGAAGCTAACTAGTCAGGTGATAGATTTGTTCTTTACGTAAATTGCTTATTTCTCACCGTGCTTATATTGATTTACACATGATTTTTAATTGTTGTAAACTACAGGAAAATATTGTGTCTTCATTTCACTCTTCAACTACTCCTCATGTTGGTATAAATTTTGCAAGCTCAAGCCATGTCGAATAAATTTAGGACCCCACACCTGACTCTGGGGAAGCCGAGACTTTGTCTATGCCCTCTGTGCGTGATACTATTGAATCCAAAGATAACGAGGCGTCCGGGATACAAAATGCAGCGCCGACTGATGGTGGTAATAGTATTGAGGAGCTCAAGTTGGGGATGGTGTTTAGATCCGAAGAAGAGTTAGTTTCTTATTATAAGAAATATGGAAAACAATGTGGTTTTGGGGTAACGACGCAAAGGAGTAAGAGGGATGAGAATGAGAGTCTGAGATATGTTACGTTGGGTTGTGCTCGTGGTGGGAAGGCACGAAACCGAACCTCAAATGTTGCAAGGCCACGTCCAACATAAAAAACAGAGTGTAAGGCGAAGATAAATGCTACATTTGTTTTGAAAATATTAACAGTTCACAATACATACAACCATGGCCTGTCCCCACAAAAATCAAGGTTTTTTCGCTGCAATAGAGAAGTGAGCGAATCAGTAAAGAGAGTGTTAGATATAAATGATCAAGCTAGCATCCGAATGAATAAGAGTTTTGCTGCTCTTGTGCAAGAAGCTGGTGGGTTCGAGAACTTGCCGTTCCTAGAAAAAGACTGTCGTAATTATATCGACAAGGCACGTCACCTTCGACTTGGGAAAGGTGGCGCTGAAGCCCTTCGTGAGTATTTTGCGAGGATGCAATACAGGAATGACGGGTTTTTTGCAATGATGGATTTCGATGATGATGACAGATTGAGGAATGTTTTTTGGGCAGATGCACGAAGTAGGGTAGCTTACCAATATTTTGGTGACGTCGTCACATTTGACACCACATATTTGACAAACAGGTATGGGATGCCATTTGCACCATTTGTGGGTGTAAACCACCATGGTCAGTCAATCCTTTTGGGAGCAGGATTGATCTCTAGTGAGGATACAGAAACGTTTACATGGTTGTTCCAAACTTGGTTGAATTGTATGGAAGGTAAAGCTCCGAATGCTATCATCACAGATCAAGATAGAGCAATGAAAAATGCCATTGCTATCGTATTTCCAAACACCCGACATAGATTCTGCCTTTGGCACATATTGAAGAAAATACCTGAGAAGCTCGGTTCACATGGTGCATACAAAACTGGGTTGAAAAGTCAATTGTTAAAGTGTGTGTATGACTCTCAAAGAATTGACGAATTTGAGAAATGTTGGGAAGTGTTAATTACAACATACAACTTGCAGGAGAATGCCTGGTTGCAGAGTTTATACACGGAGCGTACGTATTGGGCACCTGTATTCTTGAAAGATGTGTTTTGGGCTGGAATGAGTACAACCCAACAAAGTGAGAGCATGAGTGCTTTCTTTGATGGGTATGTTCATGCTAGGACAAATTTAAAAGAGTTTGTCGATCAATACGATAATGCGTTAAGGAAGAAGATTGAGAATGAAAATGGGGCGGACTTCCACTCATTTAATGTCACAATACCCGTGGTGTCAGTCAATCCACTTGAGAAGATATTTCAGGAATTGTATACGAACTCTAAATTTAGAGAAGTTCAGCAGGAGATAATGGGGATGCTCGGTTGTCTTCCAATTTTACACCAAAAGGATGGTGTAATTGCAATATATCATGTAGAAGATGAAGTTCGTGTTGATGGTTTCATCAAGGAGATTACCCATCATGTGTACTTTAATGAGACTACGTGCGAGGCCAAGTGTTCATGTGGATTGTTTGAGATGAGAGGGATCCTATGTACACATGTATTAGTCGTTTTCAAAATGAACCGTGTCCGTGATGTGCCAGAGAAGTACATATTGGATCGATGGAGAAAGGACATAAAAAGAAGATACACTGTTATGAAAAGTAATTATGATGTAGCTGATACAAGGCCAGAAGTGAGCAGATATGCACGTATAATCAAATTGTGTTACAACGTGGCAACAAATGCAGCATCATGTGATGACCATGCTGAGGATATGATTGCCAAGTTAACTGCAATGAACGAGGTCTACTGCACCAACAAGCCGTTACAACAAACTGGTTCTAACGTTGCAGTTACAATTATTGATGCAAATACAATTGAGAGTTCGAAGAAGGCACTCAGCCCCCATGTTGTGAGAGGTAAAGGCAGACCACCATCTATTCGGAAAAAATCAATGATTGAGAGAGTGCGCAAACCCACGATAAAGAAATCTGCTCAGAAGGGAAAACGTAAACAGGTAAACTCAGTGTAACTTTGTAGTCAATGTATTAGCCATTTATCTTGTGTAATTGTTTGTTAGATGTAATAAGGTATTTCCTCTATTTCGTAGCAGCGTGGAAGAGATAGCGAAGTTGTTGACACTTGTAGGAATTTATTTGGCCAAACAGTTGTTAGGAATGAAGAGAGTGCTCCCTTTCAGGTTACATACCTATTATTGCCTTTAAAATATATTGTATTATTATACTTGTTCAAATTATATGATTTATAATAGTTTTTAAAATAAATAAAAACTTTTTGTCTTGTTGAATTCAGAGATATTGATCACCAAACAAAAACTTTTCTTGTGGTGGCTGTTTAGGTTGATCACTTCGTGTGGCTCTTTTCTTGTAGTCTATGTATTAGCCATTTATCACGTGTTAATTGTGTCCTACGGGTTACTTTTCTCTAATTTTTTTTTTATCTATTGTTAGCCACCCCAAGACCCTGTCAAAGTGTTGTAGTCAAGTGGAACCCAGTTTGGCATTGCAGTGCTTGAGACTCGAGAAAGTGTACTTAATCTTGATTTATTTCGTCATTTTATCTAAAGTGATTGAATTTGTTATATTATATTCGTTTTTAACTGTCTATATTACGTTCACAGATGCACTTGAGATAGATGGAACCCAACTGGATAGCTTGCCTGGCCCACAGTTTGGCATTTCAGTGATTGAGAGTCAATGAAGTTGGGAAAAATCTGGTTGATGAGTAGAAGTAGCGAAGCCTCCATTTTTGTGAAGTGTTTTGTAAAGTGGTCATATTATGTTCACAATTTTGTCAAGTGTTTTGTAAAGTTATTGTTATATTATATTCAATGTATATAACTTATGTAATTTTAGTTCTGTTAAGCAAGTCCTGTAAATAAATATATTCTACATCTTCTGATAGTATGAGTCATATCCCTTAATGTATATACTTCAATGGTTGAGTCACTTTCAACAGTTTGATTAATGGGAAAAGCTGTATTTTGGAACAATCTTTGTTAGTGCACGAGATTTTTATTGCTTGTTAAATGAGTAAAAGAAGCTAGTATGTTCCCAACAACAAACATATTCCATTAGAAAGACCTGGTATATTCCCAACAACAAACCAATTCCATTCCTAGTATATTCCCAACAACAAACCAATTCCATTACAAAGACCTGGTATGTTCCCAACAACTCACATATTCCATTACAAAGACCACATTCATTTCATTACAGGGACTACGTCCATTACAAAGTCTACGTCCATTACTGAGATCATATCAAGTACAACAAAATTAATACAAAGGATGCCCAATAGATACAAAGAAGTGTGCATTCACGCCGGATGTTTGCATGTTGCCTTTGGCAAATGTTGGGAAGTGTTAACTGCTATGATCCCTTTCAATCTGTTTAATAGCACTTCTAATTGCATTATTTGAACTTTCAGATCAAGATTGTCCATCTTATTTCCCAACAAATTAAAAGAGCTGCATTGCTGTTGCTATTAGGTGTGGTAACAGCTTTAAATTGGGCTACATTTTGTTCTTTCAGTGCAAACCCAACTCTCTCCCCTTCTTTGTACCCTTTTGCAACCTGTCAAGAGGAATGACAAGAAATAAAACCATCATCTGTCTATCAGAAAAATATTGATGGTATATCGATATTGAAATAAAGTTCATAATGAAGAAAGAGAATATTGAAGCAAAATAAGACCCCACCATGTGGGATCAAATAATAATAGATGTTGTCAATGATCTAATCTAACCTATAAAATTAAATTTGTTAAGGGGACCATATTATAATTAGGCAAGGCTACAAATATATAACTATATGCATGTTTAATTTAAAGGGCAGAGAATGCAGGTCTCTGCATAGGCAGCCTGATTTTTATTTATCACTTAACCTGCCAACTTTTCTTTTATCATGTTAGCAACCAAACTGGTTTTAATCAAATTAGACAATTGACAGTTAATAAACATTTCCTTCTCTCATGCAACCAGACAAATCTCTAACTATCCATAAACCCACACCCCTGTATATCTAGTGCACAAGTTTCTGTTATTCAAGATCTCTATGATCCAAACTTCCAGCCAATGGTGGATCAAGGACCAGACTAGACATGCAACTCATCCATTATCTACCTGATCTAGGTGCTACCAAATCATTAGTGCCAAAGAGAAAGGTCAAATTTGCTCAAAGTGAAAGCAAATTTCCCTTAATGCAAATTTCTCCATTCACCATCCACTGCTCAGAAAGCATTTAAATAAATAAGTATTTATAAGAGAGTAGGAAAATTGATTAATAATAAGATTTGGGGATTAAAGTTCAAGCACCCGAGCTTCATGAAATGAGGTTAAAGGTGCATTTCAAAACAATCACCAAAACTATTATAACTTTTTTTATGCATAAGCAAAGATTATTGTTTAAAGATGCAAAAGTAGTAGCCCTAGTATACAAGAAATACACAAAGAGTAATAACCAGAAAACCAGTAAGGAAAAAAATATATCAACGCAGACATTAGCAAACTTTGTAGATTTTTCCCAGCCACCAATTGTCATGTAATAAACACATTATGAGCAGGCAAACCTCGTCCAAACTTAGGTTCCTCCACATACTTCCAGAATTTCCATTCTCCCCCAGCAGTTACCACAAGCCCCATTTGATCCAATGCCTACAAAACCATGTACTTGCAAACCGGAACTCAGTACTAATATAGATGCAAACAATCCCACATTTTATTACACCATAATTTATTAAAAAAAAAAGAGAGAGAAATCGCATTGTAAAAAAAAAATAGCCGGTCCAGAGCAAAATCGAAATCAAGTTTCCTAAGCTTGATCTTCTCTAAACACGATTCGGCGCCTACAACGATAATTTGGGACTCGGATTCTTCCTCCCAAAGGTTCAGCCGCGTGGAAGGAGGTCCCAGAGCTCGGAACCCATGAAGGAATCGTACTCTTCTTCACCAAATCTATTCGGGCACGTATGTTTGACGAGGAGGAATTCCGCGTGGTTTCGCAGCTATTCTTGAGAATCACCTCGAGGTTTTGAATTGCCACCATCGAAAGGGGAACGATGGGAATGGAAGAGGTATGGAAGGTTAGGGGTAGGTGGAGAGGAATGGGGTTGTAATCGGCTTTGAGGAGAGTAGAGGATGGACTGGGTAGTGCCATGTTCGCGGGATGGAGAAGAGCAGATGGAGTGGGAATGGCTAATTGTCTGATTTAGGGTTAGGATGAAAACGGTGCGTTTTATTTAGTTAGTTTGAAATGTCATCCGTTTCCTTACAATTCGTCTCCTGCTGGCAACGATGCGCACCGTTTTATTTAATCTACTGGCATGCCAAGTAAGGGGTGCGCAATGGGAGTGCGCGAAACGGACTGGCTTCAGACTTTTCCATAAAAATAAATTGAAAAATCGGCTCCAACCGGTTGGTTTGGTCCGGAATCAATTCCTCAATTTTAAAAACCGGTTATAATTAGTTTGATCTCAATTTTATGTTTTATAAGACTGAATCGGTTCGCATATTTATATATTTATAATTATATTTTATAATATTTATAAATTATAATTATATATGAAATAATGTATATTATAATTTATAACATAAAATTTTAATTTTAAACATGAATATTTATTTGATCATATATTTTAAATATAAAATATAGATTAATTACATTTTATGGCTTAATAAATTTTCAACATATTTATTTTGATAAATATATTAGTAATACTAATATACATTAGTATATTAATTACAATATTATCAGTAACATATAGTAATAGTATTATACCAATAGTATTAGTATATAGTGTATTATTAAGATTTATATATATATATATATATATAAATATAAGAGATTAGAGATTTAATATATATTAAAAACTAGAAAACCGGACCGGTAAAATCGAAAGTAGCGGTTTATGTGGGTAAACATTACGGTATCGGTTCTTAAAAATGTAAAATCAGTGTATACCAGTTCGGTTTCAAAATTTGTCTAAAACTGGACCGGTTACACCATCAAGTATGAGGACTATAGGGCTGTAATCAAGTTGAGCCGAGCCGGTCTTTGGCTTGTCGAGCTCAGCTTGACTCAAAATACTCGAACTCGGGATTTTATTTTATTATTTATTCGAGCTCAACTCAATAAGCTAAACTCTCAATTCGAACTCGAGCTCGTCCCACAAACGAGTTCAAGTCGATCCGAGCTCGAGCTCGAATTGTTTATTTTTTTAATAAGATTTAATAATTAATAAAATAAATAAATAAAAGATTTAATATTGAATTTATACAACTAACAAGTAAACTTCTATTGAATTATAAAATCTTAAAAAATTTATAAATAATTAAAATATCTAACTAGTTGATATTTATCTAAAATAATAATATATTATGTGCACACATATACTTAATATGACAGCGTATATCTATTTCATATATGGTTTTCACATACTAGTATATGAAATTATTAAATTTTATCGACTAATTATTATACAAATTATAAAATATACCTATAAAGTATATTCACTATATAGACATAAGTAATTATGTTACATATTATATATTTAATTATACAAGTGGTTTGTTTATATTATTAGCTAATACATATATATCTGTATATATACATAGATGTATGTATATATTTATCAATATATGAATGAGTTTTAATCGAGTCGAGCTAACGCATAAACGAGCAAGCCTTAACGAGCCTTAGCTGAGTCAAGTCGAGTTTTGTCGGGTATGTGTCATTTACAAATCGAGCGGGTATTTGCTTTCACGAACGATTTTTTTTTTTTTACACGAGTCGAGTTTAACCGAGCGAGCTATCGAACATACTGATTCATTTACAGCCCTAGCGTGCTAGCTGAATTAATACCTGTGTGGAGGTTTCAGAGATTTTTCCTGTCTCGTTATTTCTTGAATAATGTACAATCAATTTTGTTGAATGATTTTAGTTGGTATAAAAACATGTAAAAAATTATAGTGGCACCAGATGAGATTGTTCTTAGTTTTTAAAAAATTATCAATAGAGGCTTAAGGAATTATATCATAATTTTTTTAAAAAGAACTTCTCACCATTTCAAGAAATCGCTGTTAACTACTTAACTCTACCCAACTTGCACCTTTAAAGGTCAGTGCACCATCAGCCATTATAATTTAGAAAAATTATATCTTCAAATCGGTTTATAGAGTGCATCTAGTAAAATACTTACGAGTAATTATATCTATACAACATATTTCACGATACATATTTTAAAATAAAGATATTTTTATAAAGTGATGTATAAAATATTTTACAAAAATACCCCTCATCTTAAAATATAGTTTTGTAACATGTTATGAAAAGTGGCCTGTGTTTGTCATTTTTCTTTAAGATCTCATACCTGGCAGAGCAGCAACACAAAAAAAGCAAAACTCAAATTCATTATTTTCTTAATTAAGATAGAAAATGTATTTAATTTTATAGCTCAAAAGACACAAAAGACGAGCAGTAAAAGCACATGTTTGGATAGAAACAAAAAGAAAAAAAAAAAGTGCAACTTAGCACTCTTCAGATTCGTTGATTTATCATCGTTATCCACGAAAGAACTCCCAACAGAGTTGCTCAGTGTTTTGCATCTTCTTCTTCGCAGAACTTGGAGTACTTATCAGCATCCATCAAGTTCTTCAATTCACCACTGTCACTCACCTCGACCTTAATTATCCATCCTTTCTCATATGGGCTTGAGTTAACCTACACGGCAAGAAAGCTTTGATCAGACAACCATAAAGGAAACTGAAAACTGCGGGGAAAACATGTTCTTGACGGCAGAAGTCAAGACTACACCAACGACGAAACTAGAATTTCTAACATGATGGACATTATCTGTTAAATGTCCACAAGGAAGGAATTTTATCACCACCACTTAATTACTAGAAATTACCTATAAGAGAAATTGGAAAGGCCAGATAAGAAACTCAGAACACTTGAGAATCGTTCTGATTAGTTACATTTCAGGGGGCAGCAGTCAAAGTTAAGAGCAAATAGAGTGCTTGAATGGCCTTCAACAGCATTTGCAGCTGACTACTCCCCCAAAGGTGGGGAGGTAGGTAAATCCACTGCAGGAAATAAGACTCATTCAGCAAAGAAATAGAGAGATGTGTGGGACCCACCTGCCCGTGTGGTTTCTGGGCAGGTGGGCCCACTAAGCTCTCTCCTTCTCTTTCCTAACTGCCCACGACCCCAATACTTTGGACAAATGAAAAAACAGCAACACCAAAAAGTAAAGCTGAAGTACACGTGTTTGGAATTTCATTCAACAACCAACAGAAGCTGCAGGACCGCTGCTACATCCTTGACAAACCCAAAAACCAAGTTCAGAAATGTTTGGCCGGCACTATACTGAAAAAAAAAAACTCTGGCCTTGTTTTCTTGCCAGTTCCAATATATGAGTTTTACTTGAGTTTATCCAGATATAACGAAAAACAAAAGCAAAAGGAACTGAGACTCACAAGACCAGGGGAGCTGCTGAGCTCTTCATTAACTTCAACAATTTTCCCTGAAACAGGAGAATTAATATCACTAGTAGCCTTGACACTTTCAACTGCACCAAAGCCGCTGCCCTGTTCCACAGGAGCCCCCACTTCCGGTAATTCAACATACACAACATCCCCTAAATGATCTTGAGCATGATCAGTGATACCAACAGTAGCAGAATTCCCCTCCACTTTCACCCACTCATGAGAGTCTGCATACTTAAGATCCTTCAAAACTGCAAGTAAATTGGGGAAGACAAGCATAAGCAGCATGGGCAGGTCAATTTCTAGAAATCCAAGAGAGAAAGCATCTCCACATTTCTCAAAATTAAGATTTGATTTAAGTGTTCTATATCTCGAAATATAAAGAAATATTGCAGCATACAGAAAAACCAATGAACTAGACCATCATTTGTATGTGAGCAACATCTTTAATCTGCATGTATCTTATAGATTAGACATTTGATCAGATGACTTTATATGAGAAGCAAAAGCTTCAACAAAAGCATTGAGAGAGAGAGAGAGCACAGAAACAAAATAAGATTCTCGCTTATTGTGCTTGCTGAAGCATTCATAGTTCTCTGTAAGATGCCTTGTTCTCAGAAACTTTCTGAAGATGAACCTCATGTATCTTTCTTTTATACAAGTAAATGGACTTCATCTATCTTTCTGTGTTGTGGCAATTTTAAATCTCAACAAGCATGTTCAATTAGTCAATAGGAGTCATTATTAGAATGCTTGACAATCAAAGTATATTAGTGACTTTATCAATGCTCTTTTCATCTGATTCGATCAAATAAATCCAAAACAAAGAGTAAACATTCAGTATTCTTGACACTTCTCATGTTGTCGGCGATAAGTGCTTCTATTGTTATGTGAAATTCCTTGAATCTTTGAAATTGAAGTATGCCCAAAAAGAATATTAGCCTATTGTCTTTATTAAACTTTGTACACACAAATTTTTTAGCTTCATGCATATGCGCACAAGATGAACCCTATTACAAGCAAGATGGTCACCTGAGCACAAGATGGTTCTTCATCGTGCCCACATTCAGAAATTTTATTCGGTTTTCTTTGGACAATAGTATACACTATAAAAATGCATTATTTTGAGACAAAGTTTATGATTGTACCTACATCTTATTTGTATACACTTCCTCTCAAGGTAATTACAGATATTCAATTTGGAACCCCATGGCATTTCTAGGTGGTTATTTCATACAACATCTAAGCAACTTGAAACTCTCAACCGAGTATAAAAAAAAATAAAAAATAAACGAAGTTACATCTTGATATTTCGAATTGTAAAATGCTAGAATTTAGGGGGAGAGATTTTGTTCCCACTAAAATATTTTAAACCTTTACCAACGGTGATGAATAAACAATTACCACAATATCGAATAGATATAATTCCCACTCTTATGGCAGTACACATAAAGGTTATCCTGCGTGCTTCTACATTTATATGTACTAGCGTGTGAAATCATGCAAACATTATGAATAATAACCAAGCGCATAAAATTTTTTTGACCATCCAACTAACACACCAATGCAACCAATTCAAATAGTCGTTCTCAAATTATTTATTGTAGCCTTCCCAGGTTAAAGATGTGTGGGAGGAAGAATTCTAAAAGGCAAGAAGATTTGGTCCACCAAGCGGGACAGAGTGCAACCCCTAAGCAATTGGATAGCTAGTGGCTTCTTGAAGTAGGTACACTAGCCAATTTTCTTCGTTTGAAATTCGGAAACACTGTTTTTTATGCTTTTGTTTTGTTTTGGTTGTTTTTTTTTCTGGTTCTAATGGTAGATTAAAGAGGCCAAGCACACCCAGGTCGAGGAATGCAAGAGAGAAAATCCAATGAGATTCCATTCTTTCCCCGTTACAGCCTAGATCATTCCGTACGACACCAACTACTTCAGAAGTTACATTTTGAACAAAATAAAATGTGACAGACAAAGGCTACAATCACTTTCTTCATTAAAAGGAAATAAAGATGTTATAGAAATAATGGAGAACTGAGATTAATCGCAAATTGTGCAGCACGATCGAGAGATTGGCCACACTATAAAAAGTATATCTACAACCATTACAGAGACAAGTTGCTTTCTTTCAGATAGAGATTTAAAAGCCCATTGATCTCTACTGCAATAAAGTCCAAAACTTGGCAAATATGATAACAGTGACAAAAACAAACCAACCCCAATTCGAAAAAGAAAAACATATTCCGCTGGAAGAACTACAGATCAAGCATTTCAACAGACACGCAAACAGGAGATCCAAATCCACATCCACATCCACATCCAAGCCAACGACATACCTAGAAATATTAATCCTCATAGTGATCAATAAACACACTTGAAAAGCTAATAAAGAACCACCAATCGACACAAAAAGAACAACACGAAATCAAAATTCTCATATACCAGAAGAAAAGCCTCTGTGGAAGACTGAGATCCTGAGATATGAGGCGGCCCTCGAAGCCCACAATAACCTTGAAGCCATAAGTGAACCCAACAACAAAAAAAAATACCTACTTTCCTTTTCCCAACACACTAGTACTACTTTTCTTATATATTTTCGTGGGGGTGAACTAGTATATTTCTTTGAAAGATGATAGAAGCAACATGACAGGCGGAAATCTTTGACAAAATTAAGAATAATAAATGCCATACAAGGTGGTGGGTCAATGTGTCAACAAACCCATGAGAGAAGTTGGTGGGGGAAAGAGTGTGGAGTGTGGTGGCCTATGACGGCGATGTCACGTGTTAATGGAATTTTCATGTTACCCAAGTCTTCTTCACTCGAACGGGAATAATTAAATATAATACTTTTTAAGGCATTATGTAATATATAAGATTTTTAAAAAGTTAACATTTTGATCTCTAAAATTTTAATTGATGAACTTCGACTTCTATCTCTTATTATGTTTTAATGAAAAAAATAGATGAAAAGTTGTTCATACGGTGTGCCAAAAAGTAAAAGGGTATGAGTTGAGAAAATAAACAAGTACGCAATAGGAAAACTAAAATATAATTAATTTTATATAAGTTGGTAAAATAAATAAATTTTTTTATTTAATATTTTTTACTAATTACAAATAAATATGATATATTATTATTTTATTTTATAAGTTTAAGCTTAGAGAACTTTATATAAAAATAACCTTTTAAGTAATAACGAAGTCATCCTAAAAAAAAGTAATAAAAAAACCAAATTCTAAGTTTTTTTAATTTAATTTTTTATTAAGAGCTATTATTATGCCTCCTCAAGTTATCCACCGTTTATATATTTATTTTTTTAAAATTCTTTTCTTAATAGTTAAAGAAGTGATTATTAGTGTATTAATATTTTTTAAAAATATTTAAATATAAAAAATATATTTAAAATAAAAAATATATAATTTACACTAGACTACACACAAGTAGGCACATACCGGCGGCGACGAAGTAGCACCACTCAAAAACTATTATTAGTACGAATAAATATATATAGAAGCCATTATTTATAGCATCCATTTTGCACACATGATGTGTCATCATGTAGACCACACATCTCCCCAAGTGAGTATTGGGAACAATCAACTAGAAGTAGCCACGTAGTGAGTGCAAAGTGTGCACTGCTATAGTGGCTTCTCTCTAGCATTACTCAATTTAACTGTAGAGATCTATGGCGATCGACAGTTACTTGAAATTCATATACATGAATCCTGACTTCTTAAACTTGGGAACAAACTGAAATAAAACTACCGACTACGCCTATATGCCCAACCTTTCTATTTTAAAGTCCTCCTCATAATAGACTGGATCTTTATCAAAAGACAATCTTTTTTTTTTTTTTTTATCTTCTACCTTAATATTCATGTAAAAGAGCTCCCAGACACTTGGTCAATGCTCAGTGTTCTGTCGGTTTTTCATATGAAAACTTTGGTAAGGATGAATTCACATAAAATCCAGTTCCTTGGAACATTTTGGAATCTTACTCAGTCACGGTGGAGCAGAAATACTTGAAAGTTAAAAACTAAGGTGAGAGAGAGTGCCTTTTGGCCTGCAAGGACAGCAGAACATTTACAAGGACCATGTACATTTTTGCAGTATGGTAGTGCGATCATGCAATGTGTGGTTTCTTTTCACCGGCAGTAGTCAACAGGTAGGAGGGTTTCTTCCTGTAAACTTTATGTTCATGGAAAGATCACTGAGATATAAGGTGGATGAGAATAACTTAGATAAAAATGTAATCCTGCAGTAGTTTTGTTGGAACCAGCTGGATACATAGATAGCATCCTTCTTTGAAATAAAGGAAAAAAAGGCACTATCAAAGAGGCAAAACCCTCGTATCCTTGTGCATTGTTCTAATTACAGTAGTAACCTGGTCAATCTGTTCCTGGCTCGAACATGCTGAGAGGAGTACTTTAGCAGTTCCACCATCTGGATAACAACCAGAATCAACCATTTCTTCAAAAATTTCGAAGCACCTTTTGTATAGTTTCTTTCTAGAATATGCTCCAAGCCGAGAAGTCCAAGTCACCACATCAGGTCTTAAACTCTTGGTGGGAAGTGACTGAAAGAGCTCTTCCATTCTTTCCAAAAACCCTGCCCGTCCATATACATTTATTAAAATGTTATATGTACTGATATCAGCTGCATATGGTCCCTTACTCATTGCAATTAAAACTTCCTCCATCTTTTCAAATTGGCCTAACCGGCCATACAGGTTCAGCATGCTGTTAAGAACAAAAGTGTCAGGTTCAAGCCCGGATTTATGCATTTGGTTCACAATATCTTCACACTTAGCTACATTGCGAACTCTTGAGTGGGCAGATAAAAGTAGCATGTGGGATTTCATAGTTGGAGTTATTCCCAGTCGCATCATCTCTTCAAACATCGCTTCTGCATCTAAATACGTGGAAAGAAAATTCAGATAAACAAGGACAACTAGATTCATGGGGGTTTGGGGATTTTAAGGCCTCTATAAAATGATAACAAGGTCAGCTTTGAGTGCGATAGACTTTCGTCAACGATTTGCATCGTCCTTGCCCATCCAAGCTGTCCAGATCTGAGCTATGATGTTTGGGAAGAGTATGTACAGATAAGATGAAGTTAAAAACAAGTTACCACTGCAATATTGAGTGGAATCCTAGATAAGTTTGCCTAGTGTTGAAAAGTAGAAATGGTAAGCTTTTTTTTTTTTAATTTCCCCTCGTTTCTTTGGTCCATTGTTATGGTGCCTAGTGGCTACACAACACGTGGTATCCTTCTCTAATCCCTCCCTTATCGCCTCTATTTACTTATTTATTTCCGACTCTTTTAAATATGGATGAGACCTCAAGTCTTTGGTCTGGTAACCAGCTCTAGGACCTTCTATTATATAATGAAAAATCTATTAGAAGGCTTTTAAATTTTCTCTCACAAAACAGCCTAGACATATGTTTGAGTTAGCAAAGAAAATGAGGCTCTTGACATAAAGACTGCACCATGACCAAGACATCAATTCATCATCTTTCCCTTAAGATTTTAAGGAACATATCCTTTCTCTGGAAATAATAGACAACATAAAACTGAACAAATTAAGTAACATCAGAAGATATGGTCTTGATAAATTATTTTCATGCACCAAAATCTACAGCATTTTGCTGCACATGATCATCCAAACATTGCAATATCCATCCTTTATCTCAAATATAATTGAAATAAAAAATGTAAAAAAAGAAATCATTCCATGGAAATGAAAACATGTCCTTAGTTCTAAGTCAGGTTTTGCAATTGTTAAAAGTTACTTTACCAGATGCGTGTAGCTTCTTAATATCTGTAAGTTTTCAATTGATGCATAACAGTGACAATTGGATAAATTCAAAATAGAACTTCAGCTAATCAATTCTCACTATTAAGTGTTTACCCTCATGAAGACCAGCTCTCCCATACGCATCTACCATGATATTATATGAAGCTCTATCTGGTTCACATCCCATGTGCTGCATGAGTGAAAAAATCTCTGCAGCCCCATAAGGAAAACCTGCACGACTGGTAAGAGAAGAAAGTCAGAAATTTTTCTGCATCTAGAACAGACTTCAAGAGAAATTTACTTTTAGTGGCTAAGACATGGTTTTCTAAGGAATGCGTTTCAACAGGATCTCTGAGAACAATGATGCAGACTCTTAGCTCCATCAGAAGAACACCTCTCTTGTTGACATTAAAGGTTATTCTTCAGGGGGACACCGAGCATACTTGAACTGATGAAGAAGAAAGGGCCATGATACCAAATCTAATGAAGGACTTACTGGAGAAACTGATTTCAGGATCTAGGAAGAGCCAAGGTTAGGGTTTATGATGGTATAGGTAAGTAAAAGTTCACAATTGGAGTATATGCACTAATAAAACCAAGCATACACTTTATAAACTGGACATTTTCTACAACTCTTCCAACAACCCAAACCAACTGATCAATAGATTGGATCAATAGGTTCTATCGTATGCAAGTAGGTATGGTACATTAATGAAAATGGCACATATTTGTAGAGCATCCAGTTAACGGATATTACCTGTACGCTTCCATGAGAGCATTATAAGCATACACATCTGGCTCGTGCCCAGCCTCTTGCAGCTGCTCAAATATCTCTTCCGCTTTCTCACAAAGTCCTTCCCTAGCAAATGCATTTACCAAAGCAGTATATGTGCAGATATTAGGTTTACATTTTTTACTTCTCATTTCATCAAACACCTTCAAGGCCATATATGATTTACTTGCCTGCACAAACCTCATGTCGAGGAAAAATATCCATAAAAATTAAATCAGAGGAGACACTAGAAGTAATTTATTTCAATTTGAGATTGTCTTTATATGATTTCTTTAATTACAACCTAAATTGAGAAGATTAGAAGGAAACTGTTAATGCATAAATAAAAATAATCAGGTATAATAATCCGATGAAGCCGTCAAAATGGTTGAACATGATTTTCCTACGTAAAACAGACAGTCAAATCTGCTCCAAGATTTTTTAGCACCCTTCGTCCCCCAACCAAGCTAAGTAAAAGATTCAAACCAAACAACAAAACATCTGACCCAATAAATTTCCATTTTAAAAATAGATAATATGATGATCATATAATTTTTCCAAGTTCAAATCGCCAATCGTTCATATAACAACATCCAATACATCGGATCCTTATATTGCTGGCACTGGAGCCTCATGAGTTGGTCCCTTTAGGTAACTAGAACTTAACTGGTCCTTATTGTCAAGGTGCTTGAGAATTAATTCTTTAGGTATGAGGTTTTGAAGGAACATGGGTAGATTGAATCTGACCTAATCCAAGTCCAATGGGACTATTGGTAAAACTTGGCCAGAGAATTCTAGATGCTGATTTTCGACTGTATGCATTTTAGATCCCAATCTGATCTAAGGTCGTTTTAGACTTGACTTGAGGAATTGGACAGTTCAACCTTTCCAAGCTGACTCCTTAGGCAACTAAAACTGCATATGCACTAATACAACCATAGTATGCTATCTAAAGAGCAGCATATACTTTAAACTACTAGGAATACACTTTTAAACTACACTTCAATTGTAGCAAAAGGTGCTCTAATGTAGATTGCAAAAAAAAAAAAAAAAAAGAAGCCCCAGCCTTGGTGAATCTGAACCAAGCTTGGGTTGAGAAACACGACTCTAAGAAATGCTGACCTCTAAGAAAACTGGAACATCACTTTCCCTCTTGGGGTGGTCAAGATTAACCATACAATATCACATAGAAATTTGAATACATTTTTTGAATGAAAATGAAAAGAAATTGTATAAGTTGATGGTGAATACCATTGAACTCACCTTTCCATATAAATTGATCAACATTGTATAAGTATTAACAGATGGCTGGCAGCAATCTTTCTTCATCCTCTGGAAGATCTCTTCTGCTTTTTGAGGATTTCCTCCTTTCATCAATCCATCAATATAAGCATCATAGACAACTGCACCTGAGGACATTAATATTTTCTGTGTAAATTTCACATCTGTTTACCATAGATATAAGTGTAACATGTCCAATGAAAGAACATAAAAATATAATTCAGGATTTTGAGATAAAGTACCCAGGAGCTAATTTAAGTAAAGATAACAGGACTTGGCAGTGTACCTAGCCTGCATAAGATTCCAAGTATTCTCTTTATCTGTTCTCTAAATACACAAGGCTGCAGAGAGGAGGGGACCCCCACCTTTAGTTTTCTTTAACCCAAATCAATGCCCAACAGATAAATGCCTAAAAGACAAAGAATGAAGTTGTTCGGATTCCTCAGCAACTATGATTATAGCTCTATTGATCTGGGCTTTGTCACCGAGAAAAGCCCTGCCCCAAGAAACCTGACTCAACAGCTTGTGTTGCCGAACTTGAAGGTAGGGCAGATTACAGCCTTCATGAATATGTAAATGCAAGACATCTTTTGCAAGAATTCCTTTCAAATATTAAAAAAAATAATATCATCACACCTTTAGTTTGGCCCCTTCAAAGATAAATTCTTGGTTCCACCACTGACCCATACCCAATGGTCTACTTCAAACTCCAGTAAGACTTTGTGATGAAGTAACTAATCAAAATCTCATTTACTGATAAAAAAAAACTAATCAAAGTCTCAAAATTAAGTGGCTAACCAGTATATTTATATACCTCATGCAAGACTTTTGGCTAAGATAAAGAGCAGTTGTTAATTGTAATACTGTAGTATATACAAAGTCTTTAGGTAAAACCTCTCAACATTCAGCAACCAACTGCTTCAAGGATCAGGCCAATTGATATGAAATTAAATGACTTTGCTGAGCAGTATTGATACAGACAAGCATATACAAGTGTGAGTGCACTATACATTAGGATTAAAATGGAGATGAAATTCCTGAGGAACTTTTGAGACTTTTAAGGATATATCCGTTTGAGGGCATCTTTATAGCTGTTGTAGGTAAACTAAAAGAATACTGATTTCTTATAATTAGAAAAAGAAAAATAATATTTGAACTCATTAATCAAGCTCTCAATGTATAAATGGCTATATGTTGATACAGAAACATACTTGGGGAAAGGCTATATTTTCGCATTTCAGCAAATACAGCTTCAGCTTTCTCTAGCAGCCCAGATTTGCAGTAGGCTTTTATAAGAAGGGCATAAGTATCTTCAGTAGGAATGCATCTGCTTTCAAGAAGTTCTAAATATGCAGATTCTGCGTCCTTATACAGTGATTTATGCCCATAAGCATCTATAAGCAAATTGTAGCAGATAACATCTGGTTCGAAGGAGCTCTTGTGCAGTACCCATTCGCATATCTGAAAAAGATGCTTTCTATTTTATGGTGAAACATTTCAAGAAGTCAAGAATAGTAAGAAAAGGGAGGGGGCATGCTCAGTTGTCAGTTGTATTATGATGTTTGCTTCATATACTTTCTCAGGCACGCGCACACAGATAAAATATATATATATATATATATATATATATATTTCTTTCCTTCTTCTTCTTTTTATAGGCCTTGTGTACGTGTTTTGGAAAAACTTGAAGATTTCAATGTGTTTTTAGTTGGAAATACTGAGGTTGAGAATGCGTGGCTAGTAGCCTAGTATAAAGAGCTAAGAGAAACCAACTAAAATGCAGACTTCCTGACATTAAAGAAATATCATCAATTCATTGTGTAAGCAGTTTGAAAAATCAAAAGCTTTTGAATTCGAGCACATCCAAACCCAAGAAAAAACAAATCAACTACGGACATTATTTTTGGGTCTTTGCATTAATAAGTAAAAAAGGCGGGGAGAGGTTCTACGTTCTCACCAACACAATCGAATCCCACTGTTTATTGAGCCGCAGTTGAACAACTACATTGATGACATCATCCCACGTGGTATGAGAGGCTGGGAGAGTGTCTAGAGAACTCCATAGTTTATTGAAATCCGGGTCATTCTGTGCAAATTCCAAAATTTGCAAAGCAATTGGGCTCAGCACTGGAAAAATTCCATCAACAAAACCAGATCCATATTTCCATCCTCGCCCTCTTAAAGAACCGCCTGTACAAAGAAGATGAATCAAACACTTAAGATATTAATGCTTTAAGACACATGATGTGAGTATAAAGGTTTTTATTACATCGTTTCCTAGACAGCTTCTTGGAATTAAAGCTTCTCCATTTGCCCCGTTTGTCAATGTAAAGACCTTCACGTTTGCTCTTCTCAACAGCCTCACCACTTGAATTCTTGGCTTGGCATCTGAAACTACTGTTATAGCTTCTTGGTTCTATGAATATATAATTCAGTATGCAATCAGCGATCAACCTACACAGTTAATACCAATTGTCACTATTCCATATTATTTTCTAAACTTGTTCCTAGTAGCAAGAGCTTCTACCAGAGCCACTACCTCGGAGGAGGCACAACAGTACAATCATACAAAACCCCATGTCCTGAAATGAATCAAAATGCTGTAAAAATGAATACAATGTATTAAATATGTGAAGTTTCCGTGAAATACGGTATTATGCAGCTTTAAGTGAGTAAGTTTGTTACTTAAACCTCGTGATGGAGAAGTATAAAACCCACTAGATATAATACATGTGTCTGTAGCAACTCTTTCCTACTCGTGTTGCGTACTACTTTGCAAAAAAACCCATTTCCCAGAATTGAGAAAATGGCGTCAATACCGAAAATAGAGCAAGACTAACGAATAAATCCAATAAAATAAGAAAAAAAAAAAAAAAAAAAAAAAAAAAAAAAAAAAACAAGAAGCTGCCTACAAAGAATCAGAATAAAACGAAAAACAGAGAAGTAAGACGACAATACAAACGAGGAACCTTATAACCCACGGAGACAGTGTGAGAATTAAGAGAAGAGTATTAGACTTACATGAATGCATGGAGGAGAAGTTTCGGGTTGGCAATGTGTAGGAGCTTCTCAGCATGCGAGACACGAAAGATGATAAGCGATAATGTACAACAGGGTTGAGAAACAACGGAATAAAAAATATCTTTTAACGTACAGACAACCGGGTGTTTTAAGGCCTAGTTTACTTTAAAAACAGTTTTCATCTTATTCCATTATTATAATTTTTTTAAATTTTTATACAAAATAAAATAAATAATTTAAACTTTCTCAAATCTCAAAATAAATAATATTAAAAAAATATATTTTAATAATATTTTATTCAACTTTTAATTTTTATCTTAATTCATCTCATCTCATATAAAAACATACAAAGTGAAGAGGTGGTAGATCATTACTTTTAGTAGTAGCTTTTTTCATTTATTAAACTTTGTAGTGGAGCTTAAGATGCGATTTGAATAATGAGTTGAGTTAAAATGAATTGAGATAAAAGTTAAAAATTAAAAGTTGAATAAAATATTATTAGAATATTATTTTTTTAATATTATTATTATTTTATAATTTGAAAAAATTAAATTTTTTATTATATTTTATATGAAAATTTAAAAAAATTATAATGATAAGATGAAATGAAATACTTCATGTATCCAACACGGCATAACTCAAATTCGATGCAAGGAAACGCTTAATTCACTTTCAGATCTCTCCTATCTAATTTTCATTGAGTAAGATGCTATTAATGATATCGTCCCATACAAAGAAGTCACCTTCAATTACTTCTTCCTCCTCCACTTTTTTGTAAGATAAGCATAACATAGATTAAATAAGTGGTTAAAAATATATAAAATTCAATGGGGTGAGAGCCCAACAATCGTCCCAAAACAAACAAAAGTAACACCATAGAAAATAAAAAACAGGATCTGGAGTCAAAAGTTTGACTCTTACCCATTTTCCATTAAGGGGAAGCCGCTTAAAACGATTTTAATATAGTTTGATAAACATACTATAAAACTACGACTAAAAGCCATAGTTGATAGTTGTGTGTTGTATTTTGCTGGACTAATCTAGTTGAATGAGATTTTCACGACCACTTTATCTTAATTCTTAGTTAGGAAAAGTAGGAACATAGGGAAATAGCAACCTGAAGATGAGCTGATACACCGGCGTAGAACCGTCACTGGCGATAGTGGCGCATGCGGCTCATGTGCCACTCTAGGAAAGAAGGTAGTACTCATATCTAAGAAATCTCGATGGTGCCGCAAGTGGCGGCAGAATACTCACCCTGACACAGCAACGCGTGGGTTTCACACGCATTGTAAGCCGCGTGTGAGACACACGCGCCACTTGTTTGGACAATTTTCTCCTTCCGTCCGACAGATTGACAACTGGGGAGTCCAATGGTGGGGTACATGGCAGTCGTAGAAGGCTAGTAAGCAACAGATCGGAACATCTTGGCGCTATAGCCGAAAAAATAGAAGAAAAGAGAGAAAAAACAGATATACATGGCCATCGATGGCTGGACAGTCGGAGGGAGGGAGGAGCCGAAGCTCCAACCCCCCTGGGCAGAGAGACTCAGATAGCTGGATGCTTGGGTATAGCGAAAAATTGTCTGAAGAGAGAGAAAACGGGGCTAGATCATTGCTTAGTTGTTCATACACTATGAGGAAAAGGTTTTCATGGGGAAAGTCTGCTCCGACTCTTTTCTATTCAGTTAAAAAAAACATACTATTTCTAAAATCACATGTATACAGAATCGTTCACACTAATAATTAAAAATAATCGAAAGAAAAGTTAAGGAACGGCTGATCCATTTAAAAGAGTAGAACCGTCTATATCCATCTCACTTAAAATGTCTCTATTTAGTATTAAATATGAAAGATTCTACTGATTTGGGATGAATCAGGCATCCCTATATATGTGTGTGTGAGTGATTCTCAACGCTCTGTGAGGTGGCAGATATTGTCACCCCAGTTACTACTTGAAATGAATAAAAGAAGCATGGTTTGTTAGATGCAAGTAGTAAGCTTTTCAATGCCAATTTCGACGGGTTCTCTCCCTCAATACTCAAGTCATTGGATATACAACCGAATCTACACTCCAGAAAACAAACTTTGCCTCGAAGCCGAGCCAGTTCGGTTCCGGTTCCATTTGAACTTAGTATAGAAGGTAATAATAATAACTTGATCCTGCAAATGCACTGTTCAAATCTAGAAAACAACTTTTCTCATTTCCTTTTCTGGTATTGGGGCTGCAAATAGCAAATATTAAACGATCTTCTTTGGGAGAGCTTAAGGTGACAAGGTATTTGCCAGTCTGAAAAAAAAGGGGCAACAATCTAAGGGCCCAACACCTTGCTGCTCCAATTCAAATAGGCTAGCCATTTACTCCAATCGGTTCACAACAATTTTAATCTACATCAATCAAATTGATCGCTCCAGTTAAAATGCAAAGGAATGCAACACAAATTGGATTAATAATCTCTTTCGTAGTTGTCTGGCAATAGTATGCAGTTAGCTACTCCACTTCAGCTAGATAATCCTCTATCTCAGCTGGGGTTAGTACTCTGCAAAAAAGCAAGCACAAGAGTACTTCAGCAACAGCCCCCCTTTTTTTTTTGAAAAACAAAAAACAAGGAATGTCAATATAAGAGTCATTTTAAGGACTCAGACTGATTAGAAAATTAGACTTAATGAGGTCAGTACAATAAATAGGGAGTGAAAATGTCCATGGTACGGGTGGTGGAAAGCAATTGAAAGGGAGAAAAAGGAAGATAAATTAGTCATTACAAAGCAGCTGCATACATCACAATTCGGAAATTAGTCAGTATGCTAATTAACAAATGATTTGGGAATTACTTGTCATGTCCAAATCATTTTTTTCCTCTTAAAAGCCATGCCCATATTATTCCAAATCATTTACACTTGAAGCAAGTTGCTCAGGATATCAATCGACACCAGGTCCAAGATCAGAGGAAGACCATCTACATGACTAGCGAGGAAGAAATGCAAAGCTAACCTGAACTGTTTGTCAGCACCAATTATTCCAATCTCAATGTTTTTGCCCGAAATTTGTCCTTCAAATCTGTACAAAAATATAAGCAACTAATTTTATCACTATTGGTGGCTCATAGTTTTTTTTTTAAAAAAAAAGAAGCAAAAAAAACAGTAACCAGCTCAAGTAATAA
This sequence comes from Juglans mandshurica, assembly GCA_022457165.1. Classification (NCBI taxonomy): domain Eukaryota; kingdom Viridiplantae; phylum Streptophyta; class Magnoliopsida; order Fagales; family Juglandaceae; genus Juglans; species Juglans mandshurica. Next base: position 6,248,679 of record CM039627.1, read on the forward strand.
GAGCCTTGGTCTTGGTGGTATACTCCTTCCAGGTCCAAGGTTTGAACCTTGGGGTGCAAACAATTTCTAGGGGCCATCAAACTATGACAATTTCCCCTTGAATTACCCGATGTGCACTTGCGGAAAACTCCTTACCGAAGGTTTGTGCACCCCCGGAATTAGTTGGGACTTTATTCCTGAAACCCAGTACCAATAATAATAATAAAAAAGAACAGATATTTACCCCTCCTTCAGCGTCAGGATCGATGTATGCACAGCATCATCAAGCTCCATATCATCAGTATACCTAAATAGGAAAAGGAAACATGGTCAACCTCATAAGCAAGTAATAGTTAAAAGAATGCTCATGCTGAACGGAATTGGGGGAGGGGGTGATATATAATGAAAGTTGAGGGAAATATCCAACATTAGATATCATGAAAATGCAGAATATGGATCCAAGTCAATAGAAATGAAACTTCATAAATGTTTCAAGTATTGCTAACGACATGAATTCTTTTCATTGTAAAGGATCCGACTCCTAACAAGAAAAAATCCATGGATTATAAACTCATATAGTTGGATCAAAGCCTTCAAAAGATCATCTCTAAGTTCTGCCCGAGGTGTAGAACTTGATTTCAGCCAACCTTTCACAAAATTTTCCTTTGCCATGTGGAGCTTATTTCACCTATACTAGCAATAATGAATATGAAAAGCAAACATGGCAAAGCAGTGCGATCAGCACATCCAAAGAGTGTAAGGAAATAAAATGTGCAATGAGTGTCAGATAAAAACACCAATTCACCACTGCGAGTATCCATATTCACACTAGATGGACCAACAGCAAAATAGAACAGGTCATGATATCTCTATATTCTGGAATGCTATGTTTCTAGATGATGTCCTTTGTCCAATTTCTCGATTTTAGAATGTATCGAGGCCCTGGGTAGGCACTGTAACATACCAGTCTTGGTTTTAGGGTATATGAGTAATTTCCTAGTAAACTTGTTATTTTAGAATTTATATTATTACGATTATAGTTTTATCAGATTTTATACTTACATTATCTCTATATTTTTCTATTATAGTTGTTAATTAAAATTTCTAGAGTTTTATTTAATTTCTAAGTGTATCAGGTTTCATTATTTTTTTACGGCATGTTTTGAAATTCAAAGTTGAACTTTTCCTCTAGTCACCGAACCTCATCACATTGTTAGCCTCTGTTTTGAAACCCTAACCACCCAACCCGTATGTTTCTCTCGGTGTTTTTCGCTATCTCCTAGTAGAACACAAACTCTAGTGCCGAGTATTTCTCTACACATGCACGTCTCCACTCTTTAGCACGTGCACGTTTCTACTCTTCTAGGGTTTCTCTAATTCTCTACCATTATAAACATGCTTACCCGTACATGAGAAGACACACCTGTGAGCTGCGAGAACCCTCTGTTTCTGATATACCGAGTTTCATCATTTCCGTTTGAGCCGTAGGTTCTGCCAGGTCAGTGCCGTCGCCCTCCTCCCCGGTAGCCACCCCTTGAGGCGCCGAACCTCTCTCCGACGACACAGAAGCCGCCGACCCGCAGCCCCCGTCGAGCCACTCTCTTTCCGGTAAGCCTCGACCGCCACAGCCCCTCTTTCTCTCTCTTTTGTTTCGGACCCACTGTTTCTCTCTCTAAACTCACGCTCTCTCTCTTCCTTCGGTGTCGCACCACCAGAGAGACCCCCCAAGTCGCGTCGCCGGTCACTCCCTGCAACCCAGCGCCGTCGAGTCAGCCCCTCCCTCTCGGTGAGTTTCTCCATCGCAGACTCTCCCTCTCTCAAACTCTGTTTTGCTTTGTGTTGAGTTAGCCGTGTTTTCGGATTCTTGAAAGAATCCGTGGGTCTTTTGGGCCGTCGGGCCTAAGCCCTTGTGCGTTCGTGTGATGAGCCGGTTCTGTTGATTGGGCTCTTGCAGTATTATATTTATGGGCCAGAGTTTTTAACCTTTTTACAGATTATAATGATGTTTAATTGAACTTATATTTTAAGTTAGACTTGATCTTATTTTATTTCAATAATTGTTTTAGTGATTTATATTAGTTGAATTGATTAAATAAATATATCTAGTTAAAGGTTCTTTTTAATAAAAATGTTTAAAGAATTGGAAATATATTTTAAAGTATGCTTTTTAGTCTAATATTTTAGTTAATAATTCCTTTTATCAGTTTGGTAAGAATTTAATAAAATTATTAAGTTAAGAATTTAATGGAATTTATTAGGTTTCTTATAAGATTAAATAATTATGTTAAGAAATGAAACTTAGTTTAAGAATTTAAGTTTTAATGACTTATTTTTAAAATAGCTCGAGTATTTCCACTAAATTATAAATTAGTATTTTTAAGTAGTTTAAAATACTATGAATTATTGATTTTAGTGTTAAACAAAATATTGGGTTGACTATATTTTTAGAATTTCCGAATTTAGTTAAGTAAGATGTTAGTAGTTGTTTATTTATTTCCAAACAGTTTAGTGATAGTTATTTATTGAATATAGGTCTCAAGTTACGAAGTATTATTCAAGAAGAAACGCAGCGAGGTAAGTAATTTGATCATAAATTAGGATCATCACAGTTAGCTTATATGTATGTATTATTCAAGCCAGTTCTTTGATAGCCATTAATTATGAACCGCTCATGTAATATGAAAGCATGTCATCCAGCATAGCATACGATCATGTCATTTCGCATCATGTTCAGATTCAAAATTTATGATTTATGTATGTAGTATGTCATGCATCTCATGTGTATAAGACACATAAGCCATCTTAAATTCAAGTGTAAGATAAGATCAGATCAGTTAATAAAATGGTCATTCAGATGCATGGTACCAATGCAGTTCAGTTCAGTTCAGGGTGGTGTGCAAGCCATGAACCTAGTCGTGGTCCACCATAGTATGCTAGAATACTATCAGCGGTTCCCCTTGCTGCAGTGGGATGTGGGGCCGGTGCACAACCTTGCACACAGGGTTAAGTGTGTTGGCCAGTCAGATAAGTCAGATAAATCAGTCAGTTAATTCAGTTAAATCAGTCATACATAGCATAAGCATCAGTATGAACATACATGATTTTTAAGCTCAGCATGGAAGTTGTTATGAAAATCTTATGTTTATTATGTTTACGTTGTGATAGATTTCTTACTGAGTCATTGACTCATTTTAGTTTGTTTTCATGTTTTAACCACCCAGGTGATGATGAGGATTACGAGCAGGCAGGCCAGGAGTAGAAGGAGCATTTTATTTTAGTTCAGACTTTCTAAAATAAAACATGTCTTTATGACATGAATTTATTTCAGTTATTTCATTTAATGTTTGGGAGACAGTTTTATGAGACATTTTTCCGCATAATAAAAGTTCAGTTTTTCAATTATGAAATTATGGGATCTATTACCGGATTACTTTTATGGAAAATACGTGGCACTCCTAGCCTACGGGAAGGGGGTGTTACAGGCACTGCCCATTATTTGCTCCTTTATCCAGACCATGCAAAAAAAAAAAAAAAAACTTAAAACGGTTGAAAAAACAAAGTGGCAACCAAATTCTAATCAAATACCTCTTCTCTAGGAATGTTTTTGCATTCGAGACATTCTTTCCCACTGCTGAGGCTTTCCACGAGAAATATGAACCCGATGGGTCCACCTAGGAAGAATACAGAATAATAAATAATATTTCCAAAATTAACTCTCACATGCCAAGGCAAAAGAAGAACGGATATAATTTACTTTATAACTGACTTTACATTCATCACAATTAGACTCTCTCTTTAAAGTTTAATGCTACAACCTGAATGAAAATTTTCAAAATTCCAGCTTACCAGAATGCAGGATTTGAGAAGAAAATGAAAACACACTATAATTGCTTCGATCTAAATTATATATTAAAAAAAAAAAAAAAAAAAAAAAAAAAAAAAAAGCGAAAAAAAAAAAAAAAAAAAAAAAAAAGTATTTATTAATACTGGCAATCCAGCTACAACCAAATTCAAGCTAAACCAGCCTTGTGATAAAAATAGACATCAAAATGATACTTCAAAATTGCATCCTGTCATTAGACAACATTTTAATGCATGTTGGTAAAAAATTACCTGATACAATTGCGGTCCATTGTCATCAAACCCAGCAACCAGTAAAGATACTCCAAAGGGCCTTACACCACTAACAATAAAAGGAAAGAGTCAACCATATTGAACTTCACATATTATTGAAGAAAGGATTGATATGGCTCCCTAGTTCAGATGCTGGAACAAATTTTAGCTCAAGTTTATTAACCATACCCCCATTTCCACCAACAAAAACAAGGCTAGCTGTTCTTGACATAACGAATGAGAAAGTCAGGGACAAGAAGTCAGCGAAAAAAATTTCTCAATTTCGAAAGCATCACATAATGCAGGCTTTTCTTAAGCATTTGCTTTCTATTAGTTTGCCCCTTTTTTATAAAAAAAATCATATTGCCTAAACCTTGCATTTTTTTTTTCTTTCCTCTTGAAATAACTAATTTTACATGATAAATGTAGTGGTTAGAAGTTGGACCTAGAGAAGTGCATGATCATGTGAATTGAGAGTTTTTGCTGTACATTTTAAGGCCTGGTTTTGAAGAGAAGTATTGTAGTTGGATGGATCACTGCATATCCATTGTGTGCTTCTCAATCTTAGTAAATCTCACTTCCATGGGATTCTTTTATAGCTCATGTGGGTTGAGATTAGGGTCACCATTGTTTCATTTGTTTTTTGTTATTTGTATGAATGCCTTTAGCAGAATGATCTCGGGCCAACATTGGTTAATGGGGTCTAATATCAGGCTTCTCGGTGGGGACCTGGATTGCAGGACGTTTTATCTCACCTTTTACTTCAGATGAAGCATTGATTTTTAGGTCTTGTTTGCTTACACAAATGAGATGAGATGGAATGAGATGAAAGTTGAATAAAATATTGTTAGAATATAATTTTTTAATATTATTTTTGTTTTGAGATTTGAAAAAGTTGAATTGTTTATTGTATTTTGTGTGGGAGTTTGGGAAAATGTAATGATTATATGAGATGAGATGAGATGAGATGAGATGATTTATGAAAACAAACAAGGCCTTAGGGAGGCAACCCCGGAGCACCTCCACTAAAATTGCTGCTTTAGAGACAATTAAGATAACAAAGAGTCTAACAGTAACCCGATTGGGTTCAACCAGTTTTCCAGATTCTCAATACTCATATATCTCTTTTCCCTTACAATTTTGATTGTGATTGTAACACATTTATATCACACTGAAAGATATTTTGATTACCCAGACTGAGTGAATTCCTGCATAACAGCTGCAATTTCCCTTACAAGTTGAGTGACAGGAATTGGTTCCTACAATTATGACATTTGCACACAAGTTACAACCTTCGTCATATACAGTCCAAAATGTGCATTAGTTAAATAAGGGATGTGGTAAGTCAATAACCCAACTAACTGCCAACCAGCAATAATTGAACCTAGAACCACGATAATTACATCCTGGTTTGGGTAGTGAGGTAATCTTAGGTATTATTATTACTCCTATTACATTTAGGCCTAGTAATGAGAATACCTCACTACTATTTATTATTTTATTATTACTTTTCATCTACATTTCACTACTATTCAATATTCTATCATTACTTTTTCATTACTATTTACAGAATACTTGAGAATACCTCACTACCCAAATGCAACATTAAGAAAACTCTTCAAAGACATATCATCATGACCCAAACAATACATAATTTGTATATGGCCAGACTATTACGAGTTGAAAAGCCTGAATACAAGTCAGCCATGTGATTGCCTTAGCAGCATACATGGGTATGGAGTATATTTAAAAAGGTAAAGTTACACTTTTTCCTTCAAACTACCATTCATTATGCAACTTTCCCATCCTCTAAGATCCAGCCGTTAAGATTATAACACATCACCTATTGTTCTTCCATCTTAATGGTCAGATCTTAAAGAGGGGGTATATTGCAACAAATGTTTCAAAGTGGGGGGGTGTTAAGTGTGATTTTCCCTTTAAGAAAATACCAGTTGAAAAGCATTTTGGCTAGTCAGTCTTTTGATCAAGGCGGCCCCAACCTAAGAACTATGTGGGTAAAGCAGTACATTAAAAAGGAAAGGAATAGACTGGTGATTTACGAACTTGTATCAAAATGATAAACATCGGCTGTGTCACAACTTATCATCAACATACTGTAAAAGAAAAAGAATGAGAGAAGATGGAAAAAATACCTTGTACAATCTATGATATTGTTCAGCCTGCTTCCTACTTTTTCGAACCAAAACTCGAAAATCTGGACCCATACCACTGGAAGAGAAAAAAAATATACATGAAGATTCATGGCTTCAAAATTAGGTAAGAGAAACCAAATAACAAAGAGGGATATGTATCAATATGCCGCAAACCACTACTACATGGACTTGGGTGGAAGTGTTAATAATGTGTGGATGCTTTTTTGGAGCCAAAATATATTAGTAATGAAAAAAAGCTCAATTTTCTTGTCTTCCACATTGTAGTTGACTAAATGTATGTTCTGATGTTCCTTTACTGGACCATTACTGGCAGTATTGTATGTGCCAATTGCCATGTTCCTGTAATATTACAGTTCGGCAGCTAACACAGATACTTTACCTTTTTGAGGTGTCCATGCTCCAAATTTTTTGATAAGTGAACAAATATTTTATTAAGAAATGCAAAGAGCATAACCCAAGTATACAAGATGTATGCAAGAGGAACACCTCATTGGAAATAGAAAAAGGAGATGTTCATGTTACAAAATAAAGCTAGATTAAGTTGTTGAATGATTTGTAGAAGTCATAAAGTAAAAAGCACACTAGACCATTACCAAATAGCGAGCATTTATATCTAATATACCTAATCATCCAGCTCCAGTTTTCTTATTAATTTGGCACTGTGGTAAGACCTAATACCTTTTTTTTATAAGTAACCTAATACCCTTGTTAAGCAATATAATGTTTCCACTCAATAAATAAAAAACATACAGGAGTTTGTATTATATAAGGAATACTCTATGAAGAATTTAGCTTATTACGAAGAAACAATCAGATGAAGAACCTGTAAACCACTCCAATATTTGGTGTGAGAGTTTGTATCTTTTGAACCTGACATAAGACAAATGAAATATTATGGACACTGAAAAATCTTAGGTGATTCGAGAACAATTAGAGGCAGAAGGAAAGGTTCTGAAACCAAGCAGCCACATTATTGCAGAAAATTATTGAGATAATTTAAGTATTGGGAAAGAGCCAGAGAGGTTCAAGTATTGGGAAAGAGCCAGAGAGGATCTGTTTTAAAACATGCATCTACCAGTTCCTATCTCTTTCTTTATGAACTGTTGGTTGCACCTTCTTTTTTTTTTATATATATATATATATAATTTTCAAATTATTTATCTCCACTGGAAATTCTGTCAGATAAAGTTATGCACTAACTATAATTAGTTTAAATGTAGAAGAATATGTATCAATACCATAGATTACCACAAGTTTTTGAAGGATACACACATGGCCACACCATGAACATAATAATGGCCAAAAAGTTACATGGGTTTCAGTAACTTTTTTTTATACGTACTTACATGGATTTCCATACCTTGGGAGACCCAGTCTATAATCTATATTGCTCCTGCACATGACATGGTCCAGATGAAGTTTTGGAAATCCTTTCTTACTTCAATGCTATTCAATATTTTCTTTGATCGGTAGCCATTCAATATTAACATTTCACGTGTATGTGTCTTCAAAACTGTGGGGAGATTTACCCAGTTGATAAAATAATCTTACAATCTCCAAAAAAAAAACTTTTTATCCAATCATTTGCCTAGATTTCAGTAAAAATTTAAAAACACAAAAATCAAAACAACTTTTTTTATATCTGTAAACAAAATTTTATTGATCAAAACAACTTTTACAAAAACAAAAACTACCCTAAAAAACTATATTCAAACAGCTTTTCAACTTTACCTATCCACTTTCACAAATCCCAATATAATATGTATTTAAAAAAAAACTATTCAAATTTTCCTATGAACTTTACAAAATCCAACACACAATGCATTTAAAAAAATTCTCAAATTTTCTCTTAACCAAAGTACCCAAAAACATCTACTTTCCTCTATTTACTGAAAAGATTATCTGTGATTACCTATTTTAAATGCAAGCAGAAATGGGGCCCTTGAAGTGAAGTTGGCCTGAGTGCATAGTATGTCCATCAGTCATATACCACATTGTTGGTAAAAGAACTACAAACTTAACACCACTCCTGGGAAGTGCTATAAGCTCATGTCTCTAAAAATTATATCACTAGAATCACCTACTATAACCAAGAAGAGAGCAAATGATATAAGCCCAGGTCTCCAAAAACTTTATGCCTAAAACTGCCTACCATAAACCAATACGAGAGCTTATAATGAAAATAATGGTGAAAAATATAAATGTGGTGATAACAAACTTAGGGAGCTACTCACAGATGATTCATCAACCAAGATAGAAGGGAGTTTCTTCTCAGTCGCAATAACAACACCATTAGCAGCTGCAATACCAAATATATGGTTGATAAACAAATCATGAACAAAAAATCGCATCTCAGACTTCACTGTTGACGCAAATGAAGATAACCATCAAAGTAAACTTGCATATACATGAAATTTTTTATCTTGAAATAGAAAACGATCAAATGGGTACTCCTAAAACTACTCAACATCAATCATTCTAACAAGTTTTGCAAATATTTGGCGAAGAAATTACTAAATCCAAAATGCCGCGAAAAAATTCAACAAAAGAAAAAAAAAATAGGTAAGAAATCATGTGGGCATGTACTTACCTTTAATCCCAAGAGAGGTTTGGCCGGATCCGACCGCTGTCAAGGCGTGTTCGATCTGCACTAGCTTCCCTGAAGGACTACGCAATAACAAAAAAAAAAATACATAAATAGAAAATATAACTATATATAAAAATGGTATTGAAATAATTATGAAAATGAATAGAAGCTATACTAACCTGAAGGTAGTAAGAGAGAATGAGTACTGACTGTCTCCCATTCTGTCTCTAAGAGAAAGAGTGTATAGTCTGAGAGAATGGTTTCGCAGAGATTTCTTGGGGCTTTTCCTTCTTTATTCAGTGTCAACAATCGGGGGATTGCTTGCTGGAGAAGACGTTTTTAACTTCTTTTAAAAAAAAAATCGTTTAGGACTGTTTAGATATAATATACTTTTATGTTACATTGGCGGTGTTGCAAACTTGAAACAACGTTGAACGTTATTAGTTCCCATATAAAGAAGGGAATTAACAATAGTTCTATACACAGTTGCCCCGCGTAGATGCTGTGCAGTCGTCATGCCACGTCAACTGATATTAAAAAATATATATATATTGAAACGAAAGAACAAATACGGAGAAAAGTGGCAGATTGAAATCGAAAACCATTCCCGCTTGAGCTGCTTCAACTTTGCGTGCGAGACGAGACCAAAATCCCATCTGAAGGTGCACGAGAGCCTCGTCGGTCCAACGAACTTCCACGGGCTTCTTCATTGCGTGGAACCCAGAAGATTGGGGTGGGGATCTTTATTGGGTGGGTCAGCACAAGGTGTTGGTGTGGGTCAAGCCCGAGCGTCTTTCGATCAGCTTGGTGGGCTTGGTTTGGGTTGGCTTCGTGGGCCAGCACCTCGGGTCGGATTCGTGGGCCAACATTTCAGATCAGCGACATGGGTCAGCTTCGTGAGTCATCCCGTCGCCACCAATACGTACACTTATTTGTGCTTCAATATGAAACTTTGCTCACTGATAAACAATCGTGATTTAGTTTTTTTTTCCCTTCCATAACATGTTGTGATTTAATTATTGTGAATAAGATTTTTGCATGTTAGAGATGCAGAAATTTATTGGCTGAAAATACATTGCTAGAAATTTCTTGACTAAAAATTCTCATTTTCTGGTTAAACATTCGTGATTTAGTTTTTCTTTTTTTCTTCCACAGCATGTTGTGATTTAATTATTGTTAACAAGATTTTTGCATTGCATAGAGTTGGATATGTAGAAATATTTCTTGGCTGAAAATACATTGCTAGAAATTTATTGGCTAAAAATAATAATTTTCTGGTTAAATATTTAATTATTGTGGTTTAGTTGTTGTTAAATATATGCTAGATATTTGATTTAGTCATCGCTATTGATGGGTTTGGTACATGTGCATCTGTAAATCTGATGTAGCATCAAATTTTGATAAGTTTTTTTTTTTCTTTTCTTGGAAGAAGTATGTACAATATTAGTATTTATTCTTGGTCCATTGAATTAATTTTCCTGAAAACTTATCATGTAGATTGACCTTGGATATTAAACAACTTGTACAGGGCATGGAAAAGGGGGAAGAATACCCATCTCCGCTAACACCGTCTAGATCAAATTTCCAAAACTCAATATGTTATTTCATAATTAAAAAATTTATTGCAACTCAATGTTTAGCATCCTAATTATTATTATTATTATTTTGATGTTAGGACATCTCTCAAACTGGTCTACTAAACTATCCAAATTACATGCATGGTTACTTTGGACCAGTGCTTGCATAGTCACCAGCTTTCCTGCCATATCGAGATGGCAACAAAAATCCAAGCAACATTCAAGTGGTTTTTCAACTTCGTTCTTCTCTTTTAGTTATTAGTTAATTATTTTTGAAACAATTTAAATGTTTTCATTTTTTTTGTTTTAAGCAGCACGTTGGTTACCCATTTCAATATGGAATGGGACCTCCGAGGCCATTTTTCTCTACAAGCTCCGCAACGAGCGCAAGAGTTGGTCAAGAAGATCGACCTAATTGTTTGGAAACTGAAGTACCATGTACTTCTGCTAGAGTTGATGATGAAATTCAGTTGGATAGACCAGATGAACGGAAAACTAACGATGACACTACCGGTACATCACATGTAGTGCCATCGTCGGATGATGATGATAACATTGAAGAGCTAAAGTCGGGGATGGAGTTCAATTCGTTTGAAGATTTATTGAGCTATTATAAGTATTATGCTAAAAAATACGGGTTTGGGGTTATGACACAAATGAGTGAGAGGTCAGAGGATCAAAGTGTCAGATATGTCACCCGTGGTTGTGCACGGGGAGGGAAGGCTTGGAATAGGAGTTCCAATGTCGCCAACCCACGCCCGACGGGAAAGACAGACTGTAAAGCACGTATTAATGCCTTAAGAGTTGAAGGAAAGATGCGGTTGACAACAGTCCATAATACACATAATCACGGCCTCAGCCCACAGAAATCCCGCTTCTTTTGATATAACAGAGAAGTGAGTGAGACCGTTAAAAGCGTCCTAGGCACAAACGACCTAGCTGGCATCCGACTGAATAAAAGTTACAGATCTCTTGTTGTTAGCGCAGGTGGCTTCGAGAACCTCTCATTTTTGGAAAAGGATTGTCGCAATTATATCGACAAAGTGCGACATCTACGACTTGATGCATGTGGTGCTGGAGCACTTCGAAATTATTTTATGAGGATGCAGTACAAGAATAACGGGTTTTTTGTGCTGATGGATTTAGACGATGACGGGAGGTTAAAAAATATTTTTTGGGTAGATCCACGTAGTCGGGCAGCCTACCAGTATTTTGGTGATGTGGTCACATTCGACACCACATACCTGACGAATAGGTATGAGATGCCCTTTGCAGCATTTATTGGTGTAAACCACCACGGGCAGTCGATTCTTTTGAGAGCTGGGTTGATTTCCAGTGAGGACACGGAGACCTTTACATGGCTATTCCAAACCTGGTTGCAATGTATGGACGGTATAGCTCCAAAGGCTATTATTACTGATCAAGATAGAGCAATGAAAAATGTAATTGCTATTGTCTTTCCTGAAACTAGACATAGATTTTGCCTATGGCATATACTAAAGAAAGTTCCTGGGAAGATTGGGTCATATGCTGCCTATAGAAGTGGGTTGAAAACTCAATTGATGAAATGTGTGTATGACACACAAACAATTGAGGAGTTTGAGAAATGTTGGGCCGAGTTTATTAACACATACGACTTACATGAGAATGTGTGGTTGAAAAGTTTATATGTGGAGCGTGAGCATTGGGTGCAGTGAGAGTATGAATGCTTTTTTTGACGGTTATGTACATTCAAAAACAAACTTGAAGGAGTTTGTCGACCAGTGTGACAATGCACTGAGGAAGAAAATTGAGAATGAAAATCAGGCGGAATTCCATCATTTAGCCAAACCATTCCCTATCTAGATCTCCAATTGAAAAGAAATTCCAAGAGTTGTACACTAACGCTAAATTTAGGGAAGTTCAGCAGCAAGTAATAAGTGTGCTCGATTTGGATCCATCTTTATTTACATCGAATGGTGTAATGAAGAGTTATTTGGTAGAAGATGAAGTTCGTATTGAGGACTTCAGTAAACTGGTTACATATTCAGTGAAATTTAATGAGGAAGACTACAATGCTAAGTGTTCATGTGGGTTATTTCAAATTAGGGGATATTATGTAGACATATTTTAACCGTATTTAAACTTAACGGTATAAAATCATTACCAGAACGATACATTCTAGACCGATAGAGAAAAGACATAAAGATGAGATACACATTAATCCACAATAGTTATGACGCAGGGGATCAGAGGTCAAATGGTAATAGATATTCAATTCTGCTGAATATGTGTTATGGGATAATAACTTATGTGGCAGATTCTAATGAGCATTTGAAGATGCAAAGAAGAGGATACATGAGATGACTGAATGTTATCGTGAGCAAATACGCAACTTATCTTTCACCCAAACAGGTTCATACTGGACGAATTTTAAAGTCTATTAAAATTGTTTACTTCTTTAATAACTACTTAATTTCTATAATTATATGATGGCCTATTTAACAATTCTTTTCCCATAACATGTTCAAATGCTGGTTTTATGACAATGGACACAACAAATGTTGGTAGTTCACAACAAGTCAAGAGTCCACTTGTTGTCAAAGGGAAAGGAAGAACCCCATCTTTGAGGAGAGCATCCAGGATGGAGATAGAGTTGCATAAGATTAAAGCCAAAAAGAAGAAAGCACAAGTCAGAGGGAAACTAAAACAGGTGCATGTTTTAATATTATGAGAATTAAAAATAAACATGTTCATGTGTGTTAGATTTATAATGTTTCAACATTGGGAGTTGTTTTAACATTGAGAGCATTTTTACTTTTTACTTTATTATATGATGTCATAGCGAGATGAAAGAAATACACTAGACGGAGATACACCAGCCATTGGCACACGCAAGAATTTCTTTGGGTCATCAGAAGTAAATATCACAAATCCTGTTCTAGACAGTGAAGCTTTTGACAGTAGTGGAACCCAGCACCGAGAAACATTGATTGGTAGCCAAGAAAGTGTATGATTTCTAAACTTTGCACAATTTAATTGTAATATTTACATGGATTAATAGTTGCATATTAATCCAAGCAGATTTTTATAGAGTGGATGGCACACAACCGAACCTCCTTGGGTTGTGAAGGATCACAACCGGTGCAAAAAGGATGAAGACCCCCATTTTTGCGAGTTTCGCAAGTGATCATGTATTGTAATTATTTTTGTAAGAAGAAAGATTAGTGGTTATAGTTTTGTAATTAATATTTGTGGGAAGAAAGCTTGACAAGTTTTAAGGTTTTGTAATAATTTTTTTAAGAAGATAGTTTGGTGGTTATAGTTTTTGTAATTATTTTTGTGGGAAAAAAAATCTTGGTGGTGATAGGTATTTATAGGAAGAAGTATTTTCAATTAATTTTGTATTGAGCAGTCAACTGAATAAACATCCAGATTTTGTATTATACTCCGGTACTCTAAATTCTGCTGCAGCAAGGCTGAAGTTCCAAAAATGGAAAGTTTTGATAATGTTTGAAGTTCTATGTTGTCCATTTTTTTTGTCACATAAATCAAGTGGGGATCATGTAGAAGCAAACGAGATAGGAGTTTGGAGGGTGCTGTTTTTCTTGTGCTGTCTTTTGTGTTTCACTCTTCCTCGTATGACATTGTCTTGTTTTTATGTTCCTACAGTTGTAATATTTTAAGTTGCTGAACTGCTATATATTGTCATATTGCTCTGCATACATATCTTGGGTTATTTATACTTGATTGACATATTGCTTGCTTTAGGCCGTTGTCTTGAGAGATAAATAAATAAACAAAGTACTTCTTCAACTGCATGAAATGCTTAGTTGACATATATAATACTTTCGGTCCAGTCATGGAACTTTATTTTAAGTTCAAATTGATGCCCATAAGAACTATCTCCTACACACACATTATATAGCCTAATCCTCTTCAAGATTAATAAACAAAAGTACAATAAACTCAGTATCACAATGCTTTCAGCAGAATTCCAGTGCATTACGGGTTCTTTCCTCAACTTTGTTCACATTCAGCCGCTCATCTTAACAGATTAAAACTTATTCTTTTGTGAACACAATAAACGACCATGTGCCCTTCACAATACGGGCAAAGTAAAACATTCTGAAACAGAATAGACCCAAAAGTTCAAGTCTACTTTCTTGGTTCCCATAAGTTACATGAATCTACATTGGTAGTCAAGTCAAACAAATAACCTGTGCAACAATTAAAGATAAACTACAAAACTTTGATAAGTTCTCATGAAAGTTGGTTCTACATACATTTTAATTATAGTCATATGCTGTCTATTTTGTTTACATAAACCACTACCCATTCAGACTAAACTACAAATTAGTTCTCTACATAACTTATAACACTTAATTATACAAATCTAATAATTAAATAACTTATAACATTTACAACTACAAATTCAGACTAAGATGTAACATAAATCACTATCATTTCACTAAGTAACAACAAAGGAGAACTACAAAATCCCAATAAACCCGGGATAGCGTGCGTGAACGCTTTAGGACAGCTTCTCTCTCAAGAAGCACCAACTCTCTCTTCTCGATTTGTTTCGCTCTCTTACGGAGCTCAATCTCCATCTTTTCGACATCGCTGAGTCTCTTCTCGAGCTCTTTCTCCTTTCTAAACAATTGATTTTGTCTTTCTTCTACATCCGGCTCTATGTATTGATTACAAGTAATAGCCCAGTTGAAATACTTGCAGTTTGGTAATCCCTCATATTTTGCACATACATAAAAAAATGTTAGATGAATGGCAGTGGCACCAATCAAAATATTAAACATGTTACATTACAAGTTATGTATTTACTCACTGTGTTGTACTTTGGACACCCAAAGAAGGGGCGTCCAGGATTTCTTTTCGTATTTGAGTATCTCAATGTAGCTTCAACCCCACAAAAGCACAATGGTTGACCCAAAGTACGTTTGGCAAATGATGAAGTAGACAATGATGACGACAACATTCTAACATGAACCAGAATCACAGTGGAAAGGCACACATATCAAAAGCATAAAACTATTTATTTGAGAGTAGCAAAACTGAGAGGTGTACACTTGTTTTAAGCATCGTGGCAGGCAAAACTGAGAGGGGTACACCAAATAAAATAATGCATAATAAAAGTTAGCTACACTTTTTATAAAATTGAGAAGTAAAACTCCAAAGCAAAAGAGTTGAAAAGTAAAACAACAACAACTTTGCAAGAAAATAATGCATAATACATCTGTAATCATAAACATACTGACATAGATTCATTTGTAATCATCTCAATACTGATTGGCTCTCACAAAAACTTAGAAGAACCAAAAATTAAAATAGAAACAAATACTTTTTGGCTGTTGTGAAAAATTAAATTGATTTCATCATCAGTCTTATCATGAATAAATGAAAATGAAAGAAAAAACTTTATACGTTAAGACAAACTTGTAACATATCAGATAAAACACATGCAAGAAGTGAGTGCAATAATGTAATGCTTGTTTCACTTCTAGAGCTTGCAATTGTTGACACGACTTGTGAATTTGACACGAACCTAATGGTACAAAATTAATAGGTTTATGTTAAAGGGTTTGACCTGTTTAGTTAAATGGGTTGGGTTATGGTTGTCAATGTTACAATCCAAACTCAATTCTTGAAGAGAAATAACCCTAGCATGTGACATATACAACTGCCATTTTTTTCCCACGAATACAGC
Organism: Juglans mandshurica; assembly: GCA_022457165.1. Lineage (NCBI taxonomy): Eukaryota > Viridiplantae > Streptophyta > Magnoliopsida > Fagales > Juglandaceae > Juglans > Juglans mandshurica. Next base: position 6,264,813 of record CM039627.1, read on the forward strand.
TCTACATATGGCAAACTTGTAACAAAATAATCAACCAACCAACGGCACCAAACAATCCATTTTTTTTCACAAATACAGGTTTACTCTACATCATCAGACAACTTGTAACAAAATAATCAACCAACAAACGACACCAAACAATCCAATTTTTTTTTCACAAATACAGGTTTACTCTACATCATCAGGCAAACTTGTAACAAAATAATCAACCAACCAATATCACCAAAGAATCCATTTTTTTTTCCACTAAATATAGGTCTACTCTACATCATCAAGCAAATTTGTAACAAAATAATCAACCAACGGCACCAAACAAAATATTTTTTTTTCACAAATACAGGTCTACTCTACATCATCAGGCAAAGTTCTAAAAAAATAATCAACCAACAACACCAAACAATCCATTTTTTACCGTCTTCTAGGATAGAACAGGGGCGACTGATTGGCTGCTTCCTTGATCACTATCTTCTAGGATTAGGATTTCGGAATGAAGGGAAATGGGTTGGGTTAGGGTTAGGGCTAGGGTTTTGGGATGAAGGGAAAGGGGTTTGTTGGGTTAGAGTTAGGGTTAGGGTTAGGGTTATGGTTTTGGGATGAAGTGAAAGGGGTTTGTTGGGTTAAGGTTAGGGTTAGGATTAGGGTTAGTGTTTTCAGATAAAGGGAAATGGGTTTTCTGGTTAGGGTTAGGGTTAGGGTTTTGGGATGAAGGGAAACACAGAGAGGGAGGGAAATGGAAGGGAGGTCGTCTTCGAGGGAGAACACAGAGAGGGAGGGATTCGAATGGAGGTCGTCTTCGAGGGAGAGAAAGGAAGAGAGGGAGGGAGTTAGGGAAAACACACAGAGGAGGGAGAATACGAATACAGAGAGAGAGGTATTTGGAGGTCGAGGGAGAAATCAAAGGAGGTAGGAAATATCTCATCCCATCCGAAATGGCGCGCTCTCGTTGTTTTTATTGATACGGTGCGTTCTGGTTTTTATGCCACATCAGCCATGTTTGCGCCGCGACTGCACGAGGCGACTGCGGGTAGCGTTTTTCGAGAATTAAACCTCACATCAGCAAATATAAAAGTGGATTAAGCCCAAATCAGGTACAAAGTCCGACTTTCCAGGTCCCAGCGATGAAGCAAAGGCCCAAGCCCATGAGAAAAGCCTTCTTCCCCAACAAGAAACCTGAACCTTTTTACTCCTCTGTTCTCCGTCGGGCTCGAAACGCTCTCAGCTCTCTCTCTCTCTCTCTCTCTCACTCACTCACTCACGCTCATCATTCAAACCGGTAACTCTCTCTCTCTTTCTCTTTCTCTCTCTCTCACACACACACACACGCACACGCACACGCACACTGTCTGGTTATAAAACTACGCCCTACTACTGAAAAAAGCTCATATCTGAGCTTTTGGAGATCCGTTAGTCTCTATCTGCTTATGTCTTTCAGATTTCTTATTGATTTTGCAAAAAAAATTCAGCTACTTATATCCATTTTCTATTCGGTTCCCGATAGAATCAACGCGTTTTGCATATGCTCATTTATTTAGTAAAATATTTGTATGAAACCGCGGAATTTTGTCTCCTATGGTACTGATCTAGGGTTTGTCATCTTCAGATTGTAGGTTTTTCTTATCGAGTTTCACTCACAAGGTGAACTGCATTTTTATTGCTTATTCTGTATATCCGAGTGCCTGTGTGTGTGTGTTATTCTCATTTAATATATTTTTGATCGTGTGTGAAGGACTGAGTATGACAGAGGAGTGAACACATTCTCTCCGGAAGGGTGATTGTTTCAGGTTGAATATGCCATTGAGGCCATCAAGGTACTCCACTTCTTTCGCTCACATTCTTTGAGAAAACGTAGTGGTGAGAAATGAAGTATACTAAGGGAAGTAGAACACAAAAAAATAAAAGCCGTACAGAAAGCGTAGGTTCATCCAAAATATTTTCAGTAGCTAATTGTTGTTGGGATAAGAACAAGGTCTTGTTTACTCGCTGTCTTTGTTTATTTTTCTATCTTTTCATTTGGTGTTCAAGTGATTCTGATTGTAAATTTGATATTGCTGTCATCTAATGTCAGCTTGGTTCAACTGCAATTGGGTTGAAGACAAAAGAAGGTGTTGTTCTCGCAGTTGAGAAACGTATCACTTCACCACTATTGGTTAGCCCTTATTCTTTTGTGTCCTCCATGTTTTTGTTCCCGATGGACAAGTTTCTGTGTAATCCACTTTCCTTTTTGGTACATGTAACACCTCTTCCCGTAAGTCAGGAATATTATGAACATTCATAACATCATGCCCGGTAAAGAGATTTGAAGTCATGAAAATACCTCATTTATTGAATCATCAAACTAACTTAACAAAACAATCTTTGATAACATAAAGCTGAAAACATAATGAAAAGGCATAAACTAGTTCTATATGGTGATCATTTATTCAAATATCATAATCATAGACTAAATCATTGTGGAAGTAACACTTATTCCAATCTAAGTCTCTGAACTAATCTACTCCTGGCTCTCCAACTCTGCGTCCTCGCATTCAACATCTGAGACATTAAAACATAAAGACATTAAAGCATGAAGACTTAGTAATAGCACATCATAATGTAAGCTTAACTTAGCTTAACATTAGGCTTGATTTATAAAACTTTAATGTATCATGACATATGCGGAATTAACAAAATCGTGGAATTGCATGTAACATGATGCACGAGTGACTGACTCCATGCATTTCCTAACAATCATAAATGACTTGTTCATCTTGTCTTTCACTTATGTAGTGGCCATTATTACATGTGTACATCGGTCCAATTGTCGTTGACCATATATAACATCATAACACGTAGTGAAACACGCTTGGGTCTGTGTTATCACTTAACGTCTGGTGAACCATGCTTGAGTCCGTGGCACCGCATAACGTATCATAACATGTAGTAAAACACGCTTGAGTCTATGTTATCACATATCATATGGTGAACCACGCCTAAGTCCGTGACATCCCATAACGTATCATAACATATAGTGAAACACGCTTGGGTCCGTGTTATCACATATCATATGGTGAACCATGCCTGCGTCCGTGGCACCGCATAACATAACCTGTGGTGAAGCACGCTTGGGTCCGTCTCACCTCAAAACATCATATATTTGATGTGGTGGACCATGCTTGAGTTTGTTGCTTACCCATCCACCTATAACATAAGACCAATTTTAAAGTTCACTCGTCATTCATGTGTTTTCTTACTAACTTTCATACTGCATGAGAACATGTTTGATTTCATGAATTTACCTAGCATGGCATACTCTTGTGCATGGCATAACATTATACATGGCATATTAATATGAGTTTTACACCACATAGCATAACATAGGCATGGCTTAACATGATCTAAACGTTACATGAACATTACATGGCATACATGATTTAAATATTACATGAACATTACATAGCATACATGTGATTTTCATAACATCCCATCCATCTACCAATCCATACCAACATAGCATCACAAGTATATCATCGTAATTCATCGAGATTCATGAAAAGGTGCCTAACCTTGACTTGGCTCATAGCGTAGCGTAGGTAAACATCACATTTTTCATGCACAATCAGAATAATTTCAGCACACATATAATTATGATCACGCTACTTACCTTTTAGTGTTGCTTCCACAATCTCATGTCGCAGCTTGTGACCTATACGAGGCACTAATCATCACTAACGTTTCTTAGAACAACGTGTCGTCGAATTCTAATTACTTGGAATCATACCATAGTGATAATTTAATAAATATTCAGTTATACTAAGATTAATAGATAGTAAGATTAATATATTTCTTAACCCCAAAGGGTTGGTCCAAGTGGTGAAGGTCTTGGTCTTGTAGCATCACTCATTTCAAGGTTCAAGGTTCAATACTACATAAGTGCAAACAATCCTTTGGGACCACATCTTCTGGTGAAAATCCAGCGATTCAACCAGTTTCGTATAGGGAAACTTTCGAGGGTGCGGTGCACGGGACTGTGGTTTACTTTGTAGGGGTGGGTCCGAAGGGCCCTGTCTTGGAGAGGTTCCCCGACATAAAAAAAAGATTAATATATCTTATAAAAAAAATAGATAGTAATATTATTTAAAGCTCATAAACTTGTGGGGGACTTTAATATTATTTAAACTGGTGGGAAGAACTAGTGGGAGTCATTAGTTGGTGGGAGCTTCCAAGTTGCATTGGGGGGGACTTTAATATATCTCGCTTTCCAAGCGAAAGGTCGAGAGCTTCTCACATCACTCCAACCATGAGAGATTTTTCTGATTTCATTTCAGAACATGAGCTCATGGACATTCCACTATCAGGTGGCACGTTTACCTAGTCCAACAACCATGATTGTCCATCTTGGTCGAGGATTGATAGATTTTTGCTAACCCCCGATTGGGAGTCACACTTCCCGGATGTAGCTCAAAGAAGATTACCCCGCTTATGCTTTGATCACTTCCCCATCATTTTAGATTGTGGAGGCATCCAAGGGGGTAGATGGTATTTAAAATTCAAGCATATGTGGCTTAAAACTGACGGTTTTGTAGACAGGGTCAGACATTGGTAGACATCCTATAATTTTCAAGGCTCTTCAAGCTTCATTATGGCAAAAAAGTTGAAAGCGCTGAAACAGGACCTGAAGCAGTGGAATGAACAAGTTTTTGGCAATGTGTTTCAGCAGAAACGCTCTCTTATGGAGGAACTATAGGGTCTGGAAGGCGAGGAGGAGGCCAAAACCCTTTCTAAACTTGATAAAATTCGCAAGAGCCAAGTAGTTGCTGATCTTGAAAGGGTTACTTTGATGGAGGAGATTTCATGGAGACAGAAATCAAGGGTACTCTGACTTAAGGAGGAGGACAAATGCACAAAATTCTACCATAGGATGGCTAACTCTCACAGGAGGAACAATGCTATTGATACACTGATGGTAGATGGGGCAGCTTCTTTGGATCAGATGGTTATCAAAAATCACATTGAACAATACTATCAACAACTCTTATCTGAAGAACATAATTGGAGACTGAGACTGGATGATTTGTCTTTTTCCACATTAGACCAGCAGAGTGTAGAGTGGTTAGAAAGGCCATTTACAGAAGAGGAAGTGAGCAATGTTATCATAGGTATGGCAAGTGATAAGGCTACCAGTCCGTATGGGTTTACTTTGGGTTTCTTTCAAGTTTGTTGGGAGGTGGTCAAGGAAGATATTATGCAAGTTTTTCATGAATTTCATTCTAATGCTAGATTTAAAAAAAGCCTCAATGCTACCTTTTTAGCCCTCATTCCTAGAACGGTGGGGTCTAGGGATGTGAGAGACTATTGCCCCATTAGTCTTGTGAATGGGATGTACAAGATTCTATCCAAAGTTTTAGCTAATAGACTAAGCTTGGTGGTGGAAAAACTAATCTCGAAGCCGCAAAATGCTTTTGTCAAAGGTAGACAAATTCTTGACTCGATACTTATAGCAAATGAAGTCTTGGATGGCCGATTGAAGTCTAGAGAACCCGGGCTACTTTGTAAGTTAGACATGGAGAAAGCATATGATCATGTTAACTGGAAGTTCCTTCTTTACTTACTTGGAAGATGTGGTTTTGGAAGGAAATGACAGAAATTGGTAGAATTTTGTATCTCTTCAGCTCGTTTCTCTATCTTGGTAAATGGATCACCAGTGGGTTTCTTCAACTCCTCTCGTGGCCTGAAATAGGGAGATCCGTTTTCTCCTCTTCTTTTCTTATTTGTCATGGAAGCTCTCAGCAAGATGATTGAGGGCCTGATGGATGGTGGGTTACTCCATGGTTTTTCGGTGGGGAATGGCGATTTCAACATTTCTCACTTGTTATTTGCCGATGACACGCTTATATTTTGTGGTGCACACCTTGGTCAAGTCCAAGACTTGAGGGCGCTGCTCCTTTGTTTTGCTGTTGTGTCAGGTTTGAGCATTAACCTCGCAAAGTCGGAAATAGTGCTAGTGGGGGCTGCCCCCGATGTTGAGACTTTAGCTACTACCTTGGGATGCAAGATATCTTCGCTTCCTATGAAGTATCTTGGCTTACCGTTGGGGGCCTCTTTTAAATCTGAAAGGATTTGGAACGATGTAGTCGAAAGGGTGGAGCGCAGATTGGCTGCTTGGAAGAGGCTATACTTGTCGAAAGGTGGTAGGTTGACTTTGATTAAAAGCACTCTTTCTAACCTATCCACCTATTTTTTGTTTTTGTTTCCGCTCCCCACAAAGGTGGCTAACTACATTGAGAAGCTACAAAGGGATTTCTTATGGAGTGGATTGGGGGAAGAGTTCAAATTCCACCTGGTTAATTGGTCAACAGTTTGTACCCCAATCTCTGGGGGAGGGTTGGAGATTCGCCACTTGATGAAATTCAATCAAGCTCTTTTGGGTAAGTGGTTGTGGAGGTACCAAAATGAATGGGAGGCCTTATGGAAGTCTGTTATAGATTCTCAATTTGGGGAAGCTTGCGGATGATGGTGCTCGAATGAGGTACGAGGCACTTATGGAGTGGGTTTGTGGAAAAACATAAGGAGCCTTATGGGGACCTTCCGAGGGCATGAACATTTTGTTGTAGGTAATGGTTCGCATGTCCCTTTTTGGTTTGATATATGGTGTGGTAACAATTGTCTACGAGATACCTTCCCTGCCATCTTTGCGCTTGCTAGAGCAAATGAGGCATCGATTGCCGACCTTCTGGTCTTTTCAAACGGCACCCCTTAATGGAATATTGATTTCATTAGGATAGCCCATGATTGGGAGTTTGAGTCTATTATGGAGTTCTTTGTGGCATTATATTCCGCAAGTATTCTAGGGGGCTCTGGAGACAAGATGCATTGGAACCATTCTAAGAAATGTATCTTCTCTGTCAGTTCTTTTTATCAAAAGCTCATGAACTCCGAAATGTCTATGTTCCAGTGGAAGAGCATATGGAAGACGAAAGCTCCTTCAAAAGCAGCTTTCTCTGTCTGGACAACATCTTTGAACAAGATTCTCACCACATATAATTTGAGGAAACGACGGGTTATTGCCCTAGATTGGTGTTGTATGTGTAAGAAGCATGGAGAGTCAGTTGATCATCTGCTTTTACACTACGAGGCGACCAAGGTTTTATGGGATGAGTTTTTCTCAAGAGTCGGATTGTCTTGGGTTATGCCTTGTAGATTGGTGGATTTCCTCGCAAGCTGGAGAGGACTACACGGAGACTAGAGATGTAAACTAAAACCGGAAAACCGGTTCCGGACCGGACCGAACCCGGTCCGGTCCGGAACCGGTTTTTAAAACGTAAAAACCGGCCGATTCCGGTCCGGTTCCGGTTTCGGAATTTTTTGGACCGGACCGGACCGGTTGATTAAAAAAAATAAAAAAATAATATTTTTATATATAAGTTTTATATAAAATATTATATATATTAAATATTAATATATATAAATTTTATATATAATGTATAATTATAAATTTTTATGTGAAATTTTATATATAACATATATATTCATATATGAAATAATTTCTTATTATAATTTATAAATTATTACATAAAATGTTAATACTAAATCACTAAAAGTTTATAACTAATACTAATATATAACTTATAACTATACCAATAATCTAATATTAATACTATTATATAGTATATAGTCTAATATATTAATAAAAGTATAAAACAGTTTTTTTAAAATCAATTTTTTTTTATAAACAAATTTTTAATGACAAATTGTGAAATTTATATTTTTAAAAAACCGGAAAACCGGACCAGACCGGACCGGAAACCTGTAAAACCGGAAGTACCGGTTTAGGAGGGTAACCGGTGCGTAATCGGTTTTGAAAAATACAAAACCGGTACATACCGGTTTGGTCCTAGATTTTATCTAAATCCGGACCGGACCGGTTACACCCCTAACGGAGACTCTCAGGTAGCGGCAATTTGGAGATTGGTACCAATATGCATGTGTTGGTGTATTTGGAGGGAGAGAAATGCTAGATGTTTTGATGATCAAGAGAGAACAATGGATGAGCTTAAAGTTTTCTTTTTTAAGTCATTGTTCCTATGGGCGGGGGCTATAGTTGGTAATGGACTTAGTATCCATGATCTTCTTCTTTCTATTGTAACCTCTAGCTAGACATTTTTTCATGTATACTTCTTGTGTACCTGGGCTTTGCCTATTTCTTTGAATACAATATCTTTGATTACCTATAAAAAAAAATTTAAAGCTCATAGCATATTCCTTGATTTTCTATTTAAATATAACATAATAATTTTATTAAAAATCTAATTAAATAGACAATTGGAATATTAACTAAAATAATAGGCTCAATAGTATACTTTAAAATATACTTTAAATTCCTTGTAACTTAATGCTGTAACATGCTTTATAAAAAGATTAATACTTAATAACATAATTTAACTCTTAAGTATGTTCTGGAAAAATAAGGTTTTTGGACTAATATAACCAGGCCCAAACTAATTTTAAACACAAGTCCCATTTAAAACTAAGCCCAGTCCAAGCAAAACACAGCCAAATAAAAAGGGCGTTTTGGGAAAACATCATAAATGGGCATGGGCATTTTGAGAAGGCTGAAGACAACAATGAAAGGAAAGAAGCACAGAGGCTACGGAAGAGGAGCATCGTGCGACAGGGGGATTTGGGACTCACTAAGAGAGAAGGAGAGGTGCGGTGGTGGAGGTGAGTCGAGTTCAACTGTGGCAACTGGAGGATCCCTCCAAATATGGTGGTGCGACACATAGAGAGAGAATTTAGAGAGAGGGAGAAACTGTCAAACCGAGAAACGGCAAGGCAGAGGGAGGGAGGGGTCGACATGGCTTACCGAGGAAGGAGGGATGCGTGACTGAGTTCAGGTGGCAGGGTTGGCAGTGTTTGTGCAATCTGGTCTGCTCTAACATCCTCTGCAGTGGTCGACGGTGGTAGAACAAATTACACAGGCCAACGAGTCACTGTCGATAGAGAGGGAGAGGGAAAACGACGGGGTAAAAAGAAGAGGGCTTATTGTCGGCGTGCTTTGTGGTGGGTTTCGGCGAGGTGGCTGTTTGGTTGCTGAGAGGAAGGCTACGGTGGCACTGTGAGGAAGAGAAGATTTGATTTTACTGTGGGAAGGTTTTGGCCGTAAGAGGTACTGTGGGTTTGCTGAAGGGAGAATATTATGAGGAAAAAGAGAGGATTTATGGTAAGGTTTTTGACGTGTGAATTGGTTTCCAATTAGGAAACTATTCAAACTAGGAAATCAAAAGGGAGGGATATATGGGCGTGTATAGAGGAAAATCCCAATCAAAACCACCACCAGAGATTAAAAATAAAACACAAATTTTATTTAAAATACTATAAATACTAAAACTACTAATTTAGTAATAATAATAATAATAATAATCTTAATTCTAAATCCTAATTTAAGACCCGTATGTTACAGTACATCTTATCAAACATGGTATAAGTGGATGCTAAAAGTGGTCTAGGGTTTAGATAGTCTGGAACATATTTGTTGTCCAGTGGTGTCAAATGAATTTTGTCCTAACTTTTAGACCGGGGAAGATTTTTCTTAACTAAATGTAAATTCTGACAAAATTTTCTTCTTGGACCAGTTCCAAGATGTATGCTTCTGTACACGAGCACACAACTATAGGAATACAGCTCAAAAGATAAAGAATAAATATAGATAGAAGTCACTATTAGGAGCATCCATTTTGCATACATGATGTGGCATCATCTAGACCACACATCTCCCCAAGTGAGTGTTAGGAACAATCAACTAGAAGCAGCCACGCAGTAAGTGCAAAGTGTGCACTGCTATAGTGGCTTCTCTCTAGCATTACTCAAAGATAAATGGGTGTCACGATTTTGCTGCATATGTAGAAACTGTAAATGTGTAGTAGTAGGCAATTGGATTATCGATGATATCTATATGTGTGCGTATGTGTACACTTGACCAGATTTGAAACGAAGGCCTATTGAAGCGTCACACAGCCTCAACCATTGGGTCAAAGGCAAGCACTAAGTTTTAAGGGCTATTCATTATAACTCAGTCTACATTGTGAAAACTTAATGTTTTACTTTATAGTATCATGATAATAACCTTAAGAGAATAAGTTATAAGTGTCCCATTACATTTGTTTTATTTAAGTATAATGAGGGATATATATCTATAATGTTCATAACCAGCATAGTGACTAAAATGCCATTCCTTCTGTGGTCAAGGTATAATAAATGCATATAATTTTGATAAGGTTTAATTCGTATAATTGTAATTAGTAAGGAACACGCTAAGTTAATATGAAAATCAAGACTCATAAATCGACTTCAGGATCAATGGAACTTGCTATCAGATTTAAATAGGATATTTTTCCTTATCAATTATTTTCAAACATTGTCATCTAACCCAACCTCTTGTCACTTGAAAAGTAAGAGTGGATCTGAAAACTTGTCCAAAGAAATAAAAGAAAAGAAAAATAGTAGTTCTATCTGAATGGGAAACTCTTCTCTTGTTTAGATGTAACCACATTTGTTGCTGTTATATAGAGGACCACCACTTGATTGAGACCTCATTTTCTCTTTCTCTATCTTTCAGGAACCCAGTAGTGTGGAGAAAATTATGGAAATTGATGATCATATTGGATGTGCCATGAGTGGGTTGATTGCTGATGCCCGAACACTTGTTGAGCACGCACGTGTGGAAACTCAAGCATGGTTTTTGTTACTTACATGCAAGTGATAAAACTATAGCTCCATGCTAATATAGTTACATTCATACTTTTCAGAACCACAGGTTCTCCTACGGTGAGCCAATGACTGTGGAGTCTACAACACAAGCTATTTGCGATCTGGCCCTACGATTTGGCGAAGGTGATGAAGAATCTATGGTAATAACCACTTGACCTTGGGATGGTTCTGATACTAACTCATTCGCATGTTTATAATGTTATAATGAAACATATAATACCAAAGAAGAAACACGGCGGGTAGGATTTTAAGATGCAAATGATAACCTGCACTGTCTTTATATATAGCCCCCTTTTCGCTTTGTTTTGTTCGTTTCCAGCTCAAGATACATAGATCTGATATGTCCACATGTATATACCAGATCTAACGGCATGATTATGCTTGGTTTTATATGTTTTTGTACTATCCCCCCCCCCCTTCCTTTCGTTAATATGCATTTGACATAACTTTTGGTTGTTCTAGGAGTTCATTTTTGTTTGTCCATCAACTGTCTTTATGTTAGCTGTCAGCTTCTCTAGGAGCCCAATTATTCAATATGGCATGTTGGAAAAATTTTCAGTCATTTAAATTTTTCCCCATATATTCATAGGGAATTTTCGGATGGTTGTAAATCAAGAGAAAATTGATGCTAAAATCTCCAATTTTTGTGGGTGTTTTTTTAATGACAATCTGCATAAAATTCATGCTATTCTTTTGGAGGAGCTGGATGCCTATTTTTGCTTGAGGGGTTCCAATTAGTGAAGGTGGTGAATGTTCACACTATAAAGAGACAACAGCACAGTGTTCATCCTATATTCATAGGATATTTTTTTGTGGGATTTTGTGTAATGCCAGACACCTCTTTCTTTTTTGGTAAAGAGACAACAGCAGTGTGTGTATAGAGTGCTCTTCGCTTCTGTTGCAATTGAAATGTCCTTGTTTGAAATTGGATTCCCTTATGATTTGATATTAGATCGTATATTTGTCATTCTTAAATGTTCTCTGGCAAATCGTATTCTTTTGTGCAGTCTCGACCTTTTGGAGTTTCTCTTCTCATTGCTGGTCATGATGAGAATGGGCCCTGCTTGTAAGTGCTTGTCTGATTTGCATAGATACTTTCTGTGGATTAATATCGACCTAAAATGGTTAAATGGTTGAGTTATGTATGTTCAATTTTTAGGATTTTCAGACCCCTACTGGTTCATAATATGTGAATGTAGATCAACCCTTAATGTTTTTATTTTTGGGGTTTTTTTTATTTTTTTGAGGAGAGGGGGGGGGGGGGGGGGTGAGAAAGCTTTGGGACTTGGAATGCATTCCAAGTTAATGTTACACTCACCATGGTCGCTTAATCAACCCCATTGATGTGTACTAAATAAATATATGGGTTAAAAACTTACTTATAAAATATATATATATATATGGGTTAAAAACTTAAAAACTTACTTATAAAATATATATATATATGGGTTAAAAACTTAAATACACTTAGTTGTTTTACATTTTGATGGTTAATGTGTTAGTTTTGTTAGTTTGGGGTGCAGAGTATAAAACACCTTGTAGTTTAGCGGTGACAAGTGGATTTAACCAACATACTTGTAAGTGACAAGCTGCAACTGGAGGTTGGTAAAATTAAACGGATGGTGAATCGGCAATCTGGATTTGGAGTGGAAGACAAATATTGGACTCAGTCCAAGCATTTTTTTTTTTTTTTTTGATATGCAAATAAATATCTTTATTGAATAGAATGAAACTAGGCAATGCCTAAGTACAAGTACACGGGAAGTATACAAAGTGAGACACCTAATTACATTCGAGTAAGCTGAAAAGAAGATAGAAACTCATGGACATTAGGACCCTTCAATACAATAGCAGAAAACCATTGTAAAAGAGAAAATATAAAAAAATTCCAGATTTTCCCCATTGCACGCTCCTTGTTGTTAAAACACCTATCATTCGTTTCCGACTATAGACATCACATTAAGCACAAAGGTATCATTCGCCACACTGCTGCCAGTTGAGCGCTATTATGCCTCCTGTTCCAGCACGCTAGTAGTTCCACCACACTCTTAGGCATGACTCAACTCAGCCCAGCTCTTTTAAGGATACCATCCCATAACTCCCCAGCCACCTCACAATGTAAAAGCAAATGATCTATAGATTCTCCATTCCTTTTACACGTAGCACCACTCCGTGACCACCATACCCCGCTTCCTTAAATTGTCAACCGTCAAAATCTTCCCAAGTGTAGCTGTCCAAGTAAAAAACACAACTTTAGACAGCACTAAGACCTTCCAAATACTCCTCCACGGAAAGAATGTGGGCTGTTCGGCTGTCAAAGCCTTGGAAAAGGATTTAACCGTAAACTTTTTTCTCCCCATGTGAAGCCACAACATACGGTCACCCCCATTTCCTCCTAACTTTGCTGAATACAAGTAGCTGTAAAAGTCTTCCATCTCGTCATTCCAAGCATTTATTAGGGGAAGACAACTATTGGACTCGATCCTTATCGTTAATGAATGCTTGGCCAGCAGGATTAAGTCAGGAGTATTGGGTATTTTATGCAAATTAGACAGGGGAAGGCCTATGACAACGTTAACTGGGAATTTCTTTTTTATTTGTTGAGGAGATATGGTTTTGGGGAGAGACGGAGGTTGTGGATGAGGAATTGTGTGTCAACAGTTTGATTCTCGGTTTTGGTAAATGGTGACCCCGTGGGATTCTTTAACAGTTCACGGGAGGTGCGACAAGGCGATACATTATCACTCCTCTTATTTGTTATTGTCATGGAGGATCTCAACAAAATGTTGTCGGCTTCAGTTGAGGGTGGTTTTTTCTCAGGTTACTCGGTGGGGGATACTAACCATGGCTCTATCATTGTTTCACATCTTTTGTTTGCAGGTGACATGTTATTTTCTGAGGCGGATCAAGGTCATGTCCAATCTCTGAAGACTATCTTGCTTTGCTTTGAAGCGGTCTCCGATTTAAAAGTAAATCTTTCTAAATCTGAGTTGGTTGTTGTTGGTAACGTGCACAATGTTTGGTGGGTACCTATCGGGAACGGTGCCTTTTCAGTTTGCTCATTCTATAAGGCTCTCACCCAAGACCCCAATATGAGGTTCCCCTGGAGAAGGGTATGGAGACAGAAGGCGCCCCCCAAAGTAGTTTTTTTTGTGTGGACATCATCTTTGGGCAAGATCCTCACAACAGATAACTTGAGGAAGCGGAGAATTATCATAGCAGATTGGTGTTGTATGTGCAGGGGAAGGGCGAGTCGGTAGATCACCTCTTGTTACATTGCGAGATAATGCGGGTTTTATGGGATGGGGTGTTGGGTAGAGTAAAGTTGGGTTGGGTTATGCTAGAGATCGTGGTAGCAGCTTTGGCCAGCTGGCCAATCATTGGAGGGGTACACCAAATCTCAGCAGTTTGGAAGATGATTCCGATGTGCATCATGTGGTGTCTTTGGCAAGAACATAATGCGCGGACGTTTGAGGACAATGAGAGATCAATAGAGGAATTTATAGCTTTCTTTTATAGCACGTTATGTACATGGTCCAATGCTGTTGATTTCAACAGCATGGCCCTTCATGATTTCCTTATATCTCTTGCGACGTCCTAGTCAGGGTTGTCTATGTATATACTAGGCTAGGCCTATTCTTGGAGTAATACAATTTGTTTACTTATAAAAAAAAAAAAGAAGGTGCACAATGTTTGGGGGCTGGCCAACATATTGGACTGTGTGATTTCTTCGTTGCCTATGAAGTATCTTGGCCTTCCATTGGGAGCACCATTCAAAGTCTATTTGGGATGAGGTGTTAGAGAATATAGAGCGAAGGCTGGGTGAGTGAAAAATGTTGTATTTGTCTAAAGGGGGTCGGATTACCTTAATAAAGAGTACCCTCTCAAACCTTCCCACATATTTCTTATCTTTATTTCCTCTCCCAGCTAATGTCGCCTTACAGATTGAGAATCTCCAACAAGATTTTCTGTGGAGTGGACTTGGCAACGAGGTTAAGTTTCAGTTAGTTGGGACAAGGTGTGCTCTCCAATGAGGGGTGGCAGGTTGGAGGGTTCGCAATTTGAGGGTCTTCAATAAGGCTCTTTTGGGAAATGTGGAGATATAATTATGAGAGGAAAGCATTATGGACGGTGGTGATTGATACTAAATACAGGAGTATAAGGAGGGGTTGGTGCTCTAATGAATTTAGGGGGGGCATATGGAGTGGGGTTATGGAAGCATATTCGAAAAGGTTGGCGGTCTTTCTCTAGCCACACTAGGCTTTGTTTGGGGGATGGTAATCGAATCAGTTTTTGGCATGATGTTTGGGTTGGAGATACGACTCTTAAGGATGCCTATTCCTCTATTTTCATAATTGCACAGGAACAAGATGCTTTGGTGGCGGACTTGAGGGACATTACTAATGGCTCACAATAGTGGAATGTCAGGTTCACTAGGGAGGCACATAATTGAGAGGTGGGTGTCCTTGTTGAGTTCTTTAACTTGTTGTACACCATTGTACCTGTTGATACAGTGGTGGATAAGTTGGTTTGGTTGCCTTCCAACAAAGGAAAATTTTATGTACGCTCCTTCTATGAGGTTCTCACTACTCAGGCTAGTAATCACTTTCCTTGGAAGAGCATTTGGAAGAATAAAGCACCTGTTAAGGCTGCTTTTTTTCGGACCGCATCCTTAGGAAAGATTCTGACCATTGACAATCTAAGGAAACGTGGGCTTATCCTTGTTTGCTGGTGTTGTATGTTCAGAAATAGCGGCGAAACAGTGGAATATTTACTTCTACATTGTGAGTTTGCAAGGGCCTCATGGAATTACTTTTTCAGCAAAGTGGGATTAGCATGGGTTATGCCGGGGAGGGTGGTTGACCTACTAGCTAGTTGGAGAGGGATCATAGGAATACCACAGATTGCAGTTGTGTTGAAGATGGTTCCCATTTGTCTACTATGGTGCATTTGGAGTGAAAGGAATGACCGAAATTTTGAGGACCAAGAGCGCTCCTTAGAAGAGTTTAAGGTTGAGTTTGGATACACAGTTCAAATGAGATGAGATGTTTTGAATAGTAGTTGAATAAAATATTGTTTGATATAATTTTTTAGTATTAAGTTTATTTTGGGATTTACAAAAATTGAATTATTTATTATATTTTTGTATGAGAATTTGAAAAAGTTGTAATGATGAGATGAGATGAAATAAGGAGGTTTGTGTATTGAAACCCAGCCTAAGAGTTTTTTTTGGAAGACTTTATTTATGTAGGCCATTGTTATAGACTTTAATGGTCTCAACTTTCATGATTTCCTTGTAACCGTTTCTAGTTCCTAATTAGTTGTAACTAAATGTATACTTCCTGTATAGTTGGGCTATGTCTATTTCTATATCAATAAAATATCTTCTTATAAAAAAAAGAGGTGTACAATGTTTTTTGAATATCATGCTAGTTTAAGTGTGAATGTAGATGATAACTGGTGAAGTTCTCTGTATTAATTAAAAGTACCAGCTTGACATATCCTGCAGTTGTGCTCAATCTTTTGCCCTAAACTCGTGGAATTGCAGATACCATACTGATCCATCTGGCACATTTTGGCAATGCAATGCAAAAGCTATTGGTTCAGGTTCAGAGGGTGCAGACAGCTCTTTGCAAGAGCAATACAACAAGGTATCTTTTTGCGTGTTCACATGCATGCACGTACTCTGAAATAAAAAGTATTTCTTCTTGTGTTCATGTTTGCATGATTTTCGTGCAAATAGTTTTTTACACCTCTTTTAGGCGAAATTACACTAGCTTTATAAGTTTAAGACCTAGTCTAACTTGTCATCTACTCCTACTTATATATTAAAAAAAAAATCTTTTTATTTTGATGGTTCAATGGTATTCAAGTTACCGAAGTGGGGTCCAATACATGTTAAGATGACCAAATTCCATTTTTTTCTGATGCTTATGACCTGAAGAATTGAAGGGGTAAATTGTATTGTTAATTGTTTACAGGAAATAACTCTTCAAGAAGCCGAAACTATTGCTCTTTCCATTCTGAGGCAGGTCATGGAAGAAAAGGTAAGACTTTCTTGGAATGGTAGCTTTAGGTCTCGTTTGTTTTCATTACTCTTCTCGTCTCATTTAATTATTACAATTTTCTCAAATTCTCACACAAAATAAAATAAACAATTTAAACTTTTTCAAATCCCAAAATAAAAATAATATTAAATAAATATATTCTAACAATATTTATTCAACTTTTAATTTTAATCTCAACTCATCTCAACTCATCTCATCTCATTTCATATCAACTGCGAAAACAAACGAGGCTTTAATGTTGGCTATAAAGTTTGTCTCTAGTTAATTGAGAAATGATATTTAGAAGCCTTATAATCAACATCCACAAATGTGATATCAAATGATTGTAAGACGAATGGAATAACACGTAATCTTCCAGTAAGTTAATGTCATGTTAGAAGATGATAAAAGGGTGATAGTTAAAAAGGATTAGGAAAAACACGTTGCTAGTTAATTTTATTCTTCTTAATCACATGGATGAACTATGTTATTGAACCCAGGTGACTCCCAATAATGTTGACATTGCAAAGGTGTCTCCAACATACCATCTATATACACCTTCTGAGGTAGAAGCCGTCAGTAATCGCCTATGAGTACAGGCCCTCCCTCGCATGCATGGCAAATCATCCTCCATCTCCTAATGTTGAAATACTGTGTTTAATTAGTTTGATGGGGAAAATATTGTATTTGCTTTTGCTTTTAGGATTCAAGTTCGTAATTTTCATTTGGTTTTGCACATTTTTACTTGGAACATCTGCAAGAGTGCCTCCGAGCCTTAAGTTAATTCTCTCAAATTTTTATTAATTATTTAGCTGAGCGCCTGCGTCATATACAAACTACGACGTGCGCGAGTATTACAAGCCCCTTAAAATAGACTAACATTTAGGAGATCCGTCGGGAATGAGATGGGATGAGAAGTCCGTAAAAGCTCTTTAAATAGTACAAATCTCTTAAATAGTAGTGAAATAATTTATGAATAAATAAGTTTCATACTTTGCACATTCATTTAAAAATATATTATTTTACATTTTTACCCTTATTTTACTTAAAAACATATCTAGAATCATTTTACATTTTTATCCTCATTTTACTTAAAAAGTTCCAGATTTTGTCTCCTCCTTCATCAACCATTCGGTAATTCCAGACATAGGCCAGTCTGTCAATTAAAGCCATTTTTTTTGTTTTTGTTTTTGGAGTTCTTTAAATTTCTACAAATTTAAGTTTCTTGCTATACATGATTTCCTGTTAATCATGAAAAGACTGATAAATGTTTAGGTAAAAGGTCGTGTAAAGCGCACTTTAGTTTCTGACTAATATTTGAGTGAGAAAGAACGAATACTCAAGCATAGATTTGATGGATATCCTTGGTACAGTACATAAAAACGCTTACATAAGAACACTGATCGAGTCATGCACAAAAAGAGAAAATCTTAGATGGTTGGACTTGTTTTGGATTATATGGTTTCTCTCTCAGACAATCGCTAACATTATTGCTAGTTACATTAATGTCCAGCTCTAACCCCTCTGAGATTACAGCCGACTAATTTACAGTGAGATTACAAAAATGAGAGAGAGGGACTACAGTTACCTTATAACTCCTTCCTATGTTGCCGATCGGAATATGCCCAAGTCCAAGTTCTTAGTGCAGTGAATAGGAGAAAGTACGGGACTTGGATTTTCTTGCAATAGGATTTTTTTGGCTGGCGTTAAGCACCAGGAAGCAGGGGACTTGGAGGGGGCTGGATTAAACTAATAATCATTATAATTTTTTTAAATTTTAAAAAAAAAAAATCAATTTTTTTTAAATCTTAAAACAAAAATTATATTTTAACAATATTTTAATTGTATAATATTTTTATTTAACTTTTTTATCTTTCATTTTCTAAAACCCAATAAATACTTAAGTAAAACTATCTCACTGTTATTCAGAAATCATCTTATTACTATTCACAAAATTCTTATCTCATCTCATTTACTAAGCATTCCCTGAGTTTCTTGTTCAACTACGGCCGTAGAAATCACGATTAGAGAGATGTTTAGTAAAGTTTTTCATCTCGTCTCATTTCATCTTATCTCATTTTTTTTCTAAATATTATTCAAAATACAAACATTTTCAATCTAATAATTACAACTTTTTCAAACTAATCATTACAACTTTTTCAAACTTTCAAATAAAAATAAAAAACAATTCAACTTTTTCAAATTTTAAAACAAAAATTATATTAAAAAATTATATTTTAATAATATTTTAATTTTATAATATGTTTTATTCAATTTTTCATCTTTCATTTTTCAAAACATAATAAATACTTAACTCAAATTATCTTACTACTATGTACAAATTATCTTACTATTATTCGTAAAGTTATTATAACTTTTTCAAATTTCTATACAAAATAAAATAAATAAATTTAATTTTTTTAAATCTGAAAATAAAAATAATATTAAAAATATATATTTAAATAATATTTTATTTATTTTTTAATTTTAACCACAATTCATTTTACTCACTTCATTTTCGAAAAAACAAAGGAGCGTCCAATCGGCTAAAAAAAGGCAATGGGATTGAGTTTGAAATGACGTGAACACGTAATGAAATTTAAAGAATTTATATAAAAGATATTTGTTTAATAGATAATGTTAGGGTGCACATTAATGTAAAAGATTTTTTTTAAAAGATTTTTTAAGCATCGTTACTTATTAAGGAAAAAAAATATAAATTTATTAATAGTCACTTTTTTAATCATTCATGAAAATAAAAAAATATGAGTGGACACATTCAATGAACATATTTAAAAGTCATATTATCATTTTCTTATTTTAATTAATATTTTTTAGTTAATTAATTACTATATTTATTTTACAAGTGTCCTACTCATTTTACAATGGTAGTTTTGTCATTTTGTTCAGAACAAGTTTAATTTTACAAAGTTATCTTTCATTTAAATAGAATTGTAAAATAGTCATTAGTTTATCATTTTTCATTAAAATATATCAATAATAATTTCTTTTATAATAATGATATTCTTCATTTTAGATATTATTATTTATAAGGTTGATATGATATGTTTTTTAAATTATTTCAAATGTAACCTACTCAACTACTTAAAATGTTCTATCGATTAATCAAGTAATAAAATCTAAGGTGAATAATAATATTTTAACAAATTATAATTTTAACTTGAAAAGAGGAATTAACAAGATTGCATCTAATAAAATAATAATTCTTGATTAACAAGTTTATTTATCTATGAGAACGTTTGGTTTATAAGAAAATTTTATAAAATGAAGTAAATAAATTGATGTAGTTTGATAGGAGAATGATTTGTAAAGTAATATTAGATATAGTTCTAGAGTGTGCAAGTGTCGTGCATTCCCTTTAAAAAATATTAGAGTCTATTATTAAAAAATATATTTTTTCATATGTATTAGATTTACTCACTTACTTTTTTTAAAAAAAGTAAGTGCATAGGACTTGTATATGTCATGTACAAATCATTTTCCTATTCTGTATCTTCTTAGAGTGTTAAGTTTGTAGTCTTTTTGAAAAGAGTTTTACTACACAACTTTTATCACACTCTACATCCATATTTTTTTTAAATTTTTAAATTTTTAATATTTTTTTTTGAGTTTATTCTTTTTAAATTATTTCAAATTTTTTATTCATTATTCATATAATAAATATTTAATAAAAGAAAAAAATAATAAAAATTAAAAATAATGTAAAGTGTAGAGTGTTAGGAGGTTGTGAAGATTTTTTGTTTTGAAAAAAATTAGCACATCTAGAATCAACATAAAAAAATTTAAATTTGTATGATGACTTTTTTTTTTTTTTTAAAAAGAATTGTACGAAATTTGCATACATTAAAATTGTTTCTAATATTTTTAACTTAATGTATATATAGAGAGAGAGAAAGAGAGAGTAAGATAGATGGTAAAATTATTTATTATTATTCATAATTCTTTTTATAAAGAACAATGCTACATACAGTCCTCATTTGGAGACTGCATTACAAGCCTAGTTAATTTTATTATTTAAATTTTTTTCAAAATTACAATAATATCCTTATCAAAATAGTACTTTTTTCAATTTAATGAAGAGCTAGCACATACAGTCCCTATTTGAAAACTGTAAATAAAATTTCTCTTTTATAAAATATCTCAATTTATGGTATCTCATTTGTTTTTCAAAGAAGCTGTACGAGACTGACTTAACTAAAAACTTTTCTAATACTTCTAACTTAATATATAGTAGATGGTAAAGTTAATATTTAATATTTTTATTCTTATTTGATAAAATATCTCAATATTATACATTTGATTAGAGATACATATATCAGAGTTGCAACTTGCGTAAACAAAATAAACTCTGTAGAAATGGAGTTCTAATGACTCATTTGGACACTTCTCATCATTTTGTTAATAATAATAAAATTATTTAAGTTAAGATGTCTTTAAATTTTAAAAAATGTGATAAAAAAGTTGAATAAAAATATTATAAAAGTAAAGAATTATTTAAAAATAATATTTAATATTAATTATATTTTTAAAATTCAAAAAAATTGTAATGATTTTTGTGTTTTATTTTAAATTTTATAAAATGTGTGATGATTAGGTAAATTAAATGAAAAAGACAAAGATTTAGGCACTGTTTGGTTGTTGGATTGTACTGAGATCAACTCAGTTGAGTCTAATTTTAAATTGAGTCCAACATCTAAACACTCAACTCTTAAATCACTAAATTCGTCTCAACTTAAAACCTCTTTATACGTAGGATTCACAACATTTTTTAATTCAACACCAATTTACACGTGAGACTCCCAACTTTTTTTAAATTGTCATAAATATATCTAAACTCATCTTACGTAGCTTCTATAAAACTTACACACCATCTCAACTCACCATTATTCATAAAGAACGCAACTCATCTCAATTCAGCTCAACATCCAAACGTAGCCTTATTCACAACTCCTCTCAATTTAACTCATCTCATTTCATATAATCATTATAACTTTATTAAATTTTCACACAAAATAAAATAAATAATTCAACTTTTTCAAATACTAAAATAAAAAATAATATTAAAAAATATTTTATAACAATATTTTATTCAACTTTTAACTTTAAAAAGCCAAGGCCTGTTTGTTTTTGTAGAAGAGATGAGAAGAGATGAGTTGAGATTAAAGTTATAATATTAAATAAAATATTGTTAGAATATAATTTTTTAATATAATTTTTATTTTGAGATTTGAAAATTTTGAATTGTTTATTTTATTTTGTATAAAAATTTAAAAATATTATAATAATTAGATAAAATAAAATAAGATGAGTTGAGATAAATTGTAAAAATAAAATAGGCCTAAATAATGTTTGAAAAAAGAAATAATGAAAAATTTTACACAATTTTAAGAATTTAATCCCAAAATTAAAAAGGCAACCTTTTAAAAGGGGTAAATGCTAAGTCTCGCTCACCGCTTGCATTAGTGTGGGTTTTTTTATGTGTTTTCTTTTAGTTCTATTTTTATATAGATTTTGTTAATAATTTTAAATATTAAAAAAAATTCATAATATTATTAAAAATTACTTTCTTAATTTTTGTGATTAAGAAATTATTTTTTAATAATTATTTTTACTTTCTAATTAAAGAAGTATTTTTTAATAATATTTTAAATTTATTTTATTTTTTTAAAATATTAAAAAATATTAAAAAATTTTTTATAAAAATAACTAAAAAAAAGATACATAAAAAAATAGATGATAGTTCCCTATCCTGGAGAGGGATCCGGAGTAGGGAGCTACCGCTGGCTGGCTCTAGAAGTACTCTTTAAAAGGATATCCTCAAATTCGTGGATAGCACACCCAATTGTCGCATCGGATCGCATCGCATCTGGCGTCCTAGATTCCTAATACCATTACCAATTGAGCCTTGCTACAGTTATTGAATTTGTGTCTCGAATAATTCATCGAATAGTTTATTTAAAATTTTTTTTATGTACTTTTTTAATTATCATAAACTTTTAAAAAAAAATTCATAATATTATTAAAAAATGCATTCTTAATCGTTAAGAAAAAAAAAAATCCATTCGAGACATTACTTTGGTCCCGAAAGCATTTCTGTTAGCAATTTAGCATAGCCCCACCCTATACCCTAATACTACGCTATAAGACTTCTTTTTCTCAGATATAAATACCTTTTCCCGTGATCTCTCTCTCTCTCTCGCACACGTTCTTTCGGTTTCCTTCGTATTCAGCACTTTCATGCAGAGCTAACCGCTGCCTGTTTTTGTAAATCAATCGTTGATCCTTTTGTCTTTCTTCGAAAGTCCCCATTCTGGGACCGGAGAGAGCCAAACAGATATATTTTGCAACTACACTGCAGGTCTCTCCCTCACTCTCACCCTTTTTTTTCCTTGTTTTTTGGTTTTCCTTTTTTTTTTTTGCCCTTGGTTTCCGTTTATGTAAAGGGAATGTAAAAGCTGGTTAGTAAGGTGTTTCTGCCATTAACTGTGCCGATAAAACCCTTTTATTTGTCTAATTATCTGCGTTTCAACATGCATTTTATGTGCACCTATATATGTATGTATGTATTTTTGGGAGATTTTTCCTTATTGTATTTTCAGTCGAAACAAACAGTCAGTGAAGGCTGGATTTCTGTTTCTGAAATTGTTACTGTTCTGAGATTGGTTCTCATATCTTTGCATGAAGAAAATCTGAATATAAGCCAAGACCATTCATGCTCAAATCTCATTGTTGGTTTTACTTATCATTTCGAAAGAACTAGTCATCATTATTAGTTGGTGTGGAATGGCTACAACACTACAAGAAAAACGGACTTTTGCGATTAATTTATTACGATTAAAAGACTTTTCGCAACCAATTTTAGTTACAAATAGTCATTTCGCTGGATTGAACTGGTCACAAATAAGCAGTTTTCTTGTAGTGCAATATCGATATTATGTATTTATTTTGTTCCTGCACGAGAGTGTCTGAATTTTTTTTTTTTTTTTTTGTTGAATCGATAGTGTCTGAATTTTAATTCGCAAAAATTTCCATAAGATTCATGAATAAATCGTTCTTTTGCTATTGATATTGCTTTTGGCTAATACCGATGCTATACTAATTACAAAGATCATAAAATTTTGACAAACCCATTGGTCAGTTCTCAAGTTATAGATCTCCGTGCTTTTCGTTTTGTTTGATTTCTTTGGTCGCTTGGTTGGCTTGGTCTAGCTTATAGTGTCGGTTTTTGAAGTCAGAATACGAGCACCATTACTATATTGACATCTATATTAACTCTTGGTACTCTACTGCTTCTATGGTCCAGAAGTTGCAACAGATATGGAGGCAGTTATGTTAATTCTATCAGATTAGGATCGCATTTGTGAGTAGGTTTGGTTGACACAATTGCTTAACCAGAAAAGTTGATAGTTAAATGGGAAGCTGGTTTCTGTGAATAATCTGATATTTCAATTCTGACTGGTTGCCACTTTGAAGAGGCGATCCATGTTTCTTTGTCTTGTGAAGAATATGATGGTGATACGCATATATTCAGTTTATGTTGCTAGAAAATGTGATATGGTTAAATGTTTCATCTTTTTAAGTCTCTTATACAGCTTTCCATCAAGTAATTCTCGTATGCCTACTTAAAGAACTAAAAAAAGAAGAAGAACAAAGAAGTCCTTCTGGTTCATATAACTTTCAATTTATTGATACCTCTTACTTATAAAAAAAAAACTTTCAATTTATTGTTACATGTATTGCTGAAGCAAGGCTTATCGTGCTTCTTCATATTATCAAAGTATTATAAAAAACTCAAATTATGGTTCAATTCTTGAGCCTCGGTTGATCAATTTCTTCTTTATTGAGGAGTTCAGAGAGTTTACTCTAGGATGGGATTTTTTCCACGTTCTACTTTCTTACATTTTTTTTTCCTTTTTACCCTTGGTCACTAGGTCTGTGCCCACATAACCCTCTGTGTGTGTGCGCTCAGGCCTCAGAAGGTTATAGTAGTGGCAATAAAGTTTTCCCCAGGGTATCTGTAAGTAATGGGTTCTTGACAGGACATGGGGACTTTAAATTAAGGATTCTTGACAAGACGGGGAAATTTCTTTTAGGGCTCTAATCCATAGTACCCTGATATTGTTTATTTTTCCATTTTCATCATTATTGAATTTTACAGCACATCAAGGAAATCAATGGAGTTTGATAAAGAGCAGCATGGTGTCCCTGGAAGTGTTCCTGAATATGGTGCAATTTTTATGTTGAGCAGTGCTACCAAAAGAGAGTGTTTCAGACAGAGACTAGTTGGCATTCCAGCTTTTCTAGGTCACTTTGTAAAGCATGTTAAAGCTGGAATGATTTTGTTTTTGTTTGAATATGAGAAGAGAAAACTTCATGGTGTTTTCCGGGCATGCTCCGATGGTGCAGAGAATATTGTGCCCCATGCATTCCAATCATCCAGGAAGCAATTCCCAGCACAGGTGTGGACATCGATATCTTTCTTGAGTCCATTTCTTTTAGGGCCAATAGTTTTTTCATTTCTCCTTTTAAAGTATTAGTTGGGAGCAGCATTTTAGGAGTTGTTTTGTGCCCCAAATTTTAGTTCTAAACTGTTTTTATTATTTTCTCAAGGTAAAATTCACTCCTATTTGGAGTTGTAGACCACTTATTGAAGCTGAATTTCGTGATGCGATAAAGGAAAACTACTTTTCAGCTAAGAAGTTTAACTTTGGGCTGTCTGGAGAGCAGGTCTGCTCCCTTCCTATCAAATTCAGAATTCAATGAAATCAATTTCTGAAGTATTTTATTGATGCCTTTTACTATGTGTTTTTTTTAGGTTCATAGGCTTCTATGCTTGTTTAGTTTGAGAAAGGTAACAGATGACCTACCTCAATGGAGAACAAACAAAATTAAAGTTGCAGGTGCATGTACTACGGGTAAAGTCACGAGATATGATGATGGTGGGGTTGTAATGAGTGATAAGATAAAAGATCAGGATTATTCTGATGATTATAACAGACTGGTTGTTTCGTCTGATGACACTCGGAAATCTTCTGGACGCATTGGAAGAGAACATGACGAAGGCAGGTTTGCAAAGATTCATGGAGTGGAGAATAAACCTGAAGTTTACACTGAGCCTGGACCAGTTACCTTGGATGAGTATTTTGGGGACTCTTTGGCTAATGTTGGAAGGGATGGAGGCAGATTTGCCATGTGTGAGAGAACTGGGAGTGAATGTACCTTGTCTATTGAGCATGGACAAGTTCCTGATCATGGCAGGTTTGCAAAGACTAACAGACTAGAATGTGAGCATGATATGGACAAAGAATTTGTGCCACCCTTTCCAACTGAGTGCCGTACTGTATCTCAACCTAACCTTCATAGATCCATCTACTCCAACAAGTTCATTTGGGAAACAGACTCTGGGGTTCAAGATCAAATCGGTACACATTCCACGCTCTCTGGCTCAAGTGAGCCACAAATTTCTTACCCTTTACCTTCAACATTGGGTGGAGATGCAATTGGTACGAGTACACACCCTTTTGACCCTGACCTTCCCGGTATTAACTCAAGTTACTCATCATCTTCTGCAATTGATCGCAGCTCTCATTCATTTCAAGAATGTGCTCCCCCCCTTTACAGGATGCATGCTGGGAATCTCATTCCTTCCCTGAAAAACCAATCCTATTTTTTATCTATAGGGCCAAATTGTATGAAGAGATGTCCAGATGATAGTTCTGGTTTTGGGAACCATGCTCCTTTTTCTACCCCCAAACGTAATGAGGATTTTAACTATAGGACCAGTCTGCCTTTCTCTGGGGCTTCTTATTCTGAAAGCTTGGCCACAGAATTTTCTGGAAATCAAAGTTTGGAGGGCCTTTCTTTTTCATGGTGTCCAGCTGCTTTGACTTTATCAGAGACTGGGAATAATGGGAGTGAAAGCAAGGGTCCTCCATCTTATTCTTCCAGCCCCAGTATCTACCCTTTTGATTACAGCTTTCCTGTAGAGTCACAGGGGAAGCTTGAGCATGAAGGTGTCCGACGGGAAGAGAAGAACAAACCGTATACTAGTAATATTCCCTTGTTGAACGATGGTCAGGTCCTGTTGTATGGTTTTGATTGCTCTCTTGAACATAAGAGTTTGCGCCACCATGAACCAAAATCACTATATCATGATTGCAACTCTTATTCTTATTCTGAAAACATGCCTTCTATCTGTGAGAAGAGCAGGAATGGTGTGTTTTCTCGTTTAGCTTCGTCATCATATGTATGTGAACAGGGAAATGGTGATGATGTTGGCCATGAGGAATGTCACGGGGATAAATCAGCAGATGATGTCATGGCAATGCTTCGTCAGAGTCGCTGCCGATGGGCAAAGATAAAAAAGTATGGTATCTACCCTTCCCCTAACTTTGATTACAGCTTTCCTGTAGAGTCACAAGGGAAGCTTGAGCATGAAGGTTTGCAGCATGAAGAGAAGAACAAAGCGTTTGCTGGTAATATACCCTTGTCAAACGAGGGTCAGGTCCAGTTGAATGGACATGATTATTCTCTCAAGCATTGGGGCATGTACCACCATGATTCAAAATCACTAAATCATGATGTCAACTGTCAACAGTATTCTGAAAATGTGTCTTCTGGTGGCGAAAAGAGCAGGAATAGTGTGTTTTCTCGTTTAGCTTTGGCCTCAGATGTATATGTAAAGGAAAATGCTGACGTTGGCCACAAGGACTTTGATGGGGATAAATCAGCAGATGAAGTCATGACAATGCTACCTCAAAGTCCCTGCCAATGGGCAAAGCCTGGAAAGCCTAGATCGTCGGTCAAGCGATATGATGTCGAAAACTTTGGAAATAAAAAACAATCAACCTTTTACCCCAAGTTGGAAAGGGATTGCCAGAAAATGAACTTAAAGGAGAAGAAAATGAATATTACTTCAACTGAGAATGTCAACCAAACTCATGTTGAGGGTACTCCTGTGGATTTCAAGAATCCGAGTGCTGGAGGGACACCATATAGGGATTTCAAACGTCGGAGTGAAATTCAGAAATTTCATAATGATTCAAAGGGTAGAGTCTGTGATGAAATTGCTGGGAGTGATGGCTTGTCAGGTGAGCAGTGCAAAAGAAGAAAGTTGATTAGGCCAAATTTCAGTAAGAGTACGGATGTATTACAACAAGAAAATTTTGTAAAAAGTAAGGATAAAACCAGAAGTTGTGAGTTGGTTGGAAGCGAGGATAAGGAAAACAAGTTATCCCAAAGTGTCAAAAAGTTACATGTGATTGGTCCAATTAGTGGTGAGAATCAGAATATTGATACTGATGTTGAAAGAGGTTCAAACTCTGTAGGAGAACCAAAAGCAGGAAATTGCGAGGGATTCTTTAGACTTGAATGTGAAAACGGAAAAGGGCCTTCACAAGATGCTCTTGAATGTGAAGACAAAAAGGAGTCTTCTCAAGAGGCTGGCATCCACAGTGCTTGTGAAGGCAAGAGTCATAAATCATAATGATGAGGATGGCTTGGGAATTAAGGATCCCATTGCACATCAGTTGTCACTAGGTTGTCTGATACCTGCCACTTCATCTACACAGTCATTTATAGGAAGAAAAGAAGAAATTTATCAAATAGTAAGAAATGACCACGAACTTTGTCCTGTCACTGGTGGCATTGCCTCTGGTAACACAATGAACAGCTTAAGCAGTCGGATTTCTACGATGCAAAGGGTACCAGAAGAATCGATATACATCAGTCCAGACGAAGGTAAGAGAAAAAACCAGCAATTGGCTTTGGGATCCATTGCCAAACAGTCTTAAGCGTCTTGTGAAAGTTTCAGGTGCTTCAATATTGGTAGAATCATCAACATTTTTTTTTTGTGGGAAAGTTTGTGTGGATAGATATTGGCCTACTCCTGACATCAAAATTTTTAAGAGTAGGAATGAAGTTCTCCCCAGCATAGAGTCACCAGATTCAAGGCATCACAACACGAGCTTGCAGATATTGGTGCAAATGATGAAAGCAATGGGGAAGTAAAGCTGTTTATGGAATATTCTATCATTCAAATTGAAGCATCTGAAATGTTTTTGACTGGGGCTTTAAACTACAATGCTGAATATTAAAGGAAGAGATGCTGCTGTTAATGTATATAACACTGCGGTTTCGTATGTGGCTTGAACTAACAAAGTCATCTCTGCAGCTGTAAAGCATATCCAGCGGTTGCTCACTTTGGTTGTTACTTTTGTAGCCTTACTGCTGGTAGGACCTTAATTTTCTTTTTAGGTTTCAGAGATTCTTTTGCTTGCTGGGGTTAATGCTACAGTTTCAGAAACTGATGATTTCCCTTTTCTTTTTTCTTTTTTTTTCGTTTTTAGTGGTAGTCTGGAAGAATGCAGTGTTCTTGCATTTGGCAAATGGAAAGAAATTTTTTGATTGATGAAGGGATTTGATTCTAAGCCCGATGATTATTCTATTTTTCGTTTGGATTACCTGATGGACGGTTCTAGCTTTGGGTGGGTTCAAATATTAACTGTTGATAAAATCATTTATCTATTAATATGATTAAAAATTATAAAATAATAAATAAGAGCATTAGCATTGGTTTATGCACATGCATATGTAAAATTACCTCTTTTGTATAGCTACTTTGCCATTCAAGCAAAATTTCCACATTGGCTTATGCATATTTGAGGCAAAATAATAATAAAATAATAATATTTTATTATTATTACTTTTTTGCTAAAATCAATTTTTTTATATATATTTTACAATTAACATTCACTACATACATTTGACATTAATAATACATACAAATGTAATAATAAACAATATAATTTTTTAATAATAATATATTAAAAATATAATAAAATGAAAAATATATATAATATATTATAATAATAAAATGAATGTGCAAGTGAAGATTTGTTGTGTTGTTGAAGAAGGGAGAAAATGAAAGGATTGTGAGAGAGGGAGTGGGAGGGGAGAGAAATAATGATTAAAATATGATTTATAGGGTGAATAGTAGTTATCCAAATTTAGATAAGCACTGTTAATAGGTAGTTAAATATTTGGATATGCATAAGTCAATATGGAGGATTTTAAGGTCATATTATGTAAATATAACTTTACATATGCATGTGTATAAATCAATGTTAATACTCTAAGAGCAGCATTGTTCTTTCTGCTACAGAAAAGGAAAAAAATTATTAATCATTGCGTTTTCATTATTATTCTTAAATTATATAAAAAAAATTATTTAAAAATATAAAAGACCATGATTTTCACAAAACCTTGCTTTAAGTGAATAATTTTAAGTAATTTTTTTTTTTTTAAATCTCTTCCCGACAAGACTGACAACAACCTCGTGCGTATGTTTTTTTGATGCCATGGGTGAGTACGATGAGAACAACGTAGGGATGAAGGCCGAGGCTTGTACCCGTTGCGTCTATTCACAGAGTAACACCTCGGTGCCTTGGGCTGGTTCAGGCTATGGCCAATCACGGATCCCACTAAAATCCACGGTAAGACAGAACCTCGAACCTGAACAATCCCTACCGTTCCGCTCGCTCTCATTGCATGCGGATGAAGTCCGTTGCTAGTTAATTCCAACGGCGAGAAATGCTACGAAACCTCCGGACACGTCGGCGGCCACGGTACGGCGCCCACATTTGCGCCGTCATCTCAGCCCTCCTCCTCCTCCTCTCGGTCTCTCTCCTCCACAGCCGCCTCTCTCACTCTCGATCTCAACCCGACCACCGCCGCTACTTCCCCGACTCCCAAAACGACATCGATGTCGACTCAGACCCCCTCGTCGCCGACACACAAGAAGATGGGGTTGCCACCTCTGAGGACAAAATCGACGAGCTCGATTTCGTCGAGGAAGATCAAGGACAGCAGGACGAGGCGGAGGATGAAGAAAACGACCAATCGGATCAAATTAGGGCTTCCGGGTATTTCTTCGACCATCTCAGTGGGGCAATCAGGAGGGCTATCAACAAGCGCTCGATCGACGAGTGGGACGACGATCGTTTGGGGTTGGTGATAGGATCGAGCGTGGATGATCGGAGTAAGGCAGCGTTTGGCTCCGACGACGTGCCGGTGGACGAGACGGTGCGGCGGAAGGTAACCGAGGTGGTTTCTATCGAGGACGCGCTGTTGGTGAAAGCGACTGGCCGTGGGACCGCCTCGCCCTTGAGGGAAGGATGGGGGGATTGGTTCGATAAGAAGAGCGACTTCCTGAGGAGGGACAAAATGTTCAAGTCTAACTTGGAGGCATTGAATCCTTTGAATAATCCGATGCTTCAAGACCCCGATGGTCTTGGGGTCACCACGCTGACAAGAGGCGACCGGTTGGTCCAGAAATTGTGGCTGAATGAGTTCAGGAGAGTCCCGTTTCTGGCGAAGAAGCCGTTTGAGTGTTTCGGAGGTGAATAGGAAATTGAAATCCAAAGAAAACCACATTGGTGTTAACGTGGCGAATAAGGAGAATGATGGCAGTCTAAATGGTGATGGTGGAGAATCGGGACTAAGAAGTGAGATGAAGAGGGCGGAGCGTAGGACTTTAGAGGAAAATGTAAATGTAGATAATGGATTGAATGGTAGGAAGATTATCAATACAAACGATGTGCTTTCGAATCTTTCTGATAAGAGGGAAAGTAAGAGAGCAGAGCATAGGATTTTAGTTGAAAATATAGGAAATGGATTGGATGCTAATAGAATTATTGATTCTAATGATAGATATTTGAGTTCATCCAATAAGATTGGTAGGTTGGATAACGTGGATGATGATGAGGTTGGGGGTAAGACTGAGTTTTCGGGTCATATATATGCAGACGGAAAAAGATGGGGTTACTTTCCTGGTTTGCATCCACGTCTTTCGTTTTCAGATTTCATGGATGCGTTTTTCAGGAAGGAGAAGTGTGATATGAGAGTTTTTATGGTGTGGAATTCGCCGCCTTGGATGTATGGTGTGCGGCACCAGCGGGGACTTGAGAGTTTGCTTTCTCAGCATCGAGATGCCTGTGTTGTGGTGTTCTCAGAGACCATTGAGCTTGATTTTTTCAAATACAGCTTTGTGAATGATGGGTATTTTTTCCAAATTGCTGTTTTCCTTACATCTCTCTGTTGGTTTGGTTTCCAACCTAAAAGTCTTTTATTTTTATTTTTATAAGTTACAAAGTTGCTGTTGCCATGCCAAATCTTGATGAATTGCTGAAGGATACACCGACCCATGTATTTGCTTCTGTCTGGTTTGAATGGAGAGAGACAAAGTTTTATAGTACTCACTACAGTGAGCTCGTCCGTCTTGCCGCTCTCTACAAGTAAGCATGCTTCGTTGCATATATATTTTCATATCAGGTACTGAATTTTCAGTAATTTTGTTTATAGAGTTTCTTCAGTCCATTTTGGAGTATCTACCATGAAGGCTTTGGTTGGTTTCTATTTCAGTTAACATGAAGATTAGATGAACATATACATGGGAAATGTAGTATGGCCCTTTTTTTGAAAAATTATGTATGGAAAATTTTGTTTAAAGCCCAAAGTGGCGCTACCCAAGTTAACTGGAAGTATACAATAGGGAACACCCAACTCTTAATTCTATTGCCATCTTCTTGCAATCTTGAAATGTCAGAGCATTTCGTTTCCACCAAATACACCAGATCAGACACAAGGAGGCAATCTTCCAAGCCTTGGAGTTGCACTGACCACTCATACTATTTTGCCAACATGCCAACATGTCCACCACCAGTTGGGGCATGACCCTATCAATCCCGAATGTGTGGAAATATTGATGCATTGTGACTTGGAAAGGAATGATGTAAAATGTTAGGGGAAAAAACACTAGGGGGGTCATGCATATGATGATTAGATGAATACAACCTTATAGTCATCGTAAAACTGAATAATCTCTGAATCTGCTAAATTTAATGTAATTCTGGAGAGAGCGCCTTAGATTAAACATGTGTTTTACATGAAGAACCATCTTAAACTATTTTCATAACCCATTGAAGTGTATTGATATGAGAAGCAGAGGCATACCGTGGAAGGTTTGGTTATCCAGTGAGTGAGTCTTTGAGTTTATTTCCAGTTTCTTATTAGTAGAAAAAAAGAGGTTAAATGAGAAAATCGGATAAGTTCACAAAAGACACTTGAATATTAAGTCTGCTAGTTCCTGCAATGAAAAACGAAGGTTAAGTGAAATAAATGCAGAACAAATTATGAACTGTCAGATACCCATTACATAATCACATTTAGGAAAGTTCATGTGACTAAACTTTCCTTAACAAACTTTCATTGATGTAATTGCCTGTAATATAATTGCTTTCACTTATTAGGGGAAAAAAGGGAAGTTCATCTGAATAATTCTACCTTGAGGTTCTAAGGGCTATGATTCGGACATTAGAACAATACTAGTTTTATGGTTGTCGATTCATTATGTTCTACTTGGAACTCACCATGTAGAAGTATCTAGATAATTTCATTACTGATAAACCACATTCCCTTGGACATCTGAATCAGATTTCCAGTTAAAAGTACATTTTCGTCAGAAGCGGGATGTATATACTTAGATTAAAAAAATCATTTTATAAGTTTGTTTAGGAATGAACATACTTTGATAAAACTAATGTGATTTCACTTGAGACTTGATTGTGCTCAGGCTAGACACCTGCCCAAGGATATTTGTTTAAAATGTCTATTTTTTATTATAAATTGGTATCAGAATAAAAGTATATATCTACCTGTCAAAAAAAAAAAAAAAAAGAATAAAAGCATATATCCTTATCAAGAAACTGACCTGTTGATTAACTTCACCAGTGCTAAAGGTGAATGTTGGTTCATTGGGTTAAGTGCCATTCTTAAAATAGAATTCAACCTTATATATATAATTTATATATATTTGTTTTTAAAATAAAAAAGAAATTTAAACCGAGGTTGATTAAATAACTTTTGAGGCAACAAAGTTTCTTCATAACTTTCTACTTTATTGTCAGGAGAGAGGAAATGGAAATGTTTTCCTTCATTTTATGTGTTTGGTTGTCAGTAAAAGATGCCATTCCCACCAGCAATTATGGAAAAGAGGCTTTCATGTCACTTTCCTCTAAGAAGTTTTTGACAATCGTATACTCCATGTGTACATGGGCTATGCCTATCTTTCATTTATATCAATGAAACTTACTTCTTACTCATCAAAAAAAAAAAAAAAAGAAGTTTTTGACAATGAATGAGTTTCATATTATGTGTGCTTTTTTGGAGACTGCTTTTTTTACTGCTTTCTGAGATTCAAGAAGACATAGTTTTCCCTGCTGCATGTTGAGGAGGAAATTATTCGTGGATAGTTTTCCCTGCTGCATGTTGAGGAGGAAATTATTCGTGGTTGTTGAATTCTTAGGTGGTGTCACATTTTATCTGCTAATACTGAACAAGTTATTCTTGTCGGATCTTTGTGATATCCTTTCTAATGTTCTTGATGCTGGTTTTTGTCCATCTATTGGTTGAAATAGACTGTATCATTCATTTGTAACTTTAGCATTTATGTTGCCAAGTTTTTTTTTTTTCAAGTTAAACAATTATTTCTCTTTTCCTTTGTTGTCCAGATATGGTGGAATATATCTTGATTCTGATATCATTGTTTTGAAGCCGTTATCTGTGCTTAATAATTCTGTTGGTATGGAGGGTCATCTCGTTGGAAGTTCTTTGAATGGCGCTGTGATGGCATTTAGAAAGCACAGGTACTATCAAAAGATTCAAAACACATTCTCCAGTGATATGAATTCATTTGATAGTTTAGTTGAAATAAACTTTTATTGCACTTGTGTTTGTTTCTTCCCCTTCTTCACTATCAGGTGGATTGGGTTAATGATCAGAAACCATGCTACTTTCTATGTTTTGTTTGTTAATGTTGCTTTGCACTGAAATCTGCCTTAAGTTTGGGGGGGAAGAAAGCATTGAATCAGAAGATTTATTGGATTGCTTTCATTACTAAAGTTTTCTTCTGTGCATGGTTTCGGGTTTGTTTTGTGATACATTTTGTTCTTATTCTATTCTGTTTCTCAGCATCCCATTTAGTTGCAATAGCTTTGTGAAAAAGGTTGATGAGAAAGAGCTTAGGGCTATTGGGAAGTAATTCGTATATGAATAAAAAGAAAGACTTAAGTTTGAGGTCTCAGACATGGAACTGATGTTTTCTTCATATATTTTAACAGCATATTGTATATGATAGTTTGTTTCTTTGGATTATACTTTGGAAGTTGTATATGATATTTCCTCCTTTCCATGTAGTCCCTTCATAATGGAGTGCTTGAGAGAATTTTATATGACATATGATGATACACGATCGAGATGGAATGGGGCTGATCTTTTGACAAGAGTTACAAGGAAGTTTTTGGGTGAAGAGAATGTATCCACTAAATGGCAGGAATTGAATGTGCAAGATTCTTTCATTTTCTTCCCTATCAGTTCTCAGAATATTTTAAGGTATATTTCTGAATTCCATACCAACTTATACGTTTTAGTGCATATAAGGTGAGGGAATTTACAATCCAGACAACTTTTGAGTGTAAGCATGGCAATACTTTTAAGATAAAAGACAAATCAAAAGAAATTTTTTTAGTTGTAGCCTTTAAAAAATTGAGTTTCTAGATAATCTATTCATTAAATACTTGTATACTTTTAGATGACATGGGCACCTACACCCTTAGCCCTAAGGTGCCGTTTGGATAGTGAGTTGAGATGAGATGAGTTGAGATGAAAGTTGAAAGTTAAATAAAATATTGTTAGAATATTATTTTTTAATATTATTATTGTTTTGGGATTTGAAAAGGTTGAATTGTTTATTATATTTTGCGTGGGAATTAGAAAGTTGTAATGATGAGATGAGATGAGATGAGATGAAACACTTTCACTATCCAAATGGGGCCTAAATCTTAAACCGTGCAGCTGGCCTGTTAGATGTGTGAATTGGGTAAGAGAATGCCCTGTCTAACATCTCTTGGTTAATTTTTTTTATCAGTAAATAAGAGCTTTATCAGTCTCTTGGTTAATGGTTGAGAAAGTTTTAACTATTACAATTACTATTACTTTGGGTAACATAATTGCTTATAAGTTTCAGCGGAATCTATAGACATGCCAAAGTGACATCCTGGTACGGGGTATATATCCTATGCTGTTTCCCTACAATACTGA
Organism: Juglans mandshurica; assembly: GCA_022457165.1. Lineage (NCBI taxonomy): Eukaryota > Viridiplantae > Streptophyta > Magnoliopsida > Fagales > Juglandaceae > Juglans > Juglans mandshurica. The sequence goes on from CM039627.1 coordinate 6,300,779, forward strand.
AAGTGGGGCAAAGCTGCTTTGCACTATATTTTGAAGTTTTGCACTATATATTTAAAAGTTGGTAAATTTGGAGCTGCCAACTACTATATATGTTTTTAAAAACTAAAAAATAAAGTTAAAAATAGCACCTCCGTCCTTTCTCTCTCCGTACACTTGCGAAATATTGCGTTTTTTTATCGTTGGTGATTCGTAAATGGTGCAAGAATAATGAAGTGATTTCTGTAAGTTTTCAAGATTATGATGGGTCAATATGTTGAAGTGGTGATTGAATCCAAATGTTTCATCTTGTCTAAACTTAGAGAGGGTGTGCGAGTAACAGAGAGGAGATGGAAATCAGAGCAATCGATGGAGCTGGGGTACTCTTCAATACAGTGGTTTTTGAAGGTACTGGAGGAGTGCTTAAACAAGGGGAAGAAGGAGGTTTACTCGGCAATGCGGGATGGATTCTCCAGCATTATAGCACAACGATGTGTTAATAGGAGAGGGAGGTTTATTGAAATATCAGAGTATAATCAAGGAGGGAGGAGAAATATTATTTGTATTCCTGAGGGTGATAACGGAGGGGGATGGATGAAGATGAGGGAGATGTTGAGAGAGATAGGAATGGATGGCTCCAGAAGGGATGGTGAGTATGGAGGAGGGTGGCGGAGTTTCGGTAATGGAGCACTGAGGCATAAAGAGAGGTCGTATAAGGAGGCTCTGTCCTTAAATATTTACCAGCGACAGGGTGGTGAGAACTCGTGTGCTGGTGGCGAGAACAGGCGCGATGCTGGTGTGAACCTGCGTACAGAAGGTGCGAGAGCTGCAGGAAGAGGACATCGGCCATGGCAGAAAGAAGGATTGCTGCATCCATATTGTGCGTCGAGCCATGCTTTGTGTCAGGAGACGTGGGAAGTCAGAAGGAGATTGGCGGAAATGCAGGGTCAGTTGAGGGCACTGCAAAGGGATGTAGCTGTAATAGTGAAATATGTCGGGTCATTTAAGGAGATGGAGGATACGGGGGTTTTAAAAGGGAAAGAAAAAGTCATGGACGGGCCGGGTTATCAATACAAGGCCCAGCAGAAATCAAAAAAAGAAAAAGGCTGGACTGTGTGGAGAAAGAAGAATGGGCCGTCGCGGCCCAAAATCAGTCTTAGCAGCCAGGCCGTATCCTCTCGGGCTGATGAGGCAGGGCCTTCTAGGCCTGGTGGATCTCAGATCGATGGGCCTGGGCCGGCCCAGCCCAGGAAACCAATAGGATCCGGGTCAAAACAACCCGTTTCGTCGAGATCGAGCCCTAGCCATCTTCCACCCGAGCTGAGCAGCCTCGGGTTCGTACCGGATAGTCAACCAACGGCGCTGGGTCAGCTGACGATAACACAGACGATGCCGACGGTGGTAAAGGACATCGCCGATGAGGTGATGCCGGTGTTCTGCGCGCAAAAGGCGCTGGTGGGTTTCGAGGATCGTTTTTCTCCGACACACGTGGGACAGAAACAGCCGATGGAAGGTGGGGTGTTCTCGACTCTGATGGACCTACCTGTGAGACATTTGGAGGAGCTTGAGGTGGATGAGGAGGAGAATGATTCGGATGACTTGATGCACTCAGTGGAGGATGAACTTTTCATCCCTGAGACTTGCGGTTTTGATGAGCTTTCGGTAGGGGGTGGTTTTCAGGATAATAAAATGGGGAATCCTACCCCATTGAACTATTATTATCCAGACCAAGTCTCAGATTGGGTTATACACAAAGCAAAGGAAATTCAAAATGTGGTAGGGATAGCTTGTGATGGGTATGAGGAGCAGTGCATAGCTTTGTTAACTGCTATGGAAGCTGGACACCGCCAAAATAAGAAGGGGGAATCGAAGAAAAGCCGGGAATTGAAAAGATTGATGTGGTCAATGAATGCGGAAGGTGGTTCTAGTAGGAATAGGGTAAAAGGGAAGGGGCTGAATGTTTCCCAATGAAGCCCAAGATTGTTTCTTGGAATGTTCGGGGCCTCAATGTGGTAGAGAAACGTCTTCGAATTAGACATTTAATTCGTAAGTGGAAAGCCGACATTGTGTGCCTACAGGAGACAAAACTGAAAATGATCAGCAGGAAGATTGTGAGGAGTTTATGGAGCAACATATATGTAGATTGGGTTTATTTGGCCTCTTCAGGGGCATCGGGAGGTATTGTGGTGATGTGGGACAAGAGAGTGGTGGAGAAAGTGGAGGAATACATAGGGAGATATTTGATAGCTTGCGCTTTTAGATGTGTCTCAGATGGCTTTTTGTGGGCATTTGCAGGCGTGTATGGGCCTAATCAAGATTCAGACAGAAGCATGTTGTGGGACGAGCTGGTAGGGGTGCATAGTTGGTGGGAGCTCCCTTGGTGCATTGGAGGGGATTTCAATGTGGTTCGTTTTCAAAGTGAATGTTCTGGAAGTAGAAGATTGAGACCAGCAAGTTTGGAGTTCTCGGAGTGTATTTTTGACTTGAATTTGATTGACCTTCCACTTGTCGGGGGCGTAGCAACTTGGTCAAATAATCAGACTTGGTCCCGTTTGGACCGTTTCTTAATTTCACCTGAGCTGGAAAGTCATTTTCCTGATATCTGGCAAACACGTTTGGTACGCCTTGCTTCAGATCATTGGCCAATTTTGCTTGATTGTGGAGGTATTCGTAGTGGTAAGAGGTATTTTAAGTTTGAGAATATGTGGTTGAAGTCTGAAGGTTTTGTGGATAGGGTCAAACAATGGTGGAGTTCGTATCATCTTGAAGGTACACCTAGCTACATTTTTGCAAATAAATTGAAAGCGTTAAAAAGAGATCTAAAGGTGTGGAACCAACATACTTTCGGCAATGTAGAAGATAACAAAAATACCAAGTGGGAGGAAATTCAGGAGTTAGAAAGATTACAAGAAGGGAGATCACTTACTGAGGAGGAACAAGTACTTAAAACTATGCTGGCCGCAGATCTTGAGAGAATAATTCTACAAGAAGAGATATCGTGGCGTCAGAATTCAAGAGTCCTCTGGCTAAAGGAAGGGGATCGGAGCACAAAGTTCTTCCATAAAATTGCAAATTCTCATAGAAGAAATAATACCATTGAGATGCTGAAAATTGAGGGGGTCGAGTGTAGAGAAGAAGAGGCAATAAAAGACCATGTGGTAAATTTCTTTGGTGAGCTTCTTACTGAACAGGTGGGGTGGAGGCCTACTTTGAATGGATTGGTTTTTGGTACTATAGAATTGGAGGAAGTTGCAAGGATGGAAAGGGCTTTCGAAGAGGAAGAGGTCTATTACGTGATAAAGAAAATGGCAAAAGATATGGCCCCCGGCCCTGATGGTTTCTCCATGGGTTTTTACCAAGAATGTTGGGAGGTGATAAAGGGGGATCTCATGAAGGTGTTTCAGGAGCTTTTCTCGGTAGGCAAATTTGAGAAAAGTCTTAACACCACTTTCCTTGCTCTAATCCCTAAAAAGGTAGGGGCTTCTGAGATTTCCGACTTTCGGCCTATTAGTCTAGTGAATGGTACGTACAAGATCATTGCTAAAGTACTCGCTAACCGTCTGAGTGGGGTATTGGGACAGATCGTTTCTAAGCCTCAAAATGCTTTTGTAAAGGGTAGACAAATACTTGATGCGGCTCTAATTGCTAATGAATGTCTGGACAGTCGAGTGAAGGCGGGTAGCCCAGGGCTTATGTGCAAGCTAGATATGGAGAAGGCATATGATCATGTTAATTGGGATTTTCTCCTATACCTACTGGGTAGGTGTGGATTTGGAGAAAAATGGAGGTCATGGATCAGATGGTGTATTTCCACGGCAAGATTCTCTGTGCTAATCAACGGCAGTCCAGAGGGTTTCTTCCCGAGCTCTCGTGGTTTGAGACAAGGGGATCCATTATCTCCATTACTTTTTGTTATTGTTATGGAGGCACTAAGCAGGATGATTTCAGCCTTAGTGATTAATGGTTATATGTGTGGTTTTTAGATTGGATCGCCGAGTAGGGGTACCACTACCATCTCACATTTACTGTTTGCAGATGATATGCTTATTATGTGTGATGCCGAGTTAGATCAATTGAGGGCTGTAAGGGCTTTGTTGCTTTGGTTTGAAGCAGTGTCTGGTTTAAAAGTGAATTTTGATAAATCTGAGTTGGTGCCTATTGGACAAGTTCAAAATTTGAGAGTGTTGGCTGGTACACTGGGTTGTAAAATAGGGTCTCTCCCTATGAACTATTTGGGATTACCATTGGGTTCAGCTTCGAGGGCGATTTCTATTTGGGATACGGTGATTGAAAAAGTAGAGAGAAGATTGGCAGGTTGGAAGAGAATGTATTTGTCAAAAGGGGGCCGGATTACGCTTATTAAAAGTACGCTTTCTAATATTCCCACTTACTTCTTATCCTTATTCCCTATACCGGCTAGTGTAGCAGGACGTCTTGAGAAGATACAAAGAGACTTTTTATGGGGGGGTCTAGGTGAAGAGTTCAAATTCCATTTAGTCAAGTGGGAAATTGTGTGCCGTCCTATCTCCAATGGTGGTTTGGGTATTAGAAATTTGAGGATGTTCAATCGGGCACTACTTGGTAAATGGTTGTGGTGGTATATCAAGGAACCGGATGCCTTATGGAAGATTGTGATTGAGAACAAATACGGTGGTCTTGTGGGGGGTTGGTGTACTAGAGATGTCCGAGGGACCGCTGGCAAGGGATTATGGAAACACATTAGAAGAGGATGGGTGGTTTTCCATTAACATACAAGATTGCAATTGGGTACAGGCTCAAAGATCAGATTTTGGAAGGATGTTTGGTGTACTGATAGTACTTTACAAGACAGGTTTCCTACACTTTTCGTGATTGCAAGTGCTAAAGATGCCATGGTGGCGGAGGTAATGGAAGTTGTAGGTAGAAACATTCAATGGAATATCAATTTCCTTCGGGCAGCACATGACTGGGAAATGGGGAGTTTTGTAGATTTTTATAGTCTTTTATACTCTTGTCGCCCAAATACCCAGCATACAGATGATTTGTGGTGGAGTCCAACAAGGAAAGGGGTCTTCACTGTTAGCTCCTTTTACAAGGTACTCACACAAGCTCCTGTCAGACAATTTCCATGGAGAAAGCTTTGGCGCAATAAGGCTCCTCTCAAAGCTTCTTTCTTTGCGTGGACAGCGGCTCTGGGAAAGATTCTTACTACGGATAACCTAAGGAAAAGAAACATAATTATAGCAGACTGGTGTTGTATGTGTAAAAAAGGGGGTAAATCAGTGGATCATTTACTTTTACATTGCGAAGTAGCCAGGACTATTTGGGATGCGGTGTTTAACAGAATAGATCTAGCATGGGTTATGCCAGAAACTGTGATGGACGCTTTGGCCTGTTGGACCTCAATTCGAGGTGTGAGACAGATTAAAGAGGTTTGGAAGATGATTCCAAACTGTATTATGTGGTGCTTATGGCAAGAGCGCAATGAGAGGATTTTTTAAGAGAAAGAGAGATCAATAGCAGAGCTAAAAATATTATTTTTTAGAACCCTATGTACTTGGGCTAATGTTGTGGTCTTTAATGGCATGGAATTTCATGAGTTTTTAGTTTCTAATGTTCCCACCTAATCAGGATGGGAACATTAGGACTTTCGCTTGTAATTGACACTTGTTTGGATGAATATATACTTATTTTACTTATCAAAAAAAAAAATAGCACCTCCGGGTGGGAATCATAGAGGATCTTGTTGAACTCCACGAATAAATTATGCTTGTCTATGTGAATTGGATGGAGTTGGGAGTTACATAATGCTGTGGAAGTTGTTAGGCTGATGTGCAACGGGTAACCACTTTATATGTTTTTAAAAAGTAAAAAAATAAAGTTAAAAATAGCACCTCCGGGTGGGAATCATAGTGGATCTTCTTGAACTCCACGAATAAATTCTACTTGTCTATGTGATGCAAATTTGATGGAGTTGGGAGTTACATAATGCTGTGGAAGTTGTTAGGCTGATGTGCAATGGGTAAACTCCTTAATTTCACTATCCTTAATTAGTAAAGGTAAATTTAGTATCAATACTTATTGATAGAACCTTACTTAAAATTTGTACACAGCAAAATTTTCTTATTGTTTGTAATCGATTTTATTCTGACCATTGAAGCCTTCATGGGAAAAATAAAATTACAGTTTCCTTACTTTTTTTTGTACAGCTCTGCTGGTGTCATGTCAATTATGTTATATTTATGCAAGATGTTGAAGGTGACAGTTTGCCTAGTTTGTACTTCGAAAAAAAAAAATAGTTTGCCCAATTTGTAAGGTCCCTGGGTATATTGGAGAGTGGATCCTAGGGAGAGGGTTTAAGAAATTTAAAGTCTTACCCCCTTTGTTTGGTCTACTAACTATGGCGTTTTCTTGACTTTGATGTTGGCCACTGATGTGCTTAATAATGATAATCCCAAGTAGCCAAGTTGGATTATTATATCCTGCTTAACCAGAATAGAACCTTTGTACGCTTGATGATGAAGTTTGAGCAGAATGGAAGTTCCCAATTGCTGATAAAGAAACACTATGGACTCCATTTTTACTGCTGTTCTATTCAATAATTATGGCATTTGATTGAGACCATCTCGTTGACATATCATCCCTTGTATAAATCAGGCTAACTGGCATATGTTACTACTTTACATAGAAACTCTGAAACAGTACCTTGTGTCGATGATTTTGATTGTGTCCATTTTTAAACAAGTTGTGCAGCATGTTCACCTGGATCTCAAATTCTTCCTTGTTTATTGCTTAACCTATTTGAGCTGCAAACAGATACTTTTCTACACCGGAAACTGAGACCGAGAAAGCTCAACAGGATGCTTTGTTCACAAAGATTATGAATGAGTCGTTGACTTTTCATTTTTGGAACAGCTTGACATCTGCCCTCATTCCAAGGCCCGACAGCCTTGCAATTAGGCTTATTGATCAACCCTGTATCCGATGTTCTGATGTATTATGAAATTCACACAAGACTGTATTTGCCTAGAATCTGGTCAAAATAGAGTGCAGCAAATAGCAACCAAACTCATTGAAGCATCCATTTCCCAGCTGTTTCTTGAGAAATCTGAGGCTTTGAGTTGTATCAGTCGTCTGAGCCTTGGTTGGGAAGGTGAACAGCAGCCATACTCATGTACATGTGGAAAAATTGGCTCTCCCTTGTGCTGATACAAGATCAATATCATCCTTATCTAGAATAAAACTTTAGTCCTATTCGTTGCTGAGCAGGCTGTTTTTATTTTATTACTCGCCTTCGCCTACCTCAGTCTTCTATGGTTGATACAATGTTTCATCAAGCTAAATTTGTATGCGATTTATATTTTTATTCCATTGATTGAAAGATTTTTTCTTCCGTTGATATCAATCAAAGAGAATATTTCACAGGTGAATATGGAAATGTGGAAAGATGTTTCGTGAAGGTTTCTTTTTTTATGATACATACTATCTCCTTGGACTTCTGATTTTTATGTTGATGTTCTTCTTAGGTTGACAGTCTTGAGGCTTAGCAGTAATCTCTGAACCTAAGACCCAAGAGAAGACACATAATGGCTGCAATCTATGTTTGTAAACAGAAAAACTCTGTTTTTTCCCCCAAAATTCTATCTTCAATCTATGCATCTCTTGAACCAAAACAATCTAAAAAAAATATATTTCTTTAAAAACATTTTATCCCCATTTCTGGATTAATAAAAACTAAACTGTCACGTTTGATTGTCAAACTCATTTGAGTTCAGTTCAGTTTAATTTTAAGTTAAGTTTAACATCTAAACACCTAACTTTCAAATTACTCAACTCATCTCAACTTAAAATTTCTTTATACGTGAAATCTCAACATTTTTCAATTTTTTGTAAATACATTTAAACTCATCTTAATATTCAAACACATTTAAACTTATCTTAAGTGGACTCTACAAAATTTACTCTACTATCTCAATGCATTACTATTTATAAATAACTCAATTCAACTCAACTTAACATCCAAACGCAGTATAAAAGTATCTTTGAGATTTTTGTTTTCATACTTTCCCTCGATCCAATATGTGTAAAAGATTTTTTTTCAAGCTATACATATCATCCTGATTATTATCTTTAGAAAATTTGATTGAGGTGTACTGAGTGGACAAATTTTGGAAAAGAGAGTGACGTTGGTTTAGAAAGCTGTAATACCATGAATAAACGAGTTCACTACCGAAGAATGACAATCGTAATATTCTAACTACCTCCGATACCATGTCCTTGCGGACCATGACCTTGGTCGGCAAGCTTCTCGAAGTTGAAGAAAGGTAGGTGGGGGGGCCGAGACAGTCAACTGAAGTGTTATCGCGTTGACTGAAATAAATAAGCCCACTCTCTCTGATACTCTGATCGACGACTTCAACAAACCCCTCTCAACATTTGCCACAAAGAAGCAGCTCATCCAGGTATATGGTATACTTTACAGTCTCTCTCTCTCGTGTTGGCTTACACTGACGTGTTATAATTTCTGGGATTTTGTTGAACTGCTAAAGACACTAGCTGCTATTAAAGAAACCGAATGCCTTTTCATGAAGTTCTTTAAACTAGGTTTACTATCACCATTACTGTGATTACAACTTTTTATGAATTATTTAGTTCTCAGAATAATTTTTTACTTTTGAGTTCTTTCATTGAGTACTCCTTCAGGATCTGTTTTCTGTCTTCTGGCCACAAAACCTCATTACAAACTAAATGAGGGGAGTTGATAAAGGGTAAATTTTGGTCTGATCTGGTTGTTCCATTGTAAATTTCTTTTGCGGAGAAGTTTGACACGAATATGATTTAAGAACCCATATAATATATATCGTTTTCCATTATAAATAATGGGTTAATGCTGTTGTAACATTTGGTTTGCTGCTGAAAACATCTCTTATGACATGAAATTTTACTTATTTTAACTAAATAAAAGTTATATTGAACATTTTATTTTTTCCATTTTAGTTTCTTGTACACTGTATAAATTTGTTTTTATTGGATTTTGATGTCCGCAGAGTATTGATAATTCTTATACTTCTGTTGGTGAAGCATGCAACTGTTTTTAAATGATTTTCAAGTTTTCGTGCCGCAATCTAGGGGTGAAAACCGAAGTTGTCGGCGCGGTTTTTGGGCAAAACCGACGCTGACTGACGTCTGGAAAAATGGGGGAGGCGCCAACCGTAACCGGTCGATGGGGAGGAGGACACCGATCGAGGCGGTTCTCGGTCGGCGTCGGTTCTCTGGCGGTTCTACTGAGAGAATAATAAGAGAGAATGAGAGAGGGAGAGATGCATACGAGAGAGAGAGAGAGAGAGAGAGAGAGAGAGAGTTACAGAGGAGAGATAGAGAGAGAGAGAGTTGCATAATCGAATTTGGGAAGAAGACGATTCGGGAAGAAGAAGACTCTTATCGAAACGACGCCATTTCACTTAAGTTTAAGTGGAACGGCGTCGTTTCAAACTTATTATTTTTTTCTTACGTCCTTAATAAAACTACGTCGTTTGGTTTAATGTCAAACGGCGTCGTTTCCAGTATCTGTTGTAATACTTATTAACTAAACGACGCCGTTCCACTTAAACTTAAGTGGAAGGGCGTCGTTTCGATAAGGGTATATTAAAAAAAAAAAAGATTTTATTATTTCGGTCGGTTCAGCGGTCCGGTCCAGCTTCAAACCGAGACCGAACCGCTGAACGTCGGTTTCTTGAAATTTCCACCACACGCCGACTGGTTCTCCACCGGTTCCGGCCGGTTCTTGACGCGGCCGGTCGGTTCGCGTCGGTGGCGGCCGGTGCTGTCGGTTTCTGTACAACCCTACCACAATCTATTGTTATTATATTTTTTGGTTAAGTTATCTATTGTTTTTATCTTGAACAAACTATTTGGGGTATCAGTTCCTTTCCAGAATTTCAGAATTCCAATTTTGCCTCCAGGATTCAGAAATCTGGCAATTACAATGAGTTTTATGTCTAGCATTTCAAAAAGTGAGGCATGCCTGTGGGTTGAGTTTGCTTAATGTATCCCCATCAGGTGGCTACTTACTATTTATGTGAAAAGGAATCTTTTGAGTTTTAAATGAGATCTTAACTATGAAGTGATTTAAAGCTCTACGCACTGCGATTGAGGTGAGTCACGCGCTTGAAACCAAATCACATTTTAAGAAAAGCAGGGAGTTAAAGCGTCTTCTATGTTCAATCAACTACGATGCTAAGGGAGGTAGCTCAAGTCGAGGGAAGAATAAAGGGAGGGCATTGTGAAGACGATCTCGTTGTGGGATGTTCGGGTAGAGGATTAATTTTATGGAAACAAGGGGTTGGGGTTGGGGAGGTGTGTCCAATTCGGGCTTGGTGTATTTTGGATAGGTTTCATGAGATTTTTGGGTCATTAGGGGCTCTCTTGTATGGGTTAGGTGTTTTCTTGTATACGTGGTTACTCCTATTGATTTATATATATAATATTTTTACTTATCAAAAAAAAAAAAAAAAAAGTGATTTGGTGTTGAAAATTACTGGAGCTAGACTGAGATGTGTCAAATTGATCAAACCAGAGTCCTTATACAATTATGTTACTGTAATTTTGTATTTTGAGTTTATACTTTCCTTGTGCGTCCGTGTATTACTTTAGTTTTGTATATTGGATTTATACTTTCCCTAAGATATGAATTTTCTGCAATAACAGTATATAAAAGTTGCTGGTTTGTTATGCTACTTCAAAGATAAGTTGACAAGTCTTTGAACTGATTTATATGTTCCATTTGCCAAGGCAAGAAAAAAACACAAAATGAAATGTTTGTATGGTTTTGATTTTTTATTTTTTTTTTTATGACGGGGGAACCACCCCACGGCAGAGCCCTTAGGACTCACCCATGGAACCTAAACCCCATGAATTTTTAAAATGCTTGAAGTAATGATAATTTTCAATTGCATATTTTCCAGCACTTTGTTCAAATGGCTCGATCTTCACTAAATGAGATATCGGATTCCGGTGCTTTCACGAGAACCGCTTCAACATTCCGTAATTTTATTTCACGAGATCCAAAATCCCAATTTCCAGCAGAATTTGGAAGGTATCATCTTTACATATCATATGCTTGCCCATGGGCTTGCAGATGCCTTGCATACTTGAAGATCAAAGGACTTGACAAAGCTATTGGTTTCACGGTCAGTGCACTTTATGATAAGTTTCTAGGGGAGGCTTCAAAATTTAATGACTAAATCAATATTGTCTATATGCTTATGCTTAGTCTGTCAAACCCAAGTGGGAAAGAACAAAGGAAACTGATGAGCATATGGGATGGGCCTTTCCTGCTTCAAAGACAGAGGAACCAGGAGCTGAACCTGACCCTTTGAACGGAGCAAAAAGTATTAGAGAACTTTATGAGCTTGCTAGTAAAAGCTACACTGGAAAGTACACGGTTCCTGTATGTTACCAACATGAAGTGCCCCTTCTCTCATCTGCTATCTTTTACTTTTTGTGGGAGTTGCTAATAGATGTTTAAACTCTACCGTTGTATTGGTTTTTGCTCTATGACAGGTACTATGGGATAAGAAACTTAAAACTATTGTTAATAACGAGAGTTCGGAGATAATCCGCATGTTTAATACTGAATTCAATGATATAGCAGAGAATGCAGCTTTAGACCTTTATCCTCCTCACCTGCAAGCCCAAATTGATGAGACTAACGAATGGATATACCATGGGATAAATAATGGAGTCTATAAATGTGGGTTTGCGAGGAAGCAGGGCCCTTATGATGAGGTATGTATTGTTTCATGGCATGGTCATTTAGGTTATATGGGCGAATTGTTGTATTGTTTACATTCTGAAAGGATTCTTGCAATAGCTTTACTATTTTAAGTGTTCTAATTGATCCTTCTTTTGGCAGGCCGTGAAACAGCTGTATGAAGCATTGGACAGATGTGAGGAGATACTTGGCACGCAACGTTACATATGTGGGAACTCAGTGTGTGAAGCAGATATTCGATTGTTTGTCACCCTCATAAGATTTGATGAGGTAATCTATGTATTTCAAGCTACAATTGATCCCTGTCAGAAAAATAAGCAAATCTTGTCATTGTCTGAATCATTTGAACAAAAAAAAAGCTGTGAGGAAATATCATAATTGGAAGTTGGCTGATGGCACCATTGAGCTTTCTTTCTTGGATTTTTTGGATTGTTTTTACTCTAGTTTGTAATCTTAAGGGTGTCCTTTAGTAGTTGTCCCTTTCCTTTCTCTTTGCTTGATAAACATCTATTCATCAAAGAAGCCATCATATTCGTCCAAGGGTTTGTCTTCGAGTAACTTCAAGTATAAGTAGATTTTCAGATGGGACACAGTAATCTCAATGTCAGAAGTTTTCCTTATTCCTCATCCTCTAGGCAGTGAGGCATGTTAAAGTTCTAGAATATCTTCTTAAATTTGTAGTCCTCTACTGAAAATGTATCCTTTTGGATTGGAGTTTGAGAGACGGGTATTTTGTAGAAATTACTGCTTAACGAACAGATACTTCACAACCGTGCTGCTTCTTTTTTTAATTAGCATCATTTGATCAGTGGTGTGGTCCGGGTCATTAAAAGTCGTTTTATGTTTCTAAATTTAGAGGACATCTTAGAAGCTACGCTAATATAATTAAAGAAATCACACTGGAGAACCAACACTTCAAGACGATACTAACTTTATGCCATCCAAGCTAGAATTTTGCATTATTTGTCTTGTATGAAACTCTGGCATTTGTCTATACCAGATTCTTCAAGCATCTTAGAAATATGAGTATTTTTTTTATGACAATTGACAGGTTTATGCTATCCACTTCAAGTGTAACAAGAAACTGATACGTGAGTACCCGAATATGTTCAATTACATCAAGGACATTTTCCAGATCCCTGGCATCAGTAGTACAGTCAACATGGAACTCATCAAGCGGAATTACTATGGAAATCTTCCTACTATCAATCCATTAGGCATAATTCCTGTTGGCCCAGGTATTGACTACTCTTCCCCTCATGACAGAGAGAAGTTTTCTGCATAGATTTTGTGTAATTGCAGACAATAAGATGAAATGTCTGTATCTTGAAGTCACAAGATTTTCACTTGGAATAAACACCTCAAGGCTTCATCTATCCAAAGGGAAAATAGAATCTTGAGAAGTTTGTGTGGTAGTAATAATTTTAGATAAATGCGATGATGAGTATATGACTGTGATATCCTCCATGCAGATTACTGTGATAGTTACATTTGTGCTCTCTCATATGATATTTTGCCATTATGGATGTAATGGTAGATATATGATCAGGAAAGTGGCATATAAATCATAATAGTCTCAAGAAATTTTTAGGAAAACTTCAATAGAAGACACCCCAGTAATGGATAATATACAACCACTGCTTAATCTTGTCGTGAGGATATTTTCCTTCTTTTTTTGGGTCTAAACCCAAGTACTTGAAATTGCGGCCACAGATGAACATAGGGGAAAAAAAGAAAAGAAAAGTAGATATCATGGGGCTCCGAACATTTTCAGTCACTCTAGCAAGCACCGTTTGAACATCATTGAAAATTTGCAAAGACTCAGGAACATGATATTTTCAATATCAGAAAAAAAGTTTCCTTCCTGATTTTGCAACTCTGTTATTCGTCGTACGAATTCATCTCCATATATAGCACAAACACAAAATCTAATGGTAATCTACGACTGAAAGGGCTGCGTTTGCGTCATGGTTGTTGAAGGGAGCTGAGACACGCAGAGAGGGACAGCTGTGCCTGTTGGCACTGGGCCCGCTTTGTCGCGGTCCCACCGCTCGAGCAGAAACTCCGGACGGCCTCCATCTCGTCCGGACAGGCCAGCGAGACCAGGCACTGCGCCAGCGCCCGGTTAAGGTGCTTGCACGCCGCATCCCGAGCCGGACCCAGAGGCACCTTCCTGTGGCACTCCTCCAGCGCCCGCTGAAGCCGCTCGCACCCGTCCGACACCATCTTCTTCTACTTCTCCTCTTGTTGGTCCTCCAGATTTAGGGTTTTTTTTTTTTTTTTGGGGTTACTGGATTCAGATTTCAGCATATCGCGCGTACTTCCTCACCTACACAGACTCCTTCACCTCCTCAATGAATCCTCATCGACCTCCATGCTTTTTGCTTATTTTGGACCCTTTTTTTTAGTATGTTTAGATTATTAATTCAGTTACGATCATTTTTTTCTATTATTGGATTTTTTTTTTTTTTTAAAAAAAAGAAGAGTAGGGTGTTTTGTAAGCAATTAATAATATCTATCTAAAAAAAATTAATAATATCTTTCTAAGCAAATATATACACACAACAAATGTTTGATTAAAGAAAAATTATAAAAATTATTTTATGAATTGATGTGACTTAATAGATACACGATGAATAATTTTTTACACCTAGAGCATTAGTAGTGGACTCAATAAAGTTTTATTTTGGTCAAAGTTTAACTAGATTGCATAAAATTTCACTGTAATAGACTCAACAAAGTTACAATACTTTTAACTTTGATCATTTTTACTAGTCAAATATGTTGAGTCCAAATTGCTGGCCAAATATTATTTTGGCATAAAAAATCTCCTCTCCAGCGTGCTATTCGTTTCGTGTGACCTCATAACTCTAGAAAATTTCTCTTCGTCTCAAAAACATGAAGCGCCTAAATAAATATTATGATTTCAATGACGTTGCATCATCTTGTTGGAGTGATTCAAGTTCTAATTATGCAATATTATGATTGTTGATGTCAATTTTTTCTTTTAAAATCTAATATCAACATTAGAAAATTAATGTCTACTTTTTTAATAACGAATAAATATTCAAATTATGATTATAATTAAAATAAATGAAAATGTCAAAATTAATATTTTAATAGAATAATGATAAATTTGGAGAGTCTGTTATTTAGTGTTATTGAAAAGTGACTAACTAAATTTATAAAAATGAATTCTGTAATCAAATTTTGGCTAAACTTTATTGAGTCCACTATTAATGTTCAATACAAAAATAGAAAATGATAAAAATACAATTCTTTTTATAATATTTTATATAATTATATTTGAAATAAGGACTATTTTTATAAAACAATTTATAAAAATAACATCATTTTATATAAATATCCTCATTTTAAAATATAATTATATAAATAATTATAAAAAAAGTTTTACGTGTACCATTACTCATTTTACATCTTTACTGTCACGAGTGGACAAGTTTCTTGACACAAATGTGTTTTCCTCTTAAATTTGATTTGGACATCAGTGTCAAAATTATGTTGTCTAATCCCGGTTCAAATATTATAATCTCTTAAGGTAGTTTATTGAAAGCTTACGTGTAGGGGTAATAAACGGTCCGGTCGGACTGAACGGACCGACCGTTTTGGTCCGGACCAGACCGGACCGGTCCACATTTTAGAGGATTGAAAACATTCAGTCCGGTCCTGTCCACGGTCCAAGGTTTTTTCAGACTCGATCGGACCGAATAAAAAATATATATATTATATATAATAATTGTACAATTAACAATATAAATTTTTAAATATATT
Organism: Juglans mandshurica; assembly: GCA_022457165.1. NCBI lineage: Eukaryota > Viridiplantae > Streptophyta > Magnoliopsida > Fagales > Juglandaceae > Juglans > Juglans mandshurica. The sequence continues at coordinate 6,316,299 of CM039627.1, forward strand.
ATTAATACTTGTTAATATTCTATAAATTAACAATATTTTATATATATCTTCATCTAACCTATCACTATTAACAATATAAAATTTTAAATATGCTATTAACACTTGTTAATATTCTATGAATTAATAAATATATAATATCAATTAGTTAATTATATAGTAATTATATAAATTAATAATATAATTTTCATCTAATTTATTATCATTGACCATATAAAATATTTTTTTATTGAGTTTGTTACATAATCCACATTAATAAGTCACTTAATTTAATTTAGTGTTTTAAATAATTTTTTTTAATTAATTATTAAAAAAAAAATAGGCCAGACCAATTAGTCGGACCGATGCTATCGGTCCGGTCCGGTCCGAAAAAATGATGGACCGAAGCTGGACAGGACCGGACCATTTGCAACCCTACTTACATGTTTCTTATGGAAAAAAAAATTAAATCTTATTCGTATATTTCTTTTTTAAAGAGTGTTAGGTCTACACATAAATCTTACGTAATGAAGTTTAAATAGATACACATCCGTTTGAATTCAGATATGAGATGAGATGAGTTGAAAATGATTTGTAAATAGTAGCGAGATGAGTTGAGATGAAAATTAAAAATTGAATAAAATATTATTTTTTAATATTATTATTATTTTAAAATTTGAAAAAATTGAATTATTTATTATATTTTATATAAAAATTATAATAATAGATGAGATGGGTTAAGAGTATTTCTCAATCCAAACCTAACCAATTGTAATACATTTGTTTTTATTTATAATAAAAAAAATTATATAATCTAATGGATCACATTAAACCACGCTAGTACTTAAAATTACTTATATAAAATTTCTATTTCTATGTAGACGAAACATGTTTTCAGTTGCATAATTTTGATTGTGCTTATTGTGAGGGCTCGTGCAAAACCACCGTTGTTTTTAAAGGTCCGTACCGTATAGTTTACAAAATGACATCTCTCCAATAATTGCTTTGTTGAGTTTGTGCCATGGGATGACTTTTTGGCTCGAAGCCTTTTGAATCTTTGATGTCTTCTACCCAAAGTAGAAACAAGCAGCATAATTATAACCATATTTTTCTCGATTGATGTATAGAAATTCAACAGATATCATTCATGAGAGCGAGAATAAATATCATCAAATTGAAAGATCATTGAAACGTGTAAACATTCCATGAATCCAATCTCACGATATATGGTACATTATGCTTCTAAATGCACCATTTTTTTTTAAGTGTTACACGTGATCAATTTAGTCATTTTAAAATTATAAATAAATTTTTAATAATAGTATATTTTTTTCGTGTTTTTCTTTAATTAGGAAAAATAAAAGATATATTATTTGCATTGATATGTTATAAATCATGATTGGAAAAGAATAGTATTGACACAAGTGTCTTAAAATTAAAGGAATATAAGATTTAGAAAAAAATGAGTCTTAATGCTTACTATATTGATCTTAACAATTTAACTCATTGATTAACACGTCAAATTGCCTCGTCTTGTATTTTAAAATAAGGTCCTTGTGTAAAAGGTTTACAATAAAATAACGTCACTATTTAACTTAGTCATTGTGTAAAAGTAGGGGTGCTACTCGTACCATATGGTGCAGGGTAGCCCCCTTTCTGCCCCTGCCTCGCATGTCAGGGGCAGGGTGGACTCCCAATCCTCCTTGCTCCCGCCCACTTTAATAATTGACTACATTTGATTAGGCCTAAAAATTATTCCTAGGTCTAAAAGTGATAAAAAACACATTTAAAGACTCAAATTGTAAATTCAAATTTGTAAATATGACTATAATTTAAAAATTATGTAGTTTTTAAATTTGCTAATACATATATTGTATAAGTTGTAATATAATACAAAAGTTCTACATTACTTAAATGTGAGACTTGTATTGTCAAGGTAATCTATAAAAGGGTCACTCTAGTACACTACAACTTATATAAAGTATTAAGTAAAAGTTTTACTTAATACATATTATTATATTTATATATAGTAAAAATAATAAACATTTATAAATATTTATATTAAAAAAAAAGAGGTGCAGGCGGGGTTGGGCCCTACCTGCCCCCGCTCTCTCGCTAGGGGGCCAAATGCGAGGTGGGGCAGCGGGGTGCGGGCTCCGCTACCCACCCCTATGTAAAAGGCTTACAATAAAATAAGGTCGTCACTATTTAAAGATCATTAGAAGATAAAGCTGATGATAAAAGTTTAAGATGAGAATAACTATTCTCATCAGCCACTATTCACTACTCCACACTCAAAAATTAATGAAAAACACCCCACATTCTATGAAAAAAACTATTAGGTGAGAAATATGAAGATAAATAGTAACTGATATATAGCAAAACCCTTAAGAGAATGTTTGGAATATCAATTAGAGAGAGATTCTGTGTGTGTGAGAGAGAGTTTATTGTGACAAGGTTTATGTGAAGACTACGTTTGATCTATTTTGTTAAAAAAATATGAGAAATTTTATTTGCAGTCCCCACTTCGGGATTGTATGTGCAGACCCTTTATTAAATGAGAAAAAACATCATTTTAGGAGGGATATTTTTATAATTTTTAAAAAAAATTAAAAATAAAATTGTATAATCTTATATTGCAGTCCCTATTTAGAGACTGTACGTAACATTGTTCAAAAAATATATAGGGTCAACATTAAAAGTTGTGGAGTCCACGTATTGACATATTTATTTAAAATTAGATCATTAAATTCAATCAAACAATTGTATAAACAAAAATTACATTCTCAAGATAGTGTGTAGAGAGTAAAATGCATTATAATAATAAATTTTAGAAAAATTTTATTTATCATCCTCTATACCACACATCAACATATTATTTATTATTTTTATCATTTTATTTAAGAAAATTCTATTCATCATCTCTACATCACACACAATACATTATTTTTTTACTTTCCAAATGTATGGTGTATGAATGATAAGTAGAAGAACTCAATTAGTTTAATAGGAATAAAATAAAAATAAAAATAAAAATAAGTGTAGTGTGTGAGATGATGAATATCAGAACTATTTATTCAAATGCTACTTATCATCCTCACATCGCATACCAATATATGATTTATCATTTTTATTTTTTTATTTAAACACGTATATTTATATATCAATATATGCGTGTTTAAAATAGAAGAACAAAAATGACAAACTACATATTGTGTGTGGTGTAGAAGATGATAAGTAGATTTTTTTTTTTTGGTGTAAATTTGTATGTTTAAATAAAAGGATAAAAATAACCAATCATACGTGATCTGAGATATCTTGTAAATTAAATATTATTATTTAAATAATATGAATATATACTCGACTTAAAAATAGAATAAGCCTATTCATCTTTATAAACGAAAACAAAACATTAGCTCACCGAGAGAGAGAGAGAGAGAGAGAGAGCCTCTCTTAAGTCTTAACTTCACTATTGAGATAAAACCCATTGAAGTAGACAAGTAAAAGTCGTAATAATATTTTATGGGATATGGAGGCACTTGTCCAGCTCTCGTCTTTGTGCCCCACTTCTAAATTCATCCCACCCTTGTCTCCGAGCCTCTCTTTTATAATCTCAAAACATCCAAATGGAAATTGGAAAATAGCATACAGCAAGCATGGGATCCCATATCTATTATCTTTGAAATGAGAAAAAATTGGGTGTGAATTGAAATGCTCAAGAGCAGAAGGGTACAACCCTCTCTTTTCCCATATCCCACCCCCAATGGGGAGAGTTGAGTTATTCGAGGTGAATGGTGTGGTACTTTTGGGGAGCAAACGTGAAGGGGGCCCTATATCCCCACCAAACAAAATATCAATGGGATTCAAGAAATTCTCCTTTATATACTCTATGCCTCAAGACCCATTTCATGGGTCTCCTCCTTTAAAATCCTCCACCTAGAATTGTTGTGATGCATATGAACGGCCGAAAAGGCAAAAAGAAAAGGAAAAGATTAAAGGCAACAGCAAAGGAAGAAAGTAAAGAAAGCGTGAATTTATATACACTTACTAGAGCGGTTGATGTTTTTTTGTTCTCCGACAATTTGTTTTTTTTCTATGATTCGAAAGTTACAGATACTTTGGATTTACTTATTTTTGTTTGTTTCTCTCTCTAAATAGAGCAGCGCTCTCTCACTAGAATTTGTGGCTCTCTCCTTCATGGCTCTGCCTCTCACTCTATCACTCCCAAGGCATACGATACTAATCCCTATGCGGTGGGTAAATTACTTCCGTTGATGAAGGGTTTCTGTGCTGCCATCTTGATCTGGAAGATGATGTGTGCGGTGCTAAATCTTTACTAGGGCATGAAAGTCGTCAAGAGCCTTAGCTCCGATTCCTCCTCCATCATAGCCCCACCATTGTTGACCGGTGAGTTCTGTCCGGATCAGCCTTCAAGTTCATATTTTTTCAAATATTTTATCTGGGTTTTTTTGGATATCTGGGGTTTTCTCTGTTTACTCTCTCTCTCTCTCTCTGTCTCTCTCTCTCCATCTTTGTGGTTACCTCACTTGTCCCCTTTTCTTCATTTTATATTTTCGAATGAAAAGGCGATGATTTTCGTATCTTGGTCAGCATTAAATCTCCATTCTTCTCATGAGTTCTCTTCTCACGTTCCTTTCGACAAATTTTCTTTACTCTCTGAGCTTTGAAGATGGTGGAGGTGGTAATTATTATATGTATATATATATATATATATATATATATATATGTATATATATTTGGTTTTTTTGGATTTGTGATCAAATATTGTTGGCCTCCTACTTCCATTAAATGCGTGGAAGATTCGTATTTTTATTGAGTTTCACTGTTTGTTTTAGTACTCAAAGAAGACCATAAAGCTTCTTTGTGCCGGAAGAGCCTGTAGGTTCCCTCACGTGCTCTTGATTTGGGCTTCAGTAACTTATTATATTCTAAATTGGGATTTTGTTTTGATGTCTCTAGCTGCTTTGCGAAAAAAAAAAAGGGTTTATACTTTATAGATTAAATGGATTTTTTATTTTATTTTATGTTGTAGTCTTCCATTTGTTTTATGGTTGGTAATTTAGTGTATTGTAATCTTGGTTCTTGCTGTCTATATCATCTATTTGCTGCCTATATCATCTGTTAAATGGTTCTTGCTCAAAAGTATTGTTTGACGGACTTGATGCCTAGATTTTTTGATAAGTAAATTGTAATGTTGATGGACAATATTGATTAATGAATGATCTAAACTTGATGCCTAGATTTGAAATTGAACCTTGTAATTTCATGGAGTTCCATGACTATAAATTTGGATTTCTTAGAGGCTTTGAATATAATGTAGGAGAGCTGAAAGATGGACAGGAACCAACTGGATTTAAGATTTCATCACTCGGGGTCAACACAATCAGATGAATCAGCTCTAGACTTGGAAAGGAACTGCTGCTATTATTCTAATCTGCCTTCGTCATGTCCATCACCCCTGCAACCTTTTGCACCAGGTGCTCAGCACTCTGAAAGCAATGCTGCCTACTTCTTATGGCCTACTTCAAGTCGATTAAATGATGCGGCAGAAGATAGGGCAAATTACTTTGGAAACCTTCAAAAGGGGGTGCTGCCTGAAACCCTGGGGCAGTTGCCAACAGGGCTGCAAGCTACCTCATTGCTTGAGCTGATGACCATTAGGGCGTTTCATAGCAAGATCTTGCGCCGGGTTAGTCTTGGCACGGCAATTGGTTTTCGAATTCGCAAGGGTGTGCTGACAGATATTCCTGCAATTCTTGTATTTGTTGCACGCAAGGTTCATAGGCAATGTCTCAACCATGTCCAGTGTTTACCTGCTGCCCTTGAGGTGGGGGAATTTGATACTTCTGTCTTTGCTTTGGGTGTTCAAATGATTTCTTTATATGTCTGTTGCCTTCTCATGAAGAAAGGAAAAAAAAAAAAAAAAAATCTCTTTATCAATAAAAGGAGAATGTTCAAGTACACCGGAAGTATATGAGAACATCTCATAAAGATTTCAATGGAATTTCAAGGATTTATAAAATCTAAAAATAAAATTAAATGAACACTGTCTAAAGCAGTCATCCGGTTATACAAAGATCTGAAGAATAAAGATTTAACTGAAACTAGATTATGCCCAACCCTTCGAAAGTCCAATTGCCCCTTTGTCTCTGATTGTCCACATAAGACACTCTTCAATTGCATTTCAAACTGTTATCCGATGTTGATGTTTTGAAATTTAAATCTTAAATTAAAAATTAAATTGCTTTTATAAATTAATGTAAATCCCTTCTCCTGAGGTGATGTAGGATATACATTTCTACTCTGATTTGATAGAAAACAAAGAAAATGCTTCCTCTTCCAAACCCTTTCACAATTATACCCCAACTCGTTAACCACTGAATTTAAGAAAGTTCATATGGTAACTAACCACTAGAAACTTATACAATACAAACTTATACAACACAAATCCATTATGGTTATTCCTCCTACAAATTTTGTTCACTTTCAACATTCTTCCCCTTGGAGCCCTCCAACATGCACCCACATATACTCTTCCAAGAAGATCCAGCAGTGCCGAGTCCTTCCAAATATATGCTCATAATCTTTGTTCATATGTTTGTTGATAATGTTTATAATCTTTTCAACCATAGGTTAATTTGATTGGTTGTCACATCAATTCTATTCTGGTCCAAATAACCTACAAAAAAGAAGTCTATTCTGCTCCAAATAACAAGATTTTGGAAACTAAAGGCTTGGTTGGAAGCCAGAAAATAGCTAGAGGGTTGGGAAAAGAAATATTATCTGTTACAAATTTCTAGCTTTCTACGGATGAAACTGGATTTTTAAGTACCTAAATTTTGCTGAGATTTCAAGCTGTTGATGGCATGGACTGAGCTCTTATTTTTGCTTTGGAAGTTGAAGGGCCTTTTCAATATTTGTGGCAGGGGCCAGGAGGTGTGTGGTGTGACGTGGATGTTGTGGAATTCTCTTATTTTGGCGCACCTGCTCCAACTCCTAAAGAACAGTTATATACAGAACTTGTAGATGGTTTGAGAGGAAGCGATCCATGTATTGGTTCTGGCTCCCAGGTAGTTAGCTTCTCTTCAAGAGAACTCCTGTTTTATTTGCTTGTTAAATTATGTGGAAAAAAAAATGCAAATTAGTGGCCAGTAGAGTACTACTCAGGTTGGTTGATCCAAACTAATCACGATGCTGGATTGGAGTTTTTAGACAGTTCTTCAGTGATTTTTTTTTATAAGTAAGAAACTTTATTGGTCCACATAATTAGGCATAGCTCAAGTATACAAGAAATATACAAGAGAAAACACTTAATTAAAAACTAAGAGCTGGAAAAAGCATTAAAACTAAAACAATAGTCGATGCCCAAAGTAACAACGTACGGAAGAAAAAATCTCTAATCCCTCCTAACGAACGTCCTCTATTCTCTAAACAGCATCCATTCCTCTCATTCCATATACACCACATGAGACATAATGGCACCATCTTCCAAACAGCCGCAATTCCTGTCCAACAAGCCAATAGATCCACCGCCCTCCTAGCCTAGGTAATACCATAAAACCTTTACCACATCACAATAAGGAGGTGGTCCACTGAGTCACCATTCCTTTTGCGCATAAAGCACCAATCCATAATTAATATACCACGCTTTCTCAGTTTATCAATAGTCAAAATCTTCCTATGAGAGGCCAACCAACCAAAAAAAGCAACCTTGAGAGGCACTTTACTTCTTCAAATGCACTGAAAGTCATTAGATGATTGGGTCGACATAACCTTGTACAATGATCTGACCGAGAAGTTCTTATTCCCAGGATGAATCCAAAGCAACCTATCCTCCCCGCCACACTCCATATTCAGTGATCTCTCAGTCCGTGTTAAAGCAAGAATTAAGATTGAACTTTTTTTTTTTTTTTTTGGCTAGGAAGAATCAAGATTGAACTAAATGGAAAGCTACAATATTTGGGACATGAGTATGTGTCGAACAAAAAACCAATAATGAGAGTGTCTCTCGCTCTCATTCTTTGGTGAAATCTTGACGGAGTGGAAGCGATAAAATCCATATATATAATGTTATTGAATCCAGTTATTAATAATAGTATACATATTTACAATCAGTATATGACGGAAAAATTGTAACTATATAGCTGCTTGAAAGTTCTTTTCTGAACTTAATATTACTATGTGGGATTGGGTTGTTAAATCCAGTTTTCAATAAAAAAAAAAAAATGAACTCCTGGAATTTGGTGTGCAATATTCTGGTACGCATGCAGCTCCCCCCCCCCCCCCCCCCCCACAGTACAAAAATAAATTTTTTGTCTCTCGATTAAATTTTTTGAATTCTATGTTGATTTTACTACAATGTTTGATCAAATTTAGCTCTTCTTTTAATGAAACCAGTTACACTCCTTTTGCCAGATTCCTATTATCTCTTATGCATGAATCACAATTTTGCTTAAGAGACAATTTTGCTTAAGAGATCTGTAACGCTCTGCTGATTTGCATCTTCCCCTTCGCCCCTGAAATTACTTTAAGTGCTTTTTGCTTGTGCAGGTTGCTAGCCAAGAGACATATGGAACCTTGGGTGCTATTGTTAAAAGCCGAACTGGAAATAGACAGGTTGGTTTCCTCACAAATCGACATGTGGCAGTTGATTTGGACTACCCAAACCAAAAAATGTTTCATCCATTACCACCCAGCCTTGGACCTGGGGTGTATCTTGGTGCTGTAGAAAGGGCAACATCATTTATCACAGATGATCTTTGGTATGGCATCTTTGCTGGAACAAACCCAGGTAATGCAGTTCCAAGTTGCAGTTGTTATTATGAATGATATTGTAGACCGGTTTCACAATATCCAGCAAGGTGTGCTATCTTGCTGCCTAAAAAGACTGGTTGACATCATTTATTGGAAAATGCTTCTTGAAGAAGACAGTGGAAAACTAAACAAAGAAAAAAGTTAGGGGTAATTTTATTTTGCATCCCCAAACTACCATTTCTTTTAAAAGTGCACCCCAAACTGCAAAAACCTACAATTTGGCGCTCATAACTACCAATTTTTCTTTTTCAGTTTGCACCTTCAGTCCAACTAAATCGTTAGATATAACAAAACCCTAGGTCGAATAAATTATCAAAAGTACCCTTGCTGCAAAGTTAAAATTACACATTTATCCTTAATTTAAAATAGGAAAATAGAACAAAATAATTATCAAAGAAGGGATGACCCCCCACTTTGGGTGGCCAAATACCAGGCCACCACAGGGGCCGCAACCATTGGCCACTCCATTTTTTAATCATTACTTTATTATTATTATTATTATTATTATTATTATTATTTATAAGTACGAAAAACTTTTATTAATACGAAGGAAATAGGCGATGCCCATGTACACAGAGAGTATACAAAAGAAACACCTAAATACATTCTAAGAAGCAGAAAACGACAACAGAAAATAATGAGCAGAAGGTCTGTTAATCACTAAAGCAGAAAACCAGAGCAGTAATGTGTGCACAAAAAAGTTCCAAAGTTCGTCCAAAGTGCGCTCTTTATCATTGAAACACCAATCATTCCTTTTCATCCAGATACACCACTTAAGACACAAATGAACCATCTTCCAAACTGCATCGACTTGAGAGCAACCATGAAGTCCGTTCCAACACGCAAGAAGATCTACCACTCTCAAAGGCATCACCCAAGCCAAACCGGTTCTACAAAAAATTCCATCCCTCAATGCCCTTCCCACCTCACAATGCAAAAGTAAATGATTCACTGATTCCCCATGCTTCTTACACGTGAACACCAGTCCATAACAATAAGGCCAAACTTCCTCAAATTGTCCTTCGTCGAAATTTTCCCAAGAGAAGCAACTCATATGAAAAAGGCTACTTTGGAAGGCATATGAGACCTCCAAATACACTTCCAAGGAAAAGGAGGACTATTCTGAAATGTCAACAACTTATAATATGATTGAACTTAGAACTTTATTGAGTTTTATTGAACTTAAAACTCAAGAGACTAAGTTGAGTTTTATTGATAGAAATATTATTCGTAGTTTGTGGGGTGGTGTTATCTAGCTTCGTTGGGTGCTTCAGGAGGTGTGTTGTTGATGTGGGACAAGAGAGTGGTGGAGTTGGTAAAGGATTGCATTGGGTATTACTCAGTGACTGTTTCTTTCAAGAATATTGAGGATGGGTGGAGGTGGGCTTTTGCGGGCGTGTATGGGCCTAATGTGGATAGTGATAGAAGTTTTTTGTGGGAGGAATTGGTGGGTTTGTATTTCTTATTGGATTTACCATGGTGTTTGTGTGGAGATTTTAATATTGTTCGGTTCCGTAGTGAGAGGGCGGGGGCATCTACGTTGATAGGGGTTATGGAAGACTTTTCAGAGTTGATTTTTTATCTGAATCTCGTGGATCTCCCTTTGGTAGGGGGGGCTTATACTTGGTCTAATAGTAAAGGGTGGTCAAGGTTGGATAGATATCTAGTCTCTTCTCCTTGGGAGATGCATTATCCGGATTTATGTCAGAAGAGGTTGCTACGCGTCTGTTTTGATGATTTTTCAATTTGCTTGATTGTGGTGGCATTCATAAGGGTAGGCGTTATTTCAAATTTGAGAACATGTGGCTTTAAGCTGATGGATTTGTGGAGAAGGTAAGGAATTGGTGGGCTTCTTATTCCTTTAATGGTACCCCTAGTTTTATTGTGGCAGGTAAACTTAAAGCCCTTAAGATTGATTTAAAGAAGTTGAATGATGAAGTCTTTAGACATACGGAAGTGTAGAAAAATCTTCTTTGGGATGAGTTGCATGCATTGGAGGATGGGGAAGATAACGAGGAGTCCTTGTTAAGAAAGAATGAGGTTGTGGCCGAAATTGAGAAGGTTTTGTTGATGGAAGAAATATCTTGGAGGCAAAATCAAGGGTGCTTTGGTTGAAGGAGGGGGACAAATGCACTAAGTTTTTTCACAAGATGGCTATTTCTCATAGGCGCAATAATGCTATTGAGGTTCTTCATTCCGGCTCTAATGTGTTTCAATCTCCCGATGAGATCCAAGATCATATAGTGAAGTATTATGAAGATCTCCTTTCTGAGACAGCAGAATGGCGTCCTAAACTTGATGGTTTGAAATTTTGGCTAGCTGGATTTTAGTGCAGCAAGTTGGTTGGAGAGACCGTTTGAAGAAATGGAGGTGCATCAGGTGGTGAGAGGTATGTGCAAAGATAAATCCCTGGGTCCGGATGGCTTTTCTATGGCTTTTTTTCAAAAGTGTTGGGATATAGTGAAGGAAGAAGTGATGCAGGTTTTCCATGATTTTCATTCTTGTCATAGGTTTAAGAAGTTCCTAAATGCTACTTTTATTGCCCTCATTCCGAAGATAGCTGGTGCCTATGAGTTGAAAGATTTCCGTCCTATTAGTTTGGTAGGCGGGATTTATAAAATTATTTTGAAGGTGTTAGCTAACTGTATGAGTATGATGATGGATAAAATCATTTCTAAACCTCAAAATGCTTTCATTCGGGGTCGACAAATACTGGATTCAGTTCTAATTGCGAATGAGTGTTTGGATAGCCGGATGAGAGAAGGCATTTCAGGGGTTCTTTGCAAGCTGGATATGGAAAAGTCATACGACCACGTGTGTTGAGATTTTCTTTTTTATATGCTTAGAAGATGTGGCTTTGGAGATAGGTGGTGTGGATGGGTTAAACATTGTGTTTCGACCGCTCGGTTTTTTGTTTTAGTTAATGGTAACTCGTGGATTTTTTCAGACCTCGAGGGGTTTGAGACAAGGGGATCCGTTATCCCCTTTTCTTTTTGTTATTGTTATGGAGGCATTGAGTCGCATGGTGAAGGCTGCAGTAGGGGGGGTTTCTTGCTGGTTTTTTGGTCGGAAACAACAATAATGGTGTTATTTCAATTTCTCACTTATTATTTGCGGATGATACTCTTATTTTTTGTGATGCTGAAAGTGGCCAGATTCAAGCTTTAAGGGCTGTTTTTTTTTTATAAGTAATAATCTTTATTGATGTGAATGAAACTAGACGATGTCCAAGTACACAGGAAGTATACAAAGTGAGACCTAATTACATTCTAGTAAGCTAGAAGGAAGATAAAAACTCATGAACATTCCCTCCCTTCAATACAATAGTAGAAAACCACTGGAAAAGAGAAAATACAAAAAAGTTCCAGATTTCCCCCGCTGCGCGCTCCTTGTTATTAAGGGCTGTTTTATTGTGTTTTGAAGCTGTCTCGGGCCTCGAGGTGAACTTGGGATAGTCGGAATTGGTACTGGTGGGGGGACGTGAGAAATATTAACTTCCTTGCCGATTTGTTGGGCTGCAAAGTTGCTTCTCTTCCTATGAAATATCTTGGGCTTCTCTTGGGGGCGTCCTTCAAAGCAAAAAATATTTGGGACGGTGTTGTAGAGAAGGTTGAGAAAAGATTGTCGGGTGGAAAGCGGTTATATCTATCAAAAGGGGGGAGATTAACCCTTATCAAAAGTACCATTTCCAATCTTCCTACATATTATCTTTCTTTATTTCCATTACTGGTGGGTGTGGTAAATTGGATTGAAAAATTGTTTAAAGCATTTTTGTGGGGTGGTATGAGGGAGGAGGATAAATTTCATCTTGTGAGTTGGCAAATGGTGAGCTGGCCGATTGTGAATGATGGTTTGGGGGTGCGAAATTTGAGTATTTTTAATAAGGCATTATTAGGAAAGTAGTTGTGGAGGTATCAAATTGGAAGGAGATTCATTGTGGAGAGAGGTTAGTGTTCGGAAGTAAGGAAGTGAGTGGGGGGGATGGTGTTCTAAGGAGGGTAGGGGGTCTTATGGTGTATGCCTATGGAAATTTATTAGAAAGGAGTGGAATATTTTTGAAAAATATCTTAAGTTTGTGGTTGGAGATGGTGCAAGAATCCGTTTTTGGTTTGATGAATGGTGTGGGGAGAGACCTCTTAATACTGTTTTTCCGGTTGTCTTCAGCTTGGTTGGAAACCAGCAGGCTACTGTTTCAGAGGTGTTGTGTTGTGTTGTGCTAATGGGACTGTACTTTGAAATGTTATTTTCACTGGCAATGCTCAGGATTGGAAACTTGATGAGATTGCTGGTTTTTCAGCTTTTTGTATTCAGTGAAGATAGGAGGAAATGGGAGAGATTGTATGCTGTGGAAACATATGGGGAGTAATAAGTTTTCAGTTAAATATTTTTACAAGGTTTTGACAGTCCAACAACATATCTCTTTTCCGTGGAAGAGCATTTGGAGGGTTTTTGTGCCGTCTAAAGTTGCCTTTTTTACATGGACAGCTGCATTTGGGAAGATTTTGACAGTTGATAATCTAAAGAAACGTGGTATGATTGTTATGGAGTGGTGCTTCATGCGTAAGAAGAATGGGGAATCGATTGATCATTTACTTTTACATTGTGAAGTGGCTAGGGAGTTATGGGTTGGCATTCTTAGTAGAGCTGGGCTGAGTTGGGTTATGCCTAAGAGTGTGGTGGATCTACTAGCATGCTAGAATAGGCATCACAATAGCTCTCAACTGGTAGCGGCGTGGAGGATGATACATTTGTGCTTAATGTGGTGTTTATGGACGGAAATGAATGACAGGTGCTTTAACAACAAGGAGCGAGTAGTGGGGGAAATCTGGAATTTCTTTGTCTCTTCTCTTTTTCAGTGGTTTTCTGCTATTGTACTAAAGGGAGGGAATGCTCATGAGTTTTTGTTTTCTTTTCAGCTTTCTAGAATGTAATTAAGTGTCTCATTTTGTATACTTCCTATGTACATGGGTTTCGCCTAGTTTCATTCGATTCAATAAAGGTACTTACTTATCTAGAACTTTTTGCTCCCCTTGGACCTCCACAACATCCTATCCCCATCATTACCACCAAGCCTCAAAGAGTATAAAAAACTGAAAAAAGCTGAAACTTCATCAATTTCCCAATCCTGTACAGCTCTAGTAAAACAAACATTTCTTATTTTATCATTTCTTTATTTATTTTTATTCCACTATTATATTTGTTTTGTTTTTTTTATTAAATTACAGGGAGGGCATTTTAGACAATCATTCAGAATCTTAGGGTTCCGTAATATCGGATTTATGGGATAGAGAATGCAAATTGAAAGAAATTGGTAGTTTTTTTTTTGGGGGGGGGGGGGGGGGGGGGGGGTTACCAAAAATGTTGGTTTCTATAGTTTGGGTGCAATTGGAAAAACTTCATTTTAGTTTGGGGGTGCAAAAGGAAATTTCCCCAAAAAATATTATAGTCAGATCAAGAAACTGTGATTATCAATTGGTTTAAACCGACATTTTTTGACTTCCAGCACGCATCCCGTCTTTCAATATTTATAATATAATCCTAGGCTCACTATAATATCAGTGAATTAGTATATTATCGTGGGGCCATTCTTTGGATCAGAACAGAGTCATCACAAATTTCTGTCCCAACCTTAAATTTCTGTTACACAAATCTCTCTCTCTCTCACTCTCTCTCTTTCTCTCCCTCCCTCCCTTTACTGAAACAACAATTAAAGTTCTATTATTTTTCAACCCAGAAGCATTCACATGCTCTCTACATCAGCTCCAACCAAACTTGGTTTTGTGCCTGTTTACATTTGTAACCAATGTGCAGCCTTGTAACCTTAATAAGTTGAATATTGCTGATTTATTTTTCAACCCAGAAGCATTCACATGGTCTCTACATCAGCCCCAACCAAACTTGGTTTTGTGCCTGTTTACATTTGTAACCAATGTGCAGCCTTGTAACCTTAATAAGTTGAATATTGCTGATTTCTCAGCTAAATGGTAGATGTTTAATGATAATGCTTTCAAAGTCTTATAAGTGTGTAGAGTCGTTGATGCAGGAAATATTTTTGAGTTGAATTTAATGAAGAAGAATAGGTTAAATTTATCGAATAATACTCTTTCTGGTGTATCTTTTTGCTTTGTGCTGATTTAACCTATCAAGCTTAGTTAAAATTTTAGAAGTATCCTTGATTAGTGGTAGTCTTCCCTAGATTTCTGCCCTTTTTGTATTTGAATATCTTACCAAAGCAAGATTATTTGTAATTTCATGCATGTGATAATGATTTTCTCATTGCGTTCTAACCCCCACACATGCTCATTATAATTGATGATCATGCAGAAACATTCGTACGAGCTGATGGGGCCTTCATACCTTTTGCAGAAGATTTTAATATGAACAATGTGACTACATCTGTAAAAGGTGTGGGTGAGATAGGTGACATCAACATCATAGATTTGCAGTCTCCTATTAACAGTCTCATTGGACGGCAAGTAGTCAAAGTTGGAAGAAGTTCTGGGTTGACTCCTGGGACCATAATGGCTTATGCCCTGGAATACAATGACGAAAAAGGGATATGTTTCTTTACTGATTTTCTTGTTGTTGGTGAGAACCAGCAGACATTTGACCTTGAAGGTGATAGTGGAAGCCTTATTCTCTTAACAGGCCAGAATGGGGAGAAGCCGCGACCTGTTGGGATCATTTGGGGTGGGACGGCTAATCGGGGTCGGTTGAAACTAAAAGTTGGACAATCCCCAGAAAATTGGACTAGTGGAGTTGATCTTGGGCGCCTTCTTGACCTCCTTGAACTTGATCTCATCATAACCAGTGAAGGGCTTCAAGGTTTGTGCTTCTGGACCATTCTACATATTTATTTTCCTTAGTCACCTGGCTTCCTTCTGCACAGAATTTTTGAAGAGCATGTCTCTTTCCTTATCTAGGACTAGACATCAAGCTCCGAAAAAAAGGGCCAAGGAATTGGTTTAATATTTCTTTTATTAGTAGAAACACTCATTCATAGGAAAATACAAGCATGGATGACATGTTCTCTGATACTGCTAAGTATGCTCATTTCAGGTTTAATGACGAGGATTGTGAGATAAGAAAGTGTAGCATGATTGGTTAGTTTTTATAAGCTGAGAGAGATATGTTGATCCCTGACGTGTGATTCTTTCTTTGTTGTTTTATGGGAATATAGCTGCGTTGCAAGAGCAGAGGAATGCTTCAGCAGCAGGGATTGGTTCTACAGTTGCTGAGTCATCTCATACTTACCGCATGCCATCAAAAGATAAACATGAAGAGAACTTTGAGCCACTTGGTTTCCATCACATTCCAGTTCAAGGCGAGTCCTATCCGGAAAGGAATGCACCATCCATACACATACACACCGAGTTTCACATAGAAAACGAAATTGAAACAGTTCCAAATGTAGAACACCAGTTCATACACCAGTTCATTCCAAGTTTTGCTGCAAGATCTCCAGTTCAAATCAACCAAGAGAATCATCTAGAATGTAAAAATCTCTCAGCATTGAGGAATTGCAGTGACGAAGAGATTTGTGTTTCATTGCAGTTAGGTGATCAGCCTGAATCAAAGAGAAGGAAGCATTCCAATTGTTCCTTCAACATCGAAGAACCATAATGAAGTGGGGACAAGAAAATTGGCTCATTTCTCTTAAGGGAACTGCATGTCTTATGAGGAATGAATGAGTTCTCACACAATTGTTCCTCCATTTTGGTATTTGAATCGTGGGTCTTTGAAATATTCCAAATTGCAATCATCTCCAGTGTCAAAACCTCAACGAAAATATGAGGGGTTCATCAACTTTGGGGTCAATTGCCATTCATCTGAGCTTGTTTTGGTCAAGGGTTACACTATAGGTTACATATGTGAGTCATACAATATTTCAAAGATAAACGTGTAGATGGTACTTTTGTTAGTTGGTCTTTGATCTGTATCATTTGACGTCATTGTACCATGAGCACTCCTTAAGGTGGGAGTATGAACAGCTATTGATAGTCAAGCATCGAAAATGCTATTTTTGGCTATCCACCTGGTTTATTCCACGTTTATTGTAAAACAGCATACTGTCAATAAAGTAGACTTGCATTTCCTCGCCGAAAGTTGTCAGTTTTTTGAGTGCACAAGCGTTTTGACGCAATAAATTGCGTACCGAACATGGTTTTTTTTATTGAAAAGAAAAATTTTGATAGAAGAAAAGGTCCTCTTGAAAATCATGTCTTCAATTTGCATCATTTTATTAAATGAATGTCTTACATGTCGGTATTGGTACGTGATTTAGTGCGCGAACTCGCTTGCAAAAAGAATTTTTCTATTTTTTAATTGTTTTATTTATTTTTATAACAAATCTGTTGCGTATTCTTTGTTATTGTGTAGTACATAATAGATGTTATTGTATTCTACTGTAGATAGATGAAGGCTTCGTTTGGATCATCAAATCCTCCCAACTCATCTCAACTCATCATTACAACTTTTTCAAATTCCAACACAAAATATAATAAACAATTCAACTTTTTCAAATCTCAAAATAATAATAATATTAAAAAATAATATTCTAACAATATTTTATTATCTCAACTCAACTCAACTCACTTTAACATCCAAACTCACCCGAAATATTCTTTATAGAAAGGGAATTAAAGGTACTGCTAAATCATTTAGAAAAGGGTTTAAAAATTAAAAGGGGGCTAACTTATTTACATCATGGTGAAGTGTCTAATTGGTTTATAAAAATTTAAAAAAAAAAAAAAAAAATTCTAGTGATCTCCCCATCATTAGTAGTGCTGTAGGTTAGGTGGTTTTGGCCCGGGTGGTTCTACCACTAGTTTGTAATCACTGATGTATATATATAATTTGTCACGGCGATATTTTTACAAAATATATATATCTAGTTAACAAAAATAACTACATATATATATAATTCCATTTTTTTCCCCATTAACGTTCATGTGCTATCAGTCCTGATCTGACTTATTATCATGACAGACGATATCAGTGATCATAACGGATGACAGTACAGTTTTGATCCTCTGGTTGGTTTGTGATATGATTCATAATTAGGACATCGTAACTTCTTTTTTTTTTTTTTAATTCAACCAGTTTTATTTACGGCCTGCTTGGGGCCTAAAGCCAGATCATGACAACATACAATATGCATGGCCGATTGCATGATCGATGAGATGTTGTACTCGTATATATATATATATATACATGACACTCCTAATATATATATTAATTCTAGTTCGGCTATGATTACAATTTATATTACAGCTGCAAGTTCCACGCACCTTCCAATTTCATATCAATGGTCCGTGTATGTATGTATGCATGTATGTATGCATACATATTATATAAAGTATATGTATTTATTTATTTGTATATACATAATACACATGAAATATAGCCACAATTCGGTCTATATATACCATTTAATTGGAAGGAAAGGAACAACAGAATCTATGGAATCAAAATTATTTAGCAACTTGGAGAATGTACTGCATGAGAGATGATCAAGTACTTCTGTATTAAAACCAAGTTGATCTCTTTATCAAGGTTTCGACCATCTCCGCATAATATTAAGTCTTGCAAGGAAGTGGGGGATTAAGATCTACTGGTCTAGCTAGCTAGCTAGGCGCTGTCTCTTGCTTGGTTGTCTACATGTTCGATCTTTTCAGGTGAAGTGGCTTTATTGTTGCTGATGCTTTCCATGCTATCCATGCTTGCTGTTGAAGTACTGCTGGTTGAGTACTAGTACTGTTTTTACTTAGGTAAGTACTGCTGCATGCATGCTTGCTCGTGTTGGAACTCCTACTGCATATTATTGTACGTGTTGCTTTGGCCGGATTGCTGGAAAGTCTGTAGTGCCAGTGTGTGTTGTAATTCGCACACGATATATATTCACCATCTGACTAGCTATCATCTGCTGCCACTGCTACTACTTGCTGGAACCTGCTGCTAATAGCTAGGTGCTGGTGCATGCTGATCTCTTTGGGTTGTTTTTGGGTTTTGTATCGTCTTAGGTGTTGATTGTTATTATGTATTCCTTTGTCACAAGTGAAGTGAGAGTTTATCAATAAAATTTTGGGCTTTGTCCTCTTTTTTTTTCAAAAAAAGGGGACGTAATTATATGCATGCATGCGGCCACCATATGATCTTAAATTTACGTATTCATACTTCGTGTTTCGAAAATAAGTATTTAAACATAAAGTACGTACTGATGATCAGCGATTGAACACCAAAATAGAATTGCAATTAACAAATATATTGATTGGGGAATAAATATAGATAGAAGCTACTATTGGGAGCATCCATTTTGCACACATGATGTAGCATCATCTAGACCACACATCTCTCCAAGTGAGTGTTGGGAACAATCAACTAGAAGCAGCCACGCAGTGAGTGCAAAGTGTGCACTGCTATAGTGGCTTCTCTCTAGCATTACTCATTGATTGGGTGACTGACTTTAATTAGATTATACGTCCTTCATGATCCGTTGCATGTATACCATGTTCATGTCTTGTTAGACTATATATATATATATAAACTGCTAGATCAATATGAACATCAAAACGTACTGAACACGTAATAGCAGTAGATCATGTGACAAAGGTAAAACAATAGTAGTAGTACCTTTTCAGTCCCTTTTTCTGGAAGATGAATGAAAGCAGATGGTGAATGAGATGATATATAGATATTGAGATTTGAGAGACCACACACACATATATATGATCAGAGAGCAACAGCTATCTATCTGCGCATGATCTACATGCAAGTACCAGCGGCCAAAAGTACAACTACGCTTTGATAACTGTCTCGTTGGCTTGTCTTGAGAATTTGTTTTACATTATGGTTCTAGTCTTCCAGATACTACCACAAAAATCAAGAAAAAAATGCACATGCCTAGCAAGAGACAGAGATTAGAGATTTTCGTTTTCGTTTTCAAAATGTTATTACGAGGCATGGCTGGTTCTGGGTGAATTGAAAACTCGATCAAGAAGCCATGACAACTAGCATGGACAAGCAGGTGTGTGGCTGTGGCATCTTTCATGTCATGTATATATGTATGTATGCATAAGTACTACTATATGTCTGTGGAAAGCCAAATAATTATAGCTTCTGAATGCAAAATCACCACAGAAAAATGAATTGGTCTAGTTCTTGATCAAAATCAACAACAAAAGTTCTCCATGAGATCAGAAGATACAAGAAATAAAAGAAATATAGAATATTGGAAGATCAATACCTGCTGGAATGCATTTGTAGAGTATGAACCAGGACTATATACATCCTTAAAAAGATGCGAAAGTTTCTTCCTTTGTCGGAAGTGAGTGATTGAAGCTGCAGGATGACCTGATGGAACCATATTATCTACGAAGCTGAAGTGGAACGAGATTTAATTTCTCGTTGATTCTAGCTAATAATCCTTGGCTTCCTCGAAAACCCCTTTAAAAACTAATCTGTTTAGCTATAGAATCAATATTAATATTACTCACATATTCATAGAATAAAATCAAGCAAAATTGATCTGAAGCAGGTGATATATATATATATATAGTTCATATATATTTTTCGAGGATATATAAACCATATGGGTTCCGCCAAATATATTCTCCGCACCTAAGTGGCTACATATCTGAATTTGTTGGTGCAAGATTCACGCTATTGTCTAGACTGATTGGTTCTTACCAGATCATGCTGGCAGCTTCAACCTCTCAAACCAACAAACCGGACAAGTGAGATCCAAGAACCAGAACGATGAATAGCATCTGGACTTTGTTGGAAACCACCTGTAAGGAACACTGGAAGAACTAAAAAGCTTGACTCTCCCATAAATATTGTCGAAAGGAGGCACGAGATATACATGCTTTAGGGGCGCTTCTCGTGACTCAAACCTAGATCTCCATCTATATATAAATAAATGCTTTTGTTATGCAGTACCTCTCGGGTAGATCTCTCTTCCTCTTCTTGTACCGTGCTATTGATGAAGTATTCAATGGTGGGTTTGGTCTTTACAGCTATTGACACTGACCTCTCTCTCTCTCTGGCTTTGTAGTTTGCAATTATAAATTATGAAATGAACGGAGACCAGTGTGTGCTGTAAGCAGCTTGGTCAGAAACTAAAAGGTCAAGTACTTGAATAAATGGGTTAGTACTACTTGACATGTCAAAAACCAACAACATTACTGTTGGGTTTAATGTTACCATAAAGATCGATCGAGTCCTTAGTTGTAATCAAGTTTTTCGTAAGTGAGGATTCTTTAATAAATTACGGGGTCGATCGTTTTCTTTAAAAAAAAAAAAAATTAATAGTACTGAAAGTATTTGCATCCGGCGCAAGGTGGCATGTATATATATATATATATATATATATATACACACATATATATATGGGGTTTATAATAAAAAGTTGTTTTTTTTTTTTTAGTGGACGTTATTATAAGCAAGAAAATATGCTACTAGGTATACCTAAAACTTACCAATAAGTTATCCACCATTTGATGTATAACTTGGATCACTTTAATCTTGAGCAATATCAGTAATAGCTAATTTACCATCAAACTGATTTGCTTGATATCTTGGCCAACTTTTAGTTTTGGAATTGCTTGCATGTTTGCTGAAAATGATCATTTATATCTTGGTACTCGGCTTCCCAGCTTTGTATTTATGTCCTCCACCCAAATTAGTAACCCCAACCCATTGCAAATAGTAGGGTGGGTTTCTCGGGTCATTAATTACATTTGCAAAATGCAGCTGGGGAAAGCGGGCGGCCGGTTTCCATGAGCTGATCAGTCAAGACGCCAGCTTGATCGGTACTGCTACAGCTAGCTAGCTAGCTTTACAAGTCCAATAATATCTTGCCATTATTTTTTTCTCACTAGCATTACTGTTTCATTATTTATATGAAGGGCATCATGAATCATGAGCTTTATACGTTGGTAATTGCCTGGTGGAATCGGTTGAGGGTGTCGCTCTCTTTTGTCCTTAGCTTTGGTGGTTCTTCTGTCTTTGGTGCTTTTGGATGACAAACGATGGCATATCGACCAACCCTAATGGAAGGGAAAATTAAGGACCACATGCACCTTTTTTGAATAGTAGGGTTTGATTAATAATGGATATTATCACGTGGTTTCTTTGTAAGTTAGCTCAGTGAATTGAATGATCTCAATTGATAGAGGTAGGTGTGGCAATGGTTATGAATAAATAAGTCCAAATCTAGAGCTTTCTCTTTTCTTTTTTCCCTTATATTTTCCTTTACATTTGGTCCCACTTGTGTTTTATTACTCACCTATCCTGATGCCGTATTGATAGGGTTTGCGAGATTGCTTTTTGTTTGTCCCAACTTTTCGGTTTCTTTTCAAGGGTATTGATGCAGATTCATTCAGTGGATTGCATCATCGATCTCTAATAAGAGTTAATGGTGAACATAACAATATTCAGATAACAAATTATATTGAGGATCTGAAGAAAATCAATTAAAGTTAATTATTCTAGTTTCAGCTATGTTTTGCTGAAGATCATGACCAATTGTCTTAATCCTGCACTTAGTATATATGAACTACTGATCCTCACATTAATAAGAAATAGCTAATAATTTAGTTAAATTAATGGCGATTCTAACCATGAAATATATAGGAAAAGCTTTTCATCTATGAAATATATATATTTCTTAAAAAAAGAAGAAGAAAGTGTACTACTTTTCCTAGACAACCTGATGCACTGGAAAGGCAACGCTGTACTTTCTGGTTTAAGCAAGTTGCAAAGGAAAATTGCTGCTAAGCTGATCTGATCCGATCCATATATATATATATATGCCTAGATATATGTGATTTCTTGTGGTTGGTCTGAAGGTTTCATTTTCCAAGTTGATCTTTGGCCTTACGAAACTTTTGTGGAAACAAGATCAAGTGGCATGGCCACATGCATGCATGGGAACAAGAAGTGTGGGGGGGACAACGTGTGCCTGCATTTGCTCGGGATTTGTCTGTCTTTTGACCTTTACATTCATTTATTCGTTGGGGAAATGGATGTTTAGTTGTCCCATCTGCCTCATTTCTTTGGAACATTGGTCATGGAATCTTTTTCTTTGCCCTGCATTGAAAAGTCAGAGAAACTACAAATAGGGATATATTTAATGGAAGGAGACCTTAACAATCCAAGTAAAAAAGAACTCCGCCTAGCTAATTGGTTAATGGAACCCTAGTCTAGATTATCTTAATTAGCATCTTATCAACTCGAAAATGAGAGATGGTTGTTGATGGAAGTCCACGAGTTTTGGCAGGTGTAATTAAAATCATCGAGTTTTCTATGTTTAACAACCAGTAGGGTCCATCTAATGTGATTATGTTTCTATGTTTCCTATGTTGCATGCTATGCACCAAAATAAAGGGTACATGATACTTGGGTCTATGAACATGCCAAACATGTTATGCCAAATTTATGATGCACTAATCTGAGTGATTAAGATGCATTACTGAGCGAGACAGATATAGTACTATGATTACGTACTACCACAAATTAATTGGACTTTTTTACCCTCTGCATGCAAATATCAAGGAGTTTTTTGTGATCGAAAATAGTCACAAAATAGAGACGACATGTGATACTCTCATCATATCATAGAATGTTACGCCAATACAATCAGTACATATGTAAATAATTTTGAAGTATATATCATGTTGTGATAAAGATGAAAATACCATGTCATTCATATTCTAGAAGTACCTAATGATTTTTTAAAATGATTACGTGATGTCTATGCCCTATGCATTTTAAACGGGGAAGAAAGGCTAAGGAAGTAACATCGCGAAAGGAAGAATATTGGGAAGTCATCCAGTAGATCGATGACCAAGACACTGTGGCTGATCCAAAGCCTTTGGCGAGCTCCATATATATCAATTTCTCAAGGGGGAGACGATCATTCTTCACAGGCTGAGGCACGTTCTACTGTCACTGGTCACTTTCAAAATGACAAGGCGAGGGAGGCAGCATGTCGTGCTAGCTGAATGCCACAAGTGTGTCAGTTGATCATGCATGCCTAAATCACTTCCATCAAATACTGAAAAAGGTTGTAAGTCTCCTATATATCTCCTCTGGTTAAGATCTGGGATATCAAGAACTTGCTTACAAGATATGTACGATGATATGCATAAAAAGATGACATGTTTAGTTCAATGTCTTCGTAGTCCTAGGCCCCCATTGCATGCAAGACCTCGCAAAATTCACAAGTTTTGCTGATCAAAGTTGTTTACACCGAGTTTAATCATCTGGTGCCTTTGTTCATCATCTAAAATCTTAATACAGGCACTCACTATGACCTTTTAGAAGCACAAGGTGGGGGCGATTCATTTTGTGGCGCTCGTGCGATTGCTCTGGATATCCGTGAGTACGAACAAAACCAACAGGAACATATATTCATCTCACTAGATTTGCGTGATGTGTCTGGCCGTTTGAACAATTTCTGGTACGACATTGTAACTCTACATAAACAAGGGAAGATTGGAATGTTTAAATAAAAAGAAATCGGAAGCAGAGTAGGGTGGTTTCTGAGCTGGAAGAGAGGCACAGGCCTCTGCAACAACATTATTGCCGAATTATTTTTTACACAACAAACAGGGTATTTCCAAAAAAGCATAGTCATCACACTAAACCAATATGGCGTTTACAATGTGTAAGCAATACATACATATTCAGTGTGCCAATCATCAGATGGCATGCTATTTACCCTACAGAGTTGGTACCTGGATTTAGGCCTCTTCTGATCATGAGAACGCATGGGCCTTGACCTCCACTGAATTGCATTAGTATACTTCAAGAGAACATTTGTTTACTCTGACACCACCGGATTTGTCAAAAATCTGGAGAAATCACTCCAAACCCCGAGCTATAGAACCATAAAGCAGAAATAGCCAGTCCTTGAACATCCAAAATTTTCGTGATGTCCACTAGATCATTGGGTCACAAGCCAACCCAGTTTGATAAGAACATCTTGCTTGAAGTTGCGACCTGTGACAGAAGTGGACTCGCCCTGGCGACGAAAACACTGCATATAGGATGTAGGTGCTTATCATCAATTAAATAGCATACATACCCCAAGTACAAGCACTTGAAATTTGACTAATACCTATTGGAGAAATAATTGGGCCATTGACAGAAGCACGGAAAGGGAAAAATAAAAAAAATAACTGTTGGACAGTGAATTTCCGTGTTTCTATCCATGCATGTATTCACCACTCTACCTCTTTCATTTCAGGCAACAAAGTCATGAGATACTGAAAAGTCCCAACTGTTTTACGACCTTGTTGCTCCAAGCTAACTTAATTAGCTTGCTTTCATTTTATGTTTATAAAGATGTATGAATAGAATAGGTTTACATTTTTCCTTTTTTAGTGCTCTTCAATTTTCTATAAATCAACAGCCACGGAAGACAATCTTGACTCCCGTGATTAGTGAGTGTAGGGGTTAACGTGATGGTTTAAGAGTCCAAAGTAAAACTCCTTTGCTTTCTCCCATCAGTGTAACCCATTGTCTTGGAAAAATAAACTTTGAATTCTGGAGACACATAACTCATAAGCCCTGAAATAAAATGCCCACACCATTCCAGAATTTATCCCCATTAAAATAATATAAGAAAGATCAATATCACAAACCTTGTAGCAGACAATGGTATCATCTGGGTACATTGCAAACAGTTTAGTTCCTAGGCGGGCATGACAAGAATCGCAAAGGCTTTCATCGTTGATCTGAACATGTCTTGATCTTTCCTCTAATCTCGCTAGCTTTGCATCAACGTCTACGGCAAGGGATAGATTATGCACAATCTATAAAAACATAGTAGAGATAAAATTTTCGGCACTATAATAGGTCTGGTTTAAAGAAAACAGATAAACCTATCACTATGATTCAGGAGAACCTCTGGATGTTTGGCAAACTATAGAACTGAGACAGCCATGAATTTTCTTTATAAAGAAGATGAGTTTCATTGAATAAAAGGCTGTTGAGTACAAAAAGTATATAAGAGATGCACCTTTTTTATTTTTATTTTTTTGATATGTAATCAAAGATATATTAATAGAGATAGGCAAAGTCCAAGTACACAAGATGGTATACAAGAGATAAGACCTATCTAGGTTGAAGTAAGGGAAACTAGAAAGTCGTGAAAATTCAGGCCATTAAAATCTAAAGCAATGGCCCATAGAAATAAAGTACGGAAAAATAGCGTTCTAAGTTCCTCCGGAGACCACTCTTTGTTTTCGAAAGTCCGATCGTTGCACTCTTGCCATATACACCACATAATACAGATCGGGATCATATTCCACACCGCCTTGATTTGTTGAACTCCTCTCGGAAGTGTCCAGATGGCCAATAGATCTACCACCATTGCAGGCATAACAAAGGCTAACTCTATCCGGCTAAAGACTTCAACCCACAAGGCTCTAGTAGTCTCGCAATGTAGCAAAAGGTGTTCCACTGTCTCTCTAGATCTCTTATACATGCAACCATAGTTTCAAATACCGTACCGGCCACTGGTCCGGGATAGGTATTGTATATGTTTCATACCGGCCTATATTTTGGCCTGTATTTCGGCCTTTAATTTTTTTTTTCAAACTACAAGCTCATTTTTTGACCCCCAATTCAGACTGACTATTTATAATTTATATATATATATGTATTTATATATAATTTATTCATATATAGACTAGTATTTTGGAATATAATTTATATATATTTATATATAATTTATTTATATATCGACTATCTTGAAACGGTACACGAAACGGTACCGGTACCGAAATATTTCGTTCCAGTGCCTTGACCGGTATGGCGTCCGGTACGGTATTCAAAACATTGCATGCAACACCAGTCTAGTATAACTAACCGGCGCTTCCTCAGATTGTCGGTAGTCAAAATCTTCCCCAACGCTGCTGTCCAAGTAAAGAAGATCGCTTTCGAAGGCACCTTATTTCTCCAGATTCTCCTCCATGGAAACGGGAAATTTGCAGCTTGGGAAAGGGACTTATAAAATGATCGAACTGAGAAAATGCCCTTACCCGCAGGAGTCCACCACATCCTATCGACTTGCTGTCTACTCAGCTTCACAGAATAAAAGGCTGAGCTTCTTGGTTGCATGCCAACTGAAAAATAGATGGAAATGTATCCTTTAGGACCTCATTCCCACACCATATGTCCCTCCAAAACTTATTGCGAGAACCCCTCCCCAACACCAATTTAGAATGGCTACTAAAATCCCCCCACCCCCTCCTAATGTGTTTCCAAACTCCCACACCTCTAGCCCCGTACACCTCTTCAGTATACCAGCCCCCCCCCCCCCATGCTTCCATATTTAGAATCAATCACCAGCTTCCATAGGAGAGATGCACCTAAATTAAGAAAAGGAATATATCTGGAAGTATTGGAAACTATAATTAGAAGAGACAACACATTATTGCGGACCGCCATTCAATTGCACAAGGTGTTTGGAAACAATGTCTTGAGGTCCATCTCCAACTTCTCCCAATCTTCAAACTTACAATCATCTTTCTCTCTCCAAATGCATCAAATTAAACAAACAGGATAATTTTCCACAATAATGCACGTTGATGACTACCAAACTACCCCTTCCAACAAGCTAGAAAATCCACCACTTGGGAAGACATGAGCCAAACTACCCCCAAAAGGTCAAAAAAGTCTATAAAGTGCTAGTTACCTCACAATGAAGTTAAAGGTAACACATCGTTTCCACACTTACTGCACATAAAACACCAATCTATTACTAGAAGTTACTGCATCCTTGCATAGTGCAAGGTGAGAACTGAGAAACTTTCCTAAAGCAGTTGTTTATACAAAAACGTTTGCTCTTGGGGGTACCTAATAAAGCCAAATCGTCTTCAAAGGAAAAGGGGAGCAATCATGCACACATAACAAACTATGATTTGGAGAGGAACCAGACTGAACGGATCGCCATAAAGCCTCAAGATCAACTGATGAAGATAAAGCATGAAGCTGCATTTGTGGACCAAGGATGATGTTGCATTTGTGTGGCAATAAAAGGATGATGTTGCATTTGTGGAGCAATAAAAGCATGATGTTGCATTTGTTGAGCGATCGCCATAAAACTTAAGGATCAACAACTGCAACTATGACTTGGACAGTAACTAAACTGAAGATTCATAAAGGAGATGCGTTTGTGATAGTAGTTCATAATTCTATAATATCACATTCAAATTATATTTACCTGCCCTTGACGATGATGATGAAGGCGAGCTCTGAACATTCTTAATATTGTCTCGGATGCTAGTTGTAGGGGCATATCCGGGGACAATTTCTGCAATATAGAAACCCATTGTTTTTGGTTGGAACATAATACCTTGAAACTCCAAATAAAAAGCCTAAAGCAGATTTAGGTTCTGGTTAGATCCCTAGATTAGTGGATGGGCTTTGGGTTTGGCATTAAAGTGTTCAATTCTCAATCCATTGTTACACTAGTTAATATAGTTTAGAGTTCGCACCATATTCCAATAGCCCAATTCCACATGAGGTAAAGATTAGGAACTCCACAACAGTGCAACATGTTGCTAGACATCAGATTCTAGTTTGTGTCAATGCGAACCAATTTTCTTTACTGGGCATGCATTTGCATTACTAAATCTTAGACAGACTCATATGGGCCCATCCCAAAAATGCATTTATTCGTTCCACTATTTACTCCTGAAACTCTACAAGAAAGTTACATAATTCCCTAAAGACTAGCCTCATTTTCTAAAAGAACAAGATTTTATAAAAGCATTCCCTAATGTTTGAGCAGCAGCAAACAATTCATCGAACAGAGGGGTGAAAAAAAAGAAAGAAAATTAGTGCGGAAAAAATAGAAAATCAAAATAGGCATCCATGATCTTCTTCTTTCTATTGTATCCTCTAGCTAGGCTTGTTTTCATGTATACTTCCTGTGTACCTGGGCTATAACTATTTCTATGAATATATTATCTTTGATTACCGATAAAAAAAAAAAAGTTAATCTAAAGAATTATTTTTTTTTTATAGGTAATCAAGAATTTTATTCATAAGAAAAGGAGGCATAGCCCAAGTACAAAGGCTTAATGTAAAGAATAAAAGCAATACAAGGTTGTGTTGCACCCCTCCTTTTACGTAGTAAAAAAAAATTGCAATACAAGGTTCATCAACGATTCACACTAGAGAGACAAAGTGTATATTAACTGGATACATCCAATTAATAGGAAAAGTGGTGAAACTGTGGACCGCTTACTGCTTCATAATGAGGTTGCCAGAGCCCTATGGGATGACATTTTTGGCAGAATTGGGTTAGCATTGGTTATGCCTGGGAGGGTGACGGATCTTCTTAACAGCTGGACAAGTCTTCATGGTATCCCACAAATACCTGCAATATGGAAGATGGTTCCCATATGCCTTTTGTGGTACATTTCGCGGGAGAAAAACGATCATAACTTCGAAGATAAGGAACACTTGCTAGAGGAACTTAAAAAATACATTTCAAAACTTTTTTTTTCTAGACAATAACTTTAGATTTTAATGGGCTCAATGTTCATGATTTCCTTGTATCTAATTATTTTTCCTAGCTAGGTGTTTTCTCTTGTATACATCCAGCGTACTTGGCTACACCTACTGATATTAATAAATTTTTACATATAAAAAAAACTATTCTCGGACTAAGCAGCATGTAATGGACAAACAAGACGTGTGCATGAGTGCATGAAAGGGATTTATACCTCCAAAACTTGCAAAGGATCCAATGATTCTCCATGATTGTGTAGAAGGCGAACAGCAGCCTTAAACATTGGCTCCTTGCCATCTTGCGGATCCAAATACATATCAAGTAACCTAGTCATCATAAGAAAGGAAAGGAACAGGTGTCTTACGAAAATGTTATGTATGCATTGTTAAATACATGAATAATTTATGAAAGGAAGAAGACAGGAAACCAACTGCATATAGGCATCTGGTCTGCCAATCTCAGCACAATACTGCTCAGCAGCTTCACTGTCTTCCAGTTTCCTGAGAGACAAAGAGTATATTAATTGGATACATCCATCAAATCACTTCTCATTGATATCTTTTTTACTTTTCTTTCTCTTTAAACTTGGTAAGTGACAGGCACCCAGTGTGCATTGAAAATCAAACCATTTCCCCCATCCAAATAGGAGGAACTGCTTGAGTGTGACTGAGCATGTTTTTTTTTATAGGTAAGTGTGACTGAGCATGTAGAGGACTAAAAGCTTAGATTTTTTTATGTGTATGATTAAAAATGATAGAACACAATTTTTCAGCTAAAATTACATATAAATATCTGTATAGAAGGAAAACATGCACGGGCACACAGATTTTAATTCTGTGCTAAAACATTTGGAATGACATCCACAGAAATATTGTTGCGGTCTTTTCTGTCCCACTTCCTCAAAGATTGAAGGACTATTAACTGCAGCATTAGATATGATTTTATTGATAATAGGGATAGGCAATAGCAATAATTTTTTACAATAAAATCTACTTCAAAATGAGAAAACAAATGCAAGATCCAAATACAAAAACCTTTTCCTCCTTTTTCCTGTATATGATAGATATTATTATGTCCTAAGTAATAGATTTTAGATCAAAATAACTTAACCCTAAAATTGGTAAGATCCAATAGTCTAGGATGTTGTATGCGAAAATCCACTACTAGCCATAATCGGAACAATTCATCCAAATAACGGACTGTCCAGTGCGCTTAAATGCCCTCACGTTTCTCCTTCTACTGGCTCCACAGAATACATAATGGGATAGCCCACAAGAATTGTGTATTAGAGAGGGTTAGGTGGCAGCCTGCATATTACACCAGGGTGAAATACGGGTCCTACTTGTCACATTTGGTGTATGTAAAAGGAAATAATGACAGAATCTTTGAGGACTTGAGGGCTCAAAACTTTTTTAGCAATACCCTTTTCCTTTGGACTACTACTATAGAATTAAATGGGTAAACTAGAATGCGGACCATTTGTTATCACGAATGCTTTAGAAAGTTATTTGAAACTCACAAGGCCAAGATCTGTAGAACTGATGCCTCTTGCCCAAGTTTTCTGTAGAGAATCGCCTGTTCATAAGTTCAGGAATAACATTGGGTGGTAAGCAAAAGGAAAGACCAATCATTTAGTAGAAAAAAAGTATCAATACCATCCAAGTCTAACCCAAGCTAAGAATAAAAGAAATGGTTCAAATCATTAAGCTGTAAAGGTTTTTGATAGAACAAAATCAGCATACTCAGCTAATAACAAGTACCGAAAAAAAAACCAGAATTAAGGACAAGACTATTATAAGAGTTCTGGTAGACCTTTTCTAACCATAACTCTGATTGTTCAATCAAGTCGAGAACTTCTTCTGAATCATACAAGTCAGAAGATTGTAAAAATCTCTGCAGTCTTTCTCGAACAGGACTTTCAAAGATTGAGTTCATTCTGTTAGCAGAAATTTCTGTATCATCTTCCTTTCCAACATCAGCATTTTTAAATGTATTTTGTGCTTCAAAGGCTTCGATGGCTGATTTGGCAAGTGATAGAGAATACAATGTGTGGAAACGAGTATCATCACAGTCCTGATCTTCAATCAACCACTGGATGTACCTGTGCAGTTAAAAGAAGGTGAAAACAAATTTGTGCTTTGAAAATCACATGAAATAAGAGAAGAAAAACATGAGGAATAAAGTGATAAAAACAAGAGATTCCACCTGATTGTGTGATGCAAGATAGTAAGATATAAAACATTGAGCCTTTTTGTTGTTGTTGTAAATGTTAAAACTTTATTTGTGATCATACAGGGTTGCTCGGGTATATGAGGTGTATGCATGAAAAACAGCAATCAAGAAAAGGAAAATTAAATAAATCTTGAAACTTGAAACACAAGAACTACAATGAGTATATATCCAATGTTAAAGGGTTCTAAAAAGCTCTGCCATTGTCATCTCTTTATCCTCAAAATTCAAATTGACAAATCTCCATGAGGGCAAACTGCAATCGTAGTAATGCAGGGAACAACACTTTTGTTTTTTTTATCAGTAAACGAGCGGGGAACAACACTTTTTGAAAAGTAAAATATATCACGACAAGGATACATTCCTTGACCTTAATTTGTACTTCATGGGAAGTGTCTTTAAGCCTTTCCACAACCTTAAATTATGCGCCTTTTAAAATTGAATGTGTCATCTTTAGAGCTCAAGGTGTGTCCAGGAATATCCAAGGAGTGTCGTATACATTTGCAAAATTATAATTTTATTTTGAAGATTGGGTATATTCATCAAGTATCGGTTACACCATAACCAATACATACTACTTAACATAAAACTAGTTTCAATGATTTTTCCTAAGTATATTTTTTTTAAAGAAACATAAAAAGCACTCTTGACCAGCATCTTGGTGCCCTGACAGTGAAACCAGAGCCAGTTTGTGAACTCTTCAAGACCTACATTTTTTTACTGCTCTGACAGTGACATCAGAGGCAATTTATGGAGCATCTTGGTGCTAACAGTGATGGACATACCTCTGAAGAATTTCTACCTTTCTAGGATCAATAGCAGCAACAACTTCATCTGCAATAGGAAACGAAATAATATGAAAGGCTAATTACGACAAATATAACAAAAAGAGGACAAGTTTTCGAGTCAAAAGAAAATTATTTACAAAGAAATAACAAAATGATTCAAATGAGGGAGGTAAACTCTTCCCCTGCCATTATTTATGGTGAAAGTTGTTTGTTATCTTCTTCCCCCTGCCATTATCTATGGTGTGAGTTTTTCCATCTTTATTCATTTATTTTCCACTGGCATTCAGTTGTAAGCTCAATGTTCCTTTTCAGACAAAAGTGAGCACTTATAGATGGTCATTCATATTCCATGTGGCCTATTTTTCTTAATTCTACTAATGGCAATGAGGCAATAGATACAGTGGAAAAATCACCAAAATTCAAAGACAACTTTTGCAACTAATATTCTATGGAATGTTGACTTTATTAGAGATGCAAATGACTGGGAAGTGAATGTTGTTTCAGATTTTCTGGGAAGAATTTATAACTCAAAAGTGATGCAGGGAAGAGAGGACAGGCTATTGGGGGATCATGCTAGAAATTTAAGGTTTTCAATCAGTTCTTTTTATAAGGCGCTTAATTGTCATTCTGGCTGTGTATTCCCCTGGAAAAGCATTTGGAGGGTGAAAGTACCTACTAAGGTAGCATTCTTCAGTTGGGTGGTTGCCCTAGGGAAAGTATTGACCACAGATAACCTTAGAAAACGTGGTTTATGTATAGCTGATTGGTGTGTCATGTGCAAGAAGGATGGTGGATCTGTAAATCATCTTTTACATTGTGAGGTGGCAAAGTCTTTGTGGAATGGGGTTATTGGTCGGACAGGTTTTTATTGGGTGATGCCTAAGGATATTGTGGATCTCCTTGCATGTTGGCATGGTTTCAAGGCAAGGAAATGTGCTGCTGCCAGATGGAGAATGATTCCTTTGTGTTTAATGTGGTGTTTATAGTTGGAAAGGAATGGGAGATGTTTTGAAGATAAAGAGCGTTCTTTTGAAGATCTTATTTATTTTTTCTTTTTCTACTTTGAGTTTGTGAGCTAGGATCTTTGTAAGGAATGATGGTAATGTACTGAATCTGTTTCTGTCGTAGTTTCCTGCTTTCTAGTGTGTAGTAGGTATTTTCTTTATATACTTCTGTGCACTTGGGTTGTGCCTATTCTTGGTAATAAAATTCTTATTAATTAAAAAAAAAAAAAAAAAAAAAACTTTTGCTACTAAAATTTTGAGAAGTCATTGTCAAGCAACCTAGACTTGAAGGATTGTTTTTGCTTTTTAGCCTTTCAAATGACATTAAATATGGGCCCCTCCTTGTCCAAATCATAGTTCAAACAACCCCCCGCCCAAAGAAAAGAGAAAAACTAAATGAACAAAAACCATCATCAATTCATATAATCTTATACTGGTGAGTGGTTGTGATACCCCATACCTACTGATGAGTGCAAGTGAGTATGGGTGATGTATGGTATCCCACATTGTTTGGGAGAGAGAAATTCTTGCTCTTTGTATTGATTATAGTGGGGCTCTAATTATACCATTGACTAGTTCTTTTGAAGTATAGCACAGATGTGGCTTGGGCTTTCCCTTAGGGGTTACAAATGGTATTAGAGTTTATCCCAACTGAAAATGTGGGACTTGAGCCATGCCACCTTTGAAGGAATGGCCCGATTAGGATGTTGGAAATTTAAGGGGGGAGATTGTGATACCTCTCCCCTATGGATGAGAGTAAATGGTGTATAGAATCTCACATTACCTGGGAGAGAGAAGTTCTTGCTCTTTATAATGATCTAATAGAGCTCCAATTGTACTATTGACTACTCCTTTTGGAGTATAGGCCCAAATATCCCTCCTTGGGGCGTTACAGTGGTTCTAATCCAAAATACAATTTGCAAATCTCCGAACATTTCAATCAATACCAGTCTAAGCCTTTCTACAAACTATAAATATTGATAAAATGGATATGGTTCACATCTTATTATTTTTGGTATAAGTAGTGGCTTTTAATTTCCACTAGAATAAAGTTTTTGAATTCAAA
Source organism: Juglans mandshurica (assembly GCA_022457165.1). Classification (NCBI taxonomy): domain Eukaryota; kingdom Viridiplantae; phylum Streptophyta; class Magnoliopsida; order Fagales; family Juglandaceae; genus Juglans; species Juglans mandshurica. The sequence goes on from CM039627.1 coordinate 6,350,727, forward strand.
TATTTAGCAGCTCGCCAATAAACCTATAGAAATTATATTAATATTTTATCTAGACCCTTAAATATAGGCAACGATTATACATCGATAAGTCATCTTAACCAAATTTTCCAATTAAAAGGTTATAAATACAAAGAAAAACTTCTGAAACATGAGATTAATTCTGAAAAATCTCAGAATTCGATGGCGTGAACTACCTGAGATATCCCGTCCCCACAAGAAAACCAAAATAATTCGCTAAAAACCCAAATATGCTCAAATTATAAGTTCCATATAGATAGATTGGAACTCATTTGGGAGGGGGGATTAGAGCCAAAGTTTAGCAAGATATGATGATTCTTATAGGACAGAGGCCCACCTGGTGAAAGTTGATTGGCTCTTTTCTCTGAGGTTAAAACTTGAACGGCAAGCGCCTGGTTGATATCGGCAATCTAATAGGAGTCATCAAGAAGATCTTGATTAGCCATTAAATATGTGGACCACAATTCTTTGAGCTCCACAAAAAACACCAGTCTTGAGAAGAATTGCACATACCCATCCAAGATGTAGTAGAATTAACTCTTGATCGGATGATTCCTCAAGAATCTTTGATGCCTCAGTTGCAGCAATCTCCTTACCAGATATACTATTATTATTGGAATCCTGTGAGCCATTTTCCAGAGTGGGATCTTTCCATAGGCCACTTGAATAATTCCTTGCCAAAATACGCCAAATAGCAAGAGCCTTGGAGCTCATCCCTTTACTTGCACAGAGGAAGGCAAGCGTCCGCAAGTGCCCAGATTCATCTAATAAAGTTTCCAACTCCTCCTGCACCGTCCATGCAAGTTGCACGGTCATCCTTCAAGCAGGCTCCAGACAACAGCCTCTGTTTTGCAATGCATTGGAATACTAAGATTCCTCAGTTTACCAACATCCTCACATATTGCATTGTCTCGAGGCCCCTAAGATAACTTGATCCTGACCCAACAACTAAAAACGAATGCAACATTCCTAAATCCAGAACAAATTTACAGGTTCAAATGGTCCATATCCCTTTCTAGTTCAAAATCCCAAACTGTCTCATTTAAAATATATATATATAGCTTCTCTCTCGTATAATTGTTCATTTTAAGAACAATGGCATGAAGTCAGATATCAAATTCAGGCTACACAGACCAAGCAGATGAGACTCTACCAGACTGGTTATCTGAGCAGAATTTCAGATGCATTAATGCTTAATTTTGTTCTTATTCGTATAGAATCTTATTAAATTAAATTTTAATATTTTTATAGAAAAAAAATTATAGAAAGTCCATGCATTGCTTGAATAGTGGCAGAAATATAAAAGGGTAAGAAGGCAAGGATCTAGAGTGACAAAATGATTTCACGTTCATGATCTTAATGTTGCTTTAGCTCCTTCTCCCTAGGCTTTTCCTTTTCCTTTTTTGGGTGGTTTTATTTTGGATTAGTAAGAATATGTTTGGTAAGTTCCTAGGCCTTTCTAGAAATATAATAAAAATGACTTTTTCTGGTTTTTCTTTCATTCTTGTGCCCCTATAAGGTAACCAAAATTTTTAAGAACCTTTTTTTCCTTGACAAGAAATTTCGAAGCATTTTTCTCATCCATTTTCTTCTAAAAAGTCTATTTTATTAGAAACCACAATTCGGTTTTTCTCAACTTCTTATTACTCACATTTTCTGGTTTTATTCGGAATCCCCTGAACAATTATTTTAGACTGATCCAATCTGTTTCTTATAGGTAACAGGAACCAGTCCATTTGACAAGTCCCTTATTAGTCCAGATTCAAAAACATTGCACAAGTCCCCTAGGACAAATAAATAGATATATTAACTGAAGTATGCAAAGAATATACAAAATAAATACGTGTGTGTGTGTGCGTGCTCGTGCATAGATATTTGTCTATATGGCACATACCACAATACAGCTGTTTGCCGAAGATGCCAGCTTCTCCATGTCATTAACACGATTTAAAGCTCTATAAAGGTACATTAATAGTGTGTCAACTCCCTCTCTCACTGGCAATGCTAACTCTTTCTCCCGACAGTTTTCCAAATACCTGTAGTAAATAAGAGCAATATAATATTCAATTTTCTTGATAAGTAAAATCATCTTTATTAAAAAGAGCGCGAAAGTTGCAACCCAAGTACACAGGAATTATTAAAAGAGAGACACCCATCTAGAAAAAGAAAAAGATAGCATTGGAGTATTCAACAAAACCACTAAGCAGCCACATGCCACATAAACATTGAACTAAGTACTGAAACAGAAAGAAAATAAAAGAATGAAAAACAAGTGGGTCATTCAATCTAATAGGCTTGTACAATTTTACACTAGAAACTGGATAACCTCAAATCCTGTTGCCGCACAGGGGAGAATTGGAGTCAGTTGATAATTTGAGGAAACGACGGGTAATTGTCCTAGATTGGTGTTGTATGTGTAAGAAGCATGGGGAGTCAGTTGATCATCTGCTTTTACATTGTGAGGTGGCCAAGGTCATGTGGGATGATTTTTTCACAAGAGTTGGATTGTCTTGGGTAATGCCTTGTAGATTGGTGGATTTCCTCGCTAGCTGGAGAGGACTACACGGCGATTCTCAGGTTGCGGCAATTTGGAGATTGGTACCAATATGTATGTGTTGGTGTATTTGGAGGGAGAGAAATGCTAGCAGTTTTGAAGATCAAGAGAGAACAATGGATGAGCTAAAAGTTTTCTTTTTTAAGTCATTGTTCTTATGGGCAGGAGCCATAGTTTGTAATGGACTTAGTGTCCATGATCTTCTTCTTTCTATTGTAACCTCTAGTTAGCCGTACTTATAAAAAAAAAAAAAAAAAAAACCTCTAGCTAGGCGTTCTTCATGTAAACTTCCTATGTACCTAGGCTTTGTCTATTTCTATGAATATAATTTCTATGATTACCTATAAAAAAAAAAAAGAATTGGAGAGCAGGGCAATGCACAAGAATTGAATGAAATTAGAAAGTGTGTGTGTGTGAGAGAGAGAGAGAGCACCTGGTGATGTTCTTGATTGCTGACTCCAATAAATCAGCCCTGCTTGGTGGATTTGAAAGAAAACCATCATCTATTAAAGTTTCTACACCTGCTTTTATCAGGAAGGTAGCTCTCTGGATGGCCATCAACCCATCATCTACAACATCTTCAAGAGGTTTAGGGGGTGGATGCAAACCCCAATAACGGTTTCTAGGAACCTGAAAAGGCAAGTTTAAATACCATACAAGTTTAGAAAACTTGAGCTTTCTTTCTTTTCAGAAAGAATCCTCAAGAGAGAGGGATTTCCCAATGACCAGTGAGGGTGGTTGGCAAGAATGAGTTGTGCCTTCAGTAAACGTAAATAAGCTTCTACAACTCAATGTGTTGTTCACAAACAAAAATATAGGTTGCGGAAATATTTGCCAAAAAAGGGGGTTCTTATTGTTCTACAGCTTCTGATGTCCATGTCAACACACAACTTGTTCTGAATCAACAAACTATACCAATAAATAGGTTCACTGTGCAACCATCCATCCTTCGCAATATTTCAGTTGCACAGCACCTTACAAAAACTTAACCAATTCATAATTACATAGATAAGCAAGAGATGTCATTCAAGAAAGCAAGAAACAACAGATGCAGACCCATGGACACATACTATTAGCAAATACGAGGCACAAACAAATTAAGGAAATCACATGGGACCAAACATAAACTTCATAGACCGATAAAGAACCTTCTTATACATGTTTTTGGAAACTTATTGGAAGTACAACATTTTAGAAGTAAGATAAGCTTTATTAATGAGGAAAAAGGTTATTATCAAAAAGTAATTAATAACCAAAAGGCAAAATCCCAATACACAAGAAGTATACATCAGATATACCTAAATAGAGAAAGTAAATAATGGAAGCAAATATACATAAACATATAGAGGGGGAGAGAGAGAGAGAGAGAGAGAGAGAGAGTGGAAATATGTTTATTGTGATGTTTCCAAAAATATAAGTTTTTGGCCCCATTTGGACTGAGAAACCATCTCAACTCATCTTATCATTACAACTTTCTCAAATTCCCACACAAAATACAATAAACAATTCAGCTTTTTCAGATCTCATTCAACTTTATCAAATCTCAAAATAATAATAATATTAAAAAATAATATTCTAATAATATTTTATTCAACTTTTAACTTTTATCTAAAACCATCTCATATCATCTCACTATCCAAACAGGGACTTCATCTTACTTTATATTTTATATTTTTTCGTTTCCTTTTTTAATTTAGTTTCTTTAACCAAGCTCAAAGTTTAGAATAATAAATAGCATGAGGTTAAAGAAATGTCCGATGTTACGTATGAATATAACCACCATAGACATGAGATAAACAATACCAGTAGTGACCAGCGATTTGGATCTTGCATTATAAATGGAAATACTTCAGAAGGCTGCATTGTCTCTGAATGCAAAAAGTGATTCACTGCTTCCTCAAAGTGCAGGTCAAAAAGCAATAGGAATCCCACTTGAGCATGAACAAAGGATAGCATATCCTTTGACATTTCACCATCATACTCAAGCTCCTCCGCCAAGGTGATTGCCTCTTTAAAGCTTTTCTTTCTCAACAAATCTTTGATTTGGTCTTCAGAAGATAATTTCCGGAAGCAAATAACCTAGAAAATTTAACACAAAACAGGAGAATTTATCAAGATGCCTCCAGAACAGTCTTTATGAAGTTATTAGCTATAACCAAAAGATAATTTAATATGTATATGGATTACTTTAGAATCGCCCGTTCACAAGTTCCACTTACAGCAGATACAATAAACAGGGAGTGAAACCAAGCATAACATGCTTAAAGTACTAATTCAGATTCATAATCATCGTTTTCATTGTTTTTTTTAATTGGCACCGGGTGGCTGGAAACAACTTCCCGACTAATCTTGAAGGTGCACAGGCCCTCGGTAAGGAGTTTCTCACAAGTGCACCTCATGTAATTCAAGGAAAAAATCAACCAGTCCAATGGCCCCTAGAGATTGCTTGCACTCAAGGGGATTTGAAACTTACACGTGGGGGGAGCATATCCCAAGCCCGAGGCCTGTACCACTTGAGCCAACCCCTAGGGTTTATTGCTTTCATTGTTATAGTCTTTAAATACAAAAAGATGCCAAATCAAAGAATCCTTTTTGACTCGTATTGCCTTCTTTTTACAATTGCATTAAGTTTCCTAACATTTGATATAGTTGCATCTGAAACTTTTTATTGATACAGTTTCACCTAGTAAGTAGTCAATGCAGGACATAGCATCCATGAGTAACCATATAACTTACCTGCTCTATGTGAGCTATTCATATTCCCAAAGTGGGAATGGGGTATTACAGAGGAAGATAGTCCCTACTTCCCTCTTGTTGTATTTGGAGGGAAATGAATAATAGAAATGTTGAATAAACTAAAATGGTCCCTACTTCTCTCTTTCAATAACCTAGTTGTATTTGGTTAGCTGCTATAAACTAAAATGGGTTTAGCCTTCATTATTTTCTTGTATCGTCTTTATATTTCTAGATAGGTGTTTCTCATGCATACATCTTGTGTACATGGATTGCACCTTTTGCACTTTTTAATTAAACCGATTACTTTAAAAAAATTGTCGCCAAAACAATTGGCCTTTTCAGAATAATTTTTGTTTATGGGGCAGCACTTTCTCTCGCTACCTTGAAGCCAAGAGCCCTGATATTTTGCTTTACCGTGCAAATGTGTTCTCTTAGCCCAACTTCTTTTATCAGTATGTAAACTCGTAATCAGGAAAGTAGAAATCAAGTCCAGATAAGACTGAAAACCAATGTGCATAGACGTACTATAAAGCTCAACAAAGTTCTAATAGAAATTTCTTTTTCAGCATGTTACATACCTTATTGGGTGTTGCAACAGCCAAAATTTTCCCACCCCGAACTTCCTCATTTGCAACAATGCAAGGTCCAACCCCTTCCCCACCAAAAGTAACTTTTTGAATACAACCTCCCGATTTCTTATGATACAACTCCATGTTCCCATCCTTCACAACACCCACATAGGAAGATATCTCCCCAATAGAGTCCGGTCCACCACGCCTGAACACCAAACTCCCACCAACTGGCTGGCCGTGCGTGTTGACAAGAACACCCACATTGTCGACCAACAAAAGCACGTTCCAGTCTCTCCACAACAATTTAAGCTGCGGCAGGCTAGACACATCCGGCAAAGTAAATATTATACCACTTTGCCCCGTAACACACGAAAACAAACTATATCCATTAACCGTTCCTACAATTATGGAATTATCAAGCCACACCATGGTCATAACCCCATCAAGACACTGAATTTCTTTTAAAACTACAAAGGATCCATTTACGCCATCGACATCTCTGTCACTTTTACTTGCTATACCATCTAACACAAGCTCCACCAGTATCAATCTTTTACCAATCACAACAGCAAAAACAAAATCACCTTCAGTCCGGTGGTTCAGTTCGGATTCTTTGACTCTCAGACCATTAGCTCTAATCCCACCACCCAATCTCTGCAAAATCCGTTGACTCGTGCTCGTGTATTCCGAAGAAGAAGCATTTGTGTTAGCACTATTCTCCGAAAAATTCGTACCCTCCGCTTGATTACTGCTCCGAAATCGCCTGGTTATAACAGACACTCCCTTGAAGAAACTCAACGTCCTCACGGGTTGTAATAAAAGGGAATCAACCAAGAACAAAGCCCCACCTGAAAGTACTAGAACCTTCCCAATCTCACCGAGAAACAGTATCCGATCAACGGGGGAATCATCGCCGACCAAAACACTTCGCAGAAGCGAAACGTTTTGCTGCAAAAACGAAGTGACTTTGGGAGGTGTTTCGGGGGTGGTACTGGTGCTTGGATTTTCAGGGTTTGTAGAGAGTAGAATTAGGGTTCCGGATTGAGTTCCGACGTAAATAAGGGTCTGGGAGTCGGAGACAGTGGAGATGGCAAGGGATCGGGTCGGGCTCCCAGAGTGGCTGGAGAGGTCAAACTGAGCTAAGGGTTCGAGGACGGTTCGAGCCCTGGGCTCGGGCATGTCTACGAGCAGAGAGCTAGGGCGCTGGAGAGTGGCGACGAAGAAAGAGAAACAAGAAGATACTCTGTCGAAACTACCAGTAGAAGGGACAAGATCCGACCAACATTTGGGTCGGATTGAATCGAAGATCGACCCCTTGTTTAGTCCAGATCCAAGGTCCGGATTTACCTAAATGCCTATAGCGCTGCGTTTGATTCACAATAAAGTTTTCCGTGCAATTCATAACTACATGGATAAAATTATCAAATAACCTATTGATTAATTTGATAGTATTATTTCATAAAAAAATATTTTAAATTTTAAATTTTTTCTATTATTTGAATTTTAAATTCTTTATAATCGACTGCTATCTTATACAGAATGAAAGGAATTAATAAAAAATAAAATAAGAACAAAGTGAAATACTACAGCCACAAACAGTTTTCATAAAAATAAATTCACAAGCTACCATGATTTTATATGATAAATTAAATTTACTTTACAATAAAAATAATTTTACAATATAAAATATCATATCAAATCACGTCAATTTATAAATTTTCTTTTGTAAAATCTTTTTATAATTAAGCCCGACAAGAACAATTTCTTCAAGGACAATATTACTTTTCGTGTTAGATATGAATAAATTTTAAATGATTTATAAATTAATCATTTTAAGATTTAAGCGGGTAATAAATTTATTACTTTATAGAAGTGAGTGTATTTCTTTCTCAATCATTGCACTCAAAGTTCAAAGTTCAAACACAGTGATAGAGAGTTTGCCACATTAGCATTTCTACCACACAACAGATTAATTTGAGTTTCAAAATAAGAAATAACAATGCGGTAAAATTTCTATCATTGAATTTGAATTTCAAAGAAATTGCTGAATTGATAGAAATCCATACGATATATTAACCTTCAGAAATCTAGAGGATTCCGATCTCAGAAATGGATATACAAAAAGTCAAATAGAAACAAAGAGAGGGGGGACTTAACTACTTTATTTTCAGTAGAAAGAACTATTTTTCAGAATAATCAAAACAACAGTGGCTGAAGATGACAACACACTCCCCGCAGTTTATTAATCAGTCCATCTTCTGCAGAGCAATGGATGCAGAAACTAAATCTTCGGCTGTCACCGGCTTGTGTAGCTGCAGTCATGCACAAACGCCACATGTAAGGTGGCTGGAAGAGTATCCAGCAAAAAGAAAAAAAGGTGGCTGGAAGAGCCTCTGGAATCCCTTTAATCATGTCAACGAACATTACTGGCAATAGCCACAAATTGGTTGAAGATTTCGACAGATATTGTATCTTATATGCATAGTCATCTACATAAATCACAAGCTAACAATATTTAGGAATCCAATCAATTGCTTTCAGACTACTCCAAAACAGTCCGGTTACAAAGATATGAGAAAGCTGTCATGAAAAATGCTTCCTAAACACCCCATCTTTACATGAATATAAGTTTTTTTTGTAAGTGATATAATTTCATTACAAAAGCGCAGAGGCTTACATGAATGTAATTGAGACGACCCTGGTCATCATCTCACCCATACTCAAATAAAAAATAATTTTTTTTTTATAGGTAAAAGTATATTCACAAATCGACATGTCTTTTTCTTTTTTTTGAGTCAGGGAGGCGGGTCGAACTTCCAAGCCTGGTTTTCAGATTAAAAAATCAGGCCCTTTCCATCATCCTGTAACTAGTACAAAGTTAACATACCACCCAAACAAACCTAAGCAAACATGTTAGTTCCCATGCATTTTAATCACAGCTTATCTGGTTATTTGAGAATAAAATGCCACTCAATTTTTTTTACAAGTAGCATGCCGCTTTAAATTGACCCAAGTATCATATTTGTTTCCATGGATATTTACTCCGGCTTGGTATCTCAAGATTTTATTTTCATATCTGTTTTCTGTGTTGAATTCTATATCTCAGTTCATATATATCACTCAAATAATTCTACAAATGACATGTGGCATTTTCTGGGTATTGGGTTTTTCCATCTTTACAACAGGGATGAAGCAGAAACTTACTGCTTTTGCAACATTGAGCCAGTGAAAAGAACGCAATAAAGCATCGTCACTTGAAGGGAGGCTGTCATGATTCCAATATGTTACATTTTCAAATTTAGCATTCACCTCCCAACGGTTTGAGTTCCCATCAGACATGTCAGAAGCTTTTTTCTCAACAAGATTCTTGTTTCCTAGGACAAAGCCTGAAGAAGACTAGTTTAGAAAGAGGAACTCCTTTCTAAAGAAAAATTAAGATCAAATATAACTTGGAGGAGCAATTAAACAAAATAATAGAAACAACAGCAACAAACAGAAAAATTAGAAATCCATTTAAACAAATCATATAAATCTAGTCAAGCGAAACACATATTATAAAAGTAAAGTGAGAAATTTTTGCAGTAACTTAGCCGTGGTCAGGATTTCTTTTCCCTTTTCAAATTAAATAATCATATAATGCTACGCCTGACATTAAAGAAAAATTGTGTCCAAAATCTACAAATTCATAAATTTGGGCTAAAAAGAGTCACTGTGTGACCGTGTTCCGGGGCAACGAACTGATATCACCTCCATTGAAGGTCCAAACTATTTATGCGGTCGATCAGCGTGGAAAAGGCCGCCAACAGTATAACCATCAGTGCGGAAAATGATGCATATGCTCAAGGATGAAGGTTTTGTTGTATTATATTCTACTATTAGTCACATTTAATGACTATCAAGGGCAATGACCCAAATTAGTGTCTTAGTCTTGGACCATCATATTGGTTTGGCAAGGAAAGAGAGCTCACCACAGCACTGATGTATAAAGAGGAGTCAATTACCAAAACCAATCATGGGTGAATGATATCCTAAACTTCCCTAATCATTACGCTCACAACTTAAGTTGGGATTTTAATAATCCCACCAGGAAATATTACTGTAAATACCAACCATAAATGTGCTAGATCCGAAAGTAAGCCAAAAGAATATTGGTGGAATCGAGTAAATGGCAAATATTTCACCAGTATAGATCCAACCAAGATTTGATCACAAATGAACCAATCCCTTAACAAGTAAGCAATGGATTTGAAGGGTTGGAGACAAAAACTTCTTAGAAGTCTATGAGAGTCAATTATTTCTTTTAGATCCTTTTGTTCTAAGGGAAGTTATGGGTTTCCTAAGTATCCTGACTGCAAAGTCAGTGCATCACCCAATATTATGTTTCATCTCAGCTGCAGAGTCAATTACATATATTAATCAATTCCATGTGCACAAACTTCAAGGGCATATCCCGGCACACTCATAGACAAGCACAAGGGATCTCTAACAAATAAATGCCACGAGCTTGAGCCATCATGACCTAGACAATAGGTGCGTAAATTCAAAACCCAATTAAAAGAAAGAAAAAAGAACATCAATAATGCGTATGAAATAATAAGCTTGTTTTAACTTCTGACATACTTCACTTATCAAAAAGACTTCCGCCACGCGTTATGAAGTTTAATATTAACATCATGTACACGTATGTGTTTCCTTTTTTTTTTTTTATAAGTCACGTATGTGTTTCCTCTCACCCGCTTCGCATTACAAAGACTTGAGCATTTCGTCTTCAAATTATATTACCCACAGCTTAAACATTTTTTTTAAGAGGACGGCATTCTATATTTTTATTGAAAAATCCTCACTTGTAACCGGAGGAAAACCATGCATACAATCATCACCTTGAAGTTACCACACCGTAAACATAAATGGTCCAATTTCCGAGCTTTTTCAACAGCAACTGTCGCGAAAATCACTACCCAAAAATGTGCACATTGAAATTGAAGGCATCGAAAAATTTATACAACAAATATATGAAATATATTTTTCGATAAATACGATGAGTTTCATTAATGATCAAGTTGAGAAAAAAGAGATAGCATAGTCGAAGTACCCGTTGGGTATACAAGAAATACACCAAGAGAGAGAAGGAAAAAAAAAAGCAAGACAATCATGAAAACGAATAAGAAGAAAGGAATATAAAGAGAAAAAGAATTGCATACCGCAATACCCTGTTGAAAGCGGAATCGTTGTTCCCTGCAACTTCCTCCCTCTGAAATAAGCTTCCTCCACCTTCAAGCCTTCAACCTCAATCCCTGTATTACCAAGAACACCCAGTACAGCGCAAAAAAAGAAAAAAAAAAAAAGAATGCCAACAGAGAGAAAGGGAGGGAGCGTTTGGGGTCTTGTTTTACCAGTGGATCTGGGCTTGAAAAAGTTGGAAACAGAGCAAGGTCCGTTGTACTTGATGGCACAAGGAAGCTGGTGGACCGTACCGCTCAGATCCACCAACTCAGAGTCGTCTCCGCCTTCCCTTTGCGTTAGATTTACTATTGTGCTCCCTTCGGACATCATCAGGCTTCCTTTCTCGATATCACCTCACACCTCTACTCTTCAGTACACCTCGCCACTTGACCCCATAAAACAAACCCTAACCCCTTTCTGATCTTCCAATTTCCCCGCGCAATTATATTCCGTCTCAAGTGCACCCTAGCGGGACTAGCCGTGTCACATATTTCCAGCTCGGGTCGGATTTTATCCGGAGTCATAGCCTGGCGGGATCCGGTTATCCAGTCATCTGGACTTCAAAAAAGCGGGCAGGTAATCTGTTGATCCGGTTTCCGGGTGGATAACCGGATGCTCGGTCCGGATATCTGGCCCGTTTTCTAGAAGCCAAAAAATGTTATCCAAGCCTACAATTCAGGCAGGACCTGAATATTCGTTAGTGCTACCCAGTTATCCGCCCTACACCTAGGTGGATAATCGGATCTCCGCCCGGGTTGTAGTTGGGTAACTATATAAGGTTTTTTTTCTTCTAAAATTCTGTTTTAGAAACCAAAAAATGTTATCCACGCCTACAATCCAGGCAAGACCTGATTATTCATTAGTGTTACCCAGTTATCCGCCCTACACCCAGGTGGATAATCGGATCTCCACCCGAGTTGTAGTCGGGTAACCATATAAGGTTTTTTTCTTCTAAAGTTCTGGCATATCCTCGATTATCCACATTATAACTTGGGAAAATATCCAGTTATCCACCCTACTGACCCGGATAGAATCGTAGATATCAGGTCCAATTAATAGGCAGTGAGTAAGATCCAACTTAAAAATCTTTACTATTATATAAGTGGCTATGTAACGATCAATAAACGAAAATTCTTGTTTTCCATTAGATTTTTGTTAAATCAACATTAAGTCACTGCAGCTTTAGAAACAGTAGGTAATTCTTGTTTTACATCTTTATCTGTTGAGTATTAGAACGTTTTGGGTTTATTATTTTTTTCCTTTATGTTTTGTCGGTCATCAGTCCACCACTTTTATGCTTTTTCACTATCTACTTTTTCTCTTTTGCAGCCTTTATATTTTACAGTTGTGTCAGTATACCATTTTAGTGCTTCTTATCTATCTGTTGTTAGTGCTTTTTATCTCTTCTGTAGCCTTTATATTTTACGGTTGTCAGTATACCATTTTAGTGCTTTTTCTCTTCTGCAGCTTTTTATCTCTTCTGCAGCTGATGCTTTTGTTTCATGTTTTTTCTCTTTTCGCTGGTTTTTGTATGCTTTTTGTCTTATATGCAGGTTGAATCAGTACATGGATATAGGCAATTGTGCCTTTTGCATCTTTAAATTTTAAAAACAAAACTGAAAAAAAAAATCCCTCACTACAGAAGAAGAAATTTTGCCTCTTGCATAGAAGCTAAAAAAATGTAACCTTTTGCATCTCTAAATTCTTAATGTGTAAAAATTGCTCACCAGCTAAAAACTGCGTAAAACATAAAAAAAAAAAAAAAAAAATAAACATATGCATGGTCTGAAAAAAAATTTTGCATGTTGCCTGGTCTAAAAAAAAAAAAAAATTGCATCACTACATCACTACAGAAGAAGAAATTTTGCCCGTTGCGCAGAAGCTAAAAAACAAGTAACCTTTTTAATCTCTAAATTCTTAATGTGTAAAAATTGCCCACCAACTAAAAACCACGTAAAACATTAAAAAAAAAAGTAAACATATGCATGGTCTGAAAAAAAAATTTGCATGTTACCGAGTCTGAAAAAAAAAAATTTGCATGTTGCCTGGTCCTGGAGCTGTGATGGTCCTGTTATTGAACTCCTACAAAATAAAATAAAATAAATGTCAGAGAGATTTTTAAGAAGAATACATCAAAGTGGATAAAAAAAATTGTACAAAAAAAAATGTGCCCCTTGCTGAACACAAAAAAACATATGCATGCATGGTTTGAGGAGTTTTTTTCCATATCTGGTTTGGGAGCCTTTTTTTCCTTCTGTCTGGTCTGCTGGTTTTGCAATCTTTTATATATGATAGGTGGCCTGGGAGGAGAGGGGATGTTGCACTTTAAAAAACAAAGTGTTTTGAGAGGCGAAACCAAGCTACCTAACATCTATACAGCCTGATATTTTCATAATTGAAACCAAACCATTTAATACCTTTTGGCCTTTTGTTTGAGGAGTTGGCAGTGTGTTTTTAGCATTTGTTATAGGTGTTCATATTTGGCAGTGTTCGGTGTTGATCTTTGTTTCCTTCTGGATATTTTCTCCCATTACAGGTGGTTTTCCTGGTAACCTTTTTTGTATTTTTCACTTATCATCATTTCTCTTCTCTTCCACTTTTTTTACTGGTTTTTAATGTTTACTGTTGATTAATTTTCAGCTGCTTTCCCAGCTGTCTAAGGTGTTCTTGGTTGGAGATTTTCAAAGGTGGGAGGAACTTTCTGGTATTTGATCATTGTGAGTGCATGGTTATTTAGTGTAGTATTTTCTAATCTGTGTTTTTGACTTCTCATCATTTCGCTTCTCTTCCACTTTTTTTTACTGGTTTTTAATGTTTACTGTGGATTTCTTTTCAGTTGCTTTCCCAGCTGTCTAAGGTGTTATTGGTTGGAGATTTTCACAACTGGAACTTTTTTGTGCTTGATTATTGTGAGTGCATGGTTATGTAGTGTAATATTCTCTAATCGTTATTTAGTATTTTCTAATGTTCCAAAAATTAGATTGATTGTAACAAAATAATATTATATTTGACAAATCTATAAGAATCTAAGATAAAAGGCAAGACAATTGAAGGTAACATTCAGATCAAGTACAAAGCAGAAAATGTGAGGCAAACCAGAGTGAAAAGAAATAGAATCAACAAAAATCATACCCACACAGCACCAACACAAAACGAAGATGAAGAAGAATGAAAGGTCATGGGATAATATTTAGTTGAAACCATTATTTGAACTCACCATTCTCTGACAAGACTGTATTTGCAGTTCATGCAAGGGTCTGATCTAGGTTGAAAATTTCAGGATTGGATAATGAAAAGGGAACCTTTTTAAGAAGTATTTCTTAAAAAACATGTAAAACACACACATGGTAAAACCACTCCAGCATCCAGACAAAGGAGAAAGATGCTAAAAACATTTACGCACATAAAGTAATTAAGAAAGTTAGCAAATGAAACACATGGTAAAACCACTCCAGCCTCTAAGACCAAATGAAAAGCACACACAATCAGAGACACAAACATTGCCCATGACCCAAAATCTATGGCAACAAAAAAAGTTGATCATGGCTGATTGGCAAATAGCACTAATGAAGGGTTACTTGTATATCATGATATGTCAAGATGCTCAGCACAAACTTTTCATGTTTGATAACTTAATCACTTATAGATATTCTGAATAAGGTTTGCTAAAGGCAAACAAACCCACTCATATAAAGCAATAAAAACTAAAAATGAGTTAGTCAATGTCACTGAATGATAGCATTCAAAATATTCATTCCCAATAGCCTAAATATATTGTCATTTATCTATGTACCTTTGCAAGAGGGAAAGGAACTTTGACATAGCAAGGTCATTCCCGAATCATGTCATACATAAGTTCTGCCTACAGCGTGCCAAGATCTTGGTAAAAATTATATCATACCAATACAACAGGCAGAACAATTTATTTTATTAATAAAACTTTATTTTACCTATAAAAAGAGCCAGAACATTGAGGAAGAGAATTTTTACCAATTTATGTATAGTAGTAAAGACCCCTGGTGCACCAAGCTAATAAACTTTTCTCATGCTCATGCCATCATCTTTTAAGGCTGAAATTGCACCAGGGTTGGATTCTGCAAAATAACATAGCCAGGAAATTGTCAATAACTAATTTAAAAATAATATACAGCCACCATGAGTGGTAATGATTAGTTTTAAACTTCAACTAAAATAATTTATCACCAGATTTCAAATGATAGATTCAAAACATATTTGGTATATGCATCCCCAATGTGCGGAAGAAAGCCATATTGTTTTACAAAGTGTGCCAATTGATTCAAAATCCTATCCTCAGTACCAATCATTGCAGCAGGTCTCATAATTGTGTAATGTAGAGGAACTACATTCATTATTATCCATATGACATGCCATGTGAGCATATTTCCGTTCAATTGGTCAACAAAAATCTAATGGAATGATCTTATAGAAAGAATTATCAAACCCAAGAAATAAAGATTCAACCCAATGAGTAAAAATATGAATGTGTAATTTAATACTTAACCTTAAATAATACATGAATAGTAGGAAAGCCCTAATTTTGGTGTTCTCTTCCGGTCAAACATACTCTTGTATCTTTTTCTTTCTCTCTTTCAACCATCTCCGCAAGTAATAATATACATATAGATTCTACAACCAACTGCCACCATTAAACCACAAATACATTACATTTTTGCTTGCAGTTGATATAAATTCATTTCATAAAATACATTACAAATCCACTATTCAAGTATACATAGAAATAAGCTTCGTGCCTTTTTTTTTTTTTTTTTTTTTTTTTTTTGCGAAGGTGGGGTCCCGTGTGCCCCCAGCAATACATGATTTTTTGGTTAATAATTTAACTACTAACGCAATCTTCAACCCAGTTTTTGAGTTTAATTTCCAGTTTCTACTAATTGCAAGTCAGATCTCAAAACCCAGAAAACCATCATATCACAAAAACCATCGAATCACAAACAGATCAAGCAAAAACCACAAGAAAATTGAGAAACAAGCTATAAGAGATATAAGAATACTTTTCAATAAGGAACAAATCCAAGAGTTGGCACTAGGATAGCTAAAAAATATATATGAAAAAAATATATATTTATATTTCTTTGAGAGGTCAAATAGAGAGCTTTCAAGAGAGTAGAGCTACATAGAAAACACTAAGAAAAGATTAAAATGACAGAAATAAAACAACTTAAAAAAAAGAATACAGAGAGTGTGACTGAGTGTGTGAGTGTTAGAGAAGTAGATGGAGGTTAAGGGTTAGAGAGAATTGGGAAAAAATAGAGAGAGCTGAGAGAGAGTAGGTCTGAAGGGGGAGAATATACAGAGACAAGCGAGTGGCGGGGCAGCGGCAGAGCGAGGCGGCACGATGAGGCAGAGACGAGAGTGTGAGGCGAGAGAGTTGAGGAAGTAAATGAAATGGAAGTGTGCGACGTGGGAGGGGGGGGGGAAGGAGAAAAAGATAGGGTTTTCCCTTTTTGTGGCAAAACGACAACGTTTTGGAAGAGAGGCTTGGTTCCCCTTTGGCACACGGGCTGGGCCCTTCACACACACTCACCCACCCTCGGCCCAACAATAATAAAACTCATCCAAACACTACACACAACCTCTCAACACAGAAGGCCCAATTCAAAAATCCAAAATAATATATAAGAAGAAAACACATTAACACAAAATACACAATAACTTTTACAATAATAAAATAAAATAATGAAAACTATCATAATAATAAAATTAAAAATTAAAATTAAATAACCAATAATAATATAAAATACTTTTAGAAAATTGAAATTTTCATCGTATATTATTGTGACCCAGAAGGCCCAATCTGAAAAATGAAAATAATATATAAGAAAACACCTTAATACAAAATACACAATAGCTTTTGCAATAATAAAATAAAATAATGAAGGCGATCATAATAATAATAAAAATTGAAATTAAAGAGCCAATAATAATATAAAATATTATTAGAAAATTAAAGTTTATCTAATATATTATTGTAACACAGAAGGCCCAATCCGAAAAACTAAAATAATATATAAGAAAACACCTCAATACAGAATACACAACAACTTTTACAACAGTAAAATAAAATAATGAAGACGATCATAATAAATTAAAATTAAAGAGCCAATAATAATATAAAATATAATTAGATAATTGAAATTTATGTAGTATATTACTGGGGCACAAAAGGCCCAATCCAAAAACCAAAATAAATATAAAAAAATACCTTAACACAAAATACACAACAACTTTTGTAATAGTAAAATAAAATAATGAAGAGGATCATAATAATAATAATAATAATAAAATGAAATTAAAGAGCCAATAATAATATAAAATATTATTAGAAAATTGAAGTTTATCTAATATATTATTGTGATGTAGGAGGACCAATCTGAAAGATGAAAATAATATATAAGAAAATATCTTAACACAAAATACACAACAACTTTTGTATTAGTAAAATAAAATAATGAAGACGATCATAATAATAATAATAATAAATGAAATTAAAGAGCCAATAATAATATAAAATATTATTAGGAAATTGAAGTTTATATAATGAGTAATTCTATATACAACTGTGAAGTGCGTAAACGTCGCGTAATCGCTTTGAAAAAGAGTGGGGTCCACTATTAAAAAATTAATTTTTTTCATGTGGGTCCCATGTTTTATTCATTTTTTCAAAGCGATTACGCGACGGTTGCACAATTCACAGTTGTAAATATCTTTTCTCTTATATAATATATTATTGTAACATAGAAAACACAGTCCGAAAAATAAAAATAATATATAAGAAAAGACATTAACACAAAATACACAACAACTGTTGCAATACTAAAATAAAATAATGAAGACCGTCATAATAATAATAAAAAAATTAAAATTAAAGAACCAATAATAATATAAAATATTATTAAAAAATTGAAGTTTATATTATTGTGACAAAACAAGAGAAGTGTAAAAAAATTTTGTGTCCTCATTGGGTTTGGAATTAATGAGAAAGTTTTGAATAAAATGTTAGAAATAAGTTTTAAAAGCGGTTTAAATTTTTTGCATCGTTCCAAAATGTTTGCAAAATACATATTTGAACAATCTTTTTGTGCTTATATGTGTGTATACAATACAATCAAAATTTACAATGTCTTTTGTGTCTAGACACGAATTATCCTCCTTATCAAGAGATTTTATATAATTTAAATATATAAAAGACTCTCCACTATTCGTGACAAGACTTGTAAGTGCCCTTTTATATAATACATATATATATATATATTTCTTTTTTTGCTAGACCCTGCTTGTAATTTTTAGTGGGTATTTACTAATAGCAAATTAATTTTAAGAAATATTTTATTTTATGAATTTTGATATGTGATATCGATCTATGTTTTTTATAGGTTCTATTTTCATAGTATAATTATATTTCATGTGTTATTTTATTATTTTCGTTTCTTTGTTGATTTAATATGTATTTTTCAAAATATTAGTCAATGAAATTGTTTATAGCATTTAAAATGCACCATGGAGATGTGCATTTCGCATTAAACAGTTGTTAATTATTCATTTAATCTTTGTTGTGTGGAATAATATTCAACGTTGGAAAGAATTGTATGCTCATTAACATAATGAGAAGTGGTAAGATTGTGTTAATGAATTATATAACATTTGTTTTTAAATAGTAATATTAATTTTGTAAAAGTTAAGCTTGAAAACTATTTTTTGAAGATCATGGAAAACAACCAGCAAAGAAAATTCCATATAAAGATTTACCAGAAGATAAAAATGAAGAAGTCCGTAGAAAACAGAGAGAAATATATGCTAAAAAAAACATTTAGAAGCAATTCCATCCAGTTAAAAAAGTCAACTTCATTTGGGGATGATCAAATGACT
Source organism: Juglans mandshurica (assembly GCA_022457165.1). Lineage (NCBI taxonomy): Eukaryota > Viridiplantae > Streptophyta > Magnoliopsida > Fagales > Juglandaceae > Juglans > Juglans mandshurica. The sequence continues at coordinate 6,369,738 of CM039627.1, forward strand.
ATGTCAATTGATGAACCTTCAAATGATGATGTCCAATATATAAACACCATTCAGGACTTCACTGTTCTACAAAAGTGTCAAAGAGACAACGAATTTTCCGCATTAACGTTGACATCGATGAATTGACTTCGTCTCATGAAGTATGTGTTCCTCTTGGTGTTAATGTCTGTGTGGTTGATTCATAGGCAACTTCATCATTAAATAATATGACGAATCGTTCTGATTGTCCGACTGATTATATGGATTTCCTGACACGTAAATCAGGAAATACATACATAGATGAAACAACCGTCTCTAATCAGCCTTTGATTCAACAGGTTTTCCTAAAATTATTTTTCTATCTTTCTTATTCAAGTACCCTTATATTCTTTTTCATTGAAATTTGAGAATATCATATTCAAATAGGCTCCATGTGTTGTTCGGGAAGAGTCAACCTTTGAAACAAATATACCGCCACCTTGTAGGGGCAAGAAACAAGTATAATTATATTATTCGTTCTTCAAATTCCATTGTCAACTCTTGCCACTCTTCTAGTAATGTGCTTAGTCAGATTATTCAAAGAATTCGATGGGTTTACGCCTATTGTCTTGTGTTCATTTTTTAACTCAATAGGTAGAGGGTATCGCCGCTTTGCTGGACTTAGACAATTATTACAAGTCGTGTCATCTGAAGCATATTCTTTATCACATGTGCCTTGTTGCAGACATTGTAAAGCAAATCGATTCTATCATGAAACAAATGGATTTTGTTATGCTGATGGGACAATTTATTTGGCCTCAAATGATGTCTCTGATCAGTTTTATGATCTTTTTACCTCCGACACAGATGAAGCTGCACATTTTAAGACCTATGTTCGGACTTATAATAACAAGTTCGCGTTTACATCTTTTGGAGTTAGATTTAATAGAAATCTTTGTAGACGGAATAGAGAGATTTATACATTCTGAACTCAGAGACAGATTTATCACTATATCAATGATTTAGTCCCTTTAAATGGGCGTCATTCTTATCTCCAATTGTATTTCTATGATACTGAACATAAATTGAAAAATCGCATTTTTTATTCAAACAGAATGAATCCCTCAATTATAGCTCGACTCATCAATATTCTTCGCATCAATCCATACTCTGCGTTTTTTCGGTCTCTTGGTGATTGCCAAATTTAGAAAATCAAGTAATCCATATAAGATTAGATGCTGGCCTAGATTAGCGTGTATTCAATGCTCCAACATCTTCACAAGTTGCTGCAATATGGGTTACAAATGAAGATGCAGATCAGTTGAGAGGACGGGACATTTGTGTTTTTAGTCATTCTGGTGAAAGTTATATAGTTCAGTATTATTTTGGCTGTTATGATCCACTTCAATATCCGTTGTTATTTCCTTTTGGGGATACTGGTTGGCATCAAGGCATTCGAAGGGTCAATAGAAAAAACACATTAATACGTGATCAAACAACACAATTAATAGATCATCACCAAACAATGTCAGTAGAAGAATTACTTAGAAGAGAACAGCGAGGTGAGAGTGTAATCTTAATCTTTCCATTTTGTACTTAGTTTGTAGATATCCGATTTTGTAATATTTCATTCTTTTTCAACTTTTGTAGCATTAAACAGAAAAATGAAGGATCCAATTATTTCGTGCCGTGAATATTATTGCTAAAAATTGTAAATCAGAAAAAATATCATATCAATTTTGTTGTTGTTTGGTCGTCTATTGCAACAATTTGTTGTTGATATGTATGTTAAGATCGAGACGTCAAGATTAGATTATTTTCGTAGCAAACAACAACATATTCGATCTGAGTTATATCAAGGTATTGTTGATACCATTACGCTTGGGGAAACTAATGCTTCTAATGTTGGAAAACAAATTATTCTACTTTCGTCGTTTATTGAGGATCCAAGAGACATGCGAAAAAGAAATATGGAAGCAATGACTTTAGTTCAGCGTTATGGTAAACCAAACATTTTTTTAACAATGACATACAATCCAAATTGGTAAAAAATTTCAAATGAATTACGTCTGCATGAAGAGAGTCAAAATCGGCCTGATTTGGTTGCTCGGGCCTTTCATGCAAAATTATAAGAATTAAAGGATCGGTTATTCAAGCGACAGATATTTGGAAAAGTTTCAGCATATGTTTATGTTATTGAGCACAAAAAAAGGGCTTCCACATGCTCATTTTTTAATTATATTACAGAGAGATTGTAAACTCTATGGGCCTGAATCTTTTGATAAGATTGTATCAGCAGAAATACCTGATAAAAATACGAATTTGCACTTGCATAATACTGTTGTCAAGCATATGATGCATGGACCATGTAGGATGTTGAATCTAACAAATGTTTGCATGAAAAAAATGGTTATTACAAAAACCATTATCCAAAGAATTTTGCATCGAGTACGACTGTTGGAAATGACTGATTCCCAATATATAGGCGTTCTGACAATGGAATAACTGTCAATGTGAGAAGTCATAATTTGGATAATCGTTGGGTCGTTCCATATAATCCGTATTTGCTTGCAACATTTGACTGTCACATTAATGTCGAGATTTGTTCTACGGTAAAAGCAGTCAAATATCTTTAAGTACATTTACAAAAGGCATGATCATGTTGCTTTTAATTTGGTTTCTGAACAAAACAATCAACAAATTGATGAAATCCAACAATTCCAATCGGCCCGATGGATTGCTCCGCCTGAAACTATGTAGAGAATATATGGCTTCATTGTTAATGAAATGTACTTAGCAGTGTATAGTTTACATTTACATCTTGAGGACCAACACCAAGTAACTTTTCGAGCAAATGAAGACTTAATCAATATTCTTAACTCTGATCTGTCTGTAAAATCGATGTTAACAGAATTCTTTGCAGAATTTCAAGACGTTGTTGTACGAAAAATTTCCAGAATTCTATATTTGGAGCCAACAATACAAAGAGTGGACTTGTCGAAAAAAAAAACTGTTATAGGTCGAATTGTTACTGTAAAGCCATTTGAAGGTGAGAGGTATTATCTACGGATATTGCTAAATCATATAAAAGGACCTTTATCATTTGAAGATCTTATAACAGTTGATGGTGTTGTGGCTCCAACCTTTCATGAGGCAACAACTATGCATGGTTTGCTACAGAGATATAGCAGCTTAAAAGATTGTTTATATGAAGCATCTTTATATCAAATGCCATCCAGTTTGAGACACATATTTGCAACTATATTGGTTTATTGTAATCCAGCCAATCCGAGAGAGCTTTGGGAACGTTTTGAACAAGATATGTCAGTTGATTTTAGATCAACTGAAAATTCTATATTCAATGTAAGAATGCAAGTTTTGTACTCAATTTCTTTTACACTTGAATCAATGGAGAAATACATTAATTCGTTCCATCTTCTTGATGACAATATTTGTTTTGATGAAGATCAATTCGAATATAGGAAAATTGATGATGAATTGACTGTTGAAATTCCATAAGAAGATATTGCTGCATCATAAACCCTTAATAGTGAACAATGACATGTCTATAATTCAGTTTTGGGAAATGTTTTTTCAAACAGAACTGCTACATTCTTTGTTGATGGTCATAGTGGGACATGGAAGACATTCTTATACAAGACACTTCTCGCCGCAGTAAGATCAAGAAAACTAGTGGCACTTGCAATTGCTTCATCTGGTGTTGCTGCATCTATCATTCCTGGAGGTCGAACAATACACTCGCGTTTTAAGATTCTATTGAATACTGATGAACATAGCATGTGTTGTGTCAGTAAACAAAGTGCCCTTGCAAAGCTACTACGTGTAGCAAAGTTAATTATATGGGATGAGGCTCCTATGTTAAGAAAACAACACATCGAAGTATTAGATAAAATGCTACGAGACATTAGTGATCTAGAGTTAACATTCGGTGGAAAATTTATTGTTTTTGGTGGAGATTTTCATCAGGTTTTACCTGTGATTCGTAAATGAACAAGACAAGAACAAGTCGACACCCGTTTGGTTTCTTCCTATTTGTGGCCTACATTTATCAAGTTTCATTTGATTGAAAATATGCTAGCAAGATTGGATCCAATTTTTTCAAAATATGTGTTAGAATTAGGCAACAGAATGCCACCAATTACAGTTGATGAAACTATAAAGATTCTTGATGGCATGCTTGTTCCCTATGAAGATGACTGCACTTCTTTAGATCATTTAATAGATGATGTTTTCCATGATATTCATGAATATTCAATAAATATTTCATTTATGATGAATCGGGCCATATTAACACAAAAAGACAGTTATGTTGAAGAAATAAATGCATCACTAATTCATAGATTTCCTGGTGAGCTTAGGCGATATTATAGCTTTGATGAAGCAATAAATGCATCTGAACAATCAATCATGGAGGATTTTTTGAATACTCTAACCTTAAATAGACTTCCTCCTCATGAATTGTTGCTGAAGATAAACTGTCCTATCATGTTGCTTAGAAACATTAATCCTTCAGAAGGACTATGCAACAGAACACGTCTAATTTGTCGGGCTTTTGATCGAAATGTCATTGATGCAGAAATCACAGTTGGACACCATAGCGAAAAATAGTCTTTATTCCAAGGATCTCATTCTTACCAAATGTTGATGAAAATAGTAGTTTTCCATTCAAACGAACCCAGTTCCCTATCAGATTAAGCTTTGCAATGAATATAAATAAATCATAAGGTCAAACGTTGGATTTTGTTGGGATATATTTATCTCAACCTATTTTCTCACATGGTCAATTATATGTGGTTTTATCAAGGGCTAAGACTGCATCTACAGTAAGGGTTTTAATTTATACCAGTGTCGACTGAACGATTAGAAAAGAACTGCGCAAAAAATATTGTGTATACGGAATTATTAAGATTAGCAAGTTCAGATTAATATTATATGGGTAATGATTCAATTGTATAATTTGAGTTTAATTACTTAAACAAATTACACATTTAATAGAATTCTCTTTTCTGTATGTTTAATATTGTGTTCTTGAAATATTTATTGTGTTCTTTAATTTTCTTTACAATTTTATTTTTAAATTTAGTATTAGGTTTATTATACTTACACGTTTAATATCTTTGTATATGAACAGATTTAAAGATGAGGACAATTTACACATTGATAAAATATATCACTCAAAATACAAGGAATTGGAAAATAAAAATGATCGTGGCAGATAAGTCACCCAAACGAACAGGGCAACGCTCGCTAGTAAAGTACCAAAACCGAACATTGATTGATCCAGAGATATAATATTTATTTCTATCTATTGTCTTTTATTTTTTTTCGTGTACTAAAAACTTGTAAAGTATTTTGTTATTCTTGCATCCTATTTATTAAACTTTGTTTTTTTATTTTTTTACTACTGATTTGTTGTGTTTTTTAATATTTGATTTTTTAAATCTTTTCATATTATATAAATATTGATGATGTTTTGTTCATTTAGTTCTTTTCTTGTAATACATTTAAAAAAATATTATTTTTTAAAAACCCAAAAACAATTTAAAATTAAACAAAATTATTATGCTCAATTATTCATAACAATTTTTTGTTCGTTTCAATTTCTTATACTGTACAGGAGATGAAGATATCGAGTGCAAGCGACAATGTTTGATAAAGATATTGACTCACGAGATGATATTTTACATATTTTCCAGTCATATTACATCAGTAATGCATATGTGAAGCCACTGAATCCAAAGTATAGAATTGAAAAACATGAATATCAATGGATCATGAATTCTAGAACGATAATTGAGGAAGTTTCGAAAGATGAAGAACAATTGGAGCCACCGAAGTACCAACTCATTCCGTTCAACGAATTAGACGTTTACAAAAACTCAATTGCAGAAATAGGTAATTCACTCTTTATTTTAGAATATTTTATTATCAATATATTTAAAATTTAAATATTATTTCTCAAATGTTTTGGCTGTTGCAATCCACATCAAGCCAAGTAGAGAGATAACTTCAGCGCATGGACCGACAACTATTCAGGAAATCTATGTCATTAATCAAAGGTAAAAATATTTTTTGGGTAGGTCACTCTTTAAAATTATGTTTCATTCTTTATTTCTTACGTATTGTATTAATTATTTTTTTATTCCAATTTTGTAGCTTAAACACCATATGTTTAACTATGTGGGGTCAATTTGTGCAAGAAAAATGTAAAAAAATCTCGAAAATAATAAGGACAAAGCCAGTTATACTTGGAATAGGAATAAGAGTTGGTTCTTATAATGATATTTTTAATAATTAACAATATTATATTTTCTTCTATATTGTATATGCCTGCATTAATTATGATCTCTATTTCTAATGAAGAATTGTCTCTTTTATCGCGTCCAAAAGTAAATTTGTGATCAATCATGTTCTTCCTAAGGCAACTTCATTGCAACAGTGGTAATTATCACAAATAAATCAATATTTGTTTCATGCCACTTGAATATTGAAATCTCTATATTTTTATTTCTTATGTTGCATTTGTTTTATGAATTTTAAGGACGATGATTAATGACTTATTATTTGAGAGTATTATTGCAAAATGCTTTATATATCCGTCAACATCTCTATCTTCTGTTAGTATTCGAGAAATAATCAAGAATTGTGATATTTCTGAGTTCATTAAAAGTTTACAACCCATGCAGGTAAAATCACATTCTTTATAACAAATTCAAATATTTATACGATCAATTCACCTAAAAAATTGTTTCTAATGTAATGTAGAAAGTAAGATTTTGGATAAAGGCGAAGATAATTATGGTTGACTTGTGCTAGATATTTTTTTACATATTATGTATTGGCTGCAATAAAAGAACTGGGTATAATTATAATGATACATTCCTTTATTACCATTGCAAACACCAAAGCATTTCCCAACCACGGTATGTATCTTTTAAATTTTTTGTTTTGTTTGATAATTTATGTGATAGATTTAATGTATAGCTTTTGTTGATTTTAACTTAAAATGATATTTCCATCAAATTTATAGTTGCCGAGCATATGTTTAACTCGACGATGGAACATGAAGACTATCTGCTGTTATGTTTGGTGAAGTTGTAGAGCAATCATTCAGTTGTTTGACAGTTGAACTTATAAATCACATTGGTGATATATGTTTTCTTGTTTTCCATTGCCTTTATCGTGGTGAGTAAAAAAATCCATCTTAAAATTTTTGACATGTTTACTACATTATCTATGAGCACATTGAGCTTTATATTAAAAAAACTATTAAAAGTAAATTATAACAAAAATCATTTAAATTGATTTTTATATACTTGCATGTTACACCAATTTTATTTTTATTTATAACATGCATAATAATTTAATTAAGAACATTGCATTCAAATATTTGTGTTAATTTACAAGACATCAATTTTCAGAATATTTGTTCTTTAAATTTTTATTAATCATGAAAGTCTATTAAAAATTTCCTTTGCAGGAGCATCTGCCATATATAGAAAATCTTGTAGCAGAAGTTTCACAGAAAAAATGGATGATTGAACTTTTAGTAAACCCCAATCAACTCAACCAACAGCAACACAAGAATTTCAACGTCGTCTCTATTGATGCAGTACAAGATGACACAAAATGATACATCATAATAAAATATCAGAGAACTCATATTTTGAACTGATATTTTTGTTGGTTTTGTATTAAACTTACCGAAGACAACTTTGCTAAAATTATAGATGTTATAAATGTGTTGGATTATGTTATATTTTAAACTAATATTTTATAAATATCGATGTTTCACTGAACTAGGCAAACATGGTTTGCACTTTCGATCTAGTAATAATAATAAATCTATATTTTAAAGGGGAAAAAAAGAAAACCACCCACGAGGGTGGCCCTTTTGGAGGTCCTTTCTAATAGGTCAATGAGTGGTTCAGGGCACCAGAATTACAAATAAGCACCATGTTTGAATCAAGGACTGACGGAGTGAAAATTGTTGCTACAGCGTTGGTCCTTGTCTTCATGCTGCATGATCTCAATGCTTCCATGAGTGGAGAAATCGCTACTAGCCTACTAGGGTTTATGGCAACAAGCTTTTTGTTGTTGTCATTGATTGAGACATTAAGAGCGTTGGGATAGCATCTTCTTGGAGATTTGTGTGAATACCATTTTGCGGCTGCTTTCAAAAAGCGGATTGAGCAATTGGGAAATGGCATCAAAAGACTCGTCAAAGAGTGCTAAAACGAGGGCATCCTCTTTGCCAATGTTACACGTCGGGTTAGAGATGGAGATGGGGTTCTGAGAAATGAAGTAAAACGTAGGAGCAAAAGGGAAGACATTGTTGATTGAAGGAACGACCAGGATTAAAGATTTTCAAAAGGGGAGGGGTCATACGGCTCAGTGGGTTGTTGGGCATGGCCGAGTGATGTTGCTTTTGTGTCTCTTTTAATTGGCAGTAACGATTATTTTATTTTATGTTAATTTCTCATTATGTCACGTTATAAGGTGTATAGTATAAGTAGCATGCGGATGTTGTAAGGGGTATCGAAAATCTTAATCAAAATTACAATTTCTTCTTCTTCTACCTCTGGAGTCTTCTCACCCTTTAAGTAAGAATTTCTTTCACTCAGACTCGTTTAGATTCAGAAATGAGTTGAGATGGGTTTAGATGGTTTGTAAATATTAGAATAAAAGTTGAATTATTTATTATATTTTATGTGGAAATTTGAAAAAGTTGTAATGATAAGTTGAGATGAGCTGAGGTGAGTTTTGAATGCAAACGAGATTGTTACTACCAACACCAAAGCTCCCTTGCAACTTTTTTTGTTCAGATCGTGTCAAAGACATCTACTCCACCCTCTAGGGTGGTTTTTGGCATTTTTGCTCCTCTCTTTTTAGTAAAAAAATTTTCCTGCAAATTGAAATGATAGTTTATTTTTATTTTTCAAATTTTCAAAATTATGATTTTTAAAAGAAAAAAATCCAGAAATTCAGACAAACATTTAAATACATATATGGATACGAATTCGTATCCATATCTGATCTATATTCGGATACAGATATTCACATTCAATTTATATTTGGATTTGAATCTAAACTTTTCCAAATATCTAGATAAATACCCTACTTTCAAATTCTGACTTTCAAAATATTTTTCAAATGATAAAAAAAAAAAAATCTTTATTTTATAGACTCATAAATTTCATTTTGATAATAAGTATTAACTTTAAAAAAATTTAACCAGTAAAGAAATATATGTATGTGTGCGCGCGCGAGATGTTTGTATACTTTAAGATTGTATATAACATACGAGAAATGCTAGGTACAGTCCCCATTTGGCGACTGTATGTGCAGACCTAAGCTATTTTAACTTTAAAATTTTGTAAAATTACAAAATTATCCCTCCTAAAATAATGTTTTCTCTCATTTAAGCATGTGCCTGCACATGCAATCCCCACTTCAGGACTGCAAATAGAATTTCTCATAACATTACTCTATTGTTAAACTGATAATTAGCCTTGAAGTTCTACAAAAAAGTTATTTGAATAATTACAATGAATATATCAAACGATAATTATATATGGGTGTTAAGTATTGTTACGAAAAACTCTCCACTCTTGACGGTAGAAAATGGACACAACCTAATCGCTAGTAAAACTAGTTTCCAATGTACCATCAGCTTTATGGATCAGTGATGAAAATGAGGATTTTAAAGTAGAGCAATGCTAGGTATAGTCTCCAAATGAGGATTGCAATGCAAGTCTAGGTAATTTATCTTTAAAATTTTTTAAAATTATAAAATTATCCCTCTTAAAATAATGATTTTTCTCATTTAATAAAAGACGTGCACATACAGTCTGCAAATAGAATTTCTTTTTTAAAGTATATGTAAAGTTGTAAACAAAGGAATTCTCCAAACTAGTAGTTGTTGTAATACAAACTTCTTCAAGATCATAAATGGCTGTTCTCTAAAATTTATCGTTCGAGATATATTTCAATTAAACAGATAAAAAGAAAAATAGAAATTAAATAGTTATCTATGTAATTACGATCTTTGTTGGCCATTATTCTGGACGAATTGATGCAATAGATTTTTATATTAACGATGTATTTAGTATGTCATTAAGTGGTCTTGTATATGTATATTTTTATTCTATATTATTGAACCCTCATCATTTGCCGTTTACATTTTACACTTTCTAAAATACCCTTCTCTCTTGGACCTCTCTTCTCTAATACTCTTTTAATGAGATTTTCCAAACATATAAATGTGAATTCCGATCTTGTTTGTAATGGGAGGGGAAATTAGCATGAGAAAATGGTGTTCTTCATCGTTGATTTCTCTCATCCCTAGTCGTTGTTTGTAAAGCGCATAATAAAAGCAAAAAACTATTTTGCCTCCCAAGTTGTACCGCTCTACTTGACCGCTCGGTAAAAAAAAATTTATTATTTTTTACTTAGTGATTAAGGAAGTAATTTTGAGTGTATTGATGTATTTTTTTTATCTTTTAAAATGATTTAAATATATTAAAAAAATGTGACTAGAAAAATTAAAATAAAAAGTTGCAAAAGGAACTAACAGTCAAAGTGAGCAGGCTACTCTAGGCAGCAGAGTAGCCCGACTCATAATAAAATAGTTTTATGTCACTCATTTAAATGAACAACCACTTAGATTATGTCTTTCAACAAGTAAGATTGAAAATAATAAAATAAAAAATAAATAGTAGAATCTCGATCAATAAGGCCTGGTTTGGTTATACAAAATTAAACTATCTCATCTTATATAATCATTACAATTTTTCTAAACTCTCACACAAAATATAATAAACAATTCAACTTTTTTAAATCCCAAAATAAAAATAATATTAAAAAAATAATATTATAACAATATTTTATTTGACAATCAACAAAACATCTCATCTCATCTTATCTAAACTGCATATCTAAATAAGGCCTAATTGTTTCATGTCATGATTATTTACTACCTCTTTTATTTTCTGTAGTTAGTGTTTGTATTATGAGAAATTGTGATGCAATAGTACCCGGATAATGGATTTCCACCCCCTACAGTCAGCAATAGTTTTGATCTTCCTCACTGCCTTTCAAATATCTCATCCAAAGATAAGAAATACATGGTTTTATGCAAACGAATGAAAGAAAAAGAAAAAGAAAAGGCAAAATATTCTATGGCTTTCTATTTTCAGTAGCTAATATATCAAGGTTAAGCACGCAATGTTTCAAAATGAAACTTGGATTTTCCTTAACCACTGTATGACTTGAGAAACCTGCGGATATTACTTGAGCATTTGATTTCATTACTGCATTGGCATTGCCCTTTATTCACCAAATTGAAGTACTGCCTGAATTTCCTGATATATTGAACTAGATACTCATTCAAAGTTGGCATAATCGAACCGTTCCTCGCAAATTATTTCCTGTGTTCTATCCAAATACAATTCAGACCAGTTCTCAACTCTTGATTTGACCAATTACTCACAACGTACAATAACATGGCTCAAAAGGCTATGAATGTAAATCATGGTAACTTTTTTTTTTCTATAAGCTATGAATGATAGCTTATAGAAAAATCCAGAAATATATTTTGATGTATAAAATGTCAAATAATCACAAGGGGAGGAAAAGAGCCTAATCATGCTTATATGTAACATTTCAAAAGTATCAACTATTGATATCATGATACATGTAAATGTCACCAAGAACAACATCAATGAACATACTTCCATCAACTCACTGAGGCTATATTGTGAAGAATTGTGTAACCCGAATCTACCGTGTCAAAATCTTGATCCAGAAAAGATCAATCTACCAACATGTATGACTCTGAAGCTAACCTTCTGAAACATCACTGTCAGAGTGGTTAACAGCTGAAACTTGAGTCCCCGGTTTTTTCCTCCATTATTTATATATGAGAAAATTTCAGCTTTCAGGATCAGTGAAGATAGGGCTATCAAGTTCACCCATACTTGCAGAAGCAAAAGACTCAAAAGATTCCAGCGTTGAGAGGGAAGAAGCCGTGTCATCTGAATCTGTAACAATCTCATCAGGCAGAATTATGTGATCTTCATCGACTTCAGATGCATCTGACCCAGATGCTACTGATAGCAGTTTGTTTATTGCCAATTTAGCAGTTTCAACAAACCACTCATCCTCAGGGAGTGCACTATTGAGACACAGCACTTTTAGTTTCTAGTGAAAACAATGGGGGAAGACTGGACAGGAAATCAGAGAGAGATTCCAGAAGGTACCTTTGTGGGTCTATGCCCCTAGCAGAGAAGGTCCTGATTGCACGAGCAATTATGGCTGATGCACTCTGGTGCAAATGACGAGATGGGTAACCAGCATAACGTGCAATTTCAACGGTGAAGTGCATATCAAGAATTAACTGCCAAGACAAAGGAAAATTTCAGAGAGAGAAAGGAAGACATCACTCAGCCACCTCTAGGACCTCTCACACTATCAAAGGTAAATTTAGATGACATTAATTAATAACATACTGAGTCAACACGCAGGTAAAACGCGCCATGGAGCACCAGAAACAATAGCAAATACTCATACATTACTCTTTTTTTTTTTATAAGATAAGATTTGATTAATAACTACAGAGGGTGAATAATGTATATAATACTCATACATTATAAATAGAATGCTAGGAAGCATCGACACTTTCAAGCCTCTAGAATGTCGTTTTCCAACACATCAGGTATGGGTATGACTCAGACACAACCAGATATATGTGATGTCTCTGAATATCATCAATTAAAAAATAACTCCAAATTTCAGACATAGTCAGCATGGACACTTTTTGTTTCTCTCATCTCAGCTGCACTACCACGAAACTCTCTCTCATCCATCTATGCATTACAGCTACCAATGGCTTTAAGAGGCTCAAAATTGTGTTCCTCCACGCAGGGATGAGCAAAATAAGGAATGTATTTATAAGAAGATACTTCCCAAATCCCAAAGATTGTGAATGTAGAGTATGATGGTTTTTCAGGATCTACGGGTGTGTTTGATACCTTTTGACTCCTTATGAGATAAATGGATCTTGGAGCAAAGGTTTGGTGGTATGTCCATGGCTCTTCAGCACCTATGCTTCAAAGTTTTAGGGTGCGTTTGGAACATAAACATCTCTCAACTCATCTCAACTCATCTCAACTCATCATTACAACTTTTTCAAATCCCAACACAAAATATAATAAACAATTCAACTTTTTCAAATTCCAAAATAATAATAATATTAAAAAATAATATTCTAACAATATTTTATTATCTCAACTCAACTCAACTCACTTCAACATCCAAACTCAACCTTAGCCTTCAAGTTTTGAAACAACTTTTTTCAACAGCATTTTGCGAGAGAATTTGGCATACGTGTTCCTTTTTCACAATTGAGGAAGAGAGTGTCTTTTATATGTGCTGAAGAATTAGGGGTTGTTTGGAAGATGGGATGGCGTCATCTCATCCCATCTCATCTCATTTCCTTCCAAAGCATCACTCAAATACAAATACTTTTTAATTTCAAATCATCAACTTTTAATCTAATCATTACCTAATCATTACAACTTTCTCTAACTTTCAAACAAGAGACAAACAATTCAAAACTTTTTCAAATTACAAAACAAAAATAATATTAAAAAATTATATCTAACAATATTTTAACTTTATAATGTTTTTATTCAACTGTTTCTCTCTCTTTTTTCAACACCCCCATAAAACATCATAACTCAAACCATTTCACTACTATTCACATATTTATCATATCATCTCATTCCCCAAGCATCCCCTTAGTGGTTGCACATATCATTCTCACATTTTAACAAGGAATAGTGAAGACTAAAATGAGCAAGCAAGATGTGGGGCATTACTAGAGGGGCTACTTGGTGAACTATTGAGACTGTAAGTGTTTCACTTGATGGACTATAAAAATTGAAACTGTTCTTTCCACATATCGGTGATGGTTTTTTTGTATCCCAAGTATCATTTTTATGGAGCTTGATCGTGCTTCTTTGCTATTCAATATTGCTTTTAAAGCATAGGTGTTTTTACAAAATGTTTTGAAGCTTGTCATTTAATTTTTAAAACATAAGATCAACATTAAAGATATCTAAAAAGATACTAATTAATCAATTGACATATCCCTCTCATACTATATCCTAGCTATTTGGACATTGACGTGTCAACAAAATCCATATCATCTTCTACTTGTATTCCAAACAGTGTCAGAGCTCAAATCATAGTTAGGAAGCTTTTGAATGAGATTCAATAGAACATCTTATTTATGCATAATAAAAATAAGTTCTATTTTTACTTGTATTTAAAAAGTTTGATTGAAAAAAGTACAATTTGGAAGGAAGCAAGTACCTGCTGCAAACCAAGTGGTTGAAGGGGAGTGGAATCATCCTCAAACACCGCCCAAAATTCTTGCTCATCAGACAACCATATTATAACTGTCTCTGTTAGCCTGGCTAGCAAAACTTTCTGCAGTTTCTCTTTTTCCGGTAGCACATCACCAGCCACAGTTGCTAACTGCTGAAGCTTAGCAAATAATGCCTGCAATAGCAGCAGAAATCTCAGTATTACCACTGCACAAGATAATTGGTGGCAAGACACATGTACAATTCCTCTCATGTATACTTCCTGTGTACTTAGGCTTTGCCTATTATTATGAATAAAACTTCTTGATTACTTATAAAAAAAAAAAAAGACACATGTACAATTCCATAAAGTTATATGCCTAAAAGCAAGAAAATGGTTACATGACAACATTTCTAACCTTTTTCTTTGATAAGTACATAAAACTTATTAGAAGCGTAGAAGGGGCACAATACGAGTACATAGGAGGTATACAAGATAATGTGTTTTTTTTATCGGTAAACAAAATTTATTGATCATAAAAATAAAATAGACGAAGGCCCATGTTAAGATATAAAATAAATAATAAAATCTACCTCTTCTCACCAGCTTAAACTTTTGGGACAAGTGGTGATTTCACATGGTACCAGAGCAGAGGTCCTGAGTTCGAACCCTGACTCTACACTCTATCCCATTTAATTAAATATTTCACGTGTTGGGCTGGGAGAAAGTATAGAATGTGCAGGAGGTGGGCTAGAGAATGTGAGTGGAGGTGGGCCCAAGATGGATGGTAATGTGCAGGGAATAGAAACCGTGGAGTTGGTGTTTGGAGTTGAGGTGGATTTATTGTGTTTTGTGTAAGGAAAAATTGTTTCGGCAAAAACGACGTCTCTAGAGATATATAGACGATGTGATTTTAGATCAAAACATTTGTAACCCTTGTGAGATGTACTATAACCAAGAAAAAATACATGATGTGGATCGAAAATCTAATTTGTGACGGTTATAGGGACGAAGATTAAGCCAACACTCACATCCAAAAATTTTAAGAAAAGAGTAATCCGGTGGTTTGTGATGGACCATGAGATATGGAAATTATGGTTTAGAATAGGAGTGGGAAGTAAGTTAATTAAGTAAGTAGCGGTTTCGAATGCATCATCCCAAAAAGAAAAGGGAAGAGAGGCCTGGGCTAAGAGAGTAAGTCCAGTCTCTACAATGTGTCTATGTTTGCGTTCGATAAGCCCATTTTATTGGTGAGTATGTGGACATGAAAAACGGTGAGTAATGCCAAGATTTTTGCATATGGGAGTGAGAGAACGAAATTCTCCACCAGCATCGGTTTGAAGGGTTATGATTTTATTATTGAAGAAACATTCAGCAAAGGTAATAAAAGAAGTGAAAGTTGACAAAACATCTGATTTAAGCTTTAAAGGAAAAATCCATGAGAACCTTGTGTAGTGATCAACTATGGATAAATAATACTTAAATCCATTTCTTGACATAATAGGGGCTGGACCCCAAACATAATAGGGGCTGATATTCCATTTAAAAGACGGGACATAAACAAGAGCATTATGTATGGAAGAGAAATAAAAGATGGGGCATTCTGAGAATTGAACTCGGGACCTCTCGCACCCTAAGTGAGAATCATACCACTAGACCATTTAAAAGTACACATTTAAGTAAGTTTCTCGGAATGTGATCCAACCAGCATATAAAGAGAAATATACTCAACCCCAGCCAGTATATTCCTGCTCTGCCTGTTTTAAAATTGAAGGAACATGCTGAAACAAAATTACTGTTGGAGTTCAAGAGCATATATTTTTCCATTATTGGTATCTTCTTATCTTGGATTGGGCTTTAACATGAGGAAAGGAGCAAATGCACGCACACGATTATAGATTGACTCAACTAAACTCAACAAACATTGATCCTCATCAATTAATTAGAGTTGGCAACAAGTATTTACTTTCACCGCGCACACAACTACATATTAATATTCAAATATCCATTTAAAATAACTGATGGAGATTTAATTTTTTATCTGTAGAACTAGTGGAGATGTTTTAATTATTCAATACAGATAAGATTATAGAAATAACACAAAACCAAATGATTTACTAATTATCTTGCAAGGAAATGCTATTGTTATTACAAGAGTTTTGAATTGTGATATAGGGCAGTAACAATAATGTATAAAACCATTAAAACAAAGGAAAAAAATCATCAAATGGAAACCTTGGACACACAAAGTTCAGCGTCAAAGGACCACAGAAAAAACACTACAACATAAGGCACAGGGATAACCTGAAATGGAAGTGAAGGCAGAGGATCAGAACCCCAATACAGATCCTCTCCAGTGTTCAAGTAAAACCGTGCATTTAATCTTGTTTTCCCTTCGCTTGCATAGATGAAACTTACAACATACTGCCGGCAGAAGTGATCTCTCAGCTTGTCAAACAAGTGCTGAAGACGGCGCTTCCAATCCTTTAATTCTATTGTAGTGCTTGCACTAGGCACAGTGTTTTCAGTGGGTCCATTTTTTGGTTCGCTGTTTTCATTTTGCCGCTTCCAAGTAATCAGTACAGCATTTGGTAATAGTTCGTCAAAAATGGTGAATGCTATTGCCAATATTGCAAGTTGTTCTGAATCTGTTTCAGCTCTAAAGGGTATAGTTTCTTTCAGCTCTGTAAGATTATCATCATCAGAGGGGCCTGGTAGAGCTTTGATCAAAGCATCCATGTATTTATCAAACAGCTGTGATATTCTACTTAATACACTTCCTCCAAAATGCATAATGGCCAAGGGGGTTAGCTGTTCCAGTATATCCTGAAATGAAATTTATATCACACTATAAATTGAGAACTGGGACACTAAAAACGGAGTTGTAAGCATCCAAAGACTTATTGACATTGATGCTGTAAATGTACTTCTTATGCAAGAAAGCAATTCCAGACGTGCGCGCGCTTGTGTGTAGAGAGAGGGAGGGAGAGAGAGAGAGTGAGACATTGATGCTGTAAATGTACTTCTTTCCTTTTCCATTAATTTTTTCCTAAAGGAGAAAGATAAGATCACATGGTCTACTCATTGGATTGTGCTCTTTCCAGGTCAATGTATGTCTCACTTGTTCTTTCAAAAGGGAAAAAAAAAACATATGATCCAAGTTTAATGATCTTAATTTTCAGGTTATCTTTTTGACAAGTAATGTTTCAGGTTATTTATATGAGTAAAACTTGTTGGCACCATGCATAAGCTAATTTATTAAGTGCTTGTTGTGGTAAGAGAACAAAGATAAAATTAATTACTTTAATGATTGCCAAATGGCCCAAATCATAGTGAAAGAGAGCAACTTACTTCAACAATGTACATAAATCTCGTTCCACTATCAACAATAATGCAGCTCTCTGACTCCAATGATGTTGTAAATGCAGACAATGAATCTGCAAAGAGAGGTGAGAATAGCAAGCTCTCATCAAGTTCTACCAAATTGAAGAGCAGTCTTCTAGCCCGTCTGAAATTCAACTCTAGGACTTCTTCAATGTATGTCCGTAAAACCATCAAAAGTAATTTTGACAGTTTCAGGCCTTGTGATTCCAACATTAAGCAGTAGTTGAGACTAGACTGAACACAAATGCTTGCAGCTCGTAGTGCAGAAACTGTCTCAGAAGAGGGTGCGTTCTCTTTCACCAAGCGTACAAAATATTCAATTTCCCTCTCAGCCCATTGAACGATTTTGTTAGTATAAATAGGATTGTCCCCAAATATTGAAGCAGACTCCTTTGTTGTCATTGAAATTATAGAAAATACAAGTTTAGATAATGTAGCAGAAAATGTTTTTGGACAGGTACAACATGAGGGAAGAAGAACCTCAATGTTCTTTTGGAGGCGTAACCCATAAGATTCTAGCAGTAACTGATGTGCCAAAGGACCTTTTCCAAGTTTTATCAATCCAGATAAGGCCTTCTTCATTTCCAGAACACCAGAAGAAGGCTGTTCAATAATATGAACTAATTGATCTTCAAGCATTGTTTTTCTTTTCAAAAAAGCAGATTTGAACTCTGACACTTCACCGGTTGAAGTATCCCCCGAGTCTTTCAACTCTGAAGAATTTCTCTCTTCAGCATCCAGAGCCTCTAATGCTTCTTCAACTTTATGTTCAGCCAAAAGAACATCAACATTCTCCAATAATATTATCTTCCCATCATCTTTTTCACTTGGCAAGGGATCTTGGAGTTCAGGAATTTCTGGGTCATGATGAGATTCATGGTTGTCACCAATAGATTGCTTCCACTCTTCCAATTCACGGCATACACCAGTCATTAAATCCTGCACAAGGATCCCTTGAGCTGAAATATGCTTTCGCAGCTCAATTAATTCATGTTCCATTTCCACAGCCTCTTCAAATATCCTACAATTTATCATTATAATGAGATCACATGTACATGGATCTTACATAATGTTACAAACCCAAATGATTAAAGAAAATAAAATTTATGTTCTAACTTCCATATTTGAAATTGCTTGAAATCTCACACCCATGCTCCAGCTCATACCGTTAAACTTAAGAACAGATTCCAGCACCTCGGCAATAAGGCACAACCTTTTCCTGTGGTCTGACGAAAGGACATTTTCTCATACCATTGACAGGGCCACTAAGGTGACATCCCCAAGGTCCTTATAGTGGATTCAGAATCCTATCAGTGCTATCTGTCAAGAATGTTGCCACAGGGACCAAAGCATAATTCTCTCACTCATTAAATTACCCATATCAAATGAGTAACATGGCTTCCATTTATTACCAGATAAAGGTGAGTTATGAATGTACAATATGAGTTTCTTATTCTTCCTAATAAACTCAACTCATCTTCAGAAGTAAGGGGGGTGGTGGCAGCAGTGCGGAGAAGAGGAGGAAGAAGGTGGTGTTAGAGCACAAAGACATGTTGGAGCAAAGTGTCGGCCCTTTTCTGCCTAGCAATTTTCAGTTGTGCCAAACATTGAAAAATACAGAAAACACTTCTAGAAAATATATAAGACATAAATAAAAGGAGCGTAGTGTGTTTCAATGCTGCAGGTGGGTCGGGACTATTTACTCTTCATCTATGTACTTGCTCATGATGCGGTGTTTTGAGATGGAAACAGGCATTTATATTACCTCAAGAAAGCTAAGTACTTTGTGTGCATATTGCCACATAAGTTCTCCACGGCATCCTTTAAATTCAAGAGCTCACAACAAAGATTTCTTATCCCCTGGACAGATAAACAATAAACTAAGTTAGTACAACCCCCAAAGTAATACTATAATTCTAGTGCTTGAAACCAACAAAATTCATCGTAGAAAGTGGGGGAAGAAAAAGATCGCCCACTCTAGAAATTGTTATCCCAACTAAACTCTCAAAATAGGGAGCATTTCACATCAGCATCCTTGCTTACCCATAAAACGTATACAATACTTATTTAAGTTACAGAAGCATCAAACTAAAAGCGAACATAGACATACAATTATATCAAACCGGCAGAGCATAATATCAATAAAAAGAGTATATATTCACTTCTTGAAGAAAGAAGTAAAATGCACCATTTACTTTAATCAGAAACAAAAAAAATATCTACTTGCGCATCATTCTCAAACGCGTGTAATTCAAAAAGTGTTAATGCATTGGAAGACAACCCATGAGAAAATATACGTGCTTTCTGGACAACTTACATTAAAATATTAAAGACCCAGATAAAAGAAAGCAATCTTTGATCCAAAAATGATGCAAATCAAGAAGGAGCTATGAACTTTCTCAGGGCAGAGCTTCCAATGTTATTATCGCGCTACAATCGTTAATTGGAGACGGTGCAGCGTAAAACTATGTATCGAAAGGCACAAGAAGTCCAATCCATTCACTTCATGAGCAGAAGTAACTTGAAATAGTATTTACCCAGAGGCCGAAAACTGAAACTTTTTCTCCGATGGAACCCAGATCAAAAGAAAGCAAAGAACTTTGTTCAAGCACACACGCCAATAAAGAAACAACATAACTCAACGACTAAATTGGGAATGGGTAATTCTCATACAGCCAAAAACTAACAACAGTGAGATTCGAGACATCATGGATGTTACTGAACATGGAGATTGGAAATGGGAAGGGAAAGAGGGGAGATGAGTAGACCTTCTCAGAGTGGGATTGGTAAAGGGAATCGACCTTCGATTGTGGGGCGATTCTTTCAATTGAGGGGAAGTCTTCTTCTTCTTCACTGCTCTCCATTTTGAAACACCGTCTGCCTTTCCTCTCCTTCGTCTTCTTCTCAACGGTTACCCAATCCTCAGTCACTGATTTCAATTTTCAAGTGGGAGGGAGAGGGAGAGGGAGAGGGACGAGTACGGTTTGTCCTTTTGTAGCTGGCGAGTTTGCGGCTCTCAGGACAGTGAACTTGTCCTATGTTGTTAGAGAACGGCAACGGTCCAACCGACACGACCATTTTTAACTCTTTTTAAAAAAAATTTACAAGGACAATTATACATCTCTAATTTTTATTTATTTATTTTACAATTCATTTAAATCAATTAATATAATCAATGAATCATACCATTTTATTAAAAAATAATTTTAATTTTATATGATCACCCTTCATTTAAATAGTATTATAAAATAATATTAAATTTATCATTTGTTTTACAATAAAATATTAATATTTTTAATTTAAATACAGTAAATTAAAGTAATATGAATGTTTTGGTCCTTGGGGATGATTACAGAGCTTCAACTCTTGCATTCTAATGCCTTGAAAATATTTATTGAATAACTACTATTTATTTGAGAAAAAAAATGTATATGATCACAACACTCCCAATTATAATAAGCTTAATCCAATCAATGGTACGTAATTTCTTCTAAAAATTATTGGCGTGGAAGGAGAATATAAAGTTAGGAAATTAGTGACACAAATAAATGAAAAGAAATTTGTAATATAATATACTACATCAAACTAAAAACTTTTATTTTTTGTAATTTTTTCATATTTCAATTTGTTAAAAAAAAAACATTTGAGTAATACTACAATGTGGAGTACGCAAACGTCGTATAGTCATTTTAAAAAATAGTAAAATTTATTATTAAAAAATTAATTTATTTTCATATGAATTTTGTATTTGTTCATTTTTTTAAGTAATAAATGGATGCTTACACACACTTTGCTGTAAATATTATTTCTAAAAATGTTGGGCTAATGGCGGATATGAGTGAAAAGGCTCCGATTGAAGTGACACTATTAAAATATTATTTCTAAAAATGAGAGATAGTTCTCGTTGGATTAGCTAAAAGTTAAATCTAATAAGAATTTAGTTATTAAGTCATAAAATTACTCACATTGAATTAGCTATATTCTAAATATTTAGAATATAGCTACAGTAATATCCAAACTAATTTTTAAATTTGGAACACACTATTCATTCATCAAATCTCTTTTATATTATTTATTTCTCTCTCTCTTTAATATCAATTATTTCTCTCTCTATTTTAAATGACAATTGAAAAAATATAATTAGAATACAATTACTAATTAATATATAATATTATGAATAGTAAAATATGATAAAATTAAATAAATTTATAATTAAAAAAATTAAAAATTTTTCAAAATTATTAATTACTCATTACTATATATTGAATAAATAGATAATTCAATATGGAGATTTGATGTGAATAGTCAAAGTTAAATTCATCTTATATTATTTTATTGTCATATAATGAAAAAATGGCTATTCCAATATAGAAACTTATGTGAATATAATAGCTAAATGTTAAATTCATCTTCCATTCATAAAAAAATATACTTTAACTTTAACTAATCCAATGAGAGCTCTAAACTGAAGGGGTGGTGCTTTTAATAAAGGCCAACGTTCTAGTATCTTTTGTTAAGTTATAAGTGAGGTCTAACCATTAAAAAAGAAGCCGTCTTAGCTCAGTCGGTAGAGCGCGTGGCTTTTAACCACGTGGTCGTGGGTTCGAATCCCACAGACGGCGTTTTGAAACGTCTATTTGTTTTTATATATCCACATTATCCACTCCACTTCCTCCTCGGCTTACTCATTTAAGAGGCAGCTGTCTGCTGAAGATATGACTGTGATTCAGTGTTCCGCGGCAGTACAATCGCCCCCTCTCCCCCACCTTCCAAAATCACCCTCCAATGCGGTCTCGGCTACAACCTTGGTTTCTTCTTCTTCTTCTTCTTCTTCATCTTCGCCAACAACAAGTAGAAGAGCAGCTCTATCTCTCTCTCTATTCTCCACTGCTTTCCCAACACTTGTTTTCTCGTCTTCTGCTTCTTCTTCAAAGTCCGCCGTATCGGAGTTCTCCGAGCTCCCCAATTCAGGCGGCGTTAAGGTATTGGACCTCCGCTTTGGTTCCGGAGATGTACCGCGGGATGGCGACCAGGTCATTACTCTCTCTAATAACGCCAATTATACATTTCATATTGAATTTAAACCTCTTACATAATATTGATTCAGTCTTTCTCTCATTCTAAGGCTCCGATTGAAGTGATAGAAAATATTGTAATCTTCTAAATCCGCTGCCGAAGTGATAAGAAATTTTTGTTGCGACTCATCACTCTAACAACTAACTTCGTGCTGTTACCTTAAATCATTAAATGTAAGATTTGTGTGGTACAATGGGAAGGAAAATTGTGAATTGACAAGGGGCAGGAAGTGGATACAATCAGTGAGACTGCTACAGAACTTTCTAGTGCCGACTTTAGCAAATGTCAGCTAGCAATTTACAATAGAAAAGAATAATAATATTAATTCACCAAATACCGTCCTTCTCACCGTGATTATTTACCTTACATGTATACATGTAGTTACAAGCTCATTGATCTGTTTTTATCTGGCTCCTGCATGAGCCACATGGCTTTCAATGTGTTTTGGAACTGTGGCTCTATGTAACTTACAATGGTGCACTTAATTGACAAGTAAATCAGTATGTGTATTCGGACTCATGACTATTGCAGCCTATGACCAAAACCATTGGATGATGACTGCTATATATTTTTTCATACCTCCAACAACGGAAGTCCTGCATTTGCAGCATTTTTTAGATAGTATGATATGCAAGAGGTAGAGTATTTATCTTTATGACTTCAGATATATCTTCTGTAAAATCGAGAATTAGGATATGCCAGACCATCCATTAATCCATCAATTTTTGAGTTTGAATGTGAAGGTTGCAGTCCATTACTATGGAAGATTGGCAGCAAAACAAGGTTGGCGCTTTGATTCAACATATGATCACAAAGATGAAAATGGTGAACCGATTCCATTTGTGTTTTTCCTTGGCTCTGGGAAAGTAAGTCCTGATATCATTACTCAAATTAGTTTTCATTTGTAGAGACATTTATTTAATAATTGTAAGATATGATTATGGTGAATCCGGTAACATACTTGGCAAAGTTTGTTTTTTTGCACCTTTTTACCTTTTTGTTCCTCGTAAAAGTTTCCCAGTGAGTGAAAAGGAATGGTATCATGCATTACGACTTCTGTTTTTTTGTGGCAATCTTGATAAAATGGTTGCATATGGCTGCAGCATTATTTCCTCTTTTGTCTTACCATTTGTTTATATATCTTTTGATTGCAAGGAAGGCTATAAAACATGATATGACTTCAAAAGGCAAGTACTCCTCTCTTTTCCTGTTACTAAATGGTCATCAGAGCATTAATTGAAAATAAATTTTTAGAGCCGAAAAGGGAAGCTAAAGTACTTACTCCTTCTATCATTGTTTCTCCACTGGCACACACACACACCCACTCACAAAGGCATCTCATTTTACCCAATACCTCACCACCACCGACCCTACTCATTGTTGCTGAGCATGCCTGATTCACAGGGCCATTTCAATTTAAACTCTCAAGAGTTGGTGTTTTTTTCCATTTTCATAGTTTCTCATATCCAAGAGTAATTTTCATTTTTTTCTATTGATTTTTATTTGCTTATGATGTTTTTAATTTGTAAACTGCTTTTATCCGTTAGTTAAATCTTTTGGGAGAAACTATTAATCATTGGTGAAACTGATGATGGGCCTCACAGCTGTTGTAGCTGGGAAGGAGGTATTTTAAGACGACTTCCAATTTGTTTATTAGTTGTACAGGTCTGTACAAAAATCTAGGAATGTCATTCAATTTCCACTACAAGAATTTCCATAACAATTATTCTGCTTTTGCCGTCATACTTTTGTAGCTGTCTCCCTGAATGCTTAAATGATATTGCTGTCTGTTAAATCAGCATTCATATTCTCTATGTATATTTGCTGAATAAAATAAACTTAAGCCAATATTGCCTTTATTTGAGAGAAACTCTGCCTTTTTTGTGTGCATATCACTATTGTGGATGTTAAATTGTGACAGGAGTTGGTATAGCTGTATGACACTAGTGAAAACCACTGGAAGACCCTGTCACGCTTTCTTGTTTGCCTAGGGCTGGATTCCTGCTCTCTATATGTGTGTGTGCGTGTGTGGAGAAGAAGTTGCTTTGTATATTGGTTTTAAAAAGAATGGTATATACAAGTAGTTATGATATGTACCGATATAAAAATAAAAAATAAAAGAGAGAGAGAGAGAGAGAGTTGCTTTGGATGGTGTGTGGTGTAGATGCCTTGGAATAGAGTTGTTAAAAAAGTGTAGTTTATGATATGTAGCCATTCTAAAGTAATAGGACATTCATGATTGGTGAAACTGTCAGTAACTTCCTTCTTTTCTGTCTTCTAGACTATTTTGGTTGAACGGATTATTTTGCAAACAGAGAAGCTCTCTATACCAATATATCTAATATATGTGCAGGTAATTTCAGGAATAGAAGCAGCTGTGAGATCAATGAAAGTAGGTGGTATTCGTAGAGTCGTCATCCCTCCATCCCAAGGGTATCAGAGCACCTCACAGGAGCCGATACCACCTAATGTATTTCCTCTATTCTCTCCCAAATTCTCTGTTTACCACTTTTATTTTTGCTGATTGGTTGTTCTGGTAGATGTTTTTCTTTTCCTATGCTTGTACATAAAGTGGCTCAAACTTTTCCTTTGGGGGGAATGCTTATTTCTTATTTGCTTGTTATCATATCCACATGTTATCTTGGTTTTCACCCCCAAACTATTAAGTGTCCTTTTTAAAAAAGTATAAAATGTAAAAACATTATGAAATTGATTCTCAGAGTTGGATTTAGGACGGTGTATATGATGTTAAATATGAAAAATGAGGTTTGGAGTATTGCACAGTAGAAAAAACTGAGAGGATGAATTAACATTTTTCATGACATGACCTAGTGTACAAGTTATTTAATACACAGCGGTACACTACGCAATGGGGATAGGCTTTGCATGAACTCTATTTTCTGATATTTTATTGAAATGTGCCTGCTTTTTTCCCCCTTTGCTTTTCAGTATTTTGACAGGCAGAGGCTGTTTACTACCATTTTCAATCCAACTCGTCTTGCCAATGGAGAAGGCTCAACATTGGGGACTCTCATATTTGATATTGAGTTGGTCAGTCTAAGGCATCAATGAAGTAGAATACTGTAAACAGCTTTGCTTTTTACAGCGCTAGCTTATTATAAATGTTGTTCTACATGATTGGAAATCAGACTTGTGACAGCCTCTAGGCTCTAGGTATAATATTTTGTCAAAAAGGTTAGGGACACAACCCCAAGTACAAAGGGTCCGTGTCCCTAGCAAGACTCATATTTTGTCAAAACTGCAATGTACAGACTGATTGGCAACATCCAAATACCAAAATGGATTGTTTATGGTTTATTCCACTACGATGGGATATGATTTCGGGGGTGATTTTTTACTTACCAAAATGTTCTTTTCTACAAGACTTATCACAAGTACATTGGCGCGCGAGCATGCAGGTTTGTTTCAGGCTTCGGGGGTCCAATATGAGGGCATCATATATCACTTGGTGCCAGACAGACATCTTATCTGTTCTTACAGTAAGTTTGATCATCCATTCATTTTTTTCTTCTGTGCAACTCTCCAAACCTCATTTTCATATTTAACGTCACATACAATTATGCCTCTGCCACATTCAGAGAGACAATGTAATGTGCAGAAATCTTGTTGCAAGGACCGCTTCCTCCAAACTTTCTGGGTCGGAGTT
Organism: Juglans mandshurica; assembly: GCA_022457165.1. Taxonomy (NCBI): domain Eukaryota; kingdom Viridiplantae; phylum Streptophyta; class Magnoliopsida; order Fagales; family Juglandaceae; genus Juglans; species Juglans mandshurica. The sequence goes on from CM039627.1 coordinate 6,396,214, forward strand.
CCCTCGAGGGTATGCCTTCTCATTTCCATTAATTCCATTTCAAAAACCACGAGAGTAGAGATTGATGGTTTGAAATTTGTCAATAAGATGAATAATGCTACTTACCATTTCATGATATGGCATTAAATGATTGGAGATCATTTCTTATGTTTAACTTATAAGCCAATCATTTGAGACCACATCAAGAGATTAAGAAGTGTCAAGATGTTGATAGTAAAAGTGATGAAGAATAGAATTTTTCTTTAGAATATAGCTGTTTGATATCCGGTTCTGTTGTAAAAACCGGTCAAACTGGAGAACTGAAAGGATTTCGCGGTTCAACAGAAATTCCTAAGAGCAAAGTCATATAATCGGCCCGGCCCACAAGGTATTGGGCCACACTGTTCTTTCCCTCCCATACGTAGAGGTTGTGGCCAGATTAGATTCCATCTGATTGAAGAAATGATACTAGAACAAGTTTTTTTTTTTTTTTTTGAAAGAAATCAGTTTATTTAGTCAGCTACAAAATTCATCCTTCCTTATATAATAACCATTTATTCTAGGTGTCATGGGAGTCCACTAGGCCTATTAAAGTGGAATCATGGTCACAACCACACAATCACTAGGCATATCTATTACAAAAATATAGTTTTGATTTTGGAAAGCAAACAGGTTTTACTTATTCGCTCCACCATTATAAGTTAAAAGAAAATAAACGAAAATGTATAACAAAGTTAAAGATTATATAATAGAAAATAATATATTTAGTTAATTTAGTGATTTCAATTAAAGTTAGTAAAATGTTTTAGTATTTCTTAAGCATGTCTTTTTTGTACTCAATAGATTCATAAAAGTTATTGAATTAAAAAAAAAACTATACGTTATCAATTGTTTACAATTAGAGTTACATATAAAAAGGTCACAGCCCAAATTCCAAGGAATATGGCTTAACATTGACATTCTTTCAAATGTTATATTTATTGTATAATGGTTAAGAATTTGCATTTTTTTTTTTTATTTGAGTAGGGGGAGGGGGGTTTCGAACTCCAGACCTTCATTTTAGAGGTTAGAAGTTATGTCAATCAGGCCACATGTCTTTGGCCAGAATTTGCTAATTTAATTGCATATATCGTGTTTATTGGGTAAATTTAATTATTCATATGCATCGCACCATAATAAAATCACAATCACTCTTTATGTGTATGAAGCCGCCGCCCACTAAAAACATGCATGTTGGGCAATTCAATAACATTGGGTACTAGGCTACTAGCACAATAAGCTGGTTCTAAAACTTTAGAAAGCAAAATTCTTAGGGTCCCCATTTGGACTGTCCAGCATTTAGATGGGATAAAATAAGAAACAAAAGTATTGCAGGAGCATGGATTTTTTTTTTTTTGGGTAGTGGAAGTATATTATGTGCACAAACTATACACACCATTTGTCAAAATCTAATGAAGAATGGTTTGAATTTCCCTTTTTCTTGCTTGCTTTCCATTAGTTCGTCTTGAGTGGGGTTTTATTCGATCTTGAGATTTTAGTAAATGCTTCATAATCCCCCTAGCTTTTTGGGTCTCCTCCACTATCCTATCTGACCAATTCCATCTCTCTGAAAAATCAATTTGCAGTCACCAAACTTCCACATATATAGAGATCTACTGCAATGTGGAGGTATAATGATGCTCTCTCTCTCTCTCTCTCTCTGTATGTGATGTGAGTGTGGGACCTTTCTAAAAGAAAGAATATGTCGTGGGAAGGACAAAGCGATGCAACATCGTAATTAAGGTGATGGACTAGTAGTTGTAACTCGATTGCATATTTTGGGGCCCAGACTGCATAGCAGTTTTAATAGGATCCAGAAAATGCCGATGGCTCTGTCTCCACCCCATCAAGCCCCACCCAAGTGCATGGAATGAATATGGATAAATCTAGAAAAGTTGACAACTTTTATGACACACCTTTCCATCCCTTTCATTTAAGTGGGGCCAAAAAGTCTAATAAAAAATCGAAAAGATTTAAGGGCACAGACATGGGCCTAGATGCTGGGATCCTCCATTTTGAGCCAGATGGGTCCCATTCCAATGGAAAAACAGATACAAATAAATAGACAAAACCCACTTGTTTTCATGGTGGAGACTTGGTTGGTATTATAGCATGTGGAAAGATGTAATATAAGCATGTACTATGAGTCAGTTGTGTCTTTGTTCTCTTTTATATTTTGTCATATTTTCAAATTTTTTTAAAAAAATAAAATAAAAAGCCTTGGCCCCATCATCATTGTGACACTACTTCTCAAAATTATCACCACCTTTTCTGAAGTTAACATAACAGCAACAAGAAGGTCCCATTTCTACAATTGCTCCAAAACTATACACAAATACCTTGTATTTAAGAGGTGAAGCAGCACTTTGTGGCTCTAATGGCTATGCTTATCTCTTTTAGATGACAATTCAGAGATGGGTCAGTATCATCTTGTGCAAAAAATTCAAGATCCATTGCTAAAATTATTCCAGATACATTACCAAAACAATTGCTAAAAAATTATTGAATTTTTTCCCTTACATGGCCAACCTAATCATGGCCAAAGTCCTATTGATTGTGTTGGCCATTATATTTTGACCCTTTTTTCAGGTCCGAGGACAAACTCTCAATACCATATGAAATCGCCATACCCCCTTTTCAATTAGAGTTACAATATATCTTTTTTCTTATAAGAATATTCGGGATATTATCTCAATTAATCTTCGTGAACATATTATAATATATTCGATATTTATCGAGTATATATCTAAAATAACCATTCAGCACTGTAAAATAATAAAAGCAATTCGATTGTTTTCAATTCGATCATGGGTCTTGTCTATTAGATGATGGTTGTGTGGATAAGCATTGGTGACATAAAATAATAATAGTAAACAAGATGAGTAGATATGCGACATTAATTAATATTTGAGGTTTATACATAATAGAGATTATGATTAAAATAATAATATATAGTACGTTTGTTGGGCAGTCGAAACTGGAATCAATGTAAGACGGGAAAAAAAGGATGGTATGTATGTAGTTGAAATATCATGATCGGTTTGACTACGAATTTCAATGAATAATTAACTGTCAATTAAGGTTAGTAAACATAAGAAAATTCATAATTAGTCAAATTAATTATTTAGGTCAATTATTTTCTCCTCGTGCAGCAAGGCATTTTTCACACCTTGATGTGGGTGCAACATGCCTCACTCGGCGGTTTGCAGACCATAATCAAAGAAACTTAATTAATAATTAAATTAGCTTGTGCTCTTGCTGAGATGCGATTCCAAGGAAAATCATGCTATATATATATAATTCAAATCAAAGGCTTATATGAGTTAAATATGTAATTTACAAGCAATCAATATGAAAATGATGCTAGCTGTGTGGGTATTTTATTTGATACCAAATTAATCGTTCAATTAGAAAATATAATTGTTTTTTTTTTTTTTTTTTGTGAAATTACTACTTATCTCAAAATTAAAGTTTAAATTTATGAGAAAATGTAAATTTAATTATTAATATTTTATTTTAATATTTCCCTTCATGTGTGAACCAGACTCTCTTTCAATAAGTGGGTCCAACACTTAGAATATTTAATTAGATGAGTGAAGTGTAAAGACGTGGTTCGAACTTAGACTTCTACTTTGATATCATGTGAAAGGGAAATTCTATTTGCAGTCCTAAATAAGGGATTGCGTGTGCAGTCTCATTGACGTATATAGATAAAAGGAAAAAAAATCATTTTAAAAAGAATATTATTGTATTTTTAAAATTTTTTTAAACATAACTCATGTATGGACTTGCATGAGCAATTCTCATTTGGGGACTGTATGTAGACTAACTTATCACTACTTATTAAAAAAAAAAAAAAAAACTTAAACTTATAGAAAGTGGTGAATTTAATTATTTATATTTTATATTTTAACTCTTTCCAGTCAAACATTAAAAATTAAAGAAAATTAAGGGAGAAAGATATGAAAGGAACATAAAACTGATCCTACGGAAATTTGCAAGTGGAAGGTTGGCTCTTAATTTTGAAAGTCACAGACGGACAAAATGTCTCTCAATTATTCGATCGAAGCCATAAGGCTTAAATCACACGACAGTCTTTCATCCAAATATTGTCACTTTCAAGCAAATAACCCCAAAATCTTCATTTTTTTAAACAATATTAATTATAATAATAATAATAATTTTCTCTCTTTCATCTATATCTATATATATATATATATATAAATAAATAGGTGGACCCCAACTAAGGCACGTTGTCAATATCAAACTATATAACAACGACTGTGGCACTATAATTATTAGATTTATTAGTCAAAAGTAATATAATTATAATGAGGAAATTAAGCATCATCGTAATAATTAGATCTTTTTTGGAATCTTAAAAAGAAAAAAAAAAAAACTTCTTTTTTGGGTAAGTTGCATGTAACCCAAACCTAGTTATCTATTTTATTTATATATAATAAATATAATCTTATGTAATTACTCAGATTGCTCGGATGTTGACCGAAAAAGCTAGCAGAGTATGATCCAATTAATTAATAGAAAAGATATTTACAATCGTGAATTGTGTAACTGCTACGTAATTGTTTTAAAAAAAGTGAATAAAACATGAGACCTACATAAAAAAATTAATTTTTTAATAGTAGACCCTACACTTTTTCAAAACGATTACGCGACGTTTATACATTTTACGGTTATATATAGAATTACTCTTGTAAGCCTATATTTTCTTCACACAGAGCTGGTGGTGTGCGAGGTGAATGAGAAACTTTATATATGAAAAGCCCTAATTCACATTAAAGCAACTGTAATTATCATGTGAGTTAAATGAGTAATGTTACATGTAGTTGTGGAATGTGAAAGTGTTGTGTAGTCACTTTGTAAAAGAGTGAGATTCACTATTAAAAAATTAATTTTTTTTCATATATGTTTCATGTTTTTTTCATAATTTTCAAAGTGATTGTGCAGAATTTGTACACTCACGACTGCAACTATATATCATTTCTCAAGTTAAATAAAGCAAATTAAAAAATGGAAAGCATAGCACGAGTACCCCAGTTATATCAAAATTTGAAGGATAAAAATTTCAATACGAAATATTCTAACATAGAAATATACGTACGTACATATATATATATATATATATGATGTCTGATCAGTCAATAAAATTGAAATATCGTCTTCTTTAAAAAAAAAAAAAAAAAAAGAAGAATATGATGTCTAATCAGTCAGGAAACTAAAAAAAAAAAAATGTTTATTTAGGTTGACTGAGTACTTAAGATAAATGATATCTTTTATTGTTGAGATTAATTTGATCCTCTATAGAGTGCAATGATTCCGATTTCTTAACAACGTACGTTACTTGCCCCTTAAACTACTTTAATTATCTTGACCCAAAAACGAAGAAAGAAAAAGAAGTTTAATTAATTGGCTAATTAAATTATGCAAATCATGTACCTAATCAGATTATTAAATTTACATGATACTGATAAAAACAAAGATGTGTACACATAATAATAATAAATAAACATGGCCAAATGTCCGATCAATAAAAAACAAATTATTTAATTTTATTATCATAATTAATTTAAATTTAATTAGTTTTTTTCCCCTAAATTTATAATCCCTTCAAACGATCGATATTAATGCAGGCTAGCTAGAGTGATCACATACGCAATGTCATGTAGGATATCACGCCATTAATTAGGTTTTTTGAATTAGCTAGGGCGCTCATGTCTAGCTCAAGCCGGCCAATCGATCGATCACTTGCTTGACGTACGTGCATATATATTGTTATTAGGCTTTTTCTTGCATGCATATTTGAATTATTATGGAATAGAGACATTAATCACGACTATATTATATACGCAGGAAATTAGGCTTGGTTTTGGACCTAACTGATTAATTTTCATTTTCTTTCTTATGGCCTAATATTTAGACTCTCATGACCACGTAATTAATATTATGATAAACAATTCGACCTCGACGCTTAATTCCTATATTTTTAAAAATAAAAAATCAAATATTATAATAATTACTTCCTTAATTAATAAATAAAAAATAAATATATAGAGACAAAATAGAACCATTATTCATTTCTTTTTACGAAGTACACAATTATGAGTAATGACATACAACATTTTTTATAATATATGATGTAAAATAAAGATATTTTTATAGAATGATGTTATTTTTATATGATATCTTATAAAAACAAGTTAAAAATGGAGGGTTGTTTTGTGGTTGACTCTTTAGGAAGGAAGGGAGGTCTGGTCCTCTTTTGGACTAGTGAAGTAGTGGTGGAGATTATTAATTTTTCTCAATGGCATATTAATGCTATGGTTAAAAATGATAATGGAAAAGAATGGTTGTTTACTGGTTTTTATGGACATCTGGAAGCTACCAAGAGGAAGTTCACATGGGAGCTATTCTCCAGTTTAAAACCTTGTGAGGGAAGAGCTTGGTGTGTGGCAAGAGACTTTAATGAAATTTTAACTCAAGATGAAAAGAAAGGGGGACAGATGAGACCTGAGGGTCAGATGGGGCTATTTCGTGATGCTTTACAAATAAATGAGCTCTTTGATATGGGTTATGTGGGGGATTGCTTTACATGGATTAATGGTCATGCTGATCATACTTTTACAAAAGAAAGATTAGACAGATATGTAGCAAATAAGGAATGGAGAGGAGGTTTTCATTTAGTCAAGGTGGAAGGTTTGGTTGCAAGAAGTTCAGACCATTAACCTTTGCTAATGACTGCTAGTAATGAAAAGTTTAAGGAGAGGAGAAGAAGATTTTTGTTTAATTTCGAAGCCAGCTGGCTAAAGGAGGATGATTGTGAGGGGGTTGTGAAAAAAGTCTAGGAAAAGAAGCAGTTAACACCTGAGCCAATCAAACATGTGCATAATCTGTTATCAAAATGTAGTGATGAATTAACAAAAGGATTCAGAAAGAAAGACAGGGATAGAGGAAGGAATATTAAGCAGTTAACAAAGAGGATAAAGGAATTGCAAGACATGGAGGGTCCCGAGGCTGTAGTTGAACTGAGAGAGAAAAAGAAAGAGGTTGGGAAGTTGCTTGAGCAGGAGGATCTAAGATGGAAGCAGAGGGCAAAGATGAATTGGTACAAATTGGGAGATAAGAACACAAAATTCTTCCATACTTGTGCCAATCAGAGGAAGAAAAGAAATAGAGTGTTGTTTGTGAAGGATGCTTAATCAGTTTTGAGAACTGAGGAAAATGAGATAGCTGAAGCTTTTAAGAGGCATTATTCTGAAGTTTATAAATCTGAATCTCCATCAAGGGGGGCTATTGAGGAATGTATACGCCCCATTGATAAAAGAATAACAAGTTATATGAATGAGAAGTTAGAAAAAAGTTTTAGTAGGGAGGAAGTGGAGGTAGCTTTGAGAGACATGGGCCCACATAAATCTCCTGGCCCAGATGGATATAGTGCTTGTTTTTACCAAAACTTATGGGGGACTGTAGGTGAAGGGATCAGTAATGCAACTTTGAGTTTTCTGAATGATGGCAAGTTTGAAAAGTCTCTGAATTTCACATACATAGCATTGATTTCAAAGCTGTCTGAGCCTATAGAGGTGGGGGATTTCAGGCCAATAAGCTTGTGCAACATCTTGTACAAGCTCATTACAAAAACGTTGGCAAATAGATTGAAGAAAGTGTTAAATGGTGTGATATCACAGAATCAGAGTGCCTTCATCCCCGATAGATTAATCACGGATAACATAGTGGCAGCCTATGAAACACTTCATTCTATGAAAACCAGACTCAAGGGTAAGATGGGGACAATGGCTTTGAAGCTAGACATCTCAAAAGCCTATGACAGAGTAGAGTGGTGTTACCTTAAGGCTATAATGGTGAAAATGGGCTTTGGAAGGAGGTGGATTAATTTGATTATGACATGTATTTCCACTGTCTCCATGTTGTGTTGCTGAATGGACAACATGGAGAGGTGATTACTCCATCGAGGGGGCTGAGACAGGGTTGTCCTCTTTCTCCTTATCGTTTTCTATTATGTGCTGAAGGCTTGAGTGGTTTGATAAATGAGGCTGAAGCGGCAGGGTAGATTAGAGGAGTGGCAGTGGCAAGAGGTGGAGTAAAGCTTACTCATCTCCTCTTTGCTGATGACTGCATCATCTTTGGAAGGGCTTGTTGGGAGGAATGGATGAAAATAAGAGGCATTTTGTAGACTTATGAAAGTGCTACAGGGCAATGCCTAAAAAAACAGAAAACCACAATAATGTTTAGCTCAAATGGAAGGAAAAAGGATTGGGAAAGGATTATAACAGATTTGGGTGCTCAAGTTTAGAATAGCTTTGAAAAGTATCTTGGATTACCTGTAATGGTGGGGAAATCCAGATATGATACTTTTAGAGGAATCAAAGATAAGGTGTGGTTGTGACTGAACAATTGGAAGAACCATTTCCTGTCTCCTACTAGGAAAGAAGTCCTCTTAAAGGCAGCGATTCAATCGATTCCTACTTACTGTATGAGTGTGTTTGCACTCCCAAAAAAACTTTGTAAGGAGATAGCAAATGAGATGGGGAAATTCTGGTGGAGCTTCAAAGGAAATGACAAAAAGATAAGGTGGATGGGCTGTGACAAAATGGAAGTTTCAAAAAAATGTGGTGGCCTTGGTTTTAGGGAACTTGAGAGTTTCAACAAAGCTCTTCTAGCAAAGCAGTGTTGGAGAGTTTTTAAAAATCTTGAATCTATTACAGCCAGGGTCTTACATGACAAGTACTTTAAATTTTATGGTTTGTTGGAGGCAAAGCTAGGCAGCAAACCTTCATTAATTTGGAGGAGTTTGTGGGGAGCTATGAACTTGTTAAAAGAGGGGCTTGTGTGGAGGGTTGGTAATGGGGAGAGTATAAAAATATGGGGAGAGTATAAAAATATGGGGTGATAGGTGGATTCCTCAACTATCTTCTTATAAAATACAATCCCCCATCAAGTGCTTAAATGAGGTTGATAAGGTGGCAGTGCTCATTGATGGAGAAAAGGGTGAGTGGAAAGTAGAGTTGGTGAAAGAAGTGTTCAATGAGGTTGAGGCTGGGATTATATGTGGCTTACCTGTCAGTAAAGCTGGTAGGCCAGATAAACAAATCTGGACACCTTCTAAGAGTGAGGTTTTTAATGTGAAATCTGCTTACCATTTTGAAATGCAGAGAAGGAAAAGGTTGCTAGGGGAGTCCTCGAGGGTTTTTCTTGAAGATGAAGGATGGAATGGTATTTGGAGATTAAAAGTCCCAGGGGTTACAAAGATCTTCATTTGGAAAGCTCTAAATAATTGCCTTCCAACTAGAAGGAACTTGTTTAAAAGGAAAATACTTGAAAATCCTTGCTGCCTTATATGCAATCAGTATGAAGAAACTATTTGTCACGTTTTATGGAGTTGTGTTGCAGCAGTGGATGTTTGAGCAGAAAGCAAGAGTCCAGTTCAGAAATGGCCATCTGCAGAAGTGGATTTTGGGTTTGTATGGAGGAAAATGTCACAATCTTTGAGTATGGAATAATTGGAATTGACTTTTATAATATTGAGGAATATTTGGTTAAAGAGAAACAGATTTATATTTGAATCATGCTTTAATAGTCCTGCTAGTATTTTTAAGCAAACTGAAATGACAAGGACTGAGTACATGATAGCAAATAGTGCAGAATGCCCTGGAAGAAATCTTATAGAAAGAAGGGAGGTGAGATGGAAAAAACCAAGGGAGGGGGTGACAAAAATAAATTGGGATGCTGCTTTTTTGAAAGGTAGCAAGAGGATGGGAATTGGGATTGTGTTCCGAGATCAAGAAGGGGACATTCTGTTATCTGCATGTATACCACAATCAAGTATCATGACAGCAACTCAAGCAGAGGCTAATGCTTTATGGAAAGCTATGAAGATGTGTGATGAGTTGCAGATGGGTGAAGTTGAATTAGAAGGGGATGCTTTATGCATTGTCAAAGCTGTAAACAATAGAGAAGAAAACTGGGAGTGGGGAGGTCAGACAATTGAAGACATACGGGGTTTGTTACACAATAGAACTCAATGGTGAGTTACTCACACTTTTAGAGAGGCAAATAAAGTAGCTGATTTTTTAGCAAAGTTTTCATTGAATGTAAGTGAAGAGGTAATATGGATGGAAGATGGCCCTGAGGGTCTGTATAGTTTGATTCTACAGGACAAAACTGTAACTGATTCTTATTAATGAAATTCGGAGGTATGTTTTGATTAAAAAAATATATATATATAGATCATGGACAGGGGGGCATGCATGCATGCCACTCACGTGGGATTAATGTACTACGTACCTCGTGTCCTTGGCTAATTTTTTTATTCATATTTTTAAAAAGAGTACTACTATATGGAGTCCACTGTAGCTGTGCACTCAGTGCACTCAGTACGTGGATTTCCTTTTTTTTTTAAAAAAAAAAAAAAAATCAAAACGTGCGTTTTGAACTGAAATGGACGTATTTTTCAAATTTGTTTCTGCCCATTCGAATGGATGCTGCGAAACCCCTGCTCCATCGCGACCCGTGTCTCCTTCCGCAACCCAGCACCTCCCGGCGACGCCGTCTCTCTCGTTAGTGCCAACGAGCGGCACTCCTCCGTGTGCCCAGCGCCTCCACTGTCCCGCGAGGTCGTTTGAACAAGGAAAATAATATTTGAATCCCGCGAAACCCCCTTCCTCGCCACGAACCCGCGTCCGTCGGCTTCCTCTTGCCAGCGCCACCTCGCGACGGCTTCCTCTTCCCAGCACCACCTCGAGACGCTCGTACGTCTGCCCAGCGCCGTCGGTCCCCGCGAGCTGATCGAACGGACCAAAAACCAACGACGGGACCGAGTGCTCTGTTTTGGTAGGTAATATTGTACTACCATTTTCCCGTCCATACATGCTATGTACATCATGATTTTTGTGTTTTCTGAGATGGGTATGCTTAGGGCATGGAGAAATTTCCAGAAACTGATTTTAGAAGATGATATTTGCTATTATGCTCATTTTGTCATAGTGAGCTATACAATCTGTATTTACATGTGAAAACATTGATATTTGCTGTTATTCTCATTTTGTCACAGTGAGCTATACAATCTGTATTTGCATGTGAAAACATTGATATTTGCTATTATTTTCATTTTGTCACAGTGAGCTATACAATCTGTATTTGCATGTGAAAACATTGAGGAAAAGACGTCATGGTTGTCTCCTAATGTTATCAAGATCTGTGGTTGTCATTAACAAATAGGCTAAATTTTAGTTTTCAGATTTAATATTTATGTTGATGCGTGAAAGCTTGATTAGAAGGCTTGATTGAGCTTATTTACATGTGAAAGCTTGATGATTGAGCTTATTTAATTTTGGTTGCTTTAAAAGTTGTTTATTAGTGATCATAGTTAATCATTCCAATAAATAAATTGACCTGGTTGATCACATACCCTTTTTTAAGAGTATAATTAATTAGAAGAAAATGTGGCAAAATAGAAGATAGTTTCATGTCAACAAAAGAACAAAATCTCTTAAACTTCATGTGTAGTCAAGACCAATTCGATTAAACACTATGAGAACAAAGCAAACTTTTGACTTCTTAAATAATAAGTCTCAAAATATGGCTATAGCATAGATAGGATGCTGTCAAAGTAATTGTTTTTTCAATATTCATAAAAAATTAAAAAAAAGAAAAAAAAAAGAAAAAAATAACTAAATGTGTCCAATAAGTGTCTTGCAATAGTTTCATGAAAACACTATTAGAAACTATTCCAAGCACTGAGATAAAAATATATTTTAACTCATTTTTTTTGTTCTTGATAAGTAAAAAAACATGAAAATAGAGTAACTAAATACTTGCTACATGATTCGATGGATTCTATGAATTGGAAAGATCTGTTTCTGCTCACTGAGAGTTATTTGTTTCTATTTTTTCCGTTCAAACAATAATTGAACGTTTGTATTTCAAGTATGTAGAAAGTGCTTATATTTTCAGATTTTGCATTACGTATGAGAGTTTAATCTTTATTTTTTTCCTTTTGCCATCTTGGAAGACTGGATAGAAATTATCCAAAGACATTCTTAGCCTTATTGTGATGGGGGAAAACGAAGATGGAATGCATCCTTTTGATATAAATATGCCCTACAATTCCCCGAGTACTCCGGTAGACTATAGCCCATTTTCTGATTCATTTGAGGTATATTTATTTCAATTTTTATACTTCAGAAGTTAACATTAGTTTTTTTAGAGTCATCCAATTTTCTCTAACAACGTGACTGTTGCAGCAGATGCCACCTTATATGTCCTACCCTCCGCCGAGTAATCCAAATGACTTGAGGCAAGAAGTGCCCCCGACGTCAACTTTGCCAACCTTCCAAGGAAGTACATCACGGATGACTGCTGAAAGTTGTCTTGATGCCGACGGTAGTACAGTTTAGTTTGCCTTGGATTATGATTATTGTAATTTTGTTTTGATGTTAATCCATATGTTTCCATTTTTAGAAATGGTATTCGACATAAATGAAGATTTAGAAGGTACCACTGTTGTCGAGGATGATGAGGTACGAGTTGAAGCACCAAGATCTGGGATGAAATTTGATAGTATGAAAGATCTGACAGCCTACTATAAGCAGTATGCGAAGCAAGAGGGTTTTGGTGTACGAACACAAAGGACTAGGAAAGATGATGAAGGGCGGCCTGTGTACGTGACTGTTGGTTGTGCCCGTGGCGGAAAGTACAATCCTACGAACAATAATATCTCGAAGCCACGACCAACAACTAGAACGGATTGCAAAGCGAGAGTAAATGCGACATTGAGCAAGAATGATAAATGGGTACTCACCACTGTGGAAAATGTGCACAACCACATAACTGTGAGCCCCAAGAAGACAAGATTCTTGCGATCTCACAAACATCTCGATGAATACAGTCAAAGGATCCTCGACCTGAATGATCGAGCCGGTATACGAATGAACAAGAATTTTTATTCTCTTGTCGTTGATGCGGGGGGTTTTGAGAATCTTCAGTTTCAAGAGAAAGATTGTCGGAATTTCATTGACAAGGCTCGACATTTAAGGTTGGGTAAAGGTGGTGGCGAAGCACTTAATCAGTATTTCCGAAGAATGAGAGATCGAAATGATGGGTTTGTTTCTAACATGGACTTGGATGATGAGGGAAGGTTACGGAATGTATTTTGGGCTGATGCTCGGAGTCGAGCGGCGTATGAGTATTTTGGAGACGTAGTTACATTTGATACAACGTACCTAACAAATAGGTACGGGATGCCTTTTGCGCCATTCGTTGGTGTTAATCATCATGGTCAGTCCATATTATTAGGAGCGGGATTGCTTTCAAACGAGGACACTGAAACTTTTGTGTGGTTGTTCCGAATGTGGTTGGATTGTATGAATGGTCGGGCACCCAAAGCCATGATAACTGACCAAGATCGGGCAATGAAGAGTGCTATTGCCATTGTATTCCCTGAAACTCGTCATAGATATTGTTTATGGCATATAATGGCTCATTCTAATTATCTCGTTTTTTTTCCCCCTTTAGTGTCTTTTTGCATGATTTGGCTTTGTTGATTTGCATTGTTAGTCTTATTTTTAGATACTTGTATTTCTCATTGAGTTGGCTTTATATCCTCTAACATGCCATGATTGTATTTCTCAGATCTGCCACCGTGATTGAGTTGCTGTTTTTGTGTCTTTTTTGTGTGGTTGAGTGTATTTTGTGTTGCTATTGCCATTGTAATTTTTGTATCTCTTTGAGAGGGGAAGGTAGTAGTTAGTTGTGTCCATGGGTGTATGCCAATTGTAAGGTTTTTTTGTGGAGATGCAACGGGTAATTTTTTGTACCTCTTGGAGATCAAAGGTGTTTTGGTACCTTGAGCCAACAAGTTTTGGAGGACTACTACAAATGTCGTTTTGGAGTGGAATCAGAGTAAATTACCTAAGGCTTGCACTGGTTAGTGATCTCTCTTTTGATAGCTCCTTGAATTTCAGATTTTCCATTGAGTGAGTTTTGGAGGTTGATTATGGGAGATTGAGTGAGAAATCTACATGATTCTGTGGAAGGCAGCAATGCCATTTTTTTGGATTGTAATCTTATGTTTTTTCTGATGGTGGAAGGGTGCAATGGCTGTTTTTTATAACTGCGTTGGTTTTTATATGATGCATTTATATTATTGTACAGGTTATATAAAGTGACCTCCATTAATTTCTTTTGCAGTTTTGAGTGATCCTGCTAAACGACTTCACTATGATCTAACTGGAAAAACTGAGATTGATAAGTATACTTTGCGGGTAAGAAAATGGGAAAAAGATAGATGCATTATATACAATATATAACTAGCTTTTGTAATTTCTATCATTACATTACTGTGGGGTACTTATAATTTTTGTATACCAATGCAGGACACAACATCACTTCTTTTGTATACCAATGCATTATATAATATATAAATAGTCTCGGTTTCTATATCCTCCAAGGTTAGCCCAGTTTAGTGTTATGGATGTCCACCTTTTCTTGTGGCTGAATATGCACATCACTTCTTTTGGAAACTTGTTTACATATGGATCTATTGCAGTTTGAGGTTTTGGTTTAGAGCCAAAGGTAAACTCATGGTTGATCAGGCCTTGCATAGGTAAGGAAGCCTTTTTACAAATATGTACCAAGTCTGTTGGATGGGCAGGTTGGTATTTATACGAGTTTATTTTAAATGGCTTCCAATTTATTTTGCTTTATTTCTCTTATAGTTTTCGTTAACATGCTGTTATGATCACTTGCAGATGTCTTGCAGCATATACATGAGGGTGTACTGAATCCCTGGGCTGACGCATTTTGGTGGTATTGTGGGACATGAGGTTGTGAAAGCATGCTCTGGGAAGTTCCATCCACTGAAGACAAGCAATGAGAGTTGAATATGTGAGAATGTAAGGAAGCCATAAGCAAAGTACATAGACTGTGTGTACTTGGGTCTATTTATGTTCATGTTTATATATCAGTGCTTTGGGTACTACATCTATTGTGAGATGTTTTGGAAGCCATTAATGGTGTACATAGAAGTACATAGAAGTAACGTCCCCACCCTGTCAATTAAGATGTTATTGACACTATGTTTATATATCAATGTTGGATTGCTGTATATTTCTGAACGGTTCAAAGGAGTTTGTATTTGATTACCAAACATGCAAATAAAAGTTGCACTATACGGTTTTATGTGTCGAACTCTATTGCAGTTCGAAGAAAGAAAACTAGCTGCAAGACACATAAAGCCCAGCATATCAAACCTGTTCCAAGCCAAACAATATCAAACCAGCATTCTTACACTACCTGTTTTACACATAAAGCCAGACAATATCAAACCTGCAGAGGACAGATTCCAAGCCTCTTCCTCCCAAGCAATGCCATCACACATAGCTAAATGAATAAAACAAACGAGATCGAATTTTGTTTCTTGTCATGCAAAATAAGAAAATGTATGATTGGTTCAAAGTCAATCCAGGGTCAGGTTCCCAATTACAGAACTTTTGGAGGCACTTTCAACCATTCATGCACAAGCTGTTTCTACTCAAAAATTACATAATTATACACAACGTTATTTTTACATTACATTTATCCAACGGAAGCAAACAATTTGTATTTTTACATTACATTTATCCAAACCAAGCAAACAATATTACAAAGGTGATAATCCAGTACAAACACAATAACTTTCGCTTTTTCTTTTTTAGATTCTTCGCTATCTCTCTCACTTTTTCTTCCATTTTCCGAACGGCATACTCGCGGCGTAAAACATCATCCCATGTATTACGCCGCGAGTTATGTTTTAATAACATGTTCTCCACTAACAACTGAAAAATATCCGCCCATACGAAGAATTCACACCTCGCATCTCCCTGCACACAGTACGAACTCCCAAATTAATATGACACAAAGTACAACCCGCAACAACAAATCAATTAGTTTAATATGACAAATATTAAGTTGCTTTACCGTATTATATTTGGGGCAGGCAAAAAATCTCCTTCCAGGATTTTTCTTAGTGTAGGACGTCTTTAGTGGCGTTTTCAAACCACACCAACAAGTTGGTGACTCCATCACAAAATCATTATCTAAAGATGATGATTGAGAAGATGCCATGGTGATTCTGTCAAAGGAAAGACAACTACAAACACAAGAGTCTGTCTCATATGAACAAAATTTCAAGTAACATAACTTGATTTCAAGTAACCCAACACTAGCAGCTCATTATCATGTTTATGACAATAACCACACACTTCCATCCAAGGATACAATACTTATAAAGTTAAAATAATTAATGATGTAGTTAGTCATGGGAAATGTATATCTAAGTACACATTAGTGTTCCCAAATGGATAAATATGCCAAAAAGAATACAGATTTGGATATTCAACATGATTGGCAAAAAATATACAGATTTGGATATTTTTCAGATTTGGAAAGTCTAGTTAATTGCAACATGATTGGCCGTTTATTATTATTTATTTGTATGGTTCTATATACAAATACAAGTAGAGAAGAACAAGTAGTGATGTAAGCCTCCAACCACAAGCGAAAATTAATTTTGAGTAATGGAGAAAAAAGAAAGTTTCAGGAAAAGAACAATCACAAGACAAGCAAAGAAAGGTGAGTCTAAATAGACATGCATTTAAAGAGTTTTACTCATATCTCATTTCTAGATTGCTTTCACTGCAATAGCAGAAAATTACATGGCTAGTCAAACCTTGGAGATGGTAATATTTGTTTTTTCTTCAGTAAGGGGTTTAAATACACTAATAGAAAGCCATAGTCTAATTTTCTATTAACTAGTGTCAATAAAGTATAACCACATGCATGGTCTATTTCAAAGTAATCAAACCCAACCTAGGTAAGTGAAGAGAACATGCATTTTATTCTAATGAGAGTTGGAAATATTGGAAGCCAATAGTCTCCCCCAAAAGGGGCCATCCCATGTTACCATGAGGTAAGTTTGGAAGTTTTGTTTCCCAAAAAAGTGTAGGAGAAGAAAAGCCAAAGCTAGTCCTAACCAGAGAGCTAATATAATAGGCAAAAACATCTCTGTTGCTGAAGAAACTCAAGAAGCTTGTCTTGTTTTGATGACTCTCGAACCCTTGCAAAGCTCTCAGCTACTTTGTTTCCCTATGCTTGCAAATATATATATATATATATATATATATATACACACACACACACACACACAAGAAGCTTTTTATTTTTTTTCTAAAGTTTGGAGGACCACTGACCGAATTTAAGAAATTCAATTTTATAGTGATAATGCTTTCACTTATACATGGAGATAAAAGAAGAAAACTCAGAAAGGTGCAATGTCAAAACCAGGAAATTAAACCTAGGCTATTACAGAAGTTGATGGTGGGCCTTTCCCACTGTGAAGCTGATTTTGTTAGAAATTAGGAACCAAAATCAGCTATTTCCACCTTCATTAATAAACTAAAACTAGCCACGATAGAATGCAACCTCCAATCTCTACCTAATACTAGCTATGCATCATCCAGATACCATTAATCTCTAGAAAAATACTATTAAGTTACAAAACATGTAACTAAACCCTAGAGGAAAAAAGCTGCTGTAAATACAGAGAAAAAAAAATAAATGTATGACTAAACCCTAGAATCAGAGAGGAAAAAAACGTAATACATTTGCTATGGTTCAGGAAGATTATTTAGAAGAAACTATACATTACCCCTCCCGCAGCTCTGGGCTTCGCGTCGGTGGATTGACGGCTTCAATCTGAGTGTGTCGAACACAGAGAGAGAGAAGAAGAGAAGAAGAAACCTGCATCGAATAAGTGTAAATCTTAGAGGAGGAGGAGGAGAAGAAGAAGAAGAAGAAGAAGAAGAAGAAGAAGATATAACCTGCGAGGAGCTCGGCCTTTGGGGGAGGAATTCAAAATCGCAGTGCAGAGCCTCCCTTAGGGCAGAGGAGTCTCGGGGGTGGGGGGGACGCAACGCGGGGGGTTGGGTGAGAGCGAACCTTACCAACGAAGGGGGGCAATCTCGCGTGTGGGGGGCTCGGGTTCTTGAGAGCGAATCTTGAAGACGAAGGGCAATCTCGCGTTTGGGGGAGAGAGGAACGAAAAGGAAAACGTGCGTTTGTTGGGGGAAATTTCAAAATGAAACCGAAAACGTGCGTTTGGGGGGAGGGGGTGGGACTCGGACACGTCATGTGTGTCACTGAGTGCTTTAAACAGTTGCTGTATAATAGAGTTTCCCTTTTAAAAATAAAAAATCAAATATTATAATAATTACTTCCTTAATTAATAAATAAAAAATAAATATATAGAGACAAAATGGAACCATTATTCATTTCTTTTTACGAATTACACAATTATGAGTAATGACATACAACATTTTTTATAATATATGATGTAAAATGAATATATTTTTATAGAATGATGTTATTTTTATATGATATTTTATAAAAATATTTTTTATTTTAAAATATAATTATAAAACATATTATAAAAGTAATGTTACTCATCATGTCAACTTTCATCATCCTTTCATCATCTTTTAATGTGTTATTAAATAATTATATATTATTTATTATATTTTACTTATAAATTTATTATTTAATACCACATCATGAAAGTCCATGACTCATGCATTATGTACGTACGTGCGTAATTTAATTTTCCCAACTCCAATACTTTAAATTTTGTCGGCACGTACGTACGTAGTTCGTACTCGCAGTCTAGTGATCTATAAATTAATGCCACCACACACATTAAATAATTTTTTTTATAATATTTATCAAAGACTAATGTTAGTAACAGATTTTAAATTGATAAATTTTTTAATGTCTTTTATAAAAAGTTAGGTCTCACTGAAAATAATAATTTTTTTAAAGTGAGGTTCACTTTTTAAAAAAAGATGTGTAGAATTTATCTATTTAAGATTTTAGCAAATTATTTTTCTTTAGTAAATATTTAATACTGTATAAATAAATTAACATTTTTAATTAAATAAAAACTTCTAAGAGTATATTTTATGCCTCTATTTATTATTATTATTATTAAGTCAATAAATACAGCATAATTTTAACATATTCAAATCTCTTTATAACTATAAAAAAGATTAACAATTATTGACATTTGGCCCTTAATTCTAAAATTTATAATATCTTTGACTAAAAAAAAAAAGATTATTTATATTTCATATTCTATATGTGCTCAATTTTTTTTTTAAATATACAGAGAGTTAGATGACCCTACAAATTAATTTCCTACTACGTTAACGTGGGGTTAACGTACGTAAGTCTAGCTAGTACAGGCTGCAGTTGTGCCGCTGGTGCCTCGCCGGTTTTCGAGTCCTCTCTTTTGCATTTGGTTTTTATATTAACAATATTTTAGATTATTTGTAAATAATAATAAATTAATTTAAAAACGGTTTAATTTTCTTTTGGACCCGTACTTGTCCTAACACTACTACGTACTACTCCTGTAATTTGTAAATGGAAAATATATAGCTACAGAGAGTTGGGTCTTGATATGGTTCGATATTTTTTTTATTTAATTATTAAGAAAGTATTTTTTAATGATGATGTAAATTTTTTTTAAATATTTAGAGATATAAAAAAAAATTTAAATTTCTCAGGACCGGCTATATATATAGTAGTACTTTTTGTTAAGAGTCATGCTAGAATTACTGCTTCCAGCAACGGCTGGGAGCTATAGTTAGTTATAGGATTTTATTTTATTTGTTTTTATTTTTTCATACATCTATTTTTTAACACTTTCAAAGATTTAAAAAAAATAATAAAAAAATAATAATATTATTAAAAAATTATTTCTTAATCACTAAGTAAAAAAAATTAAAAAATCAAAACAATAGAGTTGAACAGTAAAATAGAAAGGGAAGAGTAGTATTATCATTTTGTAAATTCGGTCCACTTGCCACGTAGGCAGCAGACTACCCTACCCTCCAATTATTTCTGCATGTGTTAAAGGGTGGAGGAGCTTTAGCTTTGTAGTAGGGGTGTTACCCGCATGGTGTGGGGTGGGGGCACCCCCTACCCCGCACCATGTGGGGGTGAGGGTTTCAACCCCGCCCCCAGGAGGGGTTTCAACCACACTCCGCTCAACCCAATGGTTCACTGAAAAAAAAAATTTGGATTTAAATTCTTTTTAAGATCTAAATTATAATATAATATAATTATAAATTTTATTCAAAAAAATATAAACTCATTAGAGTTATATTATGGATTGTCTTGATCTCCTAGGCCAACCTTTATATAGGCCTCCTATATAAAGGTTGGCCTAGGTAGGTCAAGACAATCCATTAACTTGAATTCAAATTTTTAACAAATTGTATATATTTATATACAATATATATTTATATAAATTATTTATATAAATATAAAAAATAATATTTTTTATTAGAAATTTGTGAGGGTGCGGGGTGTGGGGCGGGAGCTCACTGGGGTCAACTCGCCACCCGCCCCCACTAAGGGCCTTTCTTGCCGGGCAGGGTCCCCGTTCCCGCATGGGCGGTGCGGGGTAGCCCGCCCACCCATGCGGGGGCGAACTCCCGCTGCCCAACCCTACTTTGTAGGATTTTAATAAATGGAAGCAATGGTATTTTACTACTTTACTATTCTTCAACTAATTTCTTATTTTCTTTTTTAAAAAAAAAAAACAAAACAAAATACTCCTCCAATTTTGTTTAAAATATTTTTTTTTAAAAAAAAAAAAGAAAGAAAAAATGGTGTAGATTTCGAAGCCAGCCATGGGGTCGTTGATTGGGCATACCTTTTTAGACTAAACTATTAATTGGGCATGCCTGCCTGGCTGCCTGCCTTGATTTACAACGACGAAAGTGACGGGTCTACATATAGAGCTATATATCTTCCACATGCAGAAATAATCAACCTAATTAGGAATTATGTTGCTGTTTCTTCTTTATTATTTTTTTTAAAAAAGGACGGTACTGTCCCATATATTTATGACAAATATCGCATTTTCTGGAAGAAAATCTGATTTCTTTTCTTTTTCCTTTTCCCTATCTTTCCTAACTTGCAAGTAAGAAACGATTTCCACGAGAATATAATTATGACATAGGCTGTACGTAGCTGCTGATTTTGACAGCAATTCCGCACACTAACTGGTTCAATACAAAAATGCCATAAGTAAAAAAAAAAAAAAAAAAAATTATAAAATTGACGTGACATTAATATTTAATATATCAAATTTATTTATAATAAAAATATTTTTATAATATAATGTATTAAATTATTTAATTTTAGAACGTACGTTATTGCTAATTCCTAACCGCAAGTACATGATCATTTCCAAACATTATATATATATATATGCGGAAAGAAAAGAAAACAAGAAGAAATGCCATGCATATATTGCAACGTACAGGCCGCATGGATCATCAGGACCTGTAAAAAAAAAAAATGCCTTGGGTGTCCCTTTCTTAGCTAGGCTCACATGCATGCATCCATCGATCCATCAGTACTACTACTCCTCCTCCTGGCGTGCCTCAGACTTTAGACCTAATTGGCATTATTCAAATTCACGTTTCAGTCAAATCGCTTTCAGACTACTATATATATATATATATATATATATAATTCTGGTGGCAAGCAAGCTGGCATCTTTACACCAATCACCAAACCCCTTTCATTATGCTGATACACATATATGACATGATGATCTTAAACATGAATATTATTATTAATATATATATATATATATCCATAAGATCATCATATCATTATTAAGGGTTAATTTGGACCGTCTTAAATTCAGTGGCCTAGCTAGAAAATAGGTAGGATGTGCCTCCAAAATTTATTAAGATATCATGTATAGGGGAGGAGACATTGGAACAAACAAAAAGGAGAGATTATTAGTTTTGTGTTTAGTCAAAGAAAGGGACCTTCAAATTGAAGCAAGCATTTGAAAAAAAAAATCAATGCAGTGCAAGTTTTTCTTTGGCTTGGCTTCCATTTGGAAAAAGATAGATAGATAGATAGATAGATGCCCTCAGAAGGACACATCCCATCTCTTATCGTGAATTTTGTTTTCAAGTAAAATGGCGACAAAAATCATTACACATCCACATCATTCAGCTAGCCGACCGAGTACATGATCATCAAAGCTTGAAAAAAAATATTTCGCTAAAGTACATGACTGATGACAACACCCATGAACTAGTGCTCTATAACAGGTACAAAAATTTTCACTGTCGTGTTTGTCCGGCAGCCTCCAAAAAGAGAAGAAAATATCCAAAGAAATTGCGCCTGTCCAATGACATCGATCGATCGGTTGGGTTTCTGGCATATTTATTGTGTGTGTGTGTGTGTCTGTGATGTGTGTGCGTTGTCAAGAGCGCCGAGCTGCTAGCTTTGATCTTGCTCGCGCGAATCATTATAATTTGTCAGACGTACGTACTACATGACCATTTTAATTATAAAAAATAGAATTTCGTGGAAATTAAAGCTAACACATGACTCACTACCACGCTTCAGCTAGCTCTGCATTATTGTGTTCGCTCGCTATAATCTACAGCTTGTTGATGGTGATCAAGATCGATCGATCGATCGAGATTCGCTAGGGCATGCATTTGCATGATGAGCAGTAGAAAAATAAATAAATAAATAAAAGCAGTGGGAATTGACTAGTTATCACGTGTCTTGTCATTTTTGTTCATGTCTTGCACAGATCATCGAAGAGAAGTAGCTAGGAGCTTTCAATTCCACTCATGTACTTGTGACGGATTAAAAATAAAAAAATAAAAAAAAATGAAAAGAAGAAAAATTCCTCCATCGGTAGGAAAATATTAAGATAGATATTTCATACTTTTCAAAAACTTCTAGATTGATAAATTTCGAAGAAATCCAGTGAAATGACAAAAGCAAATGAAGTACTCATGGCAATGTTGGTTTTCCATCTAGAAACAGCTTGAGCTTATATTTTAAGGTGATTCTTTAACATATCAACGGCAGATACTATTGCCTAAGGTAGTTGGCATCCACGAACACAAAATGGTGGTGTCAAATCATTTTGATCTCAATGACGGACCTTTTTCTTCTGTATTTTTTATTTATTTAAAAAAAGTAGAAATTAGGTCCATAATCACAACTAAGGCATATCATGTCCTGTATATCCTAAATTTAAGGTTTCTGGAGGGACCCAACTTCTCTTTCTTTCACTTTCAAACCAAAGCATAAGAACTTTATGTCAGTGACTTCCGTTTAACTATCATTTAGGTACCCACTTCATGAAAAAGAAAAAAAAAAAAAAATCTACAAACTTGGAGTAGAGAGTGGTTTTTGTTTCAATCTCAATCAAACATGTTTACAAGATTATCATGTTTTCATGATAGATATGATCAAACCTATTAAAGTGACAAGGATCAAATGATCTATTACCTAGTTTAATGAAAATCTTGTGAGAGAAGTTGCTTTTCTTTTGCCTTTGTATTGTTTGTTCAGGCCATCCCTTGAAGTTAACATCATAAGAGCAGGACTGCAAGGTGTTTTCTTTCTAGGCTGTCAAGAACCACATTAGGAGGCCACGGCACGGCCTTATCGCATGTGACAACTACTTTTTAAAACCATCATAAAATCTTTCCAAGTGGCTTAATTTCAAAAGCAACTACCTTTGAAGATAAGAAAGGAGAAACTAACAAAAGACTGGCCGTTTATAGTGGGCTATTGATGCTAGAACACTACTTTCAAAAGGGAGATCGGCATTTCCATGCATTTTATTTTGTTCGGAACTCCTGCATGAGAATATTTTTTTAATGGGGGCGGCATCCAGCAGCTGATCTCTTGGACATGTGGTGATATATATCTAAATCATGCTTTGAAGAAGATTCATATATGTGTTAATTAATGATCGATGTTCCAAGCTGCTAAAGCAACCAAAATCATCATGTATCTTGTATCATGGCTGGCTTCCTTAGGATATTAATTAATAATTAGATCGATCGCCACCCATTGCATGATCATGTCATGTGCACACCAATTT
The DNA here is from genome assembly GCA_022457165.1 of Juglans mandshurica. Taxonomy (NCBI): domain Eukaryota; kingdom Viridiplantae; phylum Streptophyta; class Magnoliopsida; order Fagales; family Juglandaceae; genus Juglans; species Juglans mandshurica. The sequence goes on from CM039627.1 coordinate 6,420,245, forward strand.
ATCAAAGTCCAGCTTTAAATGTTTGAATTCTCAAGTAATTCAAAGTCCCGTGAAATTTTCAACCAAACTCTTTGAATAATCGACATAAAATAATAAGGAAGTAGTAGTAGTACTGCATGATGAACAATAAGCTACCAAACTCTTCAAAGTCTGATGATCTGTTCCAACACATGATAAAGGGAGAATCTAATGTAAAGTCGATTCATATTTGATTTGGGCTATGATGATCGATCTATAGCTCCTTAGCTTCATCTAGGTTTTATTATTTGCTTTTATTTATGATCAAGTCAGTTGGTCGATCCATGGTTTGTTTGCTTCGCTACTTTTGTTTTCTTTTGAGGTGGTTAAAGTGTATATAGCTTTGAAGGATATATAGGGATAATTGTGATGATGAAAGCAAGCAATAAAAGCAATAATAGGAGAGAGAGAGAGAGAGAGAGAGAGAGATGATGATGAGAGAGAGAGAGAGAGAGAGATGATGATGATGATGGGTGGACGTGGGAATCCATCCGTGATCTACATTTATTTGCTCACTTTCTTTTTGGTGGAAACTCCTTTTATTACTTTCATCTTCTTCCTTTGCTTTTTATTTGTGGGGGAATTTAATTAAGAAGATGTCACACATGAGCCTCGGACACTACTGTGGAATATATATATATATATGAGTACTATTCAATCGGACTCCTAACTTTGGTGAGTTTGAGGGAATCAAAGTTTAAATTCAAAAAATAAATTTTTTTAAAAAAATTCTAAAATAAAATTTCATCTATATGTATAACCAAACGTAGAGTTGATCAGTCAATGCTTGCAAAACTAATTTAAAAAACCGAACCTAGCATATGGTTTGTTTGGATGATAGCTACCTAGGTAACAACAGAACATAGAAATCATAGACTACATTAAATTATGCAATGCAACTATAGGCTTCGTAGATAGAGCATTAATGTTTAGGCCCTCACACCCACATGCGGTGTTCGTGTCCCCATATCATAAAAAATAATAATAATAATAAATATATTAATACCTGGCTGGTTGTCCGTACACAGAGCACCGGTTACAGAAGGGGACAATTATTATACGGGGAAACTGCAATGAAACCGTAACGGGTCCCACCGTTCGCAACAAGAGCCGAAACCCTCCCACGTGCGACAAAAGTGGGCCCCTACAGTCCCACCAAAGGTCACGTTAGCAACGAGTCCCGTTCTTTTATTTTTTAAATGGTAAATTAAATAAAAAATAAAAATGTTTCCAAATCTGACTAAAGTGGATTGGACCTCAGCATCTGCCAACGTGGCGTACCTTGGAGGAGACACCACTTGTGTCATTACGTGGCTGATACGCCGCACGTCATTGACCGAACGTTGTCACTAGCCTGTAAATGTGATCCCGGACAGGGACAGTAACGTTTGAATTTCCGTGAAAGTCCCTAAATGTTCTGTGCAATTTCGGAAACGCCAGACGGAAAAATATTAATTTTTTATTTCTTTTCTCTTTTCTTGTTTGTTTTAAAGCGAATCTAAGAACAAAGTTCCCTCTCTCTCTCGCTCCGGAAGTCTTCGACTCTTCCCTCTGTCTAAAAACAACACAAACCAAAGCCTATAATAAACTTCATTATTTCATTCAGCCTCTATTTGCATGCTCTGCCTCATCCCCTCCTCTCTCTCTTTCTCTCTCTCTCTGAACGAGAAGAAACTGATTTCACAATTCACAGAAAAGCGAAAGAATACCAACGTTCATGGCAGTTGAAGCTCGGCATATGTATCGATTTCCTTCTCAGTCACTCACAAATAGGTACCTTAAGTCTCCATATCCCCCTTTCAGTGATTCTTTTTTCCTTTTTTGGGTAATATATGGCTTGATTAGTTTCCTGATGTTGGTTGGGTTTTTGCAGAGGTTTTATCAAGCCTAATCAAGGAAACGCCGATATATACAGTGCCCAGATGTATTCTGGGCTGCCTTTGGCTGGCACAATGCCTGAAGGGCTCCCACCTTTTACCCAATCCGTAGATTACAATCTGGGTTCGGTTAAAACGTTCATCAATAAGGCTGATAGCGGGCTCTCCTACAGTATCCCTGATCATAGAAAGCGTCCCACGGATTCGATCAATGAGCTCAGTGCTCTGACAGTCCCGCAAAAGAGAAGCAAGTTATCCGGGTTGCCATCTTTTGTCGACCGGGACATTATCTTCCAGGCTCAACAACAACAAGAAGGAGAGATCGATTGCTTCTTTGCCCAATATGTAATTATCTAATCTTTACTGTTTTTATGTTATTTTTTAGTTTTCCGATTCTATGGTCTAAAAAAAAAGGGAAGGAAAAAAAAAAAGTAAGCTTTGCAATTTAAATTATTTTGCGTGGTTTTTATGCGAAGACAGTGAAAAACCAAATAAGATTTTGTTCTGAATCGGGCGTTTCAGTTTTCATTGTAAGGCATCAACAGAAACGTTCTTGATGTGTAAACTATGATTTTCTTTTTCGGATTTTAGTCGTGATATTCAATGATCTAATAAATCCTCTGTTGATATCTTTACAGGCAGAAAAGTTAAGTTCGAAACTTGAGGAGCAAAAAAGAATGTTGGTGTCGGCATTCCAGGAAAACTTCACGAAGAAACTGAAAGAAAAGGAGGAAGAGATTCAGAGAATGGGAAAGCTGAATTGGGTCCTTCAGGAAAGAGTGGAAAGCCTGTGGGTGGAGAACCAGATTTGGAGGGACTTGGCGCAGACGAACGAGGCCATGGCCAACAGTCTACGCAACGATCTAGAGCAAGTGCTGGCTCACGTGAGCAAGGACAGCGACGCGGAGTCAAGCTGCGGCAGCAATGATATGGGGGGCCAGTGCGGGGAGGCGGATGAAGGCGGAGTGGAGGCGGAGACGATGAAGGATAAGGCGGTGGTCGTCGGCGTCGGGGACAGAATGTGTAGGCAGTGTAGGGTGAGGGAGTCAAGGGTGTTGTTACTGCTGTGCAGGCATCTATGCCTCTGCACCACGTGCGGGTCCAATGTCCGCAGTTGTCCAGTATGTCATTCTGTCATCAATGCTAGCGTGCATGTGGATTTCTCCTAGAGGGGAGAAAAAAAAAAACTCAATTAGGGTTTTGAAAATACCTGTTAGAAAAAAAAAAAAAAAACTTTACAGATTGTTTCTATTTTTGTTTCTGACTAATTTGGTAGATATTTTTTTTTTAAATCTATTTTGTGAATTGCTTCTGGAGCTAATTGGCCATATATTTTCCTGACTGTTGGATTTGGCAATGTTGGTAATTAGGAGTTCTTCCGTGTTGCAAAGGAAACTTTTGATAATCAAAATGGGTTATTTATTAATTAATTTTTCCTAAAACCCATAAGTCAAATCCATGCCATCCAAAATGGGTAAGGGAAAAAAAAAGGAAATGAAATATTATGCCCCACAAGTGTCACGCATATATGTCTACATTGTCTGTTCCGGGGGGCAGAAGATGAGTCTTTTTCTAGGCCGTGGTGACCCTCACCATGCTATGTAAAAGTTATCTCGAGTGGTGGAGGTGAATGAAATTATGAAAGAACACGAGGAATACGACGCATATGGTCTCGAACAATGGCCGATCGATCGAGTGGTTTCTTTCTTTCTATCTTTCGGCCACCAGTGACCTAAAAAGTTGCAACTGAGGAGGACCCATGACTTTTGCAACTTTTTACAAAGGACATAGTGGTTTCTTAATTCTCAGCTTTTAATGATAATAATAATAAAGGGTACTGAGTTTTGGTTCGGTGGAAACTGGTAGAAAATGGTGTCATCATGCCCGAAGGTTAAAATGTTAAATTATCACTCTTTTTTGTTTTTTTTTTTTCATGAGATCAATGACTATTGTAAAGAGAAACCTTAACAACAGTCAACAATCTGATCCAAGTTTTTATGCCTAATGGTTTTTAGTACTTCGGCTTCTTCATAATCCAATCCATCATTTAATTAAATTTACAAGAAAATTTATACATCGTGTTTATTTCTTTATTTTTTTAAAGAAATGATAGTTGCAGTCGTAAGTGCGTAAGCGCCGTGTAATCACTTTGAAAAAAATAAAAAAATAAGAATTTTTTAATAATAGATTATATTTTTTTTAAAGCGATTGCATAACACTTACACACTTTACACTGCATATATCATTACTCTTTCTTTTAAGTTCCTTATTTCAACTATGTGATAAATTTCTCTCTAAATGGCACTCCCACTTTAGAAGATCGTGATCTGAGATATATACATCACGGTCTCAGCAACCCTATCCAAAAATGCCCGTTACCTACCATGAGAGACGCAAAAATAATGTGTCAAGTCTTCAAAGTTAATAAAGTTTGAATGACTTTTGTGAAAAAAGCTTTTATCTTACTAGTGTCCACCACGATGTGATAGCAAAATCTAAAGCCCTATTGGATGAATCTCTCTTCCACCTTTTTTTTTTTCACCCTTTTATGCTAGAAATAACCGTTCTAAGTTAAAGGATAATTAATCATTGCATCTCTAATGGTCACATCTATCATCAGAAAGTTAAAAGAATGATTATGGTTTGTACTTAGATATTCAAAATCCTTCCCAACTCATAATTATAATTTTTTTTAAATTTTTACATAAAATATAATAAATAATTCAACTTTTATTTTACTATTCACAAACTATCTCAACTCATCTCAACTAATCTTTGAATCCAAACGACTCCGACACGTTTGTAAGTTGGATTGAATTAATATCAATTTATTTTAGTTTAATTTTAAATTGATTATACATTTAAACACATAATTCTTAAATTATTAAACTCATTTTAATTCAAAATCTTTTTATACATAAGATTTATAATTTTTTTCAATTCAATATCTCTTTACACGCGAGATCCACAATAATTTTTAATTTATCATAAATATATGTAAAATCATCTTAACATTCAAATACATCTGATCTCATTTTAGATAAACCTCACAAAACTCACTCAATCATCTCAATCTACTACTATTCATAAGAAACTCAATTCAACATCTAAACGCGGACCTAAATTATCTAAACGGTCTATCTTTCACCAAACTTTCCCCCTTCACCTCTCCCGATTATCCATTTTTTCACGCTGTAAATATCTTACAATCCAGGCCTTTCATAGATTTGTTTTTTTATATTTATAATTAATTTCGAAAGTTATTTTAGGAATTGGTTTAATTGGGATTTTATAAAAAAAAAAAGACTTTTTTTTTTTGTTTATGGAGATTTTTGAACCTATATAGTTTAGTAGTTTACTTCAAATCGTATATCTTGATAATATATTTTTTTGGGTCGTAAAATATATCTTACTTAAAAAAATCATATATTTAATTATCAACGAAAGGATTAACAGTATAGAACCAATTTATTCGGATAATAATTAATTTATAGATCATGTTAGAGCCAAGGCCTTTCATAGACCTTGGCTTTTACTGTCATGGAGATCTGTCACTCAAAGAAGGGTAAAACCTAAAAGAAGGAGAAGAAAGGCACCCCCCAAAAAATATGCAGAAGAAGGCGTACGTTAGTGGGTGTGTCAGGTCTGGACTTCGTGGTGCGTACTGCATTACATGCCAGAGGGTACAATGCCGACAAAATTAAGGGCTAGTTAATGGCGTATGGTACTGAGAGGGGTCCTATTTTTGGGGGGTGGGACCCTTAAACGACAGAGGCCATGATATCATAATTTTCTGCTAGATTTAGGTTGTGGGGGATGGTTCCTGGGTTGTCCCATGAAATTGTCTTTTGCATATTAGACAAACTGTGCGTGGGTATACGTGAAAAATAACTAAATAAATAAATAAATAAAAATTAAAGTTTGGCATCGCATTTTCGGGTCCATCTCGGCTCTCTGTCTTCTTTTCCAGCCCCCTTCCGTAGAGACCAAAACATTAATTATGATTGTGCTTTTTTTACAGCCGGAAAATGTCATTTTTTTAACGCTGGAAGAGAGAGAGAGAGAGAGAGAGAGAGAGAGTTGGGGAGGTATCTTTCGGTGCTTTCTGGAATCCATTGATATTTTCGAGAACAAAGACAAGTAATTTTCAATCAAGTAACCCCAAAAGGAAGAAAAAATGGTGGGGATATGAGTCCATTCTGTGCAGAAAATCTCCCAAGTTGGTAATGCAAAGACAAAAGATTGAAAATAAGACGTTATAAAAAGAGAGAGAAAAGATTAAATCTTGTCTCTTTTTTTTTTTCCCTTTTTTGTTTTTGGAGATTCGTTTTACAAATACAAAGAACAAAATAAAGAATAGAAACCGACAACCACATCACATGGTTTTGTGCATTTATTGATCAAGTAGCTGGAAATATTAATTGGTAATTAAGGTTAATTGAATTCCATAGTCCCTTTAATTCCTCCCTGCCTTTGTTTATACCAAAGCATCCATCAAACTTTGAAACGTTCCTTGCTAATTTATTATAAGGTGAAGTTCAAGACTAGATAATTATCTTAAAATAAAAAAAAAAGTTATAAATTGACGTGATTTAATGTAACACATCAAATTATAAAATTATTTTTATTATATATAAATTTAACATATTATAATATAAATACATATCAATTTATAAATTTATTTTTATGCGATCTTTAGGTGAGTATAACACCTCTATAAGTACAATTAAATTAGGAGTAATGCTATACATCACACTCTAATCTTATTTTGATCATACTAAGTAGTATGTGACACATTCATCACCCTTAGATGATAAAGAAACATGCAATAAATGATCATTTAATGGTGATAAATGTGCTACATCTTATTTAGTAAAATAAAAATAAAATTGTAGTATGATATATATAATTTTCCTTAAATTAGAGATAAAAGATATCATGTTTGCACTAGCAAAGGTAATGATATTTACCACTACCTTCCTGATCAACATCATTTTCTCGAAAGTATCGATGTTGTGTGTCCAAATAAGTATTATATTTACTGAAATTGCGTTGTTAATTAGTTCTTCGATCTGACTAAAAAGTAGGCTATTTGAAGAGTGTTTTGTTTTTTTAATCTTACTTTATCTATCGGGAAAAACATCGAACAAAATGGGCGACAAGTTGTAGAGATAAGCACAGCGACTGGAATATTGCCATTTTTGTCTTAATCACAAGCCTTTCTGTCTTCACGCCTTACGCATACAAAGATGGCAGCCTTGGCATGCAGCATTATTTCTGCATAATTTAATATGTGGGAAACCTGTTATCAAAAGAGGGTAATGTTGTTTTGGGTTCATTTCTAGGAGACTTGTTTTATTTAATTGAGAATATATAGCGTCATTTTCCAAAACCATTTCTTCATTCTATTTAATTCTATATTTTTTTCTCATTTATTGTCGGTTTTTGTATGTTGGTTGCTGCCACCCCCAACCTATACTGACCAAGTCCCATGTGACTATATATATCATACAGCTTTTGTGCAATTTATACACTAAATCTGAAAAAGGTTTAATAAATTCAAAAATTCTATGCGTACTCGCACTCCACTGATGTGATTGACTGTATCATTTTTTTAATATGAAATAATTGTTTTAACCAATCACATTAATAGAATGCATAAAGAATACGTAAAAATGACTGTATGTAGCAGAACTCAAATTTAAAAATAAATTATCATCCAAAAATATTTAAGGTTTTTATTATTTATAAATTGGTATGCAAGAAAATGCTATATAATTATTATGAAATCACGTCAATCATAAAGTAAAATTAAAATGCTAAAATTTCTCAACATTAATTAATTTTCCTTACAAATTAATATGACATGATTCCTATTAAATATATCATATATGAGTCCTTTTTTTTTAAAAAAATAAAAACGTAATTTCTATTGAGGACGTTACCTAAAGGCATCTTAATTTTGCAAGTTTTATTCAGATATATAGCAATAATATATTATATATTCTGGTGGCATCCTCTGTGTAAACCGGAAAAAAAAAATAAATAAAGGAAAAGTACCAATATCTGTCCATCTGGCATCCGGGCATCCCTTCATGCTTCTTGTTGTTATCAACGTGCCAGCCAGCCTTGACAATTGACATACTTCGACTGGATAAAATAAATAATAATAATAATAATAAACTTTTGCAAGCTTGGTAGGTTATATTTAAATGAAGATACGATGGCGTTACAGACAGCAACCTATGATGATTAATAAATCATAAGTGTTATAGGCAAGTAGCTAGCTAGCAAGGACCCTTAATTAAATCGAGATCAAGTACTTTTGTGTCCCTTTTGTGACCAGCAAAGAGACTACTTTAAAATTAATTAATATATATTAGCATTAATATCCTTGTATTTGGGGGCAAGAATGTGCATTAAATTAATGTTAAACAAAGCATTATCTTTTCTTAAAGCACGTTTTTGGCACTAAAATAATTAATTTACTCCAACTAACAAGATTTGAGGGTACTGATCACTGTTTCTACATTTAAAAAAAAGGAAAGAAAAAGAAATTATGAATTTTCTAAGTGATTCTTTTGCAGGAATCGGATCAAAAGTAACGTCTGATCAACAATTTAATTAAACGCATTAGTTGTGATTACTTTAGTCATATTTCTGATCAGACAAACACCATCAGATTTTTCCAGATGATCAGTAATTTTTAAATGACCTCCAATCTCGACTTTACATGCACGATGCATCACGGATCGCATACATACATATATATATATATGTATGTATGTTGGCCGAGCTAAACCATATATATATATATATATATATATATATGTCTAACGCTTAGAAATTAAATTTATTAGGTACTTAATTATAGAATATGGATGATTATTTAGTGTTTTAATTTTGTCCTACCATAACATGTCATACTCTTTATTAAATTATTTATATAAATATTATTTTTTTAATGATATAACATCAAGTGATCATACGATCATATGAGATCTCAAACTTCGAAACTATCTGATAATTATTTTTGAAATCCTATCATTAGCACTATATTCTGTCGACGCACCAATCCTTCGCTTTCCCGGCTAGTTAATGACCTATATATATATATAGATATTAATATTGACTTGGTTCTATCATCAGCCTAAAGCATTATACTTAGCATGCCTTGAAATAAGATGAATTGCATATATTATTAAAAGATGCGCGGCCCTCCCTCCGGCTAATGATCAATATATACTTGTGATGACATCTAGAGATGATTATCTATTGGTGGTCACTTTATAAATTACTACTTATTAACAAAGGCGAATCCCTATGATATTGTTGTTTATATTATATATATATATATATATATATATATATATATATATATATATATATTACACAAAGACAATCGATCGAGTTAATAAGGAGTGGTTTGGATTCAGATATGAGTTGAGATGGTTTGTTAATAGTAGAATAATATATTTTTAAAATATTATTTTTTAATATTATTATTATTTTGAGATTTGAAAAAGTTGAATTGTTTATTATATTTGTGTGAGAATTTGGAAAAATTGTAATGATAAAGATGAGATGAGTTGATGTGAGTTTTGAATTCAAACAACCCCATAGTCTGAGTTCGACTTGACTAAGCATTCACTACTACTACTACATTAATTTGTATAAATTAAGTATCTAATTGGGATAGCTCATGATGCATTTCTATATAAAATATATGACATGTTATCATGATATATATATATATATATATATATATATATAATTGGTGGAAAGTCTTGGCCGCTCCATTAACATTAATTTGCTTATAAATTATAAATTTATTATTGATGACCAAATAGATCCGATGGAGATTAATTAGTATTTTGTTTGCTATGGCTGTCACATGGAAGGCCGGCACAAAATTAATTATGCACTCATGAGAATATTGAAAGTAGTCATGTGTACTACTGGTTTTTTTATTCGTTTACTTTCGAATATATATATCTTCCCATATATTTCTATTTCTACCACCAGCCAGCTTACGTTACATGCGCCCAGCTCTACTACTACTACTACAACACATGATCATGATGAGTACGTACGTAGCAAAATGCTTTTGCTTGTATTAATTATAATACAATGAGTTATGACTAATCACCCTATACAAGAATAATATATATTTTTTTTTTATATTACACCCCCCAAAAAAAAAAGAAAAAATAATTTCCTCTGGCATAAGGACGTTATATATATTGTTTTTATTAATTACTTGTATATATTTGTTAGATTATTAATTAAATAATTTACTTCTTTTTATCGATTTAAAAATATAATTTTATATATATATATATATATTTGTCTTATAGTTATGGTACCTCATGGCTGCCTGTTGTCTAGTCTGTATCAGTGCGCCACACGTACGTACGTTATGCAACTTGAAGGAAGATAGGAAATTAAATTGAAGTTAGATCAATTATTAAATAATGATGCGGATAGATGAAAGAAACAAAATAGTACGTGATCGATACGACATATAATTGGGGACTGATCTTTAACTTATCTTATCCGTTGATGATCTGGCATGCATGCGTACTAGCTCCTCGTTGAAAATCAACCCTTTCTCTATTAAATTAATTTATATCTATGGCCCTTGGGAGATGTAAGCTGTCCCGACTTTTTACCTTAGTTGTTTTATCTGATTTGATTTATACATAGGAGTGCTTGGTCGTTCGATAAATTCCTACGTACGTACCTCTTTATCTAAGGACTAAGGTGTTTGAATTTTTTAAAACTCCATTAAAAAACATCAAAGAAATCCAATCACAAGCATATTAGTCGTTTTAATTAGGCGCTCCAGCGGCCTCCATTAATTCCAAAGTTGTGTTTGGTGCATGCATGCATGCTGCTGATGCCACAGTCCGAAAACTCTTTCCATCCTCCTGGCCTCCGATCTCCATCGATCGATCGGTCCAATGAATCCAATTATTCAAAGCTGCAACTTTGAAATTAAGCTGATCATGATGTATGCCCTACTACTACTCCAGCTTTTATATATAATCTCCATGCAAGTTGTTTGTATCGTTTTAGAATAAAGACAAATGGACGATGTACGTACGACGAAATGGTCCAAATCTACCTCTCATTTTCTAAACAACGACAACGAACATTATGGTGGAGCTAGGCATTGATCATGACTCTCCATTGGTCTATTTCCCGAATCCTTCGGTACTGTGGACCACTTGGGAGAACAAAATGATATGGATCTTTTCAACTTTTACTCATCCACTTGATCATGACATGAAACAAACAATCTTAATTTGTTGTATATATGTTTGTCCTCCAAATTGACGTACCTACTGATTTATATTCTATCAGATCAATTGAGCAGTACTGCATGGCCAGTACTTTAAGTTCTTGGTGTGTGCCAGTACATACTCAATTGCCACCCTAACCCAAAGTTTCATTTTCCATGGTTAGAAAAATATTCCATTTTCTTCAGCCTTTTTCCTTGATCATTGTGATAAGCACGCAGATCTAATTATTGGGGTTGTGAAAAAAGAAAGATCAGTATGGATCTAATCTATTTTCAATGCTTTTCTTCATATCGCAAACCAGCTCAATGACCATGATTTCTAAGCTGATAACTAAGAAAGCCAACCACCTCTCCGGCCATAAGTCCTTTTCATATATATCGATTAAATAATAGAAGCAAGCTGAAAGAGAGGAAGAAGATCGAGAACAGATCAAGCGTGTCGTGTCTGCATATAGCATCAAATGATCTTTTATATCATGTGGCCGGGCTAGTTTATTAATTAATTCCTTATCTTCCCAAGGCTCCTAGCTAGCTAGCTAGTAGTCCCCAATATTTAATAACACATTAAATGGCAACTTAATTCTGGACACAAGCTACCTCCATTATGAAAAGGACTTCTTTAGAGAATTAGGTGATCGTGTACATGTATGATGATGATGTCCGATTATATAGCTTTGAAGCAAAACTTTTATATATGAGCACCTAGTACACGGTTTGGATTAAATTTCAGCTAGAACTAGACCTAGTGTTAAATGAGGGACACGAATTTGTTATGATGTCCTGGCCTGTTACAAAACAAGTGTCCCTAAAAACAAAAAGTAAACTGTGTATCAATTATTAAAGGCCATAGGTATGTTGATTATATGCTAGATCGGAATGCGTAGGCGGCCGGCTAACCAAGATGATCGGACTTGGGTTTGATCAGATCGATCAGTTTGTGAAAAGCATATAGATTTCAAGCATTCTTAGGAACTAGCAAGGAAGCGTTTGGAGTACTCGACTCTTCATTTGATCAATACATGATGAACCAAAGCCTTGAATTCCCCTCAATATGATTGATCAATCCACAATTTCTGTCATAAAGCTGTGGGATATTAAGAAGAATTCCAAGAGAGAATCATCAATCGCACAAAGGATGCTAAGATGGCAACTCCCAGCTCAAACCCTCGAATCCAGGCTTTGATTATTAAGAATTATTGGTCCGTAATGTTAGGCCTTTATTTTAGTAGAACAAGACTTCAAAGCCATTGAAAGTACTGATGATCAATATGTCGGAAAATATGTTGGGCTCAGAAGGCATTGGACTTTGAAATTATCTTGAACTTCAAAATCTTATGTCTCTTATGTGAAAGCATGCACATGGGCCTGGCTCATTGTACGTTGAACCATATGGACTGGGTCGTTCCCCGGGTCAACTAGCTACCAAATTACCTTAGGGATAGATACGAATGGGGCATGCAGAAGGCCCAACATAATTTTTTTTCAGACCAGTATTTTATATTAGTATAGTCTATTGACAGGCACAGACAAGTACGGTAAGTCGTAACATTCGTAAATCATGTTTCCTTTCCTTCGTTTTCCTCCTGATACTATCTTTTTCATATTTATGATTTCAAAAAGTCTTCACAACTTCTTAACATTCCACACTTCATATTATTTTTAATTTTTATTATTTTTTTCTTTTATTAAATATTTATTATATGAATAATGAATAAAAAATTTGAAATAATTTTAAAAAAATAAACTAAAAAAAAAAAGTTTTAAAAAAATATTAAAAATTTAAAAAATTTAAAAAAATGTAGAGTATGGAGTGTGGTAGAGGTTGTGTAGCAAAACTCTTAATTAGTTAAAAGTGCTAGAGCTCATACTCATGATTCATTGCCATGCATGCATATATAAGGTGTCGTTTTAAGTCACAATGTGTTGGGAAATATTCTGAAACGTTTTATATATTAGAGTATATGTAAACCCGGTGTTGAGGTACGTTGTGATGGACGCTTTCTTTAGAGTATATTATGCCGCCTCCAGATTTAAACATGCACTAGGCTTCTTGACAATTTACTCCTAAGATACATCAACGTCGGTTCCCGTTAATCTCTTTGTCGATGCACACAAAAGGAGATCATTGAACCCGATATAAAATACCTAAAACCCAAAGAAAGAAAGACAAAAAGAAGGAGGAAATGTTTTTCTAATTTTTGTAGAGAATTTAGAGTCCATGAATTTGTGAGTGAGGTTCCTTATTTATAGAGAATGAAAATATACTTGTAAAAATCCACAATAGGAATGAAATGACACTTGTGACAACTTATTTAAATGAAATGGTACTAGTGAAAAGTCACATCATATAAATAAAATGGTACTGGTGAAAATCACATCATATAAATGAAATGGTACTTGTAAAAAGTCACAATTAAAATGAAGGATCACTTACAACTTCTCAAATATTAGAAAATACATTGAAAATGTTTCTAATTCACAAAGAACACAGCCTTTTGTTTGGTGGGCAAGTAGTTAAGACTCTTATCTCTAAGAGGCATACATTAGTCCAAATTACTATGATATATTTTCATTTAAATCTAGATAACCGAACCAATACATCGAATATTGATAATGCTTCATATTATTTTTTACTTTACTTTAAATATTTTAATCATTTATAAATTTAAAAACAAACACAATGTATACCGTGACCGGTGTACGTACGTGTGCCTGCCACTACTATTTGAACGCTCGCGCGGCACCTGCAGTAGCGCCTCTCCGCCCTGATACCGCGATCCATCAATCATCGCCTAGCCTGGACTCTTGATCAGGCCTGACTCAGTACTCAGTAGCTAGCATGGTCGTAGAGTTTTCTGCAGCATCCGTTTCGACAGTGTTTATATAATAGCTAGAGCGCTCCTGCTAGCTCTTGCTAGTCCAACAATGGATTGCATTAAAAAAATATATATATTATAGTCATATTAAAATTATTTAAGAAATAATATTAAAAGGCTCCAAAAAAGGAATTCTCTAAAAAGATAAAGAAATTCTCAATTTAAATTATGCCGCCCCATGCTCGATCGGTAGCATGGACATCATGACCTGATCTCGTCTCATGCTTTCAAAGGAAGAAAAGTAAAGCCTCTAGAAACGCGAGACAAAAAAAAAAAAAAGGCATATTAACTGGCATTAGAGCTTGGCGCCGCATGGAGGCAGCCACGAGTGGGTCAAAATGGATTTTGGCCAGGCATGCAAGAGTAGTTCTTTGGCATGGCATGTGGATGGTAGATGGTTCTTGGTCGTTGTACATATATCTAAACTCTAAAGTCCTCGAAAAATAAAAGCTAAAACTCCATATATAGAAAGATGGAAAAAATATCAAAAATGGCTTGCGGCCAAAAAAGGTGAGTATAGGTGAATTAACGGTAGTGGCTAAGAGTATTTGCAATGGATCGATTATGTAAATTAAATGTAAATACAATGAAGAGTTTGGCCAATAGAGTTCAAGAATATGCTGCATTGGATTATACAAATACAAAAGAAGATGACTTATAGCTACAATAAATTAGTGTTGTGGGTCATATTTGGTAGTCACGGTAGCTAGACCAAATTGAAAAAAAAAAAATTTTTAGCTGTGAAGTCTCTCTCTCTTCCTCAGTGCATATTGATGTATATTCCCATGATCGTTTTGATCCATTCTGATATATGCTCCAAGTCTCTTGTACTTCAATATATAATCCACATTTGATCACTAATAAAATCATCTTGTTAAAAAAGGGTAATTGTTAGTGTTTTTATTATCACGAATAAAATCCTCTTTTTAACGGTGTTAAAAATCATCACTAATAAAATTATTCAAAGAATGACCGGAATCCTATTGTAGAACATTTCTTGTCAATAGTGAAAATAATTTAGAAAAAAATATATTATTAAATTAATAATATTTTTTTATTATTTGACTAATAGATGAATAATCTAACGTGAGAATAGATTTTGAATGAAATAGCCAAAGTAAAATCATGTGATTTTATATAAATTATAACTTTGCATTTACATAACCCATTGCCAATACTCTAAAGGCAAGGAAGGAATGACGTTGAAGGAGAAAGAACAAAAACTATATAGTATGTGAGGGAGGAGGGTATATATATCACTAAAAAAAATGAATATTTATTATGAGTTATTTATGATAAAAATTATTATTTGTGATGAGAATAGACTTATTTTTTAAATAAAAAAAAAGTATTTTAACCAAAAATAATTAATGCAAATTAATAAACAATTTTCTTACGGTAGCATTTACTCACTATCTCACCTCATCTCATTTGATTTTAATTAATAATTTTACTATTATTTATAAATTATCTCGACTCATCTCATCTCATCTCATCTTATTATGCATATTCATACCGCTATTGTTGCTTCAAAGTAAAAGTCCTCTCTCTTACTTCTTCCATGAGCGTACAAAGTTCAAGATCATTGTATTAAAATTATTGTTCAGTTATCCGTCTGCAGAGACAACGGACTCTGTCAATAACTAGGCGCCACTTCATCTGTAGCTTGCAAAAGATCGTCAAGCTCCTACTTGAAGAAGATAATTAACTCAGTCCATGCAATAAAATAATCCCATTTTGGTTGAGTCTTGAAGTAGGCTTTCTATTAGTTGGAAACAGAATCTACTCGTACGGAGAATTGGAGTATTTTTTAATTTTATGAACAGTAATTAAATGATTTTTGAATAATCATAAAATAATTTGAATTAAAATATTTTATTGATTTTTTGAAAACAAGAGAAAAATGATTTAATATTATTCTTAAAAAATAAGAGAAAAATTATTTATTATTATTTTTTACTGAAGTTTAAAATTGTATTGATTTTTATGTTTTATTTTGAAATTTATAAAAGTTGTAATGATTAAAATGAGATTAGATGAGACATAAAATTCTCATCTAATCTCATTTTATTTCATTTTATTTTATTCTAAAAAACAATTCAAATACAAAATTTTTAAACTAGTCATTACAATTTTTTCAAATTTTTATATAAAAAATAAAAAACAATTCCAATTTCTTCAAATCTCCAAATAAAAATAATATTATATAAAATTTTATTTTTACAATATTTTAACTTTATAATATTTTTTATTCAACTTTTTTCTTCTCCTTTCTCAAAATCCAAAAAATACTCAACTTAAAACCATCTCACTACTATTCACAAACTATTTTACTACTATTTACAAAATTATCATCTCATCTAATTATTACAATTTTTTTAAATTTTCATACAAATTAATATTTTAAGTTGTTTCTAAAGACCACAAATTGTTTCTTTATTAACAATTTTTGATAAAATTTAAGGTCTGTTTGAGAATAAAACTACTTTATTTTCTTTGTATCCCCTGTCTGACCTTAATATGCGCAGTATATGCCCTTTCTTTTCAGACCATTTTAATATTTAGAAAAGCATAATATATTTTTTATAGAGTTGTCGATGCGAGACTAAATTAAAATGATGTAACATAATTTGATTTATAATGGAATATTTAATATCAACTTGAGAGAGAGAGAGACGTTTTTATAAAAAAAAAAAAACCTTGAGAGAGAGAGACCTTGCTGATGGATGCTAATGGGAATATTCATGGGATTTAAAGGCTGCGTTTGGATCATAAAATACTTTCAACTCATCTCAATTCATTATTATAATTTTTTAAAATTTCAATACAAAATATAATAAATAATTCAACTTTTTTAAATTTTAAAATAATAATAATATTAAAAAATAATATTCTAATAATATTTTATCATCTCAACTCAACTCAATTAAACTCACTTCAACAGTCAAGCTCACTAAAGTCAAATCCGTATATAACGCAGTACCAAGTACTGATTTGGAAAGGCCTATATAGTACTTAACATTAACAATTTCAGGTATGTTGACAAATATCATGTCACTTTTTTAACATTTATAATATTTAAGAAAAATGATACTTGCTTTGTGAAGTCTGCGCAAGGCGTAATTTTTAAAAAAAAAAAATAAATAAATATAGAATTTACATAAAATATTTGAAGGGCAATCATATCCTTGCAACTAGTTAACTATTCCTTTACTACTTATACTATATTTGAAATATTTTATGTTTTTATCATTTTATTTTAAGTATTTTTTTAACATCCTTAATCATTAAGAAAAAAATTAAAAAAATATATAATTTTATTAATAGTTACCTTCTTAATGATTAAATAAAATAAAAAAATTAATAAAAAAATAAAATAAAAAATAATAAAAAATTAATAATAAGAGAGTAATAATCCTATCAGTTTCCTTACTTTAAATGTCTCTGTCTCTCGACATGGTACATACTGGATAGATACATGCATTGCAAATACATTATCAACTATACATCAAGCACTATCCTTGTTTGTTTTTGGACAAGTCAAAACAGTTATCATAGTTTAGGAAGTTATTCTTCCTATCATATTATTATAATTAGAAAATTATTTAATTGTTGTTAGTTATTTTCTTTAAAATAACAATTTCTTGTCAAATGATTTTTATTAGAAGTAACTCGTCATTTATTTTTATTTATTGCAGTGTCCATTTAACTCATATAGATGCGCCTACAAGAAAATTATTTATTTGTGATCAGTTAATTTCAACAAAATGACTATTTACAACTAAAATTAATTGTAAAAAGTCTTTTAATTTCAATAAATTAATCATAAAAATTTATTTTCCATGTAGATGCCAAACCAACCTTTTATCAGCAAACCAAAACTATAAAACCTAGTTAAAAAGAAAGGTTTTTGGCAGCATGTGCCCCATGGCACTAATTTCTAAAATGGCATGCATGCAGGAGAGTAATTATTAATAGGATGCTTAGCCATCCTCTCAAATTCATGATATTCTTTTTAAACATTTTATAAATATCTTTAAATATTTTTTAAAAATAAAAAATGAAATATTTCACTAATAATTATTTCCTTAACTCGTTAAGAAAAAATAGAAAATAAAATAAAATATCCGAACCATAAATTTATGGGAACAAATTCGTAGGATCAAGTATTCATTTTTCTTATTAATAATCCATTAAATTGCGTTTAACACATACACAGACACGCACTTTGATCGAACGGCAAAATCCATGGCTATGCGGCACATGGCCGTACGTATAGTTTATTTGCAATTCAACGGCTGAATTAGAAGCTGGCATGGTGGCATGGGTTTGATCATTGATGATATTCTAATTTGAAATATTTCAGTTTTCCCAAGTCGTACGGATTTTAGACATTGACAAATGTGCTTGTGTGACGTTTTTTTTTTTTTTTAATATAAAGAAATGGTTTCGTATTATTTTATTATTATAATTTTTTATATAAAATATAATAAATAATTCAATTTTTTTAAATTCTAAAATAATAATAAAAAAAAATATTATTCTAATAATATTTTATTTAACTTTTAATTTTTATCTAAAACCATTTTATTTCATTTCACTATTTAAATGAGTCCTTAATTAATTTGTGATTTTACAGTATTATATTCTGTTTTTTTAATCAAATTAAGTCACGATCAATTAAATTTTCACATGAAAAATTATATTTGTAATTTTAAATTATAAAAAATAATATTTATAACTTCGAATCGTGTAAATCTCGCATGACATTTAAAAAATAATAATTTTAAGATCACAATTTACTTATTAAACCATCTCTCTTAATTATAAAAGTTTTATAATTACAGGCATCTTATTTCTAGTTACTTTATAGCTTTGGATATATACTTTCGCTCATTGTTGGGAATTAATCAAAAAATTTAAGTACTGTCCAAAAAAATCTGATGTATCGCATAAAATCATATCGTTTTATAAATTTATTATTCGGAGTCGGGATTTTCTGTGAAACACAAAATTAATGAATTAAGAAAACAACTTGAAATTTTTTATTTTACAGATATGTTTTTTTCAAAGATTCCCACCGACTCCCTAGGTTTTTTTTACCCCGACTAGGAAGCCCAGCCGTGGCTCCCTCCCAAATAAAAGACTAAAGAGGCATATCTCATAAATACGGTGTGTTTTGTTTTCCTTACTTTATTAATATTGTTGTCTGGTCCCTAATTCTGTGCAAGAGGTTGATTATGACAAAATATTGCAGTCATAAATAAATAAAAAATCTTAAACTATTTAATCTGAAACTAGCTAGCTAGCTAGCTAGCGGTTGAAGATTGTACATATATAGGCGAGTAGAGCTCCCAAAGATCTTTAATTTTATGTTTAGATATTAAGGTGATTTCAGATGATCTGTGAATATAAACTTACTATCTTAGCATACAGGAATTCTCAACTTCTTAAATATTTTGTTTATCGGTTAAATGTTATTAACCTGATTTCATTTTGATAACATATAAAAAAAATGATGACTAAGAGGATGATCATTAATATTTATTAAATAATTTGTTAGATAATATTTAAGCCATGCAGAGCATTGACATATATATTATGCGAATGATAGAATTCACCATTTCTCATTATCTTAAGCTCTTGATGATCAATAATTTAATATTATGCTAATGTATAATAATACTAAGATCATATTATTTCTTTCTTTGTTTGTTTGTCGCTATAATATTATATGATGATGATGAATATGATGACAATGGATAGATACCATTAGGTTAGTTTTTAGGGTTGAATGTTTCAAAAGTTTGAGGAAGAAGTTAATTAAGCCATGCATGGATAACAAAGAGACACTGCCACTATTTTTTAACATTAGCATAAGTGACATCATCTACGTATCTCTATATGAAGGTACATCAAACTCCACGGAATTCTAAGCCAAACCTAAGACCCAATCCTGCAGTAACCAAGGACAAATCAGACTAGTCAAATGGCCAGTACTTCAACTGATCTCAAGTTCATCTTCGTCTGCTTCATCCTCCTTTCAACCATCATACCCCATGCTCTTTCAGCCTCCGACGAATGCAAGACGCAGTCCAGCTCTTGCAATGACAAGGCAAAAGCCTTGCCCCTCAAGATCATAGCTATTGTCTCCATCCTTGTTACCAGCATGATTGGCGTCTGCTTACCCCTTTTTACACGTTCAATCCCAGCCTTACAGCCCGATCGAAATCTGTTTTTGATCGTCAAGTCCTTTGCTGCCGGCATCATACTTGCTACCGGGTTCATGCACGTTTTACCTGATTCTTTCGATATGTTATGGTCTGATTGTTTGAAAGAAAACCCATGGCACAAGTTCCCTTTTTCAGGCTTTCTGGCTATGTTGTCTGCAATAGCGACTCTCATGGTGGATTCTCTCGCCACCAGTCTTTATACCAAGAAATGTAACACCGGAGTTATCCCGGATAGCAGTATTTCCGTCGAGGGAGACCAAGAGATGCAGGCTGCGGTGAGCTCCGGCCAGCATGTCCATCATCACCAGCTTCATCATGGAGTACTGAAGGCTCAAAGTGGAGATAACTCTCAACTTTTACGTTATCGTGTTGTTGCCATGGTATGAGTTTTTGGCTTCACACTACAAGAAAACAGTTTAACCGTGTTCTTATTTTTTGTTAAAATTAGTATATTTTCATTTTAAATAATCATTCTCGTCCTAAATAATCTGTTACAAATACTCTTTTTTTTATAGTGTGAAATCCATAGATTTGTTCAAGCTTAATTGGATATATATTGATGTGCAATAGATATTTGTGTACGTGTGTATATATATATATATATATATATAAATATATATATATATATATATATTTCAGATTTGCATATTTATATATCTATAATTTTATGTACACACGTACGTTCCGTACGTACTTTCATTTACCAAAAAATAGACTTGTCCTTTATCATAAGATCACGACATATATAATAGATAGCTAATAATTTAGATATCTTCAATCTGCATTATTACTATAGTACTATATATTATTATTAGATAACAACTAGTGATCAAGTCGCACATGAACGATCATCCACTTCTTAACTTGTGTGCGTTTTTAAACAATATATATCAGTGAGTCAAACTTGAAAGATAAAAGATAATATATTTTATTAAATTACTAATTTTAAATCAGTAGTACTACTAGATCTTTCAATTTTTGTCTATATCTTGATCACTCAAGCAAAATTAGATCAAGTTTTTTAATCAAAAGTATTATATATAGATCATCATATCAAAACGCTAGTATATATTGACACTCTTATAATGATTTTATTTATTGCATAATGTTTCAAAGCACTCTCCTTATAAGTTACGTGTAGAGAATTTCTCTTTTAATAGATTTAGCTATTTTCAACACATTTTGCAAACTTTTCACTAGTTATGATCGATAAGATTTTGAAAAAAGGGAGGAAAACAATTTATGTTTATATCATGGTAATATATATTATTATTTTGTTCACACACGCCTATATTCAAACACGTACACACACACACACATATATATATATATATATATATATGTATATGTGTGTGTGTATATATATATATATATATATATATATATATATATATATATATATAAAAGTAATGCTAGGTATAAGCCAAATAGATAAGTTTCACGCAAGTTTTTTTATAAAAAATAGATCTCATTAATAAAAAATAATTTTTTTAAGGTAGAATTTATTCTTTTACAAAAGATTTGTGTAAAATTTGTTTATTTGGAATTTGTACAAATCATATAAAAAAGAGTATAGAGTTATGAGACTATAATTGATCCTACAATATTAATTGCTTCTCCGATTTGATTATAGAACTGATCATGTTGTGTTTTTAAACTCTGACCACTACATACTGGCCGTCAGGTACTAGAATTGGGAATAGTTGTTCATTCAGTAGTGATAGGGCTATCACTGGGTGCCTCAAACAACACCTGCTCAATAAAAGGTCTCGTGGCTGCCCTTTGCTTCCATCAAATGTTTGAAGGGATGGGTCTCGGAGGGTGCATTCTCCAGGTCAATAACAACTGCATGAATTTCATGCATGCTTGCTGCATGCAGCTCCCACGTACTTTATACATCCAAAATCAGTATCAGCTTATTTAATTAACATGTGTTTGTTTTGTGAACCAGGCAGAGTACAAGTTGTTGAAAAAGGCTTTAATGGTGTTCTTCTTCTCTGTGACAACTCCATTCGGAATTGGCTTGGGGATGGCGCTGTCGAAGATGTACAAAGAGAATAGCCCCAACGCTTTGATCACGGTAGGGCTCCTGAATGCATCATCGGCTGGCCTCTTGATCTACATGGCTTTGGTCGATCTTCTTGCTGCTGATTTTATGGGTCCAAGGATGCAGGCTAACATCAAGCTCCAGATTAAGTCTTACGTGGCGGTTCTTTTGGGTGCTGGGGGCATGTCTGTGATGGCAAAATGGGCTTGATGATCGTAAGATAGTTATCCAGCTAGCTCAGCTAGCTAGTAATTATATATGGATCTTGGAATTAATTAATGTAATAATTAAACTGGAAAGTTAACTACTTTGGACTTTGTAGTATAAACCATATGATGTTTTGTTTGTAGGCTGCCATGGTCGTTAAGTTGATCATGATCATCATCATGTGTCACGACTCATGATCATGTATAGCTAGGATTGTTTAAATAAACTATATATTTGATCATTTGCCTTAGTGTTTTTTTTTTCTTTTGCACATTTTCTATTTAAATATAATATACTTTTTACACTTAAACCATTAGCCGTTATATACTTAATTACACTCTACACTATGAAAACCAATAATTTTCACCCACAAACTAATAAGGACGTACAGGTAAATAGTACTACTTTCCGTTCATATAAAATATTATGGTTAATTAGATGGTGAAAAATAATTAAGTGATATGATAACTATTTTAATCGTTGAACCTGAATGCATATTGCTATTTGAGAATTAATAATAATAATAATAATAATGATGATGATGATGATGATACAAATGTGCCATTTTTTATTTAAGAAAAACTCTGGCTGCAATCGTCTCGTGCAGACGCGGGACAAATGGATCCTACGTGGCATAAATAAAAACGCACCGTTTCGTTGAAAACGATACTTGCTTCTCGACATTTCTCTCCCTCGAAGACCAGTTCCCTCCATCTCTTTTTTCCTCTCCCTCGAATCATCAACGACAACTTCTAAAGAAACCCATATTTCGAATCCGATTCTAGACGGCTAATCTCAAATAACAAAGAAACCCATAAAATGAGTTACAGAAACAAATTCGATAGATTGGAAATAGTTAAGGCATCCAACAACAAAAATAACAACACCAGCACACCCAACATAATTTTAAAATCGCAAATCTCCTCACCTTTGCAAATGGAGCAATTAACACAGAAACAACATCCCAAAAGCAAACCAATTCAACAAAGTAAAAGGTAAACACCCCAAAATGAAGCGCATCAGCCAACCAACAATTGCATTAAAAAAAAAAAAAAAGACCATTTCCCTTTGTTCTTTGAGAAAACACAGGTTTGAAAATTTTTAATAATTTCCTCGACATTCTTATACTGAACAGGACTGCACACGCCTCCTTACCAAATGGGGATTTCTTACTAAGCCAACCCAGACGATGATCCTGAAGACTAAACCCAGAAGAAGACTAAATGTAGAAGACCATCGTTTTTTCCATTTTTTTCACTTTCTTTCAACAATCAAAGCATAATGTGAAGTAAAAAGATCAGCTCATTCCATTTTTTTCCAGTTTTCTGCAGAGTTCATTCGAAAACTTGAAGAACAAGCCAGCATGATTTTCATCTTTTCCCCATTACTTACTTTTTTTTTATATAATAAAATTTAACGGCCACGTCAGCCGACTGCCCCCGTTTGTAAGGGCTAATTGCCCCTAGCATAATTGAAAGAGCTGGGCCAATCATTTAAGAGAAATGATAGTTGCAGTCGTAAGTTTGTAAGTACCGCACAATCACTTTGAAAAAGTGAATAAATACGAGATTTACGTACATGAAAAGAAAATTAGTTTTTTAATAGTCGATTTTACACTTTTTTAAAATAACTGCATGACACTTGTACACTTCATAACTGTATGTAGTGTTATTCGTCATTTAATACCTTCTTCGGTTCTTCCCTGTTCAGGCTTATTTGTGTTCTATAAAACCCACCGCAGGCCTGGGTGATCCAAGCCCAACTAGACACAAGCCCATCTTCATACACAGATCTATCCCACATTCTTTTTTCTGTTTTTGATTTGATGAATATCTTTAATCTTACTCGTTTGTTCTTTTAATTTTTTTGTCTATTTCCTTGGAACCCTTTCTTTTCTTTTTTCTTTTTTTTTAAATGAAGCCATATTGTTCAACTTATAATCTCAATGGGTAGTGAGATTACCTAAAAAAGTGTTGAGAATGTTTGTGAATAGTTATGAGTAGAGATTGAAGTGAGTTTGTGGGTCCCATTGAGAATATTTTGAGTTGTTTGGATGTATGAAATATGTTGACTTTTGGATAGATAATTAAAAAATGTGTGGGTCCCATCAATGATTGATTCTTTTTTAATGATGATTTTATTTATATATAATAGTGATAAATATTTTAGTGATTTTATTTATTTTTTATATATAATAGTGATAAATATTTTAGTGATTTTATTTATTTTTTATATATAATAGTGATAAATATTATAATGATTTTATTTTTTATTTATATATAATGGTGGTAAATATTATAGTGATTCTCTCTCTCTCTCTCTCTCTCTCTCTCTCTCTCTCTCTCTCTCTCTCTCTCTCTCTCTCTCTCTCTCTCTCTCTCTCTCTCTCCTTTGGCCCGATTCTCCCCCACGCCCGATTCTCCTTCAGTCCAGTCCGGCGCCGCTGTGCACCGCCCAGCCTCACTGCCACCACCGGCGACTCCTCTCACGCCGGCGACCAAGCCAGCCACCACTGATCTCCCCCACGCACAGCTCTCTTTCCCCTGTGGTAACCCAACCGAAATGGGTGAAACCCATTTCTCTCCACTTGCGCAGCCGTACGCGGTCACCCAACCTCACCGCCACCACTAGTGACTCCCTGACTCCCCCTCACGCCGGTGACCAAGCCAGCTACCACTGATCTCCCTTACTCGCAGCTCTCTCTCCCCCTGCGGTAACCCAACCGAAATGGGTGAAACCCATTTCTCTCTACTTGCGCCGCCGTACGCGGCCACCCAGACCACCACACCTCCACCACCTCTCACAGACCCAATCACCACGAACCTCCCTCTTGTCGCACACTGGCATTCACACGCGAGCAGTGAACTCTCGGCTCATAGTGAAACACAGTGGAGAGACTTTGTTCAAACTACTTCAAACGTGTTTGGCATGTAGAGTCTCCTCCTCCGTAATAGAATATTTGAAAAATGTTGAGAAGTGTTGGTTACCCAAACGTAACAATGCATCTTTGGCTAATACATGAGCCTCAGTATTTAAAGTCATGGGGACATAGTGAACCGACCACTGCTCCATTTTCAACAAAAAAAAAAAAAAAAAAAACTTTGACATCATTGAGAATCATACTGAGTTCCACTTCTAGTTTGAACCATTAAGATCCAACACAACCCAGTTGTTGACACAGAATAACAGCTTTAAGAGCAGCTAACGATTCAGCCAAATGATCATATGGAAACAAGTATTTTTGTGATCTAACTACACTTTCATATTCTATTTTTTCTTGAAATTGATGTCGTAAGTATTGGCCAAAACGACAGGAATTCATAATTAAGAGCGTTGCACCTCATAATCATGGGCATTAATTCCGCTAGCTACACAACAACCAACGTACCACATCGATCGCGCCTTTTTCAATTTATTAATGTCATGCATCTGCTGCTCATTCTCTGCATAAATGTTGGTAGTTATCCACATCCAACTAAAAACAAAGATCCCCTTAATGTCATGAAAGATAAAGATGATCAGTGTTTCATGGCAATAATAGCTAGTGTCCTATCCTCCTGGCTCTGTCTTCTTCACCATACTTATAATCTCTATTAATTTCAAGATGTTCCAACCACACTACCAACCATACTCACCCTGCCCAAAAAAGCGAGATAAATAGCATCACCAACTATACTAACCATGTTTGCAATTCAACGGCTGAATTTGAAGAGTAATTCTACGTATAATTGCGAAGTACGTAAACATTGCGTAATCGTTTTGAAAAAGAATAAGGTCTATTATTAAAAAATTATTATTTTTTTCATGTGAGTCCCATATTTTATTAACTTTTTAAAAGTAATTATGTGATTGTTACACAATTCACAATTATAAATATTTTTTCTCGAATTAGAAACTGGCACAGTGGCATGGGTTTGATCATTGACAAATGTGTTTGTGTGACGTTTTTGTTTTTTTTTTTACAAATTTCATGATATAGAAACGGTTTCATCTCATTTCATCATTATAATTTTTTTAAATTTTCATACAAAATATAATAAACAATTCAACTTTTTCAAATCTTAAAATAATAATAATATTAAAATATAATATTATAATAATATTTTATTTAACTTTTAATTTTTATCTAAAACCATCTCATCTTATCTCACTATTCAAACTGGTCCTTAATTAATTTATGATTTTACTGTATTATATTCTGTTTTTTTAATCAAATTAAGTCACGATCAATTACATTTTCACATAAAAAATTATACTTGTAATTTTAAATTTTAAAAAATAATATTTATAATTTCGAGTCGTGTAGATCTCGCACATTTAAAAAATAATAATTTTAAGATCACCATTTACTTATTAAACCATCTCTCTTAATTATTATAAAAGTTTTATAATTACAGGCATTTTATTTCTAATTATTTATAGCTTTGGATATATACTTTCGCTCATTGTTGGAAATTAATCAAAAACTTTTAGTATTGCCCAAAAAAATCTAATGTATTGCATAAAATCATATATTTTGTAAATTTATTATTGCAGCATCTCTAGCATTTTCCATTTCATAAATACGGTGTGAATATTGCAGTCATAAATAAATAAAAAATCCTAAACTATTTAATCTGAAACTAGCTAGCTAGCTAGCGGTTGAAGATTGTACATATATAGGCGAGTAGAGCTCCCAAAGATCTCTAATTCTACCTTTAGATATTAAGGTGATTTCTGATGATCTGTGAATATAAACTTACTATCTTAACATAGAGGAATTCTCAACTTCTTAAATATTTTGTTTATCGGTTAAATGTTATTAACCTGATTTCATTTTGATAACATATAAAAAAAATGATGACTAAGAGGATGATCATTAATATTTATTAAATAATTTGTTAGATAATATTTAAGCCAGAGCATTGACATATATGTTATGCGAATGATTAAATTCACCATTTCTCATTATCTTAAGCTCTTGACAATCAATAATTTAATATTATGTCTAATGTATAATACTGAGATCGTATTATTTCTTTCTTCGTTTGTTTGTCGCTATAATATATGATGATGATGAAGAATATGTTTCAAAAGTTAGAGGAAGAAATTAATTAAGCCATGCAAGGATAACAAAGAGACACTGCCACTATTTTTTAACATTAGCATAATCAGAAATTCTATTTATAGTCCGGTCTACATTTTCACACTCCACACGAAAATCCACCTGGCAAACCGGTTCGTCTTCCTCCTGATTCCAAATTCATCTGTTCTCCCCGAAAACATTTCCCTCTCTCGCAAATCAACTCCACCTCTCGCCATCTCTCGCCTCTCCCTTCCTGAATCAACTTCTTCCTCTCTCAAGACCTTGACTACCACTATCACGAAGGCAACTCGACGGAGCTTGACTCCCAAAGTCGCGACAACGGACTGTGTTCGACCCCCAGAAAAATCACATCTCTCGACCTCGAGAGAGGCTTGCTGCCAATTTTCTGAGTAATTTTTTCAAATGACGTGTAATATTTTGAGTGATTGTATCTCTTTGTTATGGTGATTGTAATCTAGGCTATGAAAATATGTGGGGATATGATTGATAACGCTACTTTGAGAAATGAATAGCAAGTGTTTGTAAAAAAGAGTCAAAGAAAATATTCTGCCCCAATACTCACGATGCCCCTCAGTTTGGTACCCTTGATATATCTTATGTATAAGGTATTTTTGCCAATGTTGTTTACGTAATGAATTTTGCATGTGGTCTACTTTTTAGAGCTGCTTCCGTGTGTATGGACCACTTTATTTTGGCACAAGGATGCTTATGTGATGTATTGGATCATTGTTAGCCTTTGAATCACTCTCTTCAGCGGTGTGTTTATTTTGTTAGAGTCTAATGATTGGAGATGCAATACATTCTTATGCTTTTTTATGTTTAAAGGTGTAGTTATATATTATTCTGTTTATTATTACACTGATTTCTCTTTTGTAATTTGATACTATACTTTTTACTTTTGTGAATGGTAAGGACTAAACATATGCTAACGTGTCTTTGATGATGTCTTCTACTATGAATGAACTCATCTGGGGTACTATTAATAGGGCTTGGAATATTGAAGCTCTTTCAACTGAAATAATTTGTAAAAACAATGAGTAGATGGGAAGGGATATGAAGCTGATAGTACGAGATAAAGTAATGGCCATTTCATTGTATATTAAAGTGTGTCAATTTGATTGGAAAAAAAGGTTATATCGATGCATAAGCGAGGAGAGGACATTACAGTTCATGGGTGCCGAAACCAAATGAAATTAAATGGTTGCGAGTCCTGATCGATGTGTTTTGGTACATATTTTATTACCACTTTTAGGTTGTATTATTGTGTTTGCCTTCGATACTACAAAATCCAATAATGGTAGACCTATAAATATGAAATACTCAGGATACCTACTGCTTCTTCAGACTCATAAATCAAGGGAAATAATAGAAAGATGCATGCGTGAGCTGCAGCTGGGCGTGCTTGTCTCCATGAATCTCATGTAACTGACCTTCATCTTTTGGTTCGAGTTGGTCTAAATGCAGGTAGAGAATGAGATATATGCGTTTATAATTTTTAGTTGTAGAGTCAACTGGGGTACTCTATTAATAGGGCTTGGATGAACTCATCTAGGGTACTCTATTAATTAGTCCAAATCTGGGTTCACCAGATTAAACATTTTGTTGGATTTGTGCTTGTAGTGAAATTATAATCAGCACTCCTTCCACATTTCATAGTAGTTTCCATTAATCTGTGCTAGAGGTAAAGCTATCTTATAAGGTTGAATGCAAAAATATCTATCCAGTTGTCAGTGAAATATGAGGTTTCCCTTTTCTTTATTCTTCTCTTAACTATGTATATATATGACTTTGTATCCTATAAAAATTGAAATCTGCAACTATCAATCTTTCTAGTTATGCTTAAACTACGTGGTAAATAGACTTCGCATTCTTGAATTCTCATCTATTTACCAATGGCAATGTTTATCTATTTTTCAGCAAATGACAAGTTCAAGTACCAATACCGGTTCAAGTACGTGGATTTCAAGAGGGAAAGATAAAGCAAGTTTGGACAACCAATTTGTTACGTTGGAGTTAGCTCAACGAAGAAATGAGAGGTTATTTCATGAATGTGTAATGATCGAAGAAGCCAAATATAAAGCAATGGAGAATAAGTATGAGGGAACTTTAAAAGCGTTGTTGACGTCGTGGTTGTTGTTTATTGCAATTTTTGCTATAATCTTTATGTATTTATTGAAACATTTATGTATGTCGGGCAGTGCTTCAACTCATGTAAGCTGTTTTAGTTTTGGACAACTGATTGTAATGAACATGCGATGTAATTAGTAGTGTTTAGTAAATTTAATGAACATGTGATGTAATGAGTTAGCTTTTGTCATTGTTTTAGAATGTTATGGACAAGAATGTACAGCAAATTAATTAAGAAGAATCCTGCAAATGCTGCAAGGAGAGACTGTATATACATGCAGCAACCTGTACATGCAGAAACCGTTTTTTGTTATTTTTTAAACAAAATAATGAATGAAATGTAGCAAAACAAAGCAAAACTCAGCCTTAAAAGCGTTGTTCCCATTTATAATAATGAAATGCAGCAAAACAAAGCAAAACTCAACAATAAAAAACAAAACTCACATACAATCAACCTGGTGCATTTATAATAAATGAAATGCAGCAAAACAAAGCATAACTCAACCTAGTGCAGCAAAACTCAATGCTAGCACAACCTCCAATAATCCTAAAAACATTCAACCAACAATTGTCACATACAATCACAAACTCGAAATAAATGTGCACAAAATACTTCAAGATTTCTATGATTTATATAATAATGATTTTTATACAAGTACTGTATTCGATTATCTGTACATTCTTTACAACCGCAACCGCCAACAAAAAGGCTCCAGATTTTCACAAAATACTTTAAATAACCCATCAAAAATATAATAATGATTTTCATACATGTTGAACACCCACAAATCTATATATTCTTTACAACCACGACCTCCAACAGAAAACCTCCAGATTTTCCCAAAATAGTTCAAGAAATCCATAAACAATGCTTCACAAATTCTCATCATTGCCCGATGGTGTTTGTTGTGTGACAGTACTATATTGGGTTCCAACAACAACATCTTCAACGTTAGCACCAACTTGGGGGGCTGGGACCTCGGCAACTCTAACTTGTTCGTCATCAAATATTTTCCTGCAAGTCTAATTTCTAAAATGCCAGAAAATACACATCTATTAGAAAGGAAACAAACACCTATCCAACATATATACAATTAAAAAAAAAAACCGAGTACATGTTTCTTCTTTCTCTTGGTTGCGGCCTTCTCCACAGGTGGAACCTTTCTCTTCATTGGGGGGTCTCCATTTCCCTCGAATAACGTTAGGACTTTTTTCTTACCCTTATCCACGACGTCGCTCTCATTTACCTTGGTTGAACTGGACTCAAGTGGTAATCCTTTAAAATTATGTTCACACTCATCCAAAACCCGCATGAATGCATTGACATAGTCATCACTTGGGGATACACGCGTCGCTAATTTGAGACATCTTTTAA
Source organism: Juglans mandshurica (assembly GCA_022457165.1). Taxonomy (NCBI): domain Eukaryota; kingdom Viridiplantae; phylum Streptophyta; class Magnoliopsida; order Fagales; family Juglandaceae; genus Juglans; species Juglans mandshurica. Next base: position 6,451,395 of record CM039627.1, read on the forward strand.
CCACAAGTTCATACCTTCGTGAGTTCACATTATCCCGCAAGTCATCATAGCTACTTGCGACAAGTGTGTATCTCCTCTTTAAGTCTTTCCTCCACCAATCCAAGACGTACCTCTCTGGTAACATATGAATCTTCTTCATTTGACAAACTTTAAACATGCCTATAAATAATGCCCTCATCTCAAACAATGCACACGTGCATTTGATATCTTTATAGTAAACTACGTAATGGAAGGTTTTGACATGGTCATCCGTGGAAATTTCATCCAAGACATCAAAGGTGGAAATACAACCCTGTTGGCTAACAGGTATGCAATTACAACAAATCATCCCCCACACCTCCCTTTGGATTTCTTTAAACTTGGCATTTGTATATACCGCTTGAAACTGCTTCTCAATGTGGAATGGACTCACACATGGGATGGTTTGGTTGCACGAATTGAAATCAGCTGTCGTCTATACTTCCACCTTCTTCCTTAGAGCATTGTCAAATTGGCCAACAAATTCCTTCAACGTTGTACCAGAATGCACATATCCATCAAAAAAGACATTCATGCTTTCAGATCGATATGTAGTGCTCATACCAGCTCAAAATATACCATTCAAGTAAGCTGGTACCCAAAATTATCTCTCGGCATACAACCCTTGCAGCCATGCATTATCATTAAGGTCATATTTCTGATTAGTTCTCCCCCACTTGACATCAAATTCTTCATAGGTATGCGAATCATATACGGCACTCTGAATAGCAGTCTTCAACCCTGTGTTGAATTGGGAGTGGGGATCCCAATTTCTCAGGCAGTTTTCGCATGATATGCCATAGACAATATCTATGGCGAGTTTCTAGGAATACCATCGCAATGGCACTCTTCATTGCTTGGTCTTGGTCTGTTATGATTGCTTTTGGAGCCTGACCATTCATGCAATCCAACCATGCTCGAAACAACCACACAAAAGTATTTGCATCCTCGTTTGAAATCAAGCCAGGCCCTAACAGTATGGACTGCCCATGATGATTTACCCCAACAAAGGGAGCAAAAGGCATATTGTATCTATTTGTTAGATATGTCGTATCGAAAGTGATCACATCTCCGAAATATTCGTAAGCGGCTCGACTACGTGCATCAGCCCATAATACATTTGTGAGTCGCAACTCATCATCCACATCCATCACAGAAATAAATCCATCATTCATTTTCCTCATCCTTTTAAAGTAATCACTAAGTGTTTCACCACTTCCTTTACCCAACCTCAAGTGTTTGGCTTTGTTAATATAATTTCGACAATCTTTCTCTTGAAATTCAAGATTCTCGAACCCCTCTCCATCAACAACAAGTGCTCCAAAATTTTTGTTCATTCGAATACCTGCTCTGTCATTCAGATCGAACATTCTTTGGCTGTATTCATCTAAACACTTGTGACTTCTAAAAAATCTAGACTTCTGTGGGCTGACAGTACCATGATTGTGAGTATTCTCAGCAGTGGTCAAAACCCATACACCCTTTTTGTCCAAGTGAGCGTTTACCTTCGCCTTACAGTCCGTTTTAATCGTTGGTCGCGGCTTCGAGATATTACTATCACTCGGATGGTACTTGCCGCCACGTGCACACCCAATTGTCACATACTTCGGTTTCACATACTTCGTCCTTTGTGTGATAACACCAAAATCTTGTTGCTTGGCATATCGCTTATAATATGTAAGAAGCTCTTTATCAGTGGCGAACTCCATACCAGGTTTTGGCTCCTCAACTCGTTCATCATCATCCGATACTTCATTAATTTCCTCGACCTCTCCCTCTTTATTTACGTCCGATGAAATTTCTGAAAATGAAAATGTATGTTTCATATTAGAATTTATATCATAACACTGGATGCAGTGGCGGAACCAGAAATTTGTTGTAGGGGGGCCGAGCAAAGTTAAAACTATAATAAAATATTTTTTGTTCTAGTTTTGAGTCAAAATAATTTATAAGATCAAAATAATTTTATAGAGGATGCTAAGATGATTTTTTAGAGAGGAAACCAACACAATATGAGATAATATAATCCTATTAAATTATAAAAAGACTAATACATATTATTTTTTTCAAACTTTGGGGGGCCATGTCCCCCCTTGCCTCTATGTAGGTCCGCCACTGACTGGATGTTTACTAATTGGGTTAAAAGTCTAATACTGTTTGTCAGGTGACAGTTCTTATTAGTCGTGTGTGATGTACCTCCAAATTTTTTTTTTACTTTTAGCACCCAATGGCAATGGCACAGTTGATGATTCACATGCTAATTGAGGAGTCTTTTCAGATCTTGTTGACTCCTCCGGATTACACGATGGTGGCATCGATAGATGCTGTAATGAGGCATGATGTTTAAATAAATTCAATGCATATAAGAAAAAAAAACTAAAAACGATTAAAAGGAGTATACCTGGTAGGTATGTTGAACTCGTGTGGACTCCTCCGGATTACTCGATGGAGGGTAGGGCATCATTGGTCCAAAAGGTGGCATTGACGGAAGCTGTAGTTAGGCACGGTGTTAGAACATCCGAAATGCATATAAGGAAAAAAAAAACCTAAAAACGTTTAAAAATAATCTACCTGTCTACCCCAAGCGCATGTATATGGATTTGAATAAGCATTTTGAGGCAAGCTAAATGGTGGGTAGTATGAGTTTCTTGGACCATAATATTCCTATAATATACAAATAAAAAATACATTTAATTATGTACAAAAAAAATACATTTAACTAAATGGCAATATTCAACACAACAATATTTCCAAATGATCAATATGTTTCATACCTGAGTCGGTGAAATCGATGTAGAAGGCGTAGGTGCCGTTTCATCTTCATCTTTGTCCATTCCACTATTTCAACCGAGTTTTTTAGGACAAAATTACTAAACAAAAAGGCATAAATCATTACACAATTGAGTACTCTAAAAGCATAGTGGTTAAACTTAGATCTTCAACTTAAATCTAGAATTTAAATACTTTATTTTAAAAGCATGGTGGCTGAATACTTTAAAAGCATAAATCATTCCACAATTAAGTACGCTATTTCTCTCTTTCTCTCTTACCTATTTTTTTTTTATTTGTCAAATATTACAAACTTCTTTTTATAAATCCAAAAAATGAGGAGATAAAAAAAGGGGGAGGGGGAGGTTTGGTAGATCCTGCATTTTGCACTCAATAGCGAAAATTATGTTTATCGCTACTTTCTATCCAATGCAATTCTATAAATCTCTCCCCCACTTCTCCCACCCCTTGGTAAGTAGAATTTTATGAACCTCAATAGATTCTACTTCAGTGAAACAATAGACAATCACCATGTAAATTTTCCAGTAAAAAAAAGTAAGTATAAAGGAATCATAGTTTAGAAATGAATGACAGTGCTCTTCATTAATAGGTAGGAATCCCTACACTACATGTTTATTCATACATGTAGCTGAGAAATAAAGATATTTGTTGTTCATAAATGTAGCTGGAGCAACAAAAAAAAATGATTACTCGTACATTCAAATTACAAACAACATACATTTGAAAACTAAAAGAAAAAAACAATTGGCTTTTAATACAATTTTCTCATACTTCATCAACTCTCAGAACTTACACAGTGCATCAAAAAAATAATAATAATCAGCTCGCAATGGCACTCATATGTGCAACCCAATTAGCTTTTAATGCAATTCTCACCCTTACACAAGGCATAAAAAAAACTTATCTTGCACTGACACCCACCCCAAGTTCCAAGTTCATAAATAGAATGAGAAATGATATAAAATATATTGTGATTTTCGGGCAATGGTAGACAAAAAAAAAAAAAAACAAAAGCAAGGAAAAACCCAAACTTTATCTACTGTGATTTTTGGTGCTCGATTTTCTTTGCAAGAGTTGACACAGGGGGTAAACCATCAAATGAGAGCCCCACGTCGAACAACAAGCATTGATCTGGAAGCGAGCTGAATGTATGTGTGAGTTGAAAGAAAAACATAAAAACGAGATTGTAACACATAAGAAAAACGGAAATGACTGAAAAATTATAAAACAAGGAAAAAAAAAAGAGAGTAAAAACCTGTGACATTGAATGTGGAGGTGAAGACTCGTGGATGCAAGCTGACGTTGGCGGTGGGTCCGTCGTTGCTAGGTTCTTGTCGGTAGTCCTAGACAATGGCGAGCTAGCGGAGGAAGAAGAGGTTGTTGGCGAGAAGTAGATGTTGCCGAGGAAGAAGAACGTGAATGCGGGCTGGGGGGGGGGAATTCGAAATGTGCATTTGTTTGGTTTTGGGTATAATTTGGGGAAATTCAAAACGTGCATTCAACATTAAAAAGGAAAAAAAAAAAGCCACATCACGTTTCGTGTGGAGTATGAGAAGAATGGGTAGGTGTAAAGAAGAAGTACTCTAGCATAATTAGTGACATCATCTACGTATCTATATATGAAGGTACATCAAGCTCCACGGAATTCTAAGCCAAACCTAAGATCCAATCCTGCAGTAACCAAGGACAGATCAGACTAGTCAAATGGCCAGTACTTCAACTGATCTCAAGCTCATCTTCGTCTGCTTCATCCTCCTTTCAACCATCATACCCCATGCTCGTTTAGCCTCCGACGAATGGAAGACGCAGTCCAGCTCTTGCAATGACAAGGCAAAAGCCTTGCCCCTCAAGATCATAACTATTGTCTCCATCCTTGTTACCAGCATGATTGGCGTCTGCTTACCCCTTTTTACATGTTCAATCCCAACCTTACAGCCTGATCGAAATCTGTTTTTGATCGTCAAGTCCTTTGCTGCCGGCATCATACTTGCTACCGGGTTCATGCACGTTTTACCTGATTCTTTCGATATGTTATGGTCTGATTGTTTGAAAGAAAACCCATGGCACAAGTTCCCTTTTTCAGGCTTTCAAGCTATGTTGTCTGCAATAGCGACTCTCATGGTGGATTCTCTCGCCACCAGTCTTTATACCAAGAAATGTAACACCTTATCCCGGATAGCAGTATTTCCGTCGAGGGAGACCAAGAGATGCAGGCTGCGGTGAGCTCCGGCCAGCATGTCCATCCTCACCAGCTTCATCATGGAGTACTTATGGCTGAAAGTGGAGATAACTCTCAACTTTTACATTATCGTGTTGTTGCCATGGTATGAGTTTTTGGCTTCAAATCCATGGATTTGTTCAAGCTTAATTTGATGTATATTGATGTGCAATAGATATTTGTCTACGTGTGTGTATATTATATATAGATATCAAAACGCTAGTATTGACACTCTTATAATGATTTTATTTATTGCATAATGTTTCAAAGCACTATCCTTATAAGTTACGTGTAGAGAATTTCTCTTTTAATAAATTTAGCTATTTTTTACACATTTTGCAAACTTTCCACTAGTTATGATAAGATTTTGAAAAAAGGGAGGAAAAACAAGTTTCTTATAAGTTACGCGTAGAGAATTTCTCTTTTAATAAATTTAGCTATTTTCTACACATTTGGCAAACTTCCCACTAGTTATGATAAGATTTTGAAAAAAGGGATCAGGAAAAAAAAGTTTCTTATAAGTTACGTGTAGAGAATTTCTTTTAATAAATTTAGCTATTTTCTACACATTTTGCAAACTTTCCACTAGTTATGATAAGATTTTGGAAAAAGGGAGGAAAAAAAAGTTTAGATCATGGTAACTTTCCACTAGTTATAATATAATTATAATTATATTATTATTTTGTTCACACACGCCTATATATATTCAAACATATGTACATACATATATATATATATATATATATATAGAAAAATAATGCTAGGTACAAGCCAATTAGACAAGTCTCATGTAAATCTTTTGTAAAAAAGTAGATTTCACTAATAAAAAATAATTTTTTAATATTTTTTTAAGGTAGATCGAATCTATTCTTTTACAAAAAATTTGTGCGAAATTTGTCTATTTGGAGTTAGTGTAAATCATTTCTCATATATATAAAAAAGTTTAGAGTTCTGAGACCAATTGATCCTAGATGAATAATTGCTTCTCCGATTTGATTATAGTACTGTTGTGTTTTTAAACTCTGACCACTACATACTGGCCGGAAGGTACTAGAATTGGGAATAGTTGTTCATTCAGTAGTGATAGGGCTATCATTGGGTGCCTCAAACAACACCTGTTCAATAAAAGGTCTCGTGGCTGCCCTTTGCTTCCATCAAATGTTTGAAGGGATGGGTCTCGGAGGGTGCATTCTCCAGGTCAATAACAACTGCATGAATTTCATGCATGCATGCATGCAGCTCCCACGAACTTTATACATCCAAAATCAGTACAACTTATTTAATTAACATGTGCTTGTTTTGTGAAACAGGCAAAGTACAAGTTGTTGAAAAAGGCTTTAATGGTGTTCTTCTTCTCTGTGACAACTCCATTCGGAATTGGCTTGGGGATGGCGCTGTCTAAGACGTACAAAGAGAATAGCCCCAACGCTTTGATCACGGTGGGCCTCCTGAATGCATCATCGGCTGGCCTCTTGATCTACATGGCTTTGGTCGATCTTCTTGCTGCAGATTTTATGGGTCCAAAGATGCAGGCTAACATCAAGCTCCAGATTAAGTCTTACGTGGCGGTTCTTTTGGGTGCTGGGGGCATGTCTGTGATGGCAAAATGGGCTTGATGATCGTAAGATAGTTACCCAGCTAGCTCAGCTAGTAATTAATTATATATGGATCTTGGAATTAATTAATGTAATAATTAAACTGGAAAGTTAACTACTTTGGACTTTGTAGTATAAACCATATGATGTTTTGTTTGTAGGCTGCCATGGTCGTTAATTAAGTTGATCATCATCATTATGTGTCACGACTGATCATGTATATGATTGTTTAAATAAGAGTTCTTCTAGAGAGCATCCACTGTAGCGGTGCACACATTGCACACACTACGTGGCTGTTTCTGGTTTTTTTTTTAAAAAAAAAAAAAATCAAAACACACGTTTTGATTCAATTTGAAAATTTGTATGTATTTTCATCCCCATTCGAATTCATGCCACGAAAGACCCTGCTCCATCGCAACCGCTTCCTCAACCCAGCACCTCCTGGCGACGCCGTCACTCTCGTCAGTGCCACCGAGGGACGCTCCTCCGTCTGCCCAGCGCCTCCACTCTCCCGCGAGCTCGTTGAACAAAGCAAATAAGATTTGAATCCCGCGTCCGTCGGCTTCCTCTTCCAGTGCCACCTCGCGACAGCGTCTCTCTGTTCAGGTCCAACTCGCGACGCTCGTACATCTGCCCAGCGTCGCCGCTCCCCGCGAGCTGATTAAATGAACAAACCAGCGACAAGTCCCAACTGCTTTGTTTCTTGCTCAGTTTCGTAGGTAAATATTGTACTACGATTTTCCCGTCCATACATGCTATGTTCTTCATGTGTACATCGAGATGTGATTTTTGTTCTTTCTGAGATGGGTATTGTGGCTTAGGGCATGGAGAAATTTCCATAAAATTAAGGTCTGTAACTGCTCTTTTGCGTGCGCATTGCCCTTATTGAGGCACATTTTCTGGTAACTTAATGGACATCATTTTTTTTTTATGTTTTTATTTACAGAAACATTTCCTATCTCTCAATGTTTGTTTTCCTTGGATGATGCAAGCAAGCATTGTTTACTAATGGCACAACATTAGATTTCAAGTGGGAACCCATACCTGAATATATAATGGCACATGAGAAGAATTAAACCATCTTTAAAAAGAAAAAAAACAACCATTAACTAATGGGAAGTTACACCCTAGGCCTCTACCTTCCTGCAAACTCTTGATGTGTCATTCTAGTAGGATATCCCAATTTTGAAATCCTAACAACTTCCAAAACTCCACAACACATGAGCTGTTGTAAGACAAGGTCCGATCTTCATATATTCCAGGAACTTGCTTGTTATTTGGCTTTAGGCAGCGAATGAAGTGAGGTGTGGTGTTCTCCATTTTGTGCATTAGTTTGAATAGTTGACCCTACAATAATCCAAGAGATTCTTTGAATTTTGTAAAACAAGTTTCAGCTACATCTTAAGAGGACCAAAAAATCCTCTACTTTTCAGCTACATCTTTTTGGCTCCTATTTGGAAAAAAATGCAACAAGCATACTTACCTTAAACTTTGTGCAAACACTTTGATTTGGGGATGCCAATGCTGTTTGGGCCAAATGGTTTGCTGATTTCTGGGATTGGTCAAGCACTTTGGAGGCAAAAAACTGTAATGGTTGACAAGCGCATGATGAGAGGAGTTGGATGGAATTGGGGTGGAGCAGGTCTCTGTTCTTTTCCAGGAAGCCATTTGTATCATACAAAACCTAATAAAACTCCAAATGTTAGTGGAACTATAAGCATGTTGGGAGAAAGGACTTCAATGATTCATTATTTATTGATTTACTCACCAAAAGAAAATAATAGTTACATGATCAATACTTTTTTGTTTTTTTCTTTTATAAATAGTTGCAGGCCGAATACTTTAGAAAGCTCCAGCCTTCTTTGTAACTATAATACCATCAAACTCAAAAAATATATGGGAAGATCTTACCAAAGACGTCATTATTGAGGTTATACCTTTAACATTATTTACTACCAAATACTTAATTCTATTTTGTATCTAATCTCCTAATAACTAAGTAATTATTTATATCTGGGGCAAGGAATGAGCAACTACCATATATGAGGATTCAAAAAAACAGTGCTACTGTAGATTGAGGTTTGTAACCTAATGCTCATTGTTAAGATCGAAGTGCAATGGAAAATAAAAATTTTAAAGTTTCAGGATATAACGTAAACTTTGGCAGATGAATTCAATAGTGAAAAGACTATGAGAACAAAGCAAACTTCTGACTTCTTAAATAATAAGTCTCAAAATATGGCTATAGCATAGATAGGATGCTGTCAAAGTAATTGTGTTTTCAATATTCATCAAAAAAATTAAAAAATAAATGTGTCCAATAAGTGTGTTGCAATAGTTTCATGAAAACACTATTACAAACTATTCCGAGCACTAAGATTAGAATATATCTTAACTCATTTGTTTTTGTTCTTGATAAGTAAAAAGACATGAAAATAGACTGACTAAATACTTACTACATGATTCGATGGATTCTATGATTTGGAAAGATCTGTTTCTGCTCATTGAGAGTTAGTTGTTTTTATTTTTTTTGTTCAGACAATAATTGTACATCTATATTTCATTTCTGTAGAAAATTCTTATATTTTCAGATTCTGCATTACGTATGAGAGTTTAATCTTCATTTTTCTTCTTTTGCCATCATGGAAGACTGGATATAAATTATCGGAAGACATTCTTAGTCTTAGTGTGATGGGGGAAGAGAAAGATGAAATGCCACGTAGGCCTTCAACGTCGACTTTGCAGTCATTAATGACGCCTCAAAATAGAGGTGGAAATCCAAACGACTACCATGTGAGTAGGCAGGTTGATATCTTTAATTTTTTAATATAGTTTTTTTGACGTGCTCATGAATCTAAATATAAGCATAATTGCAGCATCCTTTTGATGTAAATATGAACTACGGTTCGCCGAGTACTCCGGTAGACTTTAGCCCATTTTCTTATTCATTTGAGGTATATTTATTTGATTTTTTAAATTCCAGAAATTAACATGTTAATTTCTTTAGAGTCATTCCATTTTGCCTAACAACGTGCCTGTTTGAGCAGATGCCACCTTATATGCCCTACCCTTCGCCGAGTAATTTATATGACTTGAGGCAAGAAGTGCCCCTGGTGTCAACTGTGCCAACCGTTGTAGAATTTGAACAAAATCTTGAAAGTACATCATGGATGACTGATGAAAGTTTTCATCACACCGATGGTATTACATTTTTGTTTGCCTTGATTATAATGATTGTAATATTGTTTTGATGCTAATCCATCCATATGTTTCCATTTTTAGAAATGGTATTCGACATAAATGAAGATTTAGAGGGTACCACTGTTGTCCAGGATGATGAGGTATGAGTTGAAGCACCAAGATCTGGTATGGAATTTGACAGTGTGAAAGATCTTATAGCCTACTATAAGCAGTATGCCAAGCAAGAGGGTTTTGGTATACGAACACAAAGGACTAGGAGAGATAATGAGGAGATGTGTACGTGACGTTGGTTGTGTCCTTGGTGGAAAGTACCAACCTAAGAACAATAATATCTCGAAACCATGACCAACAACTAGAACAGATTGTAAAGCGAGAGTAAATGCGACGTTGAGCAAGAATGATAAGTGGATGACACAATTGGGTGACACACCGGGATCTCAACAACACCAATTTGATGATGGGGTTGATGTTGGAACACAAAACAACATTCTTACACAATCAACTCCAGAAGGAAATGGGGTTAACTGTGTCTTTTCAATAAGTGAAAACCATGTATGACATCATGATGCACACTTGTAACTCCATATTGTTTTATTTTAGATGTGTGACCATATTGATGCACACTTGTAATTCCATGGTGATGAGAAGTCACATTTTTTTAGGCTCTTGGAGAGGGTATGGTGTAATTTGTAGAGGGTTGGTGTTTACTTTTTGTACCTTTTCAAGAAGATATGGTATAGGTTGTGGATATGCATAAGGGTTCATTTTTGTACTCTTGGAGAGATGTATTTTGTGGACATACCATGTTTAATTTTTGGACACATTGGAGAGGGTATGGAGCTATGTGAACGCTTTGATCAGTAACTAACATTGCCATAGGAAGCCAGAAGCAACTTGTACTTCTCCCTTCGTTATATGTAGCACTTACCATTTATGTTCTGAGCATGTTATGCTACAAATGCTTACAACTTGTTCCTTTGGCCTTTTCTGTGCAATAGGCGGCCAGAAGCAAGCAAAGCTAGGATTAGAAGAGGTATTCTCGACCCTATGTGCTTAGAAGCTATGGATGCCAACATGGGAGATTGGGTGGAGGACCTAAAAGAGGTACTCTCGACAACTTTCAAACTGCTTGGAATCTTTTGGTCGATCAACTCTCTTCTCTATATAGATCAATATAATCTACTAATATGGACAGTCTTATATCGTTTAGTAGAATTCTGAAGTTAAAAATTTCACTTGTTTGTGTTTAAACATGGGAAAGCTGGCTAATGCAGCAATGGCTGAAATTTCCATGTGATTATACCCTTTCCATCCACAAAGTTTTTGTTCTTCAACACAGAACTTAGCTAGTTCATTGGTAGAAAGTTTTGCAAGTTGGTTTCATTTATGTGATTTCTAGCTTCTGCAGTTTTAAACAGTAACCGTATGTATATTCTAGTTCAATTGTGATAGCTATAATAAGTGCAATTAACATAGAGTAACAAATGATTGATTTTCTTCTCTTGCTTAAAAATGCATGACAAGCAAGGAAGGACTCCATTTGATAGTTGCAGAAACTTGAAGGACTCCACTAGCCCCTTGGTTGTGACCATGCAGCAACCTCTCTAGAGAGTATGATAATACTAAGAAACGAAAGAAAATTAAGAACAAAAAGAGTAAAAATTGTAATTGCAATTACAAAGAAAGAATTAATGTTTGGTAACCACCCACTTTACTATAAGCATATTTTTAATCTGAGAAACAATATTCCAACAGAGGAAAGATAGTTGTTTCCATTCATGAAACTGCGCAGAAGCTACCCATACAAATGACTTCGTGCATATTTTTACAAGGAGACCTTACATAGGTTGATTTAGCTTCCTTCATTACATGGTTTTCATCAAAACATGATGTTAACAAGTTGTAACAAGTTGTTTCCATTCATGAGCTACCCATCTAATCCATACAACGTGCATTTTACATGGAATTCATCCGAACCAAGCAAACACTATTACAAATGTGAGAACCCAGTACAAACACAATAATTTTCGCTTTTCCTTTTTCAGATTATTCGCCATCTCTCTCAGTTTATCTTCTCTTTTCCGAACATCATACTCGCGCTGTAGTACATCATCCCACGTCTTCGAAACCTTATTCTCTCTTACATGAAAATTCTCCTCTAGCAAATGAAATATATTTGCCCATACGAAGAATTTACACCTCGCATCTCCCTACATACAGTGCTCACTCCCCCAATTAACATGATAAAATACACCCCGCTGATCAACAAATTGATATGCAAATATGACAAATATCAAAGTTGCTTGGGCAGGCAAAAAATCTCATTCTAGGATTTTTCTTAGTGTGGGACGTCTTTAGTGGTGTTTTCAAACCACACCAATAAGTCGGTGACTCACCGACAAAATCATTAACTAAAGATGATGATTGGGATGATGCCATGCGTGATTCTGAAAAACCAAAGACAAATTCAGAGACAAATTTTTAATAGAACACATTTTTAATTAATACAATCACATGAAAAAGTAGTTATGCTTTTGGTGTCTGGATTTCAAGGGATGAAGGTTAAAATTAGTCTGAACTTTGTTACCGCTCTCAGTGCCAATAAAAAAACAAAAATTCTATAGACAACCGCGTTGCGTCCCCATTGCGGCATTGGCGCCCACGTGGCAAAATGCGTCGTTTCGAATAAACAGCAATCCCTCATTCGTTCCCCCCTTTCCCTCTCTGGTTTTCCTTTCCTTCAATTTCCCCAACTTTCAGACCCCGTTTGATTATAACTCCAACTCCATGTACATACATAAGAATAACGTCACTTAATAACTTGAGGACAAAAGTCACCTTAGTAAGCCCGCCAGATCTTTCAGCTTCAGACTCTAATTTCATTATCTCATCGACCTTTGATTTACCCTTCACCTTTGTAGCAGGTTCATGAACCTCCATAGAAGATAATTTACTCACACCAACTTCGTGGTTTTTTGGCAAACCATATTTTAACACTATATCAAGAAGTTGATCGATTACTTGAGTGAGATTGGCAGGGATCTTTTTGTGGCTTTTAGAGCATTTACCATATCCATCACGAATCTTATTTTCAGAAATCCGAACACATTCATTGGAAGATAATTCAGCTTCAGCGGAGGATGCCTTTGATTTGTCCTTTTCCTTCTCTTTTTCTTTTGATAACACCACAAATGTCCTACATTCAGATGTCTCCAACTAACAAACAGCACTGGCAGCTTTCATGAAAATCACTTGTAAATTGAAGGAAAGAAAAAACTAGAGAGGGAAAGGGGGGAATGAAGGAAGGATCAAAGGGGTCAGAGGTATGTGGGGAAAAGAGGATTCGGAGAAGGAAATGTGGGGAAATCGAAGGAAAGAAAAAACTAGAGAGGGAAAGGGAAGAACGAAGGAGGGATCGTTGTTTATTCGAAACGATGCCGTTTTCGTTTTGCCACGTGGGCACCGATGCCGAGACGGGGACGCAATGTGGTTGTCTATAGAAGTTTTGATAAAAAAAAAAAAAAAAAAAAAAAAAAGCATGGAAAGTTGGATATATCTAGTTTTCATGTCAATTAGTTTTTTTTGGGTGATTACAGGCCCATATGCTATCATCACAACATAATAAGGACGTTAACTTAAACCATTAGCCGTTATATACTTAATTACACTCTAAACTATGAAAACCAATAATTTCACCCACAAACTAATAAGGACGTACAGGTAAATAGTACTACTTTCTGTTCATATAAAATATTATGGTTAATTAGATGGTGAAAAATAATTAAGTGATATGATAACTATTTTAATCGTTGAACCTGAATGCATATTGCTATTTGAGAATTAATAATAATGATGCAAATCTGCCATTTTTTATTTAAATCATGATGACTTATATATGAATTAAGCTTACTTAATTTCTGTTCAAAAGTGCTGGGTCAGTCATTTAATACCTTCTTCGGTTCTTCCCCCGTTCAGGCTTATTTGTGTTCTATAAACCCACTGCGGGCTTGGGTGATCCAAGCCCAACTATACACAAGCCCATCTTCATGTATCCCGCATTCTTTTTTCTGTTTTTGATTTGATGAATATCTTAATCTTACTCCTTTTTTTGTAAAAAAAAATGAAGCCATATTATTCAACTTATAATCTCAATGGATGAATACATGAAGGGAGACCCTCCAAAATAATGCTCTCTTCAGAGAGTCTAATTGCATCTTTGGCTAATACATGAGCCTCAGTATTTAGAGTCATGGGCACATAGTGAACCGACCCCTGCTCCATTTTCAACAAAAAAAAGCTTTGAAATCATTGAGAATCATCCCAACTGAGTTCCACTTCTGGTTTGAACCATTAAGATCCAACACAACCCAGCTGTTGACACAGAATAATAGCTTTAAGTGCAGCTAATGATTCAGCCAAATGACTATATGGAAACAAGTCTTTTTGTGATCTAATTGCACTTTCACAGTTTCTTTTCTTGAAATTGATGTCGTAGATATTGCCCAAAGAGAGCTGCTACAAATACAAAGAGATCTCACATACTGATGTGCCACGTCTATGCACTTTTTTTTTCTTCTTTTTTTCCCCCCCTCCCCGTGCGTCTTCGCCTTCCCGTGTGTCTCTGCCTGCCTCCGCCCTCTCCTTTGGCAGTCACAGTGGTCGGGGACCACCTCAGGGTCGGCAGAAGCCGCTGTCGTCTCCCCTCCCCTCACGACAGCGCCTCTCCCATGCGTCTCCCCTCCCCTCCCCCACCGGACGATGCCGCTTGGACCTCTGGTGGCTTCTGCCGACCCTGAGGTGGTCCCCGACCACCATGGCGGCCACGGGGAGGCGGACGCAGAGAGGGAAAGGGAGAGACGCATGGAGGAGGAAAAAAAAGAAAGGAAAAAAAAAAAAAAAAGAGGAGACGTGGCACACTCACAGTGTACCACTTCAGTGTATGAGATTTTTTTATAGAATTCATTTGTGTCTATAGTGTTTTTCTTGCCGAAAATTATAGGAATTCATAATTTAGAGCGTTGCACCTCATAATCATGGGCATTAATTCCGCTAGCTACACAACAACGTACCACATCGATCGCCTTTTTCAATTTATTAAATGTCTTGCATCTGCTCATTCTCTGCATAAATGTTGGTAGTTATCCACATCCAACTAAAAACAAAGATCCCCTTAATGTCATGAAAGATAAAGATGATCAGTGTTTCATGGCAATAATAGCTAGGGTCCTATCCTCATGTCACTGTCTTCTTCACCATACTTATAATCTCTATTAATTTCAAGATGTTCCAACCACACTACCAACCATACTCACCCTGCCCAAAAAAGCGAGATAAATAGCACCACCAACTATACTAACCATGTTTGCCTTTTTCTTCACATTTTATTGCTCTTAGTTATAGGATGGGGGTGTCGGTTGCTTTTATAAGAGATTGGAACACATCACAATCCACCCACCCACCCCAATCTTCAAATTATTAATCATTCCCTAAAAGCGACCGTACGTTTGTAATCCCCCACTGTTTTAACTATATATATATATATATATTTATATCACGAGTTAAGAAATAATCATTTATAAGGAGTTATTTGTGATTGAAAAAAATTATTAATAATCATAATAGATTTATTTTAACAAAAAAATAATAATTTTAATAAAAAATAACTGACAATAAAAAAAATAACTTTATTATAACATGTAAGTATTATATTAATACAAGAGTACAAGATGTCAGAGTTGGGTGCTAATCTCAACAAACACCACCAGATTATAGTTATAAGAATGCTGCTAGGTTTACAGTGTTAAAAAAAAGAAAAGAATGCTGCTAGGTCCACAGATAACTTCCATCGAAAAGAGTAAATTTTTTTTTTTTTTTGCTTTTTTTCATACATTTTTTCATATCTTTAAATATATATATATATATATTTTAAAAAAAATTCATAATATTATTTAAAAACACATTCTTACTCACTAAGTAAAAAAAAAAAAAATTGGTGGAGGGTTTCAATAAAAAATTTCATTGGGCATAGCATTTTCCTATAGTTAATACAACATGTATGGTAAAACAAAACCAAAAAATGTAATTTGGGTTCTCTCTTACTCCCATGGATCTTGGTCCAATCAAAGGGAGAGTCATTGTTAAGAGGTGGCTTGAATCTAGTTGAAATTGTGCTTCTGCAGTATGTTCGCTCAAGCGGTGGTTCTTCAGCTCGAGCAAAATGCAAGTCAGAGACTTTGCTTGACACCGCTCGACATTCAGCTCGAGCAAAATGCAAGTCAGAGACTTCGCTCGACACCGCTCGACATTCCGCTCGAGTGGTATACAAGTCCGAGAGTTCGCTTGACAGTTAGCTCGAGCGGGGATGCCAAAACCCTACGTTCGCTCTAGCGCCACTCAACTACTTGCTCGAGCCAATGTTCTCAGACTAGGGTCCGCACTGTTTTCTATAAATAGGAAGCGGCGCCTCTCTTATTATTTGATTAAGTCATTTTGTGTTTTTACAGAAGAGTGATATTTTTGTGAGAGTTGAGAGCTTAGAGAGTTAACTTCTTTGTGAAAGAAGTTTTGTATTAATTCTCTTATACTCCATCTTTGTTTATAGTGAAATATATGATACCGACCCCACCAGTGGACGTAGGCTCACATTGAGCTGAACCACTTAAATCTAAGTATATTGTGTGTGATTGTCAGTATTTTCTTTTGTTTATTTCCGTTGCAATACTTCAAATTAGTCTTCGATATCTGGTCATTCCCAACAAACTGGTATCAGAGCGTGGCTATGTGCGAGATCTGGTGGGATGGATATGGCTAAGTTTGAAGTAGAGAAATTTGACGGTCAAAACAGTTTCAGTTTATGGCGTATCAAGATGAAGGCTTTACTGTGACAACAGAGCTTGTCAAAGTATTAGAAAAGAAGGTGTTTGATGATTTTTCGGCTCCTTCAAAAGAAGAAGAAGAAAATGTACATAGTACTATTCTTTTGTTATTATCAAATGGAGTTTTAAGGGAGGTTGCTAATGAGGAGACTGCAACTGGTCTTTGGTCTGCACTTGAGAATCTGTATATGAAGAAATCTCTCACCAACCGTTTGTATTTGAAATAACGGCTATACACTCTCAAAATAAAGGAAGGTACTCCTATCTCTGAACACTTAGATGAATTTAATAAAATTATTATGGATCTGATAAATATTGACATTAAGCTTGAAGAAGAGGATCAAACATTAATTGTTTTGTGTTCATTACTCATGTCATTTGAAAATTTTGTGAATTCCATGTTGTATGGTAGATATACAATTTCCTTAGCAGATGTGAAATCTGCTTTGAATTCTAAAGAATTGAGGAATAAATTGAGTGTGAATGGCACTAATGAACAATCCAGTGGTTTGTTTGTTAAGGGTTCCTCAAGCAGGGGTAGATCCAGTGACAGAGGTTCAAAGAAGTACATGGGTAAATGTAGGGGCAGTTCACAGTCGAAGTTTAACAAGAAAAATGTTAAATGTCATTACTGTCATAAGTTTGGTCATTACAAAAATGAGTGTTCTAAACAAAAAAATATAGAGGAAGACACTAATTCCTCTAATGCCGTTAGCGTTGCTGATGAAAAGTCTAACGGCTCAAATATTGTCTTAGTAATTAGCGACTCTAGTAGTCGCTTTAGTGACAAGTGGGTCATGGACTCAGCTTGTACATTTCACATGTGTCCCAAGAGGGACTGATTCACTAATTATGAACCAGTCAACGGTGGTTCCATTCTATTAGGAATGATATGGCTTGTAAAATTGTTGGGATTAGTTCAATCAAGATAAAGATGTTTGATAGGATTGTCAGGACATTGTCTAACATCCGACACATCCCATATTTGAAGAAGAATCTTATTTCTTTGGGCACTCTTGATTCTTTGAATTTTAAGTACACTGGTGAAGGTGTTGCTATCAGAGTCAGTAAAGGTTCCATGGTTGTGATGAGAGGAGAGAAGACAAATGATCTTTATTTCTTTCAGGACATTATAGTGACAGGTGCAGCTGCAGTTGCAGTATCTGTTTCAGATGATCTAGACTCAGATATCACCTATTTGTGGCACATGCGTTTGGGTCATATGAGTGGAAATGGAATATCTATTCTAAGTAAGTAAGGTTTGTTATGTGACCAGAAGATTGAGAAACTTGATTTTTGTGAACATTGTGTGTTTGAAAAACAGTACAGGATTCAGTTTTCTACAAAGGTTTACAGAAGTAAAAGTACTGTGGACTATATTCATTCTGATCTTTGAGGTCCATTCTCAATTTTCCCTCACACTTGCCATGCATGTTCCGTATTGTAGTAATTCATGTCTTCATTTGCCGAAGGATCACAAGCTACGTACAACATATATACACGGAGAAGGGAGTTCAATGTTTACCTTTCGAAGGTGAATCCAATTACACTGTGCCAGCTGTGGCATAAACATAAAAGAAATAAAGAACAAATTTTTCTCTCTATCCAATTAATTAATAGATTTATCAGTTAATTGGATAAAAAAGAAATAAAAGTAGGAAATTTGGATCTATAGAGAATATTTCTCTCATGTTCATGTGTTCCAATAGAATATTTTACATATTCTTTAATTTGCGAGAAAATTTCATTAAAGTTGCGTGCAAGTTTCAACGAAAGGCTTAATTACGAAGTAAACGATTAATTAACTTACAAATGGAAATGGTCGCAATCTAGCTAATGCCATCGTGGTCTTGTTGTATTGTTGGAGAAAAAATCAGAGAGAGAAAATGTAGCAGCTTGTTCACTTCACAGGGCTGAGAAAAACCCAAGACACACGTATATACCTTTGTTTTCCTAACACTTACATAATATAGGAGGCCGAGGTGGGTAATCATTATTTCTCTCATTTTTCTTCATTGAACAGACAAAAATCCCATCATGTGCATAGTTTTTTTTGTTTTGGCATGTGCATAGGTAATCTAAAAACCAAGCTTTTTCTGGCTCAGTATAGTAGAATATTATTTTGAATAATGTTACGTACAGATGTAGAGTATGCAAGTGTAATGTAATTGTTTTGAAAAAGAACGATGTCTACTATTAAATAATTTATTTATTTTTTCATGTGAGTCTTATATTTATTTATTTTTTTTAAATATTGTGCAGTTTGTACACTTCACAACTATAAATATCATTTCTCTAATACTTTAATTAGTTTTTTATTCTTATATTGGTTGGTGGGAGGAGGGGAATCATTTGGTAGGGGTTCGCATGCACATTGCGAGACCAAGTACTACAAGTTAAATTTCACCATTATATTGATTCTTTTTTTTCTTTTTCAATTTTTGGACAAAGATTGCATATTTTCCTATAAAAGCTAAAAAACATTATTAATTGAATTTTGGAATTGACTTGGACTTGGCGTCGGCTTCAATAACTCTATGGTTTGACAAATAATCCCCCTAATTTGGTTTATTTTTGCCTATTTTATTTTCTTTTATTTCACTCTCAACTTTATTATATGCACTTAAAATAGTTCTATCTCAACTTTGAAGCTTTTGTGTACTACAGATATCGATAAATCTCTCAATGCATGCAAAATAGAGTTGCGTAACTTTAGTCCTACTATCCGAATTTAGGCAATTCTGCATGCATTTGGATGTTACACATTTTATGTAATCAAAATTAATTAAGATGTATTCTCTAAACATGGGAGAGACACAATTTCTTTACGAGTCTTGCTATACATGAGTCGGTGTGTTAACATACTACTTATAGTGACACTTATCATAACTTAACAAATAAAAAAAATAAAAAATTCAATAATTTGTTAGCATAGCCGACGTGAAAATTTTCCGCATCAACAGTGTGTTGGAAGTGTAAAAAATAAGTTTTACCGGTACTAAATTAATAGAGAATGATTTTTAGATGTTAAAAATTGTCTTCCATATGTTATGTTCAAATGATAATTTAATAACTTAACTAATTGTTCGAAATAAAAGAGGATGCTACATATTTTAATTTTGTTTATTTATTTATTATTTATTTTACTTTTACTTAACTAATTGAATTGTTCTACTTATTATCCATACACCACATATTTGTTATGGAAAAAAAGAAAAAAAAAATGTAGTGTGTGGTATGTAGTGTGTGAGAAGCTAAGTAGAATCATTATTAAAATAATTTGACATAAAACTTTGTCAAAATATAATTTAGGTGCGGTTTGGATAGTAAGATGAGATGAGATAGTTTTAGATGAAAGTTGAATAAAGTATTGTTAGAATATTATTTTTTAATATTATTATTATTTTAAAATTTGAAAAAGTTGAATTATTTATTATATTTTATATAAAAATTTAAAAAATTATATTAATGAGATAAGATGAAATGAAACAATTTTACTATTTAAATAAAACTTTAATGCAACATGTCCATGCAAGTCAATGAAATGCTCGTTTATTTAAGTTATCATGGTACTTCACAATTATTGAAAAATATGACATTTTTCAAGATTCCACGATAGAAAAGTTGGTTCCAACTCCAACGTCACATCTTACCAATATATTCTTTCAAATTTAGTTTTTATTTTTAAATAAAACTTTCAAGTTTAGTTCTTGAATTCATGCGTTAGAGAGAACTTCTATCCAAGGTTTAAGATCTAAAGTCAACAAGAGATAGTTATATAAAACAAGTCTATAATATTTATAAATGATTTTTTTAAAAGAAAAATTATTTTACTCTTGCTTTTAAAATATTTCTCTGGCTCTAAAACTTATAAAACTGTAAAAATATCTAAATTCTAATTTCTTTTGTAGGGCAGATTACCCAAAAAATCTTAGATAAAAATGTGATAAATGATAAATGTATAGATTTTCTGTATATTAAAAATGATAAATGCATGCAAAATTTTTATAAAAATAAATTTATAAAGTGAAGACTATTCTAAAAGATAAATAAAGAAAAATCCATTGAAAAAGGTTGGGGCCTTCCAAATTCAACTCTTCAGGGTCATATTATCTAAAGGGTAGCCGAGAAAAAAAAAATATTATCTAAAGGGAAAAACTTGAAATTTGCTTCTTTTTTGTCCTATATTCTCATTTTCCTAAGGCCAGAGAGGTATTAATTTTTTTAATTGGCATTAAATTAGTTGGAATCTGGAAAATTGTTCAAACCCAACTGTATGCAATGGAACTCAAGAGAACAGAAGAATGCCAGCAAAGCAGAGATAGAGGTTGATGTTCCTTACGCCTAAATAAACAACGATAGTAAAGGATAACTCTCTCTCCACATCCCTGTTATAGTGAGGAGAACAAAGGGAGCAGTTGTCTGATTAGGGTTTTTTTTTACAAATACCCTCCCTCACTTACGGACAGTCTTTCAGAACACCCCACCCAAAAGACAATTTTATCTGATTCCCCTTCCACATTGCGTGAAAACCGCCTTGGTATGGAAGCTTCACTTCTTGGCTTTCTATTGACTACCCCTGTCTGTCTATTTGTTCCTCTTGTATATACATTATTAATATTTTCTTGTAATTTTTTTTTGTCTTTAAATTGTGGTTCAATTTGATTATGTGAAAGATCCAAAATAATTTAAATTTTTTGTTTTATGTCGTTTTTTTTCCCTGAAATCTCTGTTAGTCCGTTTTGTGCTTTTTTTGGGAATATATAGGCTTGAAGACGGAATTTTGAATTGATCCCTCGATGGGTTTGTTTTCTCAGATGTTGATTTTGTACCAGGAGCTTAAAGATCACTGTTTTGATATGAACCTTCTTTTGTGCTTTTAGGAGTTGATGCAACAATTTTATTGTTTTGGATGAACTCCATGGTGGATTTTCCTGGTTTTCTGATCCAGAAATAAGGGCTGAAAGATCCCTTTTTGATATGGATTTTTTTGTCACTTTGTGATGTATAGTCGCTGAAACACAGGGTTTGAGATCGATTCTCTTGTGGGTCATGCGTAGATTTTGATATAAATTACATATCGGAGTATTTGACTTGCAGAGCTGTTGTGGGATACTCGAGAAAGTGGTATTGGAAATGGAGCATCGGACAGTTCTTGGTGATGGATCTTCTGCGAATTTAGTCAGGGAAGAAGATGAGGAAGATTTCAGGAGTTGTTGCGAGGATGAGGAAGTCTGGAAGGAGACTGAAGAATTTGGGAAGGAAGAGTCAAAAGACGATCTTGATGAATTTTCAGTGAAGATGTTCTTCAAGGGTATTTCAATAGCTGATGCTGGGGACTCTGGTTCTGGGCTTTCTGGAATTGGGGTGGTTATGGAAAGATCAACCAATAATCCTCTCATTCAGGTGCAGAAAAAACTCGACTTTCATGTTGAAGCATCTGTCGCTGATTACTTAGCTTTGATGGATGGTCTGGTGGAGGCTACACAAAATAGCATCCGTCGGGTATATGCTTTCACCGATTCTGAGCTGTTGTATGACCAGGTGAGTCGTCCATTCTAAAGCATTTGATAATTCTTCATCTAATAATCTCGTGATATAAGCCTTGCTTAAGGTTTTACATGTAATTTCCTTCCCACAAAATGAATAAACTCCACGATGATAATTTGCCGTGTCATAGAAATTGTCATTTTTTAATTGAATAGGCTGCATTCTTTTCATCTTTTATATGGTATGTCAGTTTTGAAGATTTTCCAGATGCAAAACACAAGATTTTCCTATCTTCTTTTTACGTTCAGTGGCTTTCCTAATTTATATTTATGCATAAAAAAGTCATCAGGGATATTTCGCTGAGGTTAAGGGTAAGGTGACCCCCCAAAAAAAGGGGTCTTTAAGAGGTGTGATAAATGGGAATTAGTTTCTTTTTTTCCTTTTGTGGAATCAACTGACAGTAATGCTGTAATTATATTTGGTAATTAACAAGGAACAGTTTTTTTTTTTTGATAAGTAATTAACAAGGAACAGTTAAACGGAGATTCATAACAATAAAGATAGAACCCATGGGTGAGCATCAAGGGATGCTGCCCCTTAACTTAAAGCGTTCCATCTCCTTTTCAAAATTGCGGGAAGCACAAATTCCTCCCCCCCCCCTCCAATTGATTACTTGTAAAAGAAACGTTTAGTATTCATGGATTTTCGTTATGACAAGGCTAAATGGATCTTTAAAATTCATATTTTGGTTATGTAATGATTGGGATCAATTCTCAACTCTAGCATGCCATTGGGCTTTTCAGCAAGTAATCCTCTGGTCTAAGCTTTCGAGTATTTTTAAAAGGAAGGCCAAGTATGAAGATTTATACCAAGATAAAGTACAAAGAGAAGACAACACAAAAGAATCAAAGCTTTTCTTTTTCTATTCACTATGAAAAAGGGGTCTTTCTCATCTCTTTCTTTCTTAAAGGTTGAGTTTTGTTCTTTTACTTGTAAAATGGTCCCTATATGTATGTGTTGGTGTATTTGGCGGGAGTGAAATGATAGAAGCTTTGAAAACCAAGAGAGAACAATGGAGGAGCTGAAAGTTTTTTTCTTTAAAACACTGTTTTCTTGGGCGGGGGCTATTGTTTGTAATGGACTTAATGTCCATGATTTTCTTCTTTCAATTGTAAATTATAGATAGGTATTTCTTATGTATACTTCCTGTGTACTTGGGCTTTGCCTATTATTATGAATAAAACTTCTTGATTACTTATCAAAAAAAAAAAAACTTGTAAAAAAAGGGGTTTAGTTTGCTGGAGGGATGGCAGTGTTGTCAAACGCTCTGTTATTTCATAGCTCCTGTGCTTGGTGCAGCAGAGAGCACAAATAGTATGGTCAACTTGATTCCCATTGAACCTCAGCATTAGCTTGTAGAAGGGCTTGGAATTTGGTGACTAGGATTTTCATAAAAAGTATTCAAATATCCTTGTGGCTTAAAGAATTGAATCAATTATTAAAGTTGAGCTGGAAAAATCATTTTTCGTAGAGAAGGCAAAATTGAACCTGTAGAACCATGACAGTTGATAATCAAAAGTGATTTCTGCCTTGGATACATGAATCAGGAATCTGTCATTAATTTTGGTGTTAAACCAGTGTTTCTTTAATTTAATTTGCTCTGGATATGAAGTTGGTGGGTATGTGTTAATCAAGAAAAAGAAAACTGAAGGAATTGTATCAATACAAGTTGAAGACGGTGCACCAACTTTTTTTAATGGTGCTTTTAGTTTCAGAAAATGGGAGTATATTTTTATGCAATGATAAGTGTACTAATGTACCTATCAAATAAGTGTATTAATGTATTAGGTTCACACTTTGATGTAAGAAGGTAAAGCATTAAAAAACTCCTCAGCATTTAAAAAACTCCGTAGTTATGGGGAGTAATACAATATGACAATAATGGATTTAATATTTATAGCATGATTTTTATTGTTTTTCATGTGTCTGTTCTTCTTGCAGAAGAAATAATGGATGTTTTTGTTGTTTTGAGTTCAAGTGTGTTTTAGTGATGTGATGTGAATTGTCACAGATAACCCATGATGCAAAGCTTGAAGTCCCACTTCTGATAGCACTTAGGGAAAGGATTCTAGAATATGCCAGTAATCTTGAAGCTTTTGTTTTGAAGCTTATCCCCAGTGCTGATCTGGAACGGCCTTTGCAATTAGCCCAAGTGGCAATCGGGGTTGTCTCTTTTCCTTCCCAGGATGATAAATCACTTGAAAACTGTTCCATCTGTTGCGAGGACAAGTTATCACTGATGATGGTTACCATGAAATGTTCTCACAAGTTTTGCTCGAATTGTATGAGAATCTATGTTGATGGAAAAGTGCAGTCCTCTCAAGTTCCAATAAGATGCCCTCAGTTGAGATGCAAATATTTCATCTCCACCGCTGAGTGCAAATCTTTTCTTCCACTTACTTCCTATGAATCCTTAGAGAGAGCACTTGAAGAAGCAAATGTCCTCCACTCCGATGGAATCTACTGCCCATTCCCAAATTGTTCTGTCCTGTTTGATCCCCATGAATGTTTGTCAACTGGAGCAAGCTCATCAAGTCAATCAGATAATAGCTGCATTGAGTGCCCAGTCTGCCAGAGGTTTATCTGTGTGGAATGTGGTGTTCCTTGGCATTCTTCAATTAGTTGTGAAGAGTACCAGAACCTCCCTTTGGAGGAGAGGGATGCGGCAGACATTACCTTACATCGCTTGGCACAAAATAAAAGGTGGAGGCGTTGTCAGCAGTGCCGTAGAATGATTGAGCTTACTCAAGGTTGCTATCACATGACCTGCTGGTAAGAGACCTTTTTTGTACATATTGCTTTTCTTTGAGCACGGCTCATTTATTGAATGACATAAAGTGAGCATGTTATGATATATGAAGTGATTTCGAATATTGTATTGGTGCATCCTTCTTTAGAAATTATTCTTATGATTTTTTTTTTTTTGTTTGATAACCAAACTTTCATTGAAGAGAAACATTACAAAGCAGCTTGATCAAACCAAAGAGCTTGATCAGCACAAGCAGGTACATAATCCCACCACATTTGAATGTCTACTACATTCCAAGCATACCTAGCTAAACTATGAGCCACCCCATTTCCATCTTGAGGTACATGTTGAATTTTGACCTCTGAAAACCTTTGCATCAATTATTTTGCATCTTTAATCAAGTTGCCATTCCATGAAGATGACTCCTGTGTAGCTTGCAGATCCTGTACTAGCAATAAGCAATCTGACTCTATGATCAATTTTGGTATCCCAAGAGGAATGCAAAGCTGTAAACCTCTTAAAACAGCCAATAACTCAATAGTTGCAGCCCCATCCACTTCCTCTTCTATTTTACTAGCCAGCCATAACAACCTTGCCGGTATAATCTCTTAAAACCAATCCAACCCCTGCTTTTCTGTTATACACAAAAACTGCCCCATCCACTTTGAGTTTTAGAAAAACCCCGTTGGTGGTAAGTGCCATACACCTATGTTCCTTCTGTCAGTAGCATGTGAAAACCTTAAATCATTGAACACCTTATAGATAGACAATGCATGATTCACGGCCTGTAATGGTTCCACCAAGAGTTTCTCCATTTGCATCTTGTTTCGCCTAAACTGTAAGCTCCAGCCTATCACAAACAACGAAGTAAAATCTGTTTCATTTGCTTGAATCAAAACAAATTTTACAATGTCCATAAAGTTCAGATGGACCTGCTGCAAAACAGGTAAAAACTTCTTCCATATACTACTCACATGAGAACAAAAGAATAAAGCACGAGCCACATCCTCCTCAGCATCTTTACAAAAACAGCTAGCATTTTCAACTTCCATATTTTTCTTTCTCAAGTTATTTAAAGTAGGCAAAATATCTTTACATGCTTCCCAAGCAAAGATCTTAATCTTTCTTGGAACCTTCATCTGCCATAATCTCTTCCACAGTCTCTTAACAAGCATACAAGTTGAGCTTTCTCCCTCACAACTAACAATTGAGTTTTGGATCATACGATGGGCACTCTTAACACTGAAAGTTCCATTAGACTCACCTGTCGTCCAAATCCATTTATCCATATAAACATTACTGGATGACCAATCAGATGATTCAGTGCCCATGTCCAACACTAATGGAAGATGATGTGATTACATGTAATCATAATGTTTTTGCTATAGCACTATCTAGACATTATGTTGGATTTTCTATATGCCTAAGTATTTAACTGTTGGTGGAGACTTTTTCTTCAGAATGGTTGCATTCTATGAGAAGTATAAAATTAAATTAGTCATCCACAAATGCACTAATTAAATTTAGATTCTAAATTAAATTTTGTTTATGTGCATCTGATATTTTTCCACGAAAAAAACACATATAACATTTCTTAATTTCTACATACACAACCAAGATCAATTGTTTTTTGGAGTTGGGGGTGAGGATTTTTGAAAGATTTGATTAATCTACTTGTGAATAAAAAGGATAAGTGAATGTGGATTATTAGAGTCTCTTATGATATATTTTATGGGTAAGTAGAGCAGTTGAAATTGTGGTGTACATATTTTGAATTTCCTTCCATCTTTAGACTCTTGCTCTTGGAGAATAGGATCAAATTTTCTGTGCATTCAGTGTCTGCATTAGATAATTTGATTAATATGAGAGTGAGCTTTTGATAATACTTTTAGATGTACCTATCAAAAACATAATATTTTTAGATGCAAGATAAAGTTCAATCTTACTTTAATTTATGATGAGATAAAAAGAGTAAAAGCAAATTATTTTTTATTCTTGAGTCTCTTGCTGTAGGACAGACTTGCCATTGCTATTTCACTTTGTTCCTGGTATTGTTGTATTATGCTCTTCTAACGTGTACCAGATTTCAATGCTCTATATGCAGAGTTCAATGGTTTATATTCGGCTTTGGCCGTTGATTTTAAGTTCCTTGTGACAATTTTTGGCTTACATGTCTCATTTTCAGGTGTGGGCATGAGTTCTGTTATTCTTGTGGAGCAGAATATAGGGATGGCCAACAGACCTGTCAGTGTGCCTTTTGGGATGAGGACAACTCTGAAGATTTTACCCACTCCATGCAAGAGTCGGAACAATGGGCGTGGGAGACTTTCAATTCACTCCCTATGATTATGGATGCGTACTCAGACCAAGAAAGATCACAGCTGGCTTTGATCCAAAGGTTCCTTGCTGGAGGATTCAGTCTGAGTGACCATCCCCCTTACCAATCCCCACCTCGCTGTACAGACTCCTATGTAGACGCAATGAAGGATCTGCATCAGCTTCCTTGGCTTGAAAGGTTTGTTTCTGTGATAAGCGACAATTATTATGAAGACTATATCCAATGAAAGCAAATACAGGATTCCACAGCAAATAAAGTTGCTTTCTCCCCAAAAGTGCTTCAAGGGAGGGAAAGAGTCTCTCACTCTATTCACTCGCATTTTCATTTACAGCAAAACATTCAGAAATTGGCTTCTTTTCTTCCATGTAATTCTACTATAGCTTTGACACACTGGAAATTGTGATAACGATGGTCGTTGCATTAGATTGAGGGGAAGAATTCATACTTGATCAGTTAGTTTCTTTCTTCTCTATAGAAAAGGAAAGAGAATGGAGAGAGATTCTTATGTCAGTATATTCAAAGAACATTTTACCATGTCACTTAAAGCTAAGCCAATGAAATATATCTTCTTCCCATTGTAAATGGCACGAGCAATGTTGATATTCTGCTTCTTATTGCCAATGTTCAGACCAAATGGCATCTTACTCCCTAATACTCCAGATGTCAAGGGTGGGGTTCTGGTTTCAATCTCTTGTGGGGGATAATTCTCTCTTTCCGTCCATCTGTTCAACCATGGTACTTCGCTTATTTACAGATGATTTGCTTTCTGGTAATCTTTTGTTTGGCTAGAAAACAGATATAGAAATTAGCAATATAGTGATGATTACGAAGATGATGATGCTGATGGTACTGGTGGTGTAAGACTGTAAGTCTGCTTTGGTAAATTTGGGGATGATATAATCATGGTTACAAAGGGGATAGGACCATGCATGCTTGAAAATCCTAGCACAGTTTTCATCTGCCACAAGTGAAGTGATGGCCTTTAATAAAAGAAGAAAAATTATATTCTTTAAGCCTCATACACCACACACCATCCTTTTTATGATTTTTTTAATTTTATTCTCTTATTAAATATGTGGTATATAAATTATGAGTAGAATAATTTAATTATTTTAAGAATAATAAAACTAAAAAAAAGTTTAAAAAAGTTTAAAAAAAATAAAAAAATTTTGGTGTGGTTTATGGGCTTATGAATAGCAATGCTCATAAAAGAATGGGGTACCCTTCCTCCCTCTCTATTACACGACGTGGTAGGTGACCACCGTTGGAAGGGTAGAGAAGGGTAACGGCGTGAAGGTGTTCGGTTGAAAGGATGTGAAGTGCAGAAGCCAGAAGGGAATTGGGGAAGAAATGTGTTCTAGGGAACCCTAGGTGACTAAGTACTGGTTTGGACCCTCATGGGCCTTACGTATGGAAGAAAGCAACGGGCTTCAGCTAAGCAAGGAACGTGGGCGTGGACTTCAAACAAGCTAGGCTCATTTGTGTCTTCATTTACCTGATGTAATAGTTTAGAAGCCCATAGACTTTTAAAAGGGCAATTTAGTCTTTTACTTTTCGTAGTATTCTGAAAATTTTCCAGAATATTCTTGTGCTTTCTGAATTTGGAGGTGCCTCCCTTGAAGCAGGCCTCAGTTTATCACCATCAATATATAGGTCTATACAATTTCTGTATCATTTCTCAATCATCTTCTTCATTACATTCATCAACCCTAATCTAGTTGTTACAAGGTGGTATCCAGAGCCCACGATCCTCTCCTTACAATGGCGGAAGGCACACGGTTCACACAACTCCAGAAAGGATTTCACTCCTCCAAGAAATCGACTGAGAACCACATGAAGCAAACTAAATCCCAATTTACTACTATCAGAGTGGAAATGCAGGCAGTAAGGTGCTGAATGGAGGCCATGATGAACCAGTTTGCTGCTATGGCCTCAGATCTGCAAAACATGAATACCCAGAAATCAACAGGCGTAATTCATGGTGGAAATTCTAGTAACAATGAGCAGGTGGCACGGGGGAAGTGCACCCAAGAGCTATAAGGCTGGATTTCCCCACATTCAGGGGAGAAGACCCACATGGATAGCTATACAAGGTGAGTCAGTTTTTCTCATTTCATAACACATTATCTCAGCATCGTTGAGACTTACCTCATTCCATATGGAGGGTAAGGCCATCGTATGGTTCTAAGACCTTGATGAGTCTGGTGTGTTAACATCTTGGGATGAATTTGTCAAATTTTTGTTCCTTCGATTTGGGCCAAGCATCTATGATGACCTCATGGAGCAACTCACTAGGCTCAGACAAGTAGGATCTGTTGAGGAATATAAGGCTCAGTTTGAGGCCTTATCAAACAGATTAAGAGGACTCTCAGAACAATACAAACTAAACTGTTTTTTGAGTGGCTTGCGAGATGATATAAGATTGACAATTTGCATGTTTAACCCAAACAACCTAATATCTGCATATGGCCTTGCAAAGATTCAAGAGGAAAAGGACTCCTTACACAAAAAATTCACTCCTAGATTTCATACTCCCCACCACTTTGAACCAACCTCCTTAAAATTCAACCCCACCCAACCCACCCAACATGACCAGCAGAAACACAATCTCAAAGCTATTATACTTGTCCACAAAATTAGCCCAACCCAAATGATGGATAGGCATGAAAAAGGCATATGCCATAATTGTGACTCTAAATGGCACCCAGGCCATAGGTGCCAAACTCCAAAGTCTTAAACTCTACCTCATTGAGGAAGTGTTGGAGGATGACACTTTATGGGAGGAACCACCAGATATTCTTACATCCTGGGCAGAATGTTTAGATCTGTCCAAAACTGAGAAGGAGCCTAAAATATCACTCCATGCCATTATTGTCTCCATTAATCATAAGACCATTAGGGTTAAAGGAAGGATTGGTAGCCACGAGGTAACTATCCTAATTGACTCCAGAAGTACACATAACTTCCTAGATACTGCTATCATATCACGTCTTACATTGTCAGTTTTATCTGATGAAAAAGTGAAGGTAAAAATAGCATATGGAGATTAGCTTGAGAGTGAAGGGAAGGTGATGAGAGTCGATGTTAATATTCAAGGAGTTGTGTTCTAGGTCAACATGTATTTGCTGGACTTAGCTAGATGTGACATGAATTGACCATTCTTTGGAACTTCCAGGAATTGACCATGCAATTCTAACACAATGACTGGGCTGTAATTCTCAAAGGGTTGAATGCTTATCACTTGCTTCAGGAAGGGTCCATGCGCAGGGCTATTAATGGGTTTGAATAATGATATGATAATTCTTGGTTTTAGATAAAAATTTAAAATATTATTTTTTAATAATAATATTATTATTTTATTTGAAAAAGTTGAATTGTTTATTATATTTTGGTGTGAGAATTTGAAAAAGTTGTAATGATGAGATGAAATGAGATATAATTTTGTGTCTCATCCCACTTGCCAAACTTATCTTCCTGTTACTGCAATTAATTGAAGACTCGCCTACAAACCAACCACACTTTATTCCTGAACCTATACAACACCTACTCAACAATTACCAAGATGAGGTTTTTTACAAATCAACCACTGTTCACATAACACACTCCACACATGATGTATAAATTTATTTTTTTATTCTTTTTTTCATATGGTGTGTGAGTATTTTTCATAGGGTGTAGGGATGTTTTTTATATGAGGTGGTGAATAGTGACTGATGAGAAGAATTTTTCTACCAAGATATCTTCTCCACCCCAAAAGGCCTACCTCCTACTCGTACATATGACCACTTTATCACATTACAACCAGGAACAAAACCCATTTCTGTGAGGCCATACCGTTACCCATATTTCAAAAGGAAGAAATGTGAAAGAACTCATGGAATGAGGCGTTATTCGTCCTACCCAAAGCCCTTACTCATCTCCATGCCTTTTGGTGAGAAAGGCCAATGGGACATGGCGATTATGTGTGGATTACAAGGTGCTGAAGAGCGTTACCATTAAGGATAAATATTTTATTCCGGTGGTGGAGGAGTTGATATATGAACTCCATGGAGCCAATATTTTTTCTAAACTCAATTTGAGGTCGGGCTACCATCAAATTAGGGTGCGACCGGAGAACGTTCTTAAAACTGTTTTTAGGTTACACTCTCTTCTCTAAAAAGAGAAAATGTGATTTTACTTCCACCCTCTCTTTTGTTCTTCGGTTCTGTAAACATGCTCTAGAGAAGCCTCGGGTAATTATATAGAACTTCAATCTGATATTTCTGCAGCGAGATGAATTTTCGAAGTCCCTGTCATTAACACCCCCTTTGCCCTTGTGAAATCAACGTCGAACAGGTTTCAAAGTTCAAGATAACGCCATGACACTTTCTTAGTTTCTTTTCTTTCTCCTTTTTATTTATTTATTTTTACCCTTTTCTTCAAACTGAATAACATAAAGAAAATGATAGAGCCACCGCTGGTGGCTCCCATTGGGAGTCGTCGCTCGCTCTATCATGTGTTTTTCTATGTATTTTTTTTACAATTATTTTTATATAGATATTTTTAACAATTTTAAATATTAAAAAATAAATAAATAAAAATTATAATATTATTAAAAAATACTTCCTTAATTATAAAGTAAAAAAAAATTATTTTTTTTATTTTACTTCGTGATTAAGGAAGTATTTTTTAATAATTTTTTTTACTTTATAATTAAGGAAATGTTTTTTAATAATATTATAAATTTATTTTATTTTTTAAAAATATTTAAAATTATTAAAAATATCTATATAAAAATAATTATAAAAAAATATATGTTAGAGCAAACGACAACTTCCAGCAATAGCCACCAGCGCAGCATCACTCATAACATAAAGTGTAGTCAGTCCCCGCACTTGTCACCTCCAAACTAAATATAATCATGAATGAATAATATATGTTCCCAACCTACTTTTCAGATGCCGGCGTGTCGGCACATGTAACGTTCAAAGATTTTTTTTTTATTTTTTCATATATGCTGTTTGTTTTATTTTCTTTGGATAATCATTCCTCTCTTATTACTGTTTTATTTTATTATCTAGTTATTTTTTTATTTAAATTTAAATTAAAAATTCTAATATTTGACATTTCACTATAATTTAGAAGAAAATAAATTCAATCCATCATGTAATTTAATTAAAAATAAATTTAATTTTATACAAATTAACTTAAAGGACAAAAGAATATCAATTTTATAAAATTGAATTTATTTTTAATTAAAATATATAATTGTGTTAGTTGATTGAATTTATTTTCTTCTAAATTATGCAAGAATGTTATGCTCTGAGATTTTTTAATTCAGATTCAAAGAGAAAAAAGAAAAAAAAACAGTAAAGCAGAAATAAAACTATTGTAAGGGTATCATTACTCATTTTGTTTTATGATGATTGGTGGTGTTTTATTGAACATTTTGTTTGCCCTAGATTCCTCTAAATTTCTGTTCTTAGAAAATTTGTATGCTCACAATTTTTATAGTTTTTTTTTATATAACAATATTTTAAAATGGGAATTTTTTTAATTTTTATTTTTATAAAAAGATCTCATAACATAATTGTATAAAGAGTTTTAAAACGATTTTTTCTTGGGATGTTATTTATTTTTTAGAAGCTACTTCGTGTCTATATAGATAATTATAAAAATAATTTTTGAGTTAAATTCTTGAGTTAATTTTTTTGTTAAACTAATACAGAAAATTTAAAATATAACTTACATTTTGTAAAAAACTTGAATTAACGTAATGGTTTTCTTTATTTTTTGAGTCAGACTACTCTGCCGTTCAGAGTAACTTGTTCATTTTGACCGATGGTGTTTTTAAAATTTTTTATTTAAATTTTTTTTAAAATAAAAAAATATATCAATACAGTTAAAATTATTTTTTTAATCACTAAGTTAAAAAAAAAAAATTATTAAGCGTTGAATTTGAATGATGAAATTAAAAGGTAAAGTAATTTTTTTGTAAGAAAATAAAGGACAACTTTTTCTATCCGCACTTCAAAGTTCAAGCAGGGGGAAGAACAATGCGGAGAGATATGGTTAGCATAAAGTTCGTGAGAGACAAAACTGGCAGTCCTAAACTTCACAGCTGCAGTCCATTCAATTGGAAACAGTGTAGCTCGAGGGTCGGTCCGGATAAGAATTTTTGACTTTTTCTTTTCATTCATTTTTTTTATATATTTTTATATAAATATATATATTTAAAAATTTACAATATTATTAAAATATATTTTTTAATTAATAAATAAATAATAAAAATAAAATTATCGAAATCCATGTCGAAATCTATTTGTCGGGACAAATGGGCTAATAGCACTATTAATATAGGGTACACATTTTTTAATTTGAACTTTTTATTTTAATAAAATAAAAAAATTCTTTTAATCAATTACTATTCATCTTTCTATATTTAAAATTTTGTAAAAAGTATCTCTACATATTATGAAATTTTTTTTAAAAAGAATTCCCACGTCATATATATATATTTTTATTTTTTTAAAACAATATCAGTGTGTGATGTGAATAGTTATTAATTTATAACAAAATTCAATAAAATAAATGTCAAATCTTGAGCTTCTATTTTAAATTATGTAGATGGTACATATCCCACTGCACCATAACAGTATAACTTCATTGGATGGTTCCAAGAATATACCGATCACCATTTGTAATTTTTTTAATATTTTTTTTTAAAAAAATACACAAATTCACTAAAGTCACTTTCTTACCTATTAAAAAAAAAAAAAAGTTACTGAGTCTATTCAATGTTATTGTTAAAAGTTATTACTCGAGTATTTATTTTTTTTATTTATTGATTAAGAAAATAATTATTAGTGAAGTTGTATATATATTTTTTATTTTTTTAATAACTAAAGCTTCGTTTGTTTTCACAACTCTTCTTAATTCATTTTATTTTATCTAATCATTACAATTTTCTTAAATTCCTACACAAAATAAAATAAATAATTCAATTTTTTTAAATCTTAAAATAAAAATAATATTAAAAAAATATATTCTAACAATATTTTATTTAATTTTTTACTTTAATTTCAACGTATCTCATTCATTTATGAAAATAAAGATATAAGACTATTAAAAAATTATTTAAAAAAATGAATAAAAAAAGAACACCAAAATTCAACTAACGTAAACACTTGCCGCCCGCTAGCACCTTCCTTAAAAAAAATAGATCATCTACCACGGCAAGGTAAACAGTTGGAGTTTTCGGGCCAATAGTGTCTCCTCTTTGCTGCTATAAATCTGGCTTGTGTTTAATATCTACTAAAAATATAATACAAATAATAAAATCTACATCTTTCCATCAGTTTAAATTTTTAAGACAAGTGATTCTTTCATATGGTATCAGAGCAGAAATCTTGAGTTCGAAACCTAACTCTACACTCTATCCATTTAATTAAATATTCTATGTGTTGAGCCTACTTATTGAGGAAGAGACTGATTCACACGTGAGGGAGAGTGTGAAGAATATAATACAAATAATAAAATCTACCTCTTCTCATCAGTTTAAATTTTTGGAACAACTAGTGATTTCACAATCTCTACTCTAATTTCTTACAATGAATGAATCATCCAGTCTATCTCTGTTCTCATGTGGATGGCCATGTAAAGCACTGCATGCAATATTGTAGACCTCTCAGAACTACTACCATTTTGTATAGATTCAGTTGTGCTTCTGACCTCCATTTGTTTCTCTCGGATCTTGGATACAACTTATCTGCTTCTTTTGCTATCTTATCGGCCAAAACTAAGCAGCCCCTGCCATAGTCTTTTATGGGCCAATGATCATGCCATAAAAAGGGGTTCTTCCCAACTACTCGAATTACCTCATAACCATCAATATTGGGGTCCTTTATATGCTGTCTCAATTGATCTATATCTCTCTCAACTGTCTACTTCCTTTTTGAAGCTGAAACACCTCTGTCTGATTCAAAAGATCGGAGTAACGACCCAATTGTACAAATCCATTACAAATCCACGTGCCAAGAACAAACTTTGCTTTGTCAATAGTGCTTTGCCACCACCTCCCACCTTTGATCCGATGCACAGCGCGTGGATCCGGTGTAACACGGTTGTTTTATCATGGCTGCTTAACGCCATGTCGAAGGAGATTGCTGCCTCTGTTGAGGAGATGTTGAAGGAGAGGTTTGCTTAGAGCAAACGACCCCGAATCTTTCAAATCCAAAATAATATTACCTTTTTGACTCAAGAAAATTCATCTGTAAGTTTTTATTTTACCAGTTTGAAAAGTTGCTGGGAATAGATGGTTCATTTCCGTCCTATGCCTTCATGTTCGTGTGGAGCTATAAAAAAAATGGTTGATTTTTAACAGGAAGATTATGTTCTACAGTTTTTTATGGATCTCAATGAGACGTATGCACACTTACGGAGTCAGATCTTTCTCCAAAAGCTTTTTTCTCTCATTCTTCAAGAAGAAAAACAGAGAGAAATCATTACTGACTCTGTCTTCTAATGAATCTATTGCTATGATTTCTAATCATGATTCTACTCGTAATCCTAGTCGTGATTCTAATCGTGGATCTACTGGATCTAATGGATCAAGAGATGACAAGCCTTTTGTTCCTCAAAAAGATCGACCCAACTATACACATTGTGGCTTATCAGGGCATACTGTTGATAAATGTTACAAGATTCATAGGTATCCACTAGGTTACAAACCAAAATCTCGAAACCCTGATGTCAATTAGGCCACTGCTAGCCAATCTGTTTCTGATTTAGTTTTAACTCAAAACTTTCCATTTTCTCAAGAGCAATGCAAACAGCTTATTACATTTCTTCAAACTCAATCTAATGTTCCCTCCCTTCAGACCTAGCGGGCCTGAAAATAACAACTAAGAAAATTAAGACCAAATGCCTAGTCCAGAACGAATAAAATCTCCAATCCGGCCCATGAGTAGGCTCCTCTGGACGCAACTTGCAGGAGAAAGTGTGTTGCAAGGAATGAGACTCATCGGTTTGGAGGGCCCTCGAGTAGTACCCAGCTTTCGAGTGCTCACTCGCGTAGTGGGCGCGTGTAATGTACGGAGAACTCTTGATCATTTGACAGGAAGGATATCGATGGACCACCAAGAATACTGGTAAGGAGAAGGAAATTGGAAAATCACACCGCATTAATGACATTACTATCCGAGCTACACGCCATATTAGTGACGCCATTGCATAGCCACATTGCATTAAAGAATTTTGATACAGAGAATAGTACGAAGGACACAAACTCGATGGGGTCTTGCTACTCGAAGTGTATCGGTGAAGGGTCTTGCTAGTCGAAGGGTCTTCCGAGAGGCAAGAAAGAAGGTCTTGCTACTCGAAGTGTATCGGTGAAGTTATACCATTGACATGATCTTGATGACAGCCACGTCAAAGCTATTTTCTTGAAAAATAGAAAATAAAAAACACGGAACCGTTACGTGTTCAACCTAATGAAGCAACTTCGTCGATGCACCTCAGCGGCAGAATAGCCTTTTCCAAAAAAGAAAGATGATGATCATGCCTGATGGAAAGGAATCACAAAAGTCTGAATTCCAGGAAGCCAATTAAAGCAACGAGACCAAACCATCGACATCAAGACAGCTTAACTTATAAAAAACTAAAAAAAGTAAAAGAAAAGGAAACCACGACAAAGAAGACAGGTAGGTACAAGGAGAACCGAAAGGAAATAAAGGAAGTAGAACCTGCTGTGAACAGCTTGATAGAATAGAATGAAACCTAAAAAGTGAAGTGAAAATGAGCCTGAGATCAGAAATGTGCAGAGAAGAGATGGGATGGGTTGAACTTTCCAATCAGATAGAAGAAAAAAAGACAACGGCCCTTCAACGAGGAATATTTGACTTTTCTAGAGCGAATCCAGTTCTCTAAAAGATTTTCCTATCCATCACTATTTATTATTCCATAATCCGCATCTTATAAAAAAACAACCCACAAAAAATACTTTCACATTTTACAAAAAAAAAATAAAAAAATAAATATAGAGTATAAAAATAAATATTAACTGATATATATAGAATAATACTAGAGACCCCGCTAGTAGCCGTTGGCTCTAGCAAGTGTTTTTTTTATGTATTTTTTTTAATTAATTTTTTAATAATTTTTTTAATAGTTTTAAATATTTTAAAAAAATAAAATAAATTTAGAATATTATTAAAAAATACTTCCTTAATGATAAAATAAAAAAATTATTAAAAAATATTTTTTTAATTATGAAATAAATTTTATTTTACTTCGTAATTAAGGAAGTATTTTTTAATAATATTATGAATTTTTTATTTTTTTTTAAATATTTAAAATTGTTAAAAATATATATATAAAAAAAAAACTAAAAAAAAATACATAGAGCCAAAAGTAGCTCTAGCATTATTCTATATAGAATCCTTTCCAACAAACCATGCTCCGTTAACTATGGGGACACGCCACCCGACCACTGAATAACTGCAAATAATTTTTAATTATTTTATTTCTTAGAATACTAAGAATAATAATAATAATAATAATAATGTTACCATGTGAGCTGTTGTGGCACTACCTGACTTTAATAAATAAATAAATAATAATGTTCCTTTTTCTAAGGAGTTTCCGTGAGTCGTGGAGGCGGCACTTACCATCTCCTGTCTGAATTATATACAGAATTTATTCAAAACCATTTAACAAAATATGAAAATATGCTTAATTTGAATTCAAAATTCATCTCAACTCAACTCATATCATTATTATAATTTTTTTAAATTCTCACACAAAATATTAAAAATAATTCAAAAATTTCAAATCCCAAAATAATTTTTCTAAATTTTCACACAAAATATAATAAACAATTCAACTTTTATTTTACTATTTACAAACCATCTCAATTTAAACCACTCCAGTTTGGATATAAAAGTATCCAAACTCATCTAATTTAATTATTATAATTTTTTAAAATTACTATACAAAATATAATAAATAATTTAATTTTTTCAAATTTAAAAATAATAATAATATTAAAAAATAATATTCTAATAATATTTTATTTAACTTTTAACTTTTGTATTAACTAATTTCATTTCAACTTATTATCCAAATCTCCCTTAAAGTCGTGTTTTAATAATTAGCAATTTTTAAAAAATAAGTAAGATAATCACCCATCTTCCACGTTTTGGTTATCCCATCCTGGTATTTATATATTTATTTGGGAAGCTACTACTAAGATGCATGAGAATATTAGGTCATAGAGTCAACAAAAGTTGGGATCCAGGAAATTAAAAATATACAAGTAGTTTGTATGAGCATGTTGGGTCGGAGTAGACACGAATCTACTCTAAGGACTATTTGTATCATGTTAGGATCCTCATTATATATATATATATATTATATGGAAAAATATAATTATAAGTGATTTTGTAAACTAATACGTGCACATCTTTAATATGATTGGTCAGAAAATAGATATTATTAAAAATAATGAAAATTTAAATTTAAAATATGAAGGCAACAACATTAATACGTAGATTGGTATGCAAACTTGATTGTATATAACAAAATTCAAAATTATTTAAAAAATTCATGCGGACACAATAAATATTACAAGGCACACTATAATATTATTCAGAAATCTGAATGTACATCAATGATATGCTTTATTAATATTATCCCATGATCAATTTGATTTAAAATGAGATCAATCCATTAATTTTAAATATATGTTAGATTTACACGTAAATATTTTTAATAAAACTGATAAAATGAGGTAATTAAATGTGATATGTTAAATATTTTTTTATGAGTTTTACAAATATCTAATTACATTAATTTGTGAAATTTATTTTGAATCAAAATAAAGAATGTAGTGAATAAAATCTCATATTATACAGAATTTTTATTTTTCTAAAAAAAATATTATTTTATGTAAGTTACTTAAAAGGATGAAAAATTTAAAATTTAAAATTTAAATTAAAAAATAAAATTATAACTCAATACATATAATATTATACTATTCATATGATAATTTTTAAACGAATAACGTTAACTTGACTAGTCTGAATAAAATATATAGTAAAGTTATGCTTTTGGTAGATCATTCCACAGACAGCGTTGTCGGGTACAAAAATCTTCTTTGCATCGGTTACATCGAAACTTCTGGAACAGTGGAACCTCCTAGGATACTTCACCAACTCCTTTGTCCTCGCCCAGCACCACACGGTCCACACCCATGCACCTTTGCCTTCTTTGACGCGCAGTGGAGCGGACCGGTCTTGGAACGACGATTTCCCCAGCTCGACTTTACTTACTTTGGGTGCTAAGCAAAAGAAAGATTCGTCATTTTTCTTATTTATTTATTTAGCTGAGCTCCCATCCGGCCTCCTCCCGCAAACAAACACACGCTCTGCCTTTGCTCTAATTTTGCTTGTTGAATTCTACTACTAGTGTTTCGTGTCTGATTGTTCTGCGTCTTTGGGAGTTTTCTCCCGAGATCCAATGGAGAGAGGAGGTGGGAACAGAGGGAGAGGAAGAGGCAGAGACGGAGGAGGAAGGGGTGGTCGTGGTGGTCGTCAACAACATCAGCAGTGGAGGGGTTCGCGGCCTGGGGGGCCGTGGGATCGACAACCGCGACAGCCGCAAGGCGATGACATTGTTGCTTCTGGTCCTCCCATGGGTCAGGTGGTGGAACCCGCTTCGTTGGGCGGTTCCGGTGAGGGTTCGAGCAGCGCGGCTGGTCGTGGTGGTAGAGGACCAGCTTGGAGGGGTGGGGCGGGTCCGATTCAGTGGGTGAAACTAGGATCCACTACCCCTACTGCTGCTGCTCCACCCGTTCAGCGTCCGCCTCAGATTTCTCCTGAACGGCCTATCCCCGGTATTTGATCTCTTCACTCTATGTTTTTTGTTTGGTTGTTGATAATAAGGGGGAAACGGAGAGGAAAGGGAATATGGATTCCTGAATGACTATATCTGTTGCTTTTGCCTGAGTTGATCGGCATAATCAAATTCATTCATCAAGCTTTATTTATTTTTGTTTCTGCCTCCATTTTCTTCGTAAACATACGTCGCGACAGTCAGATCTCGTGAAGATTACGATTTTTTTCCCGGGCAAGGGGGGGGGGGGGGGGGGGGGGGGTGCGGGGGTATCCGGGAAATTACTG
Source organism: Juglans mandshurica (assembly GCA_022457165.1). Lineage (NCBI taxonomy): Eukaryota > Viridiplantae > Streptophyta > Magnoliopsida > Fagales > Juglandaceae > Juglans > Juglans mandshurica. The sequence continues at coordinate 6,491,886 of CM039627.1, forward strand.
TGGTTGCATAAAAGAGAACCATATTAATTTATATTTTGAGCAGCTTCAGTGATTAACAACTTTTTTTCTTCACAGATCCTGTTGTTCCAGAACTGCAATCAATGAGTATTTCAGAAAAATTGACAACTCCTCCAGAAGATGCAGACAGAATTCTTCCAGTTAAACGACCCGATAAAGGGGGCGCACTTGCTATCCGAACGAGTAGGCTCCGTGTCAATCACTTTCCTGTCAACTTCACTCCAGAGACTGTTATAATGCACTATGATCTCGATGTGAAACTGGAGGTGCCCCTCAAGAATCGTCGGCCTGTGAGAATTTCAAAAGCTGATCTGTCTGTGGTCAGGAACAAATTATCTTCTGATGATCCTGTACGATTTCCCATGACAAAGACTGCATATGATGGCGAGAAGAATATTTTCAGCGCAGTATCATTGCCCACAGGAAAATTTAATGTGAAAGTCCCTGAGGGAGAAGACACTAAGGGTGGTTCATATGTAGTTACTATCAAGCTTGTAAATAAGCTCAAGCTTTGCAAGTTGAAGGATTACTTAAGTGGGCATCTCTCATCAATCCCCCGAGACATATTACAAGGATTGGATCTTGTAATGAAGGAGAATCCAGCTAGGAACATGATCTCAGTTGGCCGAAGTTTTTTCCCCAGAGAACCTAGGGAAGGAGATGATCTTGGTTGGGGCATCTCGGCATCTAGAGGGTTTCAACATAGCCTGAAGTCCACCTCCCAGGGTTTGGCCATGTGTCTGGACTACTCGGTTTTGGCATTTCGAAAGCCATTGCCGGTTATAGATTTCCTCAGGGAGCATATCTATCAATTTGATATCCTTAATTTCCAAAAGTTTAGGGCGGATGTAGCTGATGCATTGAAGGATCTGAAAGTTACTGTGACTCACCGAAAAACCAAACAAAAATACACCATCAAGGGTTTAACTTCTGAGAATACACGACGTATATCATTTGATGAGGAAGACCCAGAGGGCAAGAATCCAACCAGGAAAGTGAGCATTGTTGATTATTTTTTGGTCAAATATGGCAAAGATATTAGGTATAAGGATATTCCCTGCTTGGATTTAGGGAAAGGAAATAAGAAAAACTATGTGCCAATGGAGTTCTGTATCTTATTTGAGGGCCAAAGGTTTTCTAAGGAAGACTTGGATAGAAACGCAGCCATAATGTTGAAGAACATGTCACTGGTACGGCCAAATGATAGGGAGAGGGAGATATGCAGTATGATACGCTCAAAAGATGGACCTCTGGGGTATGTAAATATGACACTTCAGTCTATTTATAGAATAATATGTAATTATCCTGTGCTGGTTCTTTTGTTGCTTTCTCATATTTTTACTTCTCACTGTTTCACGAAATAACAAATTGGTCACTGAGTGCTATTAGTATCTGCAGGTGGTTATCTCACTTACAGCAAAGACAGTTATTTGGTTTAATAATTTGTTTTATGAATTTTTCCTATCAAAAAAATATTATATGAATTTTTAAGGAAGCACTTGAAAATACATGCTTAACTGTTATAGTAATATAGTTCTTTATGTTGCTTACAGAAAATTGAGTACATATTGTTGGTAGCTGCAATCGGCTGTAGCTTGTCTATGAAAACAAATGCTAAAAATCTCATTATAGTATACTTGGATTTCATGCTTTATGATTTGTGAAATTCTTCACCTCCGGTAACCACCATGCAATGAGCAGCATCACTTTCTTTTTGGCATTGACGTTGTTACTGCAATGTCTATGATAGCCATGTAAAAATATTGAAATTTGAGGGCCACAGAACTAATATTTTAGTTACATGTAGGAGCCTGTGGACATATAGACCTTTCATCTCCTGTATCTTGCTGATTTGGTTGTCCATAGATAGAATGTAGAAGAACCTGAGAAATTTTGATTCTTCACCTTATGATGCAGATAGTTTTGGTTTGCCAAATTCATGAAACATAAATTTTTTATTAGTAAATTTTTGCTACATGGTATTAGTAGGATCCTGTTATATAGCTGATCAACTAATGCTGGACATATAGACCTTGCATCTCCTGGATCTTGCTGATTTGGTTGTCCATAGATAAAATGTAGATGAACCTGAGACATTTTGATTCTTCACCTTATGATGTAGATAGTTTTGGTTTGTCAAATTCATGATACATAAATTTTTTGTAAGTAAATTTTTTTGATAACTTAACATAACTTCGCATGGTTTTGCATTCATTAACAGATTATATCAATCTGAAAATTATTAAATTGGTTCTTGTTCTATTGGCAGTGGAGGCATGGCTCAAAATTTTGGAATGGCAGTGAACATGAACATGACCAAAGTTACAGGACGCATTATTGGGCCACCTGAGTTGAAGCTTGGTGCTTCGAATGGTAAAACGATCAAGGTAATGGTTGAGAAAGAGAAATGTCAGTGGAATCTTGTTGGAAAGTCAGTGGTGGAAGGCAAGAGAATTGACAGGTGGGGTGTTATTGACTTCAGCTCTTCTGAAAGATCCAGACTAGATCCTAATTTTTTCATTCCAAAGCTTATTAACCGGTGTGGAAATCTGGGAATCCACATGGAGGAGCCTCTATATGAGTGCACAACAATGAGAAAATTTTCAAGGCTTGACATGCTGTGTGAACTACTTGAAAGTATTAAGAAAAAGGCTTATAGGATTTGTAAAGGTGATCTACAAATTATTCTTTGTGTTATGTCTAGGAGGGATCCTGGTTACAAATTTCTCAAGTGGATCTCCGAGACCCAACTTGGTATTGTGACACAGTGTTGTCTGTCCACTTGCGCCAACAAAGCAAATGACCAGTATCTTGCAAATCTTGCTATCAAGATAAATGCCAAGCTTGGAGGTAGCAATGTAGAGCTCAATAATCCGTTGCCCCGTTTTGAAGGAAAAGGGCATGTTATGTTTGTGGGGGCTGATGTTAATCATCCTGCTGCACGGAACACTACAAGTCCATCCATAGCAGCTGTTGTTGCAACCATGAACTGGCCTGCTGCAAATCGTTATGTAGCACGTGTCCGCCCACAAGTTCATAGGAAGGAGACGATTCTGAATTTTGGAGACATGTGTTTGGAACTAGTTGAACGATATGCTCAGCTCAATAATGTTAGGCCAGACAAGATTGTGATCTTCCGTGATGGAGTAAGTGAGAGCCAATTTGATATGGTTCTCAATGAAGAGTTGCTAGATCTCAAGAGGGCACTCCAAGCTATAAAATACTCTCCAAGTATCACACTTATTGTTGCCCAAAAGAGGCATCAGACTCGTTTCTTTCCGGAGAGTGCAAGGGATGGGTGTTCTACTGGAAATGTGTCTCCGGGCACAGTTGTGGACACAATAATAGTTCACCCTTTTGAATTTGACTTCTATCTCTGTAGCCACTTTGGAAGCCTTGGGACAAGCAAGCCCACGCACTACCATGTCCTGTGGGATGAGCATGGGTTTACTTCTGACCAATTGCAAAAGCTCATATACGAACTGTGTTTTACCTTTGCTCGGTGCACTAAACCCGTGTCGCTAGTCCCACCAGTGTACTACGCTGACCTTGTTGCTTATAGGGGACGACTTTACTATGAGGCAATGGTAGAGGGACGGTCTCCAGTTTCAACATCATCGGCATCATCCTCGTCGTCATCGTCACTTGCATCTTTTGATCTGAATATCTTCAAGTTACATGCTGCCCTGGAAAATATCATGTTTTTTGTTTAGAAGGCTGCATGGTTTGCCACTTGTTCTCTCCTCTTTTCAGAAAGGGGTAAGAAATAGATTGTTGACAATGCCCGACGCCCTCCTTTCTCGTGTGGATTGATGAAGGAGTTTGTGCGTGAATCTAATGGGTTCTGTCTCAGTTTGTCTGAGAGTATTTTGCTCATGTTTCTTTTGCTCTTACAGTTGTGATGGTTGAATGTTATGCTCGTGTTTCAGTGTCTTGTGTTTTGCTGTATAGAATCAGGGATTGTGTGGACTGGACCCTGTCTATTTATAGGTGTGTTTTGCTTATGTTCTCCTTGTCTATGCTTGCCATCTCTCTCTCTTATGTTAAAAGCTTTTGTGTGTTTACGACATGGATTTGTAATCCCTAGGTGTTCTTCGCCACAAGAGTTTCAATTAAATTGAGATATTGTCCTCTTCTATAAATTAAGAACTTGAGCTCTCAAATTTAGATTAAAAAAACAAATAATATCCGGTAATCTAAAATATGTGGGAATGGGTCACGGCTTCGATGGCACAATTTAAAGATCTAGTTGAGAGCTGGTGTCGTCTTAGAAACTTTTTATTTTATTTTCATTTTCAAAATAACTCGAGGTGCTACTCGAAGAAACTCATTGCATGAACGAGCACTTTGCACCAAAATGCTCCGAATAGAGGGTTCTTCATGTTTTATTTTTACCATTATAACCACTGCTATTATATATGTCTGCCAATATAACAGCCATCTGGGACAACACTGGACACTCAAATTAGGGAGTACAACATAGGTTTCCAAACTTGTTCACCCCTGTCCATGGGAGCAGGTCACATTGATCCTAACAGACCACTTGTTCCCAGTCTGATATCTGATGCAACCCCAGAAGATTATGTGAATAATATATGTTCTTTTAACCTCTACATAGCAAAGAATCAAAGAAATCATTGGATCAAGAAACTCATCTTCTGATCTTAATCACCCCTCAATCATTGCTTCTTACTCTTCAGCAAATGGAAACTTCATAGGACTGTAACCAATGTTGGTGAAGGCGCCACAACTTAGGCGGTTTCAGTTATGAACTTAGGCGGTTTCAGTTATACAAAAGACATTAGTTTTTGGAAGGAAATATGAGAAGCCAACTTATTAAGATAAGAGTATTTACTTTTATTATTTTTTTTAATAATATTAGATACAGTTATAAGATATGTCCTGTACTCCTTTAAAAAAAAAGGAGGCTCACCATTAAAAATAGATATTTCATATAAATTTTATATTTATTTATTTTTTTAAAAGAAATACACGAAACTTGCATATTTTAAAACTATACTGATTTACTAAATATATTCTCTTTACAAACGGAGGGAAAAGGAAAAAAAAAAAAAAAAAATCGACGGAGGAAATATTACACATACACTCAACCCTAACAACATTCTCCAGATATTCTTTTCCTTAACTTACAGGTAAAGAGATTCCAACACTGGTCTGTGAATAGCGAGAAAAAAAGGAGTTTAAAGTTGATGATTTGCTTCCATTTCCCAGCTATTGCCTCGAGCTGCTGCATGTGATGATCGAAATAAGCTCCCTAGCTGTCCATGTCACTAGCGAGAGATTCTGGAGATTGCCCAGCAATTCTTTATCCCATGGTGAGAGCATAGAAACACATTCTGTAGACAAAATAGACGAAACATTTTGGTATAGAGAGAGGCAAACAGCTGAAACTACTCAGCTCATCAGATATCAGAAGACGGTATTTTCTAGTGGGGAGAAAGCATCTTCTCTGAGCTTTCTAGAAGAACAACATTTTTAAGCAGTATTTTTAGATACCATTCTGTCATCCTTTATAGAAATACTTCAGCTTCAGAAGACGGTGAAAGATTTCATTATACCTGAGTTCTTAAAGAGATTCAGTAGTGAGTATGAAGCTAGCACTCTTTCCTCGGGATCTTTCCTGCAATCCAGAGATTCAAGCAATTGTGGAATGAGAATTGAGCATGCCATGGACTGCAAATCTTCTTCTCCAACTGAATGGAGAAAGCTGGTCATCCAAGTGACAGTAATGATACTTGCTCGTGCTAAACTCGGGATGCCATTGGCTATGGATTCTGAAAGGGCAGCCAATAATCTCTTGTTCCCACTTCGGATCAAGACAGTGGCTGCTTTCCTTTGCCAATCTTCTGTTGCCTCTTCCTCTTCATTCTAATCAAGTAACAGAAACCACAAAAATCAACCAACCATTAGGACACAGAAGTTTAGATTATGACATATGAATAGAAGAAAAATTACTGTCATTCTCTATTCCTCTTGACTATTTCATTTTTATATAATTTGCGGGTTTAACGTAATGCAAGCTTACTGAGTGCATGAAACCATCAATAACAATTTCCTTGCTACGAAATGAATCCCCTGTATTCTCATGGAAACCTGCTCGTTGTAAAAGCCAACTTTCTGCTGATGCCTCTCCACTATAGGAAAAATGGCCTCCCAACATCTGAAGAGCCCTCGCTGATTGTTCTTGAACCTTATTGTTACATAGTCGACAGTCCAAAGAAGTTATCACTGCCTCAACAGCTTCTTCTCTATATACACTGTACTTCATAGTATCACCCTGCCACATGAGTGCTACTTGTTATGCTTACTGCTCAAGACTGCACAACCAAATTCTTTTATACAAAGGGCCAGTTTGGATTCTCAGAAGATGGAGGAACAAACGGTGGAGAGATTCTCTTTTGAATTCTCGGGAATCATAAAACTCTGAAAACAAAAGTGAATGGTATAGAATTACCAGAAGATGAAGCTGCAATAAAATTGCTGCGACCAGTGGATATTCTTCTGGTGGGGCTCTCTTGAGATAGGCTAATAAGATGTTCATGGTGTTCATACCACTCCATGCTTTTTTCAGTCCGCATACGAACTTTATCATCTGGGTTCTTCTGGTAAAAACCCCTTGAATTATTAGAAAATGGATTGAGCTTCTGAAAGAGAAAAGACTGCAAAAGGTAAAAATTCATACCTACTAAGGCAGAGTAACTCGGTTAGTAAAGCAAAAGCACAGCTATTAGAATTCTTGCGGCACTCGAGAACAAGAAGTTCAAGGAGAGATGCTTTGTTCAAATTTTCAGCCAAGTAATTTCGGCAGCTTCCATCTGCTCGAATGCATCTCGATATGAGTAAAGCAGCATTGCTCCTGTCATGAGAATCCCCTCTCTCAATTCCTTGAGCCAGAAGGTTCATTCGCCCCAGAGAAACCACCTGTCTAGCATTCTCTAAGTTTCTATCTTCATCAAAACCTGTAAGGAGTTGGTGTAAAAGGTAAATTGCTGCCACTTGAGGACTGCACCGTACTGTAAATAGGATTTGCATCTGATGTCCAAATTCTAATACTCGAAGGACTAGTGGCACCCATTCAAATGATATCATCTGTTTTGCCTTGGGCTTTAATAGGTAAAGCAGAACAGCAGCCTTTAAAAATAGACTGCCGCTCCTCAGAAGTCTCAAGAAAATGTCTAGCCGTGGATCTGAATTCAGTATAATCTGCCTAAACACCTCCTTCCTTCCTACAAATTCAGCAAAAATAGATATTATGAGTTCTAAAATTTCATCATCTTTAGAAGCAAATAAAACCTCTAGCATCCCCTCAATAATGGAGGCTTCTGATAATGCAGCTTCAACGACAGGATCACCATGTGAGTCCAACCAGGCTTTGCAGATTATACGAATGGAAATTTCACACTCGCTTAGAGAATCCGAGGAGCAAACAGTGTAAATGGCTCTGCTTAATTCACTTGAACGGGTATTTTCTTCATTTCTGACCGAACCTATCTTGGCCGTGTGATTGCGTTCTGTTGGCAGACTTCGGCAAGCAGAGAATTGGATATAATCTGCATTTTTAGTCTCAGTGCATAATTCAACTCTCGAATCTCTTAAGTTTTGGCTTGATGACCTTCGATGAGTCCGATCTCCTCTCTGTACAAAACAGGAAAAAGGCGATCATCCGCAACGTAACAGTCACTTTTTATGCAACTTTAAATTAAAACATTAATAAAGTAACCCACATTAACAAAACTGCAGTTATCTTCATGTGTGCAAAGTTTCACCTCTTCCTTCAAATCCCAAGTATCCATTGAAGGTCCATCTGGATGAATCAGGTCCATAGATCTCCGTTCAAGTGTTGGGACGAGCACATCTCGGTATCTTCGTTGATTAGGAAATCAGGAAGTAAAACTCACTATTAGCAAAAAACTAAATTTCAACTTTTTTTACATTTTATAGAAATGATTAAACCGTCTCCTTCATTAACTTACAAGTTCCTGTTCATGGAGGACTGTGAAGTGTAAGAATCTGATGATCTTCTTTTCGATGATCCATAGCTGGGTTTTGATGGCAAAGGCACAATAGGAACTGGAGGGGCCTTAACCCCAACTTTAAGCCACTCTTTATAGTAAAGAGCAAAGACAGCAGTTCCCTTGTCCATTTGTTCATTGTATGCTTTGCTCAAGGCCTTCATTACCTTCTCCTTCTTAACATAGTCCAAGTTCGAGAGAGTTTCGACTTCGTTAGTGTACCATATCTTGAGATGGAGAAGATGGGGAAGAAAGAAATGCTCCCAAAGATCAGGAAGCAAGTGGGTTCGAGCTAAATATGGCGAATCGCAGAAAACTTGAAATAGGTGCCTAGCAGAAATCCGATTGTTTTTCTCAAACTTGTAGACAATTGCCAAGTATAGCTGAGCACACGCAGAAATGTGAGAATTGGGTGTTCCGCATGTTGAACCATTCTTTGACTTTCTAGAATTTAAGGAATCGACGATGCTTAGAAGCCGAATGGAGTTTCTTAATGTCTTCATCCTTAGTTCCTTCCTGGTCGCTTGATCTTCTACCAACTTCTCTACGCTCTCAATACCGAGTTCCATGTTCAAAAAAACTCCATTATCAGGTTCCATCTTTTTTCTCACCAAGCAAGACTTGCACTTCACCCGAACTGTTTCCCGGAATTTCACATCTTTTACGTACCTTCCAATGTATCCGCTGAGAATAGAAATCACAGCTCTAATGGCTGCTTCATCAATTGCAAGCTCATCTCTTCTTGAACCCTCTGGCACCCATGACTTGGCATTTGATCCCTCTGATTCCGATAGCACCCTTGGAGACGAGAATACCGAAGACCCTTTTTTTGAACTAGTCTTCTCGATCTTCTGTTTCGAGATATGGAAAGAATTTCGGTCATGGCAGATGTACATAGGCAGCGCAGGTGACTCGTGTGGTTGTGCTCTCTTGCTAGGATTCACAGGCTTTCGAGTCTTGGGAAGTTTCCTGCGTTGGAGCTCAAGTCCTTCCTCGGCGAGCAGTTCTTGTAAGCTGGAAGCCATTTCTTGGTAATGAAGTTATATTGGACTTTGGTTTTGGAGAAAAGGGAAGAGAGTTTGAAAAGCTTCACCATTAAATAAGAGAAGTGCAGAGTACTAAGTTGTTTGAATCCAAAATCATTATTTGTTTAAAAAATTTAAATTGATAAAAGGACATAGATTTAACTTTTTTATATTTGTTATGACAAACTATAAAAAGAAATAGAATGAGACGAAGGAAAAACATGAACGATGAGGCCAAGAAAATGGTTCCTATGTTTTTTCAAACCGTTGATGCCATTCTCCATTAATTTAAAAGTGTTTTTTCAACATGTCTGGACCCGGTTCTTGCCCTTATAAAGAACACGATCGATGACTATGAGGAGGGAGTAATGTTACTAATCATCTCAACTTCTATTATCATCCCATCATCTTATGATGTATCATTAGATGATTGGAGATTATTTATTATATTTCACTTATAAACCTATTATCTAATGCTAAATTATGAGATTATGTAAGGATGATGGAAGTTAGGATGATAAATAGATTTTTTGACGAGGAGGACATGCGTCTGGACTCCGATCATCATGACCTGCACCCTAACGTAATACAATTATACATTGTAGAAATCTAAAGAACTAAAGACCAGATCATTGAAGATTGAACGTACAGTCAGGAAGTCAAGGGTTAGATATATATGTATATATGGACAAAACACGATCTAATCCTATATATATCTATATATTTTGTCATGGTTGTTAAAGTGGCTGAAAAGATGCTTAATTTGGTTAACCCATGTTCTACAACCAAAAGAATCAATACGAGTCTGAGAAGACTAGGAAATTTGGAACACGTGAATGTTCTTAGCCACTGGCCGGCGGCGCCGGACCCACTAATTTTGGAAAATTAAAACTTCATTCTCAAATCATTTTACTACTTTATTAAACTTATTTTACAAGTTATTTCATCTTACTATCCAAAAAACGCTTTAATCTTCAGTCATTCTATTGGCAAGTCTATATGAAAAATACGCTATCAACATTTTTAATTCCTACAATTTGAACTTATATATTTTAATTTCATATAAAATTAAATATTAATAGTATGAAATTAATGTATATTCTCCGGTGCGGTTTAAACATTATATTTTTCTTAAATCTTTAGACAGGGATAGACTAGTATCTATGGAACAGTACTTCGTACAATTAGGTCATATGTAGTAAAGAAATGATTTACGTTACTATATATGTCCCTAAACTTATACAACTTATTTTATTTCCATACCACATGATTTATTATATATATATATATATATTTAAAATAAAATGGTGCTCGAAAATATAAAAATTTGAAATTCTCTCTACTTTTTTTATATTTATGTTTTTAATTTTTTAAATAAGTCATGACATGATATCATGTTGAAATGGCGACCCCTCGTGACTATCGAAGACGCATTTATTCACGGGATATGTGGGCAATTTTTCAAGATTTATGGGGCCTAGTCTTTGTTTAATTAATTCACCACGAGATCTTCGATCGTCTTGTGTACGTGGCATGCAATTACTGTTTGAAGAAATTAGCATTATATATATTGCCACGAGACATATATAGCCATGCAAGTGGGTGATCAAATTTTGAAAATATGCATTTCATGCGACCAGAACTTATGTCATTTAGTCTAAAAAATCTTGACCATTACAATCCATTTGATCAACTTTTAAAGACCTAACGAGATATATAGGTACTTATAATTACAATATATAATAATAATAATAATAAAAGAAATATATAATTAAGTACTTTATTTGATGATAATTTTGTATAAGAAATCAACATTATTTGAAATTTTTATTTAAACTAGATAGACACATGATAAAAATTTGATCAACAACGTATTTTTAACATTCTATCTTCTCACAGAATATGATTACATATATGCTAATGAAGACGATAGATTTGATCCATTTAATTATTGCATAGATCTTCTTCATGTCACTACACGAAAAATAAACTTTTGTGATCAATTTATTACAACTAAAAGATTATTCACAACTAATTTTAGTTACAAATAGTCATTTTATTGGAATTAACTGGTCGTAAATAAACAATTTTCTTATAGTTAATGGTAATTATGAAATGCTTAATTTCAACACCTATATGTGTCCTTGAGGATATATTATTTAAATTTTTTCTATTATACTATTTCCCTTTTTAAAAATATTTTTTTTTGCTTTATTTTTTAATTAATTTATCCTATTTAGAAATATTTGAATTTAGTTTTATTTAGAATTTTTTTGTAGCTTTTTACACGTGATACTACTACTCCACATGTGACATCACTTCAAACGTCAATCCTATTTTTTTAGCTCTATTCTATACAAGTGTGTAACATAATAGTTAACGTGGAATCTATTATATTTATAATAAACTCAAAATACTAATATTTTTAATATAAAGTAGTGTGTATATACTTACGACCGTGAATTGCGTAAACGTCGCGTAATCGCTTGGAAAAAAATAAATAAAATATGGGACCCACATGAAAAAAATTAATTTTTTAATAGTGGATCCCACTCTTTTTCAAAGCGATTACGCGGCGATTACGCATTTCACGGTTGTATGTAGAATTACTCTAATATTAAACAAGCTTGTAATACTAACGTACTGGTTTATAATGGAATGAACATATATTTTTCTTAATGTGTAAACAAAAGTACTAAAATTAAGTACCGGACCATATATTTTGTTTTCAAGGTAAGATCCACGACAAAAAAAAAAAAAAAAAAAAGCATGAAACATAGAATCATGATCATACCAATAAAAAAAAAAAAGGGAAAAACAAAAATCATGAACCTAAGAATTAATGATATCAAGAAAAGCCATAGAATTATGGGTCTTTCTATTAAATAATCTCTCCTCTCTACCATCTCTCTAAGAAGGCAGGGGTGAAGGAAGCGGTTACTCCCTATCCTTTCAGGTGAGGGTGCTTGAAGTTATTAGTCACTATGGCAGGTTGCGGTGACACGATGGAGGAGCTAGGTGATAAGTTGGACTGATTGCGATTGATAGAGTAGGAGTACTAGTATACGTCCATCAAGGTGGACGATGGTATTTTAGAGGAGGTGAAACAAAAGGGGGATAGGAGCTTGGAGGGGAAGATAATTACAGACAAGAAGATCGGGCAAGAGGCTATTGGATCAATCATGGCAAAGGTCTGGAGAGTAAGCAAACAAGCATCATTCCAAGAAGTGAGGAGAAACACTTTTGTGATTACCTTTACAAATAAGGAAGACAAATAGAGAGTATGGGACTAGAACGTCGAGAAGCCTTGGTTATTCGATAACACCCTTTTAGTCCTTAACTTGTTTGATGGTTTCACTCAACCACAGACGATGAGATTTGAGTAGAAAACTTTCTGGGTATAAATGTACAACCTACGTCCTTTAGCTTACATGATGCGTGACCGTGGGGAACAAATCGGCAATACGATCGAAAGGGTGACAAGCGTGGTGGTCCAAGAGGATGAGAGTAGTTGGGGGAAATACTTAAGGGTGCATATTATTCTATACTTAACCAAGCCAGTTGCACGAGGAAGAACAATCACAGTGGAAGAACAGAATGAGTGGGTGTCCCTCAAGTATGAAAAACTTCCTTGTATTTGTTTTAATTGTGGAAGAATAATCCCTAGCTCCCAAGGTTGTATGGGTAGTGAAAAACAAATGGAGAAACAAATAGACGAGGTAGAGCAATTTGGGCCTTGGCTTAGAGTTGAAACAACTATAAGGAGAATGGGAGGAAGACCCAAATACAAGAGCAATACCAACTCTGGAAATTCATCAAAGGAGGATTATGGAGGTAAATCAACAGTTGGAGGTTTTGGGGTTATTAGTTCAGATCTGTTACAGGCCACAAATATGAAAGAAAATTTGTGTGATGATGGGAATAAAAAACAGAAGAAGGACAAAGGATGAGAGAGGATGGAAGAAATGAAAATGAGGGGGGAAGCAAAGAAGTAATAATGGTGCCAGGCAGAAAGTATCTGCGAATTCTACAGAGAGCATAGAGGTTGAGAAAAGGGGTAGTGGAGAGTAGAGTACAAAACTACTGATGACTAAAGGAAAAGTACAGGGGCTTGTTTGTTTAGAATCTACTATGATCTCGACATAAGGTATGCTAAAGAAGTCTGAGGAAAAAGGGAGAGGGCAGAAGAAGGAAGGGGGTACATGGAAGATGAGAGAGCTAGGGGAATGGGTAAAGCACCTGAGGAGATGTCTAACTGGGTTAGTTTGAAACGAACAATAAATGATGAAGACAGGGATGATTTACAAAAGGGGGAGTTGAAAAAAGGCAAAACAGATAAAAGAAAAAATGGGGACAATCTGACAAAGGAATTGGCGGTGGCTGTAAATCAACCCCGCCAATCACAATGAAAATCCTATGCTGGAACTGCCGGGGGTTTGGGAACTCTCGAATTGTTTGAGACCTTTTCCTACTAGAAAAGGAAAAGAGACCCAACTTAGTCTTTGCTATGGAGAATAAGTTAAAAGCGGGGAAGTATGAGGTGTTAAAGAGGAAGGTGGGGTTAAAAAATTGTGTTGTGGTGGAACCAACTGGCAGGAGTGGGGGATTTGAACTTTTCTGGAATATGGAGATGCAAGTGGAACTTATTAACTACTCATAAAACTATATAAATGTATGGATATTTGATGATGAAATAAACGACAAATGGTTGTTAATGTGTTTCTATGGACAACCAGATGCTAATAAAAGGAAAGAAGTCTCAAATATGTTACTATCATTTAAACCTGCTATTCCTTATGGATGGTGTGTTTTGAGATATTTTAATGAAATAGTAACAAACAAAGAAAAGGAGGGGGGCCGACCTAGGAAGGAATACTTAATGTCAAATTTTAGAGATGTTTTGGAGAAGGGGGAGTTGCATGACATTGGCTGGAAGGGATATAGATTTACCTAGAGTAATAGGCACAGTGATGAAACTTTCACAAAGGAACGATTAGATAGGGTTGTGGCCAACACATATTGGTCTAACACTAATAGAGAAAGAAGCCTGGAGTGACTGACAGTTAGAAGTTCAGACCATAGACCCATTCTATTAACCATGGATAAATTCAAGAAAGGAGCTCTGTATGGGAAGAAAGGCTTTAAATATGAAGCAGGGTGGGTAGTTGAGAGAGAGTGTGAGAACATAATAGAGGAAGAATGGAATAAATGGCCAGAGGTGTTGGATCCAGTTTCAAAAGTGCAAGACATGCTTAGTCGATGTAGTGGGGCTTTAACTAGGTAGAGCAGGAATTTTGAGAAGGATAAGGAGAAAGAGATAAAAGAAAAAATAACAAGCCTTCACAGGTTACAATTAGAGGAAGGGAGTCACAACATAGAGGAGATCAAAAGGATACAAAGGGAGTTGGGAGAACTTATGGAGAAAAAAGACTTAAAATGGAGACAAAGGGCAAAGAAGAACTGGTATCAGCATGGAGATAGAAACACCAAATATTGCCATGCATGTGCCAACTAGAGGAGGAGGAAGAAGACCATACAACAGATCAATGACTTTAACAACATATCTTTAGACAAGCTAGAGGAAATAGAGGACGCGTTTAAGGCTTACTTTAATGACTTGTTTGTCACAACAGAGCCAACCACAATTGAAATTCCAAGGTGTTTGAAGAACATGGAGAGTAAAGTAGCTGCAGAAATGAATGTGCATCTCCAAGCCTTTCAACATAATTGAAGTGGAAGAAACATTAAAATAGATGGCCCCACTAAAATCACCAGGCCTAGATGAGTTTGGGGCATGTTTCTACCAAAATCATTAAAGCATCGTGGGAGAGGAGGTTTGTCATGCAGTTCTGAGTATTCTAAATGGTGGTACCTTATCTCATTCTCTGAACTACACTTACATTGTTTTGATTCCAGAAGTTAAATCTCCTGTATATGTTAGTGGCTTTCGACCAATAAGCCTATGTAATGTTTTGTATAAGATCGTTTCAAAAGTAATTGCTAACATGCTAAAGGGTGTGCTAGATGCCATAATATCTTTAAATCAGAGTGCATTCCTCCCTGGGAGGCTCATTTTAGACAACATAATGGTGGCTTATGAAGCACTCCAGAATGAAGACTAGATAGAGTGGAAAAATAGAAAGCATGGCTTTAAATCTAGACATGTCTAAAGCCTATGATTGCATATAATGGGCTTACTTAGAAGTTGTCATGAAGAAGATAGGCTTCAACGAGAGATGGATTGCTATGATAATAGGGTGTGTTACCTCAGTTACTTACTCTGCATTGATCAATGAAAAACTAGGAGAAAAACTTGCACATTCAAGAGGCTTGAGACAAGGACACCCACTGTCTCCTTATCTGTTTCTGTTGTGTGCTAAGGGTCTCAGTACGATGCTTACTAATGTTGAAAGAAGGGAGGAGATAAGAGGAGTGTCCATGGCTAGGGGTGGTATTAGAATAAATCATCTGTTGTTTGCGGATAGTTGTGTGCTGTTTGGAAGGGCAACTGGGGATGAATGAGAGAGATTGCAGTCCATTCTATATACTTATGAAAGAGCTTCAAGCCAGGTTCTTAATAAAGCTAAAACCTCCATATTTTTTTAGCTCAAACACTGGGGAAGTAGAAAGGAGATGCATGTTGAGAGCAGCATGGACAAAAGTTTGTGGCAGCTATGAGAGGTACATGGGTTTACCAGCAATGTAGGAAAATCAAAGTATAACTCCTTTAGGTGTATTAAGGAAAGAGTGTGGCAAAAAATAAACAACTGGAAGAAAGAGTTCCTATCTTAAGCTAGGAAAAGGCTTCTCATAAAGGCAGTACTACATACAATCCCAACTTATACCATGAGTGTTGTCAAGCTCACGAGAAGGATATGTAAGGAACTAAACTCAATACTTTTCAGATTCTGGTGGGGGAACATAGATGGGGACAAGAAAATATAATGGAAAAGCTGGAAAAAGATGAGAATATAAAAAACAAGATGAGGGATGAGCTTTAGAGACTTGGAGAATTTCAATTTAGCCTTGTTTGCAAAACAAGGCTGGAGGATGTTGAAAAGCCCAAGCTTGATTACTACTCAAGTCTATAGAGATAAATATTTCAAGCAACAACATATACTAAAGGCCAAGCTAGGGGGCACCATCACTAATATGGAGGAGTGTATGGAATGGGATTGGACTTCTCAAAGAAGGTCTTAAATGAAGGGTAAGGAATGAGGATAAAATCAGAATATGGTGATCTCATCAACAATCAGTCTAGAGAATGGAAAGAAGTTAGAGATAAATAATTGTTTGTGGAGGAAGAAGCATATGTAATTTGTAGTATCCCAATTAGCATGCTAGGGGTTGGGGATAAATTAATCTGGGACTTTACAAAGGATGGGATGTTTTCTATGTTGAGTGCTTTCAATGTGGATCTAAACAGAAGAAGGAGAGCCAAGGGACAAACATCAAAGGAAACTGAGCAAGACGACATGGAAATTTATATGGGGAATGAAAGTTCTAGGGGTGGTTAAAATGTTTTTCTAGGAAGCAGAAAATGACATCCTACCTACAAGAAAAATCCTTTTTAACAAGAAAATTGTTGGTAACTCTTGCTGCCCTGTTTGTCAAAACAGGGAGGAAACTGTGATGCATGTTTTGGGGAACTGCCCAGCAGCAAACGATGTGTGGGTAGAGGAGCAGATTCCAGTCCATAATTGGTCCTATGATGAAGAAGACTTTATGAAATTATGGGTGAAGCTGATGGGTAGGTTAAGTAAGGCTGAGATGGAGTGGGTTGCTACTACCATGTGCAGGATATGGTTAAGAAGGAATGAGTTCATTTATGAAGCTGTATTCCAGAGTCCAAGTAAGCTGGCTACACTAGCAAGAATAAGTATGGAAGAGTTTCAATCAGCAAATGAAAGAAGAAAGGGATTCAAAACACAACAGTGACTGGGAGATTGACAAAGAACTGGAGGAAACCACTTAGTGAATTTGTGAAGGCAAACTGGGAAGCAGCTTTACATTAAAAAATCAAGAGAATGAGGATTGGTATCATAATCAAAGATGAAGGATGGGAGGTTTTAGTAACAATTTGTGCCCAAAAGAAGCATGTTTCGTAACCTGCTCTTGCTGAAAGCTATGCACTATGGAAGGCGTTAGAGTTATGCAATGAGTTAGACAAGGATGGTGATTATAGAAGGGGATGCTTTAACAATTGTCAACGCTATATATAGAGATGTTGAAGATTTATCTTGGTTTGGACATATTATAGAAGATATCAAGTTTTATACAGATCAAAGGAAAGATTGGAAGGTGGTTTATACTCCTAAAGAGGGTAATATAACGGCACAGTTATTAGCAAAGTATGCTTTAAGCTTTGAAAGGGAGGGAGAAAGGGTCTGGATGGAAGAAGAACCTGATGTAATCTTAAATACTGTCTTGAGAGAAATGATGTATAGCTTGACAAACTTTTTATCAGTAATACGAGATTGTTTGCTTAAATAAAAAAATCCATAGAATTTCTCGCTGGCGGTACCAACATGACCAAAAGTAGCATAGTCTTTCCTCCCTATACAAGACATTATTGTATATATAATATATGAAAAAGTCTAAACTCAGTCACAAGGGTGCAGGCCTTGCGCACGATAGCCCATGTGGCTTAAATGAAACGTGGCATTTGGGATGGGTAAGAATGAAAAAATTGCAAGCCATGAAAGGTGCGTTTCCTTGTTCCTAACTCCCCTCCCCTCTCCTCTGCTCGACTTTTTTTCTCTTGCCAATCCATTTCACAAAGCTCATGGGGAGTCCCTTCTCCTCCTTCGTCGTGGCAAATGGTGAGTCCTTCCTCCTTGTTCCATGTGGCAGACAGTCCTTCGTCATTGGGGATTTATGTTTCCATCTGTTTATCAAGTTCATGTTCTTCCATTCCTGTTCTTCCATGTATGTGGTATCTCGGCTATCTTAAACCATTCATGATTTTGATTTACCTATAGCACTTTGATTTACCAATAATTATCCTGTCATGACTCAGATTTGGGTTTCACCCATTATATGTTGCATGGGGCACCATTTTGTTGTTCCCCATTCAAATATCAGGTACTAAAAAGCAATCTATGATTTTTCTTTTCATTTTTTTGTCTTTTGGGTAGAAGGAGACTGCCAGGGCAATATGATTGAACACTGTTGTGTGATTCTCTTAGGCAATATAATGTAATATAGTGAAGACAAGGACGATGATTGCATATTACTTCGTGTGTGTTAGGATCATTGCATATTTGTCAATCGTTGTACTTAATACGATCAAAGTAAAGCCCCCATTAATGGGAACTTTGTTGTATATAATCTCGACCAACCAATCGCTCACTTTCTTATTAGGGACCTAGTTTTTGTAATAGGGGCCAATTATTGGGGACTTTGTTGTTAGGGACTTTAAGTATATTGATATAGACTTGGTGTTAAATTTGAAATGTCGAATGTTTGTCAGGGATTCTTGAGTTTCTAATGCAGACTTTATTTTATGATTTTTTTTATTTTTACTAATCTAGAACCATTTCCCAAAGAGAATAAACTTCAGATTGCCAAGCCACCCAAAAAAGAAAACACTCCTGTAAGCCGAGACCTCCATTTGAGGTGATTCCTGTAAGAGTACAATAAGAGAATAAGTTAAAAATGTATTATGTATTTACATATTTGGATCCTCATTTTTGACTCCTAGCTTTGACAAGTTCCACCATATCTGGATCCACTTGTCCCAGACTCCCACCGACGAACACTTGCACCTGTGACTTCAGGATAATAACATTCATGTTTCTCACCATCCACCAACCTGCTCTTTTATTTCCCAACAAAGGCATAAATACAAGACTTAGAAATAAACCAGGGGGCATTCAAATTATATCCAACTCAGATTACACAACAATCCACACATTGTTCCTTGTACATAGCATCAACAATGACACCCAAAGTGTACAAATACATCAAAGTGATAGTATCCCAAATCAACATAAGTTCCTTGTACATAGCATCAACAATGACACCCAAAGGACAAAAATATAGGAAAGTAACAATATCCTAAATTAACACAAGGACCAGTACATAGCATCAAGAATGACACTCAAAGTGCACAAATAGACAACAATTCAACTTCTCTCAAATCTGGTGTGACCTCCTTAATTTCTTCCACATGTCTTGAACTTGTAGTGGTGAGCATCATCAGCTGGACCGATTGCAAAGGCACACAAAATTTGGTCGAAACAATTTCAGCCTGCATCCATATAACAAAACACAAGGTAACCCAATTGCAAAGGCACATATAATTTTATAACCATAATTCTCTCCAACATCTTGTTCTTCACCACCCAAAAACCAAATACAAGAATAGACACACCAAACTACAGGACAAATAATTGTATATCCAAATCTATTTGATTTTAAAATTCATTGTTTGGATGAATTTTAGAAATGACTGGATTTAAAATTCAATGTAACTTATTTTTTAGAATGATTTGAAATTCCTTTTTAATAAATAGAATTTGAAATCCAAGACTTTGAGTGATTAAAATCCTGCTTGGAAATCCAAACCCACTATTTAGTTTATTTACCAAAGGAGAGATTTTGATTTTAAATGCTCAAATCAAATGAAACCCTTCCCAATCCATCTATCCAAATGTATCATAAATGAATTTCCTTTGAGCTTTCTTCAAGATCAGCGCATTAAGTCATAGAAACCAATTTTAACAATCCCATGTCTCCATTGTTATCTTCAACAAATTACAGAGAGGATATCCAAGATCATCTCATTAATATCATTTCCAATAAAAAAAGATTTCAAAACACCTCAAATTCATTGCTAGAAATGTAGTTATAAATTATTTTAAGAGGAGATAAAATTTGGGTACAAGCAGTAGGTATACACTGATTTTTCCTAAAATTGCAATTGAAAGTGTAGAAGTGCAGGCCAATTTAAAAAAAACAAATAAAGATGCCACATTTCTTTCAGTCTCTATCTATCTATCCATACTCTTTGTGTATATATATATATATATATGTATCCGTCCCTTGCTTTGAACGCAGTTCTACCTCTTGAAAACATTGCTCTAAATTTTCACCCTTTTGTCTTAACCTTCTCAAAGTTATCACCATCTTGTATTCTCAGTCTTCTCTAGCTTGTACATTTTGCATGGTCCACTTAGATCTAAGTAGTTGACAATCCTCAACCAAGCTTTTACCTGGACTTCACATAAATTTTCAGCAAAATATTGTGTCCCATCCATGATCCTCTTTTTTCTTTTTTATTAATAAGTTATAACCCCATATTGCATTTAATATTGTTGGGAAATTATTCATATAGCAAAAAGTCTTTCTTTAATAAAAAATTCTAGACGCAAGCATTCAATACAATCCAATTTTATCCTCAAAGAGTGTCAACCAAAAAGGAGAAGTTAAATAAAAGGAATAACGATTTCGTCTCTATCTTTTTTTTGTTGCTCAAAAGCTCTCTTCTTTTAGATTTTTTCACTCTTTTCGCTTCAAACTGTTTGGAGTTGAATTTGTTTTCTCTTATTGTAATATGTATATAATCAACAAAAATCCTGCAATGAATCAACTTTTTCTCAGGGGCTCGAATGCATTCAACAACCGAAAAGGAGAAGTTAACAGGGCTTCAACCTCCATGCCCAATATCCAGTTTCTTACATCTCTACCCCATGGTGGGGACCCAATCGTTTGACAAATTTTACAACTCACACTCACATAGTTCCATAGTTAGAGAAAAGATAAATAAAAGAAAAAGCTTCTAAGCTTCTTACCAGATTCGACGCCGAAATGTAGGTAGTAGCCAAGGATGGCATGGGTTGCTACAACTAATCAACAATGATGGAGCTATATAGATCTGAGACTCTGCTACGATAAGAGCGGGAGAGAAACGAAACCAAGAAAGACGACACCAAGAGAGAAACGAAGCCAAGAGAAAAATGGTAAGTCTGGCGTGTTTTCCTTTCTTCTTCTTCCTTCCAATTTACGTCTTTTCCCAACCTTGGCTTCTGGAACTGGCAGGGGGTAGGTGCATGTGCCGCAATATTACCACCTCGCAAGACGGTAAACTCATCAAATAATCTACCAAGGGTTTCCCTAACCCTTGCTGCAATATGCTTCGCCCATGCTTGCTCGTATGCAATTCCCAATCCAAATACATGCCATCCACCTTAAATCGAAAGTCAAAGACAAAAGCTACATATAACAAAATATTAGCCCTAGTGAAATCTACCAAATACTTGTTGTACTTCGACCTCATAATCAATGTCATCTCCCGCATCCTAATGTGAACACCTGTAACCATGTCATATAATTCTTCTTTTACCCTACATATTTGCTTACTGAATTGATGGGATGTAGGGTACAAAGTGCCGATAGCGTCGTGGTGACCTCGTAGAAAAGCCTAAAAAAATCTATGAAAATAGATACAACTTCCCAATCATCATCCACGGGTTTCCCCAATCCCCTATGATCATCAAAATATTTTACATATTGGATGTATTCATCACCCAATAATGCAATTGCCAACTTATATTCTTAGGCTGCCTCCAACATAAAAAATGTTAAGTTCTAGCATGTAGGCATATCAATGCAAATGTCCTTCTTGGATATTAGGTCTGCAGACCTCGCAGTAACCTTGAATTTCTCCAATCTCAAAGGAGAAAATCTCACCAATCTCACAGCAGTCCTAACCTGAGCAATCGAGTCATGTAGATCCTTCAAACTATCAGTGAAAATAAGATTCAAAATATGTGTTGTACATCCCACATGTAGACCCTCACCACCCTTGATTGTCTTATTTGTCTCTCTAAGATAATTCTTAAGATGTCCCAATGTGACATCGTTATTCGAGGCATTATTGTGACCGAAACAACTCGTGTCAACCCCCACTCCTTTATTGTTGTCTCAAAGGCCCTCCCAATCGTCTCACCCTTGTGATCGGTGATTTGACAAAATTTTATAATTTTCTTGTACAATGTCCAATCACCATCAACAAAATGCACAGTTAAAGAGATATAATTAAAATTTTGGATTGATGTCCAAGTATTAGTGGTGAGGCAAACAAATTGACTGAGAAGGAAGATTAAACCTTAGTTCCAAGTAGTGAGAATACGCTTGGAACCCTTTCCCATCAACAACTTGAAAATGTAGCTCGTCCATGATGACCATAAGAACTAGGTGTCTCCTATACTCATCGAGATCATACTCAGTATACCCTCTCAACGTTGCACCCCCACTACTCCCATCTGCCATTTTTCTAAATCCAATTTCTAGCCTAGATTGGCTCTTCTCTTGTAATGATCTTAATATTAGACTTTTTTTATTACTCTTCTAAGTGCACCTTTAATTGTGAGGTACCATGTTTCCTATAGTGGCATCCATAAATTTTTCCACAGTGGTTACACTTGGCTTGGGGTTATTGAGGTCACCACCCTTTAGTTTGGTGAAATGAGACCAAACTATGAAAGCATGTTTCTTGCTGGGCTTGGGGGCGGGGCAAGGTTCCATAGGGGTAGGTGTTGGGCTAGGAGTAGGAGTAGGAGTAGTGGTAGGGGTAGAAGTACCTTGAGCCTAGAAAGGGGAGTTCGCACTAGAATCTGCCGGAATATCCATGAACTCAAGCAAACAACAAATCTGAAATTATAGCAAACATAACAACATGCCTAACAATTAACATCCAAGTATTAATATCCAAACATTAATTATGTTAATGAAAGTACTTCATCGTGCTCTTCGAATACAAATGATATAGTACTCAATTTTTATACTACATGTCATGTAATTAAAATCTAGTAATACAAGAAATATAATTAAGTGCTCTATTATAGTTAACAAATCAATTAGAAATTAGATGGTACAAATTGGAAGAAATTGGTAGTTCTTTGGTTTTGATAATTTGGAGATTTGGAGTACTGTAATTTGATAAAAAGGAAAAAGTGATAATTTTTAGTTGCAAAATGAAATAAACCAAAAGGAAAAAAAAACTATTGTTCCAGTTGCAGTTGAACTCAAAAAAGAAAAAAAAACCTTTCAGAAAAATGAAAATACTATTGTTCTCGTTGAGGTCTACACAGTACACACATTGGTTGTTCAGATAAGTCCTATTGCCAGTTTTATGAGGCTACGAAGTTTGAAAACATAATGCATCTAGAAAGCTGAGCAACATCAAAGATTGAAAATATTGCATAAACTAGACATGTTTATGGAAATCAAGTGTTACTTCTATTTAGAAGCCATAAGAACATCAAGCTTATCTAAACAACCATGCAAAAAATCATAACTCTACATTTCGTGTTTGTAGAAAAGAAAATTTAGGGCATTTCGAAACCCTAAATATGAATTAATTTAGGGGTTCCAATATGAATTAACTTAGCCACAAAATCACTATCACCGATTCATTGTCACGTATTTAATCATCAAGATTCAAAACACATTACAAACCCAAAAAAATCAAAATCATAGAATAGATTTGCACACTTCAGTTTATCAATCATCAAAACACATGCACAATCAAGTCTCCACAGCACACATCACACAATTCACAAACACAATCTCATCCTCCATCTCCGATTAAACCTTATCCTTCTTCCAATCTTCATTCTATAAATCAACAAAAAATCAAAACTTTAACCAAGATTCTTACCTTTGGCGACGGAGATGCAGACGGAAGGCTACGGCGACAGTGATGGAGAATCGGAGATGCAGAGAGTGAGTGAGACTCAGAGAGAGAGAGAGATTCAGAGAAGGGGCTAAGTCGCAGGGAGGGGGGTTTTGTTAGAATCTTAACAGATGACAAAACGACATCGTTTCGTCATTTGTTATTAAGTAAAAAAACCCAGCCATGAAACGATGTTGTTTCATGCCGGAGGGTTTTTTTTTTTTTTTTAATGTATAAATGCTTATATATATATAAGTGGGGGCAGGATGGGGGATTTGTAGGGTAGGGGTCACCCCTATCCTGCCCCCAGCCAGACTGTGGTGCCAGATGCGGGCGGGGCCATCCGCCCCCTTCATCTGGCGGACGGGGGGATCTGCCCCACTACCTACCCCTATGTGTGGGTTGGGTGGGACGGGGGATTTGCGGGGTAGGGGTCACCCCTATCCAGCCCCCACCTAAGTTGTGGGTGCCAAATGCGGGCGGGGCATCTGGCGAAAGGGGGGATCTGCCTCGCTACCCACCCCTACGTGTGGGTTTGAAAAAATTGTAATGATTATAAGAGATGAGATGTGATAGCTTGATTTTGTATAACCAAACCAGCCCTTAGGTTGCTCTTCTCTCCAAAACTCTTGCTCTTCTCTTCCAAGTTTTAAAGACAAGATGTGTCTTATTCAAAATATTTTTTAAACTCATGTAGTCTCTCACACTACAAGAAATATGGTTTTTTTTCCACGAATTATTTTCCCAAGATATACATTTGTGGCAAATAATTAGCTGATGACACGAAAATTGTTCGTGGAAAAAAACTAACCTTTTATCATGAGATCATGTCGGCAAGTAAAACTTTGTGGAAAAAAATATTTTTTACGGAGAAAAAAAGGTTTTATGTGGTGACTTTTTCTCGCCTCAAATAGTCTTACCTAAAATATTAATTTCTCGTGGGTTATTCGTTTAAGCGATGACGTTAGTAGCTTTTTGCTGACGACTTCTTCTAGCCACAAATAAACTTACCTGAATTGTTTTTTCAGTTTTGAATTATTTGTTTTTTGCAGCAATAATAACCCGCCGCAACAGCTAATAAAATTAAAACGTTTTCCCCTTATTCATTTCTTCCCCCACCCCCACGATACTCTAATCTCTCTCTCTGCCGGTGACTGCGAGTTAACTCTCCCCCCTGCGCCGCGACCTCACCTCTCTCTCCCAGCGATTGGAAGCCTATCCTACCTGCCGCGACCTCACCTCTCTCTTTTGACGACTGCGACCCTCTCCCCCTCTCGCGGCCTCACCCAGTCAGCCTCCCTTACCAAACCACCTCCGCAGGCCCCAGTCTAGTACACATCCTCTCAAAATTCTGGAGACACGGTAAGCCTCTCTCCCTCTTCTCCCTTCGTCTTCTTTCTTTTGTTTTTCTATGTCTCCGTGTTTATTTCTGTGTAATTTGGTAGTGGAAATAGAAAATAGATGTTGTGAATTTGTGTAATTTATGATGATATAATTGTCTAAAATTTATGTAATTTTTTGATGATATGGTTGTGTAACATTTGTGTAATATTTTGATGATATGGTTGTGTAAAATCTGTGTAATTTAGTGTTGATGAGTTTGTGTAAAATATGTATAATTTTGTGCAAACGAGTTTGTGTAAAATATGTGTAACTAAAATAGGACGGATGTTGCAGTTGTTGAGTTTGTGTAAAATCTGTGTTTTAACATCTTGAGTTGCTTGAGAGCCATGGAAGTTATGAATTTGAAGGCTGATAATGGTAATAGTATAGTAGGGGTTGATGTTGTAGAAGTGAGTAGGTAATTAAGATAGAGAGGGGTGAAGGTAGGTAGGAGTAATAAAATGAGAAAGAAAAATGATGTGCAGGTATGGCGTTGAATCACCACTTTTTGTACTTGGAATATTATAACCTAACTAATTAGAGGCTATATATATATATATATGTCTATATGGTTTTAGTTTAGCATTAGTGTAAGGTTTACCATTAATGTCCATTAATGAGAAATATTGGCCGTGTGCAACTGATGAGAGATTCTGTTTCGAGTTGATCTTGAAGGAAATTAAGTTGGCCATCTTTTGAATTATGACATGATAGATGGAAGAATACGAAGAGCTCTTTGAGATAGTTTTCCTTATCCTCATGGGCATGAAATCCCATGTTGACTCCTTTCTAGATGAAATAGCATTTAACAAGTGATTGGTGGGATGTTTCAAATTGACTAGTAGCTTTTGAGATAGCACAAACCAATTATATGGCTAGAGCTTTCCCTGGGATTTTCCCTATATTATTGGGGCACTGTATTACATGACCCCGAAGGGGATGCCATGCATGAACTTATGAAGGGAGAGTTTATAACACCTAGTCTTGTATCCAATAAAGGAGTAACTCACACATAATGGGTAAATTATAAATATAGTAATTGGTGCTACATGCCACATTGGCTACTTACTAGATGAAACTGGGCTTTATACGTATTTTCTTTTTATTTAAGTAAACTGGTCTTTATAAGTGATTCTAGAGAAGCTTCAAATTGACTAGTCTTTTTTAGATTACAAACTAGATGTAGCTAGCATTTTCCTTAGGTCATTACACACATATAAGGCAATATTTCATAAACATCTCCTGCACAGACTTCATATTTATGTTTCTAGCTATAGTTACGTCTAGAAGATCCTCGAAATCACGCAACTAGAGTTTTGTCACCAACAACAAAATCATGACCAACTATTCAAGTTGCCTTAAGTGGTAAAGAATGTGCCAACTTTCTTTGCAACTGACATTCGTATGACCTTTAACTTGTACAGACCTCAAACTTTGGTGTGGTACGTTTCTCCTAGGTATTCCTTTAAATGCAAGCACAAATAAGTATGCCAAAGCAGTATTTTTATGGGTAGCATCACCTCCCATTTAAAAACATATAAAGGAAGATTCCTCAAATCAAGTAAATCAAAATCAGCAAGATTAGCAATCAAATAAATAGCCAAAAATCAAGGATGTCAATGCTGTAACAGTCTAGAATTTTCTCTGTACAGTCTGGATCTTTTGTTGCATTCGTTAGTCACAATTTTAGGAAACTTTCTTGGAATAGACTCTGTAATTTTGTATAAATTTCTTCATAAAAATCAATTGAATAGAGTGAATATTTTTCTATTCTCGGTAGCAAAACATCTCTACTCTGTTACTCTTCAAAATTCATCATGGTATTAGGAGAGCCATCCTATAACGAGAACTCGATCCCCACTTCAAAAACCAATCGTAATCTAGTTACAACACCACCATCCGCCACAGAAACTCCTCTCACTGCTCTCAATATTGCTGCCCAAATTAATGAGAAACTCACACCCTCAACCTTCCCACAGTGGCGTGCCCAGTTTGAAGCACTCCTCATTGGGTATAACCTACTTGATTATGTCACTGGAAATCATCCCTGCCCATCTTCCCTTGATCCCACTATCATCAACCCACAAAAAACTTACTGGATCCGCCAACATAAGCTTATCCTCAGTGCCATTTTGGCTTCTACTACCCCCACCATTACTCCTTTCTTTCCGCTGCTAAGACATCTAAAGAAGCATGGCACAAATTGCATACGATGTATGCGAGCAAGTCGCGCACCCGCGCTATGCAACTCAAGGAGGAGTTGACAATGATAAAGAAAGGAAATCTAACAGTTTAGGAGTACCTGCATACTGTAAAGGCACTTGCCGATGAGATCTCACTGATTGATCATCCTATTTCGGAAGATGATCTCACACTATACATTCTAAATGGATTGGGCAGTGATTTTCGTGAGATTGCAGCACCCATTCGTGCAAGGGAACGACCATTAATGTTTGAAGAACTCCACGACCTGCTCGTTGGGCACGATGCTTATCTCTGTCGACTAGAAGCTTTCACTCAGCAACTGGTTGCCTCAGCAAATTACTCCCATCGACAGTCCAGTTCTTCCCACGGATGACAAGGAAACTGAAGCTTCCCCAAATCAAATGTCGCTGGCCGAAACGGAGCCCTCTCAAAACATGATGCAGGTTCGGCCCAACAACGCTCATCTGGAGGCCCGAAGAATAACAAGAAATTCACCAGGTGCAATGGGCAGCGCCGATACACACCAAAATGCGAAAGGTGTGATGAAATGGGTCATATCGCAAAATACTGCCCCCGTCTGCAGTTCTCGGATGCAACTGCAAATTGTGTCTCTACATCACCTGCCCAAGATAAAAAAATGGCTTATAGACTCGGGAACTTCGCACAATATTACAGGAGATTTAGCAAATTTATCTGTGCATACTGAATACGATGGTACCGATGAAGTTGTCATAGGTGATGGCTCAGGTTTGCATGTCTCACAATTGGTTCCTTGGGTCTTAAATCACCCACTCTCACTTTTCATTTAAATGATACACTTTGTGTTCCTAACATACATAAAAACCTTATCTAAGGTTCAACAATATTAATCAACTTTCCCTCTCTAGGTTTCCAAGGGTTATCTACGTAGAGGTGTTCTCTACTGCCGCCAGTGCAGTGATGACCGTGAATGGAGGACTCTCTCCAAAATCTCTATCAGCAGTTATCTCTGACCGAGAAAGAGAATGCAGAAGTGGTGGTGGAACCGGAAAAGCTAGCAGAGGAGTTCGTGAGTAGCGGTCAGTGTTTGATCTTGAAATTACTTACTGAGCGACACTATCATCGGGAGATTTTTAAGGGAACAATGAGGAAAGCTTGGCATTTAGTGTTAGGGGTGAAGTTCAGGGATTTAGACTCCACTCTTATGCTCGCCGAGTTTGAAAGTATAAAGGATAAGGAGAAGGTTTTAAGGGGGGGTCCCTGGTCTTTTGATAATCATTTGGTCTTAATGGTTGAAGTTGATGGCCGAAGCCAGGTTCATCAGATTAAGTTGACGACAGCCGCCTTTTGGGTAAGGATCCACGACTTACCTTTAATGGCCCGCACCGAATATGTTGGTCGACTATTAGGCTCGAAAATCGGTACGGTTGAGGAGGTGGATGTGGAGGCAGGGGATATGAAATGGGGTCAGTTCTTGAGAGTACGAGTCCTATTGCCAGTTCATAAACCTCTGCTGCGGGGTTCCAAATTCACGATTGGGGGCGGAGAACCAGTGTGGGTCAGTTTCTCTTATGAACGACTTCCCATATTTTGCTACCGGTGTGGATGCTTGGGACATAGCGAAAGAGAGTGTGTTAATTCTATACGAGGTCCTGAGTTGGTCTCTGTGAAGGATTTCCCTTACGGTAAGTGGCTCTGAGTTGGTACTCGGGCTGGTGTGCAACCATCGATGGTGGAAAACAGAGGACGTAATCCCGTCAAGTTGGGGTCCGGTCCTTCCCTGGGGATATCTCCCGATTCGGGCTCAAAGGAGGTGGCGAGTACGGTAGTGGTCGAGAGGGGACCAGATATGGTGATGGAAGGTGGTGTCTCTGCTCCGTCCGAAAATCCACCTGCAACGAAGACAGCTGCAGCTTGTCAGGAAACGGTCATTCCAGAACGTGGGAGGCAGGGGCATCCAGAGCAGGGTGAGAAATTATGAAAAAGGGTAAATGGGCTGGAATCTATTCTGAATTCTGAGAAAGATCCGACTAAGGCTCACAATAATGTCCTAAGGCCTGGTGGGCCAGCACAAATGGGTCAAAACAATCCGGCTGCATGTTATGAGGAGGGCCTTATCAAAAGGCCTGATGGAGTTAATAGCAAGAAATGGAAACGAACTTCGGTCCTTCATGAAACGACAAAGCCAGTTTTTCAGAAACTTAAGTTTGGGCATGAGGCGTCGAAGGGGATTTCCAGAAAACGAAAAGGGGAGAAGACGGTAGGCGATTCTAATGGGCATTCCTCAAAGCGAATGGCCGTTGCTCAAGAACCAGCAGTGGATGGGATCCCCATTCCGCACTCAGAGATATCGGTGGTGGCTGTGGAGCAGCCACGCCGAGATCCATGAAAATTTGCAGTTGGAATGCACGTGGGCTTGGGAACCCACGTGGCATTCGTACCCTCTGTGATTTAATTCAGAGGGAAGGACCCAATGTATTGTTCTTGCAGGAGACCAGATTGTCCACTCGCGAAATGGAATCCTGTAAGTACAAGTTAGGTTTTCACAATTGTTTGGGTATTAGTTCTCAAGGAAGGAAAGGGGGTATTGCGTTATTATGGGATGCTGAGATAGATCTATCTGTCATTAATTATTCTTCTAATCATGTTGATGCTATTATTAAAGATTCATGTTTGCGGCAAGGTCACTGGTTTTTAACTGCGATTTATGGGTTTCCCGAAACTCATTTACGGCATCATTCATGGAATCTGATTAAATCCTTATGTCGTGATAATGATAAACCATGGTTGGTGTTGGGTGATTTTAATGAGATATTGCATGCCCATGAGAAAAGAGGGGGCAATCCTAGGCCTGAAAGACAGCTTAGAGATTTTAGAGAGGTAGTTGATGTCTGTAGACTGAGGGATTTGGGTTATTTAGGGCCAAAGTTTACCTGGTCAAACCGTAGAGCTGAGAATAATTGCATTAGAGAAAGGCTTGATCGGTGCTTGGTTAATTCTGAGTGGTGGGCCAGTTTTCCTAGAGCCCGTGTGACGCATGGTGTGGCCGCCTACTCCGACCATTTACCTATTTGGTTAAACTTAGAAGGAGAAGTTGGTTCTCGTTTTGTTAAAAAATCCTTTAAGTTTGAAGCCATGTGGGTTGGTGAGGTGGAATGTGAAGACATTATCAAAGGGGTTTGGGGGAGGAGTGAGGGTCCAGCTACTATGAATGAGGCTTCGGGTTTGATTAAGGAGTGTGGAAATCAGTTGCAAGGTTGGAATAAAAAAAGTTTTGGTAATGTTCAGGCTAAACTCAATAATGCACAGAAATTTCTACACAATCTGCAGGAGAGGGACCCGGATATGGTTCCTATTGAAGAACTCAATCTAGCGAGGAGTCAAGTACAGATTTGGTTAGAGAGAAAGGAAATCATGTGGAGACAACGGTCAAAGGCTTTGTGGCTTAAGGAGGGTGATTGTAATACGAAGTATTTCCATATGAAGGCTTCTCAACGTAAGAGAAAGAACCAGATTTTTAAGATCCAAGACGAATTTGGTGTGTGGCAAGAGGGTGTTCAGAGGGATAGGGTTATTATTGATTTTTTTAAAGACTTATTCACTAGTTCATCCCCAGCTACGGATGCTGATTCTTTGGGGTTCTTAGCTTCTCTGTCAGGGAGAGTTTCTGCCGAAATGAATTCAGATTTGATGAGGGAGTTCATAGCAGAAGAAGTTAAGGCAGCTTTGAATCAAATGAGCCCAACAAAGTCCCCGGGTCCGGATGGGATGTCTCCAATTTTCTTCCAAAAATATTGGAATGTTGTTGGGGGCAATATTATTGCAGCAGTTCTTCACGCACTCAACTCAGGTTCTTTCCCTATTTCTTTAAACCATACTCATCTTGTCTTGATTCCCAAGAAGAAATGTGTGGTTAAAATGGGCGATTTTAGGCCCATTAGTTTGTGTAATGTGCTTTACAAACTTATTGCAAAGATTCTTTCTAATCGACTCAAAACTATGCTGCCTTGTATTATAAGTGAGAGCCAAAGTTCTTTTGTCCCGGGGCGTCTTATTTCTGACAATGTTTTAATTGCTTATGAGCTGGTCAATTTTCTGAAGCACAAAAAGAAAGGAAAGAAGGGATTTATGTCCTTGAAGTTAGACATGAGTAAGGCTTATGATCGGGTAGAGTGGGTTTTTATTAAGTCCGTAATGGAAGTGATGGGGTTTCATCCGAGTTTTGTTGAGCTGATCATGTTTTGTATTAAATCTGTCTCCTTTTCTGTTTTAATTAATGGGGAAGCGAGAGGCAACATAATTCCTACTCGGGGATTACAACAAGGGGATCCATTATCCCCATATTTATTTCTCATTTGCACTGAAGGGCTGATCTCTTTATTAAGAAGGGCAGGGTTGAGAAATGAAATATCTGGAGTCAAGATTTGTCGAGGTGCTCCTCTCATTAACCACTTACTTTTTGCGGATGATAGTGTCGTTTTTTGTCGGGCGGAGGTGGCTGAAAATAGGAGGGTGCAATCTTTGTTGGAACGTTATGAAAAAGTTTCAGGCCAACGTATTAATAAAGAAAAGACAACTATTGTTTTTAGTGGAAATGTAAGTGAAGTCACTCAGAGTGAGATTAAAAACCTGTGGAGTAATTGTGAAATCCAACAATATGAAAAATATCTGGGTCTTCCACCGATCTTAGGGAGGTCAAAGAAAAGTGCTTTTCAGTCTATAAAACAAAGGGTATGGCAAAAGCTTCAAGCTTGGAAGGAGAAGCTGTTGTCACAAGGGGGGAAGGAGATTCTTTTAAAAGCAGTTGCCTTATCTATACCTACCTTTACAATGAGCTGTTTCCTCCTCCCTTCCAGCTTTTGTATGGAGTTAGAAGGGTTGATGTCAAAGTTTTGGTGGGGCCAAAAAGGAGCCGAGAGGAAAATTCATTGGTTGAGTTGGTCTAAATTGTGTCAGCAGAAGTCTAATGGAGGATTGGGTTTTAAAGACTTGAGAAGTTTTAATCTTGCGTTACTAGCTAAGCAAGGATGGAGATTATCTCAAGATGTAGGGTCTTTATTACACAGATTACTAAAGGCTAAATATTTCCCTCACACTAGCTTTATGAATGCAAGTCTCGGTAGGTGTCCCTCCTATACTTGGAGGGGTATTTGGGAGGCTCGTAAATGGGTAGAAGCTGGCTGTCGGTGGCGTATTGGAAATGGGAGATTGGTTAATATATGGCATGATAAATGGATTCCTGGACATCTCCCGCTGACAGTAGAAGGAGGTGCTGGAAATGAGAGAATAAATTCTGCTGTGGTGAATTCTTTGTTTGTTGAGGATGCAAATATGTGGGATGTGCAAAAGCTTAGGGCCCTCTTCAATCCAAATTTAGTAACAGAAATTCTTAAAGTTCCTTTATACTCAGATGCGGTTGAAGATAGGAGAGTTTGGGAACACGAAAGAAATGGATTATTCAGTGTGAGAAGCTGTTATAGGTTCATTTATTCACATATGGGACTGCAGTGTGCTGAATCTTCTAATATGCATGCTCATCAAAAATTCTGGAAACACTTGTGGAAAATGAGAGTGCCGCATAAAATAAAGATTTTTGGTTGGCGGGCGTGTAAGGATGGGCTTCCTACTGCTGTGAACTTGGTGAAGAAACATGTCCTCTCAGATGATTTGTGTAGCTTCTGTTTTGTGGAGAAGGAAGATACAACCCATGCCGTGGTGAACTGTGCAGCTCTCCAAGGTGTGTGGCGTCTTTATCTCCCTGATTTATTTCTTGATAAGCAACTTACTTTATTTGAGTTGGCTCTACAAATGTGTGAGAGGAAAATGCATGAGAAGCTGCCTATTTTATTTGCTTTGGCTTGGGGATTCTGGTTTAGAAGAAATAAGTGGGTACATGCTCAGGAATTGTTAAGTCCTGCTAAGGTGGCCGAAAGTGCACTTGTTTTGCTGAAAAGTTCTGATCAAGTTCAAGGCCAATCAAGAGTCCAAGCTTTGAAGCATTACAAATGGAAATTACCTCCAACAGGTTGGCTTAAATTAAATGTTGATGCTGCTGTTTTTTCAGAATGGGATAAGGCAGGTGTAGGAGCTGTTCTGAGGGATGAAAAGGGTGGTATTCTTATGGCAATGAGTAGAACTGAATGTTTAATGGAAGGGTCAGAGGGCGTTGAGCTTCTGGCCATATTTAGAGGCTTGCAGCAGTGTGTCTCTATGGGTGTTTCTCAGTTACTGGTGGAGAGTGATAGTTTATTATGTATTGAAGCCCTTAATGATGATAGCATGTCAAATTCTTTATTAGGTGTGTTATATTATGAGATTAAGAAGCTTGTACCGTGTTTCACAGCTTGTATGTTTTCTCATGTCTATAGGGAGGGCAATATGGTAGCCCATAAGTTGGCTAGGATTGCGTTTCAAGTTGATAGTATGGCTATTTGGTGGAATTGTATTCCGGACTGTATTTCTCAAGCCATTTGGCTTGATAATTGTCTGTAATCACTTTGATTTCCTATGAATGAATGATATGATCTTTCTATAAAAAAAAAAATACATAAAAACCTTATCTCTGTTCATCACTTCACCTCTCAAAATCATGTGATTGTTGAATTTCATCTGTCTTTTTTTCTTGTTAAGGATCAGACCAAGGGGCCGTTCTACTCAGAGGTGCGTGTGAGAATGGTGTTTATGTCCTCCCGGAATCGCTGGTGCAAGTTCCTCAGAAAATAGTTGCCAATGTTCATGAACGAACTTCAATCGATGAGTGGCACAAACGTCTTGGACACCCATCAAATAAAATTTTTCATCATCTTGTCCAGCATTTTTCTCTTCCAATAAAACAAAAAAATGATGATTCTCTTATTTGCACTTCATGTTCAGTCAATAAAGCGCACAAACAACCATTCTGGGTTAATAGCTTGCAAAGTCATGCTCCACTTGATTAAATTTATACTGATGTTTGGGGCCCATCTAACACCGTTGGCATCGATGGATCCCGATATTATTTGATTTTGGTTGATCATTTTACAAACTATATTTAGTTCTTCCAAATTTTTTATTTATAAGTAAAAAACATTTGTTCCAACTAGGACATTCCATGTTGAAGGTTGAACGATTCTCCTCCCTGATATTTCTCTCCTCTCCTCCCTAAGCATCACCTCTGATAAGGTTTCTAAAACTATATTGATGGAAGAAGATCAATCACTGTAATCCTGAAGTCGACATTGTTGCAGGGCAATGGCTGTTATTATACAACAAGTTGATCTAAACATCATGTTTTCTTCTGTTTGATAAGTGATTCCAACATATAATTCATTACCGCTGAGAAGACAACCATAGTATATTCTAGAATCAAGTTAAACCGTTTGTCAATCCGAGAGTCGAGCTCATGGTTAAACATATATAAAATAAATAATAGAATTTAATTATTTTTAGTCGTTGAATTTTTGTTTTAAGTGATAATTTTATATGGTATTAGAATAGAGACTTGAATCCTTAATCAGTTGATCAAATCCTGACTTTACAGAATATATTCCATTTAGTTAAATATTCTTTGTCTTGGACTTATATACTAAGAGTACTACTACTTCATGATTAATCCAAAGCGTTATAGACAGGATGTTTGTTCCTATATATAACGCATGCATGAGATTTCAATTCAAGTACTAGATCGAGCATGAGAGAGGCTCAAGTAGCAAGGACTTGATTTTGTTCCGCTTGTCTCCATCTTGAACACCAAACCCATCTCCTTGGTGATAAAGGTCCTCCACCACACGTGCAATATTCACAAATGTTTGCATGAGCTGCATGGGCATCTGCGTTAAGCATTCCCCGTTTAGTTTCTTCCAGCTTTCGTCTATCATGCCTTTGATATGCTTCCGAGCCATTTCCTCTGAAACATTCTTCTCTCTCATATAACATACGATTGATGATGGAGCATCTCCTCTTTCAACTTCGGCCTGTTTTAAAATAGTTATATATTGCACTTAGCAAAAGTTCAATTAATTTAAAATTATGCATGAGTATCGGACTCATGTTAAGAATATTATAATACAAATAATTAATTAAATCTATCATTTTCAATTCCCATCAATTTAAGCTTTTAAGATGAATGATAATTTCATAAGGTATCATAAAGTAGATGATCAAGTTATGAGTTCGAACCTTGATTCTATACTCTATCTCATTTAATTAAATATTTTACATCTAAGCCCACTCATTGAGGAGGAGTCTGGTCCACACATGAGGGAGAATGTTAAAAATTAATATAATAAAAATAATTAAAACTACCACTTCTAGTTCCCGTCAGCTTAAGTTTTAGAAAAAGTTGTGATTTCACATGGACAACAAACCAATATTCAATCATGTTTTAAAGGTTTTCATTTTTTTTTTCTAGATTTAATGGGCATATGAGTAGTTACCGATGAAGTTCCCATATCATTGCAGAGTCGAACTATGACAGATACATTATACAGGAGATCTTTGCTTTTCTCCATGAAATTCTCGTATTCCTCAGCTTTCATGACTTCATGCTCTAGACAGAAAAACACATGGGTAAACAGCACAGAGCCGGATGATGAAATCCATGCGTTGCTTAGATATTCCTCTAGGGATGGAGTGTAGCCCGTGGTGTACCACTTTGCTTCCCCATATAATGCGTTACAAAAATCTGTCCACTATTAAACAAAAGAAGAAAATTCTTTCACCCAAAACAACATTAAAAAAAAAAAGAAAAATCTACCAACGATGATCTTTATCGTGATAGGAAATTAATTATGGATGTGTACTTACCACTTTCTTTACATGTACTGGTAGTAACTGGTCCCAACCCTTCTCTCTTTGGATTTCATTGACGAAATCATCTGTCGTATTGTAGAGTGCTAGGAAACACATCTGCATGCACTCCGGAAGCAGTTTAGTTTCACTGACATCCCACCTGAATTTGTTTAACATGTTGATTAGAATTCTTTAGGTTCTAGGAATTAAGAAAACCTCTGCATGGGATTGTAATATGCTGCAACACTAACATATTTACGACAATGGTGAAGAGCTCGAGTTCTTCCAATATGCCATAAACGTCATAGACATCATCAATTATCAGTATAAAATTAATGGCTTTTGTTAGCCATTTTCTGAAACAGCTGTGCTCAGGTTCGCACGCAAGGCCCACCGAGCAGACGAAACTTTCGACAAGTCTATCTCTTGCAAAATTCAAATTCTCTATGAGACCCAGATTCCTCCACCACCTAAAAACACAAAAAATAAAAATAAAAAACATATCATTAATTTGATCTTTATGGTACAATATTGTATCGACTATGATGACGTCACATCAGTTACTCATATCGAGTACTTTCATTTAAGTCCCGTTTGGATATTCATTTATCTCCTTCTCAAACATCATTATTAAAAACAAACACTTTTTAATTTCAAATATTCAACTGTTTTATCTAATTATATTATTATCTAATCATTATAATTTTTTCAAATTTCTAAACAAAACACAAAAAATAATTCATTTTTTAAAGTTACAAAATAAAAATTTTATTAAAAAGTATATATTATAACAATATTTTAACTTTATAATATTTTGTGCAAATTTTTCTCTCATTTCTCAAGACTCAATAAAATATCTTAAGTCAAATCATTTCACTACTATTTACAAATCATCTTATTACTATTCACAAATTTTTCATTTCATCTTAACATTTAAATGAGGCCTTAGTTACCTGGATTGTTCCCTTAGGGTATTTTTGGAGCGTGGCTTGAACTATGTTAAAATTAAGTTTAGCAAGTTCAAGCAAATTAATAGCGTTCATGTCCCTGTGTTTTTCTTTGACACTGATGTGCCATTTGACGTCAAACCATTGCACCCTCTTTTGTGAGGGAATCTCCAAAGCATGGATCACCTGCTTCGCAAGGAAACCGTCTAAATTTGGAAGGGTTTCTTCGAGAGTTGTGGTTGAGAATTCTCTAGCCACGTCCAGATAG
Source organism: Juglans mandshurica (assembly GCA_022457165.1). Lineage (NCBI taxonomy): Eukaryota > Viridiplantae > Streptophyta > Magnoliopsida > Fagales > Juglandaceae > Juglans > Juglans mandshurica. The sequence goes on from CM039627.1 coordinate 6,529,193, forward strand.
TTTTCACCTTCTAAGGCTAGATGTGAGGCCTCCAAGAGCTCCAGCATTCCTTTGATATTTTCGTGTTTGCTTTTCCTGATGAATGCTCCCGTCTTTGCATCCATGAAGTTGCTAAACATATCTGATATGGTTTAACATATAATATAATTCATTGAAGTTAGATATGAGCAGGATTTGGAATTTAATAACAATATATATTATCTTAAATAGTACTACGTTGTACTCTGAATATTATACCTTGTGAAACATCATAGCCATGCTGCCGGAGAAGCTTAAAGCACAGAGCAGTAGCGTAGAGATCATCCTCTCCATTAAGATTCCCATTTTTCTGCTTGATGGATATTGCTATGGTTGCTAGCGCCTCCTTGATTTCCACTTCAAAGTGGATGGCTAAACCCAACTTTTCCAACCTGTCGATCAGCTCCAACTTAGCCAGGGAGTCAAGTTCTACAGCTTTTCCAAATATAACTGATCTTACATCTTCTATCAACTTCTCTGCACGTTTTTTACATTCCGGTTCCTGCAAAAACAAAAAAACATGCATCCGAATATAATCTCAATATATATAGGAAACAATATAGATGGAACTTTCTAATGTAATTAATGAACATAATGCATGTGGGTGGGAATTAGGATTCTAACATCGTAAATGCTGTCAAGAGATTCCAGGAAATCGCATTTCCATATATTTGGTTCGTAATTGGCAGACCGTCTTTGATGTATTAAATTAGAAGCTTCAGATTTCATCTGAAATGGTAAGGTTTGCTGCTCGTCTTGCAGTACTGGTTTCTTACAGTCCATAATGATCGAGTACTTGAGAAGGAAAAAAGGCTGGCTGGCTAGCTAATGAAGAAACTAGCAAAGTTAACGTTAAGATAGCAACGCTGAGCTATATTAGCGGGTGATGTTGGATGTGGAGAAATTTGTAGTTCATGAGAGAGCTTTATATAAGGCAACGGGACACAAAATCATGACAAATTATAAACTAGCCCCGCAAGCAATATTTACACCTATAAGAGAAATTTTTTAACTACAAGAGATTCTACAAACGAAAATTACTTTGAGTAATGCTATATGCAGTCGTGGAGTGTGTAAGTGTCGTGCAGTCGTCTTGAAAAAAAATGAGGTCCACTATTAAAAAATTAATTTTTATTATAAAATAGATCTAACATATTATATTAAACTACATCAATTTATAGGTTTACTCTTGCTGAATATTTTTAAGACTATAACAGTTCTCTAATTATTATATTTATTATTTTAATTAATATGTATAATCAATTTTATATTTTGAAAAATTTTATACACCATACTACCATCCCACTTACATTTCATTATGTAAGAAGTAGTACATTTATCACCATTGAATGATCATTTATTAGATGATTTTATCAATCCTTATGTCATCTAGTTTAAAAGACATTGACTTATTGAATGATTTTTATCATCCAATAATAATAAATATATTACAACATATATAGTAAAATAAAGTGAAATAAAAATGTGATGTATAACATATAAAAAATAAGTAATACTAGGTATAAGTTCTAAATAGACAAGTCGCATATAGATCTTTTGTAAAAATATGAATCCCATTGAAAATGAATAATTGTTTTTACATTTTATAATATAAAGTCTGCTTTTTATAAAAATGTATGGAATTTATTTTTTACATTTTATAATATAAAGTCTGCTTTTTAAACTCGTTGTTTTTACAAAACTTCTCAATTCATTTAATCTAATTATTACAATTTTTTTTTAATTTTCATATAAAATAAAATAAATAATTCAACTATTTCAAATCTCAAAACAAAAATAATATTAAAAAAATATATTCTAACAATATTTTATTCTATTTTTAATTTTCATCTCAACTTATCTCATCTCATATGCAAAAACAAACGAGGCTTAAGGCATTGTTCTCGTTGTTCGGGCGTGTTACACAGTGTCAACAATTCTCAGGCCTTATCTAATTTAGATGAGATGATATGAAATGACATATTTTATTAAAAGTTGAATAAAATATTTTAATAATATTATTTGTATTTTAGAATTTAAAAAAATTGAATATTTTATTATATTTTACGTGTGAGTAGGGTGCTTCCCGCCCCCTACGGGGCAGGGCCACCCCTTCAATGCGACTGGTAGCCTTTCACCACCCGCCGCAACCTCACCTCTCTCTCCCGGCGACTGTGAGCCACTCAACCCCTACCGCAACCTCACCTCTCTCTCTCGGTGACTGCAAGCCTCTCAACCTCGCGCAACCTTACCCAGTCAGCCACCCTTCCCAAACCACCTCGGCAAGCGGCAGTCCAGTACACGTCCAGTCAAAATTCTGGACACACGGCAAGCCTCTCTCTCTCTCTTCTCCCTTCGTCTTCTCTCTCTTTTAGACATTATTTTTCTCTGTCTCTGAGTTTATTTCTGTGTAATCTGGTAGTGGAAATGGAAAATAGATGTTGTGAATCTGTGTAATGTTGTGATGACATGGTTCTGTAAAATCTGTGTAATTTTGTGTTGATGAGTTTGTGTAAAATCTGTATAATTTTGTATAAATAAGTTTGTGTAAAATATGTGTAGCTAGAATAGGATGGGCGTTGCAGTGGATGAGTTTGTGTAAAATCTGTGTATTTTAACATCTTGAGCTGCTTTAGTGCCATGGAAGTTATGAATTTGAAAGCTGATAATGGTAATAGTATAGTAGGGGGCGATGTTGTAGAAGTGAGTAGGTAATTAAGATAGAGAGGGGTGAAGATAGGTAGGAGTAATAAAATGAGAGAGAAAAATGATGTGCAGGTATGGGGTTGAATCACCACTTTTTGTAGAATATTATAACCTAACTTTAAGGCAATACATATTTAGTATGTCTATAGCTATGGGGTTGGTTTTAGTTTAGCATTGGTGTAAGGTATACCATTAATGTCCATTAATGGGAAATATTGGCCGTGTGCAACTGATGAGAGATTCTGTTTCGAGTTAATCTCGAAGGAAATTAAGTTGGTCATCTTGTGAATTATGACATGATAGATGGAAGAATACTAAGAGCTCTTTCAGATAGTTTTTCCTTATCCTCATGGGCATGAAATCCCATGTTGACTCCTTTCTAGATGAAATAGCATTTAACAAGTGATTGGTGGGAAGTTTCAAATTGACTAGTAGCTTTTGAGATAGCACAAACCAATATGGCTAGCTAGAGCTTTCCCTGGGAAGTTTCAAGTTGCCTTAAGTGGTAAAGAATGTGCCGACTTTCTTTGCAACTGACATGCGTATGACCTTTAACTTGTACACACCTCAAACTTTGGTGTGTTTCTCCTAGGTACTCCTTCAAATGCAAGCACAAATAAGTATGCCAAAGCAGTATTTTTATGGGTAGCATCACCTCCCATTTAAAAACATTTCCTCCCAATTTTTTATTTATAAGTAAAAGTAAAAAACATTTGTTCCAACTAGGACATTCCAAGTTGAAGATTGAACTATTCTCCTCCCTGATATTTCTCTCCTCTCCTCTCTAAGCATCACCTCTGATAAGGTTTCTAAAACTATATTGATGGAAGAAGAGCAATCACTGTAATCCTGAGGCCAACATTGTTGCGGGGCATTGGCTGTTATTATTTAACAAGTTGATCTAAACATCATGTTTTCTTCTATTTGATAAGTGATTCCAACATATAATTCATTACCGCCGAGAAGACAACCAGAGAATTTGAAAGCAGCTTTGCCAATTGCATTTATAATCTTTTTGGCTCCTAAAATGACTTCAATTAATATCATCATCAAGATTGTTCTCTTAAACATGCAGCACACTCACCGACAAACAACAACAAGAGGGTAAAGTGTACTACAAGAAATATGCTCTTTTCCCATGAATTTTTTTTTCCAAGTTATAGATTTGTGGTAAATTTAAAAAATTTTAAAGATAAAATTGCCTAGACTTGCATTGCAGTCTCCATTTGGGGACTGTACGTAGCATTGCTCGGTAAATAATTAGCAGATGACATGAAAACTGTTCATGGGTAAAAAACTAGCCTTTTACCATGAACTCACATCGACAAGTAAAAGGTTTTATGCGGTGACTTTTTCTTGCCTCAAATAGTCTTACCAGAAATATTAATTTCTCGTGGGTTATTACTTTTAGCGACGATGTTAGTAGCTTTTTGCTTGCAACTTTTTCTAAGCGCAAATAAACTTACCTGGATTATTTTTTCAATTCTGGGTTATTTGTTTTGTGCGGGGACGTTTTCAGCTTTTACGGCGATAATAACCTACTGCAAAAGCTAATAAAATTAAAACTTACGTTTTCTCCTTATTCATTTCTTCCCCCACCGCACGATACTCTCATCTCTCTCTCTCTCTCTTGGCAACTACTAGTTAACTCTCCCCCCACCGCGACCTCACCTCTCTCTTCCCGCAACTGCGAGCCTCTTTTCCCCGCCGTGACCCCACCTCTCTCTCCCGTCGACCGCGAGCCTCTCACCTACACGCGACCTCACCCAGTCAGCCACCCTTCCCCAACCACCTCCGTAAGCCGCAGTACAGTACACATCCTGTCAAAATTCTGGACACACGGTAAGCCTCTCTTTCTCTCTTCTCCCTTCGTCTTTTCTCTCTTTTAGACATTGTTTTTCTCTATCTCTGAGTTTATTTCTGTGTAATTTGGTAGTGGAAATGGAAAATAGATGTTGTGAATCTGTGTAATGTTGTGACGATATGGTTGTGTAAAATTTGTGTAATTTTGTGTTGATGAGTTTGTGCAAAATTTGTATAATTTTGTGTAAATGAGTTTGTGTAAAATATGTGTAACTAAAATAGGATGGATGTTAGTTTGTATAAAATTTGTGTTTTAACATCTTGAGTTGCTTGAGAGCCATGGAAGTTATGAATTTGAAGGCTGATAATGGTAATAGTATAGTAGGAGGTGATGTTGTAGAAGTGAGTAGGTAACTAGGATAGAGATTGGTGAAGGTAGGTAGGAGTAATAAAATGAAAAAGAAAAATGATGTGCAGGTAAGGGGTTGAGTCACCACTTTTTGTACTTGGAATATTATAACCTAACTTAGAGGCTATATATATATATATATATATATATATATATATATATATGTCTATAGCTATGGGGTTGGTTTTAGTTTAGCATTGGTGTAATGTATACCATTTAATTAATTTCTACAAACGCCATCGTCCCTTTTTTTTTTGAAGGACCATGCAAGCTGTATTAATTAATTAATAGGGGACCATCTGAGAAAAAAACAATTAATAGGGGACCAAGAATGGTGCCTCTCATTTTGATTTTGACTGATACTATATATTTTTTTATTTAATAGTTTAGAAAGAAATTATTAATATATTTCTAATTTTTTAAAATTTTTTAAAATATAAAAAAATATATTTGGAAAAAAATATATTTATACCTTCGATAACGGTATCATTCTAGGTATCAAGCACCGTTTGTCATTCCAAGAGTCGGGCTCACAGTTAAACATATATAAAATAAATAATAGAATTTAATTATTTTTATTCATTGAAGTTTTTGTGATAAGTAGTAATTTTATATAGTATTAGAATAGATACTTGAATCCTTGATCAATTAGAATTCTGACTTTACACTAATTATTTATTCTGTTTAGTTAAATATTCTTTGTGTTGGACTTATTAAAAGAGAGGCCGGTCTCACTCACACGTAAGGGAGAATGTTAAGATCATATAAAATAAATAATAAAATCTACATGTTTCCATTAATTTAAACATTTTAAGAAGGATAAATAGCAATTTTATATAATCTTGTAAAAAGAAAGAAATAAAAAAGCAAGCTCGAGAAGAGTTTCCAGTATTCATATTGCCAGAGTACATCCATTTTTAAACAACAGATTATATTTGTAAACTCACAGAAAACTAACACAGATGGATCTGTACTTTTATCAAAGATCACAAACTAAAATGACCCTAATTATCTTTATTTAAATGACAGAGACAAGGGCACGCACAAAACCATGCATCTTTATTTAGATTCTAAGACTACTACTTCATGGTTAATCCAAAGCGTTATACCCACGATGTTTGTTCCTATATATAACGCATGCATGAGATTTCAATTCAAGTACTAGATCGAGCACGAGAGAGGCTCAAGTAGCAAGGACTTGATTTTGTTCCGCTTGTCTCCATCTTGAACACCAAACCAATCTCCTTGGTGATAAAGGCCCTCCACCACGCGTGCAATATTCACAAATGTTTGCATGAGCTGCATAGGCATCTGCGTTAAGCATTCCCCGTTTAGTTTCTTCCAGCTTTCGTCTATCATGCCTTTGATATGCTTCCGAGCCATTTCCTCTGAAACATTCTTCTCTCTCATATAACATACGATTGATGATGGAGCATCTCCTCTTTCAACTTCGGCCTGTTTTAAATTAGTTATATATTGCACTTGGCAAAAGTTCAATTAATTTACAATTATGAGTATCGGACGACTCATGTTAAGAATATTATAATACAAATAATTAATTAAATCTAGCATTTTCAATTCCCATCAACTTAAGCTTTTAAGATAAATGATAATTTCATAATGTATTATAAAGCAGATGATCAAGTTATGAGTTCGAACCTTGATTATATACACTATCTCATTTAATTAAATATTTTACATCTAAACCCACTCATTGAGGAGGAGTCTGGCCCACACGTGAGGCAGAGTGTTAAAAATTAATATAATAAAAATAATTAAAACTACCACTTCTAGTTCCCATCAGCTTAAGTTTTTGGAAAGATTTGTGATTTCACATGGACAACAAACCAATATTCAATCATGTTTAAAGGTTTTCATTTTTTTTTTTCTAGATTTAATGGACATATGAGCAGTTACCGATGAAGTTCCCAGATCATTGCAGAGTCGAACTATGACAGATATATTATACAGGAGGTCCTTGCTTTTCTCCATGAAATTCTCGTATTCCTCAGCTTTCATGACTTTCTGCTCTAGACAAAAAAATGCATGGGCAAACAGCACAGAGCCGGATGATGAAATCCATGCGTTGCTTAGATATTCCAGTAGGGATGGAGTGTAGCCCGTGGTGTACCACTTTGCTTCCACATATAATGCGTTACAAAAATCTGTCCACTATTAAACAAAAGAAGAAAATACATTCACCCAAAACAAAACGAGATTTGTTGTAGTTAACAATAAAATAAAAAAATAAAAAAAAAATGTAGCAGCGATGATCTTTAGCGATGTTTGGAACACAAACTTATATACCTAAACCCATCTCAAACCAATCATTTATGGAATCCACTATTTTTTCAATTTTCTATAAAATAAATTAAACTCATCCCAACATAATTCATACATTTAAATACATATCTCAACATATTTACATTCAAACATATTTCAGTGGGACCCACAACATAATACTAGTCACAGATCAATTCAGATAATCTGATCATGTCCAAACGCAGCCTTCATATATTCATCGTGATAGGAAATTAATGGATGTGTACTTACCACTTTCTTTACATGTACTGGTAATAACTGGTCCCAACCCTTCTCTCTTTGGATTTCATTGACAAAATCATCTGTCGTATTGTAGAGTTCTAGGAAACAAATCTGCATGCACTCCGGAAGCAGTTTAGTTTCACTAACATCCCACCTGAATGTGTTTAACATGTTGATTAGAATTCTTTAGGTTCTAGGAATTAAGAAAACCTCAGGGATAGTACTAATATGCTGCAACACTAACATATTTACGGCAATGGTGAAGAGCTCGAGTTCTTCCAATTTGCCATAAATGTCGTAGACATCATCAATTATCAATATAAAATTAATGGCTTTTGTTAGCCATTTTCTGAAACAGCTGTGCTCAGGTTGGCACGCAAGGCCCACCGAGAAGACGAAACTTTCGACAAGTCTATCTCTTGCAAAATTCAAATTCTCTCGGAGACCCAGATTACTCCACCACCTAAAAATACACACAAAAAATAAAAATAAAAAACATATCATTAATTTGATCTTTATGGTACAATATTGTATCGACTATGAGGACGTCACATCAGTTATCCATGTCGAGTACTTTCATTTAGGTCCGTTTGCATATTCATCTCATTTTATCTCGTATCATTTTATTTCTTTCTCAAACGTCATGATTAAAAGCAAGTATTTTTCAATTTTAAATATTCAACTATTTCATCTAATATTAGTACCTAATCATTATAACTTTCTCAAATTTCTAAACAAAACATAAAAATAATTCAATTTTTTTAAATTACAAAATAAAAATAATATTAAAAAAGTATATTATAACAATATTTTAACTTTATAATATTTTTGTTCAAATTTCTTCTCTCCTTTCAAAGACTCAAAAAAATATCTTAAATAAAATAATTTCACTATTATTTACAAACTATCTTACTACTGTTCACAAAATTTTCATTTCATCCCAACATTTAAACGAGGCCTTAGTTACCTGGATAGTTCCCTTAGGTCTTTTTGGAGCGTAGCTTGAACTATGTTAAAATTAAGTTTAGCAAGTTCAAGCAAATTAATAGCGTTCATGTCCCTGTGTTTTTCTTCGACACTGATGTGCCATTTGACGTCAAACCATTGCACCCTCTTTTGTGAGGGAAGCTCCAAAGCATGGATCACCTGCTTCGCAAGGAAACCGTCTAAATTTGCAAGGGTTTCTTCGAGAGTTGTGGTTGAGAATTCTCTAGCCGCATCCAGAAAGTTTTCACCTTCTAAGGCTAGATGTGAGGCCTCCAAGAGCTCCATCATTCCTCTGATGATATTTTCGTGTTTGCTTTTCCTGATGAATGCTCCCGTCTTTGCATCCATGAAGTTGCTAAACATATCTGATATATATGGTTTAACATATAATATAATTCATTGAAGTTAGATATGAGCAGGATTTGGAAATAACAATACATATTATCTTAAATAGTACTACGTTGTACTCTGAATATTATACCTTGTGAAACATCATAGCCATGCTGCCGGAGAAGCTTAAAGCACAGAGCAGTAGCGTAGAGATCATCCTCTCCATTAAGATGCCCATTTTTCTGCTTGATGGATATTGCTAAGGTTGCTAGCGCCTCTTTGATTTCCACTTCAAAGTGGATGGCTAAACCCAACTTTTCCAAGCTGTCGATCAGCTCCAACTTCGCCAGGGAGTCAAGTTCTACAGCTTTTCCAAATATAACTGATCTTACATCTTCTATCAACTTCTTTGCACGTTTTTTACATTCCGGTTCCTGCAAAAACAAAAAAAGATGCATCCGAATATATTCTCAATATATATAGGAAACAATATTATAGATGGAACTTTCTAATATAATTAATGAATATAATGCATGTGGGTGGGAATTAGGATTCTAACATCGTAAATGCTGTCAAGAGATTCCAGGAAATCGCATTTCCATATATTTGGTTCGTAATTGGCAGACCGTCTTTGATGTATTAAATTAGAAGCTTCAGATTTCATCTGAAATGGTAAGGTTTGCTGCTCGTCTTGTAGTACTGGTTTCTTACAGTCCATAATGATCGAGTACTTGAGAAGGAAAAAAGGCTGGCTTGCTAAAACTACCGAAGTTAACGTTAAGATAGCGACGCTGAGCTATATAGCGGGTGATATTGGATGTGGAGAAATTTGTAGTTCATGAGAGAGCTTTATACAAGGCAACGGGACACGAAATCATGACAAATTATAAACTAGCCCCGCAAGCAATTACACCGATCGACTAACTAGAGAAGTTTTTTAACTACAAAGAGATTCTACTTACGAAAATAACTTTGAGTAATGCTACATGTTGTCGTAGAGTGCGCAAATATCGTGCAGTCATTTTAAAAAAGTGTGTGGTCGACTATTAAAAAATTAATTTTTTTCATGTGAATCATGTATTTATTCACTTTTTTCAAAGTAATTGCACGTTGCTTGTGCACTCACGACGGCAACTATCATTTCTCAATAACTTATAAACTGACTCAGTTTGTCATGGCACATAATATTAGAAAATTATTTTTATTGTAAAATAGATCTAACATATTATATTAAACTACCTCAATTTATATGTTTACTCTTATAAAATCTTTTTAAGACTATAACAGTTCCCTAATTATTATATTTATTATATTAATTAATATATATTTCAAATTTTATATTTTAGAAAATACTATATACCACACAGCTTCCATCTCACTTACATTTCATTATGTAAGATGTAATATATTTATCACCATTAAATGATCATTTATTAGATGATTCTTTATATATATATATATATATATATATATATATATATATATAGAGGGTTGAGGGGTTCAAATCTGGTTGTCCCATTTGGGGATCAATCTTTATGTCATCCAATTTAAAAGACATTTGACTTATTGAATGATTTTTATCCTTCAATAATAATAAATATATTACAACTTATATAGTAGTAAAATAAAGTGAAATAAAAAATGTGGTGCATAACATATAAAATATAAGTAATATTAGGTATAAGTTCTGAATAGACAAATTGCACGTAAATCTTTTGTAAAAATATGAATCTCATTCAAAATGAATAATTGTTTTTACATATTTTAATATAAAGTCCGTTTTTTATAAAAATTTGTATGGAATTTATTTTTTAGAGTTTGTAAAAATCATTTATCATAAATAATATATATTTATATAATAGTACTTTTCTAGCATATAAAAATACGTGCCTTGCACGTAATACAGTAAGAGTAGACAAACCCACGACCTATTAATTACATAGTACGTGCGTACTTGTTCTCCTCAAAACTTCCACATGCAAGTTAATTGCCGCCTAGTTTGTTTTCATAAAAATTTTTAATTCATCTCATTTCATATCATCTAATTATTACAATTTTTTAAATTTTAAAATAAAAATAATATTAAAAATATATATTCTAACAATATTTTATTCAATTTTTAATTTTCATCTCAACTTATCTCATCTCATCTTATCTTAAAGCATTGTTCTCATTGTTCGGGCGTTTTACACGGTGTCAACGATTCTCAGGCCTTATCTAATTCAAATGAGATGATATGAAAAGACATATTTTACTAAAAGTTGAATAAAATAATTTATAATATTATTTTTATTTTATAATTTAAAAAAAATTGAATTTTTATTATATTTTACGTGTGAGTAGGGTTCTACCCGCCCCCTACGGGGTGGGGCCACCTCTTACCCACCCCCTAGGGTGCTAGTCTTTTATCATGAGATCATGTCAGCAAGTAAGACTGTGGGGAAAAATATTTTTACGGCGAAAAAAAGGTTTTATGTGGCGACTTTCTCTCGCCTCAAATAGTCTTACCTAGAATATTAATTTCTCGTGTGTTATTAGTTTTAGCGATGATGTTAGTAGCTTTTTGCTGAGGACTTCTTCTCGCCACAAATAAACTTACAACATTATTTTTTCAATTCTGGATTATTTGTTTTTTGTGGCGATGTTTTCAACTTTTGTGGCGATAATAACCTGCCGCAAAAGCTAAAAAAATTAAAACCTACGTTTTTCCATTATTCACTTCTTCCCCCGCCCCCACAATACTCTCATCTCTCTCTCTCTCTCCCGACGACTGCGAGTTAACTCTCTCCCCCCCCACCCCCCGGTCGCGACCTCACCTCTCTCTCCCTACGATTGAGAGCCCCTCCCCCTTGTCGCAACCTCACCTCTCTCTCTCGGCGATTGCGAGCCTCTCCCCCTCATGCGACCTCACCCAATCAGCCTCCCTTCCCAAACCACCTCCGCAGGCCACAGTCCAGTACACGTCCTCTCAAAATTCTGGAGACACGGTAAGCCCCTCTCTCTCTTTTAGACACTGTTTTTCTTTGTCTCTGAGTTTATTTCTGTGTAATTTGGTAGTGGCAATGGAAAATATATGTTGTGAATATGTGTAATTTGTGATGATATAATTGTGTAAAATTTATGTAATTTTCTGATGATATGGTTGTGTAAAATCTATGTAATATCTTGATGATATGGTTTTGTAAAATCTGTGTAATTTAGTATTGATGAGTTTGTGTAAAATATGTATAATTTTGTGTAAACAAGTTTGTGTAAAATATGTGTAACTAAAATAGGACGGATGTTGCAGTTGTTGAGTTTGTGTAAAATCTGTGTGTTTTAACATCTTGAGTTGCTTGAGAGCCATAGAAGTTATGAATTTGAAGGCTGATAATGGTAATAGTATAGCAGGGGTGATGTTGTAGAAGTGAGTAGGTAATTAAGATAGAGAGAGGTGAAGGTAGGTAGAGAAAGAAAAATGATGTGCAGGTATGGGGTTGAATCACCGCTTTTTGTACCTGGAATATTATAACCTAACTTAGAGGCTATATACATATCTATATACATATATATACATATATATATATATATATGTGTGTGTGTGTGTGTGTGCGCGCGCGCGTGTCTATAGCTATGGGGTTGGTTTTAGTTTAGCATTGGTGTAAGGTATACCATTAATGTCCATTAATGAGAAATATTGGCCCTGTGCAACTGATGAGAGATTCTGTTTCGAGTTGATCTTGAAGCAAATTAAGTTGGTCATCTTATGAATTATGACATGATAGAGGGAAGAAGCAATATTGGTGATTAAGGGATTGTTGGTCGACCACAACGACAGGTAATGGGATTGCTGACATGGGTAAAATGGTAAAATAGAGTATTATTGTTTTATGCAAGGGTAAAAGGTAGTTTTCAGACTGCTGACATGGTTTTGTGCTTTTCGTGCCTCTCCCATTCGTGCGTTCTAGCATTTTTCATTTTGAAAATATGCATTTCATACGACCAGAACTTATGTCATTTAGTCTAAAAAATCTTGACCATTACAATCCATTTCAATATTTCACAGTACTGCTACATCCACAAACGAATTACACAAAAATAATCACATATACTGATATGGCTACATCTGATCCATTATATCTACTTTACAATAAAAGTAATTTTATAATCTGACAAATTACATCAAGCCACATCAGTTTGTGAGATTATTTTTATATAATCTCTTTGTAACTAGAGTATTTCTTATTTTTAAAGACCTAACGAGATATATAGGTACTTATTACAATAATAATAATAATAATAATAAAGAAATATATAAGTACTTTTATGATAATTTTGTATCAGAAATCAACATTATTTTAAATTTTTATTTAAACTAGATAGACACATGAAATAAATTCAACAATGTATTTTTAACAATATTCTTCTCACAGACTATATATATATGATTACATATATGCTAATGAAGACGATAGGTTTGATCCATTTATTATTGCATATCTTCTTCATGTAGTAATTATGAAATCATCCCAAAGATGCTTAATTTCAACACCTATGTGTCGTTCAGGATATATTATTTAAATTTGAGCAGGAAACTTCTTGGGTACAACTGTACAACCTGCCATTAGCTTACTTGATGCGTAATTGTGGGGAACAAATTAGCAATACGATCGGAAGGGTGACAAACGTGGTGGTCCAAGAGGATGAGAGTAGTTGGGGGAATTACTTAAGGGTGCAGATCATTCTCGAAAACTTCCCTCACTGCATTTTGAATTACTCAGACTCTCTATTACGCAGATTCTTTCCTTTCGGTTCATCCTTGGCTGGCGCTACGTGTTCCATGAGCCTCGAAATCTTGATTTCTTCAAAGGTGAGCCAACATCTCTCGTTCTCTATTTTTTTTTTTCTGGCCTCACCGATAGTTTCATAATTTTCCTCTTTGAGTTTTGGCACTGTGTAGTTTCCTCCGTGGGTCGTCAAATCCCGTCACCGTTGGCTACCTTGCACCACGCATTTTCGTGAGCTATCTCTCCCACTCATTGATTTCACTCTTAAATTGTTGTTCTACCCTCTTCAATTGCACACACACAGACCCTCTTTCACTCTATTTTTCTTTGGTTGTTTTTCACGCACACACCCACTCTGTTTTGGGTTGCCGTGTGCACTTTCAGACCTCTCAATCCTTCCTTGCACAGGTCACTTTTTCTTTCACTAGAGGTTGCTGTAAATTTTCTGGGCGTAGACTTCAGTGGGTTGTTTTGGTTCGAAGTGGTTTGAAGCTTTCGTGACTCTGTTAGGTAAGCCTCTCCCGAAGCCTTTGGTAGTGTTTGGATATTGTGGTTGGGTTGTGAAATGTAGTAATGTTACTGATTTGAGTGTGGCGTGGATAACATTTTGCACTACTGCTGTGACTTTTGGCAATTTGTTACCTTTGTAAATTTATATTGTGTTGGTGTATTATCTATTGAATTGTGGTTGATTATGATGGAAGTCTTGAAGTTAAGGAGTATGATGGTTTTGGACGTCTTTGCGAGACTGTTTTGTGCTAGTGATTGGAACTGTTAGTGTATTTTCTTAGAGATGTGTTATGGTTGGTTTGGTGTTGGTAAAGGAGGTTGTATGGTTTGGGTTTGGGTGTTGGGTGGTGATATTATTGGTTGTATTGGGGTTAAATGCTAAGGGTTTGAGGAAGGTACTGCTCGGGTATAATTATATGTTAGTTACTGAGTTAAGAAGGGGTTGTTTTGGATCATTACTCAATAAATAGTAGCTTACTGGATTGGTTTATTAAATGTTGGGTTTATGTTTTGTTTAGGTGGTGTCACTACTAGAGTTCCGACTCAAGGTGTTGATAATACACAGAAGTCAGGTAAGTGGGGTTTATATACTAGTTTTGCATAAAAGAAATGAAATGAGGTTGACTTTGAAAGTAAGCATGTTTGTTTTGAAAAGAAAGTTGAAAATGACCCCAGATGTTTATTCTGCATATGCATATATTCTATATAAGAAAGAGTATTTTCTGTCATGACTGGTGTAGACATGAGCTTATTTTTTATTACATTCTGTTTATGAACTTTGAGAAAAAGAGCGAATATGAAAATCTAAAGGTTTTGCTATGAATAAATGAAAATACTTTGGTTCTGTTTATTTCGAACATGTGTAATGATCTGAAATTATTCAGTATGTTGTTTCGATATGATGTGTCATCTGAAAACCTTGGCATGAAGTTCTAATTCTGTATTTGAATATGATCTGATTCCGATGATATCTATTCTGTTTTCTGTATAAGGCCCAGCCACGGGTATAATGGTGGTTTATAACCCTACCACAAGGATGAAACATGGTATACGGCCCAGCCACGGGTATAATGGTGGTTTATAATCTTACAACTGGGGTGAAACATGGTATACGGCCCAGCCACGAGTATAATGGTGGTTTATAATCCTACCACGGGGGTGAAACATGGTATACGGCCCAGCCACGGGTATAATGGTAGTTTATAACCCTACCACAGGGGTTAAACATGGTATTTGTCCCGATGTGATGCTAAGAGATGATATGATTATGATGTTTTAGTTTGGATATGCCAATGGATTTGCTTTTTGGGGAACAAGTTTGCTTTTCTGGAAATTTCGCTCTAGTATTTTTTTATCAAGTTTGTTTATGCATTTCAAGAGTAAATTTGTTGTTTCTGCATTCTGAAAGTAAATATTTTATTTGCATATTGAACGTTATAAATGCTCATGTCTACATGCTAGTATATACTCTCTGCTTGCTGAGTTGTTGAAAACTCACCCCTTAATCTACATAATATTTTCAAATGACATTGACGGTTCAGCTGAGGATCAGTACTAGAGTTTGTGGACAAGATTGGGTATGAATAGTGATTGGGTATCTCGTAGTATTAGTGCTGCTGTTGGATATTATTTATTTATTAAGTTGATTTCAATGGATTTAGATGGTTTATGGAGACTTATGTCAATTTATTTATTCTAGTTGTTATTTGAGACATGGAGAAAAGTTGATATTTTATTTGGGTTGTTGGATTGAGGATTTGATATGTGAGTATGTATAGTTTATTAATTTGTAGTATTTATATTTGATTTGAAGTTTTAGAAGTATTTATTTATCTATTTATTCATTTTTAGATTTAGAAATACATTAGTATATTGGAGTTGTTTATCAGGTTATATGAATTAACTCTCCGACCTTCGGAGTCGGGGCGTTACATATACCATGAGTGTTGTCAAGCTCCTGAGAAGGATATGTAAGGAATTAAACTCAATATTTTCCTGATTCTGGAGGGGGAACAAAGATGGGGACAATAATATAAAATGGAAAAGCTAGAAAAATATGGGAGTATAAAAAACAAGACAAGGGATGGGCTTTAGAGACTTGGAGGGTTTCGATTTAGCCTTGCTTGCAAAACAAGGCTGGAGGATGTTTAAAAACCCAAGCTCGATTGCTGCTCAAGTCTATAGAGATCAATATTTCAAGCAACAACATATACTAAAGGCCAAGATAGGGGGCACCATTACTGATATGGAGGAGTGTATGGAATGGGAATGGACTTCTCAAAAAAGGTCTTAAATGGAGGGTTGGGAATGGGGATAAAATTAGAATATGGGGAGATAGGTGGATCCCATCACCTATTTCTTTATGTGTACAATCACCTAGTAAGGCCGTTAATGGGGAATCTATGGTTTGTGATCTCATCAACAATCCGTCCAGAGAATGGAAAGAAGTTAGAGTTAAATAATTGTTTGTGGAGGATGAAGCATATGTAATTTGTAGTATCCCAATTAGCATGCTAGGGGTTGGGGATAAATTAATTTGGGGCCTTACAAAGGATGAGATGTTTTCAATAAGGAGTGCTTACTTTGTGGATCTAAACAGAAAAGGAGAGCCAAGAGAGAAACATCAAAGGAAACTGAGTAAGACGATAGTTGAAAATTTATATGGGGAATGAAAGTTACAGGGGTGGTTAAAATTTTTTTCTAGAAAGTAGGAAAAAACATCCTACCTACAAGAAAAATCCTTTTTAACAAGAAAATTGTTGATAACTCTTGCTACCCTATTTGTCAAAACAGGGAGGAAACTGTGATGCATGTTTTGGAGAACTTCCCAGCAACAGACGATGTGTGGGTAGAGGAGCAAAGTCCATTCCAGAAATGGTCCAATGATGAAGAAGACCTTATGAAGTTATGGGTGAAGCTGATGGGCAGGTTAAGCAAGGTTGAGATGGAGTGGGTTGCTACTACCATGCGTAGGCTATGGTTAAGAAGGAATGGGTTCATTTATGAACATGTATTCCATAGTCCAAGTAAGCTGGCTGAACTAGCAAGAATAAGTATGGAAGAGTTTCAATCAGCAAATGAAAGAAGAAAGGGATTCAAAACACAACAGTGACTGGGAGATTGACAAAGAACTGGTGGAAACCACCTACTGAATTTGTGAAGGCAAACTGGGATGCGACTTTATATTCAAAATCAAGAGAATGAGGATTGGTATCATAATCAAAGATGAAGGAGGGGAGGTTCTAGTCACAATTTGTGCTCAGAAGAAGCATGTTTCGTAACCTGCTCTTGCTGAAAGCTATGCACTATGGAATGCGATAGAGGTATACAATGAGTTAGACATAAGGAAGACGATTATTGAAGAGGATGCTTTAACAATTTTCAATGTTGTATATAAATATGTTGAAGATTTATCTTGGTTTGGACATATTATAGACGATATCAAGTTTTATACAGATGGGAGGAAAGATTGAAAGGTGGTTTATACTCCTAAAGAGGGTAATATAGCGACACAGTTATTAGAAAAAGTATGCTTTAAGCTTTGAAAGGGAGGGAGACAGGGTCTAGATGGAAGAAGGACCTGATGTAATCTCAAATACTGTCTTGAGAGAGAAATGATGCATAGCTTGACAAACTTTTATCAATAATACAAGATTGTTTGCTTAAAAGAAAAGCCATAGGATTTCCCGCCGATAGTACCAACATGACCAAAAGTAGCATAGTCTTTCCTCCCCATACATGACATGATTGTATATATAATATATGAAAAAGTCTAAACTCAATCACAAGGGCGTAGGCCTCGTGCACGACAGCCCATGTGGCTTAAATGGGTAAGAATGAAAAAATTGCAAGCCATGAAAGGTGCGTTTCCTTGTTCCTAACTCCCCTCTCCTCTCCTCTGCTCAACTTTTTTTTTCTCTTCCCAGTCCATTTTACAAAGCTCACGGTGAGTCCCTTCTCCTTCGTCGTGGCAGATAGTGAGTCCCTCCTCCTTGTTCCTTGTGGCAGACGATCATTCTTCATCATGGATTTATTTTTCCCTCTGTTTACTAAGTTCATGTTCTTCCATGTATGTGGTACCTCAGCTGTCTTAAACCATTCATGAGTTTAACTTCCCGATAGTTATCTTGTCACGGCTCAGATTTGGGTTTTACCCATTATATGTTGCATGGAGAACAATTTTGTTGTTCCCCATTCAAATCTCAGGTACCTGAAAAGCAATCTATAATTTGTTTTTTTCATTTTTCTGTCTTTTGGGTAGAATGAGACTGCCAGGCAATATGATTGAAAACTATTTTGTGATTCTCTTAGGCAATATAATGTAATAGAGTGAAGACAAGGACGATGATGTGAAAAAGATTGAAATAGAGAGGAATCTAAATCATTGTGTTGATGTGATACCCCAAATGATAAGGATAATAGTAGGTAGTGTATGGGATCCCACATTGCATGGGAAGAAGAGGTTATTGCTCTTTATAAGGTTCCAATGGGGCTCCAATTTTATCATTAATTAGTCCTTTTGGAATATAGGCCATGTAGTTTGAGCCTTCCATTGGAGCATTACAAATGGTATTAGAGTCTATCAAAACCAGAAATGTGGTAATTGAGCTGTGCCACCTACGATAGACAGGCCTGACCCTGACATCAAGAATTTAAGGGTGATAGATTGTGATACTCCATATGATAAGTATAAACGTAAGTGATGTATGAGATCCTACATTACTTGGGAATGAGAAGTTTTTGCTCTTTATAAGGTTCAAATGAGGCTCCAATTTTATCATTGACTATTCCTTTTGGAGTATAGGCAATGTGGTTTGTGTCTTCCTTTGGGGGTGTTACAGTTGATACACTGGTGGATTTCACATTCCTGGTGGTGGCATTTTTTTTTGTTTATTTATTCTTGTTTGTAGCTCTTGCAAAATACTTGCAAGCTGAAAAACGTAAATGTGGATGATGGGATGTTGGTGATGAAAATACTCCGAAGATCACAAAGGATAAACTTGGTTCTAATAAACTTATGTATTACTTCCATTTTGTTCCTTTTCGAAAAGTTTTCCCAACAATACTGATTATATGGTTGTATTGTGATGATAAAAGAGTTGAAAATTTGCACCTATTTTGTGCCACTGCATCATATTCTTGTTGATTGACTAATTTATTTTTGATCGTGGGGTTTAAACATATGAAAGTTGAATCTTGAAGAATATTGAACTCATCATGCCTTTCAGTGAGTCTAGTCCTGAACTTGGGCATGTGGAAAGTTTGGGTTTTACTGATACATGCTTTGTTGTGAATGCTAGTAGTGTTCGTTTGCTGGAAAGGAGGTGTAGTTGTTCTATATCTTGTTCATTTTATGTACTGAATTGGGATATCAAAATCATGAGTTAAAGCACAAGGATGGGAAGCAATAACTGGCAGTGTGGTGAGTCTTGCTTAGTAACTGAAACAGCTAGATCCTGAGATAATGATAGGATCTGGACTGAACAAATTTTTATTTGGCTTGTGCGAACCTGTTGACACCCTGCTCATGAATATGATGTATATACATGCCTTGATTGTTATTGCTGGGGTACTTTTGCATATTAATAATCGCAATGCATTGGCTAGCTTGTACTTGTAGTTGTGACTTTTTAGAATGTGGTGATTATTACATCTATACCATGCATTCCTAATCATTGGATGCCGATGGATTTTTACTGTGAAGTACAAAGCATATGGTACAATTGAATGCTTTAAAGTGAGACTGGTTGCAAAAGGGTACACCCAAACCTATGGGATCGATTATACAAATATTTTTGCACCTGTAGCTAAAATCAACACAGTTCGAGTCTTGTTGTCTCTAGCTGCGAACTTGGATTGGCCATTACAACAGTTTGATGTGAAGAACGCATTTCTACATGGCAAGTTGTCCAAAGAAGTCTACATGGATCTCCCACCTAGATGGATGATACCAGAAATACACAGTCAGAAGGTGTGCAGATTAAAGAAACAATCTCCAAGAGCGTGGTTTGGAAGGTTCACAAAGTCTATGATAGTCTTTGGCTACCATCAGAGCAATTCAGACCACATTTTATTCCTGAAGAAACAGCAAGATAAAATCACTGCACTTATTGTATATGTAGATGACATGGTAGTCACAGGAAATGATCTTGAAGAAAGGAAGACACTACAGAGTTACTTGTCCAAAGAATTTCAAATGAAAGACCTCAGTCCCTTGAAATTTTTCCTTGGAATCGAAGTATCCTGATCTGATAAAAGGATCTTTCTTTCTCAAAGGAAATATGCCTTGGATTTGCTACAAGAAACTGGTATGTCAGCATGTCAACCAGCTGATACACAAGTAGAAGAAGGTTTGAAATTAGGCATTGAGTCTAATCATGTACTAGTTGATAAAGGGAGATAACAGAGACTTGAAGATTGATGTACTTAGCACACACAAGGTCGAACCTTGCCTATGCCTTGAGTATTGTTAGCCAGTTTATGCATAATCCTGGAGAACAACATATGAATGTTGTTATGCGTATTTTGAGATATCTGAAGTTTGCTCCTGGAAAGCGAGTTTTGTTCACTAAAAATATAGATTGTCAAAGTGTGGAAGCATATACTGATGTGGACTGTGCTGGAGCAGTAGATGACAAGCGATCTACTTCAGGATATTTCACCTTTGTAGGTGGTAATCTCGTTACATGGAGAAGTAAAAAACAGAATGTTGTTGCATGATCTGCAGAAGCTGAATTTAGAGGTATGGCACTTGGAGTTTGTGAAGTGTTATGGATAAAGCTTATCTTAAAGGATTAGGGTTATCCGCCTAGTCAACCAATTCGACTATATTGTGACAATAAAGCAGCATGTGATATTGCCCATAATCCGGTTCAACATGATCGTACAGAGCATGTGGAGATAGACAAATTTTTCACTAAGGAGAAGTTGGATGAGCGAATTGTGGAGTTGCTTAAGATTCGATTAGAAGATCAGCTGGCCGATATCCTCACCAAAGCGGTTTCAAATCGAGTGTTCTCAAAATTTTTGGGCAAGTTGGGCATGTGTGACATCTATGCACCAATTTGAGGGGAGGGTTGAAAGATTGGGTTTCATTGTCAACAGTCAACTATCATTGTAATTATCTTTCTTTTGTTTCTTTCTTTCGGTGATTGTAAGTGATGTAGGTTGTAGGTTTCCTTGATTGTAAGTGTTAGGTTGTAGGTTGTAGGTTTACTTGATTGTAAGTGTTAGATGTAATAGTAGGTTCTAGGTTTCCTTGATTGTAAGTGTTAGGTGTTAGGTGTGGACAAGTAGCGTGATGGTTGGAAATCCATCTCTATATGCAAAACACACTCATTGAGAAATACATACCAAAAAATATATCATTTTAAGCATATATATATTCTTTTAATTTTTTATATTATATTCTAAAAAATTTATATAGGTTTTTATATTATATTATATATTATATATGATATACTAAATACTAATTAATATAACATAAAATTTTAATTTTATTATTCATATCTAGTAATCTTATAACTAATAAGTTAGTCAGTACTTATACTATACTAGTATAATTAGGTACTATGAATTAGTAACTGTTAATAATAAATATTAAATTCTAATAATTAAATTTAGTGTTGAAAAAATTATATCTTATGTACGTGTAAATGGTAAATCAAAAAATTTAGATCGGATTGGACTGAAATTGAAAAAACTAAAAATTTTAATGTTGATCATAAATCGTTTCCATCGTTTATTAAATTTTTAAAATCGATCTATACCGATTAAGTTCCAAAATTATAGCAGTAAAAAAATCGACTAGAGAGAAGTCAGAGCTTCTCTATCTAGGAGGTGGAAAATACTTCTGCACTTATTGTTGCTCAGTTTAACATTTATTTCTCTAATACACAGAAGAAGTTTCTAATCTTATACACTCCTTCACGATCCATCCCTCTCAATCTTCTTTTCAATCATCAACCACTTCAACCACAGCTTCAGTTCTGGATGGACATGGAATCACTAATCTCACAAACGGACGCTTTGTCATGGAATGATCTGTACCTTCAACCTGCTCTACAAACAGCAAAGGCCAACTCAGATAAAATCCTGATATGAAGGTTAGTAGCAGATAGACCTCTAAACAAATATACAATCCATTCTAGTATTGGAGCCTCTTGGAACTTCATCAAAAAATTTCTTATTGAAGATATGGATATAAACAAATTTATATTCACCTTTAGATCCATTCAAGATAAGTTCAGAGTTCTTAATCAAGCCCCTTGGAACTTTAAAGGGCATTTGCTTATTCTGAAACCTTGGCCACCGGGTGCAACTCTTCATGAAATCAGTTTAAATCATGCTATTTTCAATGTGCAAATACATGGTTTACCACTAGACCATATAACTTTCAACAATGCAATTGAAATTGGAAAAGCACTTGGAACTTTGATTAAAGTTGAAGAAGACCCTCTCTATGGATTTGCCTTCAGAAAATTCATTAGAATTAAAGTGGAGCTAGACATTACAAAACCTCTTCAGCAAGGGTTCATGATGCCAAGACTCGGAAACCATGAAGTATGGGTAGCTATCAAGTATGAAATATTATCTGACTTTTGCTATGCATGTGGAAGACTTGGTCATTCCCAAATTTTCTGTGGTTCCTAAGTTTACCCCCAACAAGGCTTTCATACGGACCTTGGATCAGAGCTGAATTCAGTAACAATCCAGACAACGTTCAGGCATTTCATCAAACAGAAAGTGGGCAACATGAAGCAACGGAACACATAGACAACTTTAATCCTTCGACATCATCCACAGACAGTTACAACAAAGGAAAGCAAGCAATGTTTGCGAGTAAACAGTATAAAATCACTCTGGGAGGCCAGAATAAACTTACCGGTGGACATATTGAGAAAATTGTTGCAAAAAAAGGGGGAATTGAGGCAATTTCTTCCTTCTCCATCAAGCTTCCAAAAACCGGATGAAATTTCGAAGACAACAATGCCAGTAACTTCTCAAACACTATTCAGCTATAGTGATCAAAGTCCATTAATTCTCTCCCCAACAAAAGTAAATGTTTTCACTATTGAGCCAACCACAGAATCCTGCAACTTCAATTCAAACCTCAGCAAAATATCCATTTTGTCTTCATGTTCAGAGGCGCCAGCAGCAGAAGAATTTATCCCTCGGATGCAAGATTCTCTGAACTTTATTTCAACCATCGAGTCAGCGAGACAACATTCACCATGGAAAACTCAATGGAAACAAATCTATTCGGCTATGCAGTGCTATAAATCCCAGCAGAAAATAGACGGGCCTGGGCTGGGAATCGGGCTTGGTCTTCATCAGGCCCAGCTTGTAGAACATACGCAAATTGAAACATGGCCATTGTTTATGGGCCCTCAAGATATCTACTTTAAAAAGCCTGCCTTATTTTCATCATCTCAAAATGTTAAAAGGACTGACCAGCCCATTAAGCCCAAAGCAAGTTACAGCCCATTAATATTCAAAGCGTGCAACCCTTCAGCTACTCATGACCTAGGTGACTCTTCTGTAATTTTAGCTTCAAGTCTAAACATTGAAAGTGTTAAGGAACAACCTCAACCTCAGATGATTTTTCAACTTGTTGAAGAATTAAATCCCTAGCGTGAAATGAGTTCTCTACAGATGGAAATGGCAACAAAAATATCTACTAATCCCATACAAGCTATTCCAGTAATCCTATCCTCTAAAAGGCATCAGACTGTTGAGCTAGCTTCAAAGGAAATCTCAACTTCTCATTAAAGTTAAGAAAAAAGATCCAATTGAGTGTACAGCTCCAGAGCTACAAGCAGATGATTCTTCAATGGCCCTAGCTCTTCTGGAAATGCATTCAGGCTCTTTCGGCAAGGAGAAAAAAATAAAAGGGAAAGCAAAATACAATCCCTACAACAGACCACCCTCTCATTCCCAAGGAAAATTCAAATCAGCTAGCGAGGCAAACTTAAAAATGCTTCCACAAGCCAAGTGAAGACAAAGCAATCAAAAACTTAAGGGCTAATATTAGGAAATATAACCCGGATGTAGTTTTTTTGTCAGAAACCTTGATGACAGATGATTGCACCATATCTATTGTTAATAGTATAGGTTTCCATCATTTTGTTTACAGTCCTGTTGTTTGTAAAAAAGGGGGCTTTTACTTTTGTTGCAACTGGGTGTAGAAATCGACCCTGTACATATAAATATTAATGCAATCTCAGTTTTAGTCTACTCTGATCCCTCACACCAACCATGGTTACATACTTATGTATATGCACCAACCCAATAGAACAACAAAGCTAACTTCTGGAGCCACTTAGATTCTTTATATCAAGTTTTTCCAGGGCATTGGGTTTGTATGGAGACTTCAATGATCTCATTAATCAGTCTGAAAAATATGGTGGGAGGCCTATCTCTTATAACCCAAATAAGGGCCTCAAAGCTCTCATGGACAAAAATGGCCTGATCGACATTGGTTATATGGGCCCAAAGTTCACATGGACTAATAACAGACAGGGTAATGCACTTATAAGATAAAGATTAGACCGTGCCATTGCAAATCAAGAATGAAGACTACTTTTTTCTGATGCAACATTACAATATTTTGCATCATCAGAATCGGATCATCATCCAATCTTATTGCATACTACGGCTAATATACGCCAAGCCCTTTCATTCAAGTTTGAAGAATTCTGGACCCGCGAGCCTTTAAGCCACCAAATAATAAGTGAAACAAGGAGTAAACCTCATCTGGGCAATCCGTCTTACATCCTATGCAAGAAATCAAGTCCACCAAAGAAGCACTCAAAATTTGGAACAAAAGTCACTTTAGGCAAATTAACCACAATATACTTCAAATCGAAAGTGAACTTCTTGAGGTACAAGGCAATCTTATGACTCCATCTAACTGACAAAAAGAAAGATTTTTGCAACACTGACTTCACAAGCAAAGAGAATATGAAGAAATCTTATGGAGACAAAAATCCAGACTCAGTTGGCTTACTTCAACAGATCTCAATACCAAATTTTGTCACTTGACAACAACTATCCGAAGAAGAAGGAATGTTATTGAATCAATCTGGACCAGGTATTTGGTCTATGTACCCTTTTGAGATAGAATTTGCTTTTTTTAATCATTTCAGCTCTATATATTCCTCTTCAAACACAATCGTTTCGGAACATTTGGATAATCTCTTCAATAAGCAAATCTCGGACTGAAAGAACGAATCTCTAACTGCCATACCAGAAGAAAATGAAATATTAGAAGCTCCAGGGCCCGATGGAATGACGGCCCTCTTTTATAAGCACTACTGGAATATTGTTAACAAAGAAGTCATACTAGTAGTGCAAAATTTCTTTAGCAGTGGACAACTTCTAAAGCAGATTAACCATACCAACATTGCTTTTATCCCAAAGACGTCAAGTCCAAATAGTCCAAGTTAATATCATCCCATCAGCCTTACAAATGTCAGCTACAAGATTATAACAAAAAATCATGGCCAATCGTCTCAAATGTCTACTCCCAAAAATTATCTCTCCACTCCAAACAACCTTTGTCCCAGGTAGAAACATTAAGGAAAATACTATCATAGCTCATGAGTATTTTTCCTATCTCAAAAGGAAAATAGGAAAAAAAGGTTTGATGGCAATTAAGCTAGACGTGGAAAAGGCTTTCGATCAAGTGGAATGTGAATTTCTCTTTGTAGTGATGAAAAATCTGGGTTTCAATAAAAAAAAAATGGATAAATTTGATAAAGGAATGCATAACAACAGTGTCATTTTCCATCTTCATCAATGGTTCACCAAGAGGCTTATTCAAATCTCAGAGAAGTATCAGACAAGGAGATCCAATTTCACCATTTTTTTTTATACTGGTCACAGAAACACTATCTAGAATCTTATTAAAGGCCGAAGCTCAACAAAAACTGAAAGGGGTACAAATTAGCATAAATAGTTCAACAGTGTCACATTTATTGCTTGCAGATGATACAATTATTTTTATAAAGGCAACAGAAAAAATCGTGAAAACATTTCAGAGTGTTTAGCAAAATATCAAAGTTGGTCTCGACAGAAGATAAATTGAGCAAATCTTCAATGTTTATTACCAGGAATACAAGCCAAACAATAAAAACATCTATTTCCCAATGGCTGCCTTACAAAACAACATCAGCTAGAATGAAATATTTGGGCTTACCAACCTCGTTCAACAGAAGCAAAAAAGAAAATTACAGTGAAATGCTGACCAAAGTGGAAATCAAAGCTACTGGCTCAGGCAGGTAGAACTATGCTAATCAAATCTATAGTAAGCACGATACGAACATATCATATGAGCTCTTTTCAACTACCATAATCAGTCTGCAGAACACTTGATACAGCTTTCAAAAACTTTTAGTGGGGATTCTCAAAAGACAAAACTCATCATATGACATTAAAGTCCTGGAAGTCTATCTGTTTACCGAAAAAAAAGGTGGCCTGGGTATCAAATTAATGGAAAAGATGAATCAAGCAATGCTAGCAAAAACATGATGGAAATTAAGTGGACCTAGAAATGGTTTGTGGCACTCAATCCTAACAGCTAAATACCTAAAGAACACAACTTTCTGGGAAGCAACACAGAAGACAACTGATTCATGCATGTGGAAAGGAATACTCAAAACAAAACACTTGCTCAACAAAGGTCGTTGCTACCAAATCCACTATAGAGAATCAATAAATATCTGGTCAGATCCATGGGTTCCTTCACTGAATAACTTCAAACCACAACTCTTATAGTTTCAGATCTCATAATCAGTATTCCTAGGAATTAGGATGTTCCAAAAATACAAAATCTCTTTGATCAGGTAAGTATATCGAAAATACAAAAAATCCCTCTCTCAGCAAGATCACTTGAGCAAGACAAAGTTGTTTGGGCACTACGCCACAATGGAAAATACTCTGTTAAAACAGCTTATCAGGCAACATTGCAAACCCAAGTCTCAGATCAACATGACTCCTCAATATCACTCTTCAAGCCAATGTGGAGCCTTAAAAATCATGATCGCCATAAATTACTGATCTGGAAACTATTTTGGAATATTCTTCCTACTAAATAGAATGAGTATATGAGGTCAAGACAGCAAGAGTTAGAGTCTCTCTTAGAACGACACTCTCATTTAGAGACGCGTTTGCAGGACCAATAGAAAGACCAGGAGGAAAGAATACGCAGTGAAGTCCAAGAGCAAGTGTAGCGGGAGATGATGGTGCAAATGGAGCGTGTTATGTCATTGCAATAGAGTCGCAGTGGGCAAAGAAAAAAGAAGAAATAAATTTTATCAGGGTATATAACTAATTTTAATATCTAATTTTGAAATTTTATAAAACATTGTTACTTGTTAATTGATGGTATGTAATATGATACAATTGGTATGTTTTTAAATTTTATGAAATTAGTATTTCTAATTTGTACGTTCGTATGTAAATTCAAAACGTTCAAACATTGGTTCACATTCGAACCCACGTTCGAACGTGAATACACAAAATTATATAGTAACATTCAAACATAGGCCTCAATGTTCGAACGTAATCACCCTCAAACGAACACAACGTTCGAATGATTAAATGATTAACGTTTGAACAAACCTCCGAATGTACCACTTGCATTCGAACGCTCCTTCGTTTACATTCGAAATAACGTCCGAACGTTACACCCGTTAACATTCGAACGGAAATTCAAACGTTTATTGTAATTAACGTTCGGATGCATAAACGTTCGAACATAAATTTGATACGTTCGAACTATAATCAACGAACGTCAACTTCTGTCATTCGAATGCCAATCGGTTGTGTTGCCATTCGAACGTTCAATCGGACATCCGAACGTTACTTTCTATGACAGATCTCAACCGTCACAAAAAAGGGGAACGTTTGAACGTTCAACCAAACGGAGCATCTCCAACCGTCACTAAAAATATTTTTAGTGACGGTTTAACAGTAAAACGTCACCAATTATTTTCTGTGACACACATCAGGTGACGGTTTCAAACTGTCATCAAATATCTTTAATGACGTTTTGGTAATTGTTTGTGATGATTTTCTCTATCACAAAAGATAGATTGTGTTGTAATGCGTGTCTATTCTATGGTTAGGATTCCCTTCAATAATGCTGAATCTTGGACTTGGAGCTCCATGTTTTTATGCGTATCAGCACGTGTTAATCAAATATGTTGTTTTTCTCGAGGTACAATTTGGATTATTCTACCCATTTCGTCCCCAATCACGGAGAACGAAAACGTCACAAGCTCCTAAATCAAACCCTCCAACTACTTACATTAATTACTCTCCCACCATAAGATAATTTGGGATATAAAAAAAATAGAAATGATATTTACAATTGTAAAATATGTAAGCACGGTATAATCTTTTTAAAATATAGTGAGTAAACACGAGATTGACATAAATAATTAAGAGAAATGATATTTACAGTTATAGAGTGCGCAATGCCGTCCACTCCTTTTAAAAATAGTAAATCAATACGAGATCCATGTGAAAAAATTAATTTTTTAATAATGCACTTCACTCATTTTCAAAAGTAGGGCGCAACGCTTGCACAACCCATGATTGTATCTAATATTACTCAAAAATTAATTTTTAATAGTAGATCCTGCTCTTTTTCAAAAGAATTGCATGACGTTCAAACATTCCACGATTTTTTTGTATTTAAATAATATTTAGGAAAGAAATTATGAAAAGTTTTGAGATGAGATCATAACATCTCATCTAATTATCCAAACATAATCTAGTATTAATTGGGTTGTTGGGTTCATTATTGCAAATCCAAAAGAAAAAAATATTTAAAATTCATGATCAAGATCAGTTATATATAAGCTGCTTGATTAGCTTGAAAAATGTCAGCCGAAAGCAACCATATAATAAAATAAAGAGAAATTATATTTATAATCATAGAGTGTGCAAACATCGCACACTTATTTTTAAAAAAATTAAGTAAATATATGACCCATATGAAAAATTTAATTTTTTAATTATGGACTCTACTCTTCTTCTTTTTTAAATGTGCGGCGGTTGCACAACTCATGACTACATCTAGCATTGCTTAGAGCATTAGAACATAATCTATATAAATTTGGAGATCAACTATTAACTCCTCAAAACATATTTTATTCACACACTTGATATCTCCATGGTCCATAGATAGTGGTTTTTTGAACAAATATATATATATATATAATTATATATAAAAGATCTTATGCATGAATAAGCTTAAATATCTCACTATATATTGTTTAATTTTTGTTAGAAATTAAATGCGACATATGTGACTTTCTATGAGAAATTCACAGAAGGCTTATAATTATCAAAACCTCATTCTGAAGGCTAGCTTCAGAGGCGCTAGTAGTGGATAAAAACGTCTTTCTCCAAGCACAGCATGCAAGATTCTTTCATGAAATAAAAATAAAAATCATTATGATCTTTCGAGTCCAATTCTCAAGTACTTGTGGTGGTCCCATTTAATTAATTTCTACAAACGCCCATCGTCCCTTTTCTTTTCCAGGACCAAGTAATTAATAGGGGACCCATCTGAGAAAAAAACAATTAATAGGCCAGGGACCAAGAATGGTGCCTCTCATTTTGATTTTGACTGATACTATGTTTTTTTTTTTTCCTCAATTTAATGGTTAAGAAAGAAATTATTAATAAATTTCTAATTTTTTAAATTTTTTAAAACTATTCCAATACTATCGATAAGGGAACTATTCTAGGTAGGAAAATTCTAAAGTCAGGCGATTTGGTGTACCGGTTGCGCACCAAATGCTGACGTGGTTGTACCGTTTAATGAAACATAGAGCTCAATCCTTGCAGTTTTGCGTGAGTGGTCTGCAGTGGAAGTGACTGAGAAAAAAGAAAGCGATTGAGAGCATGGCAACGTCATCTCAACTACTCCACCACCTCTTCCGCCCACCTCAATCGCAGCCACCACCTCCTCCCTCCTCATTCTTTTCTCTTTTTCTCAGATTCAAACTCTTATTCCACTCAACAGCCTCCACCATAACCATTACAATCACACTATCCAAATCCTCCCTTCCCCAAATCCCACTCCACAGTACAACTCATTTCACTAATTTTCAACTCCTCTATTCTCTCAATCTTTTGTCACTCTCACTCCCTCCCCTCTTCATACTCTCGGTGCATCTTCAGCCTTACAAGAAGGAGAAACAACAGAAGAAGAAAATGATGATGAAGAGGATTTTGACAACAAGATTGAAGAATATGACGGTGAGGTTGAGAGTGGAAGTGAAGACCCAGAATTAGGAGGGACTGATGGAGAGACTTTCCAAGTGATGATTGTGAGTTCTTTGTCTTGGTCGCCTTTGAAATTACTGGGTCTCACTGTGAAGAAGAAGAAGGAGCTAGCTTCGTATGCACACAGCTTGGGGAAGAAGCTCAAGTCTCAGTTGGTGGGCAAGTCTGGTGTTACTGCTAGCGTTGCTAGGTTGTTCATTGAGAACCTTGAAGCCAACGAACTTCT
Source organism: Juglans mandshurica (assembly GCA_022457165.1). Taxonomy (NCBI): domain Eukaryota; kingdom Viridiplantae; phylum Streptophyta; class Magnoliopsida; order Fagales; family Juglandaceae; genus Juglans; species Juglans mandshurica. The sequence continues at coordinate 6,559,794 of CM039627.1, forward strand.
AAAGTTACCCATTAATTAAAAAAAAAATATTTTCTTTCTCTCATGGATTGGATGGTAGTTTGGTTATTTGGGTGAAGATAACTTTGAGTTTTCTATTTCTCATGGTGATGGAAATGAAAATGAAATAAGATTTCATTTGTTTCAATCTTTTCGTCTGAAATTTTTTGAAATATCTGGCCTACCAGTTAGCTGCCCAGAAAAATAAATGAAATTGAAGAATGTTTTGAATCTAATGGTTTCTCTGTTGTTTTCGTCTTTGAAAAATAATGTCTAGATAATCTTTTTTTTTTTTAAATAAATGTCTAGATAATCTTGATTGGGGTTTGAGATTCTGTTTTCTCTTATTTTTTCGGCAAAAGTGCGGGCTACATTTAGATAGTGATAGCATCTGACAAAAATAATAAAATAACAATTGGTACGCGGGTTGGCTCACCAACCCGCTTGTACGTAGAAGAACTGTTCTAGGTATCATCATACCTTTTTGTCATTCCGAGATTTAGACTCACGGTTAAACATATATAAAATGAATAATTTTACATGATATTAGAATAGAGAATTGAATCCTTAATCAATTCAAATCCTAACTTTACACATATATTATATTTACTTAAATATTCTTTGTGTTGGACTTATTAACAGAGAGGTCTCACTCACACGTAAGGGAGAGTGTTAAGACCATAGAGAAATTATAGTTGCAATCGTAAGTACGCAAACGCCGTACAATTATTTTGAAAATACAGGATCCATATGAAAAGAAATTAATTTTTTAATGTAGACCTCACTCTTTTCAAAGCGACTACACAGCACTTACTCATTCCACAACTATATGTAACATTACTCAATCTTGTAAAAAGCAAGAAATAAAAAAGCAAGCTCACGAAGAGTTTCCACTCCTATTGCCAGAGTACATCTGTTTTTAAACAACAGATTATATTTGTAAACTCACAGAAAACTAACACAGATGGATCGATCGGTACTTTTATCAAAGATCACAAACTAAAATAACCCTAATTATCTTTATTTAAATCACTGAGACAAAACCATCTTTATTTAGATTCTAAGACTACAACTTTGATCTTCATTAATCCAAAGCATTATAGCCAGGATGTTTGTTCCTATATATAACATGCATGAGATTTCAATTCAAGTACTAGATCGAGCATGAGAGAGGCTCAAGTAGCAAGGACTTGATTTTGTTCTGCTTGTCTCCATCTTGAGCACCAAACCCATCTCCTTGGTGATAAAGGCCCTCCACCACAAGTGCGATATTCACAAATGTTTGCAGGAGCTGCATGGGCATCTGCCTTAAGCATTCCCCGTTTAGTTTCTTCCAGCTTTCGTCTATCATGCCTTTGATATGCTTCCGAGCCATTTCCTCTGAAACATTCTTCTCTCTCATATAACATACGATTGATGATGGAGCATCTCCTCTTTCAACTTCGGCCTGTTTTAAAGTTATATATTGCACTTATCAAAAGTTCAATTAATTTACAATTATGAGTATCGGACTCATGTTAAGAATATATAATACAATTAATTAATTAAATCTAGCATTTTCAGATCCCATCAACTTAAGCTTTTAGGATAAATGATAATTTCATAAGGTATCAAAATCGATCAGGTCATGAGTTCGAACCTTGATTCTATACTCCATCTCATTTAATTAAATATATTACATTTTAAGCCCACTTATTGAGGAGAAGTCTGGCCCACACGTGAGTAAGAGTGTTAAGAATATAATAAAAAGAATTAAAACTACGACTTCTAGTTCCCATCAGCTATGTTTTTGGAAAAAGATGTAATTTCACATGGACAACAAACCAATATTCAATCATATTTAAAGGTTTTCATTTTTTTTTCTAGATTTAATGGATATATGAGTAGTTACCGATGAAGTTCCCAGATCATTGCAGAGTCGAACTATGACAGATATATTATACAGGAGGTCTTTGCTTTTCTCCATGAAATTCTTGTATTCCTCAGCTTTCATGACTTTCTGCTCTAGACAGAAAAACACATGGGCAAACAGCACAGAGCCGGATGATGAAATCCATGCGTTGCTTAGATATTCCTCTAGGGATGGAGTGTAGCCCGTGGTGTACCACTTTGCTTCCACATATAATGCATTACAAAAATCTGTCCACTATTAAACAAAAGAAGAAAATACTTTCACCCAAAACAGCATAACAAAAGGACTATAAGGACATCACATCATTAATTTGATCTTTATAGTACAATGTATCGACTATAAGGACATCACATCAGTTATTCATATACTATCATTTAGGCCCGTTTGGTAATTCTTTCACATTTTATCTATATCATCTTATTTCCTTCTTAAATAGCATTAAAAACAAACACTTTTTAATTTCAAATATTCAATTATTTCTTCTAATTATTATCTAATCATTATAAATTTTTCAAATTTCTAAACAAAACATAAAAAAATAATTCAATTTTTTCAAATTAAAAAATAAAAATAATATTAAAAATATATATTATAACAATATTTCAACTTTATAATATTTTTGTTCAAATTTTTTCTCTCATTTCCCAAGATTCAATGAAATATCTTAACTTAAATTATTTCATCACTATTCACAAACCATCTTATTAATACTATTCACAAAATTTTCATATCTCGACATTTAAAAGAGGCCTTAGTTACCTGGATAGTTCCCTTAGGTCTTTTTGGAGCGTGGCTTGAACTATGTTAAAATTAAGTTTAGCAAGTTCAAGCAAAATAGCGTTCATGTCCCTGTGTTTTTCTTTGACACTGATGTGCCATTTGACGTCAAACCATTGCACCCTCTTTTGTGAGGGAAGCTCCAAAGCATGGATCACCTGCTTCGCAAGGAAACCGTAGGGTTTCTTCTAGAGTTGTGGTTGAGAATTCTCTAGCCGCATCCAGAAAGTTTTCACCTTCTAAGGCTAGATGTGAGGCCTCAAAGAGCTCCAGCATTCCTTTGATATTTTCGTGTTTGAATTTCCTGATGAATGCTCCCGTCTTTGCATCCATGAAGTTGCTAAACATATCTGATATATATGGTTTAACATATAATATAATTCATTGAAGTTAGATATGAGCAGGATTTGGAATTTAATAACAATATATATTATCTTAAATAGTACTACGTACGTTGTACTCTGAATATTATACCTTGTGAAACATCATAGCCATGCTGCTGGAGAAGCTTAAAGCACAGAGCAGTAGTGTAGAGATCATCCTCTCCATTAAGATTCCCATTTTTCTGCTTGATGGATATTGCTATGGTTGCTAGCGCCTCCTTGATTTCCACTTCAAAGTGGAGGGCTAAACCCAACTTTTCCAAGCTGTCGATCAGCTCCAACGTCTTAGCCAGGGAGTCAAGTTCTACAGCTTTTCCAAATATAACTGATCTTACATCTTCTATCAACTTCTCTGCACGTTTTTTACATTCCGGTTCCTGCAAAAACAAAAAACATCCGAATATAATCTCAATATATATAGGAAACAATATAGATGGAACTTTCTAATAAAATTAATGACTATAATGCATGTGCGTGGGAATTAGGATTCTAACATCGTAAATGCTGTCAAGAGAATCCACGAAATCGCATTTCCATATATTTGGTTCGTAATTGGCAGACCGTCTCTGATGTATTATATTAAAAGCTTCAGATTTCATCTGATCAAATGGTAAGGTTTGCTGCTCGTCGTCTTGCAGTACTGGTTTCTTACAGTCCATAATGATCGGGTACTTGAGAAGGAAAAAAGGCTGGCTAGCTAGCTAATGAAGAAACTAGCGAAGTTTATGTTAAGATAGCAACGCTGAGCTATATAGCGGGTGATGTTGGATGTGGAGAAATTTGTAGTTCATTTGAGAGCTTTATATAAGGCAAACGGGACACAAAATGACAAATTATAAACTAGCCCCGCAAGCAATTACAACGAGTACTAACACATCTACGTCCAGTTCATATTGATTGTTTAATGTTTTGAAACATTAATTCAAAATAATATTATTTTTTCATTTATAATAAAATTATTATTATTATTTTATACATGTCTATTATGTCTTATAACGAATGAAGCAATACATGTCCTATTAAAATTTTTATAAAATGAGTTGTAACTATTTTAAATATAATTATAATATAAATGCTTTAAACACAAAGAGATCTCACGAATGTAAATCTACAAACTAACGTACCTTGATGTATTGGTCTATATATATGCATATGCAAAGTCATATTTAGATAATATGAGGCTAATTTCATCTATACTGGAGTATGCATCTCCAAATATTTACTTAATTTAATTTAGTATTTTAAATAAAATTTTTTTTATTAATTATTTAAGAAAATAAAAAAAATTAGGCCAGACCGACTGGACCAATACCGGTCTAGTCCCTTTGGGTGTTCGGTCCGGTCCGGCCCGGAAAAATGATGGACCGAAAATATTCGGTCCATCACCAGACCGGACCGGATTATTTGCAGCCCTCATATTCAAACAAAAAAAAAAAAAAAAGGAAAAAACTAGTGTAATAGTCATACATATTAAGCTGGTGCATGTGTTTAAAATATTTCCATGGAAATTAAGCAATGAAATGTATTTACTAGACAGATCTGAAGGGCAATAGTTCATTTTATACTCAATAATATATATATATATATATATATATATATATATGAGTACATAAATAACTTTGAAATCTGAGACTAGGCGTTTGTCAGAAGAAAAAGGATCACTCCCGACTATTTCATAAAGGCACTATACTCTCAAGTACTTCAACCAAGTCAAAGACAAAACTATGTTTCTAATAGAAGCAGCCATTGTAAACTTTCCCATAATATAATGCTTTTTAGTCAGATGATCTACAGACAATGCTTCCACGGATATTATAAGAAATAAAGTCCTCATGATTTATGTATAAAGGATTGGAATGGATAGTTGGTAATACAACACCCAATATTGAAGATAACACTGGTTCTAAGGTGAGACAGATTGGTCTAAACCAGATTGAAGATAACACTGGTATATTGCTTACTCTCATTTCTTAATATTGAGAGGGAGAAAGAGGGTTTAGGAGTGATCAAAACCCACCTTGGTCCTCCACATAATGCGTTAATAACACAAACTCCTAATCTTTTGAAAGGCCACAAGCTACAAATTCCCTTCTTATGGTTTTAAGGATTCCACAATTTAAAGTAGAGAAGATAATGATCTTTTGGTGATTCTAAAGTAGCAACATAATTAAGGTTTAAAGAATTCATGCTCATAATTGTTGGTGTGACACAAATCACTAGCTAAGACCATATATATTCTCTAAATTGCTTGATATATATACATATAACTCTAATTCTGAATTGAAAAAAATAAATGACTTAGATTTAAAGAAATGTGTCCTATAATTATATCTTAGGACTTTTAGCACATCTTCATAACTTGTAAGATTAAAAAAGATATCCTTCATTTCATTACTAAACAAGGCTCTAGAAAGCCTAATTTCGCTCAGTTGTAATGGCGGTATAAGAATCATGATTTTCTGAGGAAAAGTTATATTTGACTGCATGTAGATGTCGAGGATACACCATTTACATTATCAAATCCGCTATGTCCGAAATGTACATAGGAATCATGAATTTCAGGAAAACAATTATATATGAATGCATGTAGATGTCAAGGATACACCATTGACAGTATTGAATGTTTTACTTTTTTCTCAAAAGTAAAACACCTGAATTTATTTTTTTATTTGACGAGTTTTGGACCTTTAGACTCTAGCCTTGACTGTTTTTTTTTTTTTTTTCTTGTCATTAGTAAGTTATATAAGCAGACCTATATGTGAAATGAGCTATGATAGCGTGTGGAAATCCCCTACTTTGTGCAACAACTTCACAAATTCATATACTATAGGGAAAATGGCAACACTTTCTTCAAGCATTATAAGAAATCACTTACTTACAGTAAATACGATAAGAAAAACTGGGCCATAAATTCTACAAGAAAAATCTTCTGATAAGCCATAAATTCTACAAAAAAAAAAGCTTCTGATATGCCAAAAAAAAAACAATATTTGGTGAATTAAAATTATTTAATGCCCACAACTGATTGAGCAGCTCAAACACACGAGGCAGATCATACACAACATTAAACCGCAAAAAAACAGAGGAATGTGCACATGAGTTTCACAAAGGGAAAAAATTATTGTAGATCTAAAAATGACAACAAATTTTTAATGCAACCTACTTGTGGACGGGGAGGATAAATGTAATGGCAGCAAGAGATACCTGGAGCCACGATCGATCATTCTTGAAAATTCCAAAATATTAACTTTTATGTCGAAATGGAGGCACGCAATTGAAATTTGTAAGGGGAGCCAGAAACGTAGGACCTAGCTTCCCAAAGAGGGAGAATAGGAGCAGTGGAGAACACTAGGGTAGCCAATTGTGGGATTTGAAGTTATGTGAAATTGGTGAACCAAGAACGGAAGGGAGAAGGCCAGTGTGGGGAAATGGGACTCGAAAAATGGGCCAAAAGCTCACGATGGGGGAGTTGAATCCATGAGAGAACACTGGAGAGGTTGGAGTTTGCAGGGTTTGGAAATGGAGTCTTTTGGTGCAATGGGTCGAAGTGTAGAAGAGTTCTCGCGCGTCGAAGTGGGCAGACAAGGGGGAAGTAAAGTTGGGGGGAAATAAAAGGCACTTGGTGTGTTTGGCGCCCATGCTTCAATCCCGGCGAAAATCACAGCGACGAAAGGAAACTTTCATCTTGCATTGCACAAAGTCGTCGCAAGTAACCAATTAATTCGCCGCAAAAACTCATTTTAATGAAAACCTAGTGTTTAGGGGTAGACGCGATTTTAGACAGCTGCAACGAGTTTGTATTCGACGAGATAAATATCATTTGCATCGTTTTTTTTTTTTTTGGACAATTTTATAATCGCTGGAAAATACCAGTTTTCTTGTAGTGCTTGAAGGAAATTAAGTTGGTCATCTTGTAAATTATGACATGATAGATGGAAGAAAATGAAGAGCTCTTTGAGATAGATTTTCCTTATCCTCATTGGCAATAAATCCCATGTTGACTCCTTCCTAGATGAAATAGCGTTTAACAAGTGATTGGTGGGAAGTTTCAAATTGACTAGTAAGTTCCATAAAAAAAAAAAAAAAAAATCTCAATATATTAGTAAATTAGTAATACTAATATACATTAGTATATAATGTATATTAATTACAATTTATACTTTATGATCTTATACTAACATTCTATTACTATTAGTAATATAATTTAAATCTATATATAAATTATTATATAAATCACTATAAGATTAGTTATACTAATACTACATCACTTATGATACTATTAATTATAGTGATATAGTAATACCAATACTATTAATGATATATATAAACATATATTCTATCAACACAAATTTTTCAACACCGTACTATATTACCAATCAAATTGTGGCCGCCTAATCAGAGTACAAGGCTAATGCTTGTAGATCGAATAATCAAGAAATTGCTTAAGATCTTCGACATCAAATATAAACAAAGTTGACCACTAGACCTTAAACAAACTCTTAACTCCTAGTTTTATATAATAGATTAATGTAGTTAGGCTAATGCAAAAACAAAGCTTGAATTAACACGGATATATACAACTTGACCACTAAACCTTAAAATAACTTTAGCTTCAAGCTATAATGTATGAAATGTAATTTACTCAAATTTACTAGAATAATTTATTTGTCCAAAACTAAATTAAGCCAGACTTTTATCAGGACATAAACCCTTAAAATAAAGCCCACTAAGCTCTATTTATAGAAAACAAAGAAGCTAGATTCTCAAATTTTGAATTGAAGCCTCTGGGCCTGGCAAAGTGGCATTGTAGGTTGGTGTGAGGCTGCCAAGTGTTACTTTTATTTTCTTCCTTGCAAACACTCTCTCATTCTCTTCCCTCAGCTTTGGCTTCTATCAAATTCTAATCTTCTTTTTTTTTCTTTTTTATTATTATTTTTATTTCTTCCCAAGTAGCCTTCCTCTCCAGTGGCACTTGTGTTTCTTTATTCATTTTTATTCTTTTTTTCCTGTTGTATTAATAGCAGTAATTATTAAACAATATATTTTTATCAGTTTTAGGCTTCAATATTGTTGTGATCTAAATCTTTTTTCAAATTTAAAGAAAAAGAAGATTAGATTTTTAGCAGTCTGTCGTCTGGAGACTCTCATCAGTGTTGTTTTGGATATAAATATTAAGTTAAATTTTTTAAGATGCTAAAGATAGAACTCATCCATTACAAATCTAGAACGTCCCTTCCCATTGCTACCAAAAAAAAAAATGTTGCAACCATGAACAAACTTTGTGGTAATTGGTTTAATTATTTGAATTTTTTCTTAGAATGTATTTATGTATTTATTTTCTACACTTTTTATGTACATACCTTTGAATACCTGTTTCTTTTATTTTTCTTTTCTACAAGTATTTTAATGAGATCTTTCCGAGCCTATCTTGTTAGATAAAAAAGGTTGACTTCGTTTGAATTTGGCTTGGGCACGTTTGGGTGGATGTTTACCCAAGTTGGAAACATTGTTCTTTAATAACAGAGAAGAATATTGTTGCATGCTAATATATACTTATCAAAAATCTTAATATCTCTCAAATTTCGTCATTGTGTGTTAGGGTTGCCGTTTAAAGTTCTCCATCAACATAGCTAGGGCTGCTGTTTAATCTTTCTCCATCACCACTCACAGATCGTGCATTACGTTCCCACAACAACGCCTCCACACGTCGCCCCTGATCATCACATCTCCTCCTCCACACCAGCCTTCCTCCCTTAAAACCCACCAGTCTTAACCATTAAATCTCACAGCCTCCACACATGCGGTGACTACGACCACCATGTTCCTCTGTCACGGCCTCCACCGATTGATCGAAATCCTCTGTTTTGGACTCTCAAAACAGAGCACTCCATAGCAGTGCAAACCGAGAGCCACGGCCCACTCCGCCTCCACGGATCGATCGAAATCCTCTGCTTTGGAAGTTTGCGAGGTCTCAGGTATGCCATGCAATACAATGATAGATGTAGATTGTCTTAACACTTTAAACTGAAGATGTTAACTTAATTTACACTAAGAAACTCCAATGCAAAACCAGCTTTATATTGATATGCACAAAAACTCTTAACAAACGTAATGGTTACCAGTGTTATGGTGACAGTTGTGCAAACCGAGAGCCATTGCCTTCTCTTCTTAAGCATAGCAGTGCAAACCGAGAGCCAACTGAGAGCCACGGCCCAAGCCGCCTCCACCGATTGATCGAAATCCTTTGTTTTGGAAGTTTGCAAGGTCTCAGGAATGCCAAGCAATACAATCATACATGTAGATGGTCTTAACACTTTAAACTAAAGATGTTAACTTAATTTACACTAAGAAAATCCAATGCAAAACCATCTATATATTGATATGTGCAGAACTTAAAAAAGTTCCAGTCCTTACGGCTCTATATCATTTTTGCAACATTTCAATGATATTAAAAACCCTATTATAATTTTGTTAATGGTTATTCTTGTTTTGCTAATTTTGTTTTTTAATCTTTAATAATTTACTAATTTGTAGTACTTTTTGGCTTTTCAGCTTTTTGCACCCTTTTAAAACATAATTTACGATTTAAAAACCCTATTATTATTCGAGACAAATTTAGATTTTAGATAATATATCAATTATAATATATCATTATGTGATAAATAAAAATATCAATTATTCGAGACAAATATAGATTTTACATAATATTTATGATTTTGCATTCTCGTTCACTTCTCATTCAATATTATTTTCCATACTATATATGTTGTTATTGATGATCTTGCATTCTCATTCAGTTCTATTTTCATATTTCAAATATAGTTAAGCTATGGACAAAAGTTAGATGAAAAAATCTCGACATACAAAAGAGTATGTCGATGGTGTCAATGAATTTTTAAAGTTTGCATATGGGAATTGTCCTACAGATTCGTCGATTTGCTGCCCTTGTAGAAAATATGGATTGCGTATGATGTTCATGTTGATGTGGCGTGTTGCTATATCAATGGGTGCGCATAGAGGCACTATTTCTGCCTGTATGTAACAGTGCTGCTCGACACCTGTTTGAAGATGAACAAGAAGCTGAAATGAAGAAGAAATGCAGTGGATTTCCTGATTCTCATTCAAGGTACCCAACATACAAAAGACTAGTGTATATATATACATACTGTAGAAAATAAACAGAAAGCTAGCTAGTTTTATCCTCTAGAGAATTACAAAGAATATTCATGTACACATGTGTGAATGTTACAGGTGTGTAGTGCATTGTATCAATTCCTCTATCATGTAATGCTGCTGTGAATAGGTTGTACTACCACTGTGAGTGGCCAGCTACAATGCAGCTTCTCTTTTGTGCCATGCATCTCCACATTGCTGTCATGTGGCAGCTCATTGTCACGGTCCCCATTTTCCATATGTTCCTTTCCATTACATTGTATTCCGTGAGACTTCCCCTCAAGATAGGCATAGATATTAATAATTCTCATCTTGGATAACAAAAACTGGAAATTAGAAGCTGGTAAGGCCTTAGTAACGATATCTGCCAACTGGAATTTTGAGGATGTGTGCATAGGTGTGATGATCCCAGCTAGGACTTTCTCTCTAACAAATTGGCAGTATAGTTCTATATGCTTAGTTCTCTCATGGAAAATTGGGTTCTTTGTAATGTGAATGGCTGCCTGGTTATCACAGAATAGGAAAGCAGATTGTGCATGATGAACATTGAATTCCTTTAACAAACCAAGGAGCCACATGATTTCACAGCTTATAGAAGCTAGTGCCCTGTACTCTGCTTCAGCTGATGATTTAGAAATTGTCACTTGTTTCTTAGATTTCCAGCTTATTAATGAGTCTCCAATAAATATGCAAAAATCTGTAACAGATCTCCTAGTCTCGGGGCAAGTAGCTCAATCAGAGTCATTGTATGCCTTTAGATGTAGAGATGATTTGGATGACAAGAAAATACCTTGACCTATGGATCCTTTGAGGTACTTGAGAATCCTATAGGCTGAATGCAAATGAAATTGTGAGGGTCTATCCATGAACTGGCTTAGAACATTTACAACATAGGTGATGTCTGGTCTGGTGATGGTTAAGTAAATTAACCTTCCAATGAGTCTTCTATAAGTTGTAGGGTCTTGGAGAAGTTCATCTGTGGTGTGGCTCAATTTGTGGTTCAGTTCAATGGGTGTAGAAGTTGTCTTTGTGCCAAGTAACCCTGCATCTTCTAGTATTTCGAGGGTGTATTTCCTTTGGCAAAGATTAATTCCAGATGAAGACCTAGCAACCTCCAATCCTAGGAAATACTTGAGAGGTCCAAGGTCTTTGATTTTGAACTTGCTATGAATGTAAGCCTTGAGTGAATCAACTTCTTCTTGAGGGTTACTGCCAACTATGATGTCATCTACATAGACTAAGAGTGCTAAATCCACTATGACTAACTTAAGTAAATAAAGAGTAGTCGAATTTGGATTGATGGAATCCAATGGCAGTGAGTGAATTGGAAAATCTTGAGAGTCATTGCCTAGATGCTTGCTTAAGTCCATAGAGGGACTTATTTAATTTGCAGACCGGTTTCCCCCCCTCAATGTACTCACTCTTGAAGTGGTAACCTGGAGGTAATTCCATATAAATATTCTCATGAAGATCTCAATGTAGAAAATCATTCTGGACATTCATTTGAAATAGTGACCATTTTTGAGTAGCTACTAGGGCAAGGAAGACACGAACTGTGGTGAGTTTGGCAACTGGACTAAAAGTTTCTTGGAAGTCAAAACCTTCTTTTTGACTATACCCTTTAGCGACAAGTCTTGCTTTGTTCCTTTCAAAAGATCCATCTGATTTGAGTTTGACTTTGTAGACATATTTGCAACCAATTGAAGTTTTGTTAGGGGGTAAGTTGGTGACAGTCCAAGTGTTGTTTTCCTCTAAAGCATTGAGTTCAGCTTTCATGGCATCTTGCCAATAAATCTTACAGCTTCACTATAAGACTTGGGTTCATGGAGCAATGATAAGGAAATAGAAAATGATTTGTGAGATGGAGAGAGATTTGTGTAAGTTAAGTAATCATTGAGGGGATGAATTGTTGAAGAGGGAGTGAGGGGTTGAGATTCTGCAATTTGGTAGTGATATTGATGGAGATAAGCAGGTTGGTTTCTATTTCAGGTGGACCTTCGAAAAGGGAGAGGATTAGCAGTGATATTATGATTAGGTGAAGGAGGGGAAGGAGTGGAGGAGGTAGCAGGTGAAGAGGGTGTTTCAAATTGCGAGGGAGTGAAAGTGGGGAGATTTTGTGGAAAAGAAAAGATGTCATGTGGTGGTGCAGGAGGTAGGACCAGATTTTGTGGAAAAGAGGAAAAGAGTATTATCTGAAGAGGGAGTAGAGGTAGAAGATTTGAAAGGAAAAACAGATTCATGAAAGATGACATTTCTAGAGATGAAGGTGGAATGAGTCTCAATGTCATAGAGTTTGTAACCTTTGACATTAGCAAGGTAACCCAAGAATAGGCAAGGTCTAGCTCTAGGTTTAGACTTGCTTCTGTTTTGTTTGGAAGTGCTAGCATAACATAGACAACCAAATACCCTAAGGTGAGTGTAGGAAGGTGGTGATGAGAAAAACATTTCAAATGGGGATTTGTTGGAAATGAGGGGTGTGGGAATTCTGTTAATGATATAAGCTGCAGTTAAGATGGCATCTCCCAGAATTGGGTGGGTAATGATGCTTGAAAAAGGAGGGATCGGGCAACATTAAAGAGATGTTGGTGTTTCCTCTCAACAACACCATTCTGCTGAGGGGTATACACATGATTTTTGGTGAATGGTGCCTGTGTTTTGTAAAAATAAGCCATATAAAACTCAAGTTCATTATCAGTTCTGATTTTCTTAATCTTGCTATTGAATTGAGTTTGTATGAGATGAAAAAAAGATTGCAAGAGAGACCTTGTGCCTGATTTCAGTATCATTAAAAAAACCCAAGTAACTCTAGAATAGTCATCAACAATAGTTAAAAAGTAATGAAATCCTTGAAGGGAAGCTTGAGAGTATGGGCCCCATATATTACAATGTATTAAATCAAAAGGAAATGAACTGCTGGATACACTTGAAGGAAAGGAAAGATGTTTCGGTTTAGCTAAATGACAAGTTGTACAATGAGATTGGTCCTTGGACTTTACATTAGGTACATGGGAATGAATTAAATTCATTCTTTGTGAAGATAAATTTCCTAATCTAAAGTGCCATAGGTCTAAATCTTGATGTACAACAGATTGATTGACTCGAGTTGGATTGGATAGACTTGAAGATGGGATCTTGGTGCTGGTAGGTGGTGAATGCAGTAGGTAATAGAGACCAGCATGAACTTTAGCAAGCCCAATCGTCATCCATGAAAAGAGAACCTAAATGAAGCAAGGATCATTTAGGAAAAGCAGACATATATCTGGTCTTTGAGTGAGTTTACTGACTGAGATGAGATTGAATGTGAATGAGGGAACAACATATAGGACATCATTAAGAAATAAGAAATCTGAGAGCTTAACAGTGCCTATGTGTGTGACTTGAGCTTTTGTGCCATTAAGAAGTTGTACAAAGGCTTGAATGAAGCAAGAAGAGTTAGTAAAGAATGATGTAGAGCACACCATCTGATCAGTGGCTCTTGTGTCCATGATCCATGGTGTGTTATGAAAATCAGCATGCTGATGTTGTGAAAATGAAGTGAGTTTGTCATGATTTTTGACATAGAAAAGAGAAGGGTTATGAGGTATGCTAAAACTGAAGAAACAATGATGATCACCTACTTAGTTTGAGTAAGATGTGGTTGGAGGATTAGGTTCAGAAATGGCTGGTGAGGGAGGTGCAGGGGTATGGGGTATGCAGCAGTGGTTCACTCTGTCCCAAGTTCAGTTGAGGGAATTGAACATTGACAAGAACCATAAGATGTTGTGCTTGTGCTTGAGTGAGGGTCAACTGACAAGCACTAGGAGCAGGTGTTTCATGTTGTGAAGCAGCAATTTGACCCACACAAGAACCACCAAGAGCAAGCTAGTTTGCAGAATAAAGTGCAGCTGGTATTCCAAAACCATTTCCAAACTTGGATGTGGCAAATTTGAAATTGGGTGGGAACCTTATTAGTTTGTAACATTTATCATTTGCGTGTCCTATCTTCCCACAATGGTTACAAACTAAATATGTTTTCTCCTTTTTCTTTGAGGGAGTTTGATAAATAAGTAGGACATATGGTTCTTTGGTAGGTAAGGCCATGTTTCTCACTTCCCTCTACCTCTCATCTTGTAAAATCAATGAAAAGTTTTGTCTAGAGAGGGTAAGAGACTCAACAAAATAATTTGTCCTCTAACAGTATCATAGCTATCATTTAAACCCATCAAAAACTTAAACACATAATCTCTTTTTTTAACTTCACCAACATTCTTTAAAGCATCACAAGGGAGAGGTCTATAGCTATGCAGTTCTTCCCAAATGGCATTAACCTATGTGAAGTAATCACTTACAGAGAGATGCCCTTGAACAATGCCACTAAGCTTGTGTTGAAGGTGATACATACTAGCTTCATCAGGTTGTGCAAAACACTCCTTGAGTTTGTCCCATACATATTTAGTTGAGGTCATGAAAAACACATTAGAGGCAATGTCATTGGAAACAAAATTTAAAATCCAAGCAAGGAGAATGTTGTTGCATCGCAACCATGACACATATGAGGGGTCTGATAGGTCAGGAGTGGGAATGGTCCATCCAAGAAACCTAATTTGTTTTTTATTGAAATAGAGAGTAGAAAATATATGCTCCAAGAAATATAGTTGGAGCCAATTAAGGACGGTGAAACTTAATAATAATGTTTGCATTGTCATTGTGATGCAAGAAGAATGGGCTGTTTGGATCTTCAGTATCAGAAGAAGAGGAAGAAGAGGAGGTCATGGCTTATAGATTGAAGGTTGATTAGAGACTAAGAAAGTATGGTAGGAAACTATTCCAGCTCTGATACCATGTTTAGGGGTATAAAAAAAAACCGGTGAACCAGTAAACCGGACCGAACCGGTGGGTTTGGTCCGGTACCGAGTTTAGTTTGGTCCGATACCGATTTTATTTTTCTTAATACCGGTTAAAATCGGTCCGGTTCCAGTTTTCTTTTTCTAAAACCGGATTTAACTGAACCGGATCGGTTCATATATATATTATAATTTTTTATTTTGTATATAATTTTTATATATAAATTTATAATATATAATTATATATAAAATAGTTTTGTATTATATTATAAATTACTAATTAATATAATATTAAATTTTAAAATCTTATATCACTATAGTTTATTGTATTAATAGTTATACTAAAACTATATCACTATATATTATAATATACTATAATATATTATTACATATATTATATAATATAGTATATAGTATATTAATATCAGAAAATTGGTCCGAACCAGGCCAGAACTGGTAAAACCGAAAGTACCAGTTTAGGGGGGGTGACCGGTGCGAAGTAGTTCTTGAAAATACAAAATCGGTATATATCGGTTCGGTCCCAAATCTTATCCAAAACCGAACCAGTTACACCCATAACCATGTTAGAAGAGGAACAAGAAGTTGAAATGAAGAAGAAATGCAGAGGATTTCCTTATTCTCATTCAAGGTACCCGACATACAAAAGACTAGTGTGTATATATACATACTATAGAAAATAAACAGAAAGCTAGCTAGCAAGTTTTATTCTCTAGAGAATTACAAAGAAGATTCATGTACACGTGTGTGAATGTTACAGGTGTGTAGTGCATTGTATCAATTCCTCTTTTATGTAGTGCTGCTGTGAATAGGTTGTACTGCCACTGTGAGCGGCCTGCTGCAGTACAGCTTCTCTTTTGTGCCATGCATTTCCACATTGCTGTCATGTGGCAGCTCACTGTCATGGTCCCCATTTTCCATATGTCCCTTTCCATTACACTGCATTCCGTGAGACCCACCATTTCCTCAAGATTTTGGGTATAAAAAAGAAAAATGACATTTGCAATTATGAAGTGCGCAAGCGCTGTGAAATGTTTTTAAAAAAATAGTGATTAAATACAGGATTGACATAAAAAAACTAAGAGAAATTATATTTTCAGTTATAGAGTGCGCAAACGTCGTGCACTCCTTTTAAAAATAGTGAATAAATATCAGATCCACAAGAAAAAAATAATTGTTTAATAGTGCACTTCACTCATTTTCGAAAGGAGGGCGTAACGCTTGCACAACTTAGGACTGTACCAAACATTATTCAAAAACTAATTTTTTTAATAGTGGATCCTGCTCTTTTTCAAAAAGATTGCACAACGTTTACATATTCCACGATTGTATCTAACATTACTCATAACAAAATCTTGAAATTCGGTTGAATCAACCGGCTTGAAATGGGTACTAAATCAGTTTGGTATCCCTTTTTATATCTTGAAAATCGTTTTGAATTGAAACGATATATATATTCTTTTAATGTTTTATATTATATTTAAAAAAAATTATATAGGTTTTTATATTATATTATATATTATATACTAATTAATATAACATAAAATTTTAATCTTATTATTAATGTCTATTAATCTTATAACTAATAAGTTAGACAGTACTTATACTATACTAGTATAATTAAATACTATGAATTAGTAATTGTTAATAATAAATATTAAATTCTAATAATTAGATTTAGTGTTAAAAAAATTATAAGACTAATCTTATATATGTGTAAATGGTAAACCGGAAAACTCAAATCGGATTGGATTGAAATTGAAAAAACTTAAAATTTTAATTTTGATGATGAATCATTTCCTATCGTTTATTGAATTTTTAAAATGATCTATACCGATTAAGGCCTCATTTGTTTTAGCGATTGAGATGAGATGAGATGATCCTACAAGAAATCAGGCCTTTTTCAATGCCCAAAATCGTCGCAAATACATTACTAAGGTCAGCTTCTATGTTTTTGACAATTCGGATGCATCTCTTGGTTATTTGTTTGATGGGATCCACTCCAGAAATCCTTCCAGCTGCAACACATTTTTTTTAATGCTCCACATATTTTTCTCTTCAGAACATTTTATGGCAAAATGACCAGTTAGTACCACATTCTGCATAAGCAAATAGGTTGGCAGATCAAACTCTACCACACCAAACTCAACTTGTGTGTGGGGGTTCACCATTGCACTTATTAATAAAATCTTCTTACTTAAAAAATAAACAAAAATTTCTACAAGAAACACACAATGGGATCACAGAGTCTGAAACAACAAACAAAAAGTTCATATGCTTAAGTATATTTGAGCTGAATAGAGGAAGAGAAAAAAAATCAATTGCTACTTGTCCTTACCAAATTCATCCTGCAACTTTCTTTTATGATGCTCATTCAGGAACAATGTTTCATCATAAAGAAGCCTTTTCACCTTAGATTTAAAAAGTTTGATAAGAAACATATAACAAAACAAGCCAAATACAATCAAATATGTTCATTCAATCCAAATAAAGGAGAAATTTCTTTATGAGATTGTGAGAATAGAACTTGGCGTGGAGTGGTGGCTCAAGAGGGAGGGAAACCTGGTGGCCGTGGGTTAAAATCATTCAATCCAACTAGATAGGATTAAAAAAAATCATTCATCTGAAAATAAATGTATGTGTAGTCAACAAAATCAAGAAAAATGAGGATGTAGTAGACAAACTCTAGCTGGAATCTATGCTATCTTTAAAGCATACCCTATCATATATTTATATAAGAGACTTCCAGTTGAATCATCACACATGGCAAAAAACCAGAAAGCATTTTTACAACATGTAGATAGTCTACACATTATGAACCAAAACCTAGTCAAGCTATAAATAGACAGAAGTGCATGTAGAAGATACATATTCATTGCTTCTACTACCCTTTCCTGCAACCAAATAAGAAGGCACCAAAATAAAACCACATCAGTCAAAACATAAAAATAAAAAGTTCAAAAACCTTCAAAGCTAACCCAATTAAGATAGCACAAAGAAATGCAATAGTAGCTAGTTAGTTTTATTTATATTATGTTTTGAATATAACTGGGTGCAAGAAACTCTATCTCTTAAACCACATACCTATGTTATGAAACTAGAAGGAAAAAAACAAGAGAAGAAAGATTAATGGTTCACCTACACAAAGTCAACCTTCAAGAATTATAATTGGTACAAAGCCTAGAATGCAGCTCCAATAGCTGCCACAATCTACATATGCATCAATAGCTTTATAAGTATTTGCATAAAATCTTATTACTATAATATGCTACAAATTATCCATATTTCTCTTTTTGTTCACGTGCAAGATCGATGACACCTATCAGTTTTTAAGTCAAACATGTCAAAAGTATCGTTAACCATCGTTAGCATGGAAAAGATAGTTGGGACATTTGGATCCTGGCAATTCAGAATTGTCCGACATACATATAGTCTTTCACAAAACAATCGTAAGTAAACGTTTTCTCACTTAGTTGGACTCCCAGCCTTCTGCACCCCAGATCTGAAGAATCTGAAACCAAAATGAATTGGAAACAAATATCATGATCACTTATTTGATTTCTTCACCTACTAATCGAGAACCATTAGGGAATGAAAAAGAATCTCTCCAAACAAGAAGCAGGTAAAGTCTATCAATGCATAGACGTATAAAAAAAATTGTTATTACATATAGATTCAATAAAAAAAGAGCAACCATGTGAAGAAAATATGCTTATTAATGAAAGGCACAATATATAACTCAACATACCTAAGTAGTGTGCAGGCATTTTAAGTTCTAAAAAATGTAAACTATTACAAACTGTGTAGAAACCAACATGAAAGATGAGTAAAAATCTCTTGGTCATGTCCAATCGATTGTAAATGAAGCCAAACATACAAAAGTTTAACATTTATCGTTGACCTTTGATGTGCATATATCTAGTTGGATATTGACTTATTACTTGAACAAGAAGCTGAGTTTTATGAATTGTCAATTAAATTTCAAATATCTTTTGTTTAGTAATGGCTTTCTCTGGTAGTATTGCTTTCTTTTCCCTTCTATAATTAATTTTTTCTTAAAAAAGGCACAAGTTGAAAGGAAGGTAGTGAAGGTGAAAATGTAAATAGAAAATGGAGTATAAAGGAGTGGAGAAAATTTATAGAAAGAAACCATGCATATATGATTAGTATCATCCAAAATGAATGTGTAAGGTTTTGCACAAGTGATAAACACAAAACCAATAACAAGTGTCACCAAGATGGTGCTCACAATCATCACACCAACTTCAGCTATGCCTGCAAGAACAAACTGAATTTCATTAGCAGAATTTCATGACACCAACTTCAACTTCAGCTATACCAACACATGACAACATAACATTTGGTGCTCACAATCATCACACCAACTTCAACACAGACTCATAAATTTACTATGTTTCTCACATCAAACTTGAAACAGGAAACAACAAACAAATAAATATAAATGACAAACTAACAAAAAAAAAGCACAAACTCATCGACCCAAAAAAGCAAACAAATAAATACAAATGACAAACTTCAGCATTTCAAACTAAAAATTGGAAATAAGCATGATTTATGGTTTTCCCCTATATATGTACAAACCCGGGCCATTTTAGAGACTCAGACTCAAACAGAGGAAAACCAAATTCTGGTTTTCCCCTCCGTATGTACCTAGCCATTTAACATGGGAAATATCAAGATAAAGGATAAACAGAAGATAAAGTTAAAGGAGTGTTGCGTGAGCAGAGGAGAAATGGGAGGGAGCTTACTGCACAAAACGTAGGAAAAATCCTCAAAACCCACGGACTGCACAAATTAAATTCATTTCACAAAAATTTCATGGGAGTGAAAATTAACTTGAAGTGAATGTGGGTGTGTTCGTGAGAAGCAGAGAAGGAGAAGGGCCTTACCAGCGATCGGCAACTCAGAACTCCAACAACGAACACAAACGCGCAAAAGCAAACCCACAAGAAATCTGCAGTGGAGAGAGAGAGAGGGTCTACTGTGAAGAGAGAGAGAGAGAGAGAGAGAGAGAGGGAGAGATGGAGAGAAATACCTGTAGGTTTTTGTGCACCGTGCGAGAGACGAACACGGATTAGGGAGAGAAGACGGAGCGACTGGAGGGAAATGAAAAAGGGCGAGACGCGGGCGAATTAAACTTTGGTATTTTTTTGCAGCGAGTTATTATCGCCTTAAAAAACTCAAACTTTTGCTGCAAATATGCGAAGCTCATTCGACGATTAAGAAAATATTGAAAAATCTCATTTCCGGCGACTAAACTTCGCCGGGAATAGTCCAATAAATTTTACGGCTACTATTTTCGCTGCAAAAAAGGGCTATTACAGCGACTTTGAGTTTCAATGGAAAGAAAATGGCTGCTACAGTAAAAATAGTTTTTGCGATGGAAAAAAGTCGCCGCAATTGATAAAAAAAAATTTACGCAAATAAATAAACAGTGAATTCAACTTCAGAATGTCTTATGAATTGTGTTGGAATTCAACGACGAATTAAAAATCACCGCAAATAATAACTATTTGTGGCGATTTTTGTTGTGACAAACTAAAAATCGTTGGAAAATATTTGATTTCTTGTAGTGTGAGAGTTAAAATTTGAATAAAATATTATTAGAATATATTTTTTTAATATTATTTTTATTTTGAAATTTAAAAAAATAAATTATTTGTTTTATTGTATGTAAAATTTTAAAATATTATAATAATAAAATGAGACGAAATGACAATCGAGTCGAAAGTTCCAAAATTTATCTACACTTAGAGCGAATCCATTACACCTCGCCGGCATAAATCGCAGTACATATAGTAGGGAGATAAGGCAAAGTCAACCGTAGCATTAATTATTGTTTTTCGTCTAGCATTAATTAAATTTTAAACAAGGAAAATGATAAATTATTATTTATTAATGGTACTCATTATTTTTTTTTCATCTAATATTACTCTTTAAATAAACATTGTAGAGTACTTCACAGAGAACTTTAGAGGTTTGGGGTACAGAAATGCTACTCATGAGCATCTTAATTTACATTATATATTAATATATAATTTTTTAAACTTTAGAGGTTTGTGTTTAAATAAAATCATAAAAATAATAAATCACATATTAGTATGTGGTGTGAAAGTTGATAAGTAAAATTTTTCTTGGGGTAATGCTATTTCTTGATCCACTGATGTTTTTCAAAAGAAGGATGCTACACATCATCTCATACTATACATTTTATATATTTTAAAATTATTTTTATTGTGTTTTATTTTATTTTATTCTTGTTAAACTAATTAAGTTGTTCTACGTATCATCCATACACTACGCAAACTTATTACAAGAAAATTAAAATAAATAAAATAAATGTTGTGTTTGGTGTGTGTTGTGTGAAGATGATAAGTAAAATTATTTTTTTCAAAATTAAAGCAATCTCAACTCAATAGAGCATGATCACAGGCTCAACAACTAAAGATTGGATGTTGTTCTGAGTCTCTCCATCTTGAACTCCAAACCCATCTCCATGGCGATAAAGGCCATGCACCACACGAGCAATATTCGTTGCCATATTGATAAATGGTTGCAAAGTGGGCAATTGGGTGAAGCATTGCCCATTTAATCTCTTCCAAGTTCTGTCTATCATTCCTTCGATATGCTTCCGAGCTATTTCTTCTAAAACATTCTCTTCTCTCATATAACACAGGATTGATGAAGGAGCATCGCCTCTTTCCACTTCAGCCTGCAGATCCCAAAGTCATATATTTCTAAGTTTCTCTTTAACCTTAATTTAATGGATCAAACAGTTGATCTTACGTACCGATGATGTTCCAATGTCATTGCAGAGCCGAATTATCATGGACAAATTATACAGAAGTTCTTTGTTTTTCTCCATAAAGTTTTCGTGCTCCTCCGTTACCTTGTGCTCTAGACAGAAAAAAGCATGGGCCAAAAGCACAGAGCCGGATGATGAAATCCATGCGTTGCTAAGATATTCCTCTATAGATGGAGTGTAGCCCGTGTTGTACCACTTTGCTTCCAAAAATAATGCGTTACAAAAACCTGCCCACTATTAAACGCAAGATCAATATTAAGAGATTGGCTCGTTTGTTTTCAGAGATGAGATGAGATGAGATGAGTTAAGATTAAAGTTAAAAAGTTAAATAAAATATTGTTAGAATATATTTTTTAATATTATTTTTGTTTTTGGATTTGAAAAAGCTAAATTATTTATTTTATTTTTGTTTTAGAATTTGAAAAAGTTGAATTGTTTATTTTATTTTATGTGAAAATTTAAAAAAGCTGTAATGATGAGGTGAGTACATACCACTTTCTTTAGATGAGGTAATAATAGGTCCCAACCGGCCTTCTCTCTTTGAACTTCATTAACAAATTCATTGACTGTATTGTAGAGTGCTAGGAAGCAAGTCTTCATGCACTCTGGAAGCTGTTGAGTTTCCCTGACATCCCAACTGAATTTAACATGTTGAGATTAGAATTCTTAACATTATAGAACAACCATGCATGCATGATTGCATTAATTGATACTAACCTATTTACTGCATTGGTGAAGTGTGTTAGTTCTTCCAACGTGCCATAAACGTCATAAACATCATCAATTATCGCAACTAGATTGAGGACTTTAGTAAGCCATTTCCTGAAACATCTGTTCTCAGGCTCAAATGCAAACCCCACTGAGCACATGAACGTTTCGACCAGTCTGTCTCTTGCAAAACTCAAACTCTCTCTGAGGCCCAGATTCCTCCACCACCTAAATGACAAAAAAAAAATAGGAAATAAGTTCTTATCCTTAATTGGTACAATAATCTAAGTATATATCTTTGTAATTACCTAGACAATTCCTTCAGATCTTTTTGGAGTGTGGCTTGAATTACGTTGAAATTAAGTTTAGCAAGTTCAAGTAAAATTGCGTTCGTGTGCCGGTCTTTCTCCTTGATGTTGATGTGCCATTTGACGTCAAACCACTGCACCCTCCTTTGTGAGGGAAGCTCCAAAGCATGGGCCACCTGCTTCGCACGGTGACCGTCTAAATTGGGAATGGCTTCTTCGAGAGTTGTGGTTGAGAATTCTCTAGCCTCATCTAGAATGTCTTCACCTTCTAAAGCTAGGTGCGAGGCCTCGAAAAGCTCCAGCATTCCTTCGATATCTTCGTGTTTGCTTTTCCTGAATGTTCCTGTCTTTTCATCCATGAAGCCGCTAAACATATCTGATGTGGGTTGCACGTAATGCATCGGAGTTCAATGAATAATCAGTAATTGGGAATATTGCATTTGAATTAGATATAATAGTCTAAAATTTAAATCCTACATAAAAAAATAAATAAATTATAATTACCTTGTGAAACATCGTAGCCATGCTGCCGGAGAAGCTTAAAGCACAGAGCAGTAACGTATAAAGGACCTGCCTCTTCTCCTGGACTCTGATTGTTCTTGTTGATGGATGCTATGGTGTCTAGCGCCGCCTTGATTTCCACGTCAAAGTAGGTGGCTAACCCTAACTTTTGCACGCTGTCAATCAGCTCCAACTTTGCCTCTGAGTCAACCGCTTCCCCAAATATAATATTTACGTCCTCTATCAACTTCTCTGCCCGTCTTTTATATTCTGGTTCCTGCAAAAACATCATCGTTTCAAATATCATTGGAAAGTAGATAAGTAGATCGATCGCCTCGATCGTTTTATATTAATAATTAATCTCTGAAAATTTTGAACAAACATGCAAATCAATATAATATTGCTGCTGCGAGTAAATATGGAAATTGCTGAAACTAGCACCATCAACTGTTAATTAAAATTAAAAACTATATAGTAACATGAACTGTTAGCATAAAATTAAATATGGCTGGGAATGATGCTCACATCGTAAATGCTATTAAGAGATTCCAGGAAATCGTATTTCCAAATATTTGGCTTATAATTGGCAGACCGTCTCTCATGATGCATTTTATTAAAAGCTGCAGACTTCATGATATCTCTGGAATGGGAAGGTTTGCTGCTCGTACTCTTTCAATAATGGTTTCTCGCTCACGCCATAAAGATGGATTAACGCTTCAGAAGGAAATGCTTATATTATTTCCTTAAGCAATGCTGAGTTGACGATGGACTTGGTCGAATAATTCCCCCAGCTGCTTTAATTATTATATAGGCCACGGTGCACCTAAAAATGTCAGCTTTGAAGTTAAAAATTAGAGAAATATTTGTACATTCAGGCTGACAAGTCTCAGCCCTTATTAAAAAATAAATTTCACCTTAAAATTAATTTTTTATTAATAAAACCTACCTTTTTACAAAAAATTTATATAAAATTTATCTATTTAAAATTTAAACCTAACATTACTCAAAAAATTATGTATTTGTTGGAGATCAACTCAGGGACCTTTTTGGAAGAAAGAGCAAAAGATTTTGTTTTGGTGCAACCATCTGACTATATATAATTTAGCTAAACAAATACATTTTTTATTTTTTTTATTCTATTAAAATAATTATTTTTTTCTCTTACTTCTATTTACAAACTTAACTATTTACTATTTTATATTTTTTTATGTTTTAAATTATTACTCTCTAGCATATTTTAAACAAAAATTCAATTTTTTTTTTGCGAGTATGATAATACTTTTAATTATTTTTTATATTTTCATAAATATTTAAATTATTTTTAAAATTATTACTTACAACTATAATAAATATGAGCATGAGATCAGAAAGTGTAAATGATTCGAAAAAATAAAATATTTATTTGTTAAAATAAAATATTTATAAAAAATAGTTTAAAACTGAATAGTAGCTCTTTATATTTAAGGAGCTACTATTCACGTTCCAAAATCTTTTCTTAAAATAGAAAATCAGATCAAGATAGGTTTTTAAAAAAAAATTAAAATTTTCCCTAAAATTTAGAGAATAAGAAACTTTATACCTCGGATGGATGCTTTTATTGATGACCAGGCCTCTTTTTTTTTTAGGGAAATATTATTTCCACATAAGACTTTTATCGAATTCTTCTGTCGAATTTTATTTTACTTTTAAAATTGTTTCTTCTGCAGAATTTTATTTTATTTTTAAATTCTTTTTTACATATTTTTAAATAAATTTGTAATTTTTTATATTTTTTAAAAAAATCTAAAGGGTTTAAAAAAATATGAAAAAAAAGCAAAAAAAAAAAAAAAAAGATTATGTGAGATTCTCTTATCAGAATACTTGAGTATAGCATTATCCTTTACTTTAAAGTCATTTTATTTTATTTTTATTTAAAAAAAAAAAAAAGAATATAAAAAGTCAGAAGAAAAATGATAATAAAAAAAGTCAAATCAATGGTGCGCCGCGAGGCTAGTACTGAACCCGGACCGTTCTCTAGCGATACTTTTAATTAAGCCATTCAAAATATTATTCAGCAGAGGCGTCCCTTCAAAATCTATCCCAACTCATCTTAATTTATCTCATATTATAATTATAAATTTTTATATAAAATATAATAAATAATTTAAAATTTTCAAATCTTAAAATAATTTTTTTAAATTTTCACATTAAATATAATAAATAATTCAATTTTTATTCTATTATTTACAAATCATCTCAATTTATCTCAACTCATCTATTAATTCAAACCTCTAGTCAGTCTTTCCCCAGCTTGTATGGGCTTGCATTTAATGCATTAAAGGCATGTCGTGCATTTGCAGTCAAGTAGGCAACTTTTGTGTCCTTGATTTATTTGTCAACTCTATTTATATTAACTGGCGTTTGGATTTTATGCTAGTCTCAGGTATTACGTATAATCATAAAAAAATTAATAATAATAATAAAATAATAAATAACAATAAGATGTTATGAAAAATATTAAGCCAAATTAGTGGCCCTTTTTGTATAAGAATAAGTTTGGATACAAAAATTATTTTATCTTATTTTATTTTATTATTATAATTTTCTAAAAATTCATACATAAAATTAATAAATAATTTAATTTTTTAAATTTATAAATAATAATTAAATTAAAAAATAATATTTTACTAATATTTATTTAATTTTTAATTTTTATCTCAATCCACCACACCTCGTATGAATCTATTAAAGCTGGAATCTATTCGAAACGTTCAACGAGCACAAGAGATATATCTCTGGCTCTAGAATAAAGGATAGCCAATTTTACTGTTCGAGTGAGATTAATTTGGCATATAATTAGTTATGTTTGGATGATGAAGTAATCTAAAATAATCTGTAAAAAATAATTAATGAAAAGATAATAGTAAATAATTGTGAATAATGTGAAAATAATAATTATAATAATAGCTAATTATTATAATAATGAATAATAATAGATTAATTTAGCATATAATTTTACTGTTCGAGTAGAGATGCAAGACGAGACTTAATTTATAGAGACGTGATAGTGGCCTAGATCATGTACAGAGATTTTAAGTTATGATTTTTATGGTACAGATTTTGAGAAATTTTAATAAATATTTTAACACACTCTCATTTATAATTTTAATATTTTAATACAAAACGACTTTATTTATTATATAAAATTTTTGTATCTGGGATAAGTATAAGAAAATATTTTTAAATCAAGGTTATTTGCAGTCTCTACTTAGAGACCGTATGTGCAGGCCTTATATTAAATGAGAAAAAATATCATTTTAGGAGGAATATTTTTGTAATTTTAAAAAATTTTAAAGATAAAATTATTTAGACTTGCATTGCAGTCCTCATTTAGAGACAATATGTAGCATTGCTCTTGTGCGATATATACCGAATCCTAATTTCTTAAGATAACTACTAAAATCATATATCACTGCTTATACTTAAAAGCGGCTATAGAGATGAACAGTAATGAATAGTAAAAAAGTTTTATTTTTCGCATAGTTTTTTGCCGTTGCTACTGTTCATAGATGAACAGTAATGATTTTTTTTTTTTTTTTGTAAAAGTAGGAAAAAATATTAGTTTTTGAGTTTTAAATTCCAACTCTTCATTTTTAATTTTCAGATTTAATCTAACGGTAGAAGTTTAAATATTGATTTAAACTAACATAAAATAGATAATTAAATTTTAAATATTATATCATATACTTAAAATTAACTTTAATTTATAAAATACTAATTTCTCATCATTAAATAAAAGATAAAGTTTTACTGAATATTAAATAAATGATGAAATTTTGTTAAATATTTTTAAAAAAGTATAACAATATAAATAATTAGAGTTTTAACATAATTTAAATATGATAATATTCTTAATTAACAAAAAAAAACTGCTACAACTAATGAAGAAGTAGCCTAAAAATATATCTTGAATGTGTATTTCATTTTTTTATTTTTCTTTTTCTTTTGTCATGTATTTTTTTAATCATCATAAACATTTAAAAAAAATAAAAAGTTTACAAAATTATTAAAAAAATACTTCTTCAATCACTAGATAAAAAAAAATTAAAAAAAAAAATAGGCAAACGTCCCTTGGACGTTACCTACTGCTATATATATATATATATATATATATATATATATATATACACACACGCGCACTAGTGAGGAGTTACGTTCAAGGCACGTCTGTCCCTTGTACATGGTGTTAGTATTTTTTTAATAATATTTTTTCCTTACTGTTGCTTGCCTTCACTTATTTGTCTTCTATCTTGTCTTTAACGGGCTGTAATAAAGTTGCCGCGCCGCTACTTTGGATTTTTTTTTTTTTTTGATACATTTGGTGCAGGGGGTTTCGAACTCCAAACTTCTATTTTAGAGGTTGGAGATTATGTCAATCAGGGTACAGGATAAAACTTAGTCCAGGGAGGTGTGACAGTAACCTAGATAATGTAAAACGATTTTAAAGAATGATTTTAAAATTTTAATAAATGCTTCTATGTTGTTTTTATGGTATAGGCTTTGAGAAATTTTGATAAATGCTTCAACATACTCTCATTTATAATTTCAGTATTTTAATACGAAACGACTTTATTTATTATATAGAATCTCTGTATCTGGTACAAGTATAAAAAAATATTTTTAAGTCAAAGTTAGTAGTAGCACTCAGCTTCCAAGAATTTTTAAGAATGATTTTTTGAAGGTTTGGAAAAATTGTAATAATTAGATAAGATTAAATGAGATCAACTTATTATCCAAACAAGACCTAAGTTTCATCAATTATTGGTTTGAAATGAATTGAGTTATCCTTAATCAAAGTGAATAAAGTGGCTATCTATCACTCTACAATGAACAACAAAATGAGAATTGAAATCCATACAAAGTTGAAACACGTCATAGATTTATATAAATTAAAATAAACCTAATACAAAATTAAGAGAAGTGATAGGTCCATACGAGTTAATTTGGTGGATAAGAAAATTACTTACCTCATAGCTCTACTTCTAAAATTTCATTTCACAGTTTGTTATTTATACGAAACACTAAATTCATACTATGAAAATAAGAAATTGTTTCTAAATTTATACGAAACACTAAACACAGTTTGTTACTTTCTAAGAAAGAGCTTCGTGCTATTCTAATTAATTAAAATAATACCACAGAAATAATCTAATAAATATTTGATTAGACTAAGATTAATAGATAGTAATATTATTTAAAGTTCATAACATATTCATTGATTTTCTATTTAAGGTATAACATAATAATTTTATCAAAAATCTGAAAAAATAATCAATGGAATTAAACAGAATCCATAATACTATAGGCTAATCATAAATTTAATGCTTAGTACCATACTTTGAAATATACTTTAAATCCCTTGCGTGCTTTATGTAAAAAAAAAAAAAAAAAATCTATAGGCTTAATATTTATTCAATTAACAAGGCCATAGTAAAGTATATCATAGCGGTTTTATGAACATACATCAAGGCCCAACCTAATTCAAAAACACAAGTCCCATATAAAATCTAAGCACAACCCACGTAAATGACCCAGGTTTAGAACATACGACCTGCCATGTACACCTAAGGGTACAAACGTAATTACACAAAACGATTCTTCAAGAGGCTTCTATGAACTTCTAAGGGCCATGGGTTAAATGGTGTTTTTGTAATAACAAAAAGGATGCATGCACCTTTTAGGAAAGATGAAAATCAAAAAGGGAAATTCGAAACATAAGGGACAAAAAACTAAAAGAACCAAAACACCTTGACTAGAGAAGGGAAAGTCGTGTGACAACAGGATTTAAAGCTCACTAGGGGAAAATAGAGGTGTGACGGCAAGTGTGGGTGACTGGCCAAGAATGGCCAGAGGATGGCGAATTCCTGGTGGCTGAGCCGAGATCGATGGCGATAGTAGTTTCTAGTGAAAAAAAGATCATTTTTTTTCCTCATTTGGTTGAGAAAACACAATGAAGAAAAGAGTGGGAGGAATCGGCAGCGTCTTACAAAGAAGAAAGGGACACCGTGCGTGGTGGATTTGGTTGGCCGGATTCAAAGTCGATAGTTTCGGAGTTGTCGGGTGGTGTTCCGACTTCTCCTTAGTGTCTTCAATGATTGCTTTGGTAGGGTGGGTTGGTGGCTTTTTTTTTTTTTTTTTTTTTTTTCCTCTGTGCAAGTTTCTGTTGGGTGGCTAGAAATTATGAGAATTTGCTGTCTTGAAGAACATGGCACTTTTGATTGTGTATGTTTGTCGACTTGAAATTTGAATAATCAAAGACTCTATTCTTCCTCCTTCCCCTAATTCTTCTTCATTTTTATTTGAATCTTTTCATGGTAGGGTATTTATTTATCGTTAATATTGTAAATAGGCATTTTCATGGCAGCTCATCGAAGGAATATTAGAGAAGGGACAAAATGGGTATCATTTCCTTTCTAGTTTTGTTTATTTTTGTACAAATCCGAGTGGTATTTTTTGTAATGGTGTGAGAAAAGTTTGAGTGATATTTTTTGTAATGGTTTTTTTTGTACAAATCTAAGTGGGTATGATTTATTTATTGAATTTATAAAAATTTGAAGGCATTTTGTTTGGATTTGTGGAACGAATTAAATTTTTTTTTTTTTAGATCTGAACATATTTTTTGAAGATTTTTTTGAGTTTGGTTTAATTTAATGTATGTGTATGATCTTAGATCTA
Organism: Juglans mandshurica; assembly: GCA_022457165.1. Lineage (NCBI taxonomy): Eukaryota > Viridiplantae > Streptophyta > Magnoliopsida > Fagales > Juglandaceae > Juglans > Juglans mandshurica. The sequence continues at coordinate 6,589,934 of CM039627.1, forward strand.
CCCTTTTTGTCTCTCAAATCCTCTAAATGGAAATTTTTTTTCTTTACATCTGAATGGGAATGAAAAATGGTCGAGAAGTCATTTTTAATGGAACTGACGGGCAAAAACATAAAATCACGACTAAAAAAAAAACCAAGGGACAAAAAGGCAAACAAGCAAAAAAGTGGGATAAAACCGTAAAAGCACAAACAAAATATAAAAAAAAAAGCAGGGATAAAATGGAAAAACACCAAAAAAAAGAGGACAAAATTGGAAAAAAAAGGTGAGGCAAAAAAATACTGTTATTTTTTGCATTGCCGCTTTTATATATAACAAGATATATATATATATATATATATATATATATATATATATTTATATATATAGACACTAGAAAAAAGTAATTTTTAAAAAAAAAATTTATTCATCATCTCTACACACCACACGCTACACTTTATTTTTTTTCTCTTACAAAATGTGTAGTGTACGAATGAATGATGAGTAAAAGAATTCAATTAGTTTAAGAATAAACAAACAAAAAAATTTAAAATAAAAGTAAATTAAATATTGTATGTACCGAAGATGATAAGTATCAAAACTCATTTTTATAACGTCTTCATAACTGATCTAGGTTCGAAAATAGGGATGCAAACTATTATATACTTTTATTTTTCCACTTTTTCATTTTGTCAAAGGGACGGGGTGCCATGCATGGCTCACATCAAAAGCACTTTTTAAAACTCCTATATAATTCATTATATTTGTATAAAGTGATCAATTAATTAGTCTAGAAAAATATTACAAACACAAAAAATTTTTTATAAAAGTTATAAATTTATAATTTAAAATGCATGATTTTTTTGTATACATTAGATTTAGTATACTTTGTAATAAAAATAGATTTAAAATCTAACATACCACATCAAATTGTGTCTATTTATAAATTTACTTTTGTATAATCTTTTTGTGACTAAAGTATTTTTCATTAATTTGCAAATTTCTTACTCGCGCCCCTTCCCGCCCACCACCTCGATCCCAATATATATATATATATATATATATATATATATTGACAGACACATAATATTGGATCTATGGCATCTTGCATTAGTTAGAAAAATCCCTTTTGAGTTCAACGTCGTAGTGTCTTCACTGTCTTGTGAACTTGAAGAATGTTCAAAGGTAAACCAACTAATCCATCCAGATCGAGAATTTCCTAATTCGCGTACGATATTTTCAAATATATCAGGAGCACTCTTTTCTTGACCGTAAGAGGCCGAGTTTCTTTCTCTGACATCAATAATATAATAACGAATTAAGAAAAGTCAAAAACTAGACCTTAAAATAGTTCAGTTTGGTTCAATAAAATTGTCTACGTTTATATCGAGGTCAACTTACAAGAGGACGGTGAAAAACAAATGATCGATTTAAAACTTTACAATTTTTCTATAACTACTTGGGCTTAGACAATAGGGAGCGTGAAACCCCATAATTATTTCGTTCTTCCTAACTATTTAATTAGATATGTAGGCTGAGCCTATCAGAGTAATTTTTAGGACATATTGTTTGGATAATAAGATGATATGATAATTATGTAAATAGAAGTAAAACTGTTTATAAATAATAATGAAACAATTTTAATTAAGATATTTTATTAGATTTTAAGAAATGAAGAAAATAAATTGAATAAAAATATTATAAAATTCAAAAAAATAAATATAATTTTTAATATAATTTTTGTTTTAAAATTTGAAGAAGTTGTAATATTTTTTTGCGTTTTGCTTGTTAGTTTGGAAAAGATCATATAAAGATTAGATGAAAAGGTTAAAATTTTGAAAATGAAAAGTGTTTTGTGTTTGAGTAATATTTAGGAAAGAAATTATGAAAAGTTTTGACATGAGATGAAATCATCATATCTCATCTAAATATCCAAACATAACCTAGTTTAATTGGGTCGTTGGGTTAATTATTTCAAACCCAAAAGAAAAAAATAATTGAAATTCGTGATCGAGATGATCAATTATATATAAGCTGCTCGATCAGCTCGAAAAATGTTAGCCCAAAGCGGTCATATAATATAATAAAATAAAATTATATTTGCAGTCATAGAGCGTGCAAGCTTCTTGCATTATCTCTATTGAAACACTTAATATCTCCATGGATACTGTTTTTTGTACAAATATATATATATATATATATATATATATATTATATAAGATTTTATGCATGTGGAGGTGATAAAACATCTTCGGCCCATAATGGGTTCTAGGCCCAACACAAGATGGGGCAGGTCTCTTCAAGAAGGAAGGGAGAGGGAAGGAAGGGAGGACAGAAGGCTGAGGAAGGAAAATGGTATCAGGAGGAAAATGGAAGATGTGATATAAAGTAAAGGAGGAGGAGAGGATAAAGGGAACAACTAGACGACTTCAGGCGGGTTTCCAGAGGACTTTGGGTTTAGACTTCAACTTTCCCAATAGAGATTCTTCAACCTCTCGGCAAGGAGTTCAGCTATAGCATCTCCTCCAGAAGATAGAGCTCCGATCTCTATTGTACAGTGATGACGTGAGACTGTGAGAGACTATAAAATACGCATTATAGTGGATTCGCCTTTCCAAAATATCCGTGGATGTAGGCTCAGTGCCAAACCGCGTAATTCTATGTGTCTACCTCTCATTTATTTTTCGTGCATTTATTTTTCGTTTAACGCCACGGATGTACGCACTGACATTGTACAACCACATTGGACTACCGTCGAGGGCTCCAAACCACACCGATCAAGGCTCGAATAGTCTTAGCGGGTCGAGAATGTCTCTTTCTCCACTTCTTGCTTGTTGTTCCATTTTTAGGCGTTAACAATTGGAGTTGTCGATGGGATTTTACTAATTTTCTACACCGAAAGTGGGAGAATGACTATTTTCTGGCTTGAAAATTCATCTAAGATTGAGCAGATAAAGTTTTCTCTAGATAAGTATTATTAGCTTCTCCCCTCTTATTTTTTTATGAATAGCATTGTTACCAAAAATTGGGCGACTAAACCTTCCCTCATTTAGGCTGCTAAGTGCACTGTACATGCTTTTTATGTACCCAACGTGTAAGGTCGGGAACCCAAGTTTCTCGGCCACTTAAGTTTCAAAATGCTCAGTGCCCTTTGGCTGCATTGTGGAAAAAGAGGGAGGAGTACATGGATTAATAGTGTACACTTAAATACACTCTAAATACACTGTGCACTTAAAGCAAGGGCAAGATACACTCTGAATGCACACATGGGCACAAACCAAGTGTGCACAGGGGGAACATGGTGGTTGTGCATGGCTTGCTCAGTGCACTTGCGGCATCCTTCTGACGGCCACCCCTAAGCCCCCTGTCCACAAGGGTCGTGAACAGTGCACCCATATGCACCTCACCATGCACGCGGGACAATAGCTCCGCCCAACCGTGGCACAATCGGGGGAGCACTCCGGTGTCATCTATCTCCACCATTGTGGTCCTTGACCACCATGGCGGGCATGTAGCCCGTTCACTTAATGTGCATTTGGGAGGCTCACGACTTCCCCACCGTGTGCCCAGCGAGAAGCACTAGCGACCACCATATGGTTCACCAGTACTTTCTGTCCACCCCCTACGCGATCCATAGTCCATCCACCATTGGGAAATGTGTACGTCGTGCAAGGCAAAATATGTTGAATCTATAACAAATTGTGTTATAGTGTGTGTCTACTCTATACTTAGGATTCCCTTCAATAATGCTGAATCTTGGACTTGGAGCTCCATGTTGTTCTGCGTATCAGCACGTGTTAATCAAATATGTTGTTTTTCTCGAGGTACAATTTGGATTATTCTACCCATTTCGTCCCCAAGCATGGAGAATGAAAACGTCACAAGCTCCTAAATCAAACCCTCCAACTAATTACATTAATTACTCTCCCACCGTAAGATCATTTGGGATATAAAAAAAATAGAAATGATATTTATAAGTGTAAAATGTGTAAGCACTATGTAATCTTTTTAAAATATAGTGAGTAAACACGAGATTGACATAAAGAATTAAGAGAAATGATATTTATAGTTATAGAGTGCGCAATGCCGTCCACTCCTTTTAAAAATAGTAAATCAATACGAGATCCAGATGAAAAAATTAATTTTTTAATAATGCACTCCACTTATTTTCAAAAGTAGGGCGCAACGCTTGCACAACTCATAACTGCATCTAACATTACTCAAAAATTAATTTTTAATAATAGACCGCACTTTTTTTAAAAAAAATTGCATGATGTTTAAACATTTCACGATTGTTTTATATTTAAATAATATTTAGGAAATAAATTATGAAAAGTTTTGGGATGAGATGATTACATCTCATCTAATTATCCAAACATAACCTAGTATTAATTGGGTTGTTGGGTTCATTATTGCAAATCCAAAAGAAAAAAATATTTAAAATTCATGATCAAGATCAGTTATATATAAGCTGCTTGATTAGCTTGAAAAATGTCAGCCGAAAGCAACCATATAATAAAATGAAGAGAAATTATATTTATAATCATAGAGTGTGCAAACATCGCACACTTATTTTTAAAAAAATTAAGTAAATATAGGATTCACATGAAAATTTTAATTTTTTAATTTTAGACTCTACTTTTTTTTTATAAAAATGTGCGGCGGTTGCACAACTCATGACTACATCTAGCATTGCTTAGAGCATTAGAGCATTAGCATTGATTTATGCATATGCATATGCAAAGTCATATTTGGATAATATGACCTTAAAATCGTCCACATTGACTTATGCATATCTAAATATTTAGCTACCTATGAACAGTGCTTATCCAAATTTGGATAACTACTATTCACCCTACAAATCATATTTTAATCATTATTTCTCTCTCCTCCCACTCTCTCTCTCACAATCCTTTCCTTTTTTTCCCTCCTTCAATAACACAACAAACCTTCACTTGCATATTCATTTTATTATTATAATATATTATTTATATTTTTTTTCATTTTATTATATTTTTAATATAATATATAAAAAAATTATATTTTTTATTATTGCATTTATATTATTAATGTTAAATGTATGTAGTGGATGTTAATTGTAAAATATATATAAAAAAATTGATTTTAACAAAAAATTAATAATAATAAAATAATAATATTTTATTATTATTTTGTCTCAAATATGCATAAGCCAATGTGAGAATTTTGCTTGAATGGCAAAGTGGTTATGCAAAAGAGGTGATTTTACATATGCATATGTATAGACCAATACTAATGCTCTAAGTATTGGTCTATGTATATGCATAAGTAAAGTCATATTTGGATAATATGAGGCTAATTTCATCTATATTGGAGTATGCATCTCCAAATATTTACACAACTATGAACATAATCTATATAAATTTGGAGATCAACTATTAACTCCTCAAAACATATTTTATTCACACACTTGATATCTCCATGGTCCATAGATAGTGGTTTTTTGTACAAATATATATAGAGATGCTGGAGAGCAACCGGAAGCCGCACCACACCGCAGGTAAATTTTTTTTTTTTCACCCAATACATTAGATGTGATGCGGATGTTATGCACAGTAAGATTATATTTATATTTTCTCATATATATATATAATTATATATAAAAGATCTTATGCATGAATAAGCTTAAATATCTCACTATATTTTGTTTAATTTTTGTTAGAAATTAAATGCGACATATGTGACTTTCTATGATAAATTCACAGAAGGCTTATAATTATCAAAACCTCATTCTGAAGGCTAGCTTCAGAGCTAGTAGTGGATAAAAACGTCTTTCTCCAAGCACAGCATGCAAGATTCTTTCATAAAATAAAAATAAAAATCATTTTGATCTTTCGAGTCCAATTCTCAAGTACTTGTGGTGGTCCCATTTAATTAATTTCTACAAACGCCCATCCCATCGTCCCTTTTCTTTTCAAGGACCAAGTAATTAATAGGGGACCCATCTGAGAAAAAAACAATTAATAGGCCAGGGACCAAGAATGGTGCCTCTCATTTTGATTTTGACTGATACTATGTTTTTTCTTTTTTCTCAATTTAATGGTTAAGAAAGAAATTATTAATAAATTCCTAATTTTTTAAATGTTTTAAAACTATATATTAATAAATTCCTAATTTGTACATTTCCTTTTTGTCATTCCGAGAGTCAGGCTCACGGTTAAGAGATCAGAATAGAATAAAATTTAATTATTTTTATTTGTTGAAATTTTTGTAATAAGTGATAATTTTATATGGTATTAGAATAGAAACTTGAATCCTTAATCAATTCAAATCCTAACTTTACACATATATTATATTTACTTAAATATTCTTTGTGTTGGACTTATTAAGAGATCAGAGGTCTCACTCACACGTAAGGAAGAGTGTTAAGACCATAGAGAAATTATAGTTGCAGTCGCCAGTACGCAAACGCCGTACAATCATTTTGAAAATACAGGATCCATATGAAAAGAAATTAATTTTTTAATGTAGACCTCACTCTTTTCAAAACGACTACACAGAACTTGCTCATTCCACGACTGTATGTAGTATTACTCAATCTTGTAAAAAACAAGAAATAAAAAAGCAAGCTCACGAAGAGTTTCCACTCCTATTGCCAGAGTACATCTGTTTTTAAACAACAGATTATATTTGTAAACTCACAGAAAACTAACACAGATGGATCGATCGGTACTTTTATCAAAGATCACAAACTAAAATAACCCTAATTATCTTTATTTAAATCACAGAGATAAAACCATCTTTATTTAGATTCTAAGACTACAACTTCGATCTTCATTAATCCAAAGCGTTATAGCCAGGATGTTTGTTCCTATATATAACTTGCATGAGATTTCAATTCAAGTACTAGATCGAGCATGAGAGAGGCTCAAGTAGCAAGGACTTGATTTTGTTCCGCTTGTCTCCATCTTGAGCACCAAACCCATCTCCTTGGTGATAAAGGCCCTCCACCACACGTGCGATATTCACAAATGTTTGCATGAGCTGCATGGGCATCTGCGTTAAGCATTCCCCGTTTAGCTTCTTCCAGCTTTCGTCTATCATGCCTTTGATATGCTTCCGAGCCATTTCCTCTGAAACATTCTTCTCTCTCATATAACATACGATTGATGATGGAGCATCTCCTCTTTCAACTTCTGCCTGTTTTAAAGTTATATATTGGGCTTAGCAAAAGTTCAATTAATTTACAATTATGAGTATCGGACTCATGTTAAGAATATAATACAATTAATTAATTAAATCTAGCATTTTCAGTTCCCATCAACTTAAGCTTTTAAGATAAATGAAAATTTCATAAGATATCAAAACAGATCGGATCATGAGTTCGAACATTGATTCTATACTCTATCTTATTTAATTAAATATTTTACATCTTAAGCTCACTTATTAAGGAGGAGTCTGGCCCACACGTGATGAAGAATGTTAAGAATATAATAAAAATAATTAAAACTACGACTTCTAGTTCCCATCAGCTAAGTTTTTGGAAAAAGATGTGATTTCACATGTACAACAAACCAATATTCAATCATATTTAAAGGTTTTCATTTTTTTTTCTAAATTTAATGGATATATGAGTAGTTACCGATGAAGTTCCCAGATCATTGCAGAGTCGAACTATGACAGATATATTATACAGGAGGTCTTTGCTTTTCTCCATGAAATTCTTGTATTCCTCAGCTTTCATGACTTTCTGCTCTAGACAGAAAAACACATGGGCAAACAGCACAGAGCCGGATGATGAAATCCATGCGTTGCTTAGATATTCCTCTAGGGATGGAGTGTAGCCCGTGGTGTACCACTTTGCTTCCACATATAATGCATTACAAAAATCTGTCCACTATTAAACAAAAGAAGAAAATACTTTCACCCAAAACAGCATAACAAAAAATCTAACAACGATGATCAAAAGCTATGTTTGGAACACAAACTTACCTCAACCATTCTCAATCCAATCATTTATATACAGAATTCACTACTTTTACAACGTTCTATAAAAAAAAATTAAATTCATCTCAACATAGTTCATTCATTTAAATATATATCTCGACTTATTTACATTCAAACATATCTCAATAGGACCCACAAAATATTACAACTCACAATCAATTCAGATCCAAACGCAGCCTTCATATATTCATCGTGATAGGAAATTAATGGGTGTGTACGTACTTACCACTTTCTTTACATGTACTGGTAATAACTGGTCCCAACCCTTCTCACTTTGGATTTCATTGACGAAATCATCTGTCGTATTGTAGAGTGCTAGGAAACAAATCTGCATGCACTCCGGAAGCATTTTAGTTTCACTGACATCCCACCTGAATTTGTTTAACATGTTGATTAGAATTCTTTAGGTTCTAGGAATTAAGAAAACCTCAGGGATAGTAATATGCTGCAACACTAACATATTTACGGCAATGGTGAAGAGCTCGAGTTCTTCCAATATGCCATAAACGTCATAGACATCATCAATTATCAGTATAAAATTAATGGCTTTGGTTAGCCATTTTCTGAAACAGCTGTGCTGAGGTTCGCACGCAAGGCCCACCGAGCAGACGAAACTTTCGACAAGTCTATCTCTTGCAAAAGTCAAATTCTCTCTGAGACCCAGATTCCTCCACCACCTAAAAACACATAAAAAATTAAAATAAAAACATATCATTAATTTGATCTTTATGGTACAAAGTATCGACTATAAGGACGTCACATCAGTTATTCATATACTTTCATTTAGGCCCGTTTGGTAATTCTTTCACATTTTATCTCGTATCATCTTATTTCCTTAGTTACCTGGATAGTTCCCTTAGGTCTTTTTGGAGCGTGGCTTGAACTATGTTAAAATTAAGTTTAGCAAGTTCAAGCAAAATAGCGTTCATGTCCCTGTGTTTTTCTTTGACACTGATGTGCCATTTGACGTCAAACCATTGCACCCTCTTTTGTGAGGGAAGCTCCAAAGCATGGATCACCTGCTTCGCAAGGAAACCGTCTAAATTTGGAAGGGTTTCTTCGAGAGTTGTGGTAGAGAATTCTCTAGCCGCATCCAGAAAGTTTTCACCTTCTAAGGCTAGATGTGAGGCCTCCAAGAGCTCCAGCATTCCTTTGATATTTTCGTGTTTGATTTTCCTGATGAATGCTCCCGTCTTTGCATCCATGAAGTTGCTAAACATATCTGATATATATGGTTTAACATATAATATAATTCATTGAAGTTAGATATGAGCAGGATTTGGAAATAACAAATATATATTATCTTAAATAGTACTACGTACGTTGTACTCTGAATATTATACCTTGTGAAACATCATAGCCATGCTGCCGGAGAAGCTTAAAGCACAGGGCAGTAGTGTAGAGATCATCCTCTCCATTAAGATTCCCATTTTTCTGCTTGATGGATATTGCTATGGTTGCTAGCGCCTCCTTGATTTCCACTTCAAAGTGGATGGCTAAACCCAACTTTTCCAAGCTGTCGATCAGCTCCAACGTCTTAGCCAGGGAGTCAAGTTCTACAGCTTTTCCAAATATAACTGATCTTACATCTTCTATCAACTTCTCTGCACGCTTTTTACATTCCGGTTCCTGCGAAAACAAAAAACATCCGAATATAATCTCAATATATATAGGAAACAATATAGGTGGAACTTTCTAATAAAATTAATGACTATAATGCATGTGCGTGGGAATTAGGATTCTAACATCGTAAATGCTGTCAAGAGAATCCAGGAAATCGCATTTCCATATATTTGGTTCGTAATTGGCAGACCGTCTCTGATGTATTATATTAAAAGCTTCAGATTTCATCTGATCAAATGGTAAGGTTTGCTGCTCGTCGTCTTGCAGTACTGGTTTCTTACAGTCCATAATGATCGAGTACTTGAGAAGGAAAAAAGGCTGGCTAGCTAGCTAATGAAGAAACTAGCGAAGTTTATGTTAAGAGAGCAACGCTGAGCTATATAGCGGGTGATGTTGGATGTGGAGAAATTTGTAGTTCATTTGAGAGCTTTATATAAGGCAAACGGGACACAAAATGACAAATTATAAACTAGCCCCGCAAGCAATTACAACGAGTACTAACACATCTACGTCCAGTTCATATTGATTGTTTAATGTTTTGAAACATTAATTAAAAATAATATTATTTTTTCATTCATAATAAAATTATTATTATTATTTTATACATGTCTATTATGTCTTATAACGAATAAAGCAATGCATGTCCTATTAAATTTTTTTATATAATGAGTTGTAAATATTTTAAATATAATTATAATATAAATGCTTTAGTCACAAAGATACCTCACGAATGTCAATCTACAAACTAACGTACCTTGATGTAATACGTTATATTGTAAAACTATTTTTGTTACAAATTAGATTTAACGTATCACATTAAATCACGTCAGTTGGTTAATTTATTTTTATGAATATGTTTGTGAATATAACACTTCTTTAATTATAATCATGATAATTATTTTATATTTATCATATTTATTGTTCTATTAATATCATATTTAATATATCAAAAGACAGTAATTATACATTTGTAGCAGAAAAAATGTATCTTACAATACATACGTAGGTAACTACCAAAACATGTGTGTGTATATATATAGAAATGATATTTGCAGTCATATAAATATAGTCTTACGAGGAGTCAAACTCTACAACATATTTATTTTATGGAAAATGCTAAATGAACTCATGAGTTTGCCATCTCAATCTCATCGTTCATGTATTTTATTATTTTTTTACTTAATCATTAGGGAAGTAATTTTTATTGAAGTTATATTTTTTTATTTTTTCTATCTTAATGACTAAAGATGTTAAAAAAATGTTTAAAAAAAAAATTCAACTAGCGGTGCGTTTACAGCATCCTAATTTTATATTATTATTATTATTATTATTATTATTATTATTATAACAAATGGGGCAATGAATTTGCCTTACATATTATGATTTCAATGCACTGAGTTTTAAATATTTTAAATATAAATAGTACTATAAGATAAATGTTTTAACTACAAAGATATTCTACAAAAGTAACTTATAAAGTGGCATGATTTGTCATGGTACGTAATATTAAAAAGTTAATTTTATTGTAAAATAGATCTAACGTATTATATTAAACCACGTCAATTTTTAGGTTTACTCTTATAGAATCTTTTTGAGACTATTATAACACTTCTCTAATTATTATATTTATTATTTTAATTAATATGTATTTTAAATTTTAAATTTTAAAAAATTCTATACACTACACTACCATTTCATTTTCATTCTACTATGTAAAATATAATACATTTATTACCATTGAATGATCATTTATTAGATGATTTTTTTTTATTTTATATGTAGGGTTGGGGACGGGTCCTTATGCCATCTAGTCTAAAGGACCTTGTCACCTTGGCTTATTGAATGATTTTTTATCATCTAATGATAATAAATGTATTATAACTTATATAATGAAATAAAAGTGAAATAAAAGTGTGATGTATAACATATAAAACATAGTAATGTTAGGTATAAGTTCTATATAGACAAGTCGCGCATCGGTCTTTTATAAAAACTTGGATTTATTTAAAATGAATAATTTTTTTTACACTTTTTTAATATAAAATCTATTTTTTTATAAATATTTGCTGGAATTTATTTTTTTACAATTTATAAAAATCATTTATCATAAATATATATATATAATAGTATTTTTCTTAAAATACGTGCCTTGCACGTAAGTTACTTCGTACCCTGGGGCCTGGACAGGGAAAATGCATGGACCAATGAATTGGACCCAAATTGATCACATGGTACTTACTGGGGTCAACATTAAAAAAAAAAAAAAAACAGAATACTCACTCGGGTCTCCTTCAAAAACTCCGCATTCTAGTTGCTCAAGTCATTGTCGCCGTTGTTCGGGCGTGTTACACGTTGTCAACTATTCTAGTGATGTGATTTTAAATATTTTACGAATAATAATAAAAAATAAATTATAAAATATTAAATAATAATAAATAATAACAAAAATTAGATAAATAATAAAAATTATATATTCTGATAATACCCTACTACCTAAATTAATCCCATAATTAGTGGGGGCATGCGAAGGAGAGAAATGTTTGATTTTTTAAATAATCAAAAGCTTTAAAAATAATTAATTTAACATATTATTTTAAATAATATTAATTTATAAACTATTTATAAATCTAATAAATATATAATTTGAAATTCAAAAATAAAAAATAGAAAACACCTAACTCAACCATCAACTATGCTTTGCCTACTGCTACGTACATATGTCTATTCTAAGGTTATGTTTGAATCTAATTTTAAGTTGAGTTTAACATCTAAATATTCAATTCTCAAATCACTAAATTTATCTCAACTCAAAACTTCTTTACATATGGGACTTACAACTTTTTTCAACTCAATACCTCTTTACACGCATGACCCACAACTTTTTTCAACTTTCCATAAATACATCTAAATTCATCTTAACATCCAAACATATTTAAACTCATCTTAGGTAGACCCCACAAAACTTACTCTACCATTTCAACTCACTACCATTCATAAAGAAATCAAATCATCTCAATTCAGCTCAACATCCAAACGAGACCTAAATTATCATTCAAAAGAAATTCTCACTTTAATCCCATGCCTTCCAATTTGTTTTAGAAAAAATATAATCTAATTTCGGATAAAATGGAAATGTATTTTAATCCCTCAAAAAGTTGAAAAATATTTTTAAAAATACAATAACTAAAGTGAAAATTCAACTATATATTTTTTTTTCTCTATAAAAGTATGAAAAAGATTTCTCAATTTTTCTTAAATCCAAGAGATTACTCATTTATAATCTTTCAAATTCTATAAAAGTTTATATTATAAATCTAAACCAATGTAATTCTTGTAAATATATGTGTAGTGTACATAAATAAAGATTTTATTCTTCAAATTTTAAAGACAGAGATGTGTCTTATTCAAAACCGTACCCTTAATATTTTTTAAACTCGTGTCGTCTCTTAAGTCTCTTTAATTCATTATTTTCTTCGTAAAAAACATGGACAGGCTAGAAACATGATATAATGTGAAAAAATATTGGGGAGTCCGTTTTGGGTTCCGTTTGATTTGCCAGATTACCTTTTTTTTATTTTTTTTTCTAGTTTTTCTTTTATTTAGTGATTAAAAAAATATTTTTTAATAATTTTTTTAATTTTTTAATTTTTTTAAAATATTAAAAAATATTTAAAAAATGATGTAAAAAAAAAACAAAAAACAAAACCTGGCATTTTTCTATAACGTCTGATGAGTTGTACATAAAGGCCTTCACGTGATTCATAATTATGTGGGGACCGGAAACTGGAAAGACCAGACCGGAAAGGTCCCCAACCCCCAAGTAAAGTCATCGTCGACAGTGACTACGTTATACGTGTCAAAGCCATTGCGGTGACGGAACTGTTCGTGCTTCATGAGTACGTAACGTCGTATATATACGACTTTAAGAGCATCTTGAATTGATTAATTAAAAGTTAAATTTATTGAATATTTAATTATTAAAAAGTAAAATATGTTATAATAAATTAGTTAAATTCTAAATAATTTAGCTACAATAATTTTTAAATTTAAAAGTTATTGTACATATATCAAATATATTTTTATCAATTATTTATCTCTCTATTTTTTTATCACATATTTTATTATAATTGATATATTAGTTTGAGTTAGTGATATATTAATCTAATTAAAATATGATTATTAATTAATATATAATATGTAAAATAATAAATATGATAAAATTAAATAAATTAACAATTTAAAAAATTAAATATTTTTAAAATTATTAGTTACTCATTACTATATAATGAATAAATAGATAATCCAATATAGAGATCATTTAATGTGAATAATCAAAACCAAAATCATCTTACATTATTTTATTGTTATATAAAGAAAAAATAATTATTTTAATGTAGAGATTTATATAAATAGAATAGTTAAAAATTAAATTTCTCTTATATTTATAAAAAAAAAAATGTCTTTTAATTTTAACTAATCTATTGAGGATAACATTTAGATTAATTTATTCATCTTCAGACAATTCACATCAGATTATATAAACATATATAATATATAAAAATGTAGAATATAAGTACTGTAAATAAATTAAGACATGATTCTTCATGCGGTAACTGATCTAGTCTTTTATTTATTAATTATTTAATACGGGAATGGGATTCCAACGTGATACATGCAAATATACGTACAACTCCGATTCCCATACATATTTTGGATCTGATCTCTCTCATATTGTTAATTTGTGGCAGTAAATTAAAGTCCTGGAATTCAGCGTTCATGGACCACAAAGATGCTGATCCATTTTTGGCGTCTTCGAACTCGATCGATCCAATGCACAAAAGAGTTTTGCTATACAACTTCCATCATACTCTATACTTTACATTTTTTTTTTAATTTTTTAATATTTTTTTTGAGTTTATTCTTTTTAAATTATTTCAAATTTTCTATTTATTATTTATATAATAAATATTTGATAAAAAAATTTAAAAATTTAAAAAAATGTGGAGTATAGAGTTTAGTAAAAGTTGTAAAGATTTATTCTTTTTTATTTTGGCCGAACAGAACTTATAATTAATCACGCAGTTAAGTACTTCATTTTCCATGCATTTTACAGAGCATATTATAAAAAGCTAGCCGTGGGAAGATATTCTCTCTCTCTCTCTAGATAGGTGTTACGTGCGGGACTCATGGTTTCTACGAAGAGAAATGCTAGGTAGACCGAATTGTATGGCGTTTATTTATTTGAAATCTTTTGGAATTGATTTTGTATTTCTCGTTTGATTATATAGATCAGATAATATAAAAATTAAATAAAATATTATTAGAATATAATTTTTTAATATTATTTTTATTTTGAGATTTGAAAAAATTGAATTATTTTTTACATTTTATTTGGGGATTTGGAAAATTGTAATGATTAGATGAGATGAAACGGCTTTGTTTATTTTAAAAAACCATCTCATCTTGGCTCATTTCATCTAATTATTACAACTTTTTCTGAATTTCTACACAAATACAACAAACAATTCAAAATTTTTAAATTTTAAAACAAAAATAATTTTAAAAAATAATATTCTAATTATTGGAGGTTAAATCAACAAGTAATAATTTAGTTTTGAGATAAAACCTAAAATCAAAAAGTCTAGAAATAAGGTTGAGAAGAGATAATGTAAGTTGACTCGTACTCATAAAATCAAGCCAATAAATAAGGTAAGAGGTTAACTAGGCAAGTGAGACTCAATCACTCCAAGAAAATAAACCCTTAATAAAGAGGAGATCCCCACAAATTTGGCACAATGACTCCACATGATCAAGATCTCCTCAAGGAAGGCATCCTCTTCAACCTCTCGAAATCCTAAATTATCTCATTGTATTGAGAGATATATGAGGCTATGAGAGATTGTAAAATCACTAATTATAGTGAATTTCGCCCCCAAACAACATGTGGACGTAGGCTTTTATGCCAAATCGCGTAAATCTATCTAACTCTCTTTATTTATTTTTATTTTCTTATTTGTTATTTATTTCATAGATGAATGCGAATAGTACCATATTGAAGCCCAAATCACTAATGTGGGCTGAGGATAATTCTTTCTTTTGTTTTCAACCTGTTGTGCAAATTCACGCATTAACAGTTGGCGCTAATAATATTTTATTCAACTTTTAACTTTATTTTCATCTCATCTCATATGTATGACCAAACGAGGCCTAAACATCTGTGTAACCAAACGAGTGCTTACACAGATGAGATGAGATGAAAGTTGAAAATAAAATAAAATATTATTAGAATATAATTTTTTTAATATAATTTTTGTTTTGAGATTTGAAAAAGTTAAATTGTTTATTGTATTTTGTGTGAGAGTTTGAAAAAATTGTAATAATTAGATAAAATAATATGAGTAGAGATGGTTTATATATAACCAAACAAGGCCGATCGAGGCCAAGTCATCTTTAATAATACTTCCGTGGGCACGTGATAGACATGCATGGATGCCTTCGCCGACAATCATCGGATGGTAGTTGGCAAAATTAAGGGAGTATCTTCAACTAGCTAGCATGTAGATAGATGTCTATGACAACCTACTGACGTGCATGGCCCAGCCGATGAAGATACTCCCAATTAAATGGCTAATGGTGTAGGATATCTATCTGACGCGCATGGCCCATCCGATTAAGTGGTTTAGGATTTCTATTTGGTCGAGATGCCTACATGCATGTTATGTATAAAACATTTCTTACCGTTTATAGCATGCAAGAACGTGCATGAATCCGGACAAGAAAATAAGGAAAATGTGGTTGATTTCGTACCGTCTAGATCTAGCTCCGTTATTCTGATTGATTTGATATATATAAATAATTTTATCACTGAAAGTAAATAAAGAACAATATACATTATTATAAGTTAGTTATATAAAATCAAAATGGTTGTAAAACTCACTCTTTTTATATTTTGGGGTGCATGGGAGCTAGTGGATACAGAAACTGCATGTTTTATTTTCGATATTAAGGCATTATATAGATAATGAGATAAGATGAGAAATTTTTAAATTTATTTTTTAAATATTATTAAAATACAAAATACTTTTTAATTTTAAATTTTTAAAATTTTCATCTAATTATTAGAATTTTTACAAATTTTAAAACAAAGAAATACAATTATTTCAAAATTCAAAACGAAAATAATATTAAAAAATAATATTCAAGTAAATTTTTAACTTTATAATATTTTTATTCAATTTTTTTTTAAAAATTAATAAAATATCTTAATTCAAATCATTTTATTATTATTCACATAATTCTAAAATATTTATAAGTGTTTATAAGGCTGTGTTTGGAAGCTAACGCAGCCAAGTATGCCAATACGTGATTCACCCAAGTGATCGCAACGTTGCAGAACAGTCTACAGCTAGCTCACTCCACGCAAATCCCGTCTCTCTTTTCCACGGAAGAACTCAAACTGCTCTAACGTCAAAGCAGCTTTTATCAGCACAGGTGGTCATTCATGAGGGAGATGACTTTTTCTTTATTTTTTTAGTCCAATACAAGGGGAGAGAAAATTTGGGAAGCATTAAATTGAGCAGACAAACGATCATTGCATGTTTCACGCTTAAAATCATACGCGTGTCTATTTTGTTGAGAAAAGGCATGCATTTAATGCGTTAAAAAAAAAAAAAAAAAAAAAAGGAGGAGAGAAGTACTACTTTGCCGTCCGAAATGTACCGCTCTAGTGTATAGATTGTCATTTTATTTTATTTTTATTTAATGATTAAAAAAGAGATTTTAAATATATTAATATATATTTTTATTTTTTTAAATATTAAAAAAATGTAAATAAAAAAATAAAAATAAAAATTGTAAAAACAATTAGCGATAAGAATGAGCAATCTGCTGCTGCTCAAAAAATAAACATTATTACTTTTTCTATTTTCGAATAAGCAGTAATGCTAATATATATCTCATATAGTTTATCGGAGCATTTCCATCCGGTTGATTAAAGCATTAATATGTAAGAAGTTTTTTAAAAATAAATAAAATTTAAGAGAAAATTATAAGAACTGTAATTTTTAATTAAAATTTAAAGAAAATTATAGAAAATCGGATGAGAATGCTCTCAAACATATAGACTGATATGATAAATTTTAAATGAAATTATATATATGCCTATTGTTTAAATAAATAATCACTTTAAGACGTTTGGATTCGAAGATGATTTGAGATGAGTTGAGATGAATTGTGAATAGTAATAAGATGAGTTGTGAATAATAGTGAAATTTGTGAGTTAAAGTTACTGAATAGTAATGAATAGTAGTGAGATGAGTTGAGATGAGTTGAGATGAGCTGAGATGACTTGCGAATCCAAACGTCTCCTTAGTGTGATTAAAAATTAACACATCTAAAACCAACAACAGTACCTATCTGTTCGAATATGACAATAACTGCCGCTTGGAACATGGGATTTTTCCCCATTTGGTTTTAGACACGTTTGGCTTCAGGTTTTAACCTGCTTTGGTTTTTGAATTTATACCGTATCGGGGGTCATTAGATGTTAAGAATATCCCTAAATAATTGTAAAATAGTTTGTGAATAATAATAGAATAATTTGAGTTAAGATATTTTATTGAGTTTTGGAAAAGAAAGAGAGAGAAAATTGAATAAAGACATTATAAAATTAAAAAATTATTTGAATATAATTTTTTATTAGAAGTTTGAAAAAGTTATATAGGATTTTTATTTTGTTTGAGAGTTTGGAAAACTTGTAATTATAATTAGGTAATAATTAAATGAAAAAGTTTGAAAATTTGAAATATTTGAAAAGTGTTTTATATTTAAGTGATGTTTAAAAATGAAATATATGAGAATACAACAGTTGTAACAGTTGTGTTCTCAAACATATCTTCAAATTCTTTTTGACCATTGAACTATTTAGGCTATATTTGGATGCTGAGGTGATCTCAGATAATCTGTAAATAGTAATAAAAAAATAGTGAATAGTAATGAAAAAGTAGTTAATAGTTTGTGAATAATAATAAACTATTTGTAAAATGTAATGAATAGTAGTGACAAACATAGCCCTTAATTGTCTGGTCCACGACCATCCGATTCCTATTTTGCACATTAACATTATTTGGATTTTGGGTTCAATTCAACACAATATGTCTCCGTACAACAATTTCCCCACCCTGCTCGCTAGTATTTTGCTTTGAAGTAAGCTACACTGTTTCAGTTTCTCTAATGCCTGATTTGAATGGTGAGTTGAGATAAAATAAGTTGAGATGATTTGTGAATAGTAGTGAGATAGTTGAGTTGAGTTGAGTTGAGATGAGATGAGTTAAAAATGGTTTGAGTTAAAATATTTTATGGGGTTTTGGAAAATGAGAGAGAAAAAGTTAAAAAAAATTATAAAGTTAAAATATTATATATTATAATATAATTTCTTAATATTATTTTTGTTTTGAGATTTGAAAATGTTAAATTATTTTTATGTCTTTTTTAGAAGTTTGGAAAAGTTGTAATAATTAGGTAATGATTAGATGAAAAATTTGAAGATTTGAAATTGAATATTGTTTGTGTTCGTGGTATTTGAATATTCAGATGAGATGAGATTGGATGAGATAGAAATATCTCTTTATCCAAATCAGACCTAAAGCAATTTGGGCATGATTCTCATTTATGCTCCAACTTAAGCAGAAGAAAGGGTGCTGATAGTTTTGTAAAGAGCCAAAATAGCTTCCCTTAATTTCCAAGTTCCAACCGAATGAATTTGTAAGGTCAATTCCTTTCATTTCCAACCCTCACTATTGAATATTTTCATTTGTTCTGTAATTTGTAAATGGGGAACTAAAACTATTGAATATTTTCTTTGAACCCGTTTGTATAGTTAAAATATCTTAGTATATTTGTGAATAGTAGTAAAATGTTTTGAGTTAAAATGTTTTATTAGGTACTTTTGGAAGAAGAGAGAGAACAAATGAATAAAAATATTATAAAATTAAAAAATTCTTTGAATATAAATTTTTTATATAATTTTTGTTTTGAGATTTGAAAAAATAGTATTATTTTTTGTGTTTTTCTTATGACTTTGGAAAAGTTATAATAATTAGATAATGATTAAATGAAAAAGTTGAATATTTGAAATTGATTAAAGTGTTTTGTGTTAGTCTTTTTGGACGTATAAATGACATAAAAGATCATTTGATTTTTAAAGATTATGATTATATCAAGTTTGAAAGTTGTAATTATTTGAAAGTTGTATGTGTACATTTGTCTATTGATGACCTTTTTAGGAAAAATATCCGAAAAAACATGTTTGAGAAAAAATATCAAAATGATGATTTTCCTCAAATGTACTTTTTAGCTTATTTGAGACTAAAAAGTACTTTCACATATATATATATATGTAATACCCAAACAATCTAATTTTAAATTAAAGAACTTTTAAGGCTATTTAAACATTTTTTAAGACTCCTAACGCAACCCCAAACGTGCCTTAAATAACCCAAAATATGCAATTTGGAACCCTCCCCCACAGAGGTTTTCAAGCTAAATTTTGACAACAATTCGAGAACATATCACCACCTTTGTTGTTATATATAACAGCTTCTATATATGGTTTTAGATAATTGCTACTATGTCCCAGTTATATCGCTTACTTTGTCTCATTTATGTGACACCATATAGTGGTGGTACATGGTTTATTTAAAAAAATTAAAATAAAATGGCGTCTGAAAACACAAAAAAAAAAAAAAAACAAACAAAAATTGATACCCTAAGTCCCCCTACCCCTTTTATGTTGGTATTTTTAATTTTTTTTAATAAATCACGTCGCACCAGCCATATCAATGGCGCAAAATGAACGGTATAACTAGGTTGGCATAGTAGCATTTCTCATAGCTTTCAAGGAGAAACATCACTCAACTTAGGCTTGGGATAATTAATCAGCAGACTAGAGAAATAGTAAATAAGGTGTACACCAATTTAGTCATTAGACCCCGGCCTCCCGAAAACTCATCCATGTAACCCTCCAACTCAAGATCTTATTAAGTTCAACGAATTTATTGCCATTATGGACACTACTTTTAGGGCTTGTTTGGGAACATAATTGTTCTTAAGGTATTTAATTTCAAATTCAACATTTTCTCTCTCATTTCTCAAAATTCAAGAAAACATCTTAACTAAAACTATTTCTCTACTATTCACAGATATTCTTAGATATTCTTAATATCCAAACGAGCCCTTACTGTACGCAGTAATGTGCTGAAAAAATATAAAATCAATTAATCGGAATGAAAGGAGAAGCCTTGATGAATTTACTTGCTGATGAGGCTAGGATTTAAGAAAATTATCTTGAAGGAAGATTGTTAGATAGTAGCCACTTGTTTCAAAAGTTTAAACTGATAGGAAAATGTAAATTTAGTTATTTGTATTATATTTTTAACACTTCTCTTAATGCGCGTTTACGACAGACTCCCCCTCAATGAGTGAGATGAGGTAAAGTGTAGAATTAGAGTTCAAACTCAAGATCTCTGCTATGAATATAACTTGTGAAATCACAACTTATTTCACAAACTTAAGCTGATAGGAAGATTGATAGGAAGATGTAGATTTAATTATTTATATTATATTTTTAACAGTAGAACTTGCTCTCATGAACGAATACCAGCCCCAAGCCTTGGGCGAATTTCAGTGATCACAAGGTTAGAGAGCCATCTAGATTCCTGCTGATTCCTCCGGCCTCATAATTCAGAGTGTAACTAAAGGATATATACTAACAGCCTAGTTTGTAATATTTTCGACATCAGAATAAACCTGATCTCATTTGCATAAATAATAACAACAATAACAATAACGTTCCCCCCACGAGCTTGTGAGTGATACCCTGCTTTCCTTGTCTCCCATGAAAGGAATCCCACTTTAAAAAGAAAAGGTATGGCAAAAAGAAGAATAATGTTAAGTCTGAAGAGGCATTTGCCCAAAGAACACGGCTAATCTCTTTTCATGCATTTCCTAAACCTTTTTATTCCTATTCCCCTTTCTTCAACTAGAGCTTCTAAAGATACATTATAATAAAGCGAGGGAATTAGTTGCTTATAAGAATTCATCCCATCCTCTCCTCCAAAATCATCTGTAGCAAAGCTCTGAATTCCGAAAGGAAAATAATAAAAAATGGCGAAACACTTGGGGTTTCTGTTCTGCATCTTGATCATAGTCATGGACATTGTGGCCGGAATACTTGGCATTGAGGCCGAAATCGCTCAAAACAAGGTTATTTACTGAACTAAATCCACAAACTGATCATATCGTATTGGTAAGTCTTGTATTCATGTTTCCCTTCTTTAATTAATATATAGGTGAAACATTTGAGGGTGTGGATATTCGAGTGTAGAGATCCAAGCTATCAGGCTTTCAAGCTAGGGTTGGCTGCAGCAATTTTTCTGGCCCTTGCTCACATCATCGGTACCTTGGTTAGTGGGTGCATATGCGTTTGGTCCAAGCAAGATTACGCCAACTCCTCAGCTAACAAGCAATTAGCAGTTGCTTCCCTCATTTTCTCTTGGTAGGTGCTCGATCTTGCTTCATGTTCATGATTTTTGGATACATGCAACCTTGTCTTTCCCAATAATTAATAACCTCATGAACATAATGAAACATGTTTACCTTTGTCATGACACGCGCGCGCGAACCATGCACCAGGATCGTATTAGCTGTTGGATTCTCGATGCTGATCATAGGAACATTGGCGAATTCGAGATCAAGAAAATCGTGTGGAATAGCTCACCAACGACTCCTGTCTATAGGAGGGATTTTGTGTTTCGTCCACGGAATGTTCACGGTCGCCTACTACGTGTCCGCCAAAGCCGCAGCAGGAGATGAAAAGGAGCGAAGAAACCATCCCGGATCAGGTCCTGCAGACCATGCTTAGAATGCCCTATCTCCTCTCTTTTTTGGCTTATTTCATGTAAGCATCACAAGATTGCCTTTGCCAGATTGGGTTTTAGACATAATTTTTTTTTGTTAACAGTATTTGTGTTGATGACGTATTATTTGATTGTAAATGCTAACTGGAAATGACAATGGATCGGATCGATGCCTTTCCCATAGATGGCTGCATTATGATGCCTTGCATCTGTCAACATATATATTTTAACGTACAGCTTTTGACTTTCAGCAAGGAATAGAAAATAAAGAGATATTAGAATGATGCTGTAATTGAGATCATGTGTTTCTTCCTATTCCTTCCCAAGCTGCGGGTTTAGCGCCCTCTTGTCTTTTTCAAGGAATTGTCATTTGCATGGAGCTAACTTTTGGTCTCCCTTTTGGGCTGGGTTGGTGTCACTCAAAATTTTTTCTTTTTTTAACTTCTGCTACGTACAATCAATTTTACATATTTTTTTACATACTCCAATGTAATTAATTAAAACAGTTATTTTATATTAAAAAAAATAACGCATCTTATCACATTAATAGAGTACATAAAGAATACGGCACACATCTTATCCCTCATAAACTCACACCCTTTTCGTCAAATCAGATAATGCCATTCGGCTGGAGAACAAAAATCAGCCCCATGAAACTTAGCAATCTGATACGGGATATATTTGAATGAGATCTGCTGGGAGCAGCCGGAAGCCGCACCATTCCCAACAAAATTTTTTTTTTTTTTTTTCATCATGTGTTAAGGATGTTATGTACAGTAGGATTTTTTTTATATTTTCTGTATTTGAAATGACTTCAAATGTCGCCCATCTAATAATCCTACTAATTAATCTACATGTTTTTACCGTTAAGAGAGGATTTGGGCTGGGCTTTAAGGGACACATGGGCCGGTGAAGAATCCGGTTCGGTCCAATGAAAAAGCAACGGTACATTCGAAGAGCGTTTTAGAGAGAGCGCCGAAATCCAAATTCAAATTTTATCCCTTCGACCCCACTCTCCCAATACTCTCTTCTTCCCCTTTCTCTGCAAACCCTAACTTCCCAAATTAACCCCTATCTTTGATAGAAGAATCTTCCGCACTATCTCCTCGGCCCCCTCCTTCCTCTTCCGCACAATCTCACGGCCTTTCATTCCGCAAATCGATGGCCAAGAATTGGATTTGAGTTTCCTCGGATGCAATTCACTGACCCCCAAGTACTCTCCTGAAAAAGAGCTCTGTGAGTCCACGTCGTACTCTATTCGTGTTCTCGGCTTCGAACATGGCCTCTCGCAACCAGAACCGGCCTCCTCGTAGTCCATCCGCTGTAAGCTCTGATTACTTGCATTTTACTAATAATAATAATAATATTATTATTATTATTATTATTATTATTATTAGTGTTATTACATTGGGGTTGCTTAGTTGCCGAGAAACGAAGGCAAAAGCTTAGTTCCAGATCTTAGTTAGGTGTTGCTTTTTCTTTTGTTTAGGATGTTGTTCGACTCCAAAGAGATTGTTTCTGTTTTTGTTTCTGGCTGATTAGTGATTTTTCTCTTCGGTCCTAGATAACGAAAAATAAAGAATTTGGTTTAAAAAACTTTTCAGACTTTTTAATTTTTTCAACTTCAATCCATACATATTTTAAAGTGAAAATACTTTATAATATTTTAAAGTAAAAAAAAAAATCAATTTTTTTTCAGAAAACATAGCATCTACTTATTTGCCTTAGTGTCGACGAAAAAAAATACTGAAACCAAAATTGCTTTCACAAAAACGAAAAAAATAAACTCTTAAAAAAATCAATCCAAACAACTTTTTAAGACACTTTCAATTATATACTCCCATACGAAATAATATCAAAATCTTTTCACCGGAACATCTTCTCATTCTACCAACATACTTGCACAAAATCCAACACAAAAAAAAATATTATTTTTCTTTAAGAAATCTAAAAAATTGCACAAATGCTTACTTATCAAACATGTCCTAAAGGTCATTGACTGAGATACTTTAGAGCTCTCATTTAGATAATGAGATGAGATGGTTTTAGATGAATTAAATAAAATATTATTAAATATTAATTTTTAATATTATATTATTTTAAAATTTAAAAAAATTGAGTTATTTATTATATTTAGCTTGAAAACTTAAGTGATCGTTTCTCTATCCGGCCTTAACCTATTTGCATGCCTAGAAAACAGAAGCACATGAATTTAAGAATGAAAACACAAATGTCTGTCATGTAGTTTTCAGGTTTCAAATGGATTACTTTGGTTTCTTCGTTTGTATGTTATGGTTAATTCACACTTCGTGCTGTATTTTTTTTAATGTAGAAAAAAGATGGTAGCGACCAAGTTCCCTTCGACAAGCGTCGGAAGATTGGGTTGGGAAGAACGGTAGGACCAGCAAGCACAGGCCGTATGCGGCAGCCATTTGCTGTGGTTAACAGTAGGCAAGATGGTACGGGTAATAGTGATATGGGCAGTGCTGAGGGTTCAGAGTGTGGAACTGTAGAGTTTACGAAGGAAGAAGTTGAGGCGTTGTTGAATGTAAAGTTTAAGGGAAAGCAGTTTGATTTTAAGGTACGATTTTTTTTCATGAATTTAAAACTCGTTTTAGTCTAAATTGTTTGTTGGTTTCTTCTCTGAGCTTTGATATGGTTTTGTTTTGTTGCTATGCTTGGCAGGGGAAATTGGAACAAATGACTGAGCATATTAAGAGGCTCAAACTCTGCATCAAATGGTTCCAACAAACTGAAGAAAACCATGTTCTTGAGAAGGAAAAGCTTCAAAGTGTGATGGAATCTGTTGAAAAAAAATGCATGGATACTGGTAATGTATTATGTTTATCCAGGGTAAATGGGGAAAAACCATTTTTTTTTTCATTAGAAGGTTGTGCTTGTCCCTGTGTTTGCATCCACACTCGAACATATTTATATGATTTATAAATCATTTAATCAATACAAAATTATTCATATTTTTTGGTACTCTCCTGTCTAGATTTTGTGAAGCTTCTGAATTGAACAACTGATATGCAGCATGAATTGCATCTGCTCTGAATAAAGTTACTTAGTTTGGTTAGAACTATTTTGGTTATAATACTTATTCAGTGTAAAGTTTTATTGACTTGGAGAGAATGGCAATATTTTTTCAATTAAACATAACCATTTCAGTCAGAAAGAAAGAATTTCATTTATATGATAAAAATACCCTTCATTTGATGGACGTGTTGTTTCTTGTGCAATAAAGTAACTGTGACATTAGAGTTATTAATAGGAAAACATTTTTTAATGTAGACTCATTTCTATTTTCTTAGAGGTGGAGATGAAAAGCAAGGTGGAAGAGTTCAATCTGATTATTTCAGACTTGAAAAAAACTGTATCTTCTTTGGAGGAGAGAGTTGCAAAGGAAGAATCAGATAAGTTGGTAAGCATTTCTGTAATTGGATTTTGTGTGAACAGCCGATACCTTTATGTTTCTAGATCTCATTTATTGTGGTCTTATGACTAGGATGCGATTGAATGCCATAGAAAAGAAAAAGAAGCAAGGGTTGATGGTGAGAAGTTGCAAGCTCTTCTTTCATCAGACCTTGAAAAAGCTCGGCAGGAGAAATCAGCTGCTGAACAGAAGGTAATATATATATATATATATATATATATATATATATATATATAAGTTTGCCTGATTTCACTAGGGTATATCAGAAATATTTTTCATTAGAATTTGTTGAATTGCGGGAAATTCCTTGCTGAGGGCCTATGCACCCCCGGGATTAGTTGGAGCTTTGTTGTTGGACACCCGGTGCCAATAAAAAAAACAAAAGAATATGCTGAATATTGAACCTTGACTCAATGGTTGCGTCAGTTAAAGTTTGGTTGAACTCAGCAGATTACATCACTTATGATGCTTTCTCCATATAAATTTGTTGGATCTGCAGGCAGCCTCCTTTGAGGATATGTATAAGCGAGCACAAGAGTATAATGTAAGTTTACAACAGTACAACAGCAAGCTTCAAAAAGATAATGAAACACATAGCGAGTCACTCAAAAGAGTTGAAATGGAGAAATTGACTATTGTGGAAAACCTTAGCAATTTAAGGTGCCACAACAAGGCATTACAAGATCAATTAACTTCATTCAAAGTAAGTTCTTCTGGGAAGTATTCATTTATATGTTTATTTTTGCCACCGGTTTTCCCCAAACTTAATTTAATGATATTCAACAGAGTTCAACAAACTATTTTAGACAGGTTTTTTGTTTTTTTTTGTTTTCTGATTCTTTTATTCATTTGCAAGACCAATGGCATTTCTCTTGGCTCCAGAGGTTTTTTTCAGCTTCACTAATAGTCCCTATGACTTTTGGTAGTGTCTTGATTGGTGTCTTGTTCACTCTTATATGTCAGGCTTCACAGGATGAGTTTATAAAGCAAAAAGAATCATTATCAAATGAACTAAGATGCCTTCGCGGGGAACTTCAACAAGTGAGGCATGACCGTGATCACCAAGTGACAAAGGTTCAGGCTTTAACTGCAGAAGTGGTGAAGTACGAAGAATTCACTGGGAAATCATGTGTAGAGTTGGATAATTTGACAATAAAATCAAATGCCTTGGAGGTTTGTTACTTATTTTCATACATCATATATTCCTGCCTTCACTAGTTGTAAGATTTTGGGCCCTTTTACAGGAGACGTGCTCATCTCAAAGGGAGCAGATTCGCATACTGCAGCAACAACTTGCTGCTGCAAATGAGAAATTAAAGGTAATGCTGATATTGGACAGGATTTAGGAAGCTGGCTTATGTTTTGTCAAGTTCTGCACGGGGCATCATTAGTGTGCTCATAGATTCGGGTGTGCATTGTGCATGTGCTTAATCTGACAGCACGACAATGTTTTTCTTTTTCGTGTAGATGGTTGATTTATCTGCTTCAGAGACCAGAGCAGAATATGAGGAGCAAAAGAGAATTGTGCAGGAACTACATGATCGCCTAGCAGATACAGAACTGCAGCTTAGTGAAGGAGAGAAGTTAAGAAAAAAACTGCACAATACTATTCTGGTAATTATTGTTTCCTTTCTACTTCAGGTTTTATGAGGTTTCACTGGTAGTAAAATTGGCTTTTGTTGCAGGAGCTCAAAGGGAACATTCGTGTTTTTTGCCGAGTTCGTCCCCTGTTGCCTGATGATGGTGTTGCAACAGAAACTGCTGTAATTGCTTACCCTACATCAACGGAAGCTCTAGGCCGGGGCATTGACTTGATGCAAAGTGGTATGGCCAAATGGCAACATTTGATAGGGGGATTTTTTTATGTATATTATTTGTTGTACCTTTTACAACTTTGCATATTGTTATTTAAAACGAAAGTCTCGTGATTTGACTAAATGCTACTAAATGTCAGCAGGGCAGAAGTATCCTTTCACATTTGACAAAGTGTTTACGCATGAGGCTTCTCAGCAGGATGTTTTTGTAGAAATATCCCAGCTTGTACAAAGTGCACTTGATGGGTACAAGGTAAATCTGTTTCACTGGTTCCCAATTATTCATACTGAGGCACTTGCATTTTCAGCTGATTGATATGTTCAAATCAAGATCAGGATTTTATGGCTCAACCTAAGTTAGACCAAAATGCAAATAAGATTGAGGATTATATGCTAATTGCTTTGGGAGTATAGGCATCTTCTGAAGATGCTACCACTTGCAGTGCTACAAATAAGCTTTCTTGTTGGGTGGGATGTGGGACAAATATCCGTAACGGGGGTTTACACTTAGTTCTGCTTATTTTTGGTTTGAGTTGCATTGGATTTGCTATTGTGGCTTCAAGTGTAATAGTTTTAGCTATCGTTGGCTATCATTTGGTGGCTGCGCTGTTTTTTTGCCAGGCCTGGACTTGTATTATATAGTTTTCATTGATTACTATGTTTTATTTATAAATGAACTGTGCATGTTGAATAGGTCCTAGAGTTGGCTCTAAAATTTTGTTATCGATCACCTCTTAATTTGTATTAATCTGATGCTGGTGTTTCTTCTGGCAGGTGTGTATATTTGCTTATGGCCAAACGGGTTCAGGTAAAACATATACTATGATGGGTAGGCCAGAAACCTCAGAACAGAAAGGGCTGATACCTCGTTCACTAGAACAGATCTTCCAGGCTAGTCAGTCGCTTCAAGTGCAGGGTTGGAAATACAAAATGCAGGTTAACTACCAAGAACTTTTGCTCATAATCTGCTTTCATTTCCTAATGAAGCTCTTAACGATTACTGACCAACATATGTAGGCTTCAATGTTGGAAATATACAACGAGACCATCCGCGATTTATTATCAACAAATCGATCAAATGGTTTGGACATGTCACGGACAGAAAATGGCGTTCAAGGAAAACAGTATACTATTAAGCATGATGCAAATGGAAACACACATGTTTCTGACCTCACCGTTGTTGATGTTTGCAGTATAAAAGAAATTTCTTCACTTCTGCAGCAGGCTGCAAAAAGCAGGTAAGCGCATTAGATGATGTATATTTGGTATTGGAGGCTGTGGTCTTGCATTTTGTTTGTGAAAGTAATTGGACATTCTGTATATATTGGGTTCCACATTGTGTGGCAGGTTTCTGTCATCCAATCTCCGGGAGTTTCTTATTAAAGTGAACTTTTATTATTTGTTCCAGGATGTATTTCTGCATGTCTATAAATTGTGTATACACACATACATGCACATTCACACATGCAACATATATGGTAAATTTATTTGTTTATTCTCATAGTCAATATGGTCAATTTTGTAAGCCTACCATAGAAATTGTATCACGATTTGTTTTTTTTTATTATTGGTAGAAATAGTATCACACTTCTAGTGAAAAAGGAGCACATTTTATTTATTGTATGACTTTCTTTGAACTTTCATCTTAATGTCCCTTGTATGACTAAATCTAATGCTGAAAGATTCTTTCTATTTAGGTCTGTGGGCAAGACACAAATGAATGAGCAGTCATCAAGAAGCCATTTTGTCTTTACATTGCGCATATCTGGCATAAATGAGGTATGTTCCTGATAATAATGTGTTCTGTTAGTGCCCAAAGAATTCTCTCTACATTTTGAATGCTTTTACCTGTTGATATGCTCTCTTGATTTGCTAGAACACTGAGCAACAAGTACAGGGGGTTTTAAACCTCATTGATCTTGCTGGAAGTGAGCGGCTATCAAAAAGTGGGTCAACTGGAGACCGGCTGAAGGAAACTCAGGTGAATTTCACTGTTCACCCCTTTATTTCATTTGTTAGCGATGCATATCTTCTTAAAATGAGTATGCTGATTTTTTGTAATCAGGCTATCAATAAAAGTTTGTCTTGTTTGGCCGACGTAATATTTGCATTGGCAAAGAGGGAGGACCATGTTCCTTTTAGGAACTCCAAGCTGACATATCTTCTCCAGGTGCAGTTTTGTTATTGAACTTTTCAACCTTTTGATTGTATGCTTATACGTCATGGTGATGGGCAACACCGAAATGGACCATTGTCTTCCTCCAAATTTTGGTTGGTTGTGCAAAATCTGAAGTACTAGAATAAAATTTAAAGGTAGACTCTAGCTCAGATTTGCTCAAGGACAGTTAAAATGAAATGGGTCTTTAGCAGAGTTAACTATCTCATCAGAAGCAATCTAATCTCTTATCCTAAGAGATTTTTCCAGAATTAGAAGTTTTTCTTACATGTGGCATGAGTACATTTGAAGAATAAGGTTTGGCATCTCTGCATTTTTCACTCGTTCAAGTGTCTTGCTGGGGTGGTTGTCAAAGTGAGCTTGTCTTTGAGTTTCAACGTGCAAATGAGTTCAACTTATACTGAACTCTGCTGTCTTGTTTATTCCTAACGTGATGAAGCACTTTGATGTGTTTTCAATTCAATAGCAACGTTCTGTCATTCCAACAATCGGGCTCGAAAGTGTGGTTATCAGATGCTTTACTTGGTTGTTATCATCTTACTCTGTTTGTGGCTTCCATTAAACATTGTTTTCATTTCATTAAACAGCCATGCCTAGGTGGGGACTCCAAGACCTTGATGTTTGTAAACGTCTCCCCTGATCCTTCTTCAATTGGCGAGTCTCTCTGCTCTCTGCGGTTTGCTGCCAGAGTCAATTCCTGTGAAATCGGAATACCCCGGCGTCAGACAACAACAGTGCGGCCATCAGATTCCCGTTTGAGTTATGGCTGACCACGTGCTCCACAGCTCCTCCTACATTTTGTTGTCTGCTTTTCTGGCCATCTACATTTCACACAGAGTAACTGTTATATGTAAGAGTAATAATGCTTGTAATGTGTATAATGGAGTGGATTGGTGGTGTCAATTGATTGTAGTCCTGTTTCTATCTTACTACTAACTTGTACTTTAGATTTATGCTTAGGATCTTGAATTTATTGTTGGCCCTGAGAGAGAGTCCTCCAATTCTATATTAAAATGTTCACTACTCGAAAGAGTTAAAAGTGGTTTTGTTGATTACGATCATCATTGTATGCTGAGTGGCTTTGGAAATTCTCTGATTGGTCTGCTTGTTTGGTTGCAGGATAATGAATATGAACATAAGATTGTTTTCGATGCTTTCACTAGAAATGATATTTACTTCCATTTCTGCACCAAATTTAGTTCCAAGAAAATATTGGTCTTTAATTTTACAAATATAAATGAGGTGTTAGCGTATATTTTGAAATGTAAGTTGAGATGAGATAGTATATAAAAGTTAAAAATTGAATAAAATTTTGTTAGAATATTATTTTTTAATATTATTGTTGTTTTTAAAAATTAAAAAAATTAAATTATTTTTTATATTTTATATAAAAATTTAAAAAATTATAATAATGAAATAAAATGAAATTTTCTAAACGCTTTCACAATCTAAATAGCATTAATCTATCACAAGAAAAATATTTTTAAAATAAAGAAAATTATAGCTTGACAGTGACAGAGAAATGCCGAAACCAATATTAACATCAATTAAAAAAAAGGATAGCAATTAGGTTCCAGAAAACATCATTAATTTGCCTGCCTGTCCACTAAAAGGTATGGTATGTCATTCGCACCATTCGTGAGTGTGAATCATCATGGCCAATTGATACTATTGGGGTAGGATTGATATCATATGAAGACACAAATACATTTATTTGGTTATTCCAAACATGGTTGTCTTGTATGAATGGAAAAGCTCCAAAAACTATAATAACGGATCAAGACAAGGAAATGAAAAATACAATTTCAATTGTTTTTCCCCAAACACGTCATAGATACTGCTTGTGGCACATTATGAGGAAATTGCCAGAGAAATTGGCTTCCAATGCTCAATACAATAGTGGGCTAAAAAGTACACTTCAACGTTGTGTGTATGAATGTCAAACTGCAGAGGAGTTCGAGAAGCATTGGGGCTTATTTCTTGACACCTACAACTTGCATGATCATGCATGGCTGCAAAGTCTATACAATGAGAGGATGCATTGGGTACCGGCGTATTTAAAAGATGCATTTTGGGCAAGGATGAGCACCACACAACGTAGTGAAAGCACGAATGCATTTTTTGATGGTTTTGTTCATTTAAGCACTACACTTAAAGAGTTTGTTGATCAATTTGACAATGTCTTGAGGAAGAAGGTTGAGAACGAGAATGCAGCAGACTTCCACTCTTTTAATTACACAATTCCATGCATATCTCCTTTACCATTTGAGAGGATATTTCAACATGTATACACAATTGCCAAGTTTAAGGAAGTGCAAAAGGAAATAATGAGAATGGCTCATCTTTACAAGAACGAAGGTGCAATTTCAACGTATCATGTCGATGACAAAATTAATACCGATGACTTTGTCAAATTAGTTGCATTTTCAGTTTACTTTAATAAAGATGAGTTGGAGGTGAAGTGTAGTTGTGGACTGTTTGAAATGAGAGGTATCATGTGTCGACATGCTCTTTCTGTTTTAGATACACAAAATGTTCAAACTGTGCTTGAAAAGTATATTTTGGAACGATGGAGGAAAGATATAAAACAATAGTATACCCTTATCAAGAGTAGTTACGATGGCTTGAGTGAAAATCCTGAGACACAGTGGAGGAACATTGTATTGATATGCTGAAGCGGTTAGATATCATGGATGGTGATTATCTTTCCTCGAGACTTCCGACCACACCTTCTAGAGGTAATGATCCCACTGACCCCACAATAGTGAGCTCAACAAAAGTGCTCAGTCCTCACGTTGTGCGAGGCAAAGGCAGACCACCATCAAAGCGGAGAGTGCCTCCAATAGAAAAGATTTCCAAGAGATCGAATACAGGGAACAAGAAGGCAAAGGACATTAGTGGTGTAAATAAAAGGAAAAAAAATTAGTCATGTGAAACAACAGAAAGAGGTGGAATGGACGAATACTTGATTCCCAATGCAGCTAACTTGCAACAAGATTATATGATAGGAACACAACAGAGTGTCATAACTCAAGTGTATGCTCACAACCAAGCAACATTTTACTTGTTATTTTGTTATTTACAGTGCATTGTGTTATTTAACAATGTGTATTATTCATGGCAGATGCACTATATCAGAGATGGAAGTCCTCGAAATTGAAGATATTACGAAAATTATGCATTGAAGTGATTATGAGAAAGTTTAAATGTATCACTTCATTATTAGTTGAATTTTGATGTAATGTTTGACATATTGGTTGAATTTAAGGCATCGTAGGAACATGTAAATTGCTTAAGTCATTGGGCAAGTTGTTGTATTTTGTAAAATGGCCATGATGATGCATACTTATGCCAATGCTAATGAATTCCAAATTAGTACTAATGAATACAAGTATTTATGAATCAGAATCATGATGGAATATATTTTGCTTGGTAGTTATTCAACGTGGAGACTAATGCTCATACTTTGCTGAAATTTAGATTTTTTTTAGTGTTAGAATGCACAACGGAAAAGTACCTCAAGCTCAGCTTAAAGAATTGCTCCACAAGTTTTTCCAGATTGATAAACTCCAAGCGTTTTCTCTTAGTGGCGAAAGTGTACTACGTAGTATGGAACTAGAGTAACACTTAACAAATCCACAGCCTAAGTATTTTATCAAGAGAGAACAAAAAAAGTGAGAGAGTCTTTTTCTATTTTTCAGATGGTGTAAAAAACATAATTGAGGAGGACTATATATAGTCCTATGCACGGCTGGCCTTAAAGGCGAGCCTTCAATTGCATTGTGAAACGGCAGTAACACATGGCTTTAAGCCATGCGTTACAAGCAGTCATTTGGAGGGGGTCAGCCCCACGTGGGCGCCCCTCCATCTAATATCTCCCACTCGCACACAGTGGGCATGACCCCAGGTCAGCATCTCTCTAATGTTCTCAATCTTGTTCATACAAATAAATACGCCGTGCGACCACTAAGCACATCTATAGAAAGGAGGGAGTACATACACCAAATCTCTCCCAGAGAAGACCAGCATAGTAAAATTCCTAACGTGTCTGGTCATGTCCTAGACTTATTCGATCGCATCAAAATCAAGCATTTTCGAACCCTCTTGAGTTTAAAAAACTCAGAACAATGCTTGACTACCTCCAAATATTTCAATGTGTTCACAACCTTTAGCCGCTACCAAGATGTAGCGTCATTTGTATGACGTCAGCAAACACTATCGAAGATACGATATTGAATAGTCTTCCCTTTATACTCATATCACTCAATTTGGTCGAACTGCTTTCCCAACAATGCCTCTTTAGACCGTATCAATCATGACCATAGACAGCATGCCAAAGTAGCAAACATCACAACCTCCATCTTGTGACATAGTTAAAAGTAAATGACATTTTTTAAGAAATGAGACTCACATAGTGAGAAAGAGGGAAACATTTTACTCACTTACTCATATGGTCGTATAAGCACATATAGTATGAAACACATGCTACGGTGGATTTCTCTTTCTCAAAGAGCATATGTCTATATCAAGACCGTACAGATCTCAGTCTAGCCGCTCCTTAAGCGTCTAACCCGAATTCCTCAATTTGCATGTCTCCAAGGCGTCAAAGAGGAACTCGCATCTGGATTACTACATGCTACATGGATGGTGGGGTAACCCATGCACAGTCCTATCAATGGACCTCATCTTAGCTTCCACTAAGGCGACACAACTTTGTGTCAACCAACTTATCCCTTTGGACAAGTACCTAGGGACACAATGTCTCATCTCTACTCGCTACTTAAGCGCTAGAGGCGATCGCTCGTGTGAGTGAGCCGATCTAAGCCTGTTGACATATCTTGTGTGTGTGTATTAAAAAAAATACGATAAAGACAAGAACTGAATCATATTGTATTAATATCCCAAAGGAAATGTTACATCTTTATGTCATTTGAAACACAAATTACATTTAAGTCTACGCAGTCCTAGATTCCTAACATGAGCCTCAAAGACATATCTTGCTATAGGCTTCGTTAAGGGATCAACAACCATGCGACTCGTAGAAAGATGTTTCAGAACCACTTCCTTTTGCGCTATCATGTCTCTGATGTAGTGATATCTGATATCTATGTGTTTGGTTCTTCCATGATACTTTGAGTCCTTAGCATATGCTAGAGCTGCCATGCTATCGCAGAATATTGTCACCGGATCTGATGTATCCGTGCCAATATCTAAATGCTTGAGGAACCTCCGTAACCAAACAGCTTCTTGAACTGCTGCAAAACATGCTATGTATTCTGCCTCCATGGTGGATAACGCTATATGAGGTTGTTTCTTGCTGCTCCATGTAATGCCACCTTGGTTGAGCAGAAAGACATACCTAGTGGTTGATTTGCGCTCATCTAGGTCGCTGCCCCAATCGGCATCACTGTAACCTCTTAGCTGCAAATCTGAACCCTGATAGCATAGCACATAGTTCGCAGTTCCCTTGAGATATCGCATAATCCTTTTGATCGCTTTCTAGTGAGCTAGTCCGGGGTTTGATTGGAATCTACTCACTAAGCCAACTGCATAGCATATGTCAGGCCGAGTACATATCATTGCGTACATCAGACTACCCACAGCATTAGCATAAGGGACACGGGCCAATTTTTCTTTTTCTTTTTGAGTCTTAGGACATATCACTTTAGACAAGTTCTCGCTCTTTGCAACAGGGGTGTCAATGGGTTTACATCCATTCATTAGGAAACGCTCGAGGACTTTCTTTATGTAAGTCTGTTGAGACAAATACAAAAGTCTCTTTGAGCGATCTCTGTAGATCTTAACTCCCAGAATGTATTCTGCCTCACTCATATCATTCATCTCAAAATTGAAGAATAACCACTCTTTTGTAGCGACTATCAACCCTTTATTATTTCCAGCTAGTAGTATGTCGTCAACATCTAATGACAACATAATGAAACTCTTCTTAGACCTTTTGACATAAATACAATGATCCTCTGTGATCATCGTAAACCCATTCGAGAGAATGGCTCGATGGAATCTGAGGTACCATTGTCTAGATGATTGCTTTAGGCCATATATAGATCGTTTGAGTTTGCATACTTTGCGCTCTTGACCTTTGACCACAAAACCCATTGGTTGATCCATATAGATCTCCTCATCTAGTCTTCCATTGAGAAATGCTGTCTTAACGTCCATCTAGTAGAGTTCCAAATCCATGTTTGCTACTATAGCTAGAATCAGGCGAATTGAGGCAAACCTCACCACTGGTGAAAAAGTCTCCTCATAGTCTATACCTTCCTGTTGGGTATATCCTTTCGCCACTAAGCGAGTTTTGTACTTATTTATTGATCCATCCGACTTGCGATTGACCTTAAGAACCCATTTGTTCCCAATAGTCTTACGCCCTATTGGTAGATCAACCAGATCCCAGACCTGGTTAGTCTTCATAGACTCAATCTCATCATTAAGAGCTTTCATCCACTCATCTTTAGTAGAAGATGAGAGAGCCTCATAAATTGTCCTAGGCTCGTCATCATCATGCGGAGCTACTATAAAAGCTTCTCCTTCAATCTCAAAACGACGACGGGGAATACTTTCACGTGTGCTTCTACGCGGCTGAGGTTGTTGTGATTGATTGACAAGTGATGTACTCCCACTCGGATTCAAATAATTTGTAGGAGCTTGAAGAATTTCTTCCTCATTCTCAACTAAACTCCTTGGAGCACTTTCCTCTTGTTCCACAATCTCATGAAGTTCTAAACTCCTGTCAACCTCATCTCTACTTGGAAATTGATCTTCAATGAAATCCACATCTCGTGACTCAATCTCAGTCACACTTCCATCAGATTGTTCACCTATTAATACATACCCTTTAGAGTGTTTTGAGTACCTTATAAAGATACACTTCTTCCCTCTAGGGCCTAACTTCCCATACTTATGAGAAAGATTGTGAACAAAACCCGTTGAATCCCATGGCCTTTTTCATCATAGAGCCTTTTAAATTGCTCAGAGAGATATTCTCGTCCTCGGTCAGTTCTTAGAGCTTTTAAACTCTTGTCTAACTGATTCTCAACCATTCTTAGATATCGCTTAAAGTATTCCAATGCTTCAGACATATGAGAGATTAAGTAGACATGAACGTAACGTGAAAAATCATCTATAAATGTGATGAAGTAGACACCTTCGTATCTTGCCCTCACACTCATTGGACCACAGATGTCTGAGTGGACTAATTGCAGTGGAAAAGATGCCCTTGTGGCTTTTCCAAACGGTTTTCTCTTATCTTTTCTCATTAGACAATGTTCACATGTGGGCAAGATGACTTTAGCGAGATTGTCTATTAAGCCTTCTCTAGCTAACCTAGTCATTCTATCTTGCCCTATATGGCCAAGCCTAGCATGCCATTTATGTGAATCCAAATTATCAGATGTAGAAAGAAAAGCAATAGACTCATTTATATTTGAATACTCCAAATTCAAAATCATAAAACCGTCTTGAAGAAAAGCATTGCCATAAAACACATGGCCCAAATAAAAAGAAACATAATTGTTTTCAAATACAATTTGAAAACCAAGTCTTAATAAAGTGACTACAGAAAGTAAGTTTCGTCGGATCTCGGGAGCGTATAACACATTGTGAAGGAAAAGAGTGCGGCCACCCCGCAAGTCCAGCTTGTAGGTACCAAGTCTCAGTACCTCCACGCTATCTCCATTTCCAACCTTGATATCACGACTCCCAGCTGGAATCCGGTGATACTCAACAAATCTGACTCTGTCTCGCGCTATGTGTTCGGTCGCTCCTGAATCAACAGTCCATACAGGATAGGAGTGAGCAACCATCACACGACTAGTTACAAAAACAATGCGAGAAAAGTCAGAGTGTACCTTATTCGGCTCAGTGCAGTCACGAGCGAAGTGGCCATTCTTTCCACAGTTGAAGCACTCTAATTTCGACTTGTTCTTCCCGCGCTTGCCCCTCTTGCTACGCTGAGAAGTTCCTGACACCTTCTTAATTTGTCCAGCAGTTACCCCATTCTTGGACTTCTTGCACTTAGGCCTTGATGCCTTACGCGAACCAGAATCAGCCACATAGGCCGTGTGATTGGGCTTGGCAGCCTCTAGGCGCTCAGCCTCTAATTCCAAGTGACGCGAGACATCATCAAAGTCTTTGATATTCTCGTTATGCGTTAGGTTCTGGCTCATATTCTCCCAAGAATTCGGCAGTGATCTTATCACTGCATGGACTTGCTGTTCATCAATCAGGTTGTTTCCTGCCGACTTAAGTTCGCGGATCATGGTTGACATAGCCCTAAGATGCTGCTTCATGGTGTGGTCAGAGCGCATCTTATAGGAGTCAAACCTCATGGTTAACCCACGCAACCTAGTGGCTGAAGTTCCACCAAACTTCAACTTCAAAGCCTCCCACATGCTTTGGGCAGTGTCATAGATCTCGAACTCACACATTAGATCATTGTGCATGCTGCTTAACATTATTATGCGCGCGTACTGACTTTTCTTAGCCCATTGAGTATAGGCTAGTTGATCTATTTTGTGTTGTTCCGAGGTCCCTTCCCCGGGCTCAGTAAGGGAGTGAGATAAAGCCTCCAAGACCTCTTGCTCATTTAAAACATATTGGATCTTGCGATGCCAAATGTTGTAGTTTTCCCCATCCAATTTCTCCCCTTTATTTAAATTGGCAACTATACTCTTGGATGCCATTTCACTACAATACGCAAAGAAGGGATATTACACACACACCTAAGAAATCTGCCGCGTCCATCCAAGTTAGGAAAAAAATAATTTAGACATGTCGCAAGATCGAAAAATCGCTAAGCTTCAGAATCATTTTTTACGCCACAATATCCAATTATTAAATTTCTAACCTAATTCCCGCGCAAATTCAAAAAAATATGGGAGAATTAATCATAAATCTCAACCATACTCCCACTATCTTAAGTAGTCAACTAGTCCTTGTCACATGTAAAGACATAACCTATTAAAATCGCAGTAACCTTTTTGGCCAGTCTACAAGGACAGCTACTCCAACCATAGTAACCTGTTGGGCCAGTCTACAAAGATGGTTCATATAAGACCATTACAGTCAATTTTTCTTGTTCCATCAGTACATTTACAGTTCTTACTGGGGTCACTGTGGTCTTTTGGTTATACAGTGTATTTACAGTTCTTACTGGGGTCACTGTAATTTTTTTTTCAGTCTGTCATTTACACTGACTATTCTAACTAAGATTACTTAACTCAACTCACTTCAATCTCTAAACTCAACCTTACTGGGCCGTTCCCTAGACTTTTTCTTAAAAAAAAAGATAGCAATTAGGTTCTAGAAAACATCATTAATTTGCTGCCTGTCCAGATTAATGGATGAATTTTCGAACCGTTAAATGCGAGCAGGAGTGCAGGACAAATTCAACGAACCGGGCAGGTACACAGTCACAGACCCCACGCTTGGCTCATCTCTGTCCGAAACAATTCTGTACCTTTCATTCTAATCCCAACGTTTTAAAAAAATATTTTATACACCACGTTATTATTATATTTTTATCTTATTAAATATAATGTGAAATATTTATTATAATAATTTATTATTATTTAATGATCCATCATCCCCTTGTTTTCAATGTCAGTGACTGGCCAGCTGTCTTATTCATTTGATTCATGTCTATCCTGAAAATAATAATAAACTTTAATGTGACTTGTGAGGTAAATCAAACGAGTTAGAACAGTATTTTCTGACCCACAGATCGAAAGATTGGACCCACTGAGAGAGGGAGAGAGAGAGAGACAGAGACAGAGAATCCAAGGTGGCTTCAGCCTTCATGATCCACCTCTTTTGCGGGGAGCTGTAGTCTGTAGAGCAATTCCACATCTTGTTACACTAGCGTCTGGTTCTGGTTCTAGAGGGGTCAAAGTTCCCAATAAGGTGAAGAGGAAGAAGAAGGAAATGGCCGGCCTAGGCGAAGAGCAGCATACCAAGTCCAGGGTTGTGAAGGTTGACTCTTTGGAGTCGTGGGATATGTATGTTACCCAAGCCACCAATAAAGGGTGCCCTGTAAGTTCTCTCGAACACTGTATTTTCCCTCGACTAACACTCTCTTCTCCTCTACCTGTCTTTCTGAAAAACACACATAATCCATGCGAGTCTTGAAAATAATCCCTTCGAATCATCACCCCCCCTTCCTTCTGCGGGTTTACGTAGATTGCGAGAAAGTACCCCTTTTTTAGCAGTTGTTTTCACTTGGATGATCTCGAATAAAATTTGGGTTATTAAATATGTTTTATTTGGGGTGTATTTTAGATTGTTGTACATTTCACTGCTGCATGGTGCATGCCTTCAGTGGCTATGAACCCCTTTTTTGAGGAAGTGGCTTCAAGCTACCCTGATGTTCTGTTTCTCACAGTTGATGTTGATGAGGTTAAGGTAACTCGTCTAATCTTTTTAAACGATTAATGATTAATTTGTCGATTCTGTTTCTCGTATAAGCACAAAATAAATGGCTTTTCCGAGAGAAAATAAAATCATCATTGGCATAATATAGCATATAGAACACCACCTATTGAAGGAAGAATGTTATGTTTTCAATGGAGTGTGTTAACATATTCTTCTCATCATGTGGTTTGTGTACAATTTCAAAGCTGGGTTTTTCCAGGTTTTTGTGGTTCTTGCTTGAACCATTAGAATAATCTCCGATTTCACTTCATCTAGGTATGATTCGACTTGTCTTTTTGTTTGATTGATAAGGATAAAGGATTAGTACATAATCAATAGCTGCCGCTAAGCCTGATTAGCGCAAATATCCATTCTTTAGCAGCATGAGTCGGTGAATGGAATATTTTCAATGACGATTGATCCACCGTTGAAATATCCTGCCAGCAATTATCTTTCTAGTAATAATCATGATCCGAGTATTCGTTTTTGGCTACAGACCTTCCAACGGTTTTTTTTTTTTTTTTAAATTTTATTTGAGCCAAGGAGTATGAATCTTTGACTTGTTGTTTTCAGGTCATCTGATTTTGAGACAACTTTATATTCTAGTTACTCTTTTTTCTCCAAGGAACCAGAACTGTTTAAGCAGACTTGAAATATGTGTGCATATCTACGCATGCTTCATCTGAGCAACTTCTCATTCTGCAGTAAACTCCTGTCTTTTGGATTAGTGAGTTACAGCTCTTTGCTATTGCGATATTATCTCCAATATAAATCACGGTGGTTTGGGATCTGTTGTTGATTACGGTATTCTGCTTTACTTCGAAAATAATTTTCCTGGAGTTTGCATACTTTGACCATGTTGTGTTTCATTCCTTTTAGTGAACTTCATAGCATGTTCAGAAGCATGGCAGCTTAAATTTCAGCCTAACATAGTTAAACATTTGGGTCTGTCATTGCTGTTTTACATGCATACTTGGAGTGATTTCGTACTAGCTGATGCCTTTATAGAGACGATATGCTTTTATTAAAGGGAGAACAACTTGCATTCCTAGGGTACTTCCAGCTTGAATTCTAAATAAAGAACACAGTTCGTACTTGGCCGGTATCATTTGATGCAAAGCCTGAGATCTCAGCCATAAAATTCTTCAAATTGATGTTTGGTGATTTTCTTTGTTGATGGAGATTTTATATATAAGATGTTCTTGCATCGCAATTGGTTAGGAGGTGGCAACTAAATTGGAGATAAAGGCGATGCCCACATTTTGGCTAATGAGGGACGGTGCTCCACTCGACAAACTTGTTGGTGCCAATCCAGAGGAGGTAAGGAAAAGGATAGATAGTCTTGTGCAGTCCATTCGTGTTGATGTAGCATAGATCCAATATAAGTATGATATTGTACATTTGTAAATGTTCAATGTGTTGACTTTTGTGGTCCAACATCCAAACAGATGATAAGTGAGCTTGTGTGCTTTGTGTGATGGGTGTGATTTCAATCTCACAAGTACTTTTGTGTTTGCTACCAATATGGGTTAAATTGCTGCCTTTCTTTTTGTGATACCCCATATGATATGGATAAGGGTAGGTGGTGTATGGGATTCCACATTGCTTGGGAAGGAGAAGTTCTTGATCTTTATAAGGTTCCAATGGGGCTCTAATTGTATCATTAACTAGTCCTTTTAGAGTATAGGCCATGTAGTTTAGGTCTTCCATTGAGGTGTTACAAATGGTATCAGAGCCTATCCCAACCAGAAATGTGGGACTTGAGCCGTGCCACCTACAATGGATAGGCCCGACGAGGACGTCGGAAATTTAAGGGGGGTAGATTGTGATACCCCATATGATATGGATAAGGGTAGGTGGTGTATGGGATCCCACATTGCTTGGGAAGGAGAAATTCTTGCTCTTTATAAGGTTTCAATGGGGCTTTAATTGTATTATTAACTAGTCCTTTTAGAGTATAGGCCATGTAGTTTGGGTCTTCCATTGGGGTGTTACACTTTTTCATACAGCCGGCCATGTTTCTGCTCCGGATGTTGTTATGGTTCTTGAATTAAGTGGTATGCCTAAAAACAGGAAACTTTAGTACAACATGAGTAGAAAAAGTTAGCTGCTCGCCTGTACTCCTGTTTTTTTTCTTTTTAGCTAAAAAAATCCGTACTAAAAATATTTGTAGCGTGGACAGCTTTAAATCAAGAAGATAAAACAAATTTGCCTGTTAGTTTGGTTTTTCGACAATTCGAAAGCAACCACATTCATTGCGATTCATTGCAATTAGATTCCTTTTGAAGCCCAAGCCAACAAAAATTTTCCGTTTTTCGTTCTCAATAAATAGACTAATGCACGCTCCAACTAATGCGAGCTTCAAAAGGCCTAGCATTGTTGACGTTGTGCACTGTGTGGTAGAGATGGCGGCTGACCGATAAATCTCCCTGTTCTTGCGCTTCGCCACCACCTTTTCCCACTCGCTACCCAGTGTCCCAACCAGCCAAAAACACTATATTTCTATTACCACAGTTAAGGATGTTATATTGGGTGATGATGTGCGGATGGTGGTGTCTCAATTACTAGGTGAAGCCACCAAGTTGGAGTTAATGGAGAATCTGCAGGATAAGTTTCATGAATTGAAAGGGGCGGTTGGGTCTTGAAGTTCCGGTTCTTTCTTTCGCCCTTTAGAATGACTACGGAAGTGAACTTTTGGTTTTGAATTACTCTATATATCTTAATGCTGCGAAGAATATTCAAGGAAAATGGTCAAGTGCATTTTTTTGGGTCATGGTCAGTGGAGTTTTGTTTGTATAGGAAGAACAGAAAATCGTAAGCAGCCAAGCTTCTCTTTCTCTGCCACCACTGGCATAAGGAAGCATTTGTTCATTTTTATGTTTTTCTATTTCTATGGAGGTTGCAATTGCAAGACTGTATTCGCTAGATTATAAATGTTGTTTAAGAATTCAATTTGGAACTTCCGTCGATTCTGATTTGTTGAAACAGTTGGTAGTTTTTGTTAACCAGTTTTGGAAATCTAGCTCCCGCTTCTGACCTGTCAAGCATGTCTCATTAAGGATACATTTGGTTCCTTGACCGAACTCAGATTTAGACTTCTTCTAATATTCAAACATCAAATTCTTAAATCATTAAACTCATCTTAACTTAAAACCTCTTTACACGTGAGACCCACAACTTTTTTCAACTCAACACCTATTTACACGTGAGATTCACAACTTTTTTCAAGTTTCCATAAAGACATCTAAACTCATCTTAACATCCAAACACATCTAAACTCATCTTAAGTGGGCCTCACAGAATTCATTCTATCATCTTAACTTACTACTATTCATAGATAACTCAATTTAGTTCAACATCCAAACGCAGCCTAATTGTTCTAGAACGTATGTATGAGTTTGTGCAACAATGCAGATTCAGATGTGAGAGCTATTCTGCCTCAAATGTCAAATGAGTGCTAGAAAACGACTCAGCAGTCCCTATTTCACACAGCAAGTTACTTGTCCAT
The DNA here is from genome assembly GCA_022457165.1 of Juglans mandshurica. Taxonomy (NCBI): domain Eukaryota; kingdom Viridiplantae; phylum Streptophyta; class Magnoliopsida; order Fagales; family Juglandaceae; genus Juglans; species Juglans mandshurica. The sequence continues at coordinate 6,633,795 of CM039627.1, forward strand.
CTTTAAATGAAAACCACAATTCTTAATTAGTACCTTAAACAGGAGTACTTGCTAAGAAACCTACTGATAAAAGTTATTCTTTAACAGGGTAATTTGAATCCCATGTATTTCCCAGAAACATAGGTCCTCCAAACATCAAGAGCTCCAAAGGTAGTCATCAGAACAGTACTCAAAACCATCACAATGCTAACTGAGAACACGACGAGAGATGCCCTCCCATATCGACGAATCGCTCTCTTCACCACCACCAATCCGAGAAGTGAAGCAGCAAAACAGATGATGGCGAAGATGAGGGCAGTGTGCGTGTGCTCCATGCCCATCAAAACGTACTGGAATACCGACATGGTGGATGCGAAGAAAACCATGAACGAACAAGTCGCTGCTGTTACCTGCACCAAGATCATGTCAAAGCAAAAAAATAGGCAGTACTGGAAGTTTAAAATGATCGAAGATGGATGGGGGGATCAGAAGCTATATATATATATACCTCAGGTACTATCCCAACTTGAAGAAGAAGTGGGCTTATGAGCATTCCACCTCCAATTCCAAAGAAACCTCCCAAAACCCCTGCTAATAATGCCATTCGTGGGAAGATAAGTTTGCTTGAAGGTCCATCTCTAATCTGTAGGTCTTGATCTTCGTCCTTAACGAATGAGTAAATGCTTATGCTAAGTGAAGTATTAAACATTTTAATCTAAATCACTAAAAATAGTATTCACTCAAATTTTTTTTTTTTTTTTTTTTAAATTTTAAAGCACCTCGAGGTTTGGAGAAGTCTTATGTTTAAGTACAGTCTCCTCTTTGCATAGGATCCAGGAGGTGAAAACCATTGCCAAAGGAATTTGGAATGATGAGATAATCCAGTAACCCGATCCACAAGGTTCTACTTGGATTATTATACCCTGCACATGATATTTCAAACGACATATATTCTGAAAAAATAAATCAGAGAATAAATTTTAAAAAAATGTAACAGTTCGATTAATTTGAGGTATCTCATATTAATCTAGTTTTCCATTTGAGTTTGTTCAGAGAAAGATAGATTCGCAATGTAGTGGCCGGCCGGGATATGTACGTTAAAGATAGGCAGCTGTTCCAGATATTTCTATTTCAAAAGGTTCTCTATGGACCATTTTTTTTTTTTTTTTTTTACAGACACACTCGAACTAATTTGATTCTTGATTGCATTCAGTTCGATTGAATTCGATTTATTTAGATTTTTTTTAATATTTAAATATTTAACTCTCAAATCACTAAATTGATTTTAACTTAAAACTTCTTTACACGTGTGATCCACAATATTTTTTTAACTCAATACCTCTTTATACATGAAATCCACAATTTTTTTCAACTTTTCATAAATATATCTAAATTCATCTTAACATCCAAATAGATCTAAACTCATTTTAAGTAGGTCCCACAGAACTCATTACACCATTTCAAGTCATTACTATTCATAGAGAAGTCAACTTAACTCAATTCAACTTAGCTTAATATCCAAATGTAGCCTTAATTACAAATAAAATAAAAAAGAAATGTCAAAGAAACAAAATAAAATAACGTTAAAAGATTCCCCACAAACCTGCTCGATGCTACTTCAATTTCCGGCCTTACGGCTGGTGTTCGTTCCAGTACGTACGGGACCACGAATCCATTGGGATTATTCATTATTCCCAAATTACATGGTTGCAGATCCATTGCTATGATTCGATCTCTAGATATATATTCTATATTTATGTAACAAAAGCTGTATATATGTCACTTTAGCAACGTTATACCATTCTTATGACAGTAGTACTTGATTTTTCAGTGATGAACCAAATGGAGTAATTATTACATCAGTAAGGTTAGCAAATAAGTAGCATGATTTTATGTCGTAATTAATGGACAGTCAAGTAATTAGGTCCTTAACTAATTAGGATGTTTAGAAGTCATAAAAGAAAATTGCTATAATTCGTCATTGTGACTAGTTATAATTTTTTGCAAAAATAATAATTATTTTTTATTAAAATGAATCTATTTTTATCATATAAATAGTTATTCTCAAATAATCCGTCGTGAATTAACCTTTTATTATAGTGAGTGGAGCAGGTAGCAATTTCTAACCATCTGATCATTAATCACACGTACAGTAAAAAGTAATTCGAGAAGCCAAAAAAGAAATGATGCATTTAAGTTCATTAACTTGTTGATTATCGTAGAGAAGAATATTGGTTAGGAAATGGAACAGTCTTACGTACGTACCTGTCCATGCCCATTGCCACGAAGAAGATAGAGAACAAAGAAAGAAAGCCAGACCAGAGCTAAGACCCCCATTTTCATCCATGAAAACCTCAAATTGCAACCCGATCCTTTCACACCCAAAAGAGGTTCTTTAGCAGTTTTGATCCCGTCACTTTCATCACCACAATTCTCATTAGTCAACCCATTTTCCAAATTTCCACCCCCATTTCTCCTCATCAGCTCTTCAGATTCCATTCTCCAATAAAACACACCATTTTGACAAGTCTTAGAGGTAGACCAAGCAAGAAAAGTAGCAAAGAGAATGGTAATGAGCCATTCTGGGAACACAAGGTTGCAAATCACCCCTATACTCACTCCTAATAACATACATGGCTCTGATAAAAGTGCTATATCAAAGTCGATCAATGTCTTGCCACCAAACTTGGGACTGGAGTTGCACAAATTGCACATTACATTTGCAGCTGAACCACCAGTGACCATGAAAGCTGAGAGACTTGAGGCTGTCTTGAGGTCTACGCCTGCAACTATAGTCAGTATGGGTATGAAAAGCCCACCACCTCCAATCCCTCCTGCACTAGATATAGAAGCAGCTATGAAGCAAAGAACTCCTGCCAAAACAACTGGGGTTTCTAATCCTATAAGCTGGTTTAGTTGGGACTCTATTTGGTGATTCCTGATCCATTGGTAAAGTTTTTCTAGTAATTGGTCAATTCTGAGAGGAACGGAGATGGATTGATCTATTGGTTTTGCATGGGAATGGCCGAATGGGATGAGAAGGATAAGGGGAAGAATAAAGCATGTAAGACTTTGGTAATTCTTCATTTGGTTGGGGATTCTTGGTAGTGTTGTCTCCAGATGAACGGTGTAAGTGTCTTATATAAGAACAGACATTTGTGAGGACATCGACAGAAATAACATCAAGTCGACACGCGCGACAGGCAGAAAATGGCTATGATGTTTCTAGTATAGTAATGTCATTTGCTGGGTAGTCAGACTGCAATCAAATCTCTCCTTTGTCTTTTTGAAGATTGATTAGAATAATGCAACTAATTACGTTGAAAAGCTGGACGGACTACTTACAGATTTTATAGATTTTGGACTTTTAAGCATCTCAAAGATCATATATATATATATATATATATATATATATATAAGGCCGTTTCAATAGAGGATGCTTTTCATGTCAGGAAATTACTAATTTTATACAGATCATCACTATTTAGAAAATTACTAATTAGCTCGATCTATAAACATGTTATTTCTTTAGGGTCTATCATGATTAGGATGAAGGAGTAATGCTAGAGATAAGTTACTATAGCAGTACACACTTTGCACTCACTGCGTGGCTGCTTCAAGTTGATTGTTCCCAACACTCACTTGGGGAGATGTGTGGTCTAGATGATGTCACATCATGTGTGCAAAATGGATGCTCCCAATAGTGACTTCTATCTATATTTATTCAGGATGAAATATTCTGGCATCCAGTACTACTAATTCATCTTTTTCTTATTCACTAAATTAATTTGTTGTCTCACAAATAAAGCATCTAATGTCAAACTAGTTGCCAGTCAAATGAGGTAAGGGGGTGGGGGGGTGCAAAACACGAAAAATTGTTGTGGCTAGATTATAAATTATAGGTTCATTGAGGATCCAATTTAATGCTTGTTAGCTAGGCTTACAATATATATATATATATATATATATATATATATATATATATATATATATATATATATATATATATATATATATATGTGATATTTGAAATCCAACTTGTTCATCATTTTGTCAACCAACCTAATTTGTGGACAAAAACTTGCTTCGTGTTTACATATGACTATGTGGACATCTCATGATTTCTTGTTGCTAAGATACACTGATTAGCTAGCTAGCTGTACGTCTGAAAATTTTAGAAGTGGTTATAAACTACTTGTAGTTGGGGACAATTAAATTAATTATCTGTAATCTATAGATGATCGAGATCGAGGCACTACAAGAAATTTGACTTTTACGGACGAAATAAATTTCGTCCCTAAAAGTCATTTTTGGAGATGAAATTTACCTTTCGACTCCAAAAATGCCTGAGCTACTAAATTCATTCGAACGGAAAATATCCATTCGAACAAGATATTTTGTGACGAACAAAATCGTCTCAAAAAAGGAAAACCGTTCGAACGAAACAAAATAGATTCGAATATGGAATTAATGTCCGTTCGAACAGTATATAATCTGTTCGAATATTAATATTGGCGAGAAATTAATTTATTTTTCCCGGGATAAGTTAACAATCGTTCAAACTTAAATTTCTTTATTCGAACGGATAGATATTCAATTAATTTTTTTATTAGTATGAATTTGTGCATATATTTTTCCATTAAAGTAATAAATATTTTTTCCATTAATTTGTTATCATTTTCAAAATATAAAAATGTGTATATATTATATATTATGATTTGAGGTGAGTTAAAATATTTATAAATTACTTTTATGTAATTAACTTCAAAACTTTATAATGAACGGCAAGTAAAATGGAAAAAATAAACAATGTAGTAAACACGAGAAATAAAAATCATACATTAATTACATCTCAAATATATAATGTTCAATACAACATAAAAAAGTAAAATAATAACTAAAACGATCATAATTATTGATTCCTTAGTATATCAACATCATCTTGCAACATTTTAATAGATCCTTCTAGATCCATAAGTTTCTCTATGATGGGCTCAACGAACTCTACAAACAGAGCTCGTACCTGATCCAAAGTAGCCCAGGGAGGCTTCTCTCAACAGCGGCAACACTACTAGAAGCTGGATCTGTGGGAGGATCACTAGCTGTTTTGGTGCAGTCTTTTGCAAGTGCCCATTGCTCTTACTGAATGTGATCTTGTTAAGGGGCCCCATCTGTGGTGACCTCTGCTCAGTGGCCGATATTGTAACCCCCGATCGAAGTAGGAGGTTAGATATCAGCAGTGCAAATGGTAGACTACCTCCACTGGAAAAGTGTGACTCCGATCGAATGCGAAGGAATAAATACAATGCCAGATCAATGGGATCCCCTCGTGCTATCCGCAGCAAAAATCTGACTCGATCGATCCTGAAATCAGTCTTATGTTTTTTTGGATCGATGTTATAGCCAACAATCAAATTAAGCATTCTAAAAAATCCTATACAATCAGCCTGTCGGATCACCTTGCTCCCATCATATGGAGGAGCCGATGGGTCTCGCACTAGTTGACGCACCTGATCGTCTGTAAGACCATCATCAGGTAGATCCTCATGCTCACTACCATCCGAATCTACATTTGGGGCTACTGTGGAGGATGCGCCGGTGTGTCAGAATCAGATGGTGCAGCCTCTGGTCCCCGTGTAGCCGCTGCAGGATATGCGTTGGCTATACGGGGAATGTCAAGGAACTCAGCAATAATGCGGGGAGAGAAATTAATACTCACTCCCCGGACTGATATGGTGTAGAACAGAGCATCGACGCTAAGTTCTCCCATGGCACGGTAGAACTCACCGACCATTTCTGGATATGCAGTCCCCAGCTGCTCACAGATCGGTATCCATCCCGACTCGGTGAAGATGGACTATATGCTTCATCCATCCAATGAAAGATCGGAGAAGTCAGACAAAATGACTTCATGCTCGACAAGTGTAGGCCTCGTCTCCGGAGCATGAGCTACTGATCCACTACTTTGGCTGGGCTGATCTCTCTCACGTTTTCTTTTGCTGGATGCCATTGATATACTGTTTAACCATAATGAAAGTAAGAATATAATTAACCATAATATTTAAATTATATTATTGAAGAATTATAGTATATTGAACTGAATTGAAATAATTCGTTCGAACAGAACATAGTCTGTTCGAACTAGAAAACTCTATTCGAATGGACTGTTCTGTTCATTCGAATAGAGTTTCTTTGTTCATTCGAACGAATTTACTTTGTTCGAACAGAAATAATGTTGTTTGGCAACAAAGAGTTCGAACGGACTAGAGTTTGTTCGAACGGAAGAAGCCAAACAGCCATGGCTGAGTCGACTTAGCCCCAAACTGAAAAACTTCCTATCTAGATGTTATCCTTTGTTTTAATCGGTAGAAATGATTAAGGAGTGCAGCCCAATCATTTCTACCGATTATTTTGATGTTATTTCCACGGAATACACTAAAATGGGTGGATTTCGGATTCGAAATCCATACCCCCAAACACATCCCATTCGTGCAAAAAACTAAACAATAGAGGTGGAGAGTTGACCCATACCTCTTAAAAGTTCAAATGTGGGGTTCCTATAGCAGTTGAGTGGCAGTTTTTCGTGGCGGAGTTAAGGGGCGAACTCGGAGGCTTTCGGTGGTTGTTGGTTCGAATGAGAGAGTTTTGTTTCATTGTATTCGAACTGCGTCTATAATGACCGTGACATCTTGTTCGAACTGGATAAAGATCCGTTGGAATGATTATTATATTAATATATTTATAATTATATTACTAATAATAATATATAATAATAATAATATTACAAAGTACAAAAGTATAAAAATGAAACTAATAATAGTATTATAATACTTTTAATTAATATATTTAGTATATTATTTTTAAATATATTGTTTCTATTATACTAAGTACATACTAAGAGCATTAACATTAGATTCATCATTTTCATCTTCAAAATTTGATGAAAAGTACATATTTTTCATAAACTCAAAATATGTACTTTTGATATTTAAATTATTGTTTCCCAACTTAAATATATTGTGGGTCAAAATTGAGAAACAATAATTTAAATAAATAAATGTAGATATAGTGGATATTATATATATTGCAATTGAAGATGAATTGGAATGCACAATTTGTCAAAGTTCATCATTTAATATTTGGTGAATCCAATGTAGTGATTTTAAACATGAATTCATCAAATTTTGAAGACTGAACTCATTTGACGAGTCCAATGCCAATACTCTAAGTACTTAGTATAATTACAATGGTTGAATTATATAGGTACTATATATAAGTTATGATAACTATACTCCTATAGTTTATATAATATTATAACTCTAACTATAGTTACTAGTTATATAACTGCAGTGTAAGTATTATATATAGTTACTATATAGCTATAGTAGTTATTAACTATAGTAGTTATACATTATATAGCTACTACATTGTAAGTATTATATATAGTTACTATATAGCTATATCTATTATAAGCTATGATAACTATACAAGTTAATATAATTAATATAAATATAGATATAGTGGATATTAGTTATATAGCTACTACAATGTAAGTATTATATAGTTACTATGTAGTTATATCTATTATAAGTTATGATAACTATACATCTTAAATAATTAATATATATATATATATAGTAGCTATTAGTTATATAGCTACTACAGTGTAAGTATTATAAGTTATAATAACTATACAAGTGAAAATAATTAATATATATAGTAGTTATTAGTTATATAGCTACTACATTGTAAGTATTATAAGTTTTGATAACTATACAAATTATCATAACTACTATAGTTAAAATAGTTACTATGGCTATTTCAGTGCAAGTATTATAAGTTATGATAACTACAAGTTATCGTAATTATAGTAACTAGTTACTAGTTACTATTATAAGTTACTATAACTATAGTTATTATATTTTATATCACAAGATAGTAAGTTATATAATATATAGTGCAAAATTAGAAGACCAAAAGTATATATATATATATATATATATATTAATAAGTACTATATATTAATAGTTAGTATATAGAATAAGTATTATATTAACTATTAGACTTGTAGTACATTATATATTATCAATTATAATATAAAATAGTTGGTAAAATATATAGTTATTATATAGTATATAATATTAAAATATTTTGTTATTGGTTCGAACCTAGTAACGTCTCGTTCGAACGGTGTTATCTCGTGGAATGTGTTTGGAGGGAAACTTCGCGCCAAATACTCTGAATGTTAGTTTATTCCAACGTCATAATTCGTAATTCGAACGCTCTGGTCGAACAGTGTTACGAAAATACCCTTTGAATTGGTCTACATTTGAAGAATATGCCACGGAATATTCTGATTTGTTAGTTCAAACAACAAAATGACACGTTCGAACGTGAAATAAATCGCGACAAATTTGCCGCCTATTCGAAATTTTCGTGTTTGGATGGGTAAATTTTCAGTTCGAACGGGACTTCACAGATTCATATACCTGAACTTCCAGTTCATTTTCACAGTTGATGAATGTTTAATAGGAGGCAAAGCACGGCTTTGTGATTTTGTGTGTGTGAGAGTGTTGTGGAGAGAGAGATACTCACTAACTTAGTGAGAGAAGGGATTCTTGAGAGAGAGAGGAGAGGTTCGAACAAAAGGTATGTTTTTTTGTATTTCGAGTTTCATTAATGTTAGTTTATTGTACATGATTTAGGTTTTCTCATAATGTGTTTTCTGCTTATGTAGGTATTGTGGATTGATACTTTTGTTTGGATTGCTTAAATTCAAGGTAATATGTATAATTTTTAGATTTTTGATAATTTATAGTTTTTAATTAATTATGTTAAGATGCATGCTGTATATTTGTGTTTGTACAATCCCATTTAAAATTGGCATTCTGGCAATTTACATCTTATGAGATTGTGATTGTGAAAATTATATTTTGTAGCAAATGTTTTCTCTGTTTCGTGTCTGGAATCTGGGTTTGTCCCATTCGAACGCTATAACATTAGTTCGAACGGGATCCTATGGGAGTAGAATATTGTTCAAACAGAATCCTAATATAACAAAAATTATAAGATATAAAAATATATATTAATATAATATAATTACAAAATATTATGCACTAAAATTAAATTAGAAACTTAAAATATATATATTAACATAGCAATTGTTAATAGCTAAATTAATGTATAAAACTTATAACAAATATAATTAAAAAATAATATAGTATAATTACAAAATATTATGCCCCAAAATTAAATTAGAAACTTAATATATATATATATATATATATATATATATATATAACATAGCAATTGTTAATAGCTAAATTAATGTATAAAACTTATAACAATTGTAATTAAAAAATAATATAGTATAATTAAAAAATAATCTAGTATAATTACAAAATATTATGCACTAAAATTAAATTAGAAACTTAATATATATATAACATAGCAATTGTTAATAGCTAAATTAATGTATAAAACTTATAACAAATATAATTAAAAAAATAATATAGTATAATAACAACATATTATGCACTAAAATGAAATTAGAAACTTAAAATATATATATAACATAGCAATTGTTAATAGCTAAATTAATGTATAAAACTTATAACAAATGTAATTAAAAAATAATATAGTATAATTACAAAATATTATGCACTAAAATTAAATTAGAAACTTAAAAAATATATATATAACATAGTAATTGTTAATAGCTAAATTAATGTCGATGTCATGCACATTATAAGAAGTTCAGTACTACAATAGAGGCACGCCAAAATCCTTTCCAAATATTCCACCAAACAAATGGGAGAAAGTTTGTGATATGTTTGAAGACCCTGCTTATTAGGTAATATTGCTGCTGTCTTTTTTTAATAATATATCATAGATGTATTAAACATATAGACTAATATTTTTTTTTCTTTTAGCAACGGAGTACTGTGAACAAAGCAAATAGATCAAATTTAAAGATAAACCATCATGCAGGTTCTCGATCTTTTCATCGTTTGTCTAACAAAATGGTAAGTTATTTTAGTGCCCGTTAAACATTAACATATAATACACATTTTTTTTTATTTAAGTTCTAATATAGATTTTCCTTTTGCAGAAAGAAGAAAGTCCCGTTGACTATGATTTGACCCAATTGTATGCTAAAACACATAAAAATCGTGATGGTGTTTGGGCTAGTCCCGAAGCAGAGGCAAATTATGTAAGTTTAAGTTTTTTTTAATTTCGTTGTCATATAATATTTTTGTTACTTATAATAACTTTAATGTTTTTATTTTTGTAGGACAAGATGATAAAACTTTTGGAAACTGCTGTGGATCCATCTGATGCATCATCTGTCAACGATGCTCAGATCCATTCTCAAGTTCTTGGATCACGTTCTGGATATTTGAGGGGTTTAGGACGTTGCGTAAAACCATCCTCATCATCATCATCATCATCCTATTCTCGAGCCAAATCGAATGACGACAAGACTAAGGAATTGGAGGAAGCATCACTTGAGATAGAACGATTGAGATTTGAGAAAAAAGGGTTTGTTGGCCCGATTAGATCAAGCAGCAGATTTGGAGGCGAGATTAGAAGAGAGGATGCAGTTGAATAATTAAAAAATGTTTGAACAATTCCAGTTAATGATGTCCCAAAACTCTACGCCACCACCATAGTCTTCAAATTTATCTTTTCTTTAATTGCATTTATATTATGAAGTTTGCACTACTTTGAACAATTGATGTTTGAATTACAATGTGTAATATTAGTATGTTATTTTTAATTAAATTGTGATATGTATGATTAATACAGTTCAAACGGTAAATTATCATTAACACATTCGAACCAAAACAGACCCATTCGAACAAAAACTAACCCATTCGAACGACAAACGAGATTTACGGACGTTCGAACAATAAATTATTTGTTCGAACAACATTTATGTGCAAAACCCCATTCGAACAGATATAATTTTTGAAAATAAAATTTCTGTTCGAATAGACATAAGTTTTGTTCGAACACAAGTCGTTGGAAAAATTTATTAGTTTGAACGCATAAAATCTATTCGAACACCCAGTTTGTTCGAACAAAATCAAATATGGACATTAGTTCGAATGAGTATTTCATATTGTTCGAATGGACGTCTCCGTTCGGACGGATAAATATTCTATTCGAACAATATATTGAGAGGAAATCAGGTCGTCTAAAAAAAAATTATCCGTTCGAATGGTTTCGACTGGATCCTCCCAATTTCGTCTCTAAAAATGATTTTTTGAGATGAAATTTCGTCTCCAAAAACTTTTTGAGACGGTCTTTCCGAGACAAATTTGAGACGAAATTTTTTCATCTCCAATTCTAATTTGGGATGAAAATTGTATTTTTTGAGACAAAACTTTTTGTCTCAAAAAACACAATCAGTTGTAGTGAGGAGTATTAATGGATCGAGGACTTAAATAGTAGTATAGATGTTGCATGCATATATGGGGCTAGAAGCCTTACTTGATTGTCTCTATTATTTTGCTTTTGAGAGTGATTGTTTTGTCCTGTGCATGCAGATTGGTAACTTGCAAAGTTTTGGTAATATAGAATTGAGCTAATATTCAAAGTTTTGCAAAGTTTTGGTAATGTGTAAAGTTTTGGTAATGTATATGCAAAGTTTTTATATTCTTTGGTTGATTTGTTGACATTGTTTATGGGCTGTACATTGGGAACATGTTTGTTGAAGCTAGCTTCTTCATTAGGATGTCATCGTGGCTACAAATCCAATGTGCACCTGTGGGAAGCCCGCAAAACTTAGAACATCGAATACACCAAGAAATCCGAGCCGATTATTTTTTGAGTGTCCAAACTACAATACAGAGGTATAAATCTTTTAGTATAACTTAGACGTGCATTTGGGTTTCTACAAAAGTTTGATATTTTACGTTTGTTTCTTTATAATTAGGGATTATCACACTGCAACTATTTCAAATGGGCAAATCACAGTGAGGAAAGAGAAAAAGAACTTATGAAGATAGAAATTGAGTTGTTAAGGAATGAGGAAGAGCTTCGAAGAAGATATGAAGAGATTGTAAAGTATAAGTTGGGAATCCACAACGACCAACTTGATATTCAAAGGCAACAAGCAGACATCTGGCGTGAACGCACACTACTTCGACTTTCTTGGATTATTTTTATATTAATTTCATTGTATTGCGTCTGTAAACAATGAAACCATATTACTGGAGATAACTTTGTATATACTTTTGTGGCCTTTGTTGTGTATAATCTTAAGCGACTAGTTGAGAAATTGAAATGTAAACGATGCATGCGCATCAATGTTCTTGTATATAACTTATTTATGTATGAAGCTGGGAAGTGTGATCTTGGCATTATTTGTCCCCATGAAAGTACTTTAAAGAGGTTGATACCGAATATGGTCCTAATATACCAGTAGACAGATTATGGCAAATTGGTTGGCAAAAAGAAACCAAGAAACAATTCACAAATTACATGGAAAATTTCACAACTCAGTAGCATAACTTCAAGTCCCTAATTTCACTTTAACAAAATATAACTTCATTGGTTGGCAAAAAGAAATCAAGAAACCATTCACAAATTACATGGAAAATTCCACAACTTAGTAGCATAACTTCAAGTCCCTGATTTCACTTTAACAAAATATAACTTCATTGGTGTCCTTGATTTCACTTTAACAAAATAGAACTTCATTATATACAAGATTCCATTGCATATACATGTAACATACTCCCAATTCACAAGTTTTAATTAACACTTACAACTCAAAATCTCAACCTCCATTAATTACACCAACTGAGTCCTAACATAAACAAGTCCTAACCATGAAATGAAATACACCAACAAAATTAGAAACAAATGAAAGTATTTCAACATCTTCAGTCCTACACGTGTCCACGATCTTCAGTCCCATCTAGAGCTTTATGAAGTTCTGGTTATGTCCCATCCCCAAGTTTGGTTCCACTAAAGTCCAACACTTCGGTAGTGTTTTGTTGATCAGTGCTTGAATGTCCTGCACAAGAATAAGAGTGTAAACTGAAAATTAATCCAATACAATCACTAAATGGACAGGATAAAGCTTAAAAGTATAGAAGTTGCAGTGAAGCCTTCCAACATTAGTCATGAAGAACAAGTTACCAAATAAAAACAAATTATATCAAAGGAACTACACAATCATACAGCCAGATTTGTCACATTTACTGATTTTTAACATACTTGGGATTCCAAATTCAAGCAATGCAAAAAAGAACTTCAAATATTTGAAACTTCTTTAAAATCTCAAACTAAGTTCATAACAAGTGGATATTCTAAATTCTAGAAATGCTCAGTATAGATAGAAGTAGAACTGCACAACTAATAAAAGTTTTGCTTTAGATGATTTTCTTGAAGTATGAAATTCTCCAAACTAGAATTTTCATGAAGTTTCAAGCTAAGCCTTGAATCCAAAAGCAGCCATAATTGAAACCACTCATTCAAACTTTTAGACTTAATTATTTATGTGCAATTGCACTCATAGACAAGGAACTGAGCCAATTAGAAATATGACGTATATCATATTTGTTATCACTTAAAGGGTTCTTTTCTTGTAGATATTCCCTCTTTGTAAGACCAAAGTGGGTCCAAAGCCACCAAGACATATAGTTTTGCTCACTCCAATTATTTGAAGTTTTACACGCAGCTCTCACTTCAAGAAGAAGAGAGATTTGAAAAGAGGGGCAAAGCAACCAACAATAAATCACCTCCAACCATTCAGATTTCCTAGGTGCGTGGCGCAAATCTTTTTTATTTTTATATTTTACTTAAGTTTGTTAATGTGAAAGATTTTTGTGATTATCAATAACTTCCAGAGTTTGCTAGACAAGTCAATTCATAGTCATTATCTGCAACAAACATGGAGTTTCCTTCACCTTGAATTTCTGTTTTGCTTTGATTTCTTGCATTTGTTTGGCAGCCAACCGCTTAGCTTCCAAAGGATCAACCATGATCACTTCATTAACCGAGCCTCGTTTCCCTGAAGACATGACCTGTACGTACACTTATTTGTTTTGGTTAGGTACAGCCCATAATGGACAATTAGAAGCAGAAGTTAATCTTATTGGTACAGCTGCCAGTTTACTAATTAATTTGCACGAATGGAAATTCAATAAAGAAAAAAAAAAGTTTTCTTCATGTACTAGTGTACAATTCACTCAAGCAACATATATAGAAGATAAAGGAAAATAAAGAATAAAAAAGAAAAGGAAAAATAATAGAAAATCTGCTAATTGCAACTAAATTCATTGAATCTTAGTGGCTAAGAATGTAACAAAATTCCTTTCAAAAGATCAAAGTGTGGGCAAGTTTGAACAAAAGTATGCCAATCTGGTTCTCGCATGGAACCATGATCAGGAAACAATAAAGAAGTCAATTTATTGAAGGCCTGCATGTTTGCCTCTAATGGGAATTTGAACCAATTTCAGAGGGGAGAAAGAACTGGAATGTATTGAAGTGGGGATAAAAGGAAGAAAAACAAATATGCTACCACCACTGCAAAAGGTAGATTACATAAACTTATCATACTATACAAATCAAACAGTTAAACTGAACCATATAACACACAAGCAGAGTCAAAATTAACATTTTGCTCCCACAAGGCACTAATTATATCATCAATGACATACCTAAAAAACCTTCGATAATATTTAAACCAAATATATCTGCATGGAATATAATTTTCCCTCAAAAGCAGGAACAAAGAGTAAAGTAGTGCATTCATCAGAAAAAGAGAGAAAAAAAAAAGCATAAATCCTAATTAATCCTAGAAAGTGGGTGACTCTTTTAGAGCAAAAGCTCATCTCTTTTTCACTCCTCATGCTTGATATTTAACCCCTTCTTACGGGAGTTTTAACACTGAAGCATGCTTGTTTTTGTACATTCAGATGGTTCACCTTTTTCGCTCTTAGAAGTTTTAGTTGCAAAAACAGAAAAAATAAATAAATAAATAAAGGTGTTCTTGTAGCTCAATGTACAACCAAACCTTATTACTTGACCATGTGCATAACTTTTCGGTTGGTTGATTTTTCAGAGGAGATCGTCCGCATCTCAATGATTCTTCGGTTGTGCTTTAGTACCTTCACTCTCTGTCTTTCCCTTTTTTTAACCGAAAAGAAGGCTTACTTCACATCAACCTCGCCGTCGCGCATAGAGGAAGAGATTTGGGAAAGTTGGCTTCGTTGAGGAAGAGATTTGGGGAGACGGAGGGAAGCTGGCTAATCGATTTGGAGAGGGAGTAGGGGTGTAACCGGTCCGGTCCGGTCCAGTTTTGGACAAAATCTAGGACCGAACTGGTATGTACCGGTTTTGTATTTTTCAAAACCGATTACGCACCGGTTACCCTCCTAAACCGGTACTTCCAGTTTTACCGGTTTCCGGTCCGGTCCGGTCCGGTTTTTCGGTTTTTTTAAAATGTAAGTTTCACAATTTGTCATCATAAATTTGTTTATAAAAAAAAAAACTAATTTAAAAAATATTGTTTTATACTTTTATTATAAGTTATATATTAGTATTAGTTATAAACTATATATTTAATATTAGTACTAGTTATAAACTTTTAGTGATTTAGTATTAACATTTTATGTAATAATTTATAAATTATAATAAGAAATTATTTCATATATAAATATATATAATTATATATAAAACTTTCACATAAAAAATTATAATTATACATAATATAAAAAACTTATATATATTAATATATATATAATAATTTGTATAAAACTTATATATACAATAATATAAATTTTTTTTTTTTTTTTTATCAACCGGTCCGGTCCGGTCCGAAAAATCTTAAAACCGGAACCGGCCGGTTTTCACATTCTAAGAACCGGTCCCGGACCGGACCGGTTCAAAACCGGTAAAACCGGTAAAACCGGTCCGGTCCGGTCCGGTCCGGTTCGGACCGGTTTTTCGGTTTCAACTTACACCCCTAAGAGGGAGGGAAGTGGGCTTTCGATTTAGGGAGGGAGACGGAGGAATAGTTTTGTTTTAATTGCTTTTCTTTTTTATACTTCTAATAACTACATAAATGCCCCTACTGCCTGCCATGTCACCTTTCGGTATGCAATTGGTGTGCAGTTTTGCTTGTACCTAGAAGAATTGAGAAAGCTGCTCTGCACTTGGCATGTGAGCTAAAGGCCAGAGAGAGCATTGGAAGCAAAGAAATGTGTGGCCCTCAACCTAATACAAAAACTTTTGAGTTATTGTAGTATTAAGTCGATGAGTTTAGCATATCATCTATATTATTTAAATGATAATATTTAATTTGTAGAATTTAAAATTTAAAATTTATCTTCCAAATCAAATTATATCGTGTAAGCACACTATAATAAATTTGGAATTTTCCTATGAATTTTTTCCCCAAGAAAGACCATGGTGGGAAATACTAGGGGTGTAAAAATTAACTGAAAAACCAGAAGGATTCCCTTAGTTCCAAAACCGGCCGGTACAGGTTCGGTTCCGGTTCTATACTTTTTAGGACCGGACCGGAAGCATAGAACTGGAGCTGGATCGGTTTACTATATTATATATTTTAAATTAATTTTTATAATATTATATATAATATTTTTTATATATAATATATATAATAATATAAATTATAATTATATATAAGATAATGTTATTATAATTTATAACATAAAATTTTAATTTTAAACATAAAAATTTATTTGATCATATGCTTTAAACATAAAATATTTATATTAACAATATTTTATGGCCTAATAAATTCTCAACATATTCCTTTTGATAAATACATGATAATACATTAGTAATACTAATATATATTAGTATATTAATTACATTTTGCTTTAATTAATTAGTATACTAATGTATATTAGTATATTAATTACATTTTATGCCCTAATACTAATACTGTTAAAATTGAAAAATTAGACCGAACTGGACCGAAACCGGTAAACTGGAGATATCGGTTTAGGAGGCTAACCAGTACGTACCGGTTCAGTAATAAATTTTGTCCAAAACCGGACCCGTTACACCCTAGGAAATACAGATCTGATCACACAAAGGAAGTTCGTGGGTTTTGAATTACTCTATCGCAACATGATCTTGTGGATTAGTTATCTTTGGTGGGAACAAAACATCTATTGCGAGGAGGTGAAGTCGTCGCTAAAAGTAAACCCCTCACATTACATAAGACAGCCTAAAATGTTCTCTAATTTGGGGCAAAATTTTCAGTGGCAACAGAATCTCATCGTGGTGGACTACGATTTCCGCGGTAAGAAACTTCTTAATTTTGATTGCTTGCTCTCGATTTTTCACATGCATTCTTAATTTCGCCCATTCTAAAAATCATTGGCTGGTCGATTCGACTGGGTTGTTATGATTTTAGGGCTTCGTATCCCTAATTTCTCACCGAGCAGATAGTTGGTGTCCTGGAGTTGGAATCATTCCCACTGCCAGCGTCTGCCACGTTCAGCAGAGACATTGATGTAGCTTCTGTAATAGCCCTGTGATATGAATGTTGCGGATGGGTTGGATATTGGTATTTCTGGGTTGGTTATTGAGGGAAATAGTGATGCAGATGAGCTGTTTGTGAAAAGAACTATAAGGAAAACTGAGAAAGAGATGAATATAGGGTTCTTCGAGGGACCCTTAACCTCCCATAGACTTGATTCAATATCTCAAAAATAAAATGTCAGATGCCCAAGTTTGTGCCCCCGGACTGATCCTAATACCCACGCAGGAGTAACTAACCAGAGCAATAATAAATGGACACGTGTCCTGACGCATAACCGAATAAAGCAGAAATTCAAATAACAAGTTCTAGACTTTCTAAAGAAACACAAGTCTGAAATGTAAACAACTGAAATTATGTAAACGAGGCGTTTAATGAATCCAACGAAACGGTGCGGTTTGTGTGAAACGGTGAGCTTCAATTCTAGCTGCTGCTGTGCGTTTTGATAATTGGTTCCAGGTTGCTGCTGTGCGTTTTGATGTCAGGTATTACTTCACTTGACTTCCCGAACTCCTTCACTTCAGTTCTCCTTGTCTTCTCATCTGTCTTCGGTTCCCTGTAACCCTAACTCCCTTCCATACGTCTCCTTCCCCCTAGCCTCATAACAGCTTCCAACGATGATTTTTGTAAGTGTGTGAAATCCTCATTCTCTTCTCTCCCCTGTTTGAGTATATCAATAAAATGTTAATATATAGGGTCTTTGTTTGTAAATATGTGCACATTCGTTTCAATAACCGTTTGGCACTGAAACGAATTCATTTCCTCATCTTCATCACGTATATCGACTTGTTACCATTTTTGAGTTGTATGTCTCTCCCATCAAACTCACAACCCATTTTAGAAGGGTTATACATTCTATGTAAGGAATCTATTCTGTTGACATGCGAATAGTGAGGTAATGAATTGTAGTTCTTACATGATTATTGCCTTATATAGCTTGATTGGAGGATATATTGGAGCTCCTCTCAATGCAATTAGTTAGTATAGGCGTCCTCATTTAAATAATAGACCTAGTGGAGTAGAAAAATGGTCGTGTATTAATGTTACATTTGTGTGTGTGGGTGCACATGAAGTGAGTTCATTCTTCTGTATTGTTTCATCTTTTCCCCAAACATGTATGATAGGATGGTTTAGATTTACACATTCACATGCCCTTATGCTTGCTTATATGTGTGGAAATAATTTGTCTTAAGTTCTAAATCCAAAACATAAGGCAACTAATTTGTATGGGAAATACAATCATTTCCTAATACTTTCACTTCAATTCATGTTCTCTTCAGCTTACACGTATTTTGTGTTCTTTAAACAACAACACCATACTTTCATCTTCATACTTTTACATCGTAACCATATTCAATTGAATCAAAGACTTTGCTCTACTCTTTTTTTAAGTGTTGTTACTTTCTTCCAGATTGTGTAACAATGGAAATAAATGTGCTCACTTGAAAATAGAATTTTTCAAAACGTTTAGAAACTTAGAAATAACATTTGCTTAAACAAAATGTTTTGGCCATATATAGGCTAGGTATTACCAACTTCAAATATTGAAGAGATTTCGATTTAGATCGAATTTGAAAATCCGAAGAGAATTGATAGCAATACTGAACTCATGCAGCTGGTACCTATTGCCAACTCTTTTTAGTTGCTCCTAAACACTGTTTCACTTCGCATGATTATACATTCGTAATTTCTTTTTCTTTCATTTGATTAAGCAAAATAAAGCAGTTTATTTATTGGATACCAATAATGATAATGATATGAAATCACCACTTATCCCAAAAATTTAAGTTGATGGGAAGATATAGATTTTATTATTTCTTTTTATATCTTAACACTTCCCCTCATATGTGGACCAGATTCTCTCTCAATAGATAACCCAACACGTAAAATATTTAATTAAATTGAGTAGAATGTAGAGTCATGATTCGAACTCAAGACTTGCATTTTGATATCATGTGAAATTACCATTTATTCCAAAAGTTTAAGTTAATGGAAAGATATAAATTATATTATTTATTTTATATTTTAATAAATGATGGGTTGGTTCTCTTGTGGAGGAATATCAAGGATAAAGATGGGCGGCTTCTCTTGTACGGATATTGGTATCATCCCCTTGTCATCTCACATTCCAAAGTAATAATCTTGATTTTTTTTTTTACAAGAAAGTAAATTCGGAGGGATTTTAACAGCTTTCTTTAATAGCAAAGAAATGCTACAAAAAAATCTTATACTACACACTTTCATTTAATTAATATATAATATATTATTTTTATCTTTTTATTTAAACATACATAGATTTAAGCATTAAGTTAGAATGACAAAAATGAAAAATTTCATGTTGATTAGGTGGAAGTGTATGGTGTAAGACTTTCATGTAGAATTTTTCTTTAATAAAGAAATGTTCTATACAAATTTTTGGAAGCTACGTACCCCTTATGTAATAAAATGTGTATATCGATTATATTTTTATTAAATTTTATCTTTTTACGTGTATGATAGAGATTTTTTTTTTTTTTTTTAAATTTATGATTGCCACTTTAATTCCAAAATGGAGGTCAAAGTACAAGCAAATTTAAGTAAGTAATGCTAAGTACAAATTCTAAATAAACAAGTCTCATAAAAGTCTTTTGGAGTAATGTTAGATACAAGTTTCAAATAGACAAGTCTCATATAAGTCTTTTGTAAAAAAATAGGTATAGTTTTTTTTTATACTTTTTTAAGGTGGAGTCTACTTTTTTACAAGGGCTTGCATATGACTTGTCTATTTGGGGCTTGTACAAATCATTTCTCTTATACAAGAGCTTGTATATTTGGTACTTATACAAATCATCAATTGAAATGCTTACATTTGTAACACCTAGCCAATATACCAATAGCAGGAAATTTCTTAGCATTTAATTGTTTTCATTCTTTCAACTTCAATTGTTACTTTTGCATGTCACGTTTCCATTGTTTGATCATAAAAGATCATTAGATGTCATTTTGTGACTAAATATTTGTAAAGAAAATGATCGTTTATGACGAGAATGATTGGAATCCCTGCTTCACTAACCCAAATAATTAAGAAAAATAGCTTTTGCTAAATAAGATATAGTTTTTAAAAGTTATAAAACTGTAGGAAGCCAAAATTGCTAATTTAATTAATAAAAGTGGCTGTATGGAATCTATACACCATTAATTAATGGGACGTAGCAGGCTGCCTCCAAACTTTAAATTGGTGCACCATTAATATTCAATTTATTCTGGTGTCTCATCCCCAACATTTTCGTTAAAAACAAATTAAAAACAAAACATTTTCATTAATAATAACACATTACTGATGTTGATGTGGAAGCCTGTCATATCAATTAATATAAAATAATTATGTTTTAACTTTTTTTTTTTAAATAATTGTTTACACGTTGTCTTGTGAGCAACAAACTCATTTTATAAGTTGTGGTACTCTGGTCGGAAATCGTGATAAAACTTTGAGCTCCTTTGAGTTTGAATTTATATTCTTTATTTTGTTATTTGAACAAATTCAAGTAAATTCATGGCTGGTAAGAAAAAATTAATACATTTGATCAAACGTAAACAATATATAAGTCTTTTCAAGTAGCTGGAGAAGCGGTGCTTCAGCTATTGATCTCTTGACTAGGTAGAACCGTAGGAGGGCCTGTTGAAGATTGATCAGATATGGAAATTCCTGTTCCGGTGGCAGTGGTTGAAGATTGATCAGACGTCAAAAGTCTACCTATGGTGAATGGAG
Source organism: Juglans mandshurica (assembly GCA_022457165.1). Classification (NCBI taxonomy): domain Eukaryota; kingdom Viridiplantae; phylum Streptophyta; class Magnoliopsida; order Fagales; family Juglandaceae; genus Juglans; species Juglans mandshurica. The sequence goes on from CM039627.1 coordinate 6,655,052, forward strand.
GTGCAGATGGCGGAGGAAGGTCTATCGTTTTGCTCCCAAGCATAAGAACAACCATTGACATGGGAGGCCTGACATTAGGATCTTCCTGAACACACAGCAATGAGATATGGATCAATCTCAGAGCCTCGGGTACAGGACAAGTGCCCACTAATGTCTGATCAATCAACTCCTGTCCTTTTCCTTCATTCCATAGCTGCCAGGTCTGTTTTCGTATGTTTTTAAGTTAAAATATTCATAGTTGAGCTCAAGATACGAATAAAAATGTAGACGTACATGTGATAGAAGGCTTTGTGCACGTTCTGGTTGATAGAATCCACTGTTCTTTGTCCCACTCACGATTTCAAGCATCAGAACTCCAAAGCTGTAAACATCGGACTTTATTGAAAATAGTCCCTCCATTGCATACTCTGGCGCCATGTATCCGCTGTTGAGGAAAATATTTTTATACAGTATTCAAAGGGAATGAAAGTATCAGTTCTTGTCAGTTCTATTTACGTTAATGTTAGAACAGGATTTGCCAAACAAAGAAGACCAAAAGGATCAATGAACCCATGACTCCATTATTGTTAGCTAAACTTTGAAGTGTTTGAGACAGGATTTGGGAAGCAAAGAATAGCAAAACATGTACGCGAAAGGATTAAACTTTAGTTTAACCATGTCTTTAAAAAATTCCTGTATGAAGCCGCATCAGTGATGTATGAAAATGAGATGTCATGGAGGAAATGACTTACTATGTCCCGACGACTCTGTTAGTGTTGGCTTCTATTTGATTGCCACCAAACATCCTAGCTGTGCCGAAATCTGATATCTTTGGGTTCATCTCATCATCTAACAGCACATTGCTTGCTTTCAAATCCCTATGGATGATTTTGAGCCGGGAGTCCTCGTGTAGATATAGAAGGCCCCTTGCAATCCCATTGACTATGTTTATACGCCGAGCCCAGTCTAGTTCTCTGCATTTTTTTGGATCTGCATTGTAACAAGAAGGCAAATAGCTGATCTGAAGGGTATTCAAAGATGGTATTAGATTGGCTGAAAGGTATTGGCAAAGTTCACTGGGAAGTACTTGGAAGTATGGGAGTATCACTCCTGCATACAGAGAGGTAAATGGCAAAGCAGATTTCTTTGCTAAAAAGGGTGCAGCTGTTGCAACAGAAATCTCCCAAAATCCTATTCTTCTCCCCTCTATAGTTAAAGGCCGATTAAGGATGGAGAGAGCAAGAATTGCCTACTTAGTATTATAAATAATTTTGCTGTATAGTTTTCCAACTTTGTACTATGGTTTGTCTACCAGAGGAGAGGGAGAGACAGAGAGAGAGAGAGAGAGAGAGAGAGAGAGAGAGAGCAAACCAAATAGGAAAGCATCAAGACTGGTATTGGCCATGTACTCATAGACTAGAAGCTTTTCATCTCCTTCCAAGCAGCAGCCCAAGAGTCTCACTAGATTTCTGTGTTGGAGTTTCACGATTAACATTACTTCATTCTTGAACTCTTCCAGACCTTGTTTAGATTTCATGGAAAGTCTTTTAACTGCAATTTCCTTTCCACTAGTCAGCTGTCCCTGGAAGAATTTCAAACTTTCTCCATCAAAAAATATAATAATCCAAAGGTAATGGTAGTCATGCATTGCAATATGTTACATCAAATAATCACAACACTCAAATACTTTCCAAAAAGGAACATGTATTATGGAACAACTAATCTCTCTTGTAACCTTGTAAACTGGGCCAAAACCACCTTCTCCAAGCTTATTTGCATCAGAGAAATTGCTCGTAGCAGTCTGTATAGTATCCAAACTGTAGTAATGCATTTCTCCACTGCTGTCATGATCCCCAGCATGCATATTTCTATCCATTGTGTGTACAGACGGTGAACCTTTCCAGTTTTGAAGAAGGATTATTTCGCTCGTCTCTCCCTCTGAGTTACAAGAACAGCTTACAGAATTAATGACAGGCAGGGGAGTACAGAATTTAGAAGACAGGTAAACTAATGCTACCTTCTTGTCTTTTCCTTCTGGCACAGGATAAATAATACCACAAACCCAAAAGAGCTGCTACGACTGCGATTGAAGATATACTAATGATTACGATCTTTGTTGTATTCTTTCCTCCCTTTCCTGGTTCCATCATCCAATGCAACGGTAAGTTTGCTTTAAATATCTTACAACAATAATACATCAATCAATGAGTAATTCTCCTCATCATGTAGAGACGATGGATTCAATAATATTCATGAAGGTCGCTGACAGCATACGGAGAATACCACTTAATTTATCCCATAAATTAGGATTCCCCTAATTTATATCAATCACTTTACTTCTTGATGTCCACGTAAATTATTAAAATAATTAAAAAAAAAATCTTAGAAATATATATTCAAAACAAAATGTTGCCCAAAAACAGAGAGACTAAAATCTTATATTCTCTCTATCTTTTTATGTTTGTGTTTTTAATTTTTTTTCAATAAATCATATGGCACCACACATTAAGGAGGTAAAGTGAGTGGTATAAATTAGGGGGCATAATATCATTACTCTAAGATATAAATATAAATAATAATTCATCCGCTACAAGTGAGGGCTATTAATAAAAGTGAGGTACCGTCCTTTTCTTAAATATATATATATATATATATCTATATATATATTGAAATTTACATCTTTCTATCCGTTTAAACTTTTAAGACAAGTGATGATTTTTACATAATATTAAAGGTTCTGAATTCGAATTCTGACTCTACACTTCATCCGACTGATTATATATTTTACGTGTTGGTCCACTTATTGAGGAAAAGTTTGGCCCACACATGAGGGGAGTGTTAAAGACATAAAAATATGCCTCTTTCTATCGGTTTAAGATTTTGGAAAAGTGATTTCACAATATATCCATGTTCATAATCAAGATGTATTAAGGTAATAGTTTCTTCTAAACTGAACTACAAATTAGCCTAGAGGTACATTTTAAGAACTCCAAAATATCAGGGGATATGTAATCTAGACTCAGATTTTCCAAAAGAAAAAAATCAAAGAAACAAGTAAATCTTACAAAAATAAAATTTATGAACTGATGTGATTAGATATATTAGACGTAATATTGCACAAAATTGCGCAAGTTTGTGAGTTAGTTTTGATGACATCTCCGACCAAACACTTGTTAAATTGAGACATACATGTCCTACCTTTACCAGGCACGGGTTGGGACGGCACTGTCGCTGATGGTTGCTGAACAAAGAAAGAGAAATTCTCGAATCTTATATTGCAACTCGGGGCTAAAATTCGCCACCCTTTCTGCACTTCGCAACACTCACGGGCTTCATTCATCAACTCATCAAAACAATATTTGCATGAACTGACACTGATATCTCTGGTACACTGCACTAACCCATATCCAATCTCAGACCCATTTGATTCCCCTGGCCGACTATCTGCCTTGAACAGCAGATCAGTTACTGAAACTTCGTCCATCAGTCCATACATCAGCGATAATGTTCCAAAACTCGTTTCCTCGGTTGAAGTTAGATTCTCGACATTCCACATCAACAACCTCGGCAACGTCTCTTCCTTTCCAAAAAAATTAATGTTGGAGTACCTTAACATGCATTCATCGAACCAGATGATCGCACTTCTGTTGGATGAACATCGACTTGCGATGTTTTGACTCGCATACCTGACACAGATTTGACAGTTATCATTAGAAACATCACCTCGGCAGAGGAAGAGGCCATAGATGCCGTTAAAAGTGTCATTGTAGAAACTAATGTTTTGGGAAGCTTTGTCCGATAAAGAACCCAAAAGGGTTGTGAGGTTTGATCTGTAAGAATCGTTGGATGTTTCATTATAGGGATCTAGACAAACGTGAGAATTGTAGACTGGCTGCTGGGAATTGGTGGGGATGATGATAGCGCAGGCTGTGAATAATAACAGCAAAACAGAGCCTCTGGAATTATGGAAGAAAACCATTATTCGTCTAATTGTTGTTGGAGATAACCCAGGACAACTTGTTCGTTCAACTTCCATTAGCCAGCTCCCAGTTGTAGAATTAATTGTGTAGGCTAGGCTACTTAATTAGGTGGGTAAGTTTTTTTCTTTCATCCCATTCAAGAGTCAAGCATGGAAAATTCACACGAGTCCAAAAGGTGGTGGGGGGCCGGCTTAGATCAGCAAGCCAATTCTCATCATGGAAAAGGTCACAACCATTCTAGTCATCTAAAAAGTAAGGCCCCGTTTGAAAGTTGTTCAGTCTAATATTAAATTAAATTTAACATTTAAATACATAATTTTTAAATTATTAAATTCATCTTAATTTAATTTTTTTTTTATATATAAGATTCACAATTTTTTTTAATTTTTCATAAATATATCTAAATTCATATTAACATTTAAACATATCTAAACTTAATTTAAATAGATCTCACAAAATTTATTTTATTATTTCAACTCACTATTATTTATAAAAAAATTTAATTCATCTCAACTCAATAACGTGACTAAGTTTTAATATTATACATTAAATGGGTTTTTGGTTGTCTAGATTTTCAACTCATGACTTGTATGAAAGAATAGAAAACTCTCTAGAAGACTAGAACAGCAATAGCCCACCAGATAACAGTAATCCAAACCATAAAGACAAATTCAATCCCTCCACTCCTACGTAAAATCAAATGACAATAATGTCATCATAGGTGATTAGCCCCCCACAAAAGGCAGAAAGATAGTTGTACTATTCAACCTCTTCTACTTGTCAGTTGTCACCTTCCGGGCTCCTGATATCCATCAATTACCCCTACACTTTCCCGAGAAAGAAAAAATAACTTAATTACAGCATGTTTGGCAATTAATTAAGGTGTTCTCAAAATTTGTCAAACACATTTCTTCATTTTTTTTTTCTTAACTTCATTTTCAAATATTATCTAAATACAATTTTTTATTTTTATTTTTTTAAAATTTTCATATAATCGTTAGTTAATTATTATTCAATTACAAAAATCAATATAACTTTTACAAATTACAAAATAATAACAAAAAATTTAAACAAATTATATTCAAACAACTTTTTTTATCTGTCCACTCTTGCAAACTCTAATACAACACTTATTTAAAAAATATATTTTTATTCAATTTTTTTTTTCTAAAACCCAATTTCAAACAAATTTTAAAAAAATTTTCAAATATTTCCAAACTTTACATTGGCATGACCTTATTTGAGGCTTTTAGTATCCATCTTGTGTTCTATGGGCCAAAACATAGCTTTTGGGTTTGGAATTGTGGATCAGTATGTTGACTTTGAATGTCTTTTTCCCCATTAGATATAAAAATAAAAAAATATAAGCTTTATAGAGTTCTCAGTGAGCAAAAATCAAGACGTTCCAGATACATACAAATGGAGTCACGAACTGGACCAAGTTCTACTTGCGAAGTCAAGACAGAAACAACCAAAAAACAGGACTTCCCGCCACAGTTAAAACTGTATTGGTTACAGACTTGGAGGGGGGCTGGGTCTGGCTACAATGGATTCAACACGACATGGAGCACAGGATCACCGATCACGGAGCGCCATAGTAATATTTCAGTTCAGAATGCTAGCGATCGAGGATAGAGCTCATTATTCGAAGCCTCATTTGCTGCTGTTTAGACCGAGCTGCGCTTGGATCTCTCATCTGACTCTGTTACTCCTATGCTATGCTCCCATTTAGATGACATCTCAGATTCAATGCTGCTAGTGTTCATAAAAAATGCAGGCTGTGAGGGTACTGGAAGTGTGATGGAATAGCTATTAAGCATGAGAACGATTGAAGCCATGGTTGGTCTGTCAGCTACATTTTCCTGAACACATAGTAACCCAATGTGGATGCATCTTATCATTTCACTTGTTGTGCCAGAACTCATTGTGGAATCTACAATATTTAAAGCAGTCCCCTCCCTCCAGTTTCTCCACGCCTGCAAAATATGACAAAAATCAACCAACATCATAAAAATTAGCCATTTCAAAAGCAATGATTCCTATACGCGAACGCTACAATAAAATTATTTATTTGTGACCAGCAAAAATGATTATTTTTTGTCAAAATAAATCTATTTTTTTCGTAAATAATCGTTATCATCGCAAATAATCAATCACGAATGTTTGTTTTTCTCGTAGTTGCATGCACGCTTTCAGGATTGAAAAGGGAAATGTACCCAAGTCTAAGCGTACTTACATAGCTTAAAAGATCCTCCACATTTTCACCATTTCGAAAGCAATGGTTCCTTTGTCCACTCACTATCTCCAGTACTAACACACCAAAGCTAAAGACATCGGACTTCAGTGAAAATTGTCCATGCATGGCATATTCTGGAGCCATATATCCGCTGCACATCGACATCAATGCATTAGTTTTGCTTGAATGTCATTAGTTTTAGTTTCAACAAGTCAGTATTAGGAACATGCTAAGTCTTGGTTTGGAAACTGAAGCTAGCCATTTTCTATGATACTTACTAGGTCCCCACAATTCTACTTGTATTTGCTTGAGTTTGATCTAACAAAAACAATCTTGCCATGCCAAAATCTGATATTTTCGGATTCATGTCCCCATCCAGAAGGATATTGCTGGCTTTAAGATCACGATGAATAATACGAAGTCGAGAATCCTCGTGAAGGTAAAGCATCCCTCGAGCAATGCCTCCTATGATTTTGTAACGCCTTTCCCAATCCAAATGTGCACGCTTGATGGGAGCTACATGTAAAAATTATATATGGTCCGTTAAGTAAAACATCATGAATACAATACGAAATGAAAACAGAATCTGCGCGCATAAAGTAGCATACCAAAAAGGAAGTGATCGAGGCTTGCATTTTGCACAAACTCGTAAACTAAAAGCCTTTCATTTCTTTGCAAGCAGAAGCCCTGGAGCCTAACTAAGTTGCGATGTTGAAGCTTGGCCACCAACAGGACTTCGTTCTTAAATTCTGAATCCCCTTGACCGGAATCTGTTGACAGTCTTTTCACAGCTATAGCTTGCCCATTGGGAAGCTTACCCTGATAAAATAAAAGAATAAATTGCATACAATCATCATCATTAATGGAGTACTTGAGAAATTAACATGTTTTGACCAATTAATAATGATATCCTCTTATTAACATCATTAATAACGATTTCCACGGTAAGAAACTTCTTAATTTTGATTGCTTGCTCTCGATTTTTCACATGCATTCTTAATTTCGCCCATTCCAAAAATCATTGACTGGTCGATTCGACTGGGTTGTTATGATTTTAGGGCTTCGTATCCCTAATTTCTCACCGAGTAGATAGTTGGTGTCCTGGAGTTGGAATCATTCCCACTGCCAGCGTCTGCCACGTTCAGCAGAGACATTGATGTAGCTTCCAACGATGATTTCTGTTAGTGTGTGAAATCCTCATTCTCTTCTCTCCCCTGTTTGAGTATATCAATAAAATGTTAATATATAGGGTCTTTGTTTGTAAATATGTGCACATTCGTTTCAATACTCGTTTGGCAATGAAACGAATTCATTTCCTCATCTTCATCACCTATATCGACTTGTTACCATTTCTGAGTTGTATGTCTCTCCCATCAAACTCACAACCCATTTTAGAAGGGTTATACATTCTATGTAAGGAATCTATTCTGTTGACATGCGAATAGTGAGGTAATGAATTGTAGTTCTTACATGATTATTGCCTTATATAGCTTGATTGGAGGATATATTGGAGCTCCTCTCAATGCAATTAGTTAGTATAGGCGTCCTCATTTAAATAATAGACCTAGTGGAGTAGAAAAATGGTCGTGTATTAATGTTACATTTGTGTGTGTGGGTGCACATGAAGTGAGTTCATTCTTCTGTATTGTTTCATCTTTTCCCCAAACATGTATGATAGGATGGTTTAGATTTACACATTCACATGCCCTTATGCTTGCTTATATGTGTGGAAATAATTTGTCTTAAGTTCTAAATCCAAAACATAAGGCAACTAATTTGTATGGGAAATACAATCATTTCCTAATACTTTCACTTCAATTCATGTTCTCTTCAGCTTACACGTATTTTGTGTTCTTTAAACAACAACACCATACTTTCATCTTCATACTTTTACATCGTAACCATATTCAATTGAATCAAAGACTTTGCTCTACTCTTTTTTTAAGTGTTGTTACTTTCTTCCAGATTGTGTAACAATGGAAATAAATGTGCTCACTTGAAAATAGAATTTTTCAAAACGTTTAGAAACTTAGAAATAACATTTGCTTAAACAAAATGTTTTGGCCATATATAGGCTAGGTATTACCAACTTCAAATATTGAAGAGATTTCGATTTAGATCGAATTTGAAAATCCGAAGAGAATTGATAGCAATACTGAACTCATGCAGCTGGTACCTATTGCCAACTCTTTTTAGTTGCTCCTAAACACTGTTTCACTTCGCATGATTATACATTCGTAATTTCTTTTTCTTTCATTTGATTAAGCAAAATAAAGCAGTTTATTTATTGGATACCAATAATGATAATGATATGAAATCACCACTTATCCCAAAAATTTAAGTTGATGGGAAGATATAGATTTTATTATTTCTTTTTATATCTTAACACTTCCCCTCATATGTGGACCAGATTCTCTCTCAATAGATAACCCAACACGTAAAATATTTAATTAAATTGAGTAGAATGTAGAGTCATGATTCGAACTCAAGACTTGCATTTTGATATCATGTGAAATTACCATTTATTCCAAAAGTTTAAGTTAATGGAAAGATATAAATTATATTATTTATTTTATATTTTAATAAATGATGGGTTGGTTCTCTTGTGGAGGAATATCAAGGATAAAGATGGGCGGCTTCTCTTGTACGGATATTGGTATCATCCCCTTGTCATCTCACATTCCAAAGTAATAATCTTGATTTTTTTTTTTACAAGAAAGTAAATTCGGAGGGATTTTAACAGCTTTCTTTAATAGCAAAGAAATGCTACAAAAAAATCTTATACTACACACTTTCATTTAATTAATATATAATATATTATTTTTATCTTTTTATTTAAACATACATAGATTTAAGCATTAAGTTAGAATGACAAAAATGAAAAATTTCATGTTGATTAGGTGGAAGTGTATGGTGTAAGACTTTCATGTAGAATTTTTCTTTAATAAAGAAATGTTCTATACAAATTTTTGGAAGCTACGTACCCCTTATGTAATAAAATGTGTATATCGATTATATTTTTATTAAATTTTATCTTTTTACGTGTATGATAGAGATTTTTTTTTTTTTTTTAAATTTATGATTGCCACTTTAATTCCAAAATGGAGGTCAAGAGTACAAGCAAATTTAAGTAAGTAATGCTAAGTACAAATTCTAAATAAACAAGTCTCATAAAAGTCTTTTGGAGTAATGTTAGATACAAGTTTCAAATAGACAAGTCTCATATAAGTCTTTTGTAAAAAAATAGGTATAGTTTTTTTTTATACTTTTTTAAGGTGGAGTCTACTTTTTTACAAGGGCTTGCATATGACTTGTCTATTTGGGGCTTGTACAAATCATTTCTCTTATACAAGAGCTTGTATATTTGGTACTTATACAAATCATCAATTGAAATGCTTACATTTGTAACACCTAGCCAATATACCAATAGCAGGAAATTTCTTAGCATTTAATTGTTTTCATTCTTTCAACTTCAATTGTTACTTTTGCATGTCACGTTTCCATTGTTTGATCATAAAAGATCATTAGATGTCATTTTGTGACTAAATATTTGTAAAGAAAATGATCGTTTATGACGAGAATGATTGGAATCCCTGCTTCACTAACCCAAATAATTAAGAAAAATAGCTTTTGCTAAATAAGATATAGTTTTTAAAAGTTATAAAACTGTAGGAAGCCAAAATTGCTAATTTAATTAATAAAAGTGGCTGTATGGAATCTATACACCATTAATTAATGGGACGTAGCAGGCTGCCTCCAAACTTTAAATTGGTGCACCATTAATATTCAATTTATTCTGGTGTCTCATCCCCAACATTTTCGTTAAAAACAAATTAAAAACAAAACATTTTCATTAATAATAACACATTACTGATGTTGATGTGGAAGGCCTGTCATATCAATTAATATAAAATAATTATGTTTTAACTTTTTTTTTTAAATAATTGTTTACACGTTGTCTTGTGAGCAACAAACTCATTTTATAAGTTGTGGTACTCTGGTCGGAAATCGTGATAAAACTTTGAGCTCCTTTGAGTTTGAATTTATATTCTTTATTTTGTTATTTGAACAAATTCAAGTAAATTCATGGCTGGTAAGAAAAAATTAATACATTTGATCAAACGTAAACAATATATAAGTCTTTTCAAGTAGCTGGAGAAGCGGTGCTTCAGCTATTGATCTCTTGACTAGGTAGAACCGTAGGAGGGCCTGTTGAAGATTGATCAGATATGGAAATTCCTGTTCCGGTGGCAGTGGTTGAAGATTGATCAGACGTCAAAAGTCTACCTATGGTGAATGGAGGTGCAGATGGCGGAGGAAGGTCTATCGTTTTGCTCCCAAGCATAAGAACAAACCATTGACATGGGAGGCCTGACATTAGGATCTTCCTGAACACACAGCAATGAGATATGGATCAATCTCAGAGCCTCGGGTACAGGACAAGTGCCCACTAATGTCTGATCAATCAACTCCTGTCCTTTTCCTTCATTCCATAGCTGCCAGGTCTGTTTTCGTATGTTTTTAAGTTAAAATATTCATAGTTGAGCTCAAGATACGAATAAAAATGTAGACGTACATGTGATAGAAGGCTTTGTGCACGTTCTGGTTGATAGAATCCACTGTTCTTTGTCCCACTCACGATTTCAAGCATCAGAACTCCAAAGCTGTAAACATCGGACTTTATTGAAAATAGTCCCTCCATTGCATACTCTGGCGCCATGTATCCGCTGTTGAGGAAAATATTTTTATACAGTATTCAAAGGGAATGAAAGTATCAGTTCTTGTCAGTTCTATTTACGTTAATGTTAGAACAGGATTTGCCAAACAAAGAAGACCAAAAGGATCAATGAACCCATGACTCCATTATTGTTAGCTAAACTTTGAAGTGTTTGAGACAGGATTTGGGAAGCAAAGAATAGCAAAACATGTACGCGAAAGGATTAAACTTTAGTTTAACCATGTCTTTAAAAAATTCCTGTATGAAGCCGCATCAGTGATGTATGAAAATGAGATGTCATGGAGGGAATGACTTACTATGTCCCGACGACTCTGTTAGTGTTGGCTTCTATTTGATTGCCACCAAACATCCTAGCTGTGCCGAAATCTGATATCTTTGGGTTCATCTCATCATCTAACAGCACATTGCTTGCTTTCAAATCCCTATGGATGATTTTGAGCCGGGAGTCCTCGTGTAGATATAGAAGGCCCCTTGCAATCCCATTGACTATGTTTATACGCCGAGCCCAGTCTAGTTCTCTGCATTTTTTTGGATCTGCATTGTAACAAGAAGGCAAATAGCTGATCTGAAGGGTATTCAAAGATGGTATTAGATTGGCTGAAAGGTATTGGCAAAGTTCACTGGGAAGTACTTGGAAGTATGGGAGTATCACTCCTGCATACAGAGAGGTAAATGGCAAAGCAGATTTCTTTGCTAAAAAGGGTGCAGCTGTTGCAACAGAAATCTCCCAAAATCCTATTCTTCTCCCCTCTATAGTTAAAGGCCGATTAAGGATGGAGAGAGCAAGAATTGCCTACTTAGTATTATAAATAATTTTGCTGTATAGTTTTCCAACTTTGTACTATGGTTTGTCTACCTGAGGAGAGGGAGAGACAGAGAGAGAGAGACAGAGAGAGAGAGAGAGAGAGAGAGCAAACCAAATAGGAAAGCATCAAGACTGGTATTGGCCATGTACTCATAGACTAGAAGCTTTTCATCTCCTTCCAAGCAGCAGCCCAAGAGTCTCACTAGATTTCTGTGTTGGAGTTTCACGATTAACATTACTTCATTCTTGAACTCTTCCAGACCTTGTTTAGATTTCATGGAAAGTCTTTTAACTGCAATTTCCTTTCCACTAGTCAGCTGTCCCTGGAAGAATTTCAAACTTTCTCCATCAAAAAATATAATAATCCAAAGGTAATGGTAGTCATGCATTGCAATATGTTACATCAAATAATCACAACACTCAAATACTTTCCAAAAAGGAACATGTATTATGGAACAACTAATCTCTCTTGTAACCTTGTAAACTGGGCCAAAACCACCTTCTCCAAGCTTATTTGCATCAGAGAAATTGCTCGTAGCAGTCTGTATGGTATCCAAACTGTAGTAATGCATTTCTCCACTGTTGTCATGATCCCCAGCATGCATATTTCTATCCATTGTGTGTACAGACGGTGAACCTTTCCAGTTTTGAAGAAGGATTATTTCGCTCGTCTCTCCCTCTGAGTTACAAGAACAGCTTACAGAATTAATGACAGGCAGGGGAGTACAGAATTTAGAAGACAGGTAAACTAATGCTACCTTCTTGTCTTTTCCTTCTGGCACAGGATAAATAATACCACAAACCCAAAAGAGCTGCTACGACTGCGATTGAAGATATACTAATGATTACGATCTTTGTTGTATTCTTTCCTCCCTTTCCTGGTTCCATCATCCAATGCAACGGTAAGTTTGCTTTAAATATCTTACAACAATAATACATCAATCAATGAGTAATTCTCCTCATCATGTAGAGACGATGGATTCAATAATATTCATGAAGGTCGCTGACAGCATACGGAGAATACCACTTAATTTATCCCATAAATTAGGATTCCCCTAATTTATATCAATCACTTTACTTCTTGATGTCCTCGTAAATTATTAAAATAATTAAAAAAAAAAATCTTAGAAATATATATTCAAAACAAAATGTTGCCCAAAAACAGAGAGACTAAAATCTTATATTCTCTCTATCTTTTTATGTTTGTGTTTTTAATTTTTTTTCAATAAATCATATGGCACCACACATTAAGGAGGTAAAGTGAGTGGTATAAATTAGGGGGCATAATATCATTACTCTAAGATATAAATATAAATAATAATTCATCCGCCACAAGTGAAGGCTATTAATAAAAGTGAGGTACCGTCCTTTTCTTAAATATATATATATATATATATATTGAAATTTACATCTTTCTATCCGTTTAAACTTTTAAGACAAGTGATGATTTTTACATAATATTAAAGGTTTTGAATTCGAATTTTGACTCTACACTTCATCCGACTGATTATATATTTTACGTGTTGGTCCACTTATTGAGGAAAAGTTTGGCCCACACATGAGGGGAGTGTTAAAGACATAAAAATATGCCTCTTTCTATCGGTTTAAGATTTTGGAAAAGTGATTTCACAATATATCCATGTTCATAATCAAGATGTATTAAGGTAATAGTTTCTTCTAAACTGAACTACAAATTAGCCTAGAGGTACATTTTAAGAACTCCAAAATATCAGGGGATATGTAATCTAGACTCAGATTTTCCAAAAGAAAAAAATCAAAGAAACAAGTAAATCTTACAAAAATAAAATTTATGAACTGATGTGATTAGATATATTAGACGTAATATTGCACAAAATTGCTCAAGTTTGTGAGTTAGTTTTGATGACATCTCCGACCAAACACTTGTTAAATTGAGACATACATGTCCTACCTTTACCAGGCACGGGTTGGGACGGCACTGTCGCTGATGGTTGCTGAACAAAGAAAGAGTAATTCTCGAATCTTATATTGCAACTCGGGGCTAAAATTCGCCACCCTTTCTGCACTTCGCAACACTTATGGGCTTCCTTCATCAACACATCAAAACAATATTTGCATGAACTGACACTGATATCTCTGGTACACTGCACTAACCCATATCCAATCTCAGACCCATCTGATCCCCCTGGCCGACTATCTGCCTTGAACAACAGATCAGTTACTGAAACTTCGTCCATCAGTCCATACATCAGCGAGAATGTTCCAAAACTCGTTTCCTCGGTTGAAGTTAGATTGTGGACATTCCACATCAACAACCCCGGCAACGTCTCTTCCTTTCCAAAAAAATTAATGTTGGAGTACCTTAACATGCATTCATCGAACCAGATGATCGCACTTCTGTTGGATGAACATCGACTTGCGATGTTTTGACTCGCATACCTGACACAGATTTGACAGTTATCATTAGAAACATCACCTCGGCAGAGGAAGAGGCCGTAGATGCCGTTAAAAGTGTCATTGTAGAAACTAATGTTTTGGGAAGCTTTGTCCGATAAAGAACCCAAAAGGGTTGTGAGGTTTGATCTGTAAGAATCGTTGGATGTTTCATTATAGGGATCTAGACAAACGTGAGAATTGTAGACTGGCTGCTGGGAATTGGTGGGGATGATGATAGCGCAGGCTGTGAATAATAACAGCAAAACAGAGCCTCTGGAATTATGGAAGAAAACCATTGTTCGTCTAATTGTTGTTGGAGATAACCCAGGACAACTTGTTCGTTCAACTTCCATTAGCCAACTCCCAGTTGTAGAATTAATTGTGTAGGCTAGGGTAATTAGGTGGGTAAGTTTTTTTCTTTCATCCCATTCAAGAGTCAAGCATGGAAAATTCACGTGAGTCCAAAAGGTGGTGAGGGGCCGGCTAAGAGCATTAGCATCAGCCTCGCTAAAACTCCAAAAAAGCCAAATTATGGACTTGGTCGTCTTTAAACCCGCTGCATTGGACTCGGTAAGATAGAAAAGTTCAAGTTTTCATCTACAGGAAGTCCATCCTTTCTCCAAACATAGCGAGCTCCTATTCATCGCCAATGTGGTCCATCCTTTACAGTAGCATTTATAGAAGGAGCATCATATTGATATTTAATGGGCAGTATCAATGTGGAATGTGAGGAAAGTACTTTAATATAAAATTTGTAATGAACTCCATGAGAAAGTGGATCTATGCGTCTTAAAAAATTTAAATGATAAAAGAAATTAAAAAATTTGAATTATTAATTAATATATTAAGTGTATTTGTAAAATTAAAAAAAAATTAAAAAATATTAAAAAATATTATTAAAATATATAATATTATATTATTATTTTAACTTTAAGATGGCTAGTCCAATGTTGATTCATCTAGCTAAAATTTAATCCTATAACCAAAATTTAGAATTCTAACTAAATTTTAGACTTGGCAATGACTAGCCATTGCCAATGCTCTTAGATCAGCAAGCCAATTCTCATCATGGAAAAGGTCACAACCATTCTAGTCATCTAAAAAGTAAGACCCCGTTTGAAAGTTGTTCAGTCTAATATTAAATTAAATTTAACATTTAAATACGTAATTTTTAAATTATTAAATTCATCTTAATTCAAAATTTTTATATATATAAGATTCACAATCTTTTTTAATTTTTCATAAATATATCTAAATTTATATTAATATTTAAACATATCTAAACTTATTTTAAATAGGTCTCACAAAATTTATTTTATTATTTCAACTCACTATTATTTATAACAAAAAATTTAATTCATCTCAACTCAACAAAACAACGTGACTAAATTTTAATATTATACATTAAATGGGTTTTTGGTTGTCTATCCAACTCATGACTTATATGAAAGAATAGAAAACTCTCTAGAAGACTAGAACAGCAATAACCCACCAGATAACAGTAATCCAAACCATAAAGACAAATTCAATCCCTCCACTCCTACGTAAAATCAAATGACAATAATGTCGTCATAGGTGATTAGCCCCCACAAAAGAGAGAAAGATGGTTGTACTCAACCTTATTGAATAACCTCTTCTACTTGTCAGTTGTCACCTTCCGGGCTCCTGATATCCATCAATTACCCCTACACTTTCCCGAGAAAGAAAAAATAACTTAATTACAGCATGTTTGGCAATTAATTAAGGTGTTCTCAAAATTTGTCAAACACATTTCTTCATTTTTTTTTTTCTTAACTTCATTTTCAAATATTATCTAAATACAATTTTTTATTTTTATTTTTTTAAAATTCTCATATAATCGTTAGTTAATCATTATTCAATTACAAAAATCAATACAATTTTTACAAACTACAAAATAATAACAAAAAATTTAAAAAAATTATATTCAAATAACTTTTTTTATCTGTCCACTCTTGCAAACTCTAATACAACACTTATTTAAAAAATATATTTTTATTTAATTTTTTTTTTTTTTTTTTTATCTAAAACCCAATCTCAAACAAATTTTTAAAAAATTTTCAAATATTTCCAAACTTTACATTGGCATGACCTTATTTGAGGCTTTTAGTATCCATCTTGTGTTCTATGGGCCAAAACATAGCTTTTGGGTTTGGAATTGTGGATCAGTATGTTGACTTTGAATGTCTTTTTCCCCATTAGATATAAAAATAAAAAAATATAAGCTTTATAGAGTTCTCAGTGAGCAAAAATCAAGACGTTCCAGATACATACAAATGGAGTCACGAACTGGACCAAGTTCTACTTGCGAAGTCAAGACAGAAACAACCAAAAAACAGGACTTCCCGCCACAGTTAAAACTGTATTGGTTACAGACTTGGACGGGGGCTGGGTCTGGCTACAATGGATTCAACACGACATGGAGCACAGGATCACCGATCACGGAGCGCCATAGTAATATTTCAGTTCAGAATGCTAGGGATCGAGGATAGAGCTCATTATTCGAAGCCTCATTTGCTGCTGTTTAGACCGAGCTGCGCTTGGATCTCTCATCTGACTCTGTTACTCCTATGCTATGCTCCCATTTAGATGACATCTCAGATTCAATGCTGCTAGTGTTCATAAAAAATGCAGGCTGTGAGGGTACTGGAAGTGTGATGGAATAGCTATTAAGCATGAGAACGATTGAAGCCATGGTTGGTCTGTCAGCTACATTTTCCTGAACACATAGTAACCCAATGTGGATGCATCTTATCATTTCACTTGTTGTGCCAGAACTCATTGTGGAATCTACAATATTTAAAGCAGTCCCCTCCCTCCAGTTTCTCCACGCCTGCAAAATATGACAAAAATCAACCAACATCATAAAAATTAGCCATTTCAAAAGCAATGATTCCTATACGCGAACGCTACAATAAAATTATTTATTTGTGACCAGCAAAAATGATTATTTTTTGTCAAAATAAATCTATTTTTTTCGTAAATAATCGTTATCATCGCAAATAATCAATCACGAATGTTTGTTTTTCTCGTAGTTGCATGCACGCTTTCAGGATTGAAAAGGGAAATGTACCCAAGTCTAAGCGTACTTACATAGCTTAAAAGATCCTCCACATTTTCACCATTTCGAAAGCAATGGTTCCTTTGTCCACTCACTATCTCCAGTACTAACACACCAAAGCTAAAGACATCGGACTTCAGTGAAAATTGTCCATGCATGGCATATTCTGGAGCCATATATCCGCTGCACATCGACATCAATGCATTAGTTTTGCTTGAATGTCATTAGTTTTAGTTTCAACAAGTCAGTATTAGGAACATGCTAAGTCTTGGTTTGGAAACTGAAGCTAGCCATTTTCTATGATACTTACTAGGTCCCCACAATTCTACTTGTATTTGCTTGAGTTTGATCTAACAAAAACAATCTTGCCATGCCAAAATCTGATATTTTCGGATTCATGTCCCCATCCAGAAGGATATTGCTGGCTTTAAGATCACGATGAATAATACGAAGTCGAGAATCCTCGTGAAGGTAAAGCATCCCTCGAGCAATGCCTCCTATGATTTTGTAACGCCTTTCCCAATCCAAATGTGCACGCTTGATGGGATCTACATGTAAAAATTATATATGGTCCGTTAAGTAAAACATCATGAATACAATACGAAATGAAAACAGAATCAGCGCGCATAAAGTAGCATACCAAAAAGGAAGTGATCGAGGCTTGCATTTTGCACAAACTCGTAAACTAAAAGCCTTTCATTTCTTTGCAAGCAGAAGCCCTGGAGCCTAACTAAGTTGCGATGTTGAAGCTTGGCCACCAACAGGACTTCGTTCTTAAATTCTGAATCCCCTTGACCGGAATCTGTTGACAGTCTTTTCACAGCTATAGCTTGCCCATTGGGAAGCTTACCCTGATAAAATAAAAGAATAAATTGCATACAATCATCATCATTAATGGAGTACTTGAGAAATTAACATGTTTTGACCAATTAATAATGATACCCTCTAATTTCAAGAAGATTATATCCATTAATTACCTTGTAAACAACACCGAAACCACCTTGCCCCAGCTTATTTTCTTCAGAAAAGTTATCCGTAGCAACTTTTATGGCGTCGAAGTCGAACTGCAAGGACTCCACGCTTCCTATTTCATCCACAGGTTCACCTAATTCGAGAAAGCCAACAGATAATTAAATGACTTGAAAATTCAAAATATGCACAAGGAAAATTTCTATTTATCATTCCGGCCATACATTACATACTATATTTTTTTTTCTTATCAAATATATAGTATATAAATGATGAGTATAAGAATTCATTAAATTTAAGAAGAATAAAAAAAAAAAAATAGAATGTGTAGAAATGATATATGAAATCACTACTTGTCCGAAAAAGGTTAAGCTAATGGAAAGAAGTAGATTTTATTATTTATTTTATATTTTGACACTCCCCTCACGTGTGGGCCAGACTCTCCCTCAATGAGTAGTCCAACATACGAAATATTTAATTAAATAGAATAGAGTGTAGAGTTAGAGTTCGAACTCAGAACTTCTGCTCTGATACCATATGAAATCACCACTTATTTCAAAAAATTAAACAAACAAAAAGATATAGATTTTATTATTTATTTTATATTTTTATAAATAGTAAAACTCTTTTTTTGAATGAGGCGATGGTGTCACATTAATTGGTTTTGAGACAGCAAGTAGTAAATCTATCCTATAAAATATCAAGAGTACAACTGAAGTTGTACTTACTTTCAGGTTTCACCCATGGCCACCTCCTCATTCTCCTATAGATGCAGATGGTGATGATAAGTAGTATCACAGAAGTAACAATTGTTACAACTATAATGATGACTGTCCGAGACGTACTATTCCCCTTGCTTCCTGCAAACCATAAGCCTTTACTTCACAACTACTTGCAAAACACAATCTTGTATGTTACGTGTGGAATATATAATTATTTTCAGATATTTTTAAATTATTTTATTATTATTTATAAATAATTTATTATTATTTATAAACCATTTATTACTATTTTACTATACTCTACAAATGATCTGAGATACTCTTAACATCAAAACAAAACATAAAAGATTGTGTTTTGCAATTAGGATTCCGATAATATTGAGAGAGAAAAATTCTAAGTCGGTGTAGATTATAAGACACTAGTACTAAAGTGCTTATATGTTATGATTTAATTTAGAAAAGAAACTTTAAAATTTAAATTTTAAAAATTAAATCTTATAATTTAAGTGATGAACTGTGTATCTACACGTTTGATAATAGAATAACTCTTAATGAGAAATAGACTAAACACATCAATAACATAAAAAATTCTTAGAATAAACAATGGCGGATGCAAACGATAAAATCATGTCAATCGATCGGATTTTAATGGGGGGTCAAATTGCTCAATTTCCATTCTTGATTAACCATATATTATGATCTTCAGCAAAACACTAATCTAGTACTCACCCGCATCAAATCAATAGCTTCCAATTTAACAACGATCAGTGCATTAATGTACGTTGAGTGTATTTTTCTCAAATTTTAAACCGTTCCTTTCTCTATATTCTGTAATTTGTTTTTCAAGTTCGAGTAATTTATTTAACCAAAGAATTAAACAATAAAAAAAAGGAAAACGTACAGATAATATTTTCTACGAAAAGAGAGAGCTTTACTAAACGAAGATATATATGTGCTGCATGCGAAAATGAGGGAAATGCATCGAACTGAGAGTTTCTTCCACTGTCAAGTTATAATATTCATGATGGCATATATATAAATATATATACATATGAGAAATGAATTCTGTATTACCTGTTGTAGGAGTGTTATTGGCTGGTGGTGCTGACGCATCAGTTGTAGAGTTAAAGAAGGGATTCGTCTCAAACCTGATATTACAGCTGGGTCTAACGACTCTCCCACCTATCTTCCCGTTACAACATTGTGGGATGGCTTCCTTAGCCCCGCGTAAGCAACCTTCGCAGTCGTCCATAGACAAATCAGGCGTGCACTGCACAAGTGCATATAACGTTTTAAACTCGGGTGCGCTCGCGCTATTTGCAGCAAACTTGCGGAGAGAACCACCATCTTTAGCTTGACTAGTCAGGTTTTCAATCAAGGTCCTCAGAACAGCATTGAACTGCTCCACATAATTGGCCGATACGTTTTGGGTGTTCCACATAAAGAATGGAGGAGAAGTTTCCATGACGCCATAAATTGAGCGATTTGAGTAGCGAAACATACAGTAGTCATACCACACAATTGCCTCCTTTTGATTGGGACAGCGCTGTGGGAGAAGTGACTTAGCGCTGTTGAGACAATCACGACAGACATCGGAGTTAACATCGCCTCTACAAAGCCCGATTGCATGTACTTGGTCGGAGTTTTGGCCATACGAGGAATTGTAGAAACCAGAGTTACTACCGGTGTCGGAGGATACATCGGAGGAGAGGAGTTGATTGAGATTTGTCTCGTAGTTACTGTTAGCCGTGTAGTTACCCTTTTCATATAAACAAAAATGGTACAAGGGTTCTGCAGACTGAGCGATGGCTAGAGCTGTGAGCATGAAAATGGCGGAGAGGAAGAAAAGCCATCTCGAAGAAACCATAATGAATGCTGTGGGCGCCTTGTGTTTCGTGGAATGGCAAGGTTTCAGTTTTTGCCTTCAAGAAATAATAAACACGCATTTATTTGCTGAGAAGCGTGAACTGGTGGACGTACTGACTGTTAGGTTCGTACGCGCAGGTGCCATTTTTGAATCGAATCTGTCAAACTCCGAAAAATAAGATTAGTATGTAATTCTAAATTATTTGTTAGTCAAGAAAGTCTGGTCAGACTCAGTACTGCAATGACTTTCTATGATATTTGAAATATGAATATTATCTGGACGGGGTAATAAGCAGGATAATGTCCGAACATAGCTTTAGATAATCCACAGCTAAAGAATTGAATGGAAACCGGGAAAAAATAAAACAGAAAATATAAACATCACTCTAGTGTATACAACATCCTCACCACACTATGTGTTCGATGAAAAAAGAAAAAAAAAAAAAATTTACTGGAGATGGTGCGGCTTCCGGCTGCTCCCAACAAAACTCAAAAAAAAATTATAGAGTTCAATAAAAAATTATTCTTATAAATCATTATTCATCATCCTACATTCCATACTCTATAAAAAATATTCATATATTTTATGAAAAATACTCACACTATAAAAAAAAAAAAAGTTATAAGTGGGGCATGAAAGTAAATGGCAACCAATGCGTTTAATATTACTATTTTCGTCTGTGGTAAGCGTAATTACTTTTATCTTTTTTCAGAAAAGTAATTTTCATGTACATTGTCTGTTCATGTGCGGGACTGTCTGTTAAAGTTACAAAAATATTATATAAAAATAAATTTATAAATTGATATGATTTCGTATAAGTTAAATTTATTTTATAATAAAATTAACTTTATAATATGATGTATCATTAATTTGTGATTTATTTTTATATAATTTCATTGTGTCTAAAACATTTCTAGTAATAAAATTAGCTTTAAAATAGATTTAAAAAATAATAATTCATTAGTAGATTACATATATAATTAATTAATGTAGGAAAGTAGACTAAGACGTCGTTTGAATTCAAAATCTACATCAATTCATCTCATCTCATTATTATAATTTTCTCAGATTTTTATACAAAATATAATAAACAATTCAACTTGTATTTTACTATTTACAAACCATCTCAACTCATTTCTGAATCTAAACCACTCTTAAGTTTGTTTTTGGAAATGAGTTGAAATGGCTTGGATTCAAAGATGAATTAAGATTAAAGTTAAAAAGTTGAATAAAATATTGTTAGAATATGTTTTTTAATATTATTTTTGTTTTAGGATTTGAAAAGTTGAATTATTTATTTTATTTTATATTGAAAGTTGAGAAAATTGTAACGATTAGATAAGATAAAATGAGATATTTTATTTTTAAAACAAACAACTTAATCGATCCTCTATTGATTTGATATATGTGATCTCATGGGCAGGGTCCGTGGACGCGATTTTTATGATACGTGGGGCAGGATGGAGACTGCATGTTCGATTAATATATGGTATGTGGGCCCCAGACATCATACGATTTCCTTATTCGGCGCATTGAAAGCTGAAAGCCTGAAACTCCCATTCCAAACGGAAAAGGTTTTTTATATGAGTTTTGTTAGATACAAGCGAGTTCGTGCATCATATCGCGTATCAATAATTTTTTTTTATTTAAAAAAAATGAATTTTTTTAAGAGAATAAGAAAATCTCCTATATCATAAAAATTATTTTTATCTTTAATTCATATCGTTTCGTTAAACATATGTATTACATATCAATATTAGTGCACGAATTGGTGTACAAAATTGCTTGCAATAAGATTTTTCCTTTTTATATATATATTTTTCCAATTCTGCTGGATACAAGTAAACCGCACACCAATTACGTACCCAAGTGTGACATGGCAGGTAACAGGAATATTTACGTAATTATGAAAAGCAAAAAAATAAAGCAACTAAAACAAACAAAAGAAAGAAGATCCTTCGTCAGTTCGTTTCCCTCCCAGCTTGTGAAATAACAAGAGCATGTTGATTCCCTTAAAAGGGAAAAAATCACCTTCAGTTCAGAAAATAACTCATCGGTATATGGTTGACCTTCGTTCTGTGTGATGACCATGTTTACAAGGGAGAGAAGTTACTGAACCTGTTCAATCCTCTAACTTTCATCCTTGGTCTTGTTATCAAATAGCAAAAGCCGATTTTTAGGGAAGACGAGGTATCTCAAACATTGTTTCCTCTCTTGTTCTAGAAACGAGATTTGTTGAGAGAGAGGGAGAGAGTAGATGAGAAGGAGAGAGACAACAACGAATCTGTTGCAAGTTCTAAATGCAAAAGAAAAAATTACTATTACTAACGAACTGTGAATATGATGTGAATGACAAACGCCAACTGGTTTTGGGAGCCATATTTAATGCTTTTCTGTCTTTCAAACTTCAATTGCTGAAGACTTTCAATGCGCTCTCTCTCTCTCTCTCTCTCTCTCTCTCTCTCTGTAGATTATACATCTACTGTAGTTTTATTGACTTGTGAGCTAAAGATAACTATGACTTGAAGAGAGAAGAGAACCGACGGCCTAGAAAAGATAAATAGATTGCGGTGCATCGAGGCTCAAACTAGAGAAGAAGAAGGTGCCTGTAGCTCAAAATTCAATCCCGCCCAATTTCTTCAGCCCAAACGGTTCGTTTCATTAAACTTATCTAAACCGCACCGTTTCACTTGCCACATTGGATAGGTGCGCAGTCACCTGCGCAGATCGCCTGCAACCAGAGTTTTCCATATTTTTAAGTTCTTCTACCGACAAGCGTACCAATTTTTATTTTATTGTTTTTGTCAGATGCTATCACTATCCAAATGTGGCCTGCACTTTTGCCGAAAAATTAAGAGAAAATAGAATCCCAAACCCCAATCAAGATTATCTAGACATTTCTTTAAAAAAAAAAATTATCTAGACATTATTTTTCAAAGACGAAAACAACAGAGAAACCATTAGATTCAAAACATTCTTCAATTTCGTTTATTTTTTTGGGCAGCTAATGGGTAGGGTAGATATTTCAAAAAATTCAGACGGAAAGATTGAAACAAATGAAATCTTCTTTCATTTTCATTTTCATCACCATGAGAAATAGAAAACTCAAAGTTATCTTCACCCAGATAACCAAACTACCATCTAATCCATGAGAGAAGTTTTTAATTAATGGGTAACTTTAGAAGTTCGTTGGCTTCAAGGTTCTCAATGAACGACCTAGCAACGCTAGCAGTAACACCAGACTTGCCCACCAACTGAGACTTGAGCTTCTTCCCCAAGCTGTGTGCATACGAGGCTAGCTCCTCCTTCTTCTTCTTCACACTGAGACCCAGTAATTTCAAAGGCAACGAAGACGAAGAACTCACAATCATCACTTGGGAAGTCTCTCCATCAGTCCCTTCCAATTCTGAGTCTTCACTTCCACTCTCAACCTCACCGTCATATTCTTCAATCTTATTGTCAAAATCCTCTTCATCATCATCTTCTTCTTCTGTTGTTTCTCTTCTTGTAAGGCTGAAGATGCACCTTGAGTATGAAAAGGGGAGGGAGTGAGAGTGGCAAAAGATTGAGAGAATAGAGGAGTTGAAAATTAGTGAAATGAGTTGTACTGTGGAGTGGGATTTGGGGGAGGGAGGATTCAGATAGTGTGATTGTAATGGTTATGGTGGAGGCTGTTGAGCGGAATAAGAGTTTGAATCTGAGAAAAAGAGAAAAGAAGGAGGAGGGAGGAGGTGGTGGCTGCGATTGAGGTGGGCGGAAGAGGTGGTGGAGTAGTTGAGATGACGCTGCCATGCTCTCAATTGCCTTCTTTTTTCTCAATCAATTCCACTGCAGACCACTCACGCAAAACTGCAAGGATCGAGCTCTATGTTTCATTAAATGATACAATCACGTCAGCATGTGATGCGTAACTGGTACACCAAATCGCTTGACTTTAGAGTTTTCCTATATTTTTAGACGTAATTTAGAGAAGTCGTATTCGCTTCACTATTTCAATGATCTATTATTGATTGGGAAATAATTTTTATAAATTTTAAATAGATAAATTTTATATAAGTAATTATATTTTAAAAAAATGTAAAAAATATCATTAGAAAAGTAGAAGAAAAAAATAATTAAATATTAAAGCAGGATAGTATAGGCCAGTTGTATCGTTCCGATTTGATATGTGCGATGTCATGGGCAGGTTACGTGGGATGCGTTTGATATGATATTTGGGGCAGGATAGAGACATGTTCGATTTAAATAGTAGAGCTTTATTATATTTAACAAAAATGCTAAACACAACCGGTTGGGAGAACTGCGGATAAATATTGCCCATGTGGCATAGAAGAAACGGTGCCGTTTATATCACTAATATGCACCAAACTTTCTCTCATTGTAGCTCACTCTACCCTTAGACTCACCACCTCTTCTTCATCTTCTTCATTTTTGTCATCTTCCTCCCTCTGTGTTCCCACAAGCCCACACGAACTTCTTTGTACTGTTTCTTCAACGTCCTTTGAGCTCTCTCCCAAAATCCTTCATCTTCACAGCATCGCCTTCGCATCTTCTTCTTATTCTTCTTTTAACTCGGATCTAGAGCCATGGAGTCAGAAAATCTCTACTACTCGACCAAAAAATCTTTTTTTTTTTTAATTACAGAAAAAATGGAAGTCAAATGCACCCATTGAGGTCACGGAAGTACAAACCCAATAATAGTCAGAACCCCCGATCACCAAAATCCTCAAGAATATCAAACTAAAAAAGTTCTATGAAGTCAAACTCTGTTTGAAATGTCATGAACTAATCCGACCCCATCACAACAATACCCAGATGTCCAAAAAAAAAAAACCTTAATTCCATGCATATTTAATTTAGCATGAGAACGATTATTTACTCAAATTTATAGAGAAAATAAAGTTAATGCCAACATCAAAAATAGAGAAAACAAAGTCTAAAAGTTTTTCTATGGACACCCAAAAGCCAAAAAGCTTTTAGAGATGGAGATTGATGGATTTAGGATGTGATATGGAGAGGAAGACAGAGAAGAAGACAAAATGGAGAGGGAGAGGGAGAGGACGGAGATGGAGATGGAGATGGAGGGAGGAAGCGAGCCAAATAGTTAGGAGGATGATGGACTTTTGAAAACATGAAACACCGAAATTCAAGATTGCTTTTGATCCTCAGGATGGCAAGCCACATGATGTTGACGTGTTAGTCGGTTGTATGATGGTTTTGCATGGGTGGTTGTACCTAACAGGATTGTATATTTAGCAAAGACATGATAGAGACACTATATATTATATTTATATTTATTTGTTTAAAAAAATAAATTATTTTACTTATTATCTATATATCACATATTTAATATGAGAAAAAAATAATAAAAATAAAAATAAAAATATAGTATATAATATGTGGAAATGATTAATAGAATTTTTGTAAATAGTACGTGTGCCGATAGCGGTTAAGCTAACTAGACATACGATTTCTTACTGTATTCGGCGCATTGAAAGTTGGAACGCCCATTCCACACCGATAAGGTTTTTTTTTTTTTCGTGATTTAGAAAAGTCGTAGTCGCTTCACTATTTGAATGATCTATTGCTAATAAATAAATATATACATGCATACACACATAGTCTGGTCAATTTTCAAATGCCGAGTAAGAATTGATCAAGCACTCTCTCTCTCTCTCTCTCCAGTTTTTGTTTCTGTTTTTCTAAAACAGGATCAGTTTTATTCAACCGGTAAATAGTTCTAGAAGCCTACAGATCAGAGAGCTCGACCTAAGGAAGACGGGAATCAAGACGGAATCATGCACGTATCATTGTAATTTCCATAAATCATAAGGTAATTGGACAAATACATATATATATATATACATATATATATATATATATATATGCTCATTACTTAGTGCTCTTTGAAAGTTTTTACACAACACACCATATATAATTTGATTTAAATTATTCAAATTTTAAAATGAGAAATGCTACTTATCATTCCTTATACGACACATCAAAATATGATTTATCATTTTTGTCATTCTATTTAAACACATAAATCAATATGTCATGTACGTTTAAATAGAATGATATGTGTGTTTATATAGAATGGCAAAAAGGACAAAATCATATGTTGGTGTGTAATTAATTAGAAGATGATAAGTAAAATTTTTCTTTTAAAATCTTTCTTTCAAATTAAATTATAACGTCATTTGGATGGTGTGTAGAGTAAAGGTTTCAAATAGAATTATTCCATATATATATGAGAGCTGCTCCCAGGTGATCAGGTGAAAATCCAGTTTTAACACCGACCAATAAAACTTTGTCACGTAGGACATGCAACAAATCTTCATCTACACTCACATGCACTAAATTCCTTCCTTATTTTCCATCTCTTCCACTCTTCTCTTTCTTTCTCCCCCACCCCATGCAACTTTCCCCCTCTCTCTCTTAAACTCTCCTCTCTCTGTCTCTAAAATACTCTCTCTCTCTCTCAAATACACTCTCTTCGCTCTTATCTGCAGGCCGCCCAGCTCTTTATGAAAGTAATAAAAGTTTGCATTTTTTATTTTTATAATTAGCAACAACTCCTTTTTTTTTTGTCTAAGATCTAGATTTTCATTATCATTTTGTTGTTGTGGGTATCTTTTGGCTGGTTTGACACTTGCAGAAATATGATGATGATGAATTTAATATGATTATTAATTCATAGGCAATGACCTACAAAGGAGAGTCTATTTTAGAGAGAGAGAGAGAGAGAGATACATATTTGAGAGAGAGGGAACTTGCAGCGGGGTGGATGAGAGATGAAAAATAAAGAAGGAATCTAGTACATGTGAGTGTAGATGGAGATTTGTTTTACATGTCCTAGTGGTGTCAAGACAGCGAAACCCTTTGTGAGAATGACTGTGACCCAAAAAAATGCAAGAGATGCTTTGAGCAGAAAATTTATTAGGCATATAATCACGTAGACAAGGTTAAACATGACAACCAAAGTGATGAAATTTTTTATAGTTGGGTGAAGAACCATAGAGAAGCTCGAATGGGGACTTACCTCCAAGAAGCGGTATGGGCAAGCGGTTAATAATGTAAGCTCCAGTGCTGAAGGCAACAACCTAGAAGCAAGGGGAGAGATGGGAGTGAAAATGGAGGGCTAGACCAATCTCAGTTACATGACGATGTTTTCTTTCGGTGCAACCATTTTGGGTAGGTGTATATGGGCATGAGAGTTGATGGTGAATACCCAAGGTGCGAAGATGCGCTTTGCACCACCATCACTTTGAAAAATTTTGATGCGGGTGGAATGTTGATTTTCAACAAATTTTTGAAATTGAATGAAAATATCATACAAGTCAGATTTTAATTTCAAGGGATAGAGCCAAGTGAATCGAGAATGGTCATCGATGAATATAACATAAAAAAGAAAACCCAAATTTGATTTGACGGGGGAAGGGCTCCAAACGTTGCAATGAATAAGATCCAACACATTAGCTGACCTACGTTTATTCCGAGCATAAGGTAAGCGATGATTTTTTGTAAGTTGACATGTACTACACAAAGTTGGAGAAGGTAATAATGACGTAAGATGAAGATGACCTTTTTTATTCAAAAAAGAGATAATGGAATGGTTTACATGTCCAAGGCGAGCATGCCATAAATCATAAGAAGCATGAAGAGCTTTATTCTTAAGAACAAAAATAAAAGCGGAGTTGCCGCGCTCCAGCACATATAGGCCACCATCTCGTTTATCGGTTGCCACCACCCTTCCCGTTTGAAGATTCTCGATAGTAAAAGAATTATTAGTAAATGTAACAGAGAGAGAAAAATTAGATGTTAATTTACTAATTGAGATGAGATTTTTGGTGAGACAAGGAACAACTAAAACATCTAATAAATGGATATTGGGGATTGGGGATTGGAGAGATGATACCGGTATGGGTAATGAGTAGGGAAGCACCATTCCCTACAATTACACAATCCTTACCCGTGTAGATACTTGATTGGTCCAAAGTGGAAGGGTCTGTGGTTATGTGGGCCGAAGCCCCAGTATCCAAATACTAGTCCCTGGGCTCGGGCCCATTTAGTGCACAAGATGCATTGAAGGCCTCGGCAAGATGAGTGGTAGAGTCACCCCGTGCATACCTCTGGTTGCACCAATCGGCATAGTGGCCCTCATGCTGGCGGATTTGACACCATGGTGGACGACGTCCCTAGCCTGAGCGATGGCGCTGGTTCGGCTGCCCATTGCCGCAGTTGGAGGGAGAGTTGCCATGGCCATTTCAATGGCTCTATTGTGGGCGAGAGGAGGAGTTCCTCTGGTTGGACCGAACGTGGCCATGGTTTGTGGCTATGAAGGCAACAGAGGGAGGAGCCGATTGTTCAAGAGACTTTTGAAAGAGTTCGAAACTCTCTGCTTTGGAGACAAGATCGGCAAAACAGGGCAGGGGGTTTTGGGCCATTTGGGCGGTGGAAAAACTGGTGAAGTCAGACCCATGACCTCGGAGAAACCAGTGCGATCTATCAGTGCCATTGACGGGCCGTTCAATGGCGTGAAGTTGATCACAGAGAGATTTGAAGTTGCGGGCATACTCAGAGGTTGTGCGTGTGCCGCATTTCATCAACTGGAGATCATCTTTGAGACGAATTTCTCGGGCTTTGGAGCGATGGCTAAAGGAGTTTTCGAGGGCAAGCCAAACCTCGCGTGAGGTGGAGAGATCCACAACCTTAGCCATAGCTTCTTTAGTGAGGGAGGAGAGCAAGAGGCTTAGAAGGCGTTGGTCAGTTTGCTTCCACGCCAGGTGTTTGATATTGGGTGTCTCAGAGGTGGGGGGATGAAAACGTGGGGGAGGTTCAAGGGTGCCATCCACATGGCCTAATAATTCTTGGCTTCCAAGTAGGGGAAGTAATTGACTCTTCCACATGAGATAATTAGAGGAGGAAAGCTTGATAGTAACCATGTGAATCATGATGTTGAAGGGAAGAACTGTGGGATTGGGTTCTGTAGCCATGGAGAGAAGAAAAAAAGGATCAGAGGATGCTAATGTGATAGGCTCGTGATACCATGAGAAGATTTGATCAAACCACCACACTTCAAACGTGGTGAGTATGCTTCTATATATATTCAATATTTACATAACGTCTAATTACATAAAAGGAAACTAGAGTCAATTTGTACAATGGAATTCCTAGAATTAAGGTAAAAGATATGAGGCCTTGAATTAAGGCATAGTTTCCTTAACATATCAAATATCCATATCATATAAGTATCAAATATCTTAGTTGTGCTCTGAATTACAACTCCTGTAAAATACTAACAAGGATACACAACTAGAAAACAATAATATTTGAGTCCTCATGCATCTGCTGAATTAAGCTTCGACAGAGGTGCCTCTACATGATCTCCCATTTGATGTACGTAAGTCTCAATTAAGCCTGTACGTACGTAGCAAATAACTACAAGCTACACAACAAATATTGATCGATCTTCTTTTCCGAAGGCATGATCATCATCAAGAATTAGCGAGGATATGAGTCAGTCATTGAAACCTCATTTTGTGAGGCTTGGAATGATCGGTCTGACGACATGTCTGATTCAACGATGCTGTGCATTAAGAATGCAGGTCGTGAGGGCATGGACAGAGCCATAGAGTAACTGGTAAGCATTAGGAGGACTGAAGCCATTGTTGGTCTCTCAGCTACGTTCTCTTGAACACATAGCAATCCTATGTGGATGCATCGCATTATTTCGGTCGTTGAACCAACCCTCAATGTTGAATCTATAAGATTTGAAGCTGTTCCTTCTTTCCAGTTTTTCCATGCCTTTAAGATATATAATCTTACAGATCAGGCAGAGACAATATATATGACAGAGAAAATCGGTTTATTGCAAAAGGGAAATATACTAAAAAAATACATTGTAGTGCTTACATGGCTAAGAAGATTCTCCGTATTCTCCCCATTTTGGAAATAATTGTTCTTTCGCCCACACACCATCTCCAAAACTAACACACCGTAGCTAAAGACATCGGACTTCACTGAAAAGTGTCCGTGCATTGCATACTCTGGAGCCATATATCCACTGAAAGAGGACATATATACATCATGAGTAATGTTGATATATATTGATTGAAAATCTTCGTAATTAATCCTTTTATTAATTATAGGGGACGGAAATATTTACAAGATATTATAAGTGTACTTACTAGGTCCCAACAATTCTCCTTGTATTATCCTGAGTTTGATCTAGTGTAAATAATCTTGCCATACCGAAATCTGAAATTTTCGGGTTCATCTCTTTATCTAACAAAACATTACTAGTTTTGAGATCACGATGAATAATGCGAAATTGAGAATCTTCGTGAAGATATTGAAGCCCTCGAGCAATGCCCACTATGATTTTGTATCGAAATTTCCAATCCAAATGTAAACGCTTGCTTGGATCTGCACATTCAATTAAGCATATATATGATCGAGTTAATTTATGGGACAAATATATATATATATATATACATTCCAAGTGTCTTAGAACATACATGCAACTTGAAAAAATGTAATCGCGTGTACCAAATATGAAGTGGTCAAGGCTTCCATTTGGCATAAGCTCATAGACAAGAAGCCTTTCATTTCCTTCAAAGCAGAAACCTAGGAGCCTTACTAAATTCCTTTGTTGAAGCCTGGCAACTAATAAGATCTCATTCTTAAATTCTTGATCACCTTGTTCCGAACTCCTAGAAAGCCTTTTCACAGCTATTTCTTGTCCATTTGGAAACTTTCCCTAAATAGAGATGTATTCATGTCAAATGACTCTTGTCTGTCCTCCAGTAATTCAAGTTACATATAATTCATGACATAGCAAGTGTATCATATGATCATATTGTTCATGAATTACCTTGTAAACAGTACCGAATCCACCTTGCCCAAGTTTCTTTACATCGGAAAAGTTGTCTGTAGCAATTCTAATCGTGCTGAAGTCGAATTGTAAGGATTCAGCGCTGCTGTTAATTTCATCCACTGTGGAAAGATAAGTCCATAGCTTAAAGATCAGTGAGCAATTTATGTGCATAAAACATCAGCTTCATTCATCGTTACAACAGAGAATTTGATGTCATTCTTGTTCTCGCCAGTAGTACTGCCTAGAACTAAACCAGCATATATATGCCAAAAAGTGAAACATGTATGAGTTTCCTCAGTATCTTAGTTTTCTTATGATTTCCATATTTAAGATAAAACCAAATCCTTAACGGTTAGGAAACAACGAACCAACTTTCAACTTACTTTCAACTTTCTTCCTTTGCTTCCTCATCCTTAGATAGATGCAGGTGCAGATGCAGAAGATTAACACAGCGGAAACAACAGCCGCCACGACTATAATGATAGTTTGAGAAGAGTTACTCCCCTTTCCTGTAGAAACCAAAATTCGATCAATTCTGAATCAATGATTTCGAGGCTGAATTGTGAAAACAAACATTAATTAAAAAGAATATAGTTTTGGAATGTAAGAAGCTGTGCTCCTCCTCGGGGGCGTCTGGACTAGGTGCATGGGTGATGCAGGATGATAGAAGCGGATGAAATGAAAGAGAAAAGTCATGCTTTGTAATTAAAGTATGTTGTATATTAGGATTTGAAAAAATGAACAAGTACAAATCGAAATTAGATGGATTTTTGAAAAATATTGAATTAGAAAATTCATAGAGAAATAATAATATAAATATTATAAGTTATATAGAATAAATCGAGTAAAAAAAAACAAAAAGGACTGGCCAAATTCTTTTGTTAATGTAATTAATAAAAATCATCGAAAAATGATGACAGGGTCAAGTTTGCTCTTGGCAAGTCGGTAAGTCCAGTCAATGTCTCATTTAAAAAGATCAAATCTAGTCAACAATTCAAACGAAGCGACTTTATCAATTTTTCCCCCGTTCAGAAAAATCTCGAGAAAGAGAGAAAAATTAGAGATGGAATAAGATACAAAATTTTCATCTCATTTTATTATTATATTTTTTTTAAATATCTATATATAATATAATAAATAATTTAATTTGTTTAAATATTAATTTAATTTTTTTTAAATCTCAACATAATAATAATATTAAAATATAATATTTTAAACTTTCAAATAAAACATAAAATTCTCGTTTTATCCCAAACCTGTCCTAATCTTTATAATGTTTAGACCAGACTTTAAATTTAGAATATCATACAACACATTTTATAATATATTTTATAAAATAATGTTAATTTTATAAAAATATATCTCTTTTTAAAATATTATCGTGTAAAATATTATAAAAAACGTCGTATATTTATTATTTTTCTTAATTATTAATGTCTTTTTAGAATATAAGTTACGTTGCTTGCCCCTCCTATTGGGGGTTATAATATATTAGTCTCGTTCATTTTTTTTATTATTTATTATTTATCAATTATTTTATTTAATTTATAAATTTATAAATTGATATAATTTAATGTGATATGTCATATTGTAAAATTAATTTTATCATAATCAAATATAACGTATGAAATAAAATTATATTATTTTATAAATTTATTTTTATAAAATATATTTATAGTCATAGCATTTTATATATCTTTTTATGTAGAAAGGATTCAAAGGAAGAAACTTTCCAGGTAATTCGGAGTTGGAGCAGAGAATTAGATAATTAATTGAAATTAGGATATTCTTGAATACCTCGACACTTTTATCTGGGGTATGCATGAGTAACTATATACCACGGGTACACTTACCTTGTATGATATGATCAAAGTGGGAGACAGCTGGAATTTCGAACAGTTATCTTAAAGAAATCATTGCATGGCTGACTAATTTTTATAAAAATAAACTTATAAATTTATCTAATTTGATATAATATGTTAAATTATAAAATTAATTTTAATATATATAAAATAAATTCAAAATATTATAAGAAATTACTATGAGATTATTTTATAAAATAATTCTAACATTTTATTTAAAAATATACCTCGTGTTACAATAGATCAGAATGATAAAATATCATGTAACACGAAAATTTAGCTGGTTAATTGCAAAACCCACCACAGAAAGACAAGAATGCTATTAATTCGTGCATGGCTAAAATGATTTAGCTACAAAAATGTAAATAACTCAAACAGACCGAAATCCACCGACTTTTTTTATTTTTTTAAAGAAAACATTCTAAATTAAACCAAAAAGATCTATCCACTAACTTGCAACATTCATGTGCTTTGATGAAACCGGATCCCTTCGCCCTTCTAACTAAATGGCACTGTCTAAAAAGATTAAACTTTCTTCGATCCCTTCATTCAAGCTTGCATATAATCTTCCTAGAAGAAAATAGATAAAGGACGACATACAGAGCTATCTGGGAAGAGCCGTACCTTTTGCAGGTGGAAGAAGAGTACTTGACGATGGCGGCAGGGCCTCGAGAGTGGAACCATAGAAATGGTTGTTCTCATACCTTAAGTTGCAGCTGGGTGTAAGAACTCTCACTCCTAGCGCTGGACCGCAACAAGTTGGAACTTCTGCGATGCTCTGATTTAGGCAATCGCTGCATTCCTGCTGATTCAAATCAGGAGTGCACTGCAAAAGAGCATATATATCGAAGTATGGGGAGCTCGCTTTTCCAGTTGCAAACTTGCGAAGAGTCGAAGCGCGAGCTGCAGCCTCACTTCTCAGTCTATCCAGCAACGTCTCTCGCACCTGGTCGAATGTCCCAATCGGGTCTGTGACATTTATAGTGTTATGTAGATGTTGCATAGGTTCAAACTGCATGATACCAAATATAGAGTTGTTTGAATATCGTACTGTACAATTCATGTACCACACGATACCTTCCTTCTGATTTGGACATCGAAATAAGAGCTCCTCAGCAGACGTTCCAACACAATTCTGGCAATCGGTCGGCGTAAGGTCTGCTCTACAAAGCGCAACTGCATTAACTCTGTCTGAGTTTTCTCCGGCAGAGAAATTGTAGAACCCATAATCGCTTTGGGTGTTAGAAGAGAGGGAGGAAAGGAGGGTATCGACGTTTTTTCTGTAGGCACTGTTACTGCTAACGTTACCAGTATTGGAGCAATCATGGAGCACGTAGGGATCTCGCTGCGCGAAGGCGAGCTTTTCAACGTGTGTGAGCATGGCACAGAAAAGGAAAAGCAGTAGTCTTGAAGCGCGCATTCTCATTTTTCGCTCTGTAATCTGTGTACTCTTTGTCTGACCGGCCAACTACTTTTGAATGAATGCCGAATTTCACTTTCTCCGATCTCCACACTCGGAATACTTTTGGGTTAGTCAGACTTACTGTGTAGTGGATGGATCAATGTCATTTGTATTTTGTGAACGATATTGGAGAGTTTGGACGACTTAAAATAGAAATCATTACCACACGCTTTCATTGATAATGACCGGACACCAACACCTATATAAAAGTGATAAAATAAGTGTTAAGTGCTGAGAATATTTGTAAATAGTAATAGAAAAGTAATAATAAAATAATAAATAATAGTAAAAAATAGATGAAAAGTAATGAATAATAAAAAAAAATATGTGAAAAGTAATGAATAGTAGAAAAAATAGGTAAAAAGTAATAATAAAGTAAATAATAATAGTGAGAGTGTTTGAGAGTACTTGATGTACTCTTGACTGCCGAACATATAAATCTTAGAAGCTTTTATAAAGAGAAATATTTTAGTCACAAAAATATTTTATAAAAATAAATCTATGACATGTCGTTTGTTAAATTATATAAAATTACTTTATGATAATGTAAATCTTTATATGAGATTTATTCTTGTATTATCTTTTTGTGGCGGAAACGTTTATATTTTACAAAAAATATATAAAATAAAATAAAAACATGGGAATGACTACCCAAAAAACAATAAATAGAATTTATGCATTTACACATGCACCACGAAAAATAAAAGTTTTTCTGACCCTTGAAGTTTTGGTGAATTTGTACGTAGTTTCGCCCCTGATTTTGCTTATGTACGTGCTTCTAGAAAACCTATGCCGTGAAAAAAGGGACATCATAATTCGTATTAGCGAAGGCATTATATGAGTTTTCTTCTCTTTTTTTCTTCACGCCAAGATATGATAAAGCCAAGCACCTCTTGGGTTTTTGAAAGGACAAAACTTAAATATACTTTGCGCAAATGTCGCGCTTTTAAAAAAAAAAAGATTCAATATTATAGAATAGATTCTTTTTATAAATATTATATTTATTCATTTTTTTTAAAAGGAGTATACGACGTTTGCACACTCTATAATTATTATTTATAAATATCCTTTCTCCTTTTACAAATATGTTAAAAGAAAGGAGAAGCTATAGGCACTACAACAAATTTGAGTTTTTGGGATGAAATTATTTAGGGACAAACCAAATTTCGTCCTAAAAAATTGATAACTTTACAAAATCGTTTGAATGGTAAAATAACCGTTCGAATAGTATTTTCTGTTATGAATTTAATCGTTTCAAAAGTTTTTTCCGTTCGAATGAAAAAAAATACATCCGAACAGTAAAATCTTGGTGGCGAAGTAATTTATTATGGCGGGAAAAATTCACAACCATTCGAACGATAATGTTTTGTGTTTGAAAGAAAAATATTTGGTGGCAAAACCTGGCGGGAAGGTTTTTAAGCCGTTCGAACGGAATATATTTAGTTTGAACATATTTAAATACCACATTTATACATTCGAAGGAATAATATTAATCTCGGTACAAAACTCAAAATATAAGAAATATATATCATATATACAAATTCATTAATTAATTTTATGTAATTAATTTAAAAATATTTTAATGATTTCTTTTATGTTAAATAAGATTTTTAGTTAAATAAATATTATCTACCATACACCACATTATATAAATTAATAATTACTCCAGAAAAGACAAAACATTTAATTTACAACTAAAACAAATTATCAAAACACCATATATATTGTTCGTAACTATAACAAAAAAATATATATAATTAACAAATATAAATTATTGTGTTGCGAGGTCTCTACACATATCCTCGACTACAGCTAATTACCTATCTACATGTGCCAGTCGAGTACTGAGCTTGACATGAGTTGCATTATTGGCATTAATCTATGTACGTAACTTATTAACCTCTCTACGTAACCCAAAGATGCTAGTCATAATCTCTGTACGCAACTCAGACATGGCAGTATGTACTGCAGTATGCACTGCATCGATCACTGTTGATGTGTGTATGTCGATCTTAGCACGCAGTATATCGACCATCTCCTCGCGAGTAGATGTGCGTGATTCCTCGGTTTGTGTAGATGTCTCACCAATCGAGACTCCAGTATCTCTCGATTGTGCATCTCTCTGAATATCAGCCTTGTCAAGAACATTTTCACGAAAACAAAATCTCGAGTGTCCCATGCTCCATGACAGGGTGGTGCTGTTGATCGGTCCCATCGACTCCCGGAATGCTCGACAGCTTCTGGCACGACCCTACACCAACAATCAAGTCTCTGACCACATGATCAGCAAGTGTATTGATCTCATCTGTGTAAATTGGTACCTTATCCTGAGACATCTCTGCATCACCTGAATGATCAGACTCTCTAGGCGGCAGGTTTGGATAGGCATCGACAAGTCTAGGAATGCCAAGATATGCAACGAGTCCGTCCGTTGGAAATATAATAGGAGCTCCTCGGACACAGATCCTGTATGCCCCTCCATCGTCTAGAACTCCATAACGATCTCAATGTAGGAAATGAGCTTCATTTCTTCTTCTCGTTGATCTAAGATTGGTGCTCAACCACGAGCATTGAATACTGATGGGAGGGAATGACCCCCCATATAAGAGTCATAAAATCAGACAGTTTTACCTGTCGCACAAGTAAAACAGTCAGCTCTCGAAATGTTTGGATGGAAGGTTCCCCTGATCTACCATGTTTATGGCCCCTATAAGACATTATTATGAACCTAAAATTTTAAAAATAAAATATATATTCAATATTAGTGATAAAATCTAATTACGATGAAAAGATTTATAAAATTATATACTAATAGCAATTTAATAAATTAATTGACAGAGCAATTCAATGAAACGATGAAAACAATTTAATAAGCTAATACAAAGTAAATGGTTCAAACGTAATATAACACAGTCTAACGACGATTTTATGTTCAAACGATAAAATATATGGTTGAACGTTTTAAAAATATTCAAACATCAAGGTCAAATCGTTCGAACGAAAACTAGATCGAGTTCGGCCATGGCTGAGTCAACTCGGCAGCCATGAAAACATCCAAAAATGCATCGATTATGTGGTTTCTTTGACAAAACACATACTACTCTTTATTTCTAAACATCCAACGGTGGATTTGTGGTGTTCTACGATGATTATTGATGAAAAAATATAATTTTTCTAGAGAAAATGAATAAAACCATAAAATCATAAAATAAACGGCAAAATAAATTTTAAAATGCATACCTTCACTTGGGAGGAAGAGTGTTTAACGTAGGTGTTGATTACAGTGACGATTGATAGGCGTTCAAACGTTTTCTCTCGTTTTCAAATGGTGGGGATGGGGGCATGAGAAAAAGATCTGTCTGCGATAACTTATATGTGCATAACCGTTCGAACGTTATATTTGACCATTCGAATGGTTTCAATTTACTGGTCGAATGTTAATATTTACTGTTTGAATGGATAAACATGTTTTGAGTTTAGTAAAAATTTATATTAAATGTATATTATATTTATAATCCAATAATTTAATATAATATATATACTATTATAGTAGATTATATATACTGTAATATGTATGTAATATTGTAATATATATATATTATGATAGTATAATACTTTAAATGAAAACATAATAACTTATATATATTTTATTATAGTATAGTAGTAATATATCATAATACTTTATTATTAAAGTGTTATATATGATAATATATATATATATATATATATATATATATATGATAGTATATAGTACTATATACAATGAGTTTATACTTAACTAATATATATCATACTATGTATTCTATTATACTTTACTATATATGTTATATATGAAACTATACAACATATATATATATATATAGTATAGATTACTAATATACTATTATCTTATAAATTTCTCTATACTTTACTATGTGATCTTAGTATATTTGAGGCTATATATATGTGAGTATATATTACTAATACATATAATCTTATAACTTTCAATATACTTTGCCATGATATATATAGTATAGATTACTATATATCATATAACATATAATACTAATATATATCATCTTACATTTTCCTTTATACTTTAATATAGTATAATATATATGATACTAAATGTATGATATCTAGTATAGATTACTGTATATATGATACTATATATTACTAATATATATATATATATATAATAGTATATATTATTATTATATATGATTGGTGGGATTTTCTAATATACATGATCTTATATTTTCATTTATACTAATTTAGTATAGTATAATATATATGATACTATATATATGATATATAGTATGTATTAATAATATATATGCTAGTATATATATTACTAATAGATATCATCTTACATTTTTATAGTATACTTTAGTATAATATATATATTATACTATACTATATTATACTATACTATATCTATGATATTTCATATAGATTACTATATATATATGATAGTATATCTTACTATATATATGATAGTATATATTACTAATACACTATAATCTTATAGTACTTTTCATTTAATGATAAAAAGTAATATATTTAAACATTAAATTGATGTGTTTGAACGGTATTCGTAAACCATTCGAAGGCTTTATTTGCATTTGAACATATGAAAAAAATGTTCGAACGGTTTATTGCAGCGGTGGGAAAAGATCCCGCCAATTAATGACTACGGATTACCATTTGAATGTTCCTTGTAATAGTTTGAACAGATTATCACAGTGGTGGAAAAATACCCCATAATGACTCTGGATTACCGTTTGAATGTCCTTTGTCAAAGTTCGAATGGTTTATTGCAGTGGTGGAAAAAAATCCCGCTAATTAAAGACTCCTGGATTACCATTCGAACGACATTTTCAGTGATTGAACGGCCTTGAAGAAATTTGTGCTCGCGGGAAATTGGCACACTGAAATTATTTCGTATTCGACCAAACTTTATTTTTGTTCGAACGGTTGGTCAAAACTTATAATCTTCCCCCACGCCGTCAGTCCCTCATTTTTCTCTCTTCTTCGTTTTCTCTCCAAAATCTTACATTTTCTTCATATAATCCTTCATTCTATCATCTTACAAAGTGGATTGCTTAGTATATTTTGCTTAAAGGTATTATTTTCATTATCATTTTCTTATAAATCTAACATTTATTTATTTATTTATTAGTTTATATATAAAAATTGTTTAGGTGTTTGTTAGATCAAACACAAAATATATTTGTTAGAGTATTGTTATTCGAAGTATATATATCGTATGTTTGTAGTGTTTTCTGAATATGAATTTGTGATGTTTTGTGAGATTGTGTCTCTCGTCTGAACTGGCTGGTGTTTGGAATTTGGGTTGAGACCGTTCGAACGCGATAATATATGTTCGAACGGATAAACATGTTCGAATAATATATTATCGTATTCGAACGGTTGTAAAAACTATGTTAAACTATCATATACATATGTAATATTATAGTAGATTATATAATATATATATATATATATATATATATATATGTAAGAATTAATAATACTTAAACTCATAATAATATTTAAAAGATAATAGTTGTAAAAACTATCTTACAAT
This sequence comes from Juglans mandshurica, assembly GCA_022457165.1. Taxonomy (NCBI): domain Eukaryota; kingdom Viridiplantae; phylum Streptophyta; class Magnoliopsida; order Fagales; family Juglandaceae; genus Juglans; species Juglans mandshurica. Next base: position 6,695,614 of record CM039627.1, read on the forward strand.
TAATTTAGAAGGGGTTAAAATTATAGTTTCTTTAAAAACATAAGAAATATTAATACTTAAATTCATATTAATACTTAAAATATAATAGTTGTAAAATATATCTTCCAATTAACTTAAAAAATAATAAAATTAAATTATAAATAATTTAGAAGTAATAAACATGAGAATTAATAATACTTAAACTCATATTAATGAACATGAAATCTTTGAAAATTGCACGTTTTCAAAGGTCATGTGTAGGCCCATCTATCTGTGTTATTTTGTAGAAAAGTCATGCGTTGGAGTTGGAGTCAGGTTACGTTTGGATGTTGAATTGAGTTGAATTGAGTTGAATTGAGATAATAAAATATTATTAGAATATTATTATTAATATTATTATTATTTTAAAATTTGAAAAAATTGAATTGTTTATTATATTTTGTGTTGAAATTTTAAAAAAATTATAATGATGAATTAAAATGAATTGAGATAGATTGATGATCCAAACGTACAAACTTCAACTTTAAGAACCGAGTATTTCATGTGTAAACGTGGAAAAAAACTGTGGTAATCCTTTTTCATAAATAAATTAGACAAAAGAAAAAAAAAAAAAAAAAGACCAAGCGTTACAGAGGTAAGAAGATGAAGTGTTTCAAACGTTTAAAATGTTACGTACGTATTTTTAGATTTATTGATGTGAGCTTTGTAACAATTCAAATTTATGATAATTTAATAAAAAGAATGGATGAGATGGCACAATTGAAACATATGAGACGAGATAACAGATAAGTTGAGAGAAATTATGAAAATTCATGCATCTAAATTAAATAAAATATTATTAGAATATTATTTTTTTAATATTATTATTATTTTAAAATTTTTAAAATTTTAAAATTTTATTATATTTTATATAAAAATTTAAAAAAATTATAACGATTAAATGAGATTTCTATCCTAGGCTTAAGAGTTAGGTAGAGATCAAGATCAAAGACATTACTCACAAAAGACTTCCACCAGTCTGGATGAAAACTACGTACTATTAAATAAACAAATAAACTACATGACTGTCTAGCATTCAATATCAAATTGGCCCGAATTCTTTAAAAGCTAGAATCTTGATGTTGGCTAATTTGTTTATTTAAGAATTCGGGCTAGTGGAAGTCTTTTGAGGACCGGACCGTGTGAGTAATATCTTTGATCTTGATCTCTACGTAACTTTTAAGGCCTCGGATTTTAAGGCCTTGGATAGAAATCTCATTTGTTATAATTTTTTAAAATTTTTATGTAAAATATAATAAAAAATTATATTTTTTAAAATTTTAAAATAATAATAATATTAAAAAAATAATATTTTAATAATATTTTATTCAACTTTCAAACTTTTATCTCAACTTAAATGCATGAATTTTCATAATTTTTTTCAATTTATCTCATCTTATCGCATTTCATATATTCCAATTGTGACACCTCATCCATTCTATTTATTAAATTACCGTACTTTTAAATTATTACAAAAGCTCACATCAATAAATATAAAAATATGTACGTAACATTTTAAACACGTTTGAAACGCTTCATCCTCTTACCTCTTTAACACTTGGTTTTTTTTTTTTTTTTTTAATGAAAAAGGATTACCACAGTTTTTTTCCACGTTTACACGTGAAATACTCGGTTCTTAAAGTTGAAGGACTTTACGGTTGAATTATCAACCTATCTCAATTCATCTCAACTAATCATTATAATTTTTTTAAATTTTAACATAAAATATAATAAACAATTCAACTTTTTTAAATTTGAAAATAATAATAATATTAAAAAATAATATTCTAACAATATTTTATCATCTCAACTCAACTCAATTCAACTCAGTTCAACATTCAAACGCAACAAACAGAAGCATGACTTTTCTACAAAATAACACAGATGGATGGGCCTACACATGACCATTAATTTCTGGTCAAAGTCTTCTTTTGAAAACGCGTAACTTTCAAAGTCTTTTACTCTTTCATATCTTGCGAGATTTTATGCCATGAACTCAAATGAATTATATGCAATGGCGCATGACCTCTCGAGACATACTGCTCGATATTTTACATGTATTTTTTTGAGGAAGTAGGTATCACACAATTGATCGATAACTTTATAGGAAAATACAAAATAATGATGTCCATGTCGAATGGAGTCATGATGGAGACAATATTGATTTCTATGGAGTTATCATAGATATAATTGGAATGAGATATGTGGGAGAGTTTGTGGTTTATATATTTAAGTGTGATTTGTTAGATTTAAGCAATCCTCGAAAGGAAAAATGTCAAGATAAATATTTTTTGAGTATTAATACATAAAAAAATGGTATGAAGTTGATTATTTTATTTTGGCTTCCCGAGCATTTCAAGTATTCTATTTAGACGATCCTTAGTTAGGAAATCAATGGCAAGTAGTACAAAAGTTTTCTCCTAAAAATATTTATGACGTTATCTCTGAGGCGGAGAGACAAGATGAAGAAGAAGATGATCCCTTTACTGAAGAAGCATACCAAGAGAGTCAACTGTCTTTAACTTATTTGTGGATTTGAACCAGTATGAGATGATCCCATTTCATTGGGAAGATATTAAGGCTGAAATAGTTGAGGCGACAGTTGATCAAAGTGTTGACTCATCTGAAGTATCTACAGATGATGAGAGCAAATCTATAGATGGAATTGATACAGATGATTGATCGGCTTTGTGTTCACATTATACAATATCTCGTAATTATGCCATCAAAGAGGAAGGAAGTTCGCATCCCATCTCCACCTGTTCCTAGTTCTCCGTCTGACTCACCAGTAGAGACTGACTCTACGGAATAAGGTAAATAGCTAATACTCATTTTTTCAATTAAGATATATGATAATTAATATATGATAATTAACTAAGAGATAACAGTACAATCATGTCACGGACGAGGGATTACTAGAGGCGTGATATTGGAGAAATATCGTAAAGTAGGTAAGATTAAGGTTAACATTCCTGACGAACATACCGAAGGCGAAAGACAACAAGCAGCTTGGATTGCATCGCATGTGGGTGCTCTTACATGGACTTATGCACATTTGGCTACAAGTTCATGGCATAAAGTCCCGCAAGATATGAAAGAGCTTATAAAGAATCGTCGTTTAGTATGTAATATTTAAATAATAAATTTTTATTGATATTATTTAATAATCTAAATGATAATATCTTTGTGTATATACTTTTTCAATGATGATTTTGAACTAAATTTTGGTTAGAGAGAGGAGCGTAGGACTGTTGAAGAGCTGATGTGTAATGTATTCTGCAAGTATAAGGCGAGGTGTCACGAGCATTACAAGAAGTACGAGAATAAGGAAGATTCACGCCAATATCCTTTTCAGGATGTCCAACCTGAAGAATAGAGAAAACTTTGCGACGTGTTTGAGGATCCATCATATAAGGTAAATTAAATGAATTCTTTATGTGTCATATTTGTAATTTTCACTTACTAACTTTTACAACTTCTATGCAGGAGCGAAGTTCTATAAACAAAACAAATAGATCGAAATTACAGATTCATCATCATGCAGGCTCAAGATCTTTCCATCATCTCTCTCAGAAATTGGTAATATACTTTTTTTAAAATTTTTTTTATTCTATATAGTTTGTTTTTTATATAGATTTTATATCTTAATAATGTTTCTTCTAGAAAGAGTCAAACACCAATTATGAGTTGACAAAATTATATGAAGCATCACATGCTAATAGTAATGGAGAGTGGACTCATCCCGATGCTCGTGAGAATTATATAAGTATTAGAATTTCTTTTAATTAACCATATTTAAATTATTATATCAATATTAATTTTATATGTTGTGTGTATGATAAAATGGTTGCCCTTCGTGCTGAAACCGCATCAGATCATAATTCATTAACAAGTGATGTTGAAATTTTTACACAAGTTTTAGGTCAACATTCGAGTTACTTAAAGGGTTTGTGTTGCTGTGTAAAGCCTTCAAGCTCTTTATCAACGTCAAGCACTACTGCCATTGTGTTAAAGAATGCAAATTCTATAATCGAAGAATTGATGGCAAAATAGTTGGAGTTAGAGGCTCAATTGACAAAACATGAAGATGCACATAAAACAACAAAAAGATCAACAAAGAGAGATGCAACTCTAAATGCAAGAACAACAAAGACAAATGCAGCTTCAAATGCATATATTTATACAACAATTCAGGTCTCCAAACTATTGAATTTCATTAGAAGAGATTTTGCATATTGAACAATTATATATCATTTACTGGTAATTTTATTAGTATTATTAGTATTTTATTTATTTAGTTCTGACTTATTAGATTAGTTTTATTTATATTGAACAATTTGTAATATATTTTTGAAATATAAATATCTATTTGGTTTTAAATTAGTATTGTCCAAGAAAATAATAACCGTTCGAACTCTCATGAAACATTCGAACTTCGCAAGTTAGGATTCGAACGGTAAAAAATTGCGCGGCGTTCCAACGCATTTGAACAGGCAATTCAATATTTGCGTTTGATCATCAATTTGTTTGTTCGAACGTTTCTTCATGTGTATTTAGTCGAATGGATTGGTATTGATCGACCGGCCATGAAATACTCGTTCAAACAGTTCTCATTGTTCGAACGTTATTGACAACGTTCGAACAAATTTTTGAGACGAATTTAAATCGTCCCAAAAAAGAAAATTCCTTCGAATGGTTCAGGTTAATTTCATCTCAAAAGATATTTTTGGGGATAAATTTGTAATTTTCATCCCAAAATACCTTTTGGGACAGTTTTATAGGGACAGACTTGAGATAGTTTTTTTCGTAAAAAAAAAAACTTCCGGACAAAATGCCAGTCTTTTGGGATGAAAATTTTCATCCCAAAAGACCTGTTCTGGTGAGGTCGGTTGGGTGTCTATTCCATTTTACACTCGTCATTGACGCGCTACTACATAGGAGGTGCAGGAAACTCTATTATACACCGGCAAGCATGATAAAAAAGAAAATTTATAACATCTTCCCCTCTTTTTGGCCCTCCCTCCCCCCACCTCGACTCCTACTCTCCCACCCTTTCTTGCTATTGGAAGGCGACACTATTGATAGGGTCTCTAGACGCCATGTCCTCAACAACTGATCTAATAGATCTTCAAAACTCGTTGATGGTTTGACAATTTCAAGCTTAAGATCACAAAGTGAAGGAAGCAAGATTTCCCTCAATTTTTTTTTTATGAATAATGATATTCTTTTTGTAGCGGACAACCAATTTTAATCCATTGGAGTGCTTGAGCTTTTTAAGAAATTGTCTCAATCCATCAAACCATAGAGCATCGCTAATTCCAAGCTGGAATTCAAGGCTATCTCTTTGTACTCCTACTCATTCAAAAGATAGTTTGGCTTGTTTTAGGCACAAAGGACTTGTAAGGAGAAGAAAAGTTGTTTAAGACAAGTTGTTTAAGCCGTGTACTAGAAATCGTTATATTCTTCAATTGATTGCATTTGCTTAGCTCCAATTTTTCAAGTACAGGAAAACTAGCAAATAGATCTTGAAGAACTTTGTCTGTCATGAATCTCAAATCCCCAACCAAATAGTAGCCAGAGATAAGATTCCTGGTTGTCCGTTGATCAATGACGATTTGTCGCATATAAAGTTTTTGCAGATGTGGAAACTTTATATAATTGCAAGATTTCAACTACACCCATATAATCTTAATCCAGTTAATGTCTTTGCAGCAAAAACAGATTGGGGCAAAGTGTAATGTATGTTTTTCTCGATGACAAAGTGGAGATCCATAGGAAGGGCCAGTTCTAAATCATAAGAGATAATACGCAAAACCAATTTACGTATACTTAGTTTATGCTCAAGGTGTCTCTTCAGAGAATTTTCAACGAAGTCAATAAAGTTCTCATTCCTCAAATCCAAACTTCTCTTTTCTTGAAACTTGTGTGGTCAAATTTCAAAACGGAGAATGAAGTCCATAGCTCTCTCCACCTTTTGGACAAGATAGTAGATACTAGTTAGAGCTGCATCTTTTGTATAACGAAGGAGAGAGAGGATGTAATGGATCATGTGATCAGGCAATTGGGTGATCAGATTCATGGATTCAACTCTTTGGTGCAGGTTGTTTAAATCTTTTCTCATAGTTTTCTGCTAACAAGAAGCTAACAAGAAGCATTAGAACAATTTCTATCAAAATGTTTCACGTCTCATTGCAGGGGCGCTGGGGAAAGATAAATGGAGAGGGGGAGAGGAAATGGCTCTGGGGAGAGGGGAAAGAAGAGGGGATACTACACGAGGGAATGGCGAGAGAAATGAAAATTTGTTTTGTAATGCATGCGACTGTAGAATGGAGTTTCCTACGCCTCCTACATGGCAATGCGTCATTGGCGGGTGTAATAGTTGGGAACGCACCCATCGGCCTTGAGCTTCTTCCTTGGAAGAAAGAGTACTATGTCCATGCAGTCATGTGGAGGGGCCAGACGGCAGTAAGTCGTTGAACTAATTTTGAGGATATTAGGCCTCATAAGAGGGAATTTTTCCTGATTGAGATGAGATCATGGGTAATTTTCTTTTAATATAACACATGGGCTAAAAATTATACCAAACTCCCTAAAGATTTAGGAAGTGAGCCCATAACAGAACCAGTGTCCATGTCCTGATTACTAGCCCGTTAGCCACATACAAGGCTAGAATAGGGGTCATAACCTTTATAAAGATTAACCCATTATCACAAGTGGGTTGTATTACAAAAAAGAGCATAGAGAGGAGAAGAGAAAAGATGATATGAGTGATCTTACACCCAAAAATTAAATTTTTCTGATGGGTAAGAATTGCAATTCATACATCCCTAGTTTGTAGTTTGTAATGATATTAGAACTAAAACAGGGAACTTATCAGTGAGATTGATTATTGACTATCCCATCAACAAACACCAGTGATATGCAAACAAGAGCACATGGAACTTGAACAGTGTGATTGATTATTGACTATATCCAAACAACAAAACAAGAGCTATATTCAAATTAGAGCACAAGTTCTGCCACTCACTATTGTGTACTGATTTTGGAGAACACCTTGTCCAGTCTCACATCATCGAGGGTGTATTTCAATGAATGATGCTTCATTTTTTGACCATGAAATTGATTGACCTGGAGATTGATCAGACTCCAGCTCCTGTGTTAGCCTGTTTGGCTTTGCTCTACTTCAATGTAAAAATGCTGGCTGCTGAGGTAATGGAAGTGTAACAAAGCAACTGTCAAGCATGAGAGCTATTGTGGCCTTTGTAGGTTGGTTTGTGGGATCTTCCTGAACGCATAATAAGCCCATATGGATGCACCTAATCACTTCATTTCTTGAATAAGAATATCTCACTGTGGGATCCAGCAATTCCAAGGGTGTTTTGTTTATCCATTGCTTCCAAGCCAGCACTAATTCATTCAAAACAGTTGATTCCCTTTTCCTTGTTTCCAAGGCCTCCACCTCAATATGATTATTTGTCTGATGGCAATTCAAAATTAAAATATTAGTCCAATACTCACAAAACTCAAGAGGTCCTCAGCATGTTCGGATTGATAGAAACCACTGTTCTTCTTGCCACTTATAATCTCTAGAACCAAGACTCCAAAGCTAAAAATATCAGACGTCACAAAATATCGTCCGTGCATAGTATTATGGTTACAAATCAAGATCCAGTCCAAGAAAAAGACGGAAAGAATTACTCCAAAGAAGATCAAGATAAAATCCCTTAATTATAGGAAACGGATGTAAATAAAATATTAGAATAATTTGTATTTTAGTTGGACTTAGTAACGTGTATATGAAAACACTATTATAAATACAAAGATCACGACCCAAAATAATCACGGTGGTTTTTACAGAACCTTGTCATGGTATCAGAGAGCAGTTTTTTGGATTAACTTACTCGCCGATCCCATGGCCTCCGTCAACCCCACTCTACCTTTCACCACCATGGTCCACCTTCTCACCATCAAATTATCCTCTTCAAACTACCTCCTTTGGCGCAGTCAAGTCTTGCCGCTGTTGCAATGCCAAAATCTTCTTGGCTATATTGATGGTTCACTTGCCGAGCCCTCTGCCACCATCGTTTTCGATGACTCTGTCTCTGCAAATCCCAAGTTGGCCGAATGGAAACAAATAGATTAGTTTGTGCTCAGTTTGCTACTCTCCACCTTAACAGAGGAAGCCATGTTCGCTGTTGTTGGCTTACCTACGTCTCGGGCCGTTTGGTCTCGGCTGGAAAATACTTTCAACCATCGATCGAAGTCTCAAGAGCTTCGACTCAAAGATGATCTTCAGACCATGAAAAAGAAAGATAAAAGCGTTCCTGAGTTCTCCGGGGATTTCAAGGCAATCTGTGATCAACTTGCAGCAATGGGACGTCTGGTTGATGATCTCCACAAACTCCACTGGTATTTACGTGGTCTTGGTTCCTCTTTCTCTATTTTTTCTACCACTCAATTGTCTCAACCCCCCTCCCTATCTTTGATGATGTTGTGCCCAAAGCCGAAAGCTATGAAATTTTTGTTCTTTCATTGGAGTCGACTTCCCCTTTGGGCTCCACTACCACTGCCTTTACTGCATCTCGTAGCTTCAAACCCGGTTCACATACTGGTGGTCGTGGAGAGGGTCGTTCCTCTTGGGGAGGACTTGGATGTGGTGGCCGCAATTATCGAGACCAACATCGCCCCATTCGCTGCCAAATCTGCCGTGGTGAAGGTCATTACACCTCAACATGCAAAGAGCGTTATACTCGGCCTCCTAATGCTGCCAACTTGGTCGTGGCCTTCACTTCCTGTTCTCTTAATGATGGCCAAGATTCTGATTGGTATATGGACATTGGTGCTATCGCTCATATGACTCATGATGCCGCTCAGTTAGACAATGCCAACACGTATTTTGGTAAGGATTGTGTTGTAGTTGGACATGGTGCATCTCTTCCAATTTCTCACATCGGTACATTCTCTCCGACTTCCTCTCTTCATTTAGAAGACGTTTTTGTTGTGCCTGATCTCACTTAAAATCTTATATCCATTAGTAAACTCACCTCTGATTTTCCCTTCTCAATTACTTTTACTAATGATCGCTTCATTGTGTAGACTAGCGACACAAGAAGAGTAGTGGCAACCGGTCGGCGTGAAAATGGACTTTATGTGCTTGAACGTGGCCATCAATCTTTCCTTTCTGTTTTTCCTAATAATTGTCTGCGGGTGTCCTTTGATCAACCTTGTCACATAGCATACTCTGGAGACATGTAACCACTACAAAGGGTAGTACCATCAAGATAGCAATCTAAATAGGGAGACTAGCAGAAATTTTGATAGTCCATTAGGTATCATATATGTAGAACCTAGTAATCAATAAGATGAGATATGTTATGCACATAACATCTCCAGTTACACTAGTCAGAGAATGCTTATAGTAACCATGGCGTATTTTGTTTTTGAGCATTTCTGAGATGCAATAAAATAGAGAAGAAACATTGGCAAATCAAAGATCTGGGAAAAAAAATGGAAGTATGGATTTGATTCACAGTCATCGAGAAAATTAAGGGGATTAAAAAGAGTTAAAAAATAATCTTTAGATATGAGAATTGGAGTGAAAATTACAATGACCCAGTACGAAACACATGCATTCCATGTACTGGTCACTAACCTGGCACGATAAATACAGCCGGTACGGCATGGTATTTAAAACTCTGGTTACGATGACCGATACAAAAATTGATCTGTAATTCGACAAATATATATATATATGTGTCAAAAAATATATATGATCAATATGTAGTATTATTTGAAAGCTTTTACATAACACACTATCCACATGGCACAATTTTATTTAAATTATTCAAATTTTAAAATGAGAAATGTTACTTATCATTTTCTACACGATACACCAACATGCGATTTATCATTTTTGTCATTCTATTTAAACACATAAATCAATATGTGTGTGTTTAAATAGAATGATGTGTGTATAAATAGAATAACAAAAAGGACAAAATCACATGGTGTGTGATTTAGAGGATGATAAATATATTTTTTTTAAACAAATTTATCTTTCAAATTAAATTATGACATCATTTGGATAGTGTGTAGAGTAAATATTTCAAATAGAATTATTCCATATATATATATATGTATGTATATATATAAATATATCCAAGTGGACGTGTTCGACATGCAGTAGAAAACAATCTCTCCTCAAGAACTACGCGCGATTGATATCATGAGTACGCTGCATGCACTAACGTTTGTTCCACTACTACTCCAAAGAGAATATTGTGCCTGTCCGACTACGTTAACATGCATTGATCGATCTAACTATGTTTACGCACTTAATTGTAACCATGCAATTAAAGGTCACAACCACTGATCTCGATCGTCGTGCAGGTGCCTTTTTTGAAATATCAAGTATCCAAATCATAAAAGTGTCGAATATATGATCAGTTGTGCTCTAAATTACAACTTCTGTAAAATACTAACGAGGATATATAGCTAGAAAACAATAATTGAGTCCTCATGCATCTGTTGAAGCTTCGACAGAGGTGCCTCGATCTACATCTCTCATTTGACGTATGTACATATGTCTCAATTAAGCCTGTACGAACGTACGTAGCATATAACTACAAGCTACAAATGAACAAATATTGATCAATTGATCAAGGATTAGCGAGGATATGGATCAGTCATTGAAGCCTCATTTTCTGAAGCTTGGAATGATCGGTCTGACGACATGTCTGATTCAACGATGCTGTGCATTAAGAATGCAGGTCGTGAGGGAATGGACATAGCCATAGAGTAACTGGTAAGCATTAGGAGGACTGAAGCCATTGTCGGTCTCTCAGCTACGTTCTCTTGAACACATAGCAATCCTATGTGGATGCATCGCATTATTTCGGTCGTTGAACCAACCCTCAATGTTGAATCTATAAGATTTGAAGCTGTTCCTTCTCTCCAGTTTTTCCATGCCTGTAAGATAATATTACAGAGGTAGAGACAATATATATTACAGAGAAAATCGGTTTATTGCAAAAGGGAAATATACTTAAAAAAAATACATTGTAGCGCTTACATGGCTAAGAAGATTCTCCATATTCTCCCCATTTTGAAAATAATTGTTCTTTCGCCCACACACCATCTCCAAAACTAACACGCCATAGCTAAAGACATCGGACTTCATTGAAAAGTGTCCGTGCATTGCATACTCCGGAGCCATATACCCACTGCAGGAGGACGTATATACTTCAGTAATGTTGATATTGATTGAAAATCTTCGTAAATGATCCTTTTATTAATTTATAGGGTACATAAATATTTACAAGATATTAGCATATATACTTACTAGGTCCCGACAATTCTCCTTGTATTAGCCTGAGTTTGATCTAGTGTAAACAATCTTGCCATACCGAAATCTGAAATTTTTGGGTTCATCTTTTCATCTAACAAAACATTACTAGTTTTGAGATCACGATGAATAATGCGAAATTGAGAATCTTCGTGAAGATATTGAAGCCCTCGAGCAATGCCAACTATAATTTTGTATCGAATTGTCCAATCCAAATGTAAACGCTTGCTTGGATCTACACATTCAATTAAGCATATATATGGGGTTATAGGACAAATATATATACATATAAATATATATATATATATATATATATATACAAGTGTGTTGGAACATACATGCAACTTGAAAAAATGTAATCGTACCAAATATGAAGTGGTCAAGGCTTGCATTCGGCATAAACTCATAGACAAGAAGCCTTTCATTTCCTTCAAAGCAGAAACCTAGGAGCCTTACTAAATTCCTGTGCTGAAGCCTGGCAACTAATAAGATCTCGTTCTTAAATTCTTGATCACCTTGTTCTGAATTCCTAGAAAGCCTTTTCACAGCTATTTCTTGTCCATTTGGAAACTTTCCCTGAATAGAGATGTATTCATGTCAAATGACTCCTGTCTGTCCTCCAGTAATTCAAGTTACATATAATTCATGACATAGCAAGTGTAACATTTGATCATATTGTTCATGAATTACCTTGTAAACAGTACCGAATCCACCTTGCCCAAGTTGGTTTACATCGGAAAAGTTGTCCGTAGCAACTCTAATCGTGCTAAAGTCGAATTGCAAGGATTCAGCGCCACTGTTAATTTCATCTACTGTGGAAAGATAAGTCAATAGCTTAAAGATCAGTGAGCAATTTATGTGCATAAAACATCAGCTTAATTCATCGTTACAATAGAGAACTTGATGTCATTCTTGTTCTCACCAACAATACTGCCTAGAACTAAACAAGAATATATATGTCCAAAAGTGAAACATGACTGAGTTTCCTCAGTGGTTCAATTTTCTGATGATTTCCATATTTAAGATAAACCAAATCCTTAACAGTTAGGAAACAACGAACCAATTTTAAACTTACTTTCAACTTTCTTCCTTTGCTTTCTCATCCTTAAATAGATACAGGTGCAGATGCAGAAAATTAACACCGCAGAAACAACAGCCACCACGACTCTAATGATAGTTCGAGAAGAGTTACTCCCCTTCCCTGCAGAAACTAGAATTCGATCAATTCTGAATCAATGATTCCAAGGCAGAATTGTGAAAACAAACATTATAAGTAATATAATTTTGGAATGTAAGAAGCTGTGCTCGTCCTCGGGGGGCGTCTGGACTTGGTGCATGGGTCATGATGAAGGATGATAGAAGCGGAAGAAAAGAAGAGAGAAAAGGCATGTTTTGTAATTAAAAATTATGTAATTAGTTTTTAGATTTTTTTTAAATGGAAATATAATTTATATTGATTTTTATTAAAATGAATAATTAGAGTTGAAATTTTTTTATTCATTTGTTTGATTAAAGTATATTGTACCTTGGGATTTGAAAAAGATGAACAAGTACAAATCGAAATTAGATGGATTTTGGAAAAATATTGAATTAGAAAATTCATAGAGAAATAATAATATAAATATTATAAGTTATATAGAGTAAATCGAGTAAAGAAAAAAAGAAAAAAAAAAGACTGGCCAAATTCTTTTGTTGATTAAAACATATTATCATCCTACTTTCATATCACTAAATAAGATGTGACATATTTATCACTATTAAATGATCATTTATTACGTACTTATTTATCATCTAATTATAATAAATGTGTCACATACTATTTAATATAATTAAAATAAAATGAGAATGTGGTGCGCCCACAATTAGATTTTTACTAATAACTCGTAATCATCTAAAAATGATGCACATGATGATTGATGACAGGGTCAAGACTCAAGTTTGTTCTGGGTAAGTCGGTAAGTCCAGTCAATGTCTTTAAAAAGAACAAATCTAGTCAACAATTCAAACGGAGGGACTTTACCAAATATTCCCCGTTTCTCTCTCCTCCCTCCTCTCTCTCAATCCTTTCATTTTCTTCTTTTTTTAATAATACAACATACCTTCAACTACGTATTTATTTTATTATTATAATATATTATATATATTTTTCATATAATATATAAAAAATTATATTTTTTATTATTACATTTATATTATTAATTTCAAATGTATATAGTAGATGCTAATTACAAAATATATAGAAAAAACTTGATTTTAACAAAAAAATTAATAATAATGAAATAATAATATTATTTTGTCTGAACGAAAATTTAGCTGGTTAATTGCAAAAGCCACCACAGAAAGACAAGAACATATGCTATTAATTCGTGCATGGCTAAAATGATTTAGATACAAAATGTAAATAACTCAAACAGAACAAAATCCACTGATTTTTTTTTTAAAGAAAATATTCTAAATTAAACAAAAAAGATCTATCCACTAACTTGTAACATTCATGTATGTTGATGAAACCGGATCCCTTCGCCCTCCTAACTAAATGGCACTGGCTAAAAAGATCAAACTTTCTTCGATCCCTTCATTCAAACTTGCATATAATCTTCCTAGAAAAAAATAGATAGAGGACGACATACAGATCAAATATATGGGAAGAGGCATACCTTTTGCAGGCAGAGGAAGAGTACTTGATGATGGCGGCGGGGCCTCGAGAGTGGAACGATAGAAATGGTAGCTCTCATACCTTACGTTGCAGCTAGGTGTAAGAACTCTCACTCCTGGCGATGAATCGCAACAAGTTGGAACTTTTACGATACTCTGATTTAGGCAATCGCTACATTCCTGCTGATTCAAATCGGGAGTGCACTGCAAAAGGGCATATATATCAAAGTATGGGGAGTTCGCTCTTCCAGTTGCAAACTTGCGAAGAGTCGAAGTGCTAGCTGCAGCCTCACTTCTTAGTCTATCCAGCAACGTTTCTCGCACCTGGTTGAACGTCCCACTCGGGTCCGTGACCTTTGCAGCGGTGGAAAGTTGTCGCACAGGTTTAAACTGCATGACACCAAATATAGAGTTATTCGAGTATCGTACTGTACAATTCATGTACCACATGATACCCTCCTTTTGGTTTGGACACCGAAATAAGAGCTCGAAAGCACACATTTTGACACAACTCTGGCATTCGGTCGGTGTAAGGTCTACTCTACAAAGTGCAATTGCGTTAACTCTATCGGAATTTTCTCCGGCGGAAAAATTGTAGAACCCATAATCAATATTGGTGTTAGAAGAGATGGTGGTAAGGAGGGTATCGACGTTTTTGCTGTAGGCACTATTACGGCTAACGTTACCAGTATTGGAGCAATCATGGAACACATAGGGATCTTGCTGCGCAAAGGCGAGCTTTACAAGGTGTGTGAGCATGGCACAGAAAAGAAAAAGCAGTAGTCTTGAAGCGCCCATTCTCATTTTCCCCCCTGTAATCTGAGTACCCTTTGTAATTACCTAGCATTCCTTGGGAGGAAGTGAGGACGAAACCGCTTGTGTTGCCACTTGCAAGTCCATGGTATTGTCACATGGTAAACAAGGAATCCAATAATGCTGACCATCCGACTACTTTTCTCGTCTTTTATGCGCGCAATATCTTTATGCTGATCAGCCTTTTTGTTTTTTGGCAATATTTTTTTTGGAGGTGGGCAAGTTGATAGGTTTGTGCGGGTAGGTTGGGGTACCCACATTGTATTTTCAACTATTTATATTATTTTTTTTATAAATCATTTACCGAAATTTGTGATCTGCCAGAAAATTCCCAATAACCTCGTAAATTTAGGAACTTTCATCCTCGTTTGACACCGATTTATGGTTCGCTGAGAAAAAAGAGATCGATGTATGTTTTAGTAACTAACCAGTAGAGAACTAACTTTTATATATTATTTCTTTAAGTGCTTGTTTCCAAAGAAAAAAAAGTTGGGATAGAATGAATATCTGAGCAAGCTGATCATGATGAGCTCCGGCAACGACAATATTTTTTATTATTTTGACTAATATATAGATAATTTAATGTGAAAATAAGTTTTGAGTAGAATAGTCAAATACAAATTTATGTGATATTATGTAAATTTTATATTTACATTTGTATAATCTAATAAGAATGTTCTAGCTACTACAGCCTGCCCAAATATTTCCAGTTAATCTTGCTTCTTGTTAACATTTAACTCTTAAACAAAAAAAAAAAAAGCACCTGTACGTACACAAGTATAATTGCTTCCAAAAAAGCTTTTTTTTTAATTTATTTATGCAAGTGTTCTTGTTGATGTCGTGTTTCATGGCCTGAACAACTCCGCGCTACTAAGCTTGGTCTAGATCTTGATGAGATAGATAATGGAAGCTCGGGATGTTGTGGTGCCTAAGTCAGTTGTTGAGATAGAGTGAAATGGAGAAGCATTCAATCAGAGAGAATAATGAGCTGAAGTATGAGAGAGTCTGAACCCCTTCCCTAGCTAGGGGAGGGGTCATTTATACCTAACCGGGACGATTCCCGAGGTGGAGGTTGTGGGTGTGCCTCTTTGTACTGGGGTTGGGTGTCCGTGAACCAAGCCTACTCCCTGAGGCCCGGCATCGGAGATTACTCCCATCACAGTACCCTGCGAATTCCTAGTACAGTGGACATCTCTCTTATAGTGGATGTCCCTGAACAGTGGACATCTCTCTTACAGTGGATGTCCCTACCTTTCGTCATCTTGTTAACGTGCTTTGCTCGATCACTTCCTTTCCCAGCCCAGCCCAACCCAACCCTTGTACTTGGGCCCCGGGCCTAGTCCCCTCAGCCCGACCTGGGAGATTACTTCCCTCACTGTTCTAGAACAGTACTCAAATCAAAGATAGAAGATTAGCCCATACATGTAGATTGTAAACTAAAAGGGAATGAAAATCAAAGGAGAAATGGAGGTACGATCGAGCTGGCTCATGTCTCTTGTTTCTTAACCACATCAATAGATGGCGATCGGAAGATGGGTTTACGTACGTACATACATACACTCTTAAGAATCAATAGATTTAAAGTGCAATTGCTGTTTAATAATAGGATAGGATGATGGCATGTGCTAAAGAATGCGGGGCAACTGGAGTGGCGATTGTGGATGGAAAGATTAGCAAAGAGACTCAAAAAGCGAAAAAAAAAAAAAAAAAAGCAGGGATAATCGAAAAGTGGGGGGGCATTAACGAAACGTGTAAATTGACTCAGTTCAATTGACTTACAACCTGTTAATAATTTATATACAATTTCAAATATAATAATATTTTTATTACATTCAAACTTTCAAATTAAAAATAATATTAAAAGAATATTATTTTATTATATAATTAAGCAAATTGTTATAGAATAATAATTCTATCCTTTGTCCTCGGCAAATACTAATGTTTTTAAAGACATCAGGATCATGATCGAGCAGCTTTGATATTGGTGAGGGTTTTGGAAATTGGCATGGCTGCTACTTTTTTATACTCTTCCTTTGATTGCTGAATTTCACTTTTTCCAATTTCCAGATTCGGAATACTTTTGGATTAATCAGACGCACTGAGTAGTTTGGATGACTTGAAAATAGACATAATTACCACACACTTTCATTGATAATGACCGGACATAAACACCTTTATAAATGTGATAAAATGCATCGCTTAATAACTTAGACAAATTTTAATCTTAGAAAAAGATTTTATAAAGAGAAATATTTTTTAATATTGAGATGAAATGAGATAGTTTTAAATAAAAGTTCAATAAAATATTATTATAATATTAATTTTTAATATAATTTTTATTATAAGATTTGAAAAAATTAAATTGTTTATTATATTTTGAGTTGTGTTAGCGTGCCCGCATATCTTTGACCGTTAGGCATGCTCACTAGTACAAAATTACATTTTTATTTTTATCTTTTTTTTTTTACATTTTTTAATATTTTTAAATACTTTTGAAAAAAAAAATATACCAATACACTAAAAATCACTTTCTTAATTATTAAAAAAAATTAAATACATGACCGATCAAAATGAATAAACAAACTCAAGCGGTATACTAGTATTTTCCTTATATTTTGTGTAAAAATTTAAAAAATTAGAATAATGAGATGAGATAAGATGAAACTATTTTTGTATTCAAACGAGATGTCACAAAAAGATTTTATAGAAATAAATCTACAAACTGACATGCATTAATATGGTACAAAATATAAAATTACTTTTATAATAAAATAAATCTCGTATTATTTCTTTGTGGCTGAAACTTTTATATTTTATGAAAAATATATAAAATAACAAAAAATCATGAAAATGACTCTCCAAAATACATGAAAATGAATTTATGCATTTACACATTCACCACGAAAGGAACTAAAAAGACCGCAAATCTTATCCTATCACCTTTAGCCAATTTGTCTTCATCTTATCATCGTTTTCAACAATCCGTGTCGTTCAAGTTGTTTACCGGCAACGCGTTCTTCGTTTTGCCTTTTTTAAATCAATAATATGTAAGGGGTGTTGAAGCAGAATGAAGAAAGGAGTTGGAAGTTGAAGTAGCGTAAGAGGTTTTAATTGTACATGTGAGGAGCACGTGGTCATTAGGTGGGAAATTACTGTGATGCCCTTATTGTAACAGAAATACCAGATTTAACAGAATTAATTTACTTTTACGTGCATAAAAAGCATACGGAAGTAATGAAAGATTCATTGAGTTTATGCAATTTCTGCATTCTTGGAGGCACTGGTTCCTCGAAAACCAGAGTTATATTCTTTTTTTCTATCATCTTGCATCATATTCTTTCTTGTTTCTCTTGTTTCACAATTCTACTGCAATTCTATAACTGGGTTCATAACAAAGTCGTATCAGAGTAGTTCTTTTTTCGGGATATGGCGGAAGGCACATGTTTTAAAGATTTAGAAAAGATGATTCTTGGGTTGAAGCAAAACCAAGAACAACAGGTAAAAAAGGTGGAAGATCATCAAGAAGTGTTGGATGAGTTGAGTTCAAAGATGGATTTGCTGCTGGAGGCAGTAAAAGGAGGCAGAAGTGGATCTCGAAATGGTCATGTGAAAGGCCATGAAGATTGTAATGACAACTCTGTTCTCAATGGGGGAATGCAGTTCAGGTCGATTAAACTGGATTTCCCTAGATTTGATGGGGAAAATGCAACGGGTTGGATTTATAAAGCAAATCACTATTTTGCTTTGAATCCTATGCCAGAAGCATAGAAGATTTGGATGGCTTCGTTTTATATGGAAGGGAGTGCTTTGGTATGGTTTCAAGATGCTGAAGAAACATATATTTTTCGTTCTTGGGATTCTTTCACAGAAGCTTTACAAATTCGATTTGGTAGTTCCTCTTATGATGATCCTATGGAGGCAATTACTAGATTGAGGCAAACTTCCACAGTTTTAGCCTATAAGTCTCAATTTGAAGTGCTGTCAAATAGATTGAGAAAGCTGTCTGAAAGTTATAAATTGAGTTGCTTTTTTAGTGTACTTAAGGATGAGATTAGGTTGCCAATTCGTATGTTGCATCATAATAGTTTGAGTTCAGCATTTGGCTTGGCCAAGATTCAGGAGGAATATGTCACAAGTCTCCGTGGCAATAGTGGAGGAAGGGGTAATCATATTCCATTTGTGCCTTTTTCACCAGGAGGTTCTAATACTGATGTTAATGTCAATAAACAAGTTATTGGACAAGCTGCTGTCTAGAATTACAAAGGAAATAACTTCAAAAGCTCTTTTCCTATTAAAAGAGTTAGTCCCTTAGAGATGAAAGAGAGAAGAGAAAAAGGGTTGTGCTACTTTTGTGATAAAAAGTGGAATCCTAATCACCATTGTAAGAAAGCTAAAATTTACCTTTTGGAGGGAATGGATCTGTTTGATAACAATGAGTATGAAGTGGAAGAATTGACTCAAGAAATGTTAGTAAGTGAAGATTGTGGGAATAAGAATGAGGAAACTCCTGAGATTTCTTTACATGCAATAGCTAGAGCTCTAAGTCCAAGGACCATGAGGTTGAGTGGATTGGCACATGGTTGTTCTGTGGTGATATTAGTGGATACAGGAAGTACTCATAACTTCCTTGATCCTTTAATAGCCAAGAAGGCAGGCTTGAAGATTGGTAAAGATCAGTTGATTGAAGTTCGTGTGGCTAAAGGTGATAGAATGAGTAGCGAAGGAATGGTGGAAGGGCTGGATCTTAAGGTGCAAGGAAATCAATTTGTGACAGATTTTTTCTTGTTGCCATTGGGTGGTTGTGATGTTGTACTCGGTATGCAGTGGTTGAGAACTTTGGGGCCTGTATTGTGGGATTTTAATTTCCTTACTATGTCTTTAAAGATGGTGATAAGTCAATGAATTTAAAAGGCTTGAATCCTAGTGGTTTTGAGATTGTTCAAGATGTTCAAATCTGCCAGTTAACAACAGTGGAGAGAAAGGACATGTTCTTGCAGATTGTGCAAAATAAAAATGATGAATCAGTGGAAGACATTGATCAAAAGGTGGAAACTATGTTACAACAATATACTAAAGTCTTTGAAGAACCAAAAGGGCTTCCTCCAAACAGAAGTAGAGATCATCAGATTAATTTGAAGGAAGGGGCAATTCCTATTTCTGTAAGGGCGTATAGATATCCATTTTTTCAGAAATCAGAAATTGAGAAGATTGTGAAGGAGTTACTTGAAGTTGGGGTGATTAGAAGCAGTCAATCTTCTTTCTCTTCTCCTGTGTTACTTGTAAGGAAAGTTGATGGCACATGGCGTATGTGCATTGATTACAGAGCCCTAAACTGAGACACCATCAAAGATAAGTTTCCAATTCCTGTGATTGATGAACTTTTGGATGAATTTTTTGGAGCCACTATTTTCTCAAAACTGGATTTAAGATCTGGGTATCACCAGATTAGAGTAAGAGAAAAAGATATTGAAAAAACAACATTTAGAACTCACCAAGGGCATTATGAATTTTTAGTAATGCCTTTTGGTTTGACAAATGCCCCTGCCACATTTCAAGCTCTTATGAATGAGGTTTTTCAGCATTTTTTGAGAAAATTTGTTATTGTCTTTTTTGATGATATACTCGTGTATAGCAAGACAAAAGATGAGCATTTGGAACACCTTTCTGTGGTGTTGGACACCTTAGCTAAATATTCCTTGTTTGCTAAGAGGAGTAAGTGTAGATTTGCATGTGCTGAGATAGATTATCTTGGTCATTTGGTGTCTGCAGAAGGTGTTAAAGCAGATCCTTCTAAGTTAAAAGCCATGGTTGATTGGCCACTACCCAAGTCTATTAAATCCTTGAGGGGGTTTCTTGGGTTAACAGAGTATTATAGAAAGTTCATAAAGGGTTATGGACTTATTGCTGCACCCTTAACTGCCTTATTGAGAAAAGATTCTTTTTGCTGGAATATGGCAGCTTCTGCAGCTTTTGAAGCATTGAAGAAAGCTATGAGTACTCCAGCAGTATTGGCCTTACCAGATTTTGAGAGGTAATTTTTAATTGAATGTGATGCATCTGGTATGGGAGTGGGTGCAGTTTTGATGCAAGGGGAGAGACCCTTGGCTTACTTAAGTCAAGCCTTGAAGGGAAAAACTTTGGATCTGTCCACTTATGAAAAGGAGTTGATTGCTCTTATCTATGCTGTTAAGAAATGGAGACTTTACTTGTTGGGAGAAACTTTTGTTATTAAGACTGATCATCAAAGTCTTAAGTTCTTACTTGAGCAAAAGATTGGGACCCCTTCACAGCAGAAATGGATTAGTAAATTGCTTGGTTATGATTTTATAATTGAGTATAAAAAAGGGAAGGAGAATGTGGCTGCAGATGCTTTGTCAAGGAAGCTTGAAGTGACTCAAGAGGGCCCTATATGCAGTGCTATTACAGTTTTAGATCCCATCTAGCTTGAGCAACTCAAAAGTTCTTATCTACAAGATGTAGAAGTTGCTGATATTTGTAAAAAACTTCAGCAAGGGAAGCTAGACGGAAAGGGGTATGAAGTAAAAAATGGATTGTTGTTTAAAAAGAAAAAGTTATTCTTGTCCAAACTTTATGCTTTTAAGCTGCAGGTATTGGATTTTATCCATAGCAGTGCAGTGGGAGGGCATTCTGGATACCAGAAATCTCTACATCGAGCTAAATCTGATTTTTGTTGGTATGGTATGAAGAAGGAAATTAAGGAGTTTATTAAGCAATGTTCCATTTGTCAGCAATGTAAGGCAGAGAATATACATCCAGCTGGGTTATTACAGCCACTACCTATCCCTACTAAGTCATGGACTGATATTTCCATGGACTTTATTGAAGCCTTACCCAATTCACAAGGTTATACAGTGCTGTTTGTAGTAGTAGATCGTCTAACGAAATATGCACATTTCCTCCCTCTTTCTCATCCTTATACTGCAGCATCAGTGGCTAAATTGTTCATTAATCAAGTCTTTAAACTGCATGGGATGCTTGCCTCTATAGTCACTGATAGAGATGTTGTCTTCACAAGTTCCTTTTGGAAGGAATCGTTTAGAATGCATGGTACCAATCTGAATTTCACCTCAGCATACCATCCACAGTCAAATGGTCAAACTGAGATTGTGAATAAGTGTGTGCAGTAGTATCTCAGATGTTTTGTGAATCAGAGGCCAAAGGAATGGGTGAAGTGGTTGCCATGGGCTCAGTGGTGGTACAATACAAGTGTCCATTCTTCTACTAAAATGACACCATTTGAGGCTTTGTATGGTGTACCTCCACCAACATTACTTCAGTATGTCACTGGTACTACTCAGAATGCTGAAGTGGATTTTCAGTTGAGGTCTCGAGAAGAGATCATTAATTTGTTGAGGAAAAATTTGTTGGCAGCACAAGGAGTGATGAAGCAACAGTATGATAAAAAACATACACCCTGAGAATTTCAAGTTGGTGATATGGTTTATTTGAGGCTTCAGAAATACAAGCAATATGGTGTGGCTCATCCTGTTAATTACAAGTTGGCACTAAGATTTTTTGGCCCATTTAAAGTTTTACAGCGTATTGGTGATGTAGCATACAAGTTAGAATTGCCTTCAAGTGCTTCAGTCCACCCAGTATTTCATGTATCTTCCTTGAAGAAACATGTGGGATCAACAGCTGTGTTATCATCTGCATTGCCCATGTTAGATTCCCAAGGAGGATTCAGAACTAAGCCTGAGTTAATTTTGCAAAGGAGGATGCGTGCATTGAATAACAAACCTCATATTGAATTGCTTGTTAAATGGAAGGGTGCACCAGAGGAGGATTCATCATGGGTCCCTGTGGAGCAATTGAGATGTCTATACCCTGACCTTGTGGGCAAGGTCTTTTGAAGGAGAAGGGTATGTAAAGGGTGTTGAAGCAGAATGAAGAAAGGAGTTGGAAGTTGAAGTAGCGTAAGAGGTTTTAATTGTACATGTGAGGAGCACGTGGTCATTAGGTGGGAAATTACTGTGATGCCCTTATTGTAACATAAATACCAGATTTAACAAAATTAGTTACTTTTACGTGTATAAAAAGCATACGGAAGTAATGAAAGATTCATTGAGAAGTTTATGCAATTTCTGCATTCTTGGAGGCACTGGTTCCTCGAAAACCAGAGTTATATTCTTTTTTTCTATCATCTTGCATCATATTCTTTCTTGTTTCTCTTGTTTCACAATTCTGCTGCAATTCTATAACTGGGTTCATAACATAATACTACCATTGCAATTGTTTTTTTGTGTATGTAATTTTTTTTTTGTAATTAAGAAAGTATTTTTTAATGATATTGTAAACTTTTTTAAAAAAATATTAAAAATATATGTAAAAAAAAAATCAAAATAACGTAACTCTAAGCGAGAGCTACCAGCCATAGCATTGTTCTATTTAAATATCATGAAAAATAAAAAATAAATTCTGACCCTTCAAGTTTTGGTGAATGTGTACGTAGTTTTGCCCTGATTTTGCTTATGTACGTGCTTCTGTGGGAGTCCACCGAAACCACCACGGAATAGGTAAAAATTTTTTTGTCTTTTTACTTTTTTTTTTTCAAACATTTTTTTAAATTTATTAAATATTTCTTTTTAAAAAATAAAAAATATGTATATTCATTTTAAAATAATTACTTAACAATTAAATAAAAAAAATGCATTTGATGGCCACCATCGGTGACCACCTAACGTGGAAAAAGCAATTTCCTTCTAAAAAACCCAAGGCGTGAAAAATGGGACAACTTAATTCGTATTAGTGAACTGCGAAGGCATTATAAGTTTTCTCTTCTCTTTTTTTCTTCACACCAAGATAAGATAAAGCCAAGTACCTCTTGGGTTTTAGAAAGGACAAAACTAATAAATTTATTATTAAATAATTAATTTTTTTATATAAATTTTATATTTACTATTTTTTTAAAAGAAATATATCGACACTTACGTGCGCTACATAATTATTACTTGTAAATATCAGCTCTCTTTTTAAAACTATAGAAGAAAGAGTACTGTATCCATATAGTCACGTGGAGGGTAGTAAGTCGTGGAACTAATTTTGAGGATATTAGGCCTCGGGAAATTTTCCTACAAATTCTACTAAACTTTCGGTCTATCTATCACACACAACACACCTGCCTACTCATCAACCCGTTTTATTGCCACGTCATGATTTGCCTTTCTCCCTCACTCCCTTTTTTGCATAGCCCCTCCAAGATGAAGACCTCCCTTCTCTGCTCTACCTTTTCTAGACAAAGACCTCACTCTCCCTCCTACGCAACCCCTCCCAAATGAAAACCTCAACTAAAGCCCTGAATCCTCACCCACCCAAACCCGCCCACTCTTTCTTCTCTACGCAGCACCACCACCCAAACGAAGAACATTGAAGCCCTCACTCTCCCTTCTCTGCACAGCCCCTCCCCTTCTCCCTCACCTAGATGAAACCCCCCACCCACTCTCCCTTTTCTACACAGCACCCCCACCCTCACTCTTCCTTCTCTACGCAACCACTCCTCTTCTCCCTCACCCATATGAAACCCCCCACCTGCTTTCCCTTCTCTACGCAGCACCCCCACCCTCACTTTCCATTCTCTGCTCAGGTCCCTCCCCTTCTCCTTTACCCAAACGACAAAACCCGAAGCCCCCCACTTCGGATCTGATTTTTGGTGTTCAACCAGCGGAGGCTTTCCTTCCATTTTCAACTTTTGGTGCTCCTTCCTTCTCTGCATTGTATTGTTTAAGCACCTCTCTCTCTCTCATTGAGCCCTCTAGATCTCTCACCGTGCTCTTTGTCTCTCTCATTGAGCCCTATAAGGATCCCTAATTTAGTTGAATTTTGTTGCTCTGATACATTGTAGCCATGCATTATCAGCAAGGTCATACTTATGAAATAGGTGCCCCAATTTCACTTCAAATTCTTCGCTAGTCTGTGTATCATAGAGTGCACTCTGAATGGAAGTCTTCAACTCTGTGTTGAATTTCGAGTACGATCCTAATTTCTAGGGCAATTTCCTCATTATATGTCATAGACAATATCTATGACGACTATTTGGGAATACAATGACAATAACATTTTTCATTGCTCGGTCTTGGTCTGTTACGATGGATTTGGGTGTCTGTCCATTCATGCACTACAACCATGCCTTCAACAATCACACAAAGTAGTTGTGTCCTCGCTTGAATCAAGTCTGCCCCTAACAATATGGACTGTCCATGATGGTTGACACCAACAAAGGGAGCAAATGGTATCCTGTACCTATTTGTTAGGTATGTCGTATCGAACGTGATAACATTTTCAAAATACTTGTACATCGCTTGACTTTGTGTGTCGCACCAAAACACATTCCTTACTCTGCACTTGTCATCCATATCCACGACAGACACAAAGGCATAATTCATTTCCCTCATTCTCTTAAAATAGTCATTTAGTGTTTCACCACCTCCTTTACCCAACCTTAAGTGTCTAGTTTTCTCAATAAAAGTGCGACAATTTTTTTTATTGAAATTCTAAATTCTCAAACTTCCCGTGTCAGTCACTAGTGCTTGGAAATTTTTATTCTTCTGAATACCCATTCTGTCATTCAAGTCAAGCATAATCTGACGGTATTCATCTCAACATTTGTGAGATCTAAAAAATCTAGACTTTTGTGGATTGACAGTATTATGATTGTGAAGCAGATCAACGATGGTCACCACCCATATCTCATTCACCAAGTGAGCATTTATCTTTACCTTACAATCCGTTTTACTTGTTGGTCGTGGCTTTGATAGATTACTGTGACTAGATTAGTACCTGCCGCCGCGTGCAGCCAATTGTCACATACTTTGGACTCCTATATGCCTTTATCTTCGTTGGCATGGTGCATAGCCGAATGTTGAAATTTTCTAGTATGTTAGAAAGACTTGATAGTACGAACGTACAATAGAACTTTGTTAAACCGTGAAAGGGTACTACTTGGAACGTATCTTGAACCCCTTTAAACTCCTTCGGATTACATGATTGAAGGTAGGGCATGGTTGTAACAAAGGGCGGCATCTCCGGATGCTGCAATTACACTTTGTGTTAGTATGTTTGGAAAGTACGTAGGTACAAGAAAAAACCATTAAAAGGGTGAAATTGAAATACTTGGCCCGTATCTTGACCTTCTCTCAACTCATCCGGATTACTTGACGGATGGTACACTACAACAAATTTGAGCTTTGGGACGAAATTATTTAGGGACGAAAAAAATTTTAAAATTTTGTCACAAAAAATTGATGACTTTACAAAATCGTTCGAACGGTCAAATAACCGTTAGAACAGTTTTTTTCTGTGATGAATTAAATCATCTCAAAAGTTTTTCCCGTTCCAACGATAAAAAAACACGTTCAAACAGTAAAATCTTGGAATGAAAGTTCACAACCATTCGAACGATAATTTGTTGTGTTCAAACAAAAAATATTTGTTGGCAAAACCTAGTGTGAAGGTTTCTAAACCGTTCGAACGGAATATATTTAGTTATAATATATTTAAGCACCACATTTATACATTCGAATGTATAATATTAATCTCGATACGAAACTCAAAATATAAAAAATATATATCATATATACAAATTCATTAATTAATTTTATGTAATTAATTTAAAAATATTTTAATGATTTCTTTTATGTTAAATAAAATTTTTAGTTAAATAAATATTATTAACCATACACCACATAATATAAATCAATAATTATTCCAGAAAAGATAAAATATTTAATTTACAAATAAAGAAAATTATCAAAACACCATACATACTGTCCATAATTATAACAAAAAAAAATATATAAATAAAAAATAGAAACTACTGTGATGCGAGGTCTCTACACACATCCTCGACTGTAGCTAATTGTCTTTCTACCTGTGCCAGTCGAATACTAAGTGTGACCTGAGTTGCATTATTGACATTAATCTCTGTACGTAACTCATTAACCTCTGTACGTAACCCAGAGACGGTAGCCATAATCTCTGTACGCAACTCAGACATGGCAGTATGCACTGCATTAATCACATTTGATGTGCTTATGCCGATCTCATCACCCAATATGTCGGCCATGTCCTTGCAAGTAGATGTGTGTGATGCCTTGGTCTGTGCAGATGTCTTACCAGCCAATACTCTAGTATCTCCTGGCTGTGCATCTCTCTGAATCTCAGCCCTGTCTGGAACAACTCCACGACAATGAAATCTGGAATGTCCTGTACTCCGTGATAGGGTGGTGCTATTGATTTGTCCCATCGGCTCCTAGGAACGCTCGACATGTAGCAAAAATTGAGTGATGAGGATCTCAAACGACAGTATATCTGTCGTAATGAACCGTGCCTCTGATCGGATCCTCTCAAATATATAACCCACGAGGTCGATCAAGATGCTACGAGCGACCCGTTTCATAAAGCTTGCTCGATCCATGCCGACCTCAGTCTTGTGCTGCTGAGGGTCAATATTGTTGGCGATGATCAAATTGATGATCTTGAAGAAAGAAGATACATCTGCCTGCCTAATACGCTTCGTCCCATCGTAGACTGGAGCATCTAGACCAACAATCAAGTCTCTGACCTCAGAACAGCAAGTGTATCGATCTCATTTGTGTAAATTGGTCCCTCATCCTGAGACAACTTTGCATTACCTGAAGGATCAGACTCTCTAGGCGACAGGTTCGGATAGACATCAAGAAGCCTAGGAATACCGAGATATGCAGCAAGGCTATCCACTGAAAATATAACAGGAGCTCTTCGGACACAAATCTTGTATGCCCATCCATCGTCTGGGTTGGCACCATCGAGTTCTTTATAGAACTCAGTAACGATCTCAATGTAGGAAATAAGCTTCATTCCTTCTTCTTGCTGATCTAAGATTGGTGCCCAACCACGATCGTTGAATATTGATGGGGGGAGGGAATGACCCTTCCATATAAGAGCCACAAAATCAGACAGTTTTACCTATCGCTGAAGTAAAACAGTCCGCTCTCGAACTGTTTTGATGGAAGGTTCCCCTAATCTACCAAGTTTACGGCCCCTATAAGATATTATTATGAACCTGAAATTTTAAAAATAAAATATATATTCAACATTAGTGATAAAATCTAATTACGACGAAAAGATTTATAAAATTATATACTAATAGCAATTTAATAAATTAATCGATAAAACAATTCAATGAAACGATGAAAACAATTTAATAAGCTAATATAAAGTAAATGGTTCGAATTTAATATAAAGTGTTCGAATGATTAAAGATATGGTCGAATGGACACTGAAAACCGTTCGAACGTTTTAAAATTGTTCGAACGTGAGGGTTAAATCATTCGAACGGAAACCAGATCGAGCTCGGCCGTGGCTGAGTCAACTCAGTGGCTTTGAAAACATCCAAAAATGCATTGATTCTGTGGTTTCTTCGACAAAACACATACTACTCATCATTTCTAAACATCCTACGGTAGATTTATGGTGTTCTACAGTTACTATTGATGAAAAAATATAATTTTTCTAGAAAAAACTAATAAAATCATAAAATAAACAGTAAAATAACTTTTAAAATGCATACCTTTACGTGGGAGGAAGTGTGTTTGACGTAGGTGCTGATTACGGCGGCAGACGGTGGCGATTGATGGGCGTTCAAACGTTTTCTCTCGTTTTCGAACGGTGGGGACAACAGCGTGAGAGAAAGTTTTCTCCGCGATAACTTATATGTGGATAACCATTCGAAAGTTATATTTGACGATTTGAACGGTTTTAAACTACTGTTCGAACTATTTAACGTTTGAACAGTATTTGTTTTAAATTTAGTAAAAATGTGTATGAAATGTATATTATATTTATAATCCTATAAATTAATCTAATATATATAATATTATAGTAGATTATATATTCTGTAATATATATGTAATATTATAATATATATTATTATAGTATAATACTTTAAATGAAAACATAATAACTTATATGTATTTTATTATAGTATAATAGTAATATATCATAATACTTTACTATCAAAGTGTTATATATGAGGTTGTAATATATATATATATATAGTATATAGTACTATATGCTATGAGTTTATACTTAACTAATATATATCATACTATATATTTCATTATACTTTACTATATAAGTTATATTTGATACTATACATGATATAGATTAAAAACGCCCATTTACTTTTTGAAAAAAAAAATCACACGTAGGCGGTCTGTGGAGGTTATGTTACAGTGAAGAGGTTGTATAGCAATGCTCATTTTCCTGACTAAGATGAGATCACAGGCAATTTTTTTTTTAATATAACGCATGGGCTTAAGTTATACCAACTTCCTAAAGATTTAGGTTGTGAGCCCATAACAGAACATGTGTCCATGTCCTGACTTCAAGCACATTAGCCACATACAAGGCTACAATAGGGATCATAACCTTTGTAAAGATCAGCCCATTATCACAAAAGGGTTTTATTACATAATAATAATGTTATTTAGATATATGAGCTTTGTCATTCATAAGCCACACATTATACACTATACTCATTATCTATATACCATATATTTGGTAAGAGAAAAAAATTAAAAAAATAACAAAAAGAGTTGTGTGTGAGACTTATGAATAGAATTTTTCTAGATATATAAAAGGATTTTACAAAAGCATATTTGCAAACTAATATAGCTCAATGTAAGATGTCAGATCTAGTTTACAATCAGATGTGCCATATCAAGCATATTAATTTATAAGTTTATTTTTGTTGAATTTCTTTGTAGACTAAGCATTTTTCAATACATAACCTATTCGGGAAACAAAAAAGATCATAGAGAGAAGAAGAGAAGTAATAAGAAAGAGAAAATATGATACGAGTGATCTTACACCCAACAATTAAATTTTTCTGAAGGGTAAGAATTGCAATTCATACATCCCAAGTTTGTGATTTGTACTAATATTAGAACTAAATAGCTGCCACAGGGAACTTATTAGTGCGATTTATTATTGACAATCCCATCAACAAACAAGAGCTATATGCAAACTAGAGCACAGGGAACTTGATCAGTGAGATTGACTACCGCCAAAACAAGAGCTATATTCAAATTAGAGCACACGTTCCGCCACTCACTATTGTGTATTGATTTTGGAGAAAACCTTGTCCAGTCTCACATTATCGAGGGTGTATTTCAGTGAATGATGCTTCATTTATTGACCAAGCAACTGATTGACCTGGAGATTGATCAGACTCCAGCTCCTGTGTTGGCCTGTTTGGCATTACGCTACTTTAATGTAAAAGTGCTGGCTGCTGAGGTAATGGAAGCATAACAGAGTAACTGTCAAGCATAAGAGCAATTGTTGCCATTGTAGGTCGGTTTAAGGGATCTTCCTGAACGCATAATAAGCCCATATGGATGCACCGAATCACTTCATTTCTTGAATAAGAATGTCTCAATGTGGGATCCAGCAATTCCAAGGGTGTTCTGTTTATCCATTGCTTCCAAGACTGCAATAATTCATTCAAAACCGTTTATTCCCTTTTCCTTGCTTCAAAGGCCTCCACCTCGATATGATTATTTGTCTGATGGCAATTCATAAATAAACATTAATCCAATACTCACAAAACTCAAGAGGTCCTCAACATGTTCGGATTGATAGAAACCACTGTTCTTCTTGACACTTATGATCTCTAGAACCAAGACTCCAAAGCTAAAAATGTCAGACTTCACAGAATATCGTCCACGCATAGCTTACTCTGGAGACATGTAACCACTACAAAGGGCAGTACCATCAAGATAGCAATCTAAATGGGGAGAATAGTAGAAATTTCGATAGTCCATTAAGGTATCATATATGTAGAACCTAGTAATCAATAATATGAGATATGTTATGCACATAGCATCTCCAGTTACACTAGTCAGAGAATGCTTACAGTAACCATGGCGTATTTTGTTTTGGAGCATTTCTGAGATGCAATAAAACATAGAAGAAAAATTGGCAAATGAAAGATCTGGGAAAAAAAGGGGAGTATGGATTTGATTCTTAGTCATCGAGAAAATTAAGGGGATTAAAAAGAGCTAAAAAAATAATCTTTAGATATGAGAATTAGAGTGAAAATTACAATGACCCAGTACAAAACACATACATTCCATGTACTGGTCACTACCCCAGCACGATAAATACAGCTGGGATGGCATGGTATTTAAAACTCTGGTTATGATGACTGATACAAAAATTGATCAGTAATTCGACAAATATATATATGTCAAAAAATATATATGATCAATATGTAGTGTTATTTAAAAGCTTTTACACAACACACCATCCACAAAACATAATTTGATTTAAATTATTCAAATTTTAAAATGAGAAATATTACTTATCATTCCCTACACGATACACCAACATGCGATTTATCATTTTTGTCATTCTATTTAAACACACAAATCAATATTTGTGTGTTTAAATAGAATGATGTGTGCATAAATAGAAGAACAAAAATGACAAAATCACATCGTGTGTGATTTAGAGGATGATAAATATTTTTTTTTTAAAATTACCTTTCAAATTAAATTATGACATCATTTGGATTGTGTGTAGAGTAAATATTTCAAATAGAATTATTCCATATATATATATATGTATATATATAAATATGTCCAAGTGCACCTGTTCGACATGCAGTAGAAAACACTCTCTCTTCATGAAATGCGCGCGATTGATATCATGAGTACATTGCATGCACAAACGTTTGTTCCACTACTGCTCCAAAGAGAATATTGCGCCTGTCCGACTACATTAAAACGCATCGATCGATCTAACAATGTTTACGCGCTTAATTGTAACCATGCAATTAAAGGTCACAACCATTGATCAGAATCGTCGTGCAGGTGCCTTTTTTGAAATATCAAGTATCCAAATCATAGAAGTGTCGAATATATGTTCAGTTGTGCTCTAAATTACAACTCCTGTAAAATACTAACGAGGATATATAGCTAGAAAACAATAATTGAGTCCTCATGCATCTGTTGAAGCTTCGACAGAGGTGCCTCGATCTACATCTCTCATTTGACGTATGTACATACGTCTCAATTAAGTTTGTACGAACGTACGTAGCATATAACTACAAGCTACAAATGAACAAATATTGATCGATCTTCTTTTCCGAAGGCATGATCGATCAAGGATTAGCGAGGATAAGGATCAGTCATTGAAGCCTCATTTTCTGAAACATGGAATGATCGGTCTGACGACATGTCTGATTCAACGATGCTGTGCATTAAGAATGCAGGTCGTGAGGGAATGGACAGAGCCATAGAGTAACTGGTAAGCATTAGGAGGACTGAAGCCATTGTCGGTCTCTCAGCTACGTTCTCTTGAACACATAGCAATCCTATGTGGATGCATCGCATTATTTCGGTCATTGAACCAACCCTCAATGTTGAATCTATAAGATTTGAAGCTGTTCCTTCTCTCCAGTTTTTCCATGCCTGTAAGATAATATTACAGAGGTAGAGACAATATATATTACAGAGAAAATCGGTTTATTGCAAAAGGGAAATATGCTTGAAAAAAAATACATTGTAGCGCTTACATGGCTAAGAAGATTCTCCATATTCTCCCCATTTTGGAAATAATTGTTCTTTCGCCCACACACCATCTCCAAAACTAACACGCCATAGCTAAAGACATCAGACTTCACCGAAATGTGTCCGTGCATTGCATACTCCGGAGCCATATATCCACTGCAGGAGGACGTATATACATCAGTAATGTTGATATTGATTGAAAATCTTCGTAAATGATCCTTTTATTAATTTATACGGTTTAGAAATATTTACAAGATATTAGCATATATACTTACTAGGTCCCAACAATTCTCCTTGTATTAGCCTGAGTTTGATCTAGTGTAAACAATCTTGCCATACCGAAATCTGAAATTTTTGGGTTCATCTCTTCATCTAACAAAACATTACTAGTTTTGAGATCACGATGAATAATGCGAAATTGAGAATCTTCGTGAAGATATTGAAGCCCTCGAGCAATGCCAACTATAATTTTGTATCGAATTGTCCAATCCAAGTGTAAACGCTTGCTTGGATCTACACATTCAATTAAGCATATATATGGGGTTATAGGACAAATATATATACATATAAATATATAAATATATATATATATATATATATCCAAGTGTGTTGGAACATACATGCAACTTGAAAAATGTAATCGTACCAAATATGAAGTGGTCAAGGCTTGCATTCGGCATAAACTCATAGACAAGAAGCCTTTCATTTCCTTCAAAGCAGAAACCTAGGAGCCTTACTAAATTCCTGTGCTGAAGCCTGGCAACTAATAAGATCTCGTTCTTAAATTCTTGATCACCTTGTTCCGAACTCCTAGAAAGCCTTTTCACAGCTATTTCTTGTCCATTTGGAAACTTTCCCTGAATAGAGATGTATTCATGTCAAATGACTCCTGTCTGTCCTCTAGTAATTCAAGTTACATATAATTCATGACATAGCAAGTGTATCATATGATCATATTGTTCTTGAATTACCTTGTAAACAGTACCAAATCCACCTTGCCCAAGCTTGTTTACATCGGAAAAGTTGTCTGTAGCAACTCTAATGGTGCTGAAGTCGAATTGCAAGGATTCAGCAGCGCTGTTAATTTCATCCACTGTGGAAAGATAAGTCCATAGCTTAAAGATCAGTGAGCAATTTATGTGCATAAAACATCAGCTTAATTCATCGTTACAACAGAGAACTTGATGTCATTCTTGTTCTCACCAGCAGTACTGCCTAGAACTAAACTAGCATATATATGCCAAAAAGTGAAACATGTCTGAGCTTCCTCAGTGGTTCAGTTTTATGATGATTTCCATATTTAAGATAAACTGAATCCTTAACAGTTAGGAAATAACGAACCAATTTTAAACTTACTTTCAACTTTCTTCCTTTGCTTTCTCATCCTTAAATAGATACAGGTGCAGATGCAAACGATTAACACCGCAGAAACAACAGCTGCCACGACTATAATGATAGTTCGAGAAGAGTTACTCCCCTTTCCTACAGAAACCAGAATTCGATAAATTCTGAATCAATGATTCCAAGGCTGAATTGTGAAAACAAACATTATAAGTAATATAGTTTTGGAATGTAAGAAGCTGTGCTCCTCCTTGGGGGGCGTCTGGACTAAGTGCATGGGTCATGATGAAGGATGATAGAAGCGGAAGAAAAGAAGAGAGAAAAGGCATGTTTTGTAATTAAAAATTATGTCATTAGTTTTTAGTTTTTTTTTAAATGGAAATATAATTGATATTGATTTTTATTAAAATGAATAATTGGAGTTGAAATTTTTTTATTATTTTGTTTAATTAAAGTATGTTGTATTTTGGGATTTGAAAAAGATGAACAAGTACAAATTGAAATTAGATGGATTTTTGAAAAATATTGAATTAGAAAATTCATAGAGAAACAATAATATAAATATTATAAGTTTTATAGAATAAATCGAGTAAAGAAAAAAAAAAAAAAAAAGACTGGCCAAATTATTTTGTTGATTAAACTATACTATCATCCTACTTTCATATCACTAAATTAAATGTGACATATTTATCATTTTTAAATAATCATTTATTATATACTTATTTATTATCTAATTATAATAAATGTACCATATGTTACTTAATATAATTAAAATAAAATGAGAATGTGGTGTGCCCACAATTAGATTTTTCCTAATAACTC
This sequence comes from Juglans mandshurica, assembly GCA_022457165.1. Lineage (NCBI taxonomy): Eukaryota > Viridiplantae > Streptophyta > Magnoliopsida > Fagales > Juglandaceae > Juglans > Juglans mandshurica. The sequence continues at coordinate 6,730,177 of CM039627.1, forward strand.
ATAGTAATCTAAAATTGATGCACATGATGAGTGATGACAGGGTCAAGACTCAAGTTTGTTCTGGGCAAGTCGGTAAGTCCAGTCATTGTCTCGTTTAAAAAGAACAAACTTTCTTCGATCCCTTCTTTCAAGCTTGCATATAATCTTCCTAGAAAAAAATAGATAAAGGACGACATACAAATTAAATATATGGGAAGAGCTGTACCTTCTGTAGGCAGAGGAAGAGTACTTGACGATGGCGGCGAGGCCTCGAGAGTGGAACCATAGAAATGGTTGCTCTCATACCTTAAGTTGCAGCTGGGTGTAAGAACTCTCACTCCTAGCGCTGGACCGCAACAAGTTGGAACTTCTGCGATGCTCTGATTTAGGCAATCGCTGCATTCCTGCTGATTCAAATCGGGAGTGCACTGCAAAAGAGCATATATATTGTAGTATGGGGAGCTCGCTTTTCCAGTTGCAAACTTGCGAAGAGTCGAAGTGCTAGCTGCAGCCTCACTTTTCAGTCTATCCAGCAACGTCTCTCGCACCTTGTTGAACGTGCCAATCGGGTCCGTGACATTTACAGAGTTGTAAAGATGTCGCACAGGTTTAAACTGCATGACACCAAATATAGAGTTGTTCGAGTATCGTACTGTACAATTCATGTACCACATGATACCCTCCTTCTGGTTTGGACACAGAAGTAAGAGCTCGAGAGCAGACATATTGACACAACTCCGGCAGTTGGTCGGCGTAAGGTCTGCTTTACAAAGTGCAATTGCGTTAACTCTGTCGGAGTTTTCTCCTGTGGAGAAATTGTAGAACCCATAATCGATTTGGCTGTTAGAAGAGAGGGAGGAAAGGAGGGTATTGACATTTTTTCTGTAGGCACTGTTACTGCTAACGTTACCAGTATTGGAACAATCATGGAGCACGTAGGGATCTCGCTGCGCGAAGGCGAGCTTTACAAGGTGTGTGAGCATGGCGCAGAAAAGGAAAAGCAGTAGTCCTGAAGCGCGCATTCTCATTTTTCCCTCTGTAATCTGTGTACTCTTTTGTAATTATATATGTAGCATTCTGCATTCCTTACGAGGAAGTGATGACGAAACCGCTTGTGTTGCCACTTGCAAGTCCATGGTATTGTCACATGGTATACAAGGAATCCAATAATGCTGACCATCCAACTACTTTTCTCTTTCTTTATGTATTTTATTTGTGAAAAATAAACGCAAGTTGATCAGCCCTTTTGTTTTTTGGCATTTTTTTTTAGGGGGGCGTGTTGATAGGTTTGTGCGGTAGGTTGGGCCGGGGTACCCACATTGTATTTATATTATTGTTTTTCTGGTCTCGTTTAGTTCAATTATATATTTTGTTAAAAGATAAATAAAATAATATTAAAATATAATTTTTTAATATAATTTTTATTTTAAGATTTAAAAAAATTAAAATATTTATTATATTTTATGTTTTTAAAAAAATTATAATAATAAAATGAGATCAAATAAAATAATTTTATACATCCAAACCAGCCTAAAGCATTTACCTAAATTTGTGATCTGTCAGAAAATTTACAATAACCTCGTAAATTTAGGAACATTCATCCTCGTTTGACAGAGATTTATGGTTCGCTCAGAAAAAAAGTAAAAAAGAGATCGATGACGTATGTTGTAGTAACTTTTTTTTTTTTTTTTTGGATAATGTATGTTGTAGTAACTAACCAGTAGAGAAGTAACTTATATTTGATTATTTCGTTAATTGCTTGTTTACAAAGAAAAAAAAGTTGGGATAGAATGAATATCTGAGCAAACTGATCATGATGAGCTCGGGCAACGACAAAACAGGAGCCTCTAATGGCTGCTGCCGCCCGCCAAAACATTTCCGGTCAATCTTGTTTCTTGTTGACATATAACTCTTAAGAAAAAAAGAAAAAAAAAGCACCCATACGTACACAACACGTACAACTGCAAGTCCCAAAAAGTTATTTTATAGGAAGCGTTCTAGAACAGTACTCAGATCAAAGATAGAAGATCAGCCAATACATGTACGGTGTAAACTAAAAAGGAAAGAAAATCAGAGGAGAAATGGAGGAACGAGCTGGCTCATGTCTCCTGTTTCTTAACCACATCAATAGATGGCGATGGGTAGATGGGTATACGTACGAACATACATACACTCTTAAAAAGATGCGATCGGTTGATAGCATGTGCGAAAGAATGCGAGGTAACTGGTGTACGTACATTAAAGAGGGCATAGTGAAGGTGGGGGGCGGGATCACCCCAGCTGGGCCCCGTCCTACATTAAAAAAAAATTTTATTTATATATATTAAATGAATATATTGTATATAGATATACACAATTGATAAAAGACTTAAAATTATATTGAATTCATTGGATTGTTTTGGCCTCCTAGGCCAAGGCAATACAATAGTCATCCTTAAGCAATGTGAGACTTAGTATGTGGGACTTAATACTAAGTCTCACATTGCTTAAGGATGATTATTGTATTGCCTTGGCCTCCTATATAAAGATTGGCCTAGGAGGCCAAAACAATCCAAAATCTAACTCTAATGAGTTTAAATTTTTTTATATTTATAAATTTTAATTTATTATTTAAATTATATTATAATTTTGGTCTAAACAAATATTTTTAGACCAATTTTTTTTTTTTTTTAATATAATGGCGGGTGGCGGGGGGCGGGGGAAAAACCCCCATCACCCGCATGGTGCGGGGTGGGGGGCGGGTGCCCCCGCCCCGCACCATGCGGGTAGCACCCCTATTTCATTCGTTCCACGTACGCGTGCGGCAAGTAAACGTCATTCAGTATTCCCATAGCCGAGGCGTCCCTTACAATTTTGAGCCACTGTTTCGAATATCTAACCTTTTTATCTTTTTCCTTCATTGAATAGTACATCCCAATCCATTGTTGATAAAGATTGAACATATTATCCTTCGATTGATGAAGGTCGAGTTAGTTTCTTTTTCGTTTGAGTGGGACCGAGGTCAGGTTCCTTTGCTTGATGTTTATCGAGCGACATCTTTTTGTTGGGGTCATTCCAAGTGAGATCCTTCCTCATAGATGGGTACCGAGCAAGTATTCTTATATGGGTGATTGCCGAGAATCAACTCTTCTTATCGACCAAGACTTCTCTTTTATATGAATGGGTACCGAGCAGTCACCTTTGTGTAGGTAATTGCCGAGTGGCAACTCTTCATATCACACGTACCCTTCCATGTTTGTCCAGACATGTGTCACACGTACCTTCACACGTACCTTTGTATCACACGTACCTTTTCGTGACAACTTTTCATGTTTGTCCAGACATGTGTCGGTTCTCTTCGTACCTTTTCACACGAGAACCCTTCAATTTTCTGTTGATTTTTTGTTGGTCCCGAGATCACTTTATCGATGTCCTCTCAGGTCTTGTCTGCTTTGAATGCCACTTAATTTGCCCGAGGAGTTGAATCTGTTATTAACTCCCCATTAACTTCGCACATAAATCTTTGATGTGCCCTGTGTGACACGTCAGTTGCCATTTTTGTATTTCCGAGTCCCAAGGGACAATGGCTTCCCATAGGAGACACGTGGGCGATCGGGGAAGTCTTGGGATAACGTGGACGGTTGGGAAGATCTCAAGAGTTATGGTGCCCCGGAATGCCAAACGTCATTCTCGCCTATAAATGGAGCTTTTCCCATCTCTGAGTGATTCATCTGATTCTGCTTCTCCTTATGTTCTTCCAAATTTGGGGACTTCCCATGCCTTTCCCCTTTTCTTCTTGGTTTCGTGTGGGACGACACCTTCTCTTATGGTGTTCAAGCTGTCGTTGGTTGTGGCGGTTTGATCATGGGGGAATGAGGCATCCCCATTTCTTATTCTTGCCCTTTTGCTTATGGTATCTCGCTTGTTCTTGCCCCTTTGCTTACGAGGGTTAACTCCCGAAACTGTTGCATCGAAACTCGCATCTTGCTGGTTCTAAGCTTAGCTGGAACAAGGATGTGGCACGACGGTGGAGGCTGAGGTGGACAAGAATGGACGGTTCAAGGTGGTAATCAACTCTCTGGAATTGATTTCGTTGGTTGCTTCAACATCCGTCTATTCCCTCACGATGTCCACCTCAGCCAACCTTGAATCCCAGTTCGCTCTCCTGGGATCTGGGCAGGGTTCCACTAGACTCCGACCTCCTCATTTCCTTCCCTTCCTTTTCGAGGAGGAAGATACCGCTATGCTGAGCGCCCTGCTCAGTATTGTGTGGGGAGATACGGCATCCCGTTTCTGCACAGAAGAACCTGAGATCTATCGAGCAGTTTCCTTCCTTCCCAAGACACCGTGTTGTTGAGCACTCTGCTCCCTTTTAGACGAAATTGGGTCCCATTGGACGTCTTTCTGTTCTTTGATGTTTTCTGATGATGTTGTATTTTTCTTGTAACCTTGTTTGTAACTCTGTTCGGGAAATAAAATGACTTTACCATGCTTTTGTATACTTGTTTGCATGATTCCTTGCTTTTATTCCGTCCTTGTATATTGGGCTTTTGAATCTAGACTGTGAAAAGTCCACTAATGTGAAGTTTTACCGAGCTGCCATTTTCCTTTAACTTTTGCTTCATGTCAAGCGACTGTGCTTATATCCTACTAAGGCTAGATTGTACAATTAATAAAATAATTTTGTGAACCTGGTTGCTTGGTTTCCTCTTTTGCTGTCTTTCTCTTTTACTTCCTTCGTGGTCAGTCTAGAGACTGGGCTTACATCGTTTTTAGCATCCTTGCACAAAGCTCGGCAAGTCATTGAGACTGCGTTGAGAATAGCTGTTAGTAGGTCAGAGCTCATGGCTTGGTTCCTGTGCTTTATACTTCGTGGATTGGCACTTATAGGTTGGCAGAGCCCGAAGGCCCTGCTCCCTCACCAACGCATCATTTTCGCATCCTTGTACGAAACTCAGCAAGTCAGTGAGACTGCATTGAGAATTGCTGTTAGCAGGTCAGAGCTCATGGCTCGGTTCCTGTGCTTTATACTTCGTGGATTAGCACTTATAGGTTGGTAGAACTCGAGGGCCCTGCTCCCTCACCAACGCATCATTTTCGCATCCTTGCACGAAGCCCAACAAGTCATTTGAGACTGCATTGAGAATAACTATTAACAAGTTAGAGCTCATGGCTCGGTTCCTGTGCTTTATACTTCGTGGATTGACACTTATAGGTTGGCAGAGCCCGAGGGCCTTGCTCTCTCACCAACGCATCGTTTTCGCATCCTTGCACAAAACTCGGCAAGTCATTGAGACTGCGTTGAGAATAGCTGTTAGCAGGTTAGAACTCATGGCTCAGTTCCTGTGCTTTATACTTCGTGGATTGTCAATTATAGGTTAGTAGAGCTCGAGGGCCTTGCTCCCTCACCAATGCATTATTTTTGCATCCTTGCATGACGCTCGGCAAGTCATTAAGACTGCGTTGGGCATAACTGTTAGTAAGTCAGAGCTCATGGCTTGGTTCCTGTGCTTTATACTTTGTGGATTGGCACTTATAGGTTGGTTAGAGCCCGATGGCCCTACTCCCTCACCAATGCATTGTTTCACATCCTTGCATGAAGCTCGGCAAGTCATTGAGACTGCAATGAGAATAGCTGTTAGCAGGTTAAAACTCATGGCTCGGTTCATGTGCTTTATACTTCATAGATTGGCACTTATAAGTTGGCAGAGCCCAAGGGCCTACTCTCTCACCAACGCATCGTTTTTGCATCCCTACAAGAAATTCGACAAGTCATTGAGACTGCGTTGAGAATAGCTGTTAGCAAGTCAGAGCTCATGGCTCAGTTCCTGTGCTTTATACTTCATGGCTGATCTAGAGACCGAGCTTGTTTGATTTAAGTTGTTTTTAGGAGACATAATAATGCAACATTTGAAATTAGTCCATGAAATTTAACAGATCACAAGCTTACATTATTCGTGCCTGGGTTGGACTTTTCATACAAAATACTTCCTTATATGCTCGGCATTCCATGTGTATGACAATTCGTGTCCTTCGTAGTTCTTTAGTCGATAAGAACCAAGTCTCCAAGTCGCTGTTACCACATACGACCCTTCCCATTTGGGGCCTAGTTTGCCTTCATCCTGAGTAGTAACTCCCGTTTGTTTAAAAACCATGTCCCCTACTTTAAAGTTGCGAGATTGGACTTGTTTATTAAAATATTGTTCGACTCTTCGTTTGTTGGCTGCTGTTCGGCTTACTACTTCCACTCGCCTTTCTTCTAAGAGGTTCAAGTTTTCTCTCAGCCTTTCGTCGTTACAATCCGGATCGAAATGTTGTACTCGATACATGGGTACCGCCACTTTAACTGGTATCATGGCCTCAGAGACAAGGGCCAAATGAGTTTCCCCTATAGGGGTCCATACTAACGTTCGATATACCCATAATGTGCTGGGAAGTTCTTCAGCCCATTCCCCCTTCTAGCTTCCTAGCTTTTTCTTCAAGATGTTGAGTAGCGTTTTGTTAGTTGCTTTTACTTGCCCGTTGGCTTGCGGATGTCCTAGAGAAGAATACTTAATCTTGATTATGTGCTCTGAGCACCATTCTCGATAATGGGAGCAATCAAACTGTCTTCCGTTGTCCGATATGAAGCTTTGGGGGATTCCGAAGCGGCAAATTATAGATTTCCATAGGAAATTTCTAATTGCCCGAGTCATAATCGTTGTTAGAGCTTCCGCTTCTACCCATTTTGTGAAATAGTCTACTGCTACCGGAACAAAGTTTAGTCCTCATTTGCCTGTAGGAGGGCCAATAAGGTCCAATCCTTATTGCGCGAAGGGCCATGAGGAGGTGACAGAAGTGAGCTTTTCGAGGCCAAGGGCAATGAGGAATATGAGTGTATTCCTGGCACTTGAGACACTTTCTGGAAAACTCGTCGGCATCTCTGTGAGAATTACGCCAATAATACCCTGTTCGAGTAGTTCGCGCCGCTAGTGCCCTTCCACTAGCGTGATTCCCACAAACTCATTTGTGTATCTCTGCTAGCACGTACTGAGCTTGTTCGGAAAAGATATATCTTAATAGAGGTTTAGCGTCGCCTCTCTTGTATAGGACTTCTTCTACCAAAGTTAACCAAGCCGCTCGGTTTAGGCCTCATCCTGGTCATCTGGAAGGACTCCCCTTGAAGAAATTTTAGAATGTCAGTGGCCCATTCTGGGGGTTGTATGACCTCGATAGTGGACATTCGAATCCCTACTGCTACTACGTCAATAGCCCGAATTATAACTTGATCCTGGAGTGGTACTTCTTCTTGACCTGAGGAAGCTTTAGCTAGTCGATCCGCTTCCTGGTTTTCTACTCTCGGGATTTGATGGATGATAGAGTATTGGAAGAGATCACGCTCTTCTCCTACCCGTTGGAGATACCTTTTCAAATTTTGTCCTTTCGTACAGAATTGTCCGGTTACTTGCCCCACCACTATCTGGGAATCAGCCTTTACTTCAACTTCAGTAGCCCGCAACGATCTAACAATTGTTAGACCTGACAAAAGTGCTTCATACTCAGCTTTATTGTTGGTGACCATGAATGCGAGCTTGAGTGCGTAGTCAAGCTTCTCTCCTGAGTCTGTTATTATATGTACTCTCACTCCTCCTTCGGTCTGGCAGGAAGAGCCGTTGACGTAGACTTGCCAAGGCTTGCCCTGGGGCATAATGATTATTTTGTCTGGAAGGTTTGAGAATTCAGCAACAAAATCTGCCAATACCTGTCCCTTAACTGCTGTGCGTGGAAGGTACTCAATTTCGAACTCGCTTAGATTTTTGTAATATCTTTCTCAATGGGACATCAGTTTGCACTTTTATTGGATTGAAAATAAGATCTCAACCGCCTAGCAGTGATTACTAATGTGAATTCTAGCATTTCTGTTTGGGGGTATCTGGCCTTTCCACCCCGAAAAGCTCTGCTTATATAATAAACGAGTCATTGGATTCCTTCTTCTACTTAAATTAATACGGCGGACACCGTATTGGGTGATACTGCTAAGTAGGCAGTCAAATCTTCTCCTGGTGTGGTTTGACGAAGCAAAGGTGAATGAGACAAGTATTCCTTTAGCTCGCTGAAGGCCCTTCCGCACTCTTCATCCCATTCTTGTGCTTTTCGCAGAACTTTGAAGAAAGGGTGGCACCGGTCGGTTGATTTTGCGATAAAGCGGCTCAGGGTAGCTACCCTCCCTGCGAGTCTTTGAATCTCGTTGATTGTTTGGGGTGGATGCATATCCACAATTGCTTAAACTTTTTTGGAATTAGCCTCGATTCTGCGCTCAGAGACCATGAATCCTAAGAACTTCCTTTTAATTAAAAGGTCATCTACATGGACTTCCAAGTTTCTTCCAATCTAATTTTTAAACATTTGGTTGACCAATCGTTGATACGTTGCTCCCGCATTCTTGAGACCAAAGGGCATTGCTCTGTAGCAGTAAAGGCCTCGATACGTGATAAATACGGTCTTTTCCTCATCATTAGGGCTCATCCTGATCTGATTGTAGCTGGAATACACGTCCATAAAGCTAAGCAGGGTATGCCTGGTCATTGAGTCTACTATCAAGTCTATCCTTAAGAGGGGGAAACTATCCTTAGGACAAATTTTGTTCAAGTCGGTGAAATCCATGCACATTCTCTACTTCCCACTTGCCTTTTTGACCAACACGAAGTTGGAAATCCATTCGGGATAATGAACTTCCAGAATAAGTCTTGTTGCCAAAAGTCAATCTACTTCCTCGGCGATGGCCTCGTATTTCTCTGCACTGAAGGTACGATGCTTTTGTTTGACTCTCTTTGCCTCAGGATTCATGCCGAGGCAGTGTTTTGCTACCGTCGTGTCGATGCCGGGCATCTCTTCATGACTCCAAGTGAACACATCTCGATGCTTAATGAGTAGTTGCTTCATGGATTGGCTCAATTCGATAGGCATCTTAGACCCCATTCGTACAGTTCGTTCTAGTTTATCGGGATCCATTGGTATCAAAACTAATGGGTTGTTAGGTTCAGCCTGTCTTAGTGCCTCTTCGTCCCTTACTTCCCTGTCCAGTTCTGTAAGGGCCGGAGGTGGAGGAGAGGTTATTTTCCTGTGGTCTTCCTCGAGGGCCTGTATACTTATCGCCTTAGACTTCATTTCTCGAGTGTAGCAATCTCTTGCAGTCTGTTGTTCGCCACACATTTCCCCTACTCCTGATGGGGTCGGGAACTTCACTTTTAGATGATATTTGGAGGTTATTGCTTTCATCTGATTAAAGGACGGACGTCCCAAAATTGCATTGTACGAGGACGGGGCTTTTACTACCAGGAAATCTATCATAAGGGACGTTGTTTTAGGAGTGGTTCTAGCTAATATGGACAGAGTGATTGCTCTGACTGGTTGGATTGTGACCTCTCTGAAGCCTTTGAGAGGGGTTGGTGCAGGTCGCAACCGATCGGGAGTGATCCCCATCTTAGTGAACGCTTCCTAAAAGAGGACGTTGGCAGAGCTGCCGTTGTCAATCAAACCTCTTCTGGTCCGATAGTTAGCAATTTGTGTTGTTACCACCAGAGCATCATCATGTGGGTGTAACAGAGTTTCTCCATCTTGTTCACTAAAAGTTATAAGATATAACTCGGCTCGATCCCTATTGTGGAGGGATGGCTTGTAGGCTGAGAATACTTCTTCATACTTGGCCCTCCTTACATGGACCTTCCATGCTGAGGAGGTCGTTCCCTCGGCATATTCTCCCGCTATGGTGATGATTTCGCCTATAGGGGGTTCTTCTATGCTTGAGCTTCTTTGATGTGGAATCTCTCCACATGGGTTCGCGGTTCTTCTTTTGTTTGGGCTCCCATCACTTCTCCGAGTAGAATTTCGACCCCTGTGAGTTGGGCTTTGACTTATGCAAACCGAATCTTGGTTTCTCCGAATGGGGCTTTGGTTCTGATCTCGTTGAGAATAGGGACGGTAGTCTTGTTATGACCCACCCCTCTCATCTTCATATTGGTCGGCTCGAATCCCCGCGTCTTCAAACTTTTTCTTCTTCGTATAGCAATCTTGAGTATTATGCTCGCTACTCCTATGAAAGGAACAATATTTGGGACGCGATGAATCTCGTCTTCGCTCTTCCCGTAAATTTAGGTCCTCCTCTGTTTCAACCGTTAGGTTAGAATGTATACGAGGACCAGGTCTTCCTTGTTGTTTCTGTTCTCCTTTGCCCTTATTTTCGTAAGCCCTTTTTTTGTAGTCCCCTTGGCTTGGACCTTTATGCCGGTCTGCTGTCTTTTTGTTTGCTCTCTCCAAGTCTTTCTGGGAGTAGTTACCACTCGGAGTGTATCTTCCCCGTTTAAGTAACCGTCAACACGGTCCATAAACTCCCTTAGAGTGGCCGGGGTCTTCCATGCGATTTCCGTCATAAAGGGGTTACGAGGCCAGATCACTCCTAATAGGGCGGCCAATGTGATCTTTTCGTCTTAGTCCTCCATTGTCATTTGTTCCTTGTTAAAGCGGGAGAGATATGACTTGAGGCTCTCGTCGTCCCTTTGTTTAACAGTCAAAAGGTAAGCTGCTGGTCTCCTCCTTGTTCCGCTGGCCATGAATTGTGTTAGGAAAAGACGTACTAGCTCATTGAAGCTATCCACGGTTCTAGGCCGTAGGGATCCAAACCACGCTCATGTTGCTCCCTTCAGAGTGAGGGGAAAAGCTCTGCATGCTACCTCATTAGGGAAGTCATGGAGAGTCATGTGAGCCTTGAAGGTATCTAGGTATTCCAACGGGTCCTTTGACCCGTCATATGCTTCCATATGGGGGATTTTAAATTTTGGAGGTATAGGTACTTCCATTATTTCAGTACTATATGGTAGTTCTGCATTGGTGAGGAGCTAATCTACCGTGGAGGGCTGGCCTATTTGCTTAGCCACTTCTATTTGGATTTACACGTTGACTCTACCTCGTTCTTCATCTGCAGCGGTTGCATTGGGATGAGGATGGACCTCAGAGTGATGACTCTACCGCTCTGCCTCAGGTTCTTCATTATACCTCCATAAGGCAGCATTTTCTTGTTAGAGGGTCTCCACGTCCGCCATGAGTTTCTGTATTACTTCAGTTTGTACATTTAAACTTGTTTCCATTGCTTCGGACTGCATCGTTTCATGCTGAGAACGCTGAGAATGGGTCGTTGCCGGCATACGAAGGACACACTAGTTATGGGACAACATAAATCCTACAGACGGCGCCATTGTTGAAGTCGTGTTTCGTGGGCCTGGGCAACTCCACTCGAACAGTGTACGAGCAATCACTTGCACAATAACTAAAAAAGGGACTCGGGATCCGTTGATCCTCCGATACTTAAATCAGTGATTGGTGAATGAGATGATGAATAATAGTCAAGACGAGAGTGTATGGTGATAGTGATGGATTACCTTGTTTGCTGCTAGTAGTGTCTTATTTATAGTTACCGACCTGGTCTCCATGATAGCAGGGTGTTGCATAGTAGGAGATAATATGTTTGTGTTGTCGATTTGCGAAGCTACTCCTGTGTCGTCACCTCACCAAACTATGAAGTGCTCAAGGTTGTTGTGCATTGCTCAGGCATTGGGCCGCATTAAATTCAGCACGCCTTTTGTTCTAGGTGGCATTGAATGCGGCATGCCTTCTACTCTGGGTCGCTTCGAATGTGGCATGCATTCTCATTAATGCTGGGTGTAAACTGCTGCAAGTCTTTTCGTCTGGTACTAAGTGCTAGGTTCCTCCCCTCTCAAGCGTTGCCTGCATTTCCTGTCTTGCTTCTTGTTGTGAACATGATCCGACCTGGGCATCATACCCTAGCCTTGATCCAAGTGTTACTATTTGTCTCAGCCCATATTGTGCACTTGAGCCCTGATCCGGCACATGTCTCTGGATCGGGTCAACCCAGACCTCATATCTAAGTTGTAACCTGGACCCTACTCTTGGCCCAATGTAAGGGATTTTCTCCCTTCACAAAAATAATATTATTTTATTTATATATTGTAAACAAATTGTCATAGAATAATAATTGTATCCTTAATTTCTCCTTGGCAAATACTAGTTTTTAAAGACATCATGATCATGACCAAACAACTCCTCTACCATTTATTTACAGCTTACCAATAAAATAATACTTTTATATAATTTAAATACATCAAATCAAGATCAAAATTAAAATATATATTTTAAAAAATATTATTTATTCTAAGATGTTAGAAAAATAGTAAAGTAGTTGTTGTTTTATCATTTCTCTTTGGAAATTGGCTACTTTTTTTTATCAATTCTGCTATGCACAATCGTCTTAAGTAGACGGCGTGCAGTCAGCTGCCACATCAACTGATTAAAAAAATACGAAACGAAGAAGAAAAGCTGAAAGCAAAATCACATATTTCGTTTCCCGCTTCCTGCTTCGTGCGTGTGCCGTGCGAGACTAGAAGAGAAAATTAGGCGAGCGATCTTGAGCACCCCATCGTCCGATACCAACAAATTACTAGGTTTTAAATCTCAATACACAATCCCGTTCCTGTGACAGGCATCCTGTAACACCACATTCCCGTAGGCTATGAATGTCACGTATTTTTCATGAAAAATAAATCCGGCAAAAGATCTCAAATTTAATAAATGAATTAGAATTTATTTTTGTTGAAATATGTCTAATAAAATGTCTTCCAAAAATATTAAATGAATAAACTGAATAAATTCATGATCATAAAAGCATGTTTTATTTTAGAAAGTCTGAACTAGAAATAACTGCTCCTTTTATTCCTGGCCTGCCTGCTCGTATTCATCATCCTCACCTGGGTAGTTAAAAACATGAAAACAAACTAAAATGAGTCGAAGACTCAGCAAGAAATCCATCACAACGTAAACATAATAAACATAAGGTTTTCATAAAAATTTTCATGCTGAGAGCTTAAAATTCATGACTGTTCATACTGATGTTTATGCTATGAATGACTGGCTGATTTGATTTAACTGACTAATCTGACTGATTTATCTAAACTAACTGACTGATCTGACTGATTTAAGTGATTTATTTGACTGGCCAACACACTTAACCCTGTGTGCAAAGTTGTGCACCGAACCCACGTCCCGCTACAGCAAGGGGAGCTCTGATAGTATTCTGGCATACTATGGTGGACCACGACTGAGTTCGTGGCTTGCATATCCACCCTGAAACTGAACTGCATTGGTACCATGCATCTGAATGACTATCTTATCAACTGATCTGATCTTATCTTGCACTTAAAACTTAAGATAGCTTATGTGTCTAGACACATGAGATGCATGACATAATACATACATAATTATAATTTCTGAATCTGAACATAATGCGAAATGACATGATCGTATGCTATACTAGATGATATATTTGCATATGACATGAGTGGTTCATAAATAATGGTTGTCAATGAACTGACTTGAATAATACTTATATATAAGCTAAACTGTGATGATCCTAATTTATGATCAAATTACTTACCTTGATGCGCTTCTTCTTGAATATCACTTTGTAACTCGTCACCTATACACAATAATAACTATCACTAAATCTGTTTGGGAACAATATGTACTAATATCCTACTTAATTAAATTCATAATCTAAAAGATAGTAAAACAAATCTTTTGTTTAACACTGTAATCAATAAATCCTAGTATTTAAATTACTTAAAATACTAATTTATAATTTAGTAGAAATACTTGAGCTATTTTAAAATAATTCATAAAACTTAAATTCTTAAGCTAAATTTCATTTCTTAACGTAATTATTAAATCTTATAAGAAACCTAATAATTTCTAATATTGTTTAAATATTCTTAATATAATAATTTTATTAAATTTTACTATATAAACAAAGGAATTTTAATAAAATATTAGGCTCAATAGTATGGTTTAAAATACACTTAAAATTCTTTAAGCATTTCCTTATAAAAATGAGTTTATGACTAATTATTTATTTAATAAAAATAAACTCAACTAGGAATATTAAACTCAATAAAATCACTAAAACAATTATTGAAATAAAATAAGATCAAACCCAATTTAAAATACAAGTCCATTTAAACATCATTAGAATTTTGTAAGAGTTGAAATCTGGCCCATAATAATATTACTACATGAGTCCATCTACATAAGCCCATCACACGCACATAAGGGCCTAGGGCCCAATGGCCCATCAAGAATTTAGGATTCCTCAAGAAGACAAAGTACACGGGCCAAACAAAACAAAGAGTTTGAGAGAGAGAGAGAGAGGTTCTGCAATAGGGCCGAAACTCACCGAGGGAGAGAGGTTGATTCGGCGACTCTGGGCGACCAGAAATGGTCGACGGCGTGACTGGAAGTGGACGGCGACGCGGCTGGGTTCCTGAGCAGAGAGGTGCGACGTCGTGAGAGAAGGTAGAGAGAGAAACTATAGGACTGAAAACAAAAGAGAGGAAGAGAGAAAACCGGCGGTCGACGGTGGTGAGCTTACCAGAAAGGAGTGGGTTCAACGGGGCTGCATTGGTCAGCGGTTTTCGTAGCCAAGGAGAGGGTGGTCTGCTGCGGTGGCTGCTAGTTGCTGGGATGGAAGCTACGGTGGCTGGTGGACAGAGAAGAAGGCTTATGCACAAGTGAGTTTCTTCATATTTTCGTGTGTTTAAAACAGATATTCTTTGTGGGATTTTAAAGACGATGGGGAGGATATATGGTAGGATTTTTCTGATGAGAGTTGGTCTCCTATTAGGACTCAGATTTACAAATTACGAGATGAGAATGAGTATGAGGTTAGGGTTACAAATTTTAAAATATATGGATGAAACTTGGAGGTTTAAAGTGTTTAAATTGAGGCTAAAATCAAGAGATGAGGTTCGGTGGAGATAAGGGGAACTAAGAATTGAATTTAAACTAAAATTCGTAAAATCTGATAAAATCTAGTAATAGTTATTAGAAATAATAATAATAAAACAAAAACTCTAGTAATTTCAACAAAAACTATAATAGAAATTATTAAAATAAATAAATATAAAATCTGATAAGATTATAGTAATAATAATAATAGGAAAAAGTTTACTAGAAAATTTACTTATATACCCTAAATCCAAGACGGGTATGTTACACATCCACTCCGTAGAGAATCTGAACCATCCACCTCTTCAACTCGCCAATCTCAATCCCACGGCCGTCTCTCTCTGCTTCCCTGACCACCCTTGCCAAGTCCGTCCTTAGATACTCCAATATGAGGACCACGTCTTCATTCCCATCCTCCCACCAGAGGTACTCGTGAAGAACGATGACGTTCGGTGAATTTTGCAGGATCTAGAGGTCCTCAATTTTGCGGAACGTAGACTGGTACTTGTGGACCTCCTTGAGAGTGACGACAAGGTTATCGAATAGCCAAAGGGCCCTGTAGACGTCAGAGTAGGCACCGAAGCCAACGCGCTCCAAGATTTCGTATTTGGCAATTATATCGGGTTAGTTGTGGATGCTCCACTTCTTTCGTGGGTGGGGCCTCATTCTTCAGAAAAAGGGGATTTTTTTGTGGCCGTCGTGGGTGGGGTGAAGGATTTCAGCGGGTGATCGATTGGTAGTATTTCATGCAACATTCTTATTTGGCCGGTTTGCGGTGACTAGACACAGAGACCGGAAGGGGCAGCTAGAGCTGGGGTGAGAAACAGAGAGCGACATAGAGAGAGGAATGACTCAGAGAGGAAGGAGGGAATCGGGGTCGAAGAAACACAGAGAAAAAGGGGTCAAAACACTGAGAAGGAGGGAGAGTTGGGAGAAATGGGGGCAAACTGCGAAAAATCAAAACGAATTGAAAACGACGTCGTTTTCAATTTTTCACATCAGTGCCATTTGCATGGCGCTTGCATGAAACCGACTGCGTCTAGACTTTTTGCTTTTTTATACTTCCTTCTTTGAATGATTGCCGAATTTCACTTTTTCTAATTTTCATACTCGGAATATTTTTGGATTAATCAGACGTACCGAGTGGTGGAGGGATCAATATCATGTGTGAACAATATTGGAGAGTTTGGAAGACTTTCATAGATAATGACCGGACACAAACACCTTTATAAAAGTGATACATTGTTTAATAACATAGACAAATTTTAATCTTAAAAGATTTTATAAAGAGAAATATTTTAGTCACAAAAATATTTTATAAAAATAAATCAATAAAATGACATGTCTTAATATGGTTCGTTAAATTATATAAAATTACTTTATGATAATGTAAATCTTTATATGAGATTTATTCTTGTATTATCTTTTTGTGGCGGAAACGTTTATATTTTACAAAAACTATATAAAAGAAAATAAAAAAAAAACATGGGAATGACTACCCAAAAAACATAAAATAGAATTTATGCATTTACACATGCACCATGAAAAATAAAAGTTTTTCTGACCCTTGAAGTTTTGGTGAATTTGTACGTAGTTTCGCCCCTGATTTTGCTTATGTACGTGCTTCTAGAAAACCTATGCCGTGAAAAAAGGGACATCATAATTCGTATTAGCGAAGGCATTATATGAGTTTTCTTCTCTTTTTTTCTTCACGCCAAGATATGATAAAGCCATGCACCTCTTGGGTTTTTGAAAGGACAAAAGATTGTGAATTTGATGTCGAGCATTCTTTTAAAAATATATATATTTATTATTATTATTTTTTAAAAATTTCATATTTACTTTTTTTTTTTAAAAGCATTTCATAATTATTATTTGTAAATAACGTTTCTCCTTTTACAAATATATTAGAAGAAGTGAGATCGCAAACTGGCCAAAGCAATATTTCTCTCAATTCTTCAAGATGACTAATAAATAATAATAGTTTAGTATATGATTATATGTAAATATCATACTATTACAAATTTACAATATTACTACCATGTTACATGTAAGTTGTAGCACTAAATTACTAATGTATAAATATAATAACATGTAATACTAATGTATATATAATTTACTATAAACACTAAGATGCATAATAACATCAACGTGTAATATTAATGGATAAACACTAATCTATAAATTTAGAATAACATATAACTAAAATATTATTCATCTAAATTTTATATAACAATATCTTGTATTAATTATATTTTTTGACTTAATAAATTCTCAACATATTCCTTTTGATAAATATATTAGTAATACTAATAAACATTAGTATATTAATTAGATTTATGGTCTAATACTAATACTATTAGTAATCCACTTTAAGTCTATATATAAATTACTATAGTATTAATTACTATTACTATATGATACTATTAACTATAGTAATATACTAGTATTAGTATACTAATACTATCAATGATATAGTTAGTATAGTGATTTATACAAATAGTATTATATAGTTATACTAAATTGAAATCACTATAGCAAATACTAATATATAGTTATGCTAATCACTATAACTAATACTAATACTAATATAGACTATAATTATAACTTATAGTATTATACCTATACTAAATCACTATAACTTATATTAATATAGTTATACTAAATTACTATAACTAATACTAATATTTATACTAATACTATTATAGACTATAGTTATAACTTATAGTATTATACCTATACTAAATCACTATAACTTATACTAATATAGTTATGCTAAATCACTATAACTAATACTAATGTAGTTATACTAATCATTATAACTATATATAGTATTAATATCACTATTAGTATAATATATTGTATTAATAATAACTAATACTAATATAACTAATAGTATAACTAATATCACTACTAGTATAACTAATACTAATACTAATATACTAATACTATTAGTGTATTACTAATATTTATATATATTAATATATATCAAGTATAAGAGATTAGAGATTTAATATATATAATATTAAATCACTAACATACTAATAGTATGATACTATAGTATTAGTAATTATACTATAAGATATAGTAATAGACTAATAGTATAATATATTAATACTATATCATATATAAAATAGTAATACTATTTTTTGAATCTTCATTTCATATACGGTGACCTTTTTTTTAATATTCATATATAATAATATATATCATATATATATAATATAATTAAAAATAGATTCATAGTAATTATAATAGTATACTATAGTAACTATACGGTGCCTTTTTTTTTAATCTTCATTTCGTATATGGTGCCTTTGTTTATTGTAGTGATTAGTTGGATGTGGATATGAAATCATGGATGATGGGAGTACATGTAAAAATAGGACTTTCTTTTTATTTTTTATTTTTGAATGTATGTTAGTATGTTACTTGTTTTATTTAGTTGTATTTTTTATTATAATCAAAAGTTTAATAAGTTTGGATTGTAATTTTGAGAAAATTGAAATTTGAAAGCCCACATTTTTTTAAAAAAAAAGTGGGTCAAATATGAAGTTAAAAAAAAATTAAAAAAAAAGTCAAAAAATCCGACTCCGCTCCGACAAGTCGGAGTCGGAGGCGAAGCGGATTCTCTACATGTCGGAGTCGGAGTCGGAGGTTGGGCCCTCCGACTTTGAAACTGTCGGTGCTCAGCCCTAGATGAGATTAAGGGTAATTTTCTTTTAATATAACGCATGGGCTTAAATTATACCAAACTTCCTAAAGATTCAGGCTGTGAGCCCATAACAGAACCAGTGTCCATGTCCTAACTACTAGCCCGTTAGCCACATACAAGGCTACAATAGGGGTCATAACCTTTATAAAGATCAGCCCATTATCACAAGTGGGTTGTATTACGTAATAATAATGTTATTTAGATATATATATATATATATATATATATATATATATATATATATATAAACAAAAAAGAGCATAGAGAGGAGAAGCGAAAAGATGATATGAGTGATCTTACACCCAAAATTTTTCTGAAGGGTAAGAATTGCAATTCATACATCCATAGTTTGTAGTTTGTACTGATATTAGAACTAAAACAGGGAACTTATCAGTGAGATTGATTATTGACTATCCCATCAACAAACACAAGCGATATGCAAACAAGAGCACATGGAACTTGATCAGTGTGATTGATTATTGACAATCCAACCAAAAAAACAAAAGCTATATTCAAATTAGAGCACAAGTTTTGCCACTCACTATCGTGTACTGATTTAAAGAACACCTTGTCCAGTCTCACATCATCGAGGGTGTATTTCAGTGAATGATGCTTCATTTATTGACCATGAAATTGATTGACCTGGAGATTGATCAGACTCCAGCTCCTATGTTAGCCTGTTTGGCTTTGCTCTGCTTCAATGTAAAAATGTTGGCTGCTGAGGTAATGGAAGTGTAACAAAGCAACTGTCAAGCATGAGAGCTATTGTTGCCATTGTAGGTCGGTTTGTGGGATCTTCCTGAATGCATAATAAGCCCATATGGATGCACCTAATCACTTCATTTCTTGAATAAGAATGTCTCACTGTGGGATCCAACAATTCCAAGGGTGTTTTGTTTATCCATTGCTTCCAAGCCTGCACTAATTCATTCAAAACAGTTGATTCCTTTTTCCTTGTTTCCAAGGCCTCCACCTCAATATGATTATTTGTCTAATGGCAAATCAAAATTAAAATATTAATCCAATACTCACAAAACTCAAGAGGTCCTCAGCATGTTCGGATTAATAGAAACCACTATTCTTCCTGCCACTTATAATCTCTAGAACCAAGACTCCGAAGCTAAAAATATCAGACGTCACAAAATATCGTCCATGCATAGTATTACGGTTACAGATCAAGACCCAGTCCAAGATAAAGACGAAAAGAATTACTCCAAAGAAGATCAAGACAAAATCCCTTAATTATAGGAAACATATGTAAATAAAATATTAGAATAATTTGTATTTGATTTGGACTTAGCAACGTGTATATGAAAACACTATTATAAATACAAAGATCACCACCCAAAATAATCACGGTGGTTTTTACAGAACCTTGTCATGGTATCAGAGAGCAGTTTTTTGGATTAACATACTCGCCGATCCCATGGCCTCCGTCAACCCCACTCTGCCTTTCACCACCATGGTCCACCTTCTCACCATCAAATTATCCTCTTCAAACTACCTCCTTTGGCGCAATCAAGTCTTGCCGCTGCTGCAATGCCAAAATCTTCTTGGCCATATTGATGGTTCACTTGTCGAGCCATCTGCCACCATCGTTTTCGGTGACTTTGTCTCTGCAAATCCCAAGTTGGCCGAATGGAAACAAATAGATCAGCTTGTGCTCAGTTTGCTACTCTCCACCTTAACAGAGGAAGCCATGTCCGCTATTGTTGGCTTACCTACGTCTCGGGCCGTTTGGTCTCGACAGGAAAATACTTTCAGCCATCGATCGAAGTCTCGAGAGCTTCAACTCAAAGATGATCTTCAGACCATGAAAAAGAACGATAAAAGCGTTCCTGAGTTCTCCCGGGATTTCAAGGCAATCTGTGATCAACTTGCAGCAATGGGACGTCTGGTTGATGATCTCCACAAACTCCACTGGTATTTACGTGGTCTCGGTTCCTCTTTCTCTATTTTTTCTACCACTCAATTGTCTCAACCCCCCTCCCTATCTTTGATGATGTTGTGCCCAAAGCCTAAAGCTAAGAAATTCTTGTTTGTTTGTTGGGGTCGACTTCCCCTCCGGGCTCCACTACCACTGCCTTCACTGCATCTCGTAGCTTCAAACCCGGTTCACATACTAGTGGTCGTGGAGAGGGTCGTTCCTCTTGTGGAGGACGTGGACGTGGTGGCCGCTATAATCGAGACCAACATCGCCCCATTCGTTGCCATATCTGCAGTGGTGAAGGTCATTACACCTCAACATGCAAAGAGCGTTATACTCAGCCTCCTAATGCTGCCAACTTGGTTGAGGCCTTCATTTCCTGTTCTCTTAATGATGGCCAAGATTCTGATTGGTATATGGACATTGGCGCTACCGCTCATATGACTCATGATGCCGCTCAGTTAGACAATGCCAACACGTATTTTGGTAAGGATTGTGTTGTAGTTGGTAATGGTGCCTCTCTTCCAATTTCTCACACCGGTACATTCTCTCCGGCTTCCTCTCTTCATTTAAAAGACTTTTTAGTTGTGCCTAGTCTCACTAAAAATCTTATATCCATTAGTAAACTCATCTTTGATTTTCCCTTCTCAATTACCTTTACTAATGTCGCTTCACTGTGCAGACTCGCGACACAAGAAGAGTGGTGGCAACCGGTCGGTGTGAAAATGGACTCTATGTGCTTGAACGTGGCCATCAATCTTTCCTTTCCGTTTTTCCTAATAATTGTATGCGGGTGTCCTTTGATCAACCTTGTCACATAGCATACTCTGGAGACATGTAACCACTACAAAGGGTAGTACCATCAAGATAGCAATCTAAATAGGGAGAATAGCATAAATTTCGATAGTCCATTATGGTATCATATATGTAGAACCTAGTAATCAATAAGATGAGATATGTTATGCACATAACATCTCCAGTTACACTAGTCAGAGAATGCTTACAGTAACCATGGCTTATTTTTTTTTTGAGCATTTCTGAGATGCAATCAAACAGAGAAGAAAAATTGGCAAATCAAAGATCTGGGAAAAAAATGGGAGTATGGATTTGATTCTCAGTCATCGAGAAAATTAAGGGGATTAAAAGGAGTTCAAAAATAATCTTTAGATATGAGAATTGGAGTGAAAATTACAATGACCCAGTACGAAACACATGCATTCCATGTACTGGTCACTAACCTGGCACGATAAATACAGCCGGTACGGCATGGTATTTAAAACTCTGGTTAGGATGACTGATACAAAAATTGATCTGTAATTCGACAAATATATATATGTATATATATGTCAAAAAATATATATGATCAATATGTAGTATTATTTGAAAGCTTTTACATAACACACTATCCACATGGCATAATTTGATTTAAATTATTCAAATTTTAAAATGAGAAATGTTACTTATCATTCTCTACACGATACACCAACATGCAATTTATCATTTTTGTTATTTTATATAAACACACAAATCAATATGTGTGTGTTTAAATAGAATGATGTGTGTATAAATAGAATAACAAAAAGGACAAAATCACATGGTGTGTGATTTAGAGGATGATAAATATATATTTTTTTAAACAAATTTATCTTTCAAATTAAATTATGACATCATTTGGATAGTGTGTAGGGTAAATAATTCAAATTGAATTATTCCATATATATATATATATATATATATAAATATATCCAAGTGCACATGTTCGACATGCAGTAGAAAACACTCTCTCTTCATCAACTGCGCGCGATTGATATCATGGGTACATTGCATGCACTAACGTTTGTTCCACTACTGCTCCAAAGAGAATATTGCGCCTGTCCGACTACGTTAACATGCATTGATCGATCTAACTATGTTTACGTGCTTAATTGTAACCATGCAATTAAAGGTCATAATCACTGATCTCGATCGTCATGCAGGTGCCTTTTTTGAAATATCGAATATCCAGATCATAGAATATATGATCAATTATGCTCTAAATTACAACTCCTGTAAAATACTAACGAGGACATATAGCTAGAAAACAATAATTGAGTCCTCATGCATCTGCTGAAGCTTCGACAGAGGTGCCTCGATCTACATCTCTCATTTGACATATGTATGTACGTCTCAATTAAGCCTGTACGAACGTACGTAGCAAATAACAAGAAGCTAAAAATGAACAAATATTGATCGATCTTCTTTTCCAAAGGCATGATCGATCAAGGATTAGCGAGGATATGGATCAGTTATTGAAGCCTCATTTTTTGAAGCTTGGAATGATCGGTCTGACGACATGTCTGATTCAACGATGTTGTGCATTAAGAATGCAGGTCGTGAGGGAATGGATAGAGCCATAGAGTAACTGGTAAGCATTAGGAGGACTGAAGCTATTGTCGGTCTCTCATCTACGTTCTCTTGAACACATAGCAATCCTATGTGGATGCGTCGCATTATTTCGGTCGTTGAACCAACCCTCAATGTTGAATCTATAAGATTTGAAGCTGTTCCTTCTCTCCAGTTTTTCCATGCCTATAAGATAATATTACAGAGGTAGAGACAATATATATTACATGGAAAATCGGTTTATTGCAAATGGGAAATATACTTTAAAAAAAATACATTGTAGCGCTTACATGGCTAAGAAGATTTTCCATATTCTCCCCATTTTGGAAATAATTGTTCTTTCGCCCACACACCATCTCCAAAACTAACACGCCATAGCTAAAGACATCGGACTTCACTGAAAAGTGTCCGTGCATTGCATACTCCGGAGCCATATATCCACTGCAAGAGGACGTATATACATCAGTAATGTTGATATTGATTGAAAATCTTCGTAAATGATCCTTTTATTAATTTATAGGGTACATAAATATTTACAAGATATTAGCATATATACTTACTAGGTCCCGACAATTCTCCTTGTATTAGCCTGAGTTTGATTTTGTGTAAACAATCTTGCCATACCGAAATCTGAAATTTTTTGGTTCATCTTTTCATCTAACAAAACATTACTAGTTTTGAGATCACGATGAATAATGCGAAATTGAGAATCTTCGTGAAGATATTGAAGCCCTCGAGCAATGCCAACTATAATTTTGTACCGAATTGTCCAATCCAAATGTAAACGATTGCTTGGATCTACACATTCAATTAAGCATATATATGGGGTTATAGGACAAATATATATATATATATATATATTTATATGTATATATATATATATGTAAATATATATATATATATATATATATCCAAGTGTGTTGGAACATACATGCAACTTCAAAAAATGTAATCGTACCAAATATGAAGTGGTCAAGGCTTGCATTCGGCATAAACTCATAGACAAGAAGCCTTTCATTTCCTTCAAAGCATAAACCTAGGAGCCATACTAAATTCCTGTGCTGAAGCCTGGCAACTAATAAGATCTCGTTCTTAAATTCTTGATCACCTTGTTCCGAACTCCTAGAAAGCCTTTTCACAGCTATTTCTTGTCCATATGGAAACTTTACCTGAATAGAGATGTATTCATGTCAAATGACTCATGTCTGTCCTCCAGTAATTCAAGTTACATATAATTCATGACATAGCAAGTGTATCATATGATCATATTGTTCATGAATTACCTTGTAAACAATACCAAATCCACCTTGCCCGAGTTTGTTTACATCGAAAAAGTTGTCCGTAGCAACTCTAATCGTGCTGAAGTCGAATTGCAAGGATTCAGCGCCGCTATTAATTTCATCCTCTGTGGAAAGATAAGTCCATAGCTTAAAGATCAGTGAGCAATTTATGTGCATAAAACATCAGCTTAATTCATCGTTACAATAGAGAACTTGATGTCATTCTTGGTCTCACCAGCAGTACTGCCTAGAACTAAACCAGAATATATATGCCCAAAAGTGAAACATGTCTGAGTTTCCTCAGTGGTTCAGTTTTCTGATGATTTCCATATTTAAGATAAACCAAATCCTTAACAGTTAGGAAACACCGAACCAATTTTAAACTTACTTTCAACTTTCTTCCTTTGCTTTCTCTTCCTTAAATAGATACAGGTGCAGATGTAGAAGATTAACACCGCAGAAACAACAGCCGCCACGACTATAATGATAGTTCGAGAAGAGTTACTCCCCTTTCCTGTAGAAACCTAAATTCGATCAGTTCTGAATCAATGATTCCAATGCTGAATTGTGAAAACAAACATTATAAGTAATATAGTTTTGGAATGTAAGAAGCTGTGCTCCTCCTCGGGGGGCGTCTGGACTAGGTGCATGGGTCATGATGAAGGATGATAGAAACGGAAGAAAAGAAGAGAGAAAATGCATGTTTTGTAATTAAAAGTTATGTAATTAGTTTTTAGATTTTTTTTAAATGGAAATATAATTGATATTGATTTTTATTAAAATGAATAATTAGAGTTGAAATTTTTTTATTATTTTGGTTAATTAAAGTATATTGTATCTTGGAATTTGAAAAAGATGAACAAGTACAAATCAAAATTAGATGGATTTTTGAAAACTATTGAATTAGAAAATTCATAGAGAAATAATAATATAAATATTATAAGTTATATAGAATAAATCGAGTAAAGAAAAAAAAAAAGACTGGCCAAATTCTTTTGTTGATTAAATCAAAATATCATCCTACTTTCATATCACTAAATAAGATGTGACATATTTATCACTATTAAATAGTTATTTATTACATATTTATTTATTATCTAATTATAATAAATGTGTCACATATTATTTAATATAATTAAAATAAAATGAGAATGTGGTGTGCCCACAATTAGATTTTCCCTAATAACTCGTATTCATCTAAAAATGATGCACATGATGATTGATGACAGGGTCAAGACTCAAGTTTGTTCTGGGCAAGTCGGTAAGTCCAGTCAATGTCTCATTTAAAAAGAACAAATCTAGTCAAGAATTCAAACGGATGGACTTTACCAAATATTCCCCGTTTCTATCTCCTCCTTCTCTCTCTCAATACTTTCATTTATTTTATTATTATAATATATTATATATATTTTTCATATAATATATAAAAAAAAAATTATATATTTTATTATTATATTTATATTATTAATATGCATCTACAAAATATATAGAAAAAATTAATTTTAATAAAAAATTAATAATAATAAAATAATATTATTATTTTGTCTGAACGAAAATTTAGCTGGTTAATTGCAAAACCCACCTCAGAAAGACAAGAATATACATACAAAATGTAAATAACTCAAACAGAACAAAATCCACTGACTTTTTTTTTAAAAGAAAATATTATAAATTAAACAAAAAAGATATATCCACTAACTTGTAACATTCATGTATGTTGATGAAACCGGATCCCTTTGCCCTCCTAACTAAATGGCACTGGCTAAAAAGATCAAACTTTCTTCGATCCCTTCATTCAAACTTGCATATAATCTTCCTAGAAGAAAATAGATAGAGGATGACATACAGATCAAATATATGGGAAGAGTCCTACCGTCTACAGGCAGAGGAAGAGTACTTGATGATGGCGGTGGGGCCTCAGAGTGGAACGATAGAAATGGTAGCTCTCATACCTTACGTTGCAGCTGGATGTAAGAACTCTCACTCCTGGCAATGAATCGCAACAAGTTGGAACTTTTGCGATGCTCTGATTTAGGCAATCGCTGCATTTCTGCTGATTCAAATCGGGAGTGCACTGCAAAATGGCATATATATCAAAGTATAGGGAGTTCGCTCTTCCAGTTGCGGACTTGCGAAGAGTCGAAATTGTGGATGGATCAATGTCATGTGTGAACAATATATTGGAGAGTTTGGATGACTTGAAAATAGACATAATTACCACACACTTTCGTTGATAATGACCGGACACAAACACCTTTATAAATGTGATAAAATGCATCGTTTAAAGCTTATGTATTTTATCTTTTAAAATATATTATTAAAATTCTTTTTTTATTATTTTATATACTAACTTTTATAATATACCATACATTAGTTTATCTAATTTTTTTTATATTATATTATTTAATAGTTGTTGGAAAAAAATGTATAAAAGAGAAAAACAATTGTGAGAGATATAATACATGAAAAGATAATAAATAAATAAATTATTTTTACATTTGTGAACAGTTCACTCTACATTTAACTAAACACTGTAATAAAATGTAAGATTTAAAAAAATTAAATTGTTTATTATATTTTGAGTCATGTTAGCATGCCCGCCTATCTTTGACCGTTGGGCGTGCTCACTAGCACAAAATTATCTTTTTATTTTTATCTTTTTTTTACATTTTTTAATATTTTTAAATACTTTTAAAAAATAAAAAAATATACCAATACACTAAAAATTACTTTATTAATCATTAAAAAAAATTAAAAATACATGTGCGGTCAAAATGAAGAAGCAAACTCAAGCGTCATACTAGCATTTTCCTTATATTTTGTGTAAAAATTTAAAAAAATTATAATATTAAGATGAGATAAGATGAAACTATTTTTGTATTCAAACAAAGTGTCACAAAGAGATTTTATAAAAATAAATCTATAAAGTGACATACATTAATATGCTATGTTAAATTATAAAATTACTTTTATAATAAAATAAATCTCGTATTATTTCTTTGCGGCTGAAACGTTTATATCTTCTATATATATAAGTGGCTATTAACAGAAGTTTAACGGAAATTCTTGTTTTAACGGAACTACAGTAATTTCCGTTAAGTCTCCGTTTAATACTATCTCTCGATTAAACCATACTCTCTCGACAGAAACCGAAGCTTCTCTCGACAGAAACTGGACTCTCTCTCTAGAGACTCGCTCGTTCGAATCCAGCTGGGGGAAGGGGAGTTTCGGCTTCTTCTTCCTCTTCCTCTCCTCGCTCTCCCTGCCGTCCCTTCATCTTCGGTGGTTTTGTTGAGTTTTTTTGTTTTGTTTTTTTCCAGGTTTTTGGCCGAATAAATGGGGTAGCCGTTTCGATCCTCCGGTGACCATCGTCCGACACGCACACCACCGGGAGAAGCCTCATCCGCCGATCTTGTGGTCGACTGGATTCGGAGCCAATCGGAGCGGCTCGTTGCGCCGACGCGCGGTTTAAAGGAAACGCGTGGGGTTCCCAAACCACCGCGATTCATCTTCGTTTTTGTGTCAGTGCTGTGTGGGTATGGTTTTTGTTGATTCTATTTCTTTTCACTCTGTGGGATGTGAATTTGAAGGTTGTTTTTTTTTTTCCATTTTTTTGTTTGTTAGGTATTTGTTCTCCATTTTTTTTTTGATGTGAATCTGCTTGTTGGATATTTGTTCGTCGGTATGGACCATTTTTTGGAATCTGAAGGATGTTTTGATTTTATTTTTTTCTCGTTTCGTGTGGATTTTTTTATTTCATTTTTTTATTTCGGTTTTCCGTGTAATTTTCTACTACTTGTAATTTATACAATCCGATAAAAAAAAAGTAGAACCAGAGAAGTTTTAGAGTGTTTTAGAGCTTGTCCTTTTCATGTTTGTCTTTTTCCTCCTGTTCTGCTCGTTTCAAGGAGGTGAGATTGTGGTTTATGTGATTTGGTTTTTGAAAATGTTGTTTCTGTTTTGCCTCTATTAGATATAACTGAGTTGGTTGGTGGTGGTTATTTTTTTAGCTACTTGTGTCCTTTCTAACCAATTATAATAGACAATGTCTGCAAAAATAAAGAAAAAGGAACTGGGTTTGGCTTTCTTCATGTAACAATTCTATTTTTTTTTTTTTTTTTTTTTTGTGTTTGGAGACCAGATATTTGACCTAGGGATGATCTTTTTTCATGATTTGATGTTGAGTAGAAGTTGATAATCCTTAAGTTTGGCAATGTAGCTTGGTCTATGTTTACCAGATATTTCAACACTCAACCAGCCATAATAGTTAATTGGACTCTAATTTTTCATTTTGGTTTAGTTATTTTTTTTCCCAGCAAAGTAAAATCTCCATTAATTATTTTTAAATATGTAGTAGCATGCTTTTTGGCTGAAATTTCTGACAAACAGAAAATACTGTATAGCTCATATTTTCCTTGGAATTTTTATAATGTGTGTCCTTTTTCTTCATAGTCTATATTTGTCAGTAGTTAATATTCATTAGCTTTTATATGTGCTAAAGCTATATTGGCAGTAAAGCTATATCTGGTGCTGTTCTTGGAGTATTGTCTGCAGTGTTATATGGACGGAGAGGCCGTGTCTGGAGGAAGATAGCTCT
The DNA here is from genome assembly GCA_022457165.1 of Juglans mandshurica. NCBI lineage: Eukaryota > Viridiplantae > Streptophyta > Magnoliopsida > Fagales > Juglandaceae > Juglans > Juglans mandshurica. Next base: position 6,758,865 of record CM039627.1, read on the forward strand.
CTCTAATATGCTTGGTTGTCATTGATTTTAGGGTGTATGATGTATGAATAATGCTCATCATATCAGTTAAACATCATAATCTTAAGAGCACGTAAGCTTTGGTTTTATTTCTGATTTCTCTTTTTTCTGTTTTCATCCCATGCTTAACATGAATGCAAGAGTTTTGCTTTTATAGGCACATCTAATGTTGGTGAGGTATTATAGTAGACTTGTACATGTGTTGGTCAATTAGAATTATTTAATAGGAAGAAATTATTTATTGGGATAACTTTTCCGTTAGTTTTTATCAATGAGAATGATAATTGGAAGAAAATAGATATCATTTCTATAAATATTATTATTTTCTACTTGTAAAAAAAAACACTGTTCTTTTCTACTTATCAAAAAAATAAATACTATTATTTTCTCTAAATACTCAGATGTTTCCTCATCATATTCTCCATTCTATATCTTTTTTACATCAAACTTCTCTTAATCTTAAATTGTTTCTAACTATTTTTTTTCATACTTTTAGCATTTTTTTATGTCTATTTTCTTTATAGTTTCCCCATTTCTTTCAATATTGTCCTTTGTCATTGTGAAACTAGGCATATTTGCAACTTTATTTGCCACTTTGTTTAATTGTGAGCTTAACCTGGAATTACCATCAAAAGATGGCCCTGAAACTGAGGTTCTGACAGAGCAAGTGTTGGGTATGAAAGAAATGATAGTTCCCCTTTTCGCTGAATCTTATTAGCACTGAGAAGGGTGATTTCATGGCATGTGTCTCTCAAGGTGCTGATCTTCAGCTAAATGCATATTGTGCATTCTCTATTCACCCATTTATTTCAAATACATTTTCCCCTTTCATAATTGATGTGAGCTCCCTGATATCAACGACAATATTAGATTCTAACAATTTTCTGATTTCAGAATCAACTTAAAAGACGGCTCCATGTCATAACTATTGCTTCTGCAACATGCTTTTTGTTTCCTGTGGCCATGTGGGACATGATCATAGTAAGTCTCTACCTTTTTAAACATAGGTTTAATGATACATGTTCGTGAAAGAAAATAATCCCTTGTTAATGGTACATTTTCTGACTCACCCTCTCCCTCTTTGGGCTTTTTGTTGATACACTTAGGGATCACCTTCTGATAACGGTATGAAGTTTTCATTCTCTGCTTGGGCTTTTCTAAGCACCATTCTCTTTGGAGTTATGATGATATTCTATGTTGATAGTATTGCAGAAGAAAGTTACTTTACACGATAATCTCCTTCTTGTTGCTATCTCTCTCTCTCTCTCTCTCTCTCTCTTTCCCCCCACACACACAGACCACATGCATAACAATTGCATGCATGTATATAAAGAGTAATCTGATGCCCTTTGTGCGCATTTTGCTACAAGTGTTCTATTATAAATATTTTCAATTTCAAAAGATATCATGATTATAGGATATACCTAGGGGGCTGACAAAATGATGGGATAACTCATGTTTCTAGATTACACATGATTTTTTCTTCTCCGAGGCATTTAATGGTAGCAGGAGGATGCATCATTGTCATGTAGGATCATTTACCATATCTATTTCAACAGCAACGATATAAGATATTCAACATTTTGTCCATCACCCGTCAATAAAACACCAACATAAACTCTAAATATATATTTCCACCGAACTGTAGAATATTATGAATTTATAACTTAATGAAACATTGGTATGATATCACTAATGCACTTTTGGTGGGTAGGTCGTAGACCTGAGATTGCAATTTTTTTTCGGGTTGTTAATAATTTTTTTTTCATATGACATTTTTTCATTTTCATATCAAGATAGATTCTTTTTGCTCTTTATGAGTTTTTTGTGTGATGCTCTTCATATGTATAGGTCATGAAGATTGCACAGGACAGAACTAAAAAATCATTTGCAGTTTATACATGAAAGGGGAATTGCTTACCTAGATGTCAGACGTTATAATATTTATATAAAGAGTGATGTTTATAAATTTGGTATTTTGGATGTACAATTCTCACGATTAAGAGCTTGCCAATGGAATAGTGATTTTGTATATTGTTCAATTTATATAAAGAATGTCTTTAATTTGGTGTTGTTTAGAATGGATCTGAAGATCTTTCGTCTTGGTTTTTGTCATCAATTCAATGTTTTCAGCTTAATTTTCATAAATCTATTCTAAGTTTTAGTGCATGTTGTCGTGAAATAAATCATATTGTATTCTTCCATTTTGAAGATTTTAATTAATTTTAGCACTTTTTGAATGAATTGTTACTGTTATGGCTTTTGCAAAAATGTTTTCTACATAGCTATTATATTCTTACAATTGGGCGCTACGTGCAGGGGGCATACCGCATACGTGCCTTGCACGTAGCACCTTACTAGTTTTATGAAAAATATATAAAATAACAAAAAATCATGAAAATGACTATCCAAAAAACATGAAAATGAATTTATGCATTTACACATTCACCACGAAAGGAACTAAAGTACCACCTTTAGGTCGTCCTTGTCTAATCAAAACCGACAAAGACCGCAAATCTTATCCTATCACCTTTAGCCAATTTGTCTTCATCTTATCATCGTTTTCAACAATCTGTGTCGTTCAAGTTGTTTACCGGCAACGCGTTCTTCGTTTTGCCTTATTTAAATCAATAATACTACCACTGCAATTGTTTTTGTGTGTGTTTTATTTATTTATTTATTTTGTAATTAAGAAAGTATTTTTTAATAATATTGTAAATTTTTTTAAAAAAATATTAAAAATATATGTAAAAAGAAAAATCAAAATAACGTAACTCTAAGCGAGAGCTACCAGCATAGCATTGTTCTATTTAAATATCATGAAAAATAAAATTCTGACCCTTCAAGTTTTGGTGAATGTGTACGCAGTTTTGCCCTAATTTTGCTTACGTACGTGCTTATGTGGGAGTCCACCGAAACCACCACGGAATAGGTAAAAAAAATTTGTCTTTTTATTTTTTTTTTCAAACATTTTTTTAAATTTATTAAATATTTTTTTAAAAAAATATATATATTTATTTTAAAATAATTACTTAACAATTAAGTAAAAAAAATGCATTCGACGGCCACCATCGGTGACCACCTTACGTGGAAAAAGCAATTTCATTCTAAAAATCCTAAGGTGTGAAAAATCGGACAACTTAATTCGTATTTACGAAGGCATTATGAGTTTTCTCTTCTCTTTTTTTCTTCACGCCAAGATATGATAAAGCCAAGTACCTCTTGGGTTTTAGAAAGGACAAAACTAATAAATTTATTATTAAAAAATTAATTTTTTTTATATAAATTTTATATTTACTATTTTTTAAAAGGAATATATCGACACTTACGTGTTCCATAATTATTACTTGTAAATATCAACTGTCTTTTTAAAAATATAGAAGAAAGAGTACTGTGTCCATATAGTCACGTGGAGGGTAGTAAGTCGTGGAACTAATTTTGAGGATATTAGGCCTCATAAGAGGGAAATTTTCCTACAAATTCTACTCAACTTCCGGTCTGGCTATCACACACAACACACCTGCCTACTCATCAACCCGGTTTATCGCCACGTCATAATTTGCCTTTCTCTCTCACTCCCTTCTCTGCATAGCCCCTCCAAGATGAAGACCTCCCTTCTCTACCTTTCCCAGACAAAGACCTCACTCTCCCTCTTTTGCTCTACGCAACCCCTCCCAAATGAAAACCTCAACTAAAGCCATCAATCCTCACCCACCCAACCCCACCCACTCTGTCTTCTTTGCGCAGCACCACCACCCAAACGAAGACCATTGAAGCCCTCACTCTCCCTTCTTTGCGGAGCCCCTCCCCTTCTCCCTCACCTAGACAAAACCCCCCACCCACTCTCCCTTCTCTACACAGAACCCCCAAAGCAACCACTCCTCTTTTCCCTCACCCATACGAAACCCCCCACCCACTTTCCCTTGTCTACGCAGCACCCCCACCCTCACTCTCCATTCTCTGTGCAGGCCCCTCCCCTTCTCCCTTGGTCTATGCAGATGTCTCACCAGTCAATACTCCAGTATCTCCCGACTGTGCATCTCTCTGAATCTCAGCACTGTCAGGAACAACTCCACGTCAATGAAATCTAGAGTGTCCTGTACTCCGTAATAGGGTGGTGCTGTTGATTGGTCCCATCGGCTCCTGGGAACGCTCGGTAGGTTCGGGCACAACTCCGGCATGTAGCAAAAATCGAGTGATAAGGATCCCAAACGACAGTATATCTGTCGTAATGAACTGTGCCTCTGATCGGATCCTCTCAAATATATAACCCACGAGGTCGAGATGCCACGAGTGACCCATATTATAAATCTTGCTCGATCCATGCCGACCTCAGTCTTGTGCTGCATAGGGTCAATATTGTTGGCGATGATCAAATTTATGATCTTGAAGAAAGAAGATAAATATGCCTGCCTAATACTCTTCGTCCCATCGTACACTGGAGCATCTAGACCAACAATCAAGTCTCTGACCTCATGATCAGCAAGTGTATCGATCTCATTTGTGTAAATTGGCCCATCGTCTTGAGACAACTCTGCATCACCTGAAATATCAGACTCTCTAGGCGGCAGGTTTGAATAAACATCAAAAGCCTAGGAATACCCAGATATGCAACGAGGCTATCCACTGAAAATATAACAAGAGCCCTTCAGACACAGATCCTGTATGCTCTTCCATCGTCTTGGCTGGCACCATCGAGCTCTTTATAGAACTCAGTAACGATCTCAATGTAGGAAATGAGCTCCATTCCTTCTTCTCGCTGATCTAAGATTGGTGCTCAACCACGATCATTGAATATTGATGGGGGGAGGGAATGACCCTCCCATATAAGAGCCACAAAATCAAACAGTTTTACCTATCGCTAAAGTAAAACAGTCCGCTCTTGAACTGTTTGAATGGAAGGTTCCCGTGATCTACCATGTTTACGGCTCCTATAAGACATTATTATGAATCTGAAATTTTAAAACTAATATATATTCAACATTAGTGATAAAATCTAATTACGACGAAAAGATTACAAAATTATATACTAATAGCAATTTAATAAATTAATCGATAGAACAATTCAATGAAACGATGAAAACAATTTAATAAGCTAATATAAAGTAAATGGTTTGAATTTAATATAAAGCATTCGAACGATTAAAGATATGGTCGAACGGACACTGAAAACCGTTCGAGCGTTTTAAAACTGTTCGAACGTGAGGGTTAAATCGTTCAAACGGAAACCAGATCAAGCTCGGTCATGGCTGAGTCAACTCAGCGGCCATGAAAACATCCAAAAATGCATCGATTCCGTGGTTTCTTCGACAAAACACATACTACTCATAATTGCTAAACATCCTACAATAGATTTATGGTGTTCTATAGTGACTATTGATGAAAAAATATAATTTTTCTAGAAAAACTAATAAAACCATAAAATAAATGGTAAAAAAACTTTTAAAATGCATACCTTTACTTGGGAGGAAGTGTGTTTGATGTAGGTGTTGATTACGGCAGCAGACGGCGATGATTGATGGGTGTTCAAACGTTTTCTCTCATTTTCAAACGGTGGGGATGGCGACGTGAGAGAAAGTTTTGCCTGCGATAACTTATATGTGCATAACCATTCGAACGTTATATTTGACGATTCGAATTGTTTTAAACTACTGTTCGAACTATTTAACGTTTGAATTGTATTTGTTTAAGTTTAGTAAAAATATATGTTAAATGTATATTATATTTATAATCCTATAAGTTAATATAATATATATACTATTATAGTAGATTATATATATTGTAATATATATGTAATATTATAATATATATTATGATAGTATAATACTTTAAATGAAAACATAATAACTTATATGTATTTTATTATAGTATAATAGTAATATATCATAATACTTTACTATCGAAGTGTTATATATGAGGTTGTAATATATATATATATATATATATATATATAGTACTATATGCTATGAGTTTATACTTAACTAATATATATCATACTATATATTCCATTATACTTTACTATATAAGTTATATATGATACTATACATCATATATATAGAGAGTATAGATTACTAATATACTATCATCTTATAAATTTCTCTATACTTTACTATGTGATCTTAGTATATTTGAGGCTATATATATGTGAGTATATATTACTAATAGATACGATCTTATATTTTCCACTATATTTTAGTATAGGATAATATATATGATACGATATATATGATATATAGTATAGATTACTATATATCATATAGTATATATTACTAATATATTTTCCTTTATACTAATTTAGAATAGTATAATATATATGATACTATATATATGATATAATTATTATTACCAGTAGCTATCATCTTATATTTTTATAGTATACTTTAGTATACTATACTATATCTATGATATTTAGTATAGATTACTAAATATATGATAGTATATATTACTAATACATATGATCTTATAATACTTTTCATTTAATGATGAAAAAAAATATATTTAAAGATTAAGGTGATGTGTTCGAACGGAACTCGTAAACTGTTCAAACACATTATTTGTGTTTGAACTTAAGAAAAAAAGCATTCGAACGGATTATTGCAATAGTGGGAAAACATCCGCCAATTAATGACTTTGGATAACCGTTCGAATGTTCTTTGTTATAGTTCGAATGGATTATTGCAGTGGTGGGAAAATATCCCGTCAATTAAAGACTCCTGGATTACCGTTCAAATGTAATTTTTAGCCGATCGAACAGTAATCTAGAAATTTGTGCGGGCAGGAAAATTGGTACGTTGAAATTTTTCGCTTTCAACTGCACTTTCTTTACGTTCGAACGGATGGTCATAACTTATATTATTCCCGCACGCCGTCAGTCCTTCATTTTTCTCTCCTCTCTTTCACTCTCCTCCGTTTTCTCTCCAAAGTCTTACATTTTCTTCACACAATCTTTCATTCTATTATTTTACGAAGAGGATTGCTTAGTATATTTTACTTAAAGGTATGACTTTCTTTATCATTTAACTTCTAAATCTATAATTTTTTTTATTGATTTTGTAGTTTATATATTATATATATATATATTGTGTAGTTTGTTAGATTAAACATAAAATATATTTAATAGAGGGTTGCTACTCGAAGTATATATGTTGTATATTTGTTAGATGGTTGTTATTCGAAATATATATGTTGCATGTTTGTTAGAGGTTTACTATTCGAAGTATATATGTTGTATGTTTGTAGTGTTTTCTTAATATGAGTTTATGATGTTCTATGAGATAGTACTCGTCTGAATTGGCTGGTGTTTGGAATTTGGGTTGAGACCGTTCAAACGGTGTTATATACCGTTCAAACTTATAAACATATTCGAACGATTGTAAAACTTAATTAAACTATCATATAAGTATATAATATTATAGTAGATTATATATAGTATATATATGTAAGAAATGATAATACTTAAACTCATATTAATATTTAAAAGATAATAGTTGTAAAAACTATGTTACAACTAATTACTTAATATGTGTTAAAATTATAGTATAAAAACAGAAGGATTATTAATACTTCAACTCATATTAATATTTAAAAGATACTAGTTGTAAAAACTATCTTACAACAAATTTAAAAGGGATCAAATTATATTATAAAAACATAAAGATTATTAATACTTAAACTCATATTAATATTCAAAAGATACTAGTTGTAAAAACTATCTTACAACAAACTTAAAAGAGATAAAATTATATTATAAAAACATAAGGATTATTAATACTTAAACTCATATTAATATGTAAAAGATAATAGTTGTAAAAACTATTTTACAACAAACTTAAAATGGATAAAATTATATTATAAAAACATAAGCATTATTAATACTTAAACTCATATTAATATGTAAAAGATAATAGTTGTAAAAACTATCTTACAACAAACTTAAAAGGGATAAAATTATATTATAAAAATATAAGGATTATTAATACTTAAATTCATATTAATATTTAAGTATTAATTAAACTATGGGGACTAACTTAACAAATAATAAAAGATAATTAATATTAAACTATGTGAACTAACTTAACAAATAATAAAAGGTAATTAATATTAAACTATGAGGACTAACTTAATAAATAATAAAATAAAATTTTAATTAATACTTAAAATTAACTATAATGTATATTTAAGCTAATAAGTAATACCGATGATATATTTAGGATACTTAAAATATCCATGATATATATAATGTATCATCTTGTATTCTTGCATTTTTTTATTATTATTGTCTTTTAATATCGTATCTTCTACTTGGTATTGAAATAAACCTTAGACCCGTTCGAGAGTTATCAATAATTCTGGACAATTAATTGTCCAGAGTGGACAGTTTGTGATTGTAAGATCATTCTCGCAAACTATCAAGCTATATTTTTTACATCCGACATTATGATTTTGGTAGAGTCAATATCCCTTATTGTTCTCTGGATATGTAGTTTCGGTGAATGTGCATCGATGTATTACTCGTCGGTGTGCATGACCAAACGAGCATATTTGGAGAACTATGGGGAGATGCTGCCGAAATTTTGTTGGACGTGATAGACAATAGTTGGTAGGTTGACGTTTATGATCTTACAATCTCGAATGAGATAGGACCAACTACCCAGTGAAATAAAGAAATTACACTACATGTTAGATAATTGACTGTTTATTGATGCACGTGACTGTTTGCAATAGTATATTAGACATAGATAAGAGTTGGATGCGAGTTAGAGATCGGTTGGGTGAGGATTACAATGTATACGCTGAAGGAGTTAAGAAATTTTTGGAGTTCGCATCATGTACAATTGGCAGTGACAGTCGTATTAGATGCTCATGCCGACTTTGCAAGAATTTACGTTCTCATAAGATAGAGTTGGTGAGAGAGCATCTGTTTGTCAAAAGTATTGACCAAGATTATACCGATTGGGTCTTACATGGAGAACCGTATCCAACGTCATTTGAACTTCGAGATGAAGAAGAAAACATCGATGAAGATGTACATCCTGAGGTTGTTAGTGATGATCCCCGAAAAGGATATGGAGCAAATGATGGGCGACATTGGTGTGTGAATGTTTATGGATGAAAGTGGAACAGATCCATCAAATTCAAATGATTCTTGCCATGACATTTTTACTCGCTTGTGGAATGATTCACAGCGAGAGTTATATCAAGTGTGTAGAAGGCACAGTAAGTTGTCATTTACAGTTAGACTAATTCATATAAAATCCATGTGCCGAATATCTATTAAGGTTGTCAATATGTTGCTCGAGCTGTTTAAAGAGGCACTTCCATCGGACAATATTTTACCCCGCAACTTTTATGAAGCAAAACAGTTGAAAAAAGAACTCGAGTTTGATTACAATGTAATATATGCATGTAAGAATGACTGTGTTATTTTGGCGAGAGAATGAGCAGTTGAACAAGTGCCCCATTTGCCATGAATCAAGATGAACAGCTGAGAACCAGAATGTGCCGCTGAAGGTTGTACGTCACTTTCCATTGATACCTAGATTACAACTGTTATTTATGTCACGTTCAACGGTTGTGGATATGATATGACACTCATCATCTAGAGTTAAGAATGATAATCTTATGTCACATCTTGCAGACTCTCAAGTTTGAGGAATTTAACTTGGAACACCCATGGTTTGCTAAAGAACCTCGTAATATTCGACTTGGGTTAACAACAGGTGGATTTAATCCGTTTGGGAATATGAGTACTAGTCATAGTACTTGACCAGTTGTACTTATGTCGTACATTCTACCACACTGAAAATGTATGAAAGATCCATATTTTATGATGAGTTTGCTCATTCTAGGTTAGAGATCACCAGGAAATGATATAGACATACACTTGCAGCCACTGATAGCATAATTGAAAGATTTGTGGGAGAATGGGATCTTAACATTTGATTCATCAACAGGCAAGTCATTCAAGATGTATGCTGCGGTGTTATGGACAATAAATGATTTTTCCACTTATGGAAACTTGTCAGGTTGGAGCACTAAGGGAAAATTGGCATGTCCGACTTGTAACAAACATACCCAATCTGAATGGTTTACGTATGGGAGGAAACTATGGTTCATGGGTCATCATCGATTTTTACCTAGTGATCACAGATGGTGTGGAAATGGTAGGATGTTTGATGGTACTATTAAATGGGGGAACCCTCTACCATTATTGTTTGGCGAAAATGTTATTGCATAGTTTGTGAATGTTGGAAGTAATGATTTTGGTAAAAAAAAAATGAAGTGCGAATAAGTTGAATTAGACAACAAAAAGTATATTTTTTTAACTCCCCTACTGGTCGACGTTAAAATTGCGGCATAGTCTCGATATTATGCATATTGAAAAAAAATATATGTGAGTCTGTGTTAGGAACATTGATGTCAATCGAAGGTAAAATGAAGAATAATATAAACTCACGGAAAGATCTAAAGCGGTTGGGAATTAGACCTGAAATGCACTTGCAACAAAGTGGTTCGTCTGTTTACATGCCAATTGGGTGGTATACATTGTCAAGGAACAAAAGAGTTACATTTTGTCAGTGGTTACAGAAGATTAAATTACCGGACGAGTATGCCTCGAATTTAACAAGGTGTGTATGAACAAATGATTGGAAAATTACTGGACTAAAAAACCATGATTGTCATGTATTTTTACAGCGTATCTTGCCTGTTGGTATCCGTGGGTTATTTACCTGAGATGTGTGGGTCGCGTTAATTGAGCTGGGTGCATTTTTTAAAGATTTATATACTAGAACATTGAACGTAGAAGCTTTGGATTGTATGGAACGGGAAATTGCAGTTATATTGTGTAAGTTGGAAAGTATTTATCCACTTTCATTCTTCGACATCATGGTTCACTTAATCGTTCATTTGCCATGTGAGACTCGACTTGTAGGACTAGTCCAGTATAGATGGATGTATCCCATTGAACGATTTCTTGGAAAGTTGAAACGCACAGTGGTTAATAAGGCCCGTCTAGATGATCAATTGCAGAAACATATATTGATGATGAGTGGCATATATTCTGTTTCAAATACTTCCACAGCTTTGACATAAGATTTGGTCGGCCGGAAAGAAACTTTGATGTTGACTAAGCAAGACAACGGAACAGATTTTCTGTATTTTCCCAACAAGTACGTACACTTGGTGCTCAACATAGTTATGATTTGTGTGAAAAAGACTTTGAGAAAAATCAGTGGTACGTGCTAAATAATTGCCCAGAGATAGAGAGCCACTTGAAGTAAGTTCAAATTAATTTTTAATTAATCATTGAATTTACTTATTAAACAATTATACGAATACACTTATTGTTGATAATTTTTAATTTCAGGGATCATATTAACGTGCTAAAAAAACTAGGAGTAAATGATATAGACCAAAGATATGAACATGAGTTCCCGAAATGGTTCGAACAACGGGTAATGATATTAATACAGATGCAATTTTGCATTAACATATTTTAAATAGAGAGGATTGTTAATAGTTGAATGTTTATACTTTATTTAATATGTAGGGTGTACAAATGCATGTGAGTAATCCGAACAATATATCAGACGAATTATATGCACTGACGCGTGGCCCCTTGAGACGCTCTGCTCGATATTCTAAATGTATTTCTCGAGGAAGTAGATATCACACAATTGATCGAGAACTTTATAAGAAAACACAAAATAGTGGTATCCTTGTCGAAAGGAGTCATGATGGAGACAATGTTGATTTATATGTAGTTATCATAGATATAATTGGAATGAGATATGTGGCGGAGCTTGTGATTTATATATTTAAGTGTGATTGGTGGGATTTAAGCAATTCTTGAAGGAGAAAATGTCAGGATGAATATTTTCTGAGTATTAATACATCAAAAAAATGGTATGAAGATGATCCTTTTATTTGGGCTTCCTAAGCATCTCAAGTATTCTATTTAGACGATCCTCAGTTAGGAAATCAATGGCAAGTAGTACAAAAATTTTCTCCTAAAAATATTTATGACGTTATCCCTGAGGCGGAGAGACAGAATGAAGAAGAAGATGATTCCTCTACTCAAGAAGCATACCAAGAGAGTCAACCTGCCTTTAAATTATTTGTGAATTGAGCCAGTATGAGATGATCTCATTACATAGGGAAGATATTGAGGCTGAAATAGTTGAGGCGGCAGTTGATCAAAGTGTTGATTCTTCTGAAGTATCTACAGATTATGAGAGTGAATCTACAGATGAAATTGATACAGATGATTGATCAATTTTGTGTTCACAGTATACAGTATCTCGCAATTATGCCACCAAAGAGGAAGGAAGTTCGCATCTCATCTCCATCTGTTCCTACCTCTCCATCTGACTCACCATTAGAGACTGACTCTACGGAACAAGGTAAATAGCTAATACTTATTTTTTTAATTAAGATATATGATAATTGATACAAGGTAAATAACTAATATTATTTTATAGAGATAACAGTACAATCTCGTCACGGATGAGGCACTAATAAAGGCGTGACGTTGGAGAAATATTGTAAAGTATGTAAGATTAAGGTTAACATTCCTGACGAACTTACCGGAGGAGAGGGACAACAAGCAGCTTGGCTTACTTCGCAAGTGGGTGCTCTTACACTGACTTATGCACCTTTAGCTACGAGTTCATAGCATAAAGTCCCATAAGATGTGAAATAGCTTATAAAGAAGCGTATTTGGTACGTAATATTTAAATAATAAGTTTTTATTGATATTATTTAATATTCTAAATGGTAATATATTTGTGTATATACTTTTTCAATGATGACTTCTAACTAAATTTTGGTCGGAGAGAGGAGCGTAGGACTGTCGAAGAGCTGATGTGTAATGCATTCCGCAAGTATAAGGCGAGATGTCATGAGCATTACAAGAAGTACGAGAAGAAGGAAGATGCACACCAGCATCCTTTTCAGGATGTCCGACCTGAAGAATGGGAAAAATTTTGCTACATTTTTTAGGATCCATCATATAAGGTAAATTAAATGAATTCTTTATGTGTCATATTTGAAATTTTTCACCTACTAACTTTTACAACTTCTATGCAGGAGCGAAGTTCTATAAACAAAACAAATAAATCAAAGTTAAAGATTCATCATCATGTAGGCTCAAGATCTTTCCATCGCCTCTCTCAGAAATTGGTAATGTACTTTTTTTAAAAAAAAAATTTTTATTCTATGTAGTTTATTTTTAATATGGACTTTATATCTTAACAATGTCTCTTGTAGAAAGAGTCAGACACTAATTTTGATCTGACAAAATTATATGCTGCATCACATACTAATAGTAATGGAGAGTGGACTCATCCCGATGCTCGTGAAAATTATGTAAGTATTATAATTTCTTTTAATTAACCATATTTAAATTATTGTGTCAATATTAATTTTATATGTTGTGTGTAGGATAAAATGGTTGCCCTCCGTGCTGAAGCTGCATCAGATCATAATTCATCAACAAGTGATGTTGAAAGTTTTACACAAGTTCTGGGTCAATGTTCGGGCTACTTGAGGGGTTTGGGTCGCTGTGTAAAGATTTCAGGCTCTTCATCAACGTCAATCATTGCGTTAGAGAATGCAAATTCTAGGATCGAATAATTGATGGCAAAACAGCAGGAGTTAGAGGCTCAATTGACAAAACAAACAGACATGGAGATGAGTATAAAACAACAAGAAGATTAACAAGGAGAGTTGCAACTCCAAATGCAAGAACAACAAAGACAGATGCAGCTTCAAATGCATATGCTTATACAACAATTTTGGCCTCCAAACGATTGAATTTCATTAGAAATGTTTTTGCATATTGAACAATTATATATCACATATTGATAATTTTATTAGTATTATTAGTATTTTATTTATTTAGTTCTTTATTAGATTAGTATTATTTATTTTGAACAATTTCTAATGTATTTTTGAAATATAAATATCCATTTGGTTTTAAGTATTGCCCAAGAAAATAATAACTGTTGAACTCTCATCAAACGTTCGAACATAGATAAATCGGACACAACCGTTCAAACATCGCAATTTAGAGTTCGAACGGTAAAACATTTCGTGCCGTTCGATTAGGCAATTCACTATTTGCGTTCAATCATCAATTTTTTTGTTCGAACGGTTCTTCATGTGTATTTGGTCGAATGGACTGGTATCGATCAATCGGTCATGAAATACTCGTTCGAACGGTTCCTCATTGTTCGAACGTTATTTTCGATGTTCGAATGAATTTTTTAGACGAATTTAATTCGTCCCAGGAAAAAAATAATTCATTCGAACACGATCGAACGGTTCAACTTAATTTCGTTCCAAAAGATATTTTTTAGGATGAATTTTTTATTTTCGTCTCAAAATACCTTTTGGGATGGTTTTATAGGGACGAACTTGGGACAATTTTTTTTTTGTCTCAAAATATTTTTTGGGACGAAATGCTAGTCTTTTGGAATGAAAATTTTCGTTCCAAAAGACCTTCTCTGTGGTAGTAGTAGTTCATGGTTGGTCTAAAGGGTGGCATCACCGAGCATCTCCACTATGAGAAATTCTATTTGCAATCTCCACTTAGGGACTGTATGTGCAGACCCTTTATTAAATGAGGAAAAAATCATTTTAGGATGGATAGTTTTGTAATTTTAATCAATTTTAAAGATAAAATTGCCTAGGCTTGCATTGTAGTCCTCAAATGGAGACTGTATATTGCATTGCTCATCCACTATATTAGAAAGACTCAAATATACACACGTAAAATAAATAAATAACAAATCAATGTACTAAGAATCCGTTTACCTACCTATCCCAAGCGTACGGATATGGATTTGGATATGTATTTTGAGGCATTATATATGGTGGGTAGTATGGATTTATTGGACCATAATATCCCTACAATATACAAATAAACAATGGATTAACTAAATGCTACAACATATGAGAGCACGACATTTTCAAATAACTAATGTGTATCATACCTGGGTCGGTGAAATCAATGTAGAATGCCTAGGTGGCCGTCCATCTTCCTCTTCGCCCATCATACTATTTCAACCATTACCAAGTAAATTAATATCAACATAAGAAATCCCTCAACATAGCCATAACACTTAAGATAACAACCAAACCAACATGCATCTCTCGCACTCAATAAAAGTCTCAAAGAATGCTGAATTGATTGGCACTAAGTTAGAGTTAGGTCTTGATCATCATGCGTTAGATTAAAGTGAAGACAAACATTAATCTTAAGATGAAGTTGGAGTTAGGCTTAAGATGAAGGCAAACATTAATTTTAATATTGTCATGAAAATTGTAAATTTAAGTTACCCAAACAATATAATCAATCATATTCGATAATTTTTCATTAAAATATATTTTTCATATGCATGAAGGATCTCACTTTAATACAAATTGCATATTACAATTAAATACATTATTTATCTAATTTTCTTTCCGCATGTATTTACTTTACCAAGTCAAAATGACCTCTAATTATCATCTATGCAACTCATGTGGAAATGACCTCTAAATGGTTCAAATTTGCTTTGATTGTTTACATCTTGATACCATTAATTTGGATAGATAATAGACCAGCTAATGTATTACGATTTAGCATTTTATCACCACCACTGATATTGGGCAATTTGAGATGAGTTTTTGTTTATATTACGATTTTGCATTTTATCACCACATTGTTCATATTGGGCATTGGTTGTGCGATAATATCACCACCACTTATATTACAAATATTTGGGCACACTGAGTTTAACTAAAAAATCTTCACAACAAAGTATATAGACCCTTTCAAAACAGACTACTTTTGACAACAAAATTTTCACAACAGAGAAGCGAAACAGAATGAAGAGAAAGAGAGAAAAACACAAACTCAAAAGGAACAGACCACTGTTGGCAGCCACAGACGACATCGTTCAGAAGATGAGCGGTAAGAAGCAACACTGCAAGCTATGGGACGAAACTGTAGGGAAGAGAACCTGCAATTGGGGTGAGAAAGCTGGGGGAGGGGGGAACGCAAGGAGAGGGGGAAGCGAGGGGGTGGGTGGGGGGAAATGAAAAAAAAAAAATTGATTGACTAGATTAAAAACGCACATTTACTTTTTGAAAAAAAAAATCACACGTAGGCAGTGTGTGGAGGTTGTGCTGCAGTGAGGACGTTGTATAGCAATGCTCATTTTCCTGACTAAGATGAGATCACAGGTAATTTTCTTTTAATATAATGCATGGGCATAAATTATACTAACTCCCTAAAGATTCAAGTTGTGAGCCCATAACAGAACCTGTCTCCATGTCCTGACTACAAGCCCATTAGCCACATACAAGGCTACAATAGGGATCATAACCTTTGTAAAGATCAGCCCATTATCACAAAAAGGTTTTATTACGTAATAATAATGTTATTTAGATATATGAGCTTTGTCATTCATAAGCCACACACATCATACACTATACTCATTATCCATATACCACACATTTGGTAAGAGAAAAAAATTAAAAAAATAACAAAAAGAGTGATGTGTGAGACTTATGAATAGAATATTTCTAGATATATAAAGGGATTTTACAAAAGCATACTTGCAAACTAATATAGCTCAATGTAAGATGTCAGATCTAGTTTACAATCAGATGTGCCATATCAAGCACATTAATTTATAAGTTTATTTTTGTTGAATTTCTTTGTAGACTAAGCATTTTTCAATACATAACCTATTCGGGAAACAAAAAAGAGCATAGAGAGAAAAAGAGAAGTAATAAGAAAGAGAAAATATGATACGAGTGATCTTACACCCAACAATTAAATTTTTTTGAAGGGTAAGAATTGCAATTCATACATCCCAAGTTTGTAGTTTGTACTGATATTAGAACTAAATAGCTGCCACAGGGAACTTATCAGTGAGATTGATTATTGATTATCCCATCAACAAACAAGAGATATATGCAAACTAGAGCACAGGGAACTTGATTAGTGAGATTGATTACAACCAAAACAAGAGCAATATTCAAATTAGAGCACAAGTTCTGCCACTCACTATCATGTACTGATTTTGGAGAACACCTTGTCCAGTCTCACATTATCGAGGGTGTATTTCAGTGAATGATGCTTCATTTATTAACCATGCAATTGATTGACCTGGAGATTGATCAGACTCCAGCTCTTGTGTTGGCTTGTTTGGCATTGCGCTGCTTCAATGTAAAAATGCTAGCTGCTGAGGTAATGGAAGTGTAACAGAGTAACTATCAAGCATCAGAACTATTGTTGCCATTGTAGGTCGGTTTGAGGGATCTTCCTGAACGCATAATAAGCCCATATGGATGCACCTAATCACTTCATTTCATGAATAAGAATGTCTCACTATGGGATCCAACAATTCCAAGGGTGTTCTGTTTATCCATTGCTTCCAAGCCTTCATTAATTCATTCAAAACTGTTTATTCCCTTTTCCTTGCTTCCAAGGCCTCCACCTCGATATGATTATTTGTCTGATAGCAATTCAGAATTAAAACATTAATCCAATACTCACGAAACTCAAGAGGTCCTTAGCAGTCAGCATGTTCAGATTGATAGAAACCACTCTTCTTCTTGCCACTTGGGATCTCTAAAACCAAGACTCCAAAGCTAAAAATGTCAGACTTCACATAATATCGTCCATGCATAGCTTACTCTGGAGACATGTAACCACTACAAAGGGCAGTACCATCAAGATAGCAATCTAAATGGGGAGAATAGTAGAAATTTCGATAGTCCATTATGGTATCATACATGTAGAACCTAGTAATCAATAAGATGAGATATGTTATGCACATTGCATCTCCAGTTACACTAGTCAGAGAATGCTTACAGTAACCATGGCCTATTTTGTTTTTGAGCATTTATGAGATGCAACAAAACATAGAAGAAAAAATGGCAAATCAAAGATCTGGGAAAAAAAGGTGAGTATGGATTTGAATCTCAGTCATCGAGAAAATTAAGGGGATTAAAAACAGTTAAAAACATAATCTTTAGATATGAGAATTGGAGTAAAAATTACAATGACCCAGTAAGAAACACATACATTCCATGTACTAGTCACTACCCGGCACGATAAATACAGCCGGTACGGCATGGTATTTAAAACTTTAGTTACGATGACTGATACAAAAATTGATCAGTAATTCAACTAATATATATATATATATGTCAAAAAATATATATGATCAATACGTAGTGTTATTTGAAAGCTTTTACACAACACACGATCCACATGGCATAATTTGATTTAAATTATTCAAATTTTAAAATGAGAAATGTTACTTATCATTCTCTACACGATACATCAACATGTGATTTATCATTTTTGTCATTCTATTTAAACACACAAATCAATATGTGTGTGTTTAAATAGAATGATGTGTGCATAAATAGAATAACAAAAAGGACAAAATCACATCGTGTGTGATTTAGAGTATGATAAATATATATATTTTTTAAATTATCTTTCAAATTAAATTATGACATCATTTGGATAGTGTGTAGAGTAAATATTTCAAATAGAACTATTCCATATATATATATATATGTATATATATAAATATATCCAAGTGCACGTGTTCGACATGCAGTAGAAAACAGTCTTTCTTCATGAACTGCGCGCGATTGACATCATGAGTACGCTGCATGCACAAACGTTTGTTCCACTACTGCTCCAAAGAGAATATTGCGCCTGTCCGACTACGTTAACATGCATTGATCGATCTAAGTTTGTTTACGCATTTAATTGTAACCATGCAATTAAAGGTCACAACCACTGATCTCGATCGTGGTGCAGGTGCCTTTTCGAACTATCTAATATCCAGATCATAGAAGTGTCGAATATATGATCAGTTGTGCTCTAAATTACAACTCCTGTAAAATACTAACGAGGATATATAGCTAGAAAACAATAATTGAGTCTTCATGCATCTGCTGAAGCTTCGACAGAGGTGCCTCGATCTACCTCTCTCATTTGACGTATGTATGTACGTCTCAATTAAGCATGTACGAACGTACGTAGCAAATAACTACAAGCTACAAATGAACAAATATTGATCGATCTTCTTTTCCGAAGGCATGATCGATCAAGGATTAGCGAGGATATGGATCAGTTATTGAAGCCTCATTTTCTGAAGCTTGGAATGATCGGTCTGACGACATGTCTAATTCAACGATGCTGTGCATTAAGAATGCAGGTCGTGAGGGAATGGACAGAGCCATAGAGTAACTGGTAAGCATTAGGAGGACTGAAGTCATTGTCGGCCTCTCAGCTACGTTATCTTGAACACATAGCAATCCTATGTGGATGCATCGCATTATTTCGGTCGTTGAACCAACCCTCAATGTTGAATCTATAAGATTCGAAGCTGTTCCTTCTCTCCAGTTTTTCCATGCCTGTAAGATAATATTACAGAGGTAGAGACAATATATATTACAGAGAAAATCGGTTTATTGCAAAAGGGAAATATACTTAAAAAAAAATACATTGTAGCGCATACATGGCTAAGAAGATTCTCCATATTCTCCCCATTTTGGAAATAATTGTTCTTTCGCCCACACACCATCTCCAAAACTAACACGCCATAGCTAAAGACATCGGACTTCACTGAAAAGTGTCCGTGCATTGCATACTCCGGAGCCATATATCCACTGCAGGAGGATGTATATACATCAGTAATGTTGATATTGAATGAAAATCTTCGTAAATGATCATTTTACTAATTTATAGGGTACATAAATATTTACAAGATATTAGCATATATACTTACTAGGTCCCGACAATTCTCCTTGTATTAGCTTGGGTTTGATCTAGTGTAAACAATCTTGCCATACCGAAATCTGAAATTTTTGGGTTCATCTCTTCATCTAACAAAACATTACTAGTTTTGAGATCACGATGAATAATGCGAAATTGAGAATCTTCATGAAGATATTGAAGCCCTCGAGCAATGCCAACTATAATTTTGTATCGAATCGTCCAATCCAAATGTAAACGCTTGCTTGGATCTACACATTGAATTAAGCATATATATGGGGTTATAGGACAAATATATATACATATAAATATATATATACAAGTGTGTTGGAACATACATGCAACTTGAAAAAATGTAATCGTACCAAATATGAAGTGGTCAAGGCTTGCATTCGGCATAAACTCATAGACAAGAAGCCTTTCATTTCCTTCAAAGCAGAAACCTAGGAGCCTTGCTAAATTCCTGTGCTGAAGCCTGGCAACTAATAAGATCTCGTTCTTAAATTCTTGATCACCTTGTTCCGAACTCCTAGATAGCCTTTTCACAGCTATTTCTTGTCCATTTGGAAACTTTCCCTGAATAGAGATGTATTCATGTCAAATGACTCCTGTCTGTCCTCCAGTAATTCAAGTTACATATAATTCATGACATAGCAAGTGTATCATATGATCATATTGTTCATGAATTACCTTGTAAACAGTACCGAATCCACCTTGCCCAAGTTTGTTTACATCAGAAAAGTTGTCTGTAGCAATTCTAATCGTGCTGAAGTCGTATTGCAAGGATTCAGCGCCGCTGTTAATTTCATCCACTGTGGAAATATAAGTCCATAGCTTAAAGATTAGTGAGCAATTTATGTGCATAAAACATCACCTTCATTCATCGTTACAACAGAGAATTTGATGTCATTCTTGTTCTCGCCAGCAATACTGCCTAGAACTAAACCAGCATATATATGCCAAAAAGTGAAACATGTCTGAGTTTCCTCAGTGTCTCAGTTCTCTTATGATTTCCATATTTAAGATAAACCAAATCCTTAACAGTTAGGAAACAACGAACCAACTTTCAACTTACTTTCAACTTTCTTCCTTTGCTTCCTCATCCTTAGATAGATACAAGTGCAGATGCAGAAGATTAACACAGTGGAAACAACAACCGCCACGACTATAATGATAGTTCGAGAAGAGTTACTCCCCTTTCCTGCAGAAACCAGAATTCGATCATTTCTGAATCAATGATTCCGAGACTAAATTGTGAAAACAAACATTAATTACAAAGAATATAGTTTTGGAATGTAAGAAGCTGTGCTCCTCCTCGGGGGGCGTCTGGACTAGGTGCATGGGTGATGAAGGATGATAGAAGCAGAATAAATGAAAAGAGAAAATGCATGCTTTGTAATTAAAGTATGTTGTATATTGGGATTTGAAAAAAATGAACAAGTACAAATTGAAATTAGATGGATTTTTGAAAAATATTAAATTAGAAAATTCATAGAGAAATAATAATATAAATATTATAAGTTATATAGAATAAATCGAGTAAAAAAAAAAAGAGACTGGCCAAATTCTTTTGTTGATGTAATTAATAAAAATCATCGAAAAATGACGACAGGGTCAAGTTTGTTCTGGGCAAGTCGGTAAGTCCAGTCAATGTCTCGTTTAAAAAGATCAAATCTAGTCAACAATTCAAACGGAGCGACTTTATCAAATTTTCCCTGTTCCAAGTGGAGTTCTACTTGGGTTGAAAATTTCGAGAGAGAGAGAAATTAAAGGTGAGATGAGATACCAAATTTTTATTTTTTTTTATTATTATATTTTTTTTAAATTTCTATATAAAATATAATAAATAATTTAATTTTTTCAAATCTTAATTTAAATTTTTTTAAATTTCAACATAATAATAATATTAAAATTTAATATTTTAAACTTTTAAATAAAATATAAAATTCTCATCTTACTCCAAACCTGTCATAATATTTATAATGTTTAGACGAGACTTTAAATTAGAATATCATACAACACATTTTATAATATATTTTATAAAATAATGTTAATTTTATAAAATATTTTATAAAAATACATCTCTTTTTAAAATATTATCATGTAAAATATTATAAAAAATGACGTGTATTTATTATTTTGCTTAATTAATAAGGTATTTTTAGAATATAAGTTACGTCGCTTGCCCCTCCTATTGGGATTTATAATATATTAGTCTCGTTCATTTTTTTTATTTATCAATTAATTTTATCATAATCAAATATAATGAATCAAATAAAATTATGTTATTTTATAAATTTATTTTTATAAAATATATTTATAGTCATAGCATTTTATATATCTTTTTAAGTAGGAAGGATTCAAAGGAAGAAACTTTCCAGGTAATGAATTTAGAGAACCGTGCATGATAGATAGAACCTATTCACATTGGCCACCAATATTCCACATTTAAAAATCTCTGCAGGATAGAACCTAATTGCATTAGAATATAAGCCTATACCCAACTTCGGAGTTGGAGCAGAGAATTAGATAATTAATTGAAATTAGGATATTCTTGAATACTTCGACACTTTTATCTGGGGTATGCATGAGTAACTATATACCACGGGTACACTTACCTTGAATGATATGATCAAAGTGGGAGACAGCTGGAATTTCGAACAGTTATCTTAAAGAAATCATTGCATGGCTGACTAATTTTTATAAAAATAAACTTATAAATTTATCTAATTTGATATAATATGTTAAATTATAAAATTAATTTTAATATATATAAAATAAATTCAAAATATTATAAGAAATTACTATGAGATTATTTTATAAAATAATTCTAACATTTTATTTAAAAATATACCTCGTGTTACAATAAATCAGAATGATAAAATATCATGTAACACGAAAATTTAGCTGGTTAATTGCAAAACCCACCACAGAAAGACAGGAATGCTATTAATTCGTAAAATGATTTAGCTAAAAAAATGTAAATAACTCAAACAGACCGAAATCCACCGACTTTTTTTTTATTTTTTTAAAGAAAATATTCTAAATTAAACCAAAAAGATCTATCCACTAACTTGCAACATTCATGTGCTTTGATGAAACCGGATTCCTTCACCCTCCTAACTAAATGGCTCTGGCTAAAAAGATCAAACTTTCTTCGATTCCTTCATTCAAACTTGCATATAATCTTCCTAGAAGAAAATAGATAGAGGACGACATATAGAGATATATGGGAAGAGCTGTACCTTCTGCAGGAAGAGGAAGAGTACTTGACGATGGTGGCGGGGCCTCGAGAGTGGAACCATAGAAATGGTTGTTCTCATACCTTAAGTTGCAGCTGGGTGTAAGAACTCTCACTCCTAGCGCTGGACCGCAACAAGTTGGAACTTCTGCGATGCTCTGATTTAGACAATCGCTGCATTCCTGCTGATTCAAATCAGGAGTGCACTGCAAAAGAGCATATATATCGAAGTATGGGGAGCTCGCTTTTCCAGTTGCAAACTTGCGAAGAGTCGAAGTGCTAGCTGCAGCCTCACTTCTCAGTCTATCCAGCAACGTCTCTCGCACCTGGTCGAACGTCCCAATTGGGTCTGTGACATTTACAGAGGCATAAAGATGTCGCACAGGTTCAAACTGCATGACACCAAATATAGAGTTGTTTGAGTATCGTACTGTACAATTCATGTACCACATGATACCCTCCTTCTGGTTTGGACACAGAAGTAAGAGCTCGTTTGCAGACATATTGACACAACTCCGGCAGTTGGTTGGCGTAAGGTCTGCTCTACAAAGTGCAACTGCGTTAACTCTGTCGGAGTTTTCTCCTGCGGAGAAATTGTAGAACCCATAATCGATTTGGGTGTTAGACGAGAGGGAGGAAAGGAGGGTATTGACGTTTTTTCTGTAGGCACTGTTACTGCTAACGTTACCAGTATTGGAACAATCATAGAGCACGTAGGGATCTCGCTGCGCGAAGGCGAGCTTTACAAGGTGTGTGAGCATGGCACATAAAAGGAAAAGCAGTAGTCCTGAAGCGCGCATTCTCATTTTTCCCTCTGAATCTGTGTACTCTTTTGTAATTATATATGTAGCATTCTGCATTCCTTACGAGGAAGTGATGACGAAACCGCTTGTGTTGCCCCTTGCAAGTCCATGGTATTGTCACATGGTAAACAAGGAATCCAAGAATGCTGACCATCCAACTACTTTTCTCTTTCTTTATGCATTTTGTTTGTAAAAAATAAACGCAAGTTGATCAGCCTTTTTGTTTTTTGGCATTTTTTTTTAGGGGGGCCATGTTGATAGGTTTGTGCGGTAGGTTGGGCCGGGGTACCCACATTGTATTTATATTATTGTTTTTCTGGTCTCGTTTAATTCAAATATAATGAGATGAAATTATATATTTTGTTAAAAGATAAATAAAATATTATTAAAATATAATTTTTATTTTGAAATTTTAAAAAATTAAAAAATTTATTTTATTTAACTTTTATTATTATTATTATTATTTTGTTAATGTATGTTGTAGTAACTAACCAGTAGAGAACTAACTTATATTGATTATTTCGTTAATTGCTTGTTTACAAAGAAAAAAAAGTTGGGATAGAATGAATATCTGAGCAAGCTGGTCATGATAGCCCGGGCAACGACAAAACTGGAGCCTCCAATGGCTGCTGCGGCCCGCCGAAACATTTCCGGTCAATCTTGTTTCTTGTTAAAATATAACTCTTCAAGAAAAAAATAAAAAAAGAAAAAAAAGAAGCAACCATACGTACACAACACGTACAACTGCTTCCCAAAAAGTTATTTTATCGCAAGCGTTCTAGAACAGTACTCAGATCAAAGATAGAAGATCAGCCAATACAGGTACGGTGTAAACTAAAAAGGAAAGAAAATCAGAGGTGAAATCGAGGAACGAGCTGGCTCATGTCTCCTGTTTCTTAACCACATTAATAGATGGCGATGGGAAGATGGGTATAAGTAAGTACATACATACACTCTTAAGAAGATGCGATCGGATGATGGCATGTGCGAAAGATCGAGGCAACTGGAGTGGCGGCTGTTGATGGAAAGATGAACCAAAAGACTCAAAAAGCAGAAAAAAACAAGCAGGGACAATCGAAAAGTGGCGGTCCATTAATGGAAAGGGCATTTAACGAAACGTGTAAAATTGACTGATCAGTTTAATCGGGGTCCGTTGATCCTCTGATGCTTAAGTCAGTGATTGGTGAAAGAGATGATGAATAATAGTCAAGACGAGACTGTATGGTGATAGTCATGGATTACCTTATTTGCTGCTGTAGTGTCTTATTTATAGTTATCGACCTGGTCTTCACGATAGTGGAGTGTTGCATAGCAGGAGATAATATGCTTGTGCTGTAGATTCGCCGAGCTACTCCTGTGCCGTCACCTCGCTGAGCTATGAAGTGCTCAGGGTTGCTATGCATTGCTCAGGCCTTGGGTCGCATTGAATGCAGCATGTCTTCTGCTCTGGACCGCTTTAAATGCAGCATGCCTTCTCTTTAATGTTGAGTGTAAACCGCTACAAGCCTTTTCATTTGGTACTGAGTGCTAGGTTCCTTCCCTCTCAAGCCTCGCCTGCATTTCCTGTCTTACTTCCCGTTGTGAACAAGATCCGACTTGGGCATCATACCCGAGCCTTGACCCAAGTGTTACTGTTTGTCCCAGCCCATATTGTGCACTTGAGCCCTGATCCAACCCATGTCTCTGGACCGGTTCAACCCAAACCTCATATCTAGGTTGTAACCTGGGCCCTGCTCTTGGCCCAATGTAAGGGATTTTCCTCCTTCACAGTATCCAGCAAATTTTTAGCACACTTGTAGGCTGGAAATTGTAAGAATTCTCCTTTTTTTTTTTTTAATGAAGATCTCTAACCTGGACATGTAGAAGGTGAATGGGTACTTGCCCATTCACTGTTGATGCGAACCAATCTCCATATTTACTGGGATGTGAACCGATCTTTGGCGTTATCGAGCTTGAATAATCATTAACGACGTCCTCATTAATTAAAACTACTTTCTGGCGTGCCAACGTTGCCTGGGATTGGTTCTTTCCATGTATTCGTGCGACAGGTAAACGTCATTCTGTATTCCCATAGCCGAGGTGTCCCTTAGAATTTTCTGCCACCATTTCGGATATCTAACCGTTTTATCTTTTTCCTTCATTGAACTATATATCCTGATTCATTGTTGATAGAGATTGAACATATTATCCTTCGATTGATGAAGGTCGAGTTAGTTTCTTTTTTGTTTGAGTGGGACCGAGGTCAGGTTCCTTTGCTTGTTGTTTACCGAGCGGCATCTTTTCGTTGGGGTCATTGCGTCGTTGCGAGTGAGATCCTTCCGCATAGATAGGTACCGAGCAGATACTCTTGTACGGGTGATTGCCAAGCAGCAACTCTTCGTATCGACCAAGACTTCTCTTTTATATGAATGGGCATCGAGCAGTCACCTTTGTATAGGTAATTGCCGAGTGGCAACTCTTCGTATCGACCAAGACTTCTAATAATTTTTCATGTTTGTTTGGGCATGTGTGGGTTCTCTTTGTACCTTTTTGCACGTGAACCCTTCGATTTTCTGCTTATTTTTTTGTTGGTCTCGAGATCACTTTATCGATGTCCTCTCAGGTCTTGTCTGCTTTGAATGCCACTTAATTTGCCCGAGGTGTTGAATCTGTTATTAACTCCCCATTAACTTTGCACATTAATCTTTGATGTGCCCCGTGTGACGCGTCGGTTGCCGTTTCTGTATTTCTGAGTCCCAAGAGACAATAGCTTCCCATGGGAGACACGTGGACGACCGGGAAAGTCTTGGGATAACGTGGATGGTTGGGAAGATCTCAAGAGTTATGGTGCCCCAGAATGCCAAACGTCATTCTCGCCTATAAATGGGGTTTTCCCATCTCTGAGTGATTCATCCAATTCTGATTCTCCTTATGTTTCTCCTTATGTTCTTCCAATAGGGACTTCCCATGCCTTTCCCCTTTTCTTCTTGGTTTCGTGTGGGACGATGCCTTCTCTTATGGTGTTCAAGCTACCGTTGGTTTTGGCAGTTTGATCATGGGGGAAATGAGGCGTCCCTATTTCTTGTTCTTGCCCTTTTGCTTATGGTGTCTCGCTTGTTCTTGTCCCTTTGCTTACAGGGGTTAACTCCCAAAGCTGTTGCATTGGAACTCGCTGATTGCTGGTTCTGAGCTTAGCTGGAACAAAAATGTGGCACAACGATGGAGGCTGAGGTGGACAAGAACGGACGGTTCGAGGTGGCAATCAACTCTTTGGAATTGATTCCGCTGGCTACTTCAACATCCGTCTATTCCCTCACGATGTCCACCTAAGCCAACCTTGAATCCCAGTTCGCTCTCCTGGGATCTGGGCAGGGTTTCACTAGACTCTGACCTCCTCCTTTCCTTCCCCTTTCCTTTCCGAGGAGGAAGATACCACTATGCTGAGCGCCCTACTCAGTATTGTATGGGGAGATACGGCATCTCGTTTCTGCACAGACGAACCCGAGATCTACCGGGCGGTTTCCTTCCTTCCCAAGACACCATGTTGTTGAGCACTCTGCTCCCTTTTAGACGAAACTGGGTCCCATTGGACGTCTTTCTATTCTTTGTTGTTTTCTGATGATGTAATATTCTTCTTGTAACCTTGTTTGTAATCCTGTTTGGGAAATAAAATAACTTTACGATACTTTAGTATACCTGTTTGCACGATTCCTTGCTTTTATTCCTTCCTTGTACATTGGGCTTTTGAATCTGACCTATGAAAAGTCCACTAATGTGGAGTTTTACCGAGCTGCCATTCTCCTTTAACTTTTGCTTCATTCAGTCAAGCGACTAGGCTTGTATCCTGCGAAGGCCAGATTGTACAATTAATAAAATAATTTTGTGTACCTGGCTGTTTGGTTTCCTCTTTTGCTGTCTTTCTCTTTTGCTTCCTTCATGGTCAATCTAGAGATTGGGCTTACATCGTTTTTAGCATCCTTGCACAAAGCTCGACAAGTCATTGAGACTGCGTTGAGAATAGCTGTTAGCAGGTCATAGCTTATGGCTCAGTTCCTGTGCTTTATACTTCGTGGATTGGCACCTATAGGTTGGCAGAGCCCGAAGGTCCTGCTCCCTCACCAATGCATCATTTTCGCATCCTTGTACGAAACTCGGCAAGTCATTGAGACTACATTGAGAATAGCTGTTAGCAGGTCAGAGCTTATGCCTCGATTCCTGTGCTTTATACATCATGGATTGACACTTATAGGTTGGCAGAGCCCGAGGGCCCTGCTCCCTCACCAATGCATCGTTTTCGCATCCTTGCACAAAACTTGGCAAGTCATTGAGACTGTGTTGAGAATAGCTGTTGGCAGGTCAGAGCTCATGGCTCGGTTCCTGTGTTTTATACTTCGTGGATTGGCACTTATAGGTTGGCAGAGCCCGAGGGCCCTGCTCCCTCACCAACACATCATTTTTGCATCATTGCACGAAACTCGACAAGTCATTGAGACTGCATTGAGAATAACTGTTAGCAGGTCAGAGCTCATGGCTCGGTTCTTGTGCTTTATATTTCGTGGATTGACATGTATAGGTTGGCAGAGCCCTATGCCCCTACTCCCTCACCAAAGCATCGTTTCGCATCCTTGCACGAAGCTCAGCAAGTCATTGAGACTGCGTTGAGAATACCTGTTAGCAGGTCAGAGCTCCTGGCTCGGTTCCTATGCTTTATACTTTGTGGATTAGCACTTATAGGTTGGCAGAGCCCGAAGGCCCTACTCTCTCACCAACACATCGTTTTTGCATTCTTACACGAAGTTCGACAAGTCATTGAGACGGCATTGAGAGTAGCTATTAGCAGGTCAGAGCTCATGACTCGGTTCCTGTGCTTTATCCTTTGTGGCCGATCTAGAGACCAGGCTTGTTTGATTTAAGTGGTTTTTAGGAGACACAATAATGCAACATTCAAAATTAGTCCATGAAATTTAACAGATCACAAGCTTACATTGTTCATGCCTGGGTTGGACTTTTCATACAAAATACTTCCTTAGATGCTCGGCATTCCAAGGGTGTGGCAATTCGTGTCATTCGTGGTTCTTTAGTCGATAAGAACCAGGTCTCCTAGTCGTTGTTACCACATACGACCCTTCCCATTTGGGGCCTAGTTTGCCTTCATCCTGAGTAGTAACTCCCGTTTGTTTAAAAACCATGTCCCCTACTTTGAAGTTACGAGGCTGGACTCGTTTATTAAAATATTGTTCAACTCTTCTTTTGTTGGCTGATGTTCGGCTTACTGCTTCCACTCGCCTTTCTTCTAAGAAGTCCAAGTTTTCTCTCAGCCCCCCGTCGTTACGATCCGGATTGAAATGTTGTACAGATACATGGGTACCGCCACTTCAGCTGGTATCGTGGCCTTAGTTCCATAGACGAGGGCGAAAGGAGTTTCCCCTAGAAGGGTCTTTACTAACGTTCGGTATGCCCATAATGTGCTGGGAAGTTCTTCAGCCCATTCCCCCTTCTGGCTTCCCAGCTTTTTTTTCAAGATGTTGAGTAGCGTTTTGCTAGTTGCTTCTACTTGCCCGTTGACTTGCGGATGTCCTGGAGAAGAATACTTAATCTTGATTCTGAGCTCTGAGCACCATTCTTGATAATGGGAGCAATCGAACTGTCTTCCGTTGTCCGATATGAAGGTTTGGGGGATTCCAAAGTTGCAGATTATAGATTTTCAGAGGAAATTTGTAATTGCCCGAGTCGTAATCTTTGCTAGAGCTTCGGCTTCCACCCATTTCGTGAAATAGTCTACTGCTACCATGACAAACTTTACTCCTCCTTTGCCCGTAGGGAGGGGGCCAATAAGATCCAATCCCTATTGCATGAAGGGCCATGGGGAGGTGACAGAAGCGAGCTTTCGGGGCCAGGGGCCAGGGGCCAATGAGGAATAGGATCATATTCCTGGCACTTGAGATACTTTCTGGCGAACTCGTCGGCATCTCTGTGATAATTAGGCCAATAATACCTTGCCCGAGTAGTTTGCGCCGCTAGTGCCCTTCTACTAGCGTGATTCCCACAAACTCATTCGTGTATCTCTGCTAACACGTACTGAACTTGTTCAGAAAAGATATATCTTAATAGAGGTTTAGCGCAGCCTCTCTTGTATGGACTCCTTCTACCAAAGTGAACCGAGCTGCTTGGTTCCTAATTTTTCAGGCCTCCTCCTAGTCATCTGGAAGGACTCCCACTTGAAGAAGTTTTAGAATGTTAGTGGCCCATTCTGGGGGATTGTATGACCTCGATAGTGGACATTCGAATCCCTACTACTGCTACGTCAATAGCTTGAATTATAATGTGATCCGGGAGTGGTACTTCTTCTTAACCTAAGGAAGCTTTAGCTAGTCGATCTGCTTCCTGGTTTTCTTCTCTTGGGATCTGATGGATGTTAGAGTATTGGAAGAGATCACACTCTTCCCCTACCCGTTGGAGATACCTTTTCAAATTTTCTCATTTCGTAAAGAATTGTCCGGTTACTTGTCCCACCACTATCTAGGAATCAGCCTTTACCTCAACTTCAGTAGCCCCCAACGATCTGGCAATTGTTAGACCTGACAAAAGTGCTTCATACTTAGCTTTATTGTTGGTGACCTTGAATCCGAGCTTGAGTGCGTAGTCAAGCTTCTCTCCTGAATCTGTTATTATATGTACTCCCACTCCTCCCCCGGTCCGGCAGGAAGAGCCGTCAACGTAGACTTGCCAAGGCTTGCCCTGGGGCATAATGATTATTTCATCTAGAAAGTTTGAGAATTCAGCTACAAAATCTGCCAATACCTATCCCTTATCTGCGGTGCATGGAAGGTACTCAATTTCGAACTTGCTTAGCTCGATTGCCCAGTTAGTCATCCTGCCAAATGTGTCAGATTTTTGTAATATCTTTCTCAATTGGACATCAGTTTGCACTTTTATTGGATAAGCTTGAAAATAAAGTCTCAACTGCCTAGCAGTGATTACTAATGCGAATGCTAGCATTTCCGTTCAGGGGTATTTGGCCTCTGCACCCCGAAAAGCCCTGCTTATATAATAAACGAGTCGTTGGATTCCTTCTTCTACTCATGTCAATACGGCGGACACCGCATTGGGTGATACTGCTAAGTAGGCAGTCAAATCTTCTCCTGGTGTGGTTTGACTGAGCAAAGGTGGATGAAACAAGTATTCCTTTAGCTCGCTGAAGGCCCTTCCGCACTCTTCATCTCATTCTTGTGCTTTTCGCAGAACTTTGAAGAAATGGTGGCACCGGTCGATTGATTTTGCGATAAAGCGGCTTAGGCAGCTACCCTCCCTGCGAGTCTCTGAATCTCGTTGATTGTTCGGGGTGGAGGCATATCCACAATTGCTTTAACTTTTTCAGGATTAGCCTCGATTCCACGCTCAGAGAACATGAATCCTAAGAACTTCCTTTTAACCAAAAGGTCATCTACATAGACTTCCATGTTTCTTCAAATCAGATTTTTAAACATTCGGTTGACCAATCGTTGATACATTGCTCCCGCATTCTTGAGACCAAAGGGTATTGCTCTGTAGCAGCAAAGGCCTCGATCCGTGATAAATGCAATCTTTCCCTCATCATTAAGGCTCATCCTGATCTGATTGTAGCCGGAATACGAGTCCATAAAGCTAAGCAGGGTGTGCCCCGTCGTTGAGTCTATTATCAAGTCTATTCTTGGGAGGGGGAAACTATCCTTAGGACAGACTTTATTCAAGTTGGTGAAGTCCATACACATTCTCTACTTCCCACTTGCCTTTTTGACCAACACGACGTTGGAAATTCATTCGGGATAATGAACTTCCCGAATAAATCCTGTTGCCAAAAGTCGATCTATTTCCTCGGCGATGGCCACATATTTCTCCGCACTGAAGGTACGTCGCTTTTGTTGGATTCACGCCAAGGTAGTGTTCTGCTACCATCGTGTCGATGCCAGGCATCTCTTCATGACTCCAGGCAAACACATCTCGATGCTCGATGAGTAGTTACTTCATGGATTGGCTCAATTCGATAGGCATTTTAAACCCCATTCGTATAGTTCGTTCTGGTTTTTCAGGATCCATTGGTATCAAAACTAATGGTTCGTTAGGTTCGGCCTGTCTTAGTGCCTCTTTGTCCTTTACTTCCCTTTCCAGTTCTGTAAGGACCAGAGGTGGAGGCGAGGTTGCTTTCCCATGGTCTTCCTCGAGGGCCTGTATAGCTATCACCTTAGACTAAATTTCTCAAGTGTAGTAGTCTCTTGCAGTCTATTGTTCGCCATGCATTTCCCCTAATCCTGATGGGGATGGAAACTTCACTTTTAGATGATATGTGGAGGTAATTGCCTTCATCTGATTAAAGGACGGACGTCCCAAAATCGCATTGTACGAGGACGGGGCTTTTACTTCCAGGAAATCTATCATAAGGGACGTTGTTTTAGGAGCGATTCTAGCTAATACGGACAGAGTGATTGCTCCGACTGGTTGGGTTGTGACCCATGTGAAGCCTTTGAGAGGTTGGTGTAGGTCGCAACCGATCTGGAGTGATCCCCATCTTAGTGAACGCTTCCCTGAAGAGGACGTCGGCGGAGCTGTCGTTGTCAATCAGAACTCTTCTGGTCCGATTGTTAGCAATTTGTGCTGTTACCACCAGAGCATCATCATATAGGTGTAACAGACCTTCTCCATCTTGTTCACTAAAAGTCATAAGATATTCCCAGGCTCGATCCCTATTGTGGAGGGATGGCTTGTAGGCTGAGAATACTTCTTCATACCTGGCCCTCCTTGCATGGGCCTTCCATGCCGAGGAGGTAGTTCCCTAGGCATATTCTCCCGCTATGGTGCTGATTTTGCCTATAGGGGGTTCTTCTATGCCTGAGCTTCTTTGATGTGGAATCTCTCCACGTGGGTTCGCGGTTCTTCTTCTGTCGGGACTCCCGTCACTTCTCCGAGTAGAGTTTCGACCCCTACGAGTTGGGCTATGACTTCTGTGAACCGAACCCTGGTTTCTCAAAGTGGGGCTTCGATTCTGATCTCTCTGAGAATAGGGACAGTAGTCTCATTGTGACCCACCCCTCTCATCTTCATATTGGTCGGCTCAAATCCCCGCGTCTTCAAACTTTTTCTTCCTCGTATAGCAATCTTGAGTATTATGCCCGCTACTCCTATGAAAGGAACAATATGTGGGACACGATGAATCTCGTCTAGCAATGTCCTCATCAGTTTCAACCGTTAGGTTAGAATGTATACGAGGACCAGGTCTTCCTTGTCGGGTCTGTTCTCCTTTGCCCTTAGTTTCGTAAACCCTTTTTTTGTAGTCCCCTTGGCTCGGTCCTACATGCCAGTCTTCTATCTTTTTGTCTGCTCTCTCCAAGTCGCTCTTTTGGGGGGTAGTTACCACTCGGAGTGTATCTTCCCCGTTTATGGAACCATCAACGCGGTCCATAAACTCCCTTAAAGTGGCTGGGGTCTTCTGGGTGATTTCCGTCATAAAAGGGTTACGAGGCCAGATTAGGGCGGCCAAGGTGATCTTTTCGTCTTGGTCATTCGTCGTCATTTGTTCCTTGTTAAAGTGGGAGAGATATGACTTGAGGCTCTCGTCCTCCCTTTGTTTAACAGTCAAAAGGTAAGCCGCTGGTCTCCTCCTTGTTCTGTTGGCCATGAATTGTGTTAGGTAAAGACATGCCAGCTCATTGAAGTTATCCACATTTCCAGGCCGTAAGGATCCAAACCACGCTCATGTTGCTCCCTTCAAAATGAGGGGAAAAGCTCTACATGCTACCTCACTAGGGAAGCCATGGAGAGTCATGTGGGCTTTGAAGGTCTCCAGGTGTTCTAACGGGTCCTTTGACCCGTCATATGCTTCCATCTGGGGGACTTTAAATTTTGGAGGTATAGGTACTGCCATAATTTTAGTAGTATATGGTAGTTCAGCGTTGGTGAGGAGCTGATCTACCGTGGAGGGCTGGCCTATTTGCTTAGCCACTTTTATTTGGATTTGCATGTTGACTCTACCTCGTTCTTCATCTGCAGCTGTTGCATTGGGATGAGGATGGACCTTAGAGTGATGACACTGTTGCTCTGCCTCAGGTTCTTCATTAGCCCTCCGTAAGGCAGCATTTTCCTGTTGGAGGGTCTCCATGTCCGCCATGAGTTTCTATATTACTTCAGTTTGTTCATTGAATTTTGCTTCCATTGCTTTGGACTGCATCATTTCATGTTGCGAACGCTGAGAGTGGGTTGTTGCCTGCATATGAAGGACACGCTAGTTATAGGACAACAAAAATTCTACAGACAGCGCCACTATTGACGTCGTCTTTTGCAGGCCTGGGCAACTCCACGCGGATAGTGTACGAGCGATTACCTGCACAATAACTAAAAGGGGGACCTCGGGGTCCATTGATCCTCCGACACTTAAGTTAGTGATTGGTGAAGGAGATGATGAATAATAGTCAAGGCGAGAGTGTATGGTGATAGTGATGGATTACCTTGTTTGATGCTGGTAGTGTCTTATTTATAGTTACTGACCTGGTCTCCACAATAGTGGGGTGTTGCATAGTAGGAGATAATATACTTGTGTTGTCGATTCGTCGAGCTACTCCAGTGTCGTCACCTCGTCAAGCTATGACGTGATCAGGGTTGTGCATTGCTTAGGCCTTGGGCCGTATTGAATGTAGCACGCCTTTTACTCTAGGTTGTATTGAATGCGGTATGCCTTCTACTCTACGTCGCTTTGAATGTGGCATGCCTTCTCATTAATGCTGGGTATAAACCGCCGCAAGTCTTTTTGTCTGGTACTAAGTGCTAGGTTCCTTCCCTCTCAAGCCTTGCCTGCATTTCCTGTCTTACTTTCCGTTGTGAACAAGATCCAACCCGGGCATCATACCCGAGCCTTGATCCAAGTGTTACTGTCTGTCTCAGCCCATATTGTGCACCTGAGCCCTAATCCAGCCCATGTCTCTGGCCCGATTCAATCCAGACCTCATATCTTGATTGTAACCTGGACCCTGCTCTTAGTCCAATATAAGAGATTTTCCCCCTTCACAAAAATAATATTATTTTATTATATATAATGTAAACAAATTGTCATAAAATAATAATTCTATACTTAATTTCTCCTCAGCAAATACTAGTTTTTAAAGACATCATGAACATGACCGAACAACTCCTATACCATTTATTTACAACTTACCAATAAAATAATACTTTTATATAATTTAAATACATCAAATCAAAATCTAAATTAAAATATATATTTTAAAAAATATTATTTTATTCTAAGATGGTAGAAAAATAGTAAAGTAGTTGTTGTTTTATCATTTCTTTTTGGAAATTGGCTACTTTTTATACTTCCTTCTTTGAATGATTGCCGAATTCACTTTTTCCAATTTACATGTGTGAACAATATTGGAGAGTTTGGAAGACTTTCATAGATAATGACCGGACACAAACACCTTTATAAATGTAATAAAATACATTGTTTAATAACTTAGACAAATTTTAATCTGAGAAGATTTTACAAACTATAAATATTTTAGTCATAAAGAGATTTTATAAAAAATAAATCTACAAACTGACCTGCTAATATAGTACGTAAAATTATAAAATTATTTTTATGATAAAATAAATTTCTATATGAGATTTCTTCTTGTATTATTTTTTGTAGTTAAAACGTTTATCTTTTAAGAAAATGATATAAAATAAATAAAAAATTTTAAAAATACGATATAAAATAAATAAAAAAATCATGACAATGACTATCCCAAAAGCATGAAAATGAATTTATGCATTTACACATGCACCGGATTTTTGTGGCCATTTAATTGCGGCGAAAATATTATTTGTGACTAAAACAGATTTATTTTAGCTATAAATAGTCATTTCGCTGGAATTAACTAACCACAAATAAACAGTTTTCTTGTAGTGACCATGAAAAAAAAAAAAAAAATCTGACCCTTCAAGTTTTGGTCAATGTGTACGTAGTTTCGCCCTTGATTTTGCTTATATCCGTGCTTCTAGAACCCAAGGCGTGAGAAAAGGGACATCATAATTCGTATTAGCGAAGCCATTATGAGTTTTCTTCACGCCAAAATATGATAAAGCCAAGTACCTCTTTGGTTTTTGAAAGGACAAAACTTAAATATACTTGTAAATATACTAGTAGATTAATTGTGAATGTAGTTTCGCGCATTTTTAAAAAAAAATAAATTAATTTTGTTTACATAAATTTTATATTTATTCATCTTTTTTGAAATAAGTATGCGACGCTTACGCACTTCATAATTATTATTTATAAATATCATTTCTCCTTTTACAAATATGTTAGAAGAAGTGAGATCGCAAACATGCCAAAGCAAGATTTCTCTCAATTCTTCAGGAATAATGATATTCTTAATTTTGCAGCGGACAACCAATTTGAATCCATTAAGAGTGCTCGAACTTTTTAAGAAATTGTCTCAATCTATCAAGCCATAGAGCATCGCTAATTCCAAGCTGGAATTCAAGGTGTACTAGTATTCGTTCAAAAGATAGTTTGGCTTGCTTTAGAGGCACAAAGGACTTGTAAAGGAGAAGACAAGTTGTTCAAGCCGTGTACTAGAAATCGTTATATTCTTCAATTGATTGCATTTGCTTAGCTCCAAATTTTCAAGTACAGGAAAACTAGCAAATAGATCTTGAAAAACTGTGTCTGTCATGAATCTCAAATCCTCAACCAAATGGCAGCCAGAGATCAGATTCCTGGTTGTCCGTTGATCAATGACGATTTCTCGCATATAAAGTTTTTGCAGATGTGGAAGCTTTATATAACCGCAAGATTTCAACTTACACCCATATAACCTTAATCCAGTTAATGTCTTTGTAGCAAAAACAGACCAAGGCAATGTGTAATGTATGTTTTTCTCGACGACAAAGTGGAGATCTAGCTCTTTCAGGTGGTTTTGGACTGCCAAATTAAGCCACTGATCAATACGAAGGGCCAGTTCTAAATCATAAGAGGTAATACGTAGAACCAGTTTACGTATACTTAAATCCAGTTTTTGCTCGAGGTGTCTCTTCAAAGAATTGTCAACGAAGTCCATAAAAGTTCTCATCCCTCAAACCCAGATTTCTCTTTTCTTGAATCTGTGTTGGTCAAATTTCAAAATAGAGAATGAAGTCCATGGCTCTCTCCACCTTTTGGACAAGATACTGGTTAGAGCTACAACTTTTGTATTACGAAGGAGAGAGAGGATGTAATGGATGATGTGATGATCAGGCAACTGGGTAATCAGATTTATGGATTCAACTCTTTGGTGTAGGTTGTTTAAATATTTTCTCATAGTTTTCTGCTAACAAGAAGCATAGAACAATTTCTATCAAAATGTTTCACATCCTATAGCAGGGGGCACTGGGAGAGAGAGAAATGGAGAAGGGGAGAGGAAATGGCTGGCTGGGGAGAGGAAATCGGCTCAGGGAGCAGAGAAAGGAGAGGGGATACTACGCGAGGGAGAAGCGAAAGAAATGAAAATTTGTTTTATCATGCATGCTAGAATGGAGTTTTCTACACCTCCTACGTGGCAGGGCGTCATTGGCGGGTGTAAAAGTTGGGAAGGCACCCTTCCAGCCTTGAGGAACTCTTTCCGTAGAAGAGTACTCTGTCCATGCAGTCGCGTGGAGGGCAGTAAGTCGTGGAACTAATTTTGAGGATATTAGGCCTCATAAGAGGGAAATTTTCCTGACTGAGATGAGATCACGGATGGGCCTTAAATTATACCGAACTCCCTAAAGATTCAGACTGTGAGCCCATAACAGAACCAGTGTCCATGTCGTCCTGACTACTAGCCCGTTAGCCACATACAAGGCTACAATAGGGTCATAACCTTTATAAAAATCAGCCAATTATCACAAGAGGGTTGTATTAAGTAATAATAATGTTTTTTAGATATATATATATATATATAGAAACAAAAAAGAGCATAGAGAGGAGAAGAGAAAGTAATAAGAAAGAGAAAAGATGATAGGAGCGATCTTGCACCCAAAAATTAAATTTTCCTGAAGGGTAAGAATTGCAATTCATACATCCCAAGTTTGTAGTTTGTACTGATATTAGAACTAAATAGCAGGGAAACTTATCAGTGAGATTGATTATTGACTATCCCATCAACAAACAAGAGCTCTATGCAAACTAGAGCACATGGAACTTGATCAGTGAAATTGATTATTGACCATATCCAAACAACAAAACAAGAGCTATATTCAAATTAGAGCACAAGTTCCGCTACTCACTATCGTGTACTGATTTTGGAGAACACCTTGTCCAGTCTCACATTATCGAGGGTGTATTTCAGTGAATGATGCTTCATTTATTGACCATGCAATTGATTGACCTGGAGATTGATTAGACTCCAGCTCCTGTGTTAGCCTGTTCGGCTTTGCTCTGCTTCGATGTAAAAATGCTGGCTGTTGAGGTAATGGAAGCGTAACAGAGTAACTGTCGAGCATGAGAGCTATTGTTGCCATTGTAGGTCGGTTTGCGGGATCTTCCTGAACGCATAATAAGCCCATATGGATGCACCTAATCACTTCATTTCTTGAATAAGAATGTCTCACTGTGGGATCCAGCAATTCCAAGGGTGTTCTGTTTGTCCATTGCTTCCAAGCCTGCATTAATTCATTCAAAACAGTTGATTCCCTTTTCCTTGTTTCCAAGGCCTCCACCTTGATATGATTATTTGTCTGATGGCAATTCAAAATTAAAATATTAATCCAATACTCACAAAACTCAAGAGGTCCTCTGCATGTTCGGATTGATAGAAACCACTGTTCTTCTTGCCACTTATGATCTCTAGAACCAAGACTCCGAAGCTAAAAATGTCAGACTTCACAGAATATCGTCCATGCATAGCATACTCTGGAGACATGTAACCACTACAAAGGGCAGTACCATCAAGATAGCAATCTAAGTAGGGAGAATAGCAGAAATTTCGGTATTATATATGTAGAACCTAGTAATCGATAAGATAAGATATGTTATGCACATAGCATCTCCAGTTACACTAGTCAGAGAATGAATTGGCAATCTTACAGTAACCATGGCGTATTTTGTTTTTGAGCAGTTCTGAGATGCAATAAAATAAATATATTTGTTGTAAATGATATGCAAGGGTAAATATAGTGACCAAATACTTACTAAGTTCCAACAATTTTACTTGTATTTCCTTGAGTTTGATCCATGACAAATATCCTTGCCATTCCAAAATCCGAAATCTTTGGGTTCATATTATTGTCTAACAAAACATTGCTAGCTTTGAGATCACGATGAATAATTCTAAGGCGAGAATCTTCATGAAGATAAAGGATCCCTCGAGCAATTCCTCCTATAATCTTGTAACGCATCGACCAATCCAATTGTTGTTGCTTTGCAGTGTCTATACAATTAAATACTCAAGTTAGAAATGAATGACATTCAAATGAATAGGGAAATGTCGTTATTTCTAAGCATTTCAGTCCTTATCGGTGGTTCAATTTATGATAAGCTCAAGACAGATGGAATATTGAAGGATTTGCAAGCGATCAATATCAGCTACTCTTAAAGGGAGGCTAATCAGGCATTCCCTTAGACATGAAATGGGGCACAAAATATAACTAGACATAAGTTCAGATGGGCCAGACCGAATAGAAAGTAATCAAGGCTTTTCTTGGGCACATATTCGTAGACAAGTAACTTCTCTTCTCCTTCCAAGCAAAATCCCAATAGCCTCACAAGATTCCTATGTTGAAGCTTGGCCACCAACATAATCTCATTCTTAAACTCTTCTGCACCCTGTCCAGATCCTCCAGATAGCCTCTTCACAGCAATTTGTTGTCCATTAGAAAGGATACCCTGAAAAATATAATTGAACTCGGGTTGAAATAGTAGTTTCAGTGCATATGAACCTTACCAAAGTTTTGCCTAAACATAATTTTGTACCTTGTACACTGGACCAAATCCTCCTTCACCTAACTTGTTATCCTCAGAGAACTTGTTTGTGGCAGTTTCTAATATATCCAAGTCAAATTGCAAGGACTCGACTGTTGCAATTTCAACTTCAGCTAAACAAAAAAACAGTGAACACAATAATTCTTAAATTGAAAAATTCCCTATCACAAATTGCTTGGACCACAAAGACAAAATTAATAATTAGATGTCTGCATCAAATAATCTTGTTTTCTTCACCTTTTTCTTCTGGTAAGGTATTGTATTTCTTCCTTGCTCTTCTCCGAATGAAGCAATATCCCACAAAGAAAAGAACCATAGAAACAGCAATTG
The DNA here is from genome assembly GCA_022457165.1 of Juglans mandshurica. Lineage (NCBI taxonomy): Eukaryota > Viridiplantae > Streptophyta > Magnoliopsida > Fagales > Juglandaceae > Juglans > Juglans mandshurica. The sequence continues at coordinate 6,798,980 of CM039627.1, forward strand.
GAATGGCAATGGCAAGAATTGTGAGCGATGAAGTTTTGCTTCCTCCTGGATACAGCAGAAGTATGCATCATTGAAATGCTACATTCATTGTCAGAACTACTTCTTTCCTACATACATCAGATAAAATGTAATGATATACTAGACATAAAGTATGAATCAGTGGCCACCCAGCTTTAAAAGATACGTGCAAGAACCATGATAGATCACATTATAGCTTTTCCAGGTCATGTAGTTTTCTCAGTTCATGCTCAAAGTTAGCGATTAGCCACAAGGAACAATATTTACATGGATATCTGAGAACTTAGTGAAAAGGGGTCGAGTATAAAACTCACAACACCGATGCAAGTGGCACAGTGCCTGCGTGATTCGGGATTCTTTTGAAGGATAGCAGATCTTTTATTTCAGTAATGTCTCCATGCCAGCTCTAAAAAAAAAAATTGGCGAAGGACAAAGATTCTTCTACTTTGTGCCTTTTAACTACAACTGCGCAAAAGCCAAGGAGTTGGACATGACTCTCTTTCAACTAAAAGAAGTAATAGCCACACCGCATAAGTACTCGGGGGAAAAAAACAGTGAAGAAAAATTGGCAAATCAAAGATCGGGGAAAAAAAACCAATGTTCAGGAAAAAAACAACAAACCATATTATCAATGGGGTTATTGAGAATAGTCTTTTTTAAGGTACCTGGAGCAAGAGGAGGACGTGTAGGAGAAGCAGCAGTGATGTTGTAAAATGGGCTCATGTCATATCTAACAACACAACTGGGGAGCAGAACACCTCCGCGTTGTTTTCTATCGCAGCACATAGGAAGAGTACCGATGGCGCTTTGGAAACATCTAAAGCAATCGGAGTCGGTCAGGTCGGGCGTACACTGCAGCAGGCTATATAGCGTCTGTGAACCGGTGAATTCCACTTCCCCCGTCGCAAATTTCTTGCCCGACTGAGAGTCCGCGGCTCGCCTCGCCAACAAATTCAGCGTGCTGGCCAACAAGTCATTGAACCGATCCCCCTCTGTCTCTCCGATATTCTGCGTGCTGTCTATCTCTAACCAGGGCACTTCGTTAATGGTGGCGAAGATGGATAGATTGGAGTACCGTAAGAAGCACTCGTCGTACCATAATAAAGCTACTTTATCCAACGGGCAGCGTTGTCGTACCTCTTTGGTTGCAGTGGTAACGCAGTCCTGACAGACGGTGGTGTTGACGTCGCCACGGCAGAGAAAGAGCCCGGAGACCACCTCGGCAGGATCTTCACCGGCGGAGGCGTTGTAGAACCCAGTGGTGGCACGGGTGGCGTTAGAGGAAAGAGAAGAGAGGACGATCTTGAGGTTGGATTCGTAGGTGCTGTTGGCGGCGAAAAGGGTCCTGTTGGCGGTGGCGATGGTCGTCACCGAGCAGTAGTGACCGCGGTAAGTGGGTGCTGCTTCACCGGTAAGGCTGAGCAAGGAAATTACGAAGAGAGACAAGAGGAATTTGGAAAATTCGAAGCAAGGCATTGCTGCAGAGTGGTAATCGTAACTTTGTTTGTGTCAAACGTTCTTCACTTCAGTTTCATGCCTGTTTCAATTTTCTGTGAGCGTGCTTGTCTTTGTTCTTTTGATCTGAGACGAGGTAACTGGATAAGTTCTTCATGATGCAGATACCACGATGAGGACATGGGAAGTAGGTGCTGCATCTGGGCCTCTAGTCTTTACGCAGGTCAACAAATGCAACTTTGATTTTTCTGCTTGCCCCAAGGTGGAGAGAGTATCTATTTTTCAAGGAAGTTCCCAACTTTTCCAAACCTAATCAATTGTTTTTCCTCTTAGAAATTGATGGGTACTGGAAAATCACGAATTCGGACAAGACACGACGGCGATTCAGGTGGGACCGTGGGAGGAATTCGCTGCGTTAGGAACTTTCTTCTTTCTCAGTTTCTTAGCAGCCTGAACGCTATAATTCTAGTTCGTATACGGAGAATAGATATTTTCCGATTATCTTATTATTATTTATTATTTTATTATTATTATTTATTTATTATTTATTATTATTTAATATTATATTTTTATTTTTATTACTTATTTATTATTATTTATAAAATATATAAAAATATCTCACTACCCATATGCAACTTAAAAAAAAAAATAATAATAATAATGTAAATGTTGAGGAAGTTGAATCTACCCGCATCAATGTTAAATATTTTAACATAAATATTAATAATTAGATTTTTAATTTTCTATAATTCATGATAATAAAATAATAACAGTTAAAAAATATGCATTTTTTCATTACAGTTTGTTAAAGAATCTAATCTGATTATGAGAGAAAGATCATCCTAGCAACTTAGTCTTACAAGTGTCTCTCAATGACTAGAGGCACAATGATGTTGTAGATAAGAATCTTTAACCCCTCAGTACTATTTATAGACTTTTTAACCATCAAGAAATCTAAAAATTTTGTGTCCTACTATGATTAGATATAAAATTAATCTTATCTTATTGACGTTAATTTATCTTATTGTGACTCATCAATCTATTTAATTATATAAAAGCTGAGTTTGAGAAATCTGAGTTGTCATTAAAGGCAAATTTTTCAGCTATATAAAATACATGGGCCATAGCTTTTGCAATCTCAGATTACATGTGTCCAATTGCTTTCTACAAATTCAACAATTGCATTCCTTGGTTCATTCCATTTTATTGCGTTGGTTCATCTACAAATTGGTTATTTCGTCTTCTCAACCGCTCATGCAAGAAATGTACAAATGGGAATTGTAGTGGAAGCGAAACGTCAAGCGGTGTGAAAGAAAATATACTCCACCATAAAATGAAAAACAACGTTGGATTGCTCTTCCGATTCCATACTGCCGTCCTTCTTCATTTTTGGATTTCCATTTTTCGCTTCTACCTCTTCTACTCATTCTCCTTCCATGGCGTCCAACAATGGCAGTTCTTTTCACGGCGGTGCTACCCCTTACCGACCAAGGTGCTTTGATTTCCACTTGATGCTTCTCTACTTTCGAAATTTTGGGTCCGGTTATTTCGCAAGAACTGACAGTCATATTGCAGGGTTTTCATCCTTTTTTTTTTAATTGGATGATTATTGTTAACGATGACTATGTTTGTAAAAGTGTTCTGCATTTTTGGGTTTGCAGATAGGGACTTAGCACGACGTTGTATAGAAGGAGCCTGTATATCTACCAATTTCTTTTTCATTTTCCTGGAAAGGGTGTGACAAATACATAAGGGTAGTGAAATGCGGGAAGTATCGGGGCTGAGTGGGAAGGAGAGACGAAACTCACAGTGAGACCGTGAGAGGTGTGCAACGAACTGGGGGTGCAGGAAACTCTTTGGCGGTGGTTTCTGTGGTATCCCAACGTGGTGAGGTCTCACTGATAGTCGCAGTTCTCCCACTTCTCAGTTCAACATTTTCTCTTCCAACTCCTCTCAACGACCAACATGCCAAGTTTGTCACAAATTTGGTCATTCTGCCATATCTTGTTACTATTGGTTTGATCACTCTTATCAAATTCCTCCCATTCCCTCTCTTCACGCGAACTACACTGCCTTCCCATCCGTTCCCCCTTCTGTTTCTAATTGGTTCCCTGATACCGCTACCACCAATCATCTTACATCTGATTTTGCCAATTTGAACATCAACTCTACTCCTTACATTGGATCAGACCAAGTTAGCATTGGAGATGGATCTATGCTTCCCATTCAAAACACTGGCATGGCTAAGTTTTCTTTCCCTTCTCGAAAATTTTTTCTCAAAAATTTATTACATGTGCCGTTGATCACTAGAAATCTGCTCTCTGTTAGACAATTCTGTCATGATAATGCTGTGTTTTTTGAATTTCATTCTTCTGATTTTTTTGTGAAGGATCTATGTACCCGGGAGGTACTTCTTCAAGGCCATGTTAAAGATGGGCTATATGTTCTTCAAGCTAGTGCAAAGGCTAAACCAACGATACAGCCACCTCTCAAACACATCACCCCTGCTTCACCTCATGCACTCATTGGAGAACGTGCTTCATCTCAGATTTGGCACTACCGTTTGGGCCACCCCAACCCCCGTGTCACTTCACTCACTATCCGCAATTTTCATTTACCTATTTCTACTACTATGTCATCATCTATTTGTTCTGCTTGTTTACAAGCAAAGTCTCATGTTCTCCCCCATCCTCCCTCTCCTTCCCGTTCTTCATCTCCCTTTCAACTTTTATTTTTAGATGTATGGGGACTAGCACCTATGCTGTCCACCAAGAGTTTCAGATATTATCTATCTATTGTAGATGACTTCACCAAATACATATGGTTTTTTCCGTTACATGCTAAATCAGATGTTGTTTCAATTTTTCTTGCCTTTTTACGATATGTCAGCAATACATTTTCTTCCAATGTTATATCCATTCAATCTGACTGGGGGGGAGAATTTCGCCTGCTAAACACTATCCTTAAACAGTTTGGTATTTCCCATTGAATTTCCTGCCCCTACTCTCATCCTCAAAACGGGAGTGTAGAGTGTCGTCATCGACATATTGTTGAGACGAGACTCTCACTTCTAGCTCACTCTTCCATGCTTTCTATGTACTGGGTTGAGGCATTCCAAACAGCCACATTCCTCATTAATCGAATGCCTACCTTACTCTTAAACAATATTTCTCCATTTCAGGCCTTGTTCAAACAAACACCCGATTATTCATTCTTACGAGTATTCGGTTCTGCTTGCTGGCCTAATTTAAGGCCTTACAACAAGCACAAAATGGATTTACGTTCACAGTTATGTGTCTTTGTTGGTTACACCCCTAATCACCAATCCTACAATTGTCTACATGTTCCATCTGGTTGTGTATATCTTTCTCGGGACGTCAGATTTGATGAAACAAATTTTCCATTTGCTTCCCATGCGTCATCCTCTAATTCTGGGCCACCCATTTAGCCCAGCCCGTCTAAGTCCACTCTATTGCCCTTGGTCTCTTCTTATACTCCACAATCTTCTTACTCCCACACGGCCTCATCAACCCAGCCCACACATCCTTTCCAGCCCACGGATCCCCTTCCTACACCAACACATCTCACTTCCTCTCCTACCCGATCCATCTCGTCCTCTTCTCCAGCAAACAACTCACCTACTTCTTCTTCTTCGATCTCCTCGTCTAACCCTAACTCATCTCTGCTACCCACTGCTTTCCCGATATAACCTCCACTTGGTTCCTTTTCTTCTACACACGGCATAATCACCCGATCCAAAACCAACACATCTCGCCCCCTTGTTCGTTTAGACGGTACCATTCCCTAGCCAATACCCAAATCTGCTTCCCTCACTATCTCTAAAACATCATCCATTCCAGAAGAACCCACATGCTATACAGAAGCAGCCAAATACTCCAAATGGCGTGATGCAATGGCCACCGAATTTCATGCGCTCCTTCAGACCCGAACCTGGGATTTGGTACCATCCTCTCCTCACTTAAATATTCTTGGTGCTAAGTGGGTTCTCAAGACCAAAAGGAAGGCTGATAGAACCCTAGAGTGACGAAAAGCTCATCTCGTTGCTAAAGGGTTTCATCAGCAACCTGGTCTAGATTACTCAGAGACCTTTAGACCTGTGATTAAACCTGTCATGATAAGGCTCCTTTTGTCCATTGCTATCACCCGAAATTGGCCTCTTCATCAGCTTGATATACAGAATGCCTTCTTGCACAGCGACTTGGAGGAGGATGTATATATGCATCAACCTGTTGGGTTCGTAAATTCTCAATTCCCCTATCATATCTGTAAGTTATGCCGATCTATTTATGGATTGAAACAAGCCCCTAGGGCTTGGTTCTCTAAACTGAGCTCCAAGTTGTTTTCTTTAGGCTTTCATGCCTCAGTTTTAGATTCATCATTGTTTATTCTCTCCAATGGTTCTAATTCCATTTATATTTTGATTTATGTTGATGATATTATTGTGACTGCTTCTAACATTTCTTTGATCCATGATTTTATTGATTCACTTCGTGGTGACTTCCCTGTCAAAGACCTTGGCATATTACATTTTTTTGGGGGGTTGAGATTTCTCGTACGTCCTCTGGTTTATTCATGTCCCAAAGTCGCTACATTTCTAATCTATTACATAAGACCAACATGCACAAGTCGAAGCCAGTGTCTACTCCTATGTGTATCAATGTCAAACTCTCGGCTCTTGATGGGCCTTCCATTGAAGACCCTCAGCTTTATAGGAGTGTCGTAGGGAGTCTTCAGTACCTCTCATTTACTCGACCTGACTTGTCCTTCGCAGTCAACAAAGTGTGTCAGTTTATGCACAGCCCTCGTGTCTCTCATTGGCAGGCTGTCAAGCGTATCTTACGCTATCTTCATCTTACATCTCATTTTGATATTTATTTTTCACCATCTTCTTCGTTCAAACTTACTGCCTTCTCGAATGCTGACTGGGCGGGGTGTCCAGATGACCGCAAGTCAACTGGTGGTTTTTGTGTGTATTTTGGCTCCCACTTAATTTCTTGGGGTTTCAAAAAGCAACCCACTATAGCTCGTTCTTCAACAGAGGCTGCATACAAAGCTGTGGCTAACACCACCTATGAAATTCTTTGGATTCAGTCACTGTTAAAAGAATTAGTCATTCCTTTAATTGATCCACCAACCTTGTGGTGTGATAATTTAGGTGCCACTTATTTGTCACTAAATCATGTTTTACATTCGAGAACTAAACATGTTGAACTTGATTTTCATTTTGTAAGAGAAAGAGTTGCAGCTAAGACACTTAGAGTTGCATTTGTTTCAAGCAAGGATCAAGTGGCTGACATCCTTACTAAGCCACTATCTTCAAATTGATTAAACAGCTCCGCTCATCCTTAACTATCTTCCCTGTGCCGCTTGAATCGAGGGGGACTATTGAAGCACCAGACTCTTCAGAAATACAAAAAGGCTGTGCCCGCACTACATCAACACACAACGCTGCCTCTGTACAAGAATAACGAATTCCTACTCACAAAAGGCTCTAGAATTTGTTATGCACAACAGAAATCTGATGAGGTGTACAGTGGAGATTTAATCTTGTATTTTCTTATTATAAATTGGGCATGTACTGTTGGCTATAAATAGCTCACTTCTCAAGCACTATTGTAAGAAGGGAAATACAATATACAAAACATATTTATGAGAATATTCTTCTTCTCTCTGACATTTTGTCAAGCACATTTTGTGCCTTCCTCTTTTCTTGTTAGCTTGCAGCGGTTCAAGGTGGAGAAGGCTTGTGCTCTGTTTTCGGAAGTTAGGAACAGAGGTTTCGCGTGTGGGAGTGCTTTTTTCGCTTGAATTGCAGCGTCTTCGTGTCTCTTCCGTATTTTTATTCTCTTCCGTTCCTTCCGCATGTGACCTTCATGTCTTTTATTTCTTCCTCCAGCTGCAAACGCAGCATGCGCAACAAGTTTTGGCTTCCAGGCCACCGAATCCAAATAAATAAAAAAATATTTGCCTTTTTCTCCATCTTCCAAGTCTTCCGTGCGTGTGAGATCAATGGTCTTCATTTGTTTTTTCTGTATCTCCCAGCGTGCGCCTTCCTCTTTCTTTATTTCCTTTTCGTGTGCAGCATCCGTCTTCGTGGGTTGCTAGGGCAGCGCGTGCGTGCTGCTGGAAGTGAAGGTGCAGCCGTGGAGGTGCAGCGCTTGGTGAAGCGCAGGAAGAGCTCACGGTGGTGCATGCGGTGATGGTTGTTGCTTGGTGTTGCTATGAGTTAAAACTTGCTCTGTTTTGGGGAGCAAAAACAAGGGTCTTTGTTGCGAGCCACCTGCTCGGATTTCAGTGAGGATGATGGACGTTCATGCCAAGGCGCAGCGCAGTCGTGGAGGTGTAGTGGTGCTGCGGGGCAATGGCGTTGGTGGCTGGTGATGCATTGCATGTGGTGGTTCGAAGTGGCTGAGCTGAGGTGAGGTGCAGCGATGAAAGTGGTTGTTCACGGTGGTGTTTGCAGTGGCTTAGGCGATTGGCAACATGGAGGCAGTAGGCTTCTAGGGTGGCTATCGCAGTAGGTGGAGGTTGTTGTCGTGGACGTGTGGTAGCGTAGAGGGTGGCTGGAGGAGCATGGGCAGCGCTGCAAAACCAGCATAAAACCAAAGAAAGAAAATAAAAACAAAAAAATAAAATTGGATAAACAGAAAAAGAAAATAACTAAACAAATAAAAATATAATTAGATATAAAAAATAAAGAATAAAATATTAAATGTATGTTGTGCATGTGAAGAAACATAAGCAAATTAAATCACAAGTATTAAAATTATGCTATTAATCAATTTAAATCATAACTTAAATTTATGCCTCTTAACCATTTTTCTATTTAAAACCAATAATAAAATAATAAATCAATTAAAAATATATTAATTTTAAATGTATAAAATATGCAATAATACAGCTCAATCAGTTTTGCATGTGGCGTTGCTACGTGTGGGAGTGTTGTTCCGATGTGTAGGGTGCCGTGAAGGGGCAAGGGTGCCGAAGCTTTCTCTGTCGTTTCCTTCTGGTAAATCAAAACTTCCTCATCTTCCTTCTCACCTTCCGTCACTTTCTTGGGAAGTTAAGCTCTATGCAAACTCTCTCAGGTATGGGTTCATATTTGGCTGAAAGTCTACCCGCAAGGAGCTCGATGACTTGATTGAAAAGCTCCGCTGCGGAAACACTGATTCTGCTGCTTCTTTTTCTTTGCTTGAAAAACAGATTGACTGTGAATTGTACAACTGCCGTGTAATCACTTTGAAAAAAGTAAATAAAATATGGGACCTGTATGAAAAAAATTAATTTTTTAATAATGGACTCTATTATTTTTCAAAACGATTACGCGGCATTTACGCATTTCACGGTTGTATGTAGAATTACTCCTGACTGGTGCATAGCATAGCAATTGCATACACCTCATTTAGCTCACCTTTTCTTATTAAATCCCAAAACTCAGTCGCCGACATACAAATTACCAACTCCCCTCTCTTTCTCTCACTCAAAGTCACAAATTTTTGTCCCATTTTGACATGGGTATGTGAAGTCTTTGAGTTTGATCGAGGATTATTGGCGTCTTCCAAGGCTTCTTTTGGGTTACCATTTACAAAGAGGGATCTGGGAATAGTAGAACATGGATGATATATGCAGTGTGATTTGGGTGTTGGTGATTTCGACGACAAATGCAGTGTGAATGTAGATATTAAATAGAAATAGATTTGTGAGTTGAATAATTTGAAGTTAAACTAATCATTACATCTTCTATTTATACACTATATTTTTTAGATATGCATTTGAATTTTAAGATATATCCACTATATGTATTCAAAGTAGTGACAGTATAAGTAATGACATAGTTGTGCAACATAGAAGACGAACGATAATGGATGATATAGAAAGTGCATCAAAAATGTGTGTTGATAGTGAACGAAGCAGAGATATTACAATAGACGAATATCTAAATATATATCTATAAAATCCAACATAAATAACAATCCACGCATTGCGCGGGTTATAGGCTCGTTAAGTGATAATTATTGTGACTTATCAATTAAGTGATAAGTATTGAGTTATTCTAAACTCATCAGGATATGGGTGTGTGAAATATATAGTTTAAATAAAACTCTTACATTCTTCTACTTGGCCCATATGCTCAAAAAATAATATTTTTCGTTTATGGATTTATTATAGGAATTTATCCATACTACGCAAATTCATTTCCAGAAAACTTTCATAACTCAATTACATGAGTTTCGTAATATCAATGTCAAACCAACTACCAATGTGAGTTATAGTGGTCCTCTGTTATATGACCAATAAATTCCCTTCCACGTACCACAACATCAATAATTTAATTTAAAACGATATTTAATTGAGACAATTAACGCTAATATTGTAATACCTTGGGTTCTAATTCATATCTATTGTAGACATTTATTGTCATCATCCACAAAATACTCAGCATATCAATGATCTATTTAACATGTTCACATCATGGGTATAAGTATATGACTCATCTTTTCAACATGTCCTTTAAAGTATAATCATTAACACACTATTGTTATGAACATAATTGTTTCTGTATTTTCTCCTTAACACTTGAGTATTTAAAATTTCATTAAATACTTATTATTCGGAGAAAAATATTCTAAGAAATGCTTGCAATACTTTCTTGGTGGTTTTGCTATTAGTTGACAATTTCAAGTCCTAAAATAACTTTCCTCTGTTTGAAACCATATATTGTGGTCTCAAACCATACCACAAACTCAATTCCTATTGCACATGAAGTAGTAAGAGATTTGCCTCATATTTTTCTATAAAATAACTCAACTAAATAGCAAAATACGTAATCATAACTGTATTTTCTATCATTAGAGTAATCCCACAAAATAGGGTATGAATATTCAGTTATCTTAATAAGGTCAGTCATTCTTAAGCCAACAATATAGTCTTTAATTTCTTGCAAATAATCTTCTACTCTTTTTGGGTCAGACATCATTGGGTTACTTTGGTAATAACTAAGAATGCAAACTGAAAAACTGATATTTAACCTTATACAAGTTTGTGCAATCATCAGTTTTATTATAAAAATCATATACAAAATTTCCTTAACAACCTAATCAATTCGAGGACATTGTAAAATACTGAGCATGTCACATTTTATTTTAAAAGCATCTATTGAATGACAATTCTTTATGTAAAATCTTCTAAAATTGTATGCAACTATACTAAGACAATCTTAACAGTCATAGTCTTGGTATTAAAATTCAATCTCAATTATGAATGATGTCTCATTCATAAATTTCATTTTTAAAGTTATTAGAGACATAACTTTAATGTCATACTACAAACCATGATTCATACTGGCCAAAAAGTCATATACATGCATGACCATAAATATAAATATATTCTCACTGATCTTAGGGTATATACATTAACAAATACTTTTATTAAATCCAGAAACTTTCTTTGTATTATCAAATTTTAGATAACAATTTTTTAAAAATTTGTTACATTTTTTAAGTAATCAGCTTATTTGTTTTTTGTAGACTTCAGAATTTCACTCTATAATTGTTTTGACATCTATTGTATGTAACTTTATACCATAATGAGCTACTAATGTCATAGTGATCCTTAATGACTTCTTTCGGGTTTATTAGCAATCTATTTCTAGTCAATGCTCATTTATGAGTGAAATTCTTAATTACAAGTGTAACTTTATATCGTTCAACATTGCCTTTAAAGTCAGAGTTTTGTCTACAACAACAAGTAACACCCATTTGCATTCAATTTTTTATATATATCAGACAATTTAGACGAAATTACAAACTTTACATTGATTTATGAATTTCAATTACTCTTTTATGCATTGGTCTTTTATAAAATCATTTATTTTTATAACTTGTGAAAGCATATGCGAACCATCATTTATTTCTATGTCAAATTTAAATTTTAAAAATACACCACGTAACCTAACAAAAAATCAAATCAAGAAGATCACATGAGGTTACCTGTTCTGATATTTCCATGGCCAATTCTTTAATGGTGTTTCTCTAATGAGATAGATGATCATTTACTTGTTGTTCCATGTCATCAATAAGATAATCATAAAATAAACTGTAAGCATTTTCAAAGTACAATAATGTACTTCACAACAATCGCATCCATAGTTTCTATATTCACACTGATTTTGTTAACCATAAAGAATTAGACATTTCAATTTTCTCAAAATTCAAACTATGAATAAAGACAATACAAGCTAAATCATTTGGATCTCCCTGAGTAATCAATAATGTACCCATTAACTATTATATGATCTAACTTTCTTTCATTTGAATTGTAAAGTCTTACTTTAGATTGACTATTTATACATGTATATACCTTAAATCAAATATCCTATCACTCCACAACCCAAAATAAATTTTTGAAATTGCTTACTTAGAACACAATTTAAGATATATGCCATTGTGTTTAATAATTTTACTGCACATTTTTTCAAGAAGTTAATAAAATAGGTTACGGTTATGACTTGACTCATAATACTTTTCAATGCACTCACTACTTCAATTCAATTAAATGATTTTCACATTTCTATCTAGCTATAATTCCTCCCCATGAAAAGTACCTCAATAATTACTAATAACTTAAGACTTCTCATGTAGAAGATAGATACATTCATACCATAAAAATTATTTATAAAAGTAAAGAAATGCTTCTATCTATCAAATATTATAGAGAAAAAGATTTGCATGCATCTAATATATAAATCAACACATATATAAAGATTTATATATGTATTATCTCAAGAAACTCTCTATTCCTTGTACTATCTTTTATTGATATGTTTGATTTGCTTTACTTTTATATAAATCAACACACATCCTGAGATCAAAAAATTTAAATGCGGAAAATGTTTTATTTACTAATCTCTATAACTTTTCTTGGAGATATTATCCAAACTTTTATTTCACAAATTATGTTTCAACTTCTATGCCACAAATTGTAAACATTTTTCATAAATCATTTTTCATTTGGTTCCAATACATACCTCATGAGTGAAAAAGAAAAACTTTTAACAAAAACACTATTATGAAGACATGAAAAATAGAACAAACATAAATGGTATTTTGAAACAATTTAAAATTTTGAACATTTGTACTCGAGTTCAGCCATTAAAATAAATATAAACATTTATAGATTTTGATTTGAAACTTATACAGGCAAAATAAATACGAACATTTGCACTCGAGTTTAATCTATTAAGAATGTATAAACATGTATAAGATCTGATTTAAAACTTATACAAAAAAATGTTTACTCTTCTAGACTAGAGTTCATTCTGTATAGGAAACCTTGTAAATATATTCGTATACTTACTGCAAGAAAAGCATTTTAATCACGTTAATGCTTTGAATTCAACACTCACAAACAATAACAAAATCTAAGCCATTATGGATGAACTAATAGTGTCATCAAGACCTGTCATTTGAGAGTGAACCTCAACACACAAAATGTTCCATCCAATTTTAAATTATGTGGATGAATTAGTTGTATCATCAGAATTCTTCTCTAGGAGTAAACTCTGACATACAAATTATTCTATTCAACTTTAAATTATGTGGATGAACTAGCTGGTTCACTAGAATTTTCCTTTTGGAGTAAACTTTGGTATACAAATTGTTCACCCCAACTTTACTTTGATGGATGAACTAGTCTCATCAAAATTCTCATTTATGAGTAGATTTTGACACACAAATTGTTCACTCTAACTTTACTTTAATGAATGAACTAATAATGTCATCCAAATCCTCATTTGGGAGTGTCAAGCAAATTGTTCAGTCTAATTTTCCTTTGATGGATGAACTAGTAGTGTCATCAAAATTTTCCTTTGGGTGTAGATCTTAACACACAAAATTGTTTACTCCACTATATCCACCTTATTATGAAATTTAATGATTTTTCATCAAAATTTATAAAAATCTTGTAACTTTGGGCAACCAACCTTTTTTTAACTTTGATGTAAATCATTTATTCCATATTGGATAAACAATTATATATGTCATAATAACAACAATTTAAATAAGAGCCAAAAATAAATATTAAATAATTCATACATGTATTTAACAATAAGAACATGTACATAAAAAGAAAAATTATATTTCAAAAATTTTTTTAAACCGCCGTTACAGAGGCGCCAACAAGGAGGTTCTCATCCTCCTCTTGGCACAAAACATTGTACTTCATAGTATTGTTTTCCAAAAAAATTATCTCAGAGATGAATCAAGCCACCATATCGAGAATCTATACGGTGGTGGCAGCAGTTTCCCATCTCGGGGTGCCAACATGGCACTTTGGCCACCTTGCGCCACCCCCTCTAGTTCACACTCAATAGCTCAATCTCTCTAATTTTTATTTCGTATCAACGGAAACCCACAGAAAATTCTTATTAGCTGATTGAGGCTTCTCGGCCACTTTATGCCGCCTTTTAAAGCTGTCATATGTCCCAAGTCATCGATAAAGCACTTAAGCCACCTTACATCATATATTTTCAATACATACAGTAGCCCCTCAACTACAAACACTACCAACACAGTGCAAACAATGAGGGAGGAAATCAAATAAAGCCCAAGCAAAAATTGAAGCAGATGCATCAATACTTCGTGGAATCGTGAACAATCACATGAGAGTTTTTCTTTTATAGAGATATATCAACATAATATGGGAAAAGTACACGGTATTATGATGCTAAATTAATATACGATAATATCAAATCTATATTTTATCGAGACCATAAAAAATCTATAACCTAAAACTCTGATATTACATATTAAATATTTTAACATGAACATTAATAATTGGATCTTCGATTTTCTATTATCTACGCTAATAAAATAATAATAGTTAAAAGATGTACATTTCTCCATCACAATTCGATAGAGAATCTGACCTGACTATAAAAGAATGTTCACCTTAGCAACTTAGCCTCACAAGTGTCTCTCGATGGCTAGAGGTACAATGATGTTGTAGGTGAGAATCTTTAACTCCTCAATACTATTTATAGATTTTCTGGTCATCAAGAAATCTAGAGACTTTGTGTCCCACTGTGATTAGATATAGAGTTACTCTTATTTTATTGAAGTTAATCTTATCCAATTGTAACTTATCAATTAACTCTATCCTGCTTCATGGAATTGTCATTTGTTCCAGTCTTCTCGGAATTATGACATTGAAAGTGTTTTGTAAGATGCTTTTAGGGGAGGAAATCTTAAAAAGAAAAAAAAAAAAGAAAACTTTGAAATAAAAATTAAAAGATTAAAATGTATCATGTCAGCCCATGGCAAGGGATCATGGTATTGGCGATGTTCCAAGTAAGCCATATTCCCATTTCTCAAATCTTCAATCTGCATTTGCTCATTAGAACAGAAAAAGTTCTCATGCATCAATTACAGAAGCCGGCCCCATTTATTTATGCTCGAGAACATATATCATTAGTCACCAAGCATTTGAAGGGTTTGAATACTGCTAGAGATGGAAGACTTGTTGGAATCTGAAACAAATAACAAATTGTCTTTGAGTTTCTATTCCTTAAACAAAAGTCATATGCAACTATAGGTTGAGGTTGTGGTATTAGCGAGGGTGTAGTTCAGTAATGGATGCTTCGTTAACAGACCATGGCATTGAATTGCTTGTTGATTGATCAGGCTTCAGATCCTTTGTTGACATGTCTGTTTTGCGAATGAAAAATGCAGGCTGTTGAGGTGCTGCCAGTGTAACAGAGTAGCTGTTTAGTGTGAGAACTATGGATCCCATGGTTGGTCTCTCTGCTGGATCTTCCTGAACACATAATAACCCAATATGGATGCATCTCATGACTTCATCTCTCGAATAAGAATCTCCCAAAACTGGATCCAACAAATCCAACGCTGTACCATCCCTCCAATGCATCCAAGCCTGCATTAATATCTCAATTAGTTCTTCTCTGCACTTAAAAAAGACTAGTCCAATCCTATATATATATATATATATATAGATGGATAGTTCATACTCACATAGCTCAAGAGGTCCTCAGCACCATCTGATTCATAGAAAGTACTGTTCTTCTTGCCACTAATAATCTCTAGAATTAAGACACCAAAACTATAGACATCCGATTTCACAGAAAATTCTCCACGCATTGCATACTCCGGAGACATGTAGCCACTGCAAGCCGAAACCACAATGTTAAAGACAGTGGGGAATCTTTTAAGTTTATTCTAATAATTGTAACTGCAACAATTCAGTCCATAGCCTACTGTTTTCAAAGATGATATGATCTAAACGGCATTTATGATCATGATAATCAAAGCACACCTCTTGTTACCTGTGTTTGTTTGATTTCAGAAATTTATATGGTAAGAAAAACAATGAATTCACTTGTTAGTTCTAATCATGGGAAACAAAAGAAAAACATTCAGAACTTACTAAGTTCCCACAATTCTACTTGTGTTTCCCTGAGTTTGATCAACACCAAAGATCCTTGCCATGCCAAAATCTGAAATTTTTGGATTCATATCGGCATCTAGCAATATATTGCTGGCTTTGAGATCACGATGTATAATTCTAAGTCGAGAATCTTGGTGAAGATATTGAGTTCCTCGAGCAATCCCGGCTATTATCTTGTAACGCGTTGACCAATTCAGTTGTCCATGTTTTGTAGGGTCTACAAAAGTTAATCAGAATAATTACTCATGTTAGGAACCAAAGACTATATAAAAAATGAATATAGATTAGAAATTACTACTATTTAAGCACGATGGGAAAGGATTATTGGACATATATTCAGTTGGACAGACCATATAGAAAATTGTCGAGGCTTTTGTTGGGCACAAATTCATAAACGAGTATCTTTTCTTGTCCTTCCAAGCAAAATCCCAATAGCCTTGTTAAATTTCTGTGTTGAAGCTTAGCTACCAATACAACCTCATTCTTGAATTGTTCTGCACCTTGTCTAGAGCTCTTTGATAGTCTCTTCACGGCTATTTCTTGACCATTAGGAAGTGTACCCTGAAGATGTACTTCAACCAATCCTTAGAACAATTTCCTCAGCAAAATATGCAGAATTCCAATAAAAAATGCTTTTGCACTTCGAATTACAGATTCAAATATAGCTCAGGAAATATTTCCATATCAAATTAAGACCTTATAATAATGATAATAAAACGAAAGAGAGGAAGCCCCATCAGCAATTTCATACCTTGTAAACCACGCCAAATCCACCTGCACCAAGCTTGCTATCATCTGAGAACTTTTTTGTGGCAGCTTCGATTGTACTAAAATCAAATTGCAAGGACTCTACAGTTGTAATATCATTTACAGCTACAAATGCAAACGAGAAATGTAAGAAATTCCACTACACAGAGCAGCATATATATGGTGCAGACATAAGAACATAAAAGCTCATTTTTATTCTTTACCATTTTCTCCTTTTGCACCATTGTATTTCTTTCTTCTCCTAATCAGGCAACAGCAGCCTAAAATGAACAGCACCGCAGTGACAGAAATTGGAACAACAATGGCGATTATAGTTGTTGAGATTTTGCTTTTTCCTGCATAAACATCATGGTTCTTGTTTCAGGACATGCTAGAAATCTATTTATGAACTAAGATCTCGTAAATATTGTACTAGTACAAGGAACTTCAATTCATGAAAAATACTCGAACAATAATTAATTTGAGGTTCCCGAAAATTAAATCTATCAACTAAAATTCATATATTATATATAGACCGGTCCAGAATCCAGAAAGAACCTATGATCTTCTACTGTACTGTATATTTGTTTATTTTAATGGTTTATTGTTTATGGACATAATTCTATCACTCCCAATGGCATCCCACTTCATCAGGTATTACAAATGAAAATTGGGGTACGTGCTCTTTGGAAGAAACAAAAAAGACAGAACAATAAAGAATTAAAAGCAGCCAAATTGGTTGTCCACTTCACCTTTTGATCCAGTTGTGAAGCCTGGAGGTGGAGGTAGAGATGGAGCAGGCGTGGGGGCCGTAGCTGTACCTCTATAAAAAGGATACAATTCGTACCTAAAATTACAACTTGGAAAAATTACTCTTCCCCCTTGCTTTCCGTCACAACATCTGGGTAGAAGATTGATCGCTGCCAGAAGACACCTATTGCAGTCGGTGCTCGACAAGTCCGGTGTGCACTGTACAAGGCTGTACAGGTTTTGAAACCCGGACATTTTCACTTCCTTGGTCCCATATTTTTTTACACCGATTGGAAAGTTCGAGGCCTGCCTTGCCAATTCGATCAACGTCGCATTCAACAGCCTGTTAAACCCGTCCGGATCCGAGATGTTCTGTTCGTTATACAGCAAGAATCCGGGCCTGACGGCCACGGTGGAGATGATAGACTGATTGGAGTAGCGAATCATGCATTCGTCGTACCAAATAACGGCTACCCTTTCCCGGGAACACTTATTGGCGATGTCTTTGGTCGCGGTGGCCACGCATGTCCGGCACATATCGGCGGTGACATCACCACGGCAGAGGAAGATGCCGTAGACGGGGTCGGAGGTGTTTTGCCCAGAGGTGGCGTTGTAGAACTCGAGGTAGCGGGTGGCGTTGGAAGAGAGGGAAGAGAAGAGGGAATTGAGACTGGAATTGTAGAAGCTGTTTTGAGGGAAAGTTGTGTTTTTACAGAAGTGGGAGAGGTAAACTGGGTCGGCTGCATGAGTGGTCAGGCAGAGGAAGCTGATCATGGAAAGGAACAAGATGGGAAGAGAAAGAGAATTCATTTTGATGAACTCTCTACGACCATGCAAGATTATTCAGTAAAGTAATTTATGCTGTTTCGGCGAGATACGAGGAGCTTGAGCAGTCAGGACGAGGTAATTCCAACCGTAGCAATGTTTTATTATGGTAGCTGATCGACGAAGAAAGAAGGTGATGGGAGTGTGGGAGACAGGCTAGCTAGGCTCTTCGCCTGCTTCTGTCATTGTAGATTTCCGTGCCATGTGAACCCATATCCATGACGAATATAGGGAAAGGGTCTGCTAGAAGCAAGTCAAACAAGCATATCAAAGTCATCAAACAACTTCTTGATGTTTCTCTGTCGCAGTCCGACCGCTATACAAGGAAAAAAAAAAACTTTGAAAAAAACAAGCAGGTCAGGTTTTCTCACGGGAATAGGATCGGAGGAGCGCCATTGCATTACATTAGCCGTGGTCGTAAGAGTCGTCTTTGGTGACGGAAATTCTGCAATTGATGATATTTAAATTTTTAAGGTTTGTAAGTAGGGGTGTGATACCCTTACCACGCTACACTACCGGTCTACTACTACTGTATTATTTTCCTTTCTAATTTTTTCCTCTGCAGATTTCATCCTGCCCAGATCACACACTGACCGAGGCTCGTTGAAAAGTGTCAGCTTCTGAAAATATTTTTATCTATTATTTTTAAATGATTATTTATTAAATATTTTTTTTATTATTTAATATGATTAAAATAGAATGAGAATATAATATATAATATTATTAAAAAAAAATTCTTATACGAAGAAAAATGATAGGGAGCCCGATTTCGGGCTCTCTGTTTTTTTTGCCCGATGGGCATTTTTTTTTAATTAGGGCTTAAGAAAATATTGTTTAATAATATTATAAATTTTTTTAGTTTTTAAAAAAAAATTTAAAAGTGTTAAAAAAATAATGTGAAAAAAATTAAAAATTCTTTCAAGTTTTTTTTTCTCATATCATTTTTTAACACTTTTAATATTTTTAAAAAATTTACAATATTTTTAAATAATATTTTACTAAAATAAAATAAAATGCCCATCGGGCAAAAAAAAAAAAGGGCAGCCCCTTCCATCAATATTCAAAGGAAAATGATAGCCCAGGAGTTTTCTTTCTCATTTTCACCGTTCCTCTATTTAATTTTAATTTTTAATTTATTTATTTATTTTTTATTTAATAATTAAAAAATTGATTTTTAATGTATTGATATATTTTTATTTTTTAAAAATATTTAAAGATATTTAAAAAGTATAAAAAAATTAAAATATAAAATTTATACTAGTGGGCACGCCCAGCCGTCAAAGTTGGCGACATACTAATACTACTCATATTCAAATCAATCTCATTTTCACTTATGCTCAAAACACCCTACAATTTTGTCCTCTTTGCATCTCTGCTGATGGCCAGCTAGTAATCCGAACTCTCTTTTTTGCTCTGCTCTCTTGTTGAGAAAGAAAGCTAACAAAAAATATTGACAATTCAACTAAGAGTAATGTTACATGTAATTGTGAAGTGCGTAAGTACAGCGTAATTATTTTAAAAAAAAGTGAGATTCACTTTTGAAGAATTAAATTTTTTTACGTAGATTCACTGTTTACTTAATTTTTCAAAGCAATTACGCAATATTTACAGACTTTACTATACAAATATCATTTATCTTTAATTAAATGTTGGGATAAAAGATAAATATTGTGGCTGCAATATGCGAATAATTAATTAGAAAAATAAATAGAAAAAAAAAAGAGTTTAAGCCAATTTATTTATGTCAACTCTTACCGAAAATGTGTAGACAGAAGAAATGATAAACTGACAGCAAATTTTGAAGTGAAGCGAGCGTGCAGAGGCGAAAGAAATTAAAAAAATAAACGGGTAGTAGACCGGCGTAATAAGGCAATCATTTTTCCTGTAAATATTTAATTAAATCTAATTTTATCATTATAAATTTTTTAAATTTCTATATAAAATATTAAAAATAATTCAACTTTTTTAAATATTAAAACAATAAAAGTATTCAAAACTAATATTTTATTCAATTATTATCTTTCATCTAAATCATCTCATCTCACTATCTAAACCGCACTTAAAAGAGCTGAACACCTAATAATAATCTATGCTACTTGTGAGATGATATGAGAGTTTTGTAAATAGTAATTAGATAGTTTGTGAATAATTGTGAGATAATTTGAGTTAGACTACGTTTGGATGTTGAGATGAGTTAAGTTGTGAATATATGTTATGAGTCCTATTGAGATAGGTTTAACTTTTTTAAGTTGAGATGAGTTTAACCTTTTATGTTGAAATGTATGAAATAGGTTAAGATGAGTTTAATTTTTTATCGGAAGTTGAAAAAGTAGCGAGTTCATTTATAATTGGTTTGAGATAAGTTGAGATGAAATGAATTTGACTCAACAAGCAAATACAACTTTAATGTTCTATAGAATTTTGGGAAATAAGAAAAAAAAATTGATAAAAAATATTATAAAGTTAAAATATTGTTAAAATATAATTTTTTATTATTTTTTATTCAAAAAAATTGATTTTTTTTTTATTTTTTGTTTGAAAGTTTAGAAAAATTATAATAATTAGTTTGAAAATGTTTGTGTTTGAGTGATATTTGAGAATGAAATGAGATGAGATGAAATGAAATTGGATGGGATGAGATGAGATGAGATGAAATCTACTTCCAAACATCCCCTTAAGTACTCATTTGTTTTCACAACCATTCTCATTTCATTTCATCATTACAACTTTCTCAAATTCTTACGCAAAATAAAATAAACAATTCAACATTTTCTAATTTCAAAACAAAAATAATATTAAAAAAATAAGTTCTAATAATATTTTATTTAATTTTTAACTTTTATTCCAACTCATCTAATCTCATCTCATTTACGAAAACAAACAAGGTCGAATTATGACATGTACAAACTATAAAGATATAAGTTTTGCACAAGTTTTTATAAAAATGTAGATTCATCTTGAAAATGTGTAAAAATAAATTATTTCTTTTAAGTGAGACTCATTTTTTTACAAAAACATTTACTTATAACATGTCTATTTAAAAATTCTACCTAGCATTTATCCATTTCTAATCCCACACTGGTCCAAATAATCCGTATTGTCAGACGGTTCATGATTGATCTAATAATCTCATCCTCCTCGATGATGTAGGTACATTGAAGCAAATAGGTTCATTCAAAACACTAGCTACTACTTATCTCTTGAAACAACTTAATCAACCTCATGTTACGTGTTATACCTAAATTGGACAGTCCATCAAGGGTTACGCGTTCTACCCAACAAGTCTCTGCAATTTTTCTTTCAATTTAATGACCTTTTAGTCCTAGAATCTTTCAGCTAAGCTCTTAGACTTGCATACAACCTCTCAATGCATCTCAACTCCTACTTTCTCCATTTTTCTTATTGGATTCCATCCCTATTGCAAGAAGTCAATCAAGATGATTGTTTAATTTCACAATTGTAATACAAGCCCTTTCGAAGTTTTCTTCCCTCGAAATAATTCAAAGAATGGGTTAATTACACTTTATTCTCTTGAATTTTTACTCAGTTTATAACGTGTCTCTAAAATTAATAATTGCTTCAAAATAGACTTTCGAATTTTCAAAACTTACAAATTCCTCCTTCCGTCTACCAGCAGCGTCAAATCTAACAAAAATTCACTGCACGTGCTGCTCATGTATATAACATTCACTGCAAAGATGTAATTTTATTTAATTTATTATTATTGACCATATAAAATATAAAATAATATATGTTATCAATTAATAATATATCATTAATCATTAAATAATTTTTTTTATTAATTTATATATGGTTAATGAATATCAAATAATTTCATTATATACATAGATTATTCATATTTGCTTGCAAATTAGGTATTAAATAATTTTATATATGATTTATGATTTATGATTTATTATTAATTGATAGCATATATTATTTTATATAGTTAATGATAATAAATTAGATGAAAATTACATATTTGTAGTGATTTTTCGTTAGATTTAATGCTGCTGGTAGGCAGAAGGGGAAAAAAATAGTAAGTTCCATCGATTATTGTTTTGAGATGGATTGAAACCACTTTTAACAACCAAATATACGGTAAAAGGCATCTACATAGTCATGACAACACCCAATTACATACCTTTTGGTTGCCAATTATCACATTCTCTTTTAAACATTTGTGTTGCATTTTTTTCTTCTAAAGCTACTACCCCTGAGATTATTTCTAATTGTAAATAGAAAGTATCAACAAAGCAAAATCCTCTTATCTTTCTCAAAAGAAACCTTCGACCAAACTGCTATACACGTGGGGCCTATATACACAAGACTAGGCCACCACTTGATGGCTATCTCTTTTGCTGTAGATTTCTCTATCTAGCTACCATTCTTCCTGTGTGTCTTGGATATGGAAAAAACTTCAAACCGGAGGTAATGTTAAGCGAAGATTTACACCATCCAATGATATTGCGACACGTACACTTTTTACCAAGAAAAAAAAATAGGATCGACGATTGATAAGGCTTTCCCATACGCCTCCTCTCTCTCTCTCTCTCTCTCTCTCTCTCTCTCTCTCCCCTCAAGCCGACTGCGTGAGTGTCCTCCGCATTGCTTCCCTTCTCTTGCTTCTTGGGGTGGCTTATGCTAGAATCCTAGGCCTTTTCACTGGTAATTCATGGGAGACTGTCCATGCTACTTTCTACAATCAGTTCTATTTTTTCTTTAATAGAAAACATACGTGTTACAATATCATCCGACCCTAGCGTTTCTCCTTGGATATATGTAGCTCACATTGCCAGCCAATGACCAAGATCCTCACTACTTTTTATTGCAGTTTTAAAATTGGAATTGCTTTGTGTGGTTCCTTCCTGCTCTCCGCACCAACATTGTCGTTGTCTTCTTTACGTATCATTGGTTTCTTTAATTAATCATGTGGACTAAGCGTATCATAACAAGGAGTTCAATTTGGTTACTCCGCTTAGTCGGAGTATGAGTTTTATCACTTGGTTACAGTTAATTCTATCTGAGATAGAGCTGTACACGACAAATCTTTTAGATTTAGATTTTTAGATATTTACCGTATGGATTAGACCATTCAATCACAAAAATATGTTGGAGAACTATTAACGTGTGTAACTGACTTGTTTCAAAGTTAAAGTTGTATGTTCTTTTTCTTAATCGAATGCGGTCCCTTATTATCCCAAAAAAAAAAAAAGTTCAATTATTCAAAACTCAAAATGAATATTCGTCTCTTCCTAATCCTATTCAGTGCTATCTTTTGGGTTGACCTAACGATCGAGTCCTGTGGGGAGACTGGAAAAGCAGCAGCCTAGCTAGCTGCAGCTTGTAATCATGCCTAAAACAAGCATTTTATTCTCCGACCTCGACAATCAACCAATCAGATCCAACAACACGTGCACCAAACTATCATATTTAAATTCTAAGCAGCCAGAGCAATATTTCAGGTCGTCATGTCGGACACTCTACCCCGCACCTTATCTTCCCACGTAACATTATTGTCCTTAATTGTTCAATTAATCAGGGGTAATTATTTTGACGAGTTCTTATGCCAAAACCAAGTCAGCCATTATTATTCCAATTAGATTCAACATAAAACCGCTTTTTAGAAAATAAGTATATGTATTAAGAAATATTCTTCTAATCATTCTCACACCAAATATCACACATAATTTTTTTAATTTTTAATTTTTTTTCCTTATTGAATATATAGTATATGGATGATGAAAAGAAAAGTTTAATTAGTTTAGGAAGAATATAAGAAAAAACAAATTAAATTAAATTAAATATGGTATATAGTGTGTAAAGATAATGAGTAACAAAATTCTCCCTCATAAATTTTTCCCATTTTATTTACCCTTTTTTTACAATACATTTCGCCAGCAGCTCCTCAGCCTCCCTCTCTCACTTCTTCCCTATATATGCTGATCAACCCGTGTGCTACCAAGGAGTGGCCACCGATTTAGTTACGTTTGGGTAATGAGAATACTTGAGAATTGTTGAGAATGTATGTGAATAGTAATGAAAAAGTAATAATAGAATATTGAATAGTAGTAAAAAATATGTGAAAATTAATGAATAATAAAAAAGTAAGTGAAAAGTAATAATAAAATGAAGAATAATAGTGAGGTACTCTTACTACCCAAACGTAACTCACTCAGAGGCCACCTCGAGCCAATCGGTAAAAGTTATCATCAACATTAATATAAAGCGTCAACAATTGATAAACATCTTTTATAGTTTTTCATTTAAATATTTTTTTTATTTTAATATATGTAGATACATGAATACATGTAAATGAAAATTTTTATTCATCATTCTCAAATCACAAACCATACATATTTTTTTTTTCTTACCAAGTGTGTGGTCCATGTATGGATAATGACTAGAAGAAATCAATTAATTTCTAAAGAATAAAACCAAGAAAAATTTAAAAATATTTTAAAAAAATAAAAATAAGTGTGATATATGGTGTGTGAGGATTATCAATAACAAAACTCTATGCAGATATAATATATTAAAATTGTATTTTAAAAACATTGTACCGTTTGATGCTTTGTAACGAAATTTTAGTATTCATATTTGCATTAGTAATTTAAGGCTTCACTAAATCTTAAGTTTCAGCATCTTTTTGTTGGATTCAGAACTTAAATACATCTAAATATTTTTGTTAAATCTCTTTAATTTTGTTTATGGGATGCTTTCTAATTGGAAAATGATTAAGATTAGTTTGGGTAATGAAAGTATTTTATCTCATATTTTTTTATTTTTTATCTTATTTTATCATTACAATTTTTTTAAATTTTTATACAAAATATAATAAACAATTTAATTTTTTTTAAAATTTTAAAATAAATATAATAATCTTAAAAGATAATATTTTAATAATATTTTAATTAACTTTTTAACCTTTAACCCTCATCACCCATCTTTATCTAAACCTCACCTAAAATTTGTCTGCATGTTCATAGATGTGACAACTTATATGCGTGTCTGCGAGAAAGAAAAGAGAGAAACGATAGCTATTATGTGACAACTTATATTCCTACTGATTCTATTATTTTCAATATAGCACGATTTTTTTTTCTCGGAATATAGCACGATTTAGAGAGTTCAAAAATATAATTCCGACACTACAACATAATTACTTTTTAGTGACGGTTGAGAAATTGTGACAATCTCTAGACCGTCACTAAAAGGCATTTTCTGTGACAGTTTTTGGAAACCATCACTAAAGATAGAATGAGATTTTTTTACATTCGAACGTATGAGAAATATGCGTTCGAACGTCACATATACGTTCGAACGTTATGTCTGTTTACGTTGGAACGTAAAATGTTTTGGCGCAACCGTTCGAATGTTATTAATTTTACGTTCGAACGTAAAATGTTTGCACCAATGTTCGAACGTTAAGTAATAACATTCGAACGTTCATTGTAAATTTAAATTAAATGACTTTAATTTAAAAATTATGTGATTTTTATTGTGCATAATTTGTGAACAAGTCTAAAAAATTGAATTGTATATATTTATATATACACACTTTGTAATATATAAATATATATTATTGATTTATATATATTTGAAATGCAGTGATTTAGTATTAAAGTTGGAAATTATAACATCAAAGAAGATTAAAAATTGAAATTAAAAAACGATAAAAATATTCAATAATATTTTTCGTTACAAATATTAAAAATAAAATACAAAAATTAATAGAACGTAGTAAAGAACAGTCAGATGATAACGTTATCCGCAAAAGTCGAACTTCGTACTTCCTCAGTCAAGGTATCAACCTTGTCGTTGAGGATAGTTACACAATGGGTGAGTTCGGCAACAGACGCCGATATAGCCTCGAGCGATCGATCGATCTTATGATCAATATGCGCAGTCAGCTGTGATATGACCGCATCAACCCAAGCAGGCCGCACATCTCCTGCAGATGTACTCGACGTATGCTGACTACTACTCCCGACATGACCTGACTCAGGCTGCGTCGGAGGAACTAGATCCTCTGCAGGGGGTGGCTGACGTCCCCTCGCCTGTCCAATGCGTGGTAATGTCGATGGGGCTCATTTGATCTTTGACCCGCTCCTCTGGCTGGGTCGGCACTCCCCGTGCAAGTAATAGTCGGCTGATGAGGACACCATATGGGAGATTATCCGTGGAGACGATGCTCGCCTCGTAACGGATCCTCTAAAAAATGTGCAGTGGCAAATCTATAGGATCTCCACGTGCCATTCGTATCAAAAATTGTGCCCGAAGCCGACTAAATGTGGTTTTATGAGCCACATGATCGACATTTGTTGCAACAATCAGGTGCAACATGCGGAAGAAATGCAACAGATGGATCTGGTTGAAGGCGTTCTTCCGCTCGATCTGCATGCGATCCCTCCCGGTGAGTATGTAGAAATCCTCGTCTCAGTCATCATCCCGAGCCTCGACGCCAGTATCCTCAGCCTCTGACTGGCCTGCATCTCTGGCTGATGCTGGCTCACATCCCCGGCCAGTAGATGATGTAGAAGTGCCTACATCCTCACGGGGTGTTGAGTGTGTAAATGTCTGAGCACCTCGATGAATCTCGAGGTGCTCGCCGATGACATCTGCCGATACCTCAATAGAAACACCGCGTACAGTCACGGTGTGAGAGGATGCATCCGGAGGCATGTCACACATCCCCATATAGAATTCTTGAACCATTGAGGGGTATACCTTCCCCCTCAATGTGCAGATATTTCCCCAGCCTCTACTGAGGAAAACATCTCTTAGGTTCGTCTGCTGCCAACAGAGTTCGTCGAACTCATTAATTAAGACCTTTCTCTCTACCATAACAGTACGAGCTCCGATACGGGCAGTGTCCGACGTGGCTCCTTCCCTCCCTCGTTTTCGTGCATGCAGTGGAAGAGCCATATCCTGAAAATATAAAAGGAAAAAAAAAATTATTTACAATAATGCATTTTTTTGTATTAATTTTAAGATGCTCTGCATTAACGTTCGAACGTTTTATCGTTAACGTTTGAACGTTAAAGATAAAAACGTTCGGACGTTAATTTATACGTTCGCACGTAAAATAATGTAAATAAATTTACGTTCAAACGTAAAACAAATACGTTCGAATGTACAGATGTACGTTCGAACATAAGCAGTAAACAAATACGTTCGAATTTAAGTTCGAACGTATTTGTTTTACGTGTGAATGTAAATATGAACGTCTGAACGTCGAATCATGAATAATGTAGAAAATCACTACGTTCGGATGTTATAATTAAACGTCCGACCGTATGTGATTTACGTGCGAAAGTAAATATTCACGTTCGAACGTATGTCGTTTAATAATATTCACGTCCGAATGTAAGACGATTAACGTTTGAACGTGGAAGTCGTAACGGCTCTGTAATTTAAACGTCGTACGTTCGAATGTCTTGGTGAAACGTTCGAACGTTTCGACGCAGAATGGCTGAGTCGACTCAGCCATTATTGAAATCTCGAAAATTTCTCTACAAGGGTCTAAATGCCGAAATGTCACCATGTAAATGATGTATACACTTCAAGAAACATTTCTACGGTGACTATTCAGCCAATGACTGGCCGTGGTGGCCGGAAAATGAAGTTGAAAATCCGGTAATACTTATCCGGTTTTAAACAAAAATCAATCCAAATCTCAATCTAAATATCAATAAAATACATGTTATTTGCATAAAAGATGAATGCCTACCTTTTAGTGACGGTTATGGCGGAGTTGACGGCGGCGGTGACGGAGGCGTGGCGGCAAAGAACGGAGAAGACGATGGATACGGGCAGGGAAATGTCGTTTCGACGTTCGGTTTTGGCCTTATATACACAGAACGTTCGAACGTACTTATTATTACGTTCGAACGTTTCTCAATTTAATTTCCAAAATTTTATCTATAATATATTATATTATAAATGTTTAAGTTATATATTAGCATGTTATATAATATTATTGACAATTAGATTATTGGTAACACTTTCATGAAATGTACGTTCGGACGTTTAAATTAAATGTTTGAACGTTTATCTATAAATCTACGAACGTTCGAACGAAAAATTGTGATACATTCGAACATATATGAGGAAAGTGCGGGAACTTTCCCGCTAGATTTTATATTATATCATAAGAAGGGTACGTTCGAACGTGTATTGTAAACGTCCGAACGTTCTGGGCGGGAATAATTTTAGAATATAACGTTCGGACGTAAAAATTAAACGTTCGAACGTTTAAACTAATAATTTTAGAACTTAATCAGTACGCGCACGGGAGGAAGCGCATTATTTCTTCTTCTCCCGTGCGCGCAACAGAAAGAGAGAGAGAGAGAGAGAGAGAGTTAGAGTGAGAGAGAGTTGAGTTAGAGAGTGAGAGAGAGTTGAGTTTTGGTAAGATAATATTTTTATTTCTTGTCTTTATTTAAATTTTATGATATTTATAGAATGTGTTTTTGTTATAGAATATTTCTAATAAGTTAGTGTTGTATTTTTTTGAAGGATTGCTTGTTTTGGGAAGTTTGAAGATTTTGATTTGTAAGAGGATATTGTGAGTACTAGGTATATTTCTAAACTTTATCAATATGTTGTTGTGATTTGATGCTTACTCTTTATCATATTGTGATTATTGTTTGTATAGTTTCTAAATAGTTTGTGAGTTATTTTAAATATGTTGTGATATAAATTTGAAATATTGTGTTTATTATTAGAAATATATTGTCATTAGGCTTTGTTAATACATGTTTATTGCTTACTCAAGTTTAGAAATATGTTAATACATGTGGCATGTTATTTTGTGAATATATTGTGAGTTATTGTAATATGGACTTGAAATATTTAAATTATTATTTGTGAATGACGTTTGAATATGTTTACATTGTTACAAATATATTGTCCTTAAGCTTTGTTAATACATGTGGCATATTATTTTATGCTTACTTTTTATCATATTGTGATTATTGTTTGTATAGTTTCTAAATAGTTTGTGAGTTATTTTAAATATGTTGTGATATAAATTTGAAATATTGTGTTTATTATTAGAAATATATTGTCATTAGGCTTTGTTAATACATGTTTATTGCTTACTCAAGTTTAGAAATATGTTAATACATGTGGCATGTTATTTTGTGAATATATTGTGAGTTATTGTGAATATGTTGTGATATGAATTTGAAAAATTGTGATAATAATATTTGAAATTAAGTAATAACAAGCATAAAAGTAACTCTTTAAGAATTATAATAATTAAAATTATTGTATAACCATTGAAATTTAAGTATGATAATTAAATATTTATAATAATATTTGAATTTAAGTAATAACAAGCATAAAAGTAACTCTTTAAGAATTATAATAATTAAAATGATAGTATAACCTTTGAAATTAAGTATAACAATTAAAATTATACTTTAAGAATAATGATCTTGTACACAACGAGGGAATATTATCTTGAAGAAATATTGAAATTTCAATTTAATTGCTTGACTGTCATAGTCTCTTCGGCCTTGAGAGTTGTCAAGGTTGGACAGTTTGTGACGGTTAAGTAATTAGACTAAAATTTAAACATTTCTTCAAGATCATTCTCCCTCGTTGTGTACAAGACACGAAACGTAGGGTCACATAATCTTCCATCACTCTTTAGTTTAACAATATAACACTACTTGAAGGTCACATTATTAATTTAAACAACATGGAGATATTGTTGTATGATTTTTTGCTAGATGCGTGTGACATTGCATAAATACCCTTAGACCCGTTTGGGAATCAGTGTACATTTATGTGTCCACTGATTCCTGAATTGTCTAGTGTGGACAGTTTGAGATTATATTATCTGTATTACACATTTTTGTTACTCGCTACTTTCCACGTTTAATATGAAGTTTCGGTATCTTCTTCTACTGTTCTTCGGGTATACTGTTCGTAGGGTCACAATCCTGATATTTGAACATGATACTTGGAGAATTATGGGGAGGTGCTGCCGGATTAGCAGATGAAGTTAGATGAATGGAGAAAGTGTTGTGATCTTTTCGCATATCCAGATTATCAGGTATTTTACATTTATATCTTTTAATTATTTACATTCATATTCGTTTTATACATTATATGTATACATATTACAATTAACATTTTTAATATATTTTGTAGCACTTGAGTTCTACAAATGCACAGAATAGATCCGTTCTGACTGTCCACCATCGTGCCGGTTCAAGGTCATTCCACCGTCTTGCTGAAAAAATGGTAATTAAAAAATTTTAGAATTCATTTATTTTCCTGATATTCTTTCTGATAAGTACTAACATTATCTTTTTAAAATTGCTAATACTGTCGCTTTGTTAGAAACGTGATGATCCTGAAAACTTTTCCCTCATTCATGTCTATGCTGCTGCTCACACTAATGAGCATAGTGAGTGGATGGATCCTGTCGCTGCAGATAATTATATAAGCAGTGTTAATTTTGTTAAATAAATTTTTTATAGAACATTTTAATAGTTTATTTCTTATTTCTATTTCTTTTAATACGTTACTAATTATTTACGATCATTACCTTTTAAATTGCAGAGCAAAATGCTGGAGATGCAGTCGACTTCTGTGGAATCCTCTTCTAGTGACATAGACATATTCACCCAAGTGCTCGGGCCGCAGTCTAGTATGGCAAGAGGTTTGGGACGATCTATCAAGCATAAATGTTCATCCTCCTCAACCTCATCGGCTTCACAAATTAATAATCTTACAGCAGATTTAGAAGCTGCACGGCGTGAGAATGAGTATATGAGGTCGAGACAGCAAGAGTTAGAGTCTCTCTTAGAAAGACAGTCTCATTTAGAGACGCGTTTGCAGGACCAACAGAGAGACCAGGAGGAAAGAATACGCAGTGAAGTGCAAGAGTAAGTGCAACGAGAGATGATGGTGTAAATGGAGCGTGTTATGTCGTTGCAACAGAATCCCCGTGGGCGAGGGAAAAAGAAGAAATAAATTTTATCAATATTTCTGACTAGTTTTAATATCTAATTTTATACTTTTATAAGACATTGTTACTTGTTAATTGGGTATGTAATATGATACTATTGGTATTTTGTTTTTAAATTTTATGAAATTAGTATTTCTGATCTGTACGTTCGAATGTAAATAAAAATCGTTCGAACGTTGGCTCACACTGTAACAAACGTTCGAACGTAAATACAATTGAATCGTTCGAACGTTAAACCGACTAATGTTCGAACAAAGAACTTGCATTCGGACGCTCCTTCGTTTACATTCGAAATAACGTCCGAACATTAAACGCGCTACATTTGAACATTTACGTTTACGTTCGAACAAATATTCGGACGTTTATTGTAATTAACGTTCGGACGCATTAACATTCGAACGTAAATATGATATGTTCGAACGATATACAACAAACGTCAACTTCTCTCATTCGAACGCCAATCGGTCGGGTATAATGTCCGAACGTTTAATTTTACGTCCGAACGTGATTTTCTGTGACAGTTCATAACCGTCACAAAAAAAGGAACGTTCGAACGTTGTACCGAACGGAACACTTCCAACCGTCACTAAAAATATTTTTTGTGACGGTTGAACAGTAAACCCTCACCAAATATTTTCTGTGACGCACTTTAGGTGACGGTCATGGTGACGGTTTCAAACCGTCACCAAATATGTTTAGTGACGGTTTACCATTTTTTTGTGACAGTTTCCTCTGTCACAAAACACACATTCTGTTGTAGTGCGATGTGGCCTATTTTTTTATTTATTTTTTCTATTCTCATCAAATTTTCCAGTATTGTAATTATATAACTAAATAAAACACTAACATAATGAATACTATTGATTGACAAAGCTGTTACTTAAATTCCTATAATTTGCTTATCCACTAAACTTGTATATATCGATCACTTCTCTTAACTTTGTATTAGGTTTACTTTAACTTGTATAAATCTATTACTTGTTTGAACTTTGTATGGATTTAAATTCTCATTTTATTGTTCATTGTGAAATGATAGGTAGTCAAGTAATTAGATCTATTAATTTGTATAATATCTATAAATGTATCCAATATTAACACTTATTACATATCATAATTATATTTATTAATAATAATTCTCATATTTTTATAATTGCGCGCATGTGTATTGCACGTTGAGCACCTACTAGTGTGTGTGTGAGTATATACATATAGAGTAATTCTACATACAACCGTGAAGTGCGTAATCGCCGCGTAATCACTTTGAAAAAGAGTAGAGTTTACTATTAAAAAATTAATTTTTTTTATGTGGGTCCCATGTTTTATTCATTTTTTTAAAGCGATTACGTGGCGGTTACACAATTCACGATTGTAAGTATATTTTCTCATATATATATATATATATATATATTCAACTGCAATAATGTTGAGGCAACAAGTCATGTACATAGATTTGCTTGTGAATCTTTATTTATTTATTTTTTATTTACTTTTAATAAATTGTAATGTAGAACTGTAATTTTTCTATTGTCTTCGCCGTTACGCAACTTCTGGGTGGTTGATGTCACCGACATAAATACAAATCAACATTATTCTACCTCCGAACCCATATGTCTATGTTTATGTAATTCCTTCTGGGTTGTTGACACCAGCATGCATCCTTCAAGGCAAATTCGGAAGACACCGCCGACACTAGTCAAAAATAAATTTTATTGATTGGATAACCGGTTTTATTAATATCACAAAATCGAACAGGCCGGAACGGCCCATTGAGATAGCCCAAAACTAGATGAGGCGATTTGAAGTCCACGATGGCTGTCTCGACTCTCGAGCATTGATACGTGTCCGTATATACATTTATAACAATAAATAAAAAATAAGTACAGAAAATATAAGTAATAATCTCTTTCTCTCTTTCTGCTCCTTTTTTCTGACCTTTATCTCTTTTCTCTTCTCCCCTTTAGCTCCCAGAAGAAATTAAGGAAGAACATTACTCAAGGAATTATTCTTTTCTTCTGGGATGCGCTTGCTTTAAATTCCTGCTTTCTCTTGCGCGTAATCAGCCTTCACTCATATATATATATATATATATATACACTATATACACGTGGAACGTCTACCTTTTCTGTCATGCATACATCATATATATGGCACTGAAGGAATGGGGAATCTGTAGTAGAGATCAGTGGGGACCCCTATGAAACATCCATCTTATATATAATAATGGATTTGTAATACTTCATATTGACGGATTGAGTATAGAAAATAGTACTGAATGAATCTGTAATTCTTCAAATATAGTTTGGACCTAATAATTGGATTGTTATGGGCATAAGATGCTATATATTTATGTAACAAGGTACTAATTATATAATAATTAAAATTTTGAAACAATAATTAGTTATTTGAAGTGATATCGTAACTCTAGTGGCAAATTTAAACATGCATGCATGCATGGCTGCTCTCTGACTTTCTGCTTACACAAATGTCAAATCAGCTGAACAAAATAGACGATTACACGTGGATCAAGAAAAATAAAAGGGAAATAGTTAAGCCATAAAAAATTATATAAAAGCGAACTCATAAACTGATGTGGCTTGACGTGGTAGATTAGATTATAAAATTATTTTATGTAAAAAAAAAAAAAAAAGCTTGAGTACTACAATACCTAAAAAAAAAAAAAAAAATCCTTAATTTCAATGACGTTTGGTCATGATCTTGGATGCGTGTGGTGTAGCTTTATATTCTTCTCTCCTATCATCTTCCCATTTGAATCAACCGATACATAAGCTTCCTTGTATATCCGGTACAGATGCTTTACCTTGAATCCGACTATCTTATACTTGACATCATTCTCCATGCAAACCTTCAACTCTTTTGTCCCATTGGTAATATTATTCCCTTTCCATAATTGTTGGCCAGCATTCACAACCACTTCATACGGTGTGGTCTCTTTGTATCCTTGATAGAAACCAGGCAGAGAGCTGGAGCCTATGAGATGATCAGCATCAGTACTACTAGTACTGTAGTACAAGGTTATGCAGATGTCACTGTAATAGATGCTCATCTTCGCGTTGGGGTTGAAGAACTCGAGATTCAAGAAAAATGAGGTAGTATGGCTGTGATTTGATGTAGAATTCCTAGCATCCAAGGCTGGAATGTAGGCGTTGGTGATGAGGTAAACGGGACTCTTTGGAGTTACACTTACCCATATTACCACTGAGAAAGTTCCCAGAACGATTAAAACTTGAAGAAACAAGCAGCATAGAGATGATTCAGATTCAGAGTAATCATCGAGCAGAATGGGTCGAGATTCATCAGAATCGTGTTCTGCGAGATCAGCCATACTGCAGGGTAAATACACTACTCTGAAGAAAACTGATCATTGAACATTTGGGATGTGATTTTACTCCACATGATAACTAACATTATATATATGAAGAGCAAAACGATTTGTACTACTGTTTTCTTGTTCACTAATCAAAGACCTTATTTCCATAAGACGTACAAGTCACAAAACCTCATTTGTTACACTTTTCCATCATTTTTTAAATAAAAAATGTGGTCTTTTTGTGGAAAGCTAAACCTTTGCAGTCACCATGCACAGTCCATCGTGTTCACAGACCGGCACAAAATTCCGTCTCTAGCTGTACGTGTGTCACTTCACCATTAAGAACGTACAGAACAATATGTAGGTAAAGATTTCTTAGCCCCGAAGTCCTTTAGAATACCTTTTTCATGGATCTTATATGCCACAAAGAACACGGTTGCAGACCTCAAAAGCATATGAAAGAAGGATTCAAAAGATCACTAGCACTTCTTTTCTCTCACCTTCACTTTAGGAAAATTATCTTACTTTACCCGGCCTTGTAATTATTTTCCATTTTCTATTATGCCCACCAAAATATCAAAATTATCATATTTCAAACCTGAAATTACCTAAATTATAATTTACTCCATCGTTAAGATTAGGGGTGTAAACCGGTCGGTCCGGACCGGACTAGACCGACCAAATGTATGATCGATTTCGGTCCAGTAAATAGGGGAATTTCGGTCTTCGGTCCGGTCCAGAGGTGGAAATTTCTTAGACCGGACCGGACCGAACCAACTGAATAAAAAATAAAAATAAATAAAATATTATATATATTATTTATATAATAATTGTACAATTAATAATATAAAATTTTAAATATGTTATTAATACTTGTTAATATTTTATAAATTAACAATATTTTATATATATCTTCATCTAACCTAGCTATCACTATTAACAATATAAAATTTTAAATATGTTATTAACACTTGTTAATATTCTATGAATTAATTAATATATAATATCAATTAGTTAATTATATAGTAATTATATAAATTAATAATGTAATTTTCATTTAATTTATTATCATTGATCATATAAAATATTTTTTTATTGAGTTTGTTAAATAACTCACATTAATAAGTCACTTAATTTAATTTAGTATTTTAAATAATTTTTTTTATTAATTGATTTTTTAAAAAAAAATGCCGGACCGATAACTACCGGTTCGGTCCGGTCCTTATGGGGTGTTCGGTCCGGACTGGACCGACCGGTTTACACCTCTAGTTAAGATCCAGTCATTTAAAATTGACGTAAATATAAAAGGTGATAGTTTGACACAATTCTAAGTGATTGGATCTAGAGAAGGGGATCAATTATAAAGGGGTGATAGTTTGAACTTTGAAGAGAACATTATACGATTGGATAGTGAGAATGCCTGATAAGTTGAGAATGTTTATGAATAGTAGCGAGAAAATAATGAAAAAGTAATAATAAAATATTAAATAGTAGTAAAAAGTAGGTAAAAAGTAATAATAAAGTAAAAAATAGTAGTGAGAGTGTTTGAGAGTATTTAAAGTACTGGCGTAAATGTTTTCACCATCTAATTTTAATTAATCAAGGCAACGTACAATAGCTCCCTCATGTATTAATTAAATACATGAGTACTTAGCTATTTGGTTTTGGTCTTGCAGCTTGGATTGTGGTCTTTATTCTTATTTGTAATTTTCAGGTGTCTGGTTGTAACTACGATTTTTCTCTGTTAAAAGTGAGAGCTATTAATAAAATTAAGATACTGTCATCTTCTTAAAAAAAAAGAACATATTCTATAATTAATTAATCAGGTCGTTTTGTTTTGCTTGCCATTATAAATATTCTAAGATCACATCAATGTATTGTTCTTTAAATAGAAGGGAGACATGAGATGAATAAAGCGATCATACAAACTTTTGAAATGAATTAAATATGATAAATCGTAGGCCGGGAAAAAAAAAAAGAGAGAGATAAAAAAATGCCCGATCGATGCCTCTGATCAAGTGAAGTAGACGGGGCATCTCTTGGCTATATAAGTTGGCAAGAGAACGCCGTCGGTGCCCAACGAAACATCACAGTTGGCGTGGGCCTGATGGCGTTTGCTTTGCCACGTGGAGATCTTAAATCGGATGATCGACGTTATTTCTAGACGCAACGGCACCGTCCCAGCCGCACGTAATTCGTTCTTCAACTCCGTCCAACGCTGATCGTTCACAGTCAATGCCGACCCACTCAGCTCGTCTACCACCACCGTCGTGTTCTTCGGCTTCTGGTAAAACGGAAACAGCAACTGCTTCCACGCGAATTTTTGATCCTTGTAGTAAACTGTCCCGTTTATGGAATCATAGTAGATCCCGATGCTCAGGTTCGGGTTCCGGATCGTTACGTTGAAAGATACCCGGACATTAGTTGCTTCGGGAACCGAAAACTCGTGGATATGGAACCTCGGTCGGTGCGGGCGCAGGCTTAGCCAGAGTACGAATGTGATCAGGCCTACAACCAATAGAAATGCCAAGAAAATGGCGCAGACCAACTTGGAGACACGAGTGGTGAGGCTATCCCGGACCCGGTGGACGATTTCACGGGCGGTGTGGTGGCGCTTTATGGGTCGGGAGTCGCGGTTGGATTGGACGGGTAGCTGGCCAGAATTATGCATTCTCTTTTGCAGGGGAGAGAAATCGAAGAGTTATTCCTATGGAAATGTCGATGAACAGAGGTGGTCTCGAAAGGCCGGGGTTCATGTTTATGTAGGAAATTGAAGTGACGGAAAAGAGAAAGAAAGGGTTTACGTGGGAGAGCTCAGTTTCTTTTGCATGGTGAAAGGAAGGAATAATAGGGTGGTCCTTGTCTTACCAATGGGTAACGTATGTATGCAACTTGCTCGATCCCCCCCACCCCCCACATTAATTTCATTAGCACGTAAGAGAATTATATTATATATATAATCTAGTTATAAAGGGATTATATAAAACTAATCTCATAAACTAATATGATTTGATGTAGTTTATCGTATTGTAAAGTTACTTTTATTATAAAGCAGATCCGACGGATCACATGAAACCTCATCAACTTTCGAAATTATTTTTGTGTAATCATTTTGTGGTTGTAGCACTTCTCATTATATTATATTATACTTTTCCTAATGTTTTGCTTTGCATTAATATACACTTTTTTATACATTTTTTAAAATCTTTATTATATGAAAATTCTATTTGCAATTTGGTGTAGATTATAACACACTTAACAACGCGTCAATTACCTTGAATAATTTTATTTAAAAAAAAAGATTTAAAATCTAAATTTTACAAATCAAATAGACGTATCATATATGTAATCACGTGGACGGTATATTTTATACACCAATTTGTAAATAAAATAAGTCTACATTAAATTACTTATTGTTTGAAGTTGGATTAAAGTATAATATATCAATAGTAGTCATAGGTTTGGGTAAAGTCATGGTAGAATTAATTTTATTTTAATTATATAATGAACATAATTAGTTCCTACGTAAATTAACTTGCATTAATAGTACTACGGCCAGTGCAAGAATAGCAAGTGATTGTGCGAATAATAAGATTATTATTTTCCTCTTTGGGGAAAATTCGATACACCCGTAAGGCGTAAAGTACATAGAATAATGTACGTCACGGCCGGTGTTTAATTAAAAGGAAATGCTTGGGAACAGCTGGAAGCTGCACCATACTATGAAAAATTTTTATTTTTTTTTCAACCCAGCACGTTAAGTGTGTTGGGCTTCTTACAGTAGAGTGTGAAGAATAATTTTTCTTAATTAAACTAGTCGTCATGAGATCAGGTACGTCTATTTGAAGTACCTTTAAATGAAACGTAAAAGGAGAGAAAAACTTCTGTACAAGTTATGAAAAAAATATAGTTGGAGTAATAATTATTAAGATATAATTTAAATAATTTAACTTTAGTATTTTTAAATTTAAAATTTTAAGTTATGCAACAGTACCCTGCATTTATACATATGGATAATTTCGCATAATTTTTGGGATTTTACTTAATAATATAATATGAATATAAAATCTACCCTTTTTTAATAATTTAAACTTTTGGAATAAGTGATTTATATATATGGATAATTTCGTAGAGTTTTTGGGATTTTACTTAATAATATAATACAAGTAATAAAATCTACTCATTTTCATTAGTTTAAATTTTTAGGACAAGTGATTTATACATATGAATAATTTCGCATAGTTTTTGGGATTTTACTTAATAATATAATATAAATAATAAAATCTACCAATTTTCATTAGTTTAAACTTTGAGAAAAGATATTTGCAATTGTGAAATACGTAAACACGGCGTAATCGTTTTGAAAAAAGTGAATAAAACATGAGATTCGCATGAAAATAATTAATTTTTTAATGAGTAATACATACAACCGTGAAGTGCGTAAACGTCGCGTAATCGCTTTGAAAAAAGAGAAAAGATACTTACAACCGTGAATTGCGTAACTGCCGCGTAATCGCTTTGAAAAAAATAAATAAAACATGGGACCCACATGAAAAAAATTAATTTTTTAATAGTGGACCCCATTCTTTTTCAAAGTGATTACGTGGCAGTTACGCACTTCACGGTTGTATGTAGAATTACTCTTGAAAAAAAGTAGGCTCCACTATTAAAAAATTAATTTTTTTATGTGGGTCTCACGTTTTATTCACTTTTTTCAAAGTGATTACGCGACGATTGCACAATTCATAGTTGCAAATATATTTTCTCTTTTTTAATAGTGGACTCTACTCTTTTTTAAAATGATTACGCGGCGTTTACGTACTTCACAGTTGTATGTAAAATTACTCTTAAACTTTTGGGATACGTTGTAATTATTGCAGCTGTTGATCATCCCCAATAGACCATTAGTTATTTGTTATATCTCCGTCACCATTTGTCTGAAAATAAAGGGACAAGATGCAGAATATTGTAGGACTCTTGCAAATATGCTTTGATATACGGTTAATCAGAGCTTGTTTTAAAAGGTAAACCGGTAGAAATGGATGAACTTATTATTTAAATTATAAAAACACAGAGCACGTACATGATCTATTTTTCTTTTCTTGGCAAATGCAGCAGGGGTCTTGATCTTCGAGGTTATTGCCCATCAAGCTGCATCATCCATGCATCAAATTCAACCTGAGTTTGCTTCGACAGAGAATCGTGCACCTTTCTTACATATACACTGTCTTCTTTGCTTTTTTGGGACACACCATGTTAAGGTTTGGTGTGCCTCTGTTTATTCGGTTCTGTTTTTCTTGTGTTCTGCTTTCTACTTGTTGTATCTTTGTTCGCCAAAATACTAAAAATGTATGTTTATCTTGTGAGTAGTTGGCATGAACCTGCAAGAAATGTATGTTTACCTATCTTGTGAGTGGGAATTTCCCCTTGCTTAATCGTGCAAATTTGCTCAAACATTTGTGCAGTTTGATTCGAAGAGTTCTCTGCTTCAAAGAGTTCCTATTGTGAACAATCCAAACATCAGTTGGTTTCCAATGTCTCGTTGATGAATCATAGTCCAGAACCATATAAAATTGTTAAATAGTGCACCGATCGATCCTTCTGTCTAAACGATGTTCAAGTTAGGATAGACAAGGCAAAACTGAAACTGCCACAGAAATTAATTATTTTCTTCCCAGGCATTCATTATATGAATAAAAAGCAAACTTTTGACTGATACTACCCCACAATTTTAAGACTGCAAAACAAATCAAACCAGAATTTATTCTGCAAATTAGGTACAAAATCACAACCATGAAGAAGAATGATCTCTGCTCGTAGGTATCGATCCTTGTCTCTTAATATATAATTTACTTGTTATTTGTTTACTTTGCTGCATTGTTTCCTGATTTCACCAGCCTTGCCAGTGAGAACTCCAATCCTACCCATTTTCACCATTGAAACTCCAAAGTCATCAAAGAAAGTAGAACCACCGGTAGCAGCTTGAAGTTTTACATACGATTTAGTCTCGGCATTATCAAGGAGAGCTGCATCTGATTGGAACAAACCCCTTCTCTTAGCTACAAGAGTATAGTAATCTTCATCAAATGTTTTGAAGCTTCCTGGGTTCATTTCCACGAGTGTGGTATTATCACCTGGCTTGCATTTGTTCTTCAATCTTTTTATGTAATTAGGATCCAAGTTGGGGTCAGTATCACCCTTTCCCGTGAAGTTGTAGAGACGGTAGTTGAAGGAGTAACAGTGAGACGTCCCAACAGTGTGTGCACCTGAATTAATATCAAAAGAATTCACTAAATCACTATCACTTTTTTTTTTGTGGTCTAAAAAAATCATTTTAATTAAGTGTTGCATGCATATCCATGGTGTTATGTTACCTGAAAGAACTACAAGGTCTTTTATGCTTAGCCCCCTTTCTTGAAAACTTCTTATCAATCGGGTAATGTTGGCAGTTGGTGGTACTAGATTCTCTGAGGCCTCTTTTTCGCTTGAAACCCTTCCATCTTTTCGTCCAGTTTCGACTTCCCAAGATGGTCCCTTGATCTGAGATGATGCAAAAATTTCATGTAATTGATCTTAAATCAAAAGCAACACTAATTGCAGGCGGATCAAGTTTAATCATTACCGTAGCAGTCGCATCTCTAGCTACTAAAGCCAAGATGTCAGCACATGAAACCACACCAGGACATGCCTTTTCCAGTGCAGACTTGACTCTATCGACAATTTGAAATCCCCGAAGGTTTTGATTAGAAACAAAATCTTTTTCTGCTTGATTTGTTGAAGAACTCAACAATACTGACCCATCACAACCCTGTACGTACGTACAACAAGCCAATTTATGTGTTAAGACAATCTAAAAGCTAGGCATCATGAAAACGATCGAGAAAGGAAAGATAATTCTTCAAATTAAGCAATCTGAAATAACTTAAGCATCCTTCAGTACTAGTATTAATCATGCATGCACGTACCCTGACGAAACAATCGTGGAAATGCATTCTTATCAAAGGCGCAGCAAGTGTAGGTGCTTTTGATAAGGTTTCGACCATAACCTTCTTAACAATGGCCTCGGCTTCTGGGCATGATTTTTCATAAAACCCTACTTTCAGTTCCTCCGCATTTGCAGGGTCAAGAACAACAAGAAGAACTACAAACATGATCAACTGGAGGAATAAAACTGAGAAAAGCTTTCGGGTGGCCATCGCGTAAAGATCGAAAAGCCAGAAAACTTAATTTTATCACGTAATTAGTATCGGATGTTGTTCAACATATAACATATGTGTGCTTTTATACTAAACCCAAAGCCACTGAGATTTTGTAGAAAGAAAGGCTGTCATGATCACATGATGATGGCGTCTTGCTAGCTGGTTGCTTTGTTTTTTTGGTACAAGTTGTAACTGCGTAATTAATGGATTAAGTAATTGTCTGACTATTCAAATGTCTTGTATGCACAAGAGTCCCGACTAATTAACATGCATAAACTTCTGAAAATGAGTTTCTCGCAAATACGCGTTGAGTTATTCACGGAAATCTCCTTAATTAGTCCGATAGCCTTAAAGAGTGTAAATTAATACGTGGTTTTGAATTATAGAACATCTGGTTTTGTACATGATGAGTTCCGTCCCAAGACTACTGATCTACCAGCCCTTGGAGTTGATAAATCATTCTTATATATGTCAAAACAATAATTACCATATATATATATATATATATATATATAGAGTTTTGCTGGGAGCAGCCGGAAGCCGCACCATTCTAACAAATTTTTTTTTTTTTTAACTCCAGCACGTTCAGTGTACTGGAACTGCTTCACACAGTAGTGTGTGAATGAAGCAGATTTTTTTATATATATTCACACAGTAGTGTGTGAAAGAAGCAGATTTTTTCATATATATATATATATATATATATATATATATATATATATATATCGCAAGGATGATTTAATATCACATGCATCGATCTAAACAACTAATTATTATATATAATCCTACAAGTACGTACGTACGATGACTTTTTTTCTCTTCTTATAATAATAATTGAACCTTCTTGATCTCATGATATATCGCACTAGCTGATCATGATCACTAGGACTGCCGCCACCGTTCAAATCGAACCTTTTTGATCATTCTACAATCAAACCCTGCCTGCAGGTAGCTGATCCACAAGAGAGACTTGATGTCCCCTGCATGTCCGCTGTAGCTGGCCAATGCAACCCAAGGTTAATCTTCAGTGGCTGGTACTGATCGTGTTGAACCATTCAACTCGTACGAACACAGCTTGCTAATTAATTGCATGCTTTGTGAACCACACACTAAGTTATTTCTTTCAGCGTTCCAAACATCTCAATATTAGTATTGATGGTACCTAAATGTAACTCATTTCTTTCAGTGTTAGTTGAAAGGATTATTCAGAGTTCCTAAAGCTCTTTGTAAAGCTTGTTGGAAAATCCATTGATGGACTTGATTCCTCGCTCTTTGTTGTTCAAAATGAGTGGTTTCATTTTTGTAAATTTCTAATTGCATGTTCCAAAGTTTTATAACTTGAATTAATCAAATTCAATTTTTCTCGTCCTATATTAGAATATCCATTCTTGCTAATTAATTGCATGCTTTGTGAACCACACACTAAGTACTGATTTGAGAAGTGATCAGATGAAATGAAAATTTTGTAAATAATAATACGTAAGATAATTTGAATAATAGTGAGACAGTTTGAAT
The DNA here is from genome assembly GCA_022457165.1 of Juglans mandshurica. NCBI lineage: Eukaryota > Viridiplantae > Streptophyta > Magnoliopsida > Fagales > Juglandaceae > Juglans > Juglans mandshurica. The sequence goes on from CM039627.1 coordinate 6,842,286, forward strand.
TAAATATTTTTTGAATTTTGAGAAAGAAAAAAAAATATTAAAAATTTAAAATATTACTCCATTCAACTCAAAATATTATAAATTGGGATAATGGGTACTAGTACTGATCGTGTTGAACCATTCAACTAACACTTGCTAATTAATTGCATGCTTTGTAAACCACACATGCACTACTAATTAAGTTCCTGATGATCTATCCAGAATGTCGACAAAGATGTAGGTTTTGGGCTTTTCTAATTATGGTGTTGACGTAATGTTTTCACGCGCAAGTATTATTATTCCCTTTGACGCCCACTTCTTGGCCATGTCGATCGAGGCCATATACAGAACGTGCAGACTAGGTCATGTGACATAGTTACGTGTAATATGGGCCGGATATATACCTTCCTGCAGCTATCTAGCACACATGCTTTGTAAAATCATAGTCAACTTCAGATCGAGAATCTTTCAACTGAGATACATATATATAGCAATCTGCATTGGTACGTAGGGCATAGATATTATATACAAGACAATGTCAGGATGACTACTAAATGCATGTGCCTATCAAAAAACTCATATTTCAACTGAGTATAAACACGAGTTTTTTTATTTTTCTATTATTTTTCTTTAAGCATTTTTTAAACATCCTTAACTATTAAAAAAAATAAAAATATATGAGTGGGCACATTTGGTGGACATATTTGATAGCCATAGTATTATCATTTTCCTTATATATACATATATATATATATATATATATATATATATATGTGTGTGTGTGTGTGTGTGTGTGTGTTTGTGTGTGTAGCTCTCTCAAATTAAAACTACAACATAAGTGGTTTTTTGCGACGAAAATTTTTGTCTCAAAAAATTGTGATTTCGTCCCAAAATATTTATTGGGATGAAAAAAAATTCATCACAAGGTTGTTCCAATAACAGTGAAGATATTTTAGGATGAAATTTTCAATTTCATCCAAAAAATATAATCTTTTGGGACGAACTTGAGCAAAACCGTTCGATCGCATTCAAATGGAATATTTTTTTTGGGACGATTGAGTTTCATCCCAAAATCACGCTCGAATGGTAAAAACTTGACGTTCAAAGGCCAAATACTAATATATATATATATTAATTGAGTTTCTAAATTAATTGTTGATTTCTATTATGTATATATATATTCTTTATTTGATTTTTTTTAAAATTAATGTCACCGTTCGAACGGAATATATACTATTCGAACATTTCTCCATTCCCACATAAATATTTCTGCAATAAATTACCATTCGAACTTTATATTTTAAGTTTGAACATTGACTAACCTATTAGTTCGAATGGTACATTAACATGTTTGAACGATAACTCAATTTTCCTCTAAATTTATATACTTAATCCGTCAATTTCTCTTTCGATCATATATAATATCTATTCAAACATTGATTAATAATGTTGATGTTCGAACGTTATTGTATATTGTTCGAACGCTAAGTCAATATCCTACTAAATTTTGTCACTTAACAAGCCAGATTTTCATTAGATATATATAATATCCGTTCGAATATTTATTTTATTTTGTTAGAATATTTTTTTTATATTCGTACGGTTATTTTATTAGGGACGGTAAATACCGTTCAAACAATATTTTTATTTTATTAGAAACTGTTATTTTATTTTTCGTCCTTACATATACTATTCAAATAGTAAATACCTTCCATTCTTTTTCTCGAATGAAACTATATCTCATTTTTTGAGATGATTAAAAATCGTTACAAAAACAAATTTTTGTTGTAATGTACGTAAATAAGTATCATGTCTTGTTTCCACCATGAAAACGACTAGCTTTGCAATTATCATCAGTACAGATCAAGTGAAAGCTCGAAAACCAAAGTCTTGGTACGTAGTCTTGTCATTTTGGCCCCTATAGAAAGGACCACACGACCAGTACCGGAGACTTTACTTTTACAAGTCTTGGTACGTAGTCTTCGCCTGTCTTCTCATTGCGTCTTGATTATACAACTTAGACAGCTTAGATCTCATCATGCATCCAAAAACACCAGCATCTGGATAGATCACCAATCTCTCTCTCTCTCTCTCTCTCTCTCTCTCTCTCTCTCTCTCTCTCCATGCATGTGTGTACGCATCACGCAGTACATACCGTGGAAGGAGTTAAAATCATGAATGAATAAATCAGGGCATGTCAAATGCTGATTGGTTACGATAGTCACCCCAAAAATTAGAAACTTTGTGGTAGGACAATATTTTTTGATCAGATAGTCGGCCTAGTGCCCCCACATCCCTTTTTCTTCAAAAAAAGAAAGATATTATATGTTATTAATTTCACATGTAGGTCAGGAAATGATGAAACAGAGATTTTGGACGATCTGGATTCTGGAATTGACCAACGCAACCAATTCGATCGATCGGTACATATATACATGATGCATGTTACTGTGTGTGGACAGCCATTGTGTTCTTGTTTCTTAATATATAATATATATATACAAACACTTTTGTTTTATTACAATTCCAAGAAAGCTGTTGTGGTCGTTCATTTTAATGAACGAGACTCTCTCCTCGATCTTATCCGTTTTGATTCTAACAGAACCATCCGAATATTCTAGTTATAAAGTGATTATATCAAGCTTATATATATGAAGGGGGAATCAAACAAGTACTGTTATTCTATTTTTAAATCTGTGTGTAGAGCATACCATTCACATAACTTAAATAGCCGTATAATTTAATTTATAAGTTTCAAATTTATTTTTTAAATCAAATTGTCATATAATTACTTTATTAGATATGCTTTATACGTACACCGGTTTAACAATAAAAATTTTCATCAAACATAAACCAGGAAAAATGGGGGAGTAACAACCTTAAAAACTAATAATTATAAATCAAATTAAACTACCTTATATTAATTCTAAGAAATTATATGATATAGTGTTCACCTGGATAACATGAGTATTGCATCCTTAATTATTTTCGGTAGTGACATTATGTCTGATCTCTCTTATAGTAGTATTTGTAATAATTGTAATACCATCTTAAAAACTTCGCTAGTAAAGATAATTTTGAACATCCAAATATATATTGAATGGATCAAGGTCACTACCTTCACAAAATTCAATAAAATCTCCCTCAAATCAATCTACACCACACAACACACATGATTTTTTTTATTTTTTTTTCCTTGTCAAATATGTAGCGTATGGATGATAGTATGTATAATTCTTTTAGTTAATTAAGTAAGAATAGATAAAAATAAATAAATAAAAATAACAGATCAAATGTGGTATATATATCGTGTAGAGATGATGAATAGAAGGGTTCTTCATACTATCCATGAAAACTCTTGCCATCAGGAAGTTCGTACCTAATCAAAAGAGTCAAATTATAAGAAGAGGAATAATTTAAATGCTTGATCAATATTTTTAAATTAAAGTGTTTTCAGGGAAAAAAAATGCCACATAACTTATTAATAAGAAATAAAATACCCTTTATTAAAAATCAAATAATAAAAAATGAAAAATGCTAGTCTACAGCCCCAAAGGTACCGCTCGGTTTGACCGCTCGGTGTTTTTTTTTTTTTTTACAGAATGATGAAGGAAGTAATTTTAAATGTATTGATGTATTTTTTTTTATTTTTTAAAAACATTTAAATGTATTAAAAAAATATGAAAAGAAAAAAGATTAAAAAAAAAATGCTGGACGTACCGCCCAGTGGTAAGAGTGGGGCGGTAGAGTAGCCCCACTCATAAAAAAACACACCAGAATAACATGAGTCTGGTGACTCAGTACCATTGTTGCAGGGTTTTTTTTTTTTTTCGTATTTCGCTTCTTTAAAAATTTTAATATGAAAGAGTATGTCGTGTTTTGAAAAGTTGTAGGAATAATTTTGATTTTTTAAGGAAAAATGGCACATTTTAATTTTTTGATATTTTGGAAGTGATTACTAAATTTGATAGTTTAGTTTGAGAAGTGATGGTAAATAACGTGATAATTTGAGGTTCTTTATCTCTCTCTCTCTCTCTTGGAGGTTCTGACTCTCAAAGTGAGATTGTTCGTTCAGTCTTTTGAGATTTGTTACAATTGATATTAAAGAGATACCGATCTCTATAGTATAAAAAAAAATTATAAAGACAGAAGAAATTCTTGCATCAATCACACCAAAGCTACAAGATATTCCAACAAGAGAGATGCTAGGGGCTAGACGATGTAATTAAACACCATATTTACACCCTTCAATAGAAGTCTGACACCTAATTTTCTAGGAAGCGTAAAATAGACTTGCTTGTAAGTAATCTCGCGTACCTTCCCCTTCCCCTGTCTGTCTCTCTCTCTCTCTCTCTCTCCCCCTCTCCTCAAGTCAAAGCTCTTAAGCCGAAGCTAGACAAACAATTCCATGAGTAGAATACAGTTAGGTTTGAAGACTTTGATGCCAAGCAAGATAATAGTTTTCCTGTCAAGTGGTTGTGTGAAATGTCTACAAGCTTAAGCTTATCATTGCATGATATATTCAAAGGAAGAGTCCCCCTTAGTTGAGTTTTGGCCAAAATAACATTTTGAATCGAAGGTAGAGAGAACATAAAAGATGGGATTGGTTTAAGAAACTTATTTGAAGAGATGTCAAACTGATGGAGTTGAGCAAAGTTCCTAACTTTTGAGGGAAGTTGAGATCGGAAGGAATTGTTGCTCAATACTTAAGAGACTGTTGCTTGGTGAAAATTCCGGTCCTAGATGATTGTCACCCAAATTCAACTCTTAAAGAACTTTGAGACTTTTAAGATCTGGAACACTCTTATTAAACAAATTATCAGCCAAAACACTACTTCTTAGATTCTTCAACGAAGCACTTGATTGAGGAAGCTATCCATAAATAAAATTTGAGCTAACATATAGCACTTCAAGTGACCAAAAGTAGTTGATCTGTTGACCATCTAAGGAAAGAGAGATATGGCTTAGAGATGAGAGAGAGAGAGAGAGAGAGAGAGAGAGAGAGAGAGACTGACCGAAAGGGAGATTAGAGGGGGGGAAGAGAAAGAGAACAGGAGAGCTGAGGGGGGAGAAGGGAGAAGGGAGAAGAGAAATAGGGCTTCAGGAGAATGAGAGATGAAGGGAGAAATGATTTGATCAACACACACTCATTGTGAATAACGTAAGTTGCTTACTTGTCGAGTTTCTATTGGAGGGTGCAAAACACAAATAGGCACCACGTCCAGTTTGAAGATAAACTCTTTTTACAATGTTTAAATGAACAACGCCGCTTTGCACTGGTCCGGCTGTTGTTGAGGCTTTACCAACCACCATTAGAATTTTGTTATGTTAGCAATTTCACACAAAATAGAAGAGGCTCATCACACTGCATAGAATAAACTCTTTCTGCAAAACTCAACCATGCATTAAGCCCCAGTCGAATTTTGCCATTGTAGCACTAACCTAAAGAAATTTCTACAAAACTCAACCTCGGTCATCAAAGAAATTAGATCTTGTCGCCGTCGCCCGCCGCCGCACATCACTAGCTCCTTCAGCCTCTAGTAATTTTGTTGTTGAACACCATCTCCGTCGCACACAAGATCCATGAGTTTGTTCATGGAAGCCTTGAGAGAGATTGGAGTTGTTTTTGTGGATCTCCCATAGCTTCTTCAATGTTTCACAAATGTGGTAAGAAGTTATTTGAAAAAAAAAAAACCTTCCATGAAACTAACAAACCATGCAAGATTTCTCTCTCCCTCTCCCATTGCCGTGATCCTCTCTTCCCCATCGCTAAGAAACATTTGTATCTTTTTTTTCTCTTCGCATTTTTTAAGATATTCAGAGAAAAAAAGCACAAGAAAACGGTGCTAAATGCCTACGCACTAACATTGTTTGCAAGCGAAGCAAATCCCATACCTCTAAACCATTAAGCAATCACAGAAATGAAACCTAGATTTTTTTTTTTCTACGTCCCAGTTCCCCTCCCCACAACGCACGCTGAACCAAAATAAAAACACCAAGAATATCCTAACACAGGAAAATTCTATGTCCAAATCAGCAATAAATATATAAGAAATTACTCTAAAAAAAATAAAAGATATCCTAGATCACGAAACTGAAGGAAAAAAAAAATCTAGCCTACAACCCCAATGCCAAAAACCGAGTAACATTTATCCAAATGATATAAATTAGTGTTCGATCTATATATATAATCTCAAAGGCGGCCACTATTGATGAATCTCTAATGGTGAAGAAACTAATAGAAATTGTGTTGTACAACTGGTTAGTTGCTCGTTCAACCTTTGGTCTATGTTATTTCTGTGCGAGAGGGGGGAAGAGGGGATGTGGGGCTGGAGAGGATGTGCGTGATCTCTTGATGTGGTCACGTGATAGCTAAGTTGGGAAGCTTACTTGTCACTCACCCATTGAAGGGCTGCTATTTGGGGAATAATAGATGGACCTACTAGAAGATTAACTCTTAAATGAATTTGCTAACGAAATTATAAAAGACTTCAACTAGTTGCAGTACCATATTTAGGCAATACATGAAGAAGAAGAATGTGTAGCTATGGTTAAAATCTCAGAATCTCCAAAGGAACCAGTGGATTTATCTTCAGTTTCTAAGGTCGTCCACTCTAATTACAATAGAGAAACCTCATAAGGCTTCGTAATGGCGGCGAATTGATTGGGTATTGTTGCGATGGCGATGAAAGGCTGATTGTTGTATAGTACACACCTAACGATACCCTAGCCAAACATCTATTCCACTCGGAGGATCAAACCATTGAGTGGGCCATGCGATTAAGGCTTATCTTCAACTTTAGGACTTTCCTCTTGGATCTTCTGAGTGTGGGAAACTTGTTAGGAACTATGATTGTAGTTTTGATAGGCCAAGAGACCGAAAGCAGTTTTGTTAGAGGGGATGTTGTTGGAGCAATATTTTAAGCTGTTTTCTCCATTGAAGTCTTTGAATCTTCTCTTGTTCGGGCTCTTCTAATGATTGGCTTTCTTCACCCCTTTTGGGAATTAGATGAATTTGGTGTTGGATGTCTCCTCTACTTGATTAAGGTTATTGCAAACATTCTGAGTGTCAAACTTGTTCGCGAACAAATTGGTCATACTGTGTTAAGTGTTGTGTAGAGTTGGATAGGTGTTGTTGAAGCAAGCTTTGATGAGATCTCAAACATCTTCGACATCGGTGGAGCCAAGGGTTTGCCAGAAGATTGAGTTGAAAAAATCCCGAAGATCATAATCTCAAAGTACAACAATGTAGATACTTATGGAAAGGATCTTCTCAGTGGTTGCTTGTCTTCTCTTTCAATGGGCATAGGAAGCAAGCGGTTTTATAGAGAAGATGTAACTCACATGGCAGTCATAAAAGACCTCAGCTTCACAACGCTTACAAGGGTTTAATGGCTAATAGTTGGGATGAGGTTTCCAACAATTGATGATGTGAATGTAGCATTGTCTAAAAGCACCGATGACACAACTAGCAAAGAGGTCGTGGCTAATGTTTTCATTGCAGTTGAAGCAGTTGAGGAATTTGGCAATATTCTCAGTGTTAAGCACATTTCCCCTATTTCCATCTTTGGTTTCAATCGATATTTGAATGCAGAGTATACAATCGAAAGTATTGTTGAGATATTTGAAGTGCTTTATACTTCTCTTCTAATCTCTGGTGGAGGGCAATGGAAAAATCTCATAGGTTTGCAAGTTTTAGTAAATAAGAATATTGATCCTCATTGCTCGATTTATTGCCACTTATGGATGCTTTTGGATTATATGGGATAAATCTTGAAATGGGACGGAATTCTTGAATTTTTCTTATAGTGCCAATTTTTCCCATCGAGATCTTTATAATAATACCTTAACAACCCTTTGATAGAGGAAGGGGAAAAGAACTTGTGGGAAATCATTTAGTGAACAAAACTTTGGATAATGTATTTCTTTGGTTTTGATTTTGATCTTAGAGGGATGCTACTCATCATCCCACACCACGCACTTTACATATTTTAATATTATTTTTTTTATTTTATTCTTGTTAAACTAATTGAGGTGTTCTACTTATCATCTATACATCACATATTTATTATAGGAAAAATGAAAAAAAAAAATTAAATTAGATGTAGTGAGTGGTATGTGAGGATGATAAGTAGAATTATTCTTAATCTTAACGGAATTTTATGGAGGAACAAAGATGATGAGTTTCCTCGGCACCTTCTATTTGCCACACTTATGATGAAACAAACATAAGTCCTAAAAGAGTTGTCACAAATGAAGTTGGTGGCAATGAATGATATGTTAATTATGTTGGCAATGGTTTTGTAGCATGAGAAAGAAGAAGCTTGTTTGCATAAAAATATATTTGCAAGTGTACAAAATCGTAACAAACTAACAAATAGTAAAGTGCTTTAAAGAAAATGGATATCGAGCCCACAGGAAATAATTATGTTATTGAGTATTGAAATTGACAAAATTAGTTACTATTTGGAAAATTGAAATTTGAAGAATATATTATCTAAATTAAACTGAAAACAAAAGTATTAAAATTAAGATTTTTAAAGATAATAAGAATAGATCTAGAATGTTTGATTTTACCTAGCAAATTTCACACAATTTATTCTTCCTTATTATAAAATTCCAATTATCCTAAGTTGATGATAAAAATTTCTTAACTATTCAATATTTTTTCTCGAACAATACCAAAAATATCTCAAACTAATAACTTCATATCTCTATCTGAATTTAACTAACTGAAAACTCATTAAGTTATTTGGATTTTTCTTGAAAATCACACTAGTCGCGATAAAATATCTCTACTTTCGCTCAATTAATAGTGCTTAATCCTAGATCTTTAATCACAAATCACATTTCGGTCTCATTGTGATTCAATAGATCAAACAATAGCTAACTAGAAAATTGCAAGCATTAAGAATAAGAAATAAACACTCAATCATGGAAATATTGAAAATAAAATAACTTATAATATAAATTGTGTATTCAATACTAGGCTATATCAAAATTCTAGAAAATAAAATTAGTTCATAATGAAATTAAAAAGAAAAATAATAAAACTGGTGTTCTTCATTGGAATCAATTGATGAAGCATACGACTCTCGCCTCTGCTCCCCCAGATCTGCCTTCTTGAAAGAAACTCAGATAATAAACTATGAACTATCGAAACCTAAACTCAGACTCTCTAAAACTCAAAAACTCTCATATTCATCCCACAAGACGGAATTAAATAGATATCAAAACTCAAATCCGAAAAACAAGAAAATGCGACTACAATCTAGCCTGAAAATCTAGAAAATAGTTTCTAAAAATAAATATTAACATAAAAGGAATTATCTCAATAATAACGAGATGATCTAAAATGGAAGATTCAGTGATATGTGACTTGAATTGCGGAGTTCGGGTAGATGCCGTGTGCACTAAATATAACTGGTCTCTTGGCCTACCTACTGGAAAGACTCCCAATCGAAATGATAGAACCCTATTGCCAACCTACCGAGTGATAAAGCTACTCGCCTTTTGTCTCGTTGTTACCCAATATCTCGTTTAGGTTGGTCTTTTAAGTTGGTCGTTTAGACTAGTCAACCAATCTAACCGCCTAGAGCCTTGTCACTAAGTTTTCACGCCTTCTGGTCGCGAATCTCCTCGCCTACCGAAAGATAAGTCTTATTGCCTTTGGGCGAGAGAAATCTCTTTGCTGCCCACGAGACAAGGCTCCTCGCCTAAATCTCATCGACTCTCTTCAAATCTTGCTGTCTCTCGTTGGTCTAGATCCGTAGTCTCTTCTTTTGTATCAAAATGATTTCCTTTTGCACTAAATCTTCTAATTCCTTCAAATCCAAGAAATAAATAAAAATATATAGAAATAAAATAAAATTAATTGTATTGAAGGGAAAATGACACTTTTTATAAATAAAAGAGTGATAAAAATCACATAAAAATAACACTTATCAAAGCCCATTCCTTTTTCCCAGAAGTTCCGAAGTGCATATCCACTTGCAGATCCTTTATTAGGAGTGCTGGCATTTGAACACATGGATCGACCTATTGCTGAAGAGGCTCTTGCTGATCCGTGCTTTAAGGGTTTGGCCAAGCTTGAGAGGGAGCCTTCAGCTCAACCAGTTACCAAGATGGAATTTGAATTCGAGAGATGAAGGATAACCAAGGAAGATGTACGAGAGCTTATATATTGAGAGAGATTTTGGAGTATCATCCAAAGCTGCTGAAACAGTACTTGGAGGGAGCAGAGCCAACAAGGTTTTATGTATCCTAGTGTTGTTGACCATTTTAAGAAGCAATTTGCTTATCTTGAAGAGCATTATGGAAAAGATGTTACTATTGCTCCACCTGAGAGGCAACCTGCGTCATTATCGAGGCCATGTGTATTATATATTCGGATAATGCAAAACTCTTGAACAACAGAGGAAGGTTAGAAATCTAGCTAGTACAACTCAATATTCTGCTTCAAATTGCACGTATCCATGAAGCATATCTGCACTTTGTGGACAACGTGCTGGGAGGGTTTGTCACAGTTCGATGGTGCGAAAGGAGATCCAACCTTAAGGCCATGGGCCACTATGTTTCTCGAGTTATTTTCATTACATTCTGGGTTCATGTTATTTTAACTGGACTTTAGTTGTAGCTGGCTATAGGGCTTAGGCCCTTTTTAGTACCTTTCCATTACATTTTGTCATTTTAATGTTTTGTTTTCAGCCCAAGGGCCATGTGAGGGATAATAGTTGTATGGTCACGAGGTTCTCCCAACCCAAAGAACTAATTCAAGATGTGAGATCTTTTCTCACACTTATAAACTGACCACTTCCATTTCATAATAGATGTGAGACAATCCCAACGTCAAAGCAGCGACAACCATTTTCTCCAACAATAACCAGTACTATATGCAACCCCCTGTACATAGCTGGCTAATGCAACCCCCCAAGTTCTTTGATCCGTGGGTGCACGTGGTCGTGTTCATATATCCATTCAACTTGTACAAACACTTGCTAATTGCTTTGTAAACCACACGCTATATATGTTCCTGTATTAATTAGCATGTCGATGAAGATGTGGTAGTTTTTGGGCTTTTCTAATGGCGTTGACGTAATGCTTTCACGCTCAAGTATTATTATTCCCCTTGACACCCGCCTGATCTTGGCCATATATGGAACAGACGCATGCGACAAAGAGTTACCTATAATATGGGATACCTTCCTGCACCTACCTAACACATGATCGATGCTTTATAAAATCATAGTCAACTTCAGATCGAGAATCTTTCAACTGAGATAGTGGATATATAGGGGATAGATAGATATATGTAGCTCTCTCAAAGTCATAAGTTATGTCTTGTTCCACCATGAAAACGATCCTAGCTATGCTCAGTACAGATCAAGTGAAAGCTCGTAAACCAAAGTCTTGGTATTTAAGCCCCTATATATAGAGTTGACGCTGCAATTCCTTGGTGAAGAGGGTAAGACAAGGCCACACCCTACGGCCTCTTAGATCTATATATTCTCTTTTAGGTGGATCGCGCTTTCAAAGTCTCTTTCTGGTTTCCTCTTCAAGTAAAAGGCGTGCTGAGTGCTATATGTCATTCTGCCTAAACTTTGAAAACAGAGAGTGCAAAACAAAAGGCGCCAAACTACAGATTATGCGCTTTTCAGATCAAGCAGGTTCCAAAAGCGTCATCATGGCGCTCACTCTTCTCAATTCACTCTTGTATTATGTCTCTCCAGCAATGTGGGATTTTAACACTAACACACTAACTATTCTAACACACACTAATGACAGATATTTTATTTCAAGCTACTTTACATGCAAATCTGGCAATGATTTTTGCCAAGTTCCATGCCAATTGGAACTGCATGCGCAAAGTAGTGAGAAAAACTGAACACAGCAAATTAAGCAAAATATTCATGGAACCTTCCCCATCATTGACCTATTCACTCACATACACCCAACCAAGAAAGGCAAAGCTGTCATTTTATTCACAGATCTCAACCTGTCAAGCAAAAGCTGATTAAAGAGACATATCAATATTGGGGGATGGTCGTGATAGAACAAGTATCATTGTTCACATTGTATCCCCACATATTAACAATTGCTTCTTGATTATGCAACTTATACAGCTTCCCCATCAAGCAACCAAAACAACAGCATGTGGATAGACCAACCTCTCTCTCTCTCTCTCTCTCTCTCTCTCTCACGTTATTCCTTTTTTTTTTTTTTGTACTGATAAATTATATGCACACCATGTCACAACAACAGTTTGGTTAAGTGCGGGAGGTATGATGATACCCCCACAATCTGAGTCTCTCTCCCGGCCTTGTGTGTATCACACTATCACGTACCATCGAAGGAATTAAAGCAAAATAATAAATCAGGGCATGTCAAATGCTGATAAATGGTTATGCCAGTCACCCCAAAAAGAAACTGTGTTAGGATTTGCACCGACCAAATCGCTGAAGATTACATTATTTGATCAGATAGTCGGCCTAGTGCTTCCCCAACCAAAATAAATTGCTTTATGCCAAAGGCATATTGCGTGAAGGCATAACAACCAAATCTCCAAGATAGACGTCTTGGATTCGACCCCCTCACCCGACTCAAAAAAAAAAAAAAAAAAAAAAATGCTTTATGAAGAAAAATACATGTAGCAAGTATATGTTACTGAGAAAATGATATATGCGTACAAGTCTTAAATGCACAAGTCTCGTGCAAGCTATTTATAAAAAGAGTAATGATACTACTATTGCTTTACTACTTTTTTTTTTTTTTCCTTTTGCTCTTTGAGTTGAATTAAAAATCTCAGAATATGATTTTATTGTATAATTTAAAAGAAAATAAATTGAATTAACCAATGCAATAATATAATTTAATTAAAAATAAATTCAATTTAATAAAAATATCCCTTCTTTTACTCTTTCAGTTTCAAAACACTATCATAAAGAAAGAGTTCCCTTTTCGTACTAAGGGGAATATCAAACTTATAAATTTTTTTATAATTTTATATTAAAACAGAAGATATTTATATAAAATTGAATTTTCTCGATAACATATACTTTTTCTTAGTAGGATCTACAGTTTTATAAAAGGCTTATACAAGATTCGTATATATGCCAAGAAAATATATATATATATATATATATATATATATATATATATATATATTACACGTGCTTAATTTCACAGTCGGTACGTACATGTCAGTGGCCGGGGTGGATATAAGATATTCATTGTGTTCTTGTTTATTCGATGTTGCAAATAAAACAAAGTGGGCTGACGAAGCCGAAGCTTTTCCTTCAGAAATCATATAATGGGCTTTCAAAAGGTGGAGAATATGCAATTCAACTTTCACTTCTGATCTTTAATTTTTATTTTTCTGATAAATAAAATGAGAAATTATATATACTTTTGTTTTATTAGGATTCCAAGAAAGGTTGTGGTGGATATTTTTGCTCATGTGCAAAACGATTGCATCGGCAAAGGCAGAAGATGAAGAAACTATTGGAGTAGGTGGGGAACTTTTGAATGAACCAAAGACTCTCCTCCTTATCCCTTTTTATTCTAACAGAACCACCCGATTGTTCAAGTTTACAAGTAATTATATGGGGGGAATCAAACTTTTGTAACCTTCAACTTTTCTTTGTAACCATTCGTCTGCTATAAATGAGAGTTATCAATAAAATTAGAACCTTATCATTTTTTAAAAAAAAAAAATTAAACGTAAATAAAAAAAATTGACGAGCTTTAAGTTTTTGATATTTTGAAAGTGACTACTAATTTAATTGAATGTTTGAGAATTACAGAGGATGGTTGTCTATTTTTTGATGTTAGATAAATGATAGTTACAGTCGTGAGTACGTAAGTATTGTGTAATCACTTTTAAAAAAAATGAATTAATACGGTACCTACATGCAAAAAAAAATTACTTTTTAAAAAGTTAATTTTATTTTTCAAAATAGCTGCACGGCGTGCACTCTACAATTACATGTAACACTACTTTTTATATTATCCTTTTGTTTAGATTAATTTTATAGTATGAAAGTGTCATTCTGTTCTCTTCTATTGGTCCAAACTTTAACCCATGAAAATAATATTAAAGCTGCTTGGAGTTGGGACAAAGCTTTCTGAATTTGGAACATGCTTTCATAAATCAATTATAAATAAAAGTTTGAATGGTTTCTTGAGAATCAGTGATGCTAAGGATCATAGACGACTATATTTTTCTCAAATTAAACACTTGATTTATTGAAAGAACGCCCTTTTTGTTTTTGCTTTTCTGATTAATTTGTTAGAGAAAAATACATGAAATTAAATACTTATTTAAGTAAATATATAAATAAATTAGAAGAAAATAAATTTAGTAAATACAAAAATAATTAAGAGAGAAAAAGAACTAGAGAATGCAAACCGAATTATTAGAATATTAATAATATTATTATAGTGAAAAGACTTTCTGAAAACGAGAAAGAAACTCAAAAAGCACTACCACCAATGCATCACAGCGGCGCCGCACCTGCTTTTTTCTTTCATTTAATGTCATCCACTTTAAATATAAATAAATTAATGGTTCTATAAAGCTCTTCACGATTTTTTTCCTCCTGATATCTTAATTTTTGTATTTGCTTTCGGCTGTTTTTTTTTCTTTTTTTATATATAAAGAACAAACATTTTATTAATAGAATAGAGATTACATACACTTATCAAACCAAATAGCTTCAGAAAGAAAATATAGAATAATAGAGCAAGAGATCTTTGATGTAAAGCCAAAAAGAAAAAGGAAATTTCAAAAGAAGAATTTACTATTGTATTTTTCTATACCATACAGTCTCAACTTTACATCAGTATTTAAAGACTTTTCAACCATCTCTCAGTACATTCTGTTATGAAAATATTTCATCTAGAATCATCTATTTGCGTTGGGACTATTGTTGGGAGATGTAGCAAGAGCTCCATCTGCACATATGCTTTAATATCCCCCCTCGATTCAAGCGGCATTGGAAAGATGGTGAGACTTGATCGCAGTACAGCAAATCTAGTTGTTGTGAGAGGTTTGGTGAGAATATCAGCTAGTTGATCCTTACTTTAAACAAATGAGACTTGAAGTTCTTTGGCCACCACACGATCTCGTATAAAATGATAATCAATTTCAACATGTTTAGTACGAGAATGTAAAACATGGTTAATAGATAAGTATGTGGCTCTAATATTATCACACCAAAATGTAGGTGGTATAGTGAGAAGAATGCCAAGTTCTTTTAGTAAGGATTGCAACCAAATGATTTCACAAGCAGCATTAGCAACTGCTTTTTATTCGGCCTCAGTGGAGGATCTTGCAATAGTAGGTTGTTTCTTAGAGCCCCAAGAAACAAGATGATTCCCAAAATAAACACACAGATCACTAGTAGATTTCCTATCATCTAGACAGCCAGCGCAGTCAGCATCAGAGTAAGTAGTGAGAGTAAGAGAAGAACTGAAGGAAAAATGCAGTCCATAGTTTGTAGTGAACTGGAGATAGTGGAGAATCTGTTTGACTGCTTGCCAATGGGGTAAATGGGGGTTATGCATGAATTGACAAACTTTATTAACAGCAAAAGAAATATCTGGTCTAGTGAATGACAAGTATTGAAGACTTCCTACAACACTACAGTAGAGTTGAGGATCTTCAAAGGAATTTCCATCAGTGGCAGTGAGTTTGGTCGAGACAGCTATGGGTGTAGAAACAGGTTTGGATTGATGCATGTTGGTGCGAGACAACAAATCAATGATGTATTTATGCTGAGACATGTACAACCCAGTAGCCGTGCATAGTACTTCTATGCCTAGAAAATAATGCAAGGCACCGAGATCTTTTACAGGAAAGGATGTGCGTAAGGCAGTAATCAGATCAAGAATGAGTGCAGAGTATGAGCTAGTAACCACTATATCATCCGCATATATTAAGAGAAAAACCGAAGTGTTGGCAATGGTGTAAATGAACAGTGATGAATCTGATTTTGAGCTTTAAAAACCCAAGGCTAGTAATTTGGTACTCAACTTAGCAAACCAAGCCCTGGGGGCTTGTTTCAAACCATAGATGGACTTACGCAATTTACAAACATGAGTAGGAAAATCAAAGTTTATAAACCCAGTAGGTTGTTGCATGTAAATGTCCTCTTCCAGGTCCCCGTGTAGGAATGCATTTTGAACATCCAATTGGTGAAGGGGCCATCGGTTTTGAACAGCAAGAGAGATGAGAAGACGAATGGTGGCTGATTTTACAACAGGATTGAAGGTCTCTGTGTAATCAATACCGGCCTCTTGATGGAAACCCTTGGCAACTAAGCGAGCTTTGTGTCGCTTAAGGGATCCATCTGCTTGCCGTTTTGTCTTTAAGATCCATTTTGATCCTAAGACATTGAGATGAGAGGATACGGAAACAAGATCTCATGTTTTATTTTGAAGAAGCGCATGAAATTCCACATTCATGGTCGTGTGCCACTCAGGAAATTTGTTAGCTTCGGTGAAGGAGGAAGGTTCCTCAAGGATTGGTGAAGAGGACGAGACAGTGTGAGTTAGAGCAGTTTTTAGGGGTGGCCATGGGACTATCCCATTAGAGCGTTGAACGGGACTAGAAAGTACTTTAAACACATGGTTACCAAACAGTAAATAACTTCTTAATAGTAGGACTTCTTACTTAAATTTTAAGCTCTAAAACTATGGACATGTTTGGGGTTACGTTATGAGTCTTAAAAATGCTTAAATAACTTTAAAAACTTTTTATAAATAATTAGGTTGTTTGGATGTTACATTTTAAAGTATTTTTTAATTTCAAATAAGTTAGAAACTACATTTGAGGAACAATTTTGGTATTTTTCCTCAAACGTGCTTTTTTTGAATAATGTGAAAGATAATTCGAATTTTAAAAAACTATCAATGGGCACGTGAAGGCAACACCCTTGTCTATTTACAGCCACAAAAGTCAAATATGAAAAATCTAATGTGGCGATTCCGGTGATCTGGAGAGATGCCAAAAGGAATGACACGTGAGGACCACGAGGAGTTGTGAGCGGCGGCACGTATTGAGGACCACACGCAGTGATTTTCGCAAAACCGCCATTATCCTCCGAACGATTTGTGTCCTGAGAGTCTTATTGTGCTGCGTGTGTCTCTCGAGAGTTGTCGAAAAACTATAGATCTATCTTTTTCAACCTTAAAGGAAACAAAATAAACTAAGAGAACTACCTTGATACACAAAGTTGGTAGATGGAGAAATGAGGGAATGAGAGGGAGAAGGAGGAGAAAGCCGAAGCCTCCTCCTCCAGCGAAAATTAGATCTGGAGGTTTTTTACAAGAGAGAGAGATTCCATCAGAGAGTGAAAGGATTTTATTAGAAAGTGATAATAAACATATGAAATATAGATCAATACTTTTTTAATTTATTTCCAAACAAATGTAACATGTTTAAAAGTGCTTTAAATATATGGTTACTAAACAATAAATGATTTTTTAATAATAGAACTTATTACTTAAACTATAAGTTATATTTTTCACCGCAATCTCAAACATGCACTATAAATTATATTTCGCACCGAAATTCTAAACATACACTTAGAAATGATCAATTATTTATTTCTCAACTCATATTAAAAACAATAAGAAAAGTACAACTAAAAGACTTAGGTCTCGTTTGGACAGTGAGATGAGAGAAGATGATATGTGAATAGTAGTAAAATGGCTTGTGAATAGTAGTAAAATTGTTTGAGTTGAGATGATTTATGGAGTTTCGAGAAATGAGAGAAAAAATTAGAATAAAAATATTATAAAGTTAAAATATTGTTAGAATATATTTTTTTAATATAATTTTATTTTTATATTTAAAAAAGTTTAATTATTTTTTGTGTTTTATTTGAAAGTTTGTTAAAGTTGTAATGATTTGGTAATTATTAAATGAAAAAAATTAAAAACTTGAAATTGAAAAGTATTTATATTTAGATGAAATGTGTTGAGATAAAATAGAAAGTTCATGCTATTCAAATCAAGCCTTAATAATATTAGAGCATATTAACTATAATGTTGGTGGTCAAATTGAGCGAAAGCCTTCAAAATGGGATTTTTCATAAAAAAAGAGAGCAAGATTTTTAATCCTATTAAACTCAATTTCTTGTAATCATAAAGAAATCATATGCGTAGGTAGTAGGCTGGCATGCATTTGAAATAATAATAACAATATTTTTTTTTTATTTATTTTTAAAATACAAATACAGTTGGAGCTAGATTGTCCTCCAATATCAATAACTTGTTAGTTGTTGAGAATTCTAAGGTAACTTATAGAATACGTTTGAAAATACAATTATTTTAAGATATTTTTATATTATTTTATTATTATTATTTATAAATAAATTATATTATTTTATTATTATTTATATATGATATATATTTAACATTAAACGAGAGCATAAAATTGAAAAAGAGAATTAAATTGCAATAAAAAAAAAGGAGTATAATTTTTTTTTTTTATGGGTAAAAAAGAGTATAAATCGGTTGGTCCTGACTCCTAATCGCCGCCAAATAATGGTGTTTAGATCTAACTGAAAACAACAAGAGCGTGCGTTACGCCAACACGTAATGCTGAGTATTTCAACCACAAATACAGGAAAAAATTAAAAAAGAATGATGAGTCCTTCTCCTGATCTTCAACATCCAAAGGAACAGCCTATGGGCCCATGGCTGATGGCGGTTCGACCCCCCTTCCCCAATGTATAAAAAGTAAAAACAAAATAAAATAAAAAACCATCGAAAGACCAAGGCGTCTAAATCATCCTCAATTAAAAGCTACACACGCACACGTTATCGACTCTTTTCACAACCATTCAGCTTCCCCCACACAATCACACGCCTAATCCTCTCCCACATTTTACTCTCTCTCGTTCTTGTGGGACTACTCAATGTTATCATCATTATTGTTAGAATTTGTTTTCATCATCCTTTGATCACAAGTTGAGATCGACTGTAATCTTGATTAAGATTCGTCCTTATCTCTTGTTGAAAATGATTTAAAGAAATAATATTTGTAATAGTAAGATGTGCAGTCCCGCACACTTCTTTTAAAAGAAATAGATAATTCATTTGGAATTACATGAAAAATTATTTTTTTAATTATAGATCCTATTTTTTTAAATGGAGTATGTAGAACATGCATACTATATAACTATATCTAACACTAATCTTTTCTAGTGTTAGAGAAAATCTATTTAACACTATTTTTTTAGAGTAATTCTGGGCATCTGCCCCACACCAGCACACACTGCACATCACTTTTTTTTTTTTTTTTTTACACGGAGTGTGCCCCGTGTGGGGCAGATGCCCACATTTTTTCATTTTTTTAACATACCCAATACACATATGGAAGCTTGTAAACTTTTCACATGTTATGCTAAAAAATGATTAGTATTTTAAATTTTTAAAGTTAAAATGGGTCTTACTATAAGTGATGTGTTAACACACCAACTTATATGTAGAAAAATTTGATTTTGTCATTCTAGTTAAACGCACATATATTTAAGTATTAAGATAAAATTATAAAAATAACAAATTACATATTAATTAAATAGAAATGTGTGATATAAAGTTTATACGTAGAATTTTTTAAATTTGGAACATTCTATCTAAAAAGAAATAGATAAATCTAAGATCCATTTTAAAAAACTTATTTGGTGGCTCACTATTTTAGAAAGGGAGTATCTACCTCATACCATCAAATAATCTAACAAAAATGATGAGTAGACATACTTTCATGTGCGCATAAAGAGATGAACAATAAAATTAGGCTCCGTTTAAATGTTGATGTGAGTTGAGATGATGGAGTAAGTTTTGTGAAGTCTACTTAAAATGAGTCTAGATATATTTGGATGTTAAAATGAGTTTATATATATTTATGAGAAGTTGAAAAAGGTTGTGGGTCCCACATTTAAATAAGTGTTGAGTTGAAAAAGATTGTAGATCTCACGTGTAAAAAGATTTTGAGTTGAGATAAGTTTAGTAATTTGAGAGTTGAGTGTTTGAATACTATATTCAATTTAAAATTAAACTAAATTGAATTGATCTCAAAGTTCCAATTGGAGACTTTAATCTTTAGGTAGGAATACATGCGCGTGTACGACTCATAATCTAAATGTGAATTGAAGTAACTATATATTTTGAAGGTAGAATTTGCTCTTGTTATATGTTGAATACTATAATACATGCTGTTATATAAGATCGATTTATGAATAAATTTTTTAGAATGTAATATCAAATATTAAGTTGAGAGTATCTTCTCTCAATAATTTAAAAAAACTATAATTTAAAAACTAGAGTCGAGGAAGTACTAACACGTGGCAACCCTGCGTGCTATAATCACAAAAGTACTACTCCATCTGATAAAACGTTGCGAAAATGGCATAAAAAAAACACTCATTGCCGTATAAAAAAGCCAGAGAAAGCCGAAGCCACAGAAAATACGAAAATTCCCAGTGTTTCTAACTTTATACAGACACACAAGATCATTCTCTACACCCTTTTTCAATCCCACCTCGGTTTTCTTCTTCCGGGAAAGAGCCCCCGATCGACTCTTTTTCCATCCCTTTCTCCGTTTCTCTACCTCCCAAGTCACGAGAATTCTCTTCACGATCAGACAAAAAAGAAAGGCAGTGTTTATAGGCAGGTTGATCGACAACGTTTCTCATGAAAATAAAATTAAATGTTTTAATTTGTTTGATTAACGTTGTTTGTTTCTCCTTTGGGACAGGTCGAGGAAGAACAAATTAAGGTTGCCCCCGATCGAACAGTTAGTCCTTTCTCGGATTATAAAGGGTTTGCGATTTTCAACCAAGTAACCGAAGCAGTTGAAGAAGAAAACAAGAACAAGAAGAAAAAATAAATATAAAAAAAGAGGTTGTTGTTGGTTAAAGGTTTCTTTGTTATCGTTCCGGAGACTTGTTCCACTGCGTGTTTGTTTATAATCTCAGTGTTGACTTGTGGCCAATGGGATCTCTTCTCTTTATTATTTTTTCTTCCAATCAGGTATACTAGATAGCGATTGCCCCATTCGGTCCGCCACGGTGACGCCGTAGACTCGCGTCCAGTCCTTCTCTGTTTGCATTTTGTTTTCTACGTACGACTTTGTCTTCCTAGAAAGTGACGGAAATGGCGGACAATACAAAGTTGGTGAGCTTCAGTTTTCTGGGATTTCTTTTGTCTATTTAATCCAAAACAAAACACACAAATTCTTGTAATTATCTCCTTTTATTTCTTCCTAACTGTTCCATTGGGCTTTGCATCTTTTCGTCATTAATATTCATTAATGCTTTGATTCACTTCTCTCTCTCTCTCTCTCTCTATGTGGGAATGTTTTCTGGGGTTGTTGGTTGATTCTTGATAGGTTTGTGGCTTAGAAGAGAACATGGCCGGCAGCCAGAAAATCTCGATTTCCGATCATATAAACGGATTTCAATACACGACCGATGAATCCGATAGCTTTGTTATTGACATGGAGAGCTTCTCTCGGGGCACCAATAAAGATATTACTTCAAATTCAAGAATTACGGTAAGTTTTTCTCTCTCTTTTATATTTTTTAATGGTTGGTATATATCTTTCTTTTTCTTTTCTTTTTTTTTTTTGATTTTCACTTTGATTAAATCCAAAGCACACGTGTTCAACGACGTTGCAGATTTTCCTTCAAGAGATATTTTCGAATTTCGTAATATTTGAATCAAAACCATTCGTTTGTTATCTTTTAAGGTGGCGTGAATTTCTCAATTATTGGTTGACATCCTTGAAACGGATTGAGGAAAGAAGCATGTCTCTGAGATAACACGTTAGCATTTGATGCAAAAGTATACAAACGAGGATAATGTCTATCTCAAGCGTTCTTATCTGCCACCATTTCCAATGCACTTTCCCTCCTTCGTCTTTAATAATATTCCTTGAAAAATGCAAACAATTAAGACAACTGAATTATTCTTCTTTCTTAAAAGGAGAGTCTGTCTTAAATATTCTTGGTTTTGACGCATTCTCATGGATGAATTAAGTTGCAGAGAAACCTTTCCCGAAAAGGGTCTCAGCGTGGTGGCGAGAAAAAGATCACTCAAACTACAAATACAAATACAGCTGCTGCTAACGAAAGGGAACATACTGTTGTTACTGCTACATCCTCACCCAGAGGTAACATTTCGAAATTCCCAGTCACACTGTATAATGATCTTTTAAGTATAAAAAAGTGATACGATGAATTGGATTTTTCCGGTTCCAACTTAACATTTACTAGGAAAGTTCAACGTTTTTGTCCAAATGCATGGGGACGAATAAGAATATTTAAGATTTTCTCAGTGAGAATATCCATTGGATCAATAGGCAACACCTTGATTTCTCACTAATAAAATCAAAGAACGAATCCTTCTCCTCCATGTATAAAATAAATAAATAAATTTCTGTGTGTGGTGTAAAATATAATATACATTACTACCTACCTCTACTAGTCTCACAACGAGGTGGGTGAGTCACAAGTGGTTCATGTCTCCCGACTCCATTATCAACTTATTATGTTATGATTGTTATCATCATCGTCGTTGTTGTTAACATATTATATTTGACTAAAGCTGATGTATTACCAGACTGCCGGGTAGCTTTGCAGTGTACAGCAAAGAAATGTGGGACAAATATTAATTAATGTCTATTTTGTTTCTTTTTGTTTGGTAGAAATATTATAGGTAACACATTATCTTTCCATTTTGTTGGCATACATGTGCAATTCTGATGTTGGAAGTTTAGGTGGCGTAGATGATCTTCTTGACTAGCTAGCATGTTTTATGAATTATATGATAGGGTCTAGCACTCCTGAAAAGTTGGCGGCAACGGTGGCAGCCGGGACCATGGATAATTCTAGCAGCCCACAAGTTCATCATCAGATTACTATCACCACCAGCAACATGATCGGCACTCCCACCGAAAGCAGATGCATTTCTAGGAGAAATAGTTTCAGGCGTCCTCCATGGGTCCTTGATCCTAAGAAGATTGTTTTTTTCTTTGCTACCTTGTAAGTCTGCAATTTCTGCAGTTCTCCTCGGAAAGTATTTTATTTCCACCAACTTGAGGGTTTTCTTTTGTTCTCTAAATTTCATTCTTTGGTGGCAGGTCGAGCATGGGAACAATCTTATTGATATACTTTACCCTTTCAATTGGCAAACTCCATGCAAAAGAAAATGGTCTGGATTGGTAGCACTGTTGGTTGGCATTTTCCTCGAGAGAAAGACGAGAATCTGATTAGCCAAATCAGGACAGAAACAGATCTAGAAGAATGAAATTAGGCAGTTCGTGGTGGGGATCCATTTTGAAAATTTGGAGGTATGGGGTTCTTTTCGATGGCCTTCTGAGACAAAATGCAGGACATGTGTAAAGAACAAAACAAGCTCCAAAAGTTATCAACCAGAAACTTCTACGGCCCCATCACAGATGATAATTCAAGTCTTTCTCCGGGTGATAGAGGAATTTACTGATGAAGACAATAACAGATTGCATGGTGACAAAGAAAAAGAATCTTCTAACATGAATGACAGAGATCAATCAGACGAGCTTTTTCTTTTTTAAACTTGCTTGTATTTGCTGTCTCTGCATAGCTTAATGGAGGATCAGAAAGTTACTTTTTGCTCTGTGTATTGATCCTTTTTCTTTCACAGTACTTTCTATATGTTTTGCGTATACTTTTTTTGGCACCCAAACTTGAAGAGTCTCTTTTTGTTGTATATGGCTTCCATGTGATGTGAGTAGGAAAACCAGCAAAGGGAAGAAAACAATGATATTTGCAAGAAATAAA
Source organism: Juglans mandshurica (assembly GCA_022457165.1). NCBI lineage: Eukaryota > Viridiplantae > Streptophyta > Magnoliopsida > Fagales > Juglandaceae > Juglans > Juglans mandshurica. The sequence continues at coordinate 6,866,093 of CM039627.1, forward strand.
GTAATGCTGTATGTACGTGCGCAGGTAGGCAGGCATATGCGCACTTGAGTCTTTCACTATTTTCAAAAACATGGGGAGGGAGAGGTTGGCTCTTTTCTTGCATTGAATAAACTCACATTTGGTAGATCTGGAAAGTTCACGACATCCCCAACCCATTATGTGTTTTATGATTAATTTTAAAGCATTGGGAAGAAGAATGAAGTCATGCTTAATTAGCTACATGAAAGTACAACTTTAAGAGATGCTCTGTAAGAGCTGACAACACTAGAGATATCTCCATCTATGTAAAGTAAGGCAGAATTTTAACAGAGGGTAAAGCAATAAACAAAACAGCAAATTATTAGCTAAAAGTAGGCATATGCAATCTCGGCAAATACAATTCAATTGTACCAGTAACAAGATCTAATTACTTGTCAATGGTCATGCAGTGTGGTAAGGATTAACCAGTCAGACGACAACATGAACATTGCCCCAAAATCCACAAAAGTTGTGCCTAAGCCCTGAAGATTAGTTAGCAAAATCAATTTACTGAACTTTGAACAGGAAATCGTGTGGGACGATACAGGCAGCAACGATTTTTCCCCCCTGATAATTTATTAGGACATCAAGTAACAGAAAATTGTTTACAAACCTTGTAAGTAACTTGAAAGATATAGATTTCAGCTGAAGAACCTTTACAGCTATATTGGACATTAATGCACGGCTGATAAGCAGAGAGAGGAAAAATAAATCAGAATATTATATACAAATTTATAGACACGGATATGACAACCAAATAACCAATCCCTTCAGGGAGACTTCACCGCTAGGTGCGGTGACAAATTGTCAGACAGCTATCTGCAACTTATTTTTCCAGACATTTCAACCATTGCCCTGAGGTTCGATATAAGCCGAATTCTATACTCTGCAATATCAGCATCTCCTCCCTACCTACTTGGGAACAACTTAAAATCTTTAGTAGCGTTTTGAGATTCTTGGCATTGAACACCTGTGCTTTCTGTCATGGTAAAGCCTCAAAACAACCGCTGCCGTTTCTTCTATTGCTTTTCCTGTCACTTCTGAAATTGCAGGAAGTAGTAACAATATGCAAGATTCGATTAGCAGTGAGTGTCATTTGTTAAATTGCAGGAAGTAACAACTCTTGCAGTTTCTTTCAAGCCTTTATTGTAATGTTTTGCCATATCAACTTCATTATTCAAAACTGAGACATGAATGTTACTAAATCCAAATCAAAGATAAAGAGCGAAACCAGAGAAGGAGATTAATGAAAATTTGAACTCTTACCAATTACTGGCCAGACAGGGTTTTGTGCAAAAATCCTACCAGCCACTTCCAGTTCCTCTCTAACATACTCCATCTCCGAATAGTTACTCCTTGTTTCTTCACTGAAGCCCAGACTCCTAGCTCTTGCTTTCCTGATTGTTTGCAACACTAAAGGATTTATTGTCAAACCAAAAACCTTCTCTGGGTCTACCTCAAACAGACCTTTCGGTAATTCTACACCCATTACAATAGGCACATTGGCCACTTTGTATCCTTTCTGTGCCATATAAATTGATAATGGTGTCTTCCCAGTGCGAGACACACCAGTAAGAACAATGTCAGCTTTGTACAGATTTTGGGGTAGCGCCCCATCATCTTGCTTTATGGTAAATTCAATTGCTTCAATCCGGCGAAAATAATCCTCAGAAAGGGGAAAACTTCTGCCAGGAGCCCCGCGGGGGAGACCAGATGGTGAGACACCTAGATGAGAAGCAATTGCCTCTGTGATTGGGCCAAGTATGTCTGTGGAGGGTATACCCCACATGTTGCAGGCTTGCTTGGCAGATTCAGCCATTGACGGATCAGCTAAAGTGTACACGAGCATTGCACCTTCTTTGGCTGCTTGCTTTACAATCTCCATTAACCGTTCAACATCATCAATCTGGCAAGTGTGTGGATGACAGGGCACAAAAGTCAGTACAAGTAAGGAAATTTCAGACAATACTATTCAATTGTCACCTGACATTAACACAAGATCTACCACAATACTTGGCCAATCCAGGTTTTAAGTTCTAATTGGGAGGGCTCCTAACTATTGAAAAATTTTGGAAAATTATTTCCATTATATGACTTTCAAAGGAACAGCTATTGCTACTTTTACTTATTAACAAAAAAAAAAAAAGGAACAGTTATTGTTGAAGGAACTCAAGATGACAATGCTGAACGGATAACAAAGTTAGCATATGAGAGAATGTGTGCTATACTAGACCAACTTCGAGATAAAGTAAATGATGTAATACTGGGTTTTGGTTTAAAGCTGACTGGACTGTACCTCTTTGTCAAACAAAATCCGGTTGGGATAGGAGCATATCTGATTCCCAACACCCCCCCTTAAAAAAAAAAAAAAAACAAAACAAAAGGGCTTGTCTACATGAAGCTTTCATCACTGTTGCCCTCCTACAAATTCACAAATAGCGTGCCTCCTCTACGACATTGGACTTGGGACCCAGAACAACTTTTTTCACCCACAAAAGCTTCTAGAGAACTTCTGGCATTCATAGATTGCTTTGTATGGAAAAGAAGCTAAGAAGTTGGAATATGACAGCTTTCCCGATGTTTTTTAGCTTTTAGAAAGTAAGGTTCCAAAGTTGGTAAATCATAATGTAAACTTTGGAGGCAGAAACAGAAAACTTCCAATGAACTCCACGGCAGGTCCTGGTTTCTATTCATATATTGGCCTAAGCATACATCTGCTTGTTGCAAATGCCCTCAAGATCACCACAGCCTACAGGATGATCCAAGGCAGCTTGGCTTATAGTCGGATAGCTTAAAAACAACCCAACCCAACCCGACAAGCAGATTAGCTTAGTTGATTAGATAGACAAATGCTGGGGCACGATATGGAGAAACTTAACTTAGCCTAATAATCTGTTGGCTGCCTCATTCTCAAATCCCACTCCTAGGTGGCTTCTCCTAATTATTTTAGGGGCTGCTTCCCCAACCATCAACCGCTGGAATATATCATGCCCAGCCATTTTGCCATTATTTAGCAATGGGACTATGTATAAAACCAATAAGCTATTTCGATTCAGCTTATAATCAGCTTCACAAACAGGAGTACAGAGCTTTTGCAAAAGAAAAAAAAATTATTATTGGGTTTTAGAGAAGAGAAAGTTACTCGATTATCCCAATTTCATATCTGAAACTTACTATGACTCCCCAGATACCTACTGAATACTGAAGAACCATTCAAAGACTCAAAATTTATACCACATTAGTCCATAGGGACTACAGGAAACTTACCAATAAGCAGTTCAAAAAATTATAAAATAGAAGAAAACAACTGAGGACAATGCGAGTTAGTAGCCCATTACTCGGTTAAAATATAAACTAGAAGACAGACATCTTACCCCAGAAAACAAATGAGTATTTATAGGACATCCCCGGTCCACCAAGCAGTGGTCAAACTGCCCCAACGCCGCGTTGACGGAATGCTCCACCGTCCACCCAGTTCCGTCAGAAACCATGTATATCGATTTCGCCCCTCTCATCTCCACTTCACCGTCTCCGACACTTCCGGTAACGGGAATGTCTTGAGATAGGCCATCTCTCGGTCGAACCGGAGGCTTCGCTTCCACCACCTGGGCACGATTGCCCGGCCGGTCCAACTTGCGGCCGGACCTTATAGCTCGGGCCCTGGACCATCGGTTCAGCTGACCGCTGCCCTTGAGTCTCCGAACTCGTGGCTCGGGGTCGGGTTCGGAAGGGACTTGGTTGGATGGGGCAGGTGTGGCTCGCAAGCTCGAGAGACTCAGGGTGGATGAAGCTATCATGTTTCTCCTTGTTTTGTTTTGTTTTTTTTTTTTTTTTTTGCCAATTTCTTTTGTGATTTTCTTGCTATGTGGACCCACCAATAAGGAATCATTGGATTTTTTAAGATTTGGACTAACTTTATTGGTAGGTCTCGGCCCAGGCCTTCCAGTTTCTTCGTCATCGTAGTGGTCGGTCCGGGGGTTTACGGATCCATCATTTTTTTCGAATCAGACTGAACCGATTGTTCCTATGGACCTATAGATCAGATCAGACCGGTCTAATCATTCCTTTCGATTGGGTCTATGAATATTTTTTTTTCTTTTCTTAACAAAATAAATAAATTAAATTAATAAAATTAAAATTAAATAAGCTCTTTGATGTGGATTATGTAACGAATAATTTCATTATATATATATATATTATATTCTTCATGCTTACTTGCAACTTAAGTATTTAAAAAAAAAAAATACCTATACTTTAATTAGGTATAGATAGTAGAATATGTATTTACATATAATAACATGATTTATCATATAATATATTAGTTAATTGATAACATATATTATTTAACATTTTATATGGTCAATGGTCATCCTTTAGACCAGACTGATTATTGAATTTTTCTCCATGTTGGGATCGAGACCGATCTATAAGACTATCGGTCCGGTCCGATCTATTTTTTTGGTTCGAATCGATAGTCTTACAACCCTAGTGATGATAATTTGAAGAGAAATGCTTTATTTACAAAGAAATTATATAAATTTAAACTCATAAACTGATATGGTTTTATATGATACGTTAAATTATAAAACTACATTTATTTAAAAGTAGATCTAACGCATCATATTAAGTTATATCAATTTGTAAATTTACTTTTGTAAAATATTTTTGTGAGCGTAATGCTTTTCCAATAATAATAATGGTTATTAATATTATTAATATTATTACTTTTACTCTTATATTGGGAAATTTCTAAAAAAAAATCATTTTATCAATAAGAATGTCAGTGAAAATGCAAAAAAAATAAATTTATAATATAGAACTTGATTTTCAACCAAACCGACCAAATTTGAAAATTGAAATCAATTTATCCTACATTCTACACGTTGATATGAGCAAGCAAGAAGTTTAGATAATCATGAAAAATCAAATATCTAAACCTTAGGTTTACATTTTACTACACAGAGTATATAATGACCTAAAAACTAATAATTTAGGCAATTAAGCAGATAATATTGCTAGGTCAAATACCTCCTAAGGGAATTAAGCCGAATCTCATTTTATTAAGGCTCATGCGCTCAAAGGGCTATAAACCAATTTAGCAGCGGCTGAGATCGCAACCACCAAAACACATAAATGCAAAATTCGAATCCAGCAGTCATTAATAAAGATTTAATGGCAGAACAGACTACGTGAGTAATTAATTGTCCTTCAGCACGATACTCACAGATACTAGCCATGAGCCATCTAGCACGATACTCACACACACACGCGAAATCAGGACCCTAACAGCCCGCATTCCATCAAGGTTAAAAGGGAGTCATATCGAGGGACAAGTTTAACCACATGAAAACAACTGACCCATATAAATAGGGATCGAGGTACATATCAAATGATGACTTTTGGTTACATAACAAATACAACACACATTTTTGCTATCATTAACTTAGGCATCAGAGGTGTCTTTACCACATCGAGTTACTTTCCATTCTCTGGTTGCAGGTTGCGAATGACTTTTTGTGTGAAATATGAAACATTTCCACAATAGTTGGCGGCGTCTCTGAGATCTTAGAAGGTTTAGTTTGCTTTTTGTATGCCTGCAACGATGCATTCTTAAGCAACCCGCGATAAAAAAAACAAGTGCAACAAGCAAACAGACAAATATTAGGATGGAAGGAAGACGAAGGACGATGACTCTAGAGATGGAGAGTCTCCAATGCAAAAATGAAGCTCTTAGGCGAAGAAGTGCAAAAAATGCTACACCAAGCCACAACGAGATAAATGACGCACTCTCATGCCACTCAAGGTGATTAATTGCAAATGAAGTTGAGACACACAAAAGTTGTTGAAGTAGCGCAAGCAGAGAGAGAGTGAGTGAGTGAAATTCTTGTCACAATTGTCAAATATTGCCCTAAAGGAATCAGGCCGAATCTCGCTTTATTAAGGCTCATGGACTTAAAGGGCCATAAACCAATTTAGCAACTACTGAAATCCCAACTGCCAAAACACATAAATGTGAAATTCGAATCCATCCGTCATTAATAAGGACTTAATAGCAGAAAGGACGATGTGGAAAATTAATGGCCCTCCGGCTCCCGCACAATATTTGCCACACAAGCTAAATCAGGGCTCTAACAGCCCCCATTCCATCAAAGTTCAAAGGGACTCATATTGAGAGGCACGTCTTACCGTAAGAAAGCAACTGACCCACATAAATAGGTATTGAGGTACGTATCAAATGATGACTTCTGGACCTCTGGTTACATAACAAATACAACACACATTTTTGTTATCACTAACTTGTATCAAATGTGTCTCTTACCACATCAAGCTACTTTCCATTCTCTGATTGCATGTTGCAAATGACTGTGAGAAATACAAAACACTAGGGGTGTACAGAAACCGAGTAAACTGGCCAGAAACCGATCAGATCAGCTGCATAAAACAGGAAACCGGTTGCATAAAATAGGAAACCGGCAGGGAACCGGTCGGCCGGCGATGGAAAATAAGAGCCGATTCAGTCTCGGTTCAACCCAGTGAAAAACTGCTGAACCGGCTGACTAGTTCTACCTTTTTTTTTTTTTTTTTTTTCATTTTATACCTATATAAAAACGACGATTTGAGTGAAACTGCATCATTTTGGGCCCCCTCAACTGAAAAAAATAAAGCAAAAAGCGTCGTTTCAGAATTAGGTTAAGATCCCATTTTCTCCTTCTCATTCCCAAATCTCTGCTGTGTCGTTCTCTCTCTCTCTCTCTCTCTCTCTCTCTCTCTCTCTCTCTCTCTCTCTCTCTCTCTCTCTCTCTCTCTCTCTCTCTCTCTCTCTCTCCCTCTCCCTCCTTCCGGTTTCATTGGGTTCTTCTCAGCTCCACCCATTAAAGCTTACAAAGAATCACGATGAGCTAAGCGCTAGAAAATCCCATAAGACCATCCATCATTGCAACACAGAAACTTAAGCGTTTTCTTTAGTGCCGAACCAATCTCTGCTTCACCCATTTCAGTAACTCTCAACCAGCTGAACTCAGATGCATCAAATGCCAGGAAATCCACTGTATTGATTCCATTTGCGTCGTTTCATGATTCATCCATTGGTGTCGTTTCAAGTGTTTGAATCTTTGATATTTGTTGTGATATTTCGTATTTGTTGTCATATTTCATATTTGTTGTGAATATGTGATGATGGCGTTCGAGTGTTTGTATATTTGTTTGCACCACCGATGACGCCGGTGAACTGATCGGAAGAAAATCGAGATCAACGTTGACGGTTTTCTTCCCTTTCATTGGCCAATTTCAATCGAGATAAATACATTTTTAGTTTGTTGGTATGGTTTCGATTTTGGACCAAAATCATACCGACACCTTTGATTTTCAACCCTACAAAACACTTCCACGGTAAATATAAAAAACAAAAAATCATATGTTTTCCATGTTATTAACAATGCAAGTGATGCTGCCGACTGAGGATTCTGGTGACAAGATATGATGAAACGACATTTGTATTCGTGTCATCCACTTGTGTAGCACATTTAAGTGACAATTTTAGTGCACAAAATCTTTTCAAAATTGAAGAAAATTAGGTATAGACGAAGTGCAATGTATAGAGCAAGGTCAGGGACTACTTTTGGGGCCCATAAAGGTAGCAAAAGTCAGTAATGGCCCATTGTACTAAATGGTGTCCAATGGATGTGGTCCAAAACCTTTGATGGGATTTTTATTTTCAAAGGCAGGGAAAAAAAAAAAACTATTGATTTGTATTGGGCCCAAATCCTCCAGATTTTAAAACCTGATATAAATTGATTTGAAACTTTTGTCCGAATGTCGAGAATTGACAAAACCATCGGGCCTTGACAAAGAACTTCATTAATGATTAGTAGTTAGGGAAAGCCACTCAGGTTTATGGATCACATTCATGTGGTGCCGAATTAATCATATATATAAGAAAAAAACGACTATTTGGGTGAAATTCGAACATGTTGGATTTTGTCAGATCCATGGATCTTGTCCAACATCAACAGTTCAAACCTTATCTTTCTTTTTAATTTCTTCCGATTTTTATTTCTTTTGTGTTGTTATTATCTTACAGGGCCCCAAAGATTCTAACAAAAAACTAATAATAAGTTATTATTATTGTTAACGTCGTGTTTTGTATGCTTGGACAAGATTCTAGTAACTTAAATCATGATCTTAACCTATGAACACAAAGAAAAAGGTGGGCTCGAGGTGGTTTGGGGACCTCTGATACCTAAGTTAGTCTCATGTGTTTTTGGTATTGGCCTTCGAATGATTCAGTCCAAAAAGACTTCTTTGTACTTGAGATGTGGCTTTTATACGAAGTTCCAACGGAACATTTTGTTCCCCGTATCAGGATTGAACCGTCTCGCCCACATCTAAGGCTGTAAATGAACCAGTCTGTTCGATAGCCCGCTCGGTTAAAATCGAATCAAATTAGACTTGTGAAAAAAAAAACCTCGTTCGTTAAAACAAATACCCGCTCGAATTGTAAATGACACATACCCGACAGAACTCGACTCGACTGGGTTAAGGCTCGTTAAAACTCGCTCGTTTATGCTGGAGTCGACTCGTTAACTTGACTCGATTAAAACTCATTCATATATTGATAAATATATACATACACCTATGTACGTATACACACACACACATATATATATGTATTAACTAATAATATAAACATATCACTTTTATAATTAAATATATAATATGTAATCTAATTACTTATGTCTATATAACGAATATACTTCATAAGTATATTTTATAATTTATATAATAATTAGTCGATAGAATTTAATAATTTCATATACTAGTATGTGAGAACTATATATGAAATAGATATATGCTATCATATTAAGTGTATGTATTAATAAATATCTACGGATATAATATATTTTTATTTTGGATAAATATCAACTAGTTAGATATTAACTATTTAAAAATTTTTAAAAATTTTATAATTCAATAGAGGTTTTACTTGTTAGTTGTATAAATTCAATATTAGATTTATTTTATTTTATTTTATTAATTTAATTTATTAATTATTAAATCTTATTCAAAAAATAAAAAAATAAACAGTTCGAACTCGAGCTCGACCACAAGCTCGGCTCGACTCAAACTCGTTTGTGGGACGAGCTCGAGCTCGAGTTTAGCTTATCGAGTCGTGCTTGAACAAAGAATAAAAAAAATCTCGAGGTCGAATATTTTGATTCGAGCCGAGCTCGACAAGCCAAAGACCGGCTCGGCTCGATTATAGCCCTACCCGCATCTATCTTAGTCTAGGTGTTTAATGCGACATGGTTTTTTAAGACAGAGCTTTCAATGCGGTGTGGCTCCTGGGATGACGCTTTTAATGCGGCGTGGCTTCTAGGGCAAGTTCCAACGGTGGGTGAACGGCACAGTCACTTTTGGAACCCTTTGTCAGAGAATGGAGGGTCATTCGCGTCTTCTGTTTATCTGCTGACATGAGGCCCTTAATCCTAGGTGTAACAGAGGATGTCATAGTCAGTGTGTCCCATCTGTCCCCTGTGTTTGGTTTTTCGAGATATGCATCCTTCTTCCTCTGATGCAACCGTGAGCGCTAGACCCCTTTGGCGACTCCGGGGCCTCTAAGAAGTAAGACTTGGGCTGGAATGGGATCCCATGTTGGGTCTAGACCCAATTAGAATTGGCAGGGTGGAAAATACCCCTCCCAATTGTAAACAGATCAAAATTTCTTATAACTTGTAAGTGAATCGCAGGGCTTAAGTTTAAAAAGGATACGTAAGACACAATTTGCGAGTCCTATAATATTTATTGTTGCTCTGCGGAAGAGTTAAATAAATTTGTACACATGAATGCTATTCCTCTTCAAATTTAAGTAATATATTTAATTTAGATAAATTATAAGGGAATGTTAACCCATGTTAATGGAGTTTGGCAAATGTCCCACAAATAGCTAACTAGCCCCTAAGATTTTTGACAAAAATGAATCACAAAACATATATATGAAGTGATTCGTGATGTGATCATGTGGCCACCAAGCCAACATATATAATTAATGAAATGCTAAATTATTTTTGGAAAAAAGAAAAAATCTTCCCAAACCCCACACTTTTTCTCCCACTTGCTTTCTCTGTCTCTTATAGTCGACTTGATCAGTCTCTTTTCTCCCGATTTACAAGTGCTGCGAGTCAGCGACTCCACTGCTATATTACTCATGATAGCGTGAAATTGTATGCATGCTCTCTTCTTGTTCTTATTCTTATAAGAGTTTTATCTTTATAGCTAGGTGTAAAAATATCCGAGAAAATTAAGTAATATTGAGAGAATACAAAAGAAAATTTTTTGTTGAAATTAGATCTTTAATTAGATTTACGACTCATTCGGATATATTCAGTTCTACCAAGAACTAATTTAAGGAGATGTTTGGAAATTAACAATTTTAATTTTCATCCCATCCCATCCCATCTCATCTCATCTTATCTCACATCATCTCATTTCCTTCCAAAACATCATTCAAATACAAACACTTTCAAACTAAACAATTCAATTTTTTTTTTTTAAAAAATAATAATTTAACATTTTCAAATCTCAAAATAAAAATAATATTAAAACGTTATATTTTAACAATATTTTAACTTTATAATATTTTTTATTCAACTTTTTCTCTCTCATTTCTCAAAACTCAATAAATACTTAATTCAAATTATTATACTACAATTCACAAATCATCTTACTATTATTCACAAAATTTTCATCTCATGTCAGAAAATAAACATTCCATTGAAGCTAAGATCTACACTCCAAAACATCCCTCAAACGCTATTTCTATATATATATATATATATATATATATATATTGTCTATTTGCATAAGTTTGCAAGGAACAAACATGCCCTTAAATTTAATTTTTATTAAAATTAGATTCATTTGATGTGTGAGTGTTGTTCAAATAGAATCAAATCTAACAAAACTAAATCCACAATCATACGGCGTATAGAAGACTCTGAAAATATGAGTTCCAATATTGAAGTCAATTAAGTACGTACCAACCTACAGGTCACTATGACTAGCCAAGGTTTGCACTCTAAACACTCCTTATCGCCTTTTGCCTCCTGGCCTTTTAATCCGTAGGATGCATAATTACTTTGTGTTTCTGGCAAATTATATTGTCTATTCGAATAACTTTATAGGGAAGCTAGTAATTAATTAGATGTGAGATGAGAATTGATTGTTAATAAAACAGTAAAACAAGCTGAATAAGGGTATAATTACTTAGTAAGTAGAATAAGGATTTTTCAGCATTATGCATGTTGTGTTAATGGCTGGAGAATCAGCAAGAATGGAGCAATTCACTTGATGATCATATTCAGTATTACGGTTACTAATCAAGCTCAAGAACCAGATCGAGTTCAAGATCAAGATCAAGATCCTTTATGAACCGGAAACAAATGTAATTACAAATATATTTCTTAACTCATCACGTGTATAAAAACTCAGTTATAAATAACATGAAGCAATCCACCTGAAATTTACGGTGGTTTTACAAACCTTCACATGGTATCTCAGAGCCAGCTCTCGGATTAACATCCAAACCGATCCCATGGCCTCTGTCAACCCCACTCTGCCCTTCACCACCATGGTTCATCTTCTCACCATCAAATTATCTTCCTCAAATTATCTCCTCTGGCGCAGTCAAGTATTGCTGTTGCTGCAAAGTCAGAATCTTCTTAGCTATGTTGATGGTTCCGTTGCCGAGCCCGCTGCCACCATTGTTTCTGGTTCCTCTGTTTCTGCAAATCCGAAGTTGACTGAATGGAAACAAATCGATCACCTTGTGCTTAGTTTGTTACTTTCCACCTTAACAGAGGAAGCCATGTCTGCCGTCGTTGGTTTATCCACATCTCGGGCCGTTTGGTCTCGTCTGGAAAATACGTTCAGTCATAGATCAAAGTCCCGCGAGCTTCGACTGAAGGATGATCTTCAGACTATGAAAAAGAATGATAAAACTGTACCTGTGTTCTCTCGTGATTTCAAAACAGTTTGTGATCAACTTGCTACAATGGGACGCCCAGTTGATGATCTTGATAAACTCCACTGGTATTTACGTGGTCTTGGATCCTCTTTTTCAATTTTTTCCACCACTCAATTATCTCTGTCTCCTCTTCCTATATTTGATGATGTTGTACCCAAAGCCGAAAACTATGAGATCTTTGTTCAATCTTTGGAGTCAACTCCTCCTCTGGGCTCCACTGCTGCTGCTTTTACTACTTCTCACATTTTCAAACCCGCATCACATGCGGGTGGTCGTGGAGAGGGCCGTTCCTCTCGTGGAGGACGCATACGTGGGGGACGAAACAATCAAAGAACTCGTCCCATTCGCTGTCAAATATGCCGTCGTGAAGGCCATTATGCCTCTGCTTGCCGCGATCGTTACACTCGGCCTCCTAGTGCAAGTTTAGTTGAAGCTTTCACTTCTTGCTCTCTTAATGATGGTCAAGATTCTATTCAAGATTCCGATTGGTACACGGACACTGGGGCCACTGCTCATATGACCCATGATGCCGCTCAATTAGACACGGCAAACACTTATCTTGGTAAGGATTGTGTTGTATTTGGTAATGGTGCATCTCTTCCCATTTCTCACACCGGTACTTTCTCTCCAACTCCTTCTCTTCTTTTAAAAGATGTCTTAGTTGTGCCCGGTCTCACTAAAAATCTTATATCCATTAGTAAACTAACCTCTGACTTCCCATTCTCTATTACTTTTACTAATGATCGATTCACTGTGCAGGCTCACGACACAAAAAGAGTGATAGCAACCGGTCGACGTAAAAATGGACTTTATGTGCTTGAACGTGGTCATAAATCTTTCATTTCCGTTCTTCCTAATAATTGTCCGCGCGCATCCTTTGATGATTGGCATGCTCGTTTGGGCCATGTTTCTTATAGCATTATTTCTCTTTTGAATAAAAATCATCATCTATGTGTTACCTCTTTACTCCCAAATCCTACTGTGTGCTCTAGTTGTCAACTTGCTAAAAGTAAAAGACTTCCTTTTTCTCTGAATAAAAATCGTTCTTATCATGTTTTGGATCTTATTCATTGCGACTTGTGGGGACCGTCACCTATTCTTTCAAATCTTGGATTTCGATATTATGTTATCTTTATTGATGATTACTCCTGGTTTACTTGGTTCTATCCTCTAAAACATAAATATGATTTTTTTCGTATTTTTCTCCAATTTCATACATTTGTTGAAAATCAGTTTTCTACTAAAATCAAAATTTTTCAAAGTGATGGGGGAACTGAATTCACTAATCATCAATTTCAAGGTCACTTAATTTCCTCGGGTATTCGTCATCAAATGTCGTATCCATACACTCCATCTCAAAATGGTCGTGCTGAGCGCAAACACAGACATATAACTGAAACAGGTCTTGCTATGCTTTTTCACTCTCATGTCCCTCTTAAATTTTGGGTTGACGCATTTAGCACAACCACTTTCATTATTAACCGTTTGCCAACACCTCTTCTTGACAGTCGCTCTCCCTTTGAGGTTCTTTTTGGAAAGCCCCCTTCTTATTCTAATTTTCATCCATTTGGTTGTCTTGTTTTTCCCTACTTACATGATTATGCTCCACACAAATTAGCCCCCCGTAGTCGTCCTTGTGTTTTTCTTGGCTATAGCATGTCCTATCATGGATTTCGCTGTCTTGATCGTCTCACTAATCAAGTTTTTATTTCCCGACACGCTGTCTTTGACGACCATAGCTACCCTTATAAAAATAATACTCAATCTGGGCCTTTAAACACTACTCCATTTCTACGTTAGTTTTACAAACCTTCACATTCAGGCAGGTGGAAGGGATGTTGACATTAATGTTTCCTATGCTTTCTGCACGTCAACATGCAGAGATATTAATAAAATTGGAAAGCCTGAATCTTCTGGGCCTCATAATCATTGAGTAAATGTAACTGAAAAAGCAAGACTAGGGCCAGCAAGCTGGGCCTCCAAGAACGACATGACGTCCTGCCATCGAGTCGTCGACACTCGACGCCTCCGACCCCATGCATGAAACAGACGTCTTGAAAGTGACAACAACATTTGCCCCTGCACAGTACATGTATATCATCCCCACCGGTTTTCATGTGCTTCTAATTCAACATTATTTCATGATCTTAGCGGTCGACGTCGCAGATTACAATAATTCAAAGCACCTTTACTGTAGAAAGACTCGAAACCCGGGATATCATGCTAGTTATGTGATCGGGTTGTGAACTAATTCTGTGTGTGTCTATATATATATAAATATATATATACACTAGCAGTTATATAACATGCAAAGCACAATGATGTGTCCAAAAAAATAATATAATGTGTAAAAATAATATGTTTTTTTAAAGAAAATTAATTAGTTAATAATTTAATACACAGGAGTAAGAAAATAAATTTTAACAAGCATCATAATGATAACAAAACGTTACAGTAATATGAGTAATATGAAAATTAAAAGATTTTAGATATTTTAACAATAGTTTTCTTAAAAAAATATATGAATTGTGTAGAATTCAACCACAATACTCAATGACCCAGAGAGTATTGAAAAAATACATAATTTTTTATTTCTATATTGCTCTCACATTTTTTTATCATTAAAGTAAGTCTCTTCTATTTTAAAAATTTTAAAAATATTATAATAGTATAAAATTATTTAAATGAGTTAATTAAGAATATTATGAGATTTAAATTATATTAAAAATCTTAATTATTGATATGATTTTACTCTCTTCAAAATATTTAACAAGATTTTACCATTTATTTTACTGTTTAGCATATTATTTTAATACTGTTCATTACTGTTCGCACTGTTTAGTACTGTTCATCACTGTTTGTACGTTTATAACCACTAAGTTAAAGGAGATATATTATTGGCTTTGAAAGATGCAAAACATTGCATGTTAGCTCAGTTTTTGAATGATTAACAAGGACGAACGTGGAGCTCTCCGAATCAGATGTTAGGGATCGATCGAGCATGCATATATGCATGCATGGTATTCAAGTTTTAATTTTGAGCGTTCAACGACCCAACATTAATTAATTAGCCCATGCATGGTATCCTCCGCGCATGCCCTCGATCGTACGTCCCAGTACATGCATCACACGTCTTTACTTTTACTTTTGCTCCATGCATGCATGCATCTTGCCAACAGTACTAATTTCATTATTTAAGTAGCGGGCCATTATGTTCCAGATCAGGTATTTGCCTTCAGTCTCATCACCATTACAACTCATGATCATATTGTCCTATTGTCCTAATGATGGGAAAAAGAAATAAATTTTCATGACGAGACTCATTATATCTTCCTAATACTTAATAGCGTGTATAAGATGAACAGTAATGAATAGTGCCGTCCAGCACTTTCTTTTCTTCTTCTTGCTTCTTCTCGTTGTCTTATGTGAAATTCCTTTATTCTCAGTTCGATTTTTACTCTTCTCCATTCAGTTAGCATTTCCTCGTTCAACACATAAAATATCTCACCTTTACATACAACAGATGGATTTCATCATTTCCAGATTCACATTTACAGAACAATTTACAAACTCAACTCAAGGAAGAAAAAAAATTTCCCGTGCTCTTCAGATTTGTTCTTGTCGTTGGTACGCAATTCTCTTCAGATTTACAAACTCATCTCTACCTTTTGCATCTTTTTTTTTTTTTTTTTTTTTCTTTCTTTCTTCTGTTTCTCGCATGTTTTTTTTCTTTGTACACCTCAAATGGGTTTCTGGGTGGCAATCAGTGTGCGACGGAGAGGGAAACGGAACCTCGTGGTGGCTGGGTCTCCTAGAGGTTGTCGTCGGTGTCAACTGGTGGAGCTGCGGTGGCCTCGGTGGCTGCCTACGGCCGCAGATTCGGTGAAACAAATGGGTGAAACCCATTTCGGTTCACTTTCCATAGGGGAGAGGAAGGGCTGCGCGTGGGGGACTTTCACCGCGGCTGGGTTGGTCGCCGCCTTGAGGGGGACTCCTCGGTGGCGGTCGTGAACTTCGATGGCCACGTACGGCGGCGTAAGATGGCACAAATGGGTCAAAACCCATTTCGGTTTCATTTCCGTAGGGGAGAGGGAGGGTTGCGCGTGGGGGACTTCAACGGTGGTTGGGTTGGTCGCTGCCATCAGGGGGACTCCTCGGTGGCGGTCGTGAGCTTTCGTGGCCGCGCACGGCGGCGCGAGATTACATAAATGGGAGAAACTCATTTCGGTTCTTTTTCCGCGGGGGAGAACCATGGTTGCGCGTGGGGAACGATGGAGGTGGCAGCGATGCTCGTCGGCGTGAGGGGAACACGCCGGTGGTGGCGGTGATCATGGCCGGGGCTCGGCGGCGCCGGGCTGCGCTGGAGGAGAAATGGCCGTGCGGGAGAATCGGCTAGAAAAGAGAGAAAAATTAGCAAAAAAATGTTTTTTTCCTACAAATTTACTTAAAAAAATATATATATGTTCTTGTAATTTACAATTTCTGATCTGAAAATATTAAATATTAATAAATTTTTTTTTTTTTTACAGCTTTGCTTTTATCTTTACTAGAATATTACATTGATGAATTTTTTACATAGGTTGAGCTTCGTGAAGTTGAAAGTCGAAACAAGATATTCCAACAACTAGCTACGTATAAAAGTGTCGAAAGTATGAATCCTTTAACTTTTTAGTTCTATACTGTGAATTAATAACTCAAATAATATTTTTTGCTTCTCTAATTTTAACACCTTTTAAGTCATTTATTTAATGTCATTTATTCAATAATTATTTTGCATGAACTTTGAGCTGTTTTAATTTATAATTTCGAATTAATTTAAAAATAATGCTACATTTTAAGAAGACTTTTCCTGAAATCTTGCACTGTAGATTATTTAAAGTCTTTTAGAAATATAGCAACTTTTATATAAAAGAGAATCTACTACATTTATCTTTAAAAAAAAAATTATCTCATCTCACATTTACATCTAAACATATTCTAAGATAAATCATATAAAAATAATACTATATTTTATTTAATAAAATAAAATTGCTTAAAACATTCACTAACAATATTTTATTTAATTAATTCCACCTGTCTTAATTCACTCTAAATTATAAGTTTGTTTCTTTTATAATTCCAAAATAAACAAAATACAATTACCATTTGAAAAACTACATCAATATTTACAGTTTAGTTATATAATTATACGTAATCATTTATTGAAATATTGAAAATTTTAAAAATTGAAATTTGAATTAAATAATTTGATAAAATAGAGTACATAATCAATAAAAATAATATTATATATAAACTTATACTCTAAAAGATGCTTGAAAAATAAAATGAAATAAAAATTTTGTGAATATTAATAAGAAAGTTTGTGAATAATAGAAATGTAATTTTCGATTAAATAATTATTAAATTTTAAAAAATAAGACATAACAGTTGAATAAAACTAATTATACATAATTCACAAATTGATGTAAGTATTTACAACAATTTGTAATATTCACTGAGCCACAGTCAGTCCCCATCCTTCCACACCTGTTCTGAACCAAGCCCGTGATAGCCATGTAGTAATAGAAATGCTGGAGACGGTGATTTATAAGCCCAACAGATAACATATGGACTGCCCAACATTTTACTTTGTCTATATTGGAACCGACAATAACATAGCTTGGTAACACAACTGGCCGCATAGTTTGGATCTATTCAAAAAAAATTAAAAAAATCCACAACTGAGCCCACTATTATCCAATTGTATGAGTTATTGAGATTAGATATAAATAAATCTTACACCGACATGTTATTTCACACTTTGCATATTTTACACTATTCTTAATTTTTCTGACATAATTAAATGTTATATCTTATTAGTTATATATGCATGTTTATAAAAAAAAAAATTTTAAAATTGCTATAAAATTGCTCATAAAATTTTACCAACAAATTTAGTTCTACATGTAAATACTTATATCAATTTCTATTATGTAATATTTAGCCGTTTTAGACTTTACTTTCAGTAACGAAAAAAACAATTATGTAATATTCACTTTCTAGACTTACTTAAACGTATAGTTTGTTTAAATCTATTATTAGAAACCTTAAACAATTATAGTTTGCTTAAATAATTAGTTATATTATCTTCATAAACCTTATCATTAAATTCTCTTCTTCTACACTAGATGTTTATATTTTAGAATAATCTAACACAGGGCAAACGTGCATAGCACGTAAATCCACTGCTAGTATGATTAATAATCATGAATATCGTTTCATAGAGCTTTCTAGCTAGGTTTGACAACTGTGTGGTATACGTACTATATATATATACCTCGCTTTCATTCTCGACCTGCTCAAACTACAAGAAATAAGGGATTTTGCGACGATTTGTAAAAAGGTTTTAATTGCACCGATTTTTACATCGTCGTAATTTTTTTTCATCAAGTTTATAAAATGGTATTTTTTAGCGATTTTTTTTATTTTTTGCGACAAAACAGTTCATCGCAAATAATAAATTGGTCTTTTTCAACGATTTTTACTTTTTGCAACGGAAGTATTCGCCACTTTTTGCGGCAGTTTATTGTTCGACGGAATTGCAAAAATTACTTTTTACAACGATTTTTTAACTTTAAAAATCGCTAGAAAAAAGTGAAAGGTGTTTTACGGTGACATTAAATCGCCGTAAAATGTAATATTCAAAATTAAAAAGAACTAGAGCCCACAGCCTCCTTCATTTTTCCCTCTCGCCTGATATTTCCCTCTCTCATTTCCCATCTGTTTCGCAAAACCCCCCCGACGGCTCTCTTCTTCTCTCTGTCTTCCTCTCCAACCTCTCTCTCTCTCTCTCTCTCTCTCTCTCTCTCACACACACACACACACACTCACTCACTCACGATGTCCGCATCTTTCCCTCGTTTCTCTCTCTAAAGTCTTCTAAAGTCTCCGTGTGAGTATACAACTCTGACGAGTTGGAGTTGTTTTGCTCTGCGAGCTCTACGCCTCCTCGGTCCTGCTCCACCACCACAACCACCATGCTCTTCGTCCTCATCGGTAGGTCATCTCTCCTCCACCGTCTCTCTCTCTCTCTCTCTCTCTCATCTCTCTATTTTGTGCTGCAAGAGTGCGTAATAAACAAGATTATTGTGTGCTTTTGATGTCTGTGTTGGTGGCTTAGGGTTGTGAGGTGCTTTGTGATGGAGGTAATTCTTTAATGGATTTGGGTTATGAACATGAAGTTAGGATTTTGTTTCAATTTTTGTGTGAATGATGTTGGTGTTATACTGGCAGCTTTAGGGTTTTGTTTGCTTTTGGATTTTTTTTTTTTTTGGGTTTGAGAAGATTTTACTTTGCAATTGTCCTATTCATCAGTTTTTTCTTTAGTTTAGCGTATTGGGTTTGGAAAATTTGCATATTGTCATAGAATAGGAATTTATATGTTTTAATTAGATTTTGGCGTTGGGTATTAGATCAATAGGATTTATATGTTTTAATTTAACAGCAACTTGCATTAATTATCCCTAAAAGTACTTATAAAAATAATTATCCCCAAAAGTTATGGGAAATCAGATCATTTTTGCCCATATATATATGCATGATATATATATATATATATATATATATAATTATAGCTAGGCAGCTTACTGTAAAGAATGAAAGTACATTAATTAGCATATATTAATGTACTTTCATTCTTTTGCAGCAAGCCCAATATTGCAAAACTTCTACTTCCCGCTGCCTTGAATTCTTCCAAGGCAAGTAAATATAGGTTGATGTGGTGTAGTTTGTTTGATTGCACATCCTCCAAATTCAAATTGAATTTCTAAGAGTGTTCATAAGCATGAGCTTATATTAATGTGATGCAGGATTATTTCTTCTTGAATTATTGTTATTATTATTATCTTTAATCTAATTTAGGGGTTTTATTATCACATTATTTGGGTGTTTTTAGGAAAATGCATTGATAATTATGCTAAGAGGAGAGTAGTTTTATTGATAAGTGATCACATTGTGTAGTTCTAGGAGAGTTAGTATACTTAACAATATAACTTGGATGCCTTCCATTTGATTCTTGGTATTGGTGAATGGTACTTTAAGGGATTTTTCAATAGTTATTTTGATTTGCACAACCAGTATTACCCATTCTCCCTTTGTAGCATAATTGGTATGAGCTAGGATTATAACATTTGAAATCACACAATTTATATTTTTGGAGATTAATATCATAATACAAGGATTAAACATCTTCTTCCTCTATCACAAGGAATAAGAACTAGCTCATGATACAAGGATTAGAAATTCAAACATCCTAGATATTTTCAACAAGATGACTGTCTGAGCATGCACAAAACCAAATTGAAATTATCACATATGCTTTGATTTGATTATGTAATAACATAATATAATCTGGTCCTAAAAAATAACCTTGCTTTAGTCATGTAAACTTGTTGCATTAATTTGAAACTGCATATGTCAATTACTATAGATTAGTTGATTTATATTCAATGAAACTGCATATGTCAATTACTAGTGGTAAAGTAGTGAACTTTTTAGCTTTACACTACAGCATTTACAGTTCACCACTTGAGGCTACTTCATTTTTATTGTCTTTAGGCCAATGATTTTGTAGGAAGTTGATTATTCATTTTTTTGATGGTTAAGTTTCTTGTATTATCTCTAATTTTTTTACCTTATATTTTAGAAAACTTGGTTTTATTTTTTGTTGAACTTTTGTTTTTCTTTTGGCTATATATTCTTGAGCCATACAAAGTATACTTGTTTATTATGGCAATGCCTTCCACTTTCCTTTTTAGCTATTGTGTTCCCTTCCTCTTTCATAAATGTCCCAAATCTTCAATATATCAAGAAATTTGTGATGTTTTCTATTTGTGCTGCAGCAGTTTTCTTTCATTTTTAGCTTATATCTTCACTCTACAAGGCTGGAACTTTGGCTTAAATTTCATTTGTAAGAAGACTAAGTTCAGTTTAGTTTAAAACTCCATTACTTTTTCCTATCTTAGCTCATGTTTAGCACCTAAAAACATAGCAACAAACACACTTCTAAGTTCTGAAATTTTTTGCAACAGATTCTGTCATGGTGTCTTCCAACCTCATCTGTCCTCACATTTTTTCCCCTAATACTTGTTTAGTTAGGTGTGTAACCAAGTGGAGGGAAGGTAGAAGCATGCATAAATCGTGCAATCTACTGCTTGAAGAGGTGAGATGATTTTTTGCCTTGTTTTGTTCTATGCTGTACAGTTTAAGCAAAAAAGTTCTGTTATAGTTTTAACTATACTTCTTACTCTATTTGAATCACTTAATTATGTTTAGGCCTCCATTTTTATGTGTTAAACTAGTAGAAATAAATATGTATTTTTTTACCTTCTACTTAAGCTAATAACTAAGTAACAACTAAGGATTTCATTAGAATTTTCTGGTTTATCAAGAACTATCTTTTACTGTAATTGCTGTAATTTTCAAGTTTATCAAGAACTATCCATGGATACTTAGCTGATGATTAATAAGTTTTTTGGAGCAGTAATTGGCATCATGATGCTTCTTTTTCTTCTACTACTCAACTTCCCCAACATGATTTGATTGGTTTATGATCTGTTTGGTAGAGTAGGATTGCCTAGTTTTTATACAATAGTAATTTTAATTTATTCTCTCTAGTTTAGCTCTTATATATATGTATTTTGCTTTGGGGCCTCTATAATGAAATTCTGATGGAATAAAATATTTCTTTGCCACAAGTGAGTGCATATTAATGCTCTAAGTGTGTATTAATTTACAAGTAAATATATATGATTTACATTATCTTGGATGGGCTTGAACTTTGTTGGAGGCTACAGTAGTTGGAAGTTCAATTAGAATCTGATTTCTCGGGTGCTCTAGATGGGAATGATGATGTAAATGTTTTTTTTCTCAAAAGACTCAGGATATCTTCCTTGAATATCATGATGGTCAATCACATGCTTGAATATGAGACCTACATGGAGCTTATTGGTGAAATGATATTGGTTCATACAACCCCAAGTTGTTGGATGAATGTATTTATCATATGTTTTATATTCCCAAGGTTATGACATTTAATGTATGCCATGCTCTAATCTCTTGCAGACTACAGAAACATAAATTTGTTGAGATGAAAATCATAGATTATAATGCTTGAGAAGGAAGAAGAACGACAGAGGTGAGTCATTCGATTCAACGTACCCTCATATTTAACTGTAACTCATTGCCATGGTCCTTACAATTTATTTAGTTGTTTATTAAACGAGTTTTTAATTAAGAATATTAATGAAGCACCTTCACTGAATAAGCATCTTTGGTTTATCTAGGAATAACCACCTTCACTTGGTGTGATGATTGTGAGCACCCTTTCACTCTCTTTCTTGTTTGGGTTATATATATATATATATATATATATATATATATATATCTATTTTGTAGTTTGCACATGTATTGAGTAGAGCTAGGTAATGTGAAAAAAGAAAAGATGTGGGAATCGAATTTAGGGATTTTCTTGGTTATATAAGGTGGTGTGGTTATATATATAGTTGATTCATTATTGTTTGATATAAATACTAAATTGCAATTTATATAGCTTGAGCTAATTTGTGTGGCTATCTAGAAATTTCATAGTGAATATAATTTGGATGTGCATTATATTTTTTATTTATTCTGTTTTGTGCATTTTTTTTTCTGAAACATCATTTCCAGTGAGTACAGTTCGCCGAAAATAATTTTTTCGCAAGAAATGAAATACGAACGTTATTTGCGGTATAATTTTTCGCGACGATTTTTTAGTTTCGCTGGTTTAACTTTTAAGTGAGTCAACAATTGCGACGAATGTTCGGCGCAACATTAATCACTACGAAAGGTTATTTGCAGCGATTTTGAGAATTGTTTGCGGTAATTTTTTATGCCGGAAAAGGCCCAGTTTCTTTTAGTGTGATCAAAAGAAGGATTTGAACATATATATACCTTTGTAATTTATGTAGTGCTTCATTAATATCACACGCCTTACTATATGATCTTGATATCATATCCATAGATTACCCGTCATTTCCTCTGTTTTAGGAAGGCACTTTTAGACATTTTAGTGACTAAAACTAATCAGGAAAAATTAAAAAAAAAACATGTTTAATTTATTTTGTTTTCCCAAAAAAAAGAAAGAAAGAAAGAGATCATGTTTAGCTAGCTAGCTCCAAAGCTTTCCCACCCCTATTTCAACTGATCCTGAGTTAGAACCACAAAAGCATGACATTAATGGCCAACCATGCACACGAAACTGTTCGGATAAGTATGGTGTAATAGTTTGGGTGCAAGCTGTTTGGATAAGCCCTTCAAAACAAGGACGATGCTAGAGCCGCTGCTGGGCTCCCGCAGCTCTAATATAGTGATTTTTCATATGTATTTTTTAAGTTATTTTTTATATAAATATTTTTAATACTTTTAAATATTTTAAAAAAATAAAATAAATTTAAAACATTATTAAAAAATATTTCTTTAATTAGAAAGTAAACAAAAAATTATAAAAAAACACTTCCTTAAAACAATTGGATGGCCACCAAAACTTATTGATTTGACCCTATTTCCTAACAACATTTATATTTGTACTGCTGCAATGAGTAAGCTAGCATGCAGTAACTTAAGATCATACGTACGTGCACAACTAGCTAGCTAAACACCCATGTACTTATAAAAAGATTAACTGTAGATGCCCTTTTATTTTTTTTGGGGGGGGGGGGGTGGTTTATTTGCTCGTGAACACATGCATCATGATGAGGAACAAGATATTTAAGCAGCATTATCAATCGATATTTTGCGAGCATATATGCACTTCGATCTGTTCGGAGGAGTTTGAGCCATGAATCCAGCTAACTTAGATCTAGCTAGGAGAGTAGTGGTACTGTGTCCTTTCTATCAAACTGAGTTAAGCACAGCACATGTGCCTGCCTGCCTGCATGCCTCAATTCTCATCCAAGGGGCCAATTAGAAGAAATGCCAACATGCATGCATGTGACTCGCCCATGTACCAATAATGTGCCATTTTATTCACAGATTTCAGGTGTCACACGCACGCACGCACTGATCTATCGGGGAGAGAGAGAGAGAGAGAGATTTTAGGTAGGTTTGAAAGCAAAGTTTCAAATGGTGTATATTGAACCAAGTCTCCTTCAATAATATTGCATCAACAACATTTGGTTCTGGTTCCTCCAAGTCTGTCTTTTGACACAAAAATTAGAAAGGGGCCGGAGAAAAGAAAAAGAAAAAGAGAGAGAGAGAGAGAGAAATGTTTTTAACAATGCCTTGAAATGGTGAAAAAAGATCCACCCTAATTTTTTCTCTGATAGAACCATGAGACGCGTGTTCCTCTACAAAGCATAGGCTTTCAATCTTCATAGATAGCTGTCTTCTTCGTACGTACATCAACTATACCAATCATTGATGATTTTGCCTTTTGGCCTATAAATATCTGCCTGATCTCCAATCTTTCTGGACTACACTCGTACACGCACTACTCTCTATCCCTTTTGATCTCTCGCTATCTTATAAACCCAGCCAGACTGCAGCTTCTCTTCATCCTTCCTAGCTGCATAACTAGCACATGCTAAAATCACTTTAAAATCCTGCACCTAACATATTTTCTTTCTTTAATTATTTACTTCGTGCTTTAATTTGTTCGATCCTGGCCTTTATCATTGCGGTCAACAGAGTCGGCGTCCGGGTCTAGTACTGATCATGAGCGCCTTTCCATAACAAAGACGTACGGACGCTCGTCTTCGTCTATCCATTAATATTAATGCCGTGGAAGTAATCTTTCGATCATCTTCAATCATGCCCTTATCTTTGAAATTTTCTTCTCAAGGAAAGTGATGATGCTGATCAATATTTCAGCTTCATTCCGATCACTTGCATGCCAAAGTAGCTTATCAGGTTTTTTTTTTTTTTTCTTCTTCTTCTTGATCTTCTTCTTGAAATAACTATTAATTAGGTACCACATATACTACCAACAAACTAATGCCCCCCATAGTTTCCGTGCATTGCAGATTGGAAGAAGCATTAATGGTGGAGTACACAACCTGTTGGAGCCGCCTCTAATTAAACCAGGTATATATATATATATATTAACAGCATTGCTACAGCCACCGAAAATGGGTTCCGAATAAGGATTTTGAACAGTGTATTTTGCTTTTTTATTTTTATTTTCTTTTATTTTTCATGTATTCTTTTAATCATTATAAACATTTTTTTTAAAAAATAAAAAATTTACAACATTATTAAAAAAAAAAACTTCCTTAATCACTAAGTGTAAAAAAAAAAATCATTCGATACACAAATTGGGAACCCATTTCTGGGATCCAAAGTATTTCTGATATATTAATGGTGGAGGATTGAACCTTGTTACATAACGACTGCAAATATGATTTATATATATATAATTTTACTTATGTAAAAATTATAAAAAAATTATTTATTTATGATCAATTATTTCTTACGAAGATGATTATTATCTGTTAAACTGAATTTATTTGTATTGTAAATAGTCATTATTTTCGTAAATATACGATTTTCTTGCCGTAAGAAAAGATACACATAAGCTGCTAGGGTTTAGAATCTCTCTAATCATTGGTTGCTTCAAGTCATGTAAATTACAACCATTCATTACAAATCCGGCAGACATGCACTAAAAGATCAATTTTGCATGCAATGATTAGTAGCAGTATCACACTACTGGATTAATAAAGGGCCAGTACTGCATATATTGAGATTAAATAGAGATAAACATGACAAATTGATCTGATTGGATTATCTTAATTTGTTTAGTAATATGCAGATCATTACAATAATTAAGTCATGTTTCTAGCCTGAATTAATTCATTGTTTAGCAATTAATGCTCCGCTAGTACACGCGCGCTCGTGTACGGCAACAGGATAAGAGTTTTTTATTTTTGAGGAAAGTTGGGCATCAGCCGGAAGCCGCAGCACACCCTTCAAAATTTTTTTTTTCTTCAAATCAACACGGTGTGTTGAGGATGTAGGCTACACTAAATATTTTTCCTTTATTTTTAGTGTCTAGACTTTCGACAAGATTTTTTTTTGTCGCTTTTTGCTTATTACGAGGGGTTGTACGTAATCTAAGCATAAAAAAATAATAATAATACGATAAAAATATTTTTTTTGAACTAAATTTTTTCCTATTAAAAAATTATTTTCATTACATAAAACAAACGAATAATGCTACATATGTGTGCAAACGTTATGCAATTACTTTGAAACAGAATGAAGTCTACTATTAAAAAATTATTATTTTTTCATATGGATCCCATATTTATTCAATTTTTTTAAAGTGATTACACGACGCTTGCGCACTCACTATTGCAACTATTATTTAAAAAAAAATGCATTTTTGCCCTAAAACAAATTGTTTACCTTCGAAGGGGCCCGAACCATGGAACATGCATGCACGGTGCTGATATTTTAATCAATTATATATTTTGATTGTCAAGAGCTGATCATGACATATAATCTGATTTTTCAAATAAAAAACTTAGATTTGAAAGTCTTTTTTTCTTGTATAAAAAAAATAAAAAAGAAATCTATATATTTTGATATGCCAACGTCATATCAAAAGTCGATCGATGAGATATGGCCAGCATGTCGAAAAGTTTCACTTAATTTTTCTCCACTTTTTCAGAAAGATTTGACTTAACACAGTCCAAAAAATTACAGTCTGCTAGTTTGATTTTGAAAAATATTGTTTATGCATGCATACATCCTTCATATACACTTCTAATTGTGTGCAATTTTTATTACATTTTTTAATGACAAGATATATATCATGTATATCTATATAGTAATAACATGAAAAATGATGGCACATATATATAAAAAAAAATTATAATTATTATATTATTCGCAATAATAAGAATATAATTTCATCTACATGATAACATCAATTTTGGAATTCTTAACTGTTTTATATATAAGTACTTATATATATATAGGTATATTTAATGCAAAATCGATCTTTTATGGACTAAATGTAATCACGTACAGGATGACGGATTTGTATTCATGTGGCCGCATAACTTTCGAGTTTAGGCTACATGGTTGTGTTTGCGATGAAATTAAGGTATAAAAGTCCAGCATCGTAAAAAATCAACTGATGTTAGTTAAAAGAAATAAAATGGAAATAAAACAGATGTCTTCAAGCCTAAGAAAAAGACATAGATCAGCTTTGTGTCCAAAGTTTAAAAAAGTCGGAAAATTTCAAAAGACGCCGACATAGACGATCGATCAGGAAGAAACAGAAACAAATGAAACGACGACAGGTGATTGACTCCGTTATTTTTTTTAATATAAAATAATTATTTTAACTAATAGTATATAAAAAATATATAAAAATAACTATACGTAGCATAAGTCAGCCCAAATAATGATGCTACTCTTATATATAAGAGTAATTCTATATACAATCGTGGAATGCGTAAATATTGTGCAGTCGTTTTGAAAAAGAGTGATATCCATTATTAAAAAATTACTTTCTTTTTACGTTGGTATCATATTTATTCATTTTTTTCAAAGCGACTGCACGACGCTTGCACACTCACAACTACAAGTGTCATTTCTCTATATATAAAGCTCTAACATTATGTCACACCACCTTTCAGCCGCTAATCATCAACATGGACACGGACCCACCATTTCACAAGGCCTACGAGAACCTCTTCGACAAAACTACCAAAAACATTCCGCAGGACCTCCTCACGAATAAAAATGATAACAAGCTTTTCATCGTCGAGGAATGCGAGCTTCCTATTATCGACCTCAGCCGCTTGAACCTCAGTGAACTGGAGAGAGAGAAGTGCAAGGCAGAGATAGTCAAGGCTTCAAAAGAATGGGGTTTTTTTCAAGTTGTGAATCATGAAATTTCTAGTGAAATTTGGGAGAAGATGAGATTTGAGCAGCAAAAGATATTCAAACAACCATTCGATAAGAAGATCAAAGAGGACAAATACTTCAAATTTTCAGTTGGAAGCTACCGTTGGGGCACACCTTCAGCAACAAACCTAAGCCAGTTATCATGGTCAGAAGCTTTTCACATTCCTTTGGTGGATATTTATCGCTCGGGTGGCTTCGACAGTCTCGGGTAATATTGCTAATTAACAAGTACTTTTTTTTTTTTTCCTTGCACATTATATATTCTATTTCCTTTTTTGCCAAATAGGTAGCTAGATATAAAAAGTAGTACTACAGCCCATCGAGGAATAGGGAGAGGTTTTATCTGATGGTTATGCTACAACTGATTAGACTCCATGTACGTACGTTTCATGCGTGTGATTTAAGACGAAGGCCAAACTTCGTACGGGCCTCATAATTCATTCATTAATTTTTTTTTATGATATTTATTTATAATTATGAAAAAATGCTATTTACACGAGAGAGACATGCATGTCACTATAAAAAAAATTATTTATTTGTGGTTAATTATTTTTTATAAAAATAACTATTTCTTTTTAAATGTAATTTATTTTCGTCGCAAATAATCCACACAAATAACCAGCTACAAATACTTATTTTTTTTGTCGTGTGTATCACAATAATAGAGCACGACTGCCTTGGTGGTCTGGTTTCACAGTCCCGGTTTGATCGAAACTGGCCAGCCTCAATTAAACTTCTAATTTGAAGTTATCGTTTATTATCTTTAAACCATTATCCTTTCATATATATTATCTTTTAAAAGAAAATTAATATTTTTTATCTTTTTTTTATATGTTTTTTTTTTTTAATTTATAGATTTTGGATTCATCACTTTTAACTCTACCCGCGTATTGCATGCTTAATTTCATGGGGTTCAGTTTCACTCCTTGCCTCACATCAGTTTCATAGAAAGTACGTGAAACGACAGCTTACCGATCATCGACGAGTGATCACCTTCTGCTTTCACTACATCACATGTAGATACTTTCGAACCACATCTTTTTAGCTAGGCACAGTTGCAGTACAGTACTGCACAATATTTCACAGTTGCCTCCGTGTACCGCAATAGACACGTACGTGGCAAATGATCAAACTGCATGCAGTATGCAATTCGTGGATTCAATGTATGTAGTTCCTGAAATCTTAGACACGATCGAACATGATCGGGCTTCTGCATGCATGGCCCGGCCTTTTGACTCTCTCTGTCTCTTCTCACTTTTCCGCCTCCTCGCGTGTGATTACCGTAGAATCAAACGTCTCCACACGTGAATTTCACGAGTCAAGAGGACTAGCTAGCTAGGAGCTTAGGAGTGCTTAGGCATGAGTCATGACAGAGTAAACAGCACCGGGCTGGGGTCTGGGGCATGCTAGAACTTTATCACGTATAACTAGAAACGAACAACTAGGCCGGTTTGGAATTTGGACTAGTTTAGGTCTGGTTTAGTTATGCAGTTCAAATAAGATGAAATAAATGTTTTGTTAAAAGTTGAATAAAATATTATTATAATTTTAGTTACCAGCCATGCACACCTAAGCTTAATATAATTTTAAACTGAATCTAATATCTAAACATCTAATTTTTAAATTACTAAACTCATTTCAATTCAAAATCTTTTTACACATGAGATCCAAATTTTTTTTTAACTTAACACCTATTTACACGTTGGACCCACTATATTTTTCTATTTTTTATAAATAAATCTAAACTCATTTTAATATTCAAACACATCTAAACTCATCTTAGGTGAGCTCCACAAAACTCACTCCATCATTTTAACTCAATACTACTATTCATAAAGAACTCATCTCAACTTAGCTCAACATCCAAACGGGACCTAAGTCATCATGTGGTGCATAAGTATAATGTAGCCTTCATGATCGTTATGTATCAATTCTTGATGTGTTGAACTATCACTAATCCAAGTGCGTTTTCAAGAAAATCTTGCATTTTCATGCGTCCTTGTTAAAGGTTAATCCTAGGTGTTTTGTTTTTGACAAGTCAATAATATCGAAAGTTTGGGAGTGATGTGCCATATAATATTCTAGATTAGACAACCCTATTTACGTCTCTTGGCGCCCTGCTAATTTATTTGTTTAGTCTAACGTAGTTACTTGTCTTGTAATCATCCAGTACAATAGTGCAACAGTTTGCTACGACAGTATCGAATTTGGCACAAAAACTAGCTGAGATCTTGGCTGAGAAAATGGGTCACGAGTCAACTTTCTTTCAAGAAAATTGTTTGCCAAGCACTTGCTATCTTCGAATGAATCACTACCCACCTTGCCCAATCGCTCTAGATGATCAGGTATTTGGTCTAACGCCACACACAGATAGTGACTTCCTCACAATATTGCATCAAGACCAGGTTGGTGGACTACAATTGGTGAAAGATGGGAAATGGATTGCAGTTAAACCTAATCCAGAGGCTCTTATTATCAACATTGGAGACTTATTTCAGGTAGATCTCGCATCTTTTACAATATCATATCACCTAATTTGAGATAATATAAATATTTCATGTAATACTTTTTGGCTGCTGGTAATTGATTATCTCATGCATGTAGGCATGGAGCAATGGTACGTATGTGAGCGTAAAACACCGTGTGGTGACAAACCCAGTAGTAGAAAGATTTTCCACTGCATATTTCTTTTGTCCAGCATATGACACTGTAATACAGAGTTGCTGTGAACCTGCAATCTACAAAGAGTTCAGCTTTAGGGAATATAGGCAGCAGGTCCAAGCAGATGTTCAAAAATTGGGTTCCAAAATAGGACTTTCTAGATTTCTTGTTTAAAGGGCGCAATACCCCAAGAATGTTGCATACATGCATGCATCTACTAAGTTATAATCATGTTGATATATATATATATAGTAGAGAGAAATATTAAATCTAGTACTAGTACTTCGAACTGCAAAATAAGAAAGGCATACATGCATGGTAGTTCTCAGTTTGCATGATTGACTGCAATGTGAACAAAAAAATTTTGGATGTTTTTGTTGAGGGCCTTAACATGTGTCATGCCTACATCAGGGTTCTGTATATATTTATGATCAATATTCTTATATCTCTCTATATTATATAGAAGCTTAATTAATGGCGGTGGTGATAATGAAACCGCGGCATAGGTGCGCGCTTGCATGCAAGCTTTCGTCCCATGCACGCAATCCCTCCCCCAGCTAGTGAAAAATCAGACTACAGCTTGTTGCTCAATTTGATTTTTTCTACCTCATGAGTCTTCACTTTCCTGCGCATCAAGAATTGAATCTGACTCTGCAACGTCTTCGATTTGCATTAAATAATAATAATAATAATAATTTGTACGACGATAACAGTTATCTTGGAAAAGGGCTAATCCAATATTGTTTGACATGCACGTACTGATCTACAACCATATTTGATGGAATTAAATAATCATCCAATAAAATATTATCTAGTGATGATAAATGTGCCACATCTTACGTACATAGTAGGATAAGAGTGTGGTGTATAGAATTTTTTAATATTAAAAAATAATATTTTATTCAACTTTCATCTAAAATTATGTATCTAATCTCATCTCAATATCCAAATTGCACCTATTTTTTTTTTTTTTTTTAAGAATAGCATATATTTATTGATAAACCTTCATCAAAGAAGAGAAAGAATACAAGATGGACAATCCTCCACCTGATCTAATTCTAAAGCATTCTTAGCTAAACAATGAGCCACAATATTAACTTCCCTTCTACGTACCCAATAGCATGCATGTTAACATGCCTAATATTCCACTTCTCAAAATATAAATTAAGGCACTCTGTTATTATCATCCATGCACTATTCCAAGAGGTATCTTGTTGTGTGATGCTATTAATGATCACTTGAAGATAGCCACCTTCCAAGATAATCCTTCTTAGACCCAGTTCTCTACCGAAAATTGTTGCTTGAAGAGCTCCAAAGGATTCAGCCAATAATGAATTATAGAAGAAATCACGCGGTTGCATTCTTTAATTTTCTGTCAGTATCAGATTAATTCACTGTTTACGTAACAAGTAAAAATACTATGTATGTGAGAGTCAGTGTAAAACTGGAATACACACGCGCGGGTACGTACGTACGTAAGTAGCTAGCACCACGAAGGCCATGCATGTTATTAGATACATCGCGGACACGTGGAATATTGCAATGACATCACAAGACGTTGAGGTGCATGCAACTTCGTGGATCAGAGTCCTTACATGCTATTGGGTAGACTACACATAGATATCGATTGGGTAGATTACACGTAGATCATATCTATTACATGCAATTGGGTACGTAGCCTTTAATTAGTTTAATTAGAATGGTTAGAAATTATCTTTGGTGTAATTCAGTTAGCTTGCTTAATTAATTAGTTAATTCGCTTGTAATAATTAGTAGTAAAATTGTTGGTTTTACTATTAAAATGACAGCAATAAAATTGAAATCTCAGAATGGAATTTGGCCAGCAAAGTCAGCTCATCTCAGCTTCTCAACCATAGTTTATTGTACTCCAGGTCTATCCTGTCTGGTGCAGTACCAAACTCTCTCTCCGACAGCAATTTTACTTCGATAATTCTTGCAGCCCTCGGGATCCTCAGAATATGGGATCACTATAAGAAAATTGCTTATTTGCGACAAGTTAATTCCAGGGAAATGATAGAGTTCAACCGTAGGTTTTACATTATGGTTAATGATTTTGTTGTGTAATGTTGTGCCAAACACACATCAACGATGGCAAACAAAATTAAAGCAATCACAATCAAGCACACGACGCACAATATACGTGGTTTGGCAAATTGCCTACATCCACAGAGCTGCATAAATCTTATTTACAGAGGAGATTACAATCACTCAATCTCAACTTACTCTCTAGGGCTTTTTACTCTCTCACACAATATGCACTCACTAGACAATTCTCTCAAAATATACTTAAGGCCGTACAAAACAAGTCTAATATGAGATATTTATAGCAAACGGTGCTGGAAATCCTAATCTGGCAAAATCTGCATGCTTCGCTCGAGCACGCCTCGAGCGAATGGCCAAATCAACATTGA
The DNA here is from genome assembly GCA_022457165.1 of Juglans mandshurica. NCBI lineage: Eukaryota > Viridiplantae > Streptophyta > Magnoliopsida > Fagales > Juglandaceae > Juglans > Juglans mandshurica. Next base: position 6,899,159 of record CM039627.1, read on the forward strand.
CTCGAGCAAGGTATCGAGCGGGTGTCGAGCGAACACTAGAGTTTGTATCTTGCTCGAGGTCACTGTCGAGCGAAACTCGAGCGAACTCTCGGACTTAAGTTTTGCTCGAGCTCAGTGTCGAGCACATGTCAAGCGAACTTCACTCGAGCGCACTATCAGCAAACACCTTTTCAGCCCAAAAATCAGTCTCCACATACACCCCAACAGATTTAACTAACATGAGAACTGAAAGAGTTTATCTTTATGAAATCTAATTTGGCCCCTCCAATTTCCCAAAGATTGTGATCTTGATAACAATTGTTTTCTATGTGATAACGGAATTGACGACGAATCTTAAAGATATCTTCATTGAGCTGCATTAATAATATTGTTTGAGCATAATTTATGGTATTTTTTAAGCCTTCTTTCCTCCTAAGTACTGCTAACGTGACAAAAATACATGTTATTACTGTCATGTTCCTCCAAATCAGACACAAATGTTTGGTCAGAGAAACTATTCACTTATATATTATTGGCACTCCAACTGTCTGAGACCTATTTTTTTCACAATAAAAATAAAAACCCTGCAAAAGAAGCAAAAACCCACATCAAGAGAATCACAAAGTAGGGGTGGGCTCCGACTCCGACGGAGTCGGAGTTGTCATTTCCGACCTCCGACTCCGACAAAAGTCGGAGCCAAAGTTCCCCTCCGACTCCGACTCCGAACGTAGTCGGAGTCCGATTCCGATCGGATGTCGGAGCTCCGACCTCCGATCGGAGTTCCGAACGGAGGTCGGAGCTCCGACCTCCGATCGAAACTCCGACTAGAGTTCGGAGGGAGTTCCGAACGGAGGTCGGAGCTCCGACCTCCGTTCGGAGTTCCGAACTCAATTTCAGATTTTTTTATTATTATTATTATTTAAATTTTGTTGTTCAATTTCGTTTCAGATAGTGGGCAACATATATATTTTTTTTAAAAGTGAACCATCTACAAATATTTGGTTTATTCAAGAGTTTTCAATAATTTAAATATTCGTTCTGATTTTGTTACTGAATTTTGATTATATATTTAATTTGTTTTATCTCCGCCTGAAATTTAGAAAAGAATGATGGTAAGAATGATGGTACGAATTTGTATCACCTGATTAATTTCAGTTGGATAATAAATTATAAACTTTTGAGAGAGGATGGATAAGTACTAATAGAAATTATAGAATAAAGAGTACTTATCCCACGTCTTTGCTCGGGATATAAGTACATAAATATAACTATATAAATAGTTTAAAAAGTAAATAACATGTATGATGCAGCCATAAGTTATAACAGTCTCATTTATAACGTAATAACAATATGACTCAGTCTTGAAATATAACTACATAAAAATTAAACACGGGTTTCACTCAAACCCCAATGTTCCATTGGTCACGCCTGAAATGAAGATAGAAAGTAGCAATCAATAGACGAAAAAAAATTGATAATAAAAAATTATATAAGGTAAAAGAATAATTTGATTCTTACGAAGAAATGTGGTTCTCTCAACTCCATCACAACTCTCAAGTAGCGTCCGTTCCAAACTCTCAATCATCGGTAATTATGTTAGGGTTCACAATTAGATCTATAAAATCATAAAAAGTAGAAGTTAGAAACATTAAAAATAATTAAACCATCATTTAAAAGCATATAAACTTACCCGATTCAAGCCTATAGCTCTCGGCATCAATGCCAACGGTATCTAGTCCAAGGGGCGTTTCACTAATCCAATTATGTGTGCAAACGAGGGCCTCCACGGTTGACGGTGACAATGAACTGCGATAAGCATCCAACACGCGACCTCCAGTGCTAAATGCCGACTCTGAGGCAACCGTAGTGACAGGAATGGCTAGCACATCTCGGGCCACACGGGAAAGGACTGGATACTTGGTGGAATTAACTTTCCACCAAGTTAATAACTAAAATACATCACTAGGTGCCTCGACAGCTTCCATAAAATATCGTTCAACCTCAGATGTACAATGCATAATATTCCTTGTTGACATGAGTTGATGATACTGCCGTATAACACGATTGCCTCTAACCCCTACAGATGGCTCAGTATCACCTGAGGGAACTGTCGATCCTGTCGGCCTCGAATGTGAGGAGCTACCAACTGCGGATGAAGGCTGAGCACTAGTACTGTAGTGATGATATAAGTCATCAACATCATTTTTTAGCAATCTAATAAACTCTCCAGCCTTCACTGCCCTGAGGACGGAATTTACTCAAAATTCTAGAACGGCCAACTTAACTCGGGGGTCAAGGATCACAGCCACAAATAGCAATCTATTTATCTTCTCAATATTCCCCCAATATTTATCATATTTGATCTTCATCCTCGTAGTCATATCAGATAACAATCCAGCAGAGTCAGTACAACTATTTTCCAACTGGAAGTGAAGCTCCGAGAGCTCACTGAAAAATGAGTTCGCAGTCGTATATTTGGATCCAGATAGTCGCATGGTTATCTCATAAAAAGTTCTTAAAAATTCAACAAAATAACTCACACTGGTCCAATCATGTGCGTCTGGCGCACCGAGCCCCTGTCCTGCTGGCTCCAACAAAGCATACCTCAGGCCCCCATCCTCGACCTCCATTCGCTCGAATGCTTTTTGGTACTTCTGTGCCACATCCAACATCATGTATGTAGAATTCCATCGAGTCGGAACGTCCAAGCACAGCATACTAGAACATTCAATCTTCAAATCTTCTGCTATTGCCTTAAACTTGGCAAGCCTTTGAGGGGAACCCCTCACATATCGTACAATGTTGCGGACTCGGGTTATGGAATCATGAACCTCTTTTAATCCCTCAACAACTATGAGGTTAATGATATGAGCACAGCATCGAACGTGAATAAACTCGTGGGCCCGAATGACATCATCTCTCACCGTCGTGTTCCGCTTAAACCAATCAATTGCTGTTTCATTCGCACTGGCATTGTCAACTGTAATACATAGCACTTTTCGAATTCCCCAGTCCTTTAAACAATCATCCATCTTCGCCCCAATGGATGCACCTTTATGATCCACAATTTCTTTAAAACCAATAATTTTTTTATGCAAAATCCACTCACTGTCAATGTAGTGTGCTGTGATACACATGTAGCAAACGTTCTGTATGGAAGTCCATGTGTCAGTCGTAAAAGACACTCTCTGGCCAGTGGTAATAAACATCTTCCTCATCTCCTCCTTGTCATTCGCATGCCTCTTCATACAATCTCGCATCACTGTATACCGTGATGGAATGGGAAATCGTGGCTCAACAAAATTTAGAAACTTTCGAAAGCCTCTTTTCTCGACTGTGGTAAATGGCATCTCATCAGTAATTATCATCTCTGCAAGCATGTTCCTCAACATCTTCTCACTGTATTGAGGGATGACCAATTTCTTAGTCTGTGTACCATCAGTGGCTGTAGAAGTTTGGTAACTGAGGTTGGTCTGATCAGTGGCTTGCAATCCCTTCGCTATCTTATATCGTTGGCAACCATTTAGATGTGCTATTAACACACTGGTACATTGCTTCTTCGAATGGCATCCACAAAGTGATCCACAGTAATGGCATCTTGCCACTGGGTTCGCAATTTCACCAGGAATTTTGGTGAAATGCTCCCATGTCCATGACCTCTTTTTAGAAGGTCGTGGTGGTTGATCTTGCTCAATGGGCATCTCCTCCTCCTCGTTGAACATATCTTCATCCTCTATATCAACTGGGAATGGGAGTCGACTACTCGCACAAGATGTAGCTGCTCTAGATGTAGCTGCCCTAGATGTGGCTGCCCTAGATGTGGCTCTAGGGGTGGAAGTACCCACCGGTGTAGGAGTTGTAGCATTGGCATCCGCCACATCCCCTTGTGGACGATCATCTCCACTATGTCTACGATCCATATCACAATCAATGAAGCTGAAAAAATTAAATTAGAAGCAAAAAATTAGTTTAAAAATAAACTAGGCTATTGTATTATACAATAGGACATGTATTATTATGATACAATAATACATATATCGATGTATTATTACATTGAGGTTCGGTTGATGTGCGCTTGACTCAGACGAACCCATCCAAATGAGTTCGCTCGACGTGCGCTCGACGTGCGCTCCAGCAGAAGCCATACAGAGAGGTTCGCTCGACGTGCGCTCGACATAGCGCTCGAGCAGAACCCATCCAGAAAGGTTCGCTCGATGTGCGCTCGAAGTGGCGCTCGAGCAGAACTCATATAAAGAGGTTCGCTCGATGTGCACTCGACGTGGAGCTCGAGCAGAATTCATCTAGAGAGGTTCGCTCGACGTGCGCTCGACGTGGCGCTCGAGCATAATCCATACAAAGAGGATCGCTCGACTTGCGCTCGACGTCGCACTCGAGCAGAATCCATACAGAGAGTTTCGCTCGATGAGCGCTCGACATAGCGCTCGAGCAGAACTCTTCCAGAGAGGTTCGCTCGATGAGCGCTCGACGTAGCGCTTGAGCAGAACTCTTCCAGAGAGGTTCGCTCGATGAGCGCTCGACGTAACGCTCGAGCAGAACTCTTTCAGAGAGGTTCGCTTGACTTCCGCTCGACATATCGCTCGAGCAATGTTCAATACAACGTGCACTCGACTTGCGCTCGACACCTCGCTCGAGCGCAAGTCTTCAAAACAGTGTAAAATTCATGTTTTTGAGCGCCGTGTTGGGGACTATATTGAATATTCAATACACAAGAATCACAAGAATCACAACTGCTGGCTCCAATTCACAAGAAACGTGCTTGAATTAAATTTAGGGCTCATAAATTTAGGGCTCACCGTAGGTGGAAGCTGAACAGAGGGACGGCGGCAGGGAGGAGCAACGACGAACGGTGTTCTGAAGAACGCGAGACGGAGGGTTCACTGGTGACTGGTTCATGCACTGGGACGGGAGACGCGAGAGAGAACACCGTGGAAGAAGAACTGAAGAAGTGAAGAAGGAAGAAGAAGAAGTGAAAAGGAAGAATAAGTGAAGAAGGAAGGAGAAGAAGAAGTCGTTCTTCAAGGAGGAACGACCGAACGACACCGTTCCATATTAAGTGGAACGGTGTCGTTCAATAAATTTTTTTTTTAAACCCAGTTCCAAAACGACGTCGTTTTGGAGCTGTGTTTAAAAAAAAAATTCGGAGTCGGAGTTCGGAGCTCCTTTGAGCTCCGAACTCCGACTCCGACTCCGAAAATTATTCGGAGCTACTCCGAATTCTGACTCCGAATTCCGACAACTCCGACTCCGTCGGAGTCGGCATCGGAGCGGAGGTCGGACGGAGTCGGAATTCTCGAAATTCTGCACACCCCTATCACAAAGTGTGATACCTCATATGATAAGGATAAATGTAAGTGGTGTATGAGATCCAACATTGCTTGGGAATGAGAAGTTCTTGCTCTTTATAAAGTTCCAATGAGACTCCAATTGTATCATTCGCTAGTCCTTTTGGAGTTTGGACCATGTGGTTTGGGTTTTCCATTTGGGTGTTATACAAAAATTCGATTTTTTAGCAAAAATCTGACAACTCCATTCCAAATTTCTCAGAGCCTTCAAGTGAATGCGTAAAACATATTGAAATCTTATTTGAGCCAAAGCTTGTACATAGGGATTCAGTTACTCAAAAGAGTGAACAACTATGAATATCAGAAAGACCCTTATTTTCTACAAATCCTAACCTGGGGCATATGGTCTCGAAGAGAGTAAAATAGAGCTGCAATTTTTCTAACCATTAAAAAGAAAATGGATTTTGCAAGAAATGAGAAATACGCTTGTTGAAACCCTTATTTAGAGAAAAGGGAAATGACCTAGATGGTAAAAATGATAGAAAATCATGGGACTTTATATCTAACTCTGCTCAAAGCTGAGCATAGGGCAGCAAGGGAGCACAGTCTAACAAGGAGGGAGAGAGTTGGAGTGTGTTGAGGAATAATCTCACATTGCCTGTGCACAAGGTCTTCGGCATGTTTATAATGAATGATCAATCTTCTCTTATTGAACCGGTTTTATGAGATGAGTTAAGCCCATGAATTTCTTCATGGTATCAGAGCCTGCCACAGGACAAATGGGAGACCATACTATTTACCCAGTGACAAGAACCAGAAAAAATACTGGCCTGCACATGAGGAAGGGTGTTGAGGAATAATCTCACATTGCCTGTGAACAAGGTCTTGGGCATGTTTATATGGAATGATCGATCATCTCTTATTGAACCGGTTTTATGAGATGAGTTAGCTAGGCCCATGAATTTCTTCATAGTGGTGCCAAGATGCAAATATTTCCAGAGAAATTAAGACTTTAGCATCCCACAAAAGTAATTAATAAAAAAATTACTGTGACTTGATATAATACGTACGCTAGATTGTAAAGTTTTTTTTTTTTTTTTTTTTTAATAAAATAGATGTATAGTATCATAGACCGGAAGTTATATCAATTTATAAATTTACTTATATAAAATTAACAGAATCACTTATCATATTTTAATGTTCAGAATATATCAGTGGCCAAACATGTACGCCTAAAGAAAATTTTCTTTATACTAATTAATACGAAGGTTCAGTGCTGAATTACCTTAATAATATTATTCCACAAGCGTCGATCGGATGAAACTTCGTCGTGCATGAACAGAATCTTCCTTCATTGGAGTCTTGGAAAAGCAAAGTACTAGTCCAATAATTTCTATATAATTTATACATGACCCCCCTTGGGGCCCCATGACACCTACTTTTGGCCTCTCAATTTATTTGATTAATATATATTATTACATAGATGGATTTAATATATAAATTACCATTTATATTATGAAAAAAAACAAGTTTTGGTATTAACACCTCATTTAAAATCTAACCATTGAGATTGATAAAAAAATCTAACCAATTTTGATAGTTTTTTACGTGCATTGGAAAAATGATCCGTGGTGATTATATGATATAATTATTATAGCTCAAAAAAATTTGTGGACGTTCAAAAAACTAAATTAAATTTTACAGTCTTGAATTATAATCTTTTGTAATATGTATCTTAAGCTATTAAAACTCTCAATCAAATATATATATATATATTACAAAATTTAAATAATTTTTATTTTTCATTGAGATCTGACCATTAAGATTGTCCATGATCATCACATATTTTTAGTCAATTAATATAACAATCTTGAGCAATATTATGGTCATCAAAAGTCTAAATTAATTTAATTTACATGATGAACGTTTTGGACTCACGTTTTCGGTTAGGGGCATAGTGATTACTCAAGAGAGGCGTATCATGTGGAAGGAAGTACTGATCCAAAAGGTGCATGCTGCATGCTTGCATATTTTTTTCACTGCTTGGCGCGCGTTCTTCTTAACTGGTTTAGCTAGGTTGCCTATTCGATCTGACTATATATTATATATGATGCAGCCTATTCTGACTATATATTATATATGCATGCAGTATTTTTGTTCTGTAATATATTTTCATGAGAGTGATTTCACAGAAGATCATAAAAAATTAATAGATATATAGCTAATTAAAAGTTGTGACAGATTCCAATATAAAAATTAACGTTTTTGTGATGATGAGTATTCCAACTTGGCTAGCTTGCGCTGTTGAGTATTTTGTTTATAGAATTCTAGTGTGAAACACATGGCTTCACACACATGGATGTCCATGGATATCCAGTAGGTAAAAAACAAAAAAACAAGTATTCTATACTTTTAGGGTGTCTACAAATTGAAGTGACTTTACGTGGTCCGTTATATCTATTTACAATAAAAGTAACTTTGCAATCTGACCAACCACATTAAATCACATGAATTTATAGAATTATTTTGTGTAATTACTTTGTGCATGGTTAGAGTATTTGTTCTTTTTTTTTTTTATCATTTCATTTTTCTTTAAAAGATTGCATGAGATTTGGACAGAGTACGTACAGTTGCGCATATGTATACAAGATCGAGGAAATTTCCTTCAGATCATCACTAAGCAAATACAGCTACCTAGCTCTCGTTGTAAGATAGAGATCAATATGCTTGCTTGCCGCCGGCATCGTTCAACTACCATTCTTTGCTCTTCCTATTATTAATATCTTGAAGCATCTCATTTCTCCATGCAAACAAGTTCCCCATTGGGATCCATCCATCCATTGATTTCCCAGAAATTTGTGCGGCATGGCTGACCCTGAACACTCGTCTTCAGACGGGCTTAGGTTCCAAATCCCTTCAAATGACACTTTCACCGACTCTGGAGGTGTTATTCTTTGGAGATAAATATATAGTTTTTAAGCTTAATGTTCGGTTCATAGACAGTAGTTATTCTTTCTGTTCTTTTTCGCATTATCTGCCTCAAATTCTTAGATAGTTTTTCTTCCCCCTTTTATTCAAAAACATGTTTGAGGGCCATATTTTTGTTCTCTCATGTTTTAGCTCTTTGTTCTGTCACAAATCTTGTCGTTTTTGTGGCTCTATATTTGAATTTGCTGAGTTCCCTTACATGCAGTCCTTTAAGTTTGTCTACCTGATCTTGGGGGAAACAAGCGAAGAATCCAAGCTAGATTTCTCTGAAGATGAGGAGATGCTTATCATAAGGATGTACAATCTGGTTGGAAAAAGGTTATTTAGAGCTCTCATTTCTAAATTTCTACAGCTTAATTCTCTTCTGAGTTTCCCATGCTTAAAAAAAAGTAAAAAAAGCTTCTTCAAAGCTAAATTCTAATTACTATGATCAGGTGGCCTCTGATTGCTGGTAGGATCCCAGGAAGAACGGCTGAGGAAATTGAGAAGTACTACTGGACTTCTAGATACTAAACAAATGAAAGAACAGAAATTTGTTGCTGCCCCCTAAGCATATAATATGGTTTGAATATCTGAGGAGAAACCTCTGTGGGTTCGACCAGAATTCGTTTGCAAATCTGCACAACTGCCTTCGAGAAACTAACCATGCCCTGGCCATAGATACTGACGTCTTGGATTTCACGGCCCTTAAACCTTCTGTTTATGTGCAAAAAATGTGCTATGAAAAGGAGTCCAACGCTGAATTTTTCTGTTTTTCTTTTAACTTTCTTTCAGCTGTCTTTGTCTGTCAAACAAACTTTCAGCCCCCATGGTCTTCTGTTTCTTTAATCCATAACCTTATCCAAGGTGTCTCATGTTTATCTTTTTATAATCTTCTTATTTTTCGGAAGTGAAATTTGACATATTTGAGAAGACTCCATTTGAAACTCACAATTGAGACCAGGGCACAAAATTGATAGCAACCAGTACTTAAACCGACTGAATTAAGGATTATGTCACCCGACAATCATTCCACAGTTGCCCATTAAAATGTAGATTTACACAGATTTTGAAATCCCTGCCCGCAGTCATAGTTAACAATGACTGCTCAACCTTCAGCGGGTAATTGCATTTGCAATTACTTATTGAATACAACAATTTGATGCATTCATACGGGAGGCGATATACGTTCGCCTATAAATTGAAGCTCCCTGCGAGAACTTCAGACACACTCAAGGAGAAAAGAAAAGGGAGAGAGTCCGGAGAGCTCTGAGAGAAAAGAAGATAATTGAGTTAAGTGGAGTGTGATCCTCTTTATAATATTTTCTTGTGTTATACAATTTATTAGTGAAGCTATTTTCTGTGGATGTAGACAGTTGCCGAACCACGTTAAATTCTTGGTGTCACTGAGTGCGTGAGTGTACTATTTTGTTTCCACTTTTATTCCTTCCATTGTGTTGATTTTCCCAACAAGTAATATCATAACGATAGTTGGGAGAAGTTTTTTTCACAGAAAATTCGTTTTTATTATGTTGCTCAGTTTCAAACTTCGAGCATACCACTGTGTTCGCCTCATCAAGACAAGAAAAGCAGTGAAAACCAGAGGCCAAACGGACACAGCACGCGCATCCACGCGCCGCCTGAAAACGGAGAGTGAAACCCACTCTCGACACGCCCACACGCACCCAGGTGAAAAAAGAGCGAGTGAATCACACTCTCTACACGCGCCGCACGCGCCAAGGAGAGTACTGAGCGCGTGACTCAAACTCTCAACACGCGCTGCACGCGAATCTGAGAAGAATTTGCGCGTGAATTACACGCGCTTCACGCGTTTCAGACGCCCAATGGCGCGTGTTTCCACGCGCCTATGCATTTTTCGCGACGCACGCGCGACAGAGTTCCTATTTTGGTTCTTTTGTCCATCCTTCAGCTATCTGAGTCCGATTTTGACGAAACAAAACTCGTTTCCAACAAAATCAGGCGTTCCGGACACAATAGTGCTGTCCGTTTTGCGATATTCCACCTTGAAGATTTTGTACTTGCATTTTGCATTGAGAATTAGTCTAAATCCATGGATGATTCAGCATCAGGCGCCATGATAAAGCTGACTGCCTCAAACTACAGTGTTTGGAGATCTCGGATGGAGGATCTCTTGAACTGTAAAGATCTGTCTCATCCCTTGAAAAAGAAAGGGAAGAAATCAGATGGAGTTACGGACCAAGTGTGGAAAAAGGTGCAAAAGAAGACTATCGTTCAGATCAGGCAATTGATCGACCATAGTGTTTTTCACCATGTGACCCAAGAGACGGATGCATATAACTACAGAAAAAAGTTGGAGGATATGTATCAAGCTAAAACTGCTCGAAAGAAGGCCCTCTTGATGAGACAGCTTGTTAACTTGAAGTTGAAAAGCGACACCTCTGTTGCCGAGCAGACTAGCGAGTTTCAAAACTTAGTTAACCAGCTCGGGTCCGTCGAGTTGAATCTTGGCAATGAAGAACAAGTCCTGCTATTTCTCAGTTCATTACCAGATAGTTGGGAGACGCTGGTGGTCTCCTTAAGAGCACTCTCATTGGATTAGCTAAAGTTAAAGGACAATTTTGATGAATGTATGAGAAATTTGACTTTTGACTATTTCATTAACATAAATCTCCACATTGGAATATCTATTTTTTCATTGTATAATAATAAAATAATATAAGATGAATTTGGTTTTAGTTATTCACATTAAATATCCACATTAGATTATACATTTATTCATTATATAGTAATGAATAACTAATAATTTCAAAAATATTTAATTTTTTTAATTATTAATTTTTTTAATTTTATCATATTTTACTATTCTACTTATTATATGTTAATTAATAATCATGTTCTTATTAAATTAATATATCACTAAGTCAAATTAATATATTAATTGTGATAAAATATGTGATAGAAAGAAAGGGAGAGAGAAATAATTAATAAAATATGTATTTGATGTATGTACAATAACTTTCAAATTTGGAAAAACTTTTGAAAGTCACTGTACCTAAATTCCAAATATTTAGAATTTGACTAATCCAATGTGAACATATTTTACTCTTTAATAGCTAAATACTCATTAGATCTAGCTGTTAGCTAATCCAATGAGAGTACTCTAAGTAGAGTATTGGCATTGACTTCATCAAAAGTCTAGCCAAATGTAAAATATGATGAATTTCATCAAAATAGTGTTGCATTGGATTAGCCAAAGAGATAAGTGTGAAGCTTTGAGTTACAGTAAATAGATGAGTTTCTTCAAATTTGAAGGGCTACTATTAACTCATTAAATCTATTTTTTATTCACTTTTAATCTCCTAAAGTCTTTTTTATTCATGTTTAATCTTCAACCGTCTTGTAATAATAATGTAAGAATCAAATTAAATTATTAATTAACATATGATTAGTATAATTATAAAATACGAAAAAAAATAAAAATATTTTTATTAAAAAAATAATATTATATTATTATTTTGATGAATTCAATAGCTAATTCAATGTGGGGTTATGACTATAGAGGTTTTGGATTTATTGAAATCATGTACTTTTCATCAAATTTTAGAGATAATTTTAATGAAACCAATGTCAATGCTCTAACTCTACTCTAGATGGCAAACTTACCATGACGATTGTTAAGGATGCTCTGTTTAATGAAGAGGCCAGCCGAAAGGAGACGAGCATGAATCAATCTCATGCGCTTGTCATCGAGAGTAGAGAAAGGCCTCAAGGTAATGATAGAATGAGAAGTGGAGGCAGAAACAGAGAGAAGTCTCAGCTATGTGGAAGGTCCAGCAGTAGCAGGAACCAACAGACGGGTAACATGAAGTGTTACCATTGTGGCAAAGAAGGCCACATGAGGAAACACTGCCGCAAGTTTTTAAGGGAGCAAGGTCAAAGCAGTAAGTTGAAGAAAGAAGATGGTGAAACCACTGTTTTAAATCCCGTACCGTACCGGCCGGTACGACCGAAATTTTTCGTTTCGGCCGTCCGGCCGGTACAGGTACTATATCTGTACCGTACCGGCTAAAATACCGACCGTACCGGCCGGTACCGGCCATACCAAACTAAATTTTGGCATGTACCGGCCTGTATCGGCCTATATTTCGGCCGGTACCGGCCGATATTTCGGCCTCTGTGTGTGTGTGTTTTTTTTTTTCGGTTTTTTCAAACTACAAACTTAGTTTTAACCCCTAGTTCAGATTAGACTATTTATAATTTATATATATATATGTATTTATATATAATTTATTTATATATAGATTATTATTTTGGAATATAATTTTTATATATATTTATATATATAATTTATTTATATATTGACTATCCTGAAACGTTATTCCGAAACGCTATCCCGAAACGGTACCGGTACCGAAATATTTCGTTCCAGTACCTTGACCGGTACGATGTCCGGTACGGTATTCAAAACATTGGGTGAAACCCTTGTCACTCTTTCGAGAGATGTGGCAATACTCTCCAACAGTGATGAGACGTGTCTGCACGTTGCAAGCCACGATGTTGAGTGGGTGGTAGACACAGCAGCATCATGCCACACCACTTCCCATAGTGAATTTTTCACTACGTACAAAGCAGGAGACTTTGGTACGGTAAGGATGGGGAACGCCAATTCCTCGAAGATTGTGGGAGTTGGCGAAGTGCAGATAAAAACCAACATTGGTTGTACCATGGTGTTGAAAGACACATTCCTGACCTTTGGCTCAACCTGATTTCAGGAACAGCCCTTGATCGATTGGGCTATGACAGCTACTTCAGCAATGACATTTGGAAGCTATCACAAGGTGCCATGGTTGTCGCCCAATGACATATTTGCGGTACGTTGTACAAGACCCATGTGAAGATCGGTTCTAATAACCTCAATGCAGCGGAAGACAAGGCTTCACTGAATCTGTGGCACAAGAGACTCGGACACATGGGTGAGAAAGGGTTGGATACACTTGTAAAGAAGGCACTCATCAAAGTTGCCAAAGGAACATCGTTAAGCCCTTGTGAGTACTGTTTGTTTGGCAAACAACGCAGAGTCTCGTTTAATTCCTCTACTAAGAGAATATCAGAGTTGTTGAGTCTGGTACACTCTGATGTATGTAGTCCCATGGAAGAAGAGTCATTGGGAGGTAATAGATATTTCGTGACATTCATTGATGATGCTTCACGAAAGGTCTGGGTATATGTTTTGAAATCAAAGGATCAGGTCTTTGAGCACTTCAAGAATTTCCACATCCTAGTGGAAGAGAGACGGGAAAGAAGTTGAAGTGCTTGCGAACGGACAATGGAGGAGAATATATTTCCAAAAGGTTCGCTGCATACTGCACTGATCACCGTTTTCGACATGAGAAGACGGTCTCATATACCCCTCAGCACAATGGTGTAGCCGAAAGAATGAATCAGACCATCATTGAAAGAATAAGATGCATGCTCAGTATGGCCAAGTTACCAAAGCCATTTTGGGGTGAAGTTGTTCGTGCTGCCTGTTACCTAATCAATAGATCACCTTCTACACCACTGAAATTTGAAGTTCCTGAGAAGATTTGGTCTGAAAAAATGTCTCTTACTCTCACCTAAGAGTGTTTGGGTGCAAAGCCTTTGCACACGTATCCAAGGAGCTGAGACAGAAGCTCGATGTCAAGTTAACTCCATGTATCTTTGTTGGATATGGAGATGAAGAATTCAGATACAAGTTATGGGATCCAGTGACAAAGAGAATTGTCAGATGTAGGGACGTTATGTTCCATGAAAACCAGCACATAGGAACTGAAGCTTCATCGATGTCAATAGAGCTTAGTTCTTATATTCCAGATCCTGTACCATTATAGTCTATCACAGATAATGAGGATATGTAGGATCGAGATCCAGAAGTAAAAGAAGAAGCTCAGGGTGTCGAGCAGGGGGAGCAAAAACCCTCTCCACCAGAAGCTGGTGTACCACCACAAGGGTCAGATGGTGATGAACCTCCTTTGGTTGATGAAGCTCAACCAAGAAGATCGGCAAGAGGCCGCCTATTGATTCCGTCCAGGAGATATCCGGAATCAGACTATATTCTGCTTACTGATGAGGGGGAGCCAGAGCTTCCAAGAAGTTCAAACTCATGCTGATAGAAGCCTATGAGTGTAGGCAATGCAAGAAGATATGAGTTCTTTGCAGAAAAATTAAACCTATGAATTGGTGAAATTTTCTGAAGGAAAGAAAGCCCTAAAGAACAAATGGGTGCTCAAGCTGAAGAAAGATGGCCAAAGAAAGCTGATAAAGCACAAGGCCAGATTGATTGTCAAAGGATTCTAGCAGAAGAAGGGAATTGACTTTGACGAGATATTTTCTCCGATGGTGAAAATGATGTCAATCCGAGTCATACTCGGATTGGTAGCCAGCTTGATTTTGAAACTCGAACAGATGGATGTGAAGACAGCCTTTCTCCATGGAGATTTGGAGGAAGAAATCTCTATGGAGCAACCAGAAGGGTTTGAAGCTCCAGGAAAAGATCACTTAGTCTGCAAGCTAAAGAAGAGCCTTTATGGCCTTAAGCAAGCACCGAGGCAATGGTACAAGAAGTTCGACTCATTCATGATGAGTCATGGTTACAAGAGACTTGTTGCAGATCAGTGTGATACGTTCAAAGATTCCAGGATGACAAGTTTGTCATACTCCTTCTTTACGTTGATGATATGTTAATAATTGGTAAGGATAAGTTCATGATTAACAAACTAAAGAAGGAACTATCCAAGTCATTTGACATGAAGAACTTAGGCCCAGCATAACAAATTTTGGGAATGAAGATTGTTCGTGATAGAAAGTCTAAAGAGTATGACTATCACAATAAAAATATGTTAAACGGGTCATCAGACATTTCAACATGGAAGATGCTAAGCCAGTCAAGACTCCACTTACTAACCATTTCAAGTTGAGCAAGAGCTTGTGTCCTTCTTCAAAGAAAGAGATTGAAGAAATGGAAGTAGTCCCCAACTCTTCAGCAGTAGAAAGCCTGATGTATGCAATAGTTTGTACCAGATCAGATATTGATCATACTGTAGGCACGGTGAGCAAATTCCTTTCAAATCCAGGAAATGATCATTGGGAAGCAGTCAAGTGGATTCTCAGGTACCTAAAAGGTACATCGAAGATGTATTTGTGTTTTGGGGGAGCTAAACCAGTTTTGGAAGGCTATACAGATTCAAATATGGCAGGAGATCTAGATAACAGGCAATCTTCTTTGAGATTTCTCTTCACCTTTGCAGGAGGAGCTGTCTCTTGGCAGTCTAAATTACATAAGTGTGTTGCTTTATCTACAACAGAGGCAGAATACATTGCTGCAGCGGAAGCTGGGAAAGAGATGTTGTGGATGAAGCGCTTTCTCCAAAAACTAAGGTTTAGTCAAGAAGACTATAAGGTACATTGTGATAGTCAAATTGCTCTAGACTTGAGTAAGAATTCAATGTACCATTCCCGCACCAAGCATATTGATATCCGTTATCATTGTATACGCGAAGCGATGGAACAACAGTTGTTGAAGCTTGTGAAAATCCATACGAAAGAGAATCTAGCGGACATGCTAACGAAGGTGGTTACAAATGAGAAGTTTGAGCTATGCAAAGACATAGCTGGGATGGGTAGCATCTAAGTAAATGGGCATGGAGGGGGAGAATTGTTGAAATCCCTGCCCAAGCAAGTAGTCAACCTTCAACAGGTAAATGCATTTGCAGTTATCTGTTGAATGCAACAATTTAATGCATTTATACGGTGAGGTGATATACGTTCGCTTATAAATTGAAGCTCCCTGCGTGAGCTTTAGACACACCCAAGGAGAAAAGAAAAGAGAGAGAGTCGGGAGAGCTATGAGAGAAAAGAAGAGAGTTGAGTTGAGTGGAGTGTGATCCTCCTCCTCTATAATATTTTCTTGTGTTCCACTATTTATTAGTGAAGCTCTTTTCTGTGGATGTAGGCAGTTGCCGTACCACGTTAAATTCTTGGTGTCACTGAGTGCGTGATTGTACTCTTTTATTTCTGCTTTTATTCTTTCCGCTGTGTTGATTTCCCCAACAAGAGACACCCTCAGTCCATGTTATAAATTAAAAGTAAAGGTGGAATGCAACAAAACAACATAAATTGAGTTGTTCAATGCACATTACCAAATACCACTAAAAACCACACGTTATCATGACTGAAACTTCTACAACACCAAATACAATTGAGTGAGTTTTTGCTCAGCAACCGATCATGGGAGAAAGACTATATATGCAGTCAAAAGTTATCATGTTTGACATCATGTCAAAAGCAACCGATCACTTTAACCAGATAACACCAGCAAATATCTGGTTTGACATCAACGGCTCTATTTTCTCAACCCTTTTTGTATTCTATTGTGAAGTCATATCCCAAGAGTTCATCGATCCATTTCTGTTGTGATGGGGTTCCAATTTTCTACTCTAGCAAAAATTTTAAACTTTGTTGATCTGTCCTTACAATAAAGACCCTACCCAAGATATAAGTCCTCCATTTTTTAACTGCGTAAACTAGTGCCAGCAGCTTCTTTTTATATGTTGAAAAGTCAAGAGCCTTTCCCTTAATAAGGGCATGGTTGATGTAAGCCAATGGTCTACCCTCCTGCATCAAAAAAGCCCTTATGCCCACCCTTGAGGCATCACACTCTGTGAGAAAGAGTTTGGTAAAATCTAGCAAGGCCAATACAGGGGGTTCAGTCATCACATTTTTTAATTCTTCAAATGCTTTAGAAGCTATGGTGGTCTATAAAAAAGAATTCTTCTTCAGTAGGGTAGTGAGTGGAGCTGCTATGGAACCATTGTGCCATATAAACTTTCTGTAATATCCCATAAGACCCAAAAATCCTCTCAAAGATTTGAAAGAGTGTGGTATGGGCTAGTTGATCATAGATTCTGTTTTTAAGGGATTTGCCCTTACCCCCTCAGTCAAGACTAGGTGATCCAAATACTTAATTTTTTTGCACCAAAATTTACACTTACTTCTTTTGGCAAAAAGTGTGTGTCCAGCCAAAGTTTTCAACACAATAGTCAAGTGATCTATATGTTCTACTTTAGTCTTACTGTAGACCAATATGTCATCAAAAAATACAATTACAAACCTCCTTAAGTAGGGTTGGAATATCTCGTTCATGAGCCCTTGGAATGTGGTTGGTGCATTCGTTAGCCCGAAAGGCATTGCTAAGAACTCATAATGGTCGTGATAAGTCCGAAAAGCCGATTTCAAGACTTCCTCTTCCTTCACCTGTATCTGGTGGTACCTAGATCTCATATCTATCTTAGAAATAATGGTGGCTCCATGTAGTTCATCAATGACAGGAATGGAAGATTTGTCCTTGATAGTCTCCTTGTTTAAGGCTCGGTAATCAATATACATTCTCCAACTGTCTTCGGCCTTCCTCACTATTAATACTGGGGAAGAAAATTGTGACTAGTTGACTCTAATGATCCCAACAGCTAGTAACTCTCGTACAATTTTCTCAATTTCAAATTTCTAATAATATAGGTACCTATAAGGTCGAACAAAAATTGGGATTGTTCCTTCCTTTAGGATGATAGCGTGGTCGCAACTTCTCTTAGGGTGTAGCCCTCTGGGTTCCTAAAAAACCCCACTATACTTCTTCAAAACTAGCTCTAATTCTGGAGGTGTTGCTGCCTGTAATTTGTCTTCCTTTATTTTTGAAATCTGGAGGAACAAGCGTCTCCTCTCCACCTTGGTCAACTGTGCCAGTTCTATTTCTTCAAGCACAGGTGAGTGGCTTGAGTTCAGCCCCTTTAGTGTTACTGAGTCTGTAGCACGAGTAAAAGTCATAGTAAGGGAGGAAAAATCTCATAAAATAGGCCCAAGTGTCCTCAATCATTGCATGCCAAGAACCGCATCACATCCCCTAAGAGTAGCAGAAAAAATTCAGTGGTAAACAATTGTCCCTGCAACAGAATTTCAGCCCCTTTCAACTTACCAACTTCTTTAATCAACTTGCCATTAGCCACCCTAACTTCGATGTGCTCCTTAGAATTGGGGACTAGTTGGGCCTTAGGAATGACGGTTGGGTAGAGAAAATTATGGGTGCTGCCAGTATCTATGAGAATCACCATTGAATGCCCTTTTATCTTGCCCAAAACTCTCATAGTCCTCGAACTAAAGGACCCCCAATTGCATGCAGGGAGATCTCGGGTGCCTCGACCCCCATATCATGTACAAATGTCCCTTCCTTCTCTAAGGTTGGTCCTCACTTCCTTCCTCTTCAATTTCCCCCTCTAGCTCAAACTGCATACCCTCCATAACATATAGCTTGGCCTTTCTACATCTGTGAGTGAGATTCCACTTCTCATCGCAATAATAACGAAGCCATTTTTCTCTCATTTCCTTCATTTCATTTGCACTCACCTTTTGGATAGGAAATTTGTTTTTAGAGGGAAACCCTTTAAATGATGGGATTTCCTTCTTGAATCCCAAATGAGAGGGACTCGTGCCTCCTCCCCCACTAAAATTCTCTGGAGAAGGGAAATTGTACTGACTAGCAGTCTTACTAACCCTCCTAGAACTGTTAACATACTCCTCTTGGATTTTAACAAGGCCAAAGGCTGAATTTAAATTGTGGGGTTTCAACATTCTAAGAGGAAGTTTAATCTCGTCTTCAAGTCCCCTAAGGAAACGACTGTGTTTGTAATTCTCAGACAGTCCCCTTAATCTATTAGAAAGTACCTCTAACTGGGTCATATACGCTGCCATCACGGTGAACGGTCTCAGCCTAGTAATAGCCTCCATAGGGTCATCATACAATGAGCTCCCAAATCTGATTTGCAAGGCCTGAACAAATGCATCCCTAGTATGGAAACTACATGTCTCATCTGCATCCTGAAACCAAATTAATGCATCTCCTTACATATAAAATAAAGACATTAAAATGTTTTGATGACCTCGCATAGGATTTAGGACAAAATAGTGGTTCACCTTGTACACCCACCCTGTGGGGTTTTCCCTATCAAATCTAGGAAAATCCAATTTAATAGCCCTAAATTGCATCCCCTCATGAGCTCCTCCCCCATTGGTTTGTAATTCCTGATCATTCCCCCTACTGTGGTGATTTCATGAATGCTGGTGACCCCAATTTAAGGATTCCAACAATAAATCCAACTTTTTGGCTATATCATCCAATGATTTTTTATGGTTTTCTACTCTCTATTCCTGCAGGTCTTGGTGTTGCTTCATACCCATTACCAGCTTCTCTAGCTCTTTCTATCGAGTGCCATCTGCCATGGTTAAATTCCAATCCACAGGATCTTGCTGCTCTGATGCCAGTTGATAAGGACCCACTATGCAATATAAGAAAATAATCGAACAGTAGAACAATCACTGATTTTCAGGGAACCAGTACCTCCGAGAAATGGCTAAAGCCTATGTATTCATTGATAGATCAGAACGTAGAGCATTCCTCCGTTTAGTAGTTTAGGTATGACTGAATTACAGAAAGATGATAATGCCCCCATAATGGGTTGAGACCCAACAGATAACTAAAGGAAGAAATAACCCAAAACAGCTAACCCACGACTGAATCACTAGCCCAGCCCATGCCCATGGGCCATGGCCCATAACTAAACTGAACTGAAACATCTAAAGAACTAAACCGAGGGCTTCAGACTCTCAGATCTCCTTCGTCTCCAATACACACGCCAACGGATTAGGAGAAACCCTAGATATGTAACAGAGATTTTCAATAAAATAAATCTATCTGAAAATATGTGAAAAATACGATTTGCGTAATTATGCAAATCTTTAAAAACACTGAACTTTAGCTAAAAATTTACATATTTTTTTTTTATGATAAACCCTATTATTTTTAAGAAAAAGACTTGCATGTCCATATATAGCATTAATTATTTTTTCCATGCCCAATGTATCACTAAAGTAGTCTGACGATGACAAAAAGAAGTATCATTGGTTGCTCAATTTTTGCCGTTTGTTTTCAGAAAACTTCTCAACTCATTTCATCTAATCATTACAACTTTCTTAAATTCTTATACAAAATAAAATAAACAATTCAACTTTTTCAAATCCCAAAATAAAAACAATATTAAAAAATATATTATAAAAATATTTTATTCAACTTTTTAATTTTAATCTCAACTCATCTCATCTCATCTGCGAAAACAAACGAGTTAGATTTGGGTATTTAAAATGTTTTAATTATAGTCTTATCGTTGAGAGTGCATGTTTAGAACTGAAGTGGGCAATATAGCTTTAATAAGTTCTATTATTAAAAATTTATTTACTGTTTTATAACAGTAATTTAAAGCACTTTCGAACATGTTACATTTATTTGAAAACAAATTAAAAGACTACTTAAGAGGTAGAAATGACATAAAAGATTATTTAATTTTTTAAAAATTATGACCATATCTTTAAAAGTATAAAAATTGTAATTATCTGAAATTTGTGTGAAAGTTTTTATTATCTGAAAGTTGTATGTATCTTTGTCCATTGATAGTCTTTTCATTATCCATAAAAACATGTTTGAGTAAAAGCTTCAAACGTACTTTTTTAACTTATTTGAGATTAAATGTATTTTAATATGTAACCTCCAAACAAATTATTATTATTTTTTTATTAAAGAGCTTTCAAGGCTATGTAAACACTTTTTTAAAACTCTTAACGCAACACCAAATAGACCTTTATAGTAAAAGTTGCCATTTTCGAGCCGCATTTGATACCTTGAATCATACGTGTGATGGGCTTCTTTTTTCAAGAGTACTATTAGGTCGATGGACATTCATAAGCATGGATAATTACATAAGAATAATACTAAATACAGTTTTAAGGTGTGCACGTTCATGCACTCTATTTGAAAAAAAGTGAGATTTATCATTAAAAAAAATAATTTTTTTAAGTGAGTTCTAGATTTATCCACTTTTTAAAGAGAATATATGAGACTTGCACACCTTAAGATTGTAACTATCATTTCTCTATAATAATATAATGATTTTATTGTTCGAGAAATTCTACATGATAATCTTACAACACACGTGCACCTAATCAATATGTGATTTATCATTTTTGTCCTTCTTTCTTAATGCTTAAATATGTGTATTTAAAGAAAAAAAAAGTGGGGTTCATTATTAAAAAAAGTAATTTTTTAAGTGAGTTCCAGATTTATCTACTTTTTAAAAAGAGTACATGCATTAAACTTGCACACTTTAAGATTGCAACTATCATTTCTCTATAATAATACAATGATTTTACTGTTCAAGAAATTCTACATAGAAATCTTACAACACATACATTTAATCAATATGTGATTTATCATTTTTGTCATTCTATCTTAATGCTTAAATATGTGTGTTTAAATAGAATGACAAAAATGATAAATTACATATTAGTTAAGAGGATGACTGTGGTATATTTTGACTTCCTTGTAACATTTGCTTAGTCTAAAGCATCATTTTTCATATAAATAATATATTTGCTAGCAACGCGCTACATGGTTGCAGATCTCTTTCGAAAAGTTGGATTCGAGAGCCTACAAATAAGAATTGGCCGCAGCGTATAGACAGGTGGAGTTAATGGCAGGCAGCGATCGATCGATACCCTCACCCATGCCCTTTTGAAGGTGATCATGGCAGCTTTCCTTGGTGAAAAGGCCAGGAAAGCATATATTCGATACTTGAAGCTTTCGGCAAAAACTAGCAGTCTATAATAAAACAGCAGCATTTTCGTCACACTCTCAATCTCAATTTGAGAGTCGTACTAACCATTTTTATCGGTCTTTTACAACTATAGAAGACGGTTAATGATAAAGTTGGAGTAATCACAGAAGATAGTGGGGGTGCCAAAAAGGTTCATTTGGACGGCTGGAAAGGGTTCTAAAGATGAAGTGAGGTTGCCTCAACCTACCTCAGGTTGATGCTTGTAAGCTTTTTTCTGTTTCAAAGCTTGTGCTTCTTTGCGTATGAACACAGCGATGTGGATTCCCCATCTTGACATTACCAATTACCCAAGTACCCTCTTTCATTGTAGGTTTTGCTTTTTCTGTTTGTTTTTGTTAATGATCAGTGATTGATTTTAAACTCATTAAGATCTGTGCAAACAACTATCTACTATAGTTCAGCAGATTTCCCAACATGTCAATCGCGTATATAGCTCCATCCAACACCAGATCGAGCACCAAATACTAACACGAACTAAGCTCTTGGAGTTTGATAATTTAGAAAGAGAAGAGAGATTCGAGAGAGGGCAGAGTAGTCAATCCAGTGCTGATCAAGGAGTCAAACCCTGCAACATCAACATCTTTTCCCTTTTTTGTGCCTTAGCCCACATGTTAAGTACCTTATTCCATTTCACGACCCTTTATATTTTCATGTTCTGGGATTAGATTGGGAGGGAATAAGATTAGAGAGAGAGAGAGAGAGAGAGAGAGAGCGAGAGAGAGAGAGAGAGGGGGGGAGAAGATGGAAGAACATGTGGAGATGGTTGGTAGGGCATTCGTGGATCATTATTATCACCTCTTTGACAAAGATAGAGCTGCTCTGTCTTCTCTATACCAGCAAACTTCCATGCTGACCTTTGAGGGACAGAAGATTGTAGGGGTTGAGGAGATATCTTCTAAGCTTAATCAGTTGCCATTTGATCAATGCCAACATGAGGTCAGTACCATCGATTCACAGCCCTCGTCATGCACCGGCGGCATCATGGTCTTCGTCAGCGGCAGCCTCCAGTTGCCTGGAGAGGAGCACCATCTCAGATTTAGCCAGGTCCCTCTTTTTCCCCCCATTCAATATCAGAAACACACACACACACACACACACACACACACTTTGGAGGATAAAAACTTGCGCAACTCAATTTAGATGTTTTGTATTTGAGACTCCAAATTCGGATAAGACATTCAAGAATCTTAATCCATGCCTGCTGCAGGCATTAATTAGAAACTGACACAAACTTTGAAATCCTATGATGCTGCAGATGTTCCACTTGATTCCCACCCCACAGGGAAGCTTCTATGTGCAGAATGACATATTCCGCCTCAATTATGGCTAATCTGTTGTCATTCAACCATTGATGTATGTGGCAAATCTGCCTCATCACTGTTAATTGTATTGATCGAGGGAACAAATACAGTTCATCATTCTGTGTTTTGTTTAATCTTCAGAGGTCTCTGTATCATTGTTATCTGCACTCTTCCTTGCACAGATAAATCTATTAACAAGTACCCTCGCACAAGTGGTATCAACGCCTACATGTATTTCGACAGAGTTTAGATTCCTTTGCAACATATGACAGCCTACATATTGCATGCGACCTTTCCAATTGACTCCATAAAAGGGCTTAAAACAGCAGCTGTGAACAGCAACCAGACATCGATATTTCTATAGAAAATTTATACTTATAAGTCAGAAGGAAAGTCACATCTTCTACACTGCCGATATGTTTATTAAAACCATTTAAAATTTAAACTAATAAATTTTTCTTGTAAATAAATATAGCGAGTTAGTAGTGTGGAAAGCACGATATATTTTCTAAGCGCATATTTATGATTAAATCTTCGAGTTGCAAAATAAAAGCATTCTTTATATGTAGTAATACGGAAAAATCTAATATAAAATCGATTATAAATATAAAAAGATTAATTTAAAAGGTTAAATTCAATTCATAAGTACACAGAAAATGGTAGGGCTGCAACCCGACCAACCCGTTTTGTGTTTGGGTCCGACCCGACTCGACTTCAGAACAAACCCAACCGGTCGGGACCGACTCGACCCGAGATTGGAAGCACACGGAGGCAAAATTGCAAATCAACTGCAGATCAAAACATCCTTGCCCTCGATGACGACGAATCGGGCAGACAACGTCGTCCTCTGTATCTGCAACTTCTGGGTTAATTTTTTCTATCCCATTGTTGAGCTCAAACCAGTAATGGCTTAGGTTGGTGCTATTCCGAAAATTTTTTTGTCAAAAAATCTTCAATGGGTTGCTGATTCACTAAAGCAGCAACATTCTTTGGTGGGAACTCAACCACCAAGACCGAGATTTGATGCTTTGTACATATGGATGACTGTAAATGGACTGTGAAATTAAGGAAGAAGAGGATGGATAGCCTAAAGCTTGTTCCTTTTTCTTCTGCCATGCACCCTTCTCATGGCTTGAGCCTTCTAACACAAGGAGGTACTCTCTAAAACCTCGAAGCTCAAGCCTCCTCAACCTCTAGGTTTCCAATCTACTGCTACTAAGCCTCTGTATATGACCTAAATGCAGGCTGTTGACATTGGAAAGTAGCTGGCCAAAAAACATTTCATCAATCACGTGTTTGGGTAAGAATATCTGTATTGAGTAAAAACAAGTATTATAGTTTACATTTCATCAATCTTGCCGGTAAATACCGCTATCGACAACGAGATCTCTAAGGTTTCCAAGGTTTACAACGAGAGCGAGAGTGTGTTAACCACTACCACGAAGAGGTCCGCCAAAGAGTGAACATAACTTCACCGGCGAAAGATTTTGGTCTCTAATACGAATTCAGAACCACCCATAAATCCCATCCATATTCAAAGAAGAAGAAAGCAGAGAGAAGCTCTTCATTTCAGTAGAGTGAGAACGGTGTAGACGGTTTCAGCGGGTTCGACCTGCAAGTTACTTCAACCTGTTTTCTAGGGTCGGGGCGGGGCCTTTTTTTTTGCACAGCCCTAGAAAATGGAAGAGAAAAGACGTCCATGAGTAAATATACACTTCAATAGAATTCAAAATCACACGAATTATCATAGCATGAAAGCCCACGAGTGGACAGGCAAACATGGCAACAGTCCAAGGTCGAGCTGACCCAAACCATTCCACAGACTTAGGTGTGGTTTTGATAGTAAGTTGAGATAAGATGAATTGAGATAAAAATTGAAAATTGAATAAAATATTATTATAATATTATTTTTTAATATTATTATTATTTTGATATTTGAAAAAATAGAATTTTTTATATATTTTTTGTAAAACTTTAAAAAAATTATAATGCTGATATTAAATGCAACACTTTAACTATCCAAGCAGAGTCTTAATTGTGACATAATAGCAAGCTCTGATCTTGAGCCCATAAGGGGCCAGTTCCGATCATAATTGGTTTGGGCCGTCCTTGGAAGGAGAATTCGAGAAGCCTGGTCAACTGGGTGCTGACTGCTGTGCGTGGAGTAAGGAATAAGGATTTTGCAGCGAAGGGATTGCATGGGAAGGAAAATATACTTAGCTCCATGAATTACCTTTTCAAAATTACTGTTTGGATATTTTAATTTTTTTAATAGTTTAGAAAGTGAGTATGAGTGAAATTGTAATTTCCTTTTTATTGGTTAAAGATATTTAAAAAATGTTTGAAAGAAAATGAAAAAAATACAATTTACACTAGTGGTAAGTTTGAGGGGGTAGATCTATGGAACTGAGTAATAACACCCTTTGATGAATACATTAGTAGGGCAATATGAGATATAATCTCAAGGTATATAATTTACAGAAAATATAAATATCATTCTACTGTACACAACATCTCCACCACACTCAGTGCATTGAGTGAAAAAAAAAAAAAAAAAAAAATTTGCCTAGGATGGTGTGGCTTGCGGCTGCTCTCCAGCAGTCCTCTATAATTTATGTGCATTTTTTCAAAAGTGAGACCTATTTTTTTAAAAATTGATTTTTTTTTTATATATGAACTTTAAATTTATCCACTCTTCTTAAGTGCACGAAACTTAACACTGTATCTATCAATAAACCCGACCAACAAGAGAGTGAATTGCCCGCTTTGCCATGTCATTACTATTATGTTTCTTAATTCTATCTTTTTGATTTTTTACAAATCTTACTAAAGTCCCGTTTGAATAGTAATAGTGTTTCATTTCATCTTATTTTATTATTATAATTTTTTTTCTTACATAAAATATAATAAACAATTCAACTTTTTTAAATCTTAAAACAATAATAATATTAAAAAAATAATATTTTAATAATATTTTATTCAATTTTTAACTTTTATCTCAATTCATCTCATCTCAAATTACTTTTCAAACGGCACTTAAAAGAAAATCAAGACTACTTTACAACAAGCTCCAGCAAATAATTGAAAAGGACATAGTTTTCATCTTGAAGATAATTTTTAGAAAGTTTTGAAAATTGAATCCCCATTCAGTGATTAAAATATCCCATTCTCGAATCAAAACACATTGACTTTTGTTATTCAAATTTCTCTTCAGCTTTCCAATAATTTATTTTTATTTGCTTTTTTCAAATATGCATGGTAGCTGTCTCATGATCTTGATCATCTTATTCCTGCAATATCTGCCAACAAATGATTCCCCAATTGTACCATTGACTCCATTTAGGGCATGTCCCAAGACATGCATGTCAAGATCATCATCCTCGTTACTGATAAAACCCCTACCACATTTCCATGCTAATTAAGTAACCCAGAAACTTGGGTACTGCTGTTTCTCTACGAGTAACAAACTGAAACCAAACGTGCCCACAACCATCCATGCGCCTGGGATTTTTTAAAAATAGTATGAGTAATGATATTTGAATGTTTTTATACTACACGTCATCTATATGACATAATTTAATTTATAAAATCTAAAATTTATATTTCAAATCAAATTATGACATGTAGATATATAATTTGTGATGTAAAAATCTTTAAATAGAATTATTCTTCTACTAAAACCAACGGAATGAACTAAATTCAGCTTCATTTGAAATGAGAGATAAGTTGAATAAATATATAATAGAACATGAAAACCTATCTGGTCATTCACTTTTTTTTTTCTGCCGAGGAAAAAAATAATTTGTGGCACTGGAAAGAAGATTTCAGGAATTCTGGCTTGGAATATAGAAATCCTAATGAAATCAAGAGTAGTTGCAGACCATCAGCATATAAGAAATCCCGATGCTATCCATTTTTTAAATAAATTTAAGTTGTTAGAATAATTCAGCTGGCTCTGTTTGGATATAGAGATGATTTCATCTCATCTCATCATTATAAATTTTTTAAATTTCTATACAAAATATAATAAATAATTCAACTTTTTAAAATCTCAAAACAATAGTAATATTAAAAAATAATATTTTATTCAACTCATCTAAAACTATGTCATCTCATCTCACTATTCAAACGAGCCTTCAAATCTTGTGAAATTTAGAAAGTAGTTTAAAAAGTTGTAGTTTCATTTAGTACTTTTCAATAATTAGATGGATAGCGATGTGTTTAGTAAGTCAATAAATAGACTTACCAACAGATTTATTCAATAGATAAATTTCATAATAATTAATATGATTTACATTTAATATTATCTATCTTATAAATATCATACATCTCACTATTAAATTTAAAAGAGTCACAGGACAATTCAGCCCTCAAACTTGATATTAATGGAATATCTTCTTTACCTCCAAGAGCTGATGCTTAGAAAATAGGAAATTAAATACATTTAATAATTCCAAATATTAAAAAGTACAAGTTTATAAGCTGAATAATCCATAAATGGCCCAATTGTCATAATTTACAGACGAATTAAATTAGAGAAGTAAGTTCCCGTTTGTTTTTATAATTTTTTTCAATTCATCTGATTTTTTCATTTAATTATTCTAATTTTTTTAAATTTTTATATAAAATAAAATAAATAATTTAATTTTTTAAAATTTTAAAAAATAATATTTTAATAATATTATTTTTAATTTTTAATTTTAATCTCAAATCGAAATTAAATATGAAAGGCTGAAGCTCGCAGATCTCACCTGTTCAACAATAAAAAACCATCCTAACTATTGGTTTTTTTTGTTGTTGTTGTTAAATCTCTTATTCTTTCCAAAAAGAATATAAAATTATAATATTCTGTGGGTGGAGATCAGTAACCACCCAATTTATTACGCCCCACTCTGTTTCTTGTCCAATCTTTCAAAGCCATACTTTCTCTTCCCCTTGGTTTCGGAGGCTTTCATGGTTATCCATCTTCTCTTCTCTTCCTTTTAGGCCCTTCTATTCGTGTCAGTTCTCGTTATCTATTAGCATCCTTTCTTGTTCTTGTCTTTTCTTCTTTTTCTTCTTCTTTATTTTTTCTTTCTTTATTTTTTTTGTTTGTTTGTTTCGGTCCTCATCGTCTGGCTCTTACGGGCCTATGAATGCACCAACCCTTCTTGTACCCAGGGGGAGTTTTTATACGTGCTGTTCATTCATCCACAGTAGTTGCAGAAGATGAACACCGGAACCCTGTAACTGTGGCTGCAGGAAGTGGAGAACTTTCTTGGGTTTTTGAACCTGTCACTCTTTCGTTCGTGCAAGCGGAGTCGTCTTATTGAGGTACCATACATATTTTCTTGGTTATAATCTATGATTGATACCAATCTAACTACGTCTACTTTCTGGCAGACAAAAGAACCATCTCTACACATTTATTGGTGTTTTGCTTCCCCGTACGCCATTCCTTGAAGCGTCTGGCTGTTGCATTTTTCTTGCTTCCACCATGTCGCCCAAGATGAAAGGAATCTACAAAAGTTTCAAATTCATTTCCCAAATATTTGGTAATGCCTCTTTTTCACACATACATATGTAATGTGTATGCATGCATGTGTGTTTCTCTGTTTTTACCTGTGAATATTTTGGTGGGTTTTTATTGTTCTTGGTTAAGAACTGGAAATGGTCTCGATGTAGTTGTGAAGGAGCTTGAGATGGAAATTGGGTATGTGTGTATGAATGTTTATGTATGTTTCTCTGTTTTTGACTGTGAATATTTTGATGGTTTTTGAGTGTTTTGGGCTAAAAATTGGAAATGGTCTCGATGTAGTTGTGAAGGAGCGTGAGATTGAAATTGGGTACCCGACAGATGTTAAGCATGTGGCACACATAGGATTGGATGACCAATCTGGCAGTGCACCTAGTTGGGTACGTAGTCCACATCTTTTATTCCTTATTTTTGTCTTCCAGTTATAGCTTTATCGCTTACATGGTAAATGCCCAAAAGTGCATTTGTATGCTTTCTCCACTAATTTGTTTTGTTCGGTGGGACTATGCAGATGAATGAATATAAAACAGCATCCGAGTTTTCAACGACATCGCTTGGAAGCCTTGGTGAATTTAGAGGTTCCAACTCTATGCCTCTTTCCACACGGTCTTCTCATGGTGTGTTTGAGCTCTTTTCGTACCTTACACTTCAATATATAGCTCATTTATGTTTGTGTAAGTATTTATAATATAGCACATGCTACAGAGAGAGTGAAGAGATTGCTGGGAGCTTTTATGTCATTTCGAGTATTTCTTAGTGTATTTTAAGGTTTTCAGATGTTCACTCGCCTCATTACTAAATAGACAAGTCCAAGCAAGGTCTTTCCACGGGTTAACTAGTTGAAGAGGAACTATAGATCAACGTTTATTCTAGTTTATTGGAGCTTATGTTCCAAGATGTGCAAATTTTTTTTGAGATTCTTGCCCCCCGGAAACAATTTGGCTGTGCTGTCATGAGCGATTCAGCGAACACTTCATTATGATAGAGCTGATTAGAATTTTCTTTATGTGCTGCTGTTATCTGCTAAGATGGTGGTGATGTTTTCCAGAGGATGTGCAAATTAAGGATGTGATTGAGATAGTTTGAAGAATTTACCGACTCTATTAAATGAGATGTTTGGAATAATTATCAATTGGATTAAAAGATGTAGTTTTGCAGTAGCATATTTCAGTTTAATCAGGGGAGAGTTTTGTGAAAAACAAGCTTTTTGGTGTGAAGGGCATTTCAAGGAAAAAGCTTACAGGTGTGAAATACTTAATGGTAGTTCATATTTTTCTGTAAAATGGCTAAACAGTTCGGAATGAGGATTGATCAAAGTGTTGGATGCTTATATTAAAGTGTTGGTTCAAAGTTATAATGTGCTGGGTTTTATTCAATGTGGAACAAACACTTGTGCACGGATACTTCTCAATACATGAAATATAGTGCAAGGAAAATACTTTTTTGGATGGTTCTATTAGGAATATACTGTCAAGCTAAAACAGAGGAAGGGGGACAAAAGGTTTTAACCATAGTAGAAAATCCATGTCTATATCATGTGTTATTTAAAAAATATATATTTGAATGAACAATGTGATTTTCTGTATTCTGGTGGTGTTGCCCATTCATTCTAGTTTATGTGGTGATTTAAATTATGTTTTGACCTCGTATAACAGATTTTCAGCATTCCATGAGACACCGACCAGCATGCGACTCGTTCAAAGACATTCCACCTACTGAACTTCTTAATGTTCAAAAGAAGCAGAAGCGAAAAAAGTCCAGATCAACTTCTTCTCCCAAGTCTTCTTTGTCTAGATCCTCACGACCAACAAAGTCGAAGTCTGATATGGATGCATCATTAAGCCTACAAGTATAGAAATGGTGTAATATTATGAAATTGATGCAGGGAACTTGAAAAAAAATATGTCCATGTCCTCAGCAGACTTTGTGGAATCTCCTTCTCTTCTTGCTTGGGTTTTATTGATAGAATCATCTCTTCCCATATTTTTGGATTGCTCAAAATTAGGGATTTCTTATTTTTAGGCATCTATTACAATAGTATCTTTTCCTTATATGTAAATTTCCATAATTAGTTTCATTGTACATTTATATATTTTGTAAAGCAGAATACAAAATGCAATATACAGAATTTTTCAAACACGTCCCCCTTCTCTCTTAACATGGTATCAGGCTAGAACTCGGTCTTGCAACGCCATGGCTGAATCCCCCAACCCAGATTCACCAAGCTTAACCCTTGTCAATGGACTCCTAACCGGCGACAACTATCCCAAAAGGCAAAAAGCCATGACCCGAGTCCTCAATGCCAAAAACAAACTTAGTTTTGTTGATGGCACCCTCAAACCTCCTGCACCTAACACACCTGAATACACCCAATGGAACCAAACGAAGGATATGGTTCTTACCTGGATCCTCAATTCTATCAGCCCCTCTCTTGCCAATTCTCTTGAATATCATACCAATCCACGTGATATTTGGGTTGATCTTTCCTCTCGATTTTGTCATGGAAATAATGCCAGAATTTACCAACTCAAACGGACTCTCTCTTCCCTACACCAAACCACAAATTCCGTTCATGATTACTACAATCAAATCAAACAAATTTGGGATGAACTCAGTCATCTCCAACAAAGCACTGACCTCAAAGCTTTACAGCAGCAAGCCGATGATGAACAGGTGCTCCAGTTCCTCCTTGGTCTCAACGATTCCTTCACCTCCCTCCGCACTCAAATCTTAGCCATGGATCCACTCCTACCCATAAGCAAAGTCTTCTCTATTTTGTTTCAAGAAGAGCAACAAAGGCTGTTCAACATTCGACCATCTTCATCGGAAACCATGGCCATGGCAATCCGATCTGGTGGGTGCCCAAAACCCCTCTTCAAGTGCACGGCTTGTGGCAAAGATGGACATACCCGAGATCGTTGTTGGACCCTCGTGGGTTATCCCCCTGGCCGCAACCCGTGACCCAAGACCCAACCATCCATTCTTGGTCAGCCCTTGTCCAGCGTCAACCAGACCACTGCTGCTCCGTCGGCTTCAAGTCCGGTCCTTGGCTTGTCACCGGAGCTCTACCAGAAGCATCTTGGCTTGCTCGCGCCATCTCTTTCTCCGATTGAGTCCTCTGTCAACTTCATTGGTAATCTCTTCTCCCCTCACCTTGATTTTCCTCTCAATCGGCGCCTCCATTGGGTGGTAGACAGTGGCGCGAGCCACCATATCTGCCACCACAAAGAATCTTTCACCGATCTTCAGCCCCTTGCGACCCCTCATTCGATTTGGCTTCCCACAGGTCAGGATGTTCCTGTCGAGGGTCTCGGCACATGCATTCTCTCACCCTTTCTAACCCTCACTCAAGTTTATTTTGTTCCTCTTTTAACCTTTAATCTATTATCTGTTTCCCAAATTGCTCTTCACAATTCTTGTATCATTACTTTCTCTTCTAATAATTGCTTATTTCAGGACCCACAGTCGATGAAGCTGATTGGAGCGGGTGAACTCTACAATGGGCTTTACGTGTACCGTCCCGACCCCCCTATGGTTTTTGCTGCTCAATCCACTGCTAATAAGACCCTATGGCATCAACGTCTAGGTCATCCCTCCAGTTTTCTTATTCCTAATATTTTCGATTCTCCTTGTACTCTTTCTGATTATGATGTTTGTGCTCGTTCTAAGCACACAAGATTACCATTTCCAGTTTTTGTTAATAAAAGTGTTTTTGCTTTTAATCGTATTTTTTGTGATATTTGGGGTGGATATCATACTTCTTCCTTCTCTGGAGCACATTATTTTTTTACAATAGTGGATGATTTTTCCCGCACCACTTGGATATATTTAATGCGTTTTAAATCTGAAGCTTACACTCATTTAATGCATTTTTTTGCTCTTGTCAAAACTCAGTTTAACACCAATGTTAAAATCATTCGAACTGATAATGGACAAGAGTTTCTCTCTCATCAATTTCAAACTTATCTTCTTAACCACGACATTATTCACGAACGTACCTATATTGAAACTCCTCAACAAAATGGTGTTGCGGAATGTAAACACCGGCACCTTCTTAATGTTGCTCGCAGTCTATGTTTTCAAGCACACTTACCCCTCCCTTTTTGGGGTGATTGTGTTCCCACTGCTGCATACCTCATCAATCGCACTCCCAGTCGTACTCTTCAAAATAAATCACCCTTTGAGGTTCTCTTCAACAAAATACCCAACTACGGTCACCTTCGTGTGTTTGGGTGCCTCTGTTATGCCCTAACTTTTCGTACTCACCGTGATAAATTTTCGCCTCGTGCTACTAAATGTGTCTTTCTCAGCTACCCTAGCACTCACAAAGCATACAAACTCTACAATCTTGATACACGGTCCATTTTCTATTCTCGTGATGTCACCTTCCATGAACAACAATTCCATTTTCAGTATATTTCAGACACCTCTTCCTCTTCTTCTTCATCTCCAATCATTCATCTTTCGGTCCCTAAACTCACTTTACCTACTTCTCAAACACCTCTAAACCCTCCTCAAAATCCACCCCCTTCCTCTTCCCCTCCTTCAACTCTACCCTCCTCACCTTCACCTCCACCTGTCTCCCGTCCTCACCGCCATATTACCCAGCCTTCCTATCTCCATGATTACATATGCCCCACCTTACACACAGAGCCCACAGCGTCTTCACCTGCTACAACGACTTCAGGTACTGCTCATCCTTTATCTACTTTTCTTTCCTATTCTCGCTTTTCTCTCTCACATATTACTTATTTAAATGCTCTCACCTCTTTTGTTGAACCCTCATGCTATTCTGATGCTCTCAAACATCCTCATTGGCGCGAGGCAATGTCTACTGAGCTCCAGGCTCTAGAAGCTAACTCCACTTGGACTCTTGACCATCTTCCACTGGTAAAAAACTCATTGGCTGTAAATGGGTTTTCAAAACCAAACTAAAAGCTAATAGATCCATTGAGAGATACAAGACCCGACTAGTTGCTAAGGGCTACACTCAAGTTGAAGGACTTGACTACCATGAGACTTTTACTCCGGTAGCCAAAATGACCATTGTCCGCTGTTTATTGGCCATTGTTGCTACAAAAAATTGGATCATTCATCAGCTCGATGTCAACAATGCCTTCTTGCGCGGCAATCTTGATGAAGAAGTCTACATGACCCCACCTCCCGGCTATTGCACTCAGGGGGAGACCCGTGTTTGTCGACTCAGAAAATCCCTATATGGTCTCAAGCAAGCCTCCCGCAACTGGTTTTTCAAACTAACTACTGTGCTTCTTGATGTAGGTTTTCGTCAATCTCAGGCTGATCACTCCTTATTCACCCTTAGTACTCACACAAGTATCACTATTGTTCTTGTTTATGTTGACGACATTTTAGTTGTTGGCAATGCTCTTTCCCAAATTGAGTTCTTCAAGAATCATCTCTCCACTCACTTCAAAACCAAGGATCTTGGCTCTCTAAAGTTCTTTCTTGGCCTCGAAGTTGCACGTTCTTTTGCAGGTATTTTTCTGAATCAGCGGAAATATGCTCTTGATATACTTTCTGACAGTGGCCAACTTGGTGCCCAGACCGCCTCTTTTCCGATGGAACAACATTTGAAGCTTTCCAATGAAGATGGACCTCTACTTCCTGATCCTGGCATTTATCGTCGTCTAGTTGGTCGTCTTATTTACTTGATCGTCACTCGACCTGACATTGTTTATGTTGTCAACATTCTTAGTCAGTTTGTGCATGCCCCTCGTATTCCTTATATGACTGCTGCTACGCGTGTTCTCCATTACATCAAAGGAAGCCCCGGCCAAGGCATTTTTTTCTCCTCTTTCAGCACCACTCAGGTTACAGCTTATACTGATTTTGATTGGGTCAGCTGCCCCTCCACCCGTCATTCCACCACAGGCTACTTCATCCAGCTAGGTACCAGTCCAATCTCGTGGCACACAAAAAAAACAGACTATTGTTGCTCGTAGGGGTGTAAGTTGAAACCGGTAAACCGGAAAACCGGTCCGAACCGGATCGGACCGGACCGGTTTTACCGGTTTTGAACCGGTCCGGTCCGGGACCGGTTCTTAGAAAGTGAAAACCGGCCGGTTCCGGTTTTAAGATTTTTCGGACCGGACCGGTTGATAAAAAAAAAATATAAAAAAATACTTATATTATTGTATATATAAGTTTTATACAAATTATTATATATATATATATATTAATATATATAAGTTTTTTATTTTATGTATAATTATAATTTTTTATGTGAAAGTTTTATATATAATTATATATATTTATATATGAAATAATTTCTTATTATAATTTATAAATTATTACATAAAATGTTAATACTAAATCACTAAAAGTTTATAACTAGTACTAATATTAAATATATAGTTTATAACTAATACTAATATATAACTTATAATAAAAGTATAAAACAATATTTTTTAAATTAGTTTTTTTTTTTATAAACAAATTTATGATGATAAATTGTGAAATTTACATTTTAAAAAAACCGAAAAACCGGACCGGACCGGACCGGAA
The DNA here is from genome assembly GCA_022457165.1 of Juglans mandshurica. Classification (NCBI taxonomy): domain Eukaryota; kingdom Viridiplantae; phylum Streptophyta; class Magnoliopsida; order Fagales; family Juglandaceae; genus Juglans; species Juglans mandshurica. The sequence continues at coordinate 6,934,482 of CM039627.1, forward strand.
ACAGGTAAAACCGGAAGTACCGGTTTAGGAGGGTAACCGGTGCGTAATCGGTTTTGAAAAATACAAAACTGGTACATACCGGTTCGGTCCTAGATTTTGTCCAAAACCGGACCGGACCGGACCGGTTACACCCCTAGTTGCTCGTTCTTCCGCTGAAGCTTAATACCGTGCCATGGCTGTCACCATCTGTGAACTCACCTGGCTAAAACAACTTCTCACTGATCTTGGCATCCCTCATCCCGAGCCTTTCCATCTCTACTGTGATAATCAGTCTACACTTCACATTGCACACAATCCAGTATTCCATGAACGTACTAAACACATTGAGATCGATTGTCACATCATTCGCGACAAAATCTGCTCCGGCCTCCTCAAAGCAATTCACACTTCTTCACATGAGCAAATTGCAGATATCTTCACCAAAGCTTTAGGCCAGGACCTTTTCCATCACTTCTCATGCAAGTTGGGCATTACGGATCTTCATGCGCCAACTTGAGGGAGAGTATTGACAGAATCATCTCTTCCCATATTTTTGGATTGCACAAAATCAGGGATTTCTTATTTTTAGGCATCTGTTACAATAGTATCTTTTCTTTATATGTAAATTTCCATAATTAGTTTCATTGTACATTTATATATTTTGTAAAGCAGAATACAAAATGCAATATACAGAATTATTCAAACACGTCTCCCTTCTCCCTACTCTCTTAACAGGTTTTTGACAAGGTCATCAAGAAGGACAGCATAGGAGGTTGAAAAATCTCATGTAAATTGGAAAAAAAAAAAATCATGTATTTCCCGAAATGTGAAAATTAAATAGGTGGTGGCAAGAAAGAACGATGATCAATGTTTAGAGAGTTGAATTCCTTCAGTTCTGCTGCTACTGCAAGTTTGGCTAATTTAGATATAGATCTTGAAACAGAATTCAAGGAAATGCAAAGAATTCTAGGGGATGTTGTTTTTCTAGTTCTGGGACAGACATTGATTTAGGATGCTTGGTGTTAACTAAGAAATTCTTTTATAACTGATTCTTTCGGAAGATAGAATGTGCAATTCACAAGTTGAGAATTATTATTATTATTATTTGCATGTCCTTGCTCAGATGAAATTGAAAGGGTAAGGTATTGTTGAACCCGATCCTTGGGCCCAATTAAAATAGCCCATGATACTGCAAATTAGAGAGCTCGGCGTTTAGTAAAATGGGCCATTAATGGACTTCACTGTGTTGGATTTGGTGGCAGCCTCAAGGTCCAAAGCCCAGTACACGTGCTATGTTTACAAAGCAACTGGCTCAGAGCCTCAGTCCGTAGCCTTTAAGAGTTTTGTTACATAAAATAATTTTAAAAAAAATTAAAATATGAATACTTTTTAGCATAACTGATGTGGATGGCTTTCATACATAAGATGTGTTTGGTGTGTAAAAAAGAATGCTAGTTTTTTTCTTTGCTTAATTATATAAGCATTGATTTTATGTTTTTATTCTAAATTTACGTACTTTCTTGAACCCTCGTTAAAAGTGACACATTTTTGGATTTTTTGGAGTAAAATTTAAGAGTTAGTGTACATACAGTCTAAATAGAGACTGTTCATGCAAGTCTTGCACACAGTTATATTTAAAAAAAAAAACTAAAATTACAATAATATTTTTTTAAAAATAATATTTTTTTCTTTTATCTCTATTCATCAATGAGATTGTACACGTAATCTCCTACTAAATTTATCATAAGTTAAACCCTAGACAGTCGAATGCCTAGTGTCAACGGGCCACGTAGATTCGGATGGGGGTAAATCATGTGTGTGAGCTTACTCATGTAGTGATATCTATATATCGACCATTGATCCAGCTTCAACAATCATTATGATATGGAAAGGCCAATGCATCAAGTCGGCAGGCCATGTGGCATTTATCTAGCTAGCTAATTGCCGTGATGGATGATCACTGCATGCTTGCTTAAAGCAGGCGATGGAATAGCCATCCAGACAGCAGACACAAAGGTGACAAGGCCAAACTAATGCCAATTTTCACAAACATATCTGCGAAAACAAGGATGACAACAATAACATGAAATTTATTGTTGGTCGTTTAAAATGACCAACCGTCTAATTCTCTGCTAAATTAATATAATATAATCTATACGTGATCTCCCTTGCTTTCACCTCCAATGCACACGAAAAACGACAACAAACGTCAGATCTTGATCCTCGTTTACTATATTCACAACCGGCCGGCCACCTTCTCAAAACAAAAAATTAACGCCTCGTAACAATCCCCTTGCATGTTCACCTTGTAAAATTAACGCCTCGTAACAACCCTTTGATCAGTCGTCGTCGGCCTGATCCGTCTTAATCATTCTATCTTAAACAACTGATCTCTAAATCTCTCTCTATATATATTTTCTACAACCCATTAATTGAAGAAGTAATCATGGGGAGTGGAAGAAATTGTCACAGAACCCTGAAAATTTGCTGTGGTGTCACCACCATTTTCCTCATCACTGTCTTAGTGGTGGCAGTTGTCTTGTTCTTCACCGTTTTAAAGCCTAAAGACCCCAAAATAATAGCTCAGCCTGTTGGCCTGGAAAACTTTAAACTACAAGTACTGCCAGTTTTCGGGCTAAACTTCACATTAGGGATATTGGTCACGGTTGATAATCGTAACTATGGAAGCTTCAAGCACGAGGCAAGCACTGCTTATGTGAGTTATCGTGGGAATGTCGTGGCTGAAACTCCGATAGAAGAGGACACAATTCCTGCTCGTCGGAAGCACAATATAAGCACATCCGTGGAAATCACAGCAGATAAGTTATTAACAAATCTTGATTTTTGGGCTGACTTTGGTATTGGGATCCTGAATTTTACTTCGGCAGCTACCTTGCATGGGAAGGCCAGCCTATTGAAGCTGTTCAAGAAGAAAGTTACCACTTATACCACCTGTGACATCTCTATCTTCATTCAAACCAAGAGAGCTGATTCTGTTTGCAAATCGAGGGTCAAGCTATAAACTTTCGTATATTGGACCCGGCCTGTTTGAGTAGTATTCTAATAAAAATATGCATGAAATCTGTAATCCAATTCCTAATGATTTGTTGAATTTTGAACGTTATTTGTTTAATTACTACAAATTATTAAAATAAGATTCATTAATCTGAAGAAAAGTTACAACCCTGCAGATAAATATTAATTGGCCTATTAATATATATTCAATCGTATTTGTATTTCAGAAAAAGATTCAATCATGTTTATCTTATATATATCTTGCATGCCTTTTTCTTTTAATGCTGCCATGCATGCATGCATGATCTGCATGTATTTTCCTGGTGCATATTGTTTTATATATCGTGCATCTGCGATGACAAAACTCCGAGACTCCTTTCTTATCTTGTAACTTATTTAAGAGCAAGCAAGATACCCATGCACAAAATTGCGATACAAATTAGAGAAAGCTAGTACGGCCTCAACCGATGCCCTTGAAACTAGCCGGCCCCATGATATATATTGAAATATCTGCAAATTCTTTCCCCAGTCCAAACAACACGTACAAGCTGCTAGGGGCTGATCAAAGTCTGTCATTTATTTATGAAGACCGAGGCGCGAGATAAAAATATTGTTGATCATCAACTACCATATTAATTATTATAGAAGCTGTAACAACATTCGGGGGATCAGATCAACGGTCATCCCTGCACACGCATGACCAGTGCACAGTGATGCAGATAGCTTTATTTATAGAATTGCAAAGTGTTTTCCTGTTGGCTGTGACGGGGGGTGGTTTGGCAATCTAATAATGTCACACATGTAGAGTTTATATAGGGGGGGCGAGGGGGGCCTTGGCCTCCAAGGTCCCGAAGAAAAAGTTTAACTTGTGCGCTTAATGTTGCGTGCATGTCTTCTTACTTTTGATAATTTTGTTCGAATAAATTTATAATACAGTACATGACATGAAGTGATCTCTTGTAAAAAATTAAGGAGTATATTGTTTATAATTTTTTAAGTATGCTCTTGTTGTCATCATTACATTAGCAGTAAATTTTTTTCCTATTGTGTTTAATTTGAAAAAATAATAAATTTAATATTATATTATTTCTCCTTTAGAATTTATAATTAACTGAATAAAATATATTTAATAAAAAAACTGACGGTTGGCCGGTAATTACTAGCTACACAATATTTAATTCATAAGGTACATATTTAATTGACGGTTGCATGACCACTTGGGGACTGCAAATAGAATTTCTCTTAGAACATTATAAAGAGAAGAACTTCTTATTCTCAAATAATGTAGGATCTCATACACCACCTACCATTATTAAAATGGGGTATCACAATCGCCTCCTTATATTCTCAACGTCCTCATCGGACCAGTCGGTTGTGTGTAGGTAGCATAACTCAAGTTCCACATTTATGGTTAGAATGAGCTATGATACCATTTGTAACGCCACAATGGAATACTCAAATCACATAGCGTATACTCAAAAAGTACTAGTCAATGTCGACACATTTGAAGTCCCATTAGAACATTATAAATTAGAATAATAACTTCTCCTGGCCTTTTTAAATAATATCGAATCTCTTACACCACATACCCTTCAATTAAGTGAATCTCACTGCTACAGGCCTATATATTAAATATATTCACTTTTTTTTAAAGAAAGTGCATAAATCAGACTTGCAAACTCTGAAATTATAAATATCATTTCTCATATTTTTAATGATTTTATGTGACGTTCCTACCCATCTTCCTTTTTTAATTTATATTTAAGCTGAATAATATCCACTAAATTAACTTTTGCCAATATAGATTTATATATATACACTACAACAAGTTTCATTTTTAGAGATGAAATTTATTAGGGACAAATTTAATTTCATTCCTAAAAGTACATAGTTGGGATGAAATTTAAATTTCGTCTCAAAACATGGATGGGGTTCTTAAGGCGCTCAAACGAATAAATATCCGTTCGAACTAGATCTTCTATGACAAAATATATCGTCTCAAAAATAGAAATACATTCGAACGGGTAAAACTTTGTTTGAACAGAGAGTTAATGTCTGTTTGAATGATTTAGTCTCTATTCGAATAATCATTTTGGCGGGAAAGTACATATAATTTTGCCGGGAGAAGTTCAAAAATGTTCGAACTCGAATTTTATGTTCGAATGGGCTTTTTTGGTGGGGAAATCTAGTGGGATGGTTGCAAGACATTCGAGCTAAAAGAAATTTGGTTTGAACTAATTCGAACACCACATTTATTCATTCAAACGACTTGTTTGGTGGGAAATTATAAACAAATTGGTGGGGATTTGATTCAATACTATTCGAATGGAAGTGTTCATTCCGAACGGTATGAACTTAGTTCGAATCCAAAATAAACGTTCGAACGAGATTGTTTAATTATAATAATTTATTGAAAGGCATCCAAAATACCTTAAAAATATATATTTTTTAATTTATTAGTTATCATTTTCAAAATATAAAAAATATAGATATATTATATAGTATTATTTATGGTGAATTAAAATATTTCATATTCATAAATTAATTTTATGTAATTAATTTAAAAATATTTTAATGAGTTCTTTTATGTTAAATAAGATTTTTAGTTAAATAAATATTACATTAGTAAATATTTTTGACAATAAACAAGCTAGAAAGCACCAAAAATAAAAAATTATACACTAATTACATCCCAAAAGTATAATGTTCATCATAAAAAAATGAAATAAAAACTAAAACTATCTATCTGGCAAGTAGCTCAAAATCCTCCTGTAAGGAAGATATGCATCCCTCCATCTCCTGAAGCTTCTCCATGATGGGCTCAACGATCTCTTTGATCACAATTCGGCAATGTCCCTCGAGCAAATCAGATCATACCTCATCCAAAGTAGCTCCAACAGGCAGTCTCTGAACAACGATAAGAGTAGAAGCTGGATCACTCGTCGTGCCACTATCTTGTGCTGGTGGAATATTAGCTCGAGTTTCTGCAAGTGACCCTCGCTCCTACTGAATGTCATCTTGTTTAGAGGCCTAATATGTAGCTACCTCCTCTCAGTCATTTGCATATTAACCTCAATCGAACTAGGAGGTTAGAGATCATCAGTGCAAATGGTAGATTGCCTCCACTAGAAAAGCATGACTCAGATTGAATCCGAAGGAAGAAATATAATGGCAGATCAACAACTCTCCTAGAGCTATTCGTAACATAAATCTTGCTCGCTCGATGCCGAAATCGGTCTTGTGTTTACTCGGATCGACGTTAGTCGAAACAATTAAATTTAGCATTCTAAAAAATGTTGTACAATCTACCTGCCTAATGACTTTACTGCCATCATATGGATGAGCCAAAGCGTCGAGCATCATCTGACGAACCTCATATTCTGTGAGACCGTCATCTGCTGGAGCATCGTTCTCACTATCACCCTCACCATCTGTCCCTGCATCCGGCACAGGCAGTGCAGGGTATGCGCCAATCTTGTGTGGGATACCAATAAAATCAGAAATAGCAGAGGGTGAGATAGTAATACTCACTCCCAGAACGGTATAGGTGAAGGTATCCGCATCAGCCTCCATCTCACCCATGGCATATTAGAACTCACCGACCTCTACTGACAGATCGGTGCCCATCCTCGATCGATGATGATGGAATATATGCTCTGTCCATCCCACGCAATATCACGGAAGTCATCTAGAATGATCTCCCGCTCGACCAATATCGGTCTCCGCGGCTGAGCACTAGCTTCTCTGCTAGGTTGGCTGGCTTCTCTCCCATGTTTTCTTCCGGTAGTTTCCATTAGTTAAATGTTGATCATAAAACCACAATGAATATAAATAAAATATAAATAAAATTGTAATTATATTATATTAAATAGACAACCCGTTCAAATAGAAAATATTCTGTTTGAACCAACCATAATTACAATCTGAAAGCTAACCACTAAATTCGAACTAAACATACATTTGTTCGAACGGTATAGAGTCCCATTTGAACAGGAAAATTATATTTTCTATTTTGGCCCAACAGTACTAGAGCTTGACTGTTTGGCCAAAGGACATCTAAGTTTGAACAAAAATTATATCCGTTCGAACTATTCTTAATGTAAATCATAAGCGTTCGGAAGGATACTATCATATTCAAACACTACAATGGTTGTTTGGCACTTAAGCGTTCCAACAACCTTGACGCCGTTTGAATGAAAACTTGCCAAACAACCATGACTAAGTCAACTTAGCGCCGAACATGAAAACTACATAAATCTTGAGAATCCTTCGTTTAAATGAATATAAATGATTAAGAAGTGAAGCTCCATCATTTCTACCGATTATTTGCCGCGTGCGATGGCCGAAAAACACCAAAATGGGGTCGGATTGATTCAAAATCTGACCCCTTTCACAAATCTCAAACATGTTTGTTCTAAAAATTTACTTAGTAGTAAGGGATTAAGGGCATACCTCTTAGAAGATAGGGCTTTCAACGGTGGAGTTGACGGTGAGCGACAGATTGGAAGTGAGGAGTTTTTGGGTTCGAACTGGGTTAAAGTGATGAATTTCTGCCGTTCGATATTCAAATTTGGTATTTGTATGGAACAATTTTGTTGGAATTGAAAATGGAGAGTTCGAACAGATGTCGTATGCATTAACTACGTTCAAACAGACAAGAAGCTGAGCAAGCGATGATCTGCCATCAAGTCGACGATGAAGTTGATGCAAGGAAGCGAGAAGCTGTCCTTTAGAGAAGCTCTGTTGACGTTAGTGAAGTCGACGTACATTTTCCATTTGTCGCTCGGCTTCTTCACTAGCTCTACATTAAACAACAACTCCGGTAATAAGCTTCTCGGATGAACCCCGCTCTTAGTTGTCGGTCTACCTCCTCGGCTATGGCGGCATTCTTTTCCCCACTGACGCTTTGGCATTTCTGTTGTACACCTTTGGATTTTGGATCGACACTCAAGTTGTGATATATGGTTTTAGGAGCTATCCCAGGCATGTCCCCATGGTTCCATGCGAACACATCCAGATGTTCAGCGAGGAGTCGCTGCATGGCGTCTTGAGCTTTAGACGTCATTTCGCTGCTAATTGTCACCGTAGCTTCTGGTCGATCTGGGTGGAGGGTAACAAGCTCCACTGGCCTGATTGGCTTGGCCTTCCAGAGCTCCTGCTCGTCTCGAACTTCGCTTATAACCTTCGCGCGATTGGGGGCTGGAGGCAGAGCACTCGTATCCCCTGTTGTGTGCCATGCTTCATTTACGTATGCATGGTCTTCTCCCATCGCGACCTTTCCATTCATGCATGCTTCGTTCTCTGCCTGATCTATTTCCATGTCTCGTATAACTTCAATGAATCTCTAAGTTGCCTCAAACAGATAGTTTTGGGTGCACGAAAGACACTCAAGATCTATTACGATCCCACAGACGACGCCACTGTTAACATCGTGTTTTGTACACCATTGGGCCAAATTCCAACAACTCAGGTCTTCAATAATGGGCCTGAGTTGTCAGAGTTTGGCCCAACGGTATGCGAAACACGAAGTTAACAATATATATATATATTAGTATATATTATATAAAGTATATGTATAGTATATATATATTGTGGACTATATTAGTTGTTCCAAGATGAAAACTTGTTTAATGGACTATGTAGTATATATAGTCTTAGTATATACACTAAGTATAGTATAGTATGAATATTATATAGTATATTATATAGTAGAAATATAGTATATATATATATAGTATATATGTATAGTATAATATATTTGTTCGAATGGATAGGGTACTTGTTCGAACGGACCAATATGTTGTTCGAACAGTTAGTGTAGTGCATTAGACTTTGTTAAAACGAAATTTTCTCGTAGAATGTATTTAAAGGGAAACTTGGCGCCAAATCCATGTAATATACATCCATTCGAATAGAGTATTCATCCATTCGAACAGATATGTGACATACAGAATCGATAGTGAATTTCTTATTTGTCTTCATTAAAGGAATATATTGAGGAATATTCTGGTTTATTTGTTTGAACGCTTGTAATGTTCGTTCAAACGGTTAAAGGCTGAATTAGAACCCTTGGAATATAGGCGCCAGTGTCAATTTTTGTGTTCGAACAGGTAATTACCCATTCGAACGTTACATTACAGACTTGAAAACCTATACCTTCAGTCATATTTCACGTAGATTGCACTTTATTTCCTTCATTTCGCAGTCAAGATACTGCACACAGAGAGAGGGCAGCGACCACCTTGCGAGGAGAGGTTCTAGAGAGAGGAGAGGTTCAAGAGAGAGGAATTGCTTTGTAGTTGAGGTAAGGATAGTTTTTTGTGAGTTTTTTTTTTTTTTTGAAACCTAGATAGATGTTGTTGAGAGATAGACTTGGTCAAAACTATAAGGAGTATGCACAGGGTGAAGTTTTTTATAGAATTTGCTCGCAGGAGTGTTGACAGTCTAAGATTTATAAGATGTCCGTGTAAGAAATGCAAAAACCTTAGTTCTTATAACTTGGTGGTAATGGAGGAGCATTTATATGTAAATGTAATCGATCCTAAATACTTACCTTGGGTCTTACATGACGAACTATTTCCTAAAGGAGTTAGATTTGACAGTCAATTCAATCAAATGGAGGAAGGTAACGACGTCGACATAGATGACGTAAATGTGAATGTTTCTAATGATAGTGATGATAATAGATAGGATATGACAGAGATATTAGGCGATCTTGGTGCAGGAATGTTTGGAGTGAGGGATGGAGAATGAACATCTACACAATCATTTGAGGAAAATGGAAACTTTGGAAGACTGTGGGAGGATGCAAAACGAGAACTGTATGAGGAGTGCACTCGTCATAGCAAGTTGTCTTTCACGGTGAGATTGCTCTATATTAAGTCAATATGTCGTTTTTCTGCAAAGGCCATCGACATGTTGCTCGAATTATTTAAAGAGGCACTCTCATAAGATAACGTGATACCTCGTAATTTTTATAAGCGAAGCAATTGAAATGAGGGCTAGGATTTTATTATAATATCATTCACGCATGTAAGAATGACTATGTTCTCTTCTTGCAGCAATATGCAGAATCTGATTCACGTCCTATGTGTCATGAGTCAAGATGGACATCCGATAAGCGTAATGTACCCCAAAAAGTGTTAGGACATTTTCCGTTAATTCAACGACTTCAAAAATTGTTTACGTCCCGGTTGACTGCGAAAGATATGTCTTGGCATCACACAAAAAGAGTCTAAAATGAAAACTTCCTCTCGCATCCTGTAAATTCTTTGCAATGGAAGAAATTTGATGTCGAGTACTCATGGTTTGCCGAAAAACCTCGTAATGTACGTCTTGGTTTAGCAACGGATGATTTTAATCCATTTGGAAATATGAGCACTTCTCATAGTACTTGGCCTGTCATCTTAATGCCATATAATCTGCCACATTGGAAGTGCATGAAAGATCCGTATTTTTTGATGACTCTATTGATACCAGAGCCAAGGTTACTAGGGAATGAAATAGATGTATATCTACAGCCACTAATTGCAGAGTTGAAAGTGTTGTGGGATCAGGGTGTCAGTACATATAATGCGGTCTTGTCGCGGGAGTTCAAGATGCATGATGTAGTGATGTGGACAATAATTGATTTTTTAGCATACTAAAACTTGTCTGGGTAGAGCACAAAAGGTAAAATGGTTTGTCCTATTTTTAATAAAGATACACAGTTTCAATGGTCGACAAATGGTAGAAAATTATATTTCATGGGACACTGTCGATATTTACCACATAATCATAGATGACATTCAAATAGAGCGATGTTTGGTGGAAGGGTTGAGTGCAGGTCATCACCGCCAGAGTTGTCTGGGACTGATATTATCGCATAATTGGGGGATATTTCAGAAAATAGATTTGGGAAGGATGCAGGAGCTCGAAAGAGGAAACTACAAGCAGTGGAGTTGAATTGGACAAAAAAAAAATATTTTCTTTGAGTTACCATACTGTTATACCTTGACACTGCGCGACAATTTAGATGTTATGCACATTGAAAAAAAACATATGCGAGAATATATTGAACACTCAAATGTCAATAAAAAGGAAGACAAAAGATACAACTAACTCTCATAACAATTTAAATGAGTTGGGAATAAGACCGGAGTTGCATTTGTAAAATAATGGGTCATCAGCTTATATGCTCATTGGATGGTATACACTTTCAAATGATTAGATAAATAAATTTTGTGATTGATTCATGACAATCAAATTACTCGATGGTTATGCTTCGAACATGTCAAGATGTGTACGAACTCATGATTGGAATATAACTGGTTTTAAAAGTCACGACTGTCATGTATTTCTGCAGTATTTGTTACCAGTTGGTGTGCATGGAAAGCTTACTCGAGATGTTCGTACAAATCTGACAGAATTAGAGGGATTTTTCAGGGACATTTGCAGTAGAATGTTGAAAGTTGATGCATTAGTAAAAATGAAAGTTGATATCATAGTGATATTGTGCAAATTAGAGAGTTTATACCCGCCTTCATTCTTTGATGTAATGGTTCATTTAGTTGTACACCTACCTCGTGAGGCTTTAGTCGTTGGACTAGTTCAGTATAGATGGATGTATCCTATTGAACGATTTTTTTTAAAACCTTAAGCGACCTGTAGGGAATAAGGCTCGTATGGAAGGTTCGATTCCATAATCATACATTGATAATGAATGGCATATATTTTGTTCAATATATTTCTGTGGGGTTGACACTAGATTTACAAGACCGGACCGAAATTATGAAGATGGACAAATGGGAGTCTCATCATCATTTTTCATATTTTCTCGAACCGTACGTCCCATAAGCACACAAGGGGCTATGACCTATGTGGACAAGAGTTTAATAGAACTCGATGGTATGTCATGAATAACTGTGCATCGATTGACCACTACTTAAGGTTAGTGATGAATCTCCGTATCAATATAAATTTAAGATTATGGAATATAATATAATATAACTTGATACAAATTAATAGTTAACTTGAACATGCGCATCGAACATATACAACTACTTTGCCTGAATGGTGTAACTGACGTAAAAATGAAGCACGAAAAGGAGTTCGCCTCCTGGTTTGAACAAACGGTATTAGTATAAAAATATCTTATTGTCTACGAGTTTCATACCACTAAACTCCACTTTTTTTTATCTAACTAGAATAATATTTATTGATGTAGGTTGTATCGAAATATGGTGAAAATTCAGAAGAAATCTCACCACAACTGCATGCTTTGATACGTGATCCGTCCAAGCGGGCCATCCAATACTCAGGATGTTTGGTGCGTGGATATAGATTTCACACGGCTGACAGAGAACAATATAGAAAAATTCAAAATTGTGTGTCATAGTCGAAGGAAGCCATAGGGGATATATGATCTAGTTGTTTAAATGTAATTGGTGGGATGTCTCAAATCCTAGGCTGGGAGTGCGTAACGATGAATATTTTGTGAATGTCAATACATCTCGCACGTGGTATAAGGACAATCCTTTCGTACTTGCTTGCCAAGCGAATCAAGTTTTTTATTTAGATGATCCGGAGTACGAGAACCCATGGCGAGTAGTGGAGAAGTTTGTACTAAGAAATGTATATGATTACATTCTAGAGACAGGCGAACAATATGAAGAATTTGATAATCCAACAAATGAATAAGCATATTAAGAAAATGAATTAGGCATCAATCTATTTATTGATCTAAGCCAATATGATATGGTCTCATTGCGTAGAAAAGATGTTCAACCAGAAGTAATTGAGGGTGGGATGTCCGAAGAACATGAATCAACTGAAGTGTTTAGTGAGGATGAGGGCGACTGCTCCAGCAAAACTGATAGTGAATGAAATTAATATTTGTGTAAGTATCATTGTTATAAATATCTGTAACATTTTTTAGAATAATAATTAATTACAGTTTCAAACTGATATGCCTCTCAAACGCAAAGCAACTCGTGTGTCAGCTCTATCCATTATCGACTCCCCAATTGGTTCACCTGCCATTAATGGTGGGCCAACATCACAAGACTCAGAAGAATGTATTTTATCAAATTAAACACTACATTTATTGGTCAATTTAAGTAACATTCATTTTCAAAATATTAGTATTTAATTAAAATGTGCTTTAATATTATTGTATGTGTATATAGCTGTTGTACATCAGCGCTGAGGTCGAGGCACTACAAGGGGTGTCTACATAGAGAAAGTAAGGAAATCGGAAAAAATTAAAAGTTGATATTCTTGATGGTCACATTGGTGGCTCTGGGGATTCGACAGCTTGGCTTGCTTATTATGTTGGTACCCTTGGTCGCACATATACACTGATGGTTACATCCTCCTGGACTAAAGTTTTTCAAGATGTGAAAGATCACATAAAAAATCGTTGCATGGTAATAAGTTAGTAAAACATTTAGTATAACATGTTATTTTAACATTAGTTTAATACTAATTGTTTATAATTTTTTGAAGGACGAGTTTGAACTTAATTTTAGCCAGCGAGAGGATCGACTAACGGTTGAGGAGCTGATGCCCAATGCATTATGGAGGTACAAAGGTCGATTCCATGAAAACTATCAGAAGTTCAGTATTACAACAGAGGCGCATCAAAATCCATTTCATGCAATGCCACCAAACGAATGGTAGAATATTTGTGATATGTTTGAAAATCTTGCTAATCAGGTAATTTCATTGCTATCTTTATTTTTTTATATGATAGATGTATTAAACATATAGACATAATTTTTTTTTTTACCAAATGAGTATTGCGAACAAAGCAAATAGATCAAATTTAACGATACACCATCATGCGGGCTCTCGATCTTTTTATCGTTTATCTAAAAAAATGGTAACAATATACTAGTCCCCGTTAAATATTAACATATATACTTTTCTGATTTAAGTTCTAATATAGAATTCCCTTTTGCAGCAAGATGAAAGGCCTATTGATTATAATCTAACCCAATTGTATGCTAAAACCCATAAAAATCGTGATGGTCTTTGGATCAGTCCCGAAACAGAAACAAATTATGTAAGTTTAAATTTTTTTAATTCTATTGTCTAATAATATTTTTATTATTTATACTAACTTTTTTTGTTGTAGGACAAGATGATATCATTTAAGGAAACTGATGCGGACCCATCTGATGAATCATCTGTCAACAATGCTAAGATCTTTTCTCAGGTTATTGGACCACGTTCTGAATATTTGAAGGGCTTAGGACGTTGTGTCAATCCATCATTGACATCATCATCATATTCTCAAATCAAATCGAATGACAAAACTCAGGAATTAAAGGAAGCAAGACTTGAGATAGAGCATTTGAAATCCAAGGAAAAAGAATTGCTGACCCGATTAGATCAAGCAGCGGATTTAGAGACGAGATTGAAAAAAACATGTAGAAGAAGCTAGAGATTCAATCCCAAAAAATGTTTGAACAATGGCAATCAATGATGTTCCAAAACTCTATGCCACCACCACAATCCTAGAACTTATTTTTCTTCAATTGTCTTTTTATTATTTTGTCCCAGAACGTTTGAACAAATGTAATGTTTAAATTATATTATTTAATATTAGTATCGTATTTAATTAAAATCAATTATGAATCAGGAGTACCGTTCTAACAGAAAATACCCAGTTTGAACAGTAAATCTTTTTACTTTGCGTTTGAACCAGAAAACAAAACCACTCGAACAACCTCAGAAAAATCCAGTCCATTCGAACCGCAGAACCTAGCGTTCGAACGAACTTTCGTTCAAACAGTCCTTTAATATTCGAACTGGTAGCAATCGTTCAGATTAATTGTATTAAACAACAATTTGTCTATTCGTTCGACCACTCTATCTGTTTGAGCAGGATCAAATCTATTCAGTCCTTCTAATCAAGTTTATGTACTGTTCGAAGTATTAAGAGTTGTTCGAACGGAAGGATTTCCATTCGAACTGGTTTTTGGGACGAAAATGTTTCTTCTAAAAAAAATTCTCGTTCGAATGCCTACAACTGGTTCCGCTCAATTTCATCCTTAAAAGTAATTTTTTTGGATGAAAATCAAATTTCATCTCGAAAAACCTTTTGAGACGGGCTTTTTGAGACAACTTGGAGATTAAAAAAAAATTTCGTCTCAAAAAATTTTTGAGATGAAAATAGAGTTTTTTAGGATGAAATGATTCATCCCAAAAAACTATTTTTATTGTAGTGATACATATACATATATATAAATTTATATATATATTTATATATATATTTATATATATGCTTGTGGCTTGTATCATCCACTTATTCATTGGAGTACGTATGTATTTAATACGAACAACAAGAAATCTTAATTTAAGTAAGGAAAATATTTTAAATATAACGATATTATATAAAAATAAATTTATAAATTGATGTGATTTGATGTAGTATTACGTTAAATTATAAAAAAAATTTATTATAAAATAAATCTAATGAATGTTATGAAATTTCATCAATTTATAAAGAAAAAATGCTTTGGGACCCAAGATTTATCCCAAATGGGATTTTTTTTTTTTTTACTGAATGATTAAAAAAATATTTTTTAATGATATTGTGAATTTTTTTAAAAAAAATATTTATGATAATTAAAAAAATACATGAAAATAAAATGAAAAAAAGATAAAAAAAAAATATTACACTATTTGAGATAAATTTTAGATCTGAACCCGTAACAGTGCTCATTTATAAATTTACTTTTACATATTCTCATTAAATACGTAGCAGTTCTCTTTTATTAATAGCAAGCAGATATACGTACCTACCATCTTGCGTATGAACTAATGGAGCTGGAGCATGTCCCGTTGCTTTAAATCTGGCCTCTTTATAAAGCTTATGGTGAATGATAGAAGTAGCTAGCTAGGGTGCACAAATTCAATTCAAGCTAGCTAGCACGTATGTTTCGCCTTAATTTCAAGCTGGCCCATTTTGATTCTGATTTCGAGTTTCACTGCGATAATAATTAAGAAAACATTTTCTCATGAGTTATCATGTCACATTTTACATTTTATAAAAAATATTCTTATATTTATTCTATAAAAAAATTATAGGTGTGGTTGTGAGAGTGAATAGTAATTGATACATAATAAATCTCAATAATTAATACTAATTGCATTTGATCATCCAAGTTGAAAAAGATGGAGAAGTTAATATTGTAAGAGTATTAATGTTTTTTTTTTTTTGGTCTTTATTTTCTCCCTTATTTTTCCCTAGCATGTAAATAAAATTAAAACAAGAAAAGAATAAATTAAAGATGTCGTGCCCTCGAACAAATATATATACCAACATACGTAGGTTGTAAACTGTATGGTTGGTGCAGTATTTTTTTTTTTTAATGGTTGGTGGAGTTTTAATTATAAATACTACGTAGTAGTACTGATTTCCTGATGTGAACGTGGAAACTCATTCAGCTAAAGTACTATCAATGGCCCGATCACCTAGTTTGGCTAACTAGTACAAACTACAAACTATTTGCGGATAATTTATCAGATAATTTTATTTTATTATTATTTTTTAATAAAGAAGACAGTATCAGTAATATATTAAATTAGGACAGTAATCACTCAAGTGATTACAACTAAAGACTCTTTTTTTTAGTAGAGAAATGATATTTGTAGTCGTGAGTTTGTAAATGCCGTACAGTTACTTTGAAAAAAGTGAATAAATATGAGACTCACATGAAAAGAAATTAATTTTTTAATAGTAGACCTTACTCTTTTTCAAAACGACTGCACAACATTTGTGCATTTCACGACTGTATGTAACATTACTCGGACTCAGAGTCATATATAAAGAAAATAAAGTTTTATAACAACTTCGTATCATTGATCATAAACGCGTTAGAAATGATAGTTGCAGTTGTAAATGTATAAGTATTGTGTAATTTCTTTAAAAAAATATGAATAAATATGAGATTAATATGAAAATAAAATTATTCTTTTAATAATAGATTTAACTTTTTTTCAAAACGATTGTACGATAATTGCATACTCAACGACTGTACTTAACATTACTATTATATCAACTACATATTTTAGAGAAAGTGAGAACATAGCACGCAGACATGAATAGATTAGACAAAAATAATAATGGATGAATATTCTTACTATTTATATCATTATTTCATGTCTCAATTATATCATTATATGTTTAATAATATGACACGAAAATATCTAGATTTTACATAAAATTTGATAAACTGTCTTACACACTAAAATGAAAGAAGACCTTCTAAGAGATCATTTGATAGTTTTTATGAAAATATATAAATTTTAAATATTTTATTACAAAAATAATAATGGATGAATATTATTCTATGAAATATTATAATCAGAAATTAAATTTGAAATATATTAAATTGTGTTTTTAGAATTTTATTTTTACATGATCTATATATTAAAAAAGAGAGATATTACTCATCATCTCACACCATACACTTTACATATTTTAAAATTATTTTTTATTTTATTTTATTCTTATTAAACTAATTGAGTTGTTCTACTTATCATCCATAATCTACATATTTGCTATAGGAAAAATGAAAAAAATAAAATAAAATAGATGTAGTGTAAGGATGATAAGTATAATTATTCTATAAAAATTATTGAGATATAATTTTATATATAATTATATTTTATAATTTATAATTATTTTTAGTTTATATAAATATTTATAAAAAAGTTTGCCCCTTACAAAAATTGCTGGTTCGCCACAGATGAAAAATGCCGTGGTATTTAGAAAAAAGGACAAATTAGGAAAGGAGAGGTTTTATAATATATATATATATATAATAGAGTGTTATTCAAAATGCATTTTATATTTTCATCAATAAATTACCTGTCACATGACTTCCCAACATCAAATTAAGACGACCCAGAAGTAGTGGGGGGGAAAAATAACTCTTCATGTAGTGAGTGAGTGAGTGCATTTATCAAGCTACGAACGTACGGGCCAAAACTGCCACGTACTGGCGGAGAGGGCCGTTAGATTTGACATATGAGCTAATTAAAATCAATATGTACTGCATAAAGCTTCAATTACGCGACCAGTCTCTTGTACGTTTTATTTATAGAGACTGAAAAAGAGTGAGGTTGAGTTTATTGCACGTTTATTTGTAGAGTCTGATTCATCTCTTGTAAAAGTGAGGTTGAGTTTCAAATTTAAGTAAATATTATCTATTAAATGTTTGTTTATAGAGAGTATTAACAGTAGTAAAAATTAAATTATAAAATCTTAAAAAGCAATAGTATATTGATAGAGCTCTAAATGCACTGATTTGTTTACGAAGTAATAATTAACATGATTATATCTCTATATGTATCCGATCATAGATATAATTTTTTCTAATAAATTAATGAAGACAATTTTCCTTAAAAAAGAATACCACAATCAATTTAAAATTTGGTCCTCCAACCACACACACATATACATATATATTAGTTCATGGTGTAACGTGCAATGCACGTTTTCCAAGATATGTGAAAAATTTTAAAAATAACATTTATATACAGTAAATAAAATATGATTGAAAATAAGATAATGTAGAGTAGCATAAAAACTTAGTATAAAACTCTGAAATTGGTTGAATTATATAGCAATGGGTTAATGAATAAGGTGGGTGAGGGGTAGTATTCAAAAATATGTTTTTTCTTTCTTGGCCAAAGTCTTTAATTCAAAACAATTATTTCAAAAGAATGAAAATGTGACACACAAATGCAAAAAACTAACTGTTTACCTATAGAACGTAGATGAGGGAATAATAATCTTATCTTCTAGAATAAAACCTAATTCTATCATTTGAAATTCTAGAATGACATACACTGAAAATAATCCATTCTAACAAGTCCAAAAAAATATGCCAAAATCAGTAGTCATTACATTTAATAACCAAAGATTCATAAAAAAGTATCACATCATTCTTGAAATAATCCAAAATTAGAAACATCTAAACTATCACCCAACAATTTCTTAAAACCATCTTGCTACAGATTCAATCCACGAAGTATCACATCTTGTCATTTTGTCAATCCAAATTTAGCATAGCATAGAAAATTACTTCCAAGTGTATTCTAAGATCATTTTACATTAACTAAACACAAGTACGTTGCAAATATATTTTGGGATAATCAAAAAAGCTATTACCTAGATAAAGCGGTATATACATCTAAGAGTTATGTTGTTTATCATCTCCAGCATGAATGGAAAGGACATTACATTTTTTGTGGCGTTGTTGCCTCATTGGTCCATGTCGGTAGTAAGTGGCAAATAAAAAAAGGCGTCCAGAAAATAAAGCATTAGAATGGAAGAAACAATGAATAACAAATGAAAAGAACAATCAGCATATAATTCATATCCAAAATCAAGAAACAGAAACAAATAAAGGGAAGATAGGCTCTTAATTCCACACCTCACACAAATCCTTCAAATTCAAAACAACCTTTACAATTTAGAAGCAAATAATCTTATCAAAACACCTACCTAAAATTTGCATTAATGGAACCATCACAAAGGAAAAAAACAAAAACACCTAGCTCTTAACATTTGAATCTACATGTCGATCATATAAAATCTGCGGAAACAGATAGCAAATTACATCAATAATTACAAACAAAAACAAAATCAATCACTTTTTCAATAATTGGGAGAAAACAAATAATATTTCTTAGAAAAAAATCTATCAATTTTTTTACGAGAGAGGATCAAAGAAAGAGACTTGTAGCAAACAACCAAAATAGCTTATGAGAATGAGGGCCAAGAAAATGAAACAAACAACAGATCAAACCGACCAAATAACCTGTTTTGAATTGACATTAATAATTGAAATTAACAACAAATGTTAGAAAAATACAGCAACAAAAATATTAAGTAAATAGATATCAGATCAAAGTGAATTGCCATCAAACAAAAGTAAGCATGTAGAAAATGGAGCATGATAATGTAACAAACAGGACATAATTTAGATCCAAAGACACAGACACAAACAAATAAGCACAAGACTAGCTTTCGAATTCAAACCCCACATAGTTGCCACAAACTTCAATGAGTCTTTTCAATTTATAACTAAATAATCTAACACATCGAGCTTTATACATTTACATGGTTGGAACCATCATGAAAAAACACCAAAGCACCAATCTAGCTGTATACATTTAGATCTATACATCCACCACACAAAATTTGCATCAACAAATATGATCTTATACAAACAATTACAAAACTAATATACATACAAATAAAAGGTAATAACAATACAAACTAATTAATTATATCTTGTTGCCCTCACTTCCATGAAATCATCAAATTACTTTGATAACTTCTATCAACCTCCATAGTTGGAAGATAGGAAAATGCAATAGATTCTTTCTGACAGTAGAATTCATCAAAGATTATTATTTTAATTTGCTTATCCACCAAACTTGCATGGACCTCTCATTTCTCTTAATTTTGTATTAGGTTTATTTTATTTTGTATAAATCTATGACGTGTTTCAACTTTGTACATTGTGGAGTGATAGATAGCCACTTTATCCACTTTGATTAAGGATAATTAAACTCAGCTCAAATCAATCATTAATGAAACTTAGGTCTTCTTTGGATAATAAGTTAATCTTATCTCATTTAATCATTCAATTTTTTTAAACTTTTAAATAAAATATAATAAAAGATATTTTTTTATTTTTTTAGAGTTTTACTAGTATGTACAAGCAAGTTTGCGTACTAATCTGCGTACTAATATTTTTGTCTTCATATTCTAAATTTGAATTAGCACTGTTTTCAATAAAGTCTACTTTCTGATCAATCATATTGAATGAATGTGCGTATTAATCCACAAAATCGCTTACAACTAAATTTTTCCTATTTTTTAACCATGTGTTTTGGGCGTACACACAAAGTAAGAGAAAAAATAAAATACCGAAAGCGATCCCTCCCATCATTTTGAGTACTTGTTAACATCAAGTACTATTTAATGCTGACAGTGTAATATATACACCATGATAACAATTTTTTTTTCCTTTTACTTTTCTCTGTTTTTTTCTTTTTAGAAAATATTAATATGCAGTTTGTCCTTCACTTTGATGGCTTATATATTTAATTTTTCTTATTTTTTTTACTTAATAATTAAAAAATAATTTTTAATATATTAATAGATTTTTTTATTTTTTAAAAATATTTAAAAATATAAAATAAAATAAAATATAAATATAAAATTGTGCTAGGCGCGTGGCCTAGAATATTTTACGTTGGTAACTATTTAACATAAAATTAAAGAGTCTTTCTACTCATTATATTTACATTACATATTATATATAATTTATTATTATTATTTTTATTAAATTAAATAAATTTTTCTACTCATTATCTATATACCACATATTTGTTAAAGAAAAAAAATTATATATAATATATGATATAGAGATAATAGTAGAATTTTTCAAAAAAGTAACGCTCCAAAAGATCAGATATATCCAACGTTCCTCCAAATTACATCTGGGTCTTTACTCTAAAAAATAGTTAATTAATAATATAATTAAAAATTATTGAAATTATTATAAAAGAACGTGGAATCCCATAAACCACTCATTATAGAATAGCACATAAACTCAAACTAGCCCGAATTTATTTTTCTAGCTAGCTAACGCACGAAAGCCTAAAGCAGTACAAAATTATAAAACCCAGTACTTAATATTATACAAAGATTAATTATAAAAAGATTCTTGATTCCATATTTTATATATATATATATATATATATATATATATATATATACTAGCGGTGGTAAACGTGCAAACATCTGTCAAATTGTCAAATTAAAGAAAATAATAAAATGTAACTTCGAATATTAAAATAATCTAATGTATAAGAATAAAATTATTATTTATTTATGTTCATCATTTATTATGAAATTTAAATTATATTAAAAATTTAAATTAATTAGATAGTTTTTTTTCTTAAAAATGTAAAATAAAATTTCATCATTTATTTAATAATGAAAAATTAGTATTTTATAAATTAAAGTTAATTTTTAGTGTATGATATAATATTATTCTCTTAAAAATGTTCAGTAAAACTTTATCTTTTATTTAATTATGAAAAATTAGTATTTTATAAATTGAAGTTAATTTTTAGTGTATGATAGAATATTTATATTTTAATTATCTATTTTATGTTAGTTTAAATCAATATTTAAACTTCTATCATTAGATTAAATATGAAGAGTTGTAATTTAAAACCTATAAACCAATATTTTTCCTCACTTTTCCTTTCTCCCTCTCTCTCATTCCCCACGCACGATTGTGGTATTACGTCGCACATTGACATTCACACAGACGAACCCAAAAAGAAGCAGAAAAACCAAACAAAAATGAAAAAAAAAAAAAAAACCTCTTTACTGTTTATTACTGTTGATGAACAGTCATGAACAGTATAGGGATATGCGAAAAAAAACCACACAGCCTCGAGTCCTTCTATACAACTTCCGCATTATAGCTCAACCTCCCCACACCAGGTGACGTGGATTTTTTTTTTTTTTGTTTTTAAGTAAAAGGTTGAAAATTAAAACCAAGAATATGCATTTCCCCATCCCTTGCGTTCCCCTTTCACCCAGCATGCTTTTCTCCCACCCAGCTCGAATCCCTTCCGTAAGGCGCACAAGCCAAACCTTTCCATAAATCCATCTCTTCATAAATCCTTGCACAACCCGTGTTCTCTTCTAGCGGATCTCTTCTCACTACATGTGATAAATCACTTTCGCAAGGCTTCGTCGACAAGATTTCCTCTTCTCACCGCTCGTCTGGGTTATTAACAGATGATGAACCAAACCGCATTAAAATGTTTTTTCATCGTCTAGGATATTAACAGGTAGTACCCTTTCCATTTTTTAATCGTTTGGGATATTTACAGAATCATTTAGAACCATACATTCTAATGCTTGATATTCCTACACAAAAAATTTACTCAAAATCAACCAAAAAAAAAAAATCCTCACGTAATCAGTGTTACCTTGAAGTGAACAGCAGATCTGGGAATCTGGATTCTCTGCGTCGTCTAGGTTTCTCGGTGGTGCTGGGGTAAGGGGTGAGGGAGAAGAGTCTGGTCTGAGATATGGGATGAGGGGCGTCAGGGTGATGAGAGAGGGTTCGAGTTTGAGAGTTCGTTGAGGATCTGGGGGTGAGGGAGAAAAGAGCGTTGGGGGTGAGGCCGACGAAGGAGAAACGGAAATTGAAGGCTGGGGTGAGGGGCGTCAGTATGAGGGAAGCTCATAGAAGAATTGTGACGTGGGCGATGAACCGGATTCGCCACGTGAGGAGTGCGGTGTGTGATCCGCAAACCGGGGGTTGAGTAGATTTATTCATATATATAAATTGAAGTTAATTTTAAGTGTACGATAGAATATTTATATTTTAATTATCTATTTTATGTTAGTTTAAATCAATATTTAAACTTCTACCGTTAGATTAAATCTGAAGATAGATGAAGGATTGAAATTTAAAATCTAAAAACTAATATTTTTCTCCACTTTTCCTTTCTTCCCCTCTCTCATTCCTCACGCACGATTATAGTATTACGTCGCACATTGACATTCACACGGACAAAAAAAAAAAAAATAGAAAAACTAAACAAATATGCGAGAAAAAAAAATAAAAAAAAAATGAAAACTTTTTACTGTTCATTAATGTTGATAAACAGAAAGAGGATATGCGAAGAAGAAAAAAAAAGCATTCTTTACTGTTCATTACTGTTTAATAGGATATGTGGAAAAAAACAACATACGAAAAAAATAAAAAATAAAAATAAAAATCTTATTTACTGTTCATTACATGATGAACAACAGTAATAAATAGTACACATATAGACGCTTTTAAATAATACGCATATATATATATATATATATATATATATATATTTATATATATAATATCTTCTAGGACCTTCAATATTGTTGATCGATTTCGGAACTTTAATTTGGGACGGTCCTCTTAAAAATGAGGCTGACGCAAGTTGCAGCAGGTTTAGAAAAACAGAAATGATATTTGTAATTATGAGTGTGTAAATATTGTGTAATCGTTGTATAAAAAGTGAATAAATATGAGATTTACATAAAAAAATTAATATTTTAACAGTGGAGCCTACTTTTTTCAAAATGACTGTACGACATTTATACATTTCACGACTGTATATAACATTACTCTTAGAAAAATAAAATAAGAAACACGTGTGTGGTACTGTTAGATGAACAGTGGCTGACTTGTACGGATACTCGTACGTAGTACGTACTGTGCCTTGAAATTGCATTAAATGAATTTGATATTCAGTATTATTTTTGAGTAATGATATAACGATACTTCCACAATATATTTTAAAATAAGGATATATTTATAAAATGATATTAGTTTTATAAGATATTTTATAAAAATTACACCCCATCCTTTTAAAATATTGTTGTATAAAGTATTATAAAAGTGACGTATGTTTATCAATTTTCATTATTTTTTGTTATTGTCACTGCCGCATAAATAGTAAACAGTCGTGTAAAAATTGTGAAATTATAATGAGTTTGGCTACGTTATTTTTGTATACTTCTTGCGCACTTCATTGAAGTAATCGGCTAAAATAGTTATTTTATATTAAAAAATAACGCGACCACTCACGTTAGTGGAATGCGTAAAGAGTACGCAAAAATAACTACATATAAAATTTTCGAATAATAATACGTCTCTATTCTTATTAATAAGAGAGAAAAATTTATATAAACTCCAAATGGACAAATCTCATACAAATCTTTATAAATAAGTATACCACAACTTAAAAAAATTATTTTTTATTAGGGGACTTGTGTTTTTACAAAAGATTTATATAATTTTGTCTATTTAGGATTTTTACTATCACTCTTAAACTGCGTTTGGATGTTGAGCTGCGTTCAGTTGAGTTGAATTTTTTATGAATATAGTGAGTTGAGTAGTGAAGTAAGTTATGTGTGGCCCATCTAAATTGAGTTTAAAGTGTGTTTGGATGTTAAAATGATTTTAGTATTTTTTATGAGAAATTGAAAAGGATTATGGATCTCACGTATAAAGATATTGAATGTTAGACTCAGCTTAAAGTTATACTGAGCTCAACTGAACTTGAGAACCGAACGCAGTCTTAATAAAATAACCATAGCAGGGTACCCAGAAGGTCTGCAGTCTGCATACACACAAGGCATTTTTCTTGCATGGGTAGGGGCCGGGAAAGTTTCACAGCTTGTACGTACTCTTCTCTCTAGATTTCTGTTGTTGTTCTTTAGGGGGACGGGTCATTTGCCCCGGCCTCTCGTCCCCGGCCCCGGACTCCTCCGCCATTGAAAGCAGAAACTTCCTATGTGCGTGCAGATCGAACAGGTGATGATGATTACTACATGCATGCGCGCATTTTCTTTTATTTATACTAACATGCAAGCTAAGATGAGAAAAACAAGGGCTTTTATAAAATTGCAAAACTTGCATGCTCACTAGGCCCATTGGATTGAGAAGTATTAAAAAATAATATTTTATTTAATTTTTAACTTTTTATCTCAACTCATCTTCTCTCCTCTCTAAATTCAAACGGGTCTAGTTTCTAAGCAAACTACCCACTAAATGCTTTCAGACTTTCGGTAAGCATATTAATTTTCTGATTTCTGAGTATGACAACGCATGCATTGAAATTAAACGTCATAAATATCATCATATCTTGCCTATCATGCGAAATAACTTCCTGCGGATGGAGAGAGAGAGAGAGAGGAATGGAATAGAGATCTATGGCTCTGCGAGGCATCCAGCAAGGGTAGTAAGTAGATGGAGAGAAGTTAGTTTTGGGCTAACAATGTGCCACTTTCTCCAACAATCTGATCAGTTTCAGTAGTGCACTAGAAACAGAGGAGGCAACCGTACAAATGGGGCAAGTAGATTCATTATTCAAGCTAGCTTATGAATAAGATCATTTTTTTTACACGCTCGCCAGCTGAAATATTGCATTTATATATATATATATATATATATATATATCTACTCTATTATAGTAAGTGACTATCTAACTGTGAATAGTAACTTTTGTTATTTTTCCGTTAATTTTTCTTATTTTTCCGTTAAGTCCTCTAAGTCTTATTTTACCAAAAGACCCTTAAAACTCTTGACTATTTGACGTGTAACTCCCTTATAAAATTTAATGAAAGATTATGTTTTATCAAAAGGTTCTTAAGACCCTTAACCATTTGACGTGTTGCTCCATTGTAGAATTTAATGAATGATTATGTTTTACCAAAAGACCCTTAATAGAATATAATTATTATTAATATTTTAATTAGTAGAACTATAAAATGTGATAAAAATAAAAATTAAAAAAATTATTAAATTAATAATATTTTATTATTATATAGAGAGTAAATAAATAATCTAATATAGATGCAGACCAATGCTCGAAAGTTTAGATTTTTTTTAATCTTTATTTTTAATCTTTTTTTAATCTTGTATTTTCTTTTTTCAGATAAATAAAGTACCGACTTTTTCATTTTTTTAATTATTATTTAAATAATTATATCAATTGCACCTAGGATTAATGCAACCGGAGCCCTTCACATATAATATGTCTACGCCTACAATTGCCAGAACTCCCTGTGAGCATGAGCAAATAGCTAGCATCCTGCATGGAAGATGGCGATGCGAGCAATATGCAGTTCTGCAGCTTTCTGTCTATATATATATATATATATTGAGAAATATTTTAAATATAAAAGAATTATATAAAAATAAACTCACAAATCGATTTGGCTTGATATAGTATATCAGATTGTAAAGTTTTTTTTTTATTGTAAAGTATATCTAACAGATTCTATAAAATCACATCAATTTATAAATTTATTTTTGTGTAATTTCTTTGTGTATGAGTTCTCATATCAATTTATACTTCCCTTTCAGAGCCAGCTCAATGGTAAGGCCATTTAGACCAATGCCTAAGGCTCTCACCCTATGCAAGGCCACCAAAAATAAAGAATGAGCTTTTTTTATTTTTTTAATAAAAACCATTTCATTAAATAAAATTTTATATAATTTTTATAATTTTCAATATGTGCAAAGTCCCATAATACTAAATTTAATATTTAATATAATGAATTTCTTTTATAAGTAATATAATGAATTATTTATATTTTAAATAATTTTTTTAAGATCTTGTTAAATTGAGGGTACAAAATCTGCATTGAAGCCTCATTTTAAGTTGTTGTTGTAAATATAAATTTACAAAATTGTATTTAAAGATTTTAAATAAAATTTCATTTTATTGAAAAATTTGAAAATATTTCCTTAATTTATATTGAGCCGCCTTTGTTCCCTTGTTCCCTCTC
Organism: Juglans mandshurica; assembly: GCA_022457165.1. NCBI lineage: Eukaryota > Viridiplantae > Streptophyta > Magnoliopsida > Fagales > Juglandaceae > Juglans > Juglans mandshurica. Next base: position 6,961,855 of record CM039627.1, read on the forward strand.
CGGCCCGTGACAGCGCCATAACATGTTTTTGGACATAAAGTACCGAAACGAAAACAATGTAACATTCATGTTTTGAGTGGATCAAGGATGGAAGTAATTAACTTCATTTGAAACAGTAAAGATTTTAGTTTGTCGTGTTAACAAAGGGACTTGTAGATTAATATTTATTAACTATAATAATCGAGAAATAATGAGAGACATTAAAACACGTACGGATAATGTTTGGATAATGTAATTCATTATTATTTTTTATAATTAAAATATATATATATATATATTTTTTACTGATCATATCAATGATCATTTAAATGCAATATCATGAATAGAAAAAAGCAATAGAAATTATCCAATTAATCACCCATATTAAGAAGTCATCATAAAGAAATAGTACAATCTATCATTGTATTAATTAAGGAAAAAATTATTTTGCCTCTCAAGTTGTACCGCTATTTTTTTTTATTTTATTTAATGATTAAAGAAGTAATTTTAAGTATATTGATATATTTTTTATTTTTTAAATATATTTTAAAAATATATAAATAAAAAAAATTACAAAAATAACTAGTGTCGGTCAAAGTGAGCGCAAGAGTAGTCCGACTCTGTAATTAATGTGCGAGGGGTGCATGCTTGTTGGAAGGGACCGCAATATGTATATAATTGCATGCTGTACGTAGCAAGTTGATATTTTTGGAAGGACCAGTACATGACTTAAATTTACCACAGTTTACAAATGGAGTACTACTAGCTATTATGGCGATCGAGCTGGATGCATGGATGGTCATGATCGATCGATCGAAGTAGTAATTAAGTGCATGTACAGCTGGCTGGTTATATTGCATGCGTACGTGCTGGTTATATATAACCTAAATTTTGTACAAGTTATTTGTTTTTTTAATAAAAGAAAATATGTGGTTAAAATGCATGTAAGAATATCTTTGGAGTTGGTTTCACTTTTTTTCTTTTGAAAGGTTAATTTGCACAGACGAGAATTAACTTTCATACTTTTGGACTTGCAGAAATTATTATTTTTCTTGAATATATATCATGTCCTGTGACAATTAAAGGAAATTCAATTGATCTTAACATTAATAGTTTTGTTCGTTTTTTGTTTCTCTACTTTATACATGCATGCATCTTGTAAATTTAAACCCATGATGGACTAGTCTTTCATTCATATATATATATATATATATATAAATAAATATAGATAGAAGTTACTTTTAGGAACATCGCATCGTCCAACAAATTAAGTTGTTTAATAGTTAGCCGCAAAAAGTACATTTTGCATTATATATATGAAGAATATACAGTGAGTACTAACTAATCTTAAAAGAGATATGTTGTTATTAATATTATACTCTAAAATTTGTCTAAAAAATTAATGTGACCAATAATAACGAAATTTAGAATGAAAAGTAGTACTATTATTATTCTAAAATAGTTGGTTTGATATGAATGTTGAGATGAGATGAGATGAAAAATTTGTGAATAATAGTCAAATGGTTTGTGTATAATAATGACATAGTTAAGTTGAGTTAATATATTATTTTATGGAGTTTTGGGAAAAGAGAGAGAAGAAAAGTTGAATAAAAATATTATAAAATTAAAATATTGTTAGAATATATTTTTTTTAATCTTATTTTTGTTTTGAGATTTGAAAAAATTAAATTATTTTTTTATTTTATTGGAAAGTTTGGGAGGTTGAAATGATTAAGTAATAATATATAAAAAAAAATTTGAAGATTTGAAATTAAAATATATTTGTATTTGATAACATGCAAACACCATCATATCTATCTATATGTATATGTATATATATATATATATATATGTATATGTATATGTATATGTATGTATATGTATATGTATATGTATATGTATGTATAAGTATATGTATATGTATATGTATGAGGAGTACTGCCTAGCTAGCTAATAATTGACCAACATGTTAAATAACGCTTCTCTGATCTCTTTATATGATTTCTTTGTCCCCTGAAAAGAAATTATGTACGTAGCTAATCCAAACTTCAAAAGCTAGCTTGTTTTAGAATTGGGCGATTTTAAGTTAAAATTTTTAATCCCCGTCATATTATAATTTCAACACACACTACAATATAATTATTTTTTAGTGACGGTTAAGAAATTGTGACAATTTCCAAATTGTCACTAAAAAGCATTTTTTGTGATGGTTTCTGGAAACCGTCATTAAAGACAGATGAGTTTTTTTTTTTTGTTACGTTCGAACGGAGAGCAAATTTACGTTCGAATGTCACATATACGTTCGAACATTGTGGCTAGCTACTTACGTGCGAACGTGAAATATTTTGCTGCCAACGTAAGTAACGTTCGAACGTCAATTGTAAATTTAAATTAAATATAACTCTAATTTAAAAATTATGTAGTTTTTATAGTGCATAATTTGTGAATAAGTCTTAAAAATTGTAATATATATTTATATACACACAAATTGTAAAATATAATTATATATTTATATATATATAAATATATTTATGTTTTTATATATAATTTATGTTTAAATATATTTGAAGTGCAATGATTTAGTATTAAGGTTGAAAAATCTAACTTTAAAAAAGATTGAGAATTGAAATTAAAAAATAATAGATATATTAAATAATATTATTCCTTACATATATTAAAAGTAAAATACAAAACATGACAGAATTTCGTAAACAACACTCAGACGAACGTGTTGTTCACAAAATTCGTACTCCGTATTTCCTCAGTCAAGCTATCAACCTTCTCGTTGAGGATACATACACGATGGACTATCTCGACTACAGACTGTTTTACAGCCACGATTTGTCGATCGATATGCGCAATCAACTGTAAGATCACCACATCAACCCAAGCAGGCCACACATCTCCCGTAGATGTACTTGTCTGCTACTGACTACTACTCCTCACACCGGGCTTGGGCTGCGTCGGAGAAACTAAATCCGCTACAGGGGTGGCTGACGTCGAGGATACCGCCTCGGTCTGTCCAATGCTATGTTGATGCGTGCTCATGTCGAGGGGGCTCATATGATCTGTGACCCACTCCTTTAGCTGGAGTGGCACTCTCCGAGCAAGTAATAACCGACTAATGATGACATCGTATGAGAGGTTGTCCGTGGAGACGATGCTTGCCTCGTAACAAATCCTCTCAAAGATGCGCAGTGGCAAATCGATGGGAACTCCACGTGCCATTCGTATAAAAAATTGTGCCCGAGTCCGACTAAATGTGGTCTTATGTGCCACAGGATCCAGATTTATTGCAATAATAAGTTGCAACATGCGGAAGAAAGGTAGCAGATGTATTTGGTTGAATGCGTTCTTCCTCTCGTTCTTACTTTTAAATGGTCTTGTATTTTTAATTGGGCCTAGTCTCGTTTTTATTATAGTACAAGAAATGTTTTTACAGAATTATTACAGTTTATAATTATGATGTTTAGTATTAATTTTATAGTTAGATTCTGGTAATAAATAAATTAGGACTTAATTAGTTAGATATTTTAAGTGAATATCGAGGTATTTAAGAATTTATAATATTTTAAGGTTTCGAATTTTGTTTTGGGAAATAGGTATTTTAGAAGTTTAAGCTTAAATATTTTAAATATGTGTTCGATTGGAAATTTATGGAATTTACGTGATTATATTATAGATGAAGATTAAAATTTGTTCGACATTTTTTAAGAAAATTCTTAAAAGCTAAGAAATACAGGTAAGCGAGGGGTTCCTATGCTAGACTTTGTATAAAAAATAAAAAATGGACTAAGGTCAATTTTGAAAATATGCATGTTCATTTTGAAAAAAAAAATCTGAAAAAGACCTCAGTTATTTGTTCTGTATCACGCATGAAATTCTATATAAGAATAAATTACTTTCTGTCATGACTAGTGGAGACCCGAGCTAAATTTTGTGCATTCTGTTTCTGAATCATGCAAAAGAACGAATATAAATTTTTGGTGCCTAAATAATATTTTTGTAAACTGAAAAAGTCTTTGGCATGACTATCTGGTTCTGTATCTGACTCTGTTACTGCTCTGTTCAGTATGAGACCCTACCACGGGAGTTAAACATGATCGTTGTTTCTGATGTGATATGATATGGCCCTGCTACGGGTAAGAATAGTAGCATTCTGTTTAAGTTATGATATGCATCTGCTTAGTTATCCTCAAATGCACAACCCTTCCACGGGGGTTAAACATGGACTCTATTCTGATAAGATGCTTTGATATGATGATGATGATGAACCAGATATATTATGCTAAAGTATTTTTGGAAGCTTGATTTCTGTTATGTTTAGTTCTGAAAATATTTTTGTACTCTGATATGATCTGAAATTATTTCTGAAACCTCTGACATGATATTCTGTTTCTGTTCTGTTCTTACCTTACCACTAGTGTAATATTGTGAGCTTTGTTCAGGTTTCATACCAACCTTTCTGTTTCTGGTGCATCCACTTTGGAAACAAAGTGATTTTTCTGTATGGCCTTTTCTGTGTGCACACTCGGGACACCGAGAATAATAAGGGGAAGTGTCAACATTTCGTTTCTGCTCGGTTGGCCGCCGAGGTTTGCATAATCCTACCATGGGGGTTAAACATAGAATTTCTGATGTGATGTAATTTGTTCAGTTATGCTATGCTAAACGAATTTTTGATAAGATTATTTTCTGAAAGCTTCGCTTTGATATTTTTGATAAACTGTTCTGATTCAACATTCTGAAATAAAAATATTTTGTTATGCATTCTGAAATCTGTAAATGTTCATGTTTGCACGCTGGTATATGTTCTCTGCTTACTGAGTTGTTGATAACTCACCCCTTATCTCCACAATATTTTCAGATGATTATGATGGCCCTGCTGACGAGTAAGAGTAGGCTGTGTTAGAAGAGTTGTGAAGTTCATAGAGGAATACGTATTCGAGAGTACAAGTATTTATTTGGGAGTATTTTTAGTTGATTTATGATTTTATATTATTTTTGGTATTGTAAGTCGTAGAAATTTTGAGACTGTGTATTTTGATGGAATATTAGAGTGTATAAATCTGTTATGGAATATGTTGTTTAGGTTATAAGAAGTAACTCTCCAAGACCCTCAGGTGCGGGGCATTACATCTTGTGGACTTGGGCTTATGCCTATTCTTGTGCATACTTCAACCATTCTAAAAGTATATTTGGACAAGGATAAGTTACCAATATTTTACAACTCTAAAGTAGAACCTTGATTTGATATTTTTCAGATATTATATGTTTTGATATGGAAGTGTTTTTAAAATGAAATCAATAGTTTGGTCATCATGTGTAAATAACTTGATATGCTAGGGGGTGGAATGAATATGTTTGGATTAAAAACACCTGGTACCAAACTTAGCATTAGGGTGTGGAATGAATATATGAATATGTTGGAAAGACCATATATAAAGGCAGATATAGCATTAATCCCTATCAAGTCACATCTTTCCATAAAACCTCACTTGATTTTATAATGATTTAGCAGATAGTGTATGTTATAGTGGGCTGTTATAGATTGTTTGTTTTGGGGGGAGGGGGTTGCAGAGGATGTTATGAATATCGACATGCTTTTTTGTTGCACATGTTGAAGATTACATATCACACATTTATCTAACGAATGCTGAATATAGAGGGCTGGAGAATTTATATCAAGTTCTTTCAACACTTGGTCACTCAATATTTTTTCATTGAGGTAATATTCTCAAGTTTGGATTAGCATACTAGTTTTCTCTTTTTGAAAGTATTAGTGGATATCTGAATGTTGTTAACTATGCTGTGGATTTAAATTTCAGATAAGATGGCAAATGCAGGGTGAAAAATGTGAGTTTAATTATGTCTTTGAGATAAAAGAAAGTTATGTGAAAAACCAATGCGTGATTTGTTTGCTCCATACTCCAATCTTTTCCATTTTATATCATGACTAATTATCCACATCTTTCCCATCCATAATCTGTTTACTCCATACTCTAGTATTTTCATATGATATTAGAATTACTAGACCCGTATGTGACTCCAATCCTATATTTGTAATTGAAAGGGAGATATTCACAAATATGCATTGTATGAATATGCATGTTACTTGAGGAGTTATTTCAAACCTGCCTTGATGAATTAACTTGTGGGAAGGCTCCTAGTGGTGCAGAGAAAGTGGAGAGAACTTGACAACCAATTCCCATAGTGGGAAGGCTCCTAGTGGTTGGATATGCAAGTAGTACTAGTTGGAGTATGTTTGCTCATCAATTCCCATAGTGCTTTAATGAGAATTATTTTTTGTGCATGCCATTCTATGTTATGACTCTGTAATTATATGTGTGTAGATGAATGTAGAAATTGTGTTGAGTGCTGGTTGTAAGAAAGCTGCACCAAATGTGGCTAGGCGAAGAGACTTATAAGTTGATAGATGGAAAGTGCTAGTGTTAATTTTGTTTATCATATACAAGTTGAATATTGTGTTTGTTTGGTTGTATTTAGATAGGCAAGAAATATTGCTATCATATTATGTTCTTTTATTGTGACAAATTATGTACTCCATCTTTAGAATAAATAATGTTGTCCATTATTGAACAAGTTTTGATAGACTGATATTTCTTCATTCCAAATAGCAGTGATCATCCAAAACTTGAAAGGGGGAAAAGTATCAAAAGTTCATTTTTTTTCTGATATTAGACTATTTCTTTTGAGTATTTTTATCTCAGTATCATTTACTTGCTTTAAAAAAAAAAAATTGAAAAAGCAAGAAGAACTTACATGCATTGTGAGTTTTCTATTTTCCTCATATTGAGTTTTATCTCTATTTTGACTTGTGATTTTATTGTGATTTTTGACTTGCCAATTGTGGGCATTTTCATGATGGAAGAATTGAGGTAAATAGTTTTGAAAATAGAAATATGAAATAGTTCTTTTTCCACTTGAATGTTCTTATTAGTGTCAAATCACTAAACTTTTTATTGCTCTTGGGTTTTCATTAGGAGTTTTTCTTTAAAACATGTTAGCACAACTTTAGCTCTTTTTTTGAAATTGTTATTAATGCCAATTTGAATCTCCAATATTTGTATATAATTTTTTAGCCTATGTTAGACAATTTTTTATATCATATTTGGCTCATTCCAATATCTGAATACTTTTTTTCTTGCTGGAAGAAGTTTTTTCCACCAAATGTTCTAATGGGTAATACTAATACCCACCAGTACCTCTCACAATAATTGATCTTATTCCCACAAGTATAGACGAAAATGGACGTGGTTTTGTGGCAAACTTCATTGGCTCTTGCCGCGAGAAGTGTCGTGGGAAAAGATAGGTATTGGCCACAATTTAAACCTTTCGTTGGCTATAATACTTTTTCCGGCGAGTTTTATCCCACGAGCTTCCCACGGCAAGATTTTGTGGGAATAAGGTTTTTCCTACAAAAAGTCTGCTTTTCGCCACAAAACTTATTCATGGGAAATTGCAGTATCTATTGTAGTGGGGTGGAGTGTTGATACGGCGTTCTCGCATTCTTCCACATAAGTAAATAATAAGTGAAATATATTAAAAAAAAAAGAACAAATATATTTACGTAATTCGAAATAGATTTATGTAAGTCGACAAAAAGCCTACTTCCACGAGATATTTGGAGGGCAAATCCATTATAATGGATGATTTGCATAGCCTCTCATGACCTCTTATATCTTACAGTACAATGGAGGTTGAAGACTCTCTTGCCTAGAGGAAGAAGATAACCTCTCTGGAGTCCAATGTGAACGTAGAAAAAGCATTCCAAAAACCCCCTTGTCTTTGATAGGGAAATCCCTTTTATTGAGGTCTTCTAAGAGTGGTCGGTAAGATGATAGTTTTATGTCCCTTCCACCTTCCCCTTTGTGTGTCCACCTTTACCTTCCTTTCTAGTTAGCTCTTGTCTTGTCTTGCCTCTCCCTTATTTTTCCTCATACTTTTGATGAAGGTCACCCAGTGCGCTCTAGAAGATTTTATCCCTAACACTTTCACTTTCCATCCACGACAGGATAAACCCACTAGACATTGAAAAGAGGTTTGATCCAAGGCTTGAGAAAAATGGTTTGATTTAGTCTGATTCAAATTGAATCGATAAGAAACCAAATTGATTTTAATGAATTTTTTGAATCATTTATTGAACCGCTTTAATCGATCAATTTAGGCCGATTCTAGCATATTTAAGACCGATTCAAAACTGTATCTATTTTTAAGTTGTCTAACAATGATTTTTTTTTCTTGTACCAAAATATGATAGAAATAAACATACATTAACTTTTCCATCATTGTATTCAATAAGAATTAAGAATTGCAAAAAGATTGAATGATAAAACATATGGTTCTTTATTTTCTTTAATTGAATAAAATATTAAAAGATGAAAAAGTATTTTGTATAAATATGTGATTGTGCATAAAATATTACATTTACCATGTATTTATAACTTAATGATCCTTTATCTTCTTTGGATATAAGCCAAAAAAATGTCAACAATTGAGATTAAATACATAAATTATATATTTATTGAAATTATTGAGATTCATATATATTATATTTTTATTGAAACTAGTCAATAATTTATATTTTATAATATTCTATACATGATATTAAATACTTGAAAGACATTATATATGATTTTTTAGTATTTTTTATCAATAATAAAAAACCGATTCAAAATTATAATGAATTACACAATTCATTAAATTGGTCATCATCTGATTTGGAACCCGATTTTAATTTTTGGAGCCATAGTTTAATCTATAAAATCAAGGAAAATATCGTATTTTAAATTTTGTCAAACAAGTGAATATATTATATTTGTAGTTTAATTTTATATATGATTTACAATAATAACATTAAAGAAGGATTATCGTTGCTCTAAAAAACGGGCAGTATAGAGTTTGAAAACCGTAATTTCACCGCATACTTCGGGCTCTGTCTGTCTCTCTCTCTCTCTCTCTCTCGCAATTACACCACCCTCCCTCCCTCCATAAATGCTATTACATCCTCTCGAGACGCTGTGCATGCATTAACTCCATGCTGCCTAAAACTCTCCCACCTGTTGCCCTGTCTTGCTCCCTTCTCTCACGTGCTTCAAGGCTCTCTCTCCCTCTCTCGATTTTATCTGTGCTCGTTGTCCTCGTCCATTTCTTTCCCTCCGTGCGTGTCTATTTTTCTCTCTCATCTTCCTCACAGAGTTGTTCTTAAACACTGTTTACAGTTATAAGTACCGATTAGTAATTTCATGCCCCCAGCTTAAAACATTGAAAACGGATCTGGCCCTTCTCCCATCGTTCTTTCCTCGCAACTTCTAAAGGTTTTGGTGCTTCAAGCTCATAAAAACAGATATCGCATATATTTGTTGTATCTCTAAACACTTTTACGTTACTTTTAACATAGGAGGGAGAGAGAGATAGAGATAGAGATAGAGATAGAGTGAGAGGGTGCTTGGAGGGGACGTTCACCGTGATCTTAGTATGCGTTATAACTTTAGTTTTTAGTGTTTGAAATTTGGAGTGTCAAAGGACTCCTGAGGGTGTCAACTCTTTCCTGCCATGACTTTCGGTTCAAAATTTTCTTTTGGCACGTAAGAACACAAAGGTTGAAGACTTTTGGAAGCCCACAGCCGTAGTCATTTTTAGTCCTTCTGCAACATGTACTATTCCTATTAGATTTCCTGAAACAGTGTCAGATACTCTATTAAATGCAAGAAACCAAACTCCAACCTCCACAGAGAGAGAGAGAGAGAGAGAGGTCAGTGTAGAACTAGAGAGATATGCTAGCCGGAAAATGCTCCCGGTGAATTACTTAAAGGGAACATAAAAGCTAGCTGCTGAGCTTCTGCATCTTTGTGACGAAGCAGCAATCAGGTGAGGGTTTTTCTTTTTTCTTGTTTTTCTTTTCAAGAAAAATCCTTCATCTTTTCATTGGCACATGCATGAGATGATCAAGATCTTTCCCAGGACTGCTTAAGATTAAGTGTATTTGTATATACGTTCTTGCTCTTTTAGTATTTCTCACGTATGGATGAGCGAGGGATTATATCAGCTAGCTAGACAAACTTGGGACCGACCAGATTAGTAGCAATATCTAACTTATAAGGATATTAATTAATATTATCTCAAAGAGACATTTCTCTTTATGGAAATAGCAGAGAGAATAGTAAAGAGAATTTGCATATATGGTTTGCAAGTTTACTTCCTTGCCTTGTACGTGCATGTATATTTTGACATGAGTGGGATACAGATTTGCTTGTCGACCTAGACTTATTTACCATATATTATTCACATATTTTATTCGTAGTTTTCTCTCGCCCGGGGGGAGGGGGGGAATAAGCTAGGGGTGGTGACCGTATATTGATCCTTTTCAGTACTGTTCTAGAAATTTGCTTTGTTGTATAAACTCAGCGCTCAACTGCGTTCACATAATCTTCTAATTCACTTGAGTCCTTAACTCGACCGCCTCTATTTCCCTTTCAGATGATCAAAAGTTAGCACACAGTCCAAGTCGATCGTACGTAGAGAGTTGTAGAAATGTTTCAGCCAAACATTTTCGATGCTGATCACCATCACATGCTGGATATGACCCCTAATTCCCCCGAAAATGAATTTGGAAAGATCATTAGAGAAGACGATTTCGACGCTAAATCAGGCGCCGAAACCATTTTGGAAGCTCCCTCCGGTGAAGACCAAGACCCCAATCAACGCTCCAAAAGGAAGCGCTACCATCGCCATACCCAGAGTCAAATCCAGGAAATGGAAGCGTAAGCGTTCAAGCGCACTATTACATGAAGAGATCGAGATGTCCACTTTTGCTAGCTCTTTGATATTTTTTTAGTGGTTTAAACTTTGTTTCTCAGATTCTTCAAGGAGTGCCCTCACCCAGATGACAAGCAAAGGAAAGAACTGAGCCATCATCTAGGGCTAGAGCCTCTACAAGTCAAATTTTGGTTCCAAAATAAGCGAACGCAAATGAAGGTAGGAACGCCTTATACACATATAAAGATAATGCAGTTCAGACGATCTATAAATATATAAGTACTGTACATTCCGAAAACATCTTTAGTTCAAGATGTTCATGTGTCATGTCTTTCCTAATGTTGCTGCTGCGCTATAACTCACATTTCTTCCATCATATAGGCCCAACATGAGCGCCATGAGAATGCAATTTTGAAGGCAGAAAACGAAAAGCTTCGTGCAGAGAACACGAGGTTCAAGGAAGCCCTGGGGAATGCATCATGCCCCAACTGTGGAGGTCCAGCAGCTCTTGGTGAGATGTCTTTCGACGAGCAGCATTTGAGGATCGAGAATGTTCGTTTAAGAGAAGAGGTGATGGAAACGATTATGCCTTTAGCAATATTCTGTTATTGTTGCAGTAGATTAAGGAATAGTATTGTGATTTTCAATGCTGCATGTTTTTGGGTCACAGATTGATAGGCTATCTGGGATTGCGGCTAAATATCTTGGCAAGCCTTTGTCTTCGTATTCTCAGCTTTCGACTCATGTGCCTTCCCGCTCCCTTGATCTTGGGGCTGGGAACTTTGGGGCACAGTCAGGATTTGTAGGGGAGATGTATGGAGGGTCGAATGATCTTCTCAGGTCAATTTCAGGGCCTACAGAGGCTGATAAGCCAATGATTGTTGAGCTCGCGGTGGCAGCAATGGAAGAACTGATAAGGATGGCTCAGGGTGGAGAGCCTTTATGGGTTTCCTGTGACAACTCTGCTGAGATACTGAATGAAGAAGAATACTTGAGGACTTTCCCTAGGGGTATAGGCCCCAAACCATTGGGGTTAAAATCAGAAGCTTCAAGGGAATCTGTGGTAGTTATTATGAATCACATGAACCTTGTTGAGATTCTCATGGACGTGGTAGGTACTTCTCCTATACATTGATATGATTATCCGCTTATTATGTATATACTTAAAATCATTCTTCAACTAATGCTGTTTTCAGAAACGATGGTCAAGTGTGTTTTGTGGTATTGTTTCAAGAGCAATGACTTTAGATGTCCTATCAACCGGAGTGGCAGGGAACTATAATGGAGCCTTGCAAGTGGTATTCAAGGAGTCTTTCTACTCTTTAAATTTGTCGAGGATATGAATCTAACTAGCTTTCCTTGGCAAGAACATGAGATAGTTCTTGTAGCAGGAAAATCCAACACATGGGCCTAACTATGTTCTTCAATCTACAGATGGCAGCTGAGTTCCAAGTCCCTTCACCGCTTGTTCCAACTCGTGAAAATTACTTTGTAAGGTATTGTAAACAGCATGTCGATGGGACTTGGGCAGTTGTTGATGTTTCCTTGGACAATTTACGCCCTGGTATGATTTCAAGGAGTCGACGAAGGCCATCAGGTTGTTTGATCCAAGAATTGCCAAATGGTTACTCAAAAGTACGTAATGAAAATTCTCCTTTAATTAAGTCAACCTTGTATGTGTTAATTAATTTAGTCGATTAATCTGCCATACTTTCACTATTCCTTAGGTTGTATGGGTCGAACATGTAGAAGTAGATGACAGAGCTGTCCACAGTATGTACAGACCATTGCTGAATTCAGGTCTAGCTTTTGGAGCAAAACGTTGGGTGGCTACATTAGATCGTCAATGTGAACGTCTTGCAAGTTCAATGGCCAGTAACATTCCAGCAGGAGATCTATGTGGTATGAGTATTATTTCAATTGTTTTCCCTCCTTGCTAAAACTTATATATATTGTTCCAATTAAGGATACAGAAACTCTCTTTCTAATTCATCATCAACTGAAATGTTCAGTGATAACAAGCACAGAAGGGAGGAAGAGTATGTTGAAGCTCGCAGAAAGAATGGTGATGAGCTTTTGTACTGGTGTGGGTGCTTCTACTGCTCACGCATGGACAACATTATCAGCAACAGGTTCGGATGATGTAAGGGTTATGACCAGAAAGAGTATGGATGATCCAGGCAGGCCACCGGGTATTGTGCTAAGTGCTGCAACTTCCTTCTGGATTCCAGTTCCAGCAAAAAGGATTTTCGATTTCCTTCGCGATGAGAACTCTCGACGTGAGGTACAATATGAATTAGCATTTAATCTAAGGAACTTGCAGCATATAATATAGCATTCTCATATTATATATATCATGGCCTTTTAAATCATTTTATTAAGGCAAAATTTAGACTTTTGTTCTAAGGGGTTTTGAGCTTTACAGTGGGATATCCTTTCGAATGGAGGCCTAGTTCAAGAAATGGCACACATAGCCAATGGTCCCGACCCAGGCAACTGTGTCTCTTTGCTGCGAGTAAACGTAAGTTTCAGCGTACGTGTGCTCTACCAACATACACACACACACACACAAGTTCCTGCTTTTAATATAACTGAGTTTTTGTGATGGGAACTAGTCTTATATATCTCATTATTTAAACAAAATAGTCTCTGTCAAATCGAACTGCAGAGTGCGAATTCAAGTCAGAGCAATATGCTGATACTACAAGAGAGTTGCACTGATTCTATCGGCTCATACGTAATTTACGCACCAGTTGATATCGTTGCAATGAATATGGTTTTAAGCGGCGGGGATCCAGATTATGTTGCTCTTCTACCATCTGGTTTTGCTATACTGCCTGATGGGCCTGGCCTCAATGGTGGGGGCATTCATGAGGTGGGATCTTGTGGCTCTCTACTGACAGTAGCATTTCAGATCTTAGTTGATTCAGTCCCATCGGCAAAACTCTCTCTTGGATCAGTGGCTACTGTAAACAGTCTTATAAAGTGCACGGTTGAAAGGATCAAGTCTGCAATAATGTGTGAGAGTTCATAATTCAGAAGACTTATTTATGGTGAGTGAAATCTTTGCACTCTGTTTTAAATCTGAATCATGCAGCATATACCGACGAAAATCACTAAAATTTAATATTCCAAATACGTTATCATTCATGTTGTCGTTAATGGTTATATATAGATCACAGAAAGGGCCTAACTTTCTTTTGCTCTTAAAAATGATCAATGCAGCAAGAAGATCAAAAGAAGGGAAATTCCAAAACAGGGCAAAGAAGTCAAGAACGCACCTTATAATATCCTTTCCTCGTGGTGTTTGTTAGGGGCAGAGAAAGCTAGAAAAGAGCAAATCACCACCCTGAAAGGGTCATAGGTTCGGGTATTGACTTCACCTTACGAAGACGAAAGTAAAACCAGACGTTGTTAATGTTGTTGCCTGTAGTAGTAGTAGTAGTAATCCCCATTGATCAGCTTTTGTTAATTTCCTGTTAGGTTTATGATCGATTAGGTACTGTTCTTGGAGTGGTTATCTTAAAATTCCCAATCTTTTTGAAATTATCATGGTGCGTCTTGAAAGAACTAGTATTAGTAGCTAGCTAGCTACCTAGCTCAGTCCCTAACAAATATTGGTTTTTTCTTCCCTCATCATGTATTAGTATTTTTTAGAATGAATAAGTAGTTCTTCGTTATGTGCAATTATCAGAATGTATCAGATGGGATCTAGTATATAGCAATCATAAATTAAATCAGATACAACATTAATTAAACTTTGCATAGTTATATCCAGCTATCGAAAATACACAGGAAACTTTGAAAGCCAAGTACTAATATTATTTTTCACAACTAATTGTTGCGAAATCAATGGCAATAAAGTAAAAGTAAATAAGAAATAATTAAACAATCAATCACACGACACAAATTTACGTGATTCGGCAACGTGCCTACGTCTACAGAGCTACAGATGATTTTATTATGTTGAGGAATCACAATGTACACTTTTAGGGCGATTTTCACTATTCAAAATGGTCATACTATACAAAATAAGTATATTTATAGAGTTACACGGCAGAAATCTTAATTTTCACTTTTCTACGACATTCGTTGAGTGAAGTGTCGAGTGCGCATGGAGCGAACTCTCTATCTGAGCTTTGCTTAAGCCTACTATCGAGAAAGAGTCGAGTAAACTTTCTATCTGATATTTGCTCAAACTGAAAATCGAGCGAGCGTCGAGCTAGCGAATTTTCTGTCTTGGCGCTTCTTGAGTCAAAAACAGTGCCTACCGGCCCGAGCATATGCTCCATGACATAAGCCTCATTGAAAATCGACTCAAAAATCGTAACAAATCAGTCGAATCGGATCATTAAGTCAAGGCACTGTAACAATAAACCAAGCTTGACAAACTAACACCAATCGCAACGTTATACGCACATTATTTCCTAGTTTTCCTCGCCCAAAATCTCAAATTAATTGCAAATTAGAAGCTAGCTAGGGATATATTTCTGCATCATGTAACCTCAGTTTGCACCAGGTAGCTAGCTAGATCCTAAACTTAAAAAGGGTTTCAAGCTGCTTTCAACAGAGAATATTGCACGCAAGCTAAGGGCAATATTGATTAGTATCTGTTGCTCCTGTTATTACAAGAAAAATGTACTTTTGTGGCCATCTAATTGAGGCGAAAAGACTATTTGTGACCAAAACAGACTCATTTTAGCTGTATATAGTCATTTCGTTAGAATTAACTGGCCACAAATAAACAATTTTCTTATAGTGTGTATTTGCTCAGTAGGCTAGCTATTATTATACATGGATGCCACCGAGGAGCTAGCATGCGCACACACAAACATATATAAATATAGAAAATGATACCTAACTCCATAGATTTGTCTCTCAAAATTATGGCTCCGGTATTTTAATTTTTTTTTTAATGGTTAAGGAAGTCATGAATATTAGTGAAGTTGACATTTTTTTCTTAATGGTCAATGATGTTTTAAAAATATTTGAATGAAAAAAAAGTGCAATTTGCACTAGCTAGTGATTACTTAATTTGAGGAAATAAATCCATGAGATTGAGTAGCAGGAAGTTATATATACATATATATATATACATATATATATATATATATATATATATATATATATATATAGTTTCATCGGATGCTGCATATATGCCTCCTATCTAATTATTTTGATCCAAATAAAGCAACAACCTAGCTACCATTACCTACCACTGATCTCCCAGCTTGCAATACTGAAAATCCCTAGCTAGTTGTTACCTATTGTAGATGTAAAGTTTGGCTAGAATTAGGTGACTAAGTTGATAAGTTTATATAGGATTAAGTGACTAAAATGGTAGAGTTTATCTTATCAATAAGTTTGTAATTATGGATGAATGTAAAATAATTATTGACTTTATCTATAACAACATTGAGTCTATCTAGAAGTCTTAGAGGTTGTTTAGATAAGTCATCAATATGAAATTCGAGTCCATAATGATCTGCACTTATCCATAACATAAACTGAACATAAATCAGTTACTGCAGAGAAGAGTTATCGAGACAATTAGCAATCCGTCAGGAGACGTCTTCGCGACAGATTCTGCCCGTTAGCAGAATCCTACTTCAACTGGGACTCTTTTCAGATTGTTTATTTAAATGATCCTACTGGTTAGGATCCATAGAGATTAAGATATACATATTTTTTAGAGCACTTTCTAGTGCTTTGTTTGGTGAGAAAATTCCTTAGTGAATTTTCATATTTGTGCGTGATCTCTCTTTGAGTGTGATCGTGCTTCGAGCGTGGATGATCGTGTGATTGGACTTCAGTCCCTAGAGTTCTAGGAGGAAAGGCAATATTTGAAGATCGCCAGAGGTTCTGGCTGCTACTGCAGTAGAAGGCAAACGAGTCGTTTGTCTTGGCAAAGTCAAGTTGCAAAGGTTCTGTAATTGATGAGTACTTGTAATTGATTTTCAAATAATAAGATTGAGTTTTCTTGGTTTGGCTACCCCGTATGGTTTTACGTTTAAAAAGTTCTTTAAAGGGTTTCCCTTCGATACCAATCTTAGTGTTATGTAATTTATTTTAAGTTATTGTTTAATTATTAAATTAATTACATGCTTGAATACTAATCAATTTGTTGAGTGAATTGGTAGATATTTCCGCTGCATTGCAGGAGTACTTGGGTAATTTCAATTGGTATCAGAGCTCATGTGAGTGTGTGAGTGAGTAAACTTATATAAAATAGCAACTTTTTATTTCTTTTTCTGTTAGATATTTTTTATTCTTTATGAGTATTTTCTTCTCATAGATACAGTATTTTCTTCTCACAGATGCTCACAAGAGTTTGTTACTAATCTCAAAAGTCAAACTTTATGCTAGGGCCTAAATACATGAGTATCTCCTCCAAACACTAGTTGACACAACCCTCTTTTTGTGTTCATGTTTATTGCTCATCTTTTTCCATAATGATTAGAGCAATGATTCTTTTTATAAGAACTTAAGGTAATAGATCCGTGTACAATGTTTGTTTTTTTCCGTAATGATTTAACACCAACTTTTTCTATATGGATCAGCTCTTTGTGTTTGGCAAAAGGAGAGCTATGTATTAATGTACTAGATTCAACTAGTATTAGTCAATTCAAGGCATGAACTCTCTCTTTTATGAGCATCTTAATATCCAATGTATACTTTGATCATATATACAAGTTCCTCACATAAACTTTGACATTGATGATCTTATGAAGAGTGAACATCCATAGTAATTGTTACAAATGAGAGTGTGTAAATGATTAGTTTTTTTTTGTGTGGAACACACTATGGTTAAACTAAGATTTTTTAAAGCATGTTGCTAGTCTCATTATTCATATTTTTTTAATTAAAAAGAAAAATCTGCGTCATTTTCATATGTACTATTTTTAATTTTTTATGGTAATTTTATTTTATATATATTCTCATGATTTTTTTTAAAATATATATATATAAATAAATAAAATATGTTTGTTTGTTGGGTAAATTTTTCTCGTTCTGGGACTCTTAAGTTTTTAACTGAAGTCCCAGTAGGACTCTCTGTCTTACGGCATGCGCATGGGGCTTAGTCACTTAAGTGACTTACGGCATGCGCATGGGGCTTAGTCACTTAAGTGACTTACAGTGCTCCTTTTGGTCACAACACGACCAACCGAGCCTATATCCCTCATCTCGTGCGATATAGCAGCCCACAACTCCTTTTCTACATCTCACTTGGTGTTTCATAAAAAATTTCACCCATATCAGTTTCAATTCTCTTAGAATTTTCATATTTGTGATCTCTCTTTGAGTGTGATCGTGCTTCAATCGTGGATGATCGTGTGATTGGACTTCAGCCCCTAGAGTTCTATGAGGAAAGACAATATTTGAAGATCACTAGAGGTTCTAGCTGCTACTACAGTAGAAGGCAAACGGGTCGTTTGCCTGGGCAAGTAAGAGAGTCAAGTTGCAAATGTTTTGTAATTGATGAGTACTTGTAATTGATTTTCAAATAATAAGATTGACTTTCCTGGGTTTGGCTGCCCCGTAGGGTTTCACCTTTAAAAAGTTCTTTAAAGGGTTTCCCTTCAATACCAATCTTAGTGTAATGCAATTTATTTTAAGTTATTGTTTAATTATTAAATTAATTGAATGCTTGAATACTAACTAATTTGTTGAGTGAATTGGTAGATATTTCCGCTGCATTACAGGAGTACTTGGGTAATTTAACCTACCAACTTCTTGGACTTTAGACTTGTTGAAATTCGAAGAGGAAAACATGTCCCTCATGTGAGCTGTAATGAACTAATAATTAGACATATATGCATGCAGTACGTACGCGTTTCTCTTTCAAGAGGTCCAACTCCAACAAAAAATGGGACTGAATAATCCAAATCCTTAATTGGCTACGTACTTATAATACTTGTCATTGTAGTTGTACCCCCTGATCTTGATTTCTCTCCTCTCAGCTCATAATTACTGAAATCCTCCTCTCAAGTACCCTTAATTCCCTGGTAGCCCGATCGACGTACAGATTAAGCCTGATTAGAGGAATAATTAATCATATGTATGAAAATATTAATTGGTCGTAAGAACTCCCCGATCACTACACGTTGGTTTTGTTCTGTTCTTTTAAATTATAGCTTTCGCAACACTTTCTTGTATTGCTGTGAAAATTTTTTTGAGACGGATTAATATCGACCATCTCATTTTTTCAGTTTTTGCGGCCATTTAAATCGCACAAAAACATGGTTATGTTGTACTAGTGCATGTTCTGTACTCATGAATCGGAGGAGGATTTTTTATTCTGTTCAAAACAATAATCAGCTTATACTTTATAATGTATTGATCAATTATATATATATATATATATATATATATATATATATGCGGTTTTGTCCAGGCCTGTTATCTATCTCAAACAATAATCAGGGACGTAAATCATTAGGTGATCATCAAGTACTAGATCAAATATTCGATATCAACATCATAGATTCAAGCTTTTAGGCTGGACCCAGATAAAAATAAAATAAAAAATGAAATATATTAATAGAAATTGAGATTGAGAAAAGAGATAAAGGAGAATGAGCAAGCTGGGGTCAAACGTCCTTGAGGGTTGTATCTTTACTATTCCCATGCATGCAATTTGTGATTGAATACAAAGCATATTTATAAAGAAATTAAATAGAGATGAAATAAGATATTTAATTTGATATTATGAAAATCAAATATCTTAATTTGATATTATGAAAATCAAAATATTTAACTATATAGGATAATATTATATCAAATTAATTTATCTCTGATTCTGATCTCAATACGTACCCTTTTTATTGGATAGTATGCTCTGAGACAGAGATGACTCGCAATTATAATTGCAATAAAAATGCTTTGCAGCACATGAGGAGTAACGTTTCTGTAAGCGGATTCTCATTTAAATAGTGAAAACTTAACCATCATGATATTCCGTTTAATTAATGAACCTAGCTTCGTAAGATCAACATGCCTGCATGCACTTTAGACCGCCTTGAGTGAGATTAGATAACACTCCCGTTTTTTCTTTCTTTTGATCTCTCACTTAAATATACTGATCATCATGATCATCTACAGGCTACAGCTAGCCCTATATATATACATACATATATATATATATATATATATATATATATATATATATATCCGCGCGCGCGCTCGTATATTAACATATTATATATGGGATTAATAAAGTGCTGAAGGAAGTTTACAAATTCATGAAGAATATTAATGGCGTGAAAGTATATGTGTATTGATTCGGTCTGAATCCCGTTCAGGCTTTTTCAGCTGATGATGATGATCTGCTTCCAATTTAATCCGCGATAGTACTACTGATCATGTCCATGCCTCAGTTCATCCGGCTACCTAGCCGGTTACCATAAATATCAGAAAAAAGTTACTTTACCTTCCTACTTTCATCGCTGAAAAAAATTAAATAAATAAAACTTATTTAATAATTTTAAGTATATTAATATATATTTTTTTATTTTTTAAAAATATTTAAATTTCAAAAAAAAAAAAAAACCTAAACCTACCGAACGGTAAAAGTGGAGCAGCATAATAACCCAACTCGATAAAAGGCGTACCGAGCGGCATAGTAACTCCCGCTGGGAGCCATCACTAGTCTTGGGATTTTTTTTTTTTATATATATGTATTTTTTAACATTTTAAAATATTTTAAAAAAAATTATAATATTATTAAAAAATACATCTTTAATTATTAAACAAAAAAATAAAAAATTGAGAGCGGGTAGCCGAGCGGGACATATATCATTTCCGCTCTAAATATTAATGGCCGTCATGTACGTACTACATACGTATATAGTTAATTACAATATTATTGGCTAAAGTAAGAAATGATTAGGTACAGTTACAATCATATATTATTTGGCTACAACTCATGCTCATCATTACCCAATGATCAATGAATATAAGTACTGAGTAATTAAAAACGTACAGCATCTTTCAATTAAAACGAGAAATTAAAGATCTTATCATTTTAATTAAAAACTGATTAAAATTAAGTTATATATATATATATATATATATATATATTAATGAGATGGAAAACGATTGGATCTTATATATTTTAATACACATTTGAAAAACATGACAGTAGTAGTAGTTTTGCAAACTACTAAAAATTACCCCCATTTTCTTCAAATTAAGGGACAACATCATGATCATTAAAATGAATTCATGTATTTCAAATAGAAATTACGAAAGTTTTGCAAACTATCTAATTAGTACTTAATTTGAGCTCAAAAATTGATTAACTTAAAACTAAAGAGGATACTGATATGTTTATTAACTTTTTAAAGAGGACAAGTCCAAATATAAAATAAAGAACTAATTAACAATTAATGTGGAACATCAACAGATCATCATCGAAGTATGATCATATTCCCGGCCTATAGAGTAATAATGCTAGATACAAGCTGTCTTAAATAAATAAATTTCGCGTAAATTTTTTGTCAAAATGTAGATCCCACTAAAAAAAATAATATTTTTTTACAAAGAAATTACATAGTACTTGTGTATTTAAGATTTATAGAAATAATTTCTCTTTCCTATAATGCAGATCATCACTTATCCCGCACGGTTTACGAAGAAATATTCATTGATTCCGTGCCCACGCCCAACGATAGTTATAAGTAGTTGTCATTGTAAATATTAATGCAGAAAACACTTATGCATGCAGCTAGCTAGCTCTAATTAATTATAAGGAACGGTGTGAATTGCAGAAAGCCATTAATTTTGTGGAAGAAACTTGCCGGCCCCCCAGAGTTCATAACCTGTCGGCGAAACTGATGTTTTATACTTTAAAAGAAACATGAGAAAAGAAAATATATATGCATGCAGCGTTTTTAATCATGGATCAGAAGACAGAACGAGGTCAGAGAGCAAATATATATGCATTTATGGCTTTTGCCAGAGAATTCACTACACCATATGCATTATTATGTGGTTTCGCAGGCATTTATACTAATTTCTGATGATCAGCTGGCTAGCTGAGCGCTGCATGCATGCTGCTTCATTTAATTTGTTTCTTGTTCTTCATGATCATCTCCACACACACATATATATATATATATATATATATATATATATATATATATCTTAATTTCTCATCCTCGTCATCTCTGGACTATGTCTCTTTCACGAAACGCAGGCATGCACGAAGGCAGAGAGATCGATAATAGATATCGGTGGTTGAATATACCGCTGCGCTTTTATTGACTTCTTCAGAGAAATGAAGGCGTGGTCAGTTTTTCTTTACTTTTTATCAATGACATGATAGATTGATTTCAGGATATACAAGCCATTTGAAAAAGGTAGTGTTAATGTGCTGTCCAGCTTTGACTGCGGGCGTGCCCACTCCTACAAAAAACAAGATTTATTAATGTAAAATGTTAGTTTTTTAAGCACTTCTAACACATATACGAATATGGTATACTTGCACAAATCATTTTTCATTTATTTAAGTTCAACTAAAAATTAGAAAAGTCATTTCTAAACCATGAATTTTTTTTAAAAATCACTTGAGATTTCTTAAAAAGACGAAATTAAACTCTATTCTAATTATATCTAAACTCTTTAATTTATTGCATCCGTACATGCATGCTCATGTTGAGGGGGAGGCTAGCTATGTGGTTATAAGCTATTTATATAGTTTGCATGTCAAAATAATGCAAGAAACTAAATATTCTACCATATATCTCACCTTTATCTTACTTTGATGAAAAACTATATTTTAAAACTGATTGATTTAAATTAATTAAGCACTATTGGGTTAATAGATCTAGTGATAATTGTGATTACATAATAATGCTATTTCTATGCATGTGACTTGATAAAATTAGTAGCAGGAGGAAGATCTATATATATAGCTAGTTTGAGGTTTTCAAACAAGTGAAAATGATCTATTGAGCAAGAAATAGATTAACTAACGCATCCAATATAATATCTGTCTCAACTCTAGAATACAGATCAGTGAAAGAAAGATAGACACATAAAGTGATTTTATACAACATTGATCAAGAAAATATTCTCCAAACCTTATGTTTCGATTAAATTGATGGAAAAGTTCAAACGAATTTAGCAACAAAATCTTGTCCATTCATTTGTATAAATATATCATCACATTTTCGAGCATATAAAGAGGCATTCAAATAGAGGGGGAAAAGCATACATTAATTGGAGCTTGGGTTCGGTTGCATTTTATGATGTCTCAACAGGGCCCAGTCCCAAATATGGGCAGATTGGGTTTGCTATCCCCAAGTCAATCCATTTAAAAGAAACATTAATGACAAGAGATTTAATTGCTCACAATCTGCGCTGAGCTTGAGTTGGGCTAAAATTGGGCCTACTCTATTTTAATCTCTGATTAGGCCCAATGAAAATAACACTATAGATGTATGCATCCAGACCCAGTTAGTCTTTCTTTTTTTTTTTTAGTCGAGGAGGGAGTTTCAAATTCCAAATCTCTATTTTGAAAATTGTGAATTATGCCAATCAGAGCTAGAGATTGTTGGCTCCGGACCCAGTTAGTTTTTTTTTTTGAGTCGAGGGAGGGGATTTCAAATTCCCGATCTCCATTTTAAAAGCTGTGGATTATGCCAATCAGAGCTAGAGATTGCCTGCTCCATACCCAATACTCAGTTGACTGTACAAATAGATGTATTTCTTGGTTTAATTTTGTAAGTTTGAGCTCGAGCTCTTATCTATAGAAAAATCAATACGGATCATTTGCGTTGGGAATGGGGAACAAAATCATCTTATCTCAAGTGATTTGAATTTAAAAGGAAGAGATAGTTTGATCATTTCACTTATCAGTATAACATGAAATGATTAAATTAAATAAATATTATCTATTTCACTGAAGAATGATTTGTCATTAGACAAATTTTTTCAAAGAAAGTAATTATAGCAATGGCATCATGTCATGCGTATTGATAAAAGAAAAATGCTTAAGACATTGAGTTCGTGTAAATGATAAAATGGTACTTGTCACTTGTGAATGTCCATGGGTCGATCTAGGGACGCCCCGACCCATTTGAACCCTTCCTTATTTTTCCTTAGGTAGTAATGTGAAAAATATTACTTTAAAAAAGACAAAATAAAAATGCTCATATTGACGGACGGACCCAACGAGAACGTCTTTCTATTGGCTTTGACAAAAGGGTTTTAGTTCAAAGCCAATTATAAAAGTTATTTCTCCTCAAAAGTCTTTTTTGAGACCACTTCAGCACATTATATATCCCAATCACCAGCATGCATGCAGTTAGTACTTGTTCGATTATCAAGCACATTTTCAACATGATTTCTGACTACCGGCTTCATCTACATGAGAATGTACACAAATCTCTGCATGCAGCATGATAAAACGTGGGAATTGCATGTATGCAGGTTTCTAGAATATATTATGCATTTTCCCACACATTTAATTTAGACAGATTTTCAGAGGAAGAATCTTCTGTTTCAAATCATAATATAAAATTATCATCAGCTATCAGCTTAAAAGTTTGTATATATTGAGCGAGAATAATATATAAAATTAATCGATATTCTAAAATTTAATATTTTTTTTCTTATCATTTCTAATTTTAATTATTGCAATTACTAATTCCCCAAAAGAAAATATTCTTACAGTTATTTTGCACGTCCTAATTATACTTCAGGGGGAAAAAAAAGTTTATTCATTATATATAAAATAAAAAATAAAAGAGAATTCGAAGAAATTGATTAGCTTTAATTTTGTTGTCCTTTTCGAGAAAACAAAAAACAAATTAATATTCTAGTAAATAGTCGGCATGCAGCTGTGGGGTTCACCGGATCACATGGTCACAGTTAGAAACTTAGATCACTCTCATTGGATTAGCTAAATTAAAGTAAATTTTTTATGAATGCAAGATAAATTTAGCATTTAATTATTACATTCACATAAATTTCTACATTGGAATAGCCATTTTTTTATTATATGACAATAAAATAATATAAGATGAATTTAACTTTGACTATTCACATCAAATCTCCAAATTGGATTATCCATTTATTTATTATATAGTAATAAGTAATTAATAATTTTGAAAATTTTTTAATTTTTTTAATTATGAATTTATTTTATTTTATCATATTTTACTATTCATAATATTATATATTAATTAGTAATTGTATTCTAATTATATTTTTTCAATTGTCATTTAAAATAGAGAGAGAAATAATTGATATTAAAAGGCGAGAGAAAGAAATAATATAAAAGAGATTTGATGAATGAATAGTATGTTTCAAATTTAAAAATTAGTTTAGACTTTACTGTAGCTATATTCCAAATAGCTAATTCAATGTGAGGGATTTTATGACTTAATAGCTAAATTCTCATTGGATTTAGCTTTTCGCTAATCCAATGAGAATGCTCTTAGACCCACAATTCGGTAAAAGACGCTGCATGTATGTCACCGATCAGTACTACTGCCCGAAAATCCAGGTATACTCGGACTAAAACCCGGGTTTCAAACTTAGGCCAGAACCAGGAACGGGTTAGCCTGGGTCAGACCCGGCTCGAAATACGGATGAATCCAGGTTTTAAATCCAAAACTAGGGTTTACAATCCGAAACCTTTTTTTTCTTTCAGTTTGAATGTTTTGATGTTTGAATGCTTTTTGTTATTTGATTTTGATATATTTAGTAGTTTTGGATACATTTTACCTAACTCGATCGATGTGGTGGAGTTTATGGTGATAATCTGATCACCATGTATAGTGGTAGGATGCCTATCATATCATGCATTCAAGTTGCTGCAAAAAGTTCTTTATTGTAGCGATTTTATTTGCAACAAAATAAAGATCGCCATTTTTCTTGAAGTGGGCCAGCTATTACGCACTAATTTGTACCATATATGGTGGTAGGATGCCTATCATATCATGCATATGGGTAGAAGCTGGATGTCATGTCATGTTCGTGGGCAATTAATCATGTCTTACGCCTTTCATGATCTGTTTTGACCAAATATTGGTGAAATCTGGTGCACGCAAAAATTATACATATTTGATAATTTTTTATAGCGATTGACATCTAAACAGAGAAACGAGACCCCAGTCTCCGACTCAAAATGATAATGGCGGAATCAGCAATTTTTTTTTAGGGGGGCCAAATTTTCTAGTGTGTGACACATTGAAATTCAAAAATCAAAAAATCATAACTATATGTAAAATTAGATATCGATAATTTGCAATATACATGTAGAAAAAAAATTCTAAAAATACAACGTCTTAATATCTGTTTCAAATTTTTTATGATAATGTTTCATGAATTAATATTAATTCATTATTATTTTTGTAATGAAATATTTAGAACTTATTTACTTCATAGAAACTATCAAGTGATCTTTTAGAATGTCATCTTTCATTCTAGTATCTAAACTAATTTATTAAATTTTATGTAAACTTTAGATATTTTCGTGTCACATTAAGCATATAATACTATACTAGAGACCTTAAATAAGTTTTTTCTTGCTTAATGAATTTTAGAGAATAAAATCTCTCAACTATTTTCCATATAGATCACCAAACTTAAACGATTTTTCTTTTATTTTTACTTTGGACTCCATATTAAGAAACCTAATATTGTATAACAAAAAATTTTGGGATCTATATATTAATAAGTTTAGAATTTTATAAAATTTTGCAGAGCATATGGGGATTATAAATTTTTGAGGGGGGAGACTATTTTCTATATTTATAAAATGATGATTAAAAATTAGGGTATATTTTGATTTTTCAAAAATATTTTGGTTAGATACACGTAGATCCGCCACTGCATAGCAATTGACATATATAATTGAGAAGCTCGTTTCCCTTGGGCCAACTATTTTTTTTCCTGCATGCTCTCAGTCATTTTTGAAGAAAAAAGAAAAACATAAGCATTCAAACATCAAAACATTAAAAAAAAAAAAAGTTTCGATTTTAAATCCGATATCCGAATTGGGTGTATCCGGGTTTTGCAACCCGGGTTCCGACCCGGATTTGTTCGGAGCTAGCTTCCATGCATGCCATGGAATGACATTGATATAACGTTTGTATGAACCCACTCACTGTTCACATATCTATCATGTGATGATGACCTTAGATTATTGATCGCTAGGTTTCTCATCCAGCTCGATCGTGGCTTTAATAATTCGTTTCATGACAGTGACCGCATGCATGCATGTGTTCCTCGTTCGCTGATCTAGACGTACGTACGACGTATCACTCTATTATTATAAGAACCGCAACATCGAAGGTCTTTCGGCACCACAAGAAGAAAAAAGAACCCTTAATTCTAAGCCAAGTTAGCCAACCCAACCCCAAGTTTTTATTAATAATATTATGACTTTGTAATATGAGAAGCATGAGTACCCATCTTCTTACTGCCAAAATTATATGTCCTGCATCCAGCACAGACGTTAGGAGATCAAGAAATGGCAATATTTCCTCAAAGCTGCTGGTTCGTGCAGCAGTACTTAGTACCGTTGATCACAAGACTACTTTGGTTAAGGAGGTTCCGGTGGGGTTGAGTGATTTGATCCTGAGGAGGAGGAGGAGGAGGATCAGGTCATTGACAATGCCACAAGTTGTCGAAACAGTAGACGACGAAGATCATGATGAAATTAGAAAAGTCGGGAGGAATAATGAAGGAAGGTTTGGGAGGTTTGGAGGCAAGTACGTGCCTGAGATATTGATGGCTTCTTTGAGCGAGCTTCAATCCCAATTCAACTTCATCTTACGTGACCCCGAGTTTCAGGTAATAATTAATTAATTAGTTCCTTAATCAAAAGAGGAATGCTATTTATTGTCATTTTATTTATCATTGTCTCATTCTTCCATAATATGGTATTATATAAGTGAAAAATATATTTTATATTTTACTTGTTTATGATCAATCATTTGGTCGATGCTACATCAATTAATGTTGAGTAGATGATCGTTAAAAGGATGGTGAATAATATTTATGAATTATATTGTACAAATTTAAATCATACATCTTTTAGCCGTAAGCTCTCTCTCCTTTTTCTCTCCAAAGAGTCACCCTAGCAAAAACCCAACCCCGGGGGAGTTGGAGCTTCGGCTCCTCCCTCCATCCTCCCATCTGGTTAGACTAGAGATTGTGTAGCCCTTTATTTTCCAGTTTTTGTTTGTTGACAAAATGCCGATCTACTATTTTTCGAAACTCAGCGACCAACACACGCCCCTCCACAGGAGTCCTAGGCTGCCGATCCTTTGAACAACTGAAGGCTTTCGTTGAAAGGAGCGGCACGTGAGTCACACGCGCGGGTCATAACAGCGCATGAGATTCACGTGCCACCACATCAGGAAGCTTCTACTACCCCCACGCGCGGCGTTTATGGGACCAGGGACCTCGGTTTCTTTAGACTCGACTGGCCGCCACACTCTTAATTAGTGTGGTGCATGTCCCTCACACGCCACCGCAGTCTCTTTGTTTCTTGTATTTTGTTTTCCTTCAAGCTAAAAATTCGGATCTACAATTGTAACCCGTCATTTTCACATATATATTTATGTTTATTGTTATTTCCTTTTGTTTAGGTAAAAATAAAATAAAAATTAATAAAAATGAAATAGTCTCTTGGACATTTTGTCCATAGAGTAGTGAAAGTTCTCTCCTCCTCTAGAGGTGGGGTTTGAAATCCCTGCTTTAGGTGGAGTGTAATCTCTCAGACGGTTTGTCTTTAGAGAGTTATAGAAGCTAAGATCATACCAATCACAAAGAAATTTATGTACTGGTAGAACTCTAACTATGAGTAGTTGACTTGTAATCTGATATATTTTTTTTTGTATGTATCAGGTTACAATTGTAACTTCATTTTCATGAATTAATGAAGTCTATTTTCTATAATAAAAAAAAAATCATACATCTTCGATATAATAAATATTTGTTTCACTTATCTTTTAATTTTAGTTTTTTAAATCATGATATATCAATATGTAGAATAATAAAGTTTAGGGTTCATTGGTTTTAAGAAAAATGATAAACACACGCTACTTTTCACAACAATTACATAACCATATTTTAAAATGAATGGTAGTTTAATAAAATACTTTATAAAAATAATATTATTTTATAAAAATACTTTCAATTTAAAATATATGTGAAATATATTATAAAATATATTATGTGGGTATCATTTCTGATTTTATATACGTCTATATATCTCCCCGCCAATCTTTTATTAAGATATGAACTTAAAGATTGTGACGTGATATTAGCATGCGGTTGTCAACTTTTGATTGGCTGACATGGTATATCGATGTCGTGTGTGAGTCAATTAAAAGCTAGCAAGTGGCCTTCCGTTAACCTTTGAACGAGAGATTGATAAATATGAATAATGATAGTATTATCACTCTTTTATCATTTTTTTTAATTTTTTAATTTTTTTAAATTTTTTATTTTATTTAATAATTAAAAAAGTAACTATTAGTGAAATTATATATTTTTTAATTTTTTTCTTAATAATTAAATATTACAAAAAAATATTTAAAAAAAAAATAAATACACTAAAAATAATAAAGTGGTGATAAAAGGATTGTATATTATTAATTATATACATAATTGCAAATTCTTTTAATTTTAAATTTCCTTTTTATAAAATTAAATATTAATTTTTTATTGTCAAAAGCATCACCCGGGCATCATGGTCCATGAGGTCAAAGCCAATTTTCTTTTGTTGCATGTTCACTGTGTTGTCTATTGAAACGTCCTAGAGATATTAAATTCTGGGATAGAGCTACAGGCCCCACTGGGGGCTGTAGCAGAAATTTTATGTATTTTTTTTTAAGTTATTTTTTATATAATTTTTTTTATTTTTTAATATTTTTTAAAAATAAAATAAATTAAAAATATTATTAAAAATACTTTCTTAATTTAAGAAGTAAAAAAAAATTATTTAAAAATATTTCCTTAATCACGAAGTAAAATAAAAAATCATAAAAAAATATTTTATATTTTACTTCGTGATTAAGCAAGTATTATTTAATAATATTATAAATTTTTTTATTTTTTAAAAATATTTAAAATTATTAAAAATATTTATATAAAATAAAAAATACACATCATAAAATAAACTGGAGCTCCAGCGGCGGGAGCTCCAGCATTTTCCTAAATTCTGTGGATCCCATCATTTTCAATTTACGAGAATGAATATTCGTTCAGATTACATTATAAAAAATTCTTTGTTATTCTTGCAACATACAAAATAAATAAATAAATAAAAATTATTTTTATCTCTACACATACTGCTCATCTGTTAAAAAAAATTATTTTTTCTTCTAACAGGTACGCAGTGTAGAAATGATGAATAAAATTTAAAAAATAAATAAAAATTCACGTCACAGTTATGTGATATAAGCTTGTTGAATAGAATAACTTTCACGTTCAATAGATAATAATAAGTTTATTATCCTTCTATCACCATTTTATTACGTTATAATATATTTGAAATTTTTATTTTTTTAACATCTTTAATTATTAAAAAAAATTAAAAATATATATATAACATTATTAATAGTTATTTTCTTAATCATTAAGCAAAAAAATTAAAAAAATAAAATGTGTAATAAATAGGAAGTAATAAACCTATTATTATTCATTTCCTAATATATACAATTAAAATGACATAAATACCCTCCATTAAGAAGATTTTAGAAAAAAGCGACCGAGTCCCGACATGGGAAGCTCAATCCTGGCCATGGCTCCTCCATCGGCCTCAGCGCCCATCACCACGGGAACTCTGAAAAATATTAATGGAAAGTTTCATTCTTATATATGAATGTATTAATTGCAGGCAGAGCTCGCAACAGCACTAAGAGACTATGTTGGGAGGGAGACACCTCTCTACTTCGCTGAGCGGCTCTCAAATCACTACAAGAACAATAGAGGAGAAGGGCCAGATATATATCTGAAACGAGAAGATCTCACCCATGGTGGAGCACACAAGATCAACAACGCTATCGCACAGGCGATGATTGCCAAACGCATGGGCCGGAAACGCGTGGTGGCAGCCACTGGTGCCGGACAGCATGGTGTGGCAACAGCTGCTGCTTGTGCCAAACTTTCTTTGGAGTGCACCATCTTTACGGGCACCAAAGACATGGAGAAACTGTCTTCTAATTTGCTCTTGATGAAATTGCTGGGTGCCCAGGTATTATAATCACACTTCCTCTTTTAGCTCCAAATTAACTCTTCTAAATTTATGCAATTCAGTTAGTCTTTCCATTAACGAAGATCAGTATAATATGTGTCTCCAACTACAAAGTAAACTTCTTTGTTTCTATATGGCCATACTGTCGTAGGTTAAATCCGTGGAGGGAAATTTTAAGGAAGCAACCTCGGATGCAATTCGGGAATGGGTGGGAGACATGGAAACCAGTTATTACTTGCCTGGCACAGTCGTGGGGCCTCATCCATGTCCAAGCATGGTCCGAGAATTTCAATCAGTGATTGGAAAGGAAACAAGAAGGCAAGCAACGGAGAAATGGGGTGGCAAACCAAATGTATTGCTTGCCTGTGTAGGGACTGGTTCTAATGCTTTGGGGTTGTTCCATGAATTTATTGAAGATAAAGATGTGAGGTTGATTGGAGTTGAGGGTGCTGGGCTTGGCTTAGAAAGTGGTAGGCACTCTGCAACTCTAGCTAGAGGTGATGTGGGTGTTTTCCATGGAGCCATGAGCTATTTGTTGCAAGATGAGGAAGGCCAGATTTTAGAGCCATACTCTATTGCTGTGGGGTAAGTAAAAAAAAAAAAGCATCAGGTTTTTAATACATGAAATTTGTACCAACTAGCTATAGAGACTTTGCCTCTGAATCTAATATTTGGAAAGATGAAAATGCTAATTGGTAGCTGTGATACATGTGAGCCTAATCCACTAATTAAATGCAGGTTGCAGTACCCTGGGGTTGGCCCGGAGCTGAGCTTTCTCAAAGATACAGGGCGTGCTGAGTTCTACACTGCCACTGACCGGGAAGCCATTGATGGTATACCACGAGCTATCAACTCATGTACTTTCAAGAAAAAAAGTATAATTTTTTATGTATTTTCCTAAATTGAAACCATTAATTTGGTTCTCTATTGTTGGCATTGCAGCATGTCAATTGTTATGCAGATTGGAAGGTATAATTCCTTCATTGGAGGCCTCTCATGCATTGGCATTTCTAGACAAACTTTGCCCTACTTTACCTGCTGCCACGAAGGTTGTAGTAAATTGTAGTGGATGTGGAGATAAGGATGTTGCCACACTCTTCAACCTCAAACATGACTCAATGTAGCAACGGTTGCGTTTCTTTCTGCTTGTAAACATATGATTTAACGCACAAAAACAAAGATGCAATACCCTTTTTTAAGAGTTGGCTAGGCCTAATTTAGAAAATCAGAAATAGTTAAGGGAAGTGCCAATAATAAACGGGTTGTACACGACTAAGGGGAAATCCTTTGCTATTGGATGATACATATGGTTTTATTTATAAGTACTGCGGGTTATTTTTGTTTCTTTTTTCTTTTCTTCCCCCATCTTTAGTCGCTGAGGAATATGCATTAGAAAAATGATAGTTGCAGTCATGAGTACTCAAGCGCCGCGCAATCACTTCAAAATAAATAAATATATACAAGATCTACATAAAAAAAAAAAAAATTTTAATAATGGACCTCATTCTTTTTCAAAACGATTGTATGACACTTGCACACTCTACGACTACAAGTAGTATTGCTCTGTCGCAAAATTACGAAGAAGAAACGGCTAAATAATGAGGCAGAAATATCGAACTGCTGCCAAGTTTCTCAATCTACCGAAAAAGATTCAATCATTCTCTTGATTCAGAAGAAAAGCAGAATGCATGTGATAAATTCATAAGCAGAGTTGTATAGAGTGAATCTAGCATCGTTTCCAAACTTGCAGAGAAAATTCCGCAGAACACAAATATGTTAAGAGAGAGAGAGAGAGGCAAACAGGCATGATCTTTTGTTGTCAAGGTATACACATTGCAACCATGAAAGGCAGGCAAGAAAGGCCAAAGGTTCAAGGAGATAAATGCATTCAACTTAATCAAAGAGCAAGTACACACCAGTTTAAATCGGAAGAGAACAAGCTCTTCAAATAGGAAAGTAAACAGTAGCGCTATTACAAAATATGAAAAATAGAACAGTACCATCTGAAAACAAGAGTCTTAAAGCTTACACAAACCCACCACCTTTGAGAATAATTCTTAATTACATTATAAATGAACCCAAAACAGTCTATAAAGGAAAGAGGCTCCAAGCCTATTTGTAATTTCAACTGCAATTGGTTTCACTCCCATTGAACCTTGACTTTGATGAGAAATAAGCACGGGAACCCTTTGCTTAAAGTTATAACTTCTCATCCTTCACCCTGCATAATGTTTAGAGAAAAGAGGTGCAGAGAAAAAAGTGGATCTAATACTCTGGCATGCCCCACCCTCTATTTTCCTTTTTTCTATTGCCTTTTTTATGGTGGTGTCGTTTTTTTTATATTGTTCCATGGTGAATGATACCCATTCCCTTTCAAGATGTTTAAAGTATCCTTAAGAATACCCGTTTGATGAACATAAAAAATGTATTCAATGTCCTTGATGTTTTGTGTGAGAGAGAGGAAAAGCACACCAGAAAGTTAACCTGGGAATTTGTAACCTCTGCTGCAAGATATTGTATGATACATCCAACTATACACGTACAACGTTCTGGCATGAAGCCCAAGGTACCGGAAGCTCTGATGCTACTGTAGAAGTAAGTTAAGAGCATGCCGAAAAAATAAACAAAATCATATTAAGTTACAGACAGCAATGAAGAGGGTCTAACTAAGCCGCATTCGTTTGCTTTGACTACCCTCTGCAGTAATTCCCTGCGTATGACAATTGTAAACAATGAATATAGAAAATAAAAGTAGAGCTTTAGGCATAAGAATTCGATATACACATATACATATACATATACATATAACTCATTGTTCCCATACATGAATGAATGGCAAAGACCTCCAACAAAATACTAATGAAAGTGACAGTCTTAACAAAGTCAGACTTTCTGCAGCATGTAAATAAATAAAAACAATGAAAGGTTCGACAAGAGAAATGCATACCCTTTCATCTTGTCTAAAATCTTCTGGGGAAACCACACTAGATTCAGACCGGCACTTAGCATGCACTATAGGACCTAACTGAGATCTATCCATGCCTGCTGTCAAGCCGCTGGGCATATTTAAGTAGACAGCCCCCTTATACATCCACTCTTCTGTCTCATCACTGTAAAAATCATCAAAAGGCTCCCCACATAATGCACATGCATTCTGGTCGTCATCAGCAGGCACGGCCATTTCTTCATCATCCTTCTTTTCTACAATGACCTCAGTAGGCAAAAACCCAGGAACTGCTTCACTTCCCAATGCCTCTGCACCACTAAGCCACATGCTCGCACTTACAAACCACTTACGAGAAGGTTTCTGCTTCCGGTTCTTAGACATTCGATTCTTGGTTACATGCCAATCCATATGACTACTGTGCTCTTCTTGGCATTTGAATCGGAGGCCACAGGTTTTGCATTGTCTTGGGAGATCAGTATATAGGGCACTTATTGCAGACTCATGGCGCACCTTAAGAAGGTCAGCATTAAATTCAACTCCCACAGAATCCTATATATTGAATGACTTGGCTTAGAAACAATCTAACAATTGCATTTTAAGGGGGAAGAAACCAATCTTTCAACATCTAAATCATACAGAGAAACATCAATGCAGTAGATACCTGTACAGGGGTGGGTCTGGTCAACGAGATCAAACCCTGAGCCATGAGAGAACCGATCAATCCAGAAATGCTTGTCTGCTGATTAACGACAACTGGAACTGCATTTTGTTTGAGAGGTATCATTTGCGATGAAGTGGGAGGGACACCTGGAGGTAGTGGCAAGGTTCCCCCCTGTAAATGTAGTGAGCTATTTGGAATATTTTGAACAGGTAACACCAACTGAGCACCAGTTACGGGTTTTGACAGAACTGAGCTAACAGCAGCACCATGCATTTGTGGGTTGTATCCATGATTCAAACGTGGAGCCACTAAATGAGGTGGCACTACAGCAGCTGAAGATGGATGTGCCCCCTGGGATGGAAGAAATTGTGGCTGTAAAGGAGTGACTTGAACCTGGTTTCGCTGATTCAGCGAAATTAGTCCTGCACGCTGATTAGGTAATTGTGACAGTTTCATAGCACTCAGCTCCTTGTTTCCAAAACCATTCAACTGCTGATCAGGCATATATAAATACCCATTTGGACCACGATTGTTGACATTATTGCTAGCATTTATTGAGTCAAATTGGCTCTTCATCTGTTTCTTCTGTGAAAAAATAGGCTGCAGGGGTAGTGGGTGAGAATTATGCACATTTAGCGGAGGCCTTACCCCCACAGATGCTGGTACAACTGCCGGTCGCACCTCAACACTAATAGAGTCAAGATTGGAAGAACCAAATCTTGATATAATAGATTGAGGTCCGTGAATTTTTGAATCAGCATCAGGAAGCTTGTCAACAAGAGATTTTTCACCATCTGATGAAGACATACCACTTGCCAGTAAGGGCAAATGGAAATTCCTTCCTCTTCCTTTGGCAAGATGGGGAGGCATATTCCAGGCCTCCTGTGGATAGCAAGAATCCAGAATGTGATTTCTCTCAGCTCGGAACCCCGGTATCTTCCCCATTGATCCACGACCAAACTGCAGTAAAAATATCAGAACTTCAAACATTAAGGTTAGGTTCATTTCTCTCTTATAAGTACAATTCCCCGAACATATTAACGGTTTCCACAATAAAATAAAATAGTGACCTCAAAACAGCACTGTAGAGGATGTCTACCATGACTAAATTAATGGGTAAATGTTAGGAAAAATCAATGGTTTCGGGTTTGTGAAAAAGAAAGAAGAGTTATACAGTTTTGAGTTTTAAAGTTGGTTTAATTAGGGGAAAAAGCTCTGGTATTCCTAAACAGCACTAATCATAGCCAATAAACATATGCTGGGCTGATAGGGAAATGTGATCCATAATACCAGGAGATATACGAGAGATTATTAAGGAAATGAGTCTCCAATTGAACCTCCAAGATAAGGGTGCATGAACGGGCATGCTGCTTATGAGATCAATGAGATCGATATTCAAATATTTTCTTCTTACCTCTGTTGACATTTTGGGGTACTGATGTTTGATGGAAGAATGAGCAACAATTTCTAATTATAGTTTAAAGGCCATGCCAAAAGAAATGGAAAGCGTGGAAGGACGGAAAGAAAGAAACTAATTTGACTGAGATCACAACTTCAAAGAGTGCTGCCACCAATCACTAAAAGAAAACAATGTTTCTCATATGCTTGATCAGGTTATAAGAACTGAAAGGAAAACATAAGAAACTACTCAATTTGAGACTCTGAAATCGTAGATTTTTTTCCCTTTTAGATCGGTGACCCTGAAATATGTAGATATACATTGCAAATGGCTGAAAAGGACCAGGGAGAGATAGTAAAACCTTATAGTCTAAAGGAAAGCACTAGTCAAGCCATAAGTAGGGAAAAGATTAGACTAGTATAACTAAGGAATATGCTGCAAGCAAGAATATCATTTGAATTCCATATTATCTAACAAAGCTGCCCAAAAAAACAAAAAGTATAGCCCAGCAAACAAGTTGAGAAGCCTACACTTAGTAAGGGGACTGCATCTTCAGCAATCATAGAAGAATTGTCCAGTGCAGGAAGCTGAGCCTGATTAGCCTCTAGAGGGGAAGATCTTCGTACTCCAAAGGCAGGCCTAACATTGCTACGGTCTACTAAAGGACGGCTCAGATCTTCCCAATCAAACTCTTCCTCTTCAGTATTCTGCCATGATGGTGTAACAACCTTATTGTCTATACCCTTTATGTCATGGCGCTGACCAAGCAGAGGCTTATCGTTAAAAGATCTCTTCCCAGTGTCATTTCCATAAGCATCAATCAAAGCTCTTGGTTGTTGGTGCTCATGTCCATTACTGACATTGTACAAGGTTTTAGTTTCAAAGCAGGTATGATTACTACCGGCATAGTGTTTTCCATGCAGGCTACTCGTTTCCACATCGCCACCAGTTGCTCTACCTAGTCCATACTTGAATTTAAGATGAGCTGTAGAGCTCCTATCAGCAAGCCTTCTAGAAGAATGATCTGCTGCAAATTCTTCAACTGCCAATGATATATTCCTATCAGGACCAGTTCTTGATGGTGAAGAGGGTCTCCCAAGTCTGACAATTGAAGGTGGATACACCTTATTAACCCCAAAAGCAAAAGGTGCATTACCTGCATTTCCCGTTGAGCTCAATCTTGGGTCTCCAGCCTGTGAGGATACAAGCTCTGCCTGACCCAAATCAAATTCATCATACCCAATGGAAGGTTTTTGACTATACATTTTTAAAGCTGAAGGTCCCCTAGCTGGCTGAATATTCTGCAAGGTTACAAATTACAAATTTGAGCAAAGTAATCCACCTTAACAACAATTGATAACAAAATTAAGCATTTTTTATCTTGGCAGGTTCTTTAGCTTAAGGTACTATAAGGTGAGGTTTGGATAGTGAGATGAGATGAGATGATTGTAGATGAAAGATGAAAGTTGAATAAAATATTGTTAGAATATTATTTTTAATATTATTATTGTTTTGAGATTTGAAAAAGTTGAATTGTTAATT
The DNA here is from genome assembly GCA_022457165.1 of Juglans mandshurica. Taxonomy (NCBI): domain Eukaryota; kingdom Viridiplantae; phylum Streptophyta; class Magnoliopsida; order Fagales; family Juglandaceae; genus Juglans; species Juglans mandshurica. The sequence goes on from CM039627.1 coordinate 6,999,380, forward strand.
GTATTTTATGTGGGAATTTGTGAAAATTATAATGATGAGATGAGATGAGATGGGTTGAGATGGTTTTGTAATCCAAACCTAGCTCAGATAATACAAAATAATTATATAGACATGAAAAACGTGTAAAACAGCACATTAGTCTTCCTACGTTTACAAAAAGAATTGAAAAAAAAAACAAGGGGAATAATCAATGCAGACCAAAAGAATGCACACAACTACACAGGTAGAACAAGTACAGACAGAAGGAAATATTCAGATTTGATTAACATCTAGAATCAAAATATTTAAGGATATCGACAGGCAACCAGGTGCATGCCCTCCCCCTCCCCCTCCCCACCCAAAAAAAGGTTCTTAATTGGACCATTGTTTTTCAGCACACTGAAGCACTTTTTCACCTTACCACTTCAACCTCAACCCCATTCTCAAGAAGGGTGGAGGTACCTTCTGAGCTAAAGCTTATTGACAGTTTTTTTCAAGTATAATTCAAAAATCTGTCATCATGAATGGGACAATTATAAAATGGAAACATATCTCTCTCTAGCAGAAGACAGAATCATTCTTGAACTTTCATAAAATGCTACTATTTCAAGCTTCTTATAATGAAGGTGACAAAAGAAAAAGTGACGGATGAGGCCTTTCAAATTTCAAGGACAACAAATCATGCCCCAAGAAAATGTCAGCTTGCTAAACTGCCAGATCCTGCAAATATCTCAGTTATGGGTACTACATGACGGCATACCAACAGCAATCGTTTGGCACTGTGCCAGCTAGAGAAATAGTCCTCGGGGATATAGGCATGACCAGTTGTAAGCTCAGCAAAACTCCCATAAGCAATTTGTGGAGGAAAAGAATCTGTGGGCATCTGTTCTTTGACCATCTCATAAGTAATCTTCTTTTTTCTCCAACACAATGAGGAAAATTCCTAAATATTCCAATTAACTACTAGCAAACTTAGTTTATTTTTTTATTATTATTTTTTTACTTATAAAAAAAAACTTAGTTTATTTTAAGCAATTTTTTTTTTCTTTTGTAAGTAGTTTATTTTAACCAAGTGAACCTGCCGCCGAGTGTGCATGATATCTATATTCTTTTCGTTTTCCTATCAACTAAGGCATATTTTATTTGAAGTGCAAAAGGGCGCAATCCAAGTACACTGGAAGTACACAATATCAAACACCCATCTATAGGGATGAAGAAAAAGAACAAAACTGAATAAAATCTAGGAATTATAGGAACTGAAACTATTTTGCACAGCCATCCATACACAAAGGGAATTGTTAGCACTCTCCTCTCACAATCTCCAAAAGTTCAAGCATTGTGTCCCCAACAAAGACACCACATAAGACACAAGGGCTCTATGTTCACAAGGCAAGAACCTTGCTAACCTTTCCACGGAAATACTAAAAGAATTATCACCAACTCAAAATGCCATATATCATAACCACCCAAGGAAGACCCAAGCCACATTTGGGCTCATACTCCAACAGGACTAGCCAATGTTACAATTGGAGCCCCTTGGAATCATTATAAAAGGCATGAACTTCTTTTTTTTTGATAAGTAATCAAGGATATTATATTCATAGGAATAGGCATAGCCCGAGTACACAGGAAGTATACATGAAGAAATGCCTAGTTAGAAGTTACAAAAGAAAGAAGAAGATCATGGATACTAAGTCCGTTACAAACTGTAGCCCCAGCCCATGAGAACAATAATTTAAAAAAGACAACTTTTAGCTCTTCTAGTGTTCTCTCCTGGTCTTCGAAGCATCTTGCGTTTCTTTCCCTCCAAATACACCAACACAAACATATTGGTACCAACCTCCAAATTGCCGCTATCTGGGAATTTCCGTAAAGTCCTCTCCAGCTTGCGAGAAAATCCACCAATCTACACGGCATAACCCAAGACAATCCAACCCTTGTGAAAAAATCATCCCACATGCCCTTGGCCATCTCACAGTGTAAAAGCAGATGATCAACTGACTCCCCATGCTTCTTGCACATATAACACCAATCTAGGACAATAACCCGTCGTTTCCTCAAATTATCTGTGGTAAGAATCTTGTCCAACGATGCTGTCCAAACAAAAAAGGCTGCTTTTGTTGGGGCTTTCGTTTTCCAAATGCTTTTCCATGGATACATTGGCTTTCCGGGATTCGTAATTTTTTGGTAAAAAGATCTGACAGAGAAAATACCTTTCTTATTATTCCAAAACATCTTATCTCCGGTGCCCCCTGATATGCTTGCAGAATATAATGCCGCAAAGAACTCTGTAATAGGTTCCAACTCCCAATCTTGGGCTGCCCTAGTGAAGTCAATATTCCATTGCGGGGAGCCATTTGAGAAGACCAGAAGATCGGCGATCGATGCCTCCTTTTCTCGAGCGAGCGCAAAGATAGTAGGGAAGGTATCTTGTAGGCAATAAGAACCACACCAGTTATCAGACCAAAAGCGGACCCGCGAACCCTCACCCACAACAACATGTTCATGTCCACGAAAGGTCTCCCAAAGGCTCCGAATGTTTTTCCACAACCCCACTCCATGAGTGCCTCGAGCCTCATTCGAGCACCATCCTCCCCAAGCTTCCCCGAACTGTGAATCTATAACGGACTTCCATAAGGCCTCTTGTTCAGTTTGATACCTCCACAACCACTTACCCAACAGAGCTTGGTTGAATTTCAACAAGTGGCGAATCCCCAAGCCTCCCCCAGACATTGGGGTACAAACTGTTGGCCAATTAACCAGATGGAATTTGAACTCTTCCCCCAATCCCCTCCATAAGAAATCCCTTTGTAGCTTCTCAATGCGGTTAGCCACCTTTGTAGGAAGTGGGAATAGAGACAAAAAGTAAGTGGGTAAGTTTGAAAGAGTGCTTTTGATCAAAGTTAACCTACCACCTTTCGACAAATATAGCCTCTTCCAGGCGGCCAATCTGCTCTCCACCCTTTCGATCACATCATTCCAAATCCTCACCGATTTAAAAGACGCACCCAAAGGTAAGCCAAGATACTTCATAGGAAGCGAAGTTATCTTGCATCCCAAAGTAGTAGCTAAAATCTCCACATCGGGGACAATCCCCACTGGCACTAATTCTGACTTTGCAAGGTTGATGCTCAAACCGGATACAGCAGCAAAACAAAGGAGTACCGCTCTCAAGGCTTGAAGCTGGCCATGGTGTGCACCACAAAAGATGAGCGTGTCGTCAGCAAAGAGCAAATGGGAAATGTTGAGGTCACCATTCCCCACCGCAAAGCCATGAAGTAACCCCCCGTCCACCAAACCCTCAATCATCTTACTGAGTGCTTCCATGACAAATAAGAATAGTAGAGGAGAAAGTGGATCTCCCTGTCTCAAGCCACGAGATGAATTGAAGAAACCCACCGGTGTGCCGTTTACCAAGATAGAGAAACGAACTGAAGATATGCAAAATTCTACCCATTTTAGCCATTTCCCCCCAAAACCACATCTATCAAGCAAGTAAAGTAAGAACTTCCAGTTAACATGATCATACGCTTTTTCCATATCTAACTTGCAAAGTAACCCGGGTACTCTAGACTTCAATCGACCATCCAAAACTTCATTTGCGATAAGTACCGAATCAAGAATTTGTCTACCTTTGACGAATGCATTTTGTGGTTTTGAGATTAGTTTTTCCACCACCGCGCTCAATCTATTTGCTAACACTTTGGAAAGAATCTTATACACCCCATTTACAAGACTTATGGGGCGATAATCACTCACTTCCCTTGACCCCACCTTTTTAGGGATAAGGGCTACGAAGGTAGCATTGAGACTCTTTTCAAAACAAGCATTAGCATGGAATTCATGAAAAGCTTTCATTATATCTTCCTTGACCACCTCCCAACAAGCTTGAAAAAATCCCATAGTAAAACCGTCCGGACCAGGAGCCTTATCGCTTGCCATACCTCTGATAACCTTGCATACTTCCTCATCTGTAAAAGGCCTCTCTAACCACCCTGCACTCTGCTGGTCTAATGTGGAAAAAGACAGACCATCCACTTTCGGTCTCCAGTTGTGTTCTTCAGATAATAGTTGTTGATAGTAATGTTCAATGTGATTATTTATTATCAACTTATCCGAAGAGATTGCCCCATCCACCATCAATAAATCAATAGCGTTGTTTCGCCTGTGAGAGTTGGCCATCCTATGAAAGAATTTCGTGCATTTATCCCCCTCTTTCAGCCAGAGCACCCTTGATTTCTGTCTCCATGAAATCTCCTCCATCAAAGTTAATCTTTCAAGATCAGCCACTACCTGATTCTTTCGAGTTTTTTCAAGTTCAGAAAGAGTTCTGGCCTCCTCCTCACCTTCCAAACCCTGTAATTCCTCCACAAGAGATCGCCTCTGTTGAGACACATTACCAAACACTTGCTCATTCCATTGCTTCAGATCCTGTTTCAGTGCTTTCAACTTTTTTGCCAAAATAAAGCTTGGAGAACCTTGGAAAGTGTAAGAAATCCACCATTGTCTGACCCTGTCCACAAAACCATCAGTTTTAAGCCACATATGCTCAAATTTAAAATACCTTCTACCCCCCTGGATGCCTCCACAGTCTAAAATGATGGGGAAGTGATCAGAGCATAAACGGGGTAATCTTCTTTGGACTACATCGGGGAAGTGAGACTCCCAATTAGGAGTTAACAAGAATCTATCGATCCTCGACCAAGATGGGCAGTCACGGTTGTTAGACCAGGTAAACGTGCCTCCTGATAGTGGAAGGTCCATGAGCTCTTGTTCTGATATGAAATCAGAGAAATTTCTCATGGCTAAAGAAATATGAGAACCACCCGACCTTTCGCTTGGGAAGCGAGATACATTGAAATCCCCCCCGATGCAACTTGGTAACTCCCACCAACTTAGGACTCCCGCAAGTTCTTCCCACAAAAATCTTCTCTCTGAGTCAATATTTGGGCCATACACACCAACAAAAGCCCATTTAAAACCGTCTTCTATATTAATAAAAGAACATGCAACCAAAAAATCACCCACACATTCCTCCACCCTTTCCACTACCCTTGTGTCAAACATAATTAGAACTCCCCCTGAAGCTCCTTTGGATGGTAGGAAGGACCACCCGACATGTTGTCCTCTCCATAGGCTACGAACTATTTGTACTGTAATCTCTTCCAACTTCGTCTCTTGTAAGCATATGATATCCCCCTTCCATTGACGAAGAAGATTTCTGACTTGGAGCCGCTTGTTAGGATCATGCAGCCCCCTTACATTCCATGATACTATTTTTGGCTTCATGGGACAACCATTTTACCCCTCCCCTTACACCGCTCTCGATGAGAGCTCTTCTCTCCCTCATCCTCTTTCATTTCCCATGATAGTCTTTTGAGTTCTCTTTCTCTCTTTTTAGCCGAAGCCAAGGAACGATCAGATTTGGGTTGAGTATTCATAACCTCAATGGCTGTGAGAAGGGCCAAAAATTCCGCATCAAAATCCCCGTAAGAAATTCCTACCATATGCTTAATGTCCATCGCCATTTGTATAACCCAATCTGATACATTGGGATGAAAAGCGTAGAGAGGAGTAGGTTCATCCTCCCCTTCCTTGTTTGCCGCAAACAGCACCAAAGAACTAGCTTGCTCAGAAACGACAGCCTCTGCCTTCTCCACCAAACAACAATCCACTTGTTCCAACGTCTGGACAGCAACCTTCGCTGCCATAGAGAGGGGAACCAGCTCAGAAGGAGCCGAAGGCGACGACAGAGCCATCGTCGGAGGACCTGGCTTCTTCGCATGGTCCTGAGCCACCGCCGGAGGACCTGATTCCACCCCCAAAAACTCAGGACGTAGGCCAGACCCTGCCGGCGACCTAGTCTGTACCACCTCCATGGATGTCGGCCCACCCGTGAGCTCCCCATGCGCCATCGAGCGATCTGCCATGGAGAGAGGAACCATCCCTGGCGTCTTCGCATGGTCCTGAGCCACCGCCGGCCGACCTGTTTTCACCCCCAAAGACTCAGGAGGTAAGCCAGACCCTGCCGACGACCAAGTCTGAACCACCTCCAGGGATGATGGCCCACCCGTGAGCTCCCCATGCGCCATCGAGCCGATCTGCGAAAGCGGATCTTCCCTTTCAATAGTTGCCGTCGCAGGGGACTCCATCGCAGAGGCTACCGTCGGGAGAGGAAACGACGCCGGAGTCTCTGTCGCACGGGTTACCGTCATGGGCCCAGTCGAGAGCGCCGGACCACCCACCAGTGTTGAGCCCTTCACAGGCTCAGCAGATTCGACCGGGAGATGGGCCACAGTTACGGGCCTCGATGTCGAGCCCTTCTCATGAAAAGGCCCAGGTTGTTTTCTCTTCCAACCCATACGATTTGGGCTTCTCCAGCCCAAACCCACCTTACACTTACCACCAACGGGCCTGAGAGACTTCCTCCCATCAATAGATGCCTGTCCTTGGAAAAGGCATGAACTTCTTATTCACAAGCAATGTGGAATCCCATTCGCCGCCTTTTACTCAATCCAGGATATTACAGTCTCCCCTCTTAAATTCCCGACGTCCTCGTCAAGCCATTACATCATATGTGACAAGGCTGAAACTCCACACTTCTGGTTGGAATTGACTCTATTATCATTGTGACAAGCTAAGGAAGGCCAAGTCATATCTTAGCATGTACCCTAAAAAGACAAAGCATGAACTTCTCCTTCCCAAGCAATGTAGGATCCCATTCACCACCTTCCTTCTACTCAATCTGAGGCATTACATATATTCTAAGGCCATGTTTACTTATCAAAAAAATATATATATTATAAGGCCATGTTCCTCACTCAAATGGTCAGATGTACACAAGTTGTCAAGCTTTCTTTTTTTGTGGAAGGTAGGAAGAGGGGATGTCCAACTCCATTTAAGATCAATTGACCTCTTTTTTTGCCATTTTCAACCTCCAGATATCAAATTAATTATACCAAACTATGATATCCAAAGAAATATTTCCATATAAATCAACAATTTCTAGCCACAAGTCCCACCAAAAATTGGGATATCTGACTTGCATAACTTTATAAAAATCAAAGATACAGATATTAGTATATTCCTATAAGATAAACTCTGGTCACATATACAGGCTTTTACTAGTCCAGAAAAAGGATCACTAGAATATGCAGCACAGCATTTTAGAACAGATATCTCAATGCATGCCTTAATTAAGTATAACATCTTGACGAGTAACCAGAATTTCTGTATTAAACTAATAAAAGAAGTCTAATCCTTGTCTTCAGATTAAAAAACAGAGGAAGAGAGAGAATTCAACAGATAACATACACCATCCACAGTTGAATGTTCCAACTGACGCAAATACTTTGGATTGACGTGTATGCCATGGGTGGGTCGAGGAGATTCAGAAGCTCTCGAGGAAGTTAAACCAGATGATTGATGGTTCGCTGAAGGAGAGAATTGCAGTTGTGCCTCAATCTTACGAAGGACAGAAGGTGGAAATACTGCTGACCAGGTGCCAAAGAGATGCCGCATGGCATTATGCTGATTGGGGTGTACTTGCCTGTATGCCTCACAAAAAACCTTTTAAAAGTTCAAATAAAAAAAACTATCAGAATCTTGATTTGCAAACTAATGAGTTATAAAAGCATATGCAGACAATGCAAAACTCACCTCTGGCAGACAATAAGAGAAGTATGTAACATATTCTCGGCCAATATTCTTGACAATACTGTCTAAGAGATATAATGAAGGCAGTTTTTGTTCAACTGGGGCCTGCAGAATCAAGTACAAAATTATGAAGGAGGTAAGGACAACACATGACAAACAAAAATTCCCCCTACTTTCCAAAAAATAGGTTCATCCAAAACCCTACCAATAAAGTTAAAATTTTGGCGAACGCAATTGAGGGTTAGATAAAGGGGGCATCCCGGACACAAACAATAGTTAATTTGTGCTGAGTCTCAACAGTATTAAAAAAGAAGGAAAAAACTGAACATTTAGAGAGATCACTTGGAATGCTGCAAGTTTTGTTTGCAAATGCCCCGCAAAAACTGTAGGGTTCATACCCCCACCCCCCAAACCCTCAAGTTTCACAGATCCATCAAAGCTTTGGGAGAACTTCGATTAATAGCATAATATGTACGTTTACATAGAAATTCTCCTTTCAACAAGTTTTTAGAAGAAAGTCAAGAATCAGAGATGTTAGAAACAGTAACCATTTTACTTTTCTAACTCCTGCCAAAATCGACTTTGGTCAAACTCAGAAGCAAGCGTATACAGATCAAATAGTATTCATAATCATATCGATATCTACTTCTAAGCCGCGTCCTAATAGGATACGGACTATAAATCCTGTTAATATGGAAATCCTATAAGCAGCATTGACTACTTTTGAGGCAGAAATCACGGATTTGTTCGTGTTCGACTACAGTCAAATCTTTCATTAGATACGGAAATCCCTTCTTTCAATTTTCATAGTGCTCGTACAAGCCCGTGTCGCTTCTTAAAAATCTATCACAACATTAGAGGCATTGCGCTGCCCGTGCACCACAAACCATTTCTGAATATTAACTTTCTGAAAACAAAATCTACTCCAGCAAACCAACCAGAGGATAAACGAAAGGGGACGGGAAAATTTAAAGTCCAAGAGCATTTCAATTCAATGTAATCGAGGCTATAGTCTATAAGAGCCAACATATAACCAAGTATCGAAACTCAAAATTTCTCCATGTTCTCCCCAAACCCTCTTGCTCTTGGAAACCAAACAAGTACCAAATTTCAACATTCACACTTCTCAAACGCCAAGAATTACATCAAACTAAGTTGCGTACACGAGATATACGAAAACCCTAAAATCCCATGACTATACAAATTCAGCGAAAACCTTCTCCCACTCCCCAGGATTCCACAAGCACCCAAACGAACCTCGAGAATCCGAGCGCAAATGACTTCGGCAATGCCCTTTCCGTGCTCCTTCTGATCGCCAGCAATTATGGTGAGATCCGTGATAATGGGCTTCGAGTTTAATGTTAACTCCGACAACAATAGATCGTAAAAATGCACGATTTCCTCTGCGCTCGGCGGCGTGACAGTGTCGTCTTCGGCCGAACCCCTAAGCTCGTCGTCGCGCTGCCTCAGCAGAGCCTTGAACCTGTCAAGAATAGTCAGCGTTGGTTTCTGAGGCGGGAGCTCAGTGGCCACCACCTTCGTCGCCGTGGCTAGGTTTCTTGGGTTTTCTCGGTTCTCCGAGCCCGTGGATGCCATCAGAGAATAACAGGACCGTAATTAAGAGCTAGGGTTTTGTCCCACCACTTGAGGGTGAGAATCGAATTAGGGTTACTTCCCACCATAGAAGAACTTACACAGATTAGAACTAACGAGCAAGCGACGTAACGTCTGAAGGAATAGATTTCTTTCTTTCTTTATCGGTGCGGCTTTCGGCGGCTTCCTTTTTCGAGGATTTTATTAAAAAAATAATAATAATACGTACAAATCTCAAATATAAGTTTCGAATAAATTTTACTTAAAAAAAAAGTATTTTTTATTAATGAAACTTATTTTTTATAAATAATTTATATAAAATTTATCTCTTTGAAACTTGTATATATAATTATTCTTAAAAAAAATAATAGAATTTAGAAGGAAAAGAATCATTTAATAATAGAACCGAAAGGTATTTATAATTTAAATTTTTTCATTTGTGATATTTGAGATATTATTTAAAAAATAATCGACAAAATAATTAAAAAATTTCAAGTTATTCGTTTTAAATAATTAAAATGTGTTACCACAATTTTCCCTGATATTAAATATACTATTCTTCTTATTTTGGTCGGTAAGACTTCTAACATATATATATACTAGTGAATAAGTAACGTGCAAAGTACGTTTGCCTAGTTGTATTTTTAAGAAATAATATATTTTTTATAAAACAAAAATAAATTTCAATCAATAATTTGATTCATAGAGAGAAAAGGTAAGTTCTAATAAATATTTGTGGGTACTAATTTGATCCATCGTTATCCAGACAGATTGATGAACCCGCGAATTGAGACATGCATGGAGTTTTTTTTATTTTTTTTCTCTTGAGTAACGCTAAACCCACAGGGGTCTCGATTGGGAATCTCAAGTACGTGTTTTTTTTACACAGTGATTAAAAATATTGTTTAATGGTTTTGTGACCTTTTAAAATTTTTTTAAATATTTAAAAATATTAAAAGAATACATTGAAAAAGTGAAAAAAAATGTAAATTTATACTGACACAACCAGAAAAACCCAATTTAAAAATAATAAATTCAAAAGACCATTAAACAAAAAAACCATTAATAAAAAAATAAAGAAGTTCAAATTTTCCTTCTAAAAATTCTTTAACATGTATTTAACTTTATTGTGCAGGAAAAGTGCAATTTGAATTACCCAGACAAATAATGAACTGACCAATAGACTGATTGGCTGACATAACGATAATTATGATTTTTCATTACCCAAACGGGTGCATGAAATGATGAACCGAGAATGACATAGAATTTTTTTATGTTTTTTTCTTCAGTAATGCCAAATCCTCTTTATGCTTAGGTAAAAACAAAACGGGCTTAATGTTTTTTTTCCCTTATTTTACGTGCATTTTGTGATCTTTTTTATCGCTTGATCGCGTGGCCTAAAAAAAAAATCAATTGAACACCTCATATTCAAACAATTGATCAATTTCCCAAATGCAATTTTTTATAAAAGGAAAATAGAAAATAATATATATATATATATATATATTAACTCTTGAATATTCTAATAGCAAGGATCCAGTTGCCTTTCATTTTGGAGTACTTTCTCATCTTCAATGAGTTTCAACGGTTGGATTGTAGCTATGGTAGGAGTTGGAATACCTAAGCATCTTTGTCAACAAGTAATAATTCCGAATGCACTCCACCCAAGCAACATATCATTATATCTACCTACATAGACAGCATGCCCCATTAAAAAAGGCCATCTGCATGGTTGGAAATTAATCAATTCATTCTGGTCCGTACTAAACTGGATAAGACAGATTTATGTAGAAAAAGCAATCACAGGAGAGAGTGGACGGATATCAAGGAAGCAGAAGGCCTAAAAATAAGAGCAACGATAATATCGCCTAGTTGCTTTTCATTTTGGACTTTACATACACAATTGAAAAGAACACTCGCGAAGGAAAATAAGACTAAAGGGAAAAACAACATTTATTTTGGACATATTCGTTGAAAAACAAAAAAATCAGACAAACATTTGTCTATGTATGCACATCAGACAAGCAAAAAACAACATGCATGCATATTAATTTAAACATTTAATATGCATACACAGCTGTAGTCCCGTCTCTGTCGACGGGACTACAAGACAAACAACATTTAAACAAATATTGTTTAAATGTGCATACACAGACAAACAACATTTACATACACAGTTGTAGTCCCGTCTCTGTCGCCATTTAAATCAAGCAAAACCAGTCAAATCATTTAGAGACACAGAGAATAAAAGACAAACAGACAGACAGAGGATGGAAGAGACAAACCAAGAAGCTGAAACGGGTGGAATGAGCAGCAAAAAGAATAGCTTGCAGGCAATATGAATGGTCATAGTAAGCAGCATAATGCAAGCAGGTTCTTCGATATAGAGAATCAAACATCAATATCTAGTAAATTTCACATAAAACCCATGATCAATACCGATTTATTTTGATGCTCAAGTAAGAAGTTTTACCGAGAAAGTTCTCATAACTAAAATAAGAAGAAACATACATTCGCTCCTGCTTGAAGAAGCTTATGCACGAAGAAATCTTCCCATGCCTTGCCGCCAACAATAAGGGGGTCCATACTCATAGCTCACCCGAACGAAGACTGAGCAAGAAAAAACTCAAACCAAACACTACGAGACATTTTTTTCGGAGCCTCACATTCAACAGATTTGTGATAAATGAGAAAAACTTATAGCCGATAACCCTGCCTTCCAACCCTCTTATTTAGTGGCCAAAACATCTCCTCACTTTGAAAGTCACACCAACATACTGTACAAAAGAGCAATTACTGAGAAAGTAACGAACGTGAGATCCATGGTAGATCTGAATGCTGACCTGCAGTGGGTCCGAATGCGGTGGAGGAGATCGAGAAGAGAAATGGTAGATCTGGGGTGACTCGGCGTGGTACAGAGCTTGCCGACGGCTTTGTTGTTGACGGCGTGGTCCATACATCGGTTTCAGAGAGGGAGATAGGGCTCGGGGTGGGCTGCGGCGTAAAGGAGAAAGGAGGGAGAAGAGAAATGAAAGAAAGAAGAAAAAAAATAACTTGGTGTTTTAACCCTCCGTAGCGAAAACAAAAAAAAAAAAAAAAACCAAACCTGATGAGAGAAGAGGCAGAGACGAACACGAAGAGAAATAAAATCTTGGATATCAACCACTACATGCAAAGCAAAATAGAAAAAACAAATCAATCTATTTTGTTAAGAAATCTAGAGACCAAAACCCATCTACAATCCTCAAACCAGGTGCAACGGCATGAAAAAACTTGAGAGAGTGTAGTTCCTCCTTTTGAGAGCTTCGGCCTCAATCATAGCTCTAAGATTGTCAAAACCAGTCAGATCTGGACCCCATATGAAACTAAAGACGCAGTCGATCAACACAAATCGAACAACCCAAACCTAAAGAATAAAACATGCACATCAGACAAGCAAAAAAATCAGCTTCAACGAAATGAAAGGAAAAATTAAACCCAACACTGAAAACAAATTTAAAGAACCAAAAGAAAAGAGAATATACACATAAGAGAGAAGACGAGGAGAGAAAAGAGAGAGGGTCTGAATTGAGAAAGAGAACTCGGGAGAGAGAGAGCCGACAATGAGAGAGAATTTGAGGGAGCTGACACAAACAAATAAAATCATTTAAACAAATATATGACTAAAGTTGTCGATACCTAACACAGTTGAATTAAAAGACCAAAAACACCTCGTATAAACGAAGAGAATAGAAGTATAAAAAGACACAAAACGCTAAAAGACAAAACATAAAAGACTGTCACTGCATCAGAACTTAAAATGACAGTGTATCAGAACTGAAAAAGATAAAACACTTATCTTTACGTTATATCACAGTCAACAGATAAATATATAAAAAATAAAAAAATTGACTATGCAATTCCATCCAATCTCAAAGAATAGAAAAGACACAACTAAATCGCACTGTACACATAAAGACAAGAAAATCACCGTTCTCGAAGCTATCGTAGTAAGTTAACGTTTATTTAACAGAGAGTTAACGGAAAACAAGAATTTCCGTTAAGCTCCGTTAAATAGCTACTTATATATATATATATATATATATATATATATATATATATATATATACTAGTAAAGAGCAAACACGTGCATTACACGTGTGTTCAATTGTGAAAATATAAAAAATATTTTTAATTATAAAATCTAAAAATATGTTATAATAAAAGATGGGTTAATATATATAATTATAAAATGTAATAATTTTGTCTATATTTTAAGATTCTCATTGATCATAAAAATAATCACATATATTTTAAGATTCTTATTTCGATTTTCTTTCAACTCAGCATACATTTTTCTCTTTTTCCGAAGTATTTCTTCTTTCTTTTCCTTGGACTAAGCACCATACCAATATTTTTTTGTAGCATTTTTTTCATATTTTTCATAATTTAATTTTAAAGAATGCTAGATACAAATTAATTAGGAAAGTTTTAATAAAAATTGATTTTTTTTAAATAAGATTAGCCTACCCGTTGGCATTTTTACGACGAGATAGGAATGTCATAGCAATTTTACAAACTAATAAGAAATCAATAACAATCTGTCAAACACGTAAACATACAAAATACAGAAACAAGATTCTAAAAAATAAACAACAGTGCAATTATCTACATTTAAAGCATAAATAAATATTATCCAATCAATAAAATATGTTTAATATTAAAACCACATTATTTAATATAATATTGAACTATTTACAATTAAAAATCTTAATACAGGTATAACAAATATTGAGTAATTCTAATTAATAATCACAACTCCATATATTTGCAAGATGCCTTGTAGAAATAAATGCATAAAATATAAAAAAAAAAATAGAAATACTAATATCTATTTCTATGAACAATAATAAAACGTACCTGAAAATAGGGGCAAATAAAAGGTCAGTGGAAATAGTGTCAACCAACGAACAGGAAGACAAGCACAAAGTGACAAAATCAAAATGTCTGTTGTAAAGGAATATATTATATAAGATAACGTAATCATTTTAATAATACATTGTTATTTGTTAAATAAAGCTACACTAACATATTAGAATATAATCTGTTAATATTTTTTTTATTCGAATTCAGTTATAAAACGTGACTTATTTTGACTATAGGTGCATTTATATAAATAAATAAATAAATGAATAACATTTTCTTAAATAATGTAGAAGAGAATATACCAAAAGTACAGGAAGAGTAAAATAACAGTGAAAATAGAGAAAATTGACAACAACCAGAATGAGGAATAGTAAAGTAAAAACAAAAGCAGCAAATTTGTAAAACAAAATACATTAGAAAATATTAGATCTATATTAATAAAATATATATTTTTACTTTATATAAATTTATAATTATATTAATAAAACTATTATTATTAAACCCACAAAGTTGTTCAAACAGTAGCGTTCTAAAGTATTACAAAAGCAGTAAACTGTTATACAAAATGCCACCGTTTTGAGCAGTCGCCCAACCTACCCATTACATTGAGAAACGGCGCCGTTTTCATTAAGAGAGAACTTAATTCTACATCACCACTATAAATACATCATTACCCACATGTGCCTCCATTTCGTCCAGATTCTTCTACCTATTTTCGTCTCTCTCTCTCTCTCTTTTTCTCACCTTTCTTCTTCTCCTTCTCTCGTGTCTTCCCTTTCCGTCTGATCTCTCGCACAACTCCTCTCTCTTATTCTTGTCGTTCACTGCCACTTCTCTCAACAGAGAAAGAAAAATCAGCACCTCTATCTTTATTTGTGTTTTATGATATATTACAAATTTTTTTATTCAGAATCCTACAAATCTGAAGCTCCATGTTTCAAATCTAAGAAATATTTTTTTTCTTCTTTCACTTAATGTGTGTTGCTTTGTTCTTATTGATCTATGTTTTCCCTTTCTCTCCGACCATTTATTTCACGTAAAGTTTTTTTGTGAACACAGATCTAACAATCTTTTTCTCAGATTTTGATTTCTTTTCTATTTTTTTTGTTTTTTATTTTTGTGCGATGGGCTCTTGTGGCGAATATTTTGTGCATGGACTTTTTTTTACGAATGCTTATACAGATCTCTAGATCTGTAAAAATGGCAACAATAATTTTTCACATAAATAATTTTTTCTCAACACACACAGATCTGAGATTCTATTTTCTAATTTTTATTTTGGTTGCAGGTCTATTTTTCTTGAAATGTATATAGATCTCTAGATCTGTTCTTCGAATCTCCCTTTGCAATTGTTTTTTTCTTTGACATGTATTTTTCTTCCCAATACATATAAGAATTGATTTCTTTGATTTTATTTTTATTTTTTTGCTATTTTGTTTTATTTTTGTGTTTTGGGTTGTAGTGTTGTTTTCTTTCGTTGAAGGGCCTTTTTATTTCAAGTGGTTCTATTTCTGTGATTTATGTTTTGTGTTTTCGGGTTCTCCATCTCTTTAATCTTTGTTTCTCTTTGAACATATGTTCACAATTTTGAAGAGATCATTTCCAGATCTGATTTTTTATTTATTTTTTCCTCCATGTTAAATTTTTTTTTTCAATCTGGTTTTTTCTCTTCTTTTACTGTTTTTTTTGTTCATTTCATAGTTCATTTGTATGTAAATGAACAAATTTTATTCATTTATTACAAATCTGAGTTGATGTAGAAATTTAGGGAAAGGGTATGGTTATAAATTTTTTTATCTTCTATTGTGCATCTGTAGGTAAATAAACAGACAATGTTTATTTCCAACCGATCTCAATTTATACAGAAATTTAGGGAGACAGTATTGTTCCTATGTGTACAGCAAAGAACTAAAGTTATTTTCTATGTTTTTTTTTTTCTTGCTACAGATCTGAGTGGATGTATATATATATTTTTTTTAAGTTGGTTTATTTATAATTTTTTTTTCATGTATAGATCTGAACAGATCTTAGATATTTTTCTTTTATGTTATATCTAAGACCTTTTGGTGATGAATATATGTTATATCATCACAAAAATATGTATGTTATATGAACAGACCTGTATATATGTTATAACATATATCTTTTATGATGAATATATGTCATATCTGAACATAGATTGTTATATACATGTTATATCTTCTGAGTTTTACTCTACATGATCCATGTTATATCGTTCCTATGTGTACAACAAAGAACTAAAGTTGTTTTCTGTGTTTTTTTTTCTTGCTACAGATCTAAGTGGGTTATATATATGTTATAACATATATCTTTTATGATGAATATATGTCATATATGAACATAGATTGTTATATCCATGTTATATCTTCAGAGCTTTACTCTTTATGATCTATTTTGTCATTTTATTTTATGTGTTGGGCTGTTGTGATAAATATATTGGCTCAAAAGTTTTTTTTTTAATGTTTATAAATATTTACCTCTGTTTCTCATTGTCTGATTTATTATATATGATTTTATCTTGTTTTAGCATATTTTACTGTATCGGATATTTTATTAGATATGATTTGAACATGTGTGAACAACTTTCTTTTTCTAAGCATCAGTTTTCTTTTGAGATTAATAAAAATATCTGTAGATGTACATATGTACATCTTTTGAAGTTTTTATTTGTTATCTTCTGATTTATTTCTTATATATGTTTTTGTGTTGTTTTAGCATACTTTACTATGTAACTACATGTTTTGTAGATGTAAGTACATGTTTTGAAGTTTATAATTTTATTTCTCTCAGTTTATTTCTTACTTGTATTTTTTTTGCCAGATAATGTATACATAAACTGAGAATGAAATGTAAAAAGAGCATAAAGGAAATTTTCAGATACTGTATATACCAACAAAGAAGGGAATTTAAGGAGACCAGAAAGAAATCGAGATTTAGAAAATAACAGTGGCAACAACAGCAACACAATAAGTTCTCTTTTTGAAGTAGATTTATTTTTTTTAAATCTAAATAGTGATGTATATTTTTTATTTCTCAACCATTTCATACATGTAAATAATGCAAGGAAATAGTCAGCAAACAGAGATAAAAAAAAACTGACCTGCAAGATTCCAAAAGTGAAAGACAAATTTAGAATCCAGAGTCACTCGAAAGAAACAAATTTCAAGAAGTTAAAAGGAGAGATAGCAAACAGTATAAATTAAAGGAGAGCAAATCCATTCTTATACGAGGTAGTCAGGAGCTTAAGCGATAGAAATGTAAAAATGAAGATAATTCCTATAGAAATAACGAAGCGGTGGAAAGTGTCGAGAGATGTAAAAAAAAAAAAATCCAGAAGCCAACGGAAGACTGTAGAAAAAAAAAATTAAAATATGATAAAAATGAGAGCACGTAAATTCGAGAACAACAAATGTAAAGACAAACAAAATTATAAATGAAAATATTAGAATTTAATAATAATAATAAGAGAAACAGTCGAGGCGGTGGGAAACAAATAGAAGAAAATGTAGAATCTGATAAGATGAGAAAAAGTTAAATCGAGAAGGCAGAAAAACAAAAATAAGGATAGAATGGAAAAATAAATACAAGAACAGGGACAATCCTGGAAAAAAAATATTGGACCGAAATTAAAGGATAGAATAGGAAAACAAATATAAAAACAGGGGCAATCCTGGGAAAAAAGTATCAGACGGCCAAAATTGTAGGATAGATATAGAAAATGAACAGAAAAGTAAGGACAAAATAAGAAAAAATAGTAGACGACAGCTGCCTGCTTATTGGCACATATTATATATAAGATATATAATATATATATATATATATATATATATATATATATATATATATATATCCAATCTCAACTCCAACAATGATACAGATGTTGTCGTTCCTATGATTAAAGGCTGCTTATTAGATTTTGATTTAATAAGTTATTCTTTTAGTTGCTCGTCTCAAAAGATATCACAAAATTGATGCATGCACAATATCGCGGAATGGGTCGCAACCAACATTAAAATATGCATACTTATCACAATGCCCCAATCCTTATTGAACTTTCAGCAAAGATCCACAAATCTAGTCGGTATTCTATTAAACAATGTAGTTTTCTTCTTCAGCAATATGATGCCTTGCTTAGTGAGAGAGAGAGAAACAAAACATACCAGCATCAGCCATGCACGTCTCTTTACTTAGGCTCTAACATATGAATCATAACTCCTCTTTCACTGGCTCTACAATCTTTATCATCATGCATCTTTTCCGTCTTGTTGATGATCTTAGCATACCGCTTATCACAATTCCATATGAGGCATAACTCCGTCTTATATGTTTTTAAAGATGAAATAAGATGAATTGAGATTAAAATTAAAAGTTAAATAAAATATTATTAAAATATATTTTTTTAATATTATTTTTGTTTTAATATTTAAAAAAATTGAATTATTTGTTTTATTTCGTATGAGAATTTAAAAAAATTATAATGATTAGATGAGACGAGATGAGATGAATTAAGATGAATTAATTTGCATGATAATCGAGGAGGTCGGTCTTCATGCAGATTGGAAGGGCCGCAGGAAGATGATCGGATAGGATACTACAACCGGTGCCTCCGTGTTTTTCATGCTCAAAGAATGCAGCCGTCTTTGGACCAAGAATACTTAATTTGGAGTAGTTTGCAGGGTACTTAGAGTTGGCAAGAGAGGGTTTGTGAATGTCAGAGCTCCCTAATTAGTAACTAGTAAAGGCCAAAGGGTCAAATAGATACAAGGTACTTTTCATTTCATTATGAGAAATGTTTTCTCCACAAAAAAAAAAAAAAAAAAAAAAAAAAAAAATTATAAAAGTAAATTTATAAACTGACGTAGCTTTTTGCAGTATGTTAGATTGTAAAATTATTTTTATTATAAAGTAGATCTAACATATCATATGAAATCAGATCAGTGTGTGAATTTATTTTTGTTGAATTTTTTGTAGTTGTAACACTTCTATTTTATTAGACCTTGGACTTGAAAGAATTACAGCTCTTTCTAACCTTCACTTTCTACACAGTTCTACCTAGGTAACTTGCTATATGGACCGATAAAGAATAAGGCTGTGTTTGGTTTCCAAACTCAGCTGAGCTTAGTTGAGTTCAGTCTAGTTTAAGCTGAGTCTAACATCCAAACACCTAACTATCAAATTATTAAATTCATCCTAACTCAAAACCTTCTTACACGTAGGACTCACAAGCTTTTTCTACTTAAAACATCTTTATACGTGAGACTCACAACCTTTTTCAATTTTCCATAAAAGGTATTAAACTTATCTTAACATCCAAACACATTTTAAACTCAGTTTAGATGGCCCCACATAACTTCCTCTACTACTCAACTCACTATTATTCATAAAGAACTCAGCTCAATTGAGCTCAGCTCAACATCCAAACGCATCCTAACTTCTTCCACCTATGAGCTGTCACAGATAAGGAGGCAATTGACCCCCAGATGAAGATCTTCCTATAAACTCCCGATAGTTGCTCTCAAACTTTTGTAATCTTTATCATATGTAATATGTGTTGATAACTCTTGTATATATGTTTTAATTTACTTATTCAGTATACATATATACATCAATGGAAACAACTGTTTTGGTTATGAAACCAAAATAGACTTTCCAAACTTTAAAATGGTATCATAGCCTTTAGAGACTAACCCACAATGGCTGATCATGGCCTTTAAAATGGTTCCTCACCATTCAGCTGTATTTTCTTTACCCAACCTTGCTCAGCTTGTACCCATCAAACTCGATGGCACAGAGTATCTGGCATGAGCTGTTCACTTTTTACCTATCCTTCAGAGTCATGAACTCATGGGGATTATGGATTGTTCCCAACCATCAACACCTTACTGAGGTTGTTTTCTTTGCTCTCTGCACACAAACAAAATCTGTGTAGAGAGTTCACGTGCCCTAAACCAGAATCAAACACACCCCACCTAGCATGAAAGTGACCTTAAAAAACATTGGTGTCCCCACATGCAACGTTGGATTCACAACTCAAACAAATGCCCTATGTATAAGATCAGAGCTTTTGTTCAATTTCAAATGAAAAAGACACCCTTCTCAAGTCGAAACATAGTGTTAATTGTAAGTAACAACTAAACCAACTCAATTCACAAAAACTTGCACCAGCCCTCGAATAATCGTCTGAAACTTGAAATCTTTCTTTATCCGTCCAAAATAAAAACATGAAAATTACTTTTAAATACTTGCCATCTGGGGAAACATTGGAAATCAGCATCAACGTGTACCTACTTGGAAAACAACTTGGCATGTGTTTCATGCCAGTTGCCCAATTGCTTCACAAACAAATTCCAGGTTTCTGTATGTCTCTGTCTTTCTCCATGAGCCTTAGGTGGCTTGAATGAAGAAACTTGTTTGGGAAAGACCAAAAAAAAACAAAAAGAGACAATCTTCGTTTCTTTGTCCTGATTCGTGGGGTAGGAGGAGAGAAGTATAGAATAAAAGAATATTTCTCTCGCCTTGCCCAGCAAATCTGAATTGATCCACCAAGTGGGGAAGAAACTTTGGCAGGAAAAACTGACCAAGATCAGGAAAATTTTGTCAATGAAGTTCACAAGTAGTCCATAGTAAATAAAATCTTCCAAAGCACAAAAACAATGATAATAGTAATAATAATAATAATGTCGAAAATTTGAAATTCCCAACGGCTCCTCGGCCAGCCTATATATGTACTTCTTCTGCCTCCAACTTTGTCCAAGACGGTTCAAAAACTCATATCCATATCCTACTTTCCCTCACTTTCTCGTTGATTTTCTCACTTTCTAAATCAAACTCAACGAGTTCTTACTCGTCCAACTCATGTTTCCGAGTCATCTTCTTTAATCTGTCGGAATTCCCTCAAAGCTCTTAACGTTTTCTTAGTTTTCCCACAAGTATCAGCCAACCAATCCCAAGAAAATGTTTCTTGAACCTCTCCTTTGCTTCCGGTGTATTCAGAGTCCAATCTAAATTTCGGAATCGAGTTTAGTTTTGCATACACGGACATCATGATCTCTTCGGTGAAGTTCACAGCCTCATCCTTCACGGCGTTAGATTTGACAACCCGAAAGCTTCCTTTTTCGAAGCCTCGGTTTCCTTCCCAACCCACCACTCAAAATGCGAAACAGAGCCTTAACCGCTCTTTCTCTTCCCAGAAACCCATTTACATTTCTTCCATCGAGACTTTCGCATTGCCAACGAAGACCCAAAAGCGCGGAACAGAGTGCAATGCCTACGAAGACGACCGGTCTCGGCCACTTGAGATTAACATCGAGTTCCCAGACGAGCAGACCCGATTTGAGGCGGCTCAGAGGCTCAAGATTAGTATATATTTCGCCACCTGGTGGGCTCTTAATGTGGTTTTCATTATATACAACAAGAAGGTTCTGAATTCTTTTTCACACCCGTGGCTCATTTCCACGCTTTCGCTCGCAACTGGGTCGCTCATGATGCTGATTTCGTGGGCCACGAGGATTGCCGATGTTCCCAATACAGATTTGGAGTTCTGGAAGAGACTTTTTCCGGTAAGAAAGCTAGTAACTCTTCAATCAGTTTAATATATCCCGGTTTTCTCTGTTTGTGTGAATATAGGGAGAAAGAAAAAACATAACGAAATGAAATCGTGAATATCAAGTAGAACATGGCAAATTAAGAACTTTCGCTTGTCGGATTAGTGTAATAAACATGACAACATTTTTTCCCGTTCTTCTATGATTTTTCTTAGTTTTCTTGGCAACAAACAGAGCATTTTGTGGTTTTGGGAATCTGATTTTATATTCCCGGAAGGGTGTAGGTTGCGGTGGCACACACCATTGGGCATGTTGCAGCGACTGTGAGCATGTCGAGAGTTGCAGTTTCGTTCACCCACATCATCAAGAGTGGCGAGCCTGCTTTCAGCGTCTTGGTTTCAAGGTTTTTGCTTGGTGAGATGTTTCCGGTGCCGGTTTATCTGTCACTCTTGCCAATTATCGGAGGATGCGCCCTTGCCGCAGTGACCGAGCTCAATTTCAACATGACTGGTAAGAAAGCCTACTCAATTACAGATAGGAATTTAAGGCCTCGTTTGGATTCATAAACCATCTCAACTCACCTCAACTCATCTCAACTCATTTCATCTCATCATTACAACTTTTTCAAATTTTCACACAAAATATAATAAACAATTTAACTTTTTCAAATCTCAAAACAACTTTCCCAAATTTCCACACAAAATATAATAAATAATTTAACTTTTATTCTACTATTCACAAACCATCTCAACCCACCTCAACTCATCTTTGAATCCAAACCACTCCTGATGCTGATTTATTGCAATGTTTTTAAACTAATGTGGTCTTCCTGATGTTGGTGTTTTGGGATTGAGTATGTCTCGCAATATGTGCAGGGTTTTGGGCGCCATGATATCAAATTTAGCCTTTGTGTTTCGGAACATATTCTCAAAGAAAGGGATGAAGGGGAAGTCTATTAGTGGGATGAACTACTATGCTTGTCTGTCTATGTTGTCTCTTTTGATTCTTACACCTTTTGCCATTGCCGTGGAGGGCCCCAAGATGTGGGCGGTTGGCTGGGAAAAAGCCATCTCTCAGAGTGGACCACATTTCGTATGGTAATCTCATTTGTATAAGACATCGAATTTTGCCATCTTACCCAACGAAGTTGTACTTCACAATTGTCTGGTTGTTTTAACCGGTTTGATGTATTTTCAAGTAAAACTCGATAGATCAGATGTTACCAAGTCAGAAACGGTAGAGTTTTCTTATTTTTTTTCAAGGGGAGTGTGTGAGACTTACTCAAAGACTGTATAAACCATTTTTCATTTTTCAAGAAACAAATATCAGTGTTCTGATTTTCTATTTGCTCTAAAATCCTAGTACAATTACTTAGAATGACAGTCAGTCAATTTCCTTTTGCTTCAGTTTTTCGTTTGATTACAAATTTATATTTTTAAGTATTTTTTGTTTTTCTTTTAGGTCAAATTGCTGGTTTAACCTGAGAGATGTGTGTGGCTTGGAATTTTTGCAGGTGGGTGGCAGCGCAGAGTGTCTTCTATCACTTGTATAACCAAGTTTCATACATGTCTCTCGATCAGATTTCTCCATTGACTTTTAGCATAGGAAACACAATGAAGCGGATATCTGTTATAGTCTCATCTATCATAATCTTTCACACACCAGTCCAACCCATCAATGCTATTGGAGCTGCCATTGCAATTCTTGGCACCTCCCTCTACTCACAGGTAACAATATCTCATCTCCTTGTAGATTTAGGTTTGATAGTTTAGGTTTCTTTCAGATTTCTCTTGGGACCAAGATGCATAATGATTTCTATGGACAAAGTTGCTTTTTGTTTTTAATCTTCATGTGCAACTTGCTTGTATGGCGACAAAAACACTGCAGGATAGCCTTTCCATCTCCCATAGGGCCATTAAAGAATTGGGTAAGAAGTAGGCATATCATCTTATTAAACGTCTGCTTATGCTGACAACCTTTCATCCTGTTTTTGAGCAGGCCAAGCAGTGAGATGTTTAAGGATTTCCTTGTAATATAGTGAGAGGAGAGGATTGAGCATCGGCTGAAGCTGTGCACACGATGTCGATAACGGTTGATTAAGAGTCATTGACATTATAACTGACAAAGTTTCTTCTTCAAGATCATATAAATGACAAATCAGAACATATTACAACGAGGGTGGCTGTAGAAGATAGTTTTCCTTTTCCTCTGTTCACAAGTTGAGATAATTACTGTAGCAGACAAGATCAATGGATGAGAGCCTTATGTTTTCAAAAAACGGTATTGATAACTATGGCTTTGTTTATTATCAGTTTATCATTTCATGGGGGTGAGAATATAAGATTATGAGAAAAAGATGCAACATGTTAAATTTCTCAGGCGATGAGGTTCTGGCTTAAACTTGCTTCTGGACAATGTTGGGGTTTTTGTCTTTAGCTGTTTTCAGCTGAGGACTAACCAACTTCTCTTTTCTTCTTACAACCCTATCAAAATTGTTTCCATGATATGAAGTGAACCACACAGCATGGACCATTTAGTTTTCATCCTTTATTTGATCCTTATCCACAAGTACCTATTCTAAGCTATTTCACATCTCCACCAAGGAGATCCAGCCTTATATGTGTGTGCACCATTATCCCATGAGATCTGACATGCCTGAAGACCAATAGCAATCTTTGGTTCCTTCCCATGCAGTGCAATCCATTCTGTAACAGCCGTTGAGTTATCTGTCTCACTTGTATAACCTTTCTTGCATTTGCCAAATGGGTTAAGCCCAGGATTATTCATCTCCGCGATTGCAGCTGGCATGTACATCAAGTCACCCACTAACGGTGCACCGGAGGCAGCCAGCTGTGCTCGAATCTGCAACATGACTAGTTATTTTCATGGTAGTAGATCTACTTCTCTCAAAAGTATCTGAAAACTCTCTAATCCTTTGACTCCTCTCCATTTTATAGTATCTAATACCATAACAAGCTATCTGTGGATAATAAACTGCCATAAAGTCTGGCTCAATATTGACTTTCTAATAGCTTCATTATTTGAACCAAAGAACCATAAAACTGATAAGAACAAAGTTTAGAACAGCAGGCCTACCAACAAGAACTAATTTTACCAAGCAAGCGTCATCAGGAGTCAAATCACTGAAATTGCAAAATCCTTCAGACTAGATATCCTCAGAATCTAAAGGAAAATTTTCTGCTTTAGAGGAAAATTTCAACTTTTCCTTCAGAATCAAACGGCAATTGCTTCATAGGCAACACTAGAAGAAGCACATCTTTGGGAGTGCAGGAAAGTTGCAGAAGCAATCATTATCTGTTGTCTCCACAGGATTGAGGCTAAAAATGGAAAAAAAAAAAAGTAAGAAAAGGAAAACATAGGACAGATGAGAACCTGATGAGTCCGACCAGTCAGAAGGTTGATTTTACACTCATATGCAACATCTTTGGATGGCCAGCCACAATCTTCGATACAATATTTATTTTCAATGACAGCATTCGGCCACGGAACCTCCTTGCATTCCAAGACCTCAAGTTGACAAAAGTTCCATCCTTCAATAAAATCTGAATGCCACAAAAGCTTTGCGGTCAATCCACACCGTAAACCCATATAAAACAGAGAGATTACTTACTTAACCATATAAATTGCAGAAATAGATTTAAGAATGGACTTGCCAAAAAATTAGAGTAAGAGACAAAAATGCATAAAAAACTGGAGTTGTGAAGAAAGTATCCTCACAAATTTAGCTATCATGTTACAGGGGGCAAGAGTCGAGCATGCATGAAGGAGTCAAATGCTTCTTTTTATTCTTTAATTGGCACAATCAGGCCATCTTGGAACTCACCATGATGTAAATCATCTGGCTTATGGTCCAACCAGTTGATTGATAATCTATAGATCCCTTTTGGGGAGAAATTCATTTTTCTCTAACGCGAACTAGCCAAAAAGTTTAGACCCCATGCCTTTGCATGCCTCTTGGATGCTCCAGCATCAAAGTCTTAATTGAGCAGTACATACCTCTCCTGTCCATGTCTGTCGTCCTCAAGATAAAAAAAATATGCAACTCATCAAAGGTTTAATTCAATTTGCCATAATCACTGTGAGGCTTGACCAAGATGGCTACCTTCTGAAATGAGTCTTGGCGCCATGCTTGTTGGACGCATGTAGTGGGTAATAATCCCAATTGGCACAGGAGCAGCAACAAGAGCAAGATAAAGTTTCTTCACCTTTTTCTCCTGATGACAGGAAGAATCATATGGTTAAGAATAAATTACCTATTAATTAAAAATATGGTGAATCGAAAATACATATACATTCAGTATTGTAAATTTGCTCACTGTGGAGGGTCCCTCACAGAGTGGAGCACACCATGTGAGGGGCCCTTGCAGCTCCAGGGGAATTGGAGTCTTCGGTAAGTAGGACAAGCTGAGTCCAGCATGCACCTAGAAAGGATTTTAAATAACTTACTCTGATTTTACCATGAAAAACTGAGCAGTAATCCTTTGTCCTTGCTAACAAAACACTGCAAGAAAATTACTTGCCATTACTCATTATCAACCAACGATAATAGTTCTATATGATAATAAATACTACAAGCTACGGTACCAGCCTTCTGTGCAATTATCAATCTGGTGGGTGGTCAACAAAGGGGTTGTTAAACCAAGGGCACGGGTAGCAAAGGTTGCACAAGTTTCTTCTATATTGTTCGTAGTTCCGCCCACCTAATCAAAACTGACATAGAATCAATAAGCCATAGGCAATCAATTAACTAATCACAAACATTCCGAAATTTCATATGAAAGATATCGAGCAACTCAAATATCATAAAGAATGTCAATCTTCCTTAGGGTAAAATAATAACGTCAATTAATCATTGTTTTGGACTTTGTTTACTTGGGAGAGAGAGGCCAAAACACAAGTACAGAAACAATAACGTAACCATGCAGCTCTAGGATTTACAATCATGTAAATATTGACATAGAAGATCCATTCATTTGAGGCACAACCTATGAGATGTCTCGTAAACACAATGGAGAGATTCATGGATTGGTTACATACTGATGTACCCGAAGGTTTGTCCAAAACCACGTAGGATTCAGCCACAGCTATGATCCTTGATTTCCAGTCAATTTCATAGCACCTGATTAGGATTCAAATTTCAACAGGTATCATGCTAGTACATAGAGATTGTTACAATTTTATGTTGTATAGAAAAACCATTTGTTTTGATTTAGTATGAATAGTAGTACATGTTATAGATTAGTTTACAATTTTCATAAAGCTTGGTTTTGGGATTTTTATAACCCTTAAGCTTTCTTTTTGCAAAAGGTATCACTCTGCCAAAAGTGAGAGTAATTAATAAAATTTAGAGATACTGTCTCTCTTTTTTTTTAAAAAAAAAATCATGCTAGTACATATGATAGTAATCTCAGAAAAATCTATGCTTTACCTTGGAAAGCGTCTTGGGTGCACATACACCCGTAAGTATGATCCGGCTTCAAGGAACTGGTCTACATGAGTTACCCTAAAAGTCTTTTGTGCCGCTTGTATTGTTTTCCCTTTGATGGAAGCTCTCTTTCTCAATACTGATGGTGCTGTAACAACTTCAAATATCCTAAGTTGCTCTGGGGTGGCACTTGGAGGAGGCTTTGGACATACAAGGGCATAATATACAGCTCCGAAATGGATGAGATCTGCAACGAACCTTCAAATAATGAAATTCATCATATTTTTCACTTCATCCTGATTAGTAACCCAAAATGACGTCTCATACAACATAATGTCGACTCTGGAGTGATGAAAAGACTTACAGAGGAGGAAGATCCAGAGTTTTACAGATATATTCCAGAACAGGCCCTTCTTCTGAAACAACCAAGTGTTCAACTCTGGGCGGGCCCTTGTGTGTGGTACACGGAAGCAAGCGATGATATTCGGGGCCGCTTAAACAAAAGCATACGTCTTCTAGTCAGCAATCCAATGAACTAGAAATATAAAGGAACTAAAAAATACAACCTATGAAATTCACTCCGATTCGAAATAAAAGTAAGAGCAAGAAGGTTCGTCAAAAGTAAATAAAATCACCGAACAGGTGGTATGGCGAGAGAGAAATAATGTTCAAAACTTCATTTTTTTCTGAGTTTTCTCATCAACAAATAAAGTAAAAACAAACTTACGATATTTTAGCTAAAATTCTTTCTATCTTCAACTAAGAAACAAGCCAAAATTACAGACACCCAACAAAGTATAAGCAGAAAGTATGGGAAGCTTATATTAATGCATTAATAAAAAGCTATTTTTATTCTTTTAGATGAAAAAAAAATTAAGTTTATGAAATAGAAACAGTTGAAAGTTGAAACTTCATATTCCGGAGCTTTCCTCTGCTTTATCAGCAACCAATCAAAATGAAAGCAAAAAATTCATTGCAAGTTTGCAACCCACAAAATGTAAGTTGTAACCTAAAATTACATGAACACATAATTTAACAATAAAATCATGTTCTACGTACCATACAACAGGAGTTGAGGCGGTAACGTCTGGAATCGAGGATTCACATGCAAACGTTCTGCCATTGCTTTGTGGAGACCCAGAAGTCGAAGACCAAGCAACCAAGTGATTGTCGTTGTAGTGCTTACAAAGCGGAGCGTGGGTGGTTGCTAACGTGCGCACGAAAGCCACTGGCGAACTGAAACTCTGCCAGCCATTGGCTAAGACTGAAGCAAAACTCGCGGAACCCATTTTCATTGGGGTCCCTTGCACTGGGTTCGATGTGATGACAAGATATTTTGACCATCAATGCCGGATTTTGGGTTATGGATCGGGTTTATGTTTGGGGATGGGCTTTATTGATACAATCGGCCACGAAGACTGGGCCTTGTAAAAGATCAAGGACAGGCATTGAAATTTTTGAGCCCTTTTCGTGATTCGAGCTCTTTCGTTAAAAACATGAGAAATAACTTCACACTTATAATATTAAATTAAATAGAAAAATAATTTATATAAATTCTAAATAAAAATATTTCATACAAGCTATTATAAAAAAAGTAAATCTCGCTTAAAAAAAGTATAAAAAGAACTATTTTTTTATTAATGAAATTCATTTTTTTATAAAAGATTGAGATAAGATTTATTTATTTAATATTTGTACTGAGATTAAAATCTTGTTAATAATTATGAAATAGTTTGTGAAGTAAAATGGTTCGAATTAAGATTTTTTATTAAATTTTGAAAAATAAAAATAAATTAAAATATCATAAATTAAAAAATAATATTATCTTCTTTTTTTATTAAAAAAAAAAAAAAAAATTTCTCATCTTATATAAATCCAAACGAGCCAATAATGGCGGAGTAAGACAAATGACACGTTGGGTAGGAAAAGTAATGGATGGTAGAAGTGAATGTGGTGGGTGTCTAACAAGTGGCACAATCAGTGATATCTGTGGCGCATTGATTGCTTCTTCCAAAAAGACAAAATACACATTATATGAGAGCCGATTATTCGTCACACATTTTTGTGTAACATAAAGGCCTTGTTTGTAACTTCTAGCCGGTTTTCTTAGGCCATCTCTAGGACTAGTCTAGGGACTTAAAAAAGTAAAATTTTATACACAATATTATTATTTTATTTTCATCTTACAGAGTATAATGTGGTATATTTATCATCATTAAATATTTATTTATTATATATTTCTTTATCATCTAATGGTAATGAATGTGCCACATACCACTTAATATGATCAAAATAGGATAAGAGTGTAATGTATAGCATCACTCTTTAAAAAAACAAGTCCTCTTAATTTATATGCCCTATATAGATAGATGAGTGTGTCCCTGTAATAGATAGATGCATTAAACTCTTTATGATTATAACAGTCTACTAATCAAACTCATTTTGCATCTATATTCACGTTTGTTAGTAGTGTTGTATTCGGAAAATTATTGATATCTTATAAAAATGAATTTATTAATTGATATGATTTTACGTAAGATTGTAAAAAAAATTTAGTATAAAATATATATAACATTTCACGTCAATTCACGTTAATTTATAAATATATTTTTAGAATATAATTTTTTTAACTATTCTTGAAAAATATTGCAAAGCTACTCTAATGATAAATGCAGCAGGGAGGAAGTGGAGATGGAGTGATAGACAGTTTTGAGGAATAATCACACATTACCTATGGATAAAATATTGGGCATGTTTATAAAGAATGAACAATCATCTCTTGTAGAATCGATTTTGTGAGATGAGTTAGGACCATGAATTCTTTCATGGTATCAGAGCCTGTCACAGGACGAATGAGGGCCTACACTACTTATCCCGTGACAAGGACCACAAAAAATACTGATCTGCACGTAAGGGAGGGTGTTGAGGAATAATCTCACATTATCTGTGGATAAGGTCTTGAGAATGTTTATAAAGAATGAACAATAATCTCTTGTTGAACTAATTTTATGAGATAAGTTAGACTCATAAATTCTTTCATGGTATCAGAGTCTATCACAGAACGAATGGGGGCCCACATTACTTATCCCGTGAGAAGGACTAGAAAAAATATTGACCTATACGTGAGGGAGGATATTGAAGAATAATCACATATTGACTATGGATAAGGTCTTGATCATATTTATAAAAAGTGAGCAATCTTCTATTAAAACATTAATTTTATGATATGAGTTAGACTCATAAATTTTCATTACATTCCAACGTAATCCAAAAGAATACGGAGATGCAGAAAATAGTATTGATGACGTAGGAGCCAGCCCGCTATTTTGTTTATGGGGGCCTAGGTGAGAATCTTGGCCCAAAAGACAAAAGAGTCAACCAAATGCTATCTATGCTTTATCATCGAATTGGCAAAAAATTGGTATTACAAGCAAACCGGGGCGATAAGAACACCAGGCAGAAGAGAAAGTAAGGGAGGAAGCAAAAGAGGGAGAAAAATGGAGTGGTTTGCTTCAATACCAAAGGTGGAACTACACGCTCACCTCAATGGATCCATTAGAGACTCCACACTGCTGTAATCTCTCTCTGTTCTCTCTGTATCTGTCTATTCTTCGTGGCTAAAATGTTTAAGCTTTTGCTCTAGTTGCGGAGCTTAGTGCAATATGTTTCCATATACTGAGGTTTTCTTTTGCTACAGTGAACTTGCTAAAGATCTGGGTGAAAAGGGTGTCATATTTTTCTCAGATGTGGAGCATGTAATCTTGAAAGGTATGCCCATTGCCCTTTATTCTAATTGTTTGGCGAGAAAACTTAGGAAAGAACAGAACTTGAACTTTTCTCTATTCTTTTTTTTTTTTTTTTTGCACTTTTGGTACCCCTTGAAATGGAAAGCGTCAACTCAACTGTTCCAAGCCCCGCCCAGTTGGCTTAGTTGAGTTGGGTTTCATTTCTAAGATACCAAAAAGTGTAAGATTATTATTTTTTTCTTTGCCTCCTTTGTTTTAGTTGCTTGACTTTTCAGTTGTCTCACTTGAAAGAGTTTCCTTATATCATTATATTCTTGACACTGAAACTCTATATTCTTCAATTCAGATGACCGTTCTTTAACCGAGGTGTTCAAATTGTTTGACCTGATCCACATTATTACTACCGATCACGCAACCGTTAAAAGAATTACCAAAGAAGTATCACAACTTCCCTATGCATTCAAGACCTTCATTTCAATGCTTTTACATTGATATGTTTTTTTTTTTCCCCTTCATTATTATCAGGTTATTGAAGATTTTGCCTCTGAAAATGTTGTATACCTGGAATTAAGAACGACTCCAAAGGTAATTAAATATATAAAAAAAACTCGCAAAATCTTGTGATATATTCCTGTAAATATGACAGGTACATATGATTAATTAAGAAAATCATGGATTTTGTTTTAAACAGAGAAATGATTCGAAAGGAATGACTAAGCGCTCTTACATGGAGGCAGTAATGGAAGGTGTAAGGGCTGTTAGTACAGTTGATGTGGTTTTTCCACATAACAATGTGGATGCTGGAAGTCATATAATATCTGTACCTATAAATGATATGTGTAATGGAACTGCAAGAAAAAAGATATATGTTCGGCTCCTTTTGAGTATTGACCGTCGGGAGTCCACTGCAGCCGCAATGGAAACTGTATGTCTAGATATATTGTCTGTGACAACCTTGTTAAGCTACGTTGTGACAGGCGGGTTTTTAACTGTATTTTTCGCCTATTATAGGTTAAGCTTGCTCTGGAAATGAGAGATTTAGGAGTAGTTGGTATTGACCTTTCTGGAAATCCTGTTGTGGGTGAATGGTACATACTCACACGTCATTTAGGCAGAGTTTTCTCTGGTAGATTAGCGTTGTGTTTTATTGGTTACAAAAATGTCATCATCCAGTTCACTTTGTATCTGAGACAGGATCACATTTTTGCCGGCATTAAAGTTTGCTAGAGAACATGGTCTTGATATAACTCTTCACTGTGGAGAGGTATGTTTTCTTTCTGATGCTACATCTGTTACTTTTGTAGATACCCTGACTAGCTTATTTTCCTGACTTAGTGCATATAGGTACCTAATCCAAAAGAGATACAAGCAATGCTAGACTTTATTCCCCAAAGGGTTGGCCATGCCTGTTACTTTGGAGAGGATGATTGGAAGAAGTTGAAATCCTATAATATCCCGGTTAGTTGTCTGTGAAAGTTATTCTTATCTTGATGATGACCTTCACTGCCCTGGGATGGTAGGGAATATCTTCTTGTGACTTCCGTGGGATGGATGCCACGGGAGAAGAGGCAAAAGCCTGATTAGTTTGATTATTTTGCCAGTGTAATTTGAAAACACTTTGCAGATATTAATCGTATGAGATTAAATCAATGAGAGGTGAAACTTAAAAGAGTTCTAGTTGATGACAAGTCCGGATGTCTTTGGTTCATCATTTTTTTTTTTTTGGCAAAAAGGATTTTAAACTGATTATATCTTAAAAAAATTGTTTTTTTTTTTTAAATATATGTGAATAAAACTCACTCATATGAGATTGAGCCAGTGGTCTCACCCTCCATCTCCCTATGGATTGAGGGGATGCCATTTGATCCAAAGATCATTGTCAAATTTAATGGTCTTCAATCATCATTGGGCTGGCTAACTTATTTAGTCTATGTGTCTGTTCAATTTTTTCAGGTTGAAATTTGTCTGACTTCCAACATCACGACTGCATCAGTTTCCTCACTAGATGTTCACCATTTTGGTTAGGTCTTCTCTTCTGCTTCTTGTTTAAATTAAAGATTTAAAACCAAAAGCAAAACTAAGCCGACTAAAAATGCACACTTGACTACCTCTTCTGGATAAACCTTATTCTTAAGTAATTAAAGCATCTGTACTACTTTGCTACGATAGACTTGAAATCTCTCTGTTGTAACACTGCATTCAACTATGCAGCTGACCTGTACAAGGCAAAACATCCATTAGTCCTCTGCACTGATGATTCTGGGGTGTTCTCCACCAGTCTTTCCAAAGAGTATAATCTTGCTGCTGCTGCATATGGTAGGTATTATTAATGTAGCGGTGCTGGTAAAGAGGGTTCGATTGAATAGCTATCATTACTG
Organism: Juglans mandshurica; assembly: GCA_022457165.1. Classification (NCBI taxonomy): domain Eukaryota; kingdom Viridiplantae; phylum Streptophyta; class Magnoliopsida; order Fagales; family Juglandaceae; genus Juglans; species Juglans mandshurica. The sequence continues at coordinate 7,032,648 of CM039627.1, forward strand.
AACGATTTTTTTTCATTTATTAACTACCCAGGTCTTGGAAAGAGGGAAATGTTTGAGCTGGCAAGAAATGCAATTGAATTTTTATTTGAAAATGATGAAGTTAAGCAAGATTTGAGAAGCATTTTCGATTTGGCAGCTAAGAAGCTGGATTTGTGATTACATTGCAGTTGGGGGCATATTTACAACCTGGTGATGTGGGTAGCGAGGTATTAGAACTCTTTTATTCAGTTTAAGCTGTAAAGACGATTAATTTGTAGCTGGATTTAGACTAGCTGTTCTTTGAAGGTTTCTTAGCTTGGTCTGTCAAGCAGTTGTTCCATGTCTCTGGATGATTTCTCAGATATTTAATGGGATCATGAGTAGCTGTATGATTAACATGCAACTCAGTGACCTAGAAGTGTCATGCATCTATAGGGTCAAGATGCTTAAAAGAATGAATGATCTTTTTTTTTTTTTTAACTCATGCTGTGAAATGATCTCAAGGAGTAACATTTGGTGCTCTTCCAGAAAAATCAAATTTCATCAGAAAAAGCAGGAAGTTGGAATGATAAAATTTTCCTAATGCATTATTAGTCAGCATGGCAACCAATGATATGTCTTTCGAAATGGGCTAACTCGCAGAAGTCAAAAGAGAAGCGTTAAATCTATACTGAGATTTTACACAATGATGATGAAGTTTAATGTTTTTTTTTTAAGGAAAAAAAAAGGAGGACGGAACCTCCAAAACTTTACTAACCCACTTTATTAACCCTCACTTATGAAGTAAAAAAATCTTCAAATAAACTACTTAATCCACCTTAACAAAAAAACCAACCTCACCCAACAAACAGAAAAAACATAAAATCAAAAAATGAAAAAGAAAAATCTAACACTTCACCATCTACGACTAACATAAGTCGTGCCCATTTTGTCCAATCTATACAAGCCTCTCAAAGAACGTGGAAGTCGAAACAAATTATCCTCTCCCAACGCACCACACCTAGTCAAAGCATCTACTACTTTATTTTCTTCTCTACATAAGTGCTTAATAGAGAAGTCAAAACCTTCCAACAAGCTCATCAACTGGTCCCAAGAATCCCAAAGATACCACACTGTATAGTCTCTATCCACAAGCCATGAAACCACCACCAAAGAATCACACTCTATATCAATTAAAAAATGACCCAATTATTGACAAATCTTTATTCCCTCTATAACCGCCCGAAGCTCAGCTTCGTTATTGGAACATGTACAAAAATGATGAGAAAAAGTAAAGACAAGATTCCCTACATGATCCCGTAAGATACCCCCTCCTCCACTAGGCCTTGGGTTGCCAAGATTGCTATCGTCTAGATTCAATTTTAACCTCAATGGGCTCGGTTTCAACCAACGGACAGCTTGCACCTTCATAGTTCTCTGTTCCACAATCGAAACCTCCAATAGGTTTTCGTCTCTGCCTTCCATCCTCATCCTCACTGCACAGCGTCTAAGCCAAAGTCTCCATGCCACAATGCAAAGAATCAAACCCATTAATGTCCCAAGCTGTGACTACATAGATGCCATGTTAAACCAAGCTTGGACCCTCTCTCGCCAACTCTGTTGAGCTACAAACGGGATCCCCACCTCTCCTGAAACCTTCTTCCAGACGGCCATGGCAAACTCTCCTTTACAAAACATATGCTTCAAGTCTTCCACATGCCCCGCCATACAACAATTACAACAAGATACTAACGGAATCCCCAACTTACGTACCATCCACACTTAAGCAATTAAAAGCTGCTTTCCATATCCATATAGAGAACTTTTTCGACAACAGATTATTACATACCCACTTTGCCCACGCAAACCTCAGCATCTTAATTCGAATAAAATTCCACGCCGACTTTGTTTAGAAATTTCCATTCTTCTCTGGTAACCAGATTAATACGTCCTTCGCATCCCTCAACGCGCCAACCTTAGCCACCACATCGCTAGCCTTCTGCACCCTCAATAGCAATTGTAGTTTCTCAACATCCTGCCAATCATTAACAACGAGCTCTTGAAGTCTAATGTTCGGTTCTTCAATCACTTTCACCCCTTCACATAGAGGGTTATGGCCCAGAAAATTATCAAACCCAAGCGAAACGTGACCCTCTCGAACCTTCCATCTTGAATTTTGCAGTAGCTCAGGCCCCTCAATAATTCTCTTCCAAAATGCCGAACCTGTATTGCCATCAACCCTTAAAGAGATATGTCCATGTTTAATATATTTTGCCAAAAAAACTTTGCCCATAATGAATTATGCATCAATAGCTGCCACCCAAACTTCAAAAACAAAGATCTCTGCACTTCTAAAGGTCTCGCACTCTAATTCCTGCTTCCTCCACTAGAATGCACATCTTCTTCCATGATCTTTATTTCCTCTTACTTCTGCCATTTTGCTCTCCCCAGAAAAAATTAGCAAACAACCTATCACAACCTTAGGGTTCTGAAGCACATATAGTAAATGAATTGGCAAGCTCGAAAGCACACAACAAACGACTCTTCCAACCTGACAACTTTTTCCCAACTCGTTCAAGCAACAACTCAAAGTGTCTAATCTTCAACCTACCATCTACAATCGGAACACCCAAATACGTAAATGGGAATTGACCCTCTGTGAAACCAATGTCCAACAACATCTCCCTAGTTCTACTATAAGCCAAATTTTTAGAGAAAAAAAATAAAAATGGCCGATTTATCATGGTTCACCCGTAGGCATGTCCAACTCTCATATTCCCTCAAGACCTCCATTAAACACCGAATCAAGCCTTTACTCACATTAGCAAAAACCACCACATCATCAGCATATAACAGATGAGAAACTCTGGGAACATTTACAGGATGAGAAAATGGCAAAATCCTCCCCTCAGAAATTTTCTTATTTATCATCCTTGACAACACTTCTTCCATAATTATAAATAAATACAACGACAGTGGATCACCCTGCCGTAGACCCCTTTTAGGCTTAAAAAAACCTCTATACGTACCATTCATCATAATAGAAAACCACAACATCGAGACACAATTGTTCATCAGTTTTTATAGAAACAATCAGGAAATCCAAGAGTACGTAAAACATGATCCAAGAAACTCCAATCCATCCTATCGTACTCCTTACTCATATAAATTTTCAGCATAATATTACCACCCCTAGCCTTCCGATGCAACATCTTCATCATCTCTTGAGTAAGAGAAATATTCTCAAATATATTTCTACCCTTTACAAAAGCTCCCTGTTCAGGCAAAGATAGTCTAGATACCAAAAGTTTGGAGAACACCTTATAAATAACGTTGCAAAGACTTATCGACTAGAACTTGTCAAAACTTTGCGGATTATTCACCTTTGGAATAAGAACAATGAACGAGGTCAAATAAAATCTGGGAAGATCATTACCTTTAAAGAACTCCTTCACTGCCTCCATCACGTCATCTTTAACAATATGCCAACTAGCCAAATAAAAAGCTGACCCAAAACCATCTGGCCCTGGGCAACTGTTCGCCGCAATAGAAGAAAGCGCCACAAGCACTTCTTTCTCCGAAGGCTCCTCCCTCAAACTCCTAACCTCACTATCCGAAACAACATGCTAAAATAAATGATCCAGATTCGGCAACGAACTCATCCCTTCTTGAGAAAGAAACCCCTCAAAATACCGCACAGTCTCGATTTATCTACTATTGGGTTTCCATGTATCTCCCTTTGCTTATCCTTCAACTTCAATTGAGTCCCAACATCGTCAACATACATCACTAAACTCTACTGATTTTCTTTACGACCAACTTCTTTCAAAAATTTGTTCCTCTCCTTCCTTCCTTGACACTCTCGGCCCCTCCTTCCTTAACAATTTTATCTTAGCCCTATCACTATACCTGCATACCACCGCTATATGACCCTATCGAAAACATTTGTTACAATAAAATCATCTCTTATCATAAACTACGTCCTGCCACAAATGGTTCTTTTGTCCCATCACCATCGGAAAACTAGAAATTGGCTCATCTTGAAGATCAACCTCTTCCATGCACAACCTCGCCCTCGTGGCCCTCATTCTGTACAACGTAGCGTAATCCGTGCCCATAAACCTACAAACTGAGATGCGAGAATTTGCAAGCAATCCAACCTATACAGATGCAACGACAACCCTGGCAAAAAAATCCATTGTGGTGCAATGGACGACTCCTTCTTCACGTCAAAATCCACAGACCAATTAAACAACCGAAATTGGCACCCGGCCACCACCCTACCCTCTCTCGCCATGCATGCAGATAATCCTTCTCATTAGCCAGAGGAAGCAACACATGGAATTCATCCATAAAGCTAATCATCGGGACCTCAGCGAAACCCCAGATCTTAATTATTTGTAGCCGCAACACATCGATTGACGGTCTCGACAACAGAAACTTCAACACTAAAGCTTATTTGAGGCCTTCCGCCACCTTAAGCAAAGGCCTTTGAAGCACTTGAACGAACGTACATCGATCACCCCCTAATCCATTCAATGTGCAAGTCGCCTCCTTCTCAACCCTCTCTTCATCGTTTTCGCCCACCAAGACTCCAGCACCATCCTTTAGATAACCTTTTACAGAACCCAACCCAAACCTGCCAGCAATGTTGGCCATCAGAGGGCCTCCCAGGCTCCCAAAGTGGGCATAGGCCGAAACCTAGCACACGCGCAAAAAACTCACACAAACCCTACCAGAGGAAAAAAATCGCCCTGCCACGTCAGCTCCCAAAAATTGCAACCCACTTACATATGTTATATATACTTTACAACAGAAATGAAAATGTTTTACAGTATGAGGTATCACATCAAGACATATTAATTTGTCAGTTTATTTTTGTATGATTTATGTCTAGATCAAGCATCTCTTTTTGCATTAAACACCCATCTCTATTCATTTCATGTTCCCTTGGATTGTCACTACAAAGAGTTAAAGCAATGCCACTCGTTTTCTTTGTCATTTAGAAGAAATTGAGTTTTGCTACTTATCATCTCTATATACTACACTTTTTTTTTAATTTTTTTAATTTTATATTTCCTAAACTAATTAAATTATTTTACTCATCATCCATATACTACACATTTAGTAAAAAAAAAATTATGTGTGGTGTATGGTGTAAGGATGATGAATATAATTTTTTTTATTTTGGGATAATCTTTAAACCGATCCGTCTATCCTCTACTAAAAAATAGTCCATCAATAAGTAAGGGTCACGTAGGCGATCCATTGGAACACCAATGTGACTGCATTGTAGGAGATAGCCTCGTAACCCCTTCCAGTTTGCGTCACAGACCCTCATCTGAGTCATCTCCTTCCTTCGCAAACCCTTCATCTTTGTGAACCAACGAATGGAGGCATCCGCACCCCATCTTTGTGAGCCATGAGCTCATTACCCATAGAAAACTCATCCAATTTTCGGTCTTCAATCCTAACACTTCACAACCACAACTCTTCTCAATCAAAAATCAAACTAAAAAATACAAGAAATACAAACCCTGACCAACAAATCCAAAATACAAACCGCAACACCCAAAATCGAGAGTCAATTTTCTTTTTTCTTTCTTGTATTTACTTTTAAACAATTATCCCAACCCCAAAACCGAAAATTCAATTTTTTAAAGTAGACAGTGTCCAATAATAATTGTGTGGAATCTCCTCAGGAGGGAACTTTCATGTGATGATCCTCATTTCTGAAGTAGACGTCTAGATAGATAGATAGAAATCTGATCTCATTTCTTCAATGGAACCTCCTCAGGAGGGAATTGAAAAGAAAGAGAAAGTTTATCTATGGATTTCGGCAAAAAGTAGAAAAACAAATAAGCTGGTAAAAGTGGTGCGAATGGGACATGGTGTTCTTGGGCAGTGAAATTCTAAATGAAGGGCTCAACTTTCAATCAATTTCTAAATGAGGGGCGAAGGGAAGATGTGTTTCATTATCTAGTGTAACGAGCCTATTGTGATTTGTGTGAAATTTCTGACGTGGAGGAGTATTATTAGAGGCTGTTAAAGGCGTACTTTCGGATGGACAACTGCAAAGAGGCTTTCAAAACAAAAATCGGCATGAGTTGAAAAAGGGATAAGAGCTTTGCTACACAACCTCCACCATACTCTACACTCCACACTTTTTTAAATTTTTTAAATTTTTAATATTTTTTATTTTTTTTAGTTTATTCTTTTTAAATTATTTCAAATTTTTTATTTCATTATTCATATAATAAATATTTAATAAAAAATAAAAGAAAAAAATAATAAAAATTAAAAATAATGTGGAGTGTGGAGTGTTAGGAGGTTGTGAAGATTTTTTGAAGGGATAAAGTCTTCTTTTAAATTGGATTTGGTGAATTTTTCAACCTAAATTATGAGAATTCACACTTGTCATGTATCATTTCAGAACTCGAGAGGGATTTTTATTTTTATTTTTATTTTTATAAAATTATTTGAATTGGTCCATTGTTAACTCTTTCTCCTTTACCATAAGAAAACATTTTTCTTCACTAGTATAACACCATTAGTTTTATTTTTTTTTTAAATCCTTTTTAGAGAAATTTGGCTAGTAATCCCTATGTTGGCTAGTTTGAGATTTTCCCTTTATATAAATATATATCTCCTTATACTTAAAAGCATTTATAAAACATGAACAGTAATAAATAGTAACGTAAACAATAATGAATAGTCTATTGCCACTGTGTTTCTCTATGAGTCGAGAATGGGTTCGTGCGTGCGAATGCTAGTGTGCGACAAAGAGGGAAAAGGAGGTTCGTGGTGGTTGGGTCTGCGAGAGGTGGTCGCCGGTGTGAGGTGGTAGAGGTGCGGTGGCCTGGGTGGTCACGTACGGCGGCGCAACTGGACAAAAATAGGTGAAACCCATTTCGATTGGGTTACCGCAAGGGAGAAAGAGCTGCGCGTGGAGGAGATCGGTGGTGGCTGGCTTGGTCGCCGGCGTGGCGGTGAGGCTAGGTGGCCGTGTACGGTGGCGCAAGTGGAGAGAAATGGGAGAAACTCATTTCGATTGGGTTACCGCAGGGGAGAAAGAGGGCTGCGCGTGTGAGAAATCGGTGGTGGCTGGGTTGGTCGCCGACATGAGGGGGACTCGCCGGTGGTGGTAGTGAGGCTTGCCAGCACACGGCGGCGCTGGGCTGGGCTGAAGGAGGATGGGGCGTGGGGGAAGAATCGGGCCAAAGGAGAGAGAGAGAGAGAGAGAGAGAGAGAGAGAGGAAAGAAAATAAAATCACTAAAATATTTATCACTATTATGTAAAAAGTAGATTCGAGGAATTTATACACTTTAAAATTATATAAATAATTTCTCTTATTAAAATCACTATAATATTTATCACTATACGTGTCCGGGACGTAACATATTTTACTAGTATATATATATTAAAGAATAACAGTCAACTTATGACAAGTTCTCGTTCCTCTATTATAAATAATTGGGAAATGGAAATAATCTATTTATAAATAGATTACATAAAAACAATCTTATAAATTGACGTAGCTTGACGTGGTTTGTCAGATTATAAAATTATTTTTATTGTAAAGTCGATCTAACGAATTAGATAAAGCTCTGTTATTTTGCAAGACTGTTTTTGAATAATTCATTTATGAATGTAGAAGTACTGAGCATATTCCTTAGGGCCTATTTTTCTGTTTGGACGGGTTTTATTTGCTTTAGACTGTTGCTAATTACAGTGTATTTGGGACTGCCCATGGCCTCTATTGCTTGCTTTCAGTTATATTGCCCGACAATCTATATACTGAAAGCTGAGTATTGTAAGAATGATTTTGGAATGATATTTTCTCTAAATCTCTTTTATCTTCTTCTTCTTCTTCTATCATACAGAAGTGCTACCTTGAAGTGAGCTATTATCTGTATATTTTTTTATAAACCGTCGGGGTGTGTTACATCCATTCAAAGTTTGGTGGTCTAGGGAGGAGGGGAGAATCACGTCATTCTTTCTTCTGTTTTTTATGTTATTTTAAATAAATTATAAATAATTTAATTTAATTTTCTAAATAAGAATAAATAGCTTTTTATGTGGTAGCTCATGAAATTACAACGTAGTAACTTGGTTCAAAACTTATCACAACACAATGTGTTATTTCAAAATAGGAAAGTACTATTCTTACTGAGATTAACTAAGGCCGTACAAAAATCGACCATACTGGCTGTCACTGATGTGAACCGGTCAAAATTAACAGAGAATCAATCGGTCGGTGACAAAATAAATAATAAAACGGACGTCGGTCGGTTCGGTCCCAATTTGAGCTTGATCCAAACAGCTAAACTGGCCGACTATAAAAACTTATATGAAATGGTGCCGTTTCGACATAGGGCCACCCCCTCCCCTCCTTCTTCTTCTTCTTTTTTCATAATCCCTCTACTCTCTCACACGTAGCCCCGTAGTGCCACACCCTCCGCTCCCCTCCTCCTTCATACTCCAATGATGGGAAATCGAAGAATTGACCGAAATCACGTCGACGTCGAGGTTGTCAGTTTGCTCCCCCTAATCGACTGGTTCTAAACATTTAAAAAATACGTCGATGCATCATCGGTTTTGGACCGAAATCACACCGACGACATCGGTTTTCACCCCTACCATTGACATCGTATACCGACTTATTTTTTATTATTATTATGGACACTGCAATTATGCCGCCCAGCTGGGCGTGCCCTCTAGTGTAAATTATATGTTTTTTTTATTTTTTTCATTTTTCTTTTCCACAATTTTTAAACATGTTTAACTATTTTTTTTAAAAAAAAATATACCAATACACTAATAATCATTTCCTTAACCATCAAGCAAAAATAAAATTTTAAAAAAAATTAAATACATGAACGGTCAAAATGAGATGACAAACCCATGGGTCCTACTATCATTTTCTTTTTATTATTATTATTTTACTTAATGATTAAGAAAATATTTTTTAATGAGTTTGTGTTTTTTTTAATGTTTAAGGGATTTAAAAAATATTTGAAAAAAAAAACAAAAAAATTACACAATCGGTGGGTCACACTCGTAGTATGATCCTTCAAAATAAGATGTATAGAGTTACATCTCGAATAATATCATTCAGTCGTAGAATGCATAAATATTGCACAATCATTTTGAAAAATAATAAAATTAATTATTAAAAAAATAATTTTTTATCATGTAAGTCTCACATTTATTTATTCTTTTTAAAGAGATTTCACGACTGTAAATATTATTTTTGTTAAAACTCGGCCTAACTAAAATAAAAAGTAATGAACAGTTTTCTTGTGGGAAAAAGGAAAAAGAAGTAAAATCAATACGACGCCGCTTCACAAACCATGCCCAAGTAACAGCAATACAGATTACAGACCTTCGGTTTGTTTCCGTTGCAAACTTCAACATCGGCGTTTCTCTCCCGCCATTGATGTCATCGTCTCCCTCTCAAATACCTCTCCCTAATTTCCATTCCTAGGATTGCGAATTTATTTATTTTTTTCTCTCAGACATAGAAATGTCATCGCGATGTTATGTTAGTATTTCCCAAATGCCACTCCATCTCAATTCGCGGCCCTCCAATCAGACCGTCTGGAACAGTGGAACCCCTAATCTAGGATATTATTAACAACAATGTCTTGGGGATTGGGCTGGAAGCGACCCTCCGAGACCTTCCACCTCAGGCTGAACTACGGCAATGAAGAGTCTCAGGAGAATCCTGACCGTACGTCGTCGGCATCTTTGTCGAGCTCGTCTTCTTCGTCTTCGGCATCGATCATGTCGCAAGATCAAGAGCTAGGGTTTCGGATCGAATTGGACTGGTCTGCCGCGGATGACGAGGATCAGGTGGCTTTGAGGCTCCAGTCGCAGCTGATGGTGGTGCTGCCGATGCCGCAGGACGCAGTGGAAGTGGAGTTAAGGCCCGAGGAGGAGGAGGCAGTGGGGGAGCCAAATGTGAGGGTGGAGATGAGGGTGGTGCAGAGGAGGGAGGATCTAAGGTCCGTGACGATGACTAAGTCGGCCGGGTCGGGGCAGCAGAACGATGGGACCGGGGTGTTGACGCGCTTGTTAAGGTCGAATCTTGCCCCGCTGATGCCGGGGGTTGCCGAAGGTGTCTCCGACTGTGGTGAGCATTGGAAGAGCGTCACTGTGCTCAGTCTCTGTGGTTGCGGCTTGTCGGTGAGTTCTAAGTGGGAATATCAATTTCTGTTCTTTTTATTTTTCGCCGCACTGATCGTTCACACGAGATGATTTCATATGGGAAAAATCTAAAGATAGTCGGTTTCGTGCACTCTCTTTGCGCACCCCTTACCTGTCATGCCAGCAGATCAAGGGAAAAAATACAAAAACAAAATAAAAACCGGCTTCCGCTCAACTGGCTTACATGAACGATATGGCTTATGGGTTACATGAGCTATATGGGTTATATGGCTCTAATCGATCTGAGATCGTTATTGACTCGAGCTTGACTTAAAATTAGAGCTCCAGGTCGGAGCTCATAGAGCTGAACTTGAGCTAATCAAATCACGAACTCGAGCTGAGTTGAGTTATTTTTCGCCCTTTATTCATATTCTTTAACGAGCTCAAGTCAAGTTGTTTATCCAGCATTGCTCGTGCTCTTTTAAAATAATTCTATTTATTTTTTAATGAAATTAATTATATGCAACTACAGACCATAGACCAATTATAAGCATTTTAATTTTGATAGTGGTAAAAAGTATCTGTAACTCATTCTGTTATCTCTCTCGTTAAGTGAATTGGCAATATGGAATTAAGTTCTTGTTTAATATTTAAACTTTGGTGCAACTGTAATTGGCTGGTGCTAGATGCTGTCTGCTCTTAATTGCTCTTGCCTATTCTTATGATCAATAAAATCTTCTTTACCGATAAAAATAATACCTTCTTAATTGAATCATTATGCTTCTGGCAATAGTAAGTGAACAAAACACAGACAGCATAATTTAGAGAGTGACATTTTCAAATTAAAAGGTGGCGAATGTTGCGAAGGTCAACCTGTATAATTTTGGCCCATATTGGTTTGTTGGGCTGGGACGGTCATTCAAATTAAGCATATTACAACCTATGTGTTGTCTACTATTGACAGGCATTCCCTATAGAGGTAGCTCGTTTGCCTCATCTTGAGAAGCTTTTCTTTGATAACAACAAGCTCACACTTTTGCCACCGGAGCTTGGTGAGCTGAAAAGCTTAAAAGTGCTTAGGGTTGATTACAACATGCTGGTTTCAGTACCTGGTAAGCATGTAATTATTTTGTATATCTAACTAGTATCCTTTAATGACTTGTTTAATTATGTTGTTTGCATGTTGAATATACAAAATTAACCCATGCTTATAGAGGTCAAGCTAGTAATGATGGAACTTTCCATTTGTCTGTTTTTGGTTGGAATTCTAAGCAGTGGAACTAAGACAATGTGTTGGACTGGTGGAATTATCATTGGAGCATAACAAGCTTGTTCGGCCCCTCCTTGACTTCAGGTCATTTTATAACTAATTCAGCATTTTTAGTCTATTCTCTGTTCTACTTTCTAGTCCACAAAGGTGGTGAAGTCCAAAATGTTTCTACATTAGTGTTTTATTATTATTATTATTATTATTATTATTATTATTATTATTATTATTATTATTACTACTTTTATGTTAGGGCAATGGCTGAGTTACAGGTTCTAAGACTCTTCGGTAATCCTCTTGAATTCCTTCCTGAAATTTTGCCATTGCACAAACTTCGCCATTTGTCTCTTGCAAATATCAGAATTGTAGCTGATGAAAATTTAAGATCAGTGCATGTGCAAATAGAGGTACTGATGATACAGATCTAATGGCAGTTTTTCACTTTATCTTTTGAGTGTAGATAACATGTGGAGTTGAATATATATATCTTCTTTTGGTAATTGCAGATGGAAAACAGTTATTATTTTGTTGCATCTAGACATAAGCTAAGTGCCTTCTTCTCTCTTATATTCCGTTTTTCTTCTTGTCATCACCCTTTACTTGCATCTGCACTAGCAAAGATAATGCAAGACCAAGGAAACCGGGTAGTTGTTGGTAAAGATGAGAATGCGGTGCGTCAGCTTATAAGTATGATCAGCAGTGACAACCATCATGTGGTATGTATGATAGTTCTTGCTCTTGTAAGTACAATATTATTTGTTTCTGTTCCTATTTTGGGTAATAATTGCTTCCAACAGGTTGAACAAGCATGCTCCGCTCTTTCAGCTCTTGCTGCTGATGTTTCTGTCGCAATGCATTTGATGAGAGCTGATATCATGCAACGCATTGAAACAGTGCTGAAATCTGTTGGTCAGGAAGAAGTAATATCAGTATTGCAAGTCGTGGTGAAGTTAGCTTTTGCATCTGACACTGTAGCTCAGAAGATGTTGACGAAGGATGTATTGAAATCGTTAAAATTTTTATGTGCCAATAAAAACCCTGAGGCAAGTTCTCTACTTCTCATAATATATTGGGTCTAATTGGTTCCATTCTATTGCATGGTGAAGTAATATTTAAGGTTTATCTTTAATTAGATACAAAGGTTGGCTTTGTTAGCAGTTGGAAATTTGGCTTTCTGTTTGGAGAACCGTCATATTCTGGTAACTTCTGAAAGTTTGCGGGAACTGCTCTTGCGTTTGACAGCTGCCCCTGAACCACGTGTGAATAAAGCTGCAGCTCGTGCTTTGGCAATTCTTGGTTTGTTTCTTGATCTAGGTTATTTCTGTTTTGAGCTTGTTTAACCTGATAGATATTTTGTTGTGTCCTTTTAGGGGAGAATGAAAATCTACGACGTGCGATAAATGGTAGACCAATAGCAAAGCAAGGACTACGCATCCTCTCAATGGATGGTGGTGGCATGAAAGGTATGGCAACCGTGCAGATTCTTAAAGAAATTGAGAAGGGAACTGGAAAGCGGATACATGAGATGTTTGACCTTATATGTGGAACATCAACGGGTGGCATGCTTGCTGTTGCCCTTGGTGTCAAGCTAATGACCTTGGAACGGTGTGAAGAAATATACAAAAACCTTGGTGAGTATGCTAAAGTCAGAAACATAGTACACATGATTTTTTTTACTTGTTCTGCAAATTATTTATCTCACTGAATTTTTGGAATCTTAGGAAAACTCGTCTTTGCTGATCCTGTGCCAAAGGACAATGAAGCTGCAACTTGGATTGAAAAGTTGGATCAACTTTATAAGAGTTCATCACAGAGTTTTAGAGTGGTTGTACATGGATCAAAAGTATGGATTACTTCTCTCATTTGTGCTCTTTTTACATATATATTTTCATTGAATATGCATTTTCTTCCTTTGTTCCTCATAAGTTTCCTGATAATAAATAATTCTTACTTATAAAAAAAAAGTTTCCTGATATTATTGTTATGTGGAGGTGTGCATAGGCTAATCGTTCTTGAAAGAAAAATAATATCCTTCAGATTGTCTTTTGCTTTGACAAGATATTTTCTCCTTTCTGGGTGGGGGAGGGCAATGGAGAATGACTTAACAACAAAAATACTTCAGAAAATTGCCAACTCTCTAAATAATTTGCACCTTGTATTATAACTGTGATCGTTTTTCATGAAGCACCTGTGATTCTCATGAGTTTGGAATTTTACTCGATGAAGGAAAGTCATTATTTTATACAAGCAAGTCCACTGCTTATATTTTAAAACAAAAGTTTTTTGGTTTATCTTTACCGCTCCCTGTTCATTAGTAAAAGACACTAACACATTATCTTGCAGCACAGCGCAGATCAGTTTCAGAGGTTGTTAAAGGAAATATGTGCGGATGATGATGGGGACCTTCTAATAGAGTCTGCAGTGAAAAACATTCCCAAAGTATTTGTTGTATCAACCTTGGTGAGCGTGGTACCGGCTCAGCCTTTTATATTTCGCAATTATCAGGTTTGATACCAAGAGTTCCTGTTGTTATTACATTTGGACATATTATTACTTTTTTAACTTTTGCAATGCGTCATAGAATTATGTTGCATAGGTATACACTACAGTTGTGGTAATTATGATAACTGTTGGTGGTTCTGGTTTTGTTTTGTGGTAATTTCTCTGAATAATCCTTTTTCCTCTCAAATTGCAGTATCCTGCTGGAACACTAGAGGTGCCTTTTGCAATCTCAGAAAGTTCAGGAATTACTATGCAAGGATTGCCTCCTACAGATGATCAAGTTGGCTATAAGCGCAGTGCTTTTATTGGAAGTTGTAAGCACGAAGTATGGCAAGCTATAAGAGCATCTTCTGCTGCTCCATATTATCTTGATGATTTCTCAGATGGTATTCTTTACCTGTACTGTAATTGTTTAAATTGGATCATCCTTTGGCTGATGTCACCATTTTTCTTGACTACATTCAGCATGGTAGACATTTTCCCTTTTTCTCGTTCTATGGTCTCTTGATCATAGAATTTTTCCTGCTAATTTCCGTAGATGTGCTACGCTGGCAAGATGGTGCCATAGTGGCAAACAATCCTACCATTTTTTCCATAAGAGAAGCCCGACTTCTTTGGCCTGACACAAGAATTGACTGCTTAGTTTCCATTGGCTGTGGTTCGGTTCCAACAAAGGTAAATGCTCACGGCTTCTTTTTTGTTTTTAAGGGCCCGTTATAAAACTCCTACTTTATTGGTTAAATCTCAACTTTTTCAAAGTAGTCATAATAATTTGGTGAACTTGAAAAAGGGAGAATATTTTACAAAGTATTCATTCTCGGGATGTCTTAAATCCAAACCCAAACATGGCCCAGATCTCCATGTTTATTTTACCGTCCCTGATAGTGAGAACCTGAACTTGACAACCCATGCTCTCTTGGCAATCCATCATGGATGCATAATTTATTTTTGGTAAGTCAATTGATGCATAAAATTTAGGGGGATGAGGACTACTGTTATGTTATCTCAGAAGTACTAGGTTTTCTAGATATCTTCCGGTGTATACAGAGTAGTCATCTCTCTCTCTCTCGGGGTAAAGACATTGTAAAAAATAGTTAGTAGAAACTATGTTGAAACATTGTCAAAGAATTACAGGGATTGTGAAGTTGCTTTCATGTGAATCCTAGTGATTGGTCTCTAAAATCTCTGCTGTTGCAGGTGCGGAAAGGTGGTTGGCGTTATCTGGATACTGGGCAAGTGTTGATTGAGAGTGCATGCTCTGTAGATCGGGTAGAGGAAGCTTTAAGCACATTGCTGCCTATGCTCCCTGAAATACAATATTTTCGATTTAATCCAGGTACAGTGATGACTTTGGAATTCTATATAAGCTAAAAAGGGCGGGCTTGTAAGTGGGCTTGGTGTGACTAGAGCCTCAGTTGGCTTAGTCATTTAGGTAAGGTTTGGATAGTAGAATTGAGATGAGATGAGTAGAGATAAAAGTTAAAAGTTAAATAAAATATTGTTAGAATATTATTTTTTAATATTATTATTGTTTTGAAATTTGAAAATTTTGAATTGTTTATTGTATTTTGTGTGAGAATTTGAGAAAGTTGTAATGATTAAATGAGATGAGTTGAAACCATCTTTATATCCGAACCTAGCCTTATAGAATAAGCCAAGCTCAAGCCATATCTGACACAGCTCATTTGTTCACGAGCCTCTGTGGAATGGTAATTTTGTAGCACTTGCAGCTAGATGTTTGTATTGAGAAGCTCGTTATGTCTGCTGGGTCCTTGGTCTACATATTAGTCTATTGATTTGAATTAACACAAGAAAGAAAATGGAAAAAGACATGTTGTGCAGTCTTTTATTAGAGTAATGCTACATGCAGTCGTAGAGTGCGCAAGCGCCTTGCAATCGTTTTAAAAAAGAGTGAGGTCCACTATTAAATTTCTTTTTTCATGTGGTTTTAGTATTAACTCATTTTTTTCAAAGAGATTGAGCGGTGCTTGCACACTCCACGACTGCAAATATCATTTCTCTTTTTGTTATGTCCTTTCCAGACTCCATAGATATTTAGAGGTCATCAGCTGAGAGTTGACACTTGGGTTCACAGTGATCATTTTTGTGAGCATCCCTAACTTGCCTCTTGAGCTGAGCCATAAAAGCTAGTGATTCTGTAAGTGTATTCTGAGCACACATGAGCTAGAATTTTATGGCTTTTAGTCGAGTTGGAACTGAGCTTGAGCTCTCTCAATTTTCACTGAGCTGAGCTTGACCTGTCAGGTACCCAGGACTGCTCTGGTGCAGCCTATACATGAATGTAAAAGATCTCCTTTGTTCGATTCCTTAAATAGTCTTTTAATGAAATCTCTGTATCTCGAGTCAGTATTCTACATGGTCTGGTCTTCCTCGCAGTTGATGAGCGTTGTGATATGGAACTGGATGAGACTGATCCAGCTGTCTGGCTGAAGTTGGAAGCCGCAGTTGAGAAATACATCCAAAATAATTCTCAAACCTTTAAGAATGTCTGTGAGAGACTGCTTCTTCCTTACCAAAATGATGAGAAATGGTCAGAGAATATGAGAACTCAGCATTACCCCAAGGCGAAGGGGTCAAGTGTAGGTACTAGTGCTGCTATTTCTATTATTGGTTTTAGTAGGAAATCGTCTTGTTACTTGTTTCTCTGGACCTTTACTTCTTCTGGTCTTCTACTGTGCTAGATGTCAGTGGACCTTCTCTGGGGTGGAGGCATAATGTACTACTTGTTGAAGCTTCACATAATCCAGATTCAGGCAGAACTGTGTGCCATGCTCGAGCACTCGAGTCATTTTGCTCCCGCACTGGAATACGGCTATCCCTTATTCAAGGGATTTCAGGGATAGTGAAGACTGCGCCAGCAGCAACATTTCCAACACCATTTGCATCACCTCTGTCCACTGGAAGCTTCCCATCAAGCCCATTTCTTTACAGTCCTGATTTTGGCCCACAGAGGCTTGGCAGAATTGATGTGGTCCCACATTTAAGCTTGGATGGTGAATCTGGAAAGGCAGCTGCATCACCCCCAATATCTCCTCCAGGGCCCAGAAAGCTTTCTTTACCAGTTCGAACACTGCATGAGAAATTGCAGAACTCACCACAAGTGGGCATCATACATTTGTCCCTTCAAAATGACTCTTTTGGCTCAATATTAAGGTAAACAAGCCCCTGTTGTTTCAGTTGCCATTTCGTGCTTGTTGACGTTGCTTGAGTCTATTATTCCTAATCTGCTGGTTACTTATTGCTCTAGTTGGCAGAATGATGTCTTTGTGGTGGCTGAACCTGGAGAGCTTGCAGATAAATTTGTGCAGTGTGTTAAATTGAACTTGTTTTCAGTTATGTGGAGACGTCGCAAAAAGGAGGCATCACTTCTTAGCAATATTTCAACTGTTGCTGATTTGGTTGCATTAAGACCGCAGTTCCAAATTGGAAGCATTGTACATCGTTATATAGGGCGGCAAACCCAAGTAGGTGCCCCTTAATTTTCTTTCTCGGTATTTTCTTATGTTACTGGTTGGAACTTGTCAAAATATTGAATTTGGTCTGATCTTTGTTTGACATTTTTTAAGGTTATGGAAAATGACCAAGAGATTGGGGCATATATGTTTCGTAGAACAGTCCCTTCTATGCACTTAACTCCTGGTGACATTCGTTGGATGGTATGTTCTTGGCCATCACTTACTCCCAAATAGTTTGCCCTTTTGTTCTAAATCATGTGGAGCTTTAGAAGGTATTATTCTTCCAATGATCATAGTACCAAGTACTTCTTGGCAAGCTCTTATACGATCAAACTGATATGTCGGAATTTCTTTTTTTTTTCTTTTTTTTTTTTTTATGTCGGGGAACCTCTCCAAGGCAGGGCCCTTCGAACCCACCCCTGCAGAGTAAACCCCGGTCCGGTGCACCGCACTCTCGGAAGTTTCCCTATACAGAACTAGTTAAATCGCTGGCTTTTCACCAGGAGGTGTGGCCTCAAATGATTGTTTGCACCCATAAGGTGTTGAACCTTAGACCTTGAAGGAAGTGATACCCCAAGACCAAGGCCTTCACCACTTGGGCCAACCCCTTGGGGTTATATGTCGGAATTTCTTTTTAACAATTAACATATTAGTAACATGAATCCCTCTAATATAACGATCCGATCCAAGGAAAGCACTAGTTACATATTTGCTTATACTCCAAAAGGATTAGGCAAAGTTACTGTAAGAGCTATTTGGCGTTATTATAAGCTGAACCACCTAGTAAATAACTAATACGGGAGTTGGCTCATATCGCACTGTAGTGCCCAAGTGCTGATGGTGTTACTAGGCCTGCTCTAATACCATTTGTAATGGTGGAAAGAAAACGCTAGCCATATTCATGCTCATACTCCAAAGGACTAGACAAGGTTACAATTGGAGCTATTTGGAACATTATAAATCTAATTCCACATAATAAGTAACCGTTGTGGGACTTGAAATCTACATAACATTCATAATTCACTCACTCAATGTGGAATTTGAGGTGTTACACTCTAAGGTCTGCACCTCCATTGCTCCTACATGTTGTCCTCCTTGCTTAGCCTGACATTTCAGTTATTGCGGCTGGGTTAGCTGTTGGTCTTGCTTCTTTTGGACCTGGGGTTGGTCAAGATACTATTGCAGGTCAACTGTAGAAGTAACCGTGAGACAGCCCAAGGCAAACTAACAACAATCCTTTGGAAACCAAAGAAAATGATTTATTCTAGTTGCGGAACTTTATGAAATCTGTGCACTTGGCTTGCCTATTTACTTGATTCAGTAAAATATTATTTTACTTATAAAAAAAAGTAGGTTTGGATGTGGTCCTTCATATCATTGCAACAGCAAAATTATGTGTAACATGGGCAGTTTATGGTGTTGTATGCTGTGCTTCGTTATTACTCTATTAGGTCTTTGCTGGGCGTATAAACAAGATCTAGAGAGTTTTTGCTTTGACTAAAATGGGGAAGTGACAGATAGAAGGGTCGTACTTCACTAAGAGGAATAAAGCAGTTCACATTGTCAAATCTCATATTTTTACATAAAAAGTGTTGAGATGCGATACAAAGGTGTTGATTTTGAGAATTATCCCTCATAAAAAAATTAAAAAAAAAAAAAAAAAAACAAAGAATGAAGTTTCAAGTCTCTTCATTTCCTGTACTTCGCTTATAATCTTTGTGGACACTCCCTTCTGCCTGGAGAGAGAATTGCTCCTTGAAGGCACATTGCTTGTTGTTTGAATTGCTCTCTTTTATATAGCTCTGCAAATGTTGCTCTAATGTAGTCAAATAAAGTTTTGCTCTTACCTATAAAAAAAAAAGTTGCTCTAATATTCCTCTTTTTCATTGATGTGGCCAATGCTTTTGTCTTGAATAATTGTAGGTTGGAGCTTGGAAGGATAGGATCATAATTTGCTCGGGAACATATGGGCTTAATCCAACTCTGATTAAGGCCTTTCTTGACTCTGGTGCTAAAGCTGTTGTATGTTCTTCCACCGAACCTCCTGAAACGCAGCTGACAAACTTCCATGGATCAGGGGAGTTTAATATTTTTGAAAATGTCAAGTTTGAGATTGGGGAGGACGAGGTAGAAGATGAAGAAGCTGAACCTGCCAGTTCAATGAGTGACCCTGAGAAAATTGGAGACCGTTCCACTTGTTGGGATGAAGATGAGGAGGAACTGTCACAGTTTGTCTGTGAATTGTATGACTCATTGTTCCGGGATGGTGCGAGTGTTGATGTTGCTCTGAAACATGCTCTAGCCTCCCATCGAAGGTTAAGGTATTCATGTCATCTTCCCAGTAGACAATAGTTTGTTAACCAAATATCATACATATAAATAAAAATTCATTGTCAACATAAGAGAAAATAAAACAAGAATAAGCAGAGGAGCATGTGGAATATACTGTAGACGTATACAAGAAAGTAACAATTTTGAGGCTTAAGAAAAACTTTCTTGTCTGTAACTGATTTTTTCATGAAGGTGAGTATTACAATCTTCATTTTGAACGGTACAGACCATATGTAGACAGTATGGGATTGAGTTCCCCCAATTTCTTTTTCTTTTAACTCATTTTTGTGCAAGCCTTTGATCTCTTATTCCAAATGGTCATGATTTCAATGATGCAATGCGCTTTTTTTAGAATAAATAATGTGTCGACGATGGTATCACAATCAGAGAGGATTCCTCGTTTGCTTTCACAACTCATCTCATCTCATCTAATCATTATAATTTTTTTAAATTTCTACACAAAATAAAATAAAAATTCAATTTTTTCAAATCCTAAAACAAAAATAATATTAAAAAATATATATTTTAACAATATTTTATTCAACTTTTAATTTTAATTTCATCTCATCTCATCTACAAAAACAAACGAGGCCAGTTAACAAATGAGAGTCTATTTCAAGGAACCTAAAGCACATTGACATAACCGATGGCTTCCTTGGCCTTAAATAATGGTGTCTCATTTAACTTTTTTTGACTTTAGATTGCAATCTTGAACACAATGGGACCTATTCAAAAGGCAAAAGAATGGAAGAGATATATCAACAACAGTTGGACCCCCATACTTGACAAGCACTCAAGCAAGACAACGAAATCAGAAAGGAAAAGAAGCAGTAAGAGAAAAGAAGTTTACCAAACACATGATGACTAAAGAATCAAAAGCACAAGGAATTTTAATTTTGTCAATACATGATGGCTTAGCACAGAACAGAGTATAAACATTCAGAAAACTTGCCTCATTCGTACCAGAGATATTATCAATCATTAACAAAAGTATACAGCCCCAAAGGTTGCTCAAACAAAAAACTTGATTGCATGGTCGAAGAAGTCAAAAGGGTTAAAGATTTTTCCGGAAAATACGCATGCTTTCATTGCAATGTCCCTACATAGAAATTCAATTATGCAAAATTTCATGCTGTCCACTTAGTTAAAGATAAAGCAGTTGAATGAGTGTCTGTTTGGGGGATTAAAGCGAAGATGCTCCAACTATATTCAAAGCAATTCCCCACCTTGATAAAGACTAATGACCCAACTTTCTTCATCCACAAGCCTCCATAATATACCTTACAAAATGCAGTATAAAGCCAGTACCAATTCCACCAAGTTTCCTGAGAAAATGGCTGCAATTGCTCCAGTTTCGATAGGCACACGGGGCACCGTCGGATCACTTGTCAGAAAGGAAATTGAGTATTTCGGGAAGCTCGAAATAGACCCATGTGGAAGCTCACAAAAACCTCAGGGACAGATTGTGGACATGGCTTCCACCAGCGGTCACTCCAGGCCTAGTTTCTGGCTCTTGCTAATGACATGGAAAAGGAAGAAGGGGAGAAGAGGCACTGGTTCTCACCTGCCAAACATGTGTTCTGTTATTGAAGTTGCAGAAAGGAATCGGCTGAACAGAATTCCTGGTTACAATTACAGAACCCTCAAGAATAACTTGCACATTTAGATGATGCTCCCAAGCTTTCTGAGCCAGTTTGTTCTATGGCTCAACAATGCCTTTTTCCTATGATGATAAGATTACCCTTGTCAGGTTCCCCTATGTTGTGCATAAGGATCCATTATGCAGCTTTTTTTTTAACATTGTGCTGTTTCTCGTGCTTCACGATTGCTTCATCTGATAATAATCGTCATAATTCTGCTTTCTTTGAGAAATGCCTTGGAGTTGGGGGACACAGAATTCAGCAGTCTCTCTCTCCATCTCTCAGCCGAAACTTCTCACACAAGAAAGAAGGATTGATCAATGGAGATAAAAGTCTGTGAACTTCTAATACATAATTGACACTACAGTCTACTCTTGTACTTATTTGGTCTGTACAATGTTTTCATGTACCCGAAAAAGAAAGACAAATAGAAGTAGAGATTTTCTTTTAGTTGTATTTTATTTGGATGAATCTGTAATACCTTTCTCATCATTTCTCAGCTTGTCTAGATACTCAAGAGTGGTTACAACATCACCCATCAATGGTCGGGTGCCAGCATAGTCTTGGAGACGTGTTGCTAGAGCTTGATAGAGGCCCTTAACATGGAACTTTCCTCTTAGCATAGGGTCAGTCATTAATGTGAACTTTTTTCTGTGCTTAAACAGTGGCTTTGCCTGCAAGTGAAAATGAGCATTACATGTTTATCAAGCTCTTGTTCAACAACGAACTACCTCAAAAGCCTAAGAACTGCAAGGATCTTGACATTTCATTCAACATTCGAAATACACATACACGTGTGTGTGTGTGTGTGAGAGAGTTGATAGAGGCTGTTCTTGCAGAAACGGGCGTCGTGTACTTGTGACAGACGTTCATCATTCTCCCCAAAACCCCTACAAAAAAACACAGAAGAGAAATGGTGGGTTTCGGGTCCTTGAAGTGAAATGGTGGTTTCGATAACAATGGCTCCCACTGCAGCATATGGAGTGCAACACATGCAGAAAAGATCTGCCATGATCAGTAGGAAATCTTAATTTGGATCTCTAGTTTGCAAAGAACTAATGAAAGTTGAAACACCATCAGGTCTGGGATATTTTGATGGGCAGAAGCGTTTAAAGATGGGAAGAAGTAATGGTGGCATTAAGCTTGTGGTGTCTCCACACAGAAGACGGGGATCAAGGAGTTAAAACTTTTCCATAAGGACATCTTTTACAAGTTTCACATCTGTCGGAGATTATCACAATCGTTGGAATTGCAAGCAAGCTGCAAGCCGAAGTTGGCAAAACTTGGTCAAGCTGTGAGGAGTGATTGCAAAGGCCCTTTGAAGCCATCCAGTTAAACTATATTTCTATCGATCTTTTATATAAATCCTGACCAGACTGGCAGCAAGAGTTAGACTTTTCGGTTTAAAGTTGCTGTATCCCTGAATCTTCCATTATTAAGAATTATTAGCAAGTGAGCAAGGGTGCAAACAGTTTTGATGGCCACATCTTATGGTAAAAGTCGATAATTTACCTTTTCCGTATGATGTATTTATATTGTACTAGTTCTTAATTAACCAACTAAAAGGTATGCGTTTGCATGGTGCATTGTATCACGTCAGCACTTGTTTAAGCTGGCTACCGATAGAGAAGCGTTTATTTGAAGGAAACTCAGAGATTATACAAAAGTAAACTCACAAACTCACAAAAGTAAAGTAGATCTAACGGATTTCATGAAGTCACGTCAATTTGTAGATTTATTTTATATAATCTCTTCGTGTCTATAACAGTTCTCTTATTTGAAACTCAGATAGTGCGCCTGGTGTTAAAATCAAAGAATGATTTGAATCTTAACTAGCTTACTTTTTGATAATGTTAGAGGACATGGTAGTAATTAGTATAGTTCATGAGTATACAATGGTCATTTGTATGTAGTATGTATAGGATGTTGAATGTAAATGAAAATACGTATTCATTCTCTCTCTCTATGTTTCACTACATGGTATCAGAGCAAAGTGTAGTCAGTTAGTGCTTGTGGTTGTGCGACGGAGTTAGTGGTGGTTGTGCGACGGCGCAGTGTTATCACCGTCGTTGTCTGTGGTGGTTATCGCTGGCGACGTTGTTGTCATTGGTGGCCGGTATCTGTTTCAAGGTTTTCCGGTGACCTCAGGTGTTGTCTCCAATACTGGACACCAAAATCAAGATCGACGGCGTTTTCTGTGCACACCGGTGTGTCTCCCGTCGTCATCAGCTGCCGGAATCCCGTTTATCGCCGGCGACGTCGACGTCTCGGAGTGGTTGGTGGCAGGTCTCTACTATCCTGTCCTCGACTACGTATGCCCCTAATCCGGAGTAAGGTCTTATTTCTATCCAGTATAACATATGTTTGGTAACATGTATACGGTAAACTTATTCCTGTTTAGGATAAGTTATCCTCATTCGGGATAAGCTATTCCAGTTTAGGGTTAGTTTTTGAAGCCAGTACCGGGGATACCCGAAACGCACCCGATACAGGCCGATACAACCCGGTATATACCGGTTCAGACCCAAAACAGAGCGGTTCAGACCCGATACAGGCCGGTTCAGACCCGATACAGGCCGATTCTGAACCGATACTTGCTTGTTTCGGCCGGTACAGGCTTGTTTTGACCAATACAGATCCGAAATTTAGGTTTTTAATCCCAATTTTTCATCCATATTTCATATTTTGTGTGTATTCTTGACTCCAAGTTGAATTGTTGTGATACTTTTCTCCATGACAACTAAATTTGAGTCAATATCTCTTGCACCAAACATTAGTATGCCTATGACTTCGGTGAAGTTAAATGGAAAAAACTATATGTTGTGGTCAAAATCTATTGAAGTGTTTTTGAAAGGCAAGGGTCTTTGTCGTACTCACTTGATTGATCCAATGCCTAACTCAGCTAGTTCTACATTTGCTCAATGGGAGCAAGAAGATGCTCAAATACTGTCCCTAATGTTGACCAGTATTGAGCCTAATATTTGCACCAGCTTAATACATTTTGACACCGCTCAAGAGGTGTGGAAGCATCTTAAATAGATGTATTCGGGTGCTAGGAACATAACCTGTATTTATGAGTTGTGTCAGCAATTCTTTGGGTTGGAACATGGTGCTTTGGGCCTAGAAGAATATTATTCTCAAGTGATAAGCATATGTGAAGAACTCAGAATGTATCAACCTATCACTTCTGATATTTCAAGTATGATAAAACAACGGGAAGATTTTAATGTTGTTCGGTTCCTTGTTGGCTTAAAACCTGAGTATGAGTCAGTGCGTTCTCAAATTCTGGCAAGTCCACAACTTCCTTCATTTCCTGATGTGTTCTCCCGACTTCAGCGAGCCACATTATCTAGACAAGGATCTCAGTTTTCTTCAGATCAGAGTAATGAGAGATCCGCTTTAGCTGCCTCCTATGTTGCTCCCGGTGGGCATGGAGGCCAGAGTGGTAGAGGTGCACGTGGGGGGCGTGATGCCAGAGGTAATCGCACTCGAGGTCGTGAATCTCGTAAGTGCACTCATTGTGGTCGCACTAACCACTCGGTGGACTATTGTTGGGATCTCCATGGTAGACCATTTGGATCCGTTAATCAAGCTATTTGCCAAAATGCTACATCACCGTCAACGAGTTCCGACCCGACTCCAGAGATGATTAGCATATCGAAGGATGAGTATGATCAGTTTTTGGCTCGCACACGAGCGACTTCATCTTCCATAGCTACTAATGCCCATTCAGGTACAGCGTCTGCCTGTCTTGTCTCATCTACTCAAGATCCATGGATCATCGATTCAGGAGCTAATGAACATTTGACCGATTTGTCTTATTCCTTATCTAAGTTAAATACTTTGACATCTCCAAAGAGTGTTACTCTTGCTAATGGTTCTCTTGCTAAAGTTACAAGCATTGGATCCACTAAGCTCACGATTCTATATCCTTGTCATCTATTATATATGCTCCTAGTTTCCCCTTTAGTTTATTGTCCATTAGTCAAATTACTCAAACTCTTCAATGTTCTGTGACATTTTATCCCTCTGTATGTATCTTTCAGGATCTCAAGACGGGGAAGAAGATTGGTACGTGGCATGAAGCTGGTGGTCTGTATTACCTTGATGTCAAACAGTCACCCACTCGAGCCCTCACATCCTCATCATCTGCTTTTGAATGGCATTGTCGCCTTGGACACCCATCTCTTACTCTTTTGAAACGTCAAGTTAGGAATCTTGAAAATGCATCTTCCTTTCCTTGTGAAGCATGTCAGCTTAGCAAACACCATCGTGTGTCTTTTGTACCTCGAGTTGATAATCGAGCATCTAGTTCTTTTGAATTGGTTCACTCTGATATATGGGGACCAATCAACATTGTATCAAACAAGTTTCAGTATTTTGTTACATTTGTTGATGACTATTCTCGTATGACATGGTTGTTTCTAATGAAGGCACGATCTGAACTTCTTTTCATATTCAAAGTCTTTCGGAAAGAAATTAAAACTCAATTTAGACAAAAAGTTCAAGTTTTGCGTTCTGACAATGCTAAAGAATACAAATCTAGTGCCTTTGATACTTACTTAAGTAATAAAGGAATTGTTCATCAAACTTAATGCTCTTATACACCCCAACAGAATGGGGTGGCTGAACGCAAAAATCGGCATTTGTTAGATGTAACCAGAGCACTTTTATTGCACATGCATGTTCCTAAACATTTTTGGAGTGATGGTGTTCTTACTGCGTGTCACCTTATTAACCGTATGCCTTCGTCAGTCCTCGATGGTTCCTCCCCATTCTCCATCTTGTTCCCTTTGTCTCTACCTTTTTCTCTCCCTCCCAAAATCTTTGGGTGTGTTTACTATGTTCATAACCTTGGCCCAGGCTTTGATAAGCTTGATCCACGTGGTATCAAGTGTTTCTTTGTTGGTTATTCTCGGACTCAAAAAGGGTATCGCTACTATAGTCCTACTCTTAGACATTACTTTACTAGTGCTGATGTCACCTTTTTTGAGTCCATACCCTATTTCTCGACAACATCTTCAGTTGTTGAGTGTGATCCTCTACCATTACCTACTCTTACCCTTTCTCCTGCACACTCACCCACTTTTACCCAATCCTCCTCTATTCCTTCCCTTGTTCCTTTACAGGTGTACTCGCGTCGTGTGCGGCCCCCGGCTCCCATGCCTCCACCAATCTTGTCTCTATCTTCAGATCCTGAGTTACCTAGTGTTTCAGACTCTCCACCTATTGCTCTCCGAAAAGGTACTCGTTTTTGTGTTACTCAACATCCGATTGCCCAATATGTCTCTTGTCATGCCTTATCTCCATCTTTTTCATGTTTTACTTCTCAACTTTCAAAACTTTATGTTCCTAAGACAATTCATGATGCTTTATCTGATTCGGAATGGAGGACAGCTATGAAAAATGAAATGGATGCTCTTCACCATAATGGGACATGGGATCTTGTTCCTCTACCACCTGGTAAACACCTTGTTGGTTGTAGATGGGTATATACAATCAAATTTCATCCTGATGGGTCTGTTGAACGTCTGAAAGCCCGCTTGGTTGCTAAGGGTTACACTCAAACTTATGGCATTGATTATGATGAGACTTTTTCCCCAGTTGCCAAAATTTCTTCTATTCGGGTATTGATCTCTCTTGCTGCTAACTTGGATTGGCCCTTATTTCAGTTGGATGTTAAAAATGCATTCCTCCATGGCGACTTAAATGAGGAAGTGTATATGGAGCAACCACATGGGTTTGTTGCTCAGGGGGAGTATCGAGGTACTGTGTGCAAATTAAAAAAGGCATTATATGGTTTGAAACAATCTCCTCGAGCATGGTTTGGGAGGTTCTCTGATGCTGTATTAGCATTTGGTCTTCATAGATGCCAAACAGACCACTCGGTCTTTCACCTACACAGTGATGCAGGTCATATCTTGTTGGTTGTATATGTTGATGACATTGTAATTACTGGGAGTGACTCAGCTGGAATTGCTAGGTTGAAACAATTTTTACATGATCAGTTTCAGACAAAAGACTTGGGCAAACTTAGGTACTTTCTTGGAATTGAAGTCGGTAGATCTAAAAAATGTATTAACCTATCTCAGAGAAAATATGTACTTGATCTTCTGGAAGAAACTAGCATGTTAGGTGCACGACCTATTGACACTCCTATGGACCTAAATCGTAAACTCTTGAAAGATGAATGTGAGTTGTTTGGAGATCTGGGTCGGTATCAAAGACTTGTTGGAAAATTGAATTATCTTACTATCACTAGACCTGATATCTCTTATGCAGTGAGTGTAGTGAGCCAATTTCTACAAACGCCCAGGGTCTCACATTGGGATGCTGTAATCTATATTCTTTGTTATCTTAAGCG
The DNA here is from genome assembly GCA_022457165.1 of Juglans mandshurica. Taxonomy (NCBI): domain Eukaryota; kingdom Viridiplantae; phylum Streptophyta; class Magnoliopsida; order Fagales; family Juglandaceae; genus Juglans; species Juglans mandshurica. Next base: position 7,060,336 of record CM039627.1, read on the forward strand.
AGCTCCTGGCCTTGGACTATTGTATAGACCAAATGGACACCTTAGAATTGAAGCTTTTTCAAATGCTGATTGGGCTGGATCTCCTTCAGATAGAAGATCGACTACTGGATATTGTACCTTTGTAGGAAGTAACTTGGTTACATGGAAGAGTAAGAAGCAAACAGTAGTAGCTCGGTCTAGTGCAGAAGCCGAATACAAAGCAATGGCTCACACTACTAGTAAGCTGACATGGTTGCAACACTTTCTTCAAGAGATTGGGTTTCCAGCTCCTGTCCCTCTTCAGTTATTTTGTGATAACCAAGCTGCAGTGGATATTGCATCTAATCCTGTATTCCATGAGAGGACTAAACACATTGAGATTGATTGTCACTTCATTCGGGACAAGATACTAAGTGGTCACATTTCTACACCCTTTGTGAAGTCTACTGATCAACTTGCAGATATGTTTACCAAACCATTGTGTTGTAGTCGGTTAAAGTTTATTTATTTCAAGCTAGGTTTATATGATATATATGCCCCAGCTTGAGGGGGAGTGTTAGAGGACATGGTTGTAATTAGTATAGTTCATGAGTATACAATGGTCATTTGTATGTAGTATGTATAGGATGTTGAATGTAAATGAAAATACGTATTCATTCTCTCTCTCTATGTTTCACTACAGATAACAAATGTGCTTTTTCACCAAGTCCTGTTGAATAGAGTGCAAGAAGTCCCAATCAGCCTCTCTTTTATCTTCTGACCAGAAAAGATGCAATTGTCATAAGAGACAAGGGTTAAAAGCTTCAACTGAAATTAGGATTCAATTGGAAAACAAAACTGGTGTAGCCCTAATCGACCGGCCAGAAGTAAATAAGAGATGCACAAAAAGAAAGAAAAAACAATTAAGATATACATACAATTACAAACTTCTAAAAAGAGACCATAAAATAACCAAAACTTCCAGTCACTCTCATCCAATTGATAAGTGATCTTAGATAATCGCAATTCGAACTAGAAAATGCATATGCAACAAATAAATGAGATACATATCAGCAGTACATTTTGAAAAGCCATGATGATACCAGAGTATCTGAAATCAAAATTCAGTCTAGCAGGGGATAAAAAGCAACTTGTGGATGTCCAACCGCAACCAAACAAAATTTCGTGTTCAGAGGAAAGGTCCAGATGTAATCACAAAAGTACTCTTAATGGCGATTTAAACACCATCTAAATATAAACACTTTTTAATTTCACATTTTCAACTTTTTTACTTAATCATTACAATTTTTTCAAATGTTTAAACAAAATATAAAAAACAATTCAATTTTTTCAAATTTTAAAATAAAAATAATATTCTTACAATATTTCAAGTTTATAATATATTTTTTTCAATTTTTTATCTCTTATTTTTCAAAATTCCATAAAATTTTTAATTTAAACCGTTTCATTATTATTCATAAATTATTTTATTACTATTCATAAATTTCTCATCTCATCGCAACATACAAACGAGACCTAAAAATCTCTCAATATGCCAAAGAGCATGGAACCTGCTAGAGCAATGTCAAAAGCACTCTCAATGGATTAGCTAAAGCTAAAGTACATTTTTTATGCATGTAAGATGAATTTAACTTTTGATTATTCCATTAATATAAATCTCCACATTGGAATAACTATTTTTTCATTATATAACAATAAAATAATATAAAATGAATTTAGCTTTGGATATTCACATCAAATTTTCACATTGGATTATTCATTTAATCATTATATAACAATGAGTAACTAATAATTAAAAAATAATAATTTTTTTAATTATTAATTTATTTTATTTTATCATATTTTATTAATTTCTATCATTCTCATCTAACTATATTTTTTTTTATCAAATTTGGATAGAGTATCCATGAACCCATGCACTTGAAGAGAGTATCCATTCAACAAACATTTCTAAAAAGAAAAAATGCGGGCATCTGCCCCACACGGCCACACTCCCGTGTAAAAAAAAAAAAAAAAAAAAAAGTGATGTGCAGTGTGTGATGGTGTGGGGCTGATGCCCAGAATTGCTCTTCTAAAAAATGTCCATGTTGGTTTGCTGGAAAGAGAAATAATTCATAAAATAAGAAAATGACCTATGAATAGGAACATTCAAATTTGAAAATTATTTAGAATGTAACTGTATTTAAATTTCAATTATTTAGAATTTGACTAATCTATTGTGATCTTTTTTTGTTATTTAATGACTAAATACTCAATAGATTTAACTTTTAACTAATCCATTGATATGCTCTAGGAACAACCTCTTACAATAACACAACTCCAGATGCAACTTAAAAGATCAAATCGAATCTCGATACAGAGTTTTTCTCAGAGTAAATAAAGGATCTCGCAGATAGATGGCAGCCACAAATCCTGCCACTGATCGGTTATCAAGATCAAATATACCCCCAACAGACATGTTACTAAATCATAATCCACAATAATCTCATTGCAGCAGAGCTCTGTTTCCACCAACCTATGACCTATCTGTACATAAACCTGAACACGTTTCTCATTGAGAGTAGACAAGACACTCAGCTCAGAATGCCACTTTCTTCTTCGGGCAATATACCAAAATATTAGACAGTTTTCACTGAATAAATACAAGAACAGATTGGATCAACTGAACTCCACCTTCGCAAGACAGAGGGTTACTAGTCTAAGTTGCTCCAACAACTTTCACTCCAGAGGCAGAGAGCAGATTGGATCAACAGTGCTCCACCATCACAAGACAGAGGAGGGTAATCCAAAGATTCAGGCATACTCCACTGACGTCTCTAACATTTGACATCAACACTGAAGTTCGTAATGGCAACCCACATGTTTAACCAGCAGCTTCCTAGTTGGTGACCAGAAATCCGATAGTTAACATATAAGCTCAGTGCCCACCACCATAAAAATGCTGACTTCAATATATTCAAGGCCGATTATAATACAAAAGGTTCCTCCCGGTCATATTCTCCCTAGCATTGAGATGATATTTCATCACAAGTGACGCTTGTGTCAATTCTATTCTCATCTTAAGTTTACACTATTATCAACATGCTAGAGATTGCAGGCATTTAACAATGAACGGTACAAAGTGTGAAGGTCTGCAAAAATGTGTCTTTACAGGAAGACGACAAAGAAATGCCCCATGTCAACTCCCTTGTTCATAAAATAAAATGATCAGGATTACACGCAAGCAGCACCAAATTGCTCCATGAGGTGGTCAAAGCAACTTTATTGGCAAGCACTACCCAGTCCAAAGATATCGAAACATTCTGATCAGTTGAATTAAGAATGCTAAGATGGCTGGCAAAGGTTCGTTCACATAAACAATGAAGAAAATAGGAGTTGAAATATAGCAACGATAGTACAGCATGGTTGTCATAAACGAGCGTCTGCAGTATAATGGTTAACTGCCATGACCATTATAAAAGCGGCTTAGCCATCAAAGCTTATGATCTTTTACAAAAGAACCAAATGCACAGCAAAGAGATCAAGATTGTGCTTTCCCATTACAGAACAACCGAACGGGTGAACAAGGTTTGTTCAACAAACACCATGAAAAATCCATATTCAGTAATAAGAGATGTAACCCAATAACTCAAGGTAAATGAAAGTTAAAAAAACATCTCTAGACTACGGAGAGTGCGTCGATCATGGATTTGACCCAAGGTCTCATCCAGCATGCATACCAAGGACTCCTCATTGCGGCAAGCCAGCTTCGACTTCATCCCACATGTTAACATTCTTATTGACTTTCTCCTTGATTTGCTTAATAAGCTCCCGTGCCTCTTCAAGTTTGGAAATGCCCACAAGTCCCTCCACAAGCGATTTCATCGTCGAGAATTGCGGGATCCAACCCTTCTCCATACTCTCCTTAGAGAGCGATAACGCGGACTCGAAATCACCACCTTGGCATAGGAAGTAAACCAGAGTAAAATAGCAGTTACTATCCGGTTTGCAACCCCTACTCACCATGGTCTTAAAGAGCTTCTTCGCCTGATCCAAATTCCCTTCTTTACAAAATCCATGTATCAAATGCGAATACGTGACCGCATTCGGCTTCATCCCCCTCGACATCATTCCATCAAGCAAAGCCTTGGCCTCCGACGACTTCTTCAGCTTACACAAGCTCTGAATCCTTATGTTATAGGTACCTATACCAGGGTGCACCCCATGGTCCTGCATCAACTTCATAACTTTCCCGACGTCCTCGAACTTTTCCTCCTTGTAAAACCCAGCAATCAAGTTCCCATAGCTCGTCGCGTTCGGCTTCACAGATTTCCTCTCCATCTCGGCCAACACCGAGTACCCGGAACTCGTAGAATCTGAATCCGAAAACGCCTTGATCACCGTGTTGTATGTATCCAAATCCGGCTGGATGGAATAAATCTTAGGGAACTCGAGGTAAATCCGTTTCAGCTCCTTGTAGTCCTTGGAAAGAAGACAAGCGAAGAGCAACGCATTGAGGGATTTGACGGAGCGGTCGATGCCCAGTCGGTCCATTTGCTGAAAAGTCTCGACGGCCTGGTGGAGCATTTTGGCCTGGCCGTAGAGTACAATGGCGTGGGATGCAAAACGCTCGGTTTTGAGGTCGGGGCGGGACTTGAGCTCCTCTTCGAGGAATTGGCGGATGACGTCGAAGTGGTTGGCGCTAGAGAGCTTGGAGACGGCGACGGAGAAGGCGATGCGGTCGAGGTGGGAGTCGGGAGTGAGGGAAGCGGCGCGGCAAATCTCAAGGATTTTGTGGGGGTTTTGCTCGGACTTGAGGAGGGAGAGGGCGGCACGGGTTTTCTCCTTCGAGGTGAGTGGGGTGGTGGAGTTGGGGGATAGGACCGACGAGGTGGAGAAGTGGTAGCGTTGGGCGATGGGTCTTGATGCGAGAGCTTGCCGGATTCTATATAAAAGAGACATGGCTGTTTCGGGGTTTAGGGTTTAGACCGGAGATGAATGGAGAGGGTGGCTGGACTTGATATGGATGCCTGCAATCGGTGAGAGCGACAGTGAGTGAATTTAAGGAAAAACAAAAAACCCGGTCCGATTTAACACTTAACCCGATATGAATCGAAATGAGAAACAAGAGTAATATTAGAGATACGTAGGTAAATATCTCCATATAATTTCTTTATAAAAAGTGGATTTTATTAATAAAAAAATATGTTTTTATCATTTTGATAGAGTCTATTATTTTACAAGAAATTGCAAGAAGTTTTGTCTATTTAATCATGTATAAATCATTCAGGACTCGTCCATTTTAAGAGCATTAGGCAGTGTATTGCCTAAGTTTGCCTAACTACTCCAAAAATGATTGCATTGGAGAAGTCAAATAACTTCAACTCCACATTTTTACTACAGTAACGCCATCCATTTCTTCAAAGAATACTACTATACATGAGCACCTGTATATTGTACTCTTCACACATCTTACGTGTTTTTTTTTTTTAAATCCAAAACGTGCGTTTTATAATTTTGTTGGTTTGTATTTTCCCGATTCGCCCCTCATTCTTGTCTCTCGATTTCGGCCCGCGTCAAAACTCCTCCCTCGCCCGCATCGATTGTGCTCTGCCCACCGCCACCAGCGACGCCGTCTCTTTCCAACAACACCGAGCCCGTCTGCACAGCGCAGCCACACCCCTCATCGCCTAGCTCTCCATAAGAAATATGGCTTGGTACTATTCATATCCATAAGATATATTTTAGAATAATGCTACATTCAGTCGTGGAGTGCATAAGTGTCGTGTAGTCACTTTGAAAAAGAGTGAGATTTACTATTAAAAAATTATTATTTTTTCATGTAGATCTCGTATTTATTTATTTTTTTCAAAATGATTGCACGGCATTTACGCACTCACGACTATAACTATCATTTTTCTATATTTTATTCTGAAAATTTTGTTTCAAACCGCATCCCTTTACTACTTTTCAGTTCCTTTTCGTTTTACTCCTTTAGTCACTGTGATTAAAGATTCTAAAATAATAAAGAACTGGAGTAGCATTGTTTGTAATTTTATGTGATTGGAACATGAGTATAAAAATGAATTTGAAAACAAAATAGTTGGGAAATAATAATTTTAAATAAAAATTAAATTATTAATTAATATATGAAATGTATTTACAAAATATTAAAAAAATATTTTTAAAAATTATTATTGAAATATATAATATTATATTAATATTTTGACTTTAGATGGATAGTTCAATGTAGATTAACATTTTCAATGATTTTGACTTTAACCAAAACCTCTACTTTTAGCCAAATTTTGGCTTTGAACCATTGTCGATGCTCTAAGGTGGAGTTCACTAATAATATCCGTAGTTTTACCTATTTAATTATTGTATACTCTTTTTTAAAAAAATAGATTAACATAAAATTTATATAAACAAATTATTTTTTTAATAATAAATTCTATTTTTTTAACTCTTATAGACGTGAGTTTGTATTTTTTAAAATTATATTTAACGTTACTCGTGTTATAATATTATTATAAGGAGTTATGCGGGCTGTCCACCATCCTTCTGGTCGGACCACCCGGCATCTACACCACTTTGGACTTTGGCGGTGGCTACAAGTTCTTGAGAGTTGTCCGTCCAATCCATGTCTATAGAGGGTGGCCCAAACCATTGGTTCATTTGAGAGTATAGCCCACAAGAGGCGACGGGGATGGACCGAGCCAGCCCGTGGTCGTTCATGTTGTTTATATTCCACATGTTAACATTGTTGGTGGCTCTCGTGGAAGTAATCCAACATTTTACACCGCTTTGGGTGGCTGACCACATTACATACAAAATTCTTTAGAATTTTATATTTCATTGCATATTTTCTATTAATTCTTTATGATTAGTTTAACCTTGCATTGGTTATGTATATTGTTAATTACGTCTTTGAGTTAGGTTCTAGCAACTCAGGTCTTTAAAGTTGGGTCTGCAAAAACGAAGAAAAAATAAACTGGGAGAGGGTGGCTTTGGAGCGGGGGAGTCTCCGATGCTTAAATCAGTAGAGTATTTTGAAAGTTTGTAAATAATGAGAGAGTCTAGAGAATATAAAGTTTTCTCGTACTTGAAAATTACTATTTATACCAAGTCTGGCTGGAGGGACAGATCGTGTCTGCCCCCATGGAGTCCATGTCATTTTTTCTATTTCTTTCGTTAAAGTTTTTAATACGACGTGCCTCTGCGACGACGTAATTAATATAATGTGTAACTCAAGGTAGTGGTGTCATTAATGCGACGTGATTTCCTAATTTGTCTTATTTTGCTGGTGTCTTTGATTGTCCGTCAATATTCCCATATCAGAAGATCAAAGGTCTTCCGTCTTTCATGCTCTGTCCTGTACGAGTCTCCATGAGTGGGGTGTAGCCGAGCAGTGTCACATCTATCCATCCCATCAGCCACCATTGTTTACCTTCCCTTGCAGACGACTTACTTTGTAGGCAAGTTTAAGTCCTGAGGTTGGGTATCAGGACGAAGATCATTACTTCCCGGCTGAGCGCCCAGTGTGCTTATGAAATGAGAGGAAATCCCCTTACATATATTAGTCTTGAGCAATAAATTTCAAATCATATTTGTTTAAATTTCCAATCACCCTCTTGAAATTAATTATTCTATTAAAAAAATGCATCTTAATTAACCTTGTAAGACTTTAGAAAACCAACTCAAATTTACAATTTAAATTTCATACCACATATTTGCAAGGCTTAGAACCTAGTCACGTCATGGGTAAGTAAAATAAATAATAAATATTTTCAATCATGATTAAAGATATCCAAAACAAAACACAAGCCAGCCAAAAGAGTACAATAATAACATAAAATTTATGTTTTTTGGGAGCTAGCCACTGTCGCAGAATTGAGAGATTGGGCTATTTTAAAGGGCCAATATGACTCTTTTTCTCTATACAAATTTTAAATAAATAAGTTTTATATAATCATTTATAATAAAATAGATCCCATTTAAAAAGAATTATACTTTTTCATGATGAAATCTATTTTTTTACAAAAATATTGTACAAAATTTATCTGTTTGAGACTTAGGGCTCGTTTAGATACAGAAACTATCTCACTTAATCTAATCATTACAACTTTTCTAAATTCTCACATAAAATATAATAGACAATTTAATTTTTTTAAATTTCAAAATAATAATAATATTAAAAAATAATATTTTTATAATAACTTATTTAACTCATATAAAACCATCTCATTTCACTATCTAAATAAGTCATTATATAAATTATTATTATTATTATTTTATAGATTTTTACTAAACGACATTCACCATATTGGGAGGGATTGGGAGAAACTTCGTGTCGTACAACACTAGTAATCCTACAGAAAGAGTCGGAGTCCAGCAGGCGTACCAAGTTGTCAGTGGACCCAATTGGAGGGACGAATCTCCTCCGGCATCTTCTTACCTTAAACGTGCCTATCTTTATATAAAAACTTTACAATCACTTTTATATATATTTTTATTATTTTATTAATATAATTGGTTGTATTATTGTTTTTTAATATAAAATAATAATTTTGATTAATTATATCAGTAGAGTATTTAAAGAGAGTAATGAGAAATGATACTTGCAGTCGTGAGTGTACAAGTACTATGCAGTTGTTTTGAAAAAAGTAAATAAATATGAAACCCACATGAAAAGAAATTAATTTTTTAATAGTAGACCCTACTCTTTTTCAAAACGACTACACGACATTTACGCATTTCACGATTGTATGTAGCATTACTCTTTAAAGATTAAGCAAAATAGCAGAACTCATCATTATATTCCCTTAATTTAACCCCATCTAATCAAATCTATTTGCCGCCTAACAAAAAAAAAAAAAAAAACCATCCGTATTTCTGTTTTTCTTTTTGGCACCTACCAATATAATTACGTTAATCACTTCCACCTTAAAATAAATCCAACTCCTAACTCTATTATATTTTATTTCGGTAAATGTTTAGAAAAATAAAATAAATAAAACGACTATTTCTCATTAAAGATATGTCGCATTAATCGATATGATTTATGATAACAGATTCGAAATATTAATATTTTTCTTTAATTTAAAGCGAATAACATATTTTTATAATATGGAAATTAATATAACATGGGTATTGTTGGCATTTGTATCTTTTTAAACATGTCAAGTGAACATTGCAATGCATTAAGACACAACATAACTTTATTTTAAGAGCAATGTTACCTACAGTTTCCAAATGAATACTGTATTATAAATCTAGTTAATTTTATCTTTAAATTTTTTAAAATTATAATAATATCTTTATTAAAATGATATTTTTTTTCTATTTAATGAAGGGCTTGCACATGCATTTAATGAGAACTGCAAATAGAATTTCTCTTATTTTAAATAGAAGATATTTTTTAAAAATAACATCTATTTAAGATAGAGCTGTATTAAAATTATAAAAAATAAAAAACCCTTGTATATCTATCTATGAGACTATAATTATTCGTATTTATAAATTAAATGAAGGGTAGTTTTATAAAATTAAAATTTATTTTGAATAAAGTGATATTATTGTATTAATTGATTGTAAAATAGGTTGTTATAGAGTTGTTTTAAATTTTTTATTCGATTTTCTAATTGTTGTTAGTTTTTAATTTTAAACTTAATTTAAAATTTAAATATTCAAAAAAATATATCCGGAAAACAAAACAAACGTGCACTCCGATCACCAATGCATACATGGAAGCTGGAGCTAGAGCCTTTGACAAAAAAGTACAGCCGGAAGAAGCATCGTGCAAGAAGTACAAAAAAAGGGGGTGTGGAGGAGGCGTTTACAAGTAAAGGGTGTGTGTGGTAGAACCGTAGAAGTAGCAGCAGCCTTTCCATGTAAAGCTACCACCACTCGACCTTCTCGTCCCATCCGTGGAACCTTAGGTGGGAGCGACCAAACAACAAAATCCCCCCAAAACCAAAAGCCCCACCTCTCTCTCTCTCTCTCTCTCTCTCTCTCTATCTCTGACTGTCTGGTAGAACTTTCCCTCCTCTCTCTGTTTGTCGGTTTGATTTTGTGTTTATTTGTGCCCCTCAGTAGTTTTTGGCTCTCTTTTTTTCGAGGGCTTATAGTTCTCTCTCAAACTAGTGTTTGACCTTTCCGTGTAGAACAAGTTTGTTCGAAGGAGCTTGACGAGCTAGGGAGGAATGACGAGAATGCTGCTGGGCTTGAGGCCGGTGGAGGACCTGGGAGCTCTCTTTTCCAACTGGTGGGACGGGATCAACGACTCCACTCAGTGGCAGGACGGGATCTTCTACACTCTATGTGCTGCATACGCCCTCGTCTCTTCCGTTGCTCTGGTCCCCCTTCCCCCCTTTTCTCTCTCTTGAACTAACTCTATATATGTATGTGAATTTATAGTATCCATTTTATTCTTCTCTGTGATTCAATTCTTGAGAAGTTGGTATCTAGATTCGTTTGCTTTAGGAATATTTTTCTGATTTTATATGTCTTATTTTTCTCCTTTCTCCTTTTTTCTTTCTTGTGGGTTTGGGATGGACAAAATGATGGATGAACTGTTATAAATGTCTGCTTTCTTTCATTGACCCGCTTAAGGATCGTTAGAAGTTGAGTGTACGAGATAGTGACGTTATTGATGGGCTGCTAGCTGTGCAGAAAGTAGTTGCATCAAGCACCTTTATAGTTGTGGGATTCCTAAATTTTCCAGCTTTATTGAATTTATTATTGGACAAATAATCCTTTTTGTTAATATTTTAACATATTTTGTTGAATAATTTCATTTTCCAAAAAGTTTGTGATTATTATTCTGTATAGGTATTTATATCAATAAAATAACTTATTACTTATCAAAAAAGAAAAAAATTCTGTATAGGTATTTTTAGGTCGTGTTATTTAGTTCTTAACTTATCTTGAGTTTTTGTTCAGGTCATGCCCTATTCTCGATTATTTGGACTCCAATTGATTAGTTAGAGGAAAAATATGCTTCATTTTACCCTGGAAAGATCAGGAAACTTGTTTGAAGTATTTAGGGGAATATCTGAAGTTGTGTATCTGTGTTCTTGATGTGCAGATTCAATTGGTAAGGATTGAGTTGAGAGTGCCTGAATATGGTTGGACAACACAGAAAGTTTTCCATCTTATGAACTTCATTGTAAATGGAGGTAATATTTTTGGGCCGGTGATGCTGGAATCGTTGATATACATTATCATTTGGATATTATTTCATTATTTGGTTTCCTTTCTTATGTTGCAGTACGTGCAGTTGTATTTGGATTTCACAAGCAAGTATTTGTATTGCACCCAAAGGTTGGTTTGTTGAAGTTTCAAAAAACCTTTAACCTAACAATCTAATGTTATGTAACACTTACATTGATTTTGAGTTTGTACAGTAACAGTTCCAGGATATGAATGATCTGCAAATTTTTCTTATTTTGGTCAGACATGGTGTCACTCCACATAGTTTCTAAAAAGTATCAAACAATAGTAGAGGAAATGACTAAACTCAGCTCCACTCTTGAGCTTAGTTAAAAGATACAAGCATGTTCATTTGCCTTTTCATTTTCAGAAATAGAAAGTGTAGGACATTTTTCTTAGAAAGCTCAACCTCCTTCATGGTCTAAAGTTGCCTAGTTTCAACTGAAATGTTCTGTAAGAACAACTCAGCTCAACATCGATTTCTTCGCAAAATATTCCATGATATAATGTAAGCTGTATGATTTGCTTGCTTTGCTGGGTGGGAGCTTAGATATGAAAGGAAAAAAATGAGACTAGTTGGAGTAAATAATGTTCTCTCCAAGCATCAAGTATAGTGTACTGACATAGAGCTGGTGTATGTTGAACCAGGTTCTAGTTTCGGTCTTACTGGATCTTCCAGGTCTTCTATTTTTCTCTACGTACACACTCCTTGTCCTTTTTTGGGCAGAGATATATCACCAGGCAAGTAAATGTCCTCTCTCTGTTGCAAAATGGGATTTCTGTTACCAGAATGTAAGGCCAGTTTTACACTCCAGTGAGGTGTAGAACTTTGTGGGTGTGGGGAAATATTAACCTTTTTGGTACCATATGGATAGGCAAGAAGTTTACCGACCGATAAGCTCAAGATTTTTTATATTTCAGTTAATGCTGGAGTGTATTTTATACAGGTATGATCATTCGCTCACTTTATATGATTCTGCATGAGTTGCATCATAGATGTATCAATTAGCTCACTGACATCTGGAATCTGCTGCAGAAATACAATCTTCTAAGAATATCCTTTAGTTTTATCAAAAAAAGAATATCATTTTGGTTATGGCATGTTTGATTGCATGTGGTTCCATCATGACTGCCATTTTTTTCTTTTTGTTCTTGTATCTGTCATTTATTCTCCTCCTCCTCCTCCTTCTCTGTCAGTTTTTTTCTCCCTTTCGATTGCATGGTTTTTTTTAACCTTGTATATTTTCTTCCGATAAAAGGAGTCATTTTGTACTCTATGGGTCTACACAAACATCTTGCTAATGAAGCCTATGCTATGTCGAATATGGGCAGACTACCCCCCAACTTCCAATGATTCCTGCTCTTTTAATTTCTTTCATTTCATATACCTGTATGCCATACCTCGTATTTCATCTTCGGGATGCATGCCATTGTAGCAAAAACAGCCCCAACCAAGCTCCTAAGGGTCACTTCAGATATTTTACCTGATTTTAAAAAGAATCTAACCAAACTGTGGTCACTTCAGATATTTTAATTGATTTTAAAAAGAATCTAACCAAAGTGAGGCTTTGGTATCAGGTTTGCATCTGGATATACCTTTGGATTGATGAAAACAGTGTTGTCGAATGCATTGGAAAGATATTTGTTGCAGGTTAGGCCCTGTGTCCAATTATGCTGCAACTTTCACAAGTTCTATTTTCCTGCAGATTAACACCTCATTTGCCGCCTAAATATACATGTCGTACATTTAGGTATTGCCTTTTCCATTTGATCAGCTGTGCTTATTTTATCACATGCTTTTTTTTCCAGCGGTATCAATTATAGCTGCATTGGGTTTCTTGCTTTATGGAGGAAGGTGAGAGTTCACTGTTCAGCATCATGCTGATCTTTTCAGTATTTTCTGTTCAGTGCATGTGACCTTTTCAATTATTGGTACCTGTTGGTGTCTGTCTTTGGGGCTTTATATCTGCATTTTTGCTGTTGTATTGACATGCAAAATGCTTATAGGTTATTTTTCATGTTGAGACGCTTTCCAATCGAATCAAAAGGGAGAAGGAAGAAGCTTCATGAGGTAGCTGCCTTCACAGTTCACACTAGTTTGTCTAATGGACTGTGAACATGATTACCAGATTTGTTACCGTGAGAATTTCACTTCTTTCTTTGGGTATTATGTTTGTATGTCGAATATCTTATTGGCATGTTTTGGGGAAACTGAACGTAACCAATTTCCATGTACATGGGGTGACAATCATATGCTTTTAGATCCAGTATGAAACAGTGTTCGATATTTTTTGTAAAAACCCGTAAAAAAATCCTATCAAACTTGATTGAATTTGAGTAAACATGACGGAATATGGTTCCAATTTGTGTATGTATATTTAGTAGTTTACAGTGGGATCAGCAATAACAAGTGTTCTATTGCAATCAATCAGTTCAAATCCTCTTTTTTTCTTTTGAAAAGTAACCAAAATAACATTCAAAGTGCAATTATGACAGTCAAGTACACAGGAAGATCAATCAGTATTAATTCACTAATCTATACACACACAGTTTCTTATTATCATGAGCAAGTTAGTGAACAAGTGAGGTGGAATGGAATCTACATATATATATATATATATATATATGTTTGCAAGGACTATGAGGGGATCAGATGATCATCTTTATGCTGATTTTGATAGCAAAGCTTTAACAACTGTACCGTTTGAAGAACCTCTGCCCCTATTATCGTCCATTTAGAAGATATTCGATCAATTAGGTGGTTACAAGTTTGAAATAACCCTAATTTGACCACTTTCTATGGAAATTGTTTTGTGTGCCCCTTTGTATATTTAATGTTTTGGTTTATTATAGGCTATAGCCATGCATTGTATCTATTATTCTTCTCAGAAATTGAGACTATTAGATCTATTCATTGGATGATATACATTTATAATGAATATATGTTTAGTAGTACATCAGAGTGATACATCCTCCTTTTTTCTCTCCGTACACTTTCTGGTTTTTTTTTTTCGTTTCTGGCTGGTGATGCTGTTCATGGGAGGTTGAGTGAGTGATTTACTGCAAGTCTGAGTAGGCATTCAAGCATGCCGAATGTTGTTGCTATCGATCGTAAGCTTTTTGAGGTAGCTAGAGATGGGCGATGGGTGACTATCACAGAGGGGGGTGGAAGTTGGTGAGAAGTCTTCACTTGGAGTTAGCCAGGGCACGGTGGTTCACCAACGCTTTGGAAGACTGCTGGGATAGGGGCCTCATAGCCCAAAGGTGTGTTAACTCTCAAGGGGCATTCATGTCGTTGGTGGAGTTCAGAATTGGGGGGGGGGGGGGGGGAACAGTATCCTCATTCCTGAAGGGATAGATGGGAGGGGGTGGAGAAAACTGGTGGAGGTGTTGAGGGAGACCAGCCTCGCAGCTGGCCCTACAGTGGTTATGACGTCCGCAGCTCAACCCCCGATATCGTATCTGGATGCTGTCAAAAAACCAAGGGCTTCGGACCCATCCCATCAACTTGTCAGACAGAGAGGAGAGGCGCCACTGCAGTCTGGAGACGTCGTGACCTCAGTAGAGGTAATGGGTCAGAGGTTGGAGGGGGCTGACAGAGAAATTGTCGGTCTCAATAAGGAAAGCCTCCTGCGGGTCGTGATGGAGATGCAGATACAAGTTGAAGATTTGAAGGCAAACTTATATGTTATAAAACGGTCGGTGCGTTGAAAGAGATTCAGAGGTGGGAGTGGGAGTGGGCGTGGGGAATGGCCAAAAGCATCAGCCTATGGTAGGGCCAATGGGCCAGCCGAATGGGCCCAGGAACTATGCGCAGGCCTTAGGAAGAAACCGGGAAATGGGCCCTGGTATTGAAGTTGGGCCTCGGTTTCAACCAAAACTGAAGAGGCTTGTTTGGAGGAGACGTGTATCGTCTGCCTCAGGCCCTTCGACGGGTGGGCCTCAGCCACCGTCGCTGGCAAAGAGCCTGGTGGCCCTGACGAAGGCGGCGACACCTCCGACGGAGGCTATGTTGCTGGATTCTGGTTTGATTGAGCATCCACATGGTAAGGAAGTGCGTGAAAGGTCTCAGGGTCCATTTCAAGGCTCCCCGACGGTTGCTGGTAAAACGACGACCACAGAAACGCCCGTGGTGCCTTTGCCGTTAGCGGAGGATTGGAGCTGTAAGGTCTCTTCCTGCGAAGAGATGCTTGCGATGGGGGGGCTTACAATAAGCCAGGAAGTGTCGATGGTGGAGGAGGTGGAGTCTTCGCCACTATGTGACGCTGCTACGGCTTCAGCTAGCTAAAAGGCGCCGATATACATGGTGGGAGGGTCTCCTCCCCAGATGGAGGCCCATGGCCATCCCGAGGATCACCTTGATTGTATAGTGCCGGGAAGTCTCAGTTTTGAAGCTCAAGTTCCAGGGGCTGAGGGGCAGGGGCAGAGGTGATTGATGATGGGCTTTATCAAAGTGAGGTAATGATGGTCCCTGAGACTCAATCTCCCACTAGTAATGTTGTGGTTGAATGGGAGGGCAGGAATTTATTTGGGGAGGAAGAAAGGGGGGTGACTCCTAATCTGCAGTGGGCTTCCAGTGAAGGGGAGCCTATCCTGTTAAACCGTTTGCTACCAAATGAGTCGAATGCTTTGGATTGGGTGTTTCAAAAGGTGAAGGATTTGCATCACTAGATAGGCACGGAATGTGTGGGCTACGAAGAGCAGTTTATGGCTTTACTTACTGCAATTGAAGCGGGTCATACACAGTCTAAGAAATCAGGGTCGAAAAAACAACAGGAGCTCAACTTGGTCTTTGAATTATGAAGGAAACTCAAGCCATGAAAGATCCAAAGGGAAGGGGCTTGCTTATTCTTTATGAAGCCGGAAATTGTCTTGGAACGTCCAGGGGTTAAATGAGGCGAATAAGCGGCTTTGCATAAAAAAACTTGTTGCGAGAATGGAGGGTGGATATAGTATGTTTACAAGAAACTAAACTGAAAAGTGTTTCTAGAAAATTAATTCGAAGTATTTGGAGTTGCACTTACGCAGATTGGGCTTATCTAGCTTCGAATGGGGCTTCGGGTGGAATCCTAGTGATGTGGGATAAAAGAGTTGTTGAGAAAATGGAGGAGTTTGTGGGGAGTATATAGTGGCATGCTCTTTTAAGAGTGGCAGATAACTCTATGTGGGCTTTTGCAGGTTTATACGGTCCAAATGTAGACAACGATAAACGTTTCCTATGGGAGGAACTTGCTGGGTTACATAGCTGGTGGGAGACTCTTTGGTGTATAGGAGGGGATTTTAATGTAATCAGATTTCCTAGTGAATGATCGGGTGAGAGTAGGCTGCGCCCAGCAATGATAAAGTTCTCAGATTGTATTTTTGACTTAAACCTGCTGGATATTTCTCTACTAGGGGGTTCCTTCACTTGGTCGAATAATCAGACATGGTCCCGGCTAGACAGATTCCTAATTTCACCATAGTGAGAGGTGCACTATCCAGAAGTGTGCCAAAAGAGGCTGTCACGTATTTGCTCGAACCATTTTCCTATATTGTTGGATTGTGGTGGCATTCGAAGCGGGCGTCGATACTTCAAGTTTGAAAACATGTGGTTGAAAAGTGAAGGCTTTGTGGATAAGGTTAGGCAATGGTGGTCTTCTTATCAGTTCCATGGTAACCCCTCATACATCCTAGCTTGTAAGTTAAAAGTTTTGAAAAATGACCTTAAACTTTGGAATTCACAATTTTTTGGAGATATAGGGGAGCGTAAAAAATTCATGGTGGAGGAGTTATAACTGTTTGAACAAATACTGGAGGCTAGAGCCCTTTTACCGGAAGAGCTATTGCGCAAGTCAGAGTTGGTTGCAGAATTAGAAAGAATACTATCCTTAAAGGAGATTTCTTGGCGCCAGAAGTCGAGTTTGTGGCTGAAAGAAGGGGACCGGAGTACAAAGTTCTTCCATAGAGTTGCTAACTCTCATAGAAGAACTAATACCATCTAAATGCTGAACATTAATGGTATGGAAAGTAAGGAGGCCCCTTTGATTCGTGACCATGTGGTAGATTTCTATGAACAACTACTAACAGAATGTGAGGGATGGAGGCCAAAGCTGGATGATCTTGTTTTTGACATGATTGAGCCTCAGGAAGCCTCTTGGTTGGAGAGGCATTTTGAGGAGGAGGAAGTGTATGATGTAGTCAGACTCATGAGTAAAGATAAAGCTCCAGGCCCAGATGGTTTCTCGATGGGTTTCTTCCACTCTTGTTGGGAGGTGGTGAAAGTGGACATTATGAATGTGTTTCAGGAAGTATCCTTGGTTGGAAAGTTTAAGAAAAGTTTAAATGCTACTTTTATTACGTTGATTCCAAAAAAGACTGGAGCGGTGGAAGTTAAGGATTTTCGACTCATTAGCCTTGTGAATGGGGTGTATAAAATTATATCCAAGGTTCTTGCTAACAGACTGGGGGCGGTTTTGGGCAAGATCATTTCGAAACCATAAAATGCATTTGTTAGGGGGCGACAAATTTTGGATTCAGTTCTTATAGCAAACGAGGGCCTGGATAGCAGATTAAAGGCTGGCTCCACATGTATTATTTGCAAGTTAGATATAGAAAAGGCATACGACCATGTCAATTGGGATTTCCTCTTGTATTTGTTGGGGAGATGCGACTTTGGGCCTAGGTGGCGTACTTGGATTAGTTGGTGCATTTCTACAGCCAGATTCTTAGTATTGATTGATGGCTGTCCTACCGGCTTTTTCAGCAGCTCTCGAGGTCTAAGGCAAGGAGATCCTTTGTCTCCACTTCTCTTTGTTATCATTATGGAGGCTCTAAGTAGGATGACATTGGCGGCGGTTACGCATGGGTTTGTGACTGGATTTTCGATTGGTGATCCCAATAGGGGTATTATTACTTTGTCTCATTTACTTTTTGTAGATAATACACTCATATTTTGTGAGGCAAATCGAAACCAGTTGAGGGCATTGAAGGCTTTGTTACTATGCTTCAAAGTAGCGTCAGGCTTGAAAGTGAATTTTAACAAGTCAAAATTAGTGCCAGTGGGGAACGTGAGTTATACTAGGCAGCTAGCTAGTATTCTTGGGTGCAAGGTAGCCTTTCTTCCTATTACCTACTTGGGATTGTCGTTGGGGGTTGCAGCAAGGGCCTCATCCATATGGGATTCAGTCATAGAGAAGATAGGAAGGAAATTGGCAGGGTGGAAAAGATTGTATTTGTCGAAAGGTGGCCGTTGGACTCTTATCAAGAGTACCCTTTCTAACTTACCTACGTACTTCCTATCTTTGTTTCAGTTGCCTGCCAGGGTAGCGGCTCGGATTGATAAATTGTACCATGATTTCCTATGTGGTGGGATAGGGGATGAATTCAAATTTCACCTGGTCAGCTGAGATAAAGTGTGTACACCACTCTCGTCCAGTGGTTTGGGTATAAAAAATCTGAGAACTTTCAATCAGGCCCTACTTGGGAAGTGGTTATGGAGGTATAATAAGGAGACATAAGCCCTATGAAAGCTGGTGATTGATTGTAAATATGGAAGCATGTGGGGGGGCTAGTTACTGAAGAGGTGTACGGGGCTAGAGGTGTGGGAGTTTGGAAACACATTAGGAAGGGGTGGGGGATTTTAGTAGCCATTCTAAATTGGTTTTGGGGAGGCGTTCTCGCATTAAGTTTTGGAAGGAAATATGGTGTGGGAATGAGGCCCTAAAGGATACATTTCTAGCTATTTTCAGTTGGCATGCAACCAGAAAGCTTCAATAGAGGACCTTATGCTTCTAACAGGGGACCAAGTGCAGTGGAATGTACATTTAGTAGAGCGGCGCAAGACTGGGAAGTGGACAT
Source organism: Juglans mandshurica (assembly GCA_022457165.1). Taxonomy (NCBI): domain Eukaryota; kingdom Viridiplantae; phylum Streptophyta; class Magnoliopsida; order Fagales; family Juglandaceae; genus Juglans; species Juglans mandshurica. The sequence continues at coordinate 7,079,344 of CM039627.1, forward strand.
CTTTGAGGCTTTTTTCAGCCTTCTTTATTCTGTAAAGCCGAGTAAACAGCAAGCCGAGTATTCAGCATTTTCTCAGTTCGATCCTTTTATAAGTCTCTTTCCCAAGTTGCAAACATCCCGTTCCCATGGAGGAGAATCTGGAGAAATAAGGCGCCTCCGAAAGCGATCTTCTTTACTTGGACAGCAGCGTTGGGGAAGATTCTGACTATCGACAATCTAAGGAAGCGCCAATTAGTTATACTAGACTGGTGTTGCATGTGCAAGAGATCTGGCGAGACAATGGAACACCTCTTGCTACATTGCGAGACTACTAGAGCCTTGTGGGTCGAAGTCTTTAGCCGGATAGAGTTAGCCTTTGTTATGCCTGCAACGGTGGTAGATCTATTGGCTAGCTAGACACTTCCAAGAGGAGTTTAACAAATCAAGGCGGTGTGGAATATGATCCCGATCTGTATTATGTGGTGTATATGGCAAGAGCGCAACGATCGGACTTTCGAAAACAAAGAGTGGTCTCTGGAGGAACTTAGAACGCTACTTTTCCGTACTTTATTTCTATGGGCCATTGCTTCAGATTTTAATGGCCTGAATTTTCATGACTTTCTAGTTTTCCTTACTTCGACCTAGATAGGTCTTATCTCTTGTATACCATATTATGTAATTGGGTTTTGCCTATCTCTATTAATATATCTTTGATTACTTATAAAAAAAAAATAGTACATCAGATGCATAAAAATGACTAGCGCATATTTCATTATAATGAAACATGACTTCTCATGAGCTTTTCTTAATGTTACTTTCTTGTCACTACAGAAGTGGTGTATTGCTACTTTATCAAAGTTGAATGATAAATAATTGAATTATCTGGTTGGGTGGTGTTTTGTCTAGTTGTCCTTGCCTCCAAAGTAGATCCTTTTAAGTTTCTACTATGTAACTCCCCCCAGCAAAAAACAGTATTTCAATTCGAACTAGATTTTATTAACATAAATTGTGCCCCTTTTTTGTTATTGCAGGTTGGATCTGTTACAGCCATATGTTTCACCTGCTTTCTTATAAGATGCTTTGTCGTAAGTATCAAAACAATTTTTTGCACTTCTTTTCTTTAGGACTTCAGAATACATGAAATTGTAGTGCTATGGAAAACGACAACTCTTTCTGCCTCTCTCATGCACCACAGTGTACATCATCAAACCTGTTATTATTTAAATCTTGTTTTGGTTCTAAATCCAAAGAGTTGCAATGGTTACATTTATCTAAAAAAAAGATAAAAAAAACAGAGTCGAAAATTTCAAACTGACTGGATAAGAAATTATTTTTATGAACTGGCGTGCTGCATTTGATATTTTTGAAACAGCATGCAATTTTTCTGCAAATCTCAAAACTTTAATAGGTACATCTATTGCATTTGTTCCTATTGTGTTTCTACAGACAGTAGTAGCTTCTCTATTTTGATGTGATGTCTATGACACCAACTTTCAAATTTGTTCTTAATAATTGGAAATTGGAATTTGAATCCTATTTCGTAATTTCTAAAGCATTTTATATGAGGATATTGAGATGGATCAAATGAAATAAAGGTATTAATTGGAAACGGATGCTTCTAGGTGAAGCAAAATAGTAGCATCATTCGACTTAGAAACTGAGAGTTAACTTTTATTTATTTTGCATAAAGCAAACCTTAATAAGACGGTATGTGTGTTAACAATTTTAGGGCATGAGCATATAACATCTGGCTTTGATTAAGCCTGTAGGATGTGCTGAAGTAACATTTTACTGTTCATTTTCCAGGTTCAATCTGAAATTGACTAGATAATATAGTAGGATGTGAGTGCAAGGATATCTAGCTGATCTAGACTGGTCATGGTATCAGCTCCTGAAACTTTATCTAGGCACAAATGAACTTGAGACATTTCTCTATTGTAATTGTTTGTTTTAATGAAATGAGGACAATTATAAGATTATAAACTTGTTTATTTATGTTTTGTACCCGTTGTTGCTACCTTTAGTATAAATGTGCTTCTAACTTCAATCACAAAATGCAGGTCGTTTTATCTGCATTTGATTCAGATGCATCACTTGATGTCTTGGATCATCCCGTTTTGAACTTGATCTACTACATGGTAGTCAGCAAGCTTGTTATTTTGATAACCTTTTCCTTTTTTTTTTCTTTCCTTTTTTTTTTCAATCTAAATTTGGGAAATTTTGTGGTTCAAACAGTTGGTCGAGATCCTGCCTTCAGCTCTAGTCCTCTACATCCTGCGGAAGTTGCCTCCCAAGAGAATATCAGCTCAATATCATCCCATCCGTTGATAACGGTGCATGATCTTGGATCTCGGTGTTCATTTGCCCCATCAAAAATGATTTTTCTTATTGAGTTAGTTCCTACAAGAGTTGAGCAGTAGAACGAGAGCCAAGAAAATGAAAAATCCAGATGTGTAGCATTCTGGTATGGCTCATGATGCCGGCAATTCTTTCTTCTTCTTTTTTTTCTTTCCTTGTATATTATTACAAAGCTTTTTCCCTTTTTTTTGGAGGGGAATCATTCCTTCAATTTTCCTTGGGACATGAATTCAAGAACCGGATATGTGATATTTTGGTCCCATTTAGTTTTTGGAGTTTTGATGCTGTAGGTCTCAATTTAGTATGTGGTTGGCCTTCAAATCTCATGGTGTCTGCCGAACAAATTTTTAATAGTATATATTAATTTGTCTCCCTGTATTACATTTCACATTATATATGTTCAGGTAGGGAAGCCACCTCTAATTGCACCAAAAAGTTCAAATTATACTGTTGAGTTGAGTGGTGGGGGTGGGGGTGGGGGTGGACGTGTCCGTGCACTCCCTCTTTGGGCAGACTATCTCATTACTATTTATTATTTTATTATTATTTTTTACTTATATTTCACTATTATTCACAGAATACCTCAAGAATATCTCACTATTCAAACGTAACAAATTTGTATTTCGGATCAAATCTGAGTCTTTGAGATCAAACATATTATGTATACTCACGATTGATTAGAATTTGTAGCCTAAATCACATGTTCCCAGCATGTAAGATATATAAAAGGAGCCTGAATGCCCGAAAAGAATTGGAATATCTGAACTATTTAAATCAACAAGCTACCCCCCATTCCCCAAAAAAGGAAATGCACAACTTCCATCGGTGAAATGTAATCCGTCGTCTCTGCCCTCTTCCCAATCTTTGAGGGAGTGTGTAGAATGTACGCTAGTGAGTTTTGTTACAAATCAGTAACTGTTTATATCACATCTTGCACCTATAACTTTTTATAAGGTGTGAGTGTTTTTTTTAAGTTATATGAGTGTTTTTCATAGGATGTGGAGTGTGGAATGATGAATAGTGATTAATGAGAAGAATTTTTCTAATGTTTAATTCTTGGTGTCTGGTCTATTGATAGTGACAAAGAAAAAATAAAAAATTGAGAACACTTATATTCATTCTAAATTTTATCATTTTTAATCACGACGAACTCATAACGGTTGATGTATCGTATTTTGAATGTTTTTTATTCAAGTAATTGATTTATAAAATCACTTAAAATGTGTCAATTGAAAAGGAAAATTGTTAAAAAAATAGTAGTAAGTTTATACAGAAGAGAAACTACTGTGAAGCAGCAGAGGAAAGATAAAGTTCATATTTCCCAATTTCAGCAACATAATGCTCCCGTTCAAATAATGTTTTTTCTCGTCTTCTTTTATGTGCCAATTCTGGTAATGCGTGCGTAGGCTCAATCTAGAATAACCAGATCATTCAATCCGACATAAAAAGAGAAAATGAATGAAAAAGGAAATCCGACAAGTTATCATGGATTTCCTCTTGACTATATTTATCTCCAGGAGCAGACTGTAAAAGAACAATAACCAGAAACTGAATTAATTACTTTCCTGTTTTGGTTGAATAAATTAACCAGAAATGAAACCCAGACTTCCTGAAAAAGAGATGGAAACGGCATGACAAATCAAAACAGGCAACAGAAACACGAAAATTTTGTGTAATTTTGGCAAAAACCTTTTATGGTATGTTTGCTAAACCTTCAATTGACCAAATGCACAAAAGCAATTAGCATGTAAGTGTATACTTCAACTGTTCATTATATTACAAAGCCCACCATCTATCTTCCAATTGATGCTTGCCATTTCCAATCCCATCAATACCCTGAGGGCTAGCCACCATAAACTTAGCAGTCATGATCAACCTTGGAGAACATCATCTGCAGGTGGTGGAGCAAATTGCACATTTGCAGGCCGTGCCACAACAACATGCTCATCTGCAAATAGAGCTTTAATAAATGATGGAGTTCTTAAAGGCCGGCGATCTGTCATTCGTGGATACACATCTTCAAGAAAATAGTAGGCATGACCAGCAATCATTCCCTGAAAAAGGAAAACGAAAAAAAGTTCAACATAGAAAGGCCAGAAGGGGGGGGGGGGGGGGGGGGGGGGGGGGGGGGGGGGGGAGGGAGTTTAAAGATGCAGATAAAGGGGTGATAAATGGAGTCCATATATTAACCAAAGATAATATGCGAAGCAACATATCACAAGGAAACCCTCTCGGTTTTTTCATCCTTACAAAATTGGCTCCAATTCATCCACCTACGGATTATAGTGATTTTAGACAAGGTCCCAGCAGCCGTCTAATTCTCTACTAAGGTCTAGGCTTCTCCCATTATGAAAGCGATTCATTAGGAGAAAACAAAATTATAGAGGGAAACTAGACATCTAGCAGTTCTTGCCAATGTTAAGGCAAGGCTTTGCTGCATTTTTAGAGTAGGCATATAAATTTGATATTTCAGCTTCAGTGCAGATTCTCACCAGTAGATCCACCCATGCACTAGCACCAACAAGAACAGAGAATCCCAAAAGAACCTGCAGGAAAACAAGGAAAAAAGCATTACAAACTTAATTAGGTAGGAAAAGGTTAACTACAGTAAAGAACCTTATAATGAAATAACCTCTCAGATTAATATTGAATAATGAATGAGCAACAAAATACATAGCATTGGAACCATTTTAATTTTAAATTTCAGAACGATCTTAATTCAACAAGATAATGCGATAAGTTATCAAAGCTTACTCACCCATGGTAGATAAGCTGCTGTGAAAGTAAAAAGGCCCAAGAAACTCATATGTATGAAGGGATTTTGCTTGCTCCACACATAGACCTGTAAAATAGGTAAGAGTGACAAGGCTATTTGAAAAAGTACAATCCCTTTGGCTTAATTTGAGACATGAATCACTAAACTTATCAAACAAGGAAGAAAGCTAATGAAAGAAAATGTCAATAATAACTTCCATCCTACCATGACTGTTAGATAGCATTCCTATAAACAAAAATTACTAGTAGTTCTAGTAAGAGTAGCAACCATATGATTAAACAATTTTTTTGATAAATATGATAAAACCAAATTAAAAGAACTAACCATCATGAATGTCAATGAATTGCTAAGGAATATAATTTTTGCAAAGGACTCTGACAAATAAGGTATCGTGCCCCCAATAAGAACAATTCCAGTTAAAACAGTGGCACCAAATAACAGCATGTAAAAGAAATCAGCCGTCCTTCCCCTGAATGAGTTCTCTTCAAGGAGCTTGCAGTATCGAGCAAGAAAGAACATATGAAACATAAAGTCCAAGTCTGCAGTAACAAGTTATAAATCATGTTAAAATGACAGAAATTGTTTATTACAAGGCCTCAATCAGATTTCAAACAACCAACCTACCGTTGGAAACAAACACGTTAAAATAAATTCATCAGGACAATGTATGTATAATCTGAATGCGACAAATTAATAGCATCAACGATTCATTGGACAGCAGAAAACATAAACATATTATTGTATTCAGAGAGATCATTAGGGGAAGTGAAGAGGGTGTCTGATGGCAGAATTGTTGAGTATATGGAGTCTGGTTCATACCACTCGAGCAGAGCGTCTAGCCGCTCAAGCAAATACAAGTCAGAGAGCTTCACTCAAAGACAGCTCGACAGACCACTCGAGCAAAGGCAAGTCAGAGAGAGTTCGCTTGACACCGCTCGACACATGGCTCGAGCGATTGCGGGAAACAGGTTCGCTCTATGCGGGCTCGACACGCCGTTCGAGCGAACATCACTATTTTTTATAGTTTTAGGGTTTTTGTTGTATGATGTATAAAAGTGTTTTATTTTTGACTTGTGACTGTTCTAGCGTGAACGGTAGTCGCCCCATACTATTGTATTGTGATTCCTCAAGAAATACAAATCCTCTGCAGCTCCCGTGGACGTAGGCAATTTGCCGAACCACGTAAATACTATGTCGTGTGTGATTGCTTGTTTTCCCGTGTTTGCTTTTACTTTATTGCATCGCTTTTCACAACAATTGGTATCAAGAGCCAAGGTTCGGGTCTGAGAAAAAACGATGGCTGGAGAGGAAGTGAAGGTATCGGGGATCGAGAAGTTTGATGGCACCGATTATGGATACTAGAGGATGCAGATAGAGGATTATCTCTATGGGAAAAGACTTCATCTTCCATTGTTGGGGAAGAAGCCGGACAGCATGTCAATTGCTGATTGGACCCTATTGGATCGATAGGTTCTGGGGGTTATTCGATTAACCCTGTCGAGATCCGTTGCACACAACGTCATCAAGGAGAAGACGACTGCGGATCTCATAGCAGCTTTGTCAGGTATGTATGAAAAGCCGTCAGCGAATAACAAGGTACCTTTGATGAAAAAATTATTTAATTTGAAGATGGCAGATGGTACGTATGTTGCCCAACATCTGAATGATTTTAATACTATCACAAATCAATTGTCGTATGTTGAAATTGAATTTGATGATGAGATATGTGCACTGATACTATTGGCATCACTGCCAAATAGTTGGGAAGTCATGAGAATGACTATCAGTAATTCTACCAGTAAGTCAAAGTTGAAATATGATGATATTCGTGACTTGATTTTGGCTGAGGAGGTGCGCAAGAGAGATTTAGGCGAGACCTCAGGTTCTAGTTTAGCACTGAATGTTGACTCTCAGGGGAGAGCACAAGACAGTAACTCAAACAAAAACAGATCAAAATCAAATAACAGGAGCAAAAGCAAGTCAAGGCCTGGTCAGCAGGCAACTAGCTGGAATTGTGGCAAAGCTGGTCACATTAAGAAGAATTGTAGAAATCCCAAGAAGACCAAGAATGATAGTGCTAATGTGGTAACTGAAGAAGTACAGGATGCACTATTACTTGTAGTTCATACTCCAGTTGATGACTGGATACTTGATTCAGGGGCTTCCTTCCATACATCTTCCCATCAGGAGATAATGCAGAACTATGTTGTAGGTGATGTTGGAAAGGTGTATATGGCTGATGGAGAGGCTTTGAATGTACTAGGGATGAGAGACATTGACATTGCACTCCCTAACAATAACAAATGGACCTTGCAAAAGGTCAGACACATTCCTGAGTTGAAGAAGAATCTCATTTCTGTTGGGCAGCTTGATGATTGTGGTCATTCAGAGGTGTTTTCAGATAGCACCTGGAAGGTCACCAAAGGGGCATTAGTACTAGCTCGGGGTAAGAAAACTGGTACACTTTATATGACTATTGGTTTGAATAACACTATTGCTACTACCGTTGCAGAGAATACAACAGATTTGTGGCATTGCAGGCTTGGCCATATGAGTCAGAAGGGCATGAAAGAACTTCTATCTAGAGACAAGCTACCAGAACTGAAATCAGTTGATCTCAATATGTGTGAGAGTTGTATTATGGGGAAACAGAATAAGATCAGTTTCTTGAATAGTGGCAGAACACTGAAGAAAGGGAAACTGGATCTTGTGCACACTGATGTGTGAAGACCTTCTCCAGTGGCATCTCTTGGAGGTTCTCGTTACTATGTCACATTTATTGATGACCACAGCAGGAAGATACGGGTCTATTTTTTGAAGCATAAATATGATGTATTTAATGTGTTCAAAATTTGGAAGGCCATGGTTGAGACAGAGACAGAGACAGACTTGAAGCTGAAATGCTTGAGATCTGATAATGGTGGTGAGTATATTGATGGTGAGTTCAATGAGTATTGTGCAACTCAGGGTATCAGAATGAAGAAGATCATTCTTGGGACACCACAGCAAAATGAAGTTGTTGAACGCACGAACAAAACCATAAATGAGCGTGCTAGAAGCATGAGGCTGCACGCTGGGCTACTACCTACTTTCTGGGCAGATGCAGTTAGCACTGCAGTATACTTGATAAACAGAGGGCCATCAGTTCCACTCGATTGTGGATTGCCTAAGGAGGCTTGGAGCAGGAAAGAAGTCAAATTTTCTCATCTTAAAACTTTTGGCTGCCTTTCTTATGTTCTTATTGATTCTGATATTCGTAGTAAACTTGAGGCTAAGTCAAGGAAATGTTATTTCATTGGCTATGGAGATGAGGCATTTGGTTATCGTTTTTGGGATAATCAGGGTCGGAAGATTATAAGAAGCAGGAATGTGATTTTCAATGAGAAGATTGTGTACAAGGACAAATCTAGTACAGTTGCTGAAGCAGCTCCTCAGGAGTCTGAGTTTGGATGACTTACCAGAGGCCACAGTGTAATGTAGAAAAATGAGTGATGGGGAAAGTGGGTCGAGTACACCCATTCCTATTATTCCGTAGTCAGATCCAGAGTCGTCCACTCCTACAGCTGTAGTTCGCAGGTTAGTTAGGACTATTCGTCCTCCACAGCGTTTCTCACCTACTTTGAATTATATTCTGTTGACAGATAGTAGAGAACCGCAGAGTTACCAAGAAACCTTACAAGATGAAAATTCTAGCAAGTGGGAGTTGGCCATGAAGGATGAGATGGATTTCTTGCTAGGAAATCAGACATGGGAGTTGACAGAACTTCTATCAGAGAAGAAGGCATTACATAACAGGTAGGTGTACCGGGTGAAAATTGAGCATGATGGCACTAAGAGGTACAAGGCCAGACTTGTTGTAAAAGGCTTTCAGTAGAAACAGAGTATTGATTACTCTGAGATCTTTTTGCTTATGGTAAAAATCACAACCATTAGGTTAGTTTTGGCTATGATTGCTACTGAAAATCTATTTCTTGAGCAGTTAGATGTGAAGACAGCTTTTCTTCATGGAGATCTTGAAGAAGACATCTACATGCACCAAAAAAAATCTATTTTTTGGCTATGGTTTGCACTAGACCAGATATTACTCATGTAGTGGGAGTTATGAGTAGATACATGAATAACCCTGGAAAACAACATTGGGAAGCAGTGAAGTGGATTTTAAGGTACCTAAAAGGCTCATCAGAAATGTGCTTGTGTTTCTTAGGAGAGGGCTTAGAGGTGCAAGGCTATGTTGATGCTGATTTAGCTGGAGATACTGATAGCAGAAAAAATACCATAGGGTTTGTTTACACTCAGGGTGGTACTACAGTTTCATGGGGTTCCAATCTACAGAAGCTGAGTATATTGCAATTTCAGAAGCTGCAAAGGAGATAGTTTGGATACAGGGCTTCTTGGAGGAATTGGGTAAAAAGAATCAAAAAGGTACTCTCTACAGTGACAGTCAGAATGTCATATTCCTTGCCAAGAACCCAGCGTTTCTTTCCAAGACTAAGCACATTCAGATCAGGTATCACTTTATATGATCATTGTTAGATGATGGACAATTGCAAATTGAGAAAATTTGTGGAATTAAGAACCCTGCTGATATGTTGACAAAGGGTGTTACACTTGAGAAACTAAATTTGTGCGCAACTTCAGTTTGTCTTCTAGCATAAAGACAAGAGCAGTGAGTTGCAGAGATGGAGGATATCATGTTTGAGGTAGAGGGCAATACTGTGGGTGTACCAGTCTCCAAGTGGGAGAATTGTTGAGTATATGGAGTCTGGTTCACACCACTCGAGCGGAGCGTCTAGCCGCTCAAGCGAATACAAGTTAGAGAGCTTCGCTCAAAGACAGCTCGACAAATCGCTCGAGCAAAGGAAAGTCAAAGGGAGTTCGCTCGATACCGATCGACACACAGCTCGAGCGGAGGGAAGTCAAAGAGCTTCGCTTGAAGAGCCGCTCGACATATGGCTCGAGCGATTGTGAGAAACAGGCTCGCTCGATGCGGGCTCGACACGCCGCTCGAGCGAACATTACTATTTTTTATAGTTTCAGGGTTTCCGCCGTATGATGTATAAAATTGTTTTATTTTTGACTTGAGACTGTTCTAGCATGAACAGTAGCCGCCCCATACTATTGTATTGTGATTCCTCAATAAATACAAATCCTCTGCAGCGTTCGTGGACATAGGCAATTTGTCGAACCACGTAAATACTGTGTTGTGTGTGATTGCTTGTTTTCCCGTGTTTGCTTTTACTTTATTGTCATCGTTTTTCACAACAAGAAGTCCATCATGTCAAAATCTGTAGCAGCTTGTTTACAATATGCTAAATCTTCAATTAAAACTTGAGCTGCCAATCCAGCTTCACAAAGTTAAAAACAATTACAACCCAGGCACATTGCCACTTTGCCTATAGATTCCCGCTTCAAGTAAAAAAAATTACAAAATTTTCTTAAGGAGAACTTTAAAAGGAAGCAATATATTAAGGATTAAAGAACCAAGGGAAAAAAAATACCAAGACTGATCAAAATGACCAACTACATGCCACCACATAATGCATCACAAGAGGATTGAATTAACCCACTGTGGTTATCAAATTGAAAACTTATCACAAATATCTAATTGAGAATTCACGTGTCTGTGGGCGTGTTCATGTGGAGATAATAACAGATAGGCAGATGAGTACCCAATGCAGGCTTCTTACATTATCATATGGTTACGTGATTGGAGTTAAGTTGCTAAAAATAATTGCTCACAGACCACAGCCATGGCGTTTACGGCAAACAAGTTCAACTAATAAACATTCTTTCAAGATTTCTTCTCTTGGATAGGATCTTGCAGCTTCATCCTTGTCATATAAAATAGTATGAAAACCTAAACTGAAAACAATATAATTTAATTATCGAGATTAAACATTGAAAGATTGAAGCTGAAAAGAGTTACCCATCTTCCGGAAGTACAAGAAATTGGTGATGAGGCGCCAGAACTGATATTGCTTGACCACTAGCACTGGATTCAAGTACAGCTTATATGGTGATATTATCTGCAAAATTTTAAAACGAAACCCAACTAAAAACTCAGAAGGAAAAGCCAAAACTTCCCGGAATAAAAAAAAGATTCAATTAAAACAACATAAACAATCAAATCCAGTGGCACTATAAAATGGATAGGTATCAATTACACATCTTCTAGTTAATTATTCAGATCATCCAAGAGGTCCCGGAATGAAAAATTGGCCACAACCCAATTGGGAAGCAAGGAGTAGAACCAGAAATTTCATCATTTTGAATAAACCCAGAACCAAGCCATACAACCCCCATCAGCCCAAGAAAAAAACCGAAAAAATCCTATACAAAAGAGATAAAGAAAATGACCCAAACAACTTCAGTACCATGAGACCTTCCAAGAGAAAGAAAGTGTTATGATGGTTACCCTCAGCATCATAACAGAAAGCTTGAAGGAAAAGAGAGAGAGAGAGAGAGAGAGAGATACGTCGAGGGAGCAACCGACGGTGGTGACAATAACGGCTGTGAGATACGAGCGGGTGATGACAGGCATCTGCTTATACCATTCCTCGACTGCCTGAGCCATTTTAAAATAATCCCCCACTCCCAATTTCTGATCAAAATTTTCACGACGAAATGTTCTGAGATTACCAATATAATGCAATCAATAATCGGGAAATCAGGAGCTTTTGGGTTTGGGCATATGGAAACAAGGAGAGAGCGAGACGAAGGAGAGAGAGGAGGGCCTGGGAACTAATGGACTACTCTCTCTCTCTCTCGGATTTATCTGGATGACAAGAGGAGCCGAATCAGCAAACGCGTGTTAAGCACGTACCAACAAATTGCTTTGTTAAACAATTGGTCCAAGCCTATGAGACCTGAAATTCACCGGCTATCAGACGACGAGGAATATTATACACTATACTCTCATCTTATTTTGATTATATTAAATGTTATGTTATACATTCATTACAATTAAATAATAAAAAAATATACAATAAATTATTACTTAATGATAATAAATGTATCATATCATACTTAGTAAGATGGTAGTACGGTGTATAGAATTTTTCTTATAAAAATTGTAATGATAAGATGAATTGAGAGTGTTTCTCAATTCAAACCTAACATGAAGGAGAGAGAATGGGCCTTCGGCCCATCATGTGGACAGCCCTTTTATGGCTCACTTGTATGTGCATTCTCTCTCTTAGATGATCATCTATCTTAAGTTTGAATCAATGTTTTGAATACCATACCAGATGTCGTACCGGTCAAGGTACTGGAACGAAATATTTCAGTTTAGTGTATCGTTTCGGGATAGTCGATATATGAATAAATTATATATATAAATTATATTCCAAAATAATAGTCTATATATGAATAAATTATATATAAATACATATATATAAATTATAAATAGTCTAGTCTGAATTGAGGGTAAAAAAATAAACTTGTAGTTTGAAAAAGAAATTAGAGGCCGAAATATAGGCTGGTACGGCCGGTATTTGGACCGGTACGAAACATATATGATACTTGTATTGGTCCAGTGGCCGGTATGGTAAATATCGACCATACTGGCCGGTACGGTACGAGATTAAAAACACTGGTTTGAATAGATGTTACAGTCACAAATAGATTTTATAAGAATAAATTTATAATTTTATATGATTTTATATAATACGTTTTACTTTATAATAAAAATGAATTTAATATCTAATATATAAAATTAAATTATGTTAATTTATAAATTTATTTCTCTAAAATTTCTTCGTGACTAAAACATCTATTGAAAAAATACAACAAACTCAGGCTGACATTTTTTCAGATATTCTGTGAACTTCACGTGAATATAATACAAAATGAGTAATGTTATATATAGTTATGAGTTGTGCAAGTGACGCATATTCTTTTTGAAAAAAAGTAAAATCTATTATTAAAAATTTAATTTTTTCATGTGATTCTCATATTTATTTATTTTTTTAAAAAAGAGTACTCAGTACTTATATACTCTATGACGATAAATATAATTTTTCATATAAAATATAAGATCTATAAGTGTAAATATAATTTTTCGTATAAAATATACTATTAAGGACAAATTTAAAAAGCTATAAATTCTCTATTTTTTTAAAAAAAAATTCTGCTCATCATTTTCACATTATACACGATTTTTTAACTTGTAATTTTTTTCGTATTAAATGTATAGTATATGGATGATAAGTTAAAGAACTTAATTAGTTTAAGAGGAATACAATAAAAAAAAATATAGTATATGATGTGTAAAATGATAAGTAATAAAATATTTTTAAATATGTAAAAGAGAATATCTTCCTGCCGGTCATGCTGTTTAAGGGTGAAAACAGCCTCCAATATCTTCTTGCCACGTAACCCACCCATGAGACTAACATTGGTCTGCAGTATGCCTGTCCACCCATGAGACATTGGTCTGCAGTATGCCTGTGCAATAAATTTGATAGCCCGATCAACCCGCAAGATCCAATTTAATATGACCCAATAAAGTCGATTTGATATTAAAATCGGTTTTGACCCCATTAGACCCGATCAATGTCAGGCGTCATTTTGAACCTGATCTTAACGCTACATTTTAATCTCTCTTTCATTCTACAACCCCCCCCCCCCCGCGAGAGGTCTTCTCCAAAGAAACAGTCATTTCTACCCAAAACCAAAATTGTAACTTCCCATTTCTTTCATGTTATAAAACTGCGTTCTTCCACGCCGTCTTCTCCTGCGTTCTTCCACGCCGCTTATAGTCATTATATTTGCAAAGGAGGAAAAAGAAATGGAGTCGATTACTTCGCAATCCTTCTATCTACCAGTCCTAGTTGTTGCTGCCACCTTCTTCTTCATCCTTCACCTACAAAAATGGCAAAGTAGGTCGAAATCACAATCACTGAGGCCACCCTCACTGGCAAGCCTCCCAATAATCGGTCACCTCCACCTCCTCATCGACATGCCCCACCACTCCTTGGCCCAGATTGCCCACAAACTCGACCCCATCATCCACCTCTGGCTCGGTCATGTCCCTACATTTGTTGTCTCCTTCGCTCACCTAGTCAAGCTCGTCCTTAAAACCTACGACCACGTCTTCGCCAACCGCCCTCAGCTCATCTCTGCTCAGTACCTCTCCTTCGGATACTGAATTATTGGAACCCATTTCTTTCATTCTCCTGGATCAGATTGAGGTGGGCATTCTTTGTTATGGATCTGGTTGTAATGGAAAGTGTAGAAGAAAGTAGATATGGAAATGGAACGTTTGAGAGATGTTTGGGCATTTGAAACCATTTGTTCCGACCCAACCCAAATGCGCCGGGTCGGGTCGGTTTCAACCTTGTTTGGGTGCGGGTCGGGTCGGGTCGGCCCCAAATGTGCCTTGGACGGGCCAGGTTGCAGGACTCTGCAGCATATAGTAAAAAAACCCATGGAAGGGAAAAAGCTTGCCAGGTCCCTCTCTCTCCTCTCCCTCACCCATATGAAACACTCGATCCCTGAAGCCTTACCCCTCTCCTCTCTCCCATCTCCCTCACCCTCACCCCGACGACGCCAAACTCCCCTATGAGTGAGGTTCACATTTCCACTATAATAATTTTCCTCTATTATCGCTATATCTTGCAGCTCTATCATTGATTGCAGCAAGAAAATATAGGAGAAAATCTAGTCAAATCTACAACATTGACATCAAGACCCACTTTTTCACTGCGAAGAGCATCCTTCAAAGAGAGAACAGAGCATTGCATCTCTTTTTTCAAAATCTTGGCAACGAGGCAGGCACTTTTCCAGGCCTCAATACAGTTGGTGGAATCCAAACAAAGATTGGATTCAATTAAATCATTCTATTGATTGGTATTGCCAAACTGGGTGGCAAGCTCGGACTCAGTGGCTGCATCGTTGGCGTCGGACTGCTGGTGGCAGAGTCGGGTAGCAGAGGAAAAATAAGAAAGATATTTCTAAGTTTTCAATTCTAAGTAAAAATCCCATGCGGTAATCTCATGATTTTAATTAGTATATGGCTGAGGTGTCATATGGCTGAAAACAGCATTACCGGTCCAAAGAATAAGGTTGCGTCGTAAGATTAGTTCCATCTAATTTTAAGATGAATCTAATATCTAAACATTTAATTTTTAAATTATTAAACTTATTTCAACTCAAAACTTCCTTACACGTGATACCCTACTTTTTTTAAACTTAACATATCTTTATACGTGAAATCTATTATTTTTTTTTAACTTTTCATAAAAACATACTAAATTTATTTTAATATTTAAATACTTTAAACTTAGGGTGAGTTTAAATGTTGTAATGAGTTAGTTGAGTTGAGTTGAATTGAGATGATAAAATATTATTAGAATATTATTTTTTAATATTATTATTATTTTGAGATTTGAAAAAGTTGAATTGTTTATTATATTTTGTGTTGAGATTTGAAAAAGTTGTAATGATGAGTTGAGAGTAGTTTATGTTTCAAACGCACCCTTAATTTAAATGATTTTATATAATTTTTTTAACTATTTAATTTATTAATATTTATAAAAATTTAAACTCAACTTAACCCAATTAAATCCTGACGCAGCCTAACTGTATGTAAAATAGTCTGCCGAAGTGAATCCAGTTGATCTGACCCAAATAATCTGAAACCGGCGGTGGCTACTTGCCACTACTGGGCCTAGGACGCTGCCCAAGTGACGATCTTTCTTCACATTCAAAGCTCCAGAACAATCAACTCCGAGCCCGCCACGCGTACAGATTACCTTCCTTTTTTTAATATAAAAATAATAATCTTAAATAACTGATCCATCAATCCCGCACAATCACACCTTTCCTCTCCCCTAGGGTTAGGTTCAGAACAAAACGCACCGCACCGCACCGCACCGCACCGCACTGCCTCTCTATCTGCCTCTCGCTGCCGTAATGATGCAACCTGCTCCGACAGGCGTGGCTCCGCCAACAATGCCCCATCAACCGCAGCAATACCTGCCTCCGCAACAACAACAATCACCATACATGATGATGCCGCCACCGGCTGCTCAGGCACCACCCCAGATGTGGCCGCCGCAGCAGGTCCAGCCACAGCCCCAGCATCCCCAGCCTACCAGCGCCGACGAGGTCCGCACCCTCTGGATTGGGGACCTCCAGTACTGGATGGACGAGAACTATCTCTTCACTTGTTTCGCGCAGTCCGGCGAGGTACAAGCTATAACTTTTACCCTTCCTAGTCAGCCTTCATGTTTATATATTATCATTCTTTCGGGTTTCTACGTTCTACGATTGCCTTACATCTTAGTGTTTTCCTTCCGCGGTGTAAGTGTTTAATCTGTTGCCTCAACGATTCTTTGTGGTATAATTTGGATCCCGTCGATTTTTTTTTTAATATTTTGGTAGTAAAACATTGTTTCATTGTGCAATTTTTCTGGGGTGTTGTTGTGTCTTATTGGCATGTTTCGGCATGGAAAAAAGGTTGGTCCTTTTTCTTTCTCCTCTGTGAATATACGGTAACCAAGCCTTTTTCGTATTCTATAAATAAGATATTTTCAAATACGCATATAAATAAATATGGTAAACTTGGAAAATTATTGTTCAAGCGTCAGGAGTATTATATCTTCATTGTTCAAATTGTAACTTGTAAGTCATGATAATACAAAAAGTTGAAAGTGAGGGGATACCCGGATTTGTACTTTGTTTTTTTGTAATTATGAAAGATGCTTGTGCTTGCAGGTTATTTTGGTGAAAGTGATCCGTAATAAGCTGACTGCTCAGTCAGAGGGTTATGGCTTTGTTGAGTTTTCATCCCGTGCTGGGGCGGAGAGAGTGCTTCAAACGTATAATGGTACCATAATGCCAAATGGGGGGCAGAACTTTAGACTCAACTGGGCAACTTTTGGTTCGGGTGAGAGGCGTTCAGATGATACTTCCGATTTCACGATATTTGTGGGTGATTTGGCTCCTGATGTCACTGATTACATGTTACAAGAGACTTTCAGGGCACGTTATCCCTCAGTTAGGGGCGCAAAGGTTGTAATTGATAGGCTCACTGGTAGGACAAAAGGCTATGGTTTTGTTAGATTTGGAGATGAAGGTGAGCAATTGCGTGCTATGACGGAGATGAATGGAGTTCTCTGTTCTTCAAGGCCTATGCGAATTGGTCCGGCGACAAACAAAAATACTATTGGAGGTCAGCAACCAAAAGGTAAGCAAGACATGTAACGGTTATCTTGTTGGCTATTTTTTCAATTGCCTTAGGATCTAAGTCTGTTCTGTTAAAAGAAAATCAATAATCAGTTGATTTTGATGGCAATACTCTTTTCGTTTGCTTTAAATGTTTGTCAGTAGTTTGTATCTGCCATATTCGAATGACGAGATTGAAATTTTCAATTGATATTATGGTTTAGTTTGCTTCCTTTGGGTTTGCTAATTTTTCCATTGACATTATGGCTAAACATTGGTTTAGTTTGTTACCTTTCAGTTATGCACTTGAAGATATGCAGCACTTTCGAAAGTCATTTCCTTCCTGTACTCTCCTTTAAGATTTCGGCCCTGTAAATGCTATTAAACTCTTAAAACTTATAGAACTCATGTTGTCTCAAAGCAGGGTGTCAAGAGGCTCTGTCATCTAGGGGCCTGGAACTGATTTCAGCTGAAATGGTTACCCCTATAGTGCATGGCCTCACTTAGGTCAGTTTCCCAGTTATGTCTTGCCCTTTATTTTTGTGTGGCATTTTAATGCTACATTTTCAAATTCAAGTTTCAGTTCATTCTTTTGGTTGAGCTTTCAGTCAAGTTTCATTTGTGATTCCAGGTTACTGAGAGATTTTACCAGTCCAATGTCAATTCCCTCTTTTTGAGTGTTAACCCCATCTACGTGCTCTTAACATAATTTTTCCAGCGAATCACATCTTTAATTTCTCATGCCCAATTTCCTTGTGCCATTTACATTTTAGTTAGATTTATTTTTTCCTTTGTCTCCCCACAATGCTTAATTGAGATGAATGTTTCTAGATTTCAATCCATCAGCAAATATTTTCCAGGAGTGCAGATGGAAAATCATTGGAATTGCCCGAAACTGCATGTTGCAGGCTGGTTTCTGTTTTGAACGCCCCCTTGTACTTAATTCTGTCGTATTTATGGTTAAAGTTCTGCTGTCACTTTGGCCTCTCCATGTTTTCGTCAGATTGTTGTTATTGTTCTTATTATTGTTGTACTTTCGTTTCCTCTTTCTCCATTGGGGTCATTCTAGTTAGATAAATTGCAGATCATAGTCCGTAGCTTGCATCTCTTACTTCTGGAGGTAAATGGTAAGTTCCTTCATTGTTCCGTGGATCGCAATGTGTCAATGTTGACTCAGTAGTAGCTATTCTCCCCCCCGCGTCTAAAAAAAATGGCTAAAAGAAAAGCCTGTTATTATTTTAATTTGTTACTGTTTTTAATCATTTGGATGGCTACTAGCATTGGCCACCTATCTTTTGGCTTGGAATGTGGTTCTGCCAAACTAAGTAGATTGTATTTGTTTAAGGATGTCTGTAGGTATTAGAGGAATACACTTTTAAGTTCAGTGGGGTACATATTATGAAATAATTAATTCTCCTTAGTGAATGAAATGTTTTGGTTTGGGGAACAATGCTTGTGGGTATTGATTTTGAACCTGAATAAAATAGTCATACATTAGTATTGTCATATTTATTTCCTTTATTAGTTATTATTAATCAAAAAGTCATACATGATTTGGGATGGTGTGATTGAGAAGATTGAGAGGAGATTAGCTAGTTGGAAAAAGCTATATTTATCTAAAGGGGGGAGAATTACTTTGATAAGGAGTACCTTGTCTAATCTTCCTACATATTTCCTCTCTCTTTTTCCTATGGCGGCAGGGTTGGCAAATAGAATTGAGTGGATCTTTTGGAATTTTGTGGGAAGGTAATGGGAAGGAAAGAAAGTTTCACTTGGTTAGTTGGAAGAAGATTTGTTCACCGGCTTCTTGTGGAGGATTGGGGGTGCGAAATTTGAAGCTCTTTAACAAAGCTCTTTTTGGAAAATGGCTTTGGAAGTATCATCTTGAGAGGGATGCGTTATGGAGAAATATTGTTGATGTTAAATATGGTAGGATGTGGGGAATTGGTGTTCTAACGAAATTAGAGGAGCATATGGGGTGGGGTCGTGGAAGTCTATCTGGATGGGTTGGGGGGAATTTGTCTAATTTTTCTACATATTTCCTTTCTCTTTTTCCTATGCTAGTAGGGGTGGCAAATAGAATTGAGTGGATCTTTCGGAATTTTCTGTGGGGAGGTAATGGGATGGAAAGAAAGTTTAACTTGGTTAGTTGGAAGAAGGTTTGTTCACTGGTTTCTTTTGGAGGATTGGGGGTGTGAAATTTGAGGCTCTTTGACAAAGCTCTTCTTGGAAAATGGCGTTGGAGGTATCATTTTTTAATTTTTTGATGTAAAATATTTTAGGCATTTCACTTTCTGTACTAATAACAAAGCTCTTCTTGTTGATGTCAAATATGTTAGGCATTTCACTTTCTGTACTAATAAAATATTATTTTTTAATTTATCTAATATCTAATTTTTTATCTACTTTTAATGTATATATTTTATATCTATTTTAAAATAGCTTTTTATTTTAGCTTTTATAATTTTTAATAATCTACACATCAAAGTACATAAAACTTATCCGACAATCATAAATTTTTCATAAAAATATGTACAAAATTAATTTGAAACTTTTATTTAATGTACAGAAAAATGTACTGCAGTGACTGCAAAATGTATTGTGCTTTATGTGGCTGTGCAAGAGGGTGCGAGTGGATTTTTGTTGTGTGGCTAGAGCTGTGCGAGAGGAGAGAGGGGTCTGTGTCAGTGTGGCTGTGCAAGAGGAGAGAGAATATAAGATAAAATAATAGATGAATGAGCAACAGTAACCTTACATATATACAGTTACTGTAGACTTTACATGAGATGCATTTGTTTTAGCTCCTCCAATGCACACAATTTTAACTCTTTATTAGGCAAATTTTGCATTGCAAGGATAGATGTCTAAGGTACGGATGCTCTAAGGTACTTAGTAAGGTGGCATTTTTCTGCTGGTTGTTGTCTCTTGGACAAATTTTGACCATGGATAATTTGAGAAAGTGTGTTTGATTTGTTGCGGATTGGTGCTTCATGTGTAGGAAAGATGGTGAATCCGTTGACCATTTATTTCTTCATTGTGAGTTGGCTAAGGGGATGCTTGGGGAATGAGATGAGACGATAATTTTGTGGATAGTAGTAAGATGGCTTGTGAATGGTAAGGTGGCATTTTTTGAGTTAAGTATTTGTTTGGTTTTGAGAAATGAGAGAATAAAAGTTGAATAAAAAAAATATTATAAAGTTAAAATATTGTTAGAATATAATTTTTTAATATAATTTTTGTTTTGGGATTTGAAATAGTTGAATTATTTTTTGTGTTTTGTTTGAAAGTTTGGGAAAATTGTAATGATTAGTTTGAAAGTGTTTGTATTTGAGTGATGTTTGGGAAGGAATTGAGATGGGATGAGATGAGATGGAATGAAATGAAAATTATTTTCAAACAACCCCTAAGACTTTGTGGGATGAGATTTGTGGTAGGACGGGTATTGCTTAGGTGATGCCTAAGCAAGTGAGGGATCTTTTTGCATGTTGGCAAGGTTTTAAGGGGAGACATCGTATTGTTGCCATATGGAAGATGATTCCTTTGTGTTTGATGTGGTGCTTATGGTTGGAAAGGAATGGGCGGTGCTTTGAAGATAGAGAATGCTCGATGGGTGAACTTAGGGAGTTTTTCTTTAGTACTTTGTGTATTTGGGCTAAGGCTCTTGTAATGAATGGAGATCGTCTTCATGATTTCCTTTTAGCCTTTCCCAGTTCCTAGCTTGTATTTAGGTGTTCTCTCTTGTATACTTTCTGTATACTTGGGTTAAGCCTATTTACTTGGCAATAAAATTCTCTTATTACTTGTAAAAAAAAAAAATATTGTTAAATTGGTGTTTAATTTACTTTTGGAGGAGTGCCGACATAAAACTAGTGAGGGTGATGTCATTGATCCCTGCCATTGTATGGTAAGAATGGTGGTTGCTGCCAAATTTTCCAACAGTTTACTTTCTGGCACCGCTTCCCCCCCCCCCCCCCCCCCCCTTTTTTTTCCCTGGGCTTCTCCAGCTTGTGTCTTCAATTGGTAGCTTGTTATCTGCGACTGCTGAATAATATTTTGTCAGCTGTTCTGCATCTATGGTGGTTTCTGCCCATCATTATTGAAGCTTTCAATATAGGAGTTAATTTAAACTGTCTTGCGAAGTCCTCTAATTGACTGGCAAGATTCATTAGGTATATGAATGAAGACTTGTTAGTTTTTTATTGAAAAAGAGGTACCACATTTTTTTTTATAAGAAAATAGGTAGCACATTTTCTGTCTACCAAATCACTCTCCTATTTATTTCCCGTTATTTCATCTTTATATGTCGTATGCAGCTTCATACCAGAATTCTCAAGGGGCCCAGAACGAGAATGATCCGAATAATACAACTGTGGGTATTTTATCTGTTCCCTGCATGGAGATCACTTTCATCGCAACATGTTTGTGACTTCACAACTTTCATTGCAGATATTTGTTGGCAATTTGGATCCTAATGTTACAGATGACCATTTGAGACAAGTCTTCAGCCAATACGGGCAATTAGTACATGTTAAGATACCGTCAGGCAAGCGGTGTGGCTTTGTTCAATTTGTTGACAGGCAAGTAAATTTGCCAGATATTTTTCCGGTGGTGTTCTTCAACCATACAGAACATTTTTTAAATATGGGAAACTATACAATACATTTTCTTATTATGTTGTGATGCATCAGAAGCTGTGCCGAGGAAGCATTGAGGATGCTAAATGGAACTCAGTTGGGTGGACAAAATATAAGACTTTCTTGGGGTCGTAGTCCTTCGAACAAACAGACGGTATGTTTTACCTAACACTCTAATTTGCTTTGGCCGGGATGCTTTTGCTTATATGTTTGAATGTATCCGACTAATTTACAGGGTACCTCTGCTGGTGTTCAGCCCCAGCCAGATCCAAACCAGTGGAATGGTGGATATTACGGATATGCATATGGACATGAAGGCTATGGTTATGCCACTGCTCCCCAAGATCCTAATGTGTATGGATATTCTTATGGAAATTACCAGCAGCAGCCACCTCAGCAGCAAGCTGGGTATAGCTAAGAAGTTGGGCTTCTTCTCTGTGGCTACCTTTGTTTTCATATAATATTATATTTAATAAATAAATTTGGCAGTGAGAACTGTTGGAAGCTCCTTTGGACCTCTTCCCAGCCTTTTAGATTCTTTCCTTTCCTGTCTTGTTAAAATGTCTCTCGCTGATGTTGTGTCCCTGATAAGATTCTGCAATCATTAGTTATGTGTATTTTGTTTTATGAGCAAGATATATGTGTACTTGCTTTAGTGCCCGTGTGAGCTAGTGTGAACTTTCTCCATTTTATGGACCAAAACTATGACCATTTTTCTAGCCAATCACGACAACCCACAAGATTAACGCTATTAATCATGATCATCCGTCAAAACTCACACCAAGCATTAGAATGGTTGCCACGACCATCATTATCATTGCAAGACAATCATTTCCACAAGTCACCATCCACAGCTAGAGAGTTCTTAAGATTGTCATGGAGCAAGTGCATACCAAAAATGTGCTCACCTGAACTGGGAAAAAAAATGCCAAACAGGCAAAATGTCCTATTGACCATCTTTCTGCAGAGAGGGCTTTGCATGACCAACTTCCACATCACACAAATGTGTTTTCTTATTGGCACTAAGTGTCTGGGAACAATATTCCGACTATCTTGATGGTGCACATGCTTTTCTGCAAGTGTACCTCGACTAATTTAAAGGGAAAATCTTTCAATCCCATGGACTCTTAGAGATTGTTTGCACCTAGTGAGATTCGAACTTGGATCTTGGATGAAGCATATCACTAAAACCAAGGCTTTTACCCCCTAGGAGTTTCACACAAGTTTTTAAGTTAGAGCAAATGGGAAAGAAAGTAAAATAACCTCCAATCAAATTATTGCATGTTGAAATGAGAGGGAAAGTATAAACAACAGGGAAAGTACACGAAATGGAGGGCGTTAGTCTCCTCTCTTTCTAGAAAGAGAAACTACCGCTTCTCTCTAGAAAAGTTTCTCATCCTTTCTAATATGTATTTACACCGGAAAGGAGGATGGAGCCAAGGCTCCATTCCTCCTCTTCATTCCTTTCATGCTACATGTCTGTTCATTAAGTTTTTGCTAGTGACTTTAATCCTTCCTTTCCACCGGTTTGGTTTTGGCCATATCTACCACACTTCGGCGATTGACTGTCTGCACCCGCCCCACCAATCAACTCCCTAGCTGCCGATCTATCTGGACAAAGTGGAACCGAATCTTAGAACGTGATCCTCACTCGAGGCTTTTTCTGTGCGTGGCTGCCACACATTGCCACGCCAAAATGCGTTCGACAGCTACATGTGTCGTACTAGTGGATTCGCCACCTCAAAATCTTTTATATCTGACCCACCCCATTTGACAATCATCAGCGCATGATCTCCACGTGCCGTCACAAGTGAGCTCGAAGAAACTCGTGTCAGCTACAGTCCAATCCATTTGATGTCGGTCTTCCCACTATATTTTCGCTTACCCTAACCTATGATCTTGAGGGAGGGAATACGAGTCTCTTTAGGAAATATCTCGGGACAACAACTGCAGTGCACCTTCAACATCCGTTGCCTCTAGCAGTGGCATCACAGTTCTCACAGCTGTGCAAATTGTAAAAAACCGTCATTTAAAATGGCACCCTCTTTGCCAAGTAGGTGCGGACCAAGTTTTTGGTGGAAAAGTACACTAATATGCATTATGTGTTGCAATCTGGTTTCTTCCGAAGGTGCTAATTTATGACTTTTGAGTACTAGAAAGGATGCAATGAAGACTGAAAAGCTGTCATTGAAGTTCTAGGCCCACAGCATCATTTTCAGCCTGGACAAACAAATTTCGTGTTATAAATTTTATGTACTCTTCTTAGAATGTTGAATGGAGAACGGTCGGTCAGTCAACTCAATACCTGCAGTTCTGCTATCCTTTTCAGCTGCGCTTCTTCACCTCCATCAGACAACGGTAGTGCTGCAACCAGAGCATCAAACTGTGAATGGAACAAGTGTTGGAATTTATAATAATCGGACCGAAAAATCCCATGCGCATGGACAGAAAACAAGTAAAAGAAAGAAGACTTGAAAACTTGTATGTCATACGCCTCAGTTCGCCATATCATCGAAAAACTCTAGGCTATTGGTTTAGATCTTATTCCAAAACCAACAATACTCCACATAATTCAACCGACGGTTGCGAGAAAATCTTAAATGGTTTCCAGGAGGTAAATGCTGAAGTAGCCAAATGTGAACTATTTGATTTTCTGAAAGAATCTACAGGATGATAATCCGCCATTCTAAGCTGCACAAAAACTTGAGGGCTAAAAATCTTCATACCTGTTTAGTGGCCTTGACGAGCGCAACGATGAGAAGCTTGGGTTGTTCGAAGAAGTTGGGGGGTGGCGTCTTCAGCGGGGTTATTCGGAGGTAGTTCGGGATAAGTAGGGGAGAGTCGAACAGGAGGAGCGTCCCTTTGCAGTGTACCGAATGTGCTATAGGCTAGCGCTGCGATCGTATTCGCTTGTTCTTGTAATTGCGATATTATGTCCATCTTCTTCCCTCAAAATCAATCAATCTTAAGATTTGCATACTGGCCAGCCGACCATTCCAGTTCAGTGGACAACGGAGCTCGGAGAGGGGACTTTTACTTCGCGAATGGACCGTTGCAGTTTGGACGGATTTCACAGAGTGAGTGAGATGTTTAGGCCAAAATATAGGAAGATCTTTATTTTTCCAACGTCACAATTTCGCATTATTAGATCGAGCATGGCGAGAATGGGAGTTGGAATTTGATCATCTGGTAGCGTTATTATCATTTCAAATCAAGTACGGAAACCTTTCATCCAAATTTATTTATCTCGTGCATGCTGGATTCAACAAAAATTACAGAACTCTAATCTAAATGTATAAATCAGTTAAAGAAAATTTGCAGGTTATAACAAAAATTGTCAATTCTTAGAACTTGTTTGGATAATGAAATAAAATGAGCCGAGATGATTTTAAATGAATTGAATAAAATATTATTAGAATATTATTTTTTAATCTTATTATTGTTTTGAAATTTAAAAAAGTTAAATTATTTATTATATTTTATATGAGAATTTAGAAAAAATTATAATGATGAGATGAAATGAGATGTGATGAGTTAATAGTGTTTCTGTATACAAATGGCCTTAATATCGAGTGAGAAATGATACTTGCAATTGTGAGTGTGCAAGCGCCGTGTAGTTACTTTGAACAAAGTAAATAAATATAGGATCCACATGAAAAGAAATTAATTTTTTAATAGTAAACTCCACTTTTTCAAAACGACTGCACGGCGTTTGCGCATTCCACGACTATATGTAGCATTACTCATATCGAGTATATGAACGAACACTAACCTAATCCGTTAAATGAATGGGTTAGACTACTTAAATCTAATCCCATAATTTTGGGAGAACCATCACCTAGATAAAACCGACATTAATTTTCAAGACTCAAGAATATAACAAAGCTTAAAAAGGGTGGCAAAACCATCTCCTTTCCCAGAAAAAACAAAGAATAACAAACCACAAGAGAGCTGTCAGATTAACAGGAGAGAATAATCTTATATCCTAGCGCCAACTTAAACATGGGAGCCATGACCGGAATACTACCTGTTTATTCCCTAACCTTCACACTACCCTCATGTCTTTTCTTCAACATTTTTAGTTTCACGAATGATTCTCAGGTCTCTCATAGGGATCTAAGATTGTGGTATCGGGTCATCTTTGACACCATTTTCCATATTGCTTCCGGTACCAGAACTATGGAGCTGGGGTTCCAACATTCCTGGAAGAGCGGATTCTTTGCTGGTTGGCTGGTTGGACTCTGATGGAATAGCCTCTCCCTCAGACATCATTGCTGGTTGGCTTCTCCATGGTGGAGAGTGTGATCCCAACCCGGTAGCATTAACAGGATCACTTGCAGGTCTTCCATTTGAGAGGAACGTATCAGTTCCACTTGAATTATCAATAGCAGGCTCCAATTGTGTTTCTTCTGCTATATCTTTTTCTGGAGAAGCCCGTTCTTCCATCACAATGCCGGCGGGCTTATTCATCTGTTCTGAAGACATGGGTTTCGGTTCAGCAAATACAAAAGTATGGTTGAGTTCGAGATTTGGGTACTTCACTTCATCATGAACCAATTCATTAGGCTTAAGGTCAAGACTCACAGCCTGGTGCTGAATTTGAGGCTCTTTAGTAGCGATTTCAGTGGCTGGCACCATGTCAACAACTGGTTCAGATGCCGATTCTGCTTTTGATTCCTTAGTTCCCTCTCCATCGTGATTAGCTCCTTCAATCAGTGGGGAAGCTTCACATTCCTCCAACACCTCATCATGTTCAACAGTCTCATCATGATCCGGCTGTGCCGTAGTAGATGTAGATTGGCTCACAAGTCCAGGCTCCGATGTTTTCTGAGGCACTTCATTTCCTCCCAAGGAAAGACTTGCATCATTCTTCGGAGAGTTGGCAGCCACAGTTACCATAACAGAGGCAGATAGGTTCCCAGGTGCATTTGGGATTGCAGACTGAAGCCCAGGGGATTGAAGTTGATCTGAAAGTTCAGGTGCATGGGTTTTAAGCTCAGTAGGTTGCTTACTACTTTGTCCGGATGGGAGGACAGAATTATGGAGCTGAGTTTGATGGTTGAGAACTGGGATTGGAATCTCTTTTCTGTCGTACATCTTAACATGTGGAGCAACGTCATTTGCAGCAGTAATTGGGGTGAACCTTCCTGGAAGAAAGACAACACCCCTCAGATGTGTGTCAGTGTCCCCAACCTTAACATTAAGTAGATATCCAGCATCAAATGAACCTTCAATGACACCAGTAACCACCTGACCCACCATGGCACCATCAGCATCATCACTTGTAACCCCACTTTCTTTATTTTTCCTTGTGCTTCCAGATGCAGGCGTCATGGATTTATTCTTCCCCAGCACCAGATTTTCATCCTTCCGTGGACGACCACGCTTCCGTTTCATAGGAAGGTCTGCAGGAGATAAAGAACTGGTCCTTTGACTTTGTTGGCTCATCTTGCACAAATGAATGAAAATGAGAGTTGCACACTGGTCTTAAAATTTTCCCTGCAAACAAGTAAAAATGATTGTATGATTAGTCTACACAATGCTTGGTCAATAATATAAAATCTCTGATTCCCTGGTTAACTTGGCAGATAGCCTATAACTTTAAACATCACTGCCGATGAGTGCATATGTTGTGCCAAACCTTGCTTGAGTTAATTGGCAAAAGGAACTAATTTTCATGCGTCCTCAAAATCATTGCTGAATACACACACATGCCCAAATTATAACCAATGCAACTGTAGAAATTATGAACTATACTTAGCTATGGTCATATGTAGTTTGACAGATTCAACCAAGGAGACAGGACATAGCCTCAACATCCTAGTTAAAGATAAAACGGTGATAAGTAAGCATGTCCAACAAAACAATTCTTTTGGGGTGAAGGGAGGTGGACATGCAGAACTACCTCATTAATTATGCAACCATTGCAAACATGTCATATTCATACCCA
Organism: Juglans mandshurica; assembly: GCA_022457165.1. NCBI lineage: Eukaryota > Viridiplantae > Streptophyta > Magnoliopsida > Fagales > Juglandaceae > Juglans > Juglans mandshurica. The sequence goes on from CM039627.1 coordinate 7,107,209, forward strand.
TACCGAAAGGTGTACATATACATCATGTCCACCTCCAAAATTTCAAAACACCAAAAGTATCACTTAGAACACTATTTCAGCAACGAAGTGAAGGGCACATAGTAAATAAGCTACTTTTTTATAAGTGCAGTAAATAAGCTACTTTCGAAATAATTCAAAAAAGATGAGCACTTATAAACTAATGACTTCTCATGATGACTGCTCAATAGGACTTGTGATTATATATCTAAACACGTCTCTATAATTCCCAAGGAAAAGTGTCCCGCTCTATGCCTTGCATGGCATAGTACAACTTAAGATCTTCCTTCCCTTGCACAGTTATGGTAGCTCTGCCTTTGAACAATGACCTCAAACAATACTGCATCTATAGAGGATCTGCTATAAAAAGTTTCCTCGATGACTAACAGTTTCAGAACATAAACCCTCAAGTATATACACAGTTCTATCTCTATTTTTTTTTTTTTTTTATCAGTAAAAAGTAATTTTCATTAATATGAATGAAGATAGGTATAGCCTATGTACACAGGGAGTATATACAATAGAAAACACCTAAATACATTCTTAATAAACTAAATTAGAGCTAAGAACTCCTGTACACTAATTCCATTAAGAACAATAGCAGAAAACCATAAGAGTAAAGTGTGCAGAAAAATTTTTTGTAGCTCCTCCATTGTTCGCTCCTTATTTTCAAAACATCGTGCATTCATTTCCATCCAAATACACCACATTATGCATAACGGGATCATTTTCCAAGCTGCTGCTGCCTGAGAACAACCTTTTAGACCCTTCCAACAAGCAAGTAGGTCAACCACCTTTGCCGGCATAACCCACGCAACATCGACTCTACTAAATATCCCATTCCACAACTCTCTCGTCAGCTCACAATGCAATAATAGATGGTCCACTGATTCGCCATGATTTTTGCACAAATAACACCAATCCATCACAATGAGGCCCCTCTTCCTTAAATTATCCGTGGTTAGAATTTTACCAAGTGCAGCAGTCCACACAAAGAAAGCCACTTTGGAAGGTACTCGTGACCTCCAAACACTTTTCCACGGGAAATGTACATTACCTTGCGATGCCAGAATTTTATAATACGTTTTAACTGAGAACTTCTTACTATCCTTGCACCTCCATTGTAACCTGTCATCCTGTGCCGTTAAACTTTCTGATGAGTATATCAAGCTAAAAAATTCAGAAACAGTAGTCAACTCCCAATCATGGTTGGCCCGAGTGAATAAGATATTCCACTTATACGAGTCTTGGGCAAACACAAATAGATCCGCTATCGAAGCCTCCCTATTAGCCGCAATGTTATAGAGAGCTGGGAAGGCTCTCTCCAAAGTCTGCTCTCCACACCAGATCTCTATTTTTTTAAGAGCACAGAACTCCGTAATTTTATGAAATAAACCCTTACTTATGGCGGACTTATGTCCTTCACTTACACTCAAGAGGCAAAACAAACACTATGAACCAATCATTCCATGAGTACTGAGGTTTTCATCATACTTGCTCGATCCTGAGGCATTTACACACTTCTGCTGGGGCATCTTGTTGGATTGAACATGAAACAGGAGACATATGAAGTTTAAGACAACAATGATGATGAAACCAAGAGCTTGTTGGCAAGTAAAAATAAATAGCGCCTCCCCCCCCCCTTTCTCTCACAGTTGAATTGACACAGGCTACTTCATTCTACTCAAATGTGAAGAAAAGAAGAATGCAACTTGGCAAGCATGTGGATATCACCCCTAGCTCAACCCGCTTAACCTTTGCCCTAAGCCCTGAAGCCAGAACTCAACCAATCACTTTGAAGTTTAGCTAAGTTGGGCAGGCCTAACAATGAAATTTTCAATCTAGTTCATGGTTTTTACTTGCCCTTTTATGTATTAACAATATCTCTTCACTGTGACTAACAACAACAAAAAGAGATCCAAATAATAACTAAATTTTTTAAACACAATCAAGAACCCGTATTAATTAATAGACTAAAACACTTGAACAACATTTCTTCAAGTAAAAAGGAATATAATCCAAGTGAAGGAGGTCAAGGCTTGCCAAATATCTCCTAATGTTCTCAAGATGGTCAAACGGGATTTTTTTTCATATCATATCGAGATCCTCAGAAATTAACTTATCTCCACCAATATTTGGTGAAAAAAGAATAGAACATTGACTTTTTTCCCACCTGGGGGGTTAAGAACAGAGAAGAAACAACTTAAACTACTCATTGAGTACTAAAAGTTTGAGCAAAGCCTAGATAGTTCAGCCATGGAAGTGAAAGACCTCAATCATTCCTTGTTTGCTGACATTGGCTTTTGGGACCATTCAATGGTAAAATTTATATCTAATTAAAAAAAATCAATTTCACAGTGGAAAATATATCTAAATCCTTCCTTTTCAGGAAAGACGTGGAATTGTCACAAATAATATCAAACACAAAATCCAGCACAAAACAAGTTTCCCAAAAACAAAGTTGAAATTTTTATAAAACAGAAGACCTAATACAAATAAGTTTGGCTCCGGGACAGCTAGGTCAATCTTAGGATTTAACCAAACCTAGAAACAAACAGCCATAAATGATATATCATCACAAACAGAAATGTACAACGTGAATCATACGACCCAAAAAAGTTCACACCCTTTTAAAAATTTATTTTCTGATAGGCAGTCGAAGATTTCATTAAAAGCTTAACAGGCATCCCAAGTCGTAGTATAACAGATACACACCTCATTAGAAATAGGAAAAAATAAAAGAAAAACACGGAAACTCAGCCCATTACAATCTATTGAAGCTGCCCAAAAGAACAAAGTAATAAAAAAAAAAGAGTTCTAAAAGAAAGTCATATATAATAATTTCATTCTTGCCAACATTCCCGTATTTTGAACTGCATTAACCATTTCAGTCAATCTAACAAAGAATAAGAAATCTCAGCTCACTAATGAACTAACCTACAATACAAAAAGACAAGCACCTCTCTACCTCGGACCAAAAACCTAAATGATACACCGAGCCAAAAAACTATCTTGCACTTTTTTGGATCAACAATGACATAAAATCAGAAACAAACAAAAATGTAAAAATTCTTACTATAAAAACGCAAAATGCTAATGCAGATTGAAATAATCACATACGAATTGCAAGGTCTCCAATGAATTGAGAAGCAAAAAGGCTTTCCGAAGAACCGATCATGAAATCCCAAAAATCTGATGGAATGGTGGGAGATCGTGTCATTTAGTAATTAATTTATTTCATTCATTTACTACGTTGTTTATTTCTATGGATTTCGTGTGTCTGTTTGGTTCGTGGGATTTTAATTTTTCTCAGTCCGTAACGGAACGGACTACGAATTACTTGGGCTTGGCGCTGGGTTTAGAACCGCTTCTCCCCCAAGCCGTTGCAATAAGATAAGCGGATCGGGTACGGACAGAGAGAAAACAATGAGCTAGATCAGTAGTTAGATATTGAGATGAGATTAGATGAGATATTTTATTAAAAATTAAATAAAATATTATTATAATATAATTTTTTAATATAATTTTTGTTTTGTAATTTGAAAAAATTGAATTGTTTATTATATTTTGTGTAAAAATTTGAAAAAATTGTAATGATTGTATGAGATGAAATAATTTAGTTTTGTATAACCAAACTAGCAAGTTTACATGTCCAGACCGGAAAACCCCAATGGATTGAATGGTTCCCATCGGCCCGGACTGGACCGATAAGGGTATTGGTCAATTTTGGTCCATACAATTTCAGGGTTTCGGTTTTCGATCCGATCTCAAGGTGTGGTTTTTTACCTGTGATTGGCTGACCGGACCGACCGAATAGTATATATAGTTTTTTAAAATGTTTTCTTATATTGTAATTGTATAAATTAATTATATAATTTTTATTTAACCTATCACCATTGTCAAAAGGGATGTAAAAAAAAAAATCGAAAAATCAGACTGGACCGGCTCAAACCTGTCAAACCGGTTCGGTTTTGGACCGGAACCCGTTTCCGTAATGGCCAAACCGGCAGGAATGGGTCCGGTTCCGGTTTTAAGCTTTTTAGGACTAAACCGGACTAGACCGGTTCTATATAATATATATTTTAAATAATATTTTTAATATTATATATAATTTTTATATATAATAATATAAATTAATTTAAAAATAAACTGAAATTATAAAACTTTAAACTTAATAAATCACATCAATATTTTTTTTTAAAAACCGATACCAAACGAAAAACCGATTGGATTGATGGGCGTCTTAAAAGGCTCTGCATGTGGATATGAAGATCTGAAGTTGCGCTTGATTGCAAAATCCAGAGCTGAGGTTGTAGCTATCAGCTACCGTTTCTCTACTTTTGGTCTACATGTCTGGATCTTTTTCTCCGTTTTATTTTTGGTTTCCTTTGCATTGTGAAGGCTGGTGCGTACTTCTCCGATACTTTATTTGTGGTTTTTTTTCTTATAAACATGTTTTTTTACAAAATTACATTTTATTAAAATCGAAAAATCAGACCAAAACCGATAAAATCGGATATACCGATTTAGGAGAGTAATCGGTGTATAATCGGTTTTTAAAAATACAAAATCAGTATATATCGGTTTGGTCTTAAAATTTATCTAAAATCGGACCAAATCGGACCGGTTACACTCCTAACCATTGACCATATAAAATGTGAAATAGATTATTAACTAATATATTATATGATAAATCATAATATTATATGGAATGATACATACTCTAGTATCTACACATAATTAAAATAATTAAGTGAATTTTTTATAAGATATCTAAATTACAAGTAAGTATGAAGTATCTATATAAAATAAAAATTATTCATTAACTATATATAAATATTAAAATTTTAATATAAGTCATTATACATTAAATATCATAATTCATTTACATATTGAGTATTAAGTTAGTAGTTATTAATATCGTAAATATAATTATAATTAAATATTTTTTTAATAAGTTAGTTACATAATTCACATTAAAGAGTTAATTTAATTTTTTTTTGTATAATTGAGCCGAAAATACACGTTAGAAAGTAATTTTAGACTTTTTATATGTTTGGTCCATTTTGCATTGGTCTGGATCGAATGGTCCGATCGGACCAATAGATGACGGTGTGGTCTAGTCTATAGGAATAATCGGTCCAATCTTGATCCGAAAAATAGGTGAATCGAAATTTTTGGTCCAATCCAAGAATTCTCCCATGGATCGGCTAGACCAGACCAATTATACCTCTACAATGAGCTTAAGCTAGGTATGCCCACGTGGTTCATGAGCTGGCACGATCAACTTCATGTCGATTAAGACAACTCTATCGATTTTTAGATGAAATCCATAAATTCTTTGATTTAAGATATAAAGTATTTTATTTATCCATCCAATTAAACATTAATCATGGCCGCCATTGGCCCCAAGAATATATAAATAATCTCCCTTGTCGTGGTCGTGCCTTAGTTTTTAGTCCTTGGACTTGGATCCCCTTATTTTACGTCAGTTTCCCTTTCAAATTGTTGCCTCCTCTTCATAGCATTAGTAGTAAATTCAGTAAAATTTGGTCAAAATTTGATTAGAGAATTCACTTTTATAAATTTAACTAGTCACTTTTTAACAATATCAAATAATAGTCTCTCCAAATCTATTATTTTTTTGATCGGTAATCAAAGTATTTTATTCATAAAAGTAGGCAAAACCCAAGTATACATAGAGTATACATGAGAAATACCTAACTAGAGTTCATAAACAATAGTAAAAAGTCATGGACACTTAGTCCGTTATAAACAATGGCCCCCACCCATAAAAATAATGTTTTAAAGGAAAAGATTTTCAGTTCCTCCATTGTCTTATTGCAGTTTTCAAAACTTCTATCATTTTGTTCCCTCCATATACACCAACACATGCAAATAGGGACTATTTTCTAGATTGCTGTGACTTGTGAATCCCTCGGAGACCTCTCCAACTAGCTAGAAAATCCACCAATCTGAAAGGCATGACCCATGATATACCACGTCTAATAAAAAAAATAGTCCCACAAGATCTTTGCCACCTCGCAAATGTAGAAATAGATGGTCTACTCATTCACCTTCTTTCTTACACATGTAATACCAGTCCAACAACATTAACCGACGTTTCCTTAAATTATCGATTATGAGAATTTTACCAAATGCTGCTGTCCAAACAAAAAAGGCAGCTTCGGAAGGAGCTTTCATCTGTCAAATGCTCTTCCATGAAAAATGTGACTCTCCAAATCTATCACTATTTTATTAAAACATTGATTTTCACATTTTCATTTACTTTAATTCTAATTATAATTTGAATAATTATTCATTATTAAAAAATTACACATTAATTTTCTAACGTTTATATTATTTCAGAGGATAAAGTTTTCTAATAGTTTTTTTTTTTTTTACAACTGATATTTTTTTTCAACTGATATATTTTTCCAACGATCATATCTTTAAAACAAATATATCTTTTTCAACCTTATTTTTCCAATGGCTATATGTTTCTGTATTTCAATTTTCTTTTTTTCCAAACTGTTTCTTGGATTTTACTAGCCAGGTTGTACATCATGGAAAACAAACCCGGTTTGGCTATTGACATGTTTAATCAAATGGTTGAGTCAAGACTGAGATGGATTTAGTGGCATTCGTAATCGTAGTTGGTGCTTGTGGCATGTTACAATCGGTGCAAAAAGGCAGGATTTGGCTAGTAACTTAAAATTTTTTATGTCAAAATAATATTTAGCTAGCAACTTGGGCTGGCCAGATTTGGATAGTGAAAATGATGAAAGTTAAAAATATTGTAGTTTTGTTGAGTTCAATGTCGTGAGTGTTTATGCAACTTAGTTAAATTTTGACCAAAATATAGCTAGATTTGTTGAATCCACTATTAATGCTCTTATATATGCTACTTTCGTGCAAGTTTTAAGTACCATCGGTCTTTTATGTCTTGAGAAACGCTTTGGACATCAAATTATTTTACAAAAATCAATTCATAAATTTATGTGGTTTGATGTATATAATACATTAAATTATAAAATTATTTTTATTATAAAGTAGATATAATGTATCTCATAAAATCGTATAAATTGTAAGTTTATTTTTATGAAACATCTTTGTGATTGTAATAAATCCACTTTAACCGGCGGGAGGGGGACCGTCAGATTTTAAATAAGCGGATTATATACCCAACATGCTTAAATATGGGATTTAGTAGCCATGCTGCATTATCACAATTGACCCATCTCATATATATGGAGGCTTAACCACAATTTCGGGTATTTTAATCCTACTTTGTGGTTGTAAGATGAATAAGAACAAAGAATAAAAAAAGTATAAAAAATAAAACATTTGAAAAAGGACAATGATACAACAACTATATTACAAATTAACTATGTTTTTTTATTAAAAAAATTCTTTTTTCTCTGTATTTCAAAACTATATTAACTAGCTATTTCAATGAAAAAATATGACATATAGCCGGTATAATTAAGGATGATAAAATTTAAGATAAATAATTGTATTTTTCCTTTAATGTGTGTGAAAATAATGCGTGTCCGATTGATAAATATTTTGGAAGAGAAATATTTTGGTATAAAGAAATTTTATAAAAGTAAATCTATAAACTATCGTGATTTGGTATGATATGTCAGATTATAAAATTAAGTATATTAGAAAATAGATCAAACGTATCACTTGAAATCACGTCACCTTTGAATTTGATTTTATGAAATATTTTTATAACCGTGGGACTTTTCTTTTTATAAATCATGTCTGGGACCTGGGTGGAGATCAAATTTCAAAATGCATGTAACGTGCCTCTAACTAAATAATTTTAATAAATAGTTAATTAGGACTACTGTATATACAAGAAGTCTCCAAAAGCAGTCGGTGAGTTGCCTGAGAAAAAAAAAGTCGGTGAGTAGACTCTCGGGGAAAGCCACTGCCCAACTACGCGGTATGGGGTTGCCTGTTAAGAACTTGGGTGTACGTTGTCCCCTCGCTTTCTTTGGACACTTTGGGTTTCCAGCAGTTTGTCGTTTAAATTAATGTAAAATATGTATCATTCATGATGCCGGTGGAGTTTTTGTCTGTTTTATATCCGGCAAGCTTCATGATCCTTTTTAGAGAGTAGTAATGTTATATGTAATTTTAGATTGAAGTGTCGTGTATTTTTTTAAAAAAAGTATATATAATTTATTATGAAAATTAAAAATTAATTTTTTCATTCAATATTTATTCATTTTTTTTAAAAGAAATTCGCAATAATTTTACGTTCTATATCGTAAAGAGAAATAATAATTGCAGTCGTGAGTGCGTAAGCGCCGTGCAATCACTTTAGAAAAAAATAAATAAATACAAGACTCATATTAAAAAAAATAATTTTTTAATAATAGATCTCACTTTTTTTTTAAATGATTGTACAATACTTACACACTCTACGACTGCATGTAGATTACTCTGTTAGTCAACCCAAGGTCCTACTAATAGTATCATTGGTCTAAAATAAACAGAGACTGACTAATATTTCTATTTCTATTACAATCCATGTCATAGTCAACCCCACATATTTGGTACGTGGGTTACCCTGATTTAGCAGACCGCCCGGCCGCTTCTTTAATTTTTTCCAGGCCGGCTCCGATCGGTCTGCCATAGTTGTACTCATCCATCTCAAATATATAATAAAAATATTAATTACAAAAAAATTATTTATTTGTGGTAATAATTATGTTTTATTAAAATGAGTCTATTTTCATTGTAAATAATCATTCTCATAACAAATATTAAGTTACAAATACTCATTTTTCTTGTAGGAATGATAAATATATATAATATAGTAAAGTACTTGATTATGCAAGCATGCATGCATGCATGTGGTATTTGCTTGCTTGTTTTAGATATATTAATGTTCATTATTTAAAGGCTTGAACTTGGGTGATAGCCTTTAATTTCTTGTTGAAAGTCATGTATTTTAAATGCAATCAGAGAGTAGGTTTAGTTTTGCTTACACGATATTGCAAGGCCAGCTAAGAGTAGAGCCTGCTCGTTTACTCTTCCATTATTTTTCTACCAAACACTGATGGCCGGGCATGCCCCAGCTTCATCATCAATATAAAAATTATGACCTCTGCTAGCTATGATTCATGCCCCATTTCAAGCTCTTCATTATCCTGATGATCTATAAATATTCCTATCTGCAATAACATTTCAGCTTAATTGCAGTACTGCATCCCTGGCCTCTTTTCTCCGGCTCTCTCACTCACAGCCACAGGAGGCTATTCTGTAGGAAATGGCTCTTCTGATGGGACAGTATGCTTACTCAAAGATCGATCAGGAAGACCCGGAAGAGAAAAAGCATCGACAAGCTCAATTCTTGATCTATAAAATACTTCTGCAAGCGGATGATCGACGAAGCCCATCGTTTTTTAGAATCAGGATATGCAAGTTGAAGGTTAAGATTGGGAAGAGACTAAAGAAGCTGAGGAAGAGCATGTCGTTGGGTATGTCTGCGGCTAGAGTTGGTGTTTACAAACGAGTAATGATTCACATGAAAACATGGAAGCGCCTTTTTCAGTACCGTGGAGATCAGACCATTAATGTTAACAGCCTGCAACTGTGTTCGCTCGAGGCTTAATTTTGTCCTAGTTTTCGTCTTTGTTCTTGGGAAATTAGTATACCGTCATCCATCTGCTTCATGCGATATATGTAGCCTTGTTGTACTCCTTTTTATGATCTTGCTTGAAATCAATCCTACACCTTTCGAGCCGAGTTTGATGATTGATCACTCTCTCTCTCTCTCTGCTTCCGGCCACAAACACAGTCAAAAACTAAGCGCTCGAGATGATATTCCGATCAACAAAAGAAACGGAATATTTATTTGAAATTAAGTACAATGAAGTTTAGGCTTTGATTGTTAATAAAAAGAATATTATATATATATATATAAATAAAAGAATATTTTTCGATCCATATACGCGCGTAGTACGTTTACTTATCTTTAACCTCTCCATCAAAGAACGAGTGAAGAAGTGGGTATGGAAAGTCCTTCAGATTGCAGTCTACAGACCAACCCATGTGTCATATATAGCCAGTCCAAGAGTCACTATTTTAGCGTCTGCAACGTCTGACTTCTTAAATACATTAGCTAGGTATCTTTTTTTCAAAGCATCTTAATTTCCGACGTACATATATCCCATAAATATGTATGCATGTATGTATGCATAGAGCTTACGAATCTGCGTGCCTAGCTAGGCGCACAATATTACATCCATGCATGACACCAACATTAAGGGGTGGGTACTACTCGGATTCACGCCAGGCCCTTAATATATGCATATTGGCTCCAACCTGATCAAAGTCAAATTAAGGTGAACGCAGGATCATTATATATATGTATGTATGTATAATGTATGTAAGTACGTACTCTCTCTCTCATATATAAATATATATATATATATATATATATATATATATATATATACACTATCTTCATTTTCTCACTGTATAAATATATATACCAAAATTACTATATATTTGTTCATGACTTGAGTCGTTATATATGATCATCTGATCACTAATTAATCTTATAGTTTGATGATATTTACTTTATTTTTTATAAAAAAAAATATTCAGAGATTAAATCAACCAATGCAAACATGCCACTGAATTAAATTATAAAATTATTCTTATTTTATATAAATTTGTAAAAAATTTATAGTTGCAAGGTAATAATTTTATATATATAATGTACCTCAATTTTGGACCTGGCCCAAAATTCAGGAGTGGCTCGTTAGAAATTACATTCGGCCCACGGCTTAGAACCCTTTGAATTTGGTCCCAAGCTAACTATCATCGCTGATTTCGTTCTTTGTTCGGCACTTTGGGTTTGTTCCTCCAAGTTTCTCGGCAACCACGGAGATCTTCAGCTTCTTGTTTCAAGTTTCAACTATATGCGTTTGCGTTGAGAATTTAATAATCGTACTGGTTGATTTCTTTTAGGTGCCCCTGAATTTTTAATAGTCTTTAGTTTTATACGTGAATTTTACACTTCGTCGAGAATTTTATGAAGAAGTCTAGTTAATTGAGTTGCTTTAGGTAGTTATTCGTCAACGCTCATAATTTAGGTTCGATTAATCTCAAAATTCAAGGTTGGTTTGACGGGGTTTGTTGAATGGATATCTCTGAGAGGATGGGTGTAATGCGGTGCTCTTGTTCCCAATTCCGGGTGGGACTTTAGTGATCTTAATTTCCAAGGTTTTGGTTCTGGTCTAGTAGAAATGAGTGTGGTGGGATTTGATATTGGAAATGAGAACTGTGTTATTGCAGTTGCGAAGCAACGTGGGATTGATGTTGTGCTGAACGATGAATCAAAGCGTGAAACACCAGCAGTGGTGTCATTTGGCGTGAAGCAGCGGTTCATGGGTTTGGCTGGAGCCGCTTGTGCGACAATGAACCCCAAATCAACTATTTCTCAAGTGAAGAGGTTAATTGGTAGGAAATTTAAGGAACCGGATGTTCAGAACGACCTTAAGTTGTTTCCTTTTGAATCTTTAGAAGGTCCAGATGGGGGCATCTTAATTAGTTTGGAATACTTGGGCGAGATACAAAAGTTCACTCCGGAACATATTCTGGGAATGCTGTTTTCTCATTTGAAGTGCATAACTGAGAAGAATCTTGAAATGCCCATTTCGAACTGTGTGATTGGGATTCCCTCTTACTTCACGGATTTGCAGAGACGTGCTTTTTTGGATGCCGCAGCAATTGCTGGACTGAAGCCGCTGAGATTGATGCATGACTGTACTGCTACAGCACTTGGTTATGGTATTTACAAGACTGATTTATCTGATGCGGGCCCAACTTATGTTGTGTTTGTGGACATTGGTCATTGTGACACACAGGTTTGTATTGCATCATTTGAGAGTGGACAAATGAGGATAATTTCCCATGCTTTTGACAAGAACTTGGGAGGCAGAGATTTTGATGAGGTTCTGTTCAGTTATTTTGCTGCACAGTTCAAGGAGCAGTATGATATCAATGTCTATTCAAATGCCAAAGCATCTATTAGGTTGAGGGCGTCTTGTGAAAAACTAAAGAAGGTGCTGAGTGCGAATGCAGAGGCACCATTAAATATAGAGTGCTTGATGGATGAGAAAGATGTTACGGGTTTTATTAGAAGGGAGGATTTTGAGAAATTGTCGTTAGACTTGCAAGAGAGAATTAGCGTCCCTTGTCGTAAGGCTTTGGCTGACTCTGGTTTGACTGTGGAGAAACTCCACTCAGTAGAGCTTGTTGGCTCAGGGTCTCGGATACCAGCTATTAGTAGAAGGTTAACTTCTCTATTCAAGAGAGAACCAAGCCGGACAGTGAATGCGAGTGAGTGTGTGGCACGTGGTTGTGCTCTTCAGTGCGCAATGCTTAGCCCGATATTCCATGTAAGAGAATACGAGGTTCGTCCTGTTTCTATCCAGCAGTTCATAGTTTGCAGTGTTTCTATGAAGATGATATCTTTTGGAGCGAGATACAACGATTTCTACCTTAATGTTTTTTTTCGCATGTTCATTATGTTTTCAGACATTTGCGTGCTTATGTTCTTTGTTTTCATATCTTTTCTGGTTAATATGGAAAGATGTTTCTTTGAAGTTAGGACTACCACATATCAATTGTTGGCCATTCTGCATATAATGTTGTTCTAATCTCTCCAGGACAATTTTTTATTTTTATACATAATCCTACCTATTTCTATTCTTTTCGTGAGAAGGGGCATAAGCTTCTTTAATTGTCATTACTAAGAGTTGGACTATCAAAGTTGGGTCTTGAGGCTGGAGATATTGATAGAGAACTAACTCAAACTAACTCCTAATGGCATCCTCTGTATTCTTATTTTCAATTCTACTTTTTTCTGACCATTAAAAACATGATATAAATTAGTCATTTCTGAAATAAGCATGGATCATCATAAGTTTCAATTTCTCTTCAAAACACCACCAGAATATTAGAGATGCCTGCTGTACTTTTGTGTGAAGTTCTTATTGGTATTATGATGTTCACAGATGTCTTCATTCATTCCTTATCAAAAAACTCTTGCTGTCATTCACAGGTTCAAGACGCATTTCCTTTCTCCATAGGATTCTCATCAGATAAAGGTCCAGTTTGCACACTTTCAAATGGCGCACTTTTGCAAAAACACCATCCATTTCCAAGTGTGAAGATTTTTAGTTTGCGTAGAACTCATATTTTCCATATGGAAGCCTACTATGCTGATCTAAGCGAATTACCTACTGGGGTATCATCTAAAATAAGCAGTTTTAAGGTACGACTTCCTCTTGAATATGCCTTTTCCATACATAAATGTAAATTTTGAGGTCTGTAGATAATATATTTAATCTAAATCATCCATGCTACTGGTTTACACAATGTAACAAATTTACAGTTGCTCCTTTTGGGTATTTAACAATTGTAATGTAAAGCACTCCTTATTATGATCTTAAAGCAATTTTCCTTCAGATTGTCTCCTCTCCTCTCTCCTTTTTCACTATAAGACAAACTTGTTTCTGTGGCATTTTGTTGCTCACATTTTATTTAGCACACTTAAGAATAGAAGAGAGGAATGGTTAGATTATTAGCATCCTGATAGTTACAATCTTTTATGCTAGTGAAATGCCTATTAGTGACATTCTAATCTGTAACTTAGGGGTGTTCGTGGCCTTAGATTGGATGGTGAAAATGGTTTGTTGTGGCTGACCTCAAGCACTGAGGAAAGAAGACTTGGTTGAATCGATCTTAGTAGAAACTACTACTTACTGTTGCATGGCTACCTTGAAAACTAAGGGTCTGTTTGGCAACATAACTATTATCAAGTATTCTCAGATATTCTAAGAAATTTCCTTCCCAAACATCACTCAAACACAACACTTTTCAATTTCAAATCTTTAACGTTTTCATCTAATCATTACGAATTTTCCAAACTCCTAAACAAAATACAAAAAACAATACTACTTTTTCAAATTTTAAAATAAAAATTATATTCAAACAATTTTTATAACTTTATAATATTTTTATTTAATTTTTTCTCTCCTTTTTCAAAACCTAATAAAACATCTTAACTTAAACCATTTCACTACTATTCACAGATATACTGAGACATCACAAGAAACTATGGGCTTGTTTGGAAAAAGTTTACATCTCAAAATTCTCATCTCATCTTATCTCAACGCATCACATTTCCTTCCCAAACATCGCCCAAACACAAATACTTTCAAACTAATCATTATAACTTTCCCAAACTTTCAAACAAAAAATAAAAAATAATTCAACTTTTTCAAATCTCCTAACAAAAATAATCTTAAAAAATTATATTCTAACAATATATTAACTTTATAATATTTTTTATTCAATTTTTTCTCTCTCAGTTCCCAAAACCCCATAAAACATTAACTCAAACTATCTCACTACTATTCACAAACTATCTTACTACTATTTACAAAATTCTCATTTCATCTCACTCCCCAAGCTTGTTGATTTGAAAAAGTTGAATTGTTTTTTATTTTTTGTTTGAAAGTTTAGAAAATTTGTAATGATTAGTTTGAAAGTATTTGTATTTGAGTGATGTTTGGGAAGGAGATGGGATGAGACGAAATGAGAATTTTGGTATGGAAACTTTTTCCAAACAAGCCCGGGGAGGTTTGGATAGTGAGTTGAGATGAAAGTGAAAATTGAATAAAATATTATTCAAATATTATTTTTTAATATTATTTTGTTTTGGGATTTGAAAAAGTTGAATTGTTTATTGTATTTTGTTTAGAAATTTGGGAAAATTGTAATGATTAGATGAGATGAGTTGAGATGATTTTGGTCTCCAAACCTCCCCTAAACAGGCCCTTGAGAGTTCAGTCAGCTTGGTTGGTTTGTCTTGATGCATAGCCATAGATATCTTCAGTGCACAAAAGGCATAATATTGGCCATTTAAAGTAGCCATGGGCCCTTGATCACATGATGCTAGCCTATATTTATATACTCTCTCATGCCTACCGATTGAAAAAAGAAGTTATATACTCTCTCATGCCCATGTTACAGAATTGCTGCTACTGGCTTTCATTTATCGTGTTTACAGATTCAGCATACATGAAGACAGATACCTTTGGGTAATAGTTAATGATGACTAAAAGTTGATATTTAATCGTTGCAACATATTCATTAGTTTGGAGATGACATAGTGCAACACTGCTTATGTTCCCCTCTCTTTAATGCATATTTAAATTGACAATGCTGTGACAGCATGAGGTTAAATTTGTCTCCGTTTGCAATAACCATATACAAGCAAGCAAGACACTAGGACTTATCTACATAAATAAGGCAATTCCCAAAAGTCCGTCCTCCAAAGACCCCACAACTGTCCAATACCAATGTCATTTCCAACAAACTCCATGATGTTACTATTAGCACATTCCTTTGCTAAAAAATCAGCTTCCATATTAGCTTATCTATAAATGTGATAAATGCGGCAATTTAGCAGTCGGAAAAGAGATTGGATTTCTTCCCAAAAATCCCGCATATACTAGAGATTACAAGAACCAGATGTGATCCATCCCACCACTACTTTTGAGTCCGACTCAACTACCAAGTTTCTAAATATCAAGCTGTTGCGCCATTCTAAGCCCATCCAATAAAGCACGTCCCTCAGCACTGAATTAGTCGAGACACCGTAGGAATGCGCAAATCCCGCCAAAGCACGACCACGAATGTCTCGTATGATACCACCACCGCTAGAAGGTCCTGGATTTCCGTTCGAACCACCATCAACATTAAGTTTAAACCATCAACTCCTTGGCCGAGACCACTCTATTACTTTAGGAGGCTTTATGGTAAGAGGAATAATAGGGCAGTTCAACTCCTTTAGAATGCTTTCATCTCTAGAAGACAAACTTGAAAAGCACCGGAACTGTGAAGAGATATCCAGCAAAAAATATTTGACCATCTAAACCACAGCTCCCCAATTCATAGCCTCATCCTCCATACGTGCCGCACACCTTGAACGCCAAATTGCCCAAGTAATTAAAATGGGAAAGATGCCTCTGCACAACCCAGCTTGAGATGATTTTGATGCCCGAAGCCACCAGACGTTTACCACACCCTGCCAAGTACATAATTGAGGAAGTCTAATAGCAAAAACAGCAGCAAAATAATCCCACACTTTACGCGCCATCTCTCCTTCACAGAACACATGATCAATAGTTTCAACCTAAGGAGAAAGACAACAATTACATTTGGAAACTATTGGAATACCAATTTTTTGAATCAATGCATCCACAGGTAATGCTTCCTTCCGGGCTCTCCAACAAACAAAGGACATCTTTTTGGGAACATGTTTTTGCCACAACCATTTCCTCCAAGAACAGATATTGCCTCTCCTTCGGATAATTTCCCATGCCAACTTAGTGCTAAATTTACATTAGACTTTGGGACCCAGATGAGGATATCTCGTCCAGCTCTCAGCCTTACTTGGGACGAAATAATTTTTGTAACAATTTCCACTGGTACCAAATCACAAAGCCTGCGCTCATCCCAAAAATAATTTCCAAGAACCGCATTCAATTTCAAAGTAGGATCACCCCTCACCTCTATAGAATCTGCCAAAGATCCATCTCCCAACCAATTATCATACCAAAAATTTAACTCCCCACAACGAACCAAATATTTGGAATTACTAATCAACAAAGGAAGTACATACATGATACCTTTCCAGAATCTTGTACCCTTCGGGTTTCCCAAGACCGACGCCAGATGGGCATCGCCAACATATTTTTTTCTAAAAAATTCAGCCCATAAAGAGTTTCCAACCAATAATTTCCACGCAAATTTCATAAATAAAGAGGATTGAACTTCGGAGAGATCTCTAATGCCCAAACCACCCTCTTCCACCGACAAACAAATTCGACTCCAAGCCACCCATTTTCTTTTCTTTGATTCCTCCCCACTACCCCAAAGAAAATTAGAGAAAATAGAAATCAAAGCTTTATAGACCCCCATCGGAATATTTAGCACCGATAAAATATGAATGGGGATGCTGCTTAGAACATGTTTGATAAGAATTATTTTTTCCCCGAAGGACAAAGTTTTACTCTTCCATCCCGCAAGTTTTTATTGCACTTTAATAAGCAAAGGCTCAAATAATCGAGCTGTGAGTCGGCTCACATGTAATGGAACTCCAAGATAATTACAAGGCCACTTCCCCTCCACAAAACCTGTAATCCGAAGCACCTCACCCTTCCTACCAAGAGGAAAATTATTAGAAAAGAAAATAGATGATTTGGTAGGACTTACAAGCTGACCTGATATATCTTCATAAGAGTGCATCGTTTTCATGATCTGTCGAAGAAGGTCATCTGCATAAAGGTCATCTTGTTAAAGTGCATCGTTTTTTGATTTGGTAGCAAAAAGAAGAAAGTCATCTGCATAAAACAAGTGATTGATCATTGCCCCTCCATGGTGGAATGGCTTAATACCTTTATTAAACTCATCTCGAATCATACGACAAAGTAGCTCTTCAGATAAAATAAAAAGGTATGGCGATAAGGGATCGCCCTGCCAAAGACCCCGAGAAGGCTTGAGAAAACCTTTAACCTTCTCATTTAGCATTATAGAACACATAGGTGAAGAGATGCAATTAAAAATAAGATCCCTCCATTTCGCCAAAAACCCCAAACGCCTCATCACTTCCAATTAACCCGATGGAACTTGCCTATTGATACCCTGTACCATTCTTATCGAAGATGTTACGCCCTTTACAAAAAGCCAATTGCTCTTGGGAAATTAATTTCCCCATTATCGGCACCAGCCTACTAACCATTATTTTAGTCATCACCTTATACACCACAGAACACAAACTTATGGGCCGGAATTGCGCAAAACTCTCAGGAGCATCAACTTTCGGAATCAACACAATATTTGTAGCACCAAAGAAAGTAGATAGCGGCATTCCATCAAAGAACTCAATAGCCATGTTCAACAAATCATCTTTAATAATATCCCAAGCATGCTGAAAAAAACTTGCTGAGAAACCATTAGGTCCTAGGCTACTGTCTTGAGGGATTGACCAAAGAGCCTCCTTAACTTCCTCCATCACCGGACTCCTGCACAAATAAGAATTATCCTCATCTGAAATGGAGGGAGCTAATAAATTCATGACTTCTGCATCTTCTGTAACCATGGACGTCGAAAGCATCTCACGGAAATAATTCACTGCACCACTATGTACTTCGTCTGCTGTGATAAGGGTTCGGCCATCTTCCAGACACATGTGATCAATAATTCTATTTTTCCTTCTTGCACTTTAACGACGCATGAAAGAACGCCGTATTTGAATCGCCTTCCGTAAGCCATTTAATCCTAGATTTTTGAC
The DNA here is from genome assembly GCA_022457165.1 of Juglans mandshurica. Lineage (NCBI taxonomy): Eukaryota > Viridiplantae > Streptophyta > Magnoliopsida > Fagales > Juglandaceae > Juglans > Juglans mandshurica. The sequence goes on from CM039627.1 coordinate 7,125,621, forward strand.
ATCCCATAATTTCTTGGAGATGTAATAAATCAAGATGTTTTTGCTTACATAACAATAACTCAGCCTCTGCATCTAGAAGAAATTATCAATCACATTATGTTCTAGAGCAATCAGATCCTCTTCAATAGCTTTCATCTCCAGCTCAACCTTTCCAAAAACCTCCACATTCCACTTCCTTAACACCTGTTTTAATTTTTTAAGCTTCAAACTCATCCTCACCATCGCACAGCCAGCAACACATACCACATCCAAAAAATTTGAATGAGTACACCACATGAGCTGGAATCGGAAAATTCGAGGGCCCCTTTGTCTCTCACGAATGAGTTCAATACTCATCGGACAATGATCCGACGAAGTTCTAGATAAATATTCCATCCTCCCCTCTGCAAACGAACTTAAAAACTCAGTGTTGACTAACACTCTATCAAGCCGCGCCCAAATCCTACCACCCCCTAGCCTCCCATTGCACCAGGAAAACTGCTGACCCGACGAAGGAATGTCCACCAAACCGCATGCTTGAATACAATTATTGAACTCCCTAGTTGCACGAGAAGACCGAAAGCTTCCACCAATCTTTTCATTGACATCCCGAAAAATATTGAAATCTCCTCCAAGAAACCAAGGAGAATCCTGCCCTGAAAGATCACAAAGATATCTCCAAAGTGAACGATGCTGCTGTTGGAAACAACTAAAATATACAAATGCAGCGAGAACACGAGAATCTCCACAAGAAAACCAGCCAGAAAGAGCCTGATCCATCGACGACATCAATTCAAAATCCATCCCGTCAGCCCAAAACAGCCATACCTCACCTCCAGCATCAATGTTATGACAGAAATTTGGAAGCTTCAACCACCTAGCCCAACGTCAGGAAGTAATCAATGTCTTTGTCTGAAGCCATTTTCAGTCACTGTTTAATTTTATTCCTTGGTTTATTTACACTGGATTAATGATTTTTCATTTATCTAGGTTGGCCCTTTCCAAGCTTCTCACATGGAAGCAACAAAAGTTAAAGTTAGAGTGCAGCTAAACATTCACGGAATTGTTACTGTAGTATCAGCCTCGGTAAGTATATAATTTTATCAGTCAATACACTCGGCATATTGGGCCTAAGATATTTTTTAAAATATAATGATAAGTTATCATAATCCTTTATTACTGTATCAGCAGCTATTGGAGGATGATATTGTTGATCCCCATGCAAGGAGTGATGCTCACTTGACTTCAGATAAGATGGAGGCAGAATCCAATCGTGGGTCTGCTTCTGTCCCAAATAGTGCCGAAGATAGTAACCTTAAACATTTGAAACCTTCATCCATGTCTGCTGTAAGTTCAATCGGCTAACCATTTTTTGTGATTTTTACCTCTAGACTGTGTTGCCATTAACAATTTACTGCCTTCCACATTCTCTGGAAAAGTGAGAAACATATGTTTTTTTCATTTGTAGTTATTCTCACCTTTGAGAGCCTTAATCTTATGTACATCTTATGTTGTGTTCAACTGAGGACATTCTTTGTTATGAGTTGGGAGTTAAGGCTTTAAATTCATTTCCTTGAGTAGGATGATGCGATGAGGAAAAGCAAGGTTGTCAAAAGGCTTGATATTCCTGTTAGTGAGCATGTCTATGGTGGTATGGCAGATGCTGAGCTCTTAGAAGCTCAAAAGAAAGAGCTTCAGCTGCTGCAACAAGACTTAAAGATGGAGCATACCAAAGATAAGAAAAATGCATTGGAGTCTTGTGTCTATGAGATGCGCGATAAGGTATAATACAAAATCCCAAATCAGTGTCTTAGCTATCCTCCCAAATCTAAAGACCGCTTCTGAGACTAGGGGAATCTGAATTTGAGTCAAACCTACTACACCTTGGCAAAGCCTTTGTAGAATATGGCTATAAATCTTTTGCACGTATGTAGAGGAACAGAAACTGACTCTCTGTTATGGTAACACTTTCATTCCTTGATTAGATGAGGGGATCAAAGGCTGTTGTGACATTGACCTTTAGAGAGGCTCTACTTGGAGGGAATGGTTGGAGAAATTCCTGGGCTTGTTCCCTTAAGCCTCGCTTCTAATGTCGGGACTTAGCAACGTTTTAAGCCTAAACCTTACTGCTTTACCCATGCGGTTTCTTATTACCATTTTTCACTTGAAATATATGCTTACCTTTTCTTGGCTACATTTGAATATATAATTTTATCCTAGTATGATTTTGATGGAAATTAAGTTCCCTTACTTTTAGTGTATCCAATGAATTTCTTCTAGTTTGTATTGGATTTGAAATGAAAAAGTCTTAGTTATGACTTTCCCTCATATAGTTAGCTGATGATACCTCATGTATTTAACTAATGATTGAATATCTGGATCTGAATCATTGGTATGTGCAAACCAGACACCCCCATGTGTGTCGAAGTCTTAAGACTATCACTATTCATTCTTTTAAACTTTTGATGCCATTATTTATTGGAGGGGTGATGCATCACATTCCTTTTTTTCAACATTTTCTTGTATCCTTTTATTAAAGACATTGAGTATGATGATAGACACCAAGTTAAGATTTTGCTTTGGTATAGAGCCTCTTTCTTCTTGTGAAAATAAAAGCTGATAAACAACTAGAATTTACAACTAGGATGCTAGTGACAGGGTTCTCATATCTACAATTCTCTCATTCTTTTCTTTTTTTATTCTTTTTTTTATAGGTAACAGTTCCTTAATATACTCCAAGTCTTCATACTGTTTTATTCAATTTCAATGTTCTGGATGCTTGCATAACACTACTATGTGATAGATATTATATAAATATCTAGGATTCTACACCGAGTTAGAGAGGGAAAGGATCTCCAGTAATCTTGAACAGATAGAAGAGTGGCTTTATGAGGATGGAGCTGATGAATCTGTAGATGTTTATACTGAAAAACTAGAGTACCTTGCAAAGGTGAAGAACAGTTTGTCATTTTTTAATGAATTATTACTTAAATGATGCATCTAACAGGGTTTTAATTTGTAATAGCTGCTTGATCCCATTGAGAACCGATATAAGGAGGAAGAGGCACGGGCCCAAGCTAGTAAGGGTCTATTAGATTGTATCACAGAATACCGGATGCTTGTACTTCCAGCTGGGGAGAGAGATGTGGTATGATTCTTGTGCATCAGTTGGTTGGTGGTGCAGACATTCTTGGTAAATAGCCTCGATACATCATTTTGGTCCTTTTCTTTTACAGATCATTGGTGAATGCAATAAAGCAGAGCAATGGCTACATGAGAAGATCCAACTGCAGAATTCTTTGCCTAAAAATGCTGATCCGATATTATGGTCAAACGAAATCAAGAGAAAGGCAGAGGCTCTTGACATGTACAGTTCTGATACTATTAATTTCCAGTTAACAAATCTATGATTTAAAAAAATTGTACATATAAAGTCCACCTACAGTTTTTAAACTTCTGAGTTCTTTGATTGGAGAATGACAGAAACTCATTCGTCATTGGGCATCATATAGGGCAAAATGGATATAGGAGTGTAGCTTAATAAGAAGTCATATATGTCATGCTCACCCACTTCTCAAAAAAAGTTATGTTGACTATTTTGCTGCCCTGTCTGCCCTTGCAAAAAGTTAATTGCTCACTTATCATCTTCATGCTCGGCTGGTAGTAGTAGGTTTGTCAGATGATCCTACCCTACAAAAATCTCTCTCATCAAACTATAATTTCAATGGGATATCGTGGCAATGATGTATTCTTTTCTTTTCATTTGAAATTTTTAGCTTTATTATACATATTCTAACCCCGAGGGGTTTGCGAAGTGGTAAAGACCTTGGGCTTGAGAGTATGCTCCTCCCATGTCTAAGGTTCAAATTCCTTTGGGTGCAAATAATCTCTAGGGGCCATCGGACTAAGGGATTTTTCCCTTGAATTGCTCGAGGTGCACTTGCGGGATATTCCTTGCCAAGGGCCTGTGCACCCTCGGGATTAGTCGGGATGCTGTTCTTGGACACCCGGTGCCAATAAAATATATATATACATATTCTTGCTTTTTCTTTCCATTTTTTCTTACACTAAACCTGATGGGGTTCTGTGAATTGTTATAATCAGGACATGGAAACATATAATGAGATCCCTTGCTTCTTCTCCCCCAAGTTCAAAGGATGCAGATGACTTAGATCAGAGGGACGAATCTGATGGCATTAGCATGCAAGTAGATTGATGTGGATTTACCCACCTTTTCACACTGATTCATCTTGATCATGTGCAAGAGTCTAATACCCGCAACACATAAACAACTTGATCATGTGCAGTTGCGTTTGTTCTCTTGCGCAGGACACGGTCATCACTGATTATAGATACTTTTTGGCTTTTTTTTTTTTTTTTGGGTAATAGACTGTGTGTAGTTATATACCATTCAATGTGGAGGATAATAAAGAAAATTAAACTTAACCATATTGTATCCTGCATGTTGTTGTTCACCGACTATTATATGGGAAACGATCAGGAGAATTCCTCAGAAAGAATCCATGATTTTCTATATTCAGAAAGAATCCATGATTTTCTATATTTATTTAAGTTCAAACATTACTTTTTAAGTTGGAAGAAACTCAAAATAGGATACCTATCCCCACCACCACCCCCCAACCCCTTTGTATTTGCAATTGAATATTATCAAACCACATTTTTCAGGCCAAAGGCAGCATGACAAACGACCTTAGTGAGAGCGGGGACGGCTCTCATTTGGACCACAAACTCGAATATCATGCATGACATTTTCTATATATGCAGGACCATATATAAGTGCTGTTGTCATTCTCATTTGTTATTTTTCTCGCACCATGTCTTAATCATGCATTCTTTTATTTGTTAACCATGCAATCCTATAGATATTATATATGTTATGTACGCAAAAAGATCATGTTTATGATTCATGGCTTATAATTATAGTCAACATGAAGAACTGGTCCAGAGGTAAGACAAGACAAGGAGGACACATAGCCCAAATAAAGTTTTAAGAGCACATCGATCGAACAAATCCATGCCTAAGATATCAAACAAAGCATCAAACCCTACACATTCTAGAACATCTCAATTGATCTGTCCATGCAGCATACGGCACAACTCAAAAATCATTACGTGGTCCAATAATATTGGGCCAGCATGGCAACTGAATCCATCAGATTGACTTTAATTAGTTGAACCCTTTATATATATGACATGGGTCTATCTCCCACTTTGCATTCTAATATACAGTCAAATGTAATTTGACAGCAAGTTTATTGGCTCTGTAGCAGAGGCTCCTTGATCTTCTTGTCCTCCCATTTGTTCAATCGCCTCCTTGCAATCTCCACCTGAAATTTCATGAATTCCTCTGATTGCAGCTTGTTTTTGTACGTACGTACTTACCATATATATATATATATATGGCATGGTTAACAATTTTCCATATTCCTTTTACTTTTTACTAATAAATAAGTCTTCCTATTTATTTACAAGAAGTTATTTATTGTGAGATTTTTTATAATTTTAAAAAAAAAGTAAAAAAGAAATCCTTTTTTTATGTTATTTGATCTGTAAATATACTTAACTATAACAACTATACGTATTTTCTTCATAAATATATCATATTCATGATCAAGTAGTCTTGTATTTTAAAGTAAATGAAGAGCTAGCTAGCTAGTTATATATATACCTCTTTATTCCAATCCGTGCGAAAAGTTACCCATAGTAGAATGAAGGTCTGCATGATAGTTCCTCCTATCATCCCCGACCATATTCCCTGCACGTACGCACATCATGAACCCAAGATTAGCGCGGTCTTTATATAAGTTGAGAGCAATTTAATTCAGTACTTCACTAGCTAGCTTTCCTTTTGATCAATCCTAATAGTTATGCAATTTTGAGCAAGTTTGTCTTTGCTGATCGCATGATCTAAATTGATATATATATATATATATATATATATATATATATATATACGTACATAAAGTGTATCAACGCAGTATATATCCGTGGTATAAGATTTATGAAAAAAGATTTCCTGAGTTCTTATCCAAATTTAAAGACTTCAAAGTGGAATAAAAAAATGAAAAATGTTAAATGTATTTAAGAAAAACTTACTTCTCCATATGTCAGTTATTGATATGCTGAAAATCATAAAATTTGAAATTCAAAAGAAAACTAACAAAATAAGATTTGTAAGTAAAATTATAAGTGCATGTAGCACTACTCTAAAAATATATATACAGTCGTCTCTACAACATTTATTACTGTAACATAAATATTTTGGACATAATTATTAATAATAAATGCTATAGAGTTTTATTTTATGTGTCTCATCTCTTTCATGTTTAAATTGGAGGGAACCGAATTCTCTCCAGATTTACCTTAGAGCCAAGGTCGAACTTGAAGCCTAGAAGGAAACCCAAAGGTATTCCAACCACGTAATAACATCCAACATTTACATATGCCACAAATGATTGCCATCCACATCCCACAGCCACCCCTGCATGCATGCAGATCATCTGCACATTAGCTAGTCTTTTTCGATCTCTACAAGAAATAGGTCATATATATATATATAGCCCCCCGGCCTAATCGAAAGATCATGCAGCTAGCAAGCTGGATCGGTTCAAAATTCATACCCATGAAGTCATTAATTAATGTTTATAACAGCTAGCTATATATAACAACTATCAATATTTCCAAATTAACAAGTTAAGTAAAAAGAAATAATCTTCTTTCTTCAATTAGATCATGAGTACGTACGTACTAGAGAAAATTAAAATAATAATTACCAGAAAGAACTGGCTGAACCCCATTGAGAATGAGAGTGAATGCCAAGAAGGGACAGAGCTCCGAGACAGCATTAGCGACGGCTTCACCGCCGGTGAAGGCATAGCTTATGATATCCCGGAGAGCAAGCACAACGACTGCTTCTATTACAGCAATAATGAAAGAAACCAAATTGACGATTAAAACTGTGAATGCTGCTGACTTGGGATGTCCAGCCCCTAACTCATTGCTCACTCTCACACTGCATGCATGCCCTTTCAATCAAGTTAATCAGGTTCGGTTCTCAAACTAATTACACATATATAGAAAAGATGACAATAATATATAATAGCATTAGAGTCGAAGTAATTATAACTGACCTTGCTGCTGCATTAAACCCTACTGAAACCATGAACAACAACCCACTAATAGCCATGCTGCACAGTATCATCGATCATGAACATTTATTATTATCACTCCAGTTACGCCATGCAGATCAAGTGGGCCGGGGGGACATCAAGCAAGCATATAATATGAAAATGTTAAATAATGTACTCACAAAAAACTCGTAAAAAAAATTTAGAATTGTTGAATAAATTATTTCTATGCACGTGGAATGGCTGCGGCCTGCCAACCTTGGTACGTAAATCATGACAGACTTGAAATAAAGATAAAGTGAAAGCTACTTTTCTATATATCCTAATCGATCCCTTCCTCCAGATTCGAAAGTCTTCGTCTTCTGCCCGGCCAATTTGCAACTTTTATCCTTAAATGCGATAAATGAGGAATCTTTTATATGAAATTCACCGTCTCACGTTTCATATCCTATAAAAAATATTTCATATCCTATACTTTATAAAAAAAATTATAAATATGAAGTATATTATATAAATAGTTACTAATTTATAGCAAAACTCTTTTTATATATAGCCATCTAGGTTTGAGGACCTCATAATTTCACCCTATGACTTGTATTTTTGAATTTTTTCTTTTTATAAAGAAAATTGATAACATTTATTATTATCGTTTGAATATATATATATATATATATAGTTATTTTAAACAGTATCAACAACAAATGATGACAATTATAATTATAATATGATAAGACTTAAGATAATTCATTTTATACTGAAATTTCACTTTTGAGTCTAAACGTACAATTTGAATGATATTGAAAGAGTACTTGTTAAGATTAGCAATCGATTTTATAAACTTGAGAAATAATCACGTGCAGTTCTTTTCAGAGAAAATGGGACTTATAAAATATAATAGTTTAAAATGAGTAATATTAAATAAGTTATAGAAAAATTTCATACACTCATTTAAAAAAAAATAAGTAAAATATAAAATGCACGTTAAAAATTTATTATTTTTTTTTTTTTAAAAAGAGTGTACCAAATTGTCAACACTAAAATTCTTTTTTTTTTTAAAAAAAAAAAGAAGAGATATATGCCAGAGTTAGTCACCGGAAACATGTATCTAGAGTGCTACTCTTCCGGCTCTAGTAATTAAGTGGCGAGTTTTCTTACCATACGGCAAGAGAATCCAAAGCAAGCTCAGGGTTTTCGAGCAACCCAGCAATCAACACCAATATCTGAAAGTACCACGTCTCCAAGCACAACATCACCGCCGATGCACTCGACAATTTTAGAAACTCCCAGAGTCCAGTAAATGCCTGCAAACTAAGCCCCGTCCAGGTCTGCTTACACTCACCGCTAACCAAGATGTACACGAACTGAGCGACCGCCATGATCCACCACGACAAGCTCAGCACCAAGGATGCGCCAATCAATCCCATCCCAAATTCGTACACCGCGAGCCAGCTTAGCAACAGGTGCACCACGAGCGTAGCCGCAGTTATGTACGCACTCGGGGCTACGATGCTCTGGGATTGCAGGAATTTTTGCATGGGGAAGTTCACTGCGTAAGCGAATATTTGTGGGATCAGACCGTAGACGAAAACTGCAGCTGAGGACGCCACGGTTATTGGTTCTCCGAGTAAGAGCAAGATGGGCTTCGATAAAACATAGATTAAAGTTATTGGGATCCCAGTAAGAGTCAGGACGACCATCGATCTTTGCAAATATATGCCTAGCATCTCATACTTGTGGGCTCCGAAGGCCTGGCCGCAGAGAGTCTCCACTGCGCTTCCCATGCCTAACTATATATACATGCCAAAGCAAACCCACGTCTACGTAAGTCGACAGACAAGTAATTACATCACCCAAATCAACATGTTCAAGAAAATACGTACATGTTCGCTAGAGAAAATTTTACATACCATGAGGCCGTAGGCGAAGAGTTGGACGCCACTGTTGCCAAGAGAGGCAGCGGCGAGCTCAAGATTACCGAGGTGGCCAGCGAAGACTCGTGTGGAGAGCGACATGAAATTGTTGATCATGTAGACGAAGACGGCAGGTGCGGCGAGGCGGAAGAGGAGCTTGAGCTCAATCCACGTCGCAGTTCGGAGGCGCTTGAATCGCGGCAACTGAGGATCCGATAGCACATTTTCGAGCCGGGAGTCGACTCCATGGACCATAGCCGTGATGGGTTGGGGGTCTGGTGATCGTGAGTACTGCTGATCTGAATCGTTTAGAATGGTTTGATGGAAGCCATCTTTGGAGGCCAGCATGGTTAATCCAGTACGGAGATTGATCAGCGTGGTAGATTGAGGAGGACTAAGGTGACTAAGGTGTAGGAGGTTGAAAATGGTGGCTTCACAGAATCACAGGTGTTGCAAGAATGGGATGCATGCATGGGATGGTGTCCTTTCTTTTTCAATAAGCAATAGCCTAGCTATTCCTTTGAGTCGACTCGGTATAGGCTAAAAAAGACGCATATATGCTCTTAAAGGATGATTCGAAGACTATATGCAGAGTAGATAGCGATCATTGGCATTGGATTGATGTGATAAAAATTAGAGAAATGGTGCTGGAGTATGTGAACGCTGCGTAGTTGTTTTGAAAAAAATAAATAAATATGGAATCTAACGTAAACATAAAAATAATAATAATATTATAAAAATAATGATAGAATATTAAATAATAAAATAATAAATAATAACCCTATATCATTCACGTCGTTTAATTAATAAGATTTAATTTATAATATTAAATTCTAAATTCTAAAATAAATTATACACTAGAAAGATTAATTAATGAGACACAAATGATGACAGGCTGCTATATATCGTTTTCCATTGTCTTTCTATGAGCCAATTAATTCATGAGATACCAAAAGAGTCCCATTTTTTTATTATAATTTTCTTAACTTTCAAAAGACATACGATTTCCCCCACAAATTCACAATCAGTACTGCTATAATGCAGATATTGTAAGTGACCCAGAACCCATCTTAACTTGATCATGATGATCATCTCGCATCACAGGTATATATATCAAATCAATAGTTTTGAAATTAAAATTATTGTTTTGATTAATTAAATAGATGAGATTTGTGGATTATTTATGAGAAAATTGTTTTATTTTTCCATAAATTAGATATCAAACTGAATAATCTTTATTGTTTTTTATTTGTAGTGGTACAATCGTAAAAGCATAAATCTGAGATTTTTAAAAAAATAAATTTATATAATGATATATATCATTTGATTTAAAAAAAAAAAAAAACCATGACCAGAACTTTTTGCCTTTGGATCTAAATTATTGAATGGACTTTTTTGGCATATGGAATAGATCCTGCCTGCCAACCTACTTAAATGACATCACTTCAAAAATAATTATAAAAAAAAAATTTTAATATATTGATATATTTTTTTATTTTTTAAAAATATTTAAAAATATTAAAAATAAAAAAATTATAAAAATGACTAACAGTGCTACACAGACACAGAATAGCACCGAATGAAAGCTGGTACTTTTGTCGACTGAACCACAAACCATTCCTGGAGGAGTTGGCCCACAGTCTCACCAGTCTTTTCCTGCCGGACAAGTTGCAATTTTGTAAATTCAAATATTTTAAATTCACAAATTAACCTCATTTTATATAATATATTACAATTATTTTATAATAAAAATAATTTTATTATTTAATTTATCACACTAAATTACATTAATTTATATATTTATTTTTATAAAAATCTTTTATGAATAAATATTTTTTTCATTTTATTTTTAACGTGATAAATGAGGAATGCTTACAATACTTCAGCCTTTGGGTTTTAACTGAACAGATTTCTTATAATTTTTATTTAAAGTTATAATTTCTAAATAAAACATAAATATGTAGTGTAAATTTTTTAATATTTATTTTTAAAATTTTTTAATTCTTTTTGCTTGAGTGCTTTTAGGTGGGAACCTTGAAGATGACTTTATTTACCATCTGATCTTGATCATTGGCCTGGATTGATATGATAAAAGGAGGGCCATATTCATGCATGCGCAAAAAATAATATAGTACAATTTGACGTTATTCATTCATGATTATGTTCCAATCAAAATAAATGCACTTTATAAGAGATAAATTCACTGTCCGATTCATGGGGATATGAAAAAGTGTGCTTAACGCTTAAATGAATAATGATAATAAAGCGTCGTGTCATCTTTTTTATATTAATATCAATTAGATGTCTTCTTTCTCAAAAACACATCTTTTCATTGGAAAAATATTTACATCTGCCCCACTCCGGGACACACTCAACGTACTGAGTGTAAAAAAAAAAAAAAAATGAAGTGAAGTGTGTGCTGGTGTGGAGCAGATGTATAGCATTTCCCCTTTTCATTATTATTCATTGTTAATAAAGAAAATAACTGAAGAACTTATCCAATAAAGAATTTCACTACGTTAGGATTGTTATAGTTATGGTCGCCGCTCACGGGGCTTCGGTTGTCAGCTCTCCTATCATCATGTCACTAACTTCCTTGACCTTCCGCTCTTGGACATGCGTCAGTCCCCATACATAGTTTTACGACTTTGCAAAGACCTGTGTTTTTGGTAAACAGCCGTCCGGGCCTGATCACTGCGATCCCCTTTGTGAGGAGGCACCCCTTCTTCTGAAGTTATGGGATTATTTTGCTGAGTTCCTTAGAGAGAATTGTCTCGCGCCCCTAGATATTCTCTACCTACCCACTTGTGTCGATTTCGGGTACAAGTACCCTTTTGTTGAAGGTTGTTCGAGTTTTTCCTAGAAGTATGGCATGGGTTACTTCAATGCCGTAGCGCCTGGTATTCGAACATTGGCTCAAGGTATTTTCTTTAACCCTTCTTACCCTGAAAAAGCAGGGGCACCTTACATCCTTGAACCGATAACCATCTTTCGGCTAAATTCTAAAAGAAAAAAAATAAAGAGAGATAATTAGATAATAAAAATAAATGCACTTTGTAAGGGATAAATGCACTTTGTTTCTTTATGCATTGTTGTGATATCATTAAAGAGGATATGGTAGAAGCACCTGCTGATTTTTTTAATGGTGCCTTCTTCTTAAATTTTAATATTCTAATTTCATTGTTATTATTCCTAAGGAAGACAATCCTTCAAGTTTTGCTAAATTCAACCTTATTAGTCTGTGTACGGTGGTCAAAATTTTCTCCAAAATTTTAGTTAATAGGCTTAAGCCCCATATTTCTAAAATTATTTCTAAAGAATAAGGGGCTTTTATCAAAGAGCATAACATACATGATAATATAACGCTTGCCCAGAAAAACTTCATAGCATAAATGCCAAGGTGCGAGGAGGTAATGTAATGATTAAGGTGGATATGATTAAAGCATATGATCGACTCCAATGGAATTTTATATTGGATGTTCTCTAAGTTTTGGGATTCTCTGCTAAATTGAGACATCTTATATCTAATCATATCACTCATTATTTCTCTATATTAATGAATGGCACTAGTAAATGCTACTTTCAATCATCTCAGGAATTGCGCCAAGGGGACTCAGTATCCCTTTATTTATTATTGTTGAAGAAGTACTAAGTTGTTTACTTAACAAGAGAGCTACATATGGGAAGATTATTGGCTACAAAACACACAAAGGATGCCTAAGGATTTATCATCTTCTGTATGCAGACGTTCTAATAATTTTTTTTAATGGATCCAAAATTTCTTTGAAGGACATGGATACTTGGTTATATGAAAGTATTTCAAGTCAGAAGGTGAATCATACAAAATCTGCTAAACAAACCTCCATTTCTCGTAAGACGATTGGGCTCAAAGCAACATGGTTTCATGAAGGTTCGTCCCCTGCTTCTATTTGGATGCTTCAATATGTATAGGCAGTAAACGTGCTACTCATCTTGATCTATTAATCCAACAAGTGCAGAAGAAATTAGCCTCATGGAAAGGAGCTTTACTCTCTAAGGGGGGTAGACTAGTGTTATTAAAGCATGTGCTGTCAAGTATTCCTATTCATCTTTTTGCAATGCTTAATATGCCTCGCAGTGTGCTTCATAAGCTTAATCAGATTTTTGCAGACTTCTTGTGGGGTAGTAAGGATGGCAAGAAGAAAAAGAAATTGGTGGCTTGGGATAAAGTTTGTATGCCTATAGAAGAAGGATGGCTTGAAATACGAAAGTTAAAAGATATGGAGAAAGCCCTGCATATGAAATTTTCTTGGCAGCTCCAATATGATAATTCTCTTTGGGTTAGTTTTTTTCGAGTCAAATATAGAAATGAACACCACCCTTTCCTCCTTGATCATTTCTCATATGAATCAAGTTTTTAAAAGGACTTAAAACCATTGTTGAAATTAGTTATTAGGGGCTCGGGATGGATTATTAACGAAGGTAAGATATCCTTTTGGTTTGAAAATTGGTCATTTTTTGGAATCCTTGGAGAAGTCTTGAATATTACAAATCCCTCTCTGAAAGTACGTAGCTGATGTATACTTTGAGATAGGAGGTAATCGGGAGAAAATTCAGGAGCTAGTGAGGAGTAACCTCTGTGAAGAACTAAAAATTCAAAGTATCAAGATTGTCATAGGTCCTGATATTCCTATATGGAGAACTTAACAAAACGAAAATTTCTCTACATTTTCAGCTTGGCAATTCACCTATGATCACAGAGACAAAGTAGAGTAGGCTAAATTAATCTGGCATAGCTTATTGCCCCGTAAAATTTCTACTTTTATGTGGAGACGTATGTATAAATGCTTGCCTAATTTTGACCAGAACATTATGAAGTTGAATATCTCTATGGCCTCAAAATGTGAATGTTGTAAAGTGGTTGCTTATGAGTCCTCAGATCACTCGCTTCTAATGGGAGAGATGCCTAATTATGTCTAGAAGTCATTTGAATCAATCCTGGGGCTTAATTTTGGGACTACTCGTACAGGGGGAATGCAACAGTGGTTGTCCAAGGCTTGAGTGGTATCTCATATAACTGTTGTGTTTGGAATTCTCCCTTCTATTATCAGCTGGTTCTTATGGCTATAGAGATGTAAAGCTCGCATGGAGGGGGTTGTTGAAACAGGAGAGCAAGTATGCTATAAGATCAAGAACTTTTTAGCTCAGATTATTCATATCAACATGACTAAACCTTTCATTAAAATTTCAAATGATGCAGTTTTAAAGCAATTCGGGTTATTGACTATGCTTGTCAGAAATAAGCAAATTCAAATTTTGAAATGGATGCTCATTGCACATAATCTTGTTAAGCTTAATGTGGATGGAAGTAGTATCGGGAATTCTGGAAGAAGCAGAGGTGGAGGAATTATTAGAAATGAGAAGGGTCACATGATATTTTCTTTTGTCAAATATTATCATATCAATTCCAATAATATCGCTGAGACTCGAGCCCACTCGAATGGTTTGAATCTCTGTTCATAGATGAATATAACTCTTATTGAAGTAGAAACTGATTCTCAACTTGTGGTAAATTGGTGGGAGAAGGGTGGGATTGTCCCTTGGAGGAGTTAGAAGCACTGGAATGAAGCTAAATTTATAGTGCATTTGATGGTGGTTCGGATTTTCCACTGTCTTAGAGAAATGAATAACGTCGCATACAGATTAGCCAAGTTGGGTTGCAAACCAGAATCTGCTGCAAATCCTCTGTCAGTTGTCCTAGCCATGAGTTGTCTTCTTTTTTGGAGTTTACAACATCTATGACTACTTTGGCATCTCCTTCGAAAAACACATGGCTTAGACCTAGCTCGAGGCATAAACCCATTGCTCTGTGGAGAGCTTCTCCTTCTGCTTGAAAGACTGAGTGAATGTGATCTCTAGAAGCTGTCAAACAAGCTTGTAAACTGACTGTATAGTCCCTGATAACTATCTCCATCCCCATTCTGCCATTGACCTTATCGAATGCTGCATCAAAATTTACTTTGACAAAAGGCCAAAGTAATCTTTCGATGAACTTAAGTCCCTATAATCTTGAACAATATTGATATTGTATGTTACTACTCATGTATCATTTGTGCATTTTTGTATCCTTTGTACATTTTTTCAAATGGTTAAAAATGTTAAAAAAAATTCAAATACACTATGGGCACGGTCCAAGTTGGGCGGTCCCTAGCATTGTCTTTTTTGTATTTCTTATGTTAAAAGAAGTTTTTTGGGAATCTATTCGGTAGATATAGCAAGAGAAATACTTAAATCACTTATTACATTAGGGTTGCACAGAAACCGACGCCATTGATGCGAACCGACCGACTGCGTCAGGAATCGGTGGAGAATCGGTTGGCGTGCGGTGGCAATTTGAAGAAACCGACGTTTAGCGGTTCGATCCTGGTTTAGAGCTGGACCGGGCCGCTGAACCGATTGATATAATAAAACTTTTTTTTTAATATGCTCATATTGAAACGACGCTGTTCTACTTAAGTTTAAGTAGAACGGTGTTGTTTTATAACTACAAGTATTACAACAGATAATGAAAACGATGTCATTTGGCATTAAACTAAACGGCGTCGTTTTATGAAGAATGTAAGAAAAAAAAAAAAAGTCTGAAACGACGACATTCCACTTAAACTTAAGTGGAACGGCGTCATTCTGAGATGTGTCTTCTTCTTCCCTAGCCTCTTCTTCCCGATTTACTCTGCAACTCTCTCTCTCTCTCATTATTCTCTCAGTAGATAATTGCCGCTAGGGGAACCGACTCCAGCCGAGAACCGCCTCAATCAGTTTCCTCCTCCCCATCGACCGGTTACGATCGGTGGCTCCCCCATTTTTTCATACGTCGATCGGCATCGGTTTTGCTCAAAAACCGGGCCGACGTCTTCGGTTTTCATCCCTAGATTACATAAATGTAAATACACAAACTGACATGGTTTAATATGATACACTAGATTGCAAAATTACTTTTATTATAAAATAAATCGAACGGATCATATGAAATTACGTCGTTTTATAAATTTATTTTTGCATATTCCTTTTATGTATCTAGTACTTCTTTTATAACAAATGCCATCTGGAGTCTAGAAAAGTCGCCTTATTATCGTTAGTTGCCCAAATAAGCACAGCCTGCGTTGCTGTATTTAAGTAACCAGAATTCTGCTTCAAATAGCTAGGAAGTAGGGGTGGTGTCCAACTTCGGATTCGGAGTGCCCACCTCCGACCTCCGACTCCGATTGGGGTTGGAGGTCAAAACACCCTCTGACTCCGACTCCAATCAAAGTTCAGAGCTCGGAGTCGGAGCTTGAAACTCCGATCGGAGTAGCAACTGTCTCATAACTCAGCAACATTTCACAATTCACAGCTTCATTTTCATAAACACATTCCCTGCATACACTGGTGCCATTTCACAGTGTTCCACTCCATCGTAATCCATTCCATTTTACATTTACAAGCAACCCAACAGTCAACAACTAGACCTAAAACAATTGTTATAATGTAAAGTATCAAATAATTTCAGGCAACCCAACATCATGGCAAAAAATAAAAATTGCAAAAATTAATTAATTTAGGGCTTGAAGTCTCGGACTACTCTTACGAGTTACGGTGCCGCAAAGGCTAAACGGCGCAGATGACAGCAAGATTACAACGATAAACGGGAACATAGCAACAAAGACTCAGAGAGGGAATATAGAATATTTAGAGAAATAGAGATTCAGAAGAAGGGAAAGAGAGTGAGGGGAAGAAGGAAGAAGTGGAACGACGTCGTATAGTTATTTTTTTTTAATTCAAATGTAAAACATCGTTTTACATCTGAATTTAAAAAAAAAAATCGAAATTCGAAATCGGAGTTCGAAATTCCATGAAGCTCCAAACTCCAACTCTGACAATCATTCTCGAAGTCACTCCGACTCCGAATTTCAACTATTTCGACTCTGTCGAAGTCTGAACTGGAGCAAAGATCGAACGAACTCGGAGTGGGCGGAGGGTTTGCACAGCCCTACTAGGAAATAGGTGTTCATCGACCCGACCTGACCCGACCCGAAAAATGCTAGTTTCGACTCGACCCGAAATGGGGCCATTCCGTTCAGTCGTTAGCCAATTACTCGACCCGATAGCAGATTCGGCAGAAAATGGGTATTCCGACCCGTTTTCCCGTTTTCTCCAGAAAAATTTGAATTCATCAATTTATTTGTACTGTTTTTTCTTTTGAAAGAGGCGCGTGCTGGCAGCGTAGTTCCTAGTTCCTATCCTTTCAGGGCTATGGAGTATGGAAAGTGATGATTTCTTTTTTTCCTTTTTTTTTTGTTTTAATTTATCCAGCATAATTAATTCTCAAAGACTTGATTTGAGTCAAACCTGGACATTAAATTCTCACAAGAAAATAAAAAGTAAAAATCCTGGGAGGTATGGATGCTTTGGGGCAAAAACGCCGACATTATTATTGTCTCGATTTTTCAGAACCAGGCCGGAGAGATGCTGAGGCTATTATATGGGAAAGGAGGGGGGGATTGCAAGGGAAATTGGTAACTCTCTCTCCGTTGGAAAGGACGACAGAATTTTAAAGAAATATGTGAAACGCTTTGAATCGAATCCAATCAACTGCAAAGTTGTCAGTGCTGAGCTAATGACCGAGTGATTTTAAATGGGTATCGGCTAATAACTGATTTTTTTTTTAAAACAAGTCGGGTAATTTTCATTTCCAATTTGAAAGCTGTCCGAGTCAGGTAATTTCGGTTCAGATCGGGTAGATAAAACGGAAGCAAATAACGGCAGCTTTTTTTGTTCAGTCCTAGTAGGAAGAGAGAAGTTTATCATTAAACTTTTTGTTTTGGCGCTACCCAAAACGAAAGTTGTTTTTTCTTTTAAATATTTAAAATGCTGTTATTTCAATGGACTTCTTTTCTATCTCTAATCGCACCACTGATATGACAAGTTTTAACCTATTGTCTAATTAAGATATTAAGAGTGAATTTGGATGTTAAAGTAAGTTGAATTGAGATGATAAAATATTATTATAATATTATTTTTTAATATTATTATTATTTTAAAATTTGAAAAAGTTGAATTATTTATTATATTTTGTGTTGGGATTTAAAAAAGTTGTTGAGATGAGTTTAGAGTAGTTTATGTTCCAAACGCACCCTAAATCATTTTGGTCTCGTTTTGGTATGTAGTTAGATGAGACGAGATAATATATTTTGAATAGAATTGAGATTTTTGAATTAAAATGAGATGAGATAATTTTTTACTTTTTTAGATTTGATAAAGGTGTGGGTCTTACCAATCATTAAAAATAATTTTATAATTATTGAGTAATAGTTATGAAAACATTAATAAAAAGTAATATTTATAACTAATTAAAAAATATACCATAAATAACTTTCTATCTCAAAATTTTTTTTTAATCGAAATTACTCTTTATTCCTACCAAAAATTAAAATGGTAGATTTCAACTTAGGGGAAGAGGTGTGAACAGGAAGGAAGAATGATCTCGAAATGGGATAAAAAAAAGTGCATTGTTTACATAACTTTTTACTTTTTATGTATTTTATACTGTTCATTTTACTGTTTATGTCAATTTTGTACTGTTTATTGTACTGTTGATGTCAAATTTTGCATTGTTTGTGTCAATTTTGTACTGTTTATTATACTATTTATATCAATTTTACACTGTTCACTTAACTTTTTACTGTTTATATAAGTTATTAATTTCAAAACGCAAAGATGTAATAAAAACATCACATTAGCCGTTTGGATACCTAGATGAGACTTGCCGTACAGCCCAAATGAGATAGTTTGTATCTCATCTGAGTATCCAGACCAGACCTTAATGTGTCATATCAACATTTGTAACTTAAGATGACAAAATTTGGAACGAAGCATAACATTACACTTGGCGAGTGGTGTTGATGTTCTCGTCACATTAGCCATGTTACAACAGATACAACCTAAATTTATAAGGCAATCAGCTCGGTATTGAGAAATATAACATCACTTTCCCCGTTTCCCGACTACTTCCTCTACAAAAACTTATTAAACCAGCAAGCAAGAATCAAGAATCACTTATATGCTCATAAACACAATTCTATTAGTATCTAAAATAGAGATTCTCTACCCAATAGATAAATAGTTTTCTATTCAGGAACCAGGATTGTATGAAGTTGGCCTTCATCTATTTGTCCTTTGCTCTTCCAAGGACTCTCCGTGCAATGTGCATGAAAAAGCTTCTTAAAATCACACGACCATTATGAGGACCATCGAGGAAGCAAAGAGTAGAAAATGCATGACATTATCCGTATGAAATCCTGCCAAGCAATTGATCATTAAAGTCAAAGATTGTTTAGGACAAAAGGTTGCAACAGACTTTAAGGAACTTCCAACCTCTTTGCCTATACGTTTATAGAGAAAGTGGGTGACTGAGGGATTCAGTTTGTCCATTTTGGGATAGTTCCCTCTTAAGGAAAACTGATATCCATCAAACTTAGAATTGAAGTGATTTCCCAATAATCTTCCATGCATTGTATTTCATGTCCTTTTCATGAAGATTGAAGTGGAAGGGGATAGATACTTCCTAACCAACTTGATGGAACCAAATTGGCCCATTTGCACTGTATCTTTTGGATGACACAACTACCTCAATTAAGAGAACTACCATTCTTGGTGAGTAAAACTATGTAACCAAGCGTCTGTTGTAACTTATCCACAATCGAAGATTGCGTGAATCTAACTCACATTTCATTAAAATATAAAAATAATGAAAAGATTCGCACGTACCACTTTGAGCAGATGCCACAGCTGGAAGTGCAGGAATTTTGACAGCTGAAATTCCCATAAGCCACGTTGATAAGTATAACAGAGAAAATAAGCATTTGTTTCACATTAGGATATTAATTTTTGAAAGAAATAAGCAACAAATTATTTGAAAGATCTGGTACTCCATACAAAAGAATAAAAATCAATCGCTGGGACATACTTTTATTGCATGATGAAGCTGGCACTTTAGATGTTGTGGGCCAAGGAGCTGGAATGTTGTCATTAAGATCACAAAGGAAGCTTACTCCTGAAGACGTGTCAAAAGTTGCATCAGAAGGCATACTTGGCAAAAGACATCCAGCCTCTGCACCAGAAAATGGACGAAGATAAATGTTAGTTACAAGATTGCATTCGGAAAATAATAATTTTTTGTCTATAGACTGAGTCTATGACTATCAATTCTCAATGCATATGAATTATGTCCATTACCTTGATTTCCAACTGAGATGTTCAAATTACAGGTCCATATCATTTCAAAATGGCAAAAAAACAAAAATATCATGTGTTAGAATCAGGTTAGAGTAAATGTGACAGAGAAAAAGTTTATTTGCTTATGAAAGGGAACCGACAAACACCTTACCTTGGAGGGAGAAATCCTTGAGGCTTGTATGGCAGAGACTATACACATCTTTGTTAATTCCTGATTTTCTTAACTTTGTTCCCAATGATGTAGCACAATCCAAAGCTTGCAAGTTGGTTATAAAAATCTGCTTTTGCAAGTGGGACACGTAGCTTTCCATGGCCCTACAGCATGTTGTCTGGTTACTCATCCCATCCCCACAGCCAGTTGCTACATTCCTCATGTCAGGGAAAACCAGGGGGCAAACTGAAGCAAGAAATACAAGAGAAAAACTGAGAAAATAAATATAAGATCAGCGATGCCAATCCCCCACTGATAAAAGAACAAGCACAACAACTAAGAGGAAAAAACAAAACATATTTTTGAGGAAGAGGAATCCCAGAGACCATTCAAATGGTTCGATCGCAATATGTCTTTTACCCGGTTAATCTCCATATCCATGGATGTGCTCATATTACACACATCTCACTAATGGGACGTGGCCCCTAGAAATTATATGCACCCAAGGAATCGTACCTTAGACCTGGAGGGAACATACCCCAAAACCAAGGCCCTTATCAATTGAGCCAACCCCTAGGGGTTAAGAGGAAACAAAAACTACCACACAAAGAAATGTTGAATCAATTATTTTTATAAAAGAATAAGGAAATTATAAACAAGTATTGACCAGTTAGGAGCTACAGATATTATCAAGAATTATCCCACCCAACAAATAGAGACCAACCTCAAGTTGGAATTTGTACTAGCAAAACTTTTTCACATATTGACCATCAAAAGTGTGCAATTCTCCACATACTCCCACATGTAATCAATTGCTTCTAACACGAGTAGTCTAATGGTTCCATCGATACTTTAAATTTCTTTAGGTGGCTCTAAAAAAACTCGTGACACATAATCTTGAGAGAGGTTCTATGGAACTCCATGCATTACCCAAGACTCACCTTTATTTACATTGCAGTTCGATAGTCCTCTCAGAACTTTCTTCGCATGAGAAGGATCAAGTTTACTAGCCAGCCAACGGAGGACAATACTTTTACAATCATTTACCCTAGTAGATTGCCGAGGTAAGATGTGCCCATCCATGCTCATAAGCTCGGAAGATTTCGAAGCAACCCTCGTAGCAGCTTCTGATATTGCGCCCTGACAAATTTGGGCACAACATTCTTTTACAGGATCAATCTCTTTACAAGCTGCCAGAAGCTTAGATGTATCAACAATGGTCTCAAACTCATTAACATCTTTGACCGGGCATGATGCTTGAGTGAGATTTGAACCGTGAACTGAGCATATCTGTGCGAGGCTATCATTTGCACCCTGGCCTACCAAAATCTGCTCAATATCCGAGAGACAAGGTTCGGCAAGGGTACCATTTAAAGCAAGCACATTGGTTTCTTTGCTTGATTGACCAATGAGAATTGCAAGGGTGGCTTCCAGTTGTGGACAACAAATTACATTCGCCAGAAAGGGTGCAAATGCTGACCAACAATCTATTGCTGTTACACTCATCAAGCTTTCAGCAGCAGTGAAGTTCAACATGCACACACCTGCATTGGAAGAGAGATAGATCACCAAGCAGAAAAAGTAATTAAACTGCTCAACTCAAATAGTATTAAGAATGCCATGTCAATGGAGATTTATATACATATTAAATAAAAAATGATAAATAGTATAAATCAATGGACCTGATAATTTTGGGACAGTGGTATTTGTGAAGGGTACCAATGGTGACGGTGCAAGAAGAGGCAGAAAAGGCCGAGGAGACCCACTGGGAGTGATCTCAGGAAGAACAGCATCGCTTTTTTTATCCACTAAAACAAGATCTTTAATATGATTTAACTCGCTGCAGCGAGATTCATGGCAACCTATGGCAGAAACAAGAGTAAATGAGGATATAATTTTTTAAATTAAAAGATTGTATCAGGAAACCTACACAGACAGTTTCTAATATGTTCTACGTAATAAAAGTTGTAAGGATTTGAATTACTACAGGCATGTGATAGAAAGATGTTAGAAAATATATTAGAGGTGAAAATGGAGTAAATCCTAGCTGGACGTAACCTAACACATCATGGTATAGTAGAGCATAGGAGAATGGATCTCATCTTTTCAACTCAAATAGAAGTAATATGTACCAAATCAAGCTTCCATCCACAACCCTAACAGACTGAAACTCTTCCAACAATAAATAAAAGGAATGTCAATTCTAAATTGATGATATAAATCTGAATGCGCAAAAGCATACTTCTCCACCCTACATCAAACAGCACAAATATTAGTGATATGCTGAGTCTGTCGTTTATTGATCTATCAGTTATTTGTTCTAGGTAGTGTACTACAATGTGTGTTTCTCATCTCTCCAAAAAAACAAAAAAAGCCACAAGATGTAATTCACACATACAGGGTAGAAATTAATGCATATTGGATTAGCATCCTCTAGATCTCTTAGGGTATTCTACTATGCAGAATTCCTAATTCTCTCTCAATCGTTGCTTCAATATTAAGTGGTTTGAATTATTCTACATCAGTGTGTACTACTTTTATTACCCAGTATTGATCGCTTCAGTAGTTACCACAATTTATTATACTAATTAAGCGAATAATGTCGTTGTGACAAAATCCTTAACATTTAGTTTGAAAGTAATATAATTATTGGGGTTAAAAAATTTAAATGATAGTATATTTACTACTTGCAGAGAACCTTGATTGAGGCCCCCCAAAATTGATATACTAAGTATATAGCCCTCAGATGCATCTAACAAGATCTTGCTTTTCTTAGCACCATTTCTATGGAAAGAAACCTTGGTATCATTTGATCCATGTAAGATTAGATATGCTACTTGTGCCAAAGCATTTGTTGCAACAATAGCGTTCAGGGTACAATCACAGCAGCAAGTTATTCACACAATCATTTACCTAAACGATGACCCCAATTAATTGAAAAAAACCTAACACTATCCTCAATCTGGAAGAGTAGCACCTCATTTTATAGTTTCAAAGAAATAAATTTAATTAATTACCAGCAGAACATGCAGATCATTCAAGTAAATTGAGAGTGTCAATAATACAAGATAATATAAGCTCAGTCAATTGATTTCCCGGGCACCATATTCTCAAAAGATGAAAAATGAAGTTTAAGAACCTAAATAAAAAGAAAAAGTGAACCCCATATCGGTATACCAATGGTGAGATTCTAGAAATCCCATCACAAAAAACCCCCCGCAATACAGAAGAAGATTTTTTTTTTTTTATATAAGTAAATGATTGTATTAAAGAATAGGCATAGCCCTAAGTACACAAGATCGTATACGAAGAGAAAACACCTATCAAGGATGAAGAAGAGGAAACAAGAAATTCAGCCAAGTCTAAGCCATTAAAGAAGAAGATATACCAAACCCAGTTAAACTTCTTCCAAAACAGAGCAATTAAACAATGACATAACTATTAAAAAAAAAAAAACCCCGTAGATCATGTAAAAATAGCCAAAACCCAGTATAGTAATCAACAAGGAAGGGTCGCATACTCACAAAGAGCCAACAGAAACACTTCCACAATAATGATATTGATGAGAGTGAGCTTGAGAGTTACCCCCTCTTTCATGCCTTCACTAGTATCACTCCCAAACAGAGAAACCATAAAAAACAGTACCACGGAACGTAGCAAAACAAAGCTAAAAAACAAACCAAGAGAAAGAGTGTCTAAGAAGAATCAGCTTTGGAGGGAAGGGAGTGGTGGGTATGTGAAGAAACAAAGGAAGAGAAAAAACAGAGTATTGAGAAGCCATGAATGAGCTCCAAGGTGGGTGGGGACGAAAGCCGTAGTAGTATTATAGCTGTGAGAGAAAGGTAGACCCGACCGTAACCAAGAAACTCAGATAGAACAGCACCGGTGCATTAACGCTATCAATTGCCTTTTCCCCACTCCCCCCGCTTCGTACACCAGTTGGCTCTCGCACACGAGACGTGGGTGGAGCTGCTTGGTTGCATGCTTTGTCGTGTCTCTCACGCGTGTGGATTTCTCAAGCGTTTAAAGTGGTCTACGCGGCCAGTTGCCAGTTAGTTGTGCGGAGTAATTATAGATGTCAGTGACTCAGTGCATCGAATTGGGATTTAATTCTCATGGTGACTGCTTTCAGAACCATGCAATTGATCAGGTTATTTCAATTACAAATGGAATAAATAATGATATATTCTTTGCAATCAGGTAAAATCAATATATATTTTTTTGGAGTTCTTTTATAATTTTTTACAATTCATTTCATAGTGAATCATATTATTTTACTAAATAAATATGTTGCGACCATAAAAAATTTTTATAAAAATATATTCATAAATTGTTATAGTTTCATATAATACGTTAATGTCTTATTTAGATATAAAAATGATATCATCTCATCTCATCTCATTTTATCATTATAATTTTTTTTAAATTTTCACACAAAATATAATAAATAATTCAATTTTTTCAAATATCAAAATAATAATAATATTAAAAAATAATCCAAATGAAGCCTAAATCTAAATCTATTTTATAATAAAAATAGATTTACAATAACACATCACATCAAATTACAGTCACGTCACTTTATGAATTTACTTTTATGAAATATTTTTATAGCTAAAGCATTTCTCTTTATTAAAAATAAGTTTTAATTTTATAAAACTATCTCTATATCTAATATAGAGTTGTAAAGAAATTATAAGAAAGTTATAGTTTAATCTTCGAAGCCATTTGTGTAATTACATTTTTTTCTTTTAGCTACATGGGGACAAAGTTAGGATTTATGCATAAAGGGACATAGGATATATATATATATATATTAGTTGAGAAAACCTTCCCATAGGAACATCAGCTATTCTTCCATCAACAGAGTCGAATGGGGACATGCCACGTAGAAGCCACATGAACACACGGGTAGACCGCACTGCATAGGATTTCAAAAAAAAAAAACTCTCTTCATGCACTCCATCCTCCTTCCCCCCCTCTCTCTCTCTCTCTCTCTCTCTCAAACAATACCATTTTCTTCAATTTCGTTTTCTCCCATTTTGGTCTTGCCTTACAAGAAAGGGTTGTTTGGGTGCTTGGGGTTTAGTTCAAAGTGAACGGATTCGCCAGAGCTTTAAACACAGTTTCCTCCAAGTAAATATCTCTGCTGGGGGTTGAAGAAAAATTGTAAAGATTTTGCTTTCTAGGAGATTTTTCTATTTTTCCTCTTATTCCTGATGGGTTTTCAGGGTTAATGGCTTGAAAATAGATTACTTCTTCTCTCCCAGTACCAAGATCTCCCTCGATGCGCACTGTCAAGGAACCGTTCCTGAGAACGAGTCTATCACTTAAGAGTCCTTGAAGTGGTCCACCACTCTTATTCATCACGTTCATAACTGATCCCATGAAAATATGATCACGTGGGACACGTAACACCGAAGCTTGATGGATGCTTCGGCTATAAATACAATGTTTGGTCCCCAGACTCAATTATTCCCTTCAGTTTTACACCATCTAAATAGAGTGGAGAAGAGTTTAGAAGTGTCAAACACAGAGAAAAACGCAGCAAAACCAGTTAATAGCATCAATGGCTAGAGGTATTATTATTGGGATTAAAACTGTCGATTCTTGTTTCTAAAAGTATTATTCAGTATTGTAGAATCGTTTTTGGTCTAACAGTTGGTATCATAGCACCGTTTTCCTCTGCTTTTGTGTTTAAAATCAATATTTTGTTCATCCCTGTTTTTGGCTGAAAATTTGAAAAAATTTTGAGTTTTGATTTTTGAACGTTTTTTATTTAAAAGAAGTTTAGAAATCATAAATAAATAGTTTTTCTAAAGTTTCTGTGATTAAAAACGTGATTTTTGACTTGAAAATGGCTGTAGAAATCCAAATCTGCACGCTGTCTGGAGATTGAAGACGACAAAACGACATGTCGTTTTCAGCCTTATTGAAAACGACATGTTGTTGAGGGAGGGAGTTGTTCCTTCAGTGTTGATAAACGACATAAAAACGACATGTCGTTTAACCAAGGAAGTCGTTCATTCAGTAATGCTAAACGACACGTCGTTTTCAATCAGATGAAAACGAAATATAGTTTAGCTCAGTAGTTTGTATCCAGTATAATGATAAACGACACGTCGTTTTCAATTTGATAAAAACGACATGTCGTTTAGTTCAGAACTCATTTATCCAGTATGAAGATAAACGACATGTAGTTTTCAGTTTTGTGGAAAACAACAAGTCGTTTAGTGGCCAGCGTTCATTCAATATAGCGAACTAAATGACACGTCATTTATAAGTTTAATAAAAATGACATGTCGTTTATATGACTATTTTTCTTTTTAAACAATATGGAAAACGACACGTCGTTTATATAGGTCAGTTTTTTTAAAAATAATAAAAAATAAAATAAAAATAAAAAATTCTCTCCACTTTTATAGATGGTTTGTAAAGTGGGTTTTTGGGTCCATGCCCTTTGTGCTTATAATTTTTTTTTAAATTTAATTATATACAATTTGGATAATTGTAGTGTAAATTTGTTTATTATGCTCGTATTTAGTTTGCATGAATTGATTAATTTTGTTTTATATTAATACATGCAATTTTTGGATGAGTATATAGTTTAAAGCATGAAATTAAATGTTATGCATAATATTATAGTTTTGATTATGCAATTTTTATGCTTATATTATGAATATTTTGTGCATAATAATAACATGTTAGTATTAGTTAAAATTATGTAATTCATAATATTAAGCTAGTCTTATGCAA
This sequence comes from Juglans mandshurica, assembly GCA_022457165.1. Lineage (NCBI taxonomy): Eukaryota > Viridiplantae > Streptophyta > Magnoliopsida > Fagales > Juglandaceae > Juglans > Juglans mandshurica. Next base: position 7,152,815 of record CM039627.1, read on the forward strand.
TTTAAATGTCTAGTGATCCATATAATTTTATGTTAATTAGAGAATAGCCACAATATCTTTAATTAAGTAAAATTATTATGATTGATTAGGATCACATAAAAAATATTAGACATTAATTGTAATTAATTATACTTAATATAATTAATTTTATCCCACTGGAATTTTTATTATATTTATATTATTAATTAGGATAAAATATCAAGTTATTCATAAATTTCCCACAGGAATTATGAATTAAGTAAATAATTTGATAGTTTTATCATAAAAGTTTAAGATAAAATATACATCAAATCATAATATACCCTTTAGAATTATGAATTAAGTAAATAATTTAATAAAATTCCATCATAAAGATTAATTGAATCTACTTGAATTAAAAATTTAGCCCACAGACAATTTTATATCATTAGATTCAATTTTTAAACATGATTTACATTGGTAAAATATGAATATTTATTTAGGCCTCAATTTTAACGCAAGCATGTAATTTATAATTTTATGCAGTTACACAACCTGCAAATTTCTCTGATAGTCGTTATGATATCCCTGAACTTAAGGGAGATAACTATAAGGTCTGGAAGGAGAGAGTTCTTCTTCATTTAGGGTGGATGGACATGGACTATGCTATTAAGAAAGACGAACCACCAGCATTCACTGATACTAGCAATGCAGCAGCCATCGCACTTTATGAGCGATGGGAGCGATCTAATCGCCTCAGCATGATGTTCATTAAGACTAGAATTTCAGTTGGTATTCGTGGTTCTATCGATCAGCATGAAAAGGTCCGAGACTTGCTAAAGACCATTGGTAAACAATTTGTCACTTCAAACAATGCGGTAAGCAAATTAAGATCGTGAGATCAAATAGATGTGGAGAATATTATGGCAGATACACAAAGAATAGACAAGCACATGGGCCATTTGCAAAGTTTCTTCAAGAGCATGAGATTGTTGCCCAATACACCATGCCTAGTTCACCGGACCAGAATGGTGTAGCAGAAAAAAGAAACCGAACATTATTGGACATGGTGCGGAGTATGCTTAGCAGCTCCAATCTTCCTAAATCATTGTGGGCTGAAACACTTAAGATGGTAGTGTATATATTAAACCGAGTTCCAACCAAGGTTGTTCCTAAAATGCCATTTGAATTATGGAAAGGTTGGAAACCAGTTTGCGACATATGCGCATTTGGGGATACCCGTCTGAGGTGAGAATTTATAATCCACAAGAGAATAAACTAAACCCAAGGACCATTAGTGAGTATTTCATTCGATATGCTGATATGTCTAAGGATTATAGATTTTATTGTTCATCTCACAGTACCAGGATTGTGGAATCAAGAAATGCAAAGTTTTTTGAAAATGACTTGATCAGTGGGAGCGATCAAACTAGGAACATAGTTTCTGAGAATAATCATTCAGAATCTCAACCTTCCACCTCAAATGATAGATTGGTTATTGTTTACAACACCCCTCAAGTACAAACTGATGTTGAACAACCAATCATTGACGTTCCACAAGCTGCTGACGACATTCCAATAGATCAGGTAGTTCAAAAGTTGTTAACAAATTGAACCACATACTTCTCAGGAAGATGATGGTGCAATATTAAAAAGATCTATTAGAGCAAGGAGATTAACAATTCATAGTGATTATGTTGTGTATCTGCAAGAATCTGACTATAACATTGGAGCTGAAAATGATCCCGAGTTCTTTTCACAAGCCATGAGTTGTAAAGAATCAAAATTATGGTACAATGTCATGAAGGAAGAGATGAATTCTATGAAGAGTAACGAAGTCTGAGATCTTGTTGAGTTGCCTAATGGAGTAAAAGCCATTGGATGTAAATGAGTCTTTAAAACTAAAAGAGACTCATTGGACAACATTGAGAGATACAAGGCAAGACTCGTTGCTAAGGGATTCACTCAGAAAGAATGAATCGATTACACGGAGACTTTCTCTCCTGTATCTAAAAAAGATTCCTTACGTGTTATTTTGGCATTAGTAGCCCATTTTGACTTAGAGTTGCAATAAATGGATGTGAAAACAGTATTTCTCAATGGAGATCTAGAGAATGAGGTTTACATGAAACAGCCTGAAAGATTCCCCTCTAGTGATGGTGAGCAATTAGTTTGCAAACTCAAGAAATCCATATACGGTTTAAAACAAGCATCTCGCCAATGGTATTTGAAATTTCATAATGTAATTTCTTCATTCGGTTTTATAGAAAATGTTATGGATCAATGTATATACCAAAAGGTCAGTGGGAGTAAAATATGTTTTCCTGTTTTATATGTGGATGATATTTTGCTAACAACCAATGATAAATGTTTGCTACATGAGGTGAAACAATTCCTCTCTAAAAATTTTGATATGAAATATATGGGTGAGGCATCTTATGTCATTAGCATTAAAATTCATAGAGACAGATTTCGAGGTATCTTGGATCTGTCTCAAGAAACCTATATTAATAAAATTTTAGAGAGATTTCGGATGAATGATTGTTCATCAAATGTAGCTCCCATTGTGAAGGGTGATAGGTTCAATTTGAACCAATGCCCAAGGAACGACCTTGAAAGGGAACAAATGAAGAACATTTCATATGCTCCTGCTGTCGGAAGCCTGATGTATGCTCAGGTCTGTACAAAACCTGACATTGCATTTGCTGTGGAAATGTTGGGACGATATCAGAGTGATCCAGGTTTAGACCACTGGAGAGCTGCAAAGAAAGTAATGAGGTACCTTTAAGGAATCAAAGAATACATGCTTATGTATAGAGGAACAAATTCTAACTTTGCTGGCTGTATTGATTCACGTAAATTAACATCAGGATACATATTTTTTATGGCCGGTAGAGTTGTATCATGGAGGAGTGCCAAGCAAACTTTGACTGCCACTTCCATTATGGAAGCCGAGTTTGTCTCTTGTTTTGAGGCTACTTCACATGGTATATGGCTTAAAAGTTTCATATCTGGTTTTAGAATTATGGATTCTATCTCTAGGCCATTGATAATGTATTGCGACAATTCAGCTGCTATTTTTATAACTAAAAACAACAAAAGTGAGAGTCGAAGTAAACATATCGACGTTAAATATTTAGCCATAAGGGAACGTGTTAAATAAAAGAAAGTGGTCATTGAGCTCGTAAGTACTGAACTAATGATCACTGATCCTTTGACTAAGGGCATGCCACCGTTGAAATTCAAGGATCATGTAGTAAATATGGGACTTGGTTCCATTATGTAGTATTTCATTGTATGAACAATGTTATTTTTAATGAAATTCTTAAATATTTTGATATTTTTTCTCATATTAATGTGCACCTTAATTTAGTTTTTGAGAAATTTCATCTGTATTGGACCAAGAATAAACATAGGATTTATTCATTAAGAAATTGTTTCCACATAAATTATATTGTTTAAGGAATAAATACATAGTAATACATGGAAGGTAATATTCGTCATTAGATGACCTATCGCCATGATTCATATATTTATTACTTAAATGCAGATTATCGATGGGTTTAAGATGAAATCTTAGATTAAGAAGTGTGGACCAAGTGGGAGAATATTGATCGTTTCTCACGGAACCGTTCGTGAGAACGAGTCTATCACTTAAGAGTCCTTAAAGTGGTCCACCACTCTTATTCATCACGTTCATAACTGATCCCATGAAAATAGGATCACGTAGGACACGTAACACAGAAGCTTGATGGAGGCTTCGGCTATAAATACAGTGTTTGGTCTCCATACTCACTCACTCAATTCTCTTAAGTCTTACACCATCTAAATAGAGTTGAGAAGAATTTGGAAGTGCCAAACACAGAAAGAAACGCAGCAAAACCAGTGAATAACATCAATGGCTGGAGGTATTTTTCTTGGGATTAAAACTGTCGATTCTTGTTTCTAAAAGTGTTATTCCGCATTGTAGAATCGTTTTTTGTCTAACAACAGAGACTAACTTGAAAATAGATTAAGGATGTGAGAATGATGGTGATTTCAGGAGGAAAATACGTTGCTTTCAGAAGAGATTGGAGAACACAATAATATGTTTTTTTTTTTAATTTCTATTGGCCTTTCAATCTCATTTGGTTCATTTATTTTTTCTTGTACTTGTTTTTCATATTCTCTTTTGGGCTGCAAGATTCTTTAGAGATCAGATGGTGACGATTGGGGATGGGTGTTTGGACAAGCTCTACTGCAATGGTAATAGGTTCTACAAGGCTGGAGGAGGGAGAGAGATAGCGAGGGGAGAGGTGTAAATAGATATTCACGGGAGGAGGGGAATTTTGTGTTTAAGATTATGTGTGATGAGGTGCACCATCTTTTCTGACGTGTCAATTTTCTATTGAGTGTTGATAGACTCCGAATATAGGCATTGTTGGTCCAAAAAAGCTCTGATAATAGTTTGTATATAATAAAGATTAAAAAACTATTTAAAAGCGTACATAAGTATATTATAAGAAGTTTCAAGTTTGAATGTAAAATAAAAATAAAAGCTTTTAACATGTCAATTTATCTTAATATTTTTTCAACAAATAAAGATAATTAATTATTACATTCTTTCTCAATATAGACTAGCAAATAATTTATAAGAAATTTGTTATTTATTTTGTTTCAAAGCCTTATCTCAACAATATTAAAAGTTGATAAAGTACGTTCAAATTGTTTTTATTTTGAAATATAATATTTACCGTGTTTATGATTTAAATTTTTTGATTTATCCATATTGTTTAGCTTAAGTTTTCAAAATAAAAGATAAAAAAAATACTCATGAAATGTCATATTATGATATTTAAAACTAATTTAAACATACGTACAATATAATAAATCAAATTAAAAAATCTAGATTTATATGATGAATTAATGACCATATATATAATTTATGGAGAATAAAATATATTTGAGATTAAAAGAATTCACACTTGGTACTCTTTTATTCTTATTTTTATATCATTTTAGTCTTCTACGTAGTAGCAGTCAGAACTTTTGGCGATCTTTAAATATTACATTTTCTCCTATAATTCCAGTGGCTAAAATTAAACCAATCAATTCTCCAACATATAGCATAATCACACTCTTTGAGAGAAACAATATGAAAATTCTCCGAGAAATTTTCCCACCAAAATATATACTGGAAAGTAATCTAGAAAATATCTAGATCTGAATCTTTACAGATCTTAATCAATAGGATCCTTTAAATAAACAATCTGAAAGAAGTTTTAGTTTCAGTAGGACGTTGCTGACGAAACGAATTTGTTGCGAAGAATTATCCTGACGAAATGTTGACACCCGCGATAAATTCTCTCTACAGAAATTGAACTCAGTACAACTTCTTTTCTGGATAAGAGCAGATTTCGTAGGACTCGATTTTCACACTTATGTCTTATTTAAATAACCTCTAATACTACATAGATAAACCACTATTTTGGATCTCGTACTGTACTGGCCGGTACGGCCGATATTTACCGTACCGGTCGCTGGACCGGTACAGGTACCACATACGTTTCGTACCGGCCCAAATACTGGTAGTCTCGGCCTCAATTTCGGCCTGTACTAGCCTATATTTCGGCCTTCAATTTATTTATTTTTTTTTTATTTTTTCAAACTACAAGCTTATTTTTTGACCCCCAATTCAGATTAGGCTATTTATAATTTTTATATATATATATTTATATATAATTTATTCATATATAGACTATTATTTTAGAATATAATTTTTAAATATTTATATATATATAATTTATTCATATATCGACTATTCTAAAACGGTACTGGTATCGAAATATTTTGTTCCAGTGTCTTGACCAGTACGACTTTCGATACAGTATTCAAAATATTAAGATAAACTCAATATTGTTATAAATAAAGTCAAGATAATTTACGTTCATCCAAAATATAAAATTAATAATAGGATAAATTCTATCATTCTTAGTTACTTAGTTCTATCAAAACTTATCAACTTAGTCGTCTAGCTACTCCTAATCAAAATCTTACATCTACAACTGCCATAAAATAACATAATAATAATAAGAATGTACAGAATGATACAAATTAATCTCCTTGTCCATCAACTTAATTATCTAATTGAAAATAAGCAACTATCGGTAAATAGATAAATTTCGTACCATTCTTTTATTAAAAAATAAATCTCATCATGAGAAAGTATTAAAAAAATTGTACGAAATTTATTTATTTAAAATTTTACGTTGTATCTGATATTACTTTTTTCCCAGTTTTAACAAATTCCATAACATACAGTGTTGTTTATAGGCTGACTTGTAAATAGTAGAACCTCAACTAATTAACCTCTGGAATACTCTGCAGGGCCGGCCTCCACGGCCGGTGATGCTCTGCCAGCACGCTATTAAATCTCCGGTGAGCAGCGTGTGCCAACCAGCTCGCGAGGATCTGTTTAGCGGACAACCCTTGCACGTCCACTCTTCGTAACAACTCCTCCAGCTCCTTCTTTGTAATCTTGATCTTCACTTCCCTGCAGGTAATTACATGAGAAGTAATACTACTAGTAGTAATGCAGCTGGTAGAAGAAGCTGGAGACGGCGGCCCAAAGGCTCCATTTTGATCACCAAGTAGTCCGATCTGTTTTTTCATGTTGCATGTGTTTTCAGCTTCTTCTTCCTTCTTCGACATGAGAGATCCCCAGTCATCACCAGCCCATACCATCGACCTGTGTTCACTTCTACAACAGTTTCCCATCTCTTTCTTTTAAATCTAGCTATACTAATTAGTGTTTCTCTAGAGAGAGAGATCAGAGAGAGAGAGAGAGGTGGCAGATCAGAGTTTCGAGCTATTTATATATAGGTGGGGGTGTTTGATAGAAGAGTTGTACTAACTACAGTCATTTTTTCATATTTTTTGTGTATTTTACTGATGTGATTAATCAAAATAGTTATTTTATATTAAAAAAAAATCACGCAACCAATCATATTACTATAGTGTTTAATGAATATATAAAAGCGACTATATATAAAATTTGTGTCGATAAAAAAAGAGGTTAACTAGGACGTTCCAAGAAACTACGTACGTAGATACAGATCACACATGAGAGGGCATGAACGTAGTAGATTGAGATATATATCGCTTTCATGGCAATCTAGCGGAGTGGTTGGTTACCAAATAATATAATCAAATACCGTGTACATGATCTCAGATATATATACAATATTATAATCGTGAGCAGATCGATCGAGTATGAACAAATATATGGAAACGGAATCTTTGACTTGCTTTGATTTGATTCAGGTCCATACATTCATGACGTGCGCTTTGTTTATTTTCACAGACAACTTCCCATTTCTTCTTCTAATTGTATCCTGAAGTTCACGCATGCTCATATACGTTTATCATTAAGGATTTTTATGCATGTGTACGTAGTCTTTGTACATTTTGCATGCGTGCGTACTGTATATACAACGCGCGTTTTGCTTGTTAATATATAATATCATGCATGATGAATATAGTTGATAAAAGTGGTAAATTTTAGAATCAAGCCCACGGGAAACACATACAATATATAGTTGATTAATGCAGCCCACTGGAAACTATGCATGTATGACCTAATTGAGAAGAGATTATAAATATATTCAAGCGAGTTTAAAATATATTAATATATATAAGCAAGGATATATAGAAAAAGCTAGCACGTGTCGACGTACTACTTCTCGATCCAAGTACTTGGATAATATGGACGTTTATTGAATTAGCTAGCTAGATAGAAGTTGATTGAAATTCATCGTGAGTGGGTGCTTACGTGTGTGTGTCTATATATATATATCCTATTGCATCAATTAATTGACATGCATGCACTTGGCCGATTTCTCGAGAACGCCGTAAAAAATCATCTTTGAGGAGGCAAATTTGAAAAGTGATCATTTTCTTGTGCCAATCACACTTCCTATATAAATATATATTCACAAAAAGTATCCATTTCATATTTAATTTTCTTACTATTTATCATCTATTCTCGAAGCATTTTTGTAAACTTCTACCTACCTTCTCTCATATTTTATAAGTGCAAATACCGATATATATATATATATATATTAACATGAGAGAGAGAATGATCATATTGATCGAGGATCATGTCAGTCACGTTGTTTTTGCTTCTTCTAGCTGCATGCATAACGTCAACTCTTTGTTCTCACTGCAACATGTTTGGCCATTTTCTATGATTTTTTTTTTCAAAGATGTATAATGGTAGCAAATACCTAGTTGATGACACAAACTTAATCTGTGTGAAAAGAATTGGCCTTTTCGCAGCGAAATTACCCCCGACAAGCACAATGTCATCAATTAAAAAAAAAAAAAAAAACTATTTACAATAAAAATCATTTATTCTATATCCACCGGCTCATGCAACCTTTGGGCAACCGGCTAATGTCAACCGATATATTTTCTTTTTTTTAAAAAAAAAAAAAAAAGAAAAAAAAAAAGGCATACGAGAAACGGGAGGAAAGATTCATTTCAATACATTAAAAGAAAACATGAAGAACAGCTTCATTCCTCACTGCATCGTCATTGTTTTTGGATCTTCCGTGTGTGAATCATAGCTTTGTTTGCTTCCTCATTGCATCATCTCCGTGTGTGAATCATAGGGTACCAGTTTGGCCAGTTTTATCCTCTCTTTTTTTTGTCCATCTTTGACCAGTTTGACAAAGAAGAAGGTATATCTCATCGTGAGCGTGAAGAACTGGTAGATCAATCTTGTAATTTTTGTAGCTTCGTGTTGTCTCTGTGGCTAGCTTCAGGTAATATCGAAATCATCAAGCCCTCATTTTCATGTGGCCGGTGTCTTGTTGTGACCATTTTGTTTGCTGTTGAGTTTTATTTTTTGGTTGTATTTGGCCATTTGAAGGAGAGATTTGCATGTGGGTGTCTTGTCGTGACCATTTTGTTTGCTGTAAGTTGCAAAGATTAAGAAAAAGCGACAGATAGTTCAATTTCTGGTGAAAATGAATCCAGTTTGTTTTTGTTTTTTTTTTGTTTTTGAAGCGACAGAAGAAAAGGAATGGATTGTAGAAGGTCTATTTCTTCAAAATCTTTTGGTTGTATTTTTTTTATTATTGAATTTGTTCGATGGTATTACCAAATTCCTTCTCACCAGTTTGATATGGAAGTGGCACCCCATTAAATATTATGAAGATCATACTTACTTTTAAGCACATGTCATTATATTGATTGAATCTGCATTCTGTTTTTGGAATGTCCAAAGTGGGAATAGCAGCATGACTAATTAGATTTTTTTTTATGACTAATTAGCTTTATTGAATTCCCAATATTATGAGATGCAACAAATATATTTGTTATTGCTTCACCCATTAACATATTCTATTGGGTGAACATTGTTTTCTCACATCATTTTTTTAATACTTTTAAATATTTTAAAAAAAATTAAAAAAAATCACAATATTATTAAATAATATTTTCTTAAGCATTAAGTAAAAATAAAATAAAATGTCCATGAAAAAAAAAAAAAAAAAAAAACCCAAATCGGATTCCCTAACATTGCTCTTTTATTAAACACCTGCCATGCAATCCATGTCATTTTCATTCACAAGAGATATGCGAAATTGACTGAGGCCCCGTTAATTTAGCCCGAGTTCCGAGGCCCTGTTATTTACATAGTCTAGACAACTGACTCTTATTTCTTGCAAGGCCCATGATCCACATAACCCAACAATCAACACACGAGTCAAAACCGACTGAAAAAATCCCCAAATTTCGATTGTTTTTTCTTTTGAAGAGTACTTTACTATACGTATACGTACACGTAGTACAATAACATCGCTTTCATCCTATTCTACTTTACCAACGGATGCATTAATTACAGTTGATATTGCAAACAAAACTCCGTCCCTTTTTACGCTCCCTGAGTACACGATAAATGATCAGAGAGTACTGTGGTCACCACAAACTTCTCTTTTCTACTGCTTATGGCCGGCCTTCCGCTTGTTGAAAGCAGTAACTTCGGTTAACTACACAGAAATTAGAGAAAAGATACTTACAACTGTGAATTATATAACTGTCACGTAATCGTTTTGAAAAAAATGAATAAAACATGAGATTCACATGAGATTCACATGAAAAAAAATTAATTTTTTAATAGTGAATCCCACTCTTTTTCAAAGCGATTACGCACTTCACGATTGTATGTAGAATTACTCCAGAAATTATAGCCCCGCCATCAATTAATTCAGTTATTAATATACTAAAAATCATAAAATTAAAAATTAAAAAAAATAAATAAAATGAATAAAAAAATAAATAAAACTATAAATACATATAATATTACTCGTATACATAACTCGGACGCTAATTCACTGTGCGAAGTCCTTTGATAATTAGGACTAGTCATGATCATCAGAACGAATTTCTGAGGGAAAATATTGGGAAATGCTCTGTTTAGGCTATATATATCATGTGGTGCTGATTAGATTTTTTGGCTGCTGGTGAAACTTACACATCAGATTAAAAATGAAAAAAAGATGCCAAGCAAATCATTAATCAACGATATCCCAACTGATTTTATGGCAAAACCAAAGCTGCAGTACTGTGATATTCCATATGATAAAGAATAAGAATATAGATGAATTAGATCTTATATTGCATAAAAATGAAAAGTTTTTGTACTTTATTAGGTTCTAATGGGACTCCAATTATATTATTGACTAATCATTTTGGTAGGGCTGTACAAAAACCGACGCAACCAGCCGCCATCGACACGAACCGGCCAGCCGCATCAGGAACCAGCCAGCGTGCAGTGGAATATTATAGAAACCGACGTTCAGCAGTTCGGTCCCGGTTTGAGGCTAGGTCGGATCGCTGAACTGACTAATATAATAAAACTTATTTTTCTTTAATATACACTAATCAAAACGACGCCGCTGCTGATGAAGATCTAATTCTCCTCTATTCTTATTCTTTATCATATAAGTATAAGAAAATATGTCTGAAACGATGTCGTTCCACTTAAACTTATGTGGAACGGCGTTGTTTCGGTATGGGGTCTTCTTCTTCTCCAACCTTCTTCCATTTCTCGATCTCCTCTGCAACTCTCTCTCTCTTTCTCCTCTACAACTCTCTAACTCTCTCTCTCCTATGCAACTCTCTCTCAGTAGAATCTTGCCGCTAGGGGAACCGATGCCGACCGAGAACCGTCTCGATTGGTTTCCTCCTTCCCATCAACCGGTTATGGTCAGTTGTTCTTCCAGTTTTTCAGACGTCGATCGGTGTCGATTTTGCCCAAAAACTGCGTCGAAGATGTCGGTTTTCACCCCTACTTTTTGGAATAAAGGTCATGTAGTTTGAACCTTCCATTAAAGCGTTACAAGTACTGCCACTTTCGTTATTATATAGACTGATCAAGAAACTACCTGTTGATGAAGAAATGGGCAGTTCAAAATCCTTGCATATAAGGCATGGCAAGTATATAAATCGATCATCTCCATGAAACTATATATATATATATATATATATGCCATGCTTAATTTCTGGGTTTGGTCGTAATGTTGTATGTGTACTTGTTGTTAGTGAAATTCACAGTAATAAAATAAAAAATTACAATAAAATGAAAAATTCAAACGAAACCAACTGGTGCATGATCTCTATGATAACTGAACCAATGGGATCAAGGATCCAGTGCAAGATAGTTTTTTTTTTTCTGTTGATTAGTATTTGAATTGTAACTACTGTTAGCTATTAGTTACAAATTAGTTAGAAGTGGTTAGTTTGTTAACAAAGGATTTAAGCTCAAGTGTTGTATATAAATACCTCTCATGTGTAGGAATCATATACATTGCAATAATATCTTTCATTTTCACTCTATCTTCTCTTCTCTCGGCAGTTCTCTCTTCTGTCCCCCAACTCCATTTCTGACAATTAGCAAGTTTTTAGAATTGCATGCTAATTTTCCAGGAGTACTATAAGAGGTACAAGGATGATCATTGTGTACAACCCTGATCACCAGAAAGAACACTAGAATTGCAGAAAGGACACAAGTAATATTGGACTACCCATGCTGGGTGGGCAGTAATTTTCTTGTTTTTTCTAATCAGCTGGGTGGGTGGTAACTGATTGAGAGGTACCAATGCTCTAAAAAAAACAAAATAAAAGAGTGCATTTCGGCTAAGAGAAAATATAAATACCATCCTACTGTACATAACATTCCCATCACACTTAATGTATTGGGTGAAAAAAAAAAAAAAAATTTAACCTAATGTGGTGCGGCTTCAGACTGCTCTCCAGCACAACTCTTTCGGCTAATCAGTTTTGTTTTGTAAATGATTTTTTTTTCTTTTCCGTCGTGTTACGCCTACTGAGGACGAAGCCTGACAAAATCTTCAGAAGGCCATTTGGACTTTAATTTTTTTTATATCTCTAAATATTTAAAAAAAAATTCACAACATAATTAAAAATATATTTCTTTAATCATTATAAGGGCTCATTATCGAGACGGTAGATTTAGAGTTTGTTTGAATAGTAAAATAAAATTAGATGAGATCATAGTTTTAAATGAATTGAATAAAATATTATTAAAATATTATTTTTTAATATTAATATTATTTTAAAATTTAAAAAAATTGTAATAATGAGATTAAGATGAGATGAATTGAGAGTGACCTTAGAGCATTCTCATCCCATTTCCCATAACATTGTTTTCCTCATAATTTAAGGCTCATTTTACGGTTTTTGTTAAAATTACTTCTACATCTGAATCCCTATTTTAGAGAAAAAGTTTATGGGATGAACAGTAGTTCTCTAAATATAGAGAATCACTATTCATCCATTAAATCATCTTTTATTAATATTTTATTCTAATAAATAAAATAAATTCTTCTTTCAATCATCTGCACTTTCTCTCATACTCATATTTATTATAGTTTTAAATTATAAATTTAAGAATAATTTAAATAATTACTAAAATATAAAAAAATTAAAAATATTATCATACCTACAAAAAATGAATTTAAATTTTTGTTTAAAATTTTTACTAGGATAATAATTCAAAACATAAAAAAAAAATATTGAGTAGTTAAATTTGTAAATAAAAGTGAGAAAAAAATGTAATAGAAAAATATTATTTTAATATAATAAATAAAGTATAGGGAATGAGATTTAATAGATTTTTAAAAAATTGGTAAAATTTTAGAGAATGTGGTTTTTAGTGTTTTCCTTTTCCTTTTTTTTCTTTTTATTTTTCCTACAGAACGGTGGGTCCCACTGCTCTTAAACAAACCACGTGGAGAGTATCAGAGTCGATTGGATGACCTGACAGCCGGTCTTACTACACGACGAAGCCTCCAACAAGAAGTTGAGAACGTAGTACATAAGAGTAATTCGTATACAATTATTTTTATAATTTATTATATAATTATATTTTAAAATAAGAATATTTATTACCTTTATAAATTATTTTATCAAAATACTTATGATTTAAATTATAGTTATATAAATAGTTATAAAAAAAAATTAGTTTCTATTATTTTCCATTCTATAATCTTTTTGAAAATCGAACTAATATTAATCGGTACGTGGATCCAATTAAATTATTAATACAAAATATCCCTCGTAGATTTTGGTCCGTTTGGATTCGAAAAATGTTTCATCTCATCATTATAATTTTTTTAAATTTTCACACAAAATATAATAAATAATTCAATTTTTTAAATCTCAATTTAACTTTTTCAAATATCAAAATAATAATAATATAAAAAATAATATTTTAATAATATTTTTTTAAAATTTTATCTTACAATTAAAATATTTCATCTTATATCTGAATCCAAATCAGCCGATAGTCATCCCTTTTTTGTTTTTGAAAAGACAATTAAATTCTTCATCTTATTATATACAACCTGGAAAAAAAAAAAAATTCTCTTCGTTTCTCTTAATATAAAAGGATAAAGTATTCCTAAGTATTTCTTTATGGTATTTTTAAAAAGATTATATTGACAAACGAAATGACAAAAAATATTTTTTTATTTAAAATTAAAATATTATTATTAATTTAAAGCGAAATAGAGAAAGTAATTTTATTTTTTTAAAATCACAATAGTACCCTACCCTATTTATTTGGTTTCGGTGGGTTTAGAACATCCTCGTTAGTTTGGCCGAATCTATTTTTAAAATTTAGTTACTATCACAACTTTTTACATTTACCTATTCCATATAAATCCAATCTTCACATTGAATTATTCATTCACTCTCTATATAATAATAAAATATTATTAATTTAATACATTTTTTATTTAATTTATTTTTATCACATTTTATAGCTCTACCAATTAAATGTTAATAATAATTATATTCTAATTAAATTAATATTAAAAAATTCATATTTTTAAAAGTTATTTAATGCTAATAACAAAAAATATTTTATTAAACTCATCTAAATTTCTATCTAAATTTTTTAATTATAAACCAAATAGTATTTTTACTTAGAGTGATAAACTAATATTTTAATGTTTGCTTTGAGTGAGAAATTAATATTTTAATATTTGATGAATCAATTGTAATTTTCTATCTTAAGCCAACTGCTGTAACAAAAATATAAATTATTTTAGATTTATCCAATTTAATGTGAGATATTTTTTATATTAATTATGTAAATTTAAGCCAAACTTCACATTTGGCTAAGCCGATGTTTTGAGGTGGGGATGGCTTTGTAACAGGCTAGATTCAGATTCCACAAATATGACGTACTCGAATCAGATTTTTGTTTATTTATGTATTTATTTTTTTATTAATTAATTACACTGAGGCTAGTTCGGCTTCTTCTTCTTCTTATTATTTTTCCATCTATTAGAGCATTAGTATTGGTTTATACTTATGCATATGTAAAAGAAGTAATTCTACATATAATCGTGAAGTGCGTAACTGCCGCATAATCGCGTAGATCAATGCTAATGCTCTTACTCAAGTACATTTTAAGTTTTTTTTTTAAATATTTTTTTAACATCTTTAATCATTAAGAAAAAATAAATAAATAAATTTACTAATACACACTTATTTAATCATTAAGTAAAATTAAAAATTAAAAAAAATCAAATACAAAAAGAGTAATAAATAGATAATAGTAGGAGAATAACACGCAATTTAATGTATTACACTTATTCAGCTACAAAAGTCGTGGGCCACGCAATAGTAGAAGTATATTCCAAACAAAAATTATTGAACAATGCTAGGTACAGTCCCAAAATAAGGACTGTAATACAAGTTTAGGCTATTTTAACTTTAAAATTTTTTAAAATTACAAAATTATCCCTCCTAAAATTATGTTTTCTCTCATTTAATAATGTGCCTGCATATGCGGTCCCTACTTGAGGACTGCAAATAAAATTTCTCTAAATTATTAGACTTTGTTTCCATGATTTGATTCAATTATATACACACAAACTAATAAGGGCAAACAGATTAAAAAATATAATTATTAAATGTAATACATAGTAGTATCCGACAAAGTTATATATATGATAATAAATTAGATTTTACTTTACTACCTGTCAATTCACAATGAATCAAAACATGAAAGCTTCTTGGGGTCGTTTGCATTCAAAACCCAGCTCAACTCATCTCAATTCATTTCATCTCATCATTACAACTTTCTCAAATTTCTATATAAAATATAATAAACAATTCAACTTTTTCAAATCTCAAAATAACTTTCTTAAATTCCCACACAAAATATAATAAATAATTCAACTTCTATTCTACTATTTATAAACCATCTCAACTCATCTCTGAATCTAAACCACTTCTAAATCTATACAAATTCTCGAATTTAACTATGAATGGATAAAGTTTTATCTATATTTTAAAATTTTATGTTTAATCATAAAATAAAATCACATATATTATTTACAAAATATCCATAACAATAATATAAAAATTTTCACAAACACGTTTATAAGTACACATTGTTGCTAGTCGATTTGGAAATAACATAAGTTACTAGTCGGTTTCTCATTAATATGCATTAAAAACAGAGCCCGTTCTCATGAATTGAACCGATAGAGATTGAATTATAGAATTGTCTTTTACGGTAAAATAATAAATAAAACAATAAAACCAATAAACTCGTCATAACACGTCAACTACACCAATTCATATCAAATCAGCCTTTTCTCCTCTATCAATTAGTCCCATCACTACGACTTCAGCTTTATTTCATAATTCCATTTCAGCCAGTACTTGAAACTTGAAAGAGACAAAACAGATAAAACAAAAAAAGAAAACGGAAGAAAAACGGATGAACAAATTTTACTGTTTATCACTGTTTCAAATCGATAGCCACTTTTAATCATACAATAGATATATGGATTTGGTTTGTTTTTAGAGATAAGGTGAGATGATATGAGATTAAAATTAAAAAGTTGAATAAAATATTTTTAGAATATATTTTTTAATATTATTGTTGTTTTGAGATTTGAAAAAGTTGAATTGTTTATTTTATTTTGTGTGGAGATTTGAAAAAGTTGTAATGATGAGGTGAAACGAAATAAAATGTTTATCGTAGTCTTAAATATACATTTTCTTTAAAAAAATTGGATAAATTTGAAATCTATGTGAAAAAAATCATTTTTTCTCACTCTTTCTTAAAAAAATAGATAAATATAAGACATACATGAAAAATTATTTTTTTAATAATAAATATTACTTTTTTCAAAAAGAGTACGTGAGACTTGTATATCATAGAACTATATATAATATTATTTACATATATAACTAAAATTTAGAAATACTTTCACAAAAAGTAAACTTACAAAGTGACACGTCTTCAAGTTGTATGCGAGGTTGTAAATTTAATTTTATAAGAAAATAGATCTAACGTATCATATAAAATCATGTCAAATTGTAAATATATTTTTATGAACTTTTTTTTTTATAGCTAAACACTTCTTATTAAAATTATTTATATAAATTTTAATTTTAATTGACACAACATTTCATAATGAGATGAGAATATCACATCACATGTACTTACTTGAATAACATATAAAAGTTTCTCATATTTAAAAAGAAATTTATTGGTTAATAGGCGGAAAACGATAAATCTTATTCGTCATTCTCATAACATACATCATACAAAATTTTTAAATTTTTTCTTTTATCAAATATTTAATGTATTGATTATGAGCAGAAAAATCAGTTAATTTCGAAAGAATAAAATTAAAAAAATATATAATATTTAGTGTGTTGAGATGATAAATAATAAGACTCGAGAAAAATACTGATAGCCGAAGCATAGGATCCTCCATTGCGATGACAGGTCCTATACTAGCAATGGTTGGGCCAGGGGTCTGGCAAGTGGCAAACCCAACAAATTTCAAGTGGGTCCCAATCAGCAATCAAAGTCCGGGCATAGCAAACCCCGGGTCCCACCTCCACAAAAATAAGGTCAACACAAGAAATCGGGGCCCACCACATCACAAGTGGCACTTTTGAGTACAATCAAACGATCAGGCAACTGAATTTCATTTTGGAATGGAAAATGATTGATTTCTCTGTAGTCTTTTCACCCTCTATTTCTCGTAAGGTATAAAGAAATTGATAAATTTTATAAGTAAATTTATAATTTTATATTTATAAAATTAATTTTATTATAAAATATATTTAATATATCATAATAAGTCATATAAATTTGTAAATTAATTCTTATGAAGTTCTTTTATAATTGTAATAATCTTTTTATATGAGTAAATATAGGTATAAAGTTTAAATAAAAAATTCCGTACATACCTTTTATAAAAATAAAAAAAACTCCACTAATAAAGAATAGAGTCCACTTTTTATAAAAATATCTGTATAAAATTTATCTATTTGAAATTTATATATATTATTACTCTTCTGGTACTTAATGGTGGTCGATGAACAAAATTAGAGAAATGACAACTCCAAAGAGGTTTGAATTCAGAGATGAGTTGAGATGAGTTGAGATGGTTTGTAAATAATAGAATAAAAGTTGAATTATTTATTATATTTTATGTAGAAATTTGAGAAAGTTGTTTTAGGATTTGAAAAGGTTGAATTGTCTATTATATTTTGTGTGGAAATTTAAAAAAGTTGTAATAATGAAATGAGATGAGTTAAAATGAGTTGATGTGAATTTTGAATCCAAACCTCTCCTTAGGCTCCATTTGGGTAATGAGATGAGATTAAAAGGTTTTAAATAAAAGTTATAAATTGAATAAAATATTGTTAAAATATTATTTTTTAATATTATTATTATTTTGATATTTGAAAAAATTAAATTGTTTATTATATTTTATGTAGGAATTTGATAAAATTATAATAATAAGATGAGATGAAACCGTTTTTGTATCCAAACGGAGCAACATGACGAACTTCCACCTCTTAGAAATAGAATAATTCCACTTATCATTTCCACACACTTATTTTAATTTTTTTTCCTATAACAAGTATGTGGTGTATGAATGATAAGTAGAGCAATTAAATTAGTTAACGATAATAAAATAAAATAAAAATAATTTTAAAATATATAAAGTGTGTGGTGTAGAATAATAAGTAGCATCCCTCTCCGAAATAATAATGGAAGTGTAAGGCACCTAATGACACGTATGCTGCATCAATCAATTTATCAATTAAAACCGTAAAGATTTGATCGACCACGCTCTTTTTATTACTAGTGCGTGAACCCTACATGTCCTACAGTCCTATAGTTTCTCGTACTTCTTGTACTCGAGAACAAATGTGATCAATTTAATCCCTATATTTGTATCTTATAATTTATTATTTTTTCTAAAACAGGAGTCGAACATATTTTCTTTACCTACGAAAACAATTTGAAAGTCGATTCATTGCTGCTTGCAAGATCGCTACTTGTTTTAAAATTTAAATCTTATAAATTAAAGAGAAAATATATTTATAATCGTGAATTGTGCAACTATCTCGTAATCCTTTGAAAAAAATGAATAAAATATAGGACCCACGTGAAAAAAAAAATTTTATTTTTTAATAATAGGCCTCATTCTTTTTCAAAACGATTACGCAGTATTTAAGTATTTTCTGGTTGTATGTAGAATTATTCTTAATTAAATTATATTATACCATATAGATAATATATAATGTAAAGACTTTTAAATAATACTACTATTTATCAAAATCCATCAACACGTTATTTCTTGGTTCTTATAATAATTTATTGGTCATTTAGAATATGAGATAAAATTATTCGGTTAATCTCAACTTCTTCTCCTCCTTTTTTTTCCCTTATTATTTGTATTTTTACATTTCTTTGACTTGTAGGGGTCCCCATCTCTAATCTTTGGTATCCAAAATATTATAACAAATTTACCTGCCTATATAAAATGTGATCAAGCACTCCAACACACATTCTACTTGGGCACTTAAAAACACTAAAGCCAAACCTTAGTACTCAAAGAAGTTGAAATTTGGTCTTCCAATGGCTATGTGATCATTAAGTCATTTTCATTAATAAATTACAATAAGAAGATGGCTGCTAGTGGCACAAAAGAAACCCACAAACTAGTGTGATATGCTACTTTTTTTTTTTACAATTCCCCCCTCCCCTTCTACCTCGTGTCCCTCCTCTACTTTTCCCACTCCCTTTCCCAACCCTCGAGCCTAGGGCCACTGCAACCCCTCAGCTATGTCGTTGCCACACCTTCCTCGCTTCTCGTTGACGTTGTTGTCGCATCCCTCACCTTCCTTGCTTCTCATCGCAGCCCAATCATCATCTTCACCCAAACATCGACGTTGGAACGTCGTCATCGTTGCCCCTTACCGGCTGGTACGCAATCTCTCCCTCTTTCTCTCTCTCAATTCGGGCTTAGGGTTGGTGAACAGGGTCTAGGGGGAGTAAAAAAAAAAAACTTGACTGGCGTGCCACGTTAGTTTGTGGAATTTCTTTGTGTCTCTAGTATTTTTTATAATAAAAAGTACTTTAGTTGCAAAGAAATTTTATAAAAGTAAACTTACAAACTAATATGAGAAATTAATAAATGAGATTCATTATTATTTGGAGAAAGTCTATTAAATAATTAAATAGACTTTACAACGGTTTGAATGCAATCCATTTATAATATTAAATAATCATTTTTAAATGTAAGTCTATATGAGACTTCAATTTTTAAATTAAGGTCATATCACCTAAATTAAAATAACAATGAATGGCTTCACAAAGACCCCAAGATTCCAAATGTGGAAATTTATAATACTCCTCATAGGCAAATGAGATTCCATGTTATAGACGAAAACTAAAATGGTAATAGTTTATAATTGATTTTTATGAAGGACAAATTATTCATGCGATCCCACCAATTTATTCTATTTATTTATTTTAATTATGAACCGTCCAATGTGGCTTGAGGGAGACAAGTGGGGAGGGAGATTATTTTAATTTTTAACCATTAACTTAAACCCTAAAATAATTGTGGATTAGTGTTTAATTAATTAATTAACAATACTTGATTTAATTTTTAACCATTAACTCATTACATCCTAAAATGCTAAACCATCAATTGTGGAGTAGTGTTTAATTAATTTATGGTTATTATCATCATTAACCAAACCCTTTTTTTTTTTTTCCCTCGAAATATTTTATCTCACGGTCACTATTTTAGCCACGTGGCATCGATAGAGACAAGAGTGGAAGACCCCACATGAATTGGGTGCACACGTGGGAAGTGCTAAGAGGACGAGTAGGATTGGAGGTGTAGTGTGCGTACCCACGTGGACATGGGCCCCGGAGTGTATGCATTTGATGTGGTCAGAACAAGATGGATTAAAGCGTGAGGGTCCAGGAGAATGACAAGTGACGTGGATAAATGCAATCTCAAGGACGTGTATAACAATCGCCTCCCCCGGTTTGCATAAAAATATAAAAATAAAGACAGGTTTGGCTACATAAAATTAAATTAAATTATTTTATATAATTATTATAATTTTTTAAACTCTTAAATAAAATATAATAAATAATTTAATTTTTTTTAAATCTTAAAATAAAAATAATATTATAATAATATTTTATTCAACTTTTAACAAAACATCTCATCTCATCTTATCTTATCTGAAGTGTCTAACCAAACAAAACTTAAGTTTATGACATTTTGAAAAATAGAAATGCTTTCATTCTCTTAATGCGACAAAATTGCTTTCATTCTCAAACAAGATATAATGCACCTACTAAATCCAAGTTTTCTATAAATATAAATATTTTAGAACCAAACAAATTTTATAGGGGCATTCTAGACGTACAAATAAATTTTATAAATTAAAATATTTTTATACTTTTTCCCTTTTCTCTAAATTTATAGTTTTTTTTAATTATTAATTATTAAATAACATTACGATTTAACTAATAAGTAATGATTTGTACAACATCCAAATATACAAGTTTCGTAGTCTTTTTGTAAAACAATAGACTCCACCATAAAAAATATAAAAAAAATGTATATTTTTTTTGTGGTAAAATTTACTATTTTACGATAAATCTGTATAAGATTTGCACAATTTAAACTTGTACATAATATTATTCTTAATTAATTACACACGATATAATGATTTAAGAATCATAGAGTATCTTCGACCTAGCATCGATCATTCATTTTTATGATTAGCATTGGTTGTCAAACTTAATCATTTTTGTCCATACTTGTATATACTTTAATTAATAATTTGGAGAATAAAATAATATGATATAATATTATTTTGTCGAGGATGACCTCTGATCATATTGTATAGTTTATATGTTAAGGGTCATAAGATGTGATTAGTTAACATTAGGTAATTATTAAGATGCCCACAAAAATAATTAGCATGAGAGATGAGGGAAACGGTCCAATTTCCAAAACCGGTAAATTTGTTATTTGATAACTTTAAATCAAAATTTGGCAAAGTGAGATAACATAACACTCGCTTCTTTCTCTTTATAGACCGATCTCACAGCCATTGGCATGTGGCTATCACGCGGAAAGAAGAGAGAGTGGAATAGTAAGAATAAGTTGAATAACTGGCTCGTATTTTATTTATTTGTCTATTTATTTGTTTGAGTTCGACACGCGAACGAGTTGGCGTCTTCTATTTTAATCTCCATTAATCTCTAATTGGATTTGGAGGAGTGAGGGAGTGATGAAATGCAGAGACAAAATGAACCCAAATTCACATGAAATTCAGTTGTGGGGTACGGTGGGGGAGTTCTGGAACTGAAAATGCTGTGTATATATATGCACGTCCAGTCTTCCAAAGCCAGCTTATGCGAAAGCCTCTCAACAATGGAGTCTCATAGGTAGCTTCATTTTAGTGGTAAACAGATCTTCGTTTTTTTATTATTTTTATTTTTGTAACTCTTCTTGTGTCTCCGGCGGAAGCAGATTCCGTCGCCGAGTTCTGACGAGTCTTATCATGCTATAATGGCGAAGGGTCGGAAACTGACGACGAGCCTAAGCGAAAGGTACCTGGGGACGTATAGCTACGGCAGCAACGGGCACGTCCAAGGGTCGAACGGCACGGACTCATCGGAGCTCGGAGAAGAAGATGTCTGGTCCATGGTTGACGGCATGGCAGGCCGGGAGGATCACGTCGGCTTCAGCAATAACAGTCCGCATGCAGAGTGGACTGCACGCACCTTTGGGGAGAGCAACGCGAGCGTGGGTGTTGGGAACCACCACCAGATCCCTCGGGATGACCGACTCGTGGGCGGGCTGTCGCAGGCCTTCGAGGACTCGAGCCGTCCGACGGCGTCACCTAGGATCGTGCACCAACACGGGGTCCACCACATGGCCACGTCGGCTCCTGTGAACGTGCCGGACTGGAGCAAGATCCTGCGGGTTGACTCGGTCGACTCGCTGCAGGAGCTGGACGACGGGTTGGACGATGGGGACCCGGAGATGGTGCCCCCACACGAGTACCTGGCGCGAAGCAGGAAGACAGCGGCCACCTCGGTTTTTGAGGGCGTGGGCCGGACACTGAAGGGCCGGGACATGAGGCGAATAAGAGATGCGGTTTGGAGTCAGACCGGGTTCGATGGTTAAATTTATTTACTGCACGAAGCACAAGAATTTGAACCCGGCTCGACTATCCATTGGTGTTTGTACTTTGTATTGTTTTTGTGGGCGTAGCTGGATGTTTAATATTCTTAATAGCTGTATGTATATTTTTTGTCTCAACTTGGGCGATGATTCGGTCTAGTCGGTTCGGTTCGTTCACCCGAGTCGACTTTGGTGACAAGTGAGCCTAAGCAATTGGTTCATAATTCAGAATTTGTGGCTGTGACTGTGCGGTCTTCCAAATTCCTATTTTCTCTTGAAAGTAACATCCACATGTGGTGGGAGTAGCTCCTCACAAAGCGTGTCAGATAATTTTTTAGCTTATTTATTGCCCCAAACCTATATATACATATATGTATGTATGTATCTCATATATTATAATTCCGTTCGGATTTGAAAGTGATATCAACTTATCTCATCTCATTATTACAAGTTTATCAAATTTTCACACAAAATATAATAAAAATTGAGCTTATCTTCCAGCCAGTCCGCCCAATATTTCTAAAAAAACAGCCTTTAAATAGTTGGTTGACACGTAGGCTTCATAACTTAATTACCATGTAACCGCACATCAGCTGATCCAAAATTCTAAGCCCTCGCTAACCTCTCGCATGAAAACCATCCTCTCAATCTCTGTATAAGGCCTTTCAATTTGATTTCACCATTTGTGGAGGATAATCAGATCTTCCATCTCTTTCAACTCCATCTCCTTCTATTTTGGGAAGAACTAGACCGTTGCCACACAAAACCCAGATTGCCGCTGCACGAAACCAGAAAAAAATTGTTGCCACAGCCGGACAATGCTGTCTCACCCAAGTTCTGTTGCCCTCCACGAATATATTTCTCCCCAAAATTTTCTGTCACCCACCCACAGCTTCTTTTACAATTTAAATCCTAAAATTTCAAACAAAAACTTTAATAGATCGATATGGGTAATATTTATGCTTCATCGCCATTTGCTATTAATTTTTTTTTTTTATTTTTTTTTGCGTTTCTTGGAATGAGAAGATTTATTCTTATTTATGACTCATCGCCCAATAGAAAACATCATATCCTTCTTGCCATCGTCGCGAGAGCTGGCGGAAGCTCTCTAGTGAGGAGATAGGGCTTATCAGGGGATTAAGACTGAATGCATAGGAGGTGGTAGTTGGCCTTGCGGTGCAACAAGTTGCTACATTGCCGTAATGGAGTGGCTTGGCAATAGCGGTGTGAAGGCATGACCATGAGAGAGAGAGAGAAAGAGAGAGAGAGAGAGAGATGGATGTGACTTACTAGCATTGACGGAACCTGTAATGGAAGTAGGTGGTTTAAGGGGTCCAATGAGAAATGAAGAGAGGGATGGACGAAGAGAGAGGAAAATAAAGGCTTACCAGCGAGGCAAACTCGATGTTGGACGGTGAGGAGGATGGTGGCAACTGCTGAGAGACGTGTGTGTGTGTGAGAGAGAGAGAGAGAGAGAGAGAGAGAGAGAGAAGCACTTCAGACGAGAGAGAAAGAGACAGAGTGAGACTTGGAAGGATTTTTCTATCGTGAATGATTGGATTTCCTTTTATTTCCCATGTAAATAAGTGTAATTAAAATTTGGTGTAATTTTTAAAGTGGCAACATACAAGTGGAAGGCTGTTAAACAAAGAAGAATAGCCCGGCCGCTTAGAAGTGATTCTGTAAACAATTCAATTTTTTCAAGTCTCAAAAAAATAAAATAAAAAAATAATATTCTAACAATATTTTATTAACAATATTTTATTGAACTCATCTAAAATCATCTCATTTCATCTTATCTCTCAATCCAAATCGAGCCTTAATCTTGTGACTAAAAATTTCTTACTCCTTTCTTGTGCCTATGAGTAGAGGAAGCACCTTTAAGAATTATTAAATTTTATTAAATTACGAGAAATTTTGATAATTTTAAAAATTAATTCTCATAATATCTAAGCATATACTAAATAATCGTAATTTTAAATACATTTTTTCGCGAGTTAACAAATAATAGAGTGAACAAAAATCAAGCTACCATGGGATGGTTATCTATCTCTCACCATGGAAACATTTGCATGCTCATCATCATTAATTGAAAAAGAGAAGACAAAAAAGGAAATAGGAGGGTATGAAAATGACGCACTATAGTTTAGATTGATGAATGAGTCATGTCATTTTCTCGGAAAATAAAGCTTCAAATTCAATTGAGAGTAATCTTATCCATTTCATTTGAGTTGAAAATAATGCTCCATGATATCTAAATCAAAAAGTTAGGTATTGCAATTATTGTGCCTTGTCACAAGAAAAACAACTTTCACATTATGTACTTTGATTTTTCTGAAATATATTAAAAGCCAATGTGTGATGTCATTGAAGATCGACTCATGCAATTTTAATTTTCATAGTAGAGTAGACATCCATAATTTTATTTTATTTATTTATTTTAACATTATCGAACTCCACATACTTAAGGTACGTATAAAAAAATATAATTTTAACTTTTATCTCATCTCATCTGTATATCCAAACGAGATTTAGTTCTGGTTTTGATTCAGAGATAAGTTAAAAAAATATTGTTAGAATATTATTTTTAATATTATTATTGTTTTGAGATTTAAAAAAGTTGAATTTTTTATTGTATTTTATATAAAAATTTAAAAAAATTATAATAATAAGATAAGATAAATTGATGTGAGTTTCGAATGCAAACAGAATCTATTTTGAAATTCAATTATTAACCCTGTCCCTGTTCATTATCACACCTAGTTGGACAAAAGCAATAGGGCCCAACCCAAAGGGGGGAAAGTTCATTAGAGGAAGGTGATAGATTGCGCCATTTGTGGGGTCACATTGGCACAACTTGAGAAAGGGCCCAGCTTGTAGAGTTGTTAGTGAAGGTCTCAATGATCAAACAAACTCAGGGTGTGAGGATTCCTTCCTTGTGGCCTTACCTTTTTAAAAAGATTAATTCTATATATAATCGTGAAATATGTAAATATTACATAATCGCTTTGAAAAAGAGTGAGATCTATTATTAAAAAATTAATTTTTTTTATATGGGTCTAATGTTTTATTTACTTTTATTAAAATAATTACGTGACGGTTACACAATTCACGGTTGTAAATATTTTTTTTATTTAAAGAAAACGACGCTGCTCCTTTCCTTGGCCTCAAAACTCGGGAGGCTTTTTAGAGCTATCGTTTGATAAAATTTATATGGACTGCCATACCTCCTTATTTTACTTGTTACCGATATATTTTAGATCATTTTATTTTCTTTTTTCTTTTTTATGTAAATTTCATATTTATTATTTTTCAAAGAAACAACACACTGAAGCTTCGGTTCTTCATTGAATAAGAGACATTTGCACCAATAAGAATCAGGGAATAGTTTGTTCTTGCGAGAATAGGGATAAAGAATTGAGTAAAATAGTTTGTACAAATATCAAATACATAAGTTTCAAATAGTATTTTTGTAAAAAATTAGAACACACCATAAAAAAAAAAATGTGAAAAAACTTTTTCTTTTTCAATGAAATCAATTTTTTTGTTAAAAGACATGTTCGGGATTTGTCTATTTAGAATTTGTAATTAATATTACTTAAAAACAGAAAAAAGGTTAAAAGTATACACACAAATCAATGCCAATGCTTTTAAAGCATATCTTTAGCTAAAGGTCCCTTACCATTTGATTGGGGATAATGTATTGTCAATATCGTATAAGGACTAGTGTTTCCACTAACTTGCAAAGAAGAAAAAGTACTCTTTATAGGTAGGACAATAACGTCTATGCTAAGAGGGACAGGTCTTGTAGTACAACATGAATTCTAACATAAGTTTAATGTTGATAACTTGTTAGCCAATTCAATCCAATTTAGGCATTTCAATTTCAATTCGTTACTAATTTTGTATTAGGTCTAAGAATTTTGACAAATGTTGTCTGTTTTAAATATCGGATGTCGAGTTTAATCATATTAAGTTGAATTTAGATCTTATGCATTGAATCAAACCAATAATACCCATTGATCATGACCCATTAATTTGATTAAGATTCGAGTTGTGTGTCTATCGTCTCAAAAATTGTCAACCTTAAATAAATTCTTGTATGGTTTGCTCCCCATGTTAGGTTTTTAGGGCTAATCAATAGATTTAAGACAATTCTAACCCTTCTAATGCGTTTGTTTTGATTTGCTTTATGAGAAAATATATTTGTAACCATAAATTGTGTAACTGTCGCGTAATCATTTAAAAAAAATAAAATAAAATATAAGACCTACATGAAAAAAATTAATTTTTTAATAGTAGATCCTACTCATTTTCAAAGCGATTACGTAACGATTGCACAATTCACGATTGTATATAAAATTACTCTTGTTTTATTGATAGAAAAACAATCCTTTCGCATGTTGCTCTTCGGGTGAAACTTCTGGCTATAGTCTCAGTCCTACTCTTTAATTAGCCATCAAAGCATACCAATTATCATATTAAACGTATTTTCTAACTCTCATGTTTATTCTTATGGATATCGCCCAGACAATAATTGTTTAAAAGAAAATTTTATACACCACATTATTATTCTATTTTCAATCTACTACCACATCTTATATAGTAAAAAAAAAGTGAGATGTAAAAGTAGTGATCATTTCATATAGAATTGAAATCTAGATTTTGAATTTAAATCTCACATTCTTCCAATCAGAGTAAAATGATCGATCGTGTTTGGCAGTGTTATCAAATTCAAACGTGTGTATGGATAGTGGACAGCATTTATTACCAAAAAATAAAGAAAAAGTCAAAAAAAAAGACAATGATATAAAGTCCTTTTCGGAGTGGTTTGGATTCAGAGATGGGTTGAGATAGTTTATAAATAGTAGAATAGAAGTTAAATTATTTATTATATTTTGTGTGAAAATTTGGGAAAGTTATTTTTAGATTTGAAAAAGTTGAATTGTTTATTATATTTTGTATAAAAATTTAGAAAAGTTGTAATGATAAGATGAAATGAATTAAGATGAGTTGATGTGGGTTTTGAATGTAAACGACCCCGTGTTAGACAATCAGACTCTGCCTAGTTATCCTAAGCTATGGTATCAGTAACCATTTACCATCCTGTGTTAGTACAAAACCTGATTTTGTTTATAATTTTCCCCCCTATAATATTTAAAGATAAATGCTAATCTTCCCTCTTCCAACTCCCACAGCTTCCGTTAGTTATTTTGTG
The DNA here is from genome assembly GCA_022457165.1 of Juglans mandshurica. Taxonomy (NCBI): domain Eukaryota; kingdom Viridiplantae; phylum Streptophyta; class Magnoliopsida; order Fagales; family Juglandaceae; genus Juglans; species Juglans mandshurica. The sequence continues at coordinate 7,181,057 of CM039627.1, forward strand.
CTTTTTTGTTTTTATTAATTCTTTTACATATATTTTTAAATACTTTTAAATATTTAAAAAAAATAAAAAAATCATAATATTATTAAAAAATATTTACTTAATCATTAAATAAAAAATAATAATAATAAAAAAAAGTATCAGTGGTAACGTCCGGAAGAACCAAAGGAAAGAGTAGTATTTTTTTTTTTTTGCTTTGTAATTAAATAAGTGTTTTTTAATAATATTATAATTTTTTTTAAAAAAATTAAGTGTTAAAAAAAACCAAAATAATTAGTGGGAACCATCGTTGGCTGTGGTGCAACCTTAAAAATTAAGAAAAATGATATTCTCACCACTGGTTCTTACAGATCAATGTTAATGCTAGAATTTTTTTATTTTATTTTTTAATTAGAGATTAATGAAGTATTTTTTAATTTTTTTATTTTTTTAAAAAATATTTTAAAAGTATAAAAACATACATATAAAAATAAACAAAAAATAAAAAACCAATTATGTAGCTCCAGCGGGAGCTGGGCGGTGGACTGAAATTAGACATTAGTTTCCCCGTTCATTCAAAACAAAAAAAAGTCTTTACAGCATTGGCTTTAAATTATGTAAATATAAATAAAATAGATAATTTACTTAATAGAAGATAAAAATAGCCTGTATTAAATTATACAAATATAAACCAAAATGATTTTAAGCTACAATAAATCAACTCTTATGATTATATTTGACATTTACTATAGCTCAACCAAATCTATTAAAAAATTATTTATTTCAACAAATTCTCTCCATTTCACCTACGTGCCTTTATAATATTATTTTGGATTATTTTATTATTAAAAAAAAATTATTATTGAAACAAAAATATTACTTTATTATTCTCTCAATTTCTACCCACCAGCATTAGCATTTTATTATTAAAAAAAATATATTATTAGATTTGTAATATTTTATTATTATTTCGACTAACATATAGATAATCCAATGTGAGAATAAATTTTAAGTAGAATAGTTAAATGTAAAATCATATCAAATTATAAAAATTTTATATTTATATTTGCACAATCCAATGCTAATCTCTTAGTTTCCTGGGATTGGGCCACAAGTTTTAGTATTTGCTCATGTTCAATCACTGAAAATTGAAATTAAGGTTTTTTAAGATTTATGTTTTAACTTTAGGACCAAAACTAAGAAAAATATAGATATATAAAATAAGTTTTATAATTTTTATTAAATTGTTAATAAAAAAATAATTTATATCGTAAGTATTCTATTTAAAAAAATTGATAAATTTGAGACTTACAAGAAAAAATTTATTTTTTAATAATGAGCGATACTTTTGGAGTACTTGGGAATTGCGTACTTTAAGATTTAACATTATTCTAGATAAAATAAAGAGTTTTGTTACTCATTATCTCATATATTACATTTATTTTAAATTATTTTTATTAAAGTAATTGAGTTTTTTTACTCATCATCTATATACCACATACTTACTTTAAAAAAAGAAAATTCTATACACTATATTACCATCCCACTTTCATTCCATTAAGTATGATGTGATATATTTATCACCATTAAATGATTATTTATTGCATGTTTATTTATCATCTAATGGCGATGAATGTGCTACATACCATTTAATATGATTAAAATAAGATAAAAGTATAGTGTATAACATCATTGTTTAAAAAATCATGTGTAGTGTGTGGTGTAACAGTAAGAATGATGAGTATAATTTTTCTAAAATAAATACTTTAAAATCCACTTTATTTATCTCGCTATCACAATTCATTAGTCTATTTAATGCTCTCCAGATATCTATGTAAATTAATGGTTAGATTGAGGCACTAAGCATAATCAACGGCATGGTTTAAAACTGAGCTGTTTTCACTAAAATCAAGCAAATGTGTATAAATATATACCAATTTTACCTATAAATACATCTTTATGTATGGTAGTTTCAGAAACCTCCATTTTTAATTAAACATTTTCCCAATTTCTGCAGAATATTAGAACAAAAATATTTAATTACCATGAAAAGGATGTTCGATTTTAAGTACAATCTTTTCATCAAAAATACTTATCCCATCTCATTATTACAATTTTTTAAATTTTTATATAAAATATAATAAGCAATTCGACTTTTTCATATTTTAAAATAATAATAATATTAAAGAATAATATTTTATTCAACTTTTAATTTTCATCTCAATTCATCTCATTATTCAAACTTGGTCTCTAATGCGGCCATAAATACATAAAATTAAGAAAATATCTTCGACTTTCCCTTATAGTTTTTTTTCAAATTCTAAAAAAATATTCTTATGAAAACCATTTCTTTGGTATTTTACTATTTTTATCGATTGACAACTTTTATTTATTTCCGACGATTTCTTTGCTCAATTATTCAAAGAGAGAGACGACGATTTCTGTACTGTTCTGTCTTCGTTTTTCCATAATCATCGCCCTCTTTTATCTGCAAAATTGCATCCCATTTTCCAACCAAAACGTAGAAAGTAGAAAATTTTCAAGAGTGAAACTGAGCTTCAAGTCCTATAAGGCAAATAGCAAGACTTCTGGGCCTATATGTTTGCACTTGTTTTCTACTTTGGAGCGCATTCATTGGTCATTGCATATGTATATGTATAAGATTACCTCTTTTACCTATGGAAAAATATTTGCATCCGTCTCCATCGGCACACACTCAATGCATTGAGTGTAAAAAAAAAAAAAAAAAAAAGTGATGTGAAGTGTGTGCCGACTGTAGGCAGATGTATAACATTTCTCTTTACCTATATATTTTGTCATTCTAAGTAAAATTGCATCCCATTCTAAAATCATTTTTTTTTATATAATTTGTAATTAGCATTTATTGTATATATTTGACATTAATAATACAAATACAATAATAAAAAATATACTTTTTTATATATTATATTAAAAAATATATATAGATAATATATTATAATAATAAAATGAATATAAAGGTGAATGTATGTGTTGTTGAAAGAGAAAAAAGAAGAAATGATTGAGAGAGAGTGAAAGGAAAGAAAAATAATGATTAAAATATATTTTGAAGATTGAATAGTAGTTCACTAACTTTTCAAATTTAGATAAATACTGTTCGTACTAATTAAATATATAGATACGCATAATTCAGATGAATTTTAACTCGTTGGATAATGCGTCTGTGAGTTGGCTTGTTCACAATTTCACACTCATTTTCTTTGAAATCCAATCCCACAAGTTGATTTTTTGCTTTGTATTTCAGTACTCTACTACCAAATCTTGATCAGAAAAATGGGTTGCTGTAGCAGCAAGAGAAACTCTCCAAAACCAGATGTAAACACTGTGCATGGATCAGGCATCCAAACCTACCAAGCCCAACCTTTTGTGCAAACCCAGAAAGTTTCTGCCACTCAAACTCAACCAGAGCCAAGGCCACAGCCACAGCCACAGCCGCAGCCACCAATTCCAGCTCCACCAAAACCTGTACGACCGGAGATTAGGCCGGTGCCGAAGCCAGACACCATTCTGGGCAAACCCTTTGAAGACATTAAGAAGTACTACACGCTTGGAAAAGAACTGGGCAGAGGCCAATTTGGCATCACCTATTTGTGCACCGAGAACTCAACTGGCCGCACTTACGCCTGTAAATCCATACTGAAGCGCAAGCTTGCCTCCCAGAGCGACAAGGATGACATCAAGAGAGAGGTTCAGCTTATGCAGCATTTGTCTGGGCAGCCAAACATTGTGGAATTCAGGGGTGCTTATGAGGACAGGTACTCCGTGCACCTTGTGATGGAGCTTTGTGCTGGCGGTGAGCTTTTCGATAGAATCATCGCAGAGGGTCATTATTCTGAGAAGGCCGCCGCGGCGATTTGCCGCGCCACCGTGAATGTGGTCCACATCTGCCATTTTATGGGTGTGATGCATCGCGATCTTAAGCCCGAGAATTTCTTGCTGTCTACCAAGGATGAGGGGGCTATGTTGAAGGCAACTGATTTCGGGCTGTCTGTCTTCATTGAGGAAGGTGACTTCTTGCTCCTGTATTTTTTATTGTATAATCAATATTCTTGTTCTGAATGTTGGAAGATAGAGACAAAACAATAGAAGAGGAAAGAAGCACTCCGTACGTTGATACCCTGTTTTTCTCAATTAATCAATTATTGTTTCAGTACATCAACATATAGAACCAAAAGAAAATTCTGGAAATTAAATTAATGACATTTATGGCCATTCAGATTTACTAGACGGTACACACCTAGGTACAATGAAAAGAAACTTTTCCAGTTTTCACATATCTCGTAAATGATCAACTTAATAAATTGTGGCCTTTTGCAATAAAGCAAGTTTAATCTTCAACACTCCCCTTTAAACTTGACATCTTTCCAACACCGATCATCATCCTCAACTTCTGAAATGTATCATATTTGAGAGGCTTTGTGAATATATCAGCAGCTTGGTCAAGTGACTTCACATACTCTACCTCCACATACCTGCTCTCAATGCATTGTCGAATAAAATGATACTTTGTTTCAATATGCTTGCTTCGATCATGAAACACTGGGTTCTTTGCTAGAGCAATAGCTGACTTATTATCCATCATGATCTTGGTAGCTTCACTTTGCTCAAAATGGAGTTCCTTCAGCAATATCTTTAACCAAATTGCATGACAAGCACAAGTAGCAGCAGCAACGTACTCAGCTTCACAGGTTGAAAGAGTGACTATGGGTTGTTTCTTAGAACACCAGGAAATTGCATTATTTCCCAAGAAAAAAACAAACCCAGTAGTACTCTTCCTATTATCAATATCTCCACCATAATCACTATCACAATAGCCCATTAATTTGAACTTATTTGAAGCAGAGTAAAAAATTCCATAATCAAGAGTACCTTTAAGATAACGAAGGATCCTCTTGGCTGCCTTCATGTGTGTTTCAGATGGATTTTCCATAAAGCGACTCACAAGTCCAACTGAAAAAACAATTTCAGGTCTAGTACAAGTCAAGTATCTTAAGCTTCCCACAAGACTTCTGAAAAACGTTGGATCAACCTTTTGTAGCCCTTTCTCCTGTTTTGAAAGTTTAACTCCACACTCCATAGGCGTATTGACAGGATTGCAATCCAACATCTTGAACTTCTTTAGCACTTCCTTTGTATAGGCTTCTTGCGAAATGAAAATCCCATCCTTCATTTGCTTAACTTCAATTCCCAAATAATAAGACATGAGTCCCATATCACTCATCTCAAACTCTTGAGCCATAGCCTTCTTAAAACCTTCAAACATCATTTGATTGTTTCCTGTGAATATAAGATCATCCATATAGACACAAAGAAATAATAAATCTTCATGTTCCTTTTTCACATAGAGTGCATATTCATGAATGCATCTAGTGAAACCATTCTCTTTAAAATACTTATCAAGACGGCTATTCCAAGCTCTTGGAGCTTGCTTTAATCCATATAAGGCCTTTTTATGCCTAAGCACTTTATCTTCATAACCTTCAATAACAAAACCGGGAGGCTGTTCAATATAAACTTCTTCCTCAAGATAACCATTCAAAAATGCGGACTTAACATCCATTTGATGGATCTTCCATTGATTTTGAGCTGCAAGTGATAGTAGTAGTCGGATTGTCTCTAAACGAGCAATGGGAGCAAAAACTTTTTCATAGTCAATCTCATATTTTTGCTTGTAGCCCTTTACAACAAGTCTTGCTTTGTATCTTTCCACTTCACCCTTGGAATTCTTCTTGAATTGATACACCCATTTGACACCAATTACTTGATTACCACTTGGAAGTGAGGCTAGCTCTCAAGTGTCGTTCTTCTTAATGGCTTGAATTTCCTCCTCCATGGCTTGTATCCATTTTTTATCTTTCATAGCTTCTTCAAAATTCAAAGGCTCATCACTAGAGTATAAGCATAACAAATTCTCATCTTCTAACCTTTCGGTTTCTTCATAGAGATCCTCAATGTTTCGATATTTTTGAGGACCTTCACTTGAGCTAGATGAAGATGATGATGATGCTATTGAGGATGATGTTGGTGTCGTTGGAGATACAATTTCATCTTGGACTTCTTGTGTTGACGTTTCTTCATCAAAATAGGCGAGAAAATCATAAGCATTTTCATTTTTTGTACTCCAATCCCATGTTGCATCTTCTTCAAATTCAACATCTCTACTAATAATGACTTTGTTGTTGCCTGGATTGAAGAACTTGTAGCCTTTTGAGTTCTCATCATAGCCGATAAACACAACCTTCTTACTCCGATCATCAAGCTTTGATCTCTCTTGCTCTGGAACTTGAACATAGGCAATAGACCCAAAAACTCGCAAATGTGACACATTTGGCTTCCATCCATTCCATGCTTCTTGTGGCGTCACATCCTTCAAACTTTTGGTAGGTGAGCGATTAGAGATGTAAACTGCACATGCAACTGCTTCAGCCCAAAATTCTTTTGGCATCGACTTGCTTTTCAACATGGTCCTTGCCATATTGAGAATTGTTCGGTTCTTCCTTTCAACAACTCCATTTTGTTGTGGCGATCTAGGAATGGTCAAGGGACGACGAATTCCATGTGTCTCACAAAAAACCTTGAATTCGTTGGAAGTGAACTCACCACCTCTATCGGTTCTTAGAGATTTGATTTCATAGCCACTTTCTTTTTCGACACGAGTTTTGAATCTTTTGAATGCCTCAAAAGCCTCACTTTTTTTCTTCAAAAAATAAACCCATGTTTTTCGTGAATAATCATCAATAAAGAGCAAGAAATAAGAACTTTTACCAAGAGATAGAGGCTTGATTGGACCACAAACATTTGCATGTATAAGTTGAAGTGGCTCGATGGCTCTTGAATTGGATTGCTTGGGAAAGCTCTTTCTTGAATGCTTCCCTAGTAAACAAGCTTCACATAAATGATCAGGATGATCAATCAATGGAATACCTTTCACCATCCTCTTTGCTCCCAAATCTCTAAGCCCTCCAAAATTAAGATGCCCATATCTCATATGCCAAATCCATGATGTATCTTTAATACACGTCTTTAAGCACATGGCTTCATTAGTCTTCATATTCAACAAAAACATGCGATTTCTTGTCATAGAAGACTTAGCAATAAGGTTCCCTTCTTTATCTCTAAGCCAAAGAAAACGATCTTCCATGTTTATTTTGCAACCATTCTCCATGAGTTGCCCAATACTCAAAATATTATTTTTCATCTTAAGAATGTAATAAACATTAGGAAGAATCTTATGGCTCCCATTCTTTGCCTCAAACAAAATTGTACCTTTGCCTTTAATCTCCACCTTTGATTCATCACCGAAGCGCACATGGCCCGTCACTTTGGTGTCAAGTTCCACAAATTTGCTTCTATCGCCCGTCATGTGGTTGCTAGCTCCATTATCTAGATACCACGTATTCTTCTCACCATTGTGCTCTTCATTAAGCGTGAGGAATAATACGGGCTCCTCAACATCTTCCTTGTGCAAAATGAACTTTGTCTTCTCTTCTACTTTCTTGGTTTGACACTCCCAAGAATAATGCCCATATTTTCCACAAGAATAACATTCAATTTGACTTTTGTCATTCTTTACCTCATGATTGCCTCTTCCTCTTCCTCTTCCACGACCTCTTGAAAAATTTTGATTTCTTCCCTCTTGAGAAAAACTTTGCTCTGCTTTTCCTCTTCCACGACCACGTCCTCGTCCACGGCCTCGACCTCTTCCACGTCCTTGGCCTCTTCTACCATTTTCACAAGCTTCTCCTTTATCTTTCAAGGAAAGCTTTGCTTGCAAGGCTTGCTCCACTTGCTCTTGCTTGCCTCGGTTCATCCTTTCTTCATGAGCCCGTAAGGATCCATTTAATTCATCAATGGACATGATCTCCAAATCTTTAGATTCTTCAATGGCTACAACTATATAGTCAAATTTGAAGTTGAGAGAGCGGAGAATTTTCTCAACAACACGAACATCTTCTAATTTTTCTCCAAGCCTCTTCAATTGATTCACCACCATCAGAACTCTTGTGAAGTAATCTAAGATGGATTCACTCCCTTTCATCAAAAGAGATTCAAACTCAGCCCTTAGAGTTTGAAGACGCACTTTCTTCACTCTTTCAACTCCCATGACGGAATTTCGAAGAGTCTCCCATGCTTGCTTGGAGTTTGTTTCGTTGGCCACTTTCTCTAACATGTCATCATCTAAACCTTGATAAATGACTGTGAGCGCAGTTTGATCTTTCTTCCTTTCTTTCTCCAAGGCTTCCTTTTGGGCTTGATTCAAAGACTCCTCATTTTGAGGTTGAACAAAACCTTTCTCAACAATCTCCCATAGTCCTTGGGAGCCAAGGATAGCCTTCATCCAGATTGCCCAATTTTCATAATTGAGCTTGGTGAGTTGTGGATATTGGAAAGAAAGAGAGGTTCCTTTAGAAAACATTTTCTTGAACCTAAGCTCTGATACCACTCTGTTGGAAGATAGAGACAAAACAATAGAAGAGGAAAGAAGCACTCCGCATGTCGATACTCTGTTTTTCTCAATTCATCAAATATTGTTTCAGTACATCAACATATAGAACCAAAAGAAAATTCTGGAAATTAAATTAATGATATTTATGACCATTCAGATTTACTAGATGGTACACACCTAGGTACAATGAAAAGAAACTTTTCCAGTTTTCACATATCTCGTAAATGATCAACTTAATAAATTGTGGCCTTTTGCAATAAATCAAGTTTAATCTTCAACACTGAATACAGCATTAGAATCTATTGTTTGTAGTTAATGTTATTATGTTCAGCAAATTCGTTCGACTCTTGCACTGTGTTTGTTCTCTATTCTTTGACTGCTATTTAGATAATTTTCATAGTTTTCCAAAAATTATGCAAAATTTGGTCTCGAAAAGCCTGTTAGCTAGTATTAAGCCTAAACACTTACTGGTAGGACAGAATGGCATTTGATTTGTTATTACTATATGATGTGAACAAACAGAACTTCTAATTGTGGATATCCCACCCTATAGTGCAGTTTGCATGACTTCATGGAGTGGCATCATTTGATCTCTGAATTACAATTTTTATTCTTGCAAATTTTGATTTGATGATCGTTAATCTAGTTAGCTGCCAACATTTTTTTCGGACATATATTGGTATGGGAGATTAGAATCTTCGATCATTTTATCGTGATACTTATGGCATGTGTTGTTTCCCATTAATTGGACTTGTTTTGATGTTTCTTTCATCTACTGAATTTGTATATGTGCTGCTTCACTATACGTATATTTCTTATGTTGTTCTTCCATTTATTCATAGAATTCATAAGTATATTTCTTATGTTGTTGTTCCATTTATTCATAGAATTCATGCGTTGCTATGTGAATGACTCTTCTTTTTGAACTCATCTCAGGAAAGGTTTATCGTGATATGGTAGGCAGTGCTTACTATGTCGCCCCTGAAGTATTGCGGCGTAGTTATGGAAAGGAAATTGATATTTGGAGTGCAGGAGTGATCTTATACATACTTCTCAGTGGTGTACCCCCATTTTGGGCTGGTAAAAGGAAAAAAAAAAGAAGAAGAGCTTTTCTTAAACGTTACATGTTCAGAATAACTTAAGAGTTCCTTTTATTCATTTTAATCAACAGCTTGGAGTAAGATATGTATCTCTAATAATATTGCAGAAACTGAAAAGGGAATATTTGATGCCATACTGCAAGGAGAACTTGACTTTGAAAGTCAACCATGGCCATTGATTTCAGAAAGTGCAAAAGATCTAGTCAGGAAGATGCTGGCTCAGGACCCAAAAAAGCGGATAACTTCCGGACAAATTCTTGGTATAAAACCCCCTATTTTCCATGTCAGCGACTGAAAATTATATCAAGGAAGAGTGTAGACATTATATTGTGATCTATAGCGATATTTATAGATCACAATATAAGAAATTGGATATCATCTGAAATTTCATTTTTTAAATAGAAACAAGAGAAAAAAAAATTATTGGTGTTAGGAATCATGGTTTTTACTCATCATTTAATGTTTTAATATAAATTCACAACACTCGGTTGCATTGCCCATGATGCATCTGGCTTACCTTGTTATGCTCCTGTGATTCTGATTGACATGCTGATACCCTGTATCCTGTATGGTTAGAGCATCCATGGATTAGAGAAGGCGGCGATGCATCAGACAAGCCAATAGATAGTGCAGTTCTCTCAAGAATGAAGCAATTCACGGCTATGAATAAGCTCAAGAAGCTTGCATTGAAGGTAAATTATCAAACTGTGTGACGAAGATCCTGTTTTCCATAATGAGAATTGTGATATGTTGCCCATGAACATATTATTTAAGGATTCAATTATTCTTAGAAAGGTGATTGTAACCTCTAATATGGTAAGCAAAATAAAGGAAACTCCATCAGTTGAATAATCTAAACTGTTCAAGAAATGGAGCTCTGCAAGTCTTTGTGTGCTAATTGGAGAGGATTTCCTTGTAGCCCCTCCCATGCAATTTCTCACTGAAAAGAACTGCTTCTTTATAGTTACCTAGATACCAAGAATCTTTCCTTTAGTTGCATGGGTCTAGCTGGTTTTTTTCTTCCATTTTCTTCTAATAGTCTAAAAATGCATAGGTCATTGCACAAAATCTATCTGAAGAAGAAATTAAAGGTCTTAAAGCAATGTTCACAAACATGGACACAGACAAGAGTGGCACAATCACGTACGAAGAACTGAAGACGGGTTTGGCTCGAACAGGGTCGCGACTCTCAGAGTCTGAAGTCAAGCAACTCATGGAAGCTGTAAGTAACAGCTGGACCCCATATGAACTCCATCTTTCTATAGTTGATTATATCTTTGCATATCATACTCAATTGGCATTCTGGTTATTTTTGTCTGTGATATATATTTCAGGCTGATGTTGATGGAAATGGAACAATTGACTATATCGAATTTATATCTGCTACAATGCATAGACACAGGCTAGAAAGAGATGAGCATTTGTTTAAAGCATTTCAGTATTTTGATAAGGACAGCAGTGGGTGAGTTCACAATCTTCTAGTGTTGATATTAGCCATATTGTCTGGGACTTATTGGATTCCAGCATTTAATCAATTTTCAACTACTAGATTTTACTTGCTGAACCGGAATAAATAATTTTTTTTTCAAGTTAATCTATTTAACTATGGTCATTGAAAAAGAGATGCAGTTTAATCTTATAAAAAAATAAAGTTGAATAACTTTTCTACTTAACAGTTATATCTGTTGTTTGTGTTGTTAAACTGCCTATATTATATGAATGGACATGCTGAGGTAACATGGTGCGGGTTTCATACATGGCCTTTCTTTTATTGTGTACTTTTATAATTTTCAATTAATGATAACTCTGAGGTAACAACGGTCCAGATCTAATGAACTGCAAGGCCTACTTAGTCAATACTTCAACTGCAAGGTCCAGATCTAATTTTCACTTTAAATTATGGTACAGGTTTATTACGAGGGACGAGTTAGAGAATGCGATGAAGGAGTATGGAATGGGTGATGAAGGCAGCATCAGAGAAATTATTTCTGAGGTGGATGCAGATAATGTAAGTTGTTTCTAATTTAAGCGTCTAGAACTATCATTTAGAATACAAATGGATACTAATACCCACTTCAACCTACAGGATGGGAGGATCAATTATGAAGAGTTTTGCACAATGATGAGAAGTGGAATGCAACAACCTGCAAAACTTTTATAGTTCCACCACCACCGGGAGTTTAATGTTTTTCGAACAGAGTTTGAAATCATGCAAGTGACCTGTCCTTGAATGTCTTGATGTTGGCAGGATTCAGGCCCTCAGGGCAATCTCACCAGTAGGTATGAAAGGTAGACCACTGTTGAGTTTTCTTTACGATCCTTTGTATTGAATTTTAAAAATGGGTAGTGTGAACTTTCTGAGCCTATTGTTTGGATTGGTTTAGGTTGATCAAGTGTACTTTTTGTGAATATCTAGATCCCGTTTTTCTGTTCTCCAATTTCCTCACCTGTCTTTCTTCTTAAATTCTCTCTTTGTAAACATGAAAGCTAAATTGGAGAAACAAGACAGCTACAAAGTGGGGAAAACTACGAGCCTTTATCTGCATCAAGCGGTCATAGACTTGATTAAAACTACAAGGCTTTGAAAACTAGGGCGTAGAAGGTCTGGATGCAAATTGTAAACTACGTGTACGCGGCCCTGGTGCCTTGTTTCTTTGGTTAGGTTTAGCTTGAAAACGAGGCCGAGTCCTTGGCTGAGCCAGACTTGGTGTGAGACCTGTTGTGCAGTGACAGTGCAGATTGGTATTTGACCATGATAAACGGCCTCGTTTGGTTACACAAATGAGATGAGATGAAAAATCTGTGAATAATAGTGAGATAATTTGTAAATAGTAATAAAGTGATTTGAGTTTAGATGTTTTATAGAATTTGGAAAAATGAGAGAAAAAATTGAATAAAAATATTATGAAGTTAAAATATTGTTAGAATATAATTTTTATTTTGAGATTTGAAAAAATTGAATAGTTTTTTGTGTTTTGTTTGGAAGTTTGAGAAAGTTGTAATGATTAAATAATAATTAGATGAAAAAGTTGAAAAGTTAAAAATTTGAATTTGAAAATTGTTTGTGTTTGAATGACGTTTGAATGTTGATATGAGATGAAATAAAATGGATTGAGACCAATTGTGAAACCAAACGGAGCCCTTTACGCGAGGAGTTCCCTTGAAGCTTATTATCAACATATTTGATATCAACTTCTAGTGCGTAATTTTGCACCATCGGACCATTTATCCTTTGGAGAGGAGAAAAAGAACAAAAATGTTGTTCCAACTTCCAACTCCTAGGTTGTTGCTTCTGATAGTGCAAAAACATCAAGTGAGCAATCCAACGTCAAAGGGTGCTGCTACTCACAAGGTTTCTGTCTCATATTAGGATCTTTTCGATATCTAGAACAACTTCATTGAGAAGTTCTTACAATCTTAGCTATCATTTTTAGCTAAATGATTTTACTTTTATGGTGTTAGTCCACTTTCAAAAGCTCTAGATAGTCCTACTTACATCGAGCATGCATAAAGAACTAATCTCTCAATCTCTCTCCTTGCGAATATTTTCTTCAATGTTTGGAGAAATTTCAAACATAATAAAAGAAATCTAATCTACATTGCACTCCACCCATATTTCACCTTATAATGCTACAAAAACAAATAATAAATAAAACAACCCATCATGTGAAGCTTTAGCTAATCAATGTATAACGTAAATGTTGCAAGGCTTTGCTCTTATTAAACACATTCCAAAAGACACTTGAGTATATCATATAACAGTCCACTTGCAATCCTTAAGCTCCAAGGTTCAGATGAATATTATATGGCTCAAAGACTAGAAAGCTGAAAGCCAATGAATCGAGGGTGTCCTTGTACTCATTACGGGATTGCTTTTACCTTATCAGCACATTTTCATTAACTTAAAGCTGTGGTTTGGTGCCATGTTCAGAACTTTTTCTTAGTTCTCAAAAGAAAAAAGCTCTGATATAGGCTACCCTTTTGATTAGATTAAGATGGGATTGCTGTATTTTGTTGAAAAAAATAAAGGTTGCTCATATGGGTGGGCCTGGTTCAAAAGCATATTAGAGCACTACCAATGGCTCTTGTTTTATACAAAAAAAAAAAAAAAATGTAAATAATTTGAAGAATTATTCTAAAGAGAAGTTCATCCGATTATGTAAAATGAAGTGTAAAATACATTTAGTTATAATATCCCGCTACATGTAGGAGATACTGTTCATCCTGTAAAAAATTTTTTATTGTTAATATTTTATTTACTCCCTCATTTTTATTTATTTTGATTTTTATCATAGAAGCAAATTCTTTTTATTGTTTATTATTTAAAATACATATATATTTCATTTTCTTTTAAAAAATATCTTGGAATTATTTTTAAACCAATTTTTTCATATTTGATTTTATTTTTAATTTTTATTTGGTTTATATATTTTTGTTTTACGTGTATATGACTGAATTATTTTACATTATATATAAAAATAAATTGCAAATATAAAAAAATATATAGATATTGTAAATTTATTGGTAGAAATGAAATATTTAAAAAGAATAAAAAAAGAATATTTAAATAATATAGAAAAAAATAAATAAGTTGATAGATAATATATTGTAAAAATTAATATATAAAATAAAAAAAAGTAAGTTTTGATAATATATTTTAAAAAATAAGATAAAGAATATGTTGGGAGTGCTGTAAGATGTATGTGTGATTGTGAACGTATTTTCTTGATACATAATCTTGGGAAGTGGGGCGTCTGAGTGTGTACTGTGGAGCAAAATTTTTGTGAAAGGTCTTCGTTCAGTGAATTCTGTGCAAGTCTGTATCCACTGTGACTATCACGGGAGCCTGCAAACTCAACCTAAACTAATAATTACTCAGTTTCAGAATATGCAAATACATTGTTTTTGCACTAACTGTGGTTAATATATTATATATGTGTCTGCGCTTGCGCATATTCCAGACAAAAAATGACAGGCCATTTGAGGTTTGTACCAAGAAATTTCGTGTATTTTTAGGCAAAGGGGGGAAAAAGGACTGATTTTGTCGATGTCAAACTATGATTACAAGCAGCTAGAATAACAGTATGGTACCATGGTTTACCATTTTACAAGTCAGTGGGCAGCTTGATTGCATAGGATATAAGGACATGATGGGGTCACGTAAAAGGATGACCATTGCCATTCTACTACAGTAATACGTTTTCTTTGTGTCAAATGTTGGATGGTAGTTAAAAGGTCATGTATATTTAGAAAAATTACCTTTGCAAGTCAGTATAGAAAGGAATTTGTGTCCATAGCGGTGCCCATACTTTTCCTCATTGGGAGAATAAAGGGCTTCAAGTTTTATTTTACATAACGCTTTTTTTTTTTTTTTTTTTAGGAGAGAGTTTGTTGAGAAGTTAAGACAATGTCCATCATAAATGAATTTGTGTGTGGGAAAGCCCCAGAGCTAATGCGTAATTTGGTTTATAGTCTTGATTTTTTTTCCATGTATTGATAAGTCACAGTTGTAACTTCAGTTCATGATCATGTTTCCATAAAAAAAAAAAAAAAAAAAAGTAGTATAAAAACACATTTTACACTTGATATAGCAGAATTTGATTTGCAAAAAAAAAAATGTTTCAAGACACAGTTGCAGCTAGAGTCGGATCTTCCCAGCCTCATGGTTTAAGGGGAAGAAAAATTTGGTAGTGTTAATTTTTTTATTTCTCAAATCAGTAATAAATCTATAATTGTTAAAAGATAAATATAAATGATTAAATCTCTCTCTTTTTATCAGCTTAAGTTTTTAGGACAAATGATTTTACATGATACCATAATAGAAGTTTTAAGTTCGAAACTTGATTTTCCATTTTAAAAAAGAAGTGTTAAGAATATAATATAAATAATTAAATCTATCTCTTATCATTAGGTTAAATTCTTGATATAATTGGTGATTTAAGATGGTATAAAAGCAAGTTGCACCCGAGAAAGTCACTGATCCGTCATGCTTTCGATATGACCTCCCTGGTTTAGGATAAAACTGTTGAAATCATTGATTCCGAATTCTCTTCTTGACTTGGTTATTGGGTTACTGCAGTCTCAAAGCTTGCTTTAGGAGTAAATTCCAATAGACTTGTTGGAGGTCCTGGTTGTACTAAATTATTGATGAGTTCAAACTTAAAAGATGCAAAACGGAATTACTGAAGTATCTATGAGACCCAATCCATATTAGTATCTCCTGCTTGTCATTTTCATTACTCAATTTGATTCTGTGCAGCCAGAGGGCTTAAACTCATGAACACACCTGACTTGAGCTTATGATTCATAACCATGGGGACCCTCAGTTTTCACCAAATTAAATCGGCTCCATTTGTATGTTGGGCTGAATTGAGGTGAGATGAGATGAGATGAGTTCTTTATAAATAGAAACGAGTTGAGATAATTGAGTGAATTTTGTGAGACTCACTTAAGATGAGTTTAAATGTGTTTGAATGTTAAGATGAATTTAAGGTTGCTTTGGATGTTGAACTGAGTTGAGTTGAGATGATAAAATATTGTTAGAATATGATTTTTTAATATTATTATTATTTTGAAATTTGAAAAAGTTGAATTGTTTATTATATTTTGTGTTAGAATTTGAAAAAGTTATAATGATGAATTGAAATGGATTTGGGATCCAAACGTAACTGGGAAGTTAAAAAAATTGTGAGTCCCGCGAGTAGAGGTGTTGAGTTGAAAAAAGTTATGGGTTCTACGTGTAAAGAAGTTTTGAGTTGAAATGAATTTAATGATGTGAGAGTTAGGTGTTTAGATGTTAAACTTAACTTAAAATTAAAAAACTTAAAATTAAAATTGATCTCAGTTAGTCAAAATTCCAAACCGTCCTTAAATTGCAGATGATACAGTTCTGATTGCCATGGTTTTATGAAAGGCAAAAGCATTTTAAACCCACGAAACTGAAAAAAGCACTGCCTGGTGCAAAATCATGACTTGGTTTCTCGCACCATAGTCTGTGAATGAACGTGTGTATGTTTGAGTGTGTGTGGGGCAAAAACCTGTCTTCCAAACTTCATTTTGCCGGCACTCGACACTAGATTGAGACTTGAGTGTTACTCCCTACCTACCGCAAAAATAATTATTGAATAGGATATGGCTTCTCTTGTTCTTGTGCTAACAGGGGTAGCAGTTGGATGCATACACATGTCCGCCATGTCCTTACATCATGAATACGTGTTCTGATCCCACAAAACTACGACACAAAGCTGGCGTGTATAAATTTATATGCATAATAAAATATGCGTTTATATCAGCAAATCTTATCCTAATAATTGTTTCCCCTTTTTCTTTATCCTTCTAGTAGATCTTTCCAGTTTCCAATTTACTTTTCTTGTATCTGTTTTGTTTAGTGGTAATTACTTTGATGCTTTAAGCAAGGCCTCTTTTCTTTTCCTTTTTGTTTTTTCTCGTTTTCATTGGATTCCAACCCAAAATGTGCTGCCATGTTCATGACATTGCAAGAGAAGTAGCATGCGCATGACCCATTAAATATTAATGACTTTCATCATTGCAATCCTTGCATCATACACCATCGCCACCCTCCATAGATATACACATACATCCAACATCCACCATGCCCATCATAACGTCAACCTCAAATGAGGTAGAAAGGAGAAAACCTACACTAATTAAAGCAGTGTTTGTACTCTACACGGTTATAATTTTAATACCGGTCACTTGCACTAATCACTGCCCATTAAGCAACAAACGCATCTAGAAAGCCCACATATTATTCTGCAACTCTCAATCTTCCCCACACACAGACTAGGAAAGAAGAGCTTAACTTGTGGTATATCTTTCAGTGAAGCTTGTTGGCAACATTGCACTGCTTTCTGATCTCACCCTTTGTGCCGGTAAGAGGGTTGTTCTCAGAGAGAATGGTGATGGCTCTGGAAAACTCCTTGAAAAAGTAGTCCTGGCTCTTGGCCATTTTCTTCACATAAGGCTTGGTCCTCTTATCAGTGGCAAGTTGGTGGTCCACTATCAATAATCCTTTGTTATCCAATATGTTCCTGTAATAGTTATTGTCTAGCTTCATTGGGGTCCCACGATCGTTTCTCACATACTGAACAGCCTTGGGGTCTGGGATTGCATCAGGGCACTTGTAGAGCATGTGCTCAACATGGCCAGGGTTGAGCGCAGGGTCAACTTCTGGGTATAAACGGTGCACCAGCTTCACACAGTGAGTTCGACCAACACTGTGAGCTCCTGTTTGAAACAAGAAGACCAAACAAAAAAATTTATAGTCTTCTGGATATGGATATATTCATCTGGTATGAATTAATGTATGCATGTACACTTTTTTGTCTGTAAATAACATATGTTATGTATATTCGTACTATTTATGTTTATGGTTTGATGGATGCTTTAATTAAGGGCATCATATACCTAGCAAAGCAACCACTCCAGGTGTGTCAATACCCATGGCACCAAACCTCTCAAGGACAACAGAGATACTCTCATTGTGGTCTGGGAGGTACTGCTCGAGCACTTCTGCTCTGCTCTTCCTACCATCTCTTCTGCCAGTCTTGAGAGGGATGTAAGGGCCTCCCACCTGCACCAAAGTTCAACCAGTTTTACTTTCATAAGCTAGAGTAGTACTAGATTTATGGCTAAAAAGAAAATATAAATATGTAATAACCAGTTTGCTTCTTTAGCTATAAAAGGAAAAAGTACAAGGAAATAGTTTAAACGGCCTAAGAATTGCATGCAGTTTTGTGGATCAGAACTTTTTAGAACCCTGAACATCTGTAGTACAGACGCTTGATCTATCGAATCTAATTGGTAAAAAGAAATTCATCAGTTTGTGTACAATTCGTGGAGGTCCAGTAATCTATGGTATGCATGTGAAATGAACGGTTCTGAGATCAAATGCAAATGAATATGTATGTAAATATATTCAAATTTGGACCCAGAATAAATAAGGGAATGGGTGGGAAAATGTGGATCTGGAAAACCAAATGGCTAAAGGTGCAAGTGACTAAGAAAGGGAGTGCTGTGAGGCCAAGGAAATTACCGCAACAATGCCATCTCTAGCAGACAACACGAGGATATCTGCACAGGAAACCACTCCAGGGCACTCCCTCTCCACAGCTTCTTTGATGGTGTCGAGGTACCTGAAGTTCCTTAGCCCGAAGCTCCTGTCTGTCTCCTTCTCAGACAAGCTTCTCCTTGTTGAGTCCAGCAGCAGTGAAGCATCACATGACTAGTTCTCAAACCATAGAAATGCTTTCATCAAGAACAAGAAAATCTTCGATCTACACAAAATGACAAACAGAAGAAAAAAGTCGAGAGCTTACCTCAACAGCACAGTCATGAAAGATGTTCCTCAACCACGAGAAAGCAGTGTTCTTGTGGCGCTTGTAGAGGAGCCTGACTTGTTCACGGATGATGTCTTCAGCCTGAGGGCATGAATCCTTGTAAAATTGCATCACAAGGCCTGGGTCCTCATCATTATTTGCAGAAGCAGGCCTGATGAGGTAAACTGCTAATAAGGACAACAAAGCAAAGAAGAAGAGAGCTTTGGAAGCCATTTCTCAGTTCTCAGTGACTGACTGTGCTTTGGTTCTAATGGCTGCTTCTTAAATAAGCCAAGGACGGATAAATTCAACAGAAAATTAAGCCATAAGACTCAATATGTGACTGTTATTAATTACGATTATGATGAATGCATTTGATCTTTTTTAACACTTGTAGCGTTTGCAGCATTTACTGCTCAAAAGACAAACTTTTGCTGAAAATACTGAAACCAGTTATGATTCGTGAAGCTATTTGTGTGTAATTTACAACTCATTTATTTTTAAAACTTTTTTAATTATTAAAACTTTCTTAAATTCTCAAAATAAATAATTCAAACCTTTTCAAATCTCAAAATAAAATTAATATTAAAAAAATATATTCTAATAATATTTTATTTAACTTTTAACTTTAATCTTAACTTGTTTCGTCTTGTCTCGTCTCGTCTCGTCTCATGTTATCTGCAAAAACAAACAAGAACTTAGTAATGCCAGTGATTCAATCAGGACCCACTGCAAACTTGATAGCTTGATCCTACGGTCTTACCTGGTCTTGATATGCGATTCAAAAGGAATTTACTTAAAAAAAGATGCAAAACCCCTATAATAATCGAGTAATGCTATTTTCCTTTCAAGAAAACGACTGTGATTAGGACAAGTGGAGATCAAGATCTAACTTTATGCATATGATCTTCCTACCCAAAAAATTGTTTTTCCTAATCATTGTAGCTATATTAATAATGCATGCAGTAAAAATAATAATGCAGTTATGAAATCGAGTGGCAGATGAATAGTTTGAGTGCAAATTAGAACACCGACAGTTTATAGAAGTAAGTATATAGTAGTTTTAACGTGGTCAATTCAGCAGCCAGTCGCAGGCTCGCAGCTGGTTGACAGCCATTTTCACATTATATTAATCTTGGCTGGCTTTACATTTACTTCAAAATGATCTCGAGGTGAGCATGCTACAGATCAATATGCAACTGCGAAGGAATTTTTACGCATTCACTTAAATTATTGCTTTTAGTACCGTAAAAAAATGATAGTTTTAAGTGCGCCCACTTGCTATATATATATATATATATATATATATATATATATATATATATATATATATATATATTATAAATAATATTCAATACAGTCGTGGAGTGCGTAAGTACCGGACAGTCATTTTAAAAAATTATAGGATCTACTATTAAAAAATTTAATTTTTTTCATGTAAATCTTAAATTTATTCACTTTTTTCAAAGTGATTGCGCAGCGCTTACACACTCACAATTACAACTATTCTCATATATATATATATTCATCCATTGAGCATCTTTTCCAAATCTTTCCCTCGCTTGAGTGCACTCTTATATATTATGTTGAAAAATTATATTCCTAAGCCTCATACACCACACACCATTATTTTTATGATTTCTTTATTTTTATTCTCTTAACAAATGTGTTGTATATGGATTATGAGTAGAATAATTCAATTATTTTAAGAATAATAAAACCAAAAAAAACTTTAAAAAAATTTTTAAAAAATAAAAAAATTTTGGTGTGTGGTGTATGGGCTTATAAATAGCAATACTCTATTATGTTTCAGTCTTGCTTGCTGACCATATATAGGAATAGAATGGCAAAAGCAAAAGCGACAAATACCTATCAAGTCCAAATGAAGTGAGCCCTTCACCTTCCAATATTATTAGTGATATTAAGAATAAAACTTGCATAACTCATTCAAGACTGAACAATAAAGTAGTTGAAGATGGGGTCCTCGATCGGACGAATAAATTATAGGGTGGGGCTAATTATTTGTATAATTTCTCAATTTATCTTTTTCCTTGCCTTATATCATCCACCCTTATTTCTTATATCTCTCTTTCTTCTAATGATAATATTACTTTGCAAACCAAAAAAAAGTTGATGATGGACAAAGTTTTCATTCAACTGATTTATAAATATGACAAGTGTCTATTAAACACGCGATAAATACATATAATTTTTAAAAATATTAAACTTATAAAAATTGTTATATGTCCATTGATTAAAAAAAAATTTACTTCTTACGTAATCAAGAGATATATGTTGTTTTTTAAATAACATATCAATAACAGACGTTTGGTAAAAATAAATTAACTCTATCCTTGTAGAAGCTCACTTTTTTTAATGAGAGTATCTTATAGCAGGTCCTAGGCCTGCTACCCGCATGGTGCGGGGCGGGAGGTGCCCTTCCCCTCACCCCGCCCCGCACCATGCGGGGTTGGGGATTTTCCCCCCGCCCCCCACCCCGGTGCCGGGGGGCGGGGGAAAAAATTTAATCCGCCCCGCCCCCCGCCTATGCACTATATTGTGTTTAAAAAAAAAAATTGTCTAAAAATATTTTTTTAGACCCAAATTATAATGTAATTTAAATAATAAATTAAAATTTATAAATATAAAAAAATTTAAACTCATTAGAGTTAGATTTTGGATTGCTTTGGCTTCCTAGGCCAACCATTATATAGGAGGCCAAGGCAATAAAATAGTCATCCTTAAGCAATGTGAGATTTAGTAGTAAGTCCCACATTGCTTAAGGATGACTATTGTATTGCCTTGGCCTCCTATATTATGGTTGGCCTAGAGGGCCAAATTAATCCAATGACTTGAATATAATTTTAAATCTTTAATAAATTGTATATATCTATATACAATATACTTATTTATATATATATAAATAAATTTTTTTTTATATGTGGAGCGGGGGCGAGGCCCCGCTAGGGTCATCCCGCCCCCCGCCCCCCGCCCCCCGCATAGCCCGCCCATACGGAGGCGGGGCGGGGCCTGCCCCAGCTACCCAACCCTAGCCGGTCCATCTGTTCCTTCTAAAATAACAGCCATCTAATTAAAGGCCCACACGTAGCTCCTCCATTTCATATATTATATACATGTCCACACATGATAATATACAAATGAACAACACGTGAAATCCTTTCCTCCCTCTGTAGTCCACCGAAGCCTCCTTCTCTCTGAAGCCTCACACATCCACCGCTACGCCTCCATCTAGCCTCCGCTCGATGAGGCTTGTCTCACCACAACCATCTTTGACAAAACCCGATCCTCCAGCCTCTGCTGCCATGTAGCCCATATGTCTCTCGAAACCCAGATGCCTTGCCCCTCTCCTCTCTGCAAATTTTCAATACTTGAAGGCTGCTTGTAGTAGTATCCTTTGGTAGAAAAGGGAACACATGCATCTCCAACTCAACAGAAACGATAGAGCATTAGCAAGTAACTAACAGAAAACAACAATCGATTCATTCAACTTTTATTTTATTGTAGATAGCATTAACACGTTTCATGTCCCCACACCTCCGTCATGGCTGAAAACAAGAAAAATTGACCTGATTTCACATGTCTATCTTTGATCACAAAAGAATAAAACAAACATACCACAATCCATATGAGAATACTTTATATGGACCACAACTGAAACATTTCTAATGGATTTAACATGCAGACGGGGGCAATAGTACGAGGGGGAGAAAAAAAATTGAATCTTTTATCCATACCATTTCATGAATCTTTTACACCAAGAAACAAAGCATTTTACAAAGAGGAGTGGTGGCTGCGTCGAATTGGGTGGCTAGACGTGGGACTGGGTGGGTCAGTGACAGACTAGTGGCTGGACGTTGGGCTGGTGGTGGCAACAAGAAATGGAGCTGGTAGTGGTCATCTGATGGTGGCAACAACGAGTGGTGGAATTGGTAGTGGTCGCTGGTGGCGGCAAGACACTTTTGTTAGAGGCAGTGAGGCACGAGTGAAGGGCTCCTCTTCTCAGATGGGTGTAATCAAATGAAAAATAATCTACTTTGCATTTTATGAAATCCCTTACATGTCTCATTCTAATTGAGAGTTGTTAAACCCATAAGAACAATTAGACTGTTCCGAAGAGGAACTGTTTTTTAATACATATTTGATCACTCTCGTCTGATGCAAAGCAATGGGATAAGAAGTAATATATATATATATATATATATATATATATATATATATATATATATAGCACATTATTGGAAGCAAGATATAAGGCTTGCCAAATTATTTAAATGGCCCCAAGTACCTACGACGAGATAGTTTTTGGTATATATATTGTAAATGCATAATGATCAGAAAAATCAAATAGATCACTAAGGCTGGTCTGGTTAAACAAAACCAAATTATCTTATCTCATCTTATTTTATATAATCATTACAACTTTTCCAAACTCTCACACAATATATTATAAACAATTCAACTTTTTCAAATCCCAAAACAAAAATTATATTATAATCATATTTTATTCAATTTTCAACTTTAATCTAAAAACATCTCATTTAAAAAAAAATTCAAAACCTCCTAACACTCCACACTCCACATTATTTTTAATTATTATTATTTTTTTCTTTTATTAAATATTTATTATATGAATAATGAATAAAAAATTTGAAATAATTTTAAAAAAATAAACTCAAAAAAAAAAATTAAAAAAATATTAAAAATTAAAAAAATTTAGAGTGTGGAGTGTGGTGGAGGTTGTATAGCAAAGCTCAAAGAATAATTAGGTACAAGTAACAAAGGCCAGCCGCCGGGCCCGACCAACATATCACGATTCACGGCCTTGTGTTTGATCACTGACCCCATCCAGTATCTACTATCTAAGGACGTTAAGCACTCGTTTCTATTCAAAATCTACTTTTAATTTTTTTTAATTTATTTCATCTCATCATTATAATTTTTTTTTAAAATTTCTACGTAAAATATAATAAATAATTTAACTTTTTCAAATCTCAAAATAATTTTTTCAAATTTCTACATAAAATATAATAAATAATTCAACTTTTATTTTACTATTCACAAATCATCTCAACCCATCTCTGAATCCAAACCACTCAAATTCGAGTTAAAAAGAGTAAGAAAAATACTAAATGACTCGTTCCTTCAATTTTATTGATTTTATTTTTTTTTATTTAATGATTAAAAAATAACTATTAGTAAAATTGGATGTTAAAAAATTATTTAAAAAAAAATCACAAAATAAATTCAACTAGCGATATGCCCAGCAATAAAGGTTAGAGCATTGGCAATGGACTAGCCAAATGGTAATGCAAGTCTAAATTTTAGCTAGATGTGAGAAAAAGCTTCTACATTGGACTAGTCAAAAGTCTAAAACTTAAGACTTGAGTTACAGTAAATCTTAAATCATCTCCAAACATGGCTAGCTACTATTGGCTAGAGTAAAAAAATTTTACAATAAAAAGTAATATTTTATTATTTCATTACTTCCATCTCTCTTTGAATGGTAAAACATGCATGGCATGAATATTATTTATTCTACTGATTGCGAATATTGATAGAGTGGATATATTATTTTTACAAAGCATGAAGATTTAGGAAATATATGAATTGTATTTGTAAAAATAAAAATTTTAAAAAAATAATATTATATTATTATTTTTACTTTAAGATAACTAGTCCAATGTAGACTCATTTAGTAAAAAATTAATACTATAGCTAAAAATTAAGATTCTAGCTAAATTTTAGAATCCGAAGAATAATGCTATGTAGTCCCATCGACGGTTGTTAACGAGAGTTGTGATCGAGGGGTGGATTTTGTTGTGTTTTGTGTTTTTTCTTTATAAATTCATAAAGAAAATACACTTGTTTGAATTCAAAAATCAACTCATCTATAATCATTATAACTTTTTCAAACTTTCAAACGAAATATAAAAAACAATTTAATTTTTTTAGAAAATAATATTAAACATTTATATTTTATCAATATTTTATTCAACTTTCAACTCTCATCTCAACTCAACTAATTTTTCAAACCTCCCGATATTCCCATTAGTCGCAACTAGGGGTGTAACTGGTCCGGTTTTAGACAAAATTTGGAACCGAACCGGTATGCACCGGTTTTGCATTTTCAAGAACTGATTTCGCACTCGTTACCCCTTAAACCGGTACTTCTGGTTTTATCGGTTCCGGTCCCATTTTCCTATTTTAATATACTATATTATATTTTATATAATATATATATATATAATAGTATATTATAGTATATAATGCTATAGTGATAATATATTGTAGTATATTATAATATATATTATAATTGTATTATAGACTATAGTGATATATTATATTATAGACTATAGTGATATATTATATTATAGACTATAGTGATATATTATATTATAGACTATAATGATATATTATAATATATAATATAATGATATATTATAGTATATTATAATATATAGTGATATAATATTAGAATAACTATTAAGACAATAGATTATATAAGATTTTAAAATTTAAAATTATATTAATTAGTAATTTATCATATAATACAAAATTATTTTATATATAATCATATATTATATATAAAAATTATATATAATATAAAAAATTATAATATATATATGAACCGATCCAGTTCAGTCCGGTCCAGTTTTAAAAAAAGAAAAATCGGAACCGAACCGATTTTGACCGGTTTTTAAAAAAATAAAACCAGTACTAGACTGAACCAAACTCATCACTGGATCAAACCCGCCGATTCGGTTTTACCGGTTCACCGGTTTATTTTACACCCCAGTCACAACTCTACATAAGACCTCTCAGATACTGTAGCACGACTCTTGAGTTAAACACACCAAGAATTACAATATTATTAAATATTTAAAGCTATCTATATTGAATAATAATAAATGGAAAATGGTACTAAGTCGCCTAAATTTGCCCCCTCAATTTGACCGCTCGTCTATTTTTTTTAGAAGTGCTATATATACAAAGAGAGTACATAAAAATAAATCTACAAATTGATGTGATTTCATGTGATCCGTTAGATCTACTTTATCATAAAAGTAACTTTACAATTTGATGTACTGCATCAAACCATATCAGTTTATGGGTTTATTTTTGTGTAATCTATTTGTGGCTAAAGTATTTCTCTTTTTTTACAGTAGGGGACACAACAAGTGGGCAAACTTGGGTGGCATAGTACATTACCCATAATAAATAATTAGAATATTTCAAGACATTTATGAATAGTAGTGAAATTGTTTGAATTAAGATGTTTTATTGAGTTTTAAAAAATAAGAGAAAAAATTAAATAAAAATATTGTTTGAATATAATTTTTTAATCTTATTTTTGTTTTGAAATTTGAAAAAAAAATTATTGTTTTTTGTATTTTATTTGGGAGTCTAAAAAAGTTGAAAATTTTAAATTAAGTAATATTTTATATTTAAGTAATATTTGAAAATATCGTAAAATACTTAAAAACAATTGCGTTGAGGAAGATACGCTTTATCTGACCTATTGGATCATCCGTAACCCATGAAATTGCTCGCTTCTAATGCTAACGAAGGATTTCTACCCAAAAAAAGGACAGAAAAAGAAAAGATAAAGCGTATTATTGTCAAAAGGAGTTATGTTCAAGAAAAGTTTTGATGAATCGGAATGTGCATTTTATTGCTGTGTATAAGACTATTGGCATTGGCTTCATTAAAAATCTAGTCAAATGTAAAATATGATGAATTTCATTAAAAGAGAGCTGCATTGGATTAGCCAAAGAGATAAGTATAAAACTTTGAGCTACAGTAAATGGATATGTTTCTTCAAATTTAAAGAGTTACTGTTCACTCATCAAATCTATTTTTTATTCACTTTTTATCTCTAATGGTCTTTTTTATTCACGTTTAATTTCCAACCGTCTTGTAATAATAATGTAAAAATTAAATTAAATTATTAATTAACATATGATTAGTATAATTATAAAATATGAAAAATAAAATAAAATATTATTATTAAAAAAATAATATTATACTATTATTTTGATGAATTCAATAACTAATCCAATGTGGAGTTATGGATAAAGAAGTTTTAGATATATGAAAAATATATACTTTTCATCAAAATTTGAAGATAAACCGGATTGGACCGTTAGCTATCGGTCCATTCGGTCTGGGCAATGTAAAATGGGCCAAACATATCAAAAATTCAAAATCACTTCTAGTGTATATTTTGACTATTTTCAGCCCATCAATACAAAAAAGCCAACAATGTTTAAATTTTTTAATATCAATTTTTTTATCTTTATTTACATATTTTATACTTAAAAATAGCCTAAAAAATTAGAAAAATTATCAAAATTATCCCTGTCAATCCATAAGAGTTAACAATCATCATAAAAATAGTTAAAAACAAAAAATAGAAAAAATGAAATTAAAAAATGCAATATCATCCAAACACTAATTTGGTTAATGGTGATATGTTAGATGAAAATTACATATAATTACTATATAAAATAATATATATGTAAAAATATTTTAGAAAACCATATATATACTTTGGTCGGTCCGGTCTGATAAATAAAAACCACACTCTAAGATCAAACCGAAAAACAAAATTCTACAATATATATACGAATTGGACTTTGGTTCAATCTAGTTTTCCGGTCCAGCCAGTTAGCTTCGTTTGGATCATCAACTACTCTCAACTCATCTCAATTCATTATTACAACTTTTTCAAATCCCAACATAAAATATAATAAACAATTCAACTTTTTCAAATCCCAAAATAATAATAATATTAAAAAATAATATTCTAACAATATTTTATCATCTCAACTCAACTCAACTCAACTCACTTCAACATCCAAACTCACCTTAATGTTTGGATTCAAAAACCATCTCAACTCATCTCATTTCATCTAATCATTATAATTTTTCTAAATTTTTCAACAAAATATAATAAACAATTTAACTTTTTCAAATCTCAAAACATATTATTTTAACAATATTTTATTCAACTTTCAACTCTTATCCCATCTTATCTCCACTCAACTCAACTCATTATCTAAAGCTTCAAATATTTCCATCAGTCACAACTCTGGAGAAGACCTCTCGGACACTGTAGCATGACTCTTGAGTTAAACAAACCAAGAACTACAATATCATTAAATATCTAAAGCTATCTATTTTGAATAATAATAAATAATATTTCAAAATATTTGTAAATAGTAGTAAATTATTTGAATTAAGATGTTTTATTAATTTTTGAAAAATGAGAGAAAAAGATTTGAATAAAAATATTATAAAGTTAAAATATTATTTGAATACAATTTTTTAATATAATTTTTGTTTTGAAATTTAAAAAAATTTGTATTGTTTTTTATATTTTGTTTGGTAGTTTGAAAAAGTTAAAAATTTAAAATTGAGTAGTATTTTGTATTTGAGTAATATATATAGAAAGAGTAATGCTAGATACAAGCCTCAAATAGACAAGTCTAATACAAACCTTTTGTAAAATAATGGGTCCCACTAATAAATAATAGTTTTTTTTTACACTTTTTAAGGTGAGATCCACTTTTTTACAAGGACTTGTATGAGACTTGTCTATTTGAAACTTGTACAAATCATTTTTCATATAAAAATGAAATATGCGAAAATACTTAAAAACAATTGTGCTCACAATAGACGCTTTAATCTGGGCCATCTGGCCTATTGGATCATCCGTAACCCATAAAATTGCTCGCTTCTAATGCTAACGTGAGGGATACAAGGCTACAACATAACGAAGGATTTTCAACCCAAATAAAAGAAAAAGGACAGAAAAAGAAAAGACAAAGCATATTATTGTCAAAAGGAGTGGTGTTCAAGAAAAGTTTTAGTAAATCGGAATGTGTATTTTATTGCTGTGTATAAGGTTACGTTGGAAACCCAAATTTTCTAAATGGGGTTGAGAAGATTGGGCCTGGCCTTAAGATGAGCCATGGTTGGAGCCCAATATATATTTAGTCACATGTAGGGGTGTAATCGGTCTAGTCCAGGAGGTTACAAATCGAAAACTTCGGCCCACCCTTTTTTCGGACCGAGATCAGACCGATTACCCATACTAGAGGTGCTACCCACACCATACGGTATGGGGTAGCCCCCATCCCGCCCAAGTGGGCGGATCCGCTCCGTCTCATGTCTACTTAAAACATGGACTACATTCTACTAGGTTTAAAAATTATTCATAGATCCAAAAGTGATTAAAATTACATTTTAGCCCTAAATTGTAAATTTAAATTTTGTAAATATGACTATATTTTTAATTTTTAAATTTGCTATTTGTGAACAAATCTAACAAATTGTAATATATATTTATATATACACAATTTGTAAAATATAAATATAAATATATATATATATATAATATATATAAACATGTAAGGGGGACAGGGTAGGGGAAATCCCGCCCCACTAGGGGCGCTAGATGCGGGGCGGGGTTGCTCGCCCCTCCATGCAAGTGCAGGGCGGACATGGGCGGGACAGTGGGGTGCGGGGCCCCGCTGTCCATTCCTAACCCATACAAAACGGACTAGACTGTTAGCTATCGGTCTAGTTGGTCCATTTGGTCCAGGCCAGTATAAAATGGGCCAAACATACAAAAAATCCAAAATCTCTTCTAGTATGTATTTTGACTATTTTCGGCCTATCAATATAAAAAAACTCACAATGTTTACAATTTTGAATATCAACTATTTATCTTTATTTACACATTTTATACTTAAAAATAGCCTAAAAAAGTTGAAAAAATTATCCCTATCACTAGAGAATTAACAATCATCACAATAAAGTTAAAAACAAAAATTAGAAAAAACGAAATTAAAAAATACAATATCATTCAAACTCTAAATATATCTGGTCAATAGTAATAAGTTAGATGAAAATTACATATAACTACTATATAAAATAATATATATAAAATATTTTAAAAAATCATATATATACTTTGATAGATCCGATTCAAAAAAACCATACACCCTGAAACCGAATAAAAAACCAAAATTCTAAAATATATATGGACCGAAACTCAGTTCGCCTGGGATTTTTGGCCCAACCTATCATATTAATGGAACAAAGAATACGCAAAGTAACAGTAAACCATAATATCCGGAGATGTGTTAGGGACCTCGGTCTTGTCCCTAACACTAAGGGTCCGCGGCTAGTCTTAGTGATGATGGTGACCGAGTGTTCTTGCCACTTGCTTGGCTTTCCACCAAAGGATGGTGTTTGAGTGATGGGATAATGGTGTATTTTGGGTAGGCTAAGTGTTTAGGCTAGGGCAAATCAATGTGGGAGGATGGTCTTGTTCTTGAGTGAAGTGCAAAGATGATGGAGGCAATGGTTGAATGGATGAGATGAGGTTAGGGTTTGGGATGGAAGCACTTAGGGTTGTCGTGGGCTAGGGTAGAATGACTTAGGATTATGGGTGTTTGATGCAATGGGAATGGCTTAAGGGTTACCCTTAATGTTTGGGCCACTTGGGTGGTGATTAGGGTAGGAATGGTAAAGTGTAGCTAGGGTTTTATGAGGTGGCTATGGGGAATTTCGAGATTGGCATGAGATGGCTTAGGGTTGGAGTTTAGGATGATGCTAGGGTTTGGGAATGAGTTGGAAGAGTGAGGCTAGGGTTTGGTAATGGTTATGGAAAGTTTGTAAGATGGAAGGAATCTTTGAGTGAGAGGGAAGTTTGAATTTTGAATTGGGATGACAAGTCAATGGTTGACTTGGAGAGATTGTAGGAAGAGTGATTTAAGGAATTGAAGATGATTTGCAATTCCTTAAATTAAGGGATTTGAATTTGAATTTGAATTGGAGTTGGAGGAAGTCAAGACTCCTAAAAGGAATGAGTTTCCTTATAGGACTTGACTAGGGCTTATGTGGAAGATGGAGGCAAGACTCCTAAAAGGAATAGGTTTCCTTATGGAGCCTTGAGGTGGGCGGCTAGGGTTTGATGGAGGATGAAGGCAAGACTCCCAAAAGGAATGGGTTTCCTTATGGAGCCTTGAGGTGGTCGGCTAGGTCAAGTCCCACTAAGGCAAGTAGTGGCCGAATGAGACTTTGCACCAAGGGAGAAATTGTGTTTCGGCTAGGCTAGGGTTTGATGATGCAAATCAAATATGGAAAGTTGACACACTTATGGAAAAGTTGACAAACACTAGGTTGGTCGAATTTTGTGGCTTGGATGGATTGGAAGAGCAAACTTATGAAGAACACCAAGAACAAAATGAAGAACACTTAAGAACAAAAGCAACAATAATACTCATGAACTTAAATGATCAAAAGAACAAATAAGATAAATTCAACACTTGATTCATGAATTGAACAAAAGTTGAATATAACTCATAAAATGATAAACACAACTTGGATTCACGAATTGCACCAAGTTGAAAGAACAAGATAGATAGATTGAACCACACCTATTCACGAATTGCAAGGTGTGATTCTCTCTTAGGGGATTCACGAATTGCACCCCAAAGAGCCCAAGTGCTTAGCACCGATGGATGATCTCAAGAACAAGTCTACCCACTTAGGGAATTTGCCACAGGTTCAAAAGATAGTAATGCAAAGCCTAAGGGTCCTATTTATAAGAATTACAAGTTGGAAACCCCCAATAGGTCCCTTGGAAAATAAATAATTAAATAAAAATTAATAAATAAAAATAACATAGTTGGCATGGGTCAAGTTGACCCATGGCATGGATGAGCCCATGGATGGGCTAGGATGGCTGATGGAGTGTGGCTGGCAGGGCCCTGGGCTGGTCTGGGCGTGTGCAGCATGGCATGGCCCAGGCAGGCTGGCCTGGGCGCTGGGCGCTGGGGCGCTGGGGCGCGCGCGCGCTGGGCGTGCGCGCAGGCGTGGGCGCTGCGCGCGCGCTGGGCGTGCGCGCGGGACTGTTGCGTGCTGCGCGCGCGGGGCGCGCGCGAGGCGTGCGCGTGGGGCGCGGTCGAGGCTTGCGCGCGGGGCGCGCGCGAGGCGTGCGCGCGGGGCGCGCGCGAGGCGTGCGCGCGGGGCGCGCGCGCTGGGCGTGCTGCGCGCGGAGCGCGCGCGCTGAGCGTGCTGTGCGCGCTGGGCTGCGCGCTGGGCGTGCGGGCTGCATGCTGAATGGGCTGGTTTGGCCACCAGCCCCCTTGGGCACCCCGGGCATGTCAAGGTAGGCCCCATGGCATGCCCCTAAGGCTGTTTTGGGGTTCTCAAGCCTTGTCCCCACATGGCTAGTGGCTTGGCTATGGGCCACAAAACATGGGTCTCTACCAAGATGATTGGTGTCACAGTTAATAAGTGTGCTTGCAAATATGTTTTATTAAAAAATATTATCTAAAGAAAAAAGTAACACAGTTCTGACAAAATCTTACATTTTCTCATAGAAAGCTCATGCACTGTTGCATTACACTACTTTCTCATCTGGCTTATCTAAAACAGCAACTTCACACTCTTTACAAAAGCAAGCAGTGATTTAAGCCAAACCAAACTGGTCCTTGACATGTGGATTTTAGTGATCATGATCTTTCCCCCGAAGTACTTGAAGACGACGTTGGCCTTGAATTCCAATACTTTTCAATCTCCTCTGCAGTTCTTCCCGGAATCCTCCCAGCAATCAGAGACCACCTAGGCAGTACATGTTACCATTCCGACAATAATATTACATTAATTTTGCTGCGAAAATGGAGAGTGGTAGGAGTTAATGACAACCTAAGAATCAACAAACCTTTTTCCGACCAATCTGAACATCCTAGCAATGAGTGTCACCTCATCTTCTGAGAATTCCAGCTTGGAATCCTGATTACTCTTTACCCCTGAAGAAAAACAACATGAGAACTATGTTGTTGCCTTTTCACCATCTAAAATCAAGCTAGTTGATCTTGACTGAAATAACACAAAAAAAGAAAGATATCGATCAGATTTCAAATGGGTATATTACCTTTAGTATCCTGATCATTACTGTCATGGTCATCAGTGGAATGATCTAGCAGCTCTCCCATGATTCTCCACCAGAAGTCTGCACAAAGTCAAGAAGGGTCGGGTTCTGCAGAATGATTATTCAATATGGAGGAACATAAGCAATTTATAAACAGATCACCATTAAGGTTGCGAAATACAGGAAGACTGGTAGTTCTCAAACTTTGATAGGTCGTTGAGGTTATCATGTTAATATGATCAAGTAGTCCTTCCTTTTTGCGGTTAAAATGAAGAGCCACAAATGCTAGTGCGTATCTGCAGCACGCAACTACGCAAGATGACAAAGCAAGCTTGTGGGTACGTTGCTGCCCTGGCAGTACTTGTTTCCTTTATGCTGATCTATTGGATATATATCTTAGCTAGCTTTCTCTCGCATTAGTTAGTTCATTCCCATCCTTACCCGGCCGACACAGTCCGGTGCCGACACAGTCCGGCAAGTGGCGACAATCATGCTTCTTCGAGAAATTATGAACTGTATTTAGTCAAATGGTTCCAATCCCATAGATCAGCCCAAATTTGTCATCTTTTGCCTCTTTGATGTGCGGTGCCACGTAGCTTATTAAAAAATAAATAAAAACACAAATGTAAAAGGGTAGAGAATAAAGGGCAGAGAAAATTAATCTCCTTTATTTTCACAAAACATCTGGTCTAATCATTACAATTTTTCTAACTTTTAATACAAAATAAAATAATCAATTTAATTTTTTTAAATTTTAAAACAAAAATAATATTAAAAAATATATTTTTACACTACTTTATTCAACTTTTTAATTTTAATCTTATCTCATTTCTAAAAACAAACGAACTCGAGTTTTAGTTTTCATCTTTTCATGTTTTTGGGTGCCATTAAGTTTTGAATATATATTTTTTTAATAAGTCACGTGACATCACATTATAGTACCACGCCAAGGGTGTAAAGTGAGTGTTATAAATTAAGAAGTATAGTAGCATTATTCATAAAAAAAAAAAAAAAATTATAAAGATAATAGAAAAGCGAAATATAATCTTAGAGCGTGTAAATTTGCATAATTAAGTAAGATCCATCGTAGAAAAATGAATTTTTCACGTGAATATTAGGTATGCTATATTTGTTTTCCCAGATAGATTACACGAGACTCTATGACTGTAAAAGATATTTTCTGAAAAAACATTGCTCATGTAAAAAAATGGTGAAAAAACAATAATTTTATAATCATATTTTTAATTGATCGCATTTTCTTTTCTAAAAAAAAAAAAAAAATGAAAGAGTGACAATGAATGGCGCGACGGCGCGTATGGGGACATTCAACAAAAAATTGAAAAAAGAGAGAGAAACGACATAGCAGCCTGGTCCTGTTAGACTGTTTCATTCGACTCCTTCACAGTGAACTGGCACACAGATTCAGAGTCTTCAATCGCCCAATTCCTTTACACAACCATTCTGCTGGTATGTAATTGCCCCTCGTCAACCCCTTTTTTTTTTTATTTCGATGTCATCCACAACATCTTTCTCCTAAAAAATTCATGTTTTTTGCTTCAGCGCGTAGTTCTTTATGCTTTGAGCTTTTGGGTTCCTGAGGTTTGAAGGCAATGCAGTCAAATTGGTTGTTGAATTAACTTTGTTACGTTGTTTTTATTTTCTCTGACTTTTTCCCACTTGGTATTTTCTTTCATGATCAACAAGCTCATGTTATTGGTTCCGTTGCTAGAATTTGCCGAATTCGATTC
Organism: Juglans mandshurica; assembly: GCA_022457165.1. Lineage (NCBI taxonomy): Eukaryota > Viridiplantae > Streptophyta > Magnoliopsida > Fagales > Juglandaceae > Juglans > Juglans mandshurica. The sequence goes on from CM039627.1 coordinate 7,215,673, forward strand.
ATTATACGTCTCGTTTTCACACAGAAATAACTTATATTTGATAAACGGTTGAAAATGGGATTCTGAATGCTATGGGGTTCGCTTTGTTGCAAACGATGTAAAGTAGCATTCTTTTTAGGATTTACCTCTTATTGAAAAAACGTGCTGATTAAGTTGTTTAATATTCAACTTGGATTTGATGAGCTACTGATCTTGGATGCTCACGTGGAAATGAATGAACGCGACTACGTGGTGTCGATTTTTTGTTGGGCTTGAAATCTGTATTAATTATGCTTTTGGAATGGTTCAGGATGGTATGCACTCTTGTGATTGTCACTTTCTAGATAGTTGGGCCTGCCGCAGCTTTTAGATGTCTATAACTATCTTGAGAACGAGATTTCATTTTAATTGAAATGTCGACACTTTCAAATGCACAATTAACCGAGGTTGGGCATGTTGATTGTCAAAATGTTTGCCCTGATACCCAAAGCCATCAAAGTTCTTTAAAAGTTGAGTAGGAGGAGGAGGAGGAGGAGGATGAAGATGTAGATTTTAATCCCTTTTCAAAGGAAACCCTTTCACCTGAAGTTTCCTCAAGCTTGAGTTCTGAAATTGATGGTTTGGATGTTGATGTAGTCAACAGTGGGGGAAAGGTCTTTGATAATGGTGTTGGAATTAATCTATCAAAGCCAACTAGCGAGGTGCAAAACTCTGTCGTTGGAGATTCTGAGCATGGCGAGGTGGAAACTGTTATGCAAGCTACAGTATCCCCGAAGGAGTGTGCGAGAAAGAATTGCTAAATTCTGTTTCCAGAAATCCCAAGAACAGAAAACCTGCCTCAATCTCTCAACCAAAAATTGGTACTGTTCAAACAAAAGACAATGGCACTGGAGATGATTCTAATGAGGTTATGGTAGGGGAATTAAGTAATACAATGCATTCCCAGAAGTCCATATTACACTTAGAGAATAAGGATGCTATCTGCAAGCGTACTAGGGCCCATTATTCTCTTGCAAGTTTTACACTTGACGAACTTGAGACTTTTCTTCAAGAAACTGATGATGATGAGGACCTTCAAAATGTTGACGATGAAGAAGAGTACCAGAAGTTTCTTGCTGCTGTTCTACATGGTGGAGATGGTGATGGTCAGCCAAATCAAGAGAACGAAAATGTTGATGATGAAGATGAAGATAATGATGCTGATTTTGAGATAGAGCTTGAAGAGTTGCTGGAGAGTGATATAGATGAATGTAATGGGAATAAAACCCAAAAGGAGTACATGGGAGCTGGACGACGGCCAGAGACTAGGCAGAATAGGCGCCAAAAAGACTGCCCAATATAAAAAGAAGCTTTCAGGGCAGGTAAATAGGCCATTACGTCCTCTCTTACCGGTTTTGCCTAATGGACCAATTGTACCCTTCTCTACCAATGATGGGAAAACTTTGATGCCTGATTATTTTACAGCTGAAGATGGTTTTATAAAGGGATTTACTCCGCATCAAATAGGCCAGTTACATTGCTTGATATATGAGCACCTGCAACTTCTTGTTCAAGTATTTTCTCAGTGTTCTTGACTCTTCTAGGCAACACGTTGCCTCCCAGGTTCGCGGACTGATTTTTGAGATGCTTCAAAAACGTAATGAGGTTGTAGCATGAAAAGTGTTCCATATGCTAGCATTTTCTTTTACCCTCCATATGTTTGTTCGTCAGTGCCAGATGAATCTCCCAAATTTTCCCCAGCACGGTGCTCCTTAGAATCATGTACTACTTTTAATGCACAAAGCGTGCGCTCTAACCAATGGAGGCTTTTATAAACATGTCACCTCCTAATGGAAGGTGTGAATATGTTTCGAATGGGTGTGCGAGTTCTTTCCAAAACATTGAGGGCTCTTTCTGGGTGCCTTTTGTAAGTGGTCCAGTACTATCGATCATGGATGTAGCTCCACTTAATTTAGTTGGAAGATATATGGATGATGTTTATAATGGTATGTAATTTAGAATGTTTCAAGTGCTTTTAATTCTTTGTCAATCATATGCTTGCTCAGAAGTTTAACCTCTGTATACTTTGCCATTTGGTTGAAATTGTTTCACAGCTTTTCAGGACTATCGACGGCGTCAGGTGAAATCTGGTAGTGAAGCTCCCTTTGTAAGAGAACCAATGTTTACCCTTCCTTGTTTCCCATCATATCCTAAAGCTAATTGTGAAGTTTTAAGGGGGGCCCGTTGTCTCAGCTATTAAAACGGTGCCGTCTTCACCCAACCCAGTGCCACCTAAAAAAACACTGGCTGCTGCACTTGTTGAAAGTACCAAGAGGCAATCAGTTGCTTTAGTTCCAAAGGAAATTGCAAAGTTAGCTCAAAGATTTTTCTCTTTCTTCAATCCTTCATTATTTTCACATAAGCCACCACCTGCAGCAGTCGTAAATAGGGTGCTTTTCACTGATGCAGAGGATGGGTGAGTTGCATACTTTCTTCTCTTCTTGGCTGCTGCCTGCTATTGCTTTTCCCAAATTGGTGGCTTTAATTTTCTTGATTATTTACTCAGATTTTTTTTTCTTGATTATTCGTTGTAGTCAGTTTTAGAATGCCTTCATGTCACCTTTTCATGGTTCTACTTTTGTAATGGTTTAAGAAGCCAAATGAAATTTGACTGTAGAAACTAAAGCTAACTTATTTGACTTTTAGTATAGGTATTGACCGGATAGGAATATTTTCTGAAAGTCATAGAGTTGATGGGATTTTAAGAGTCATTTCTTAGAATATGACATACTAAAGAAAATCTTAGCATTGATTACAAACAGGAATCTCTCCTAAGATTTACAATCTCTGCATAATCTTAAATGCATTTTCACCATTTAGGATAGGTACCTTGATTGATGCAGTGAGAGGTAAAAGCTTTTCAAGGTGAGATTATTGGGAGACTGTAGTTTAATTGATTCGCATCCAAAAGCAATCTTTTATGCAAAGTGAGACTGCAGGTGTGATTGGCAGTTGAAAATAATTATTAAACAGAAATGCTTTGTACATGGATGCAGTGCACGAGATACACACGGACTAAAGGCAAAAAAACAGTTCATGTGTACAGTAATGAACAGTAATTTTTTGCCTTCTACCACGTACATCCCGTGCATCCTGTCTGTGTATGTATCAGCACTCAATTATTAATAGGGATACTTTCTATCATATCAAAAAGCTGTAGATCTTTTTATGTTATTTCAAGTATAAAAATATGGGAATAAATGACCAATAGTTTTTTGCATTGTAGTTCCCAAATCCCAAGAAATCTTATTTATTCTTGATGATGGTGTTAGGCATTAGCCTTTTGTGTTGCTTGTTTGTTTCCTTCAATTACTTCAACAGGCCTGGTGGCTAGTGACAATCTAGAAGTTTAACAAAATTGTAAGAGATGTTTGTGAAGTTTCTCTTGTTTTATGTTGGGATTCATTGCAGGCTGTTGGCACTGGGGTTGATGGAATATAACACGGATTCGAAGGCGATTCAACAATGTTTTCTTCCATGCAAATTGAAGCATCAGGTAATTTATGTCTAGATAATGTATTCTAAATGCAAATATTTTCTGGTAATCATTATCCAGACAAACTCTAAGCTTGGTTAGACATTTGTGTTTCAATTCGTCCTGCCAATACTGCTAAGCAGGGAGGGAACCATTTGTTTGTCTAAGGGTGTGCAAATAGAGTCTTCACTTTTTATTCATTTATTAAAACAAATTCATATTTTATTCTCTTGGATCAGAATTACTATAAGTGGGAAATTGTTCAGATTTTTTTGTCTAAGGGTGTGCAATTAAAGTCTTCACCTCGTATTTATTTATAAAAAAAAATTCTTCATCTTTTATTCTCTTGGATCAGAATTACTGTAGGTGTGAAATTGTTCAGAATTTTTTTTGATAAAGTTATTAATGAAGGCATTGCCCCAGTAAATAGGTAGTGTGCAAGAATAATGCTTAAATTAAAAATTGGAAAAGAGATAAGAAGATCATGGAAACTCAGCCCATTACAATCTATAGAAGCTACCAAAGGAGCAAAGCATTAAAGAAGAAAGTTTTAAGCTCCTTCAATGTCTGCTCACGAACCTCAAAATGTCTATCACTCATTTTTCCCCGAATACACTACACTAGACAAATAGAGCCATCTTCCACACTGTTGCAATTTGTAGCTATCATACAACTTTTCCAATTGGTGAAGAGGTCTACTATCCTTTTGAAAAATACTCAAGCCATAAGCCAACCCAACTCGAGTGAAAAATTCATTCCACATTGTACTAGCAACCTCAGAATGGTCATTATTTTTGCATATATAACACCGATCCATCACAATGATGTGGCATTTTCTTAGGTTGTCCATGGTGAGGATTTGCTCTTAGAATGCTGTCCAGGAAAAAAGGCTACTCTCATAGGTGCCTTAGTTCGCCAAATATTTTTTTCAAGGGAATGGGTTACAATCCTGAGGTATAAGGACCTTATAGAAAGATCAGATAGTGAATTCTATTTCTTGGTAGAGGCCCAAAGCATCTTATCTGCCCCTCCAAGATGTAATCTAGTAGTGTAAAAGAGGTTGTAGAAACTCGTGAGGCATCGACCCCCCAGTTTTGGGCCGCTAAAAAAAAAATAACAATCCACTAGGGGGAGTCACTAGAGAAGTTTAATAGATCAGCCAATGAAGCTTTCTGCACATGTGCAATGTTATACATTTATGTGAAAACTTCCTTAACGGTTCTGTCATTACACCACAATTCATGCTAGAATGTAGTCCTACTGTCCTAGAGCCATTACCCACCTGACTAAAGAGCATCCTCTTTTGATATTCTTCCATAAGCCCACCCAATATGGCCTATTTAGAACACCGTCCACCCCAAGTACTCCCAAATTTATAATTCCATAAGCCCTCCAATCTCATTTTGGTACCACCATGCCATTTCCCAAGAAGGGCACAAGTGAACAATAGCAAGTTTCCAAACCACCTTCAAAAATTGGAGAGCACATCTTGCCCACTTTACTTGGTGAAATTTTAACTCTTCACCAAGCCTGCTTCATATAAGTCCCTCTGTAGTTTTTTTATTTGATTGGCCATGCTATTGGGATGGGAACAAAGATAGGAAATATGTAGGCAAATTTTTTTGATTGGAGAAATATTTAGGCAAATTTAGAGAAGGTGCTCTTGATCAAAGTGATCCACTGATCCTACCACCTTTCTTTTCCAGTTTTAATCCCTAGCTGTTTGGTTAACTATTGTCAATAGATGTGATTTTTCTTACCTATGGGTGTTAGTGTATTTGATTTACTCTCTCTCTCTCTCTCTCTCTCTCTCTCTCTGTGTATGAGAAAAGAAAGTGTTTCATAGTGCTGTTTTTGAGGGTTTTTCAATTGATAATGGATTAATATGGTACAAACTAAGTTTCATGATTAGGCAATAATGGGCTATTTGAATTTACTCGTGCTACTTTTGTTGCAGATTTTTGTTAGGCAAAAAAATCGCTGCTCATCTAAAGCACCAGAAAATCCCATAAAGGTATATCGACAATCTTGATCACAATGAAGATAAATTATCTTTATCTATAGCTTCTCATTCTTATTCATTGTCATCCTAGGTGGATTTTTTCCTGAAAGAATGAATATAACCTCATGTTATGATTGCAATTTACTCCAAAATCTTGCATTCTTGGTTGTGATTTCTGTCTCTAAAACCTCATGTTATTCATTGTTATGATTGCAATTTACTCCAAAATCTTGCAGTTTATATGATTCCAAAGGTTTCTAATTGTAACATTGACTTTTGGAGTATATACTCAGATGTGGCTTGAGCTTTCCTTGAGTCATTAATATTACGCCCCATTTCAACATTGGGAAAACGAATAACTCACACAAAAGTGATAAGTTATAAAGGTACTTATGAGTGCTAAGACTCACGCTAGCTACTTATTAAGTGAAACTAGGTTTTATATGTAATTCTTGGGAAGTTCAAATTGACTGGTCTTTTGGGAGTTTTAGCACAGATGTGACTAGTACTTTTCCTTGGTTGTTAGGTTCATATCATCTTGACATTGGTCTGTTCTCTTAGTTTTAAGTGTCCCATTATTTCTTTTTATTCACCCAATATAGACGTACCTTTTCTTTTGGCAGGGAAGCTAATTATTATTCTGGATAAGATTTTGTATTCCTTTTAAAGTTTGTTCTCAAATTTTCTGTTCTCTTCTTAATAGGACGGCCAGAATACCCCTTTGGAAAATCAAGAGATAGTTGCTTCTAGCAGTGATAAAATATGTGAACCAAGGGTATGTTTGCTAGAGTTGGGTTTGTCTAGTCAAGGGAAGGATGATACAAGTAATTCTTCATGGTTAAGTTTAGATTCATGTGCACCAGATTGTCTTTTGAACACAAACACTAATCACGAAGAAAATACTATTGGTGAAGGTCCTGCAACCAAAAGTTTGTCTTCGTGTCGTCCTATCAGATCTTGCAAGAAGAAGAAATGAAGCACAAATGATGTTACTCTGCAGAAACATGCTATAGATATGAGACGACAGGTTAGCCTTGGTCCTCTTGTTCCCATATTGAAAAAAACCTAGGAAGCGTGCATGCAGAACGAATACAAGTTTGGATATAGCACTGGCTTTTGGAAGCTCCAGCGGTCATGGTAAAGATAGTTTTGTTTGGTTACTGATCTGTATATACTAATGGCGGTTGGTAGTTCTTCCTTGGATGTTGGGAACCCAATCACAAGCGAAAGGGGACAGAGTGGAAGTAGAAATGATGGGAACCAAGATGGGCCTAGTCTTAAAGATCATTTGCAACTTCTAGATGGGCCAAGAAGATTAAGGAGACAATGCAAGGATTGATGCAATCCACTTGGGACAAGTTTAGCAAGAGCCCAACATTCAAGATGGGGCTTGAAGGATGAAGATCCAGTTTTAATTCATTTGATTAGCTACGGAAGAGGGCAACGACAAGACTTAAAGGCTTTGAGCTCTTGAAGGGTTTCAACTTATTTAATTCATTTAAAGAACTAATGTTATTAGTTTAAAATAATTGAGTTTATTATGGGAAGCACTTAAGGGGGCCTATGCAAGGGCATGTTGGGAAAGTTATTATTTTATTGAACTAGGGTTAGGGTTACTGTAGGCGAGTTACTGTAGCGCAGCATTGTAGCCGCGGCACTGTTCATCCAGGGGCACTTTTGGAAGATGGGGGTTTATTTTGGCTAGGGTTTCATTAGGTTTTGCTTTAAATACTCTATGTAGCCTCATTCTAATCAGTTAATGAAGTTTATGAAATTTGATAAATTTATTCATTGTGAGTTGAGTTTTACTCCTCTTGTTCTTGATTGAACTTTTGAACTTATCAAAGGTAAATCACAACCTTTGTGGCGTTCCTCCTTTGTAATCTGCGTTCTTGAGACGGGTTCTTCAACGGGTCTAGATTTTAATATAATCTAGGTTCTTGAAACGAATTCTCATCGGGTCTAGGTTCTCCATCCATTTGACTTGATTTTAGCTTTCTTGGGGATTTTTCAAATTGACTGTGGGTTCAAGGGATTTCATTCCCGCGGGTTCATATCATTTGGTATTCAGAGCAAGGTTTCCAATCAGGTCTGATTCTATTTTTTAATTTTAGCATCCTTTAATTTAATTCTAGGGCTTCATTGTTCTAGGGTTGCCAAAAAAAAAAAAAATAGAAACAAAAAATAGGCTGCCGAAATTCTTAGGATTTTGGGTTTGGCTGAAATTTGCATCACCTAAGGTTTCAAAATTCTAGGGTTTCCCTGCATCTCTAAGTTTATCTGTTGCTTGGAGTGCCGTTCCATTGATTATCTTCTACTTCGTTGTCGTGCTTGAATTGAATTGCTTGATTTTCACAATTGAATATTGCTATTTGTGATTGAATTAAAGAAAGGAAAAGAAAAGAAAAGAGAAGAAAATTCGAAAAAAAAAAAAAAAGGAGAGAAGAAGAAGAAGAAAAGAAAAGGTAGCATATTCAAAGGTTGTTACATAGTTACAAAAATGAGAAAGAAAGAAATTTGTTGATTGAACCTTATCATCAAAGGGGCTGCTGCATACATCACTAAAGTTGGTATCTTGTCTTATTGTTACTCTTTCATCTGTATAACTTCATTGATTCTCGTGTCATTTTTATTCCTTCCATGTTTCTCTTGTTCTTGTTTCCTGGATCTAATTACTAGTTGGGATAAAACAATGTTGCTTTCGATTGATTGTGTTCAATTATCGGGAAAACTCTTGAGGTAAAAGGCAAGAGAGTGTGAGACTATTATCGGGAAAAAAGCCATTAAGAGTGAAACACGAGTGGAGTGCCATTATTTGAGTGTAAACACGTAAGGGAGTGTATGAGGTTTTTCACTAACATTCTTTTTGTGCAGCATATTATGATGTCTCATAGAAGTGACTCATCACCAAAAGGTGTGGCAGATAACTCATCTTTTGTGTTGCAAGTCATGTAACAACAGTTTGAGCGGTTGAACTTGGTGTTGGGTGAAGTGAGGGATATGATGGATAATCAAGAAACAGTGATTAGAAATCTGCAAGGTGAGAGAGATAGGAGGCGACATGAGCCTAGTATTGAGAATGGGTATGAGAAAGAAGAGTATGGTGAGTCTCTTGTTGCTAGGCGTGCACTCAATACACAAACTAAGATAAATGATACAGAGCAGCAGAGTGAGAACGTTTTTCATACTAGATGCCACATCAACAACAAGGTATGTAGTATGGTCATTGATTTGAAGAGTTGTATTAATTTGGCTATCACTACTTTAGTTGAGAAATTGAATTTACATACCTTGAAACACCCTAGACCATACATGTTGCAGTAGTTGAGTGATTGTGGGGAGATTAGGGTAAATAAGCAAGTGCTAGTTTCCTTTTCAATTGGGAAATACCAGGATATGGTCCTTTGTGATGTTGTGCCTATGCATGCTAGTCATATTTTGTTAGGGAAGCCATAGCAGTATGATAGGAATGTGATCCATGATGGGTTAAGGAACATGTACAGTTTTGAAAAGGATGGAAAAACAATCAAACTTGCTCCTTTAACTCCAACACATGTCCATGGGGACCAATTGAAATTGAAAAGTGAGGTTGCTCAAAAAAGAAAGAGTGAAAATGAGAGTGATCAAAAAAGAAAAAGTGAAAAGGAGATTGAGCAAACAAGCAAGAGTGAAAGTGAGAATGAGCTGAAAAGCAAGAGTGAAGGTGAGAGTGAAAGTGAGATTGAGATGAAAAGCAAGAGTGAAGATGAGATTGAGAAGAAAAGAAATAGTGAGACCGAAATGGAGAAAGAGACAAAAATGAGAGAGAAAAAAGAAGAGGGTGAGAATAAGACCTCAAGCACAAGAGAGAATCAGTTGAAAAATAATTGTGAGGTCGGGAGTACAAAAAAAGATGAAGAAAAAGAGTGAAAAGAAAAAAGAGTGTGAAAGGAAAAAAAGACAGTGGAAAAAAAAGAGAGTGAAGAAAGTGAGAGAAAAACAAAGAGAAAAATGAGTTTTTATGCTAAGGCAAGTCTTAATTCTAACGAACTTGACGTATGTTTGCCTAGTAATGTGGTCTCTTTGTTGCAGGGATATGAGGTCGTGTTTCCAAGTGGTGTATTTAGTGGATTGCCACCCATTAGGGAGATAAAGCACTGCATTGATTTTGTACCAGGTGCAACAATTCCTAACCGACCTTTCTTGGAAGAACATGAGTCATTGACACATTTAAAGGGAAAATGTAAGTTGTTGACTATAATGCGTGCTAAGCGGGAGGATTGTATTGAGACTTTTCCTCATGTATTCAAATACACACAAGGTATGAAAAATTTTGTGGTTGATGCTTTAGCAAGAAGGTATGTCCTTGTCTTCATTTTAGATGCAAAATTGTTGAGACTTGAATATGATAAGGAATTGTATGCTAATGATGATGACTTTGCTAGTATGTATGGAACATGTGAGAAAACATCTTTTGGTAAGTTCTATAAACTAGATTGATACTTATTTAGAAAGAATAGATTTTGTGTGCCTACTAGTTTTATGCTTAAGTTGCTTGTATGTGATAGACATGGTGATTTGTTGGGTAACCTTGGTGTAAGGAAGACTTTTGTTGTGTTGCATGAATGTTTGTGGGAATATCATTTGCCATTCAAAGACGTGTTACACGAACGTTTGTGGAAGTATCATTTGTCATTCATTGATGTATTGCACGAACGTTTGTGGGAGTATCATTTGCCATACATTGACATGTTGCATGAACGTTTGCGGGAGTATCATTTGTATTTCATTGAGTTTGCATATTGGAGTGGTCATTTTGGTTCGAGGAAGACTTTAGATGTGCTTCATGAATATTTGTGGGAGTATTGTTTGCCATTCATTGAGTTTCCATATGATTGGAGTGTTCATGCCAGTACTATATTTTCACAAATTGAAATTGTTTATAGACTTAATCAATTTCCTCCTTTAGATTTAAAGTCTTCACCAGTTGATGATATGGGTAGCTTGGATGGACTATTCCAAATTCTTGAACAAATTAATGAAAATGCATATCTAATGGATCTTCCAAGTAAGTATCATGTTTCTACTATTTTCAATGTTACTAACTATTTTCAATGTTACTAACCACTTTCCCTTTGATCCAGGTGGAGATTCAAGGTCGAATCCTTTTGAGGAGAGGGGGAATGATGGGAACCAAGATGAGCCTAGTCTTAAAGATCATTTGCAACTTCCAGATGGGCCAAGAAGATCAAGGAGACAATACAAGGATTGATTGAATCCACTTGAGACAAGTTTAACAAGAGCCCAACATTCAAGATGGGGCTTGAAGGATGAAAATCCAGTTTTAATTCATTTGATTAGCTATGGAAGAGGGCAATGACAAGACTTAAAGGCTTTGAGCTCTTGAAGGGTTTCAACTTATTTAATTCATTTAAAGAACTAATGCTATTAGTTTAGAATAATTGAGTTTATTATGGGAAGCACTTAAGGGGGCCTATGCAAGGGCATGTTGGGAAAGTTATTATTTTATTGAACTAGGGTTAGGGTTACTGTAGGCAAGTTACTGTAGCCGCGGCACTGTTCATCCAGGGACACTTTTGGAAGATGGGGGTTTATTTTGGCTAGGGTTTCATTAGATTTTGCTTTAAATACTCTATGTAGCCTCATTCTAATCAGTTAATGAAGTTTATGAAATTTGATGAATTTATTCATTGTGAGTTGAGTTTTACTCCTCTTGTTCTTGATTGAACTTTTGAACTTATCAAAGGTAAATCACAACCTTTGTGGCATTCTTCCTTTGTAATCTGGGTTCTTGAGACGGGTTCTTCAACGGGTCTAGATTTTAATATAATCTAGGTTCTTGAAACGAATTCTCATCGGGTCTAGGTTTTCCATCCATTTGACTTGATTTTGGCTTTCTTGGAGAGTTTTCAAATTGACTGTAGGTTCAAGGGATTTCATTCTCTCGGATTCATATCATAGAGGGGCCAGCTTAGCCTTGTTTGGTGAATCTATTTTTGACTGGCCCAAGAACAGCGGGCTTGATTTGGTGGAGGTGTGTATGCATGTAACTTTGAAAGATGGGGGATATGCAGGAGAGAGAATGAAACTTATATGGTATGGGGGAAGGGAAGTGAGGTCTACCGATTGATTTGATATTAGATGAGCCGCCGTACTCTGATCGTTCGGGAGACATGGCTCCACACAAGAATGAATTGTTATGGGGTCGGTAAACTATTTCCGCAGGCAGCCTATAAAATCAGATCACGTATTTTTGAATGAATATGTCGTTCCGTTGTATTCAGAGGCTTTTAAGTTGTGTAATGAAATGGTTGGAATGGGCTTGATTCCTAATACTATTGGAGATATGGAAGGATCGTCTTTGCTATTGTCTGACATGTTTGATAGGCATATATCCCTTATCAGTTCTACTCCATCCTCATAAAGGGGCTTTGCAGAAATGGATGTGAGTGATCACTGATGCTCAAACTAACCAGATTACGGAAAAGAACCTCAATGCAGCTTTCTCACATTATTCATATCAATTACATGTGTAGAAACAAAAATCTAGCCGGAGCCAAGCAACTACTGGGCTATATGTTTGTTCATGGTTTAATCCATGACCTTGTTTACATACAGTTTAATTGATGGATTCTGCTTGGAAGGGAATGTAGAGCGTACAGTTCAAGTTTATGACAAATGACAGGAGGAAGAAATCGCAACTTGGTTATACACAACACTCTTATAAATGGTTTATGCAAAGCAGTGTCAATGGACGTTGCTAAAATATTGAGTGGAGGTTTTACAAAGGGCGGGCTTACTTGATGCCATACTGTATAATACTTTGATAAATGGCTCCTCGGTGCGAAGGCTGATGAGGCATTTTGATGCTTTCAGAAAGAAGAAAGGTGGGGGGATTTAGAGAAGACAGTCACTTGCAACATATTTAATCAACTTCTTTTGCAAGTTTGGGTGTTTCCAACATGCAAAAGATGTAATGAAGATGATTGTCGTTCGTGGCATTGTTCCCAATTCCATAACATGCACAACTCTTTTTACCCATTCCAGAACGAATTGCAGTCCGGAGGAGGCGATCGAGTTGCATGATGAGATGGTTGATTGGCAAACATTTAAGGGCATTGTTACCCACCCACATTTTCACAAAGGCAATGCAGAGCCTTGAGTTTAGCATGAAAAATTGAGCTTAAAAAAGGCTTAAGTTTTGTGTGGCCATTCTTAGCCAATGTGACAACTTACTTCATTGTATCGATCATCCTGTTTTCATCCAACTTTAGTTTTTGCTTTGGAACTCCCAGACAATTTAATCAAAGAAAATGCTGAGCTACGAATCGTCGAATCCAACTGGCGGGTGATTGATAGATTTTAAATTCCCATGTATACGTAGAGCATATTTGAGAATACATTGTCAGATGTTTAAAGAATGCATGACAATCTAGGCTTGGTTGAGGGAACTTCCTCCTACTCAGAATGCATGACATTCTGAAATGTTTCGACAGAACTCAGCCCATTGATTAACTAGCTTTTGCAGGAGCATCCGGCTGCTTTTCTGGAGTAGTATCTCGGAAAGCTGGGGTTTCATTGTATGCCTCATTCAACCGGGATAAAAGAGGGAACTGAGTCTGCAGAATAAAATTTAAAAGAGGAAGGAAAAAGAAATAACCAATCAGCAGATACGGAGAGAAATGGACCTATGCAGGCCCTATATTTCAAGACCACCTGATATAGTTGTTACCATAAAAGAATGAGGGATAAACAGTAAAAACTTTGTAGCCATTGGTATAAATCAGAAAGAGTATTGGCTTCCTAATGTAACTAGCACACTAGTTTACAGGCCAAGCACTACCATGTCGACATGGAATCGATTAGTTGCTGCATGAATCTGAGGCGCTAGAAACAAATCTGCCTGCAATGCAATAGTGACTGCATTATATTATGTTTTGAGAAATACCTTAATTCATGAACTAATCCATGCATGCTCCTGTTCTGTGATGTCTTAGGAGGTGAAGTTCTACCCTACTGTGCAACCTGCATCTATGACATGTAGGCTATGAGACTGACATCGACACAATTTCATATACTTGTGCCAAAAACATAGTACTTAGAGTTGAGTTGGAATGCATGCTTTTGGAGAAGAACGATTTTCAGATTACTACCCTAAGGATTGAGTGGGTTCAGAGATATTTTGTTCTACTGCCAGAAAGGTAGCAGTTTGGTCTCAATAACAAGGTTGTATTAACATTAGAAGCAGTAAAAGAAAATCTTTCTTTGTTCATTCGCAAAGAACCCCAAGGAAATTGGAATTTTTGGTACTAAAGTGAAATTTTCAGAGAGATGCACGTTTTTCACTCTCTTTTCTGGGTGGTAGCCAATTTGAAATTTAGTTAATCAGATTTAGGGTTTATGATTGTGTGCTCAAGGCAAGGGACCAGCATATTCAAAGTAAATTAGTACCTTAGTCAACCCATGCCCCACTTCTATCCCCAATCCCTAGTGGGATAAAAAAAAGGATTCTTAACAACTTAATAGTATAATATTGGTAGAAACTTCCAAAAACCCTGACTCTATACAATGTCTGCACGGTGTATAGCGAATAATCCATGCCACTTTATAGGCATAGACAGATGGATTAGGAAACCAAACCAGGAAAACTTCATCTCCAGTTGCATATCTTCCGGCATGGTCTTTCAACAACTTTTCGATTGCTGAAAAAAACACAAATAATAATCAAATTAAGGCCAAAATGCTATTTAGTAGCAGATACTGTGCACACAAAAATGTCACGTCTGATGGGCATTGCCAATGTGAGAAAACCAGCAGGTTTAGAAAGATCAAGACGATCCTAGAAAATAAAATCATACATTCAGCACTTATTTCTCCCCAAGTACCATCATGACTGCTCTATGGATATATGAACCCTGAGCTGACTGTCAGAAGAAACAAATAGAAATGCTCTCTAATCAATTTTGGATGGTTTGTAGGATCCCCCACTCTAGTAGACCATCAAAGTTATGTAAACTCCCTTGAACTTTTAGGTGCAGCGAAAAACTAGTCACAGAACATAGAGAGTTAAGACTATTATGAGATATCTGCAACTTTATCTTGCTCAAACTCTCTGTATTTGATTTATCAATTTACAGTCAGTGTGACAGAATTTGTCTTGTCATCAGTTTATAGTGTAGATAATGCTTGGACTATCATCCATGCCTGAAAACCATTACCCAAAACGTATTCAACAACTCTAGTCCCATATTTCTAATTATAAATTTACGAGCCCCCACAAAAGCAAGATTGACATAACAGAAATATTTTTTTAAATTGTCTGCTACGTACATGTTCATGGGCGACGGTAACTTTACAATTTAAATTCCAGTTGTGACGTCTAAATTTCAGAGGCAGCCTTGTGAAAGCTTACCAGTAAAGCCTTTTTCAATATTGCATTTAGCCCAAGCAAGGCTCTCGTTGGGACCAACTTTCTCGGTGTATTTCTGAAAAAGGGGAAATCAGCAACACCAAAAAATATAATATATGCTCCAACAAACATATCAAATTTTTAACAAATAGATACATAACCACAAAAGTCTCGGTCAGATATATACCGGAAGTCTCACTCGCAGATATAGCGGTATTTGATGAGGCTGTATGCTTGAGAAAACAATATTGGCCACCTAAATATCCAGCAATAAAAGATACCCCCATCAGTGTCTGAATCTGAAACATACTTGCAAAACATGTGTGAGTATAAGAAAAATAAATACGTCAGAACAAACAGTTGTGCCTGATTACATCAGTAAACTCAAACCATTATTACTAGTTACTACTTCCTGCATCTATCCCCTCAAGTCTGGATGAGAAAATGAATCTAAAGAAGGATTGTAGTGACATATTATCTACCATGTAAAAAAGAACAATCCCGTTATTCATCATGTGAGACACAAGGTGTTTCCACAAAAAATATGTAGTCAATCCTTGAATTGTTCCAGCCTAACTTGCTAAAGGAGGTGAAGAAAATCATGATGCCAGTGGGAGGGGACAGAGAAGAGATAACAATACAATAACATGGGTAGAATCTTCAATAACTGCCCAACCTTCTTAGATGCCTCTTTGGTACTAGTATCACCTGTTAGTTCACCGTGCAAAAACCTAGCGAGTTTATACATTGAAGCTCCAGTTAGAAGGCTTTTGTTTTTTCTGTAACTAAGGTCTTGAAAATGGCTGAAACAGATGATTTATCGAATAGGACTGATCAGAGCATATGATTGTTAATCTTAATTGTGCAGATGATATGTCGAGTAGGGCTGATCAGAGCATATGATAGTGAATCTTAATTGTGCACCTATTATTTTTCCATAAATATGTTAAAACTTCAAGCAATGCTAAATCCCAGAACCACCCAAAATGCATTTCCTATTTGAAGATCCAGCTTCAATTCAAAATTTCTCATGGGCAGTCATTTTATCATACTGAGCACGTGTATAGCCTTAAGCTCAAGGAGCATGGATACAAAAAGGGGGATGACAGAGAAAGCATTTCTTATTTTTGAAAGAAAAATACAAAGAGAGAAAATATTTTTTGGTTTTGTGTTTCTGAAATGACTCCAAAGAGAACCTATTCCAAGGAAATTCAAACTCAACCGCTTTTCTAGAAGAGAGAATTTAAATCCTAACCATTGGTTTCATTTGCCCCTTATCTGTTCCTTTTATTCCAGAGAACGCAATGGGCCATGAAGGTGTGTAGTGATCTCCAATATGCCCAATTCATTGTTATTCAAGCTTCTCATCGTCCATGTGTTAACATAACTTCCAAATGTCTTTGAAAATGATCAGCGGTGCTAGAAAAGCCACTTCTACCACCTTGTTCATTCATGGTATGATCATAACTATCTGTGAATCACTCGGAAATGTGTGCAATGGAGCTACTTCCAGACAATTTGCATGAAGTTTTAGCCAGAATGCTACCATGGATAGATGGAATGATCTCGTATGTTTATGCATCTGTGTGTGTGTCTATATATGCTAAGTAACAATCTCATATATTTATTTCGGATAAAAACTCCAGCAGCCAAGCATATGTTATATTTTTCAACAAGAGCATTTAGTGTAAGATGTAGAAATCAGTGAACACGGGTTCTTAAATTTACCAACTAATGAATAATTGTACTTCACTGTATTGAAATAATTAGTTTGAGCAGAAGGGAAGCTGGTTAAGAAACTACGTTATAGCACAAAATATGCTAATAATTATCAATATCGACAAACCAAATTCAAGATCACCTGGTAATTGATGCCTCGTTTTTGAAGATCTTGAGGCAACAATGGATGCTGAGGATATTTCTCTTCTAAATACTGTGCACATTCCAAAGTAGAACGAGAACCGTGGTAGGAAAGATTGAGAATTTAAGGATAGAAGGTCAAGAGATAGTGAAAACATGGTAATGATATACCATTATGACTAAAAATCTTAAAAAAGATATACCATTATGATGGCAAGAGAGTCGGCAACTACGAAGTCCCCATCGACGAGCACTGGCACGGTACCAACAGGATTGAGCTTTGAAAACTCTACAAAGCAAAAGAGATCAGAATGGTTTCAGGTGGGACGTTGTTTTCCTCTTATTTTTGTTTTGTAATAGTAAGGTTGAATTTGTACAAGGTGCA
This sequence comes from Juglans mandshurica, assembly GCA_022457165.1. Classification (NCBI taxonomy): domain Eukaryota; kingdom Viridiplantae; phylum Streptophyta; class Magnoliopsida; order Fagales; family Juglandaceae; genus Juglans; species Juglans mandshurica. The sequence continues at coordinate 7,232,822 of CM039627.1, forward strand.
ATTGTGAAATGCATGTATAGCAATATCCTACATTCAAGCGTTTGACAAAAAGAATACATGCAGAGAGTAATTTTGGATATAAGATGAATAAAAATGAGAAGCAAAACTCACCTGGACTGAATTGCTCGTCCTTCCGCAAGTCAACTGCTCTATACTCATAATTTAACCCTATGTATTAAATGGAATTAAAAAAAAAAAAAAAAAGAAGATCAATGAGATAATAACTACGATCCCTTACTGAAGGAATTAAAGTTGTATTATCAGAAGTAGTAAGTTGGCAATTACAGCATGATCAAATATTTTTAAAAAGATTAAAAAAACATATCCTAGATTTTACAATTTTGCCCTTTTTCTCTCTACGTATGCGATTAGGTTTTGAGTGAGGTGAGGCTTTGCATGGCTGCCGCCGATGGCCTTAAGGCCGTCCAGGTGGCGTTTCCTCGCCTGCGTTCCTATGCAGACATGGTTCTGGATTCACCGCAGCCTCTCCCTGAGGTGTCGGTTCCTTTTAGGGCCCATACGAATGTGGAAGGAGAGGTGTGTGTGCTTCTTTCTAAGGATGAATTGGATCGCTCTGCTGCTCCTTTTCAGTACTCGTTGGTATTGAAATTCTTGCGTCAAAGGCCATCTTTAGATGCAATTCGGTCGTTTATTCGGTCCATATGGGGATTGATGAAGCAACCAACAGTTTCGGCTATGAATAGACCAAGGAATGTGTTTATCCGGATGACGTCGGAAGAGGACTTTGTGAAAGCGTTTGCGAGAGAGGCCTGTGATATTGATGGGATCCAATATCAAGCCTTTCATTGGAATACGGATTATCAAGAGAATAAGGAACCAGTGTGTGTTTCGGTGTGGATTTTTTTGCCTGGTCTTCCACCAAATTTTTTCCATGAATCCTTTTTACGTAGCATCACGACTCCTATTGGAAGATTCCTTAAGCATGACAATTCTACGAAGTGCGCTACTCGAACGGATGGAGCAAGGGTTTGTGTTGAGATGGATGTGTCTAAGGATCCGTTGAAGGCGTTGTGGATCGGGACCCCAAGAAACCCTCAACATCTCTATCAGGAGATTGAGTATGAAACGTTGCCTGCATATTGCATGCATTGCCGTGTGCAAGGTCATAATGAGAAAACATGTAAATGGATGGGTAAGAAACGGGAGGTTGAACTAAAAATGACGAAGGAGGGTGCTAAAGCAGATAAGATGTGGGTGCGTAAAGAAAAGTATTCGGAACAAGTTGGTACTGGTTTGTTAAAAGGGGGGTTGAGTAGGGAAGAGGAAGAGTTGAAAGGGGAGCACAGAAGACCTAGAGAGACAGAACAACAACCTGTGGATGATGCTAACCTAACAAAGGGAAAAGGAAAAATGGTGGAACCGGTAAACGATGAGGAAGATTCCAGTGCACCTCTAGTGGAGCAATCACATGGAGTGGTGGATCAGAGCGAGGAAGTGGATATAGTGGGACATACCTTGAATGTAAATTTGAGTGATGTTGTTATTGACGGGGTGGAGGCACAAGGTCACGATTGTGATGCTGCAGTAGTAGAGGTTCTTGGGGTTCCAGTGAGTTTGGAGGTTGGCATAACAAGTAGCAAATCCCGAGAGTTGGAAACGTTGGGTTTGGCTATGGGAATACAAGACTGTGGGGGTGATGGATTGCAGACTACTCAAAGTCTTGCAAGTCTGGAGAAGGGTGTTGTTGCTTTATGGGAGAGAGTTCCGGCGGTGGAAGTGTGTTCAGATACAAAATCGGAGGAAAGGATGGAACATTTGGCTAAGGAGAGACAGGTGTGTTTGGATTCAGAGAGGAATCAGGAAGGAAAAGGGAGGGATAGGGGATTTACGTTGAGAGGATCCTCTCGGGTTAAAAGCAAACCCGTTAGATTGAACCTATGAGTTATTCATATATTTTTTGGAATGCTCGGGGTATTGGCACTTCGAGTAGACGACTAAAGAAATTAGTGTTAAAGTTTCAGCCAAAAGTAGTTGTCATTGCGGAACCAATGGTGGATCAATCTAAAATCTTGTTATGGAAAGGAAAATTGAAATTTAATGAGTGTTGCTCCAATGTTTCTGAGGGGGGAAAATTATGGATTTTTTGGAATCATGAGACAGAGTTAATAGTTGATGGCATGGGTGACCAATATATTTCAGTTATGGTTAAAGAAAATTCAAAAGAGGTTTTAGTTACATTTGTTTATGCAAAATGTTACTACCAGGAGAGGAGGCGATTATGGATTAGTCTGATGAATATTAGTTCTCAGCAGAGGCCTTGGGTTGTGTTGGGTGATTTCAATATCATTCGCAATAACAATGAAAGATGTGGGGGAAGGCCGAGATTAGCAGTGGCTATGGATGAATTTAATAATTGTATTGATGCCTGCGGGATTTCGGAGTTGCAATCTTGTGGACAGAAATTCTCTTGGTGCAATGGTCAATCAGGTCTTCGCCGAAGTTGGGCGCGATTGGATCGGGGGTTAATGAATGCCCTTGCTTGTGATCATTTTTCGGATGCTAATTTGAAATACCTTTCCAGATCAAGCTCAGATCACGCCCCCATGGTATTATCTTTGAGAAGGCCGTTGGTGAAATATGGTTTTCCTTCCTTTAAATTTCAACAGATGTGGGTCATGCACGATCGGTTTTGGAGTGTGTTTCCCAATCCTGGCGTGGAGAGGTGGCAGGTGGTTCTGCAATGGTTATCCTCATGATAAAACTAAAGAGACTGAAAGTGGTTTTGAGAAATTGGAATAAAGATGTCTTCGGTAGAACGGAGGTGCATATTCAAGAATTAGAAGAAAGGATTAAAGGCTTGGAGTGGGACTTACATGAGGGTTTTTCGGAGGATATCGAAGCTGATTTAGTGGCATCACAGGTTGAACTTTCTGCATGGATGGAACGTGAAGAACAGAGGATTTCACAGCAGATAAAACAGGATTGGTTGGAAAAGGGAGAGGCATCTTCAAACTTTTTTCGTAATATGAGTAGGCGGAAGAGGCAACAGGTTCAAGAAATGAGATTGCCAGATGATTCTTTACTTTCGACGCCAGAGGAAGTCCATAACGGGGTTGTCTCATATTTCCAAAGTTTTTTGGCTGCGGGCAATAGACGGATGTTGCCTCCTTTGGGGAATTTGCTGCAGCCGATTATTCAGCAAGAACAAAATGATGCTTTATGTAGTATCCCGAATGAAAAGAAGTGTATGATGCAATTGTTTCTATTCCGATTGCGAGTAGCCCGGGTCCTGACGGGTATAGTTCGGGTTTTTATCGAGCCTGTTGGAATATTATCAGTGGGGATGTGGTGTAGGCTGTGGGTGAATTCTTTAGAGGTATGGATTTTCCTCTTTTTTTACAGCTTCTTATTTGGTATTAATTCCGAAGGTTGAAAATCCTGCAATATTTGATAAATTCAGACCTATAAGCCTGTGTTCTGTTTTCTATAAAGTGTGCTCTAAGATTCTGGTCAATCGTCTTTCCCCGTTATTAGGAAATATTATATCTCCCGAGCAAGGTGCCTTTATTCCAGGAAGAAATATTTATGAAAATATCAGTTTATTGTAGGAAATGATTCATGGCATTAATAAAACATGTCATGGAGGAAATGTGTCGTTGAAAATTGATATGGCCAAGGCTTATGATAGTGTTGATTGGGAGTTCTTACTGCATGTTCTGAGTTCGTGTGGTTTCTCAGGATTTTTTTGCCAATTGATTAGGCTTTGTATTACCACTCCTTGGTACTCGGTTGTTATGAATGGTATCCCAAAAGATTTCTTTAAAGGGGGGAGAGGTCTGAGGCAAGGTGATCCTTTGTCGCCATATTTATTTATTCTGGTGGAAGAGGTATTAACTCGGATGATAAAAAAAGAAGTGGAGTTGGGTAAGATTATTCCTTTTTCTCAACCTCGTGGTACGCCTATTATATCTCATCTTCTTTATGCCGATGATATTGTTCTGTTCTCTAATGGGGGAAACGCCTCACTGCCTGCTATTTCTAAAGTCTTGCAACAATATGAAGAATGGTCTGGTCAAGTGGTGAATAAAAGAAAGTCCTCGATGGTTTTCTCAAAGCAGATTACGGAAGGTCGAAGGCACAGGCTGCTACGTATTACGGGTTTTTCAGAAGGGAATTTTCCCTTTAATTATTTGGGAGTCCCTATAGTTTCGGGACGATTATGTAGTGCTCATTTTGAGGAGATTGTAAACAAAGTCCGGAAAAGATTAGAAAGGTGGAAAGCTCGATTGTTATCAAATGGGGCCCGATTACTTTTAATTAAACATGTGATTCAAAGCGTACCGATTCATTGTCTATCTGTGCTAAAGACTCCAAAAAGTGTGATTGGAAAAATAGAAAGGCTCATTAGCACTTTCTTTTGGGGCACAAGGGATGGAAAGCCAAAAAGAAAATGGAGGGCGTGGGAGTCTATATGCAGGCCGGTAATGGAGGGAGGTCTGGGTCTTCTTGAGTTGCTTGATGTGCAGGAGTCCCTCCATATGAAATTGGCTTGGAAGCTGTTACAAGGATCTTCTTTATGGTCTTCTTTTTTTCTCAGTAAATATGTTAGGGGGAAACATATCTCCTTGATTGACCCGAATAAAGGCACAATTTTCTGGAAGATGCTGCTGAGATGCTTGCCGAAGTTATTTGAAAATTCTCAATGGAAAGTCTTAGATGGTGAGGTATATTTTTGGAGAGATAAGTGGTCGGGTATTGGGCCTCTTTGTTCGCAGAATCAGATTAGTGAGTTTCCAGAATTAAAGCTGAAGGACTGTAAGTCGGAATATGGCTGGAATGTGGAGTTGTTTGCGAGCTTGGTGGGTATGGAGAAAGCAGAGGAAATTGTAGAGAAGTTGGGTTTTATTAAATCTGGTAAGGATGTGTTGATCTGGTTGGAAAATTCAAATGGCCAGTTCAGTACGCATAGTGCTTGGCAGTGTATCCGAACAAAAATACCAGAGTTTCCTTGGGCAAAATGGGTATGGCATTCTGCAATACCAAAGAAGATTTCAGTTACAATGTGGAAGGCTATGCATGAGTGTTTGACGGTAGATGACCAGATATGTAAACTGGGTATTCCTATGGCTTCTAGGTGTGATTGTTGTTCGGTTGGAGGCTATGAGGACTTAAATCACGTTCTGGCAACTGGGGAATTTGCGGAAAATATATGGCACATAGTTTCGGTGCAAGTTGGTGTGCCAAATATGGTGGGGAGGAGATGGCGAGAGAGAGTGGAAAGCTGGCATCGCCGTGCGAGAAGCTCGTCTCAGTCTGGGCAGTTGCTGGGTATCCTTCCGACGGTAATTGTTTGGAGACTATGGTGGAGGAGGTGCAAGGTGGAAGGGGTCTATGATTCGGTAAGAACTGTTTGGTGCTCGATCAAGTATTGGGTTTCATGGGTTGCGATTAGACTCAAGAAATCAAGCCTAATATCGAGAAGAGATGAGGAGGTCCTTCGCTGCCTGCAATTGCCAGTTAACTCAACGAAAGTGAGGGTTTTAAAACAGGTGACTTGGATGAGACCAAAAATAGGGAGATTTAAGCTCAATGTGGACGGCAATTCCTTTGGTAACCCAGGTCCATCAGGTGCTGGTGGTGTAATTAGAAATGACAAAGGTGAGTTTGTGTGTGGTTTTGCATACTATATTGGGAATAAATCAAATAATGCGGCTGAAGTATTGGGGCTGTTATATGGACTTCGTAATGTTTGTTCGTTGGGCTTGAGAGATGTGGAAATTGAAATGGACTCAATGTTGGTAATTCAATGGTTGAAGTCTAAAAGATGTGGCTTGTGGTATTTAGAGGATTATTGGGATAAAATTTTCAGAATGCTGGAGGGGCTTAATTATTCTATTAATCATTCTTATAGAGAGACAAATACAGTGGCAGATGGCTTCGCTCGTATTGGTGCCAAGGGGGGTAATAGTTTGTGGCGTTCTTTTTCGGATCTTCCTTTGTTTATCAAAGGTATAATAAGATTAGAAAAGGAAGACCTTCCTTATATTAGAATTACTCGGCAATAAGGTTTGATTATTTCTTTATTCTTTATTTTTTGGGAGAGATTGGTGGTTATGAGTTGTCTGTAATTTTTTTTAGGGTAATGGTTTTTGTGACTGAGGTTTCTTCAGGTATGGAGTTGTTTCAAGGTATTCCTCCGTCATAAGTGAGGTTTTTTAATAAAAATGGGGAAGAGTCACTATTGGACAGGTGGCCTAGACTCTTATAAAAAAAAAAAAAAACTACGATCCCTTGAATGATAAACATAAAATATTAGATGAAGTTTGCATTAATAGTCGAATATCCGTTAATAAATTTTAAAAAAAATGAAAATGATCCGAACAATTTGAAAAGGAAACCGAATTGAACAGATAGAAAATTGGAAAGAAAGTTCCGCTACCTTTCAAGTTGAGAGCAATACGAACACGGTGGGAGCACGAGCTGATCCAGTACGAATACAGCTTCAGCTGATTCTTATCGCCACTTCTACTTCCAGTCGCCTAATCATAATCCAAACTAAAAATCTCAATTTCTCGCTCTCTTCTCATACGGATTTCACTCAGAAATACACACACACATATTATAGAGTTTTTGTGTGTATGTGTATATATATATATATATGTAAATGTATAGATAGAGATGTGAATATACAGGAAAGCTAAATGGTAAAAAAAGACGGCCGTAATAACGCTTACCATCACGCATTCCAAGTTCCAAGAAACAAAGAAGGATAATTCGAACAATCAGCAATTGCTTCTTGCAGCTCTGATTTGGTTTTGCAGCTCTGCTTAAAGAACTCTGCCGTCTGCACAGCCAGCTTTGACTTAACAAGAAATCTTATCAGCAGTGTTTTTTTATAATTAAATCAATTAATTATTGAATAATATTAAAATCTTTCAAGTTTTTAAAGATTTTTTTTTTTGAAGATAAGTTTTTAAAGATTAATTACTCTTCTAAATGACTAATTTTAATGGCTATCAAAAGAAATACTGTACGCTTTCAATGACTTTTTTTTTTTTTAATTCAAATCTATAACACATAATTTTTGAAGTAGGAGCATCCACTTTTGCATTAAAAACCACGAGTACTTTAGTTGCTTAAATTAAATTAATTTAAAAGTCATGTAAATAAATATAAGATAATTTAAAATTTTAATTGTTTATATCACTTTATATTTTTTCATTCAAGTATTCTTTCTCTATCTTATTTATTTTAATTAATAATCGAGTAATGCCACGTTTAAAATGCTTCGTAATTTGATAATAAAAAGTACTGAAAAATTTATTATTTCTTCATGTATCACAAGGGTGCATGATTGATTTTATTATGAGAAGTAAAAATTGATTATATGAAAGTAAATTCACAAACTGACGTGGTTTTATATGATCTGTTAAATTTATTTTGCGATAAAAATAACTTTACAATTTGACGTATCACATCAAGTCACGTCATTTTATAAATTTACTTTTAGAGTAATACTACATACAGTCGTGGAGTGTGCAAACACCATGCAGTCGCTTTAAAAAAGAGTGAGATCTATAATTAAAAAATTAATTTTTTTCATGTGGATCCCGTATATATTCACTTTTTTCAAAGTGATTGTGCGACGCTTGCACACTCACGACTGCAACTATCATTTCTCATACATAAAAGACGTGTAAAAGAGAGACACCTAACATAATTAACAGCTGAATTCATTAAAATCTATCTTAATGGAAATCTATTAGCTAGGTTAAGGACCTCAGTGATAATTTTGAATACAAGAAATTGGATTTTTAGATTGAAGGCTTTTGGAAGGGCTGGTTGATAGTTAGGAAGGATGTGATTTAAGTCTTGCAAGTATTGGTGTAACGTTTTCACCAAGCCAGAGATCTTATGAAGATGATGGCTCTTTCCTCATTTCATCACATTATACATAACTCTCGTTACCCATTTCAGTAAGAAAACTGTGTAGTTCAGGGGAGGTGATTGAATTGCATGATCAGATGGTGCTTAAAGGGAGTAATCCCTGATGGATAGATCTACATTAAAGGCCACTGTTACCCAACTTATTCATGAGAAATCCATTGCAGAGAATTGAGTTTAGCATGGCAAAGTAATTCAGCTTCAAAAACACCAAGTTTAATGCCGAAGAAGCAATGTCACTCGATCATTACCCAACTGACTCCGAACTTTTTATGTCCGCAAGGATCCCACAAGGGTGTTTTCTACTTCTAATAGGCCATGAACTAGATCAGAATCGTTCTCAAAAAGGCCAACTTTAGGACTCTCAGACGGTATGTACTTGCTGATCTACCAATGCAACAAATGGATGAATGGTAAAATACATTCTAGGGATTGTGTAATCTTCTATATATGATCCTCTTTTACATGTAGGCAACTCAACTGCTTGCTTCACAGATTGGCAGCTGCCCTCCCTCAGATTTATTTCTATTCAGAAAAATCAGATATAGCAATGCAGTGTTCAGAATAAGGGAAAACAAACCAAAAACCTTGTTGATGGCCCAAGGTTCCAGACTTCCAGTACTACTCAGGGCTGAAAGTTGTAGAGAAATCAAACAACAAATAGAAGCGGAATTACGACAATATGGTGACACTCCTGTGAGGGTATTTGTCCCACAAGTTGGTGATGAATAAAGGGAATTGAGTGCATTTGTTTGTGCACCAATGACCCCTATTTATAGGCCATCATGCACCGAATCCATTGGTTAACCAATGGTAACCCAAATGTCACAATCTTAAGGACTGACACATCCTATTGTGAAAAGGGTACAACCATTGGTAAACCAATGGTAACCCAAAGGCCACAACCTTAAAGAGTGACACAACCTTTTGACTAAATCAAAAGGTTGTGTCTCTTGACACTTTACCAATCACATACAACATTTTGACTAAATCAAAAAGTTGTGTCTATTGATACTTCCTTAAACATCACCCCTCATGGGAACCATCACCATGTTAGAGAATATAATTCCAAGGGGTACACCGTTTGGTGATCACACCCCTTAAAATAACATCTCCCACTTGATTACAAAACGATGATGATCCAGTTGAGTATTTTACCTTGGTACCAATATAAGCTTTCCACTACTCAACTCTCATCTGCTACTCTTGCAGATCGGCGTCAGAGCATGACAAGCCTCTACGTGCACACGTTTTTTGTCATTACCTTATCTGACCTCACCATTTATCATATGTGCTCCCACTGATCACATATTAGGGGTGACTACATTTCACTAAAAAATTTTTTAGTGAATGTCATCAATTCTCCGTGACTGGATCAACAATCCATACCTCTGTCACAATTGACGACTTCAGCCGAATACATAACACATGTATCGACCTGCGCTGAATTTTCGTTAAGTACTTCCTCTAGAGGCTATTCCTGAGGTTTTTCCTTAATCACCTTATCAACGACTTTGCAAATGATTAACCATTTACTTGGATAATCAAATCACATTTCACTAAAACTTTAGTGAATGACACTGAATTTTCGTTAAGTACTTACTCACCTGAATCTTTCCTTAATCACCTTATCAGCGACTTTACCATGATCAACCTTTTACTTGATTAATCAATCTGCACTGAAATTTTATCAAGTACTCACCCTAAGGCCATTCCTGAAGTTTTTCTTGATCACATTATCAGTGACTTTACAAATGACCAAAATTTTCATTTTTGGGTATCTTCATAACTCAAATTTTCTAGGCGTCCCCAGAATTTGTTGAGTTATGTATGTTGACCATGAGATTTCTTCACCTAGGTTTCTTTCAATCCCATTCTAGTCACATGTTCTCTGAATTTCTCCAGAGATAAACTTTTGGTCATTGGATCTGCTACCATCTCGGTCGAGGAAACAAAATTAACATTGACCCCACCTCTTTCCACTATATCTAAAATATAGTGATAATGTACATCAATGTGTTTTCCCTTGGAACTCTGTGTTTCACTTTTTATCAAAGAAATGGTAGACTGATTATCACAAAACACATTGATTGGTTATGTGGATATACCCAAATTTAAGCTTTCAACAAAGCGTTTTATCCACACCGCATTACTCACTGCAGTACTACAAGCAATATATTCTGCTTCCATAGTAGACTTAGCAATACAGCCTGTTTCTTACTTAACCAAGAAACTGCTGTTCCACCAAATAGAAATATATATCCAGTTATAGATTTTCTATCATCTATATCACTTCCCAAATCAGCATTACTATAGCCGATTAATTCTAGATCACTGTTTCCAAAGCACAATTTCAAATTTTTGGTACCTTGTAAATATCTCAATATACGCTTAACTGCTTGCCAATGTTCTTTACCTGGATTGGATTGAAATCTACTTACCAATCCAACTGCATGACAAATATTTGGTCTGGTACTTGTCATTGTATACATGAGGCTTCCCACAGCTTGAGCATAGGGAACTTTAAGCATTTCACTTATTTCCTCATCATCTTTTGGGCACATACTTTTATTTAAAATATGAGCTTTGCAAACAGGCATACTTAAAGATTTACAATTTTCCATACCAAATCTTTTAAGCACTTTTTCTAGATATTTTTCTTGATCTAAATATAATAGATTTGAATTTCTATCCCTAGAGATTCTTATACCAAGAACATAAGCGGCTTCACCCATGTCTTTCATTTCAAATTTAGATTTCAAGAATTCATTTGTTGCATGCATCATATCTAGACAATTACTTGCCAGTAATATATCATCAACATACAATGATAATAATGTTAATTTATTATCATTTTTCCATATGTATACACAGTGATCTAGTGGACTCATTTCATATCTCATTTCCAAAATGGCTTGGTGAAATTTCAAGTACCACTGTCTTGAAGATTGCTTAAGTCCATACAGTGACCTTCTCAACTTGTAGACTTTCTCTTCATGTCCTTTAATTTGGAATCCTTCTGGTTGAATCATAAAGATATCCTATTTTAATTCACCATTGAGAAATGCTGTTTTTACATCTAACTGATGTAATTCCAAATTCATCCTGACAACAATAGACATGATGATCCTTACGGATGTGAACTTCGCCACAGGCGAATATGTATCCACAAAGTTTACACCTGGTTGTTGAGTATATCCATTGGCCACTAACCTTGCTTTGTACCTTTCCAAACTGCCATCAACTTTAAAGTTTCTTCTAAGAACCCATTTACAGCCAATAGCTTTTCTATCTTTTGGAAGATCTGTTAACTCCCAAACATTATTTTTGTTTATTGATTCTATTTCATCTTTCATGGCCTCAAGCCATTTATCTGAATCAATACTATTGACTGCCTCAGAAAAATTTTCAGGATCATTATCTAAATTTTCCAAACTGATATTTAGTGCATAATGATCTTGAAATAATATTGATGGTCTTCTGGATCTTTTACTCCCACTGTCTCCAACATCAATACCTGAAGATTGATTTTCATCTGACTTTCTTTTATTATTCTGGATTTGAACAATATCATTATTTTCATTGTCAGATTTGTGGAGATCCGTTGATTCTCTAAATTATTTAATAAATCTATTTGATCAACAGGAGTAACAAGGTTTGTGTTTTCCAAGAAAACGACATCACTACTTTCTATCAATCATTTTTCAGAATGATAAAATCTGTAGGCACTTCCGTTTTCTACATACCCAATAAACCTGCATTTCCAGGTTTTACTTTTTAATTTATCCCTTAGTGGCCTTGGGATAAGCACTTGTGCCTTACAACCCCACACTTTGAACTTACTTAAGTCCGGTTTATGTCTCGTCCATAATTCGTAAGGTGTAAGAGGTTTCGCTTTAGTTTCAACTCTATTTAGTATATATGTAGCAGTCGATAATGCTTCACCCCAAAAATGTATTGGTAGATCAGCATATGCCATCATCGATCGCACCATATCCAATAGAGTTCTATTTCTCCTTTCTGCAATGCCATTTTGTTGAGGTTTATATGGCATAGTATAAATATGTCTTATACCATTCAATTTGCAGAAATTGTCTAAAGTTTCAAATTCTCCTCCTCTATCACTATTCAAACTTTTAATGGGTCTACCCAACTGAGTTTCTACTTCTAATTTAAATTCTTTAAATTTCTCAATTGCTTCAGATTTATGCTTGAGTAAGTAGATATGCTCATATCTTGAATAATCATCAGTGAAAGTAATAAAGTACTCAATTCCTCTATGAGTTTTTGTTTTAAAAGGTCCACACACATCAGAATGTATAATTTCTAGTAAATCCGTTGATTTCCAACTTTTTGAAAAAGATTTACTACTCATTTTTCCTTTGATACATGGTTCACATATATCAAAATTATCTGAGTTTATTTGTGGTATTAATCTACTTTTATACATTCTGATCATCTTATTTTTATTTATATGACCTAATCTTAAATGCCATAAATATGCACAATCTGTAGACACATTCAAATACTTAGAAATAGGTACTTTATTAATATCAACATTCAGTACATACATATTGTGATCTTTCACGCCTTTCACTGACACATTTCCCTTACTTATTACAACGGTTCTAGACTTAAACTCAATTGTGTAGCCTTTCTGATCTAGTACAGGCACTGATACTAAATTCCTACGAATACTAGGTACATATAGAACATCACTAAGTAAAATAACGGAACCATTCACTTTGAATTTACATGTACCTTGCCCCAAGACATCGCAATATGTATTGTTGCCCATATAGATTTTGTGCTCTCTAGTTTGTTTATCTTCAAGTTTGACAAACATATCTTTGTTCCTACATATATGTCTTGTCGCTGCAGAGTCAACCCACCATGAATCTGTCACTGGTTCCACTAGCATTACTTCTGAGATCGTCATCACAATTTCCTTGCTTTCTTGTGCTTTTCCTTTGTTAGGATATTGTGATTTGTAATGACCCTTCTTTCCACACTTAAAACAGTTTCCAGAAAATGGTTTATTTTGTTTTCTTTTTAACCATATCTTTTTCTTTAACTGTTTTGGCTTCATCTTATTCTGTGTAGAACGCTTATCTTGAGCCATTAATAAATTCGATGATTCACCATCTTTATTCCTTCTTTTCATCCTTTCTCCTTCAAGTACTAAAAGTACTGGAAGCGATATCATTGTTACTTCATTTCTACTGTGTGTTAAAGAAGTAATAATGTGATCCCAAGATGAAGGAAGACTATTTAATATGGTTGTAACTTGCATTTTATCAGTGAGAGGATGACCGGCATCATTTAATTCTTTCGCCATCAACTCCATTTGAAGTACATGATCGCCAATATCATCATTCTCTTTCATACAAGTCCGGTTATACTTATCCAACAATAACTGTATATAAGTATCCGACCTTAAACCATACTTTGCTTCAACTGCATCCATAATTTCTTTAGCAGTTTCATAGTCTTCAAATAAAGGAATAATGTGATCTCTCATGCAATGCAAAATTAAAGCTTTTGCCCATGCATTGTGTTCTATCCATTTATCTACATTTGAAACGCTGCTTCCACTTTTATTTTCATCATTTTCTACAATTTCTCCCCATGGTTTTGGTGTTGTTAATGTATATAAGGTCTTTTCCTGGGTTAGAAGAAAAGTTATATGCCTTTTCCAGGCCCGGAAATTTCTTCCATTCAATTTTTCTATCTCCGAGGGATCAATACTTTTCTTCGGTGCCATGAATAATAAACCTTAAAAATTAATCAACAAGAAGAATTGTAGAAATAATAAATGTGTACTATTTAAATACAATAGTTCAACTGTGAAAAATTAAAATTATTACAAACTTAATTAGTAATAATAACCCTTGGATTTAATCCAAGGTGGCAGCCTAGAAATTCTCCTATTATATTTTATATAAGGAGAATAATGAAAATGATGCCTCGATCGAGGATATCCACGACCTTTCCTTGATGTTTCACATTTTTCAAAGAATTTCTGGTGATAATTTCGATCAACAGGGGCTTTGTAATATTTTGGCTTGAAATTTGGAGCACAACGGCTTTTGAACAGACGAAATCAGGTTTGAAATGATCTCGAACGACCCGATTGAAAAATTCTGCCCTGAACCGGTTCAGGAAACCGGGTGAACCGGTTCAGCCGGTTCAAGCTGGGTTCTGGAGATCGGCTTCTGGAGGCGGCTCGGTCAACGGCTCGAAGATCGGCTCGGCTCGGAGATCGACTTGCGGCTCGGCTCGAAGGGCGTGAAACGGTGCCGTTTGGAGGTGTCTGTTGTGGTTCTTCAGTGCCGAAAACGACATTGTCGTTTTGCTCATTGGGTTGAACGATAATGTCGTTTAGTCCAGGTGGAATTTCAAATTCTTTACCGTTGGACAAAACGACGTTGTCGTTTGGATCTACGGGCTGAACGACACTGTCGTTTAGCCCCTCCTAGATTCGAATTAGACGACCGTTGGACGAAACGGTACCGTTTCGTCCTGGGTCGTCTTCAACCTCGCGCAGAGGCGTTCCAGCGTCCATGAAGCTTGTGTCTTCACTCCCGTCCGACCAGTTGGTGGCCGGCGACGACGACTCCGACGTGCTCCCGAGGTCGACGAAGTCCAGCAGCAGTGAGAGGCTCCGGCGGCCGGCCGAAACAGTGACTTTGTGTGCAAATGGGCTATTTAATTCACTATTCCTTTGTGTAAAATAATACCAATAATTTTCTTCAAAATAGTAACAATTTACTAAATTTTGAAGATTACCAGTATATTCTAAACCCCCCACCGTGATCTGAAAGAGTTTCTCTCTAGGATTTTCAAGCAAACGAAGATGATTAAAATATGCAAGTGTGGTTGCCAAACCAAGCACTTGCCTATTTATCGTCTTTGTTATGCGTGATAAAATTCCCTCTGACATGACCAGGCTCTTGATACCACTGTAGAGAAATCAAACAACAAATAGAAGCGGAATTATGACAATATGGTGACACTCCCGTGAGGGTATTTGTCCCACAAGTTGGTGATGAACAAAGGGAATTGAATGCATTTGTTTGTGCACCAATGATCCCTATTTATAGGCCATTATGCACCGGTTGGTAAAGGGCACATCCATTGGTTAACCAATGGTAACCCAAAGGTCACAACCTTAAGGAGTGACACATCCTATTGTGAAAAGGGTACAACCATTGGTAAACCAATGGTAACCCAAAGGCCACAACCTTAAGGAGTGACACAACCTTTTGACTAAATTAAAAGGTTGTGTCTATTGACACTTCCTTAAACATCACCCCTCATGGAAACCATCACCATGTTAGAGAATATAATTCCAAGGGGTACACCGTTTGGTGATCACACCCCTTAGAATAACAAAAGTGTCTGCATCACTAAGTTCAATATGATAGTAGACATGAATATGTCTACAAGTATTGAGACTGATATGATTGTGTGGTGCTGTGATTATTGTCCGTCTTTTCCTTGTGTTTTTAATTTCAATGTGTAATTGTCAAAATTCAATCTTAAGGTGTCCCAACTACAAGAGTGACACATTTTTCATAACCAGCAAAATAAGATGGACCATTACCTTTTGTGTTGTTTTGTTTATTTTTCAATTTTTCGTAAGAAGGAAGAAAAAAAAAACTTATATTGCATTAGCTTCTCTTCAAATACTGGTTATACTAGCAATATCATGCATCTTAGTAGGTTGAATCAAGTAAACTATGTTGGATATGAAATGAACTAGGGTTTAGCCTGTTGACAACTGAGGATTAAAAGGAAAGTTGATTCACGGAAGTGATACAAGGCAAGTAGCACTTGGCACTAGTTTCCGATAACTCTACAAGAAAAAACTTCTACTATCTTGGGGGACTCTCTCTAGAAGGGAGGCCTCTCTTCATCTTTCAGAAATTCTATTTTCCTGCATGGCATTGGGAGATGTGAGGGGCTATGAGAGATAGTAAAATCACCCAACATGGTAGATTTTGCCCCCAAACGACCTGTTGACGTAGACTTATATGTCGAACTACGTAAATTTCTGTATTTACATCTTTACTTGCATTTTATATGCTTTAATTACTATTTATTTCATAGATGAATATCCGAACATCGTATCAACCCTCAAGCCATCATCGTGGGCCATTCAATCGTATTGTTGATAGCTCAACTGATGGGAAAAATGCATCAACAAACAAGATAAAGGATGCCAAAAAGTTATTACAATCAAGTTATCCGTCGAGTAAAAACACGTGAGAATGATGTCTATGAAAAGTGTAAGTTCCAGGATTTACTGAACTCATTTCGGCTCAGAAAGGATCCCAGTCGCATAGTCGTATATGCCTTTCAGGATGGGGAGACTCTTAAATGTAACAGAGACAGTATCCCTCTTAGTTTATGCCACGAGAGAGAGGACCCCACCGTGAACCAATGATAAAAATGAGAAGTAAAGTCCTGCCCCAAGCAATCTCCAACGGTCAAAATCCTTATCCCAAACCTCATCCACGCTCTCTCTCTCCCTCCACTCATTCCACTCTTTCTTAGGTACCAGAAGAACGTCTCAGAGACATGTAGATAAGACTCAAAACAAAAGAAAAACCAAAACCACATTGCAGACTCTTTTCTGCTCTTCACCTTCTCTTCTCTACCATTGTTTGTCCTTCCCAGAGCCCAAAAACCCAGTAAAAACCATGTCCTGCTCAAATTTGACAATGTGGGTGCCTTCAAAACCTTCTCTTTCTGATGCTTCTTCACTCTCTTTCCGCTCCTTTCTCAACCCTTTTCAGCTTCCTTCCCATAATTCGCCCTCTTGCAGCCCCTCTCGATCGGGGACCCCGATCCACTGTGGTCTTCGTGAGCTGCGAGGCCGTATTGATTCTGTAAAAAACACCCAGAAGATCACTGAGGCTATGAAGCTTGTTGCTGCTGCTAAAGTCAGAAGAGCCCAAGAAGCCGTGGTTAATGGCAGACCCTTCTCAGAAACTCTGGTAGAAGTTCTATACAACATCAATGAGCAGCTACAAACTGAAGACATAGATGCCCCTCTCACCAACATTAGGCCCGTCAAAAAGGTTGCCTTGGTTGTTGTCACCGGTGATAGGGGTCTTTGTGGCGGTTTCAACAATTCAATTATTAAGAAAGCCGAAGCCAGGATTGCTGAACTGAAGGGTCTTGGTCTTGATTATACTGTTATTAGTGTCGGTAAAAAGGGCAACACATACTTCCTTCGGAGGCCTTATATTCCGGTTGATAAGTTTATTGAAGGTAACACACTCCCTACTGCTAAAGAAGCGCAGGCCATTGCTGATGATGTTTTCTCACTCTTCGTTAGTGAAGAGGTGGATAAGGTGGAACTTTTGTACACCAAATTCGTGTCGTTGGTCAAGTCCGATCCAGTTATTCATACCTTGCTTCCTCTCTCGCCAAAGGGAGAGATTTGTGATGTTAATGGAACGTGTGTGGATGCTGCTGAGGACGAGTTCTTCAGGCTTACAACCAAGGAAGGGAAACTGACGGTGGAGAGAGATGCTGTAAGGACTCAGACAGCGGACTTCTCGCCCATATTGCAGTTTGAGCAGGACCCAGTTCAGATTCTCGATGCTTTGCTGCCTCTCTATTTGAACAGCCAGATTTTGAGGGCATTGCAGGAATCACTAGCTAGTGAGCTTGCTGCTAGGATGAGTGCCATGAGCAGTGCAACTGATAATGCAATGGAGTTGAAGAAAAACTTGTCTATGCTCTACAATAGGGAACGCCAGGCTAAAATCACGGGTGAGATATTGGAGATTGTTGCCGGTGCCAATGCTTTGACTTAGTGAATCAAGGTTCGGATTCCCCACAGTTATGCTTCTTTATAGGCTATCTTTTGAGTGTTTCCTAATTCATTCAAATATGCTTGTTTAAGAGCAGTTCTGCAGAATTTACACCTTTTCATTGTAATTCTCATGCGTATAAACTTTGTGCACAGTGAGAACTGCAATGTATTTTGAAACAGAGGAGCATTCTACTTATTTTTATGTCATTTTTTCTCCCTTATAAACATGTACTATTTGAAAATCTCACCGCATGGTATCTTTCCTGATCTATGCTTTGACAGTATACAGCTTTGTTACTGAGCTCTTACTTATTTCCATGGTCACTTGGCAGTAAAGTACATACTTGTTCTTGTTTGTAATTCACCGGTCTATGGCTTTCAAAATCTGAAATGGCTGCTGTGATAAGTAATGCCCAAACAGGTTGTATCTTGCAGACCGAGTTTCAATGAACTGAGCTCTCCATTTTATTGGATGTCCCCAAAGGGACTTTCTAACAACAGATACTTTAAAATCTGATATATCACATTAATTTATTCGTTTTCTTTTGTGGAATCTCTTTGTAGCTAAAGTATTTTTCTATTCTGAAATCTGATTTTACAATGCCTTCAACTTGATTCTTGTAGCTAACTTGGATTAATCTGTTCAAATATACCCCCATGAGGTTAGCAATCAGGGAAATAACTCTTATAACCTTATACTATTTCAGATCACAATTCTGTCCAATCTTGAATTTGAAGATGGGAAATAACCAATTTACTGTGTTTCTTTAAACTCCATAACCTATGAAGAGTTTAATGTAAGTTTAAGGCTTTGAGCGTTTGGTTCCAAGTTCAGCTGAGTTCAGTCTAATTTTAAACTGAGTCTAACATCTAAATACCCAACTCTCAAATTATTAAACCCATCCCAACTCAAAGCCTTCTTACACATGAGACCCACAACATTTTTCAACTTAAAACATCTTTATACGTGGGCCTTACAACCTTTTTCAAATTTCTATAAAAAATATTAAACTCATCTTAACATCTAAACACACTTTAAACTCAGTTTAGATGGACCCCACATAACTCCCTCTACTATTCAACTCACTACTATTAATAAAAAACTCAACTCTAAGATTTAGAAAGTGGTGATACATGAGTCCTTTACATGTGTGGCTCTCTAAGATCTGGCTTTATATGCAATACTTTCCATATGACTATGGAAAATAAATAATTAGGTTTGTTCTCTTTGTTCTTGAATATAAACTAAAGAACATATCACCAAAAGAAGTAAAGTAATATAGATCCAAGAGCACTTCTACACATCTGCCCACACCATGCACTCAATTTTTTTTTTTAACTCATTACACTAGGTGTGTTAAGTGTGTGATAAATAGTAGAGTGTGAAGAAGATTTTTTCTAGATCCAATTGTCTAGGCAATCTTATATCTGATCCGTACTGCCTAAATCCTCAAAAAATGTTGTGAGTTGCACATCTATTTATACAAGTAGATGATTTAGCCTCGTTTTTTATTGGAAACTCATCTCATCTCATCATTACAACTTTTTTAAATTTTGACACAATATAATAAACAATTCAACTTTTTCAAATCTCAAAACAATAATAATATTAAAAATTAATATTCGAATAATATTTTATTCAACTCATCTAAAATCATTTCAATTCATCTCTGAATCCAAACGATCCGTATGTCAAGAAAAAAAAAAAAACCAATGACTACCCAGATGAACAAGATTGTTCAAGAACACTGGTTGAGTAGGGAGAAACAAGAAGATCTTGGTGCTTGGTTGTGCTATTGATAGATAATAACTGTAAACATGAGTAAAAACAATGATTCTGTACAAAAAGTAACCAGTTCCGGGGAAGAACTTGTTCAGATGAGCAAAAAACCAAAACCAAATCATTGAATGATGTTTTTGCAAGCTGTTGAAGAAATCTTACTGCGCCCTAAAGCAGCATGCATGGTGAACACACTGATAAAGGTGTCTCCCAGTAAGAATACAGATATTTATGTCTAACAGCGCCAGAGGATCATGTTATAAACTTGCGATCAACATTTTTTATTTATAGCTTAAATGAAATAAAAGTTGAAAATGAAATAAAATATTATTTTAATATATATTTTAATATTATTTCTATTTTGAGATTTGAAAAATTTGAATTGTTTATTATATTTTATTTAAAAATTTAAAAAAATTATAATAATTAGATTAAATAAGATGAGATGAAATTGTTTCGTTAAACAAGCCAGGCCTTAAAAGTCCACGTTGGGATGATCAAATTTTTCCTTAAATTTTACTTAAAAATCATCATCCTATTTTAACTATTTATTTTTTGAAGAGTAATTCTGCATACAACCATGAAATGTATAAACACCGCGTAATCGTTTTGAAAAAAAGTGAGGTTCACTATTAAAAAATTAATTTTTTTTTCATGTGAGTCCCATATTCTATTCATTTTTTTCAAAACGATTACGACATTCGCACAATTCACGATTATAAATATATTTTCTCTTTTGTGAAAACCTCGTACATTCCGATTCCTATTCTTGACTAGTCAAAGCTAAATTACTCCATATGATTTTAGTAACATATAATCGATCCGTTTGTCAACGATTAGTTAATAAATTGTTAGAATTAGTGCCACATTAATATCAATTATCGTTAAACACGAATCACTTAAAAAATCATTAAAAAAAAACCTCAAATACATAAAAAAATTAAGAAAAAAACTTAAAAAACAATTTTGTAACATATTGATATGATACAACACATTGCTTTTGAACTATTAAAACAACATGGGATAAAAAATTTAAATAAAAAAACATAGATAATTATATAATTATTCCTATAAAAATAAATGGGGAGGATAGATAATTCAACACATTAATTAGTTGATAGATTCGGCATGAATTATACAGAAACTTATCATAATAAATCCGTAATTATAAAAAATTCATACATCCCTTTATGGATGGATAATTCATATGTTGGATATTTGATTTTTATTATAAAAATAATATAATTATTAAAATATTTAACTTTATTAGTCACCAAAAGCACTTGATACGCTAATCAGTTGACGATCTTAAATTATACACGGAGAGGGAGGGAGGGAGGGATGAGAATCTTTTAAACCTTTCCCTTGAAGATTAAAGTGTGTCATTACGTGGCGTGTCCCCATTCGATGCGTCAATTTCTATTTGAGCCCTCCAATCACCGCTGGGATACGCTATCACGGACTATCAAGGTACTACTTGAGATATTAACCTTTCGATATTATCTCAAATCCAAGATAAATACAGGGACAAATTCATATTGACCGTCGGATATCTCATGAACACAGATCGACGGTTCGTAATGAAAGAATGGTTGATAAATGTGCATAATTACAAGAAAACAAAATACTAACTATACACATGGCTGGAATTCTAGAAAATAAATATCTCGATTTTTGTTGTTATTTAATTATATTAAAATGCACAAACTTCGAGAGAGATCAACTACCATGATCAATCAAAGGATGTTTTTTTGCTGATTAAAAATTGTGGTCACTGTACTGCAAGAAGAAGAAGAAGAACCTTGAAGACCATTCTGGAAAACAGCTATGGAGGTGGCTTCGTTTGCACAGAGGCCACTCAGTTGCAGAACAGTGTTTAATAAGAGGGGCCACATCAAGCTCAAACCGTTTCTGGGGTTCTTTCCTCATGGAAGAATCACTCATTTTTCACAGGTAATTGGGTTATATGTTTATGCATTGCAATGCATATAATTATGTGTGCCATATGCATGGATCTTCTTGGTGTTTCTCTTCTCTTTGTTTCAATGGGTGGTGTTTGATTTTGATGGCACCCTTGTGAGAGTTTTTGGTTATTTAACGAGAGATGTTGTGGATTTATTTTAATCTGATATGGGATAATGGTATATTGTTTGTTCAAGTTCTGCTAATGAGAATTTAGATATTGCTAGGTTTCGTTTTCTGGAACTCTTTGTCGGGTTATTGACTCGTGGTGATAATCTAAGTATAAATACAAAATTAGGGACGTAGCAATGTTAATTACTTCTCATATTAAATGTATTTGAGCTATACCTTTTGGTTTCAGTCTTGTTCGTGGCCGAAAGAGTGCCATGGAGTTGGGGTTTCATCTCAAATTACTGCTAGTGCAGGTTTGCTAGTTGGCACTTTTCTGTTATGGTTAAAAGTTAAAATCTTGACTTTTTTTTATTTCCTTAATTTTTGCTCTGCATTATGGGCAGATTTTTCAAGGAGGAGGCCAAAGAAAATATCAAGTGCAAGGCCTAAAACCCCTGCTCCAGAGGGAGTCATGCCAACAACGCCAGTAGGAACGAGCACTCAGAAGAGGGATCAAAGAGATAGTGAAGAGAAAGAGGTCTCAATTGCTCCAACATCCAGCGAGCATGTTGCCCCCAACAGGAGTACGCTTGAAATTAGAGTTGATGCTGATGAAGAGGTGCCTTTTGAAGATTCTCGAGAGGATAGAGTGGAGGAAGAAAGATTGGATGAAAGTATTGGGGAAGCCAATGAAATATCATCAGCAAATAAATCACCAGCTATAGCGCAGAAAATTCAAGTGGTGAAAAATGGAAGTATATCTAGAGTTGATGAAGATATGGCAGAGTTAGGGAAGACAGAAACAGGTTTAAAGAGTGATTTTCAGAACATTTCTGATGGAATGGCTTTGGAAGAAAGAGACTTGGATGTTCCCAAGAGTGATGTCACAAGAAAAGATAAACATGAAACTGATGAAAAGATCAAAGAAGCTTCTCTAAAATTGAGGTTGCAGATGGAAGAAAATTTGCGGAAGGAGAAAATTGACATGCTCGGCGATGAAAACTTCTTAAAAGGGAATAAACTCTTTGTTTTTCCTCCACTGGTGAAACCTAATCAAGATATAGAAGTTTTCCTTAATAGAAGCCTCTCCACTTTAAATAATGAGCCTGATGTTCTGATAATGGGAGCCTTTAATGACTGGAGATGGAAATCGTTTACTATGAGGTTGAGCAAAACACATCTTAATGGGGATTGGTGGTCTTGCCAAGTTCATGTTCCCAAGGAAGCCTACAAGATCGACTTTGTCTTTTTCAATGGGCAAAATGTCTATGACAATAATGATGAAAAGGATTTCTGCATAATGGTGGAAGGTGGAATGGATGTGCACGAATTTGAAGATTTCTTGCTTGAGGAAAAACGCAAGGAACTAGAGAAACTTGCGAAGGAGCAAGCTGAAAGGGAAAGAAGAGAAGAGGAACAGAGGCAAATAGCAGCAGAGAAAGCTGCAAGGGAAGCTGATAGAGCACAAGCAAGGAAGAAGACTGGAAGGATGCGGGAAGTTTTGAAAGAATTGATGAAGAAGGCTACAAGGTCTATTGATAATGTTTGGTACATAGAGCCTAGTGGGTTTAAAGGTGAAGATCTGGTAAGGTTATATTATAATAAAAGCTCTGGCCCTCTTGCTCACTCAAAGGAACTTTGGATTCATGGGGGGCATAACAATTGGAAGGGCGGATTGTCCATTGTTGAAATGCTTATCAACTCTGAAGAAAAGGATGGCGACTGGTGGTATGCTGATGGTAGGTGTTAGTAAATATATATATTTTCTAAGTATGTTAGTAAATTTATTTTCTTTATTCTTTCTAATATTTCACTTTCATTATCTTCAAATTATCTGGTTGGAGTGACTAATATAAGGTGAACATCCAAGATGGCATCAGTTGGCATCCATCCATTGTTACACTTACCTGCTGGGACCTCTTGGACCACATACATCTGAAACATGCAAAATATCATTCAACGTGGTGGTGGTGTCAAAAATGAATTGTGTGACTCCAAACATGGACACATGATACCAATCATTGAGAGTGATATGATCCCTGTCAGATGAGAGTGAGAGAGAGAGCAGATGGGAAGTTACACAAGCATATGCCACGCGCGCACACACATACACACACCAAAAGACATGTAGGAAGGATAAGTGTTTCACACAAGGGAGTATATATTTAACAAACCCAGGCTAGGAATTACTTTTCAAACTTCCCTCTCCTTTTCCATGTCCATGCATTTTATTTCACATTTGAGTCAAACTTTGCATGAATTTAAAGGCAAGGAGTGATAATTTTCAGCCAAACCTCAATTTGCAGCGAGTTGCTTGGGTATGGGTACCTTATGGGAGTGGTGATTGTTTATATTTTCTTGCATTTTTCAGGGATCGGGTTGATTTTCCTTATGGTATTGGTACTGCATGTTATAAACTTCTAAGAGAAATAATAGCGAGCAACTTTAATTTTTGCAGTTGTTGTACCTGATCGAGCACTCGTCTTAGATTGGGTTTTTGCTGATGGGCCACCTCAGAATGCCATTGTGTATGATAACAACAACCGCCAAGATTTCCATGCTATTGTTCCAAAAGTCATTCCTGAAGAACTGTATTGGGCTGAGGAAGAACACCAGATATTTAGGAAACTCCAGGAGGAGAGAAGGTTAAGAGAAGAGGCTGTACGTGCCAAGGTCAGTTTATAAAAATCTTTTGTCCGAATTATTTGATTGGGACTTTGCACTATGTAATAGAGTGAAGATACAAGCTCTTGCTTTCTTGAATGAATAAAGCATACTTGGGTCATTCTTTTTCTATTCTCAGTGCAAGCACAACTAAGAATAGTGTACACAAGAATTTGGTTAACTACTGGTTATCATGGCTCAGATGCAGAGGATGTGGACCACCAGCTTGATATCTGGTCTGGTGGTTGCGTCCAGTGTATGTGCTCCTTATTTATAGTGTGGGATTTGTGGGCTAATTCCATGAGGTTACAGATGGATGCCTGAGATATCATTCATTGTCTTCAATTTAGACTAATTGTAATTTATCTTTTCTGAAAACTTTTGATGTTGCCTCTTATTCTTCTCCTCTCTGTGCTTCTCCTGCCACAGACTGAAAGAACTGCACTTATGAAAGCCGAAACAAAGGAAAGAACTTTGAAAAGATTTTTGTTGTCCCAAAAGCACATAGTCTACACTGAGCCTCTTGATGTTCAAGCAGGAAGCGCTGCTACAGTTTTCTATAATCCTGCAAACACAGTTCTGAATGGTAAATCAGAAGTTTGGTTCAGGGGTTCCTTTAACCGTTGGACCCACCGCAAGGGTCCATTGTCACCACAAAGAATGTTGCCTGCAGATAATGGTACTCATATAAAAACCACAGGTAAGCTTATGTGAGTTTTAAATGTTTTAGTTTGTGTGCTAAATAGAGATTTTAAGATCACGAAGAAGTAGAAAAGAGAGTAGTTAAATTCAGAAATCACACACGATGCCAATATATAATTGGTTGGGTTTTAAAAAACCTACATTCACTGGCAAAGACGATCAAATGATTTCCCAAGTGTGTCAGTTTCTCTTGAATATTAAAGGAAGTCTTGAAACATATTTATTTGGGTTGAATGAATCTATTGCACATGCATTCAGCACGTAATCCACAAATCACATTAAACTTAAGGTCAAATAACCTTGAGAATAGCAACATTTTGAACATGACAAAACCTAGTAAATCCAAAATATTCACAATAGAGTAAATAGTAACATTTCTTGCTTTTTTAGTGTTCAACATAAGCTTTTACTCTTAAGGTCAAGATGCCACCATGATGATAAAATCAACATCCATTTTGGAGGTCCCATTCTTGCATGACTCATAGATTTTCGTTCATAAGACGATTTAGAGCCTTCTGGCACACTTTTGGATTTTGACACTATGAAAGGTGTTTATATTTTTGAATTTGCTGGTCTCTACCCCTAGTTTGTGGTGTATTCCTTGATTTGGTGTAACAGTTCTATCATCACAAAAATCATGATCAATGCTCCAAAATTTGATTCAATTGTATTAATAGTATTCATATCCAGTGATGACAAGAGATCTTTCTTCAATCTGAATATTAAAGCGTAGGTACAACTCACAGAGGCTAATTATTCATCTACTAGCAAAATATGACAGTGTGCAATGGCATGCACCATCATGTCACATGCACGGATCACTCTGTTCTGAATGCATGGGGAAAAAATTTTATAGATATATTTTTAGGCAAATGTATCATTTATTCTGCTCTTGCAGTCAACGTTCCACTGGATGCATACGTGATGGACTTCGTATTCTCTGAAAAGGAAGAAGGTGGAATTTTTGACAACAAGAATGGCATGGATTACCACATACCCGTGTTTAAGGGAATTGCCAAGGAGCCACCAATGCACATAGTTCATATTTCTGTTGAAATGGCCCCCATTGCAAAGGTAAGGATGTTTTGTGGCTCCTTCTCGTTATCGCCTTGCAAGTTTTTTATGGCAAATGCTCATTGATTGCAACAGAAACCTCTCAAGTTCTCTGTACTTAAGGAAGAGAGTTTAGGGTTGTTAACTGAGCACTTTAACTGAAATGAAAAAGGTTTGGAGAGGCCCTCCTAGTTTCCTTTTTCAATGTGAAATGTCCAAACTGACAGGGACAGAGTGAGCCTAGGCAGTGTAATGTTTTCCCAATTTAACTGCTTCCTGTTTCTAAAGGATGGTGATATTTCATCTTTCTTAACCCTACTCTGTTCTTATAAATATGTCATCTGCATATAGTATCTTTGTGATCCAAACTGGTATCCTTGGTATATTTTTGTGTTTATCTGTCATTTATGAAATCCATTGCAGGTTGGAGGTCTTGGTGATGTTGTCACTAGTCTATCTCGTGCTGTTCAGGATTTGAACCACACTGTGGACATCATTCTTCCAAAGTATGACTGTTTGAACCTTAGCAATGTAAGCTTCATTGCTATTGCCTTGGTCTATATTTAATGTACGACTTCTTTGTGCAAGATGTTAAGTTGGTGTCTCTGAAGGTTTTTATCTTTCTCTCTTGGCTTACTAGAAAAAGCACACTCTCTGTAGGTCCCATATGATGTGCTTTAGCTTTCTCTCTCTTGGAGGTCCAATTTGTTACGGAGATATGATTTAGGCTTAATTATTGTATTTTTAGTAATACTTTCCTTTATAGATAGATACTTTCCTTCATAGCTAGATTATGTTACGGAGATATGATTTAGGCTTAATTATTGTGTTTTTAGTAATACTTTCCTTTATAGATAGATACTTTCTTTCATAGCTAGATTATACATAACTGTCAATTAGGATGTAAATACTTACCTTGTATAGCAGATTAGGCGTTGGAAATCTAGCAACAATTGTGTAACTTCTCTTATATATATATTGAAAGCAAACCCTCTGGAAAGGGTATTCAGACCAAATTGACATGGTACTAGAGCCCCTACTCTGATATTCAGTTGTGGTCTTAATCACTCGTGTGTGACGGGAAGAATTTTTTTTCTTCTCTATTTCTGCAAGATTTTCTTGCTTTGGTTGTTCTCGGTTGGGAGTCGGAGCTGTATGTGGTGTTCTAATGTGTGGGTTCGACGTTTTGGTGTCTGTCGGCATCTTCTGTGGGTGTTCTCGGTCTGGCAAGTTCTTTGTTCTTTGTTGCGGGCTACGTCTCTCGGTGGTTTTTCGTGGTGGCTACGCATCTCTGAGTTTGTCGGCAATCTCTAGTGGTGACTGTGTGGTGGTCGACCACTTCTGTGGTGGCTGACAATGGTGCTGGGTTTGAAGTGTTCTCTGTGTGCTATCGGCACGTTGGTTTACCGATTATTTTTCTGGGCAAGTATCAAACTTGGGCCATCTGTTTGTTTCCTTTGCCATGCCTGCCTTGGTATATTGCTGTTAATTGGGCTGTTTGCTACTATTTTTCTACGTGCCCTTCATCATGTATATTGAGAATACTATTGTTCGTTTTACTTGGAAGAATTCTCCTACTTGGGAATTTTAGTTTAAGATGTTTTTGAAAGGCAAAGAATTATCAAATCATATTGATAGTTCTGCTAAAGTTCCCACTGATGAAAATGAATTTTTATAATGGGAGGTCAAGGATGCTAAGGTGGTCTCTTGGCTGTTGGGGATAATTGAGCCCCATCTTGTGACCAATCTTCGCTGTTTTGCTACGGCTCAGGCTGTGTGGGACTATCTCCACCATATTTACCACCAAGATCACAGTGCTCGGAAGTTCCAATTGGAGTTGGAAATTAGTAATTACAGTCAAGGTAATTTGACTATTGAATAATTTTATTCTAGTTTTATTATTCTCTAGAGTGAGTATTCTGCAATCGTTCATGCTAAGGTTCCCTTGGCGGCACTAGGGCTTTTCAAGTGGTTCATGCTAAGAGTCAACGCGACCAATTCTTGATGAAGCTTCGGCCTGAATTTGAACCTGTCTGGGCTGGCTTATTGAACCGTAATCCGGTTCCTTCTTTGTTTGGGAGACTTATTGCGTGAAGAACAACAGTTATCCACTCAAATAGGTATGATTTCTGAAACTGTTAATGTAGCCTATGCAACACAAGGGAGAGGGAGGAACAAGTTGCAGTGTTTCAGTTGCAAGGAGTTTGGCCATATTGCCTGCAATTGCCCTAAGAAAGTTTGTAACTACTGCAAGAAAGGACATATCATCAAGGACTGTCGAGTGCGGCCTCAAAATCGCCAATCCCAAGCTTTTTAGGCTTCTGTTCAGTCCTCTTCTTTTGCACCTCCCACCGTAAGCTCTAATTCATCTATTCTCACACCAGCAATGGTACAACAGATGATTGTGTCTACTTTTACGGCTTTAGGCCTGCAAGGTACGGGTGCTAACTCAATTTCTTCTTGGTTTGTTGATTCGGGTGCCTCTAATAATATGACTGGTAGCACGATGGGTCTCCAGGGTGTTCATAAGTATGGAGGCACATAAAGTATTCAAATGGCTGATGGCAGTACTCTTCCTATTACTGTTGTTGGTAATTTGGGCTCGTCGTTTCGCCATATTTTTGTCTCTCCTGGATTATCTACCAATTTGATTTCAGTTGGCCAATTGGTGGATAATAATTGTGATGTTCGTTTCTCTCGTGTTGGTTGTCTTGCGCAGGATCAGGTGTCGGGGATGGTGATCGCGAAGGGCCTTAAAGTAGGACGACGTTGATTTCCTTTACAGTTTTATATTCCTCATGTTGTTTCTCTTGCTTGTATGGCTACTACCGATAATAGTGAAGTCTGGCATAAGAAATTGGGTCACCCTAATTCTGTTGTCTTGACTTATCTTATGAAATATGATTTTTTGGGCAATAAAAATTCGTTTTCTTCTTCTATAGTCTCTTTTGATTGTGCTACTTGTCGTCTTGGTAAAAGTAAAACTTTACATTTTTCTATGCATGGTAGCCGTGCTTTTACATGTTTTGAGATTGTGCATACTGATGTTTGGGGTGTGAGTCCTTTTATTTCTCATGGTCAGTATCGTTATTTTGTGACGTTTATCGATGATTATAGTCAATTCACTTAGATATATTTTCTCTGTTTTAAAGCTGACGTGTTTTCTGTCTTTCAAAAATTTGTTGTGCTTGTCGAGACGCAGTTTGGTACTTGTATCAAAACTTTACACTCCAACTCTGGGGGGAGTACATGTCTCATTCTTTCTAGACTTATCTCGAGCAAAAAGGGATCATTTCCCAACGTTCTTGTCCTTATACACCTAAACAAAATGGGGTCGTTGAGCGTAAGAATCGTCATCTCTTAGATGTCATTCGTACTTTGTTGATTGATTCTTCTGTGCCTTCTATGTTTTGGGTAGAAGTTTTATCTACTGTTGTCTATTTGATCAATCGTTTGCCTACTGTCACTCTAAATTATGATTCTCCTTACTCTCGATTATTTGTTATATCTCCCGAGTATCAATCTTTTCATATTTTTGGGTGTGCTTGTTTTGTTCATCTGCCACCCGTTGATCGTCACAAGCTTGCTGCCCAGTCTGTCACATGTGCCTTTATGGGCTATAGTCCTACTCAGAAAGGGTTTATTTGTTATGATGCTCATGCAAACAAATTCCGGATCTCTCGAAATGTTATTTTCTTTGAAAATCAATATTTCTTTCAATCTCAAGTTATTTCTTATCGTCCTATTACTCGTTTATCTGCTTTTGATGATGTGCCTTCTTCTATTGAGAGGTATAAACCAGATATTGTGTATCATCTACGTCTTCCACCCTATGCAATGCCTGTTCGGGACACTAATCCGTCATCTGATTCCGCAGTTCCTAGACCTCGGCGCTCCACCAGAGTTACACATGCACCAGATGGGTATGGTTTTCCTCATAACCTCTCTTACTACGACTCTCGACACTATTTTTGTTCCTCACTCTTATGCTCAGGTAGCCACCTATGCATGTTGGCGACAAGCCATGCAAGAAGAGATCCAGGCTCTTCAAGAAAACCACACCTAGGATATTGTGGCTTGTCCCTCTGATGTCAAACCTATTGGTTGTAAATGGGTGTACTCGGTCAAGTTTAAGTTTGATGGTAAACTGGATAGATATAAGGCCCGTCTCGTGGCTCTTAGGAACTGCTAGAAGTATGGTATTGATTATGAAGAAACATTTGCACCTGTAGCCAAAATGACTACTGTGAGGTGCAACTTACTCCAACTGGTAACTTGTTACACTAGCACATCAGGAAGAAGGTGAGCTTCTATCAGATCCATCCTTGTATCGGCAACTTGTTGGGAGTTTGAATTACTTGACAATTACTCGCCCTGACATTTCTTTTGTTGTGCAACAAGTCAATCAATTTATGCAAGCTCCCAGACATCTTCATTTAGCTGTTGTCCGCTATCTAAAGGGCACAAAATCACGGGTTATTCTTTCCCAAGGAGTCTTCTTTACAGTTGATAGGGTATAGTGATGCTGATTGGGCTAGTTGTACGGATACTCGTCGCTCTGTTACAGGGTGGTGCATGTTCTTAGGCAATGCACTTATTTCTTGGAAGAGTAAGAAGCAAGACAGAGTTTCCAAGTCCTCTATCTAGTCGGAGTATCGTGCTATGTCTTCCGTTTGCTCTGAGATCACGTGGCTTCGTGGGTTATTGGGTGGATTTAGATTTCCTCAGCTTCATTCCACTCCTCTCCATGTTGATAATACTAGTGCTATTCAGAACGCCGCTAATCCTTTTTTCATGAGTGTACGAAACACATCGAAGTTGATTGTCATTCCATTCGTGAAGCTTTTGACAAACATGTGATTACTCTTCCTCACATTTCCATTACACTTCAAACGGCTGACATCTTCATTAAAGCTCTTCCTCGGCGTTGACATCAGTTCTTGATTGAAAAATTGATGCTTCTAGATCTCCTAACATCAATTTGAGGGGGGATGTTACGGAGATATGATTTAGGCTTAACTATTGTATTTTTAGTAATACTTTCCTTTATAGATAGATACTTTCCTTCATAGCGAGATTATACATAACTGTCAATTAGGATGTAAATACTTACCTTGTATAGCAGATTAGGCGCTGGGAATTTGGCAACAATTGTTTAACCTCTCATATATATTGAAAGCAAACCCTCTGGAAAGGGTATTCAAACCAAATTGACACAATTTTGGGGTGATGATTGAAGCATGTGTTGTTGTGATTGGAATTTATTGGAGAAATGCATTTGATTCATGGGCTAATAACATGGGTTTTTACTTATTTTTCCTAATTCAGCTCTTTACCATCCGACATTTCATGAATATACATTTTTTTCCCTAACGAGTAAGAAACGCTTATTAGAAACTTCCTACATATACATGTTGTAACTATTTTGAATGTTTTGGTGTTTATAATTACATATATTGTGCCATCTCTGCACTTTGTTCCTACATTTTAGTAATTAATACTAAAATTGTAAGAAGTATATGGAGCTGCGTTCATGTGGATTGGGTATATCTGGCAGCTGATGGGGCCTCAGGAGGTGTGTTGGTTATGTGGGACCAAAGGGTGGTGGAGAAAAGGAAGGAGTTTATAGGGTTATTTACGGTAGCATGCTCTTTTAGGAGTGTGTCAGATGGTTTTTTGTGGGCCTTTGCAGGTGTGTATGGTCCTAATACAGACATTGATCGTAGATTATTGTGGGATGAATTAGTTGGAGTTCACGGTGTATGGGACCTTCCATGGTGCATTGGAGGAGATTTCAACTTAATCAGATTTCCTAGTGAGAGCTATGGTAATAGAAGAATGCGTCCAGCAATGTCAAATTTCTCGGAATGCATTTATGAGTTGAATTTAGTGGATCTACCAATGGCGGGGGGTACATGCACGTGGGCGAATAATCAGACGTGGTCTCGATTAGATCGATTCCTAATTTCCCCTAAGTGGGAAATCCATTATCCGGAGGTTTGGCAAAAGAGATTGCCTTGTTTGTGTTAAAACCATTGGCCTATTATGTTGGATTGTGGGGGGATTCAAAGAAGACGTCGGTATTTCAATTTCGAAAACATGTGGCTGAAATCAGAAGGTTTTGTGGATAGGGTCAGATTGTGGTGGTCATCTTATCAGATACAGGGTACCCCTAGCTTCATGTTTGCGGGTAAATTGAAAGATTTAAAACAAGATTTGAAGCTTTGGAATTTATACTCTTTTGGCAATATTGGGGAGCACAAGGAAAGTAAGATAAAGGAAATCCATGAGTTAGAAAGGTTGCAAGAGTCTAGGAACTTATCACAGGAGGAACTAGCCTAAAAGCTAGAGCTGGTTGCAGATCTTGAGAGGATCATTCTACTAGAAGAGCTTTCATGGCGGCAAAAGTCTAGAGCATTATGGTTGAAGGAAGGAGACCGAAGCACTAAGTTTTTTCACAAGGTCGCCAACTCTCACAGGAGATCCAATTATATTGAGATGCTGAAAATTGAGGGGGCTATCTGCAAGGATGAGCAGGTGATTAATAATCATGTGGTTGGTTTTTTTGAACAGCTACGAACTGAGCAGGAGGTTTGGCGACCCAAGCCTGATGGTTTGATCTTTGACTCTATTGGGCCCATGGATGGTAGTTGTTTGGAGAGGCCTTTCGAGGAAGTAGAGGTGTTTGATGTGGTAAGGAAAATGGCTAAAGACAAGGCTCCGGGTCCTACTGGATTTTCTATGGGTTTCTTTCATACATGTTGGGATGTATTGAAGGAAGATCTCGTGAAGGTGTTCCAGGAATTCCATTCGGTAGGTAAATTCGAGAAAAGTCTAAATGCCACTTTTCTTGCTTTGATACCAAAGAAGGTCGGGGCTGTGGAGATTAGGGAGTTCCGACCCATTAGTCTAGTAAATGGGGTATACAAGATTCTTTCTAAAGTACTGGCAAATTGCTTTAGTGAGGTAGTGGGACAGATAATCTCAAAGTCCCAAAATGCTTTTGTAAAAGATAGACAGATCTTAGATGCGGTTCTCATTGCAAATGAATGTTTGGATAGTAGACTAAAAGATGACAATGTAGGGATTATTTGTAAGCTGGACATGGAGAAAGCATATGATCATGTTAACTGGGATTTCCTTCTAGACCTTCTTGGGAGGTGTGGTTTTGGGGAGAAATGGAGATCTTGGATCCGTTGGTGTATATCTACGGTGAAATTTTCTGTTTTGATAAATGGTAGCCCAACAGGTTATTTCAATAGCTCACGAGGTCTAAGACAAGGAGATCCGCTGTCCCCTTTACTCTTTGTTATTGTGATTGAGGCTTTGAGTAGAATGACCACAGCCCTGGTCACCAATGGGCGTGTGACTGGTTACTCGATCAGATCTTCGAGAGGGGGATTTATTAATATCTCTCATTTATTGTTTGTAGATGATACTCTTATATTTTGTGAGGCAAACAATAATCAGGTGCGAGTATTGAAGGCTCTCTTACTGTGTTTTGAAGCGGCCTCGGGGTTGAAAGTGAACTTAGACAAGTTAGAGATGGTGCCTATTGGAGGTGTCCAACATATCAGCCAGTTGGCTAACACTCTGGGGTGTAAGATTGCCTCACTCCCTATGACATATCTGGGCCTTCCGTTGGGGGCTGCTTCGAGAGCGGTTTCTGTATGGGATACAGTCATTGAGAAAGTAGAGCAACGTCTAGCAGGCTGGAAGAGAATATACCTGTCAAAAGGTGGTAGGATTACCCTGATAAAGAGTACATTATCTAATCTACCGACCTATTTCTTATCCTTGTTCCCCATTCCAGCAAGTGTGGCGCTACGTATTGAGAAATTATAGCGGGATTTCTTGTGGGGTGGAATTGGTGAGGAATTTAAATTCCACCTAGTCAGGTGGGAGAAGGTTTGTTGTCCTCTCCCTAATGGTGGTTTAGGCATTCGAAATCTGAGAATTTTTAATCGGGCGTTGCTTGGTAAATGGTTGTGGAGATACCATAAAGAACTAGAAGCTCTATGGAAGCTGGTGATTGAGAGCAAATATGGTGGTTTATATGGGGGGGGGGGGGGATGGTGCACCAGTGAAGTGAGAGGGGCATATGGAGTGGAGTTGTGGAAACATATAAGAAGAGGATGGGGGGGTCTTCTCTCGTCACTCATGATTACGCTTAGGAGATGGGGCCAGGATCAAATTCTGGTATGATGCTTGGTGTGATAATGGTGCTTTAAAGGACCTTTTTCCTGATCTCTTCAAGGTTGCTAATGATACAAAGGTTTCAGTGGCGGATGTCATGGTGTTAGTAGGGGAACAAATCCAGTGGAACATCAATTTTAGCTGGGCGGCAAATGATTGGGAAGTGGACAGCTTTGCAGCCTTCTTTCGACTTTTGTATTCTCTCAAACCAAATAATCAACATGCCGACTCATTGTGGTGGATACCTTTGGGTGGTGCGTTCCCGGTTCGCTTGTTCTATAAATCCCTTTCACATGAGCTCCCTATTCAGTTTCCTTGGAAAAGAATTTGGAGACACAAGGCGCCTCTCAAAGCAGCTTTTTTTGTGTGGACATCTTCCTGGGGTAAGATCCTCACAATGGATAATTTGAGGAAACGAGGGGTGATCATCGCAGATTGGTGTT
The DNA here is from genome assembly GCA_022457165.1 of Juglans mandshurica. Lineage (NCBI taxonomy): Eukaryota > Viridiplantae > Streptophyta > Magnoliopsida > Fagales > Juglandaceae > Juglans > Juglans mandshurica. Next base: position 7,267,467 of record CM039627.1, read on the forward strand.
GCATGTGTAGGAATGGGGGTGAATCCGTGGACCATTTTCTACTACACTGTGAAGTAGCTCAAGGGTTATGGAATGAGGTATTTAGAAGACTAGACTTGGGTTGGGTAATGCCCGAGTCAGTAATGGCGGTTTTGGCTAGCTGGACAGATCTAAGAGGAAATCGGCAGATCAAGGATGTTTGGAAGATGATTCCTATTTGCATCATGTGGAGTGTATGGCAGGAGCGTAATGAACGGACGTTCGAGGACAAAGAGAGATCGATGGAAGAACTTATTGCTTTCTTTTTTAGAACCCTTTGTTCTTGGGCCTCTTCTGTTAATTTTAATGGACAAGATCTCCATGATTTCCCTGTATCTAATGTCCCTACGTAGATAGGGCATTCTTTGTACTACACATGGCTTTGGCTATTCTTTTATTAATACACTTTGATTACTTATAAAAAAAAAACATAATAGGTTCTTTTTATTTATTCAACCTCAGTAGTCAGTACCATATTGAATTCAATATATTATTTATAAAATTATATACTGTGATATAGGTGAAGAACTTTCAGTATCGCAGAAGCTATTCCTGGGGTGGGACTGAAATTAAAGTATGGTTTGGGAATGTGGAAGGCCTTTCCGTCTACTTTTTGGAGCCCCTAAATGGGTAATACTGTTTTCCTGCTACACTTCTATTTTTTTTTTTTAGTGGAATGTTGTGTACTCTTTTTTCTTTCTTTGAGTGCTATGTTGTTTACTTGATATATTCTACTGGTACTTATGGCTATAGGTATTTTCACCTTTTGCTCTGCATACTTGCATTTCAGGGGATTATATTCCTTTAAATAATACAAGAATTAATTCTTCATTTCTTTTATTTTCTTCACTCATACTGGTACTGATAATTGAGTGACCTTGATATAACTAATTTTCTCTAGGGGTTATGATCAAACACCTGAATAGCAATGTAACGCCCCAATGGAAGGCCCAAACCACATGGCCTATGCTCTAAAAGGACTAGTCAATGATACAATTAGAGCTCCATTGGAACCTTATAAAGAGCAAGAACTTCTCATTCCCAAGCAATGTGAGATCCCATACACCATCTACCCTTATCCATATCATATGGGGTATCACAATCTCCCCCCCTTAAATTCCCGACGTCCTCGTCGGGCCTGTCCATTATAGGTGGCACGGCTCAAGTCCCACATTTCTGGTTGGGATAGACTCTGATACCATTTGTAACGCCCCAATGGAAGGCCCAAACCACATGGCCTATGCTCTAAAAGGACTAGTCAATGATACAATTAGAGCTCCATTGGAACCTTATAAAGAGCAAGAACTTCTCATTCCCAAGCAATGTGGGATCCCATACACCACCTACCCTTATCCATATCATATGAGGTATCACAAGCAACCCGCAGCTTAATTGTTTCTTCGAGGCAGTATGCCACTCTCTTGATGTACCAAGAAGTTGTTTTATGTGTCAAAATTATAGTAAGGAGCACACCCAAATCTAGAATGAATGTGGTAACTTGAAGTGTGTTTTAGACTCCTAACCATATGATCTTCAAAGAACCATTGTTTAAAGTTGCCCCTTATGCCAACATTTCAACAATATTGGAATCACCTGTTATTGACCTCATTACCACTTAGATTGAAATATTTTTTGTTTGCTCACCACAATGATACGGGATACAAATTTCATCTTCAGTTGTCTGTTTTAACCTTATTTTCTTCATTTTGGGGAGTGCAATTATAATTAGGGCCCTGTTTTGCAGAATTTAGTTTATGCTATTCTGCTCAGAACCTGTTTTCTTCATTTTGCAACATTTAACTCTCATGCATGGTCTCATTCAACAAACTTCATTTTACCTGATTTCTTGATGCAATTGTTTTTCTTGCAGATTTTTTGGGGCAGGTTGCATATATGGCTGTAGGAATGATGCAGAGAGGTTTGGTTTCTTCTGCCATTCTGCTCTTGAATTTCTACTCCAAAGCGGATTTCATCCCGTAAGCTCTTTGATTACAAGTTTTTTCATTTATTTGGTTTACTCAAGCAATTTAATCATTTGCATTTGTTAATGGTGAAACTTGGTTTGTGTATTTCATTGATGCTGAACTGAGAATATTCATTGGTGTATTTTGAAGAGAGAGAGAGAGAGAGAGAGTATGAAGTTCCAATTATTCCACCTTCCAGTTTTGCCTACCATTATTGCCAAATAACTAAATTTCTTATTTAATTCATCACTGTACATGTGTCTATGTGCATATGTATGAATGTATATAGGCATGTTTGGTGATAAGTTGAAAAATCAAAGGTGGAAAACAACAACTGAATTACATGAGATAAATCTATAGTTGTGGATATCAACTTGTATTGGTAATTTTCAAGATCACCTTTTGCAAAAATGCTTGGTTCTGTTTCTGCTAGAGCATGCTCATTTTCTCTAAATAAGGTTAACCTTTTCTAGACAAGGAAAACCTGAATGTTATTGTTTTAAGAATATCCATTGATCGGTGTTTTATAATGGGCAGGATATAATCCACTGCCATGACTGGTCAAGTGCACCAGTTACGTGGTTGTTCAAGGACCATTATGCGCATTATGGTCTCAGTAAAGCTCGAGTTGTCTTCACAATCCACAACCTTGAGTTTGGGGCAGGCCTCATTGGGAAAGCCATGACATACACCGACAAGGCCACAACTGTAAGCAAACTTATGATTTCTTAGGATTATTTGATCTACCTAGTTTGTACATTTTTGTACTGAATTTTTACCAGTCAATTTCCTCCCTTCTGATCACTTTAATGTAGTTTTATAACAAATGGATGCATGAACTTCATTAAGATTTGAGAAATTATATTTACATGCTTCTTTCATCCTTATATTGTTCTGGGTCATTTATTATAGTTTTGTTTACTTATTGTTGTTTGTTATTTTTTATCTAAATTATTTTTTGGTGGTTCTGTTATGTTTGTTGGAATAAAGGGTGTTTAAATTGTTGCTATGAATTGTCTCTGTAATTGCATTCATGCTGAACTAACAGGGATGGTTTTGTACTGATCTATATCTGTATGGAGAATTCTATACACCACACTAGCATCTCACTTTCACCCCACTATGTAAGATGTGGCACATTTATCACTATTGGATGATCCTTATCACCATTGGATTTAAATAGTGGGATAAAAATGGGATGAGAGTATAGTGTATAGCATTACTCTATCATTAAGTTTTACTTATAAAATAAAAAATAATATGTCCAATTAATATAGTAATTCAATTTAAAATTCACACACACACACACATTATGGTTTTTGAAGCAAGGAGTTTTGTTTCTACGAAGTCATGGCATCAACTATTATTTTTTAGTGGGATCCACATTTTTACAAAGGGCCTGCGCGGAGCTTGTCTATTCGGGGCTTGTACCTACTAGCATTTCTCTTATATAAATAGCTTTTGACTCATCTTTTTGCTCAAGCAAAGTTACTGAGGTTTTGAAAATCAAGTTGCTCAACCAAAATTTTGGAGATCAAAATGCAAACACTAAAACTTTCTTAAATGTTATATTTATTTTATAATAACACAGAACAGGCTAACTTACATAGATGGTTCGCTTGCTTGAGGCGTGATTCAAACTTTATTTTTTCTATATTCTTGATGTATGCGTCCCTATCCAGGGAAAGAGGAAGCGAGCTCAACCAGCACTAGAAGGATTATTTAATTCGATAAATTTAGTTATTCTTGCACATCACAGCTATGCATTGCACAGATTTAATTTAATAAATTTAATTATAACATTGAAAATCAAGAACACTAAACTAGATTAGACTTTTGACAATTTGGTGAGTGGCAGAGACAGATCATCTGTTGCTGGATCAACTGCATCTACAGCTGCTCCAGCAGCTCTACTCTAGCCACTTCCAATCCCTATGCTATTATGACTTTTCTCAAATTACAGGCATTACAAGTGCCATGTAATTGGCTAAACCAAGGGCATTACGGCCAGTTTAAGAGCCCAAAACAGCTTTTCTTGATACAGCTCTCCTTCGTCCAGTTCAACCAATGTCACTGAATTCTTGATCCAGGTCATGATCTTGAAAGTCTTCCATTTCTTAATTAGAAGATCTGGCGTCATCAACTAATACATCCAAGCCAGAGACTTATCATAGTAGCCATCCCCAAAATCAAGAGAAGTGTTCATGAATACTTTGCGGGCTCCAAACTTACACTTTTCTCTGTTGCCAAATCATAGATCTTCCAGAGAAGATCAAAGCGAATGATATCTAAGCAGGGAAAACGAATGGTGTTAGTAATTCAGAATTGCTTACAGTTTTAATTGGACACAATCAGATGGAACTGCAAAATTAGAAGTTCCCACTTTTCTTGAAGAGATATACCGATTTAAATTTATTTTAATAAATATTGAAAAAAGTAAAGTAATTTGAGTTTACAACAATAAAGGTTTGAGAGCTCAAATTAGGATTGCTAGGCTGTAACGGAAAAGTTATTTGAAATAATATTCTTGCAAGATCGCAGAATTTTGTTAAATTTCCCAAGGAGTCAAATTAAGTAACAGATATATGACCCTTTATACCGTACACAAATAGGTAGAAATGGAATGCTTTTTCTTCTTTAGTTGGCGTGCATTTGAATTTTCATTCTCTTGCAGTAAATTACTTTCTGGAGTGATTAAGGGATAATGTTAAAAAGGGGAAAGCTATGACGTGATTTGTATTGATTTGAGTGGGGTTTTTACTTCTTATTCCTATTTTGGTTGGTAGCATCTAAGTAAGCTATGTTTGCATCTGCAGGTATCCTACACTTACTCAAAGGAGGTTGCTAGAAACCCCACAGTTGCTCCTCATCTCTACAAGTTCCATGGTATATTAAATGGAATAGACCCTGATATATGGGATCCATATAATGATAAATTCATTCCTGTAAGTGGATTACTCTCTCTCTCTCAACCTGCACAAGTTTTACATTTATGGCTAATTTATATCATAACACACATTCATTCCAGATATCATACACATCAGAAAATGTTATTGAAGGCAAACGAGCTGCCAAGGAAGCCTTGCAAGAAAGGCTTGGTTTGAAAAAAACTGATCTCCCATTAGTAGGAGTTATAACTCGCTTAACACATCAGAAAGGAATTCATCTCATTAAGCATGCCATCTGGCGAACCTTAGATCGCAACGGACAGGTCATCCATCTTATTTTTCCATGTGTTTTTAATTTGAACTTAGTTGATTGGTCTGTGCTATGAATATCCAATCTCGTCTAGACTTTCCTCTCAGCTTGCAAAAATTGTACATGACACCATCCCTTAAATACTCCCCCCCACCCCCTTCCCCTCTATTATCTATTATGATGTTGTCAGATATAGTCTTATGTAAATGAAAGAATGACACAGTTTTAATGTCTGTCATTAAGGCTAACTTTACTGTATAGTTTGAACTGGTTCTTGTTAAGAAGCAAATACTGTGTCGTCATTTCCCTGTATACTTTCTTTGGTTCAAATTCCTTGTCTGCTCTGATGGAACATATAAATGCAGGTTGTATTGCTTGGTTCAGCCCCAGATCCTCGTATTCAGAATGATTTTGTAAATTTGGCGAATCAACTGCACTCTACCCATTGTGGTCATGCTCGCCTTTGCTTAACATATGACGAGCCTCTCTCCCATTTGGTATGTTTCCCCTGAACTCAAATGTTTAACTTCTTTGTTTCTTGACTGGATTCATGGTCATCCCTTGGATCTGAAATATCACCCCGGAAATTACTGATGCCTTTGGGCTTGTGATAGATATATGCCGGTGCTGATTTCCTTCTAGTCCCGTCAATTTTTGAGCCATGCGGACTGACCCAGCTCATAGCAATGAGATATGGTTCAATACCAGTTGTTCGAAAAACTGGAGGTGTGTACAAACCTTGTCTCTTATCACACTGTTGAATCACTCAGCCATGTGTTTATGTTGTCTTTGTTGCTGAGGCGCTTTGAGATGTATGATCTCTTGTTATTTTTAGTGCTCACTTAAATTTCCAACATCATGGTCATGTTAGCACATACCTCAAGTTTTTAAATCATCGATCTGCCCAAATTACCTTTGCACTGAAGTGAGGCATGGGATTGAACAATTGTCTCAGCATGTAGGCAATTTAATTTTTTTTTTTTACTTTGCCTAAGACCCTAATATAAAAATTTCCGTTGGACTTAATATTTATTGTTGGTCCACTTGCTAATTGCTTCATTTGGTTTATAGTTGTTGGGTGGGTCTGCCCATGAAGGGGATGAATGTGTGGCTTGGAGAACATTGTTGATCTACTTCGTAACAGCTTTAGATTTTCATATTGTTAGTTCACTGACAGCTGCCATGACAACTAGTTCCTATGTTATTTTTCAAAACATTGCATATAATTTCTTTACAACATGCCAAAATGTGCCTTTTGCTTTAAAAGATATGTCAGCTATGCTCCATAGCAATGCTGATTTTCACTATTCGATTGAAATGTTTCTCACAAGTGTAAAGCAATTTTAACCTTTTTAATTTCCGAAACATGCTGGATCTTATTCTGACTATGTTTTCTGAGTTTCAGTTCATGTTATGGACAATACCATTTCCCTTCCATCCCTCCTGTTTTACTTTTTGCGAGTGTATGTGAGGTTGGGGGAGGGTGGGTGGTTTGAAGGATGGGATAGTGTTAGTATTCTTTCATGCGTTGCATGTAAACTTTTGGAATTCATACATATTTGGAGTAGTATTCATCTCTCCTTTTTGCTTTTCATATGAAAAATAGATAATTGTATTGAGGAATTTGCAGTGAGCTCAAAGCTTTCTCCTTCTACACTGTCTTCCTTTGGACGGCTTCCATACACTTTAACGGGCTTATCTTTTCTCCTTTTTTATCGTATATTTCCTGTATGCTTGGATTGTGTCTTTCAAAAAAGGTTAATTTTCTGAAAGAAGTACATTTAATTCTTTTGGAAACTAGCTACAGCTTTCAATGCGTATCTTCTCTTGTATTCATCTTGTGTACTTCGCGTATTCTTTGTTATTGATAAAATTTCCAATTACCTATAAAAAAAAAAGTTATATTTAACTGCCCATCTTCATGTTATTTCTTTTCTAGGACTTCATGACACTGTATTTGATGTTGACCATGATACTGAGAGAGCACAAGCACAAGGTCTTGAAACAAATGGATTCAATTTTGATGGAGCTGATGCTGCTGGTGTTGATTATGCTCTCAATAGGTGAGTCGATTTGTATTGTCTAATGACTCGGAAAATGTGTTTTTTTTTTTTTAATTATTAGTTTCCAAATGCACGTGTCTTTGTTGATTAGCATATGACCAGAGTGTGGACATAGGGCCTTTTTATAGGTTTTAAAAAAAATGTTTTGATTGGTGAGTCCACATAGGGCTTTTGACAGGTGTCTGTGGCATATAAACAATTAAATATAACCCACCCTATCGATTTTCTTCATTCATAGGGTAATTTTCCTCATTGATGGGGCTGGGCTCCAACTTCGGACCCCAATTCTGAATCAAGTTGGAGATCTTTTGGTCTTTCATTCCCACCCTGAGAAGAAGCCAACTTTGACTCCACTCTGCCTTCTCAGAGTTAGAGTGGATGATCGGAGCCCACACACGAAAACAACAAAGGATACAAGATTAGTGCCAAATAGGTTCCAAAACAAATCCTAGAAACCAAATAAATTAACTGCAAAAAGCAAAAGTAAAAATACAAAACAAAACAAAACAAATTAGGGAAGTGTGGATTGTGGGAGCCTGGTTTTGTTTGGATTTCTTCTTGGACTATGACTCCGAACATATGCACTTATGCCCAATCTGACTTGATTGGAGCATAGTGAGAGTGACAGTTTTTGCACAGCCCTACTCATTGATTGAAAGTTCTTAAATCTATTGAAGTTTCTGACAATTGAAGTTTCTGACTCCCAAACTAACATCCGTGGATTTTCAAGTAGGACTTTTTTTGAGTTGTCTGCACGTATTTATGCTCTTGTTTTCCTTCAAGAGATATTCACTTAGAAATGGTTTTTCAGGGCAATCTCTGCTTGGTACGATAGTCGGTATTGGTTTAACTCATTGTGCAAGAGAGTGATGGAGCAAGACTGGTCTTGGAACCGGCCTGCCCTTGAGTACATGGAGCTTTACCATGCAGCACGCAAGTGAAACAAGAAATTGATTAGTCATGGAGAGAGTGATGCAATTCAATGTTCTTTCACGTTTTTGTACAGGTTTCCATTAGAAGGTTTTATCTACTTTCACATAATTCATCATAGTCAGAATAATGCAAGGTGAAGCGATGTAGAGTTAAAAATGGTTCATCCATTCTTGTGCAGATACAACAATACATTAGCTTCATCCACCTTTGTACCGAACAGTAATTTCTTGATCATTATCAGTTCATGCCAAAACGGTGGATTATGAAAATAAAGAGGCAAAATGGAATTTATTTTCTCAGATTTAGCAATTGCAGAAAGAGTCTGAATTTGAATGGGATTTATCTAATGCTCCTCCGTTCAGGGACAACATGAAAAGAACAGAGCAAATGATATGGATTCATTTTCGGCCTTGTTTGTTTTCGCAGATGATATGATATAAAAGTTGAAAATTAAATAAAATCTTATTAGAATATATTTTTTTAATATTATTTTTAATTTAAGATTTGAAAAAGTTGAATTGTTTATTTTATTTTGTGTGGAAATTTAGAAAAATTGTAATGATTAGATCAGATGAGATGAGTTGAGAAGTTTTGTGAAAACAAACGAGAGAATTGCCAATTCATCTTTTTCTACAAGTTCGAGTAAAATGATAACGAAATGAATAGTTCTGTGTCCCCTGAGACCTACCAAATTTCCTTCATGGTTCCTCAAATCTCACCTAATTCATGTCATCTCGATGAGAATATATGCTTCTTTCATTCTTTGGACATGACAAACCATCTAACGACACTAAAAAGGTTGCTAAAAAGGTAAGCATACCATGTATAACAAATCAAGAAATGGGTGAAGGTCCTATTTCGGATGCAGAAACTTATCCAAGAAAAAGGTGTTTGTAGTATTATAACACGATAAAGCAAAGTTAGGTGAGTTATCGGTTATGAAATTGATTTGTTTGACAGCACTTATCATGATGTTAACTATGGAGGCAAGTGTAAAAGCTACTGATTATAAGAGAAATGATACTTGCAGTCGTGAGTGTGCAAACGTCGTGCAGTCATTTTGAAAAAAATGAATAAATATGGGACCCACATGAAAAGAAATTAATTTTTTAACAGTGGATCGGATTTCACTCTTTTTCAAAGTGATTGCACGATGCTTGCACATTTCACGACTGTATGTAGCATTACTCTTATTATAATGATCACAAGGAGGGAGAGATCAGTCAGGTGTAGAGGTGAAACTGAGCCTCACAACAATTATTAGTTTTGACCTTAAATTTGTCTCTGGGTATGTGCCAGCCATGCATGCACTACGTGCATCTGTGCTGCATGCAGCGGAATTTGCAAGTCTGTTGAAAGAATCTTGGGCATTCACCAGCGATGCATGCTGTCATGAGTATCATGAGATTGCTCTCTTGACTGCAACCACCTTCTGAGAGACGCAGCTCTTCCCCCAGACTCGGTGATCGAAGAGAAGAGACTAGCATGCATATGAATGACTTTTTTGATCTCTTAAATTCCTTCATATTTTTGAGATATAGAGGAATAATTATGCAATAGCAGCATAGGACATGATCACTACGAGGAAAAGAGAGAGGCCTTGCTGCATGTCTCAGGTACTCCTGCAACAATTTAGCAGACGAGACAACCCCTATATATAGCATGAATAGAATATTTGTGAATAGACGGTCACTGGCCTTCCATTCTTTATATTATGGAGGACTTTATAATTGTAATATTGTAATAGACAACATCACTTTCATTAGTAGAAATAAAAGAGTGTTATGAGATATCTTATGCACAATGGAATGAATATATATATTGTAAGAAAGCACAACGGAAAATACTCAAGCACAGCTTACTAAGTTGTTCCACAAGTTTATTCAGTCTAGCTAGCAAATCTCAAGCGTCTTCTCTTAGTAACAAAGTGTACTACGTAGTGCAAATTAGAGTAACACTCAACAATTCTACATCCTAAATACTATTTCAAGAGAGAACAAAAAGAGAGAGTGAGCTTTATGTTTCAGATGATCTAAAAAACCAACTGAGGGAGCTATATATATATATATATATAGCCCACCCCACACGGCTCCATTTAAATGGCATTAAGCCATGCGTTACAAGCAAGTAACGCATGCTTTACAATGCAGGAGAGGAGGGGCTGAGCCCCACGTGGGCGCCCCTCCATCTAACATATAATATAAAGGACAGCCGAAATCGATTGCCGCCTTAATTAATTGTATGGAGGAGTAGTACTACTTTAATAGAAATAATTAGATCTGCATCATTAATTCTCTTGGCATGCATCTTTCTATTAGCTAGCTGGCCTGGCCATATTGGCTAAGCTGATTTAGATTGACATTATTCAGGTACGTGATGATCATTAAGCACTTGCAAAGAATCACCTTTAAAGAACACTTTGTAAACATACTAGCAGCAGCTTGGACCGCGAGATTAATGAGATCCCACTCTTTTGACTTCTTTTGCACGCACAGGAAGCATGCAATCTGTCACGCACTCACGGGAAATAATCAAATGATCATCATTACATTATAGTAATATTGTAATATTTTAACCTTAATTGAACAGTAAAAGCTATATATCGAAGTTTTGGCATAAAACTGCCATGTTTGACTTAATTTGGTGGTCATGATCATGCATGCTCTTAGTTCATGTTTTGGGTAAAGAAAATTATCTTAGACATGCATATATAGTACGTAGATGCATGAATCGGTTAGCTGGGTGTTAATTGAGAGTGGGAAACGTACATTTTTTTAGACATATTAGGAGTAGTACTAGTACTAATTACAAGTTAATAATTAATGTTTTTAGACATAAATTAATAAATGCCTAGATAATAATATTTTTCCCAAATTTCAGTGCATGGGTGCATGCCCACTTTGCTATATATGTGGCTCTCCGCGGCTTTACCTTCTATCTTTTATAACAAAAATGATAAATGTAAGGACACACATGACACATATATAGCACATTATTATGGAATCATTATTCATACAGTACGTAGTACTGATTTCATTCATGTAATTTATGTGTTCATCCGTGCAAAGGGATGTCGATCTGTGCGTCCATCATGACTCTTATCTTTGTTAGAAAGTTCGAACTTTTTAGAATTGTAAAAAGGGAATTCTCTTTTCAGATTCCAAGGATGTTTACCATCTGATATTTCTTCATGGATATGAAAATGATTTTAGGCTCATATGTAATAAAAGTTTCGCCATTTTTTTTATTAAAATTAAAGAAGCTCCACTTTTTAATAATGTGTTCTACTATTTTTTAAAAAAAAGTACGCGAGGTTTGCACAGTACTACTCTAAAACTTATATATTTAAGATTACTCGTAGCATATATATATATATATATATATATATATATATATATATATATATATATATATAAATATACCTTCACTTAAAATCAGGTAATTAAAAAAAAATAGTATTGTTACCCTAAGGTAGAGATTTGCGTGCTTTTGTCTCGTATAATATTAGAGCATCCAAAAGGCGCAACAGAAGCTGAAAATTCAGATGAAGTACAGCACCTGTTGAAAACTTTATTTGCCATAAGAAGTCCACATGACTGCTGCAAAATCTGCGAAAACCAAATGCGTGGCTTTGAAAACAAAGAGAAGAAGAGAAGCAGTGGTACTAGCTAGCTAGCTATAACTTGATACCCAGAAGCGGTAATTACATGTGATATTGGCACGGCTCAATCAAATAACAGAGCTCTAGCCTGAGAGAGTGCTGCTTTCGGATTGAACCGCACCAATATCTCACGTTGCTTATATACTGAGTACCGTGATGCTTCATGATCTCCATAGAAAACCTCAATCCTGCAGTTTTTTGGAGTTGTCTAAGAGGAAAAAACCGGTCTATATATGATTAATGGAACATATATAGTCATGCAAAAGAACACAGAAGAAGAAAGCTGATCAAGAGAGGCAAAGAAGGTAGGATATGTTGTATTGGAGTAAATGGGATGTCTTGTGGGAATCTTATATACTAATGTTAGTGGGGATCAGATCAGAGAAGGGTCGCATTGAATTTGCCAACAACCCAACAACGAAAAGATGGTGGGTGCATTAATTTAATGCTCAAGCGCTGAGGGAAAAACCTTGATGATCTAATTTCAATCTGTGAATTATACGATTGAAGAGGGAATGCAATAGGTATTGTTTCACCAACATTTGAAATTCAAAAGGCTGAGGAAATAAGTCCTTGGTTGGTGAACTTAATCTTTAGGTGCCACCAAACCAACTTTTGAATTGGCCCCCCCTACAAAGACATGTTTGCATGTGCATCATGTGCATGTGCATGTGGGCAACTGCAAAAAGCAAACTTCTATTCACACGAATGGATGTGTAAATAAAGCCCACAGAAATCCATTCATATTGCATAGGGATCATGACTTTCCCCATTAGACAGACAGTATTATATTTTGGGCTTCTTTGATTTGAGGTTAAGAGCGCTCAGATAAAACAAGTTTCAGCAAATGCGCATGTATTTTTCCAGACTAAAGCTAAATCATAGCAAGCAAGCCCACCCTCTTTTGAAGCCAGAAGCTGCTTGGTCAAGCCTGAGCATTTCATATATACCTGACTTACATACCAGTACAATCAATGATGAATTCCTCACACACACACACACATGCATGTATACAGCTTGCAGTTCAGCTCCCAGCAGGGATTTCCTTTTTGTCCTTAAATTGTTAAGTTCACCTTTACACTTTATAAGCGCGTTTTGCAGCTTTAGCTCATTTTATTAGGTACAACAGATCAGCTATCAATTTTAGAACAAGACATGCGCCTAAACTAATGGGTGGAGAAGCTAAAAGCTTTTAGCTTTAGATTTCACCTCACATGCAATATATATATCTGCTGCAGTACTGACGCAAGCTCTAGCTAGTTAGCTGTCTTCAGCACACGACTGTGCATGCAACAGTATATATATTTGGCATTTGCATTGCTCACATACTATATATGTATATATATATATATTGCTAGGGCAGTACTAGAGAAATCAAGCAAAATGATCAGTACCAAGGAAGGTCTTGTAACCTGACAATTCTGAATCATGCATGGGGACCTTATGATCACCTAGTATGTGTGTGTATATATATGACGACGCTTGGATCCATGATATATTAATGATCACTTGTTTTTGTCAGAGTACATAAATCCACGAGTAGGCGCTAATGGTATCGATCGGGTGAAGCATGCATGTCCTCTATCTAATACAAGTAGTAGTTGTCTAGAGACACGACACAAATGACAAACAAACCGTAGAGTAAAACCCAAGTGATGAGATCTATAAAGCGTGTTTGTGTATGAATGACAGATCAGCTGGAATTGATCATGATGGAAGCTAGCTACATTCTCTATTTGACAGTACTTTTTACTTTTTGGTAAAATGATTGCACCCCGTGCTCTTGTTCAAAGTTATCCCCTGACGAAAGAAAACAGTGGTCATGTAAACAACATAAGCAATCAAAGAAGGAAAAGCTATTTATATATATATATATATATATATATATATATATATATATATATATTTTTTTTTTTTTTTATGGGACGTCCACAGCTCTAAGCTCTAAGCTCCCGCTATAAATTATAATTTTTTTTTTGTTACTTTTTTTATATATATTTTTGAATACTTTTAAATATTAAAAAATAAATAAATAAATCATAATATTATTAAAAAACACTTCCTTAATTAATTTCTAAATAATAAAAAAATAAAAAATCATAACAGTAGAACAGTAGAATAGAACGGTAAAAAAGAACAATAAGAATAGCATTTTCTTTTATTTATATATCTTTTGGTTGATAATTAATTTCACTCGATCCACGTCGACGCTTGTTTCTTAAATGATATTATAGAGTTCATGTCCTACTTATAACAACAGTACTACTACTCCAACTTTATTAGTTCTCACGTAACATGATCAGTACTATTTATCATATGACATCACTCATGTGCGTGCTTAATTTATTAGGATTTTCTTTTGATTATTGACATATAAAATTAAATGAGACTTCTCAAAATCAGTGAAAGAATTATAAAACACATGAGTTTGATGTGTCATGAGGGACGTACTTGTGGACTATTTAGATCTTACAATATTATGATCAGTAAATTTCTTTTTGAAGAAAGGGTTTTATATTATGGGTATGTACAATACAATATCATCAATAAAAAAACAGAAGCAAAGTACGAGCAATTGGCAAAACCCTATTAATTCCTAAGCCCTCAAAGGTTTGGAGAGATACAATTGCATTTTATAAAAGAGAAGTGCTATTATGGCTATAACAAAATTTTGCAAAAGAAATACGATTGTATTTTATAATAAAATATATATAACATATTATAATTATGTCAGTTTATAAAATCTCTCACTACAGGAGATTGGATTTTTTGAGATAAAATATTTTGTCTCATAAAACCCACATTTCGTCCCTAATTGTTTTTGGAGATGAAAAAATTTCATCTCTATTTTGTCTCAAAAAGCCTGTCTCAAAAGGTTCTTGGAGATGAAAATTGAATTTCGTCTAAAAAAAAATGATTTTTAGGAACAAAATTGGGCGGAACCATTCAAACCTGTTTGAACGGGTATTTTTTTTAAGACAAGAATTTTTCATCTCAAAAATACGTTCGAATGGAAAAATATAGGTTCGAACCGACATGTACCGTTCAAATGTAAAAAATATTTATTTGAACAAATGATCATATTTGATTCTGTTCGAATGAATGGAGTGTTTGAACAGATTTTATGCGTTCGAACCAATAAATTTATCAAATGACATGCGTTTGAACATAAATTATGTCCATTCAAATCGACTGTTTATTTTTTAAATTCGTTCCGTTCGAACGGGATTTTGGAAGTTAATGTTGTTCAAACAAATATTTTATTGTTCGAACGGATGTACGGACTGTATTTCACGACAGTCATTCGAATGCGTTATTTTGTGTTCGAATGGATTTAATAAAGGTAATTGACTTTCGAACGGTATTAATCATACAATACATAATTTAATTAAAAATAGAATACTAATAGTCTAATATTACAGAAATTATAATTCAAACATGATCACAGTTGTTCAAATGTTTTGGAACATCATAATAGAAAGACAATAATTAAAGAAAAAATAAATTTTAAGATTGTCATGGTGGCATAAAGTTTTGGGACATAATTGACTGCAACTGTTCAAACACAGCTTTTTTTACCTTCGTCCCCAGTCTCCTCTGGATGTTCTCTTCTAATCTCGCCTCAAGATCCGTTGCTTGATCTAATCGGGTTAACAACTTTTTTTCCTTGGACCTCAATAGTTCTATCTCAGGTGTTGCTTCCTCCAATTTCTTAATCTTATCATCATTCGATCTAGCTCGAGAAGAGAATGATGATGTAGAGGATGACTTCACGTAACGTTCTAAGCCTCTCAAATATCTAGAACACGATTCAAAAACTTAAGAAAAGATCTGCGCATCGTTGACAGATGATGCATCAGATGGATTCACAACAGTTTCCTTAAGAGATATCATATTGTCCTACAAAAATAAAAACATTAAAGTTAGTATAAGTAACAAAAATATTAGACAATGGAATTAAAGAAATTTAAACTTACAAAATTTGTCTCTACTTCAAGATTGGTCCAAATACCATCACGATTTTTATGTGCTTTAGCATACAATTGAGTCTGATCATAGTCAGCAGGACTTTCTTCTTTCTGTAAAATGAAAATCTATATTAGAGCTTAAATTAGAAAAATGTATTTTATGTTAATATTTAATAGGGACTAGAATAACTTACCATTTTGTTAGACAAACGATGAAAAGATCGAGAACCCGCATGATGGTGTATCGTTAAATTTGATCTATTTGCTTTGTTCACAGTACTTCGTTGGTAAAAAAAATATTATGTCTATATTTTTAATACATCTATCATATACTATTAAAAAAAGATAGCAATAAAATTACCTGATAAGCATAATTTTCAAACATATCATAAATATACTCCCATTCGTTGGGTGGCATTGCTTGGAATGGATTTTGGCGCACTTCTGTTGTAGTACTAAATTTCTTATAGTGTGCATGACATCGACCTTTGTACATATAAGTATAACTATATAAGTATATAATAATTAAGTATGAGTATTATATAAGTAGTAGAAGTATTATATATAAGTAGTATAACTATATATACTATATTATATAACAAATATAATAATAACCAATGCAATATTTTTTTTTCCGTTGGAACGATATTCGTAAGCGTTTGAACAAATAAAATATTTTTGGAATGCGTTCGAACGTCATTAATAGCCGTTCAAAAGGAAAAAAATAAATATTAGGCATCGCTTCTAGACCCAGCGCCGTTAGAACGCAAAGCCCTTGTTTCCACTCCACCACTCTAGTGCCACTAGCTGCCAAACGCCGCTGTCGAAGTCACTGTCCACCACCACTCTCCAACCCGCAACAAGTATGTCCTTTCCCAACCGTTTTTACTGATTAATTTCTACTAAAATATGTTTTAAATGGGTTGAAAATTGGGTTTTGAAAAAAACCTCATTTCAATCCCATAGTTGGCTAGAAATGGAGGACGAGACTACTTTATGATCATCCCGGCCTCTCATTGTTGTTATGGGAGGAAAAAAGATGGTTTTAAACCGTACATTTACGGTTTTGGCAATGGCGAACGATTTCGAACCAGAAATCGTTGTTCGAACGTGTCAAAGGCATTCGAACGGCATACAAATGGTTATCATTACGTTCAAACATATATTTATGACCGGTCGAACGCATTATAATATCGTTGGAACGTGTTGTTAAGCATTCGAACGATACATTTTTATTTTAATTTTTTTATAGATATATTTACCTTAATCTAATTATAATTATGATATTTTATAATCATTGTCCTTAATTTTATATCATAAATTTAGCGTCATTCCAATGGCTTCTCAGGGAAAGAAGTGGGTTGCGTCAAGGCATCATCTAGCGAAGAAGTTCGAGAGAGGACTATTTTGTTGGAGAGGCAGGTGAAGATATATGATTTTAGGGATCTTTTGTGGGAGAGACATTCTCTCGCATCTGTCGTTCTCGATTGTGGTTGGACACTGATCATCGTTCAGAAGGACGAAGCAACGGACAAGATAGTTTCCTATATCAATATTGAATCTGAGTCCTATAGAGAACTTGGTCGTGCCAGCCAGGAGGATGACGCATACACTTTCTCTGTTCGAGGCATCTCAGTACGATTTTCAATTGATGCAGTTGCTGATTTTCTAGGTATCCCTTGACTGCCCAATGCATATCCAAACGTTGTGCCTAGAGAGTCTACACCAGCAAGCGATGGGGAGACTACAGAGGAAGAGGATACTGTGATGCTTGATGAGATCGATGACCTCGCTGATCATGAGCTTCATCAGTTGGTTATGGGTCCAGATGCTCATTTCTATGATGGGAGCAAGAGCATCAAACAGGTGGACTTATCTAGTTTTTTTCAAAATCATGAACATTATAATAGCCAACAACATCGATCCTCAATTGCACAAGACTGAGGTGAGCATGGACTGGGCACGATTATGTTACGAGTCGCTTGTGGGGTGTCTATCGACCTAGCGAGATATATATTCGTTAGGATTCAATCAGGGGCCACTTATATTACGATAGGTAGAGTTTTATTTTATTTAGTGTACTTGGTTACTCCTTTTGATATATATAATACTTGTACTTATAAAAAAATTAAGACAGATATATTGCTGTTTGGAGTCATGCTCACGCAATTTCTTTTAGCGAAAGGAGTCGGGCCAGATGAGTTTGAGTGTGTTCAGGAGCCGATTAGACCGATCAACTTGACGACCTTGTCTCGTAGCACCGGACACTCTAGATTTTGTATTTGTGCACCCACCATAGAGGCGGTCGACACTCAGGGAGGTGCACAAGGCGTACCTAGTGAGGCATCTACACAGGGTGCATCACGCAGTACTACTCGTGAGGAGATTGCAGATATCGTGCGTATAAAGATGCCCGCACAGACATTAGGGATCATTGATGCAGTCTGAGTCGCCCTCGCAAAGATTGAGTCGAAGTTCAGGTCTCGAATGACTAATATTGAGGCACGTATTGCTGGAATCGAGGCGGTGCTATACGATCTAGCACAGTAGTGTATATCTGTTATTTACATTAAATGTGCTTTTTTGTATTAACAATCATGACTATTTTTATTTTGTATAATTAATTTAAATATTCAAATAGTCATACATTATATTCTCGCCATAGATTATATTTTTGGAATGCAATTAATGTATAGTTTTTATTTGTAGTGTTTGCTAGCTTGTTTATTGTTAATTAGTATTTTTTTCATTTTACTTACCGTTTACAATAATATAAAATGTTCCGTTTGAATGCATAAATGTTGTGTTCGAACGAGCTTGCAACCTTCCTGCCAAATTTTTCCACCAAATCTTTCCCGTTCGAACAAATATTAATTCCAGGTTAATTTGTCATAGAAGAACTGGTTCGAATGGTTTTTAAATTTTGTCTCCAATAATAACTTTTCGGGATGAAATTTATTTCGTCTCTAAATAATTTCATCCCTAAAACTAAAATTTCTTGTAGTGTCTGTAGCTAAAGCTTTTCTCTTTATAGAATACTTTACATAAATGCATTAATGTCCTGTTATAATTACAAGACTTTAGAGTATCCCACCGTTATTTTCCAACTCTATTATTAACAAAAGCCTTATCCCGATATTATTTTCTTGTGTCATTCTCATCTGTTTGAGTTTGAGTTTCACTTAATTCTCAGACAGGACAACCTCTTCTATACTCCCAAACAAAACTTGCATTGAACCTTCGGCCCCTAGATGTCTCTAATGTCCCTTCAAGGGAATTAGAGAGATTAGAAAGGTACAAGGAGAGTTTGCTCTAGGCACATGAAAGAGATCACAAGAGAAGCAAGGTCGTCGCAATTCCAGTGTTGAAGATGACATGCATGGAGGAGGAGGCAGTCGTTGGGCAATGGTGGATTCATCTCGAATCAAAACTCTAAAACAAAACATGCATGAAATAACTTTGAGATATCAACGAGGAGTTATATAGATAATAGACTTGTGAGGAGTTATATAGATACGTAGGCTCGGGCCCACATATAAGGCCTGGAGTGGGCTGGGTCAGCTAGGGAGGCCCAGGAGGAGGGACAAGGGGCAAGGTACACTGACAAAAGGACAGGAGGTGAGCAAGACAACCTGACACCATAACTGGCCGACCGTCAGGGACATTCTCATCCCTAACACAGTTGTCCCATAGATGATTTACTGGGTAAGTGAATTGTATTGAAAAGATAGGGAGAACATATCATATGATCTGTTGCTCCTGTATTAAGGATCCATGGAGAATAATTTTTGCCAACAGAAATAGTGTGACATGATATAATACTTGAGGTAGAAACAATGTTTTCTGTAGAGTTAGAATTTTTGTGTGTATGGGATAAGCTATTTGCAAGTGACAGCAGGTTTTGAATTTGCTCTTGAGAACCTAGACCTCCTGGAGAAAAGGCAGCAAGTCAGACAGCAAGGAACAAGTGGAAACATGGTCCTAAAACAAACGGGCGTCACCACCCAGGAAGATGGAAAGCTCGGACCTCGGTGGGAAGGGCCCTTTGTAGTAATGGCTAGTGGAAGACCCGGCTCATATCGACTAAAGGATCGAGAAGGTTGCAAACTGCCCAATCCATGGAACGACGAGCACTTGAAAATGTATTTTACTTAGAAACCATGGGTTCGCTAGATCATGTAATCAACAACTTATGAATAAAAGTATGATTTTACCTCCATTTGCCTTTATCTAAAGTATTAGTCATACAAGCCCAGTCCTTTAACTAGCCACAATGCATTGGTTAAGGGCCAGAGCCTCCCGAGCTTTGCCCCTCCATAGCAAGTTGGACACAAATCTCTTGACTTGCCGACTTTCGTACTACAAGCCTAATATCTTGACTGGCCACGATGTATTGGCTAAAAGTCAGAGCCTCCTGAGCTTTGCCCCTTCACAGCCAGTCGGACACAAGTCCCTCGACTCGCCGACCTTTGTGCTACAAGAGCCTCCTAAGTGCAGCCCTTTCACGATCAGTCGGACACAAGTTTCTTGACTTGCTGACCTCCGTTCTATAAGCCTAATCTTTGGACTAGTCGTGATGCATTGGCTAAGGGCCAGCCTCTCGAGCTCTGCCCCAACAGCAGCCAGTCGGAACACAAGTCTCTTAACTTGTCAACCTTTGTGCTACAAGCCTAGTCTCTGGACTGGCCGCGAAGTAAAGGCTAAGGTCCAGAGCATCTCGAGCTCTACCCCAACAACAACCAGTCGAAACACAAGTCTTTTGACTTGCCAACATCCGTGCTACAAGCCCAGTCTCTGGACTAGCCACGATGCATTGGCTAAGGGCTAGAGCCTCTCGAGCTCTACTCCTTCACAGCTAGTAGAACACAAGTCTCTTGACTTGCTGACCTTCGCGCTACAAGCCTAGTCTCTGGACTGCTGCAGAGTAAAGGCTAAGGGTCAGAGCATCCCGAGCTCTGCCCCAACAACAGCCAGTCGAAACGCAAGCCTCTTGACTTGCTGACCTCCGTGCTACAAGCCCAATCTCTAGACTGGTTGTGATGCATTGGCTAAGGGCCAGAGCCTCCCGAGTTCTGCCCCTTCACAGCCAATCGGACATAAGTCCCTCGACTTGTTGACTTTCGCGCTACAAGCCTAATCTCTTGACTGACCTTGATGCATTGGCTAAGGGTCAAAAACTCCCGAGCTCTGTCCCTTCAAGGCCAGTCGGACGATTCCTTGACTTATCGACCTTCATGCTACAAACCCATACACGATGGAAGGGCTCGCCATACAAAGACAAAGGTATTGAACAAAGAAGAAAATGAGTAAAGCGAAAGAAAACCACAAACACAAGTACACCAAAGATAAAAAGGAAAGCCCACTTCATATATATGCAAATGAGCCAAGTTACAAAAGTTGGATTACAAAAGAAAAAAAAAGATACAAGCAAAATATGAGGGGTCCGGAGCCCGTGTAAAGGATCCTAAGAAGATGAAGAAGGGGCACCTAAGGGGAATGGGGGCTTCCCCGGATTCACGAGGTCCTTGACAAATGCAAATGCCAAAGGGTCTGGTTCCAAGGACTCCAGCCTCAAGGTGTTGAGATCTGTCCCGGGATTTTCTCATAGGTGATCCCGAAGTCGTTCAAGGCCTTCCTTGTAGCCGTATCCCCATGCAACTTTTTGAATGGCCCGGGTGCGTTGGATCTGAGACCTGATCTCCTCCATGTGCTTGGTACTGCTCCAAAGGCTAAGATCGTGTTGTTCTCCTGCAACAGCTCGACTTTGAAACTATGGATTGAGCCTCTATTCGATGCACCTCCGCCTTCTAATGTTGGACCTCCCAGACCAGGGAAAAATGCTTGAACATAAGTTGGGAGTGTCACCTAACGATCGAGGCCAGCTCCCTGGCCAACTGGCTGTTCTCCCCCCAAAGAGTGCCAACCCCCTTCCAGAGATCCTCCTCTCTCTTCTTCAACTCTTTTAGTGTGTTGCAGAGGCGTCAGATCTCCAGAGAGGCCTGGGTGAAATCCACCTTGATGTTGGCCAGCTCCACCTTCAGCCCAGACTTCTTCCTCTTCACTTGCTGGACCTTGTCCCACAGGACCTTGTGACGCTTCATCAGTTTGTCCAGGTCCTCCAGCAACACGTCACGCTCTACTGAGACGACCTCAGTTTTCTACTAAACCTTGCGAATCTCATGGCGGGCAAGGACAACAAGGTATCAGAGTGCTCGGGCCTCTTTCTAGAGCTCCCCGCGCTCTTCAATGATGATGCCTGCCAACTGGTCTGCAGCCTGCAAAGGAGGAAGGCGTTAGAAAAAAATTGGGGGGGGGGGGACTCCTCGTGAGAAAGGCTAAAAAAGAGGAGAGTTGTACTTGAACAAAAAGAGACCTTAACTTTTGAGCCTCCTACTCGATAACCTCGGCTCGGACCTGAACAAATCCGGGACCAATGGATTGGCTGAATCTCGGGACAGGGCGAGAAGAAGAGGCACCACCTGCCAGTGGTAGTATAGGTTGTGGTACATCCCTGACAGACTCTTACGAAGGGCCCGCACCAGAGGCTTCTGGAAGAACGGGCTCAACTGGTACAGGGACCTCTGTCCCCTGAGAAGGTCCTTCAGCGTTAAGGAGTCCCCTGTCGGTTGTAGGACCCTCCTCCTTTGCCGATTGTGGCCTGTCTACTAAGGGTTGGGTGGAGATGCCTTCTCGGGAGAAGTAAAGTAGGAGTCCACCTTTGGCTCTAGAAAGGATCGAAAGGGCAGAGATGGGATCGACACTAAGTAGTCATTTAGCTCCACGATGAAGGGGGAGTTCGGGCCCATTTCCTCCCTATTGTCGATTTTCGGGACCCCCGAGCAAGAGGGGGCCCCAACGTTTGGAAAAACTGAAGGGGCAGTGTCTTCTAGAACAGGGACCTCAAGGAGAGAAGGGGAGATCGGAGACTCAACTTGGGATGAAATTGGTAGAGCAATATCCCGAGCAAGGGACTTCTCGAAGGAAATGAAGGAGACCATATCCGCGCCCCTACGAGGGGCCAAATGAGAGAAGGCATCCAGGAAGAAGGCCCGGAAGACTTCACTATCTCCCTCCTCTTCAGTCAGGAACGCCGCGATGGTGGGCGTCAGCGGAACTTACATCGAGGCAGATGCAGAGTACTTCAGTGGTGGGAAGGAAATGGTTCAACATGTTGAAGTGGCAGGGGCATCGAGGCGCACAGGGGGTGCCCCCCCAGGATCCCCCAGCCCTAGAAGCCCCCCGAGTAGAAGAAGCCAAGACCTCAGGGCACACAGGGAAGGAAGTTGGTCCCCAGGTGGAAGGGGCAAGAATGTCTGGGCGGCGTGAGCATTGGGACCCCCTAACCCCACTCCCGAGGGACTCATAGGAGGAAGAAGTTAGGACTACTAAGCCTTCAGCCGAGCGTACTAGGACCCTCCAACTTCACCTCTTGAAGTCCTATGAGGGGAAGGGGGCCTGGTCTCTCGGGATCTGCTCCGAGATAAGCCTTCTCTACTTCGGGACCCCCCGACAACATCTTGGGAGGCCCTGCCGGTTTTGCCTTGGGGGCCCTGCCTTCTTCGTTGTGCGCCACCTTTGAACGCTTTCCTTTATCGCAGTTAGCAAGAGAACTTGAGGGGCGCTTTTGAGTCTGAGGCGAAGTGGGGTCTATCAGGAAGTCCCGACCGAGCACAAATAAGTAGTCAGGAGAAGTCAAGAAGCTCCTAATACTCAGGGACATCCCCGTCCCTAACACAGCTATATGGACGATGTAGGAGGATGAACGCGCCTGACCAGGGCCACCCCACATTTGATGGAACGTGAGCGGTCATGCCATGACAGGGGTCACGCCGCATTCAATGCATCCGGGGAGGCAGCACGCTACAGCATGCCCCCTGGGTGTCAGTGACAACCATAATCAGGCCTGGCAGGTCTGAGGAGAAGCAGGAAGCTGGCAAGGATACCCAATCCTAGTACGAAGTCGCATATCAATCACCATCATCTCGGGGCTCACCCTTGTAACACCTCGCTCCTTCTTTCTGACGTAAGGCCCATTCTTTCTGACATAAGCAAATTCCAAGGACGAAAATTATGTAACAGTCTGTCATTCTCTCAAGAGACTGCGAGCCTCGTTATGCGTGCCGAACCTCAATGGCGTGTTTTAAAAGATACTATGTGATTTCTAAAGTACACCCAGTATTTTAAATGCACTAAAAATATTTATATGGGGTATTTCCAGTGTTATTGAACTAAACTTGATTTTAAATAAGACAATTATAATATCTTTGAAGAGCTCAAAAAATATTGTAATTGTTGGAAATTATTTTAATATCATTTATTAAAACGATTTCAGTTATTTAAAATATTATGTGATTTAAATTATATTAAAAACTCTAATTAATTAAATGGTTCTATCCTTTTAAAGATATTAAATAATACTTCATCATTTATTGATGATGAAGGAATATTATTTTAAAAAGTAAAGTTTAGTTAAATAACATTCTACCTTAATTCCTCTCAGTGCTTTTAATTAAGTTAATGTTTACGCATTTTTAAATCAGTGTTTTAATCCTCCACCGTTAGATCTTTTGTAGCTCTCCAAGATAAAGGGCCTGGATTAAATACACAAGCCCCCTATCTTTCTCCCTCACTTTTCCCTTCCCTCTCTCTCTCTCTCCTCCCTCTCCCCCAGCGTATGTCGCACACCTCTCTCCCTCTCACCGATTCTCTCCTCACCCCAACCTAGCGCCACCATCCACCGCCCGACCTCACCGCCACCACCATCGACATCCTCTCACGCCGGTGAGCTTCCACCACCGAAGCCAGCTTCCACCTCACAGCTATCCTCCCCCACGCACGCCCGTAGAAACCCACACACGGCCTCATTGTGCGCAGCCCCTTTCCACCACGTACGCGGCCACCCACGGCCACTGAGCACCACCACAAGCCCCTTGAGCCTCCCCCTTCCTCCTCCCTTGACCCGAAGCCCATAGCCCTCTCTCATGCAAGGGCTTTTCCTCCCTCGCACGCACGGGTCTCTTCTCTTCCACCGCCGTACGTCGCCACCCATGGCGCCCAGCCGCCGTCTTGAGCTTCCTCAGGCCACCATTGGCCAACCCCAGCCACACATAGCCCCGATCTACCCCTCATGCACGTCCTCTCTCTCACGGACTCTCCCTCCACCTCACGGCTAAATCCGCCGCCTCCAGTCACAGTGGCGCCTCCCCAACGCCACCACAAGCTCCACCGCACCTCCTTTAGCCCTTCCATGGCCAACCACGACCAGCCAAACTCCCCTTCTATTTTTCATGCCTTGAGACCCACGGCTAAACTCCTCCACGAGCCACCATGTCTTCGATGTGTGCCACCTCGGCACCACCACGAGACCACCACTCTAGGACCATGACTCGACTCTTCTACGCTTAGACCCGCACCTCTAGCCACCTCCAATGGCCAAAACAGCCATTGTACGTGGCTAACTGCCACTGTGCACGGCCTTAATAGCCACGTACGACCCTTTCAACGTCATCAACTATGACGGTCAGCGAGCAATACACAGGTTAGCCCGTCGATGGTATAACCATTTATCCCTCGTTAATTATGTTATTTGTTAGTTGATTAGGTTGTGGACTGTACTGTTAGTATTGTGGAGTTCGCTGTATTGTGATGTGCTGTGTAGTGAAGTGTTGGGCGTATCTGTGTACTGTGGTGTGAAGTGTGGTTGTGGAGTATGTACTGTAATGGTGACGTAGCGTTGTATGGATTGGGAAGAGTACACGTGGAATGTACTTTGTGTGGCTTAGCATATATGAAGAGAGCACACATGAAGTGTACTCCATGTGGTGGAATGATGCACCATATGGCGTGTACGCCATAGTGGTGATGGGTCGTAACGTGTGTGAAGTGGAGTGTACTCCATGAGGTGCATCAATACACCGTGTGGCGTGTTGCAGAGATAAGAATGGTTGTGTAGTCTATGAGCATAGAGCGTAGTGAGTAGTGTCGAGAACTATGGAACAGTGTCCCGGAGTAGTTATGATATGGCCTGTAGTCTGAGGTGACGAGTGTCACCGTGAAATTGACTCATGGCTGGGAGTATGTGTGAAGTGACAGAATAAGTGTAAGAGTGCACAGCGGAAGCATGACGGGGCCATGTCACGAAGTGACATGGTTAAGCAAGAAGTCGTGCTTGTGATGAGTTAGGAGTTAGCGTAGAAATAACGTAGCAGGATGTCAGGTGACGTGACATGATCACGATATAGCTTGGGAATAGTCTCGAGCTATATGACGTGACATAAGGCGTAGTTGTGAATGGAGTCATGTCGTGTTAAGTGTTAGAATGAACTGTCAAAAGGGATGAATATCATGAAGAGTCATGCTAGCCGGGTTAAGAGAAGGTTGGTATCGGAGTATGGCGCTTGTCCCTACAAGCATGTGATCAACGTGTTATATGTTGGTCTTAGGTGATAAAGAGGTAAGGTACATGTGTAATCTGGTGAGACACATGCGACGGATGGATTCACCATATGTAATGGGTAATCTGTCCTAAGCATGGTTGCACAGTGCTTAAACCTCAGAGTTGGCTTAAAGCCGTGTGGCATATATGGATGAGAATGAGAATTTAGAGTGAGCTACGATACATGACGGTAGTGAGGAGTGTATTGTCTAGGATTGTGATGCATGACTCAGTCGGTCTGAGTCATGCATCGGGATGAGGTCAATAAGAAGAGTAAGACGAAGGTTTTTGTGTCTTAACCCTAAGGTGAATCATAGGATCACTTTAGTGGATGAGCACTCGAGGTAAGACCTTGAGTTTGGAAAATGTAGTGACCGTAAGTGGTCCCTGAAGGCTTTAACATAGTAAAGTGACACGTAAGAGCACGAGATAGAAGGAGAGTGTTCCAAGTGAAATGTAACTCTATTTCTAGCTTAAGTTGCTTATGCATTAGATAGATAATGACGTCAAGGTTATGTTTATGCATGAATGGACTACATGATATGAAAGTATTATTTCATATCATGTAGTCCAGCATTTCATATCATGTAGTCCAGGTAAGTATTACGTTCATACTCTACTAGAGTTTTCCAAAATATACGAAATGAAAATGAAATGTTTTTCCCTTACGATGCATTACGACAATACACGAAATATGTTTTACAAAAGCATGCTAAGTGTTCAAATGTATACGTATGTAATGGCCCTTCTTGGTAGCCCTTTTTTATGCACACAAAGTATTAATTGTACGCATGTGAATGGATGACTATACGCAGTATCTATTGTATGTATTTTCTAAGAAAATAAATGTTGAGGCTTATGTTTGATGTTTTAACTGATGCTTTGACTGACGCAAAGAAAGTGTTTTAAAAGGTCCCTATGAACTGATGTTTTAAGGATGCCATGAATTGATGCTTTAAATGATGCCATGAAAGATGATATTTAAGCCCATGCTCTTAAATGATGTTTCTCCATGAATGAATTGTTAAATGAAAAGGACTGAAAAAGAAAGGATTAAAAGGACTGAACTGAATGAAAGGACTGAACGTTTAATGTATGAAAATACGTAACGACCATATGAATGAATGAAAAGGGTACCAAAGGAATGGGTAGATTGCAATGCCGGGTAAGTAGAACTGGTAATGCACCCAGTGCTGCCCCCATGAAAGGGATTCCCAACCCGTGGCCATGGGCGGAGTCCGGGTCTAAAGGAAGACCACTAACCCCAAAAACAGGGCGTAATAATTTGTACTGGCTACTGAAAGTGATAAGAAGAATGTATAAATGTATGAATGCATGAATGCATCAAACTCTTGAAGAAATGAAGGCACCGACAGGAGATACGTTTTACGAAGAGAAAACCCATTTTTAAAGAAAAATCTCATCCAATGATGTTTTCAAAGGATCGCATGTATGCATGTACGTATAGTTATGGAATGATGAATACATGAATGAAAACCTATGTTATTATATTTTAACTGTATAAAGTAATGCTTACGAGTCATCGACTCATTTTAGTTTTTATGCATGCCCCTCCCCCCACATGAACCGAATGAGCAGTACACTTCAGGACTGACACGGTCCAAGGGGAAGAGCACGAAAGTTTAGGCATGAAGTTTTAATTGTATGAGAGGCTTTTTTATTTTAAAGATTTATGTTTTCCGCTGTAAACCTCTTTTATCCCCAAAGCACATTTTATTTTATAATGTAGAATTTTGCATCATGGGTATGGAAGTAAAAAGTTTTAAATCGAACGGTAATTCCCGTCGTCCTTTCTAAAATTATTTTATAAAAAGTCTCACAAAAAAGACAAGCGTTACAACTCCAAGTACAAATACTCAATCTCTCAATCGAGAATGGAGTTACTCACACTCTTGAATATTTTTACGCTATTCTCTCTAAGCTCTCACTTTTCTTCATCTCTTACCTTGCACTAACTTAAGCGTTGGAGGTAACACGGCTCTCGAGCCTCTCATTTTCCATCTTAGTAGGAACCAGGCCCGAATTCAATAGGGTGGAGTTGCCCGAGTCGTGAAACACGACGTGAACAAGACTTCCAGTTGTTCCCAATAATTGGCACCCAAGAAAATTAAAATCTGATGTTCCAACGGAAGTTGTAGCTTCTTGCTAGTCAACCTCCCCATTGATTTATGGGCTCAATTTGCATTTTGCACACTCGATATAGGTCTCTCCATTCTATAAAGTCCGCCGCTTGCAAAACGTCACCGTTTCTTAAAACATGCACAAGCTGTGAGAGAGTGAAGGACACGGCTAATTTACTTGCTTGTGATGCAGGCAATCGAATCCCATTATATTGAAGAGTAGAAGCATTTGCTTCGTGTACGAATCAGAAACCAAACTCTCTGAAGTTTCCTCCCTAAATAAAAAACCCTTTAATTTTAATATCCTATAAATATCTCTTTTTTCTCTTTCTGATTGGGACTCTTTGTCCTTTTCCCGTTGAATCACTCAATCAATCAGCTTTTCAATTCGTTTCTGGAACACTAATCGATTTCGTGTTCGGTATGTTAAATTCCGGTGCTTTACAGAAACGATATTGTTTTCTTCTTTTATTTGGATTTTGTGGTAGGTGGTTCAAAAATGATTTGTAATGTTTCGGTGTTTTGTTTTCGCAGGGAGTCACCGTACCACGGGTTTCGCCATGGCCAAAACAGCATTCAAGCTCGAACATCCATTGGGTTTCTTTCCTGCCCCTTTGTTTTCCCCCCTTTATGTATTAAGATTGGATCTTCGGTGATACCCGTGTGTTTTACTATTTTCTGTTGTGAGCTTTGTGAATGATTGTTTATAATTTTGAAAATACGTTAAAATTGGTGGAAAGGGCGTTATGATTTTTTTTTTTTTCATTTTCCTATGGAAAGCTTGGATTTCCAACCGTAACTCCTTTAGATTCTATGAATGATTATTAAAATTTGGTGAAAAGGGCTTTATGATTCGACGTCTTCTATTAGTTATATTTCCTTTTTTTTGGATTAATATGAAGAGGTGGTTTATTATTTGGATGGTGTTTATTTCTTGAAATTAATGGTTCATTGGGTTTTTTTGTGCTGGGATTTGTTAATTTTTTGGGTGGCTTTTATTTCAGCATTTCTTTTAATGAAACTTGATTAGGGAGCCTTTTGTTTGAAGAAGATATAACACAGATGAAGTTTCGGATAAATAATAGATATGGGAGTCTAATGAATATTATATTTTACCTAACATTAACGTTCAAGTGGTGAGTCTTTCTGGTTGTTTGTCACAGCGTTTTTTCTTAATGAATCGCACCTTTTTGCTTCTGTAGTAGTAATAACTCCATAAAGTGAGTTGTAAGACCAACAAAGTGTGGAGAGGCGATTCCTTTTTTGGCAGAATTGTATTTGCAGATTTTTTTATGCAGCCAAAGTTCTATTTATTAGTTTTTTGATGGAGACTTGGCAAAGTTTCTGGTGACTGCCTGGATATGGCCTTTGGTCTGGCCTGGGCATCCTAATGCCAAACATCAATGTATAAAGGGAAATGATTTGTAAAGTTTAGGGTGTCCAAACCTCGCACTCTCCCTTAAAAAAAGTGGGCAAATTTAAGACCCACGTGAAAAAACCCACTTTTTAATGGTGAACCCCACATTTTTAATTGAGTATGTGGAACTTACACACACCCTAGGACTGTATTTAATATTACTCATATTTAAAAGGCACAATATGAACAGACACTGCAACATTTTAATTCTTTTTCTCGAAAAACAAAATGGGGTTTTATGCTAATTGTGTATCTTGAGTGTTTAAACTGGGGCTTAAACTGATCTCATACATTAAGGAACCTAGTCATGACTACAAAATGTTGTCATTTCCCATTCCAAAATGTTTTTGGTTCCTTTTTAGATGCGATGAAACGCTTCTTTTAAAAAATAAAACAATTGTTGTTCTTTGATTTGATTTTGGTGTCTGCTTCGTGTTTTCTTTTTCACCAAAAACCTAAAGTTTATGGTTGTTTGACATCTCAGAAAGGAGGGTGGCAGAAGCTGCTCGAATCAGAGAGAAATATCCGGATAGAGTACCTGTGAGGACTTGCAATCAATGATGAACATTTTCTTTACATGCTTCTTTCAGTAAACTTGCTGTCCTAATCCAAGTATGCTGTGCAGGTGATTGTGGAGAAGGCTGAAAGAAGTGACATTCCTGACATTGATAAAAAGAAGTTAGTCACATCTTTCTCTCTCTTGTTTTTGAAATGCATTACAATGTTTTGCAATTCATATCCACTTTTGGTGTTCCTTGTGCAATTCCCATCTCCTCTCATAGATCTGGGCGCTCAATTTTTGAAGTCTCTTTTATGCTTGTAATTATGAACTCAGCACTACATGTAATTCTATTATAGGTGCCCAAAGTTTCTCCTTGCTTTGTGGTTCATTTGAAGTCTAGATGAAGTTAATATGGTAGTGATGAAAATGGTTAGGATTATCTTGCCTGTTTCAAAGAGTGAATGAGAATGTTGTTTGCAAGGACGATGAATCTACTCATGGATATGGTAGGTGGTTTGGTGTTCATGGGAATGCCATTACCAGAAGTGGGGTTCTGGGAAGGGTAACCAGGACAGGATCCTGGGAGTGTGACACAGATGGAAGAGCTAATATCATATTTTGCCAGATTAACTAAGGGTGAGTTTGGATCCCAAACTCATCTCAACTCATCTCAACTCATCATTACAACTTTTTCAAATCCCAACACAAAATATAATAAACAATTCAATTTTTTCAAATCCCAAAATAATAATAATATTAAAAAATAATATTCTAACAATATTTTATTATCACAACTCAACTCAACTCAACTCACTTCAACATCCAAACTCACCCTAAAAGTTCTTCATTTGTGTTAATATGTAAGAATTAGATGTTCCTTTAATTTGGAGGGCGTTTCAACTTTATTTTATGCAGTGTAGAGGGATCCTCACTTGGTTGTATTATATGTATTTGTTGTTGCTGCAGATACCTTGTTCCAGCTGACTTGACTGTTGGTCAATTTGTTTATGTGGTTCGGAAAAGGATTAAGCTTAGTGCTGAGAAGGCTATATTCGTCTTTGTGAAGAACACCCTACCTCCCACTGGTGACTGGCTATCTCTGTTAATGCGATATTGGATAATATTTGAAGTAATGTTTTTAATCTGTCATTTGTTGTTACAGCTTCCTTGATGTCTGCAATCTACGAGGAAAACAAGGATGAAGATGGTTTTCTTTACATGACTTACAGTGGAGAGAACACATTTGGATCCCTCTAAGAGCCTTGATACCAGTAAATAAAACTTGGAAGGTGTAAATTCTTTGCTGTCTCTCTTAAAGCTCTCTCTTTCCTGCTTGTCGAGTGTAGTTTAGTTTGACCTTAATTTGGATTAATTTATGCTGTAAGCGATTTGAACTTATTTGGTATAATTACCATGGAATTTGAATCTATGGAATCGATTGGTCAGTAATTTCCCAATTGTCTTTGTGGATGTTGGTGATATGCTCATTGTTAACTTTTTTTTTTTTTTTTTGGTTACAAGGTCCAAAGTTTGCATTTGCATCCCATGGTTCCACGCAGTATTGTTGCTGGGGATTGGATATTGCCTGCATTGTTGCTCACTTTCTTAAGTGCAAGTGAAGCGGTAGGTTTATAAAAAGATTTCACAAAAATAAAGCTTCTAAACTCATGTGGCCAAGGTTAAAGATGAGTTTTACAAGCGAGTGTACCACAACAAGCAACATCGGTTCATGACTATAATTTTGTGAAAATATTTCACTATTTGCAATTATATTTGGCAAGTAACACCACAAACTATGTGCATCAACAGTTTGGTAGAGTGTTCATGCCTGCGATCCTTAAAACCAAAGCCTCAACCAACTCCTAAAATGGAAAGTTGCATCTTGGTGTGTGATATAACATGGGACAAAAAAAAAAAATATGAGACTGCATTACCTCCCAGACGTCAAATTTGCAATGTTAGTACAAGCATTGCTCTAGGATTATTCAGAATAGTTGTTTCTTTTTGTTTTGGTATGAAGTTCAAAGATCATGAAGAATTGACATTAATTTCTCTTTGTTGCTGAGGATGGTCTACTGTTCACAGATGTTTTGAGAATATATATAGGAGCTAATAAACATTCCTTTGATTCTTCATTTAGAAGAGCCTTTTCTGTGGCATTGATTCTTGACCCATTTGATGCCGGCTGATGCCCCGCTCTTAATCTTTTCTGCTCCAACTCTTGCAGTTGCTTCGGCTTTATCCAATCCAGCTTTTGCGTTGTCCTTCTTGTTTCTGCCGCTTTCTTTCTTGGTATTAGTGTTGTTATCTTCCTCAATGGCACCCATCCCTCCAGCGCCCCATTGATCTGCCCAGCTCGGTGCTTCAGTAGTCATTCTTTCTTGTATGGTTTACCTGATTCCTCAACCGAAAATCATCCACCAATTTAAAGATTGATGAAGATCAAAGACAAAGGGCTACCATTTGACCACGAAAAAACAAACCCATTACAAAATCAGAGCAATTTAACTCATAAATTGGGATTATTTCACTGTGCTCCCCATGAAACAATGAAGTTTTCAAGAAAGAAAAAAGCTGAAATCTTACAAATGCTACTCCACTTTCTACTTCATGGTTTTTACGGCTTCATTTCTCATATATTTTCAGAGCAATTGAACTGTCTGGATTTTACGCTTCCACCCAAGATGAGTTTTCAAGAATATTTAACTGAGAAAGCAGATGAATTAAGGAACCGCATCTGAATGACATGCAAAGAGAAAAAACATTTTTTTTCCCCAGTAATCTCGGAGACGATAGGAAGAAAATGGATCTAATCAATATGAACATCTTAAAACATTCAAGATCTAAACAGTATACACAACCTCGTAGTCCCAGAAAACACAAGGATTAAATGAACCTTTCAAAGAACAAATCATAATAATCATTCAATGTGTGTGTGTGAAAGAGAGAGAGAGAGTACCTTGTAATGGCAAACTAGAGACGAGTTTGAGAAACTTGGGAGTTATTGGAGAGGGAAGAAGCGTTCAAAGACTACACCCCGGACAAACCCTAAGTTCAGATGTCAGTTGGATGTTTTCTTTCCCGGAAAAATCTTATTGCAAGCAAGTTTGTGCACCAATTCATGCACCAATATTGATATGTAATACATATGTTTAACGAAATTATGTGAATTAAAGATAAAATTAATTTTTATGATATAGGAGATTTTTTTCTTCTCTCAAAAAAAAATTTTTCATTTTTTTTAAATAAAAAAAAATTATCGGTACGCGATATGGTGCACGAACTCGCTTGTATCTAGCAAAACCCTTTCTTCCCTTAATATAATCATTGTAAGTTCTCATTCTAATCGGACAGCAACTTTTAGAGTTGAGAGTTTTATATGAATAGTAGTGAGATAAAATAATAGAGTGAGTTCTGTGAGGTATATTTAAAATAAATTTAGATATGTTTAGATGTTAAGATGAATTTAGATGTATTTATAAAAAATTAAAAAAGTTTATAGATCCCGCATGTAAATAGATGTTGAGTTGAAAAAAGTTGTGGGTCCTACATATAAAGAGGTTTTGAGTTGAGATGAATTTAATGATTTGAGAGTTAGGTATTTTGATATTAAAAGATATCTAAATCTCAACCGAATTCAACTGAAGTGATTACAATCAAAGAATTACAATCAAAGAACCAAACAACAAGCCTTTAATCTTTAAAGTAGGGCAACATGTTTGCGTTCAACCACAACCCTGATTACCAATTCATGTACTCCAGCTAAGTCAACCTCTCTTGATATGGACTTAAAACTTCTTTTTTTTTTCTCCTTCCGCTGTAAGGGAAATATATGATGTTTTTTAAGAAATAAATCCTGGAAAGTTGAACCGACCAATCTCTTTCGAGATTATTTTATTTATATTAATTATGTGATTTGTAATATTTTGATTTAAAAAAAAAAAATTATAAATCAAATCATTAATGTATACTACGTGAAAAGTATATTCTCTAGCCTAATTTATAAATAAAGATTTTGTTCTCCAGATCAACACAAAAGCAGAACATTGATTAACCTAATTGGCTAGTAACTCCATTTTCCCACCAGCCAGTTATCAAGATTTTGAGCAGTGGAAGACCCATCCCGATAAGAATAAAAAGTGTTTTTGATTTTTTTTTATATTTTTTTTATATTCTTAAAACATTTAAAAAAAATCACAACATTATTAAAAAATACTTACTTAATCATTAAATAAAAAAAATTTGTCCGGATCCAATATTAGGTAGATGTAGCATTTTTGCAAGATTTTTGCCTAGTTTTTCAAAAGAAAAAACAAAAAAAACAGTGCAACACCCACGGGTCCCGATAAGGGCAAATTGTTTTTTTTCTTTCATTTTCTTATACTCTTAAACATTTTTAAAAAATTCACAATATCATTAAAAAAACTTTTCTTGATCACTAAGTTAAAAAAAAAAAAAAAAAAAAAATTGTTCAGACCCAATCGAGACCCAACTGTCAGCGAGAATAGCATTTTTTTAAAAAAAACATGGCGTGGTGCTTGACTCTCCAGCAAAAAATGATCCTATCCTTTTCCATTTTCGGCAAAATTTCCAATTTTGGTGTTCATTTATTTTACAAAATAAAAAATTCCAGTGGAAACTAAGATGCAGATCAATGATTAATCTATGTTTTCTAAGCTGGATTGAGTTTGCATGATTTAATATGTGTGTGTGTATATATATATATATATATATGTATATATATACACAAGTAGAAGAACTCAAACTATACAGTCATTTGTAGGAGTCTGGGCGCAGTCGGCTGATGTGGTGTGTTGCCACGTCAGAATTTAAAAAAAAACAAAATGTAAGAAAATAAACCAATCGAGCACAATTCATCGAAGAAGAACATGCACAAAGCCTTCGTCCAAAGCATTTTTGTAACGATCCGGTCTAATAATTTTAAGGTTGGAATATTGATAATTTTTATTTGGGTCTAAATTATATTTAATGGGCCATATTAGATAAACCCACGAGTGATAAATTATTGAGGTTGATTATGAGTTTTAATTAGACTCAATAACTAGGTTAAATCTCATTTATTATTATTGAACGAGTTAGACTCCTTTTAGAATTAATTTTTGACTTTTAGAAATTTATTTCAATTTAAAATCATCACTGATTGAAGTCCCTTACGCAGTCTCAATCACGACCAATCCTACATTGAATGAACAACTAGATCATTTTTTAAATTCAAACTCTCTTCTTGAATGATCGTGACCGAGTCCAACTCGAACTCATCGACACCATCTCCCAAACCTCTCTATAAATATCTCTCTTCTGTGTGTGTTATTTGGAAAAAAAAAAACCATAAACCTCCATAAGTGCAAGGGTCAAACCCAAGATACCTAATTCAGTACTGTGATCGATTTCATGTTTGAAATTTTAGGAATCAACACTACAAGGTAAGTAGCTTGATCATAAATTAGGATTAGTACACATTAACTAGTTATATATATTATTATTAAAGTCAGTTCCTTGGAAGCCAGTGTTTATGTACCACGCATGTTATGATATTTGCAAACATATCATTCATCAGGTTTCATGGTTTCATTCCGCATATTATAGTTATGTATATATTATGCATCTCATGTGCATAAGACATGTAAGTTTTCTTAAGTTCAAGTGCAAGATAAGATCAGATCATTTTAATTAGATGAACATTCAGATGTATGGTACCAACGCAGTTTAAGGGTACTGGATGTGCAATCCACAGACTCAAGCGTGGTTCAACATAGTATACCAGAATACTATCAGCGGCCTCTTTTGCGGCTGCGGAACGTGGAACCGGTACACAACCTTGCATATAGGGTTAAGTGTGTTGGCCAGTCAATTTAGTCAGTTAAATCCGATTAGTCAGTTAATTCAAATAAATCAAAACACATCATGCATAGCATAAGTATCAATATGATTAATCATGAGTTTAAGTTCTCAGCATGAAATATTTTATGAAAAAACTTTATATTAAGTATTTTACATTATGATGGGTTTCTTAATGAGTCATCGACTCATTTTAGTTGTTTTATATTTTTAAACGATCCAAAATCAAAATATTTATGAAGGTAGAGTTACAAGATGAGACTTTGTCTAGAGAAGCGTGATAATGAACTAAATCATGTATACAAATGTTAAGTTGTGATTTTTTTATGGCACACACTTTGAGAAATTTTAATAAATGCTTATGCGCACTCTCATTTATGATTTTAGTATTTTATTAAAAATGACTCTATTTATTATAAGGAATCTTTGTACTTAGCACTTCCTTTAAAAAACAATTAAGTCAGGTACAGTAATAGCACTCTGGCTCATCATATATTTAAAAGAATAACTTTATTATTAACCGTGGAGAGCGATGTGTTATAATTTTCTCCAAAACTTCATCACAAACACAGAGGATTTTCGTGATAGTTGCAGATTTGTTGTGTGAGGAAGAAATGAGTTTCTCCGTCATATCAACGAGGTTTTTTTTTCCCCATTTTACTAAGTTCTTCTCCATTTTTTATATGGATTTTGTCCAATGGAATTTCCATGGTAGTGGATATTTTCCTTCATTTTTTTCCTTTCAGATGAGATTTCCATGATAGTGGGTTTCTTTCAATTTTGGAAAACTATAAATGCAGTAGTCTTCAACCTTCATTTTTTTTTTTTTTTTTCCTTCAGATGGGATTTCCATGGTAGTGGTTTCTTTGGTTTTTGGAAAATTGTAAATGCAATAGTCTTCAACCTTCATTTTTTTTTTCCTTCGATTGGGATTTTCATGGTAGTGGGTATTTTTGGTTTTTGGAAAACTGTAAATGCAGTCATTTTTTGTTCATATTAACAGTAATGTGAGAAAGCAAAATAAAAGAATGAAAATTAGAGATTATCAAGTACTCTCTCTGGCGTATGTGAGTTAAAACATGTATTTCCTGCTTCTAATTCCGCCTTGTGCTTCTAATTCAACATCCCAAATTAACCGTTTCATTAAAGATCCATGTAGACGACTGCTAGACGCCTGCACGAACTGACAACATTTAGAGTTTTCCATATAGTTTTCGTCTGAAACATGACTTTAATGTTGAATTCATATCCACCATGGTCACTGAATTAAAAGTAGAACATAAATTAACAAAATCATATGTGTGCTAAAAAAACAAAACAAAAAACAAAATCATATGTAGGAGGGGGAAAAAGGGATAGTGTTTTTAACATGAATTTACGGCCTAGTTTAGATAGCAAGAACATCTCATCTCATTTCATTACATCTTATCTCAATATCCAAATATCATAAATACAAACATTTTTCAATTTCAATTTTTTAATTTTTTTTATCTAATTATAATTACCTAATCATTACAACTTTCTCAAGCTTCCAAACAAAACACAAAAGATAATTCAATTTTTTCATATCTCAAAACAAAAATAATATTAAAAAAAACTATATTCTAACAATATTTTAACTTTATGTTATGATATCTCAACTCAAACCATTTAACTGATATTCGCAAATCATTTAATCTCAACTCACTATCCAAACCAAGCCTAAGTCTTACGTCTACAAGATATCTGAAGAGGTTAAATTCAGTATAAATGAATAGATTATAAGCGGAGGGTCTCATCACCAATCTTGGGATAAAGATTCTCAAGAGTTATTTTTTTATTTATTGAATTTTGAAGTCTAGAGTGAGAGACTTATAGCAATTATAATTAAGACATTCGTCATATCTTAATCTATTACTCTCATTTGGAATTCTTTATGACTAAAGTAATAGGTTTCGTCTTGTTTCTCTTGTAATTTGTTAGTGTATATGTAGTGAATGATAGTTTTTTTTTAATGTTTCGGACGGAATATGAGTTGTCATATTTTCTTTAAAGAGAAAAAAGAGTTGTGATAGTCATCGGAACATCACTCTCCATATAAAATGTTAAAAATACTAGATCAAAATACACAGCGGAAGCAATATTACCTCACAGGAAATATCTTGGATCTAGTGCGATTGTTCCACAGATTCTCCAGCGTCGTTGTTCATCCACGATCATATCGATGGTGGAGTGTGTTACGTGGTAATCCCAGAGCAACACTCACACGTTCCACAGCTTAGATGCCGTGACTAGAGAGAACCATTTTGAGAAAGAGGGCTTGTTTATCAAGTGTTTTTTCTAAAGAGGGGGAGAGACTATGTAAATAGCCTCTCTAGTGTAACCCTTTGGCTGGCCATTAAGGGCTAGCCATCAAACCTCATGAAGAGCCACTTCATAACCCCCAAGAGGAGGTGAATGGGTGCCCACTATGGGTGCCCCTTTCTTACATCTCCCACTCACACATAGTGGGTAAGACCCCAGGTCTGCATCCCTCAATATGTCTTCAATTTTGTTCATACTAGCAATTAGGCCGTGCGACCATCGAGCACAGCTGTAAAAGAAAAATGGGAGCACTATACCAAATCTCTCCTAGAAAAGACCAGCATAGCAACATCCCTAAAAGTGTCTCGTTATGCCCCGACTCATTTGGTCACATCAGACTAAGCATCCATAATCCCTCTCGAGTCCAAAAGACTCAGAGCAATGCTCAATTTCCATAAAACATGATGTACTCACAGCTATATTGCAACTCCCAAGAAGCAACATAACTTGCCGGCAATGAGTACACACCATTATCGATGTGTTACCAAATAGTCTTCCCTTCGCGCTCATGTCATTTAATTTCAGTCTGATCGCTTTCCCAGCAATGCCTCTTTAGAGCGCATCATTCATGGCCATAGATAACATGCCAAAGTAGCAGACACTAAAACATCAACCTTGTGACATAGTCAAAGGTCTCCTAAGGGCATAAATAAATTAAGATCATCAATTATAACTAACAGGACTCACACGGTGAGGAAGCAGGGAACCATTCACTCACCTCTACTGTTGATCGCAAAAGCACATGTAGTATGAAATACATGCTACGGTGGAGTTCTCTTTCCAA
The DNA here is from genome assembly GCA_022457165.1 of Juglans mandshurica. Taxonomy (NCBI): domain Eukaryota; kingdom Viridiplantae; phylum Streptophyta; class Magnoliopsida; order Fagales; family Juglandaceae; genus Juglans; species Juglans mandshurica. The sequence goes on from CM039627.1 coordinate 7,306,753, forward strand.
AGAAATAGCGTATATCTATTCTCAATTCACCTTACAGATCTTAGTCTAATCGCTATCTCAGCGCCTAACCTGAGTCCCTCCATTTGCTTGCTATCCAAAGCGCCAAAGAGGATCTCGCATCTGGCTAAACCACAGGCTACATGGATTGTGGGTAACCATACACGGTCCTTAGACCTCATCTTAACTCCCACTAAGGCGACATACCTTTTGTGTCTTACAACTTATCCCTCTCTGGACAAGTACCGAGTGACACATTGTCTCATTTTTGCTCGCTACCGCTTTGTAGTGCCAAAGGCGATCGCTCGTGTGAGTGAGCCGATCTAAACCTGTCAATATGTATTTTTCACCATAACTCCTAAATTTATGGTGAATGCGTGTGCTTACCAAAGAATGTTTCTAATCACGCCACATGATCATAGAACACATCAGTATCATGTGCATGACAAGCAATACTGTGAGGTACAGAGAAATCACATGGTCAACAACAAATTATTAAACCACAACTCTCAAGTGGTGTTTAATGATCATTTCTCTCCATGCGCATTTTAATGTGTAGTAACTTTTCAAAACATGCTCCTACCAAGAGACTTAGCTTTTACATATAAAAGTCCTTTGCAAAACCATGAAGTCAGCGATGACTCATCGCAAATCTCATTTAGGTCAGATTCACAATATAAGCCGTAGATTCTAGTCAGCAATCCTAACTGCGATTTTTAAAAATCTACAAGATGAACACAAATGTCATTCAACAAACTTAATTTACAACTTTAATGCTTCATATAAATCTCTTGTATTAAACAAAAACATGTGAGATAACCATAATTTATTTTTCATTAACGATAAAGCGATTAGGGCCTTTGCCCCCAAAGACAATCATAATAGTCTAGTCATTACTTTTAACGACAATCACATCACAAACTCACTTAGTCAAGTAAGCCATATTTACCCTCTAACAAAATCTTAATCTCTAACTCCCATAAGTAAACCATAATGGAAATGTCAAATAGTATAGGCAAATTTAGATTCTTTAGTATTGTCTATCTCATTAATTGTCTATGGATTTTGAACAAAAGTTTCTAGAAACTGTTTTTCTTATAAACAGTCACACAAGACATGAAGTCTGAGCTACTTTTCACAAACCCATGTTCATCACTTCATAGTATGGAAAACCTCTTATTAAGCGACAATTAATTATCTAAGATAACCAATTCACAATATCTCTTATGATGACTTTTAGCACCAGCATCATTCATTAGATTTCTGTACCAAAATAGTACTAGCAACAATCATGCGCTCAAAGTACTTCATGCCTAAACATCACAAAAGCTAACACCTTCAAGAAAAGTTTCAATAAATATGCGATCAATAGCTATCTAAATGCAACTCAATTAGTGCCAAGAGATGGATCTATACCTCTATCAACTCCACTTTTCTTTTGTCAATTAGATCAACAACCCCAGGTTGGATCATATAAGTGAAGCGAATCTAAGATTCTATGCTGAGATTCTTACTATGTGAATTCAATATCTTTAGTGGAGCCATATTACAAATATTCTCTTCTAGTCTCTAAACGATGAGAGAATATTGATACGCTATTTATGAGGATCCTTATATTCTATAACTTTTTGGGAGTCACTATCACTAATGGTACACCATAACTCAAAGGTATACTCTTATTAGTTGTTGAATTACTCCCACTATTTTCGGCGATCTTATATAAAAAGAATTTTGAAAATGTTAAGGTAAAGGTAATGTGAAATGAAATGTGATGAAAACGTTATTTCCAAAAATAACTGTTGCAAAAATCCACAATTCTCCACCCTCGCCGAAAATAGGAGTAATTTTCTTGACTCAACCAAAAAGTGATCAAGCTTAGATCCTCTCGATTTTTAATAGAATTCACGTTTGCACAAACTAGTCAATCAGCCTTTCTCAAAAGCGAATGAACTCGATCTAAGGACGACTAATTAGAATTAAAGCTGCAATCCATATTACATTAACCCAAGTGTGATGTAACAACTGTTTTGCGCCATAATTCATTTATAACACCATTCTCAGCAAGTCAATAAACTGCGAGATAATTGTTCTCATCATATAACTCATACGATTGCGATTTTGAAAAAATTTTAACTGAAAAAATATATTTTCATAAAAAAAAATTTGGATCGCATTTATATGATGAAACAACATATTTATTATCAAATTCTTTAGTGTGCATGTACAGGAGCTTTCGCATAGAAAATGTTTATATTGCATTTTCTCTTTGACTCCACTAAACTAAGGAGAGGGATCTCATTAGCGTGAAAATTTTTAATTTCTCAAGCTTCACACCCATCATCTTATGCCTCTATAGCATATTTTAGTATAACATTTCCCCACCTGAGAAATAATACCACTGAGTCAATAAGTGACCATCTAACTTCCAAACCTCTAGGAATTCTCACTAATACCATTATTTTCAATAAGACTTAAATAAAATTAGGTATAGACTTTACAAATATCGCATTAAAAGCGCTAATAAAAACATCGTTTTGTGCAACAAATGCAATATGTGACGTTTTAGCTGCTAACTAGCGATATATCATTATTTCTTGCATACTCAATATTTTTCATAATCTTTAATCCACTACAGGAGAGAAAATAAAAATTTTGCAATAATTTATTTTAGCCTAAAACCTATCTTGCATCAATGCAACCACGATCAAGATTTTTAAGCTTAATTTAAGTCGTACCTAATTATTCAGACTTTTGCCACAGTTACCATGCAAACCTCCAAGGTGCTTGGTAGTATTACTCTCAATGGGTGCTCTAAAGTTTATATATCTGCAAGAACCTATTTGTTCTCGCTAGAGAGAAATAAAACTTGAGTAAGATTACCAGTGCTAGTACCACATAGAGGTGCATTGATAAAAACTTTAAAAAAATGAATGTGCCAATCAAGAATGTTCTCAACACTCCTGCACACTCAAATTTTAATGTCCTTACTTGCCAAATATACTAGCAAGTAGAGAGGGTATATGCTTATCTGTGAGTTAATCTAAGTTGCTTCAAGATTATAATGCTCAACCTCAAATATAGGAGCAATTAATCTTTGCGTTACAAAAATAATATGCAACTTCTATTATTACCCACAAGATTTAAAGGCAAAATAGTGGTTTAGCTCTATCTGACAATTGATCCTATCAACTTTTATAAAAATTGTAGTCCATGCGTCTTACGCGCACTCCTAATTTTACTATAGACCTTTCAGAGGTTTCATAATAATAATGGTCTAAAACTATCTGATATTCACAATAATCTTTATTCGTTTCCAACTACTACTCATGGAGGAGATTAATGCAACGATTAAGTCGTATAAATAATCTCTAGGCATTCTTCATGGTTATCTCAAAGTTACTAAACTATGCGCATGTTATTGCACACACATCTATGAAATTTGCCGCGTTAATCTAAGTTAGAACAAAAATAATTAATACACGTCGCAAGATCGAAAATTCGCTAAGTTTCCTAATCTTCTCTTGCGTCTCAATGTATAATTATTAATTTCTAACTTAATTTTTGCGCAAATTTATATCATATAGGAGATTAATTCCAAATCAATCTTAACCATACTTCCACTAGGATTAGTAATCTACCGAGTTAGTCTCATGTAAAAAATAATTTCTTCTTAGATCGAAGAAATCAATTTAAGCCAATCATAAGCATGGACTAATCAAACTCGGGCTACTTAATACTCTAGTTTATCACATTTTTAAAAACCGAAAACTAATTCTTAAAAACTAGTCTAATAATACAAGTGATAAAATAAGCTCATACAATTACATGTAATCACAATACATGTACAAAAATGATCACATCATATTTGATCCAAATAATTATTATTCACAAAATAATAATCTAGGCAATTTATAACATAAAATAAAATGCCAAACAAATGTGACAAAAATAATATCTTGGCAAGCATGTATTTAATAACCATAATGACATGCAAAAATATATTTCAAAAAAGATAAATATTCTATATTACAATTACATGCTGAATTAATAAATAAAATCAGCAAATAAGTTCTAGCCCAATTGTTATAACCCTTGTGTGAGGTCTTGGGTTCTAATCACCATCCAAGCATTTTGTCAGAACAAAACTTGTGCCATTGATCTTGGACACAGCCACTGGGCCGCACCCTCATGGGCGCCCAGCTGCAGAGCAGGCCTAGCCTGCTAGTCTCACGGCCCAAAATGCTTGTTGAGTTGTTTTAAAGAAAAATGAAACATTTTAAATACAACTACATAGGCCCAGATTTGTTATTTAAAACAAATTTGTTTATAGCAAAAAAATCATTTCAGCCCATGCATGTAAAATATAACAACAGCCCAAAAGGGTTTTTTTTAAAAAAAAAGACACAAGCCAAGCCCAAGCTCGTATGCATGATTTTTTTTTTTCTTACAAACTGAGAAAAAAAAAAAACAGCCCACCAGTAGACCAAAAGGTCATCACTGTTCATATTCTTCCTCTCATCCATATAGGTTTATTCTTCATGAAATGGAAAAGAAAAAATTAAAGCAGCACTTGTAACTGCCGCCGGTTGCTGCGTGGCTGGCATTAATGGTGACGCTGCAGCTCCTTGCAGAGCCACCACGCCGTGGCAGCGCCGCCCCCTCGCCGCACTGCGTGCAGACAGTGCAGCGCTACACCATGGTTGCATTCCTGAGGCACTGCTCCTACACAACACCACTCTGCCGGGACTCCAGCTTTATTCTGCCGCTCACTGGTGTGGGCAGCACCTGGTGCGCATAGCACCTAGCGAGCGCATTTTTTGCTGGTGCAAGCCGCACCACAGTGCAGGTGCGCTTTGCGAGCAGCAATGCTCCTCTGTGAGCATGCCATCATTGGCATCCTCTGCCCCCGGAAGAGCTCGCTCGCAGTACTGGCATGGTGCACGTTGTTCTGCCACAGCACATTGCACCGCCTGGTACGCGCTGCACTGGCCTGGTGCACCATTGCCCCTGCGCTACATGCCCACGCCGAGACGCAGCACACGCCCGGTGCTCGAAGACATGGGCTGCGCTGCACCCATTCGGTGCACTCAGTGCCGTGGTCATCGTTGCACCCAGTTGGTGCGCTTAACGCCCTGGTCAGCGAAATACTGGCACGCACAGCGCCATGGGAGGCGCAGAACAGGTGAGTGTCGCACCATAAGCGACGTAGCAGCGATGCATCTGGATGGTGCTTACTGTGACACCTAGATCGCGTAGCATAGGGCCAGGTGCGACACTTCCGTCGTGTTCAGCAGCCATTTGATTGATATATTGCCCCATGCGGCGATCACAGCACCGGGGAGCACAGCATTAGGCAAACAACACCCTCTGGTGCACGTCGCAACACTGTAGTGTGTAACGGTTCCGAGTGCATGGGTCCTTGCTGCTTCGAGTGGGTGGTTGCAGCCATTCCACAGTGGCTCTCCCACCGTAACAGCTCGTCGGCAACCGTGTTACATAACATAGGAATACAAATTCACATCATAGAAAAAATATTTCTTAAAAAAAACAGCACGACAAATCATAAATCGGGAACAACCGATCAGCGTGCTCTGATACCAATGTTAGAATATTAGATCAAAGTACACAACGGAAGCGATATTACCTCACAGGAAATATCTTGGATCTAGTGCGGTTGTTCCATGGATTCTCCAGCGTCGTTGTTCATCCATGATCATATCGATAGTGGATTGTGCTACGTGGTAATCCCAGAACAACACTCACACATTCTAGAGCCTAGATGCCGTGACTAGAGAGAACCATTTTGAGAAAGAGGACTTGTTTATCCAAGTATTTTTTCTAAAGAGGGGGAGAAACTATGTAAATAGTCTCTCTAGTGTAACCCCTGGCTGACCATTATGGGCCAGCCATCAAGCCTCATGAAGTGGCTTAAGAGCCACTTCATAACCTCCAAGAGGAGGTGAAGGGGTTTCCACTATGGGTGCCCCTTTCTTACATATAACAATGTAGAATATTTTTTTTTTATAAGAAACAATGTAGAAATTTTAATTATGTATGTTGTATTTTTATCGTAGTTTAGATCCAAAAAGGTTGGGTGAATATTGTTTGTTCGACACCTAGCAGTCTTCCCCAGGCGTCGAACAGTCGACTCAGAACTGGTACGGACAAGGAGAATCTGACTGAGTAATGTTACATATAGTCATGAAATGTACAAGTGTCATGCAGTCGCTTTGAAAAAGAGTGGGGTCTACCATTAAAAAATTAATTTCTTTTTATGTGGATTCTGTATTTATTCACTTTTTTCAAAGTGATTACACGACGTTTGCCCACTCAAGATTGCAACTATCATTTCTCAATATGAAAATAGTGCTCGCCATCTATATATGAATTGCATATTTTTTGTTCCCCCATCAACTATGCACGACGTTGCATGGTTATTATAGGGGTCTTGTATACCTGACTTCTCACCTATTACATCAAATAAGATTCTATCTAATTATTGACCAAATTAGATAGTCTAATATAAAAAGATAAAAACAACATTAAATATTCATGTGAGAAGATACATACTCATCGAAATATAATTCATATGCACTATTAAATGTTGAAGGGTTCACATGATATGTCTACTCGGGCTATGTGGTGGGGCACTGACACCTGCCACCCTGCCCCACCCTGCCCCACCCTGTCCAGCATCCGCCTGACTGGGGCAAGGGCCCCCATTCATAGAGGAGGGGCATGCAAGCGGATGCTCGCACACAACTTGGAGCCGAGGGTGGGGCCTTGATTGGGCCCAAACCTGCCTGCCCAACCCATCCCACACATATATATACATATATATATATATATATGTATTAAAAAAATTAATTTATTTCATAAAGGAAAACTCTAAATGCAATCGATTCGTGCAGGTGTCTCGCAGTCATCTATGTGGATCTTTAATGAAATGGTTCGTTTCATTTAATTTGGGATGTTGAAACCGAGTGGCGAAGTGATGAAACACAGGGCGGAATTGGAAGCAGGAAATACATGTTTTAACTCGCATATGACAGAGACAGGACTTGATAATCTCTAATTTTCATTCTTTTATTTTGCTTTCTCACATTATTGTTAATGAAGAAAAAAAAAAACGATTGCATTTATAGTTTTCCAAAAACCAAAGAAACCCATTACCATGGAAATCCCAATTGAAGGGAAAAAAAATGAAGGTTGAAGACAACTGCATTTACAATTTTCCAAAAACCAAAAAACCCACTACCATGGAAATCCCATCTGACAAAATCCACATAAAAAATGGCGAAAACTCAGTAAAATGGAAAAAAAAAAAAAAGTACCTCATCGATCTAAGGTAGACACTCATTTCTTCCTCAAACAACAGATCTGCAACTATCACGAAAGTCCTTTGTATTTGAGATGAAGTTTCAGAGAAATTGCTTTGGACGAAGGCTCTGTGCGTGTTCTTCTTCTATGAACTATGCTTGATTGGTTTCTTTTATTTTATTTATTTTTAACTCTGATGTGGCAACACGCCACATTAGTCGACTGCACCCAGACTCCTATAAACGACTGTACGCAGAAGAACTCTTTAATAAAACGACATCATTTTGGAGAGTTAATTTTATCTTAGGTTTTACTTTTTAAAATAAAACTACGGTTTACGTCGTTTTAGGGTTAGTTTTAAAATTACAACCTAACCCTCCCCCTTCTCTTTCTTTCCTCTCTCTCTCTACCCCTCCCCCCAGTTGTCACTCTCTCTCTCTCTCTCTCTCTCTCTCTCTCCACAGTGTTGCCTCTCATGAGTCTCCTCTTGTTCTCCTCCTCCTCTTGTTCTCCTCCTCCTCTCTGCCTCCTCTACTTTCTCTTCTCCTCCTTATTGAAGCCATGAATGGTCGTGGGTTTGCGAAAAGACCCACAACCATTCATGGCCATAGTGCTTTGAATCTTTGCTCAGATCTGTAATGTGAAAGGAAATGAATCACTTTTCTCATATTTTTTGTTGTTAACTTCTTGTAAATTTATTTTTGTTTCCCAATTTTTAGTGAATGGATCTATGATTTTGTGGATTTCTTGTTATTTTTCAATTATTTTGTATCTTTTGGTATTTTCTAACTATTTTTGGCCATGGGAGGGCGGTAAGTAGGGTGGGGTGGACAGTCGTGGCGTCAATCCATCCCACGACGTCCGAACTGGGGCACCCCTCATCTAATAATTAATATAAAATAATCAAAATAGACTCTACGCCATATTACACATATTCTTTATGCAACAAGATTGACATAATCTTAATATGGGTTTGGACCAAGAAGCACTCTTAAGGAAAGGTATGTATGTAATGTTCAATGCAAGGAAGGTACCTTCCTAAAAGCCAAGTCTATTTATTTATTTATTTACTTTTCCTTGGCAAAAGCTAGAGTCTATTTGTTCGTGTGCTTTATTTGCCTATGATATCTAGAACACGAGTTGTGGTAGTTTATCCTCTTACCAAATTAGTTAGGTGATCACATATTTCTTCTTTTTTTCTTATGAGACTAATCTTCACCAAACTTTCTAAAAGCATACGAAACCTCACAAAATGAAGAACTTCGAGATCTTCTCCATCTTCCTGTTCACTTGTGCTATGTGCAAGTCGATTGTTGTGAAACCTATTACAACCTTAAAACAATTTCAACATCAATAATTTTTTAGCATAATTGATGTGAAACGCTTCGATCTCAACAGCATTTTGTGTATTAAAAATGATAAATATTTTAATCACAATAAGAGTTTTTCTCGCACACCAAACTACGCACCGATATTAAATGTAAGTCATTATTCTCTTAAAAAAAAATTTCTTTTATTTATTTTTTCAATAAAAAAATTATGTAAGTGTTGATACACAGCTTGATGCGCCAAACCGCTTGTACCTAGCAAACATCCTATCTTTATATGTCTTTCTCTATTTTATTATAGGCCTTAGTTCACTAATCTTAAAAGATAGTTAATTGTATTAATATCACAACATCTACCAAAAGTACGACCTAATATTACAACTAACAAGTTGTTGACATGAACCTCAAAATGGGAAAGCGTTTTGTTCCATTAACATTTTTTAAATTCTCAAAACATCCAAATATTCTTAAAGCTCTGATAATGACTTTTATTTTTAATTTATAATATTTTACCACTCCCATTTTTTTTTTTCATATTAGAAGATACTTAACTTTTTTTTAATTCACCTATAAATGATACATTTTATTTAACTTAATTTTAAAGTAATAATTATAATTAAGAAGAGGATATTATACTTCATATGTCGAATTATAAAAAATTTCCAGGTAAATTCCAAACTACAAAAATTATAATATAAATATTAAAATATTAAAAAAATAAAATAGGAATCAAAGATGTTATCATTAAAATTGTAACACGTGACATATTCTTTTGTCCATATTTACACGTACTTTAGAAAATTTTGATATTTCTCTTTTGAAAATATATATTCTAAAGTTAGATTTCCAAATTATTACCATTATCAAAATTAGATGAAAAGTTCCTTTTCTTCTCTTCTGATTGGCCACGATTGGAAAGGCATTTTTCTTTTACTTTTCCCTTTTCTCTCCGAAAATGGCAACTGGCAAGGCTCCTCATCCTGATAAAATGTACCATTTTTTTTTTTTTGTTTATTTTGAGAAGAAAAATTCTATATACCATACTATTATATAATTTTTATTCTATTATATAAGATGTTGTATATTTATTATTATTGGATGATTTTTATTGGATAATAAAAACTATCAAATGGTGATAAATATATCACATCTTATATAGTGAGATCAAAATAAAATAAGAGTGTGATTTATAACATTACTCAACTTTTAATTGTGGAACCGTGTTAAAGGGTTTTACTTTTAATTTTTTTTTTATTTGCTAAACATGCATTTAAAGTATTTATAAATTTAGTTACAATACTTTTTTAAAAAAATAAGTGTTATAATCACAAATTGACATGACTTTATATGATACGTTATATCTACTTTATAATAAAGATAATTTTATAATTTAACGTAACACATTAAGTCACGTTAGTTTATAAATTTCTTTTTGTAAAATCTTTTTATAACTAAAATGTTTCTCTTTAAAAAATATAACGTTATTTTCATGAGTTTTTAAACAGAAATTTCAATTTGATATATTTTTTTAAAAGGTAGGTTTTCACATAAAAAAAATTTTAAAAAAATTAAAAACACTTTTGAAGACGTTTAGGGAATGACAGATAAAATTTTTATAAATAGTAATAAGATAATTTGTGAATATTAGTGAGATAGTTTGAGTTAAGTATTTATTGAGTTTTGACTTTTGAGAAAAGAGAAATAGAAAATTAAATAAAAAAAATTATAAAGTAAAAATATCATTAGAATATAAATTTTTAATATAAATTTTGTTTTAAAATATGAAAAAGTTAAATTATTTTTTATTTAAAAATTTGAAAAAATTGTAATAATTAATTTGAAATTGCTTGTATTTGAATTATATTTAAAAAAGAAAGAAAATAAAATGAGATGAAATTAAATAAAATGAAATAAGATAAAAAAAAAAAGGGACTTGCATTATGACGTCGTAAATGCTTTTGCTTTGGCTTCTGAAGTTTTACCCCGTCTAACTCTCTGGTCTCATGCCCACCTACCTCTCTGTCCATCTTTCTTCCTCTAGAAAGTAGAAAGTCTCTCTCCCTCTCATTTTTCAATGAGTTAATATTTGCGTTCTTTTTTCTCAGTTGCCTGCCTTCCTCTCTGAAAGTTCTTCACCCGAAAGTTCCATTTTCAACAGAGCACAGTGCGTAGTTCAGACTCGATATAACGACGTTTTTGTGGGCTCCAAACAATCCCCCCTACCATTCTTGTACACCTCCTTGACAATGCCGTGCTGGGTTTCACCAAAACCTTCCCAACAAACCCCTCCTCACCAACCACAACTTTTTGCATTTATCCCATACTTCGTGTTCTGTGTTCTTTGATTGGCTTTGTCGTGAATGGCTCTTAAAGGTGCAGCTCTCTGGGTTTGCGCCAGAAATCCTTGTTCTGATCTCGGGACCTCAGATTTGGGTTCTAGGAATTATGGGGCCGCTTCGATCAGTTTTAAGTTCGATTTGGAAAAGTTTAGCCGGGAATGTTGTCGTCTGGATGCTTTGACTCGGCAAGCTACCACTCCTGTGGAAGATGAGAAGCCGCGTGTGCCTGGGGTTGAGCCGTCTGGGGCCATTGCGCGAACTCGGGTTAATGAATCCAGGGGCCTTCACAAGGATTTGAACCTTCTCCCTAGTGAGTTTATTCATAATCTCACATTTTTTTTTTTTTTTATATTGAAAATTCTTTTGTTTTGATGTTTTATAATATTTTTCTCTTACTTATAAAAAAAAAAAAAAAGGATATCAACAGAATGGTTTTATTTTCAATAGGATGTAAACATCGAGTGGTTTTCGTGTTCGCCAATCAGGCTTTTTGATATTTTTGTATCAATAGTTACTTTCTTCGTTCTTTCTAGTTGGAAGAACATGTTTTGCCTGAAAATTCTTTATTTGGTCATAATAAGTTATTGAGCAATGTAGGTTGATATGATGCATGGAACTGTAATTCTTATGTGCCTTTAGTTTCTGTTGTGGATATAGGTCTGGTGATATTACGTTGTATGAGGTTTTATAAGGAATTTGGTGTTTCTTTTAAGGTTGGATTGAATTGCTATGTATCGGGGTTGTGAGTATTTAGCCTGATGATTTTCGGCAAGTATTTAGTCATCTCATTGATGGCGCATATGTTGGAATTCGTGATGCCATATCAATGTCTGTCCAGTTGGAAGGTGCTCTTTTTATGCATGCAACAGGCCAGCAACTTCTAGATGCTTGATTATGATGAAGTTTTGCATGTTTAGGTGGCATAGGTTGGGGGCAATGTTTGTTATAATGGAAGCAGTATGCAAATTCCTTAGTTGGAGCAATACCAAAATTAAAATGGTTTCAGTTATTGGGAATGGGTCCTTTTTAAGTTGTCTATTACTTTTTATAAATATTTCTTTCTTGATTGCAAGTTTACTACGCACGTGCGCACCCATCTGTCTATATACGTGTACATTTTTTTGTAAAGATAGTATACTGAAGTGTTTGGCAAAATCTAATTGCTCTTCTATGCTACATGCACTCCCAGTTTGCTACACATGACGATGATCTTTTTTCCAGAATTTATTTGATTGCTGTTTTTTTTTTTTTTTTTTGCAATTTTATTGCTTGAATATATGAACAATAAATGCAGAACCATTATCCGCGAATGACCTCACTTCTTCTCCAAGTGATGGTTCAAAAGTACGGGTTGCCTATCAGGTATAGTACCTGATAATTCTTCTTCTAATTGTCCATGGAATTCTTGTTATTCTCGTATCAGTTGCATTGTACAATGTAGGGGCTGCCAGGAGCATATAGCGAGGCTGCAGCACTGAAAGCATACCCCAAGTGTGAACCTGTTCCATGTGACCAGTTTGAAGAAGCATTCAAGGTTCAAATAATTGTTATGCATGTACCTTACTGGCATTGAGTTTATTACCTTTTATATGTTTATTGACGTTAAATTTTACAGGCTGTTGAATTGTGGTTAGTGGATAAAGCAGTTATTCCCATCGAGAATTCTGTTGGTGGGAGCATCCACCGTAATTACGATTTGCTTCTTCGACATAGGCTGCACATAGTCGGGGAGGTGCAGATGCAAGTTAACCATTGCCTTTTAGGGTTACCTGGCGTAAGAAAAGAGGAGATAAAAAATGTTTTGAGCCACCCTATGGTCAGTCATCTTGTTTCCTTTTCATTCTTTCTAGTCTTATAACAAAAGGGGAAAGCTTTGGTGTGGTGTGTGACCTGTTCTGTACAAATGACATGGGCACTTATTACGTGCTGTCAAAATGTTTGACAATTTCCTTTATGGTAATAGCTTTAGGATGTGCCCCAGTCAGGTAATCTTTAACTGATAGAAAACACTTAAGGATACATCCCAATCAGGCCCAAAACATTTTTGGTATAGAGGTATTACATATAAACCCTCATTTTAGATGCAAGGCACAGGGTCCCATAGTTCTTGAAGTTGCTGTCTTAACGATATTCTTGTTCACAGGCTCTTGCTCAATGTGACATGGCGCTAAATGAATTAGGTGTTCTCAGCATTAGTGCTCATGATACTGCTGGTGCTGCTCAGGTCATACATGCTACTTTGGTGAATTAAACGTGTTTTTTACTATGAACTACTAGACTGTGTACTTATTCATTGGTTAGAACATGTTGGACAGATGGTGTCGTCAACTGGCCTAAGAGAGTCCGGAGCCATTGCAAGCGCCAGAGCTGCAGAAATTTATGGGCTTGAGATTCTTGCTGAAAATATCCAGGTTCGACTTCCTTTTATGTCTTATATGATTTGGGTATATATAATGTGAATTCAAAGGGCTGTTCCAGTATATATTTTCAGTTAATATCTACTCCATAGGCTTGTGATTAACTACTGATTTTGCTTACTTTTCCCAAGGATACAAATACCATAGACTGAAAATAAATGTTCTGCTTAGGGTGACATTGGGTCAGCCCAAACTAAGCTAATTGATTATACGAGCTGATAATGTTTGGTCAGTTTTTTCTCCTTCCCTCTTTGGCTGTGCAGTAACCAGATAGGGGTACCATCATGGTTAGCCCAATCCGATCAATTATGATTTCTCTCTCTCTCCCTCCTCTCTCTCGATTTATGTAATATAAAATTATGGTTGTGGAACTGGAAATTCAATCAAAGAGGAAGTCAATGTGGAAGCTGTTCTTGAAGAAGAGCAATTTGTTTTTTATTTGTTATAATTGTCAGCAGTGCTTCACAACTAAACTCAGTCTTCCTTCATGGCTGCAAGGGCTTTTAGAATAGCATCGAGATGTTCCTTGTTTCTCTCATCGGTTTGTCAGTTGATTACCCGACGGGGTCAATTCAATAGCTGAGCCCTTTAGTCGGTTAATTGGTATATATATATATATATATATATGAAAAAAGAGCTATAGATATAAGAAACCAACTGCCGACGCAGTGGGCAGTGGCTGAATATGGATATGACGGAGTCAGTGCTTAGCCCAGGTTCTGCTTCTTGAGAAAATATGTGATGTCCCTTTCACCTATGTGGTTGGGGTACCTGAAAGTTTGTCTAGTGTCTCTGTAGAAATTCAATGACCATTTTAACCTTTCTATCATGTCTGTCTAAACTTCTTTCTTGCTTGCCGGATTTACATTGAGTACATATTGCTAGTATACGTGAAATTTTGAATTCTTCTTTCAAGAGTGTTCCTACCCCCTGGTGTATGTGCCCTGTGTACTTGGGCTCTTGCCTATTCTTACCGATAAAAAAAAAAAGATTGTTTCCCCAGCACGTTAAAAGCAAAAGTGCCCAAATAAAGATTTAGACTCAATTTGTTCCCCTTTGTTGGATTGGTAATGATTTCGATACTACTATATAACAAATGATTTTGATACGAGGGTTGGTGGTGGATGCATAATTTCCTGTCTATATTTGTCCTTAATGAAAAATATTAGAGTTGAACTCTATTTTCCGTCACAATGTATAATGGAAATATCAATTTGGTCTCCCTGTTTCAGAAAGCTCCAATCTCTTCCTCGAAATTCATAACTGTAAGAAGTTGAGGATCATGATTTTACAGAAATTGATAAATGTGGCTCATTTCAATGTTTACCACATCATCAATTTGAACCTAGCATATATTTCAGGGCCAACGGTATAGTGTTACCAAAATCTTACCTGTTTTGTAAATATGCCAATGTTAGGGATAGCATGCTCAACCCTTCCGTCGTGCCCCTCTTAGACATGGAATCTTTGCCAGGCTAATTTTAATATTGGAAATGCCTTCACGTGTGACACATGCAACCAACGGCGGACCTATGAAGGGGCAGGGGGGGCCCCCAAAAGTTTGAAAAAATAAATAATATATATCAATTTTTTATAATTTAATAGGATTATATTAATCTTATTTTGTGTTGGCCCCCCCTCTACAAAATTATTTTGATTTTATAAATTAATTACTTATAAGTCCAATTAGATTCAATACTTGATGATTTTGTTTCTTTAAAAGAACGCAAGTTACAATTTTAGACATTCTGTGTTTCTTTTGTTTGATATATTTGTATGAGTGTTTTTATGTTATTTCAATGATATATTGTTCTTGACATATCATATACTTTTTTAATACATAGGTTGTATTAAACATATTTTATTTTTATTTTAGATCTTACTATCATATTGCTCTATACCGCAGAAAAAATTGTATAGAAATAGAACAAAAAATATTTTATTATAGTTTTAGCTTTGCTTGGCTCCCCCTAAAACAAAGTCCTGGTTCCGCCACTGCATGCAACTACTTTATAGTTTGTACATAGATAAGACCTATCTATGTCGCAGTAATGGAAACAAATATTTTGTCTTTAATGCTCATGTTTAAGGCTTTTATCTGATCTTCTCCCTTTCTTTTGTTAATTATTAATAATGTATATGTCATGAATGATAAAAGTTGCAACTTAACTAAATTGTCCGTCATGTACTGCCAGGATGATGACAATAATATTACCCGTTTCCTGATACTTGGAAGAGAACCTGTAATTCCTGGAACTGATAGGCCCTATAAGGTTTAGTTTTTTTCTGTGTATGTGTACCGATAAAAAAAAAAAAAAAAAAATCTACATATTTTTCCTTGCTGTTAATGTGATGATGAATATTTTTTAATCTTTTCCCTAGACAAGCATTGTTTTTACTCTAGAAGAAGGTCCTGGTGAACTTTTCAAAGCTTTATCGGTCTTTGCTATGAGGAGCATTAATTTGTCTAAGGTAATCTCAGGTAACAATTGAGTTCTGTTACTTTTATGAATGTATCTATAGTCTTTGGTTCATTACACCTGCTTTTTTAAAAATATTTCAGATTGAGAGTCGCCCACAGAAACAGCATCCTTTAAGGGTTGTTGATTATTCTAATGAAGGGAGCACCAAGTGAGTGCTATATCTTTTGAGTTGTGATTTACAACAGTGGAATTTGATATTTTAGCTATCCAAGAGATTAGATATCCACAGAAATAATTAATAGAAAGAGATTAGAGAAAAAACAATAGGACTCGAATATGCTACTTCAAGAATTTATCGACACAGTTATTTTAGTTAGTATGTTTAAAAATGGCCATAGAGTTTTGGAACAGTAGTTGTGTTCTGATGACATAGTGGTCAATGGTTTCTGGTGGCAGGTATTTTGACTACCTGTTCTTCATCGACTTTGAAGCTTCAATGGCAGAGCCTCGTGCCCAATATGCTTTAGGACATCTGCAGGTTAGTTAATATTTCATGATGTAGGAGAAAATCAAGCATTTTTGTTGTTGAAAATCCCCTTCCCCCTAAAAAAAAATAACCCTTCTTAGGGCCAATGAGGATATATAAGTTTTTTTAAGCAGGAATTTGCAAGATTTCTACGTGTCCTTGGTAGCTATCCGATGGATACGGTTCTATAGAAGAAGCTGTGTGGAGTCAGTTTCAGTTAGATGGCCAATTCAGCAAGCCAGAAAAGAAGTTGGACCTTCTTCTTGTGTATAGAATTGATCCTACAGAAGCCAATGCTAAAAGAGGTTCGTTCAACTTGGCTTCTTTCTGAATAGGAAGGAAGAAATTCTATCCAATGGATGGTCTCACTCTATTTTTCTTTCATGATTCTTTTCATCTCCTACTGGGGTGAGGTTTAAGATATCATGATTTTTTTTATATAACCCAAAAAAGGGACAACCTCGGGCCCTATGGTACAGTCGTTTTCTGTTTTTGTTGTTTCGTTTGTTGGTTCTGTTTAGGAGTTAGGTAGCTAGCTCCTCAGGCTCAGCTTTTTGTTGAGTATAGATAGATAGATACCTGTAATTTTGGTTCTTTATCAACGGTTTACTCTTTTATGACAAAGTCCTCTAATATAAATAAGGAACGAAATACCTTATCATCAGTATTCACGTGTTTAGTGGCACAAAAATGCTCCCCCACTTTTGATACTCACTCGTTCCTATGCTTGATTTGTCTTAAAATATCTCAAAATTTTAAGATGAATGGCGATATTTTTTTCTCTCTTTTTCTATTCCCACACGTAAAACTCAAATCACATTACATCTAATACATATATAAAACGACATAAGTTATAAGTGTCATTCAAGTCACACAGAACAACATCACAACACAAATACTGCTTTATAAAGACAGCCATTTGCTAGAGTTATTCAAGGATAGTAGTAGGATAGTGATGCGCCGTAAGTTTTTTTAATAATCACACCATAATCTTCTCCATTATGCAGTTATATTTCACTCCAGCTCCTTCAGGAAATCTTCATTGTCAACAAGGACCTAAAATACAAAACAAAAAGATCAGTAACATGTCGTTGACAATGAATGAAATATTGTAAATTGAATAATATATGAAATAAATGTGATCAACAGAATTCATGAATGAAGGTTAATCTTAAAAAAGAAAAAAGAAAAAAAGAGGTTAATCTAGATGATATAAGGAAATGGGGTTGAGTGAATTCGAACCAAAAACACTCAAGTTCTTAAAATAACTCTATATAAGCTTTTACTACTACAAAGTTTCGAGCTACTAAACTACCTTTCATCTTGCGCTTATTTTAAAAGTAGGTTAATTCAGCCCATAGAAGCCAATTAAAATATCCCTTCAGTCCAACTTATGAGATGTTATTTCTTTAACTTGATATGAAGAAAGTTGCATTTCATTTATGGATGTTTAATCTCGCTAACCATGTATGACGACTTCATTAAAAGCCTAGAGTCTTTTGTTGTCTGTATAACATAAAGAATTCAGCTTCAAATTCATGCAATCGGAATAGATTCTGCAATTTCATTCCAAATTCCACTTGGATTAAATGTCCATTTCACTTTTGAAAAAATTATAGCTATACAAATACAATTACTCAACCCAGCTTTTTCCTGCCAATTTGTAATTATATGTCCAATAGACAATACAAAAATCACTTCAAACTATTCCATAGTGGTCTCTTGCATTATTTTAAGAGTGACAAAATGTCACTTCTCAGAACCCATGAAACTATTCCAATCCTTAAGACATCAATCACTACTTCAAAAATCAAATAAAGCTAAAAAGATATCAAATTATTAGTTCTATACAAAACTTACAGTTTTCCAGCCATCCGGATCTAGGAAAGAGGTAATCTTGGTGTTGATTCCAGGAATTGGCCCTGCTGGTCGAGTAATCTTTCCTCCAAGCTCTTGTATGACCAGGCTGACAACCTCAGCACTTTTGTATACATCATCAGTCCCGATAGCAATCTGGAATGGAAACCACAGGAATTTAAAAAAAAAAAGGGTGGCCAAAGTTTCCATAATGAAGAAAACTAGTCCAATATGGAAAAACGGTTCTCTAATAAATTGACCTGAGCATATGCATTTCCCTTGGTATATTCAGTCACACCATAATTGTAAGTCAGCTCCAGAACAGTTGTCTCATGTTCTTCTGCATACCCCAACATGGCTATGGTGTACTGTCACATGCATACAACAAATATTAAAAGGAATTCTGAGTCCCTTTTGTGGCTTAAAGATGATTAGTGTGCATCTGCTATGATTTTTGTGTGAAATCGTGCGAGAAAACATACCTTGTATTCAGGTCTATCAACCTTCTTCAACAGCCTCATTCCCAAGGCCTGCATTGAAGGGAACCCTCTAAGATCAGGAACATCATATTGGATGGATTTGATATATATATTAGCATATTGATCACAGCAGGATTTAACGTGAAGGCTACAGGCTAGACAAAGGTTCCAAGGCCTCATCCCCTAGGCTGAGAGTAATTGTCTTCAGTCACTTCTAGTTGAATTTTCATACAAATGAACAAGGTCAATAAAGGTCTGAGGCTTCATCTTGTAGGCTGAGCCGTATGGTCTTCTGTCTCTTTCTTCAAAATTTATTACTAACTTGCATAGTATTCCAATACCTATTACATTGAACATAGTAAGAAAGATCTAAGAGAATAATTCTTTGAAATCTTTTTTATATATATCAAACTTTCAAAGATATGACATGAGCACTTAAAACATATACCAGCAATGTGTTCATTTAGAATGGAATGGGGCATATGGGTAAGTTACTAAAAAATGTTTTCACTGATTTACCTTTTCATAAAACTTGATAGCGCGATCCAAATCGCCAACTCGAAGCATCACTTGGCAGAGTGGCTCAGGAGTTGGACCTCTTTGGATAAGTTCAAAAACATAACCATCGGGATCCTTTACAAAGGCAATGACACTTTGCCCACCTTTAACAGGACCAGGCTCTCTCGTGATAATCCCACCCTTGGCCCGGATGTCTTCAACCAATTTGTAAACCTAAAAGTCCAAGCCATGCATCATTGATCATTTAGTCTCACCACCAGAATGGAAATAAAATCAACAGTCACTCCGGAATGTAGAATGACACTTACATCTTGAGTTGCAATAGCAAAGTGACCAAAACCAGTTCCAATATCATATGAAGACACACCATAATCTGTAAAAGTCAATATGAATGTAATTTCTTAGAGATCATATAGTTAGAAGAAACTAAAAGGCATAATCATGCACTTGGTAAAAACTTCACCCACTTTGTCATTACCAACAAGTCTCGACTCTTTTTCACTAAATGCTCTCTATACCCTTTTCCATTTTCACAAATTGCTGCTATTTTCCTGAGCTACTTTTCCCCTTGGTAATGAATAATGATATCCATCCATGAATACAAGTAAAGAGATAAGAAAGGTGGAACATGCCCAAAAATGTCTAATATGGTGCGCTCTGTACTATAGGTACAAATCACATCCTAGAAGTAGAGCAACATGCCAATATGGATTCAAATACCAGCAAAAAAAATCTCAATAAATGGATAACCAAACCTTAAAGCATTTTAAACAAGAAACCACAAAAACATGGCAATGCTTAAACAGAGTGCACCAACAGACTGAATCAAAGAGCCAATCATGAGGGGAACTACTACTCAGTGTATCATAAGAAGATAGAGATCAAGATTACAAGTCTAATGAACTCACTGTATGTCAATTCCACAACAAAATTAGACACTTCTGGGCCAAACCCAAGAAAAGCATTAGAGTACTTCTCTTCGGGAATGTCTCTTTTCCTGAGCAGCTTCATTCCAAAACATTCAGTATAAAACCTGACCACCCCAAAAAAGCATGTAGAGGAAATTAATAAAATCCAAGCATAAAACTCATCAAAAGCTGGGATAGCAATGTCTTGAGATGCATACTTGATGGTACGGTCAAGATCACCCACACGATACACTGCATGGAGTAACCGGCGCTTATCCTTCTTAGGCCATTCCAACAGCTCAGCGTTGGGAGCAGCAACAGGTGCAGCCTCAGCCATTACAAAACCGTATCAATGTGATTTTCTCTGTTTTTAATTAATCAAGAAATGAATCCAAGAGAAGTATTCAGTCGCCCAGGCTTTCAAATTTTATATATATATATATTCTAGTATAATTATAAACCCAAGCACACGAAAGCTAAAAGATGAGCCACGTAACAAAGATTTTGCTCGTTCTTCTCCGCTACACTTTACATGGACAAAGACCGGAAAAATGACTAAATTACTGAGAAATCACCTCGAATAATAGTTGAATATGAATTAGGATCCTCAGTGACTCTGCAGTAGAGTTCTTAAAATCCTAACTTAATTATCCTAGTTCAGTTCAAAATTTTGTTATCCTTTGGTGATATACAATGAATTAAATCCTATGAAATTTGAACTACGTAATCAACAATACCGGTTCAGAACTCCACCATAATCCTACCCCCAAATAACTTCCTTTTTCATACAAACCATAAAAAAAGTTGCAATACAGCTAAAAGATATATGATCAAGCAAATGCCATACCTAGTAGTGACTAGTACTACATCCCAGCTCAATTTCAGATTCATAAACTCCAGAGAGAGAGAGAGAGAGAGAGAGAGCTTACAGAGAGCGAAGAGGAGTGTGGAATGCCCTAGAAGGATCAGTGTAAGCAGCAGATCATCTTTATACCATCCCCTCAGTGAACTCAGTATAGTATGACGTACTGTTACCGAAGCTCAAAATAACGGGCCACCGGCCAATAGGGTATGCAAACACGTGGGAAACGAGGAGTCGACGTAGAGACGAACGGATGAGAGAAGTCGGTCACCGAGAAACGCGACAGTATGAGTCACATTGGCTCAACCGTAGGTCTTCTTACCCATTGTTCGCCCCTCTCTCCCTCTCTGTAAGTCAAGACCTGTAAGTTGTAACGGATAGTATATCCGTATGTCACATACGTGGCAGATCAGGAAATAGCCACGTTATATAAGTACGGAATTTTCCAGTTTTGCACCGGCCATAAATGAATCGATTCAGGTTAAAAAGGTAAAATATTAATTGTTATTCCTCATTATTTTAATTGTGATTTATTCATTATATTTTAATATAGCACCAAATATTATAAAGAAAAAAGAAATAAAAATTAAGGAATAATATTATCTTGCTTCTATTTGAGGCCTTCCATACATATCTATTCAATTCAATAATGTTGGAGTAATCGAGAGAAACAATCATAGTACAAAGCATGCTTGTGCTTTTTTGATCGTTGGGTCGCCCTCCTAGTAAAAGTTGTGGTTAGGATCGAGCCACTTTTAGTATTCCCTTTTACATGTTTTCTTTTGGGCTGTTTGGCTCGAGGGAATTTTTATTTAGAGTAATGATAGGTGCAAATTTTAAATAGATAAATTTTATATAAGTTTTTTTTTTTTTTTTTTGTAAAGAAATGAGTATTATTAATAAAGAATAATTTTTTTTTTACATTTTTTTAACGTGGAGTTTACTTTTTTATACAAGCTTGTATGAGGTTTGTTTATTTAAAATTTGTATAAATCATTTCTCTTTTATCACATTGCTTTTAGCTTTTACCCAAAAAAAAAAAATAATAATTATGTGTTGTGCAAGCGTCGCGCACTTCTTTTAAAAAAGAGTAGGGTCTATTATTAAAAAATTAATTTCTTTTATGTCGTTCTCATATCTACTCATTTGCTTAAAAATGAGTGTGTGACGCATGCGCATTCTATGACTGTAAATATTATTTAAAAAAAATTATGTTTGTTTATGCTTTTCAAAACATTATGTGACTTAGGCCTCGTTTAGTTACGTAGTTCATATGAGATTAGATAAGATGGGATATTTTGAATAATACTAAAGTTTTTGAGTTAAAATGAGATAAAATGGTTTGTAAAAAAGTATGTGTTTAGATAGTAAGATGAGATGAGATTGTTTGTAAAAAAAAAAAAAAAAATTCTATTCCTAAGTCTCATACACCACACACCATCATTTTTATGATTTTTTTTTAATTTTATTCTCTTACCAAATGTGTGGTATATGGATTATGAATAGAATAATTCAATTATTTTAAGAATAATAAAACCAAAAAAAACTTTAAAAAAATTTTAAAAAAATAAAAAAAATTTGGTGTATGGTGTATGGGCTTATGAATAGTAATGCTAAAAAAAATGTGTATTTTGATAGTGAGATAAGATGATATGAGTTTAACATTTTAGAATTTGATAAAGTGGTGGGTCCCACCAATTATTGAGAAGTATTTAATTATTGGAGGGAAAATATTATGAATATATTACAAATAAGTAATATCTATTATTAATTTAAAAACCTATAAATATTTTGACTTTCTCAAAATATATTTTTTTTTGTAGTTGGCCATAATTATTTCAATATTAATAAATATGAAGGCATTTCTTTGTTAAACGAAATGTTTTTCTAATTATATATTACAATAAAATAAAAAATTCTAATAGATAATTATATATATTAAAAATATGATAGTTATTTTTTTCCCAATTTTTAGTTTCGAATTTTGTAATAAAATCTCAAACTTGCAGTCACCTTCAATTGTTAGGTGCATGCGTTGTTCAGACTATTGGGATGTGAAGTCCAGGAGAACAGTCTTGTGTCTGATGGGCTGGAAATCAATTGTTACATCAATTCACAGTGTACAGAATGCAGAGATGAGTTAAAACATAATTGAATATACGTTTGGATATGCAAATAAAATAAATAGTACAATCGAGTCTTGAGATGAGATTATTTGAGTCTTATCTGCGTATCCAAATCTTAAGTATTCCCCTTAGTAAAGTGAATCCAGCAGACAAAATGGCGTGGGGGCCATCCAAGAAGGGACTTTTTTCTATAAGAAATGCCTGCTACATGGAGGTTGAGAGCAGAAAAGCTATTAGAGGAGAAACCTCAAGAAGGGAAGGTGGTGATAGTAGGTGGAAGGATATTTGGGAGATGAATATACCAAAGAAGGTAAAGACTTTTTTATGGAAGGTAGGTAATGATTTTCTCCCTACAAAAAAGAAGTTATTCTCAAAGAAATTGGTCGATAATGATCTCTGTTCAATTTGTAAAATGGAGGCAGAGGATGTAATGCATGTTCTCTAGAAGTGTACTGCCACTAATGATGTGTGGCTTGAGTCATTAACAAGTTTACAAAAATGGAGTACTGAGGAAGATGATTTACTGGATCTATGGGGAAAAATGATGTTGAAATTGCCAAAAACCGATCTAGAAGTAATAACTACTGTTATGAGGGGTTTGTGGTTAAGAAGAAACCAACTTATATTCGAAAATTGTTTCAAGAAACCTGGACAAGTCCTAACTATTGCTAAGGATGAGGTTAAAGAGTTTCAAAGGGCTAACAGTTTGATAGGCAGGAACCATCCTAGACCAGATAATGCAAGGTTGGTGAGGCAAGCAAAGCGGAAGAAACCGAGGGAAAATTGGGTAAAAGTCAATTGGGATGAAGCAATGGATCAAAGGAAGAAAGTGATGGGAATTGGGATTGTTACAAGGGATGAGGAGGGGGAAGTTTTAGTAGCTGTTTGTGGCCAGAAAGAGCATGTTCATACAGCAGCAACAGCTGAGAGTTTATCCTTATGGAGAGCTATGGAGATTTGCAGTGATCTTAACTTCAGTAGGGTTGTCTTCGAATGTGATGCTCAGATCATAGTCAAGGCCATTAATCAAGAAAATGGAGAATTTCCAGTTTATGGAATGGTGAATGAAGAAGCAAAGAAGGTGCTCAAGAACAGAACAGACTGGAAAGTACAATTTGTGCATAGAAACTCTAATGAGGCTGCTCATGTAAAAATACACAAAATACATGCTAGAAATCAAAATCTAAGTAGCAATGATGAAAACGAAAGTGGTGGAAAAAATACCTGCGGAAGCCATGTTTGCAGAATGCATATAGGCAGATCTTCTCCTCCTTGCTCCTCACAAATTATCAGCTATCAATGGGGCAAGCCAATGGACATATAGAGAGGAGGAGGGACCTAGCCTCTTATAACTGAAAACTCATAAAGTCCACCCATTAAGGACTCAAATTAATATGGGTCTATAAAAATTCCATAAACAAGACCCTTGGTTTTCCAGGCCTACATACGTAATTATACCACAATATAAATAGGATATAATCCTATATCACTAAGGTGCAATAAACCCCAAATGATCACTTAACTTAGTGGGTTAAAACAAAATATCATTGTGAGCTATATATATATATATGTCTAACCCGTTTTATAAAAAGTGCAATCAAATGAAGCCCATATTTAAAAATATTCTAACATTCTCCCACTTGGGCAAACATTGATTGCTATAAAATAAAACTTGTTTGAAAATGACTCTCGGGTTAGACTACATAGGTGGCCACACAAATACATAGCTCAAATGATAGCACCTTAGAAAACATGATCCGGTCCAACAAGAATATCAACATCGAACATGGAAATCGTTACACCACTTAAACGATGTAAGACCACTCCACAGCTACAAATGCTAATATACTTATCGACATGGATCCCCATCCTCCAACCAATGTGGTAGTATGTAGTATGAACTTAGCACCAATGTGATCAAGAGTTGTGCTAATTCATATCAGTCCTCATAATGCTCCAAAATGAAGCCATATGTCTCTAAAAGAGACTCATCTTATGTCTTTTGCACATATATCTCGAGATCATAATGATATTATAATAAAAGACATAAGCCAAATGCATGCTCAAAATTAGTGTATGAATAGGGGAGATTTATTTTTATTGGAAAGAGGCTGCACCCTAAAACAAATGGGTTGCCTACGTACCCTGTAAAGGGATCAAGCCAAACCGTAGTTCCTTTTACATAAGTAACTCCCACTAACCAAAAACATCAAAAGTTTCCACAATACCCATATTAGTAACATGTGTTTTAAAAACTTTAGGAGCGAGTCCCTTAGTCAAAGGATCTGCAATCATCGCCTCTGTATTAATATGCTCTATCTTTGTCTGCCCTTCTTTGACTCTATCTCTGACCACCAAATACTTGATGTCAATGTGCTTGGATCCACTAGAACTTTTATTATTCTTTGAAAAGAATACCGCTGCACTATTATCACAATAAATAGTAATTGGTCTCGAGATGGAATCAACAACTTTCAGTTCAGAAATAAAGTTCCTTAACCAAACAGCTTGGATAGTAGCTCCATAACACGCCACAAATTCAGCTTGCATAGTAGAAGATGCCACCAGAGTTTGCTTAACACTCTTCCAAGAAATAGCACCCCCAGCTAGCATAAAAACATAACCTGAAGTCGATTTCAAATCATCTTGACATCCAGCAAAATCAGAATCTGAGTAGCCTACCACCTCAAGGTGATTTGAACGCTGGAATGTGAGCATGTAACCTTCAGTTTTCTTCAAGTATCTCATAACTTTCTTAGCTGCTTTCCAATGCTCTTGCCCTGGATTCGACTGAAACCTGCTAAGAACACTAACTGCATAGGCAATATCTGGTCTAGTGCAAACTTGAGCATACATCAAACTCCCCACAGCACTAGCATATGGTATGTTCTTTACAGATTCCCTTTCAAGTTCATTTCTGGGACATTGAGTTTTGTTAAACTTATCTCCTTTTATGATGGGTACATCACCAGGTGCACAGTTATGCATTTCAAATCTTTGCAGTACACGCCGTATATAAGCTTTCTGAGAAAGTCCCAACAAACCACGATCTCTATCACGACATATTTCAATGCCAAGCACAAAAGAAGCTTCTCCCAGATCTTTCATCTCAAAATTAGCAGATAACATTTTCTTTGTTTCATGAAGTAATCCCAAGTCACTGCTGGCAAGCAAAATGTCATCTACATACAAAATAAGAAAAATAAAGTTTCTCCCACTGGTCTTGCGATATATACACTGGTCAACTGCATTTTCAACAAAACCAAGTGAAGTTACAACCTCATCAAACTTCAAATACCACTGTCGAGATGCTTGCTTTAGGCCATATAAGGATTTATTTAACTTACAAACCAAATTTTCTTTTCCCTTCTCAACAAAACCTTCAGGTTGTCTCATATAAACTTCTTCATAAAGATCTCCATTCAAAAATGCTGTCTTTACATCCATCTGATGAAGCTCCAAATCATAGTGTGCCACAAGTGCCAGGATAATTCTAAAAGAATCTTTAGACGAAACTGGTGAAAATGTTTCATTATAGTCAATGCCTTCCCGCTGAGTGAACCCTTTTGCAACTAATCTTGCCTTCTTTCGTTCAACATTTCCTTTCGAGTCTAATTTACTTTTGAAAATCCATTTGTTGTCAATGGCTTTAGCATCTGGAGGAAGTTCAACAAGTTCCCAAACTCTATTCTTTTCCATAGAATTCATTTCATCTTCCATAGCACTAAACCACTTATCTGACTCAGGACATGTCAAGGCTTGCTTAAAAGTAACAGGATCAACTACATGTCCAATATTAAAATCACTTTCTAACAAATAGACAATGTAATCATTAGGTAATGCAGACCTTCTTTCTCTTTGAGATCTTCTGACTTGTGGCTCAGAAACTGACTCTACCATTGTTGGAATTTCTTCTTGTTGTTCTGGTTCTTCACTAACAATCTCAATTGGCGGGAAAACAGCTCTTTCCTGTACAACAGGAACTGGAACAACAAATGGATTAGGATCAGCAAATAACTCCTTCAATACAGAATTCCCACTGACACCAACATCATTTTCCAAAAATTTTGCAGTAATGGACTCAACAATTCTGGTGCCACGATTAGGACAATAGAACTTATATCCTTTTGATCTATCTGGGTACCCAATAAAATAACCAGGAGTAGATTTTGGGTCTAGTTTCTTTTCAAGAGGATTATAAATCCTAACCTCAGCTGGACACCCCCAAACTCTGAAATGAGCCAAACTTGGCTTACGGCCTGTCCACAATTCAAAAGGAGTTTTTGAAACAGCTTTACTAGGAACCCTGTTTAAAATATACATAGCAGTTTTCAAAGCTTCACCCCATAGATATTCTGGCAAATTTGTTCTGCTCATCATACTCCTAACCATGTCCTTTAGAGTTCGATTTCGTCTTTCAGAGACACCATTCTGCTCAGGTGTTCCTGGCATGGTGTATTGAGGCACTATTCCACACCCTTGTAAAAATTTTGCAAAATCGCCCATGTTTTGACCAGACTCATCATATTTCCCATAATACTCGCCGCCTCGGTCAGATCTTACAACTTTAATACTTTTCCCACATTGATTTTCTACTTCCATTTTGAATATCTTAAATTTCTCAAGAGCTAGAGATTTATCATTAATCAGGTAAACATATCCATAGCGTGAGAAATCATCAATAAAAGTTATGAAGTACTTATTTCCACATATGGTAGAAGATAAAGGTCCACTAATGTCAGTATGTATTAAGTCCAAAATACCGTCACTTCTAGTAGAACCCTTTCTTGTGGATTTAGTCAACTTTCCTCTTATACAGTCCACACATGTGTTAAAATCTGAAAAATCAAGAGAGGGAAGTATCTCAACTTTTACCAATCTCTCCATTCTTTCCTTTGAAATATGTCCTAATCTCTTATGCCACAACATGGAAGATGATTCTCGGATTAAAGACCTTTTCTTCGCTACATTGGTAACACAAGAGACTTCACCAAAAGAAGCCAAAGTCATTCTATATAAACCATCACACAAAAGACCATTTCCAATCAAACGAGAATCATAGAACAATTCAACTTTTCCATTGCCAAACTTAAAAGAAAAACCAGATTCATCAAGTTTTGATATAGAAATTAAATTTCGTCTCATTGACGGTACAAAAACTGTGTTCTCCAAAACAAGAGAAAAACCAGATTCCAAAGATAACTTTACTACTCCTATAAACTCGACCTTCACTTGAACTCCATTCCCAACGCATAAGCTCACTTCATTCTCACTTGGCCTCCGTTTGCTTACGAACCCCTGCAAGGAATTCGCAATATGAATACTTGCACCTGAGTCTATCCACCAAGAATTTAAAGGCACATCTACTAAAGAAGACTCAAAACAAACTAAGGCCAAGGAGGTACCTGCCGAGTTCTTCTTCTTCTTCTCCAACCAAATTTTAAATTTAAAACAATCCTTTTGCCAATGACCCTTCTTCTTACAAAACTTGCACTGGTTATTTTTCTTCACAATTTCTTTAGGACCACCAGAAGTCTGACCTTCAAACCTTTTACTGTGCTGATTTCGATGTGACCTATTTTCCTTATGGAACTTGGACTTATGATTATGAAAAGACCCATTGTTTTGTTGTGGCTGAAAAGCTAATTGCACAGTTTCAACAGTCTCACGACGCATCCTACACTCCTCTTGGGCACATACCACTATCAAATCATTTAAATCCCATTTATCTCGCTGAGCATTGTAAGCAACCTTTAGCTGATTAAATTGGCTAGGAAGACTATTAAGAACATGATAAACCAAAAAAGGCTCAGCAATGGGAATTTTGAGGGCTTCTAGCTTAGAGGATATATGTATCATTTTCATAATGTACTCCCTAACTCCACTAGAACCATCATATTTCATACTCATCAGTCTATCCATTAGGTCTCCAGTTTCAGCTTTATCGGATTCAACAAACCTTTGTCCTATGGCACCCAAAAATTGCTTAGCACTATCATTGTCAGGAATAGCTCCCATAATGGAATCTGATATAGAACGTTTGATGATCTTTAAACAAAGTCTGTTTGCCCTATCCCACTTTTGATATTCAGCCACATATTCAGCAGTGCTCTTATCAGTAGGTTTTGAAAGTTCGTCTTCCAGGGCAAAATCCAATCCCAAAAGACCAAGAGCAATTTCTACGTCTCGTTTCCATCTCACATAATTATTCCCAGTCAAAGTTTCAATAGCAGATAATTGACTTGAAATAGAGGAGGCACTCAAAACTGTGGAAACATGAAATAGTACATTTCATTTAATTATCATCCAAACAGATAGCATGCAGTCAATAGATGATATCAAATCTTTCTAATTAATATGAGCTATTAATTAGACAATCCATAATTAAGCTCGGAACCATATGAGCTTCATTACAGTAAGAGCCTTGGTGCATCATTGTTAAGTCACCTTTGGGCAGACTAAAACAACATGCTATAAGGTACTCTTAAAACATATCACAAAACTAATTAATAAAATCACATCAGTTTCAAAATACCATCACCTTTAGGCAGAAGGAGATTTCTAGACTAATGTAATCTCATTAACTAATTTACACAATTTTCTAAAATGTCACACACAATAACACCTTTGGGCAAGATATTATGTGCAATAAATTAGAAAACAAAGATATCTTTTTTTTTTTTTTTTTTTTTTTATAAATATCAATGAGTGTGCCACTTTGGCGGCTACCACCCACGAATATTTCAAAAATTTTATTTAAAGGAAAAATAAGGATAATCTAAATGCCCATGAATTACAATCACAAAATGATAATAATAATCATCAACTTGATACAATCAAAGTTAGAATTCAAATGTGATTGTGACACTAAAACAGTGTGAATAGATCAAACATATAAGACAATAGATATGTCTAAAATTAAATATGAATTTTGAAAGCATATATATACAAAATACTTATAACAAGTCACAAAAATAACATGCATCCAAAACATGTTAACAGAGAGAGTACACATATGCACAAATCATATAAGATACTGACTATTCACCACAAAAAATATTATAATATTCAGTACACTGTAGCCCACAGAAAAATGTGTAAATAATATTCAAAAATATAAAACAGTGTCTTATGATGTTACAAAAATTTTTCAAAAAATATATATAGATTTAATAGGGCGAGTACATAAATACTGGAAAAAGAAAACCAGAAAAAACACTGTTCACTGTGCTACACGCGCCGCACGCGCCACCTGCTGCGCGTGGGCAACGTTCTGGCTGGAGGTGAATTCATCTTCAACCTCCAGCCGGGTCATCAAGCGGGTCGTGGGTCTGAAAATCGGGTCTACGGGTTTTTAAACGGATTTTTCTCAATTTCTTGCAATTCTTGGATCAAAAACTAAAATTAATTTAGGGGAAACAATATATAGTGCCCGAAAATTACAAATATGATGTTTTAAAGCAATGGGTATCTTTATTTAAGGAAGATTAATCAAATTTTGAAATCGGTATTAACCCTAGTTTTGTAAAAACTCAAAACCGAAACAATGGATCGATTAAACATTTCTAAAACAAGTAAATAGCATTCCAAAAAACCGATCTTGATATGAGTTTGATCAATCCATTATGCAATACGATTTTCTTGCCCAAAAATGGTTCCGAAAATTGAAACAAAAATATAAAAGGTGAAACCATAACAGTAAAGTTGCGGAAGCAATGAAGAGAAAATAAAAACCCAACCAGATTGAAGATTTACAGCAAATAAATCCAACACATTTCATTTTGAGCGATCGATTTGCATAAAGAAAATAAAATCGAAAACAGAACAACGAAAACTACACATCGCATTCTTAGAGATTCTGATCCTAGCATGGTGGCTCTGATACCAAATGTAAAAATACACAAAATACATGCTAGAAATCAAAATCTAAGTAGCAATGATGAAAACGAAAGTGGTGGAAAAAATACCTGCGGAAGCCATGTTTGCAGAATGCATATAGGCAGATCTTCTCCTCCTTGCTCCTCACAAATTATCAGCTATCAATGGGGCAAGCCAATGGACATATAGAGAGGAGGAGGGACCTAGCCTCTTATAACTGAAAACTCATAAAGTCCACCCATTAAGGACTCAAATTAATATGGGTCTATAAAAATTCCATAAACAAGACCCTTGGTTTTCCAGGCCTACATACGTAATTATACCACAATATAAATAGGATATAATCCTATATCACTAAGGTGCAATAAACCCCAATTGATCACTTAACTTAGTGGGTTAAAACAAAATATCATTGTGAGCTATATATATATATATGTCTAACCCGTTTTATAAAAAGTGCAATCAAATGAAGCCCATATTTAAAAATATTCTAACAGCTCATATACTTGCAAAGAAAGCTCTAACTATAGATTCAGAACAGATATGGATAGAAGATTTTCCTGATTGTATTAGTCAAACTATAGGAATCGATATGAGATGTAAAAACATCAATTTTTTATCAATGAATACAGAATGATACGGGTTTGTTTTTCAAA
Source organism: Juglans mandshurica (assembly GCA_022457165.1). Lineage (NCBI taxonomy): Eukaryota > Viridiplantae > Streptophyta > Magnoliopsida > Fagales > Juglandaceae > Juglans > Juglans mandshurica. The sequence goes on from CM039627.1 coordinate 7,338,388, forward strand.
AGATAAAAAAAAAAACCAACATTAGATATTAGAGAATATACTCCAACAACACATGAAGAGCTTTTTAATTCGTGTAAATGTTGAGGTGTAGCTTCAATCGGATTTGGTATATTTATTCCCTTTTTTGCACCTCACGTGAAGAGCATTTTTTTTTTTTTTTTTTCATGGTAAGATAAATTTCAGGACGGTTGTCAAGCCCCGTTGCATATACTCATGATCATTGCGGCTTGCCTAATAGAAGAGCAATTAATGCAGTTAAAAGTAATAAATAATACTACACATTATCCTCTTAATTACCATCATTTCATCCTCTTATAATGTGGCGTATGTGATAGAAAAACTATTGAGAAGATTATTCAAATGATTAAGAAACTCATAGAAAACACCCAAAAAAAAAAACTCAATTCAAGCCGCGAGAGTCTACTTTCAAAAAACTTAATTCAAACCGCAAGAGTCTAAGAGAATGTTTAGGAATTGAAATGAGATGAAAATTTTGTAAACAATAGTAAGATGGTCTGTGAATATTAGTGAGATAGTTTGAATTTGGATAGTGAAAATGTTTCATCCCATCTCATTATTATAACTTTTTCAAATTTTCACACAAAATATAATAAACAATTCAACTTTTTCAAATCCTAAAATAATAATAATATTAAAAAATAATATTCTAACAATATTTTATTCAACTTTCAACTTTCATCTAAAATCATCTTATCTCATCTTATTATCCCAACCGCACCTAATGTTTTATGGACTTTTGAGAAATGAGAGAGAAAAAGTTCAATAAAAAATATTATAAAGCTAAAATATTGTTATAATATAATTTTTATTTTAGTATTTGAAAAAGTTGAATTGTTTTTTTTTTTAAAGTTTGAAAAAATTGTAATAATTAGTTTTAAAAAGTTGTAATGATTAGTTTGAAAATGTTTGTATTTAAGTGATGTTTGGAAAAAAAATAAGATAAGATGAGACCAAAATAATTTCCAAACATCCCTGATCGAGAGAATGTTTCTCTATTCCATGTAGTGGTGGGGGCCGGGTACCAGCACCCGACCCATCCTCCTGGACGATTTCACGAGGGTTATATATATATATATTACATATATTTTTTTTAAAATGTAACGATGTTGCTTTGGGGAGTTTATAATTCTCCAAAACATGTCATTTCATTTTAGGGTTAAATTCTCTCTCTCTCTCATGTTGAAGATTACTCTGTATTGTGAGGCTAGAAGGCAACGCCGAATGCCACCATCGTTCTCTACCTTTGTTTCATTGTTTGTTTGCACCACTGCTTGGAGCATGTCACCCCCATCGAACAGAACTTCACTACACACTTGTTGTACCGATTTGCGACGAGGTACTATCACATCTCTTTTGTCCATCAATGTCACCACGGCAAGCGACCTAGCCAATCCACCCAAGTTTCTCTCTCTCTCTCATGACAGACGACCAATGGGCCAACCTCAGTCCTTTGCCCATGCGGGTGCAAGGTGGCCGACTGCCCGCCCGCTAGGGGTGCGTGTTAGGCCTAATTCCACGAGGAATTATGCATTCATGTTTTGAGCTACAATTGTGCACAATTTAGAGAGCTCTAAGCATCACTCACCATTTAAGAACAAGATCGACTTGATGGCAGCTATATATGCATGCAACTAATGAATCATAATCTAGTAAATATATATTCTATGTTTGGTTCCCAACATGTAAAGTGTAATTATGATCCTCCTACCCCTAATTAAGTTAAAGAAAAAGCCTTTCTTGCTTTACATAAAGTGTTTAATTAAGGCCCATTCCTACAAGCTATATTTCAATAGAAATGCCTTGCATTACCTACATGCACGCTAGCTTATATATACGGAACATGGAAAAAGCGCGGATTTTTATGCCTATGAAAATGGCCCAAGTAAATTATAATGCAGCATTCTAATTTTTGTTGAATGGAATCAATGTGTTAATATATTTTTAAATTCTTGTTCGAATTTTAAAACTTTTAAGTTAGAAATAAATAGATATATAAACTTAGAATAAATCTACTCTTAGGCTGATTCGCTTTACCAACACCACACACCGTGACGTGGCGAACCCGGTTTCGCCGCCACATCACGGTTTTACACTCCTTCCCTTTAGATCTCGTTCGCACGCAGATGGTTGTCTCCCTCAGATCCCTTCCTCCCCATTCTCACGCAAATCCCTTTTTTCTCCCTCAGATCCCTTCCTGCTCGTTCTGACATCTTAACCCTTTCTTCTCTCTCAGATCTCTTTCTTCACCCTCTGTTTGTCGCCTCACTCCCATCTCTCACCCTCGAGGCCGCACTTCTTTTACTCACTCTCCTCACTTCCGTCTGTAGCCCTCTTACTCTCACTTCCCTCCCGTAGCCCTCTCTCTCTAACCTCGATCTGTGACTCGAAGACGTATAAAACGAGTATTGCATCCAAATTTTGCTCAACCATAGATCTATGACTGCGTTCCGATCTTCGTCCTCTGCATCATGGTAATTTGAATATTTGGATTTAATCACTATACGTTTTGAATATTTGGATGTTTAGATGTGGTTTGGTTGAATGTTTGGATTTTTTTGGTTGTGCCTAGTTAATGTTTGAATTTCATTCATTGTGTAAATTTTACAAGTTATGCCAATCATGGTCTGTGGTCTAGTATGGAAACCCTAGGAGCATTATTACAAAAAGACTTAGAGCTGAAACCGAAGGCATATATGCATGGTAATTAGTGTTAAACTACATAGAACGCAATCCCCGTTCTAGGTAGTTTAAAAATGTGGAAGGCATAAAGGCATGATTGTAAAAAATGTGAAATTTCCTCTTACCTCTGACGCCATTTTGCCATGAATGGAGAGAGTAGCAAACACCAGCTCTAATCTAAAGTTTATTTCATATATTTATCTTCTCCTACTTAAGCATGCCCCTAGTTGACAATTGGAAGTTTGGAATATCTTCACATTCACCAACTACAAGTACAAAATTCTTCATTGTTATTCTTTTTTTATCACAACCGTGCTTATATTATCCATAGCCATGAACTTGAGAATTTCAGTAAGCATCTTCACTATAATTAATAGTCTTTTTTGTTCGGTACTAACAGATGTTAAAAAAATAAATAATAATAATAACTACAAAGTTGTCCAATGTGGTAGAACTAAAAAGCGTACCTACCTGAACTGCAGAAGAGTGCCACTTTAAGTGTTCAACAAATTAAGAAATATTTCTATTTTTTGAATGGATTATTAATCAAACTACAAGGTTTGGACCACAAACTCATTGAGAGATAGTCCAAGGAGAGATGGCTAGTGCAACTCAGTGTATGGCATAAGTGCATATCTAAAGATTTGCCCTGTTTCATATGGCATTAAATATTTTCATTGTCTCATTTAAATCACCTATGACATCAAGTCAATCATCATCATGTGTAGATGTTGATGCATTTCAAATGGAATCACCAACCTATTGGTGTGGTTTGAAAGCCTCATTAAGGACCTCCCAAACTAACAAAAATATGTAACGAAATTTTATGCCTACCTTAACTATAACACGGTAAAACATATTTTTTCGGTCATATTTTGGTATTGCTTTTTAAATTTTCATATTTAACATTCGAAATTCTTGACTTGTATGCAGGGTGAAGCAATATGCCAATTTTTCATATGGGCATATATACTTCAACTAGTAGAGGTGAAAATTCTGACAAGAGATAATGCAATTCGGAAAAGGGAAGATGATTTATTATTGCGCGAGTATGAAGTTCAGGAAAAGAAAGATAAACTAATTAAACGAGAGAATGCTCTTCACAAGCAACAGGACGAAGTGAGAAATCATATTGTAGAGAATAAATGTGCTCGTATATTGTTGTGTATGTACTGGATGTTATCTATTATAATAGTTTATGGTTGGTTTGGACTATAAATGTACGAGGTGTTATCTATTATAATAGTTTTTGGTTGGTTTTGGCTATAGATGTATCGTATTACTGTTAATTGTAAATGGATGGTGGTTTAGACTATGTTTCTGACGAATATTGCTAATTTGATTATGTGGTTATGGTCCATTAATATTCTTCATTTTCTAGTGGGACAAGAAGGTGTCCATAGCCACAATTTTTTAAGCTCTTATTGGTTATATCAGATTGAAATGACGCAACATTGACTGCAACTAACTTGATTACACTTCAAAAAAATGAAAAGAACTCATAAAAATTTTTATCACGAATTTAAAAAAAAAAAAAAGCAGTTGGATTCTTCGTTCTTTCTTTAAAATGAAATGACGCAACGTGGGCTGCAACTAACTCGATTCTTCATTCTTTCTTTAAAAAAACAAAAGTAGCTCAATGATTTTATCACTATTAAATAGCTGATTTTTCATATGTTTCAAGCTGTTTGAAATTTAGAAGCGAATACAATCCTGAAGTGGCACAACACTATAAAATTGCCAACATGATTTTCAAAGGCATCCCCCATATTACAAAACATAAGTGAATAAAATCCTCATTGAACTTAAAAGTTCTTTAAACTACATATTACAAATCACAACAAGCTGCAACATTCTTTACAACAGTGTTCTACGTCATACATTAAAGAGTCTCACACCCACAACATATGTCATCACAGCTAGGGCTACAACTCGACCAATCCGAGCTGAGTTTGGGACCAACCCGAACCGACCCGCCAACAAGCAACGGTAACCCGGCACCGAACATTTCGGGTCGGGTCAACCCGAGTTCCCCCTAAGACGCTAGAGGACCTGGTCAATGTTAGAGGACCAAGTTTATGGTGCCCACCGCTTTCTCTCACTTCAACCCGCAACAAACCCATACCCATACTCATTCATAGCTCCACCACTCCCTCTTCGACCCACGCACCTACCCACCCAGCGTGTCTTCGTACGCACCACCACAACTCCTCTCCCTCGATCCCGTTACCAGTGCTGCCAGAAACAGAGGAGGTGGGTACCTTGTAGTCCCCAAGAGCGAAGATATTTCTAGGCCTGTGGACTTCGTCTCCATACTGGGGCTCGACCTGGGTGGCCGCACGTACTTCTCCTTGGCCGAGGATGAATTCGTGAACCGACTCTACCGCAGGGCCAGGTCGGTAGAGCCCAAGGCCATGCATGGCCAGATGGAGAGACAATGTTGACGAAGAAGAAGAAGAATCCATAGAGGGAAAGAAAGAGATTTTCTGATGTGTTTGATTCTCAATCAGAGTTGATGAAAGGTAAATTTCAGAGAATGGGGATGGGAGGCAATGGTGATGACGAAAAGAATGCGGAGGGCAAGGCGGCTAGGGTTTATAAACGTGTTACTTGTTAGTCGGGTTGATTGGGTTGAAACCGATTTTTAGCGGGTTCGACCCGAAATGTAATCCAAATCAATTTTAATGAACGGGTCTATTCAGGTTCTTCGGGTGGGACGGGTCTTCGGGCCATTTGCACAAGCCTAATCACAGCGCTCAAAATACAAAAAATTGCCAAGTTACAACCACAACCTCACACCTCCTCATTGCCCAATGGCTTTGGTTGTGTAGTACTACATTGTGTTCCAATAACAAATTCGTTAACGTTAGCACCAAGTTGAGCTTTTGAGACCTCATCATGTTGTGATTTATCGTCAAATATTTTTCTACAAGTCTAAAATTCAAACCAAAAATACAAATCCATTAGAAAGTAATATGCAAGAAGTCCAACTGAACAAACATTTAACTCATCATGAAAATCCACTCTCTGGATACAAGCTTCAAGGTTTAGTCCAAAAGGCAAAAAGAATAACATGTAGTCTATAACATATTCCAGTTTATAGCTAGGTCCAAAAGCATCCAACTTTATCAATGAGACATCCACAACTATGAATCACGCAATGAAGGAGAACAATAAAATGATGAACTCGTCCAGCAAAGCAAATGCAGAAATACCACACACAAAAGCTTTGCAATTTGTACTATTTTTTTTAATCATTTAATTTGTTTTACTGAAAACATCATACAAGAGCAATGTAGAAGAAAAAAGAAAGTACTGAAAGCTGAGTGTAAAACTTGGGTGTACAATGAGAGAGATTTTCTAGAGAGAGAAATGCAAAAAAAAGAAAAGAAAAAGAAGAGGACGAAGCGTCTCACCTAAGTGTGAGTTTGTTCGGTCGGTCGACTTCGTCGACGACGCCAGATAGTGGTTGGAGGGACAAAGGCAGGGGAAGGAACAACGTAGGGGGAGAGAAAAAAAATTTTGAAAGCAATACAAGGAAGTGAGATAGAGCATTGGGATATGAATCTGAGGGTAATTAAAATGAGCTTTTGATTTTTATGAAAAATAGAAAATAAAAGCCACGTCAACACCGGTGTGTGGTGTTGGAGAAAGAATGGCAAATGAGTAGAAAGACTCATAAACTTGATGCTACTCAAATAATCTAGAGTTAATAATAAATATTGTAAAAGCCAATTTATCTGTCAGTCTTTCTCTCACTTAAGCCTCTCAAGTTCTAATAAAAATTTTCTCTTAACGGGCGAGATTCTTAGAACTGGCCTAATCGGCAGGTTTGGGTACTAAGGTACTCTCAGAATACTTTACTGTTATTAATTATTTTATTATTATTTTTTATTTACTTTTTACTATTATTTATTACTTTTCCCTACTATTCAATATTCTATTATTACTTTTTTATTACTTTTTCACTATTGTTCACAAACATTTTCAAACAAATAGTTTCACTACCCAAACGTACCAGGTGGATAGTTGAGAAAGAGAAAAGATATTTACAACCGTGAATTTTACAACCGCCGCATAATTGTTTTGAAAAAAGTGAATAAAACATGAGATCCACATGAGAAAAATTAATTTTTTAATAGTGGACCCCACTATTTTTCAAAGTGATTACGCGACGGTTACACACTTCACAGTTGTATGTAAAACTACTTATCGAGAAAAGTTGAGCAAAAACATGTCATATTCTCTGAGACATGTCTTATATTGATTGTACAAAAGGAAAGGTTATTTTTCATTTACATTACTAGTATGTGGAGAGGCAACATATACCAGCATTAGGTCGCAATTGCATGTAGACGTAGCGTTTAACATGATCGTGGTCCTTTCTCCCACTGCATCCCTTTTATTTCCGACCCCATATCAAAGGTTGAATCGTTCTATATAGTGGGGGCCCAAAAACAAGTTGCATCAATTTCGGCCTGTCAAGATTCCCACTAAAGGCACTAACCTCCGCCCAACTTCCTCCAATCCTTCTCCTCCGTCTCATTCTTTTCTTCCTTCATTCACTCACCTTATCTATCAAGATTTCTTTCGTTTAATTTTATTTTTCTTTATTCAAGACCAAAAATACAAATCTACTGCTTTCCGGCAACAGCCGAGAGACACGCGTGGCACAAGTAGATTCACAAGTCAAAAATTATTCGAAGGGAAGTGATGGTTTTCCAAAAGTCAGAGCGCGTGGTTCTCACACACTGCCCACATCTGTGCATGGTCCTCACGCGCCACCCTTTCTTGTAATTCTTCTCGACACATGCGTCAGATCACCATACTTGTCATCACCAGACCTTTTAGATCTAACATTTGTGACTGAAAATAGACAAGAGTGTTGCCTTCGTGGGCTGTCACAGATATCGAAATCTACCATAGTTGGTCCAAACTGTAATCCGTCATTTTTTATATCTATTTTACTGCTTTCCTTTTTTATTTCCTTGTTGTTAATTAAAATAAAAAAAGAGTTCATATTTTAGACGTTTGTCTATAGAGGTTGAGTCTCTATTTAGGCAGAGAGTGTTGTCTCTTGAACGTTTGTCTGTAGAGAGTATTAATAATGGTGAAGACCAGATCAGTCACAAAATGAAATAGTGTTCTGGTAGAACTCCAAATGCATTATTTTGGTTTATGATATCATGTTTGATATGGAGACATCTCAGAATGTATCCAGTCATGAATGTAAATTTTTTTGATGAATGAATGATGACAATTTTTCTTAAAAAAAAAAATATATATCCAGAGTTGTTAGAAAGATTTTCGGAGGATATTATACGAAAACTAAAAATCTAATTAACTCTTTGCAGACGCGTGATCCAAAAAGTTTCTAAAGGGTCCAAATACGAAGGATCACCTCACCTTCTCAACTTGGTCTTATTATATTTAAGTCACTTTTGGAGTAAACAAAAAGACTACCAACCACAAATGTTAATGGCCTAAATTATTTTATATAATTTTTTATTTTATTTATTTTAAATAATATTTACCCATCACTATCTACAAGAAAAAAAAAAAATCATCTTCGCCTTGATTGCTGGATTTCCTACTTTCTAAAAATTAAATAAATAAAAAATAGCAATAAATGGCAAAAAAAAAAAAAAAAGCCCATAAATTTCTTTACGTACATTTATGGTTTTCTTGTTCAATTTAAATTTACGTGGACGACCACGACACCGTTTTCAGACAAAGTGTTAGGGACCAATAATTAAAGAATAAAAGAATATGCGTGTCACCACCACCACCATGAGATTATGAGGTGAAGATTCACTACTTCCACATTAAAAACTCAAATGATTGGTGCCGACATTAATCTAAATTTTATTATCCAATAAAAAAGTGTAAATTATATTATATATCATTATGGTTAAAATATTTCAAACATCACAATTAAATATTGTAATTTGTTTATAATTTCACTAAAGAGAAAATCTATTTGCAGTCTTCACTTGGGGACGGTATGTGCATGTTCTTTATTAAATGAGAAAAAACATCATTTTAAGAGGAATAGTTTTGTAATTTAAAAAAATTTTAAAGATAAAATTGCTTAGGCTTGCATTGCAGTCTCCAAATAAGTACTGTATCTAGCATTGCTCTTTCCTTAAATATGATTGTTCAATTTGGATAAAGCACTTAAAAATAATACTATTGAAATATTTATGTAATATAATTTTTAATGATTAAGCATATTTGTACTCAAGAATACTTATATTGTATTATTATGTTTTTGTAATATTCTCTATTAAATCAATATTTATTTTTTAAAATAAAAAATCTAACAACTGATAAATAATATCACATCAACAATAGGAATGAAATGAATGCGTAATATATATTATATGTTGTTTATTGGGAATTAAATTATAGTTATTGAACAAAGAAAGTAGCTAATAAATGAAGAAATAGAGAAAAAAAAAAAAAGGGTTTATGATGTTCTTTTGAATAAAATAAGCCGTGTAAAGTTCTTTTTTTTTGTTTTTTTGAATATCATGTGAAAGATCCCATGGGTGTTCTCTCTCACAGCTTTTTATTTTTATTTTTATAATAATCTAAATGATTATGATGAGTGATCATGTTCGGATATAAAATATCAAGGAAAATATAGTCAGCCGCCCAACTTGTATTCTTGATCGCTCGGTTTTTTTTTTATTTAATGGTGAAGAAAATGACTATTATTAATGAAGTTGTGTACTTTTTTTTAAAAGTAATTCTACATATAATCGTGAAGTGTGTAATTGTCGCGTAATCGTTTTGAAAAAAAGTAGGGTCTATTATTAAAAATTAATTTTTTTTCATGTGGGTCTCATGTTTTATTCATTTTTTTCAAAGCGGTTACACAATTCACGGTTGTAAATATCTTTTCTCTTTTTTTAATAATTAAATATGTTAAAAAGAATTTAAAAGAAATTGAAAAAAAAAAGTTTCAAATAGATAAGGTTATATTTGGGTAGTGAGGTAATCTCAAATATTCTGTGAATAATAGTAAAAAAATAATAATAAAGTAATAATAAAATATTAAATAATAATATATAATAGTAAAAAATATATAAAAATAATAATAAAATATTCTCTCCACGACCCAAATAAAAGCACGCCCTACAAGCTGGGCGGCCCTAACATTGTCCAAATATTAAAGAAAAAATGCGGGCATCTGCCCCACACGGCCACACTCCCGTGTAAAAAAAAAAAAAAAAAAAAAATGATGTGCAGTGTGTGCTGGTGTGGGGCTGATGCCCAGAATTGCTCAATATTAAACTTTATCTTTTATTTTTTTTGTTTTTAAAATACAAACTTTATCTCTTTCCCTCTCTTTCATTTTTTTTTTTTTTTTATAGAATAACATGAATCTAGCTATGCTTATGCTTGCATCATATCACAACTCCTAAAATTAGTGTTTGAATTTTAAAAATCTAAAATAAAAAAATATAGATACAACATATATAGACTTGCTCATTAATTTACTGCTAATACTAAGGTGTTTCAACCTTTAATTTCACTTGTTAATTTAATCATTGAGTAATGTTACATACAGTCGTGGAATGCGTAAATGCTGTGCAGTTGCTTTGAAAAAGAGTAGGGTCTAGTATTAAAAAATTAATTTATTTTCATGTGGGTCTCATATTTATTCATTTTTTTTTCAAAGCGACTGCACGACGTTTGCACACTCACGACTGCAAGTATCATTTCTCCTCAAATTTATCAATGCATCATCTTAATTCATGTATCACATCTTTATATTACTTATCATTCCATACATATAAAATGAAATCTTGAAGATCATTTATAACATGTAAAATGCTTAAAATTAGGCCTGTGCATAAAAGGGCTTGGCCCATTCAAACTGAAAAGCCCGACATGGGTCCACGAGACTAAAATCAGGTTCAATGGGTCAAAACTCATAACGGGTTCATTTCATCATCTATCGATCAAAACCGATCACTCAAAAAGAACCTAATCTGCTAACGATAGTGAGAGAAAAAAAATGGGATTGAGACTTCGTAGTCAGAGAAGAAATCTTGCTAATGATTCTCACCATCAAGAAAAAATGAAAGTAGACTCTGAAAGGATTTTTCGAATCTGGGTTTGGGACTAGGATTTTTTTTTTCTCTGAGAATTTTCTTCGAAGGAATATCGAGAGAGCTGGGTGGGTGTGTGACTAAGCCGAAGGTCTTGAAGTGGGCTTTGCTTCTGTTTCTCCTCGTCGTTCTCTTCAGGCACAATCTCCAAATCAATATACAGTTCGTCTCGTTGAGGTCAAGATCACAAAAGTGACTATTGGTTTTACTTTTTGACCTACTAATGAGAGATGAGAACACTTTGGAAAAGCCTAGCCAAAATATTGAGTTGCTGGGGCCTCTTCTACTGAGAGTATTTTGATGGCAAAGGAATCTTCATGACGTTTGATCTCAATTAAGACGAATTGGGTAAATGTCCCTCTTCCGATGAAGTAGAAATTAGATGGGAGTATTTTCATTTTTTTTCTTTTTAAGATCAATCGGTCATACGAGTTTGACTCGCATTTGTTTTGACGGGTCGAGTCGGGTCAGGTTGGCTCCTTAAATGGGGGTACTCCGATCAGGCGCATACCAAGTATTTTGAGCTCGGGTTGGAGACCTACTTAAAATAAATGATGATATTAAGCTCTCGAAAAAGTTGTTATACATGTTGCAACATTTCAATTCTCACGTAATTTCTCTTTAATTTCACAAGGTATCATCTCAATTTCATTATAAAACAAATTATTTTAGCATGATATATAGTTCTAATAATGAATATATAATCAAAACGCTTCATAAGAAATTCTCGATCCTCTCATGTCCTTCCAAAATCGCATACTTCCATCTCCTTTGTGAGCCATATAAAAATGGGAGGCTAATAAAGAGGATCCAACATGTGGACTTCAAGTCGGGAAGATCTGGACTTGAACAAAATCCACGTGTAGGGTCCAGGATTTTCCATGTGATTAGGTCATTAACAAATAATTATGCGCGACGGAGGAAAGCAGCCAGAAGAATCTCGGAAGTTGAACTTGACCACGTTAATTGAGATTAGAGAGAGAGAGAGAGAGAGAGAGAGAGGCGTGACCCGATTCTTAACCAAGGGTCAGGGGTCTAACTGGGCTCGCGACGTGACGAAATCGCTTAGCGACGCGATTGGGCACAACCCAATGCAAATCCGCCACGTAAGCACGAGGACAGAGGCTGCCGCAGTACGGATTTCCGTCTAGGTTCAATGAACCTAGAAAAGTAGAAAGGGCGCTCTCTTCTCAGGTTCTTATTTAATCCTGAATTTCGACGGCCGACGAGAACAGGTCGAAAACAGAGAGATAGAGAGAGAATTCAGAGATGGCGCTCGCTTTTGCTTCTTCTTCTTCTTCTGCATCCACCGCGGTTTCTGGTTCTAGCTTCCCATTTTCCTCTTCTTCTTCTGAGCTCAAAGGTGATTTTACTATAATTCAATTTCATTTCGTTTTATTTTCCTGAATCTCCAAGGCCGTTAGATTTTTTTCGGTTACGTTGCATTTGGGTTTCGCGTTATCTGTAACTGAAATATCGTTTTTTTTTTTTTTGTGTTTGGATTTTCAGCTCCACAAATCGGTTCGTTCCGGCTATTGGATCGGGATCGCACTCATGCTCTATCCCGAGCCGTGAACTTCTCCCAAAGACGGTGCTCGGTCAAGCCGGTCAACGCCGAACCTAAACGGAATGGCTCGATTGTCCCTCTTGCGGCAACGATTGCTGCCCATGGTAAGTTTGTGCGTTAGCGGCTATCAATTGATCATTTAAGTAATCATAATGGTGGTTTGTACAGAAACTCATTGTTTCGGTTTTGTATTTGAATCGTGCAGAAGTGGTGGAGAAGGTAGAGGTGGAGGACTATGAGCGATTAGCTAAAGAGCTTGAAAATGCTTCCCCTCTAGAGATTATCGACAAGGCCCTTGAGAAGTTCGGCAACGACATTGCAATTGCGTTCAGGTAGCTTTCTCTTTCTCTAATTGTTACTATTCAATTCAAATTAACAACTTTTTTGTTAGTGGTCTACAATGGATTATTCGATTACCATATCCAGCTGAATGTGAATGTATTGCTGAATATGCGAAATTATCGTAACGAATGTCCGTTTTGTGTGGAGGGGATAATTGAGTATACTGTGTGATATAATACCAGAGGTTGAGGGGGAAATTTAAAACGTGCCACTATGTGGACAAATACTCATTGCTTTCTAAGAATATATACCATAACAATTCGCAAAGTTGCATACTGATGTGGTAAACATACATTTTTTATTCAAAATACTAACTAGAGTTTCTAGAACCCTGTGATCACGGAATTTCATAAATTCTAGCACACACCATGTAATCTTTCCACAAATTCTCGCTGATTCAAATGGTGATGTAGCGGTTTTATGGGGAATAAATAAACAGAAAGTAATCATTATAAAATTGATTAAGGGGCTCGTGAAAGTTGCTTGTTGCGGCCATATTGAAATCTGTAATTCTACTATGATTATCTCCAATCTTGTGGCTTGATTTTGTTCGTAGGTTGCGTCTCAGGTTTTAGACCTATATCTAATCCTTGTATTTATAAGACCATTCTCTGGGTAGATTTGTGGATTTGACCTTTTGCCCATTGAGGCGACCTGCTTAGTAACAAGTCTATTTTTTTTCAGTGGTGCTGAAGATGTTGCTCTGATTGAGTATGCACATCTAACTGGTAGACCGTATAGAGTCTTCAGCCTGGACACTGGGAGGCTAAACCCAGAAACTTACCAATTCTTTGACCAAGTGGAGAAGCATTATGGCATCCGCATTGAATACATGTTTCCTGACGCTGTTGAAGTGCAGGCATTAGTAAGGAACAAGGGTTTGTTTTCTTTTTACGAGGATGGGCACCAGGAGTGTTGCCGCGTGAGGAAGGTAAGGCCCCTGAGGAGGGCCCTTAAGGGGCTTCGTGCCTGGATCACAGGCCAACGAAAAGATCAATCTCCAGGTACTAGGTCTGAGATTCCAATTGTCCAAGTGGACCCAGTGTTTGAGGGGATGGATGGCGGGACTGGTAGCTTGGTAAAGTGGAATCCAGTGGCAAACGTTCAGGGTCAAGACATATGGAACTTTCTCCATACCATGAATGTGCCTGTGAATTCATTGCACTCACAAGGATACATCTCAATTGGTTGTGAGCCATGCACAAGGCCGGTCTTACCAGGGCAGCATGAGAGGGAGGGAAGATGGTGGTGGGAGGATGCCAAGGCTAAGGAGTGTGGCCTCCACAAAGGAAATATCAAGGAAGAAAACAGAGCTCAACTAAATGGTATTGAAAATGGAGCAGCCCATGCAAATGGAACTGCCACGGTTCCTGACATTTTCAACAGCCAGAACCTGGTTAACTTGAGCATAAATGGGATAGAGAATTTGGCAAGATTGGAGAAACGGATGGAACCATGGATTGTTGTGCTCTATGCACCATGGTGCCCCTTCTGCCAGGTAAATAATTTCACAGAAATTTCTGAATTTGCTGTTTCCTACGTTTTTTGAATTACTCTGATAATCGGATTTTGTGTGGATTGTGAACAGGCAATGGAAGCCTCATACGTTGAGTTGGCTGAGAAATTAGCAGGGACGGGGGTTAAGGTGGGAAAGTTCAGGGCAGACGGGGAGCATAAGGAGTATGCCCAGCGAGAACTACAACTAGGAAGCTTCCCCACAATACTTTGCTTCCCCAAAGGCTCTTGTCGGCCAATAAAGTATCCTTCCGAGAAGAGGGATGTAGAATCCTTGATGGCTTTTGTCAATGCTCTTCGGTGATGGGAATGTGGACTTTTTTTAGTTCATTTTCACGTGTAGGGTACTTTTTAGGGGGAAGGTAAATAAGTTTTGCTTTTTCCATCACAGCAAAATTGGTACTCATTACGTGCCAGTAGTATTAAAATTTGAGGGAGTAGTAGTGTCTTTGTATATTATTGGTATCCGTTTTCCTTTTTTATTTTGTTGTTGTTATCGGTGTAAGAGTAGCTTGTAATATGCAATTTTGGAAGTTTATTGTTCATCTTGTGCTTCAGTGGAAGGCAGTAGGGGCTCCCGATGGTATCAAACAATTCATGACTTCGGATTTTCTCGTCTAACCAAGGAAAATTAAAAATTAAAAAAAAAGAAAAAGAAAAAAAAAAAAGAAAAGGGGTTGGGCTCATATCCTCCTCACTTTGTGATGCAGTATACGGTATACATTATGTTTAACATTTTTTGGACTCCTAATGAATAAACAAGGAAAGTTACCGCTTAACATTTTTGTAATATGTTAGATGGAAAATGATAGGGATTCGTTCATTTATCTGCTCTAAATTTTTATTTTATTTTTTAGTTTTTTTTTTACGTAGTAATTAAGAAAATATTGTTTACTAATATCAACCTTACTCGAAAATATTGTTTAATAATATCAACCTTACTCAAGAAACCATACACTCAAATAAATCCAAGTTGGATAATCCAGCTCAGCACCTCTAGAAGCTTCCATATTCTCTTTTATGTTATAACAAACTTCCTTTATGTTTACATTGTTGTCCTCACTCACGGCCTGGTGCCTATATAAGTGGTGTAAGACTCGTTGTATATAAAGATAATCATAATATATACAATTGCAATATTCAGAGAATGTTTCTTTTTATTTTCACTCTATTATCATGGTATCAGAGCTGCTAAGACTAGCAATCTCTCTGATCCGTTTCTACCGTGGCCACAAGCTCAACTTCATCTTCCAATCCTATTTCTTCTTCTTTTTCACATTTAGTTACTCTTAAGCTTATCAATGAAAATTTTTTGCTCTGGAAGGTGTAGATCGACTTTTCTCAGAGGCCAAGACCTCTACTCATATGTCGATGGGACTTAGTCCTCTCCTCCATATATGCTTGCCTCTGCAGATGGTTCTACCAAAAAGATCAATCCTGCCTATCTCTAAGCAACACATGGATCAATTTCTTTTAAGCATTCTTTTTTCATTTTTATCAGAGTTCATTATCAGTCATGTTATTACTGCAAAAACATCACGAGACCTCTGGGTCTCTTTTGAAAAAATGTTTAGTTCCCACTCTCAACCAAAGGATTTTCAAATCCGTTATCAGCTTACCAACATAAGTCGTGGTGAACAAACTATTTTAAATTACTTTAGCAGAGTAAAAATGTGAGTGGACACCCTTGCTACCACAGGAAATCATGTCTCCGATAAAGACTTTATCACATGAAAGTTTTGTCACCTCCATCACTACCAGAACAGACCCACTAACCCCCGAGCTTTATCACTTACTGCTTATTCATGAAAGTCGTTTAAGCCACATTGCTCGAAGCAAAATTCTCAAAATCCTTTTGAACCATCGGCTAATTTTAGTTCCCTTGACCAACGAGGGAGAGGTTCCTCTCGTGGCGGTCATAATGGCCGTGGATGAGGCAGGTTCCCTTCAAATAGAGGAAGGTTTTCTCCCAACTACAATCCTAATTCTCAAAACCAAAATTCCCAAACCACTCAACCAACCTGTTAGGTGTGCAACAAAGTGGGACATGTTGCCCTCCAATGCCATTTTCGGTTTGACCATGCATACCAGTATGATCCCCCCAGATCCTTCTTTGCAAATTACACATCACCTTCAGCCATACCCGATTCCACATGGTACCCTGACAGTGCCGCTACTCATCACATTACGCATGATCTATCCCAGCTAAACCTCTCATTGGAACCATACAATGGAATTGAGCAGATGCGAGTTGGCAATGGAACTGGGCTACCAATTCAAAACATTGGTGATTCTTCACTCTCTCTCAACTCTACTTCTTTTAAACTTCATAATCTTCTTCATGTGCCTTCAATGACAAAAAACTTGGTCTCGATTATGCAATTTTGTGTTGATAACTTATGCTCTTTTGAATTACATGCAACTCATTTTTTGGTAAAAGACAATCGGACCAACAAGTTCCTCATCAGCGGTCCAACGAGTAATGGCCTCTATCTCTTTCCACCATCTCCTCAATCTGCATCTCCATCAGCTCACATTGGTGAAAAAGTCTCTCAAGATTGCTGGCATCAAAGGCTTGGTCATCCGTCTCTTGCAATTGTTGCTCGCATATTGCGCGCTACCTGCTTGTCATATTTCCCCAACACCTCCTTTACTTGTTCTCAATGTCCTCTAGCAAAGGTCCATCAGTTACCTTTTAAATTGGGCACCACTCATTCTGTTAAGCCTTTAGACGTATTATGGGCTAATGTATGGGGCCCGACCCCTTTTGTTTCAAGAAATGGCTTCAAGTATTATCTATCAATAGTGGACCATTTCACTAGATTTACATGGCTATTTCCTCTTAAAAACAAATATGATGTTCTTACTGTTTTTTCTTCTTTTATTTTTTTTGCTGAACGATTCTTTGATTCAAAAATTATTTCTATTCAAACGGACGCAGGGGAGAATTTCGTCCTCTCACAAATCTTTGCAAAAACCTTGGAATCACACATCGATTTTCTTGTCCTCACACACACCAACAAAACGGCCTTATTGAGAGAAAACATCGACATATTGTTGAAACTGGTTTTGCACTTTTAGCTCAAGCCTCTCTCCCTTTATCCTATTGGGATGATGCTTTTGAGACAGCCACTTATCTTATTAATTTGCTCCCCACACCAATTTTGCAAATCGTTCTCCGTACTTTACGGTGTACCACAAACCCCCAGATTATTCATTTTTAAAGGTTTTTGGTTGTGAATGTTGGCCAAATCTACGTCCTTACAATCGTCATAAACTAAGTTTTCACTCCACATCATGTCTTTTTCTTGGATATAGTCCATCTCACAAAGGTTACAAATGTCTTGATCAACATTCCAACCGCCTTTATATTTCTCGAGATGTCGTTTTCAATGAAACAAATTTTCCTTACCGACAGCCCACAAAATCTCAATCTCACGCCCAACCCAACACACAAATTGTTTCGCTCCCCTGTGCTTCTATTCTGGGCTCCGCTCCCACCTCCCCCTCTTATCTCTCTCCTCAGCACTCTAATTCTCACCTTCCGCACACATCACAACTCAGGCCCATCAACACAGTTTCTCCTCAACCCATCATTAATTCAAACAATACCTACCATGAGCCCACTTTTGACTCATCCTCTTCTACGAACTCTGCGATTTCTTCCCCAAATCTCTCTGAACCAAACCCTAGATTCCCCTCTACATCCCGTCCTCTCGCCGAATCCCAACTCTTACCTTCTCAAAATCTTCCTCTTTTAACTCCTCCCTGTTCTCCCATCATTACACGATTCCATACAGATTCTTCTCGTCCCCGCATCATCACTGACGGCACGGTTCCATATTCAACTCACCACTGCTATCTCTCCACTGCCATAGCTCCCGATGATCCCACTTCCTTCACTGTTGCCTCAAAATTTCCTAAATGGAAATCAGCCATGACCAAAGAATTTGAAGCCCTCGTTAAAACAAATACATGGACCCTTGTACCTCCTTCCTCTATCACTAATGTCGTTGGTTGCAGTGGGTATTTTGGACCAAGCTAAGACCCGATGACTCTATTGAACGAAGGAAAGCGAGGCTTGTTGCTAAAGGCTTCCACCAACAGCACGGTATTGATTATATTGAGACTTTCAGCCCTGTGGTAAAACCCTCAACTATTCGTTTAGTTCTATCTCTTGCTGTTTCTAGAGGTTGGAATCTTAGGCAAATTGACATACAAAATGCCTTACTTTATGGCACTCTCACTGAGACTGTGTGCATGCAACAGTCGCAAGGATTCATTGATCCTGTGTGGCCTGATTTTGTCTGCAAATTACATAAGGCCATTTTGGGTCTTAAGCAAGCTCCGAGAGCTTGGTTCTCGGAGCTCAGTTCCTAGCTCTATAACTATGGTTTTGTGGCTTCTAAGGGTGACCCATCATTGTTTATTCTGCATAAAAGTAATCTCTGTATTTTTATTCTTGTATATGTGGACGATATGATCATTACATTATCCTCTAATTCTGTTGTTGATCAATTACTTGAATCTTTGGGTCGAGCCTTCCCTGTCACTGATTTGGGTCATTTGTCTTATTTTCTTGGCTTATAGCTTAATTACCTTAGTGATGGTTTACTTTTCTCACAGAGAAAATACATTTATGATCTGTTAAAGAAAACTAATATGCTTGGTGCCAACTCAATTTCCTCTCTCATGTTTGCTTCAACTTGACTCTCTAAATTTGATTCACCTTCTTTTGAAAATGCCACTTTGTTTCGAAGCATTGTTGGTAGTCTACAGTACTTTTCTCTAACTGACCTAATGTTTTATTTGCTATCAACAAAGTTTGTCAATTCATGCATGAACCAAAAAGGACTCACTGGATAGCAGTAAAAAGAATTCTTCGATACCTCAAATCCACCATTAATCATGGCTTGTTTTTCTCCAACAAAAGAACTAGTTTTACACTTTATGCATACTCATATGCAGACTGGGCTGGATGCCCTGATGATAGGAGATCTACATGAGGCTTTGTGTGTGTGTATATATATATATATATATATATATATATATATATATTTTAAATATTTAACATTGTTAAAAAAATTATTTGAAAAAAATATTTAAAAGTGTTTTTTTTTAATTTTTTTAAAATCATTTTTTAACACGTTTAAATATTTTTTTAAAAAAATAAAATTCATAATATTATTAAACAATATTTTCTTAATCACTATATAAAAAAAAAACTAAAAAAAAAGGAACGGATGCTTGAACGGGATCCCCAAGCGGGATTCCTAGCATTGCCCTATGTTAGATTCAGGTTGCGTTTGGATAGTGAGGTAGGTATTCTCAGATATTATGTGAATAGTAGTGAAAAACTAATGAAAAGTGATGATAGAATTTTAATAATAGTGAAAAGTATGTGAATAATAATAATAAAATAATAAATAGTAGTGAGGTATTCTAAGAATACCTGAGTATCATTGCTCTTAAGCAATAACTTCATGCACCATTTAAAGTTAAGATTTATGGCTGCTCAAATATTTTCTGGGAATGAGATAGTTCCATCCAAGAAAGGAATTTATATTAGCTAAGATAAAATATGCCTTAGAAATTCTTCTAATACTGGCTTTCTCGGTTATAAACCAATGTCTACTCCTCTGGATTCTCATCTCATGCTTTGCAAGTCTGATGATATTTTACTTGAGGATCCTTCTTATAGAAGGTTGATCAACAGATTGTTATATTTAACACACACCATATCCGACATTATTTTCTCAGTACATCATCTCAGTCAGTTTTTGAATTCCCCTCAGTGTACCTGACCTTCAAGTTGCTCATAGAATTTTACGATACATCAAAGGTTCTCTTAGTCAAGACTTTTTTCCAACTTTATCCTCTATACATCTTAAGGCATTTGCAGAGTTGGATTGGGCCAGTTGCCCTGATTTTAGGTTAATCTGTATTTCTTGGTGACTTTTTGATTTATTGGAAATTAAAGAAACAACATGTTGTATCCAAATCATATGCTGAAGTCGAATATAGATCCATGGCTTTAGCTATATGTGAACTTACTTGGATTCTTTATTTGATTTGAGACTTTTCTGTCGATCATGATAAAGCTGCTTTACTTTTTTGTGACAATCAAGCATCCTTTCTTATTGCTGCTAATCCCATATTTCACAAGAGAACAAAATATTTTGAGTTAGATTGTCATCTTATATGAGATAAAGTTCAAGAAGGCATTATTTGTACTTTGCATGTTGCATCTGAAAATCAAGTTGCTGATCTCTTGGCTAAGCTACTTGTATTTGGTCTTTTTTCATTCTTTGATGTCCAAGATGGGGGTGTTTTAAACATATACACTCCATCATCTTGAAGGGGCTTTATTAAGATTGTAATCCCTTTATATAAGAGTAATTCTGGGCATCTGCTCTACACCAGCACACACTGCACATCACTTTTTTTTTTTTTTTTTTTACACGGAGTGTGCCCCGTGTGGGGCAGATGCCCATATTTTTTCTTTATATAATAGCACAATTTACATACTTTGCATACGTCATCGTACTAACTCAACTATGAACTAGTTAGGTTAGTTAACCTTTAGTTAGCTTTCTTTATTTATAAAAAGCTGTCTTTGTAATTGTCTGAAATAATTTTTTCAATCAATACAGAAAAGAGATAATTTTTTCAATCAATACAGAAAAATTTCATTTCCAAGATCTTCCAACTTGATTTTGTAATAACAGGTCCCGATAAATCCTTATTTCTACTTGCAAAGGGAAATAGAGAAATAAAAACTCTATGTACAGTCATTTTGGCGTTACTCATTACACACTCTACTAATTTGATTGACTGCATCATTTTTTTTAATATAAAATAACTATACTGACCAATTAAATCAGTAGAATGCACATAAAATACGTAAAAATGACTATATATAGTAGAACTCATAAACAAGAATCGTATTTCGGGGTTGCAATTCATGCAGTGGCAGTGCAGTTGATCAACCTGGTGGCTGTTGGGGTGGTTGAGCAGCATATCAGAGGCTCCATTCTTAGTAGCCACCTGCCTTAAACTCAATAAATTCTGAACTTTGTATTAGCAAAATTGATTACAAAAAATCTCATTGGCAATGAGTCAATATGACATGTTAATTTATTAATGAGAAATCCTACCGCCACAAAGATATCATATAAAAGTAAATTTATAAATTAAAATAATTTTATATATCAGATCAGTTTGAAAATTTATTTTTATAAATTTTTTTTATAACTAAAATATTTCTATTTATTAATTAAGATAGATGGTTGTGTGTACAATTATGCTCAAAATATTCTTCCAATCAAGGTGTCCTTTAATAATTTAATTTATTGCCTATCATGCTCAGCCTTTAGCTAAAGAAAAAAAACACAACCTTTCTTATTTGACATGAGTACTGCCTGTAGGGAGTACTGAGAACTGACCCACATTTACATTTAGCCCTATTTATGCTCGTGACCGGCTGCAGGTTATGTTACCTTAGCTACTCTGGATTTTGTATGCTGGCTGGCTGGCTGGCAGTGTCTTCATACATCCTAATTTTAGTACACCTCTTGATGCTTCATATCTGTCTCAGTTTTGGTACGGTTGATACTATTAAGGATTAATATTTTAGTTATAAAAAAAGTAATTTTATAAAAATAAATTTATAAATTAACGATATTTTATAATAATATATTAAAATATAAAATTATTTTTATTATAAAATAATCTAATATATCACCTAAAATCACGTCAATTTATGAATTTATTTTTACGACAATAATATTACTAATACCATTGCATTATACCTCGCAACCCTAGAGTTTCTGGCACTCGTACTTACTTATATTGGTGCAAAAAAGAAGTGAAAAAGAAAAAACATCAAAGGCCCACTTCAGCAAAATTATATAAATGTAGTAGTGTCATGAATTAACCTATACTTTTCATGTGTTGCCCTACTAGTAATCATAATTCCGTGTGGTTAGCACTAACCCATAAAATTAAAGTATAATTGTGTTTTTTCTGTCCTCTAAATTGCTCTTTGTCAAAATGGTGTTGACCGTTGAGCAACTCTACTTATTCATGCCCACTCATGAACTAAAAAGCGGTACAATGGTCATGATGAAATGAATTGAGGGAGGTTATAATTATTTATTTATTTTTTATTTTAAAAAATGTTTCTAAATTGGCATAGAAAATACGTCTTTTACCTTGTTTACATTGTATGATCTACTTTATATTATAGAAAAATTTTATGCATCAGTCACTATTCACTATTCTATATTTTACACCCTATGAAAAACATTCATACCTTATGAAAAAAAGATTATAGGTATAGAATGTGAAAGTGAATAGTGACTGATGCATAAGATTCCTCTATATTATAACTTAGTTTTAACTTTCTCCTACAAATCAAATAGATACCTATTTCAACTTTGAAAGTCGAAGGTCTATGCGGATTTAGATTCTTTATAGTTTATATCCTAACTTTAAAATTTAGAGTGAAAGAGATAGATATATATATAAAGTAAGTTTTACTATATTTATTAAATAATTAATGTTATCTGACTAGATGTTGAATAAATTCTTGAAATCTACTTTATACATCAATTTCTAGCCTTCAAACCTTAAAATTTGGAATGCCTCCGTAGGGTTTGAAAAAGAGTAATGATATATATAGTCGTGGAGTGCGTAAGCACCGTACAGTCGTTTTGAAAAAGAGTAGGACTATTAAAAAATTAATTTCTTTTCATGTGGATTCTATATTTATTTACTTTTTTCAAAACGATTGTTCGACACTTATACACTCACAATTACAAGAATCATTTCTCATTGAAAAATGGTGCTGCGCTGCTCAGCTCTTATGCCACATGTTGCTAACTTTCGGCCACAGTTCATGAGGTTATTCCTAGGAATTCAATCAAAGAAATGTGTCGTCTTAACACTCTCGGACATCTTTAGGGAAACCAAAAAGTTGAGAGACCCAAAACATGCACTGCCTCCTTTGAGTAATGTCTTCACTTTCCTTCCTTCACACTGTAGATCTCTCGGGATCTGTCAGACTTGAGACCTCTCTCTAGACGCCAAATAAAACCACAGTCGAACAAAAGAATCCAAAACACAAAGAAAGAAAAAAGTCTTTGGAAGATAATGCAAGGATCTATAGCTGAACCAGCAGCAGTGGGTGAGGAAGTAAAGCTGAAGCTCCTCTTCCATAATGGCAGCCTCTAAGATCACCCTCCTCACCATCTTCTCCATATTGACAATACTTTCCCCAGTCTCCCAAGGTAAATAAACACAACTGAAATATAAAGAAGAACCACCAATTTTGTACATTTTTCTTCAGTTCTTTACGTACGTTCTGTGTTGCAGCTAAACCAGTAGGATTCCAACGAATCAAGCAGCAGCACAAGGCACAAGGCACAGGCACCGAACCCTTTGTGGGTGTGAACATTGGTACTGATGTTTCAAATCTACTGTCACCTTCAGGCATTGTATCTTTCCTCCAACTCCAAAAGATCAGCCACGTCCGCCTCTACGATGCCTACCCTGACCTCCTCAAGGCTCTGGCTCACACCAACATCCGCGTTGTCATCAGCGTCCCCAACAATCAGCTCCTCGCCATTGGCTCCTCCAATGCCACCGCCGCCGCCTGGGTCGGCCGAAATGTCGTCAGTTTCTTTCCAGATACCCTCATCTCCGCCATTGCTGTCGGCGACGAGGTCTTGACCACCGTGCCCTCCACAGCTCCTCTCCTTCTTCCGGCCATAGAGTCCCTCTACAGCGCTTTAGTCGCGGCAAACCTTCACACCAAGATCAAGATTTCGAGCCCACATGCCGCCTCGATAGTTCTTGATCCTTTCCCACCTTCGCAAGCTTTTTTTAACCAGAGCTTGAGCTCTGATATCCTTCCTCTGCTTCAGTTCCTTTCAAGAACTGGGTCCCCTTTGATGATGAACCTTTATCCTTACTATGTGTTTATGCAGAACAAAGGTGTGGTTCCACTGGACAATTCTCTGTTTAAACCCTTGACACCCGCTAAAGAAATGGTTGACCCAAATACTCTGCTTCGCTATACCAACGTGCTGGATGCCATGATTGACGCGGCCTATTTCTCAATGAAGAACCTCAATGTCACTGACGTTCAGGTTCTCGTCACCGAGAGTGGTTGGCCTTCAAAGGGTGATTCTAAAGAGCCTTATGCCACAGTTGAGAATGCTGATACATATAATTCGAACCTGATCAGGCATATTCTTGACCGTAAAGGAACCCCTTTGCACCCGGAGATCACTTCCAGTGTGTATATATACGAGTTGTTCAATGAAGACCTGAGGTCCCCGCCGGTTTCGGAGGCGAATTGGGGGTTGTTTTATGCGAATTCCACCCCGGTGTACTTGCTTCACGTTTCGGGAAGTGGGTCTTTTCTGGCCAACGACACGACGAACCAGACGTACTGTGTGGCAATGGATGGAATGGAGCCGAAGACGTTGCAGGTGGCGTTGGATTGGGCGTGCGGACCTGGGCGGGCGAATTGCTCGGAGATTCAGCCAGGGGAGGATTGCTACCAGCCTAACACTGTAAAGAGTCACGCTTCTTATGCGTTTGATAGCTATTATCAGATGGAAGGGAAGTCTGCTGGTTCTTGCGACTTCAAGGGTGTGGCCATGATCACCACCACTGACCCAAGTAAGTTTCTAATCATATATGGATTTCATACAACTTGGGTGTTTGAGATAGTCTTTGGATTCAATGTAATAAGCCAGCCACTGTTCTTTCTATAATCTGTGATTTCCTGCTGCAATTCGACTCGTTCTGCTGTCACCTAGGTGTCATTTGTGGCTAATTGTCTCATTGTCTAGTTTAGTAAAAACCTTTAAAAAACAAAACTTGTAGTTTTGATTGCTTTATTGGAGTTATAGTTTTGGTTGCTTTATTGGCCCACTCCATTCCAATGGAGTAAAACAGAAAATACAAACTCCACGGCTTCAATCACGGAGAACTCAGTGGTCAAAAGTCATCAATCACTCCGATAACTCGAGAGCGAGTGATGTGTGGCACCCACCTGCCAGAGGCACGGTTGTCTCCTTATGTGATTGGAATGTGGGAAAAAAGGCCTTGATAATTGCATTTCCTAATTGAAACCGTGAACAACGATTTTCTCTCCTGGACCCTGGCACAGTGGCAATCCAAAAGATTCCGGAAATGTTGTCCTGGCCAAGAGTCGCAGTCTGAATGAGTGCTTTCTTACCATATGTATCACTGCAGACAGGATTCCATTACATGTCATGAGCATGCATTATTGACTCGTATCTATCTACTAGAGATTGCTTAGGCCAAATGGGCTCCATTGACGCTCCACACATTTGTACATTTTCTCCTGATTGATTTTGTAATTTATATGAATATAATCTTTTCTTTTCTTTTGTCGGGAATTTATTTGCAGGTCACGGGAGCTGTATATTTCCAGGAAGGTGAGAAATAGTACTGACTGTTTTAGTTCATCATTCCCTTTTCATCACGAGTTAATAACTTCATTGCTCTTCTCTCTTCTCCCATGAATATAAAAAGTACAAAATGTAATTCTTTGGTATCAATTTCAGTTAAACTTGCCATTATTTTGACGAAAGCTGCATTGTGTTCTTATCAAATTAAACTGTATTAAAATCTGTGTACAGTAAGAAGGTAACCAACAAGAAAAGACAGGTGGTGAACTCGACACAAGTAAGTGGTGCAGCAGACAGTCTAAGATTCGTCCCCTTCTGCAGCTGGCGAACAAGGGGTGTTCTTTTATACATAGCTTTCAATATTTTGTTGTATATTCCTTTAATGACTCCATTGTGAGTTAGAAAACCAAAAAAAATTTGTAATTTGTTTTTTTAATTTGGAATTGTTAAATAAGGTTAAATCGAATTACTTCAAGGAGCGGAATTTAAGACTGTTCATCCGGGCCGGATTTTTTCCCGGCCCGGTACCGAACCCGGAAAACCGGATTCCGGTTCCGGGTTCCGGCCCGGATCAAATACGGGCTGGAACCCGGATTGCCAAAACCCGGACCTGTCCGGTCCGGGTAGGGTTTGAAACCCGGATACCAGTTTTAAACCCGGTACCCGGATTCCATTTTATTCACCCCGCCACTTTCTATTCGTTTTTCACTCTCTCTCGTCCAAACACTGCCCCAATCGAAACTCTCATTCTCTCCATCTTCTCGTTCTCCAATCGAAACCCAGAGTGCAAACCGAAACCCTAGTTCTCCAATCGAAACCCAGAGTCCAAACTCTCCTTCTCTCCATCTTGATGTCTCTCTGTGAAACCCTAGCTCTCGATCTCGATCTCACTCTCGATCTCTCTCTCTCTCTCGCCCAAAGCTCAAACCGAAACCGAAACCGAAACCGAAACCTCTTGATGTCTCTCTGTGAAACCCTAGCTCTCGATCTTGATCTCACTCTCGATCTCTCTCTCTTGCCCAAAGTCCAAATCGAAACCGAAACCTTAGCTCTCTCTAGCCGTATCTTCTACTCTCTCTCTCTCTCTCCAAAGCCATAGCCTTCGAGTTTCTGAGGCATTTTCTCTCGCTGGAGTTTCTGACACTATATCAGAAGGCTTGAGCCAGGAAGACTTTGGGAGTGAATCGTGGGTAAGCTCTGATTTTTCTAGATTTTTTTTTAAAAAATCAGTACTGATAATTATATTTTTATAGTGATGAACATTTTGGGTTTCTATGTTGTTGCTTTCAAGGTTTTTGACGATGGTGTTTCTGAAAATACTTTGGAATTAGTCTTTATTTTGGGGTTAGTCTTTGGGATAATCTTACTAACTAAAAAACTGGGATCAAATGAAATATAGACACGAGATAGACTTGGGGTTAGTCTTTATTGGCTCTGCTTTCTCATACTAATGGACATGCATGCATTAGGCACTTTTGTCCAAATCACCACAAAACACAAAACTTTGAATATATAAATAAATCATAAGTACCGAGTTTCCTGCTTCCACTTCCATCGACCAATAGGCACTTTTGCACATCATCATCCCTTGCACAATTCTATTTTAACCATGTATTAGCCAAGCACATGTATTATTACTCAATCCCCAACCAAGTTTCTAATTTAAAAATAACTCACAATTTGTATGATAATATTCTAACATGCATATGAAAGGTTCTACAACCAAATGAGAGAATGCTGAGATATGGCTATTATAAATAATAAAGACCAATTGAAAGCAAGTATATGAGCATCATGAGTCATGACAATAAAATAAAGAAACTCATGCATGCGCATTTTTAATACAAGAACTACCCCCATCCCCTCATGACAATAAAATAAATTGATAGGAACAGAGAGATATATAGCAAAACAGGGGCCAGAGATTTACCTGACCCAAGCTTCCAATTACTCCCCACCGTCAAAACATTATTGCCAAACACTAGAAAAAAATTCTAGAAAAAAAAATTGGTATAGAAAAAAAAAATCCATTAGGGCTATGAATATATATACATAAATTGGTATAGAAAAAAAAATCCTCTATTTTACTGATTGAGAATATGAAGGCGGATAAATATTTATCTGTTCAATGCTTGAATAGTTCAAAAGACTGATCATGGAAGCTGTTGCAACTTCCAACTGGTATCTGAAAAAATGGATGTGTAATTACTAGTTTCTTTGTCTACTGTCTTGCAGAAATTGGTATAGAAAAAAAAATCTTCTGTTTTACTGATTGAGAATTTGAAGGCGGATAAATATTTATCTGTTCAATGCTTGAATGATTCAAAAGACTGATCATGGAAGCTGTTGCAACTTCCTACTGCTATCTGAAAAAATGGATGTGTAATTACTAGTGTTTTTGTTTACTGTCTTGCAAATCAGAATCAATTGAACTTATAAAACATTATTACCAAACACTAGCACATGCATTTGCAAGCATACAATGGACTGTTTTGGGTGATATTGAATCTAATATGCATCTCTTCGCTGACTGCCCTTTAACTAGCTAGGACTGTTTGGGTGCATTTCTTGACATTATTTTGATGAATCGTCATTAATTTCAAAACCATTTTGAGGTGCTGAAATCTTTATACTTAAAACCATAAATTTTTATATTCATTTTCTTTACTCTTTTTTAATACTCTATTTGAATATAATATGCAAAACTAGTTAATGAACTTTTTGATTTCTTGGCAGCAGGAATTGACAATGGACTATTATTTGGTGTGAGATTAAATCACTGATAGGAAGACCGTGTCGCTAATTTTGTAACTCATTTATTGTAATTTTGTGTTTGATAATGTAATTTATAAATACCATTAGTGTAATTTATAAATACCATGAGTGTAATATGTAGTGGATTGCATTGTGAATCTGTTATGCATGCATAGATGAATATTGGAATTTTTTTTTTTGTTTCACATGCATTTAGTATTTTTAGAACACAAATATAATTATGTGTTTCATGAACTTAACTTCTTAGAATAAAAAAATTAATAAAATAATGGCTTTTACTTAAAAAAAAAAAAACCGGGTACAATACGGAACCCGGATTTCCGGGTTTCAAAAACCCGGATTAATCCGGGTTCCGGCCCGGGTTTGAAACCTGGGTTTCGGTCTGGGTATACCCGGGTTCCCGGGTCGGAACCCGGATGAACACCCCTAGCAGAATTTCCACAAGGTCGAATATTTACTCGTCTTACAGCCCACGCCATTTTGTTGTTTGCACTTCTACGTCGCTTAAGAGGCTATTAAAGTCTCTTAGAAAATTTTACGCTTCAAGATCAAGAGATCTAGATGGTTTCTTTAGGAAAATGAAGAGAGAGATGAGAGTTTTTATCTTTTTACTAGACTTTTTCACTCACCACAATTAATGTATATAGACTTTTATTTAAAGAGTTTTCACACTTGAAAGTTAATTAACTTTACTGAAGTTGTGATAGTGATGAGAGTTAATAAACTCCCCGTAGATTTGTTCATGATCCCCTGCTTCTCTTTTTCTTATTTTTTTGGAATGTTATGCACCCCACTTTGTAGCATACGAGTTATGGAGCCACCAAAGCAATATGGACATATTGTACTCGATGTTTCTTGTTGATTAATGTCAGGAGAGAGGGATCAATGGCCTAACCTCCATTATTTCAACTGATTAATGGAGGAGGCTATGGCGGCATGGAGGGTAGGCTATAGCCACCTTGGGCTGCCCGGGGTGAATTCCCTCCCTTCCCTCCGCCACCCTTCCCTGCATAGGGTGGGGTTTTTTTTAATTGTTTTTAGATTTTTTTTAAGGGTTCTTCTAAGACTTGGATGATGCTGGTTGGCTAAATTGGGATGGAAACGACTAGCTATTATGGTCATACATAAATGCATAATTTTGAGGCTGTGAAACAAAGCGGTCTCCCCCATAACAGTATTGTATTGTTTTATGCAATGTCATGTGCAGATTCTGTCTGTCATTCCTGTGATGCTCGGCTCCTCTTTGTATGTAGCTTGGGTTTGCTTCAAAGGTTTGGCCAAATGATTTATAACGATTGTTCCTGCACTGCTTCGAACATACTATAGCGACACTGTTTTACCACTGAAACCCAAAGTTTGCTTTCTCATCCTCAGCTGCAACTGTCGTAGTTTGAAAGTTGTGATCTTTGATCAAGAGAAAACACATGAAAAGATAACTTGGGTGACCAGGCTTGAACTCTGGGAAACACTCGCTTCTGTTCACACTGTTCAAACGAAATGGCTAAGGGTTGAACAAAACGAAGATAGATTTGAAACAATGAGATTCTCAGATATATATTTTTGCATAATCGAGCTACCTACCGAACGACAGAACCGCCGCAATATGAAGAAGTGACAGAAGCAGTGTTTTTGGGTTGGAGAGACAGAGGAGCAAACACCGGGAGTAGAAAGAAAAAGGAAAATTCTACACAAAAGACGCAAAATGCGGTGAGCGTGGATCGAACACGCGACCTTCAGATCTTCAGTCTGACGCTCTCCCAACTGAGCTATCCCCGCTATTGGACACTGCACCATACTAAATAGCTTTGTTAGTTGTTTTTGTTTTTGAGCAAAAACGACAAAACTTGTATGTTTTTCGTAATGATATATACAAAATTCATGTAACATTACTCATTATGGACAAAACGAGGAAGTCCTTTTTCCCATGCCTGTAAATCACATGCATCTTTGATTTACAAGACAAATCGGACAAAGAAAGGGCCCTCTCTGCTTGCATCGGAGAAACTTATGCATGTTTTATGCTATGTGAATAGTACAAACAGCGAGTCAGTAAAACATCATCGAATTTGCACAAGTACAAATGAGTTTTTTTATTTTTTATTTTTTTCATTAAATATTTTTTAAACATCATTAATCATTAAAAAAAATAAAATATATAAGTGGACATATTTGGTAGTCTTACTATCATTTTCCTTAAAATAATATGTCCATGCTCTCTAGCATGACACAAGTTCAAAAGGAAGAGAAGAAGATAAAAAAGGAAAGATCGAAATGGAACATAGACATAGTTAGAACTTAGAAGGATCCAAAAAGGTAATGCGAAGAATGTGACTACACTCATGTTGGGAAATTATTAAGAGTGTTAGAATTCTCGAGAATACGATATTTCTATTTTTTTTTTCTCATGCAGTGTGTGGAGGGATAAAATACCATAGCCCATAGTTGGGTCCAGCCTTCCATTAGGGATAAGAAGACAAACAAGAAAGAGACAATAAGAGACATGAAAGCATACAAGTGTCAGAGAGGTAAAAGAGAAAGTAGGAAGAGAATGGAAGCTGACACACGCAAGGGAGACTAATATCTCATGATAGGCTAGCATGTGCAGTGAAAAGTCAGACACGCAACTACCAACAATTGCAGGAAGAGGATCATATAAAAGGGGATGCCAAACAACTTCAACTGGGGTGGGATCAGATCATCTTCTTCTTCAGCAAACCTCTTGAAGAAGATAACATCTCCAAAATGAAGAGTTCCAACCTTCTTTGTATAGTGAAATATGAGAGACTATGAGATTGAAAACAAATATATTATAATGGAAACTCTCTTCTCCAAACTTTGTGGACGTTGGCTAATTGCCAAACCACGTAAATCTTGGTGTCCATCTCTCTTTATTTTCTCTGTACTTATTTTCCATTCACCGCCATGGACGTACGCATCACCACCATACAGCCGCACCAAAACACTACTGGGGACTCCAAACAACACCGATCGAGACTCAATCGACTCAATGAGCCTGGAATGAATCTTTCTCTCATTCCGGCCTGTTGTGCGATTTTTTCAGCATCAACAAAGTATTCCATACAAAATGTTTAAAATTCAATATAAATAACAAAACATAAAAAGTAGATATTAGTTTTTTTTTCTTTCATTTTCCAAGATATAAATAGTATATAATGTATAAATATTCTTATGTCTAACAAAATAAAACCTGTTCATTACAAAATGAAATAATTTTTAATGTTTCAAATAAATACAAACTAAGTAGTTAAAGAATAATCGAATGCATGTTTAACCATTTAAAAAACACATTCCTAAAGGTGATGGAAATGTGGAAAATGTGGAAAAGGAACAAAATTAACTTTATGACCTTATCCTCTTATTTATTTATTTATTTTTGAAAACTTTGACCTTGTGGACTTGTGACTGCGAGTCTAGGACTAGATTAGAGTCGTATAATCGAAAGTCCTTAATTAATCAATGAATAAAACTATATATTTATTTTTTTAGGTAGCAATAGGACTATAAATATCCACCGAATTTTACTGATAGCAGCAAGTGGGAAGAAAGGATAGGATGTGGGGGAGAATTTGTGCATTAATCTCACTCGCCTCTGAGGACAACCCAACAGCCTGCACGTGAAAGGAGTTAACTCTGACAGCTCACAAGCCCATCTTGCTCTTCTCGTTTGCTTATAAAAAAAAAAAAACACTACAAAACTGAGCTCTGCTCAAGGAGAGCACAACCAAACAAAAAGTTGAGAAAGTGCTGGATATTTATAGAGAGAGAGATTTCTAGTCTGATTTGGAGTGAGTACTGGGAGACCCAGAAAACTCCATCTGATTAGAAACAGAAACAAGAACAATGAGGGAATGCAGGGTCCTTTGTTTTCTCACTGCTTTGGTTCTTGTTGCTGTTCATGGCGTTAATGGTGAAGACCCGTATAGATTCCTCACGTGGAAAGTCACCTACGGTGATATCTACCCTCTTGGAGTTAAGCAACAGGTGCTTGAACTTGTTCATTTTACTTGCTCTGCCTTTGCAACTCTGTTTCTTTGCTTGGCTGCTCTTTGCAAAATGCTTTTCTTTTCTTGTTTGGAAGCAAGGAAAGGTGCTCTCTCTCTCTCTCTCTCTCTCTCTCTCTCTCGGTCGGTATTTTTGGGTTGCCTGGTGATAGAGAGAAATGTTGCAGGGAATATTGATAAATGGGCAATTCCCAGGACCTCAGATCGACGCTGTTACGAATGATAACTTGGTCATCAATGTGTTCAACTACCTGAGGGAGCCATTCCTCATCTCATGGTAAAATGCGTCGAATTTCCGTTAGCATTACTTTATGTTCTTTAGATCTAGGAAAATGCAAGAAAATGAAAACGGAGAGCAAAATGTTTAAGCGTATTATTTTATCAGTAACCCAGTAAGGAGCTAAGCTTCCACTAATAGTAGTTTAGAGTCGTATCCTTCTTTCTTAAAATACTGGATAATCTAGCCAACATACACTCTCTAGTGAAAGTGAATTTGGGTAACTTTTGGGGCTCCTTTGGAGAGTGTTTTTTGTACAAGAATGAATCTAAGAAAAGTATGTTTTGCCTTTACAGTCACTTTTGTTGGGCTGGGTCTTGTTAAGTCACATCTAACATATACCTTTTCAAATGGTTGGATCTTATGTTCTGACTAACACACCTCTCCTCTCAGGACTCTCTCATTGATTGGCTATTTAAAATCTATGATATTAAAAAATTGCCCTTTCAGCAGCTGGCATCATATGACTAATTTCTATTTCCACATGCAAGATCTGTGCATGCTGACATCTACTTTGCATTTCTTCATTAATTACAATGGTTTTGTACTTATGTTTCAGAGTAAAATGGATAAACTAGAGTTGATTCATAACCCTTTTAAGACCAGGTCAACATCTGGTCTTGAATCTTGGCCGATTTACTAAATGGGTTATTCCGAGTGTCATGGGTGCATTATGATATGGATGCCGGATGGTTTAGCCTCATTAATTAAGCTCCATTATTACTCGTAGTCAGATAGCCCAGATCTATTATTTAATGAGAATATTTACGGATTAGAAGGGACATGTTTCTTAGTTACTTAACAATTTTTTTTTTTAAAAAAAAAGAGACATCTTTATCAGTTGGATGTGTCAATTTTTTGCTTCTGGGAAAGCTTCATAGTCTTTCCGGTTGCAGAGGTGTGGTAGCCTCCACGCTGAAAGTGATTAAGCGAATTTAAACTTGTAAGGAAACCAAGACACGCTTATCTTCTGACTCATGGATTTGTTGTATATGGTAATGTTTAAAAAGTTCCCCTCACCTTTAAGCAGGATAATTATCCGCTCGAATAATTTCTCAAGGCCACTTTATTTTGGTAAACTTGCATTGAAGAACTGGGCCAAGATGGCATATGAGCCATTTCTTTTTAGCAGTTGATTGTTTGCACATTTGTGACAGTTGATATGGATGCTGAGCAACTGATATTGAGTTTGTCTACTTTGTGTTATCGTTTAAAAACAGGAACGGCATACAGCAGAGGAGGAACTCATGGCAAGATGGAGTGTATGGCACTAACTGTCCAATCCGACCAGGAAAGAATTTCACTTATATTCTCCAAGTGAAGGACCAGATTGGTAGCTATTTCTACTTCCCATCATTTGGATTCCAAAAAGCTGCTGGGGGCTTCGGTGGCTTCAGAATCTGGAGCCGCCCAGGGATTCCTGTTCCTTTCCCTTCTCCTGCTGGGGACTTCACCCTATTGGCTGGGGACTGGTTCAAGACAAACCACTATGTAAGTATCTCAACATGGGCATGTTCAGGGGAAACAGAACAGAACCTTGATGTTATCCCACTTTCTTGTTTTACATATCTTGTAAGCCTTAGTATTTATGGTGGTATCCCTTTGGTTTATAGGTACTGAGACGACTCTTGGACAGCGGTCGCAACCTTCCATTACCTGATGGGCTTCTCATCAATGGTCGTAGCTGGAATGGTTACACATTTACTGTTGATCAAGGTATCTATCTATTAATGTACTTTTCTGTGTCTCTCTGGCTGCAAATTCTCTTAACCATTGAAACTTATCGTGACTGTTGCCCTTGTCCCCATTGCTATCCACATTTTTTTTTCAGGTAAGACGTATAGGTTCAGGATATCAAATGTGGGGCTTACAACTTCGATCAATTTCAGAATTCAGGGGCACAGTATGAAGCTGGTAGAGGTAGAAGGGTCTCACACGCTCCAAAATACCTACACTTCCCTTGATATTCATCTTGGGCAGTCATATTCTGTCCTGGTCACAGCTGATCAGCCTGTCCAGGATTACTACATTGTAGTTTCTTCACGCTTCACCACTCGGGTATTGACAACAACAGCCATTCTTCACTACAGCTATTCAAGCAAGGGAGTTTCTGGTCCTGTCCCAATTGGGCCTACCACTCAGATTGCTTCGTCCCTCAGCCAAGCCAGATCTATTCGGTATGTGCGTGTGTCTAATACTTAGTTTCTTTCAGAATCTAAGTTTTCTGGCTTCATTTTCAATGACCTGTAAAGCCAAAATCGTCGTCATGCAGTCCAGAAAAACTTCTGGATTTCTGTTTTTTCCAAATGTACTACAATTAATAAGAAGGAACCATGCTAAAATTAGCATTAAGATCATTCTGCCCAAACTTATTTTTCTAACATGCCAAAAGCTCCATCAATAGTCTGGACATACGTCAGTCAACTCCAAACATAGTAGGGACCATATACCACACCATCCTATTGCCGAACTACCAAATTTCCTATCAACCCCCTGTTGCCAGAAAAGGCTCAGCTCCTATAACCAAGTTTCATTTCCTCCCATAACATTCTTTCTATAAAAAATGTTGCAGCAGAATATTGCCTGCTGTGCATATTTTGATGCGTAGTGTTTGATTATTTGACATATATACGTATGTTAATTGTTTCTGCTCAGTTGGAACCTGACTGCGAGTGGGCCGAGACCCAATCCCCAAGGCTCTTATCACTATGGAATGATCAAAACTAGCCGCACAATCATGCTTGCGAACTCTGCTCCTTATATTAATGGCAAGCAGAGATATGCGGTAAATAGCGTCTCATTTGTCCCGGCAGACACCCCACTAAAACTTGCTGACTACTTCCAGATCCCTGGAGTTTTTAGTGTTGGAACCATTTCTAGTTTTCCCACTGGGGGAAATGCCTACCTCCAGACCTCTGTTATGGGTGCTAATTTCCGAGAATATGTTGAGATTGTGTTCCAAAATTGGGAAGACACTGTGCAGTCATGGCATATTGATGGCTATTCTTTCTTTGTCATGGGGTAAGCATCTCTCTCTCTCAGTAGTAATTATATACTTGCCAAAGTATGTCAATATATTGGCAATTTGTTGGATGATCAGGATGGATGGAGGGCAATGGACACCTGCAAGTAGAACACGCTACAATTTGAGAGACACTGTTGCCCGTTACACTATCCAGGTATAACAAAAGTTTGTACTTTGAGGGACATTTCATAGTACTCATTTACTGTCGTGTGGATGTGCATGATTTTTGAATGCAGGTATATCCTAGAGCATGGACTGCAATATACATGGCTTTGGACAACGTGGGAATGTGGAACATAAGATCAGAGAACTGGGCTAGGCAGTACTTGGGTCAGCAGTTCTATCTCCGGGTCTTCTCCCCTTCAAACTCTTGGAGAGATGAAAATCCAATCCCAAAGAATGCTCTTCTTTGTGGTCGGGCAAGAGGTCGCCGCACACGACCTCTTCGAGCCAACTAGACATAAACTACTGTCTGTCTGGAGAGGATCATGATTCTTGGTGGTAGAAGTAGGCTGTTCTTTGAGGTAAATCAATGCAAGAGCTCAACTTGAGCTCTGAATTTTTTGTAGAATTTACTCGGGTGTCTCCACCGTTCTCCTGAACAGTGAACACCATTATTGTTTGGATTAATCAGAACCTTGTTGTTGGGAAGAATAATATCTGGTTGAATCTCTTCAGTATGACCATGATTTGAAAAAAATAAACAAAAAGGCTGCCTCCGGTGCCCCAAAGCTTGATAGATCCCTTTGTGTTTAAAAATGCACTTCATAAATCATGAAAGGATTCCAAATATAAATATTTTTTGGGGATAAGTGTGCCAAAAAACAAATTATAAATTAGATTTATATGTTTCAAGCGAAGATTTATTTATTTATTCAGTTATATTCTTTCATATTTGGTTTCAAGATGATCTCCTCCAATGTTTGAAAAAGAAACCATTAAATACCCAAAAATTCTATCGCAGAAAAACGTGAAACAAAGTGATTAAACGATGCACATTGAAGGTGTGATCTGCATTAGTAAGAAATAATGCCACGGGGCCCACCACTACGTAAAAAATAATTGTATTTATACTGTTAAGGGTAAAATGAGCTACGGTGTAAACTACGCCCGATTTGGATTAAGAATTACTCCCTCTCGTCTTATTATTACAATTTTTTTAAATTTGTATATAAAATATAATAAATAATTTAATTTTTTCAAATATCAAAATAATAGTAATATTAAAAAATAATATTTTAATAATATTTTATTCAACTTTCAACTTTTATCTAAAATTATTTTATCTCATCTCACTATCCAAATCTTACCTAAAGGCCACTAAAATTGAAAGATTGGAAGAAACCCACTATGTTACTATGGAAGAAAGAAAGAGAATATCTGACAAAGACATGAAGTTCATCGGATATAAAATAAGAAACATGTTATTTTGCCCACTTCATTTGCCCCCTCATGTATTTTTTTTTATTTAATGGTTAAGAAAGTGACTATTAGTGTATTGATATTTTTTTTATATTTTTTAAAAATGTTTTAAAATGATAAAAAAAATATTAATAAAAAAATTAAAGAAAAATAAAATAAAAATTTTGAACTATCAATAAGGTTGAACAGTTGAGTAACACCGCTCATAAAATAAGGAGGTAACATAAAATTGAATGAA
Organism: Juglans mandshurica; assembly: GCA_022457165.1. Lineage (NCBI taxonomy): Eukaryota > Viridiplantae > Streptophyta > Magnoliopsida > Fagales > Juglandaceae > Juglans > Juglans mandshurica. The sequence continues at coordinate 7,375,838 of CM039627.1, forward strand.
TGAGATATAAAACAAGGAGATAAGACTAGAAGTGGATGGCCGAGAGTTAGCAGAAGAGAGAGATTCACGACTTCATTTGAGATACGGAGGAGAGGGAATAATAAGATAACTCCAAGATCATTTTTCTTAGAGGAAACTCCATGGTAGCAGATGTAGAGAGCTTGATTAGTGAGGATGGAGTTATTCTATCAAACTCTATTTGTAGTGAATTTACATCCTAGACCTGTGGATGTAGGTCTTAGTGTTGAACTACGTAACTATTGGTTTTCTTTATTTTCTGCCATTTTTTAATTAAGCAGGTCATGAATGAACATCTCAAACACACTACTATTAACAATAATCGCGTGAAAGTAATCAAAGAGTCATTTAATCATACTGCTGAAACTAGAAAATGCATCAATATATACTTTTGTATATGTTTTGTTCATCAGAAATTTTAAAACCAAATTAAGCAGTTTAGTTTTGGTGGTATGCTCCCTCCAGATCTAACATTCGAATCTTCTTGAATGCAAACAAATTTTAGCGGAATTATCTGTTGAATTATTTGATGTGCATTTGCAGAAAACTAATCCTTATTAATAGCCTGTACACTCCCGAAATTAGTCAAGATGTTCTTGAACATTGAATGCCAATAATAATAAAAAAAAATCTAATACCATCGTCACCCTTTGAAAATCTGTATTGCTATCACTACTAATTTCATAGGTATAGTCCAAGGCCATTTTTGACGTCTCGTTTTTGTTACCAAAACCATTGCAGATTTATCTCTCTTTAACATTGCTGGTGGAATTTCATATATATTTTCTACATTGTATCATGAAAAGTGTGTGATATATCATATATGGTGTCGGCAGCCGACCCCTTCTACCAATTTTTCTACCGATCGGTAGAAAATTACACAGAAAATTACCAATAAAAAACTTTCCTTTTTTTTCATATATTTTTTAGACATTTTAAATATTTTTAAAAATAAAAAAAAATACAAAATCATTAAAACTAACTATTAAGTAAAAATAAATAAATAAATAATTCAGTATAAAATGTCGGTGGATCTACCATTTATCATCATATGTATATACATGAATAATTTATTTATTTGAAGAGTAATACTACATACAGTTATGGAGTGCGTAAGCGCCGTTCAGTCGCTTTGAAAAAGTGTGGAGTTTACTATTAAAAATTTAATTTTTTTTTTTGTAAATCCTGTATGTATTCATTTTTTTCAAAGTAATTGTGCATTATTTGCATAATTACGACTATAATTATCATTTCTCTTGTTTAAAATATTTATATTATATATCATTCAGGTAGTATAATTTGATTTTAAACATAAAACTTAAAATTTAAAATCTTATAAATTAAATTATGGTATGTGAATAAAGTGTATTAATACACGTTCACTTTTTAGTATACATCTACAAGTTGATAACTCTCCTCTATGTGTTTTAGTATTCCACGTTCACTTTTTTTCTTCCTCTACAGTCATATATCACTACAATACAATTGAATTTTTGTGACGGTTTTTCATTTGTGAAAGTCCTAAACCATCACCAAAAATTATTTTCTGCAACGGTTTCAAGACGCTGTCACTAAAGGTGGACGAGAAATGGTTATACGTTCAAACTAAATTAACATTTCATTTGAACGTAACTCAGACGATGTCGTCTTCGAATGAGTACATGCGAACGTATAAAATGTTACGTTCGAATGGTTCATGTACAACATTAAGCCCACTTACGTGCGAACATGTAAGTTATTAATTCGAACGTTCGAATGATAGTCATTAACGTTTGAACGTGAACTGTTTTAAAATTAAAAATAGAATGTTAAATTAAAAAAGATTGAGAATTGAAATGCAAAAACACTAGATATATTAAATGATATTGTTCATTACATAAAATATAGAAAAATAAATATATTAAAATATAAATACAAAAAACGATAAAAGTGCAAAATACTCAGAACGAGTTGTTTACATATGTATGAAATTCTTCAATCAATGTGTTGACCTTTTCGTTTAGGATATCTAAACGATGGCCAATCTCGGTGTCACTCTGTTGTACTGATGCAATTTGTCGGTCAATTTGTGTAGTAATATCTGAAACCATCGCATCAAACAAGCAGGGCGCACATCGAGCCAAGCAAGGCGCGCATCCCTGGCAGATGTACCCATTGGCTGCAGACTAGTACTCCCACTATGGGGAGCAACACCGGTCCCAGACTGGGTTGGATGAACAAGATCTGGTGTAGACCTAGGCTCAGCCAAGCACGCCCCCTTCCTTGTCTAACGCTTCGACAATGTGAGGTCATGTCTATGAGGTTCATCTGCTCAGTCAACCACTCATCCGCTTCGGGTGGCACTCTTCGATCTAGTAATAGTTAATGGGCTCTCCACGTGCCACTCGTATGAAGGACTGTACGCGAGTCTGACTGAAGGTGGCCTTATATACCACAGGATCCACGTTTGTTGCAACTATGAGATGCAACATGCAGAAAAATGGTAGCAACAATGTCTGAGAGAATGTGTTCTTATCAAACGGTATGTGGTATCTCCTAGTGAGGATAAAGAAATCCTCATTGCGGTTGTCATCCTGAGGCTAATGACTGATCAGTCCCCTCGCCCTCCGACCGGTCTACATATTTGGCCATAGACTCGATGGGCCAATAGATGATGCATATGAGCCTACATCTGGTGCTTCCTCAACTGCAATCACGTCCTACATCTGGTGCGTCCTCAACTGCAATCACGTTCGTAGTAGATGATATGTGTAGTAATCACGTTCGAACGTTAGGAGTCAAAAGACCCACGAAACGTTCTATTCGAACGTTTAATGTAAATACGTTTGAAAGTGTGAGTGCATTCGAACGTATTTAACTTAATGTTCAAACTTATGCAGGTATACATTCGAACTTTAGGACTAAAATGTTCCACAAGACCTTACATTCGAACGTTTGATGTATACAGTTCGAACGTAAATATAAACGTTCAAACTATAGAAACGTTACGTTCGAAGTACAGATGACCGCTCAAACGTTGTCAGTGGGACGTTCGGACGTTTAAACCCATAAATGACTGAGTCGACTTAGTCACTTTCAATTTTCTCAAATAGGACGTTTATCTTGTAATGACCATGTAGAAATGAAGTATATACTGAGTGTAGACTATCTATGGTGGCCATTTGGCTATTGGCCACTCATGATAGCTGGAAAATCAAGTTATAAATCCGGCCTCAAATGAGTTTTGGTTAATATTGAAACCCCCTAAAAACATTAAAAAAAAAAAATACAATAAAAGGGAGAGAGTGTTTATGTGATGGTTGTGGTGGCGATTGACGGCGATGTGTGACAGATTCAATGGCTGAGTGTGACGGTTCGAATTTTAGATGTGGGTGGAAATGTCGTTTGATGTTCGAACGCACAACATATATACAAGTAACGTGCGAACGTTACAACTAGTACGCTTGAACGTTACGTTATTTCCCGCACCGTACGGACATGTGTTGTAAATGTTCAACCGTAAAAAGAATGAATTTTTTATATATAGTATATTTATATATAAATATTATAGGTAGTATATTTTTCTAAATATAGATCAACGGGGGAAATACTATATGGAGTTAATATATATAGTAATATAGTAATATATATTATATATACTATATATATATTATTTTAATATAATAATATATAGTAATACAATATATAGTAATATATATCGTAATATGTACACTAATATAATATATATTAATTTTATTACTTTGGATTTACATTTTTGGTATTAAAGCCATTGTCGATTATATTGTTATAATATTATTATATTGATATTTTATTGTTATATTGCTATTTTATTTTGCTGTTTTATTTCAAATGATATATTTTATGATAGATTATTATTATTATGCTCGTAGTGTTGGTTCTCGTGATCTTTATGATTTAAAATGTCTAAATTACAATTAAAGACTTGAATTAGAAAATACGATGAATAATATAAAAGATTTTAAGAGGAAACAACAATTAATGTGACAAAACTATACATTAATGATGACTAAATATCATGTATATCAAAGTAGACAAGTGTCAATAGAGGAATGAGAAGATCATTGCAACTTCTTAAGAAAAGAAATTAAAATTGTAAGAAATCATTTGAGTATCCTTACTTTATAAATAAATAAATAAAAGAGTAAAAATCATTGATACATATTTTTACAAAGATAACCCATATAAAAAAAATGAAGTATATTGGGAGGCTTGTGTTGGTAAGCCATGAAAAATCTGTTGGTTAGCCCATTCATGCTGGGAGGCTTTAAGGGTGGTCTCGATGGTGTTCCCTCAAGTCCTTAGTCTACTTATTTTTCTTTGGATATAGGAAATCTTTGTTTTAAATCCTGTCTCAATGAATTCTTTATTTAAACCTAATTAATCCACTACTAGTATCCCTATAGAACTTGATAACATCAACTAAGAAGATTACAGTATAATAGATATAGAAAAGAATTTACAGAATTGAACAATTCCTAATGTTCCAAAAAATCAAATATATAAATATTCTAGCTTTTCTTCTAAATTATCATTTCTTACTAATTATACTATTAAAATAGTAGAAAAAACTATTAGTTTAAATAATGATTATGAATCGTTACAACTATTAACAAAAGAAACTATCAAATATCACAAAGAACATAAATATTTTTTCATACATATTGGATTAGTACAAGTAACTATAAAACCACTCACTTGAAATGGATTAAACACTTCAGTATTACTCTGTTTAAGAGATGGAAGACACTATAGTTTTCATGATTCATTACTTTGAATGGTATAATCAAGCTTGTTCTAAGATCCAATTTATTTTAATTGTTATTCCAATTATTTTTTTTCATTATTCGATACTAATATATTACATGCTTTAACATTAAATATTAAAACAAATGGTTATAATATGATGAAAGGATCACATCCTTTAACAGTAGTATATAAGATCTATTATAAACTGATGAAAACAATATTAGAACCACAATCTCTTATTACCAGTCCAAAAGAATATACGTTATTATTACAATCTAGTACACAAAACTCTAGTGTACAAATTTCTAAACAAATTAATTGGAATCAAATTACTCTCCCTAATGAATGACAATTAGAGAATATTACTCCATTACCTAAGATAAAAAATAATTCTAAAGATGATCTTGAATATATAGATAAAAGAATGGACGGAACGGTCCAAATAGCTTTTTAACCTTTTAGAAGATCTTTATCACATTATTCTTCTCCAGCACATGCTAGTTATTATACACGTAGATCTGTCCTTACATCAATTTCTCGAAAAAAATCTCAAAATTTTGACACCAGATCCCAAAGTCTAGACACACATATTTGGAGAATTATTTCTGAAAATATTATTGATACACCAGTATATACTATTAATCATCCGGATAAGGCATCCACCTCTCATAATTCAGAAAATGAACATTATTCTCCAACATATTTACAAGTAATTGGAGATGATGCCCAAATATACACTTGAGTAACGAAGAATTTAAAATTAACAACGAATATCTCAAACAAGATTATATGAAAAAAGAAAATAGTCACAAAAGATTAGTATTTTTTTCAACTTTTACAAAAATAGAAAGAGACTATATTCAAGAAAAATATTACGAGTATTTAGAAGAAATACATATTAATATACCTTCTTTTACATGGTTCAAAATTTATAAATCAAACTAATTGTCAACCATAAACATGACTACTAATCAATGGATTAAAGAAGAAGATAATCAAATTGTTTATGAAAAATACCCTCCTTTTGAAGCCGTTAAATTCAATCAAAGAAATACCCAAATATTGGCCTCACTAATAAAAAAATATAATAACTCAGTAGAAGTTAAAAACACTGATAATATAATCCAACAAATTAATTACACTAATTTATATCTAAAAACCATGAGTAAACAATTAGAAAGAATTGAAATCTAAATATTTCCTATTAATCCTACTATCAAATAAGCAAAAGAAACCTCTTTATTTGTTCCTTATGAAATCTCATCTCATCTAAAAACTATTTTTTCTAAAAACAAAAATGATTTATTAGAACAAATCTCTAATAAATTAGAAAAATTAACTATTCGTAATACCGCATTTACCTCAAAACAACCACATATTAATGTATTAAGTAAAACATATTCTCTTATAGTATCTGATTCTGAAATTAGTAATATTGAAAACCAATTTAAAAATTTAGACTTACAAGTAAATAAGATTAGAGGAAATCATGTTAATAGTTTTTCAGCTAGAGATTCTAAACATCATGTTTCTATTACTCGTAATTGGTATCCGAGGCCTACTCCATTGGATATGCAATTCCAAGAAAGAGAATATATAGTAAGTTCTGCTTTTGCACCAGATGTATTATATGAATAGAATAAAGATAGATTATCTGAGTATGAAATATTAAATCATTTCCAAGAAAGGATTATGATAGCTAACGTCTATAACAGTACTAGAAAAACTAATCATCAAGTAGCACATATTATTGTTACATATTTTACTGGCCAATTAAAAGGATGGTGGGATCACTATCTTCCACATGAACAACGGATAAAAATATTAACTGCATATAAACAATATGAAAACATGCAAGTGATTAAAACAGAAAATGGTTTACCATTAGAAGATGCTGTAAATATTTTAATATATGTATTAACCAAACACTTTGTTGGTGATCCTGTTCAATTCAAAGAAAGAACCAGTGATTTCTTGATTAATTTAAGTAATGATGTATTTCTAATTAAAGTTATGATCAGAAATGATTGCCAACAACTATACTGGAAGTAAAAGTCCATAGCCGGACTTCCATATTATTTCACCCAAAAGGTACGTGAATAATTAGTAAAATCAGACGGTACTATTGATTTTAATAATCTCACATATGGTGATATAATAACTATTATTAATAGAGTTGGTTATGGATAAAGAAAAGAAATTTGCTAAAAAGGAATTAGGTATTTTTTGTGAACTGTTTGGTTATACTCCATTATTAACCCCTTCAAGAAGACACAAAAATGGAAAAAGAATTTATAAGAATTTTTCTAACAAAAAATGAAAATATAAAAAATCTTACAAAAAGACAAAAGATAAACAGATATATAAAAAACCAATGAAAAATATGAAAAAGACTAATAAAAAAAAAACAAATTGTTTGTTATAAATGTGAAAAAGTTAGACATTATAAATCAAATTGTAGAGTCAAACAACAGATTAATGAATTAGATATATCTGAAACATTAAAAGAAAAATTATTAACCATTTTTATAATACATTCAAGTGAAGAGGAAAAAAAGTTTTCAGAAGAATAAGAAATCTATCAATTAAAAGAATCAAGCTTTTCAGAACAATTTTCTGATAATGAATCTGAAGAAGATGAGGTACAGGTCTGGAATTGTTTAGATAAAAATAATTGTATTTGTAATAAAACTATTAATGTATTTTCAAAATAAGAAGATAATATATTAGAACTAATAGACAAAGTTAATGATCCACAAGAAAGAAAAGATTACATAGAAAAACTAAAGGATATTTTTAATAATCAAACCACTTCAGTAACCTCTTCAACACCTTATAATTTTTCAGAGATAGTAGGAAGATTTACAACAGAAAAAGAAAACATTACAATACAAGATCTACAACAAGAAATTAATAAAATAAAACAAGATGTTGGAAATTTGAAAACATCCAATTTTAAATTAGAAGTTTCAAATGAACAATTACTACAAGAAATTATATTATTAAAAATAGATAAAAACATAAATAATTCTCATAGTAAAGAACAAAGAGATTGTTCAACAATAGTTATGAAAGATGAAGCAGACAATTTCATTAATATCCTTGATAGGATAAATTTTCAGAATTGGTATACTGAAGTAACCGTTTATATTAATCAATAATTTTCTTTTACTACAATTTCCCTATTAGAGACATGAGCATATATAAATTGTATGCAAGAGGGATTAATACCTTCTAAATATTTTGAAAAAACAAAAGAAACATTATCCCAAGCCAATGAAATAAAATTAAACATAAATTATAAATTATTTAATGCATATATTTGTAATAATGGAATTTTTTTTTAAAACAACAATTATTTTAGTAAAAAATATTAACACCAAAATAATATTAGGAAATCCGTTTCTTGCCTTACTTTTATCCTTTCTTTGTAACAAAAGAAAGAATTTCTACTAAAATAGTTGGACAAAAAATTCAATTTAAATTCTTATTTCCTCTTGTATCAAAAGAAATAAACTCATTAAATGAAGTTTCATTAATCAGAGAAATTATTTTTTTAACAAAGGATTAAAAGAAAGGAAAAACAGATAAGTTTCTTAAAACAAGAATTAAAATATAAAATAATTCAAGAACAATTAAAAGATATATTTTTTTTAATTAAAAGATCAGTTACTAACCTAAAAAATTGATAATTTTAAAACTATAATTGAAAAATATGTATGTTCTAACCTGCCTAATACTTTTTGGAATAGAAAACAACATATAGTCGAATTACCTTATAAAATAGAATTTTTTGAAAAGAATATTTCAACTAAAGTTAGACCAATTCATATGAATAATGAATTATTAGAATTCTGTAAAAAAGAAATTAATGATTTATTAACAAAATGATTAATTAGGAAAAATAAGTCACCATGGAGTTGTGCTGCCTTTTACATTAAAAAAATGAATAATTAGAAATAGAAGTTTCTCGGCTAGTCATCAATTAGATACCCAATTCTTACTAAAAAAGATTTATTATTTCGACTTTATAACGCCACAATATTTTCAAAATTTGACATGAAAAGTGAATTTTGACAAATCTAAATTGCTGAAAAAAATCGTTATAAAACATCATTCACAGTTCCATTTGGACATTATGAATGAAATGTTATGCTCTTTGGGTTAAAAAATGATCCTAGTGAATTTCAAAATATTATGAATGAAATATTTACTCATTTTACTAATTTTTCGATAGTTTATGTAGATGATATATTAATATTTTTTTCATCTATTGAATAACATTGGAAACATTTAAATATTTTTGTGCAAATTATTAAATAAAATGGATTAATTGTTTCACGTTTAATCTTTGACGTTCGAACAATTGCCCAATAACGTGCAAATGTAAAATTCAAACGTCACATCACAAATATTCGAACGTGTGTATGTTCGAACGTAAAAATAAACGTTCGAATGAAAAATATTGAACATTAGATATTTATCATTTGAATGCTAATTGGTCCGGTAAAAGTTCGAACATTATTTGATACGTTTGAACGTACTTTTTGTGACAAAATTTGACTGTCACAAAATCTTTTCACGTTCAAACGTTTCATCTCACGACATACTTCCAACCGTGCCAAAATTTGTTTTAGTGACGATCGTATATTAAACCGTCACAAAATACTTTCTGTGATGCTAAACCGTCACCAAAAAATTTTTGTGACAATTCCTTATTTTTTGTGACGATTTTATCCTTCACAAGAAATGAAATCTGTTCTAGTGCAATGTCAATTCTACATACAACCGTGAAGTATGAAAATGCCGTATAATCTTTTTAAAAAAAAGTTAATATTATTATTAAAAAATTATTATTTTTATTTAAGTTTCATATTTTATTTATTTTTTAAAAATGATTACGCGATAGTTGCACGGTTATAAACGTATATTTGCCCTTGCTTACGATATCACAGAACACTTGTCATGCTTCTGGCATTCCTTCCAGAGAATATTCCCCCAATTCGAAACCGCCCTCTCTCTCTCTCTCTGCATTTCTCCTACTTCTGTCAGCAAATGATGCAATATGGCCACGGAAGGCCACGCCCCGACATGCAAGTTTTGGCTTTCTCCAGATCACTAACTTCGATTGCGTGCAACCAGATACAACATATGTGCTTAAAACTACGTACGTACATGGCCACCAATGGCAGATCCCCGTGAGTCGTGACGCTTCGAATGCTGACGTGTCCCCGTGAGAAGGAAGCCCGACATGCGAAGCATGTCTACGTGGCAACTCGTGTTGTCGACTGAGTGGTGATCTTCATGTGGTCGATGAGATGAATGTGAACGTATATGTTTGAGTAGAGTAGAAAGTCTAGACTTGGAGGTGGTTTTGTTCTGTGAAATGAGCTGGAGAGCTTTGAATTTATAGGGGTCTAATTTGGTACATTTCCTTCAAGACATTCATTGCTTATGTCATTTCAATGCTTTTAACGTCTGACTTTTTGTCACTTTCCGGGTGAATGCATGTTTTCTTTAATTTAATTCTTTTCTTGTAACGTTTGCAAGTTAATTGATTTTGGTCAATTCTGAGAATTTGAACTTAAAACATTCATTGATCCCACGTACGACTAGAGCTAGCTTTCACTTGTTAGCTGCTAGCTAGCTAGGCACCTATACAATATTGTTAACGTGGTTAATACTAATGTAAGTCCTACGTAGTACTGTTCATGTACATATATTAATTAGGTAAATGTAATTGTGTAAATGATTACGAAAACCTAATCTTTTGACCATTCCTTCGCATGCAGATATCACAAAAATAATGCATGCATGTGGTTAATATAATGGCATGGATTCATAAAAATTCTTGTCATGTGTGAATGATAATCTTCAGATCACTTTCTTTTTGTTCTTTTATTTGTACTAAAAGTGGAGTTAATAGCTAGGCACGCAAACACATGGCTAGTCCAGTTCTTTTCATATTCTATTAATGTGATTGGAGTTATTTTATATTAAAAAAATAATATAATTAATCACATTAAATGAATAGAAAAAGCTAGTTCGCCTGCTGGAGTAGTACTACTGATCATGTCATGTAGGTTAATACCGCGTAGAGCTGACGGATTCTTTACAATATTTTCCTTTTTATATTTATTAATTAAAGTTTTTGCAGGGAACTAGTCGGCTAGCTTAATTATATTTCTCTCGGTCAAAGAATGTCTAAGAAAAGAACCAATTGATCATTAGAATGTCTTGAAAAAATGGTATCATCAAGATTTTTTTTAGCTGAAACTGAACTGCTTTTTCAGCTTCACTGGCCTTTCACTTTCACCCAATCATGAAGACATTTTTGAACCCAAAACCTAGCCTGAAATTGCGTGTCCAATTTTTTTCTCTTCTCCAATCGAAACTCCAAAGGACTAAACTGACCCTCTGATCAGACTGAGCTAAGGAAAAGCTGCACATAAGACCAAAACTATGTAACAGAGTCTCACTAATATTTATTCTCTTCTAGCTTGTTGCATCCCAGATCACCAATCCTCTCTCTCTCTCTCTCTCTCTCTCTCTCTGTGAGCTCTCAAGAAGAGAAGCCATATATGAATATCAGCTCTCTTAAACGGTCTCCATCATCTTCTTTGGACAATGAAGATTGCCCCTCACAGCCATCTCATATGAGGGTTTCTAGGCCACGAATGGACGACAAGCTGCCAGAGAGAGGCTTGAAGTCCCCTGCAGTTAGGCCTTATGTTCGATCGAAAATGCCTCGGCTTCGGTGGACGCCTGATCTTCATCACTGCTTCGTGCATGCCGTTCAACGGCTTGGAGGAGAAGACAGTAAGCCATGTTTTGTGTATATATATATATATATATAATTTCGACCCTCTCTCACCTTAATTAATCCTCTTATTAGAAAAAAGGAAAAAAAGAAAAGAAAATAATGTCATGCTTTACTCTTAACGTACAATTAAAATAATCATGATACGCTTATTATTTTCTTCTTCAATTATTTAGGAGCTACTCCAAAGATGGTTTTGCAACTAATGAATGTGAAGGGCCTTACCATATCTCACGTAAAGAGCCATCTTCAGGTTTTGATCAAACCCTCCGTTTAAATGTATGTATTCTTGTTAATATTTTTGATAATCTTCTAACAATTAGGTTGGCTAATTGACAGATGTATAGGAGTATGAAGCATGAGCAGATGATACAAGGTACTAATACATGATGATCATGTAAATCGCTTACTCAGTACTCATGCGTGCATGCCCCCAATGTAGAAAACACATGTATTTACGAGTTTTCTTTATACAGTAACGCATTATTTTCTTTACCATTAACCTTCATTGATGAACAATAAAGATCAGTTTGGTAAATCCCATTTCCCATTATGATCGAGGAATTTTTGGCTCTTCACATCTTTTTTTCTCGTATATTAGCCCTCTATGATTTCTTATATATCTCGGCCGGCAAGATATACAACAATTGATGGAGAATTAACCATCTCATGTAAATTGTATTATATATGATGATGATTAATTTGACTATGGATGTACTTTTTCTCTGTCCATCCGAGAAATAATTAGTTTTCTCATTTCCTAAAAAAGAAAATATTGCTTTCCCTACAACAAATTTAATTTTTAGAGACGAAATTTATTAGGGACGAATTAATTTTTGTCTCTAAAAGTAGTTATTTAGGAAGAAATTTATTTGAGACAACTTAAGACGAATTTTTTAGACGAAAATGGGGTTTCCTCTTTTAGTGTTTGTGCATGCTAACGTCATGACGTTGTAACGTTCTTAATCTGATAAGATTATTTTCAATCTCTAGCCCTCCTGTATGAGCGTGCTTTCAGAATTAAGGATATTGAATTGTGCACAAAAAACCGTAGGGGTGTGCGAACTCTGCTCTTTATTTTTCTCAAGCCGGCCACGTAAAAATCTTGGCGTGTGTGGGCTTTTTTTATTTTTATTTTTTTGTGATGTTGTTGTTTAAGATCCTGGGTGCAGCAAGGGCATGAGCATGCTTCTCCTTCTCACATAATTATGCACTTATATTTGACTTTTGGATATCATTAAGTTGTCATCATCATCATGTTCATATATAGTATCTTATAATTATTAGTTTCTGGTTTTACATGATCATTATATATATATATATATCCTTCACAAGAACTCCAACATCTAGATTTCATAGTACAGGAGTTGATCAAAAGCATATAATTGATATACACATAGATAGGCACATCGATCCTTAATATGCATGGTTGCCGCGATCTTTGAAGTACGTGCGTGCGCGGTTGTTGTTGTTGCAGAAGCAGCTATGGCAGCAAAGAAGAATGATAAGGCACAGGGCATTCTACATTCAAATTATAACTTCTTATGCTTGAAACAGAGATATTTCCAACAGAGTGAAAAGTACGCGGCCGTATTAATGATGGATAACAACTCATTCCAGCGCAGGAACAGTACTGGGACTGATCATTGCAATGAAGATCTTACTCCCAATAATACAAGCATGCCAGCCCAATGGTTTGTCTTTATTTTCTTAATTATTTCTTACTCTATATCATGAACCGGTAATTAACTAATGATTGAACTCACAGCATAGGACGGAAACAAGAACTAAATTAGCATATATATGCAGCTTGAAGAGAGAGCTTAAAAGATCATGGATTTCGAAAATAACTGGAAGATGCATGAAGACACAGAAAAAGGACACCAAACTAATTAAACATGGGGAAAATTAATATGCTTAGCCAGTACTACTGGTAGAAGCAAGTTAGCTAGTAGATTATCAATTGGATCCCAAGTTGAGAGCATTTCTTCTTTTTCTTCACAATCATCATGACATGAATAAGATACTGTACTAGGGTGACTTGGAGCTAGGAGCACTTTTACATGACCCCCACACGTCTTCTTAGAATGAGTAAAAAGAATCAGCTAAGAGTGGGAGATTCTAGTGGCATATAACCTTGGGCATCAATACGAAATTCAGTTTTTGGCTTCTTTTTTTGCAGGGTGGGGAAGCAAGAGATCATGCGGATTGGAAGGAAAATGACCGAGCCATCACCAATATCCCAAGAAATAACAAGCAAAGCATGGGAGCAGAAACCAAATTCTTACATCATCTTCAAAGATCTTATCGAGAACTGCGCCACTAGAGTACTCTCTCTCTCTCTCTCACACAACACAATTATGACAGACACAAAAACAAACGTGTCCGTGTCCGTGTCCGTGTCATACATGATGAGACTAACTATTACCATATTTCTTACGTTTTCATGCAGGGGACAAATGAACAAAAAAGAGTACTCTTACAAGGTACTGCTGCCGGTTGCCAGAGCAATGATCGAACAAGAGAAACACCCGCAGAGAATATAGAGCGAGTGGATGATTATAAAATGTCTTTATCAATGAACTCAATAGGGTCCAGGTCATTGTTGAAGCTGCACAAAAGTGCAGATCATGTCAATGATGTTTCTCTTGAGCTCACTCTTGGTTGAAATTAAATAAGCACATAAACGATATATATATAGACGGTTTTGGGACCTTAAAAATTGTCTCGACCTTTTTTGATAATCCTAGAATTTAGATACCATGCATGATCATAAGTTGAACATGAAGCTTAATTGCTTAGGGTAATTGGGTAAGGCGAGCTAGCTAGTTCATGATCTGGCACTGATCATCATCATGTGCTAATGATGGCCGGCCTGTTGGCCCAGGGGCATGTGAAAGTTGTTCCCATGCATGTAATTTATAACCTCCTTGTGAGGTTTTGAACTTTTGAGTGTAAGGACTAAAACTAAAGGCCGGGCCCGTTGTAATTAGAAATAGAAAAGCTTGACGTACTTTGCACATAAAATATTGTGCATGCATGTAGTATTTTCAATACGAGGGCTGCTATAGCCACAAAAAGATTATATAAAAGTAATTATAAAAATTGACGAGATTTCATGTGATCTGTTAGATTTACTTTACAATAAAACTAATTTTACAATATGACAAACTATATGAAGACACGTCAGTTTGTGAGATTACTTTTGTATAATCTATTTGTGACTAAAATATTTCTCTTTCTATATTAATTACCATCTTCGTTAATATTGGACCATATATATATATATAGATTCCACATGGAAGCAACTTACTGCGTGTTTCAGTTTCAAAATGCGAAGTATTATACGTGCAAAATTGCAAATTGCAAATAGCATTATATATTATTATTAGTATTATGCTAAAAATTAAGGGCCAGGGATAAAACTAATTAAATTAAGTGCAATACATATACTATATACGCGCGTTAATACATCCTAAAAATTAATTAGATAGGAGGTAATTTTGTAATTTCAAAATGTAAGTACATGTGACACATGTACAAACGTTATGATCATCATCATGTGATCTCGTTCGGATCCACCTAAAAGCTAGCTTTTGATTCACGAGAGGCTCGGTCGACCGAAAATGGTACCTCATGAGGTACATTATTGGTACCTCATGTGATCTCGTTTGGATGTTAAAGTGAGTTGAGTTGAGTTGAGATAATAAAATATTATTAGAATATTATTGTTTATTATTATTATTATTATTTTGAGATTTGAAAAAGTTGAATTATTTATTATATTTTATATTGAGATTTGAAAAAATTGTAATAATGAGTTGAGATGAGCTCAACTTCCAAATGAATCAAATTTCGTACTTGTTTAAGAAAGTGATCAGGAGCCATTAATTTCCAAGATCGATCCTTTCATGTGATCCGTTTATACATCATGAATTAATTAATAACCACCGGATCGAGAGTAAAATTAATGTTAGAGGAATTAGCTGCATGACGTTATATATATATACCGAGTGAAAGTAACGTGCAATACACGTTTGCTTAGTTTATATTTAATTTTGTTTTGTTAAGAATTAATTCTTTATTAATAAGGACGTAATGTTTTCGGTTAATTAAGCAGCTGTCAGCATATTATAAAAAGATTTTATTTACATTACAAGCTTATAAATATATAAAAACTGACATGATTTCATATGATACTTTAATTAATCTAAAGTATTTTGTGACTTAAGTATAAAAATCTACGTCAACTTGTAGATTTATTTTTATTAAATTATTTTGTGACTAAATTATTTCTCAATTATAAAATACTAAACGATTGAAACATCTTGTAAATTTTTTTTTTATTTTTTTATGTTTCTGAGTTCTGAGTTTTTTTTTTTTTTTTTTTTTTTTTTTTTTTTTTTTTTTTTTTTTTACTACGACTCATGTATGCTTGCCGCCGCGATAGTACTGTGTCATGCCCTGTAAGACTCGATGATCGGGAAAAAGAATTTAAAAGTAGTTGTTTTTTTTTTTCTCTGAAAAAAAGCCAAAGAATATGAGCAAATCCAGGTAATTGCTCATCAACATGGAATTATGGATCTCAGCTTTTTCACTAGTGGCCGCAGCTGGCATTGCTCCTTTTGCTGTGGAAGCACGGATTATAGATGACATGAGTATGTGCAAATTTAAGACCTTCACAACCGTCATCTTTCCTCACTTTGATCAGTTCCAAAATTCCTATATATTCTCCCCTTCCGAACCTCGTTTCTCATCATATATCTTTGGTACGAACGTACGTAGTATATATCACAGTAATGGAGGCTTCTAACCTTCTTTTGGTGGTGCTTCTCGGTGTAGTACTTATTTGCACCAGTACTCATGCTAGGCGTCTTATGAGTCAAAATGATGCATTTAATGAGGAGAAAGCATTCTTCCACAGCTCCCCTAGTTATGGTGGTGGGCTAGGTGGCGGAGCTGGTGGAGGGTTTGGTGGGGGTTCTGGCTTGGGTGGAGGTGGAGGTGGAGGGTTTGGTGGTGGTGGTGGTGGCGGCGGAATAGGTGGTGGATCAGGTTTTGGAGGTGGAGCTGGAGGTGGTTTTGGGTCTGGAGCTGGAGGGCTAGGAGGTGGAGGTGGTGGAGGATTTGGCGGTGGCGGTGGTGGTGGTAGCGACTTAGTTGGTGCTGTACCTGGTGGTGGATTTGGTGGAGGAGCTGGTGGCGGAATTGGGGGAGGATTGCCTTAAGAGTTCAAAACCTATATATCCTCCCACCATTATTATTAATGCTGGTGATCATCATGTCAAGTTGTAAGGATGCTAAAGCTTGTTTATGTACAAGCTAGTCACCTATTTCATCATCTAATTCTAGTGAGGAATATTAATAATGAGGAAATAAGTGAAATTCTCTTATTTCCCCTGTAATTTAATTTTCTCTTGATCATGAATTGATGAACAATATTAATGTCTAATAAGGCATTGTTTGATTCAAATTAAGCTTGTATCCCATGATATATTCTGAGTTATATAATATAATATACGTGAAATTAACCCAATTAAGCCAGTTAAATAAAGTGTACTTCTCATTTGCATTGGAAATTAACATGGAATTATGATAGGAATTAAGGCAATAAAAACTCAATGTACAGTTATTTTTGCATGCATACTTTTTACGCACTCCACTAATGTAATTGGTTGCGTTATTTTTTTAAATATAAAATAACTGTTTTGATCAATCACATCAATAAAATGTACAAAAAATTTATAAAAATAACTGTATGTAGTAAAACTCGATCGAGAAAATTAGCTTGCTAGCTAGCTATGTTCATGTTGTGAGACATATATAGGTACGTACGCATCATGAGTAGTAAGCTACTGAAGTTGGTTTTTTGATGCCTAAATTGTCAACTTTTGGAATGATAATTCTGATTTAATCTAAAGTAGGTGGGATATTATTCTTAGCATGCGCGCGCGCATATATATATATATATATATATATATATATATATATATATATATATATATATAGTAATGCTACATACAGTCGTGGAATGCGCAAACGTCGTGCAGTTGCTTTGAAAAAGAGTGAGGTCTACTATTAAAAAATTAATTTCTTTTCATGTGGGTCCCATATTTATTCACTTTTTTCAAAGCGACTGCACGACGACTGCACGCTCACGACTGCAAGTATCATTTCTCATATATCTATATATATATATATATTTGGTTCCACCATTGGATGAACCAAAGAGGAAAATTTCCTTTAAATTTTATATCAAATTTTATGAACCAAGAGTGGCTCATATCAGGAGTTTGGAAGAACATGAAGCGCTTCCAGGCATCAATATAATCAAAGTATGAAAATGTAGTGTCTGTTTGAGCGAGTCTTTTGGAAGTAGATGGGTTTGTGCCCCATTCTGCTTGAGTAATGACCCGGTGGATGTAGGCAATGTGAAAGATCAATTTGTTGGTATCATCAACCTTTGAATTCTTGCAGAAACCCCATCATGGCCAGCAAGAAGAAAACAAGAGAGAGAGAGAAAAAGGTGAATCCACCACCCCCAATGCCCAGCATAAACCTCATCAAGAATGAGGCTGGATCTTCTGCCACTAGTACTGTATCTACAGTACTAGACATTGTTAACAGGTTTCAGCCACTCGGCAAACCTGTTCAGCCACAGACTAGCCATGATCTTTGGAAATTCTTTTTTATCCTGCAGATTAGGTGCAATCTGTGGAAAATTCTTGATCAATAAATCAACAATCTTATCTGTATTTACAAATTTATCCCACCATTTGGTGAAATAAACTCGTGTCATGACATCACCATTTCTTTCGTAATTCCATTTAAAGATCCACGGGAGGTGGTATATTTTGCAGAAGTGTAAAGTATGGTGAAATTTTTTGGAGTGTTGATCCAAAGTTGAATCAACGATTTTTGAAAAGTGTTGGTAAGCTGTAAAGAGCTCACCAGGAAGATTTTCAGGAATTAAACCATATTGGTTCCACCATTGGATGAACCAAAGAGGAAAATTTCCTTTAAATTTTATATCAAATTTTATGAACCAAGAGTGGCTCATATCAGGAGTTTGGAAGAACATGAAGCGCTTCCAGGCATCAATATAATCAAAGTATGAAAAGGTAGTGTCTGTTTGAGCGAGTTTTTTGGAAGTAGATGGGTTTGTGCCCCATTCTGCTTGAGTAATGACTTGGTGGATGTAGGCACTGTGAAAGATCAATTTGTTGGTATCAACCTTGTCATAAATAGGTTTGATAACCAAGGAATTTGTGTGGATAAGGATACTGGAATAAAATTGGAGATTCTTTGAGGAATCTTCAGGAATCCAGTGAAAATGGGTAGGAATATAAGAAGAACAGATTTTGAAAATATCTGTGTATATTGTGCTGTTAGGCTCAACATGAAACAGATAAGAAGAGAAATTCTTTTTCAAATATTCAGATTTTCCTTTTGGGAGGAAAAACTGAGGAGTGATTATATTCTTGTTTCTTGACTCAATTGCTTTCGCATATAGGTCAAAGGTAGTAGTTACCGCATACGAGAAAGTCTGTGGCTGAACAGGTTTGCCGAGTGGCTGAAACCTGTTAACAATGTCTAGTGCTGTAGATACAGTACTAGTGGCAGAAGATCCAGCCTCATTCTTGATGAGGTTTATACTGGGCATTGGGGGTGGTGGATTCACCTTTTTCTCTCTCTCTCTTGTTTTCTTCTTGCTGGCCATGATGTGGTTTCTGCAAGAATTCACGGGTGAGAAAGTCAGGGATTGAATTTTGTGTGCCTTTGATGTATTCAATATCAAAATCAAAAACACTTAAAATAGCTTACCATCGTGCAAAAATATGTTTTGATGCAATGTTTTTAACATTTTTTTCTAAAACAAATTTAGCACTCATGCAGTCAATTCTGACAAAAAACTTTTGGTTTAAAAGGTCAGATTGAAATTTAGATATACATAGTACTATAGCCAAAATTTCTTTTTTAATAGTACTATATTTTTCTTGTGCAGAATTCCAGGTTCCAGAATGGAAATGAACAATTTGTTCAGATGAACCTGGTGAAACACATTGTTTCAGAATGCCACCATAACCAATGTCTGAGGCATCTGTTTGAACAATTTTAAAAGAATCAGAAGTAGGGATACCAAGGCACGGAAGAGTTTTGACATGTGCTTTGATTTTCCTTACTAAATTTGTATGGATTTCTGTCCAAGGAGGAGGATTAGAAATGAGTCGTTTGAACAAATGACGACATTATTTCCTCATATCCTTGTAGAAATCAGCAACATAATTGAGAGATCCTAAGAATCTCTGCAATTGTTTTTTATCAAGAATGACATCAGGGAATTTGTCAGCAAATTCGATGACTCTTTGAATAGGCCTAATTTTGCCTTCAGAGATGTCATAACCAAGGAATCTAATCTTGGTTTGAAATAATTTAATTTTTGTTGCTGAAACAACAAGACCATTGAATCTAATGATGTCAAGAAACGAATTCAAATCATTTTTAACAACATTTAAAGTATTTTTAGGAATATAAGTATTTTCAGCAAAATCTAGAAGAGAGATATGCTGTTGAAGCTTGTTCATCTCTTCCTTCCATTTGCGTTTAACACGCTGTTTTTCGGAATCAGAAAATCTTGCAAGATAGGCTTTACGCCTTTGCTTATTTTCTAGTGCAGCAAAATCTTTTAAAAGAGCAGGTAAATCAATTTCAAAAGATTTGTTTAAAACATTTAAACTGTGATGAATAGGTGCAACAGGGGCTTGCATATCTGAAGCTGTAGGAGACATAGAAGAGGTATCTTCTTTGTCTGCTTCATCCTTTATATCCTGGTTTTTTGAAGAACCAGCTGCTCCTTGTGCTGAATAAAAAGCAGAAGTAACTTGAGAGGAAGTTGAAATTCCTTTCATTTTTAAAACAGGGGTTTTGGGTTGAACTGTTTTCATGGAATCCTCAAGGTATTGATGAAGATTAATATCATTCCTTGAATTATCTCGAACAGGATCAACAAAACTAGATCTGGAACCGGCAAAAGAATTTCTTCTTCTACTAGAGGTTTCAGATTTATCAAAAGAAATTTTAACAGTTCCATCCAAATATTGCTGGATGATGTCAACATCAGCACCCGTAGCAATATTCTTAGGAGGCATAGGTATTTCTTGTTCCAAGATCCATTCATTGGGAAGAGTTATTTCATCCCAATAAATTCTTTTAGGAACCTTGATATCTACATCTGAAGAGCTACTCTGGATCAGGAGAGTATGCTTCCCAGAAGGTTTTGCAATGGCTTTTGGATCTAAATTTGTTTTTAAAAGACGATAATTGATCCTGAAAATTAAAGCAAGTGGTTTACTTCCTTCAATCATGTGATATCCAGAAGTCAAAATATTTAAAATTAAACATTTCATAATATGGTTATCTGTTAAGGACAATGTTATGTTTGGAAAACAATCAAAATGGACTGGTCCTTCTGATAAAGAAGACTGGACCATTCCGAGAATGCTATCCTCAAACTTGAGGAATCTGCCATCTCTTAAACAAAAAAGAACAGAAGCATTGATGCCTAACCTTGTTAAAGGTTTGGCAGCAATCTGGACAGAACCTATATGAATATATTTATATCCCTCTTGAATATATTTTAAAATATCATCTTTGTTAAGAAGATAACATTTTTCATGGGATTTAGATATACTATAGGTTTGTTCAACTGTTCGAACATTTAGGGTTTTTAAAAAAGTATTTTTCAACCAAGTGGTTTGATAAATGGAAGATGGTTTTATATCTGGGATCTTCCACGATCCTAGATCAGGAGATAGCTCTTCTCCAAAAGAGCAATCTTCTTCATTGATATATATATATATACTAGCAATTATATAACGTGCAAAGCACGTTTGCCCATTTGTCTAATTGAAAATAATGTGTCCAAAAAAAATAAAATTGTTGAAAATAATGTTAAAATTGTATGGAAGTTTCAGCTCTACAAATTAACCATATTTAACGGTAGAAATCAATGCATACATATCATGTTACCTTCAACTATGCAGAAGATGTAGTGAGCTCATATGAAGTTAATCCACCTTTTCTGTTCGTGCTCTTCCTTTTTTTTTTTTTTAGTTAATTAAGAATATTATGAGATTTAAATTATGTTAAAAACTCTAATTATTTATATAGTTTTACTTTCTTAAAAATATTTAGCAAAACTTCATGAAAGATTAATATTTTATAAATTAAAGTTGATTTTAAGTGTATGATATGGTATTTATATTTTAAATATCTATTAAGTTAGTTTAAATAGTGTTTAAACCTCCACCGTTGGATCAAATCTGAAGATTTAATATGAACAACTAAATTTAAAACCCCATTTTCCCCTCACTTTCCCTTTCTCCCTCTCTCTCCTTCCCAGCCGCACGTCTTCCCTCTCTCTCACCCGATCTTCTCCCTCAAGCAATCCAGCGCCGCCGTGCGCCGCCCAACAGCGTCATCGACCACCTCAGTGGCTTCCCCTCACGCCGACGACCAAACCCCACCGTTGAAGCCCCTTAACAGCTCCTCCCTCAGTCGCACACGAGCAACCCGAAATGGGTCTCGACGCATGGGTTCTCCACCCTTGCGCCACAGCAGCTTAACCCCAGGTCCACCAAGCACCACCACTGAGTTCCCCTCACGCCGTTGATCACTTCCATGGAACCCACTACCTGTAGCTCCTCCCTAGCCCCACGCACGCAGCCCCTCTACACGCACGGGTTTCTCCTCGTAGCACCACCGTTAGCCACCCCCATGCCACAACACCACCACCACCAGCCTCCTCCTTTGCTGACAACCCATCCGCTTCCTCCTTTCCTCCAGTTGAAGCCCCAGCTCCTCTCATGTCCTTTCTCTTCACGGGATCCCAAATCCACTGTAGTAGGATCACCACGATGCCGCCGTATGGCGCTTCTAGCAGTCATGACGTAGCTCCCTTGCTCTGTTGTGTGGTGTTGTTTGCTCTGTTGTGTGGTGTTGTGTGGTAATTGTTGTGAGGATGTAGAGGGACATACGTAGGAGAGAAAAATGTAACTGTTTATTACTGTTCATAAGTACTGTTCAAAACGAGATAAGCTCTTTTAAGTATAAGGGAGAAATCATAAATTTATGAAGAAGTACTTAAATATATCGTTGGCTAGCTATATATATTGCTGATGAGTGATTCAGTGCCCCCAAATTAAAGGTCACGTCATATATATATATATAGATCATGATATATATACCATTAATTAAGGCCGTTCAATAATATTACCTGAATTATACCATCAGTACATAAAAGGTTAAGAATGAGAGACAAACAGCTAGCAATATTATTGGATAGATCATCACATACAAAAATGAGAATCATGTACATATATATATATATATATATATATATGCATGGTCATCGATCGTGACCATATATATATATATATATATATATTATGTATGCATGCATGGTAATATCGGAAATTAACAATGAATGGAATGCCTTTATATAACATATTCCCCGCGGGGACAGATATTCATCATGAAGACGTACCAAATTAACCACCCCACAATAAAAGTTTGAAGAACCAAAATTCTCAAAATCTGTCATATGACATGATATTGCATGTTTGGCCAACTTGATTGATGAGTCGTCGACACGAGTATGGGTGGGGTAGTTGAAACTAATTGAAAGCCGCCGCTATCCATGCATGCATGCATGGGAGGAAAGGACTGGAAATTATCTCATTAATTAAAGTAGTGCAATATATATATAGTTGGTGGTTCAATTCGATCAATTAATCAAATTATTAGGCTATATATATTTGAATATATTATTATAAATTACTTGGGTTTTTCTTTAAAAAAATATTTCTTGCATTTAAAATCTCATTGCAATGTACTTTTGTGTGTATATATATATATATATATATATATATATCATGATAGTACCTTATATATATATATATATTATAAGAAAATCGAGTATTTGTGATGGATTATTTATGAAGATAATAATTATTTATGATGAAAATAAACTAATCATTTTGATAAAAAATAGTCATTTTCACAAGAAATAAATAGCCACAAAGAAGCAGTTTTCTTGTACATTTTTTCCTGTCAATATTACTCTTCTCCCGGCCACATGCATTATTCCTCTCTTTTCCAACAGTACATGATCAGATTGTTTTCTTACAACACCACCATGCAGCTGCACGTACGCATCATTTGTGGTGATTAAATCTATGGCTTCTTCTATTTTATTTTCATAATTTTAAAGAACGTATCAGCTTATTATATGGATATATATATAAGTACGTATCTAAGGCCTGCATATCCTAAGACTACATATATCATTTCTCATATATATATAAGTATACCAAGAGACTACTAATTAATAATATTAAAACTAAGATATTTTGCAGGTAAAAGTACTGCAATTAAGTTCAAGGCGTTCCGAATTTCATTTGGCCAAAAGCTAATTGTATTGTACAAATTAGTGATCTTATTATATATATATATATATATATCTATCAAAATTCCAAGTTTTAGAGTATGCATGAGATCAGAAATAAAATCATGTATATGATCATCAGGTGGTTCTTAAAATATTTATTGTTGTCTAATGGCTAGCTTGCATACATGTACGTACGTACGTGGGAGAACAATAATTATAATTCTCACTAAATATTTTAAGACCTATTTTATGTTTTATATCTCTCATTAATGATCTTAAAGTTGGATAATGGGGCAGGCAGTTTGGGGGTCGGTGAGATGAGAATTTTGTATTTTGTTTTAGTGTTTAAAATATTATGTTTTAGTATTATTATTGTTTTGAGATTTGAAAAAGTTAAATTGAGATTTGAAAAAGTTGAATTGTTTATTATATTTTGTACGAGGATTTGAAAAAAGTGTAATGATGAGATGAGATGATATGAGAATTTTGTGTCTCATTCCACTCCCCAAACCTGCCTACTGTTTAAAATATTATGTTTTAGTATTATTATTGTTTTGGAATTTGAAACAGTTGAATTGAGATTTGAAAGAATTGAATTGTTTATTATATTTTATATGGATTTGAAAAATGTGTAATTATGAGATGAGATGATATGAGAATTTTGTATCTCATTCCACCCCCAAACCTGCCCTTATAAGGAATCTTGATCCTCTTTACATGAGTTCAAAGGAAGCTATGATCATCAATCATGCATATATAGATGATCAGCTTAATATAATAAGTGACATGTGTGTGTATAACAATTCATTAAAGGTTGTAATATTGTCCCCCACTATCAATTAATTAATTATATTGTTTCCTTTTTCGCATGATTGATGTTTTTTTATAGAGAAATGTTACATACAGTCGTAAAATGTGTAAACGCCATGCATTCATTTTGAAAAAGAGTAAGGTCTACTATTAAAAAATTAATTTCTTTTCATGTGGATCTCATATTTATTTACTTTTTTCAAAGTGACTGCACGGCGACTGCACACTTACGACTGTAAGTATCATTTATCTTATTTACATGCATATAACTAGAAACTGCTTTGTAAATTAGTACTAGAAATTTCTTTTGTACGTACGTCTGTCTTGATTGGCCCGATCATCGAGCTAGCTTCATGACTACGTACGTAGCACTAATTTGTTCACATTATTAAATAAAGAATCCGTGCTTATAATAATATACTTTCATTAGTTAGAGTACTCAATCGCTTATGTGAGGTTATATATATATACAAATCCTTATCCGAATTGGTAAGTATACTATATACAACTAGTACTAGTACTACTGCTTGGAAATATAATATATACATTGATTTTATTCTACATTGATAGTACTATCTGATATTCTACATTGATTTAATACGGAATATTGAGTGATAAAACAAAATATTAATTTTAAAAAAAGGATTTGTAAAGTTAATTTGCAAAAAAAAATTCTCCAATAAAAAAATTCTAAAACTTCAATCCATTGGAGTAGATTATATATATATATGAAAATGCTAAGAGAGTCTTATTTTAACTTTTTGGTTAAGAACCAAATATATGTAAGTAGTACTATATTATACTCTTGATGAGATGAAAATCCTTTAGAACTCATAATATTATACAAGTAGTGTCTCTAATTAATTCCACTAATTGTTTTGAAATTCAATAGTATGGTTTTCTATCACATTAATATTTGATTTTTCACTTTCAAATTTAATAATAGATATTCAAGAAATTAATAAAAATCTAACTACAACTATGCTAGGGGCCAGAGAGTGTCCCATTTTTCTGTACTCATGATATCTATTCGAGTAATGCTAGATACAGTCATGCATGAATTATGTAAGCATCGCACACTTCTTTTAAAAAAGAATGAGGCCCATCATTAAAAAATTAATTTTTTCATGTGAATTCCATATTTACTTATTTTTCTCAAAAAAAATATGCGACGCTTGCGCATTTTATGATTACAACTATCATTTCTCTAATTCATTATTAATCCCAGGAGTGAATGCCCGAATTCCATAACATGCATATATGCATTTATAATAGGAGCCTTATCCCGCAGAAAGCTCTAGCATCGTTACATGCATGCACGAGCATGTTATAAAGGAGAGAAAATATACTTACAACCGTGAATTGTGTAACTGCCGCGTAATCGCTTTGAAAAAAATGAATAAAACATGAGACCCACATGAAAAAAATTAATTTTTTAATAGTGGACCCCACTCTTTTTCAAAGCTATTACGCGACGGTTACACAGTTCACGGTTGTATGTAAAATTACTCCTCCTCAAACAATATCGAGAACAGAAAGTCATATATATATATATATGACGTTACATGCATGCAGCATGCATCTTGATTGTAAGCATAGGAGACAAGTCCATAGTAAGAGTTGCTAAAGTGGGAGTAGTTAGTATTTGGGATATATATTGCCTAATGCTAGCTGTTTGGGTGCGTTAATACTTTTATGGGACAAAGACATGAAGATCATTAGAAAAGAGGAAAAGAAAAATCTTCAAAACACAAGAAATTAATGTACGTATCTTGTTAAAGTTTTGTGGTGCATTAGTCAGCTTTTTATTCTCTATATATCTATTAATTCGCTATTGTCCGCGTACACCGCACTCGTTTAAGATCAATTAAATATCTCATTATTAATACCAATTTATAAAAATGTATACCATTTCAATAATGGAGTTTCTTATAAGAGAATAATGAAGTAATTATCAAGCATCTCGATCGTCAATATATAAGATTGAATTCATTTGAAAAATAACTGAAACTAATCTGAATATAAATATAGCTTAATGATAGGCTTGAACTCGAGTACTATTGTTTGCATAGACATGATTAATTACTATCTTATAAATTACTTTGTGGAGAGGACATTCCTCTTGCCGATACAATATGGGACTGGACCTTCATCTAGTCATGATTTGAGTTCCAATACAAAAGGGGCCCATTAAATTTGAGAAGAGTCCAGCCCACTTCCCATTGCAGACTAAATAACCACCCAACGGCGATAAAGGAAGGGCAGTTATTGTATCAATCCATTAGAGCAAGAACCCTATCCCCAAGTTTGAATTTAAATAATAGATATATCTATTATCACTTAAGTAACAGAATGGTTCATAGGCTCTATATAATATGAGAATCCAGGTATGTAAAAGGGATCAAATTCTTGGAGATTATTATTTTCATATTGTTACTGACTTAAGTATCGGAAGCTTCCCATCGATCCTCGAAGCCATCTAATCTTTGATT
The DNA here is from genome assembly GCA_022457165.1 of Juglans mandshurica. NCBI lineage: Eukaryota > Viridiplantae > Streptophyta > Magnoliopsida > Fagales > Juglandaceae > Juglans > Juglans mandshurica. The sequence continues at coordinate 7,403,193 of CM039627.1, forward strand.
GCAGGTGATTGCGAGGTAGCGGCAGTGAAACACGTCCACAACACTTAGTTTTTATACCGGATTTTTAATTTGTCACATTTTTATAGAATCAGTGATCATGACTAATCGCATTACCTTTTCTTTTAAAAAAGAAAACATACACTTTATCATCTCGAACTATCTTACTTGTAATATGATTATATACTAAACTACCGATTAAAGTTTTCAGTTTGCCCTCCCTAAACCACCATGCAGCACACTTTTTGTAATTTGATCCCTTATTTAAAATCCAACCGTTAAAATATTAACAAATCTTAATATATATATATATATATATATATATATATATATATATTTAAGGGTGTATCGAAACGTATTTTTCAAGATGAAAGGTTTAACCGTTTAAGTGACACATTTATTAGTTTTAATTAACAACGACGTCACAATATTACAAATATTGACAAAGTAAATTATTCTCATTGTTTTCTTCTTATAGGTGTATTTAATATATAGATCGATCATTAATTAGTGCTAAAATGACGAAAAGAGACCGGATACATGATCAGGGTAATTAGCACAGCCGTTATTAATTAAGTTGGGTGATGTTCCATATATAGGAAAGTTGGAGTACTCCACATAGATTATGAATTATGAAACGTGGATTGATTTCTCGATGTATATTAATTGTTAATGTTGGCCAGGATTTTTGCAGCATAATGGTTCTGATCTCTTTCTCTAGGAATATGTTATCACCTACTCCACCTTCTCTAGCTGGTAGATTATAATAATGTTTGAAGTGTCGTCATTACATTATTGCCATAGTTGACCACACAAGACATGATTATCTTGACCTTTTTTTTTTTTAACTTGGATCGATGCATTATATAACACGACACTATATAAAGAGCGGATATCAGAGACAAGGAGTGGAAGCACGTAGTAGGTTTGGGTTGCACTAAGCTTTGCTTGTTCAAAGAGCGAGCCATGGCCATGGGTGCAAACTCTAAATTTGATCTCTATGTAGCATTTATTTTTGTGAGTATTGCTTTCACTTTGAGTGTTAATGCTGGCCATGGAGGGTATGATGAAGAAAGCAATTTTGGTGGTCCTCGTGGGTGGAGGTACGATAATGGTGGCAATATTGATGATTGTTCTTTTGGAAGTTGGAGGAGATGTGAGAGTTTTGGAAGGGGTGTTAGAAGTTTTGGCATGGGGAGTAAAGGAGGAGGAGGAGGGTCTGGTAATGGTGGAGGCCATGTAGGTGATGGTGGTAGTGGTGCTAAAGGAAGTGGGTCAGGTCACGGTGAAGGTTATGGAGTTGGTGGTGGTATAGATGGTAGTGGTGGTGTTGGGGGAGGAGGAGGAGGAGGTGGTGGTGGCGGTGGAGCTGGTGCTGGGGGTGAAGGATCAGGTCATGGTAATGGATATGGCTCGGGTGTAGGAATAGGTGTTGGAGGAGGAGGTGGTGGCGGTGGTGGAGAAGGTGGAGGCCTTGGAGGAAGTTTAGGACATGGAGGTGGATCTGGTGCAGGTGCTGGTTTTAGTGGTGGTAAGGATGAACGTAGTGGAGGTTCTGGAGGAGGTAGTGGTGGAGGTGGAGGTGGAGGTGGAGGTGGAGGATTAGGTCATGGCAATGGATATGGCTCGGGTGCAGGGGTAGGGATAGGAGGCGTTGGAGGAGGAGGAGGTGGTGGCGGTGGAGGTGGTGCTAGGGGTGAAGGATCAAGTCATGGTAATGGATATGGCTCGGGTGCAGGAATTGGGATTGGAGGCGTTGGAGGAGGAGGAGGTGGTGGCGGCGGCGGTGGCACCGGCGGTAGTAGTAGTTTTGGTGGAGGGTCAGGACATGGTAGCGGTTTTGGTTTTGGTTTTGGTGTAGGTGTTGGCGAGATTGGAGGAGGTGGTGGTGGCGGGAGTGGTGGGGGTGGTGGGGGTGGTGAAGGAGAGGGACATGGACATGGTGAGGGTGGTGGCTTTGGTGTTGGCTGGGGTGCAACTGTTGGTTCTAACGGTGATGGTGGCAAAGGGGCAGGGACAGGACAAGGTGCTGGCAAAGGCTACGGTGGCACTAATGGGATGGGCATGGGATTTGGAATGGGCATTGGATTTGGGTTTGGCATTGGAGGAGGTGGCGGAGGTGATGATACCAATGACAATGGTAATGGTGATCCCTAGAAAATCCTTAACATGGGATGCTTTTCCAAAATGCTTCAAAAGAACCTATGCTTTGTGGTAATTTAAAATACAAAATTATAATGCCGATCATCTCAATGTCCTGTTTCAAAATAAATGTTACTAATTATTTCTTCCATTGAAATTCTATGAACTCAGCTTTGGGGTTCTTCCATCAAGTCCAAAAACTACCGAGATGTTTGCCAAAACCATGACAATGAACTTGTGATCACTGCTATTATTAATCGGTCATGAGAGTAGTTTGTTTCGTCGCCAATCGTTTCCCAATTCCATTTGTAAATGGAGAGAAGCATGCATGAACTCGGGAATTGGAGTGATCTAAACTTGGCGCTAATGAATAGAAGTGAACAATACATGGTGATATATACGACTCTGAGGGATCTGTCAAATGTCAGCATAGGTTCAAGCACAAGCACAGAAATCTAACAAATAATTAAAAAAAACATACACTTTTATAAATAATAATAAATAAATAAAAACATACACTTTTATGCTAACAGATGCGAGAGACTTCGATCGACATGAATCATATATATTTTGTATGTTAAAACTACGAGTTTTGATGCAGTTATCAATGCAAAAGCAATGGTTATTGCAATTTCCCACTTGCAGTCCTAGGTGGCCAAACTTCCTAAAATGGTAGGTTTAACACACCACTGGTGCACACGTGTAGACACAGGTTGATGTGTTTCTGCTCGTAAATAAATGATAGAGAGAGAGAGAGAGAGAGAGAGATTCATTCGGTCATAAGAAAATCAGCAGTACATGTAACATTTTCGGTAGCCCTGCAGTTAATACAAGCTTGTACGAAATATTATATGTATGGTGAACTTATATACTTGCAGAAAGGACTGCTACACCTGGTCTTTGGAATGAAAATTAGAGTAGTTATACGTCTACTTATAAGACGATACAGAGAACACACTCTTTACACCGTTGACATGACATGATTTAATTTATTAGAGATTTGAATTTGAAATTTCTCTTACAAATCAAGTACACACCGGCTTACAAATAGAATTTTCCAGAAATTATGATCAATAAATTTACAACTTCAATTGGAAACAGAAGCACATGAGTTCTAGGAAAAAGGACAATACTGTTTAACTATACTCTAGGCCACTGGGGACTCACCACCTGCACAAACCAATCAATTCATCAACTTCACATTTGATGTATTCAATAACAAACAGCATAATTGATTTTGAAGCACAAAATAGAAATTTGAGGGAGATTGAAATGAAGATAAGGTCCGTAATCCTCCAGAAAGCAACTTCTAATATTATGAACAAAACCAGGAGATAGATTAGTGACATACAGAACCATATGTGTCTTGATATTTCTCCTCAAAGACAGTAGACTTAAATGGCATTATTGATCTTTTCCATCTGTTCATTGGAAAATCGTTAATAGAAAGCTAACCTCAAGTGTGCTAAACACTAATCTCATTCTGCTAGCAACAATTGAGGGTTCCTCAGCTTGTCCCTCTACTGCCATTTGCTCTAGTTGAAGAGTCTTTACTGGAAGCCTTCATTAATCATACAAAATAATTAGCTAAAAGGTGTGCGGAGATTTTAGTGCTTGACATTTGAACATAGGTCAACACTGCTTGAAAGCAAGATTTAAATCTCCAGGAGGAATTAAACACGTATTTTCACAGCATGAACAAATGAGATATATTAATCAATGAGTCAGGCTGTTGGGAAGTTGGCTCAGTTACAATATACACAAGTGAAAAAAATATCAAAGAGGCAGGTTTAAGTGCAAATGTAACAAAAACATTCAAGTAACGAGTAGGTAAGTAGTATTGTCATATTTGAGAAGAATAGTAACTCAAGTTTCATTGACAAAGATGGCAGGCTTCATCCATTACCGGAATCTGACTGCCTTCATATCACTATACAAACACACTTGAAAATACTCTTGCAACTAAAATAAAAACTTAATATGCTAAAAGCACCTCACCATGCCATTCCCCTCAAAAAGTATGCATTTGCTATAATAGCACAAAAGCCTTTCCACTGAAGCCTCACTTCATCTGACACTGAGGGTGTAGCTGACCATCTAACAATAGTGGGCTGCGGTGTACACAAGATGGTGATGAATATAATACTCAACCACAGAATGCACTCATCAACCTGTATTGTGAATTAGAGAAAAAAAAATGAGATTATAATTCTCAAACCACCAAAAAATGAGATTATAATTCTCAAACCATTTAGCAGAGATAGTTTGCATCTAGCATACAAGCTCATGATCAAGTTTGTAAATGACAACTGCTTCTATGGTCCACATTCTACAGAGATGAACCTATTTGCTTCAAATAAGACTGACTAAAAGCTACTACAAAGTTCACAACCATAATCATCGGAAGATAACGCAATTTGTAAAAGTAATTATGCTCAAGAGTCACACAATGACAAATAATTCAGGCTGAACCATGTAGAAGTGACTTACCTCTTCTGAGATAATTTTAGATTTCAAGCTAGTCGTTCCACCATAATTTTGCATTGCTTCTATTTCGACACTAGATTCCTTCATATCATTAAGTTCTTTTCTTAATCCTTCATCAGTACAGCCCAGTGCATAGGCATTCACCCCAGCATGGATAAACTCCTGGTACAATTAACTAAACACTTTATTCCGAACAAGACAATAGACTATTGTAATAAACAACAGAGCAATACAATAAATATACTTTTAAGTTGTCACCTCCTCCGCGGCCAACAGCCATCTTGTAGCGCTTAAACAGACTGATTGCTATGTGGCGTGATGATCGGTACTCATCATCATCCTCTGAAATTGAATTGTGCAACCGACACTACAATACATTATTCAATGCTAAACGTATCAAGCGTGTAAATAAGACCACAGAACTTACAGGGGGAAAAAGAAATCAGTTCAGCCAGCCTACCAGCCATCTCTTTGATGCTACATGGTGCGATACATGATGGGTCTTAAGTTGATCACGGCCTTTCAAAGAAAATGAGGAATTATATAGTGCATCACTACACGGATTCCATAATAGGCTGGGAAAGATTGAAGTACTATTAACCGAAGAATTGACATGGGTAATCTTGCATGAAGATGCTTCGTGAATTGTCATAGCCCGCGGAGCATACGGCATCAGCATGGTTAGACCATGATAATTATCACCCTCGAAAAATAAACTGAAGCACAGAGACCAAACCATAAGGTGAAAGCCAAGCGTAAACATTAATCAAATACCAAAACGAGATCAATATATCGATAATATCAAACAGATTCTAAAGGTAAACGATTCCCATTATAGGGAAATTGCTATGTGGTCCAAGTATGACATTCAACTCCTTTCGGAGTCTCTTTACTTAATTCAGGAATATGATACTGAAATACCAGAAGATCTTCTACTTGCCCAGTTCACCAATATTGAAATAACAACCGGGTTGCATCTTACGAGATAAAGAAAACCCGACAAACTAAGATAAATAAGTATATAAAAATAGAAAACACAGAAGGCAAATATGACTTGCCTTGTTAGAATTTAGATTAACTCATTTGGAAAGTAAAAAGGCTCCGAAGCAAAGCAGTCAAGAACCTTCGACTACCAAAGAGAAAGACTGAGATAGAGCGAGAGATCAAATAAGCAGTAGAAAAATGGTTGAGTTGTGGCATACTTAAGCCAAACCAGCGATTTGTCCAATGGCTCCGGGGATTCTTTGCCCTCTGGCAGCCTGGCTACGATTTGTTTCCTTGTTAGTTGTTAAGCAGACGAGCTTTCCTATGGACTAGGTCCCGGATCCGTCAGACTCGGCCGAAAGTAAGGACCATATGTAATGAACCCATATGAGTGTCCATATGGATCAGGCCCAACATCCCCCATCCTCCGGCATCATTATTTATCATACTGTACCCACTCAATATTTATCGTATTTTAAAAGTGAGGTTAAATGTGAATTATTTAAATTGAAATTAGGGGTTATGATTTTAAGAAAAATACTATTTTAGACCTTCTAAAATATAATATATCTGCGATATACATATATATTTATATTATCTCTATTTCATAACAATATTCTTGAATGAAATATGTTTTGGCTACAAAAGAATTTTACAAAAAGTAATTTCACAAATTGACGCGGCTTGATATGATATATCATATTGTAAAGTTACTTTGATTATAAAATAAATTTAACATATCACATAAGAGTCTAAGACCACGTCAGTTTATCAATTTACTTTTATTAAATTCTTTCGTGGTTGTAGTAATAATCTTCCTAAATTTGACTTAGGGCTATTTGGCTAGAGTATTCACTATTTTATTATTACTTTTTACATACTTTTCACTATTATTCACTTTTATTCAATATTCTATCATTACTTTTTCATTATTATTCACAAAATATCTGAGATCACCTTACTACCCAAACGCAACCTTACTCTTTATTTTCACGAGACAAATGAAATATTTCCTTAAACTTAGTCAAGTTATCCCAAGTAATTAAGGTCCCGTTTGGAACTTGGAGTTCAGTCTAATTTTAAACTCAATCTAACATCCAAACACCCGACTTTCAAATCATTGAATTCATTTCAACTCAAAACCTCTTTACACGTGGGACTTATAACTTTTTTCAACTCAACACCTTTTTATACGCAGGATCGACAACATTTTTCAACTTCTTATAAATACATTTAAATTCATTTTAATATTTAAACACATCTAAACTCATCTTAAATAGTCTCACAAAACTCACTCTACCATTTCAACTCACTACTATTCATAAAGAACTCATCTTAAATAGTCCCACAAAACTCTCTCCACCATTTCAACTCACTACTATTCATAAAGAACTCAACTCAGCTTAATATTCAAACAGGACATGTAGATTGTCTGCGCCACATTTATTGCCCCATCTTTTGTTATTTAACATATTAGAAAATTTCAAACCCTAGATGTTTATTGGTGTACAATGCATTTGCCGCACTTTATGAGTCCTTTGCCTTGTAAATCAGGGCAGGAATACAAAATTTATATTGTTGGATATCAAAAACTTTGATTTGAAAAAAAATTTTAATTTTAATTTTTTTTATACATTAAATTTTGTGTGTATATTATCTAAAAACAGTATTGAGAGGTGGCTTGATTTCTGTTGAAAAAATGTCTCCACAGATTATTCGCTCGAGCGATGTCTTTGCTGCTCAAGTGAAGCTTCAAACAGTGAGTTCGTTCATTAGTTGCTCAACAATCAGCTCGAGCTAGACACAACCCAAGAGTTCGTTTGACACCCGCTCGACAGTTATCTCAAGCGAGATGCCAACCCGAGAGTTTGCTCAACACTCAGCTCGGGTGAGCGCTAGCCCTAATGTTCACTCGAGCGAATGTTTGTATTTCAGGGTTCCTCGCCGTTTCAATATAAATACATGTTATTCTCCTTGTATTTTTTGACTTTTACAATTTGAGCAGTCGTATTCTTCCAGAGAGAGAGTGAGATCCTTTTGTGAGAATCCCAAGAGTCTATTGGGTGTTTTGGAAATTTTGGTTTAAAGATTTTGTGATTAATCTCTTGTACTCCACCTTTATTTATAGTGAATTCAATGAGACCGACCCCGCCAATGGATATAAACTCACATTGAGGTGAACCACTTAAATATTGACGTTCTATGTGTGATTGTTGATTTTTTTTTCTATTGACTTGCTTCTGCTATTTCACTTTAACTTAGCCTTTGATAACCATTTAATTTCAACAAATTGGTATCAGAGTGCCAGACTCTATGCGAGATCTTAAGGGATAACTATGGCAAAGTTTGAAGTGGAGAAATTCGAAAGTTAGAACAGTTTCAATTTATGGCGCATCAAGATGAAGACTTCGCTGCGACAACAAGGTTTGTCAAAGGTATTGGATGGGAAGGTGTCCGATGATTCTCCTGCACCGATTAGAGAAGAAGAGGAGAAGGCACGCAATGCTAATTTGTTGTCATTATCAAATGGAGTTTTGAGAGAGATTGATAATGAGGAGACCGATGCTGGTCTTTGGACTAAACTTGAGAGCTTGTATATGAAGAAATCACTCACAAACCATTTGAATCTGTAACAACGATTATACATGCTCAAAATGAAGGAAGATACCCATATCTCTAAACACTTAGATGAATTTAATAAGATTATTATAGATTTGAGGAATATTGACATTAAACTTGAAGAGGAGGATGAAGCCTTAATTGTTTTGTGTTCGTTGCCTATGTCGTTTGATAATTTTGTAAATTCAATGTTGTATGGTAGATATACTATTTCTTTGGTAGATGTAAAATTTGTTTTGAATTCTAAGGAATTGAGAACTAAATTGAGTTTGAAGGGCACAAAAAATAAAACAAGTGGTTTGTTTGTTAAGGGTTCCCCTAGCAGGGGTAGATCCAGTGAGAGAGGTTCAGAGAAGAACATGGATAAATCCAAGGGCAGTTCACAGTCAAAGTTTAACAAGAAAAATGTTAAATGTCATTACTGTCATAAGTTTGGTCATTACAAGAATGAGTATCCCAAACTGAAAATCAAATAGAAAGGCACTAGTTTATCTAATATCGTTAACGTTGCTGATGAAAAGTCTAACGGTTCAAATATTTTCTTAGCAATCAGCGACTCTAATAGTCGCTTTGGTGACAAGTGGGTCATGGAATCAACTTATACTTTTCATATGTGTCCCAAGAGGGACTGGTTCACTTCTTATGAGCTAGTCAACGGTGGTTCTGTTCTGATTGGGAATGATATGGCTTGTAAAATTACTGAGATTGGTTCAATTAGGATTAAAATGTTTGATGGGATTGTCAAGACATTGTCTAACGTCCGACATATCCTGAATTTGAAGAAAAATCTTATTTCATTGGACACTCTTGATTCTCTGGGTTTCCGGTGCACCGGTGAAGGTGGAGCTATTAGACAAATGTTATTTATTTTCTTCAAGGCAGTACAGTGACAGGTGCAGCTGCAGTGTCTAATTCAGATGATCCAAACTCCGACATTACCCAATTGTTGCACATGTGTTTGGGTCATATGAGTGAAAAGAGGATGTCTATTTTGAGTAAACAGGGCTTGTTGTGTAATCAGAAGATAGGAAAACTTGAATTTTGTGAACATTGTGTATTTGGAAAACAGTGCAGGGTTTAGTTTACTATAGGGGTTCACATAATTAAAATACATCTTCTGTTCCATTGAAAGGTGGAGCTCAATATTTACTCACTTTTATTGATGATTACTCAAGAAAGGTTTGGGTTTACTTTCTAAAACAAAAGAGCGATGTATTTGCTAACTTTAAACAGTGGAAGACTTTGATTGAAAATTAGACAGGCAAGAAAGTAAAGCAACTTTGAACTAACAATGGTATGGAATTTTGTGGAGATGAGTTTGATGAATTCTGCAAAGATGAAGGTATTGTCAGGCACCATACAGTTAGACACACTCCACAGAAAATGGAGTAGCTGAACAGATGAATAAGATTCTCTTGGAGAGAGCCCGCAGTAAGATTTCGAATACCGGTTTGTCTAAAGATTTCTAAGTTGAAGTAATCAATACAACTTGCTATTTAGTTAACTGCTCTCTAGCCACAACTATTGGTTTAAAAACTCCAAATGAAGTATGGTCTGGTACTCTTATTGATTATTCAAATTTAAAAATTTTTTGTTATCCTGCATATTTTCATATTAATGATGGAAAACTTGAGCCAAGAGCAAATAAGGGCATATTCATTGGATATGCTAGTGGGGTGAAATGATTCAGGTTGTAGTATACTGATCATAAATCACCCAAGTTTGTAATTAACAGGGATGTTGTATTTGATGAACAATCCATGCTTAATCTTAGAAAGGAGTTTACTGTGTCTACAGGTGAAGAGCAGGGTAATGACAAAAAGGTGGAGTTGCAAATTGAGGTTTCACAAGAGGTGCCAGGCGACACTCAAGATCATGCTATTGCCGATGAGCATGATTCTGATTCTAATAGTGGCACACATAGTGAGCAAGACTATAATATAGCTACTGGTAGACAAAAAGAGGCAGATTAAGCTACCTCAGATATATGCTCATACAGACATGGTGATGTATACACTTACTACAACAAAGGACATTGTTGGTCAAGAGCCTTCCAGTTATTCAGAAACTGTCAAGAGTAAGGAGTTTGTCAATGGTGCACAACGATGACTGAAGAGATTGAGTCTTTCACAAGAACCAAACCTGGTATTTGGTTAAGTTGTCGAAGAAGACGAAGATTGTTGTTACAAATGGGTCATCAAGAGAAAAGAAGGAATCCAGGGTGTTGTAGATGCAAGGTACAAGGTACACTTAGTTGCAAATGGCTATACTCAGAGAGAAGGTGTGGACTTCAATGAAGTTTTCTCTCCAATTGTAAAACACAATTCAATCAAAGTGTTTCTTGCTATGGTGGCATTGTATGACCTAGAGTTACAGAAACTAGGACTGAGCTCCATATTTGACAGAGTCGAAGTAACCGTTTCCGACCTCGGGGAAAAATTGTCTCTCTAACTCCGATCGGAGGTTAGAGCTTGGGGCACGAAGCTCGGAGCCCAACTCGGAGCAGCGCACATGATTCAATGTTTACACTTTACTTACAAATTCAAAAATCAAATAAAAACATGCAAAAAAAATCTTAGGCAGAAATAGAAAATGTATCGCATGTTATAAAAGGAAAAAGAAAAAGAAAATGTATGGATTAAAGGAGGGAGGGAGGGAGGGAGAGAGAGAGGATCAAAATGTTAGAAAACATAAAACCTTGCAAGGCCTGGCCTTGGACTCGAAGTGGTGCTCCTCGTCAGACTGTAACACATGGCAGCACCAATTTGAAGAAGAAGTGAAGAACAGTATAAGACCAGAGGAAAAAGTGAGAAAGAGAATTGTTCTCGAGGGGTCTGGGCAAATTGGGGATGAGTGAAAAAGTTTGGCCCTTGGGTTGGGGACCTGGGGTACGCTAGTACGATGCCATTTTAGTTAAAAAGCCTAAAAAAAGAAAATTTTGTTCTCGTGGGGGTGGGGGGGGGGGGGGGGGGGGGGCTCAAACTTCAATAATAGAGTTTAATAAAAAGGTCAACAACCATTAGGCCAATGGAGTAGCTTTCATTTATTTTGTAATATTAAATATATTAAGTATATCATCGGAGTCGAAGTCGGCAGTCCGGAGTGTTGTTCAACTCTGACTCCGACTATTTTTACCCTCCAACTCAGACTCTGAACTCTAACTTTTCCAACTCTGACGAAGTCAGAATCGGAGCGGATGTCTGCCGGAGTCAGAGTCGCCTGAGTTTCTACCCACCCCTAACAGAAACTTGATTTTAAAACAACATTTCTACATGGTGAGCTTGAAGAAACCATTTACATGCATCAATCAGAGGGGTTCATTGTTAAAGGTAAAGAAGATCATGTGTGCAAATTGAAGAAATTATTGTATAGTTTGAAGTAGTCTCCGAGGAAATGGTATAAGCGTTTTGATTCTTTTATAATTGATCATGGTTATTTGAGCAATAGCTATGATAATTGTGTTTATAACATGTTAACATGTTGAAAACCCAACTCAGTAATGAGTTTGAAATGAAAGATTTAGATACTGCAAAAAATATTTTGGGGATGGAGTTCCACAGAGATAGAAAAGCTGGAAAGTTGTGCTTGTCCCAGGGAAAGTATATTGAGAAAGTTCTTGAGAGATTTGGAATGTCTAATTCCAAACCAGTAAGTACACCACTTGCTACACATTTTAAATTTTCAGCATTAATATTTCCTCAGACAGACGAGGAGGAACAGTACATAGCTAGTGCTCCATATTCTAGTGCAGTGAGCAGTTTTATGTATGCAATGGGTTGTACTTATTCAAACATTTCACAGGTAGTAAGCGTTGTTAGCATGTACATGGTTAATCCGGGTAAGGTTAATTGGCAGACTGTGAAATGGATACTCAGTATTTGAAAGGGACTTTGAATTTTGGCTTAGTCTTTGATAGATAAACTGATTTCAGTTCTAGGGTTGTTGGTTATGTTGATTCTGATTATGCTGATGACTTAGACAAAAGAAGATCATTGACAGGGTATGTTTACACTTTGTGTGGTTCTGCTTTTAGTTGGAAAGCAACGCTACAATCCACTGTTGCTTTATCAATTACAGAAGCAGAATATATGGCAGCAGCAGAGGCTGTGAAGGAAGCCATTTGGCTGAAATGTCTGATCAGTCATTTGGGACTACAACAAGATAGAATTTCAGTATTTTGTGACAGTCAGAGTGCAATACATTTGACCAAAAATTAAATGTATCATGGAAGAACCAAGCACATTGATGTCAGGTATAATTTTCTTAGTGATGTTGTTACAGTGGGTGTGATAGAAATTCAACATATATGATGAAAAAGCCAGTTCCAGTATACAAGTTCAAATTCAGTTTGGACTTAATTGGTGTTTGGGGTCTGTGATTCCCTTAGTGGATTTGGTGGAGGGAGTCGGCTCTTTGTTTAATGGATTTTGTTTAGGCTTGATGGAATTCAAGTCAAGGTGGAGATTTGTTGAGAGGTGGCTTGATTCCTGTTGAAAAAGCGTCTCCACAGATTATTCACTCGAGCTGTATCTCTGCCGCTCGATTGAAGCTTCAGATAGTGAGTTCGCTTATCAGTTTCTCGACAGTCAGCTCGAGCAGGATGCCAATCCGAGAGTTCGCTCGACACCAGCTCGACAATCAGCTCGAGTGGGATGCCAACCCGAGAGTTCGCTAAGCACTCAGCTCGAGCGAGCGCCAGCCCTAATGTTCACTCGAGCGAATGTTCGTATTCTAGGGCTTTGTGTCGTTTAAGTATAAATACATGTTGTTCTCCTTGTATTTTATGATTTTTACAATTTGAGTAGCTATATACTTAGAGAGAGAGAGAGAGTGAGATCCTTTTGTGAGAATCCCAAGAGTCTATTAGGTGTATTGTGGCTTTAGGATTGATGATTTTGTGATTAATCTCTTGTACTACACCTTTGTTGATAGTGAATTCATTGAGACCAACTTTGCCAGTGGACGTAGGCTTATTTTGGTTGCCATACAAAGCCACCTACCACGATCTCACATAATAATAGCAAATATCAAGCTGCCATTGGCAATAGTCCTTCAACATTTTAAGCAATATCTCAATCAACTTAAGTAGTTTTTTAGTCAGCGATTCTAGTTTGGGTACTGAGAATACTTGAGGTATTCTCACTATTATTCATTATTTTATTATTATTTTTCACCTACTTATCACTACTATTCAATATTTTATCAATATTTTTTCATTACTATTTACAGAATACCTGAGAATATCTCGAATTTGGGTCCCCAAGTGTGCAAATTTATATGTGTACTGATCATGTAGATTTTCTTAGTACTGTGGAGAGGGTGTGGAATCAAGAGGGGTTTGGTTCTGGGCTCAAAAAATTTTCTATTAAATTTAAAAAGGTTAAAGTGACTTGAAGGGAGTGGAATAAGTGTGTGTTTGGCAGGACTCAGGTCCTTATTAATGATTTAGAGCAACGTGTTGATTGGAAAATAGCCTTCAAACTTGTTTTAATGACGAAGATGAGAAGGATTTGTTGGCGTCTAAATTGGAATTATCGACTTGGATGAGTAGAGAGGATACTAGATTGTCTCATATGGCTAAGAAAAGTTGGCTTAAAGATGGTGATCAAAATTCTAAATTTTTTCATGCTATTCTCAATGCTAAGAAACAAAAAAGAGTTAATGAGATGTGCTTGGCCGATGGTGCTGTTTTAAATACCCCTTTGGATATTCATAATGCGGCTGTGGATTATTTTCAACAATTCTTGGATCAAAGCACCACTTGCAATTTACCTAATTTAAGTGATTTGATCTCTCTTGTGATTAATAGTGATGATAACTTGTAGATTTGTAGAGCCCTTTCCCTTGAAGAAATAAAGGATGCTATTTTTAGTATCCCTATTGATAATAGTCCTGGCTCGGATGGTTTTGGGTCGGGTTTTTTCAGAGTCTATTGGGGTATTGTTAAGAAGGATTTATTGGACGCAATTTCTGAGTTGTTCCTAACTCGTTCTATCCCCAGATTCTATACTGCTTCTTTTATTGTTCTGATCCCTAAAGTGGATAAACCATATGCTTTTGATAAATTCAGGCCTATTAATCTTTGCTCAGTGACTTACAAGATTTGTGCTAAGATTATTGTGAATCGCCTGACAAATTTGTTTTCTAAGATTATCTCTCAGGAGCAAGGGGCGTTCATCCTTGGTCGTAGCATCTTTGAGAACATTAGCTTAACCCAGGAGATTGTCTACTCTATTCATAAAAACTCGAATGGTGGTAATGTTTTAGTCAAGCTTGATATGTCTAAGGCTTATGATAGAGTTAACTTGGACTTCCTTATTCATGTCATGGCTTCTTTTGGTTTCCCTTCGCATGTTTGTGAGCTGATTAGAATGTGTATTTCTACGCTTTGGTACTCTATCATGATGAATGACACTCCTTTGGGATTCTTTAAAGGTGAACGTGGGTTGCGGCAAGGTGATCCACTTTCGCCCTACCTGTTCATTATTATACAAGAGATGATTTCCCGTCTCCTAAAAGAGTCATTTGATAATGGTAAAATTGGGCATTTTATCAAGCTAGAGGTACTCATCTTATTTCATACCTCATGTATGCTGATTATATAGTTATATTTGCTAATGGGAATAAGAGATCTATGAGAGGTTTGATGCAAGTTTTGACTACCTATGAGATATGGACGAGTCAAGTCCTTAACAAGGATAAAAGTGCTATCTACTTTTCAAAAAAAAATTCCAGCCTTCAGGAAAAACTTCTTACTCAACATTTCTGGCTTTACTGAAGGTCATTTTCCTTTTAAATATTTGGACGTGCCTATTGTGGTTGGGAGACTTAAGGCCTCTGACTTTTGTGAGCTACTTGAAAAAGTTAAAAAGAAAATAGCGGGATGGAAAATGAAAATGCTTTCTGCTAGTGGTAGAATTATTTTGTTGAGGCACGTGTTGTCCAGTATGGCCACTCATCTCCTGACTATTTTACATGTTCTTAAGGTTGTGTTCACTACTTTTAATAAAATCCCGAGTTCTTTCTTTTGGGGTGAGTCTGATGGAAAAAGAAAGAGAAAATGTGTGGCTTGGAAACATATATGTCAACCCACTGATGAAGGGGGCTGGGGATTCAGGATTTTGGAGACATCCAACGAGCTTTGCATTTAAAGCTTGCCTGACATCTCATTAAGGGTAACTCCTTATGGGCGGATTTCTTTAGAGCTAAGTATGTTAGGAGTAATCATTTATCCCTCCTGGTGCCTAATAAAGGTACTCAAGTTTGGAAGTTTATTGCTCGTAGCATTCTTGTTGTTTTGAATAATTCAAAGTGGATTGTGAGAGAGGGTGATATTTCTTTCTGGTTTGACAATTGGGAGGAGGGGGGCCCTCTGCATGGTCATTACTCGGAGATCGAGAACCCTTTGCTTAAGACTAAAGAGTATCGCATTGAAAACAGCTGGGATATTCCTCTTTTGGAACGCCTAGTGGGTCACCACAAAGCTCCTAACCTGGTTAATTTCTTGACTAGTCGAAAGGGATGGCATGATGTGTTAGTTTGGTTGAAGGATTCTCATGGTAAGTTTACTAAGAAAAGTGCCTGGGATTGCATCAGGGTCCGAGCTCCGCCTTTACCTTGGGCTAAGTGGATTTGGCACAATAACCTTTATAAGAAAATCTCCATTATGATGTGGAATGCCTCCAAAAACTGTTTGAGTTTTAATGAGAAGATTAAAATGGTGGGTATTCCCATTGCCTATAATGTAACTATTGTGCCATAGGTCACATTGAAGATCTTAATCATATTCTTTACACCAGTGACTTTGCTCGACAAATTTGGCATCTGGCTGCGACTCATTTAGGGGTGCATATGGGCATTTTTTGAAACTAGCAGGAGCAAATAAATTTTTGGTTCTGTCGTGCTGGTAAGTATTCTCAATTACGACTATTTTTGGTCTTCTCCCCTCGATAGTATCTTGGAAGCTTTGGCAGAGGTGTTGCAAAGCCAGGTTTGAAGATAATGCTGACACGGTTGAGTCTGTTTGGCACATTATAAAATTGTGGCTTCGCCAGATTATGCAAATGATCATGAAAGTGTTGAGGCTACCCAATCAAGATGTGGCTATTTTAAATCGGTTCAAGATCCCGGTTTTACTTCCAAAACCTAAGAAGGTTCGTGTGGTAAGATGGCACAAACTCCAATAGGGTTAGGTAAAACTTAACATAGATGAGAGTAGTTTTGGTAACCCTGGGCCTTCAAGAGCAGGGGGTGTTATTCGGGACAATAATGGAAATTTGTGTGCGGCTTATTCTGGTCAGGGCTCTAATAACTTTGCTGAAATGAAGAGTTTATTGGAATGAATTCGAAGGTGCTATCAACTTGGCTTTCACAAGGTTGAAATTGAGACTGATTCCCAAATTCTTGTGGATTGGGTCACTAGAGGTGAATGTAATATTTGGTATTTAGAGGATTTCTAGGATGAGCTAATTGGTTATCTGGAGTCTATGGAGTGCAGCTTGAAACATACTTTTAGGGAAGGAAACATCGTAGCTGATTCCCTTGCCAAGAGTGGAGCTGAGGGTTCAGAAATGGACTGGTCTGGAGATAGCTGCATGTTACCTACCAGTTTAAGAGGCCTACTTCGCATGGACAAAATTGGCCTTCCTTATCTGCGGATTTCTTAATGTCGTTCCTAGTAGGTTGTTCGTGCTCCTTTTTGTTTTGATAATTTCACTTGCTTGTGTCCTTTTTGCAGGTTCTTATATTGTTTATGTCACTTGCTTTACCTTCTAGATTTCCTTGTATTTTGTCTACTTGCTTTACGACTTTGAGGCCTGGTTTTTGGGTTTTTATGCTTATTTGTATCCCCAAGCATTTGAATGTAACCACGGTTTTCCTCCGTCACAAGTGAGGGTTATCAATAAACTTGAAATACCGTCATCTTCTTAAAAAAATAATAAAAAAAGTGTGCAAATTTACATAACTTTAATCTCCTTGGAATCTTGTATATTATAAATTAACTTTTAATGGATTATTTCCTGATGGAAACACTCGAAATAATTATTTAAAACAAAAAAGAAGACAACCTCGGATCGGATATAATCAGAAGGGAGAGAGAGAGAGAGCGCGAGAGAGAGGGATGATCATGATGAGGTAGGTCGTTTGGTAGCTCTACGACCACTCGCTAACGATCGGGTTTCGTTGGCTGTCTCCGTCTGAAAGAGAAACCCTTTCCTCCACCCACTATGCGACTCGATTTACCCACCAACCCTCCCAATATTTTCCCACTTCTTATACACGCACTGACACACCCACACATATATAAGATAAATAGACACACCTATGTATAAAGACAGTCTTTTTATTTAGATTTGGTTGTTCTTGAGATAACATCATAACAGAGGACGACGAAGAGAACCCATCTCTGTAAGTGCTTTCCCAGTGTTTCTCTTTCGTTCTTTCTTTGAAATTCAGTGTCATCTGGGTTTGTACCTTTTTTCTTTGTGTGTGATTTGGAGATCTATGTGATTGATTGCTTCCTGAAATAAGGTTGTGGAGAAACACTATTCAGATCTAGATTCGAGATGATAGGTTGAGTTTCTGTGTGTGATTTGGAGATCTATGTGAGTGTTTGGTTTCTGTTTAGAAGCCATTGTCATTTTATTAGAGACACTTCTGATGTCTATCTGTGTCTAAAACTTCCTCTTATTCATCAGATATTCTCTGCTAAGAAGATGAGAGGAGGGGGTTTGTGGCAACTTGGGCAATCATTAACACGTCATCTTGCTCAGGCTGATAAGAAGACTGTTGCTCGTCGATACCTTTCTGCAGAAGCAGAGCTAAAAAAGACAGTTCTTCATGACTTCCATGTTGCTAATGGCGGGAAGATGGTGCCCTTTGCTGGGTGGAGCATGCCCATTCAATACAAGGACTCAATCATGGATTCTACTCTGAATTGTAGGCAGAATGGTAGCCTTTTTGATGTCTCCCATATGTGTGGGCTGAGCCTCAAGGGAAAGGATTGCATACCTTTCCTTGAAAAGCTTGTCATTGCTGATGTTGCTGCTCTTGCCCCTGGAACCGGGACGCTAACTGTCTTTACAAATGAGAAGGGAGGAGCAATTGATGATTCAGTGATAACCAAGGTGAAGGATGATCACATATACCTGGTCGTCAATGCAGGGTGTAGGGATAAGGATCTGGCTCACATTGAGGAGCATATGAAGGCATTCAAGGCCAAAGGTGGGGATGTCTCATGGCACATCCATGATGAAAGGTCACTTCTAGCTCTCCAGGTCAATCCTAGATTTCCCTTTCTATGTTTTCCCTCCTCGTCTT
This sequence comes from Juglans mandshurica, assembly GCA_022457165.1. NCBI lineage: Eukaryota > Viridiplantae > Streptophyta > Magnoliopsida > Fagales > Juglandaceae > Juglans > Juglans mandshurica. The sequence continues at coordinate 7,421,742 of CM039627.1, forward strand.
AGTTTTTCCTCGGATTGATTATTTTCTTACCTTGGAAAATGCATGTCACCTGCTGAAATTTTAATGCTTTTTATATAGGTCCCAGGAAAATGCAGACTTCTTCTTCTTCTTCTTCTTCTTTTTTTTTTTTTTTTTTTTTTTTAGTATACACTGCAGTTCTTTAGGCTACGCAGGTTGAGCTCTTGGCTTGTTCTTATTTTATGCTCTGTGCCTTAAATACATGAGTTTTACCTTTGTTCCTTCCTTTTATCTTCCTTTTTATGTTCTTTCTGAGCTATATCAAAATATAAATATTAAGTTTTTTAATTACACTAAGTTTAGTTTGGAACATAAACTCATCTCAACTCATCATTACAACTTTTTCAAATCCCAACATAAAATATAATAAACAATTCAACTTTTTTAAATTCCAAAATAATAATAATAATAAACAATAATATTTTAACAATATTTTATCATCTCAACTCAGTTCAACATCCAAACACACCTAACTCAGAGATAATAGACTAGATGTTCAATTAAAACTTGGATTATATTTCTGTGAAAGTCATTCAAACCACATTGTCATGATTGTTGGAAAGCAAGGTGCTAACACTTGCACTATGACGAAAAGATAATGCTTCTTTAGCTAGTTTAATATACCGTTAAATGACATGCATAATTTACAAATAGTTTTCCTTGGTTTTTCTGGTGCAGGGTCCATTGGCTGGCCCAGTTCTTCAGCACCTGACAAAAGAAGACTTGAGCAAGGTATACTTTGGGGAGTTCCATATGTTGGATATCAATGGAGTGCACTGCTTTCTAACTAGGACAGGGTATGTTTCTTTTTTATTTCTTTTACTCAAGTCCAAAATCAGGAGTATTTCACCTTTCACGGTGAGAGTCTAAATGCCAAGTCCTAATTTCTGAATTTTTAGCCGGTGATAGTTCAGTCTCATATCATTTTTTTTTTATAGCAAAAGTAACAGAATTCATTGATAATGATCAATTAGAAAGTCCAAATGATTTGAGAAAGAAAATCTGGGTAAGATTCCCACCATACATTAATGTCCTCAACATTCCATGCATTTCTTGCAAGTTTATGGGCTGCATTATTGCCCAACCTTCCCACATGTTGAATATGACATTTTGGAAACCTCTTCATCAGCTCCTGGATGCCTTTGGTGAGATTACTCAGCATTGCTATTGATTCTTTCTTTCCTTGAATGGCTTGAACCATCATTAGAAAACCACTCTCTACAATCAGATCTTGCAATTCCAAAGGAATAGAAAGCTGTAGGCCTCTCAGGAGGGAAGTATGATTAACTTTTCCTGCCCCCATTCGTTTGACATTACAACAAAGCAGTGTTAAATCCAAGCTTTCAAGGAACTTACATTCATAAAAGTGGATTTATTATGACGTTTTGTGTCTTAGTACAACACAAAAACCGATAAAAAAAGAATCCAAGCTTATCAATAACACGGGCACGTATCCAACGCTCCTATCCAACCCCCCCCCCCCCCCCCCCCCCCCCCCAAATAATTGTAGAGGAAGAAAAAAAGAATACTGCTTGATAGCCTTTCCTCTTCTCGGAGATTTTCAGGTATACTGGTGAAGATGGTTTTGAAATCTCCGTTCCGTCGGAACATGCAGTGGATCTTGCCAAAGCAATCTTGGAGAAATCTGAAGGGAAGGTTAGGTTGACCGGTCTGGGAGCTAGAGACAGTCTCCGACTTGAAGCTGGGCTCTGTTTATATGGTAACGATATGGAACAACATGTAACTCCTGTTGAGGCAGGACTCACATGGGCCATAGGGAAGAGAAGAAGAGCTGAAGGTGGTTTTCTAGGTGCCGAGGTGATACTTAAGCAACTTGAAGAGGGTCCATCAGTCAGGCGTGTTGGGGTTTTCTCTTCAGGGCCACCTCCCAGAAGCCACAGTGAGATTCAGGATGATAAAGGAAAGGGCATTGGGGAAGTCACCAGCGGAGGATTTAGCCCCTGCCTGAAGAAGAATATAGCAATGGGGTATGTGATATCTGGGTCACACAAGGCAGGCACCAAAGTTAAGATTGTAATTCGAGGAAAGTCCTATGATGGGGTTGTCACAAAAATGCCATTTGTACCAACAAAATACTACAAGCCATCCTAATTCATCTCTGGTATGTCAACTTCAGAATTTTCTGATCGGTTCCTTTTCGACATCTTTTTGATAAACTTGACTTCTTGTCGGTTATTCCAACTTCCAATTACTATCGGCACGAAGTACGAGGTGGAATGTAATATTATGTTTTGTTCATTTCATTATGAAGCCCATACTTGCTAGAATGATTCGCAGAGCATACATGGTGAACCCTTTAATTACCGAAGACATGGTCTCTTCCAACAAGAATTATGTCATAAAGGTTTAAAAACAATCGTACTGAGAGATAGAAGATATAGCATTCCAACTGGTTTACCATCAGTTTACTGCTTACCAATAAAAAATACATTTCAGAATTATAAAATGATTTTTATTGTGCTGTTCTGTCCTCCTTTTTATTTATTATTATTATTATATATCAGCTAAGTTGTGAAAGGATTGTACACCAGTTGTAGTCATTATTTTTTGCTCGAAGGGTACCCACCACTGATTCAAGCGTTTTGCCCACATCTTAGTTATTAACCATCTGTTTTGTCCTTCAACCAGAGATATTCTTCGAAACTTGGTATAGACATATGGCACAAGTCAATGCATGTTGAGCTTCAGCGTATCCTTTTTAAAGCAACTTGTCTGGATTGCTTTTAAGATTAAAACCAATGTTTTTAATACCGTACCGGACGTCGTACCGGTCAAGGCACTTGAACAAAATATTTTGGTACCGGTACCGTTTCGGGATAACGTTTCGAGATAGTCGATATATAAATAAATTATATATATAAATATATATAAATTATAAATAGTCTAATCTAAATTATGGGTTAAAAAATAAGTTTATAGTTTGAAAAAAAAAAAAAAAAAAACATAGGCCGAAATATCGGCTGGTACCGGTCGAAATATAGACCGGTACAGGCCGAAATTTAGTCCAGTATGGCCGGTACCGGGCGGTATTTTAGCCGGTACGGAACAGATATAATACCTGTACCCGCCGAACGGCCGAAACGAAAAATTTCGGCCGTACCGGCCGATACAGTACGAAATTTAAAACACTGATTAAAACTTAAAATTTTAAAAATTTTGAAAATCTCTTATCTCATCATTACAATTTTATTAAATTCTCGTATAAAATAAAATAAATAATTTGACTTTTTCAAATCCCAAAATAAAAAAAATATTAAAAAAAATATTCTAATAATATTTTTTTTAATTTTTTAATTTTAATCTCAACTCATCTCATCTCTAAAAATAAATGAGGTGTTGAATTGAGTCAACTAAATAAATGAGGTATTGGATTGAGTCCAACTAAATAAATGAGGTATTTTAGTCCAACTAAATAAATGAGGTATTGGATTGAGTCCAAGTTGGACGATATGGCTTGTATTGGCGGGTACCGCCATAAATATTAATTTACACTTATTAAGAGACTAAAATCTCGTTTGGTTACGTAGATGAAATGAGATGAGAAATTTATAAATAGTAATGAAAGAATTTGTAAATAATATTAAAACAGTTTGAGATAAGATTTTTATGGATTTCGAAAAAGGAGAAAAAAAATTGAATAAAAAAATTATAAAGTTAAAAGAGGGTTAAAATATAATCTTTTAATATAATTTTTGTTTTGGGATTTGAAAAAGTTGAATTGTTTTTTGTATTTTATTTGAAAGTTTTGGAAAGTTATAATGATTATATGAAAAAATTAAAAATTTGAAATTGAAAAATATTTGTATTTAAATGATATTTGAATGTTAAGATAAGATGAGATGGTTTCAAAGATTTGTGAAACTAAATCAAGCCTAATTGTTTCCCTATTTTGGATTTAATAAGAGGATTTATATCTCGAGTATTTTAGTTGTAAAGAGAAGTCATATATATTTAGTTTTGAGTTTTACTATTCATAAGCCTCATATATATATATATATATATATATATATATCATACTTTCTTTTATTTTTTTATTCTTCTTAAAATAATTAAATTTTTTTACTCATCATCCATATACCACATGATATTTGGTAAGAGAAAAAAAATTAAAAAAAAAAAACAAAAAGAGTGATGTGGTGTATGAGATTTATAATTTATGAATATAATTCACTTCTACATTTCATACCTACAACTTTTTTATTTTTTTTTATAAAGTGAATATGTTTTTCATAAGGTATAAGGTGTGAGGCAGTGAATATATTCAATTATATAATAATTGATGAGAATAATTTTTTTTAATTTTTTTTGGGTCCCTTTTCCTTTAACCACCCAATACGGCCTAAAACTATATTCAGGAAAAATCAGACGCATTTAAACGGAAATTGTCATGACAAGATTTTGTCCTCATTTGTGTCATTTTAAACGGCAAGAAACTAATCGTCGTAATATTTCAATTAAAATATTTTCTTGATAATTTGATACGTGAGTCCAGCTTATATATGATGTTTAGATTTTTTTAGTCAATGATAGAACACGTTGTATTGGTACGTACGTTGGTTGTATTGTGGTTATTGCTTGGGTGTTGACCCATGCCGATCGAGGGTCATTTTCTTTGAAAACAGAATATAATACGACGATCACGACAGTCGTACAGATTTTTCAATTGAGCTGACTTTCGATTCCGGGGCCAATTCCAGCCATTAATTTCAGAGCGCTAGATACGGTATCCGGGACTGCAACGTAATTCTAAATAATTTTTTTTTTTTTTAATTTTTTAAAATTATAAAAATATACTTCCTAAAATAATATTTTTCTCGAATTTGTATATACAGTCTCTAAGTAATGAACGCAAATAAAATAGACAACACCTAAAAAAAAATCTAACACGGTCGTCGCCCAATCTTAGCCATATTCACCTAATCGATATATAAATTTCTTTGTTCAATTGATCAAGAACTCTCCGAATGATCAACCGCGTTCGACGATGTGATGTTAATTTTGCCTGCAACTTGACTATTCAACAACTACATGTAAAGGGTTGATGAATTCAAGAATATATTTTATACGCAGGAAACTAAGAAAATTGGTTTTATTAATATTGTCTAAGCACGAGTGAAACTTAAGAACTTTAATACCATTACGTTAAATTAATGAGTAATGTTACGTACAATCGTAGAATGTAAAAATGTCGTATAGTCATTTTAAAAAAGAGTAGAATTTATTATTAAAAAATTATTTTCTTTTTATGTAGATCATATATTTATTCATTTTTTTCAAAACAGCTACACGACACTTACACACTCACAACTACAAGTATCATTTCTCTAAATTAATATATATATGCTAATATTATGCATGGAATCCTAACTAAAAAAGCTTGCTAGCGAATTCATCCATGGCAGTTCCATCTATACGGCAAGACGCTGACTTTCTTGCAAGATCTCTGAGCTGTGACACGCTTCTTCCCAGTTGCAGTGCCACCTTCGTTTCAAACAACTCTCCGTTTTCTCTTCTCTCCAAGTCTTTTTCCTCAAGTGCCTCTTCGATTGTTTCTTTCAATAGCCGGAGAAAGCCACCGGCGTTTCTATACATCTCAAACGCCATCCCAACTTGGCCACCATGCTGGAAAGTATTGACAGTGGGAGCTAACGCCCCAGCACTCAAGGCTACAACTGCAGCCCATGCCACATTACCAACGCAAGCCGAGCCGACAGCCGCAATGCCTGTGAGTAATGGACCTGAGATGGCCAAGATCTTGTTGATCTTCAACACCAGGTTTCCTAGCCTTTCATAGTCTTCACTGTCCTTTCTCTTCACCACCTCCATGATCTCTCGCATTTCTGCTTCAAGTTCCTCACTCCACCCATTTGTCTCTAGCTGTTTTCCTTCATGTGATTCATTTTCCATTTGAATGATCAGGTGATGGGAAGGCCACCAAGCAGCTGGCTCAAACTTTGCGGGGAATTTGTCAAGCGTTGCTCCTAGCAATGGAAGAGGGTAGGCTTTGTCAAGGGCCAAAACCATTTCCATCACGTGCTTCACATCTTCTTGAGTTGGAGTCCCAAGAGCGATCATAGTTTGGATTTGGCTCCGGATCTGCTTGAACAATCTTGTAGCATTGCGTTGTTCCTCTGCAAGCTGTGAAGGCTGAATCTTGTTCATCACAAGCAACATCCCCGCGGCTGCAGCATACAAGAGAGTGGCCGACAATTTCAGAGCCAAAAGGGGCATTCCGGAGCCACCAATCGCTGCAGCACCAACCATGGCTGCGGCAGTAAGGGTTATCATGTTGATGGAGTTCAGAAAAAGGGTGTTCCAGTTGTCACGCTGCTGTCCAACGTTGGTGTGCATTTCCACTCTGTCAGCCACGGCCTCTAAGATGGCATAGAGTTGGGTGGCGGCAAAAGAGGTGGAGTTGCTTGATTCAACAATATCATTGGCAGTCGGTGTGGAAGTGAGGTTGATGTTTTCTAAGACCCTGTTTGTGAACTCGTCGACCCTTGTGTTCATTTCGTCAACCAGCTTTCTCATTGCTATTTTGGGAACCGAGAAACGAACTTTTGGAAGTTTTAGGGCGTGAATAGCATCATTAAGTTTCATGGAATAACAATATGAAGACGAAGAAGAAGAAGAAAATGAAGGTAATAGCAAAGTTGAAACCTTTAAGGAAGCCATGGCCGGGATTGAACAGGGTTTTCTCTCAGGTTTTTCGAAGCAGGTTGAGAATGCTGGTGTATAGCTAGTCCTATTTATGCTCTCCAAAACGATAGCTGTACGTAAAGAAGGGGTCATTTCATACAGCAAAAAAATAGAAAAAAATAAAAATGAATTAAATACAGATTGACTGACTAGGTGACTGGACTCAGCCTATTGACTGACCAACCTGACCGATTCCCTTTCCATAAATTTTCCTACCTTGTGTTTGGTCTTTCATGCGACGTGGTACACTACAACAGAAAGCGTTTTTGGGACAAAAATTTTCGTCCTAAAAGACCCCAATTTCATCTCAAAAAAATTTTTGGGACAAAAAAAATTCGTTCCAAAGTCCTTCCAATATCACTGTGCCAAAAGGTATTTTGGGACGAAAATCACCATTTCGTCCCAAAAAATTTCTTTTGGGACGAAATTGAAGGAAACCGTTCGAACAAAATTTTTTTTTTGTCACGGTTTAAATTCGTCCCAGAAAATAGTTCGAACGGAAAAAATTTTAAGTTCGAACAGTAGTGATGTGTTTGAACGATTTTGAAATATGTTCGAACACACATAAATTTGTTCGAACGTTATGAATTGTCTTTGTGTTCGAACGTTAAATGGTCAGGTCGAACGGTATATGGGTTCGAACGGTATAGGCTATTTTCGAACAAGACTGAAATTAGTTACGTTCGAACGTTGTGTGATCGTTCGAACTCTACGAACATAAATTTCGTTCGAACATTACGTTTACGTTCGAACGCTATTGTCGTTACATAGAGTTCGAACGTTTTAAGTTCGTTCGAACGATATCTCTTTAATTTAAATCAATAATAGAAAACCAAATAGACATTCATACTATTTGAAAAAATACATTAGAAACTATTTAACACTCACAAAAGTGTTAAAATAAGCGCAAACAAAATAAATAACAGTCGAGACGGGTATTGTTTGTACATAAATAGATAATCCCAAAATCCATCAGTTGCTTGGAGGCCCGTACTGTTGCATAAGCTGCTGCATTTGGAGTTGCATCTGTCTTCTGAACTCTTCTTGTTGTTCTTCATGTTGTTTGAGGCGCATCTCCATATCTGCTTGTTTTGCCAATTGAGCCTCTAACTCATGCTGTCTTGCAGTCAATTCTTCGATTTTGGAATTCGCATTCTCTAGCGCTATAGAAGTCATAGATGCATTCCCAGAAGAAGAGGAAGAGGGACCAGGCTTTACACAACGACCCAAACCCCTCAAATATCCTGAACGTTGACCCAGGACTTGTGTAAAAATCTCAATATCACTTGTTGAAGAATTTTGATCTGACGTAGATTCAGCACGTAGGGCAACCATTTTATCCTAGCCATATATAAGATAAAGAATTAATATCGTCATAAATATTCTAATATATTTAATTAAAACAGGTTATAAAACTTACATAATTTTCACGGACATCAGGATTAGTCTACTCTCCATTACGATCAGTGTGCGATGCAGCATATAATTTTGTCAAATCATAATTAGTATATGAATCTTGCTACAATAAATGTGTTAAGATATAAAGTCATTATGATTCATCCAAATAATTAACTATATCTAATAAAAAAAAATAGCAATACCAATTTCTTAGAAAGGCGATGGAAAGATCTTGAGCCTGCATGATGATTAATCTTCAATTTTGATCTATTTGTTTTGTTTATAGAACTTCGCTCCTGCAAAAAAATTGAAAATATTATGAAGCGAAATGATAGATAGGACAAGTAAAATAATTAAATTTCATTATACCTGATATGATGGATCCTCAAACATGTCACAAAGTTTTTCCCACTCAGAAGGTCGGACATCCTGGAAAGGATGTTGGCGTGCATCTTCCTTCTTCTCAAACTTATTATAATGCTCATGACACCTCGCCTTATATTTGCGGAATGCATTACCCATAAGCTCTTCCACAGTCTTACGCTCCTCTCTCCGACCAAAATTTAATTCGAAATCATCCTTAAAAAAATAGTCACAAACACATTATCATTTATAATATTCTAAATTTAAGTAAAATATAGAAATTTATTATACTAAATCAATGTTTTAAACATTACCAAACAACACTTCTTGATAAGTTCTTTAACATCTTGGGGGACTTTCTTCCATGAAGTCGTTGCCAAAGGTGCGTAAGTTCGTGTAAGAGCACCCACATGTCATGCAAGCCAAGCTGCTGGTTGTCCTTCGCCCCCAGTATGTTCGTCAGGAATGTTAACCTTGATCTTACCCACCTTCCGATATTTTTCCAACGTCACCCCTCTAGTGGTGCCTCGACCTTGACGAGATTGTACTGTAGATTCTATAAAATATAAAATTGTAATCAATTTCATTTATATCTCTATTATAGGACCTTAATTAATAACTTTTATGAGTATTAGATTTTTACCTTGTTCTGTAGAATCAATCTCTAATGGTGAGTCTGAAGGAGAGCTAGGAATAGGTGGAGATGGGTTGCGAACTTCCTTCCTCTTTGGCGGCATAATTTCAAACTACTGATACATTCAATAAGTAAAATATTTGTCATCAAGTGTAATGTTAACACATAATTGGTCAATCAGAATCTGTATCAGTTTCATTTGACAATTCGCTCTCATCATCTGTAGATACTTCAGATGATTCAACATTTTCCTCAACTGTTGCATCAACAATTTCAGCCTCAATATCTTCTCTATTTAATGGAATCATCTCGTACTGGCTCAAATCCACAAACAAATTTAAGGCGGGTTGACTCTCTTGGTATGCTTCTTGAGTAGAAGAGTCATCTTCTTCTTCATCTTGTCCTTCCGCCTGAGGGATAACATCATATATATTTCTTGGAGAATATTTTTGAACTACTCGCCATTGATTTCCTAACTTCGGGTCATCTAAGTAGAATACTTGAGATGCTTGTGAAGCCAAAATAAAAGGATCATCTTCATACCATTTTTTTGATGTATTAACACTCAAAAAATATTCATCATCACGGACTCCAGTACGAGGATTGCTTAAATCCCACCAATCACACTTAAACAGATACACCGCAAGCTCTCCCAAATATTTCATTCCAATTATATCGACAATAACTCCATAGAAATCAATATTTTCTACATCATGACTTCCTTCGACTAGGACACCACTATTTTGGGTTTTCCTATAACAATCTCGATTCAGTGTGTGATACCTAATTCCCCGAGAAATACATGCAGAATATCGAGCAGCGCATCTCGATGGGCCACGCGCCAATGCATACAGTTCATCAGATATATCATTTGGATTATTCGCATGCAATTGTACAACCTACATATTGAGTAAAGCATATACTATATCAAAGTTGAAATTAATATTTTTTTCATTTGTTATTGAGTAACGCATATGTAATTTCATTACTCGTTCTTCAAACCATCTCGGGAACTCCTCTTCATGTTTCTGGTTTATATCATTTACTCATAGTTCCTTGAGCACGTTAATATGATCACTGAAATTGATGATTACCACAAATATTTTATATTTTGTATTTTTTTAAAAGTAATGAGGCAATTTAAATTAAGAAAAAGTTATAACTTACTTCAAGTAGTTCTCTATCTCAGGGCAATTGTTCAGCACGTACCACTGAGCTTTCTCAAACTCTCTTCCACACAAGTCATAACCACGCAATGCACCAATTGAACAAACTTGTTGGGAAAACACAGAAAATATATTCCGTTGTTTTGCTCGGTCAACGTCAAAGTTTCTTTCTGGCCGATCAAACTGAGTGTCAACGCCGTGGAAATATTTGGAACAGAAGGTATGCCACTCGTCGTCAATATATGCTTCTGCAATTGATCCTTCTGGACGGGCCTTGTTACCCACTGTACGTTTCAACTTTCCAAGAAATCATTCAATGGGATACATCCATCTATATTGAACTAGTCCTGCAAGTCGAGCCTCACGTGGCAAATGAACGGCTAGGTGAACCATGACATCGAAGAATGACGGTGGATAAATACTTTCTAGCTTACACAATATTATGACAATTTATCGTTCCATTCGATCCAAAGCTTCTACATTCAACGTCCTAGCACATAAGTCTTTAAAAAATGCACCCAACTCAGTCAAAGCCACGCGCACATCTCTGGTCAAGTACCCACGGATACCAATAGGCAAGATACGCTGTAAGAAAACATGACAATCATAACTTTTTAATCCAGTTATTTTCCAATCATTTGTTCTCACACACCTTGTTAGATTCGAGGCATAACCGTCCGGTAATTTGATCTTCATTAGCCACTCACAAAATGTAACCCTTTCATTCCTTGACAATGTATACCACCCAATCGGCATGTAGACAGACGAACCATTTTCTTGCAACTGCATTTCCCGTCTTATTCCCAACCGCTTCAAATCCTTCCTTGAGTTTATTGTATCATTTGTTTTTCCTTCAATTGACATCATTGTTCCCAGTACGGATTTGCAAATATTTTTTTCAATATGCATGACATCAAGGCTATGTCGTAATTTTAACTTCGACCAGTACGGGAGTTCGAAAAATATACTCTTCTTTGTCCAATTCAACTCATTCGTAGCTCGTTTTCTCTTTCGTTGTTTTTTACCAAATTCATTACAACCAACATCTATAAATTGTGCAAGTACATCTTCGCCAGACAAATATGGTGGAGGTTGGCCCCATTCAACAGTTCCATCAAACATTCTAGAATTTCCACGCCATCTATGGTCACCAGGTAAAAATCGACGATGACCCATAAAACATAATTTCCTCCCGTACGTAAGCCATTCAGATTTTGTATATTTGTTACAAGTTGGACATGCCATTTTCCCCTTAGTACTCCAACCTGACAAATTCTCATAAGCTAGAAAATCATTTATTGTCCACAACACCGCAGCATGCATTTTGAACGACTTGCCTATTGACGAATCAAATGTGACAACCCCATTCTCCCACAAATCTTTCAATTCTGCAATCAATGGCTGTAAGTGTATGTCTATATCATTTCTCGGTGACCTCGGACCTGGGATGAGCAAACTCATCATGAAATATGGATCTTTCATACACTTCCACGGTGGTAAATTATATGGCATAAGTACAACTGGCCAAGTACTATGACTAGTACTCATGTTCCCAAAAGGATTAAATCCATCTGTTGCCAACCCAAGTCTTACATTATGCGGTTCTTCAGCAAACCATGGGTGTTCCTGATCAAATTCCTTCCACACCTGGGAGTCAGCAGGATGTGACAAAATATTATCGTTCCTTACTCTATCTGATGAGTGCCATGTCATATCTACAGCCGTTGCGCGTGACATAAATAATTGTTGTAATCTAGGTATCAATGGAAAGTGGCGTACGACCTTTTGCGGAACATTTGCCTTGTCCGATGTCCATCTTGACTCGTGGCATATAGGACACTCGTTCAACTGCTCATTCTCTCGCCAAAATAATATGCATTCATTCTTACATGCATGTATTACGTTGTAATCAAATCCGAGTTCTCGTTTCAACTTTTTTGCTTCATAGAAGTTACGAGGTAAAGTATTGTCTGTCGGCAGTGCCTCTTTAAACAGCTCAAGTAACATATTGACTGCCTTAATAGATAATTGACACATTGATTTTATGTGAAGCAAGCTTACGGTAAACGACAACTTACTATGTCTTCTGTATCCTGGATATAGCTCACGCTGTGAATCATTCCTCAGGCGTGCAAAAGTGTTATGGCTCCCATCACTTGAGCTTGATGTGTCCGTGTCACCTTGATCCATAAACATTCCCGCACCGATGTCACCTAATATTTCCTTCATATCCTCATCGTAATCATCTCCAACAATCTCTGGTTGTACATCTTCATCGATCTCTTCTTCTTCATGTGGAGCATCAAATGAAGTTGGATATGGTTCGCCGTGTAAGACCCAATCAGTATAACCCTTATCAATACCTTTGACAAACAGATGCTCTCTCACCAAGTCTATCTTATGAGAACGCAAATTCCTGCATTCTCTGCATGGGTATCTGATACGCCCATCACTATCACATGTACCCAATGCAAACTCCACGAATTTCTTAACACCTTCAGCATATACATTGTAATTCTGACCCAATGGATCGCTAACTCTCATCCAACTCTTATCCATGCCGACTATATTCATTACAAACAATATTGTAATGCATTAGCAAACAACCATGTATCATGTACCAATTAATGAGTATGCCACCTTTCACAAGGTAGTTGGTCCTATCCCATTCGGGATTGTAAGATCATAGTCGCCAACCTATGAGCAAATATCTGTCACGTCCAACAAAATTTCGGCAGAATCTCCCCATAGTTCTCCAAATATGCTCGTCTGGTTGTGTGCACTGACGATTAACACGTCGTTGCACCATCACCGAAACTGCATATCCAAAGAACAATGGATGAATCTACCAAAATCATAATGTTGGACAACAACAGATATAGTTCTATAGTTTGCGAGAATGATCTTACAATCTCAAACTGTCCACTCTGGACAATTCAAGAGTTATCAATCAAGCATTCATCCGGATTGATAACTTTCGAACGGGTCTAAGGTTTATTTTGATGAATAAACAATACAAAATATGCTTGAATATGTGAAACAATAACAACATATTATTTATACAACAATACAACAAAAACATAATTAGTAGGTATTATTTCAAGATTTATTCCAGAATTTAATTTAAATATTAGTTTTACCTGTTTATAATTAAGTATTTTAATTTAAAGATTTAGTAGTATTTTAATTTGAATATTAATTTTATTAATTTATAATTAAGTATTTAAGTATTATTAAATCTTAACTATTTATATTTTAATTTAAAGATTTAGTAGTATTTTAATTTGAATATTAATTTTATTAATTTATAATTAAGTATTTAAGTATTATTAAATCTTAACTATTTATATTTTAATTTAAAGATTTAGTAGTATTTTAATTTGAATATTAATTTTATTAATTTATAATTAACAATATTAAATGGTAATTGGTCCTAATTATTTGTGATTTAGTAGTACATATAATTTATATATATTCCAAACTATTTGTATTTTGTATACGTTATTGATATAATGTCATTACCCGTTCGAACAATGAGAACCTATGTTCGAACAAAATGAATACATTCGAACGGTAATCATAACCCGTTTGAACGTATTCATTCCAGATTCCAGTCGTCTTCAACAACGCCGAAAATTTCATTAATTACAAACTCTAACAAACACAAACAACAATCTCAAAGCATACAACTTTCTAACATTGCAAAATATTAAGTTCAAACCATACATTTCTATTTTAAAATAATACCTGAATTTTTGAAGATGAAAATGAAATAATCCGAGAATAATCCGAGAATAATCCGAAAATAATCACAAACTATCCTACAAGTATTAATCCGAGAATAATGGAGTGAGATGAACAATTTTTTTGAGCTTAAGGACTAGTTTGAGAAAGAATACCTCTGATATGCGAAGGGGTAATCTTCAGGCGACCACACAGCGACAGCGTGCGCAAGAGGAGAGAAACAGAATTGTGAGGTTCTGTCGTGTTTTTGAAGAACAATCATGTTCGAACGGTTATTTACTACCCGTTCGAATGTGAAAATATTAAGCGGGAGAAAATTCCCTCCTAATTTTCACGTTCGAACGTATAAAAAGTATGTTCGAACGTTATTGATTTATTCCCGCTCAAAAATTAAACGTTCGAACTTTAATTTCTAACTGTTCAAACGGTATTGTAAATGTTTATTTATAATTTTTTTTTATTATATATAGGCATATTAGATGATACAATAGTTTAATTGGCGGGATATTTTCCCATCACTACAATAATCTGTTCGAACTATAATAAATTACGTTCGAACGGTAATCCAGCTGTCTTTAATTGGCGGGATGTTTTCCCGCCATTTGCCTTTTCCGTTCGAATGTTTTTTTTACGTTCAAACGTTAACATATGTGTTCGAACGGTGTACGAGTACCGTTCGAACACATATCCTTTATGTTTAAATATAACTTTTTTCATCATTAAATGAAAAGTACTATAACATCATATGTATTAGTTATATATACTATCATATATAATGTAATATATACTATCATATATGTAGTAATCTATACTAAATATATAGTATATATAGTATATATATATTATCATATATATATATAGTGACCTATACTATCATATATATTATTAAGATCATATGTATTAGTAATATATACTCACATATAATATATATCACTAAGGTCACATAATAAAGTGTAGAGAAATTTATAAGATGATAGTATATTAATAAGCTATACTCTATATATATATATATGTTGTATAATATCATATATAACTTTAGTAGGTAAAGTATAATGGAATATATAATATGATATATATTAGTTAAGTATAAACTCATACCATATAGTACTACATGCTATTATATGGTACTATATATATATTAATATATCATAAATAACACTTTGATAGTAAAGTATTATGATATATTATTATTATACTATAAAAAAATATTTTATAAGTTATTATACTTTCATTTAAAGTATTCTACTATTATAATATATATTATAATATTACATATATATTACAGTATATATAATCTACTATAATAGTATATATATTATACTAATTTATAGGAATATAAATATAGTATATATTTAATATATTTTTTAATAAACTTCCAAAGCTTCCGTTCGAACTTGAAATAGTAACGGTCGAACGGTTTTATATTACCGTTCGAACATTAACTATTACCGTTCGAATGGTTATGCACGTATAAGTTATCGCGGGCAGTGATTTATCTCACGCCGCCGTCCCCACCGTTTGAAAAAGCGAGAAAACGTTTGAACGCACTACATTCACCGCCGTCTGCCGTCGTGATCACCACATACGTCAAACACTTTTCCTCCCAAGTAAATGTATGTATTTTCAAACTCATTTTACCGTTTATTTTATAATTTTATGGTTTTATTTGTTTTTTTAAAAAAAATTACATTTTTTCATCAATAATTACCGTAGAACATCATAAATCTATCGTAGGATGTTTAGAAATGAAGAGTACTTTGTTTTTCGTCGAAGAAACCACGGAATCGATTAATTTTTGAGTATTTTCATGGCCGCTGAGTTGACTCAGCCATGGCCGAGTTAGATCTGTTTTACGTTCGAACGGTATTAACCAGTCCGTTCGAACTGGTAAACCGGTACGTTCGAACTTGATAGACACGTTCGAACGTTATTAATTGTCCGTTCGACCATATATTTAGACGTTCAAACGCTAATTATTAAATTCAATCCATTAACATTTTATTAGCTTATTAAATTGTTTTGATCGTTTAATTGATTATATGTTCTATCAATTAATTTATTAAATTGCTATTAGTATATAATTTTGTAAATCTTTTAGTCGTAATTAGATTTTATCACTAATCTTGAATGTATATTTTATTTTTAAAATTTCAGGATCATAATAATGTCTTATCGGGGCCGTAAACGTGGTAGATCAGGAGAACCTTCCATCCAAACAGTTCGAGAGCGAACCGTTTTACTTGAGCGACAGGTAAAACTGTCTGATTTTGTCGCTCTTATATGGGAGGGTCATTCCCTCTCATCAGTATTCAATGATCGTGGTTGGGCACCAATCTTAGATCAGCGAGAAGAAGGAATGGAGCTCGTTTGCTTTATTGAGATCGTTACTGAGTTCTATAAAGAGCTCGGTGCTGCTAGCCCAGACGATGGAGGAGCATATAGGATCTGTGTCCGAGGAGCTCCTGTTATATTTTCAGCGGACGGACTTGCTGCATATCTAGGTATTCCTAGGCTTCTTGATGCCTATCCAAACCTGCCGCCTAGAGAGTCTGGTCCTTCAGGTGATGCAGCTATGTCTCAGGACGAGGGACCAGATTATACAGATGATATCGATACACTTGCTGATCACGAGGTCAGAGACTTGATTGTTGGTCCAGATGCTCCAGTGTACGATGGCTCCAAGAGTATTAGGCAGGCAGATTTATCTTCTTTCTTCAAGATTATGAATTTGATCATTGCCAACAATATTGACCCACGGCAGCACAAGACCGAGGTCGGCATGGATCGAGCGAGATTTATGATACGGGTCGCTCGTGGCATCCCGATCGACCTCATTGGTTATATATTTGAGAGAATCCGATCAGAGGCACGGTTCATTACGATAGATATACTGCCGTTTGGGATCGTCATCACTCAATTTTTGCTACATGCCAGGGTTGTGTCCGAACCTGCCGAGCGTTCCCGATTTCCGATGGCACCGATCAACAGCACCACCCTATCACGGAGCACGGGACACTCTAGATTTCATTTTCGTGGGGCTGTTCCTGACAGGGCTGAGATTCAGAGAGATGCGCAGCTAGGAGATACTGGAGTATCGGCTGGTGAGACATCTACACAGGCTCAGACATCACGCACATATATTCGCGAGGAGATGGCCGACATATTGCGTGCTGAGATCGGTGTACACACATCAGCAGTGATTGATGCAGTGCATACTGCCATGTCTGAGTTGCATACAGAGATTATGGCTACCGTCTCTGGGTTACGTACAGAGGTTAATGAGTTACGTACAACGATTAATGCCAATAATGCAACTCAGGTCACAGTTAGTACTCGACTGACACAGATAGAGACACAATTAGCTGCAGTCGAGGATGTGTGTAGAGACCACGCATCACAATAGTTTTTATCTTTTATTTATATTTTCTTTTGTTGTAATTATGAACAATATATATGGCATTTTGATAATTTGCTTTATTTGGTTGATTAATATATATGTGGTTGATAATATTTATTTAACTAAAAATCTTATTTAACGTAAAAGAAATCATTAAAATATTTTAAAATTAATTACATAAAATTAATTAATGAATTTGTATATATGATAGATATTTTTTATATTTTGAGTTTCGTATCGAGATTAATATTATACCTTCGAATGTATAAATGTGGTGCTTGAATATGTTGTAACTAAATATATTCCGTTCGAACGGTTTAGAAACCTTCCTGCCAGGATTTGCCACCAAATATTTTCCGTTCGAACACAACAAATTCTCGTTCGAACGTTTTTGAACTTTCCCCGCCATAATAAAGTAATTCTCCGCCAAATTTTACTGTTCGAACGTATTTTTTCACGTTCGAACGGGAGAAATTTTTTGAGACGATTTAATTCGTCGCAGAAAATACTGTTCGAACGGTTATTTTGACGTTCGAACGATTTTCTAAATTCATCGACTTTTTGGGATGAAATTTAAATTTCGTCCCAAAAAATGACTTTTAGGGATGAAAAAAATTTCGTCCCTAAATAATTTCGTCCCAAAATCTCAAATTTGTTGTAGTGGTAAAACCTGCATTAACCTAATACAAATAACAATTTTCATAAGTACTACAAACCAGCTTGGTTTCTTTCTTTTATTTTATTGCGTGTCATGCAATTTGGATGTATGTATGTATATGCAATTTGCGTGTCATGCAGGTCAATATCTCCCAAGTCCCAAGCATTATATATTATATGTATGTATATATATATATATAGTTAGATAGCAGGTCAATATCTCCCAAGTCCCAAGCATTATATATGGCTTTTTCACACGTAAGTACGACTCAACCACTAGTACTACTCTTTCTATATTGAGATTTGCATCAGTAACTGTACACCCCATGGAGTTTTTTTTTTTTTTTTCTTTTCTCCTTATAGAATCATTCTCTTTCTCTTTCAATCTCAACCTCTATTTTCAGACGTATGACATGACGAATGCAACAGCAACATCAAGAACCCGTCTCCAGTAAATTAGGAGACTCAGAGCTCAAAAAAATCTAACCAAAAAAGTCATTAAATAAGGGGTTTTGTCCTCCTTACAAGTATACGACTTTCTCTTCCTCCTTGGACGCCAAGAAAAGCCTAAACTGGGGTTTTGTCCAAGTTTAGGATTTTGTCCAAACCCAAGAACGATCTCGTAGAAAGACAGAAAAAAGGAGAGAACTTTATCCTTCTAACCCTCTATCTTTCCCTCAACTCTTTTAGAAATCGCTGTAGTCTCTCCAACAGATGAACATGGTGATGCAGCGACTCATGATGTAGAACCTAGCCCTCTGCTCCTTCACAATCCTAGCACACTTTCTTGTAAAAGGGGAGAAGAGGGGACGAGAAGAATGTTCGGGAGCTGGTTTTTTTTTTTTTTTTGGTCAGTGAATCCGGCCTATGACACGTAAGAGCATTGTTAATGGTTTATGCATCTTCATATTCATTTTCATATTTATATAATATCTCTTTAACTTGGTCTATATATATTAGATTATGCATAACTATAAATAGTATTTCTTTAAATTTGAAGAAACACTATTCACTTTCCAAACATTATTTTACTATTTTCTCTCTCTCTTATCCATTAAGATCAACTTTGTAGAATTTGTATTAAAATAATTTTGATATATGAAATTTGTATTAAGTTGATGATACAAAGTGTTTTTTTAGTACATATTACACTACAACAAGAAAGACTTTTTGGGACAATTTTCTTTTGGAACGAAATGAAAATCATCCCAAAAAGTGAGATTTTGGGACGAATTTCAGATTTCGTCCCAAAAAAATGATAGAAGAACAAAACCGTTCGAACGATATAATTAGGGATGAAATATTTTGTCCCTAATAATGAAACTGTTCGAATGTAATGTTTTAACGTTCGGAAGGTCGAACGTACATTTTGGCGCGTTAAATAATATTATGATAGCGGGAAATTATTCCACCGTTCGAACGTGCAATTTTAACCGTTCGAATGATTAATCAGCACCATTCTAACGTACATTTTGGCCCGTTAAGTATAATTATTATAGCGGGAAACTGCATTACGTTCGAACGTACAATTTTACCGTTTGAATGATAAATCAGCATTGTTCGAACGTGCAATTTGGCGCGTTAAGTAACATTAATATAGCGGAAAATTGATATACCGTTCGAACGTACAATATTCATTGTTCGAATGATGAATCAATACTGTTCGAACGTTATTTTCATGGTTCGAACGGTGATTATATGTTTTTTTTTAGAATTATATTTATATTAACTAGTAATTATAAAAAATTTATCAATTTAATTATAGGAATAATATCAATCAATAATTAGTTTAGAAAATATAAATTAATACTAATTCATAATTAAATACTGAATTTACAAAACACTAAATATTATCCATTTTAAAAATTAAATAAATAAATAAATAAAATATAGAAAGTACTGAGACGCCAAATCTTTGCACACTTCCTCGAACGCACTAACCAAGGTTCGAACGGTATGCGAATTTAACTCAACGCCTTCGCTGAGTCGACTCAGCCATTGAAATCCATGGAATCCTTCGATTCCATCAATTTTTCAACAAACAAATTGAAAGAGACTTAAATAAACCTTCCTATAGTGGATTTAAGCAAATCTACGGTAAGTATTGATGGATAAATTGTTTTATCCTAATTTAAATAAATAATCCATCAAAAACATAAATTTAAACGGTAAAATAGTTAGAAAAATAGCATACCGGTACTTAGAGAAAGAGGCTTCGATTGTGTACTGTTCGTGGTGGCGACGATGGCTTTAAACAACGGAGATGGACAGCTCACTTGGAGAAAACGAAGTTTTGTTAATAGTTCGAACGTCCGTGAAAATGACTGTCTGCGAAAACTTATTTATGCAATACCGTTCGAACGGTTAGTAAATACGTTCGGATGACACTATATATGATACTATATATATGTTATATATAGTCTAATATATTAAGATATTAATTAAGTATTTATGGTCTAATTAGATGACACTATATATATATATGTTATCCATATAGTCTAATATATTAACATATTATATTTTAGTTATAGTTTAATTAGATGACACTATCTATGCTAGTACTATAGATGATATTATATATGATACTATATATATGTTATATATATAGTCTAATATATTAACATAATATATTTTAGTTATAATCTAATTAGATGACAATATATATGACACTATATATATGTTATCTATATAGTCTAATATATTGACATATTATATTTTAGTTATGGTTTAATTAGATGACACTATCTATGCTAGTACTATAGATGACATTATATATGATACTATATATATGTTATATATATAGTCTAACATATTAATATAATATATTTTAGTTATAGTCTAATTAGATGACCCTATATATAATACTATATATATGTTATATATATAGTCTAATATATTAACATAATATATTTGTGTTATAGTCTAATTAGATGACACTATCGATTATATATTATAATATGATATTACTATGTTACTAAACTATAGTATCATCTAATATGTCTATATATATATATTAATGTTGTTCTTTTATTTGAAGGTATAGTGTTAAAAAAAATATTAACAAACCATTCAAACTGTTAACGATAACCTTCGAACGGTTAATGATCGAGCGGGAATGCATCCATTAACGTTCGAACATACTATTTATACGTTCGAACGTGAAAAGTTAGGAGGGAGTTTATTCCCGCTAAATATTTTCACGTTCGAACGGTTATTATATAACCGTTCAAACTGGAAATCTTCTGCAAATACACGACAGAACCTCACAATCTCGCTCTCCGCCCACGCGCCACTCTCAGTCTCTTACGAAACAGATCAGCCCCTTCACGAACCAGAGCCATACTTCCTCAAACTAGCCCTCAAACTCAAAATATTAACATCTCACTCAATTATTCTCGGATTACTACTTGTTGGGAAGCTCCTTCGCAACGCATATAATCTAATCTCCTTGCATTTTCATCTCCAAAACTTCAAGTATGTCTTTTATATTCTCATTTTGATTTGAATATAATATTTTGCAATGTTAGAAATTTGTATGCTATTGATATTGTTGTTTGTGTTGTTGTGAGAAATTTGTATTCTCGAATTAATGGGGGTTTCGGTTGTTGAAGATGACTGAAATCTGGAATGAACACGTTCGAACGGGTTAGGATTACCGTTCGAACGTGTATGTTATGTTCGAATATAGTGTAGCACCGTTCGAACGTAAACTATACATCAATGTATTTACAATTAGAATACAAATATACAAGGATAGTTGTAGATTATATGTACTACTAAATCTTTAAATTAAAACACAATAGTTAAGATTTAATAATACTTAAATACTTAATTCTAAATTAATAAAATTAATATTTAAATTAAAATAAAATAGTTAAGATTTAATAATACTCAAATACTTAATTCTAAATTAATAAAATGAAATTTGTAAATTATATGTACTACTAAATCTTTAAATTAAAATAAAATAGTTAAGATTTAATAATACTTAAATACTTAATTCTAAATTAATAAAATGAAGTTTGTAAATTATATGTACTACTAAATCTTTAAATTAAAATACAAATATAGTTAGGATTTAATAATACTTAAATAGTTAATTATAAATTAATAAAATTAATATTTAAATTAAAGTACTATTAAATCTTTAAATAATACATACTAATTATGTTTTTGTTGTATTGTTGTATAAATAATATGTTCTTATTATTTGACATATGTTAGCATATCTTGCATTGTTTGTTCATCAAAATAAATTTAGACTCATTCGAGAGTTATCAATCCAGATGAATGATTGATTGATAACTCATGAATTGTCCAGAGTAGATAATTTGGGATTGTAAGATCATTCTCGCAAACTATCGAACTATATCTGTTGTCGTCCAACATTATACTTTTGGTAGATTCATCCCTTGTTCTCCGAATATACAGTTTCGGTGATGGTGTAACGACATGTTAATCGTCAATGCACACAACCAAACGAGCATATTTGGAGAACTATGGGGAGATGCTGCCGAAATTTTGTTGGACGTGACAGATAATAGATCATAGGTTGGCGACTATGATCTTACAATCCCGAACGAGATAAGACCAACTACCCGGTGAAAGGTGGCATACTTCTTGATTGATACATGATACATGCTTGTTTGCTGATGCACACATGATTGTTTGTAATGAATATAGTCAGCATGGATAAGAGTTGGATGAGAGTTAGCAATCGATTGGGTCAGAATTACAATGTATATGATGAAGGTGTTAAGAAATTCTTGGAGTTCGCATTGGTACATGCGATAGTGATGGGCGTATCAGATACCCATGCAGAAAATGCAGGAATTTGTGTTCTCATAAGATAGACTTGGTGAGAGAGCATCTATTGGTATCTATGGGTACTTGACGAGAGATGTGCGCGTGACTTTGACTGAGTTGGGTGCATTTTTTAAAGACTTATGTGCTAGGACGTTGAATGTAGAAGTTTTGGATCGAATGGAACGAGAAATTGCCATAATATTGTGTAAGCTAGAAAGTATTTATCCACCGTCATTCTTCGACGTCATGGTTCACCTAGCCGTTCATTTGCCACTTAAGGCTCGACTTGCATAATCAGTTCAATATAGATGGATGTATCCCATTGAACGATTTCTTGGAAAGTTGAAACATACAGTGGGTAACAAGGCCCGCCCAGAAGAATTAATTGCAGAAGCATATATTGACGATGAGTGGCATACCTTCTGTTCCAAATATTTCCACGGAGTTGACACTTGGTTTGATCGGTCGGAAAAAAAGTCTAAGAATATAAAAGATTTGTGGTAATCATCAATTTCAGTGATCATATTAACGTGCTCAAGGTGCTGAGAGTAAATTATATAAACCAAAAACATGAAGAGGAGTTCCCGAGATGGTTTAAAGAACGGGTAATGACATTACATATGCTTTACTCAATAACCAATGAAAAAATATTGATTTAAATTTTGATATAACATATGCTTTACTCAATATGTAGGTTGTACAAATTCATGTGAATAATCCAAATGATATGTCGGATGAACTGTATGCATTGGCGCTTGGCCCATCGAGACGCGCTGCTCGATATTTTGCATGTATTTCTCGGAGAAGTAGGTATCACACAATGGATCGAGATTGTTATAGGAAAACCCAAAATAGTGATGTCCTAGTTGAAGGAAGTCATGATAAAGAAAATATTGATTTATATGGTGTTATTGTCGATATAATTAGAATGAAATATTTGGGAGAGCTTGCTGTGTATCTGTTTAAGTGTGATTGGTATGATTTAAGCAATCCTCTTACTAGAGTCCGTGATGATGAATATTTTTTTAGTGTTAATACATCAAAAAAATGTATGAAGATGATCCTTTTATTTTTATTTTGGCTTCTCAAGCATCTCAAATATTATACTTAGATGACCCGAAGTTAGGAAATCAATGGCGAGTAGTACAAAAATATTCTCCAAAAAATATATATGATTTTATCCCTCAAGCGGAAGGACAAGATGAAGAAGAAAATGACCCCTCTACTCAAAAAGCATACCAAGAGAGTCAACCCGCCTTAAATTTGTTTGTGGATTTGAGCCAATATGAGATGATTCCATTAAATAGAGAAGATATTGAGGCTGAAATTGTTGATGCGACAGTTGAGGAAAATGTTGAATCATCTGAAGTATCTACAGATGATGAGAGCGAATTGTCAAATGAAACTGATACAGATTATGATTGACCAATTATGTGTTAACATTACACTTGATGACAAATATTTTACTTATTGAATGTATCAGTATTTTGAAATTATGCCGCCAAAGAGGAAGAAAGTTTGCAACCCATCTCCGCCTGTTCCTAGCTCTCATTTAGACTCACCATTAGAGATTGACTCTACAGAACAAGATAAAAATCTAATACTCATAAAAGTTATTAATTAAGGTCCTATAATAGACATATAAATAGAATTGATTACAATGTTATATTTTATAGAGTCTACAGTACAATCTCGTCAAGGTCGAGACACCACTAGAGGGGTGACGTTGGAAAAATATCGGAAGGTGGGTAAAATCAAGGTTAACATTCCTGATGAACATACCGGGGGTGAAAGACAACCAGCAGCTTGGCTTGCATTGCATGTGGGTGCTCTTATACGAACTTAACACATTTGGCAACGACTTCATGGAAGAAAGCTCCCAAGATGTTAAAGAGCTTATCAAGAAGCGTTGTTTGGTAATGTTTACAACATTGATTTAGTAGAATAAATTTCTATATTTTACTTAAATTTAGAATATTATAAATGATAATATGTTTGTGAATATTTTTTTCAATGATGATTTCGAATTAAATTTTGGTCGGAGAGAGGAGCGTAAGACTGTGGAAGAGCTTATGGGTAATGCATTCCGTAAATATAAGGCGATGTGTCATGAGCATTATAATAAGTTTGAGAAGAAGGAAGATGCACGCCAACATCCTTTTCAGGATGTCCGACCTTCTGAGCGGGAAAAACTTTGTGACATGTTTAAGGATCCATCATATCAGGTATAATTAAATTTAATTATTTTATTTGTCTTATTTGTCATTTCGCTTCATAATATTTTTAATTTCTTTCCAGGAGTGAAATTCTATAAACAAAACAAATAGATCAAAATTGAAAATTAATCATCATGCAGGGTCAAGATCTTTCCATCGTCTCTCTAAGAAATTGGTATTGCTATTTTTTTTATTGGATATAGTTAATTATTTGGATGAATCATAATGACTTTATCTATTAACACATTTATTGTAGCAAGATTCAGATACCAATTATGATCTGACAAAATTATATGTTGCATCGCACATTAATCGTAATGGAGAGTGGACTCATCCTGATGCCCGTGAAAATTATGTAAGTATTATAACCTGTTTTCTTTAAATATATTAGAGTATTTATGACGATATTAATTCTTTATCTTATATATGTCTAGGATAAAATGATTGCCCTACGTGCTGAATCTGCGTCAGATCAAAATTTCTCAACAAGTGATATTGATATTTTTACACAAGTTCTAGGTCAACGTTCAGGATATTTGAGGGGTTTGGGTCGCTGTGTAAAGCTTTCTCCCTCTTCCTCTTCCTCTGGGAATACATCTATGACTTCTATAACGCTAGAGAATGCAAATTCCAGAATCGAAGAATTGACTGCAAGGCAACATGAGTTAGTGGTTCAACTGGCAAAACAAGCAGATATGGAGATGCGCCTCAAACAACATGAAGAACAACAAAAAGAGTTCAAGTTCAAAAGACAGATGCAACTCCAAATGCAGCAGCTTATGCAACAGTACAGGTCTCCAAGCAACTTATGGTTTTTTGCATATAGATTTTGGGATTATCTATTTATGTACGAATAATGCCCGTCTCACAGTTATTTATTTAGTTCGCACTTATTATAAAACTTTTGTGAGTGTTAAATAGTTTCTAATGTATTTTTTCAATTATTATGAATGTCTATTTGGTTTTCTATTATTGACTTTAAATAAAATAGTTACCGTTCGAACGAACAAATAACGTTTGAACGGTAACATAATGTTCAAACGCAATTTATTTTATTCGAGTTCGAACGATCACATAACGTTCGAACGTCATTTATCTTCGTAGTGTTCGAACATAACTTATACCGTTCGAACCAATATACTATTCGATCTGACCATTTACCGTTCGAACACAAAGCTACGTTCATGCCGTTCGAACAAATTCATGTTTGTTCGAACATATTTTGTAATCGTTCATACACGTTTCTACTGTTTGAACTTAAAATTGTTTCTGTTCGAACGATATTCTGGGAAGAATTTCAACCGTGACAAAAGAAATTCTCGTTCGAACGTGTTCGAAGGGTTTCCTTCAATTTCGTCCCAAAATATATTTTTTGGGATGAAATGGTGATTTTCGTCCCAATATACCTTTTGGCACAGTGTTGTTGGCATGAGTTTGGGTTTTTTTTCATCCCAAAACATTTTTTGGGACGAAAATTTTCATCCCAAAAGACCCTTTCTATTGTAGTGTTAATATTTATTGACAAAATTGATCATTTTAATATATGAAATTGATATTATTTAGATATATAAAAGTGATATTTTTATATAAAAATAATAATTTTAAGAAAAAAAATAAAAATATTTTATTATTATTTAGTTCAAAGATGCATAATCCAATGTGAACATTTTTCTTGATATGCAAAATCAATTTTCAAAAGATGTGACTTTGAAGATGCATATAAAGAAACCAATGCTAGTACTCGAAGGTAGGGGTGGGCAGCGGGGCCCCGCACCCTGCTGCACCGCCCTGTTCGCCCTGCCCCCGCTCCTGCCCAAGCACGACGGGGCTTCCGTTCCGCATATGCTGGGGGCGGGGGGCCCCGCCCTCACCAGAGGCCTCCAGCTGAGGCGAGGGACAAACATGACATCTGCATACTGAGACTCGCCGTCGTTCCGTCAGTCATTTGTTGCGCCAAAGGTAAGACTCCTTACTCTGGACCCTGATTGGAACCTAGATTTTTTTTTTTTTTGAGTTTTGGATTGGAGATTGGAGGAATGATGGATTGAATCGGAGATGGATGATGTAAATGATTGTGAATCTGTGTGCTGTAGATTCTGATTTGTGCACATGTTTGAAATTGGACGAATTTGTGTGGCGTCTGCACTGTGTTCGATTTTTTTTCCTTTTTTTTTGGTAGTTTGTAGGTTTTCGGATTTGCAACCCTAAATTAATTTAGCATCCAAATCCGAAACCTTAAATTTATTTAGGGGTTTCAATCGGGTTTCAATTGAAACTCCTGAAATCTCAATTTATGGGTTTCGATTGAAACTCCTAAATCAATTTAGGGGTTTCGGATTTGGACCCCTAATGTCTTGTGTTGCTTGATATTCTAATTTTTTTTTTTATGGTGCTGGAGAATCAGGAATGTCTTCTCAAAGGGATTTCTGTGATAGCTCTCCTACTACCCCTACCAGTACCCCCGCCCCAAAACCTAACCCTACTCCAACCCCTGGGAGTACACCTTGCCCCGCCCTCAAACCCACACAGGGCAAGAAACATGTTTCTATAGTTTGGTCTCACTTTATCAAACTAGAGGGTGGTGACCTCAATAACCCCCAAGTTAAATGTAATCACTATAGAAAAATATATGGATGTTACTATAGGAAGCATGATACATCCCAGTTAAATGTCCATTTAGAGGAACAATGCAAGAAGAGTTCAATATTAAGATCCTTACTGGAGAAGAGTCAATCTAGACTAGATATTGGATTAAAAAAATGGCGGATGAGAATAGTGAGGGTCCAACATTGAAGGGGTATATGAAGTATAATCCCCATGAGTGTAGAAGGAAGTTAGCTCGTATGGTTATCAAAGATGAGCGGAGGTGAGAGGGTTCCAAGAACTTGTCCTAGAATTGGAACCTAGATTTACGCTTCTTTCTCGCTACACTGTGGCAAAAGATATTAAAAAAAATGTACATAAAAGATAAAGATGTTTTGAGGGGCCAATTGGCCAGTTTGGTAGTCTGCCTCACAACTGATACTTGGACTTCTGTCCAAAATATGAATTACATGTCTTTGACTGTGCATTTTGTTAATTCTGATTGGATTCTTCACAAAAAGATTATTAAGTTTTGTCAAATAACTAATCACAAGGGTAAGACTATTGGGAAGGCCTTAGAGGCTGCAATAAAGTAGTGGGGGTTGGCACGGGTTTTGACAGTTTCGGTTGATAATGCCTCGTCTAATGATATCGCCTTGGGATATCTGAAGATTTATCTTAGAGAGGCAAATAAGACATTATTGGATGGTAAATATTTGCATGTTAGATGTGCTACACATATTCTAAATATAATTGTGACTGAGGGGTTGAAAGATATTGATGACTCGGTTGCACCAGTTAGAATGACTGTGAAATTTTGTGAGGTTTTCTCCTTCTAGATTGGAGAAATTCAAGATTATTGCGAAGACTGCGGGCATAACATCGAATAAGGGTCTTTGTATTAATGTTCCTACTAGATAGAACTCAACCTTCTTGATGTTAGAGGTGGCCCAAGAATATAAGGCAGTCTTTCAATTATTGGGTGATGAAGACATTCAATATGTCAAATACTTTGATGAGAACGAGGGATTAGGAAAGCCTAATGATGATGATTGTAAGGTAATTTCTACTTTTGTTGATTTTCTAAGGCTTTTTTACGATGTCACATTGAAGTTATTTGGTTCTTTGTACCCTACATCCCATGAGTTTTGTCAACAAATATGTAGGGTGAAAGAAGAATTAGACAACATGTGTAGGGGTTCTAATATAAGGATGAGAGGGGTTGACATTGAACATGAGGGTCAAATATGAC
Organism: Juglans mandshurica; assembly: GCA_022457165.1. Lineage (NCBI taxonomy): Eukaryota > Viridiplantae > Streptophyta > Magnoliopsida > Fagales > Juglandaceae > Juglans > Juglans mandshurica. The sequence continues at coordinate 7,450,696 of CM039627.1, forward strand.
AAGTATTGGGGAGACTTGAGTAGATTAAATATTTTGTTATATGTGGCTGTTATTTTTGTTCCTCGTCTGAAAATTTTAGGCATGTTATATGGTTTGAGACTTGCGCACGATTAGACATGGGCTAATCTTATTGGTGATATGGCCCAAGATACCCTGGTTAAATTGTATGATGAGTTTAATGTGATTAAGGGTGGTACTACATCTACTACACCTACACCTACCCCAACGCCTCTTCCAGACACCCGACCAATAAAAAAGCATAGATTGGTGTGGACTGACCCTCGCACATAATCCTACACTAGTCTGTCAATTACGGAGGTGGTTTCGGAGTTAGAAAACTATTTGTCAGGTGATCTTATTCAAGATGATGATGATTTCGATATATTAGGATGGTGGAAGGCGGCAGCAAAGAAATATCTCATCCTTTCTGAGATGACCCGCTGTATTTTGGCCATCCCTATTAGCACCGTTGCCTCAGAGTTAGCATTTAGGACCGAAGGGCGCATATTGGATTCTTTCTGTAGTTGATTATCTCCTACAACTGTGTAGGTATTGATATGTATACAGAGTTGGATGATGGGAAATGATATTCATGTTCCAGATGTTTTAGATTTTAAAGAGATCGACGAGGAGGAGGGTGGTGATCAGTTTGGATCTGGACCACCTGGTAATTGTTGTTTTTATTTTATTATTTTTATTTATTTATATTCATTTCGATTTCATCGGTATTAATTTTAGTATTAATTGTTGTAGCAACACATGAGATGACTCAGACGACATCTACCTCCACTACAATATGAATATATGCTCAAGCCTCAAATCTCAATGAGTTAATAAAAAAGACTACCTGTCCGGGCCGCCCCAAATGTCACAGTCAAAGACTCAAACAGCTCTATCTTTAGAATATTGAAATTTAAATCATCTGTACGTATTATGTATTCAATGATTTGTAATGTTGAATTAATGTCCATTGGACACTTTTATGTTTGTAATTTTATAATTGTTTAGCCTTTTAATTTTGTAATGACTTAGTTATTATTATTAGTTTATTAGGTAGTAGACTAGTAGTCTGTAATAGTACTTCATTTGCTCTAAATTAGTAAATTTGTATCATGTATATATTATTTTTATTTATGTAATTTTTTTTTTAATCTGGGGTTTTAACTTTTTTTTTTTTTTACTTCTAATTTTATGGGCCCAAAATGGCACAGAAACTGTTTCTGGGCCTAAAAGAAAAAGCTTATGGGCCATTTTAGGCCCATTTCAGTGGTTTCCAGGCCAAAAGCCCAGTAGGGGGCGGACGGATTGATCCCCCTACCCGCACCCTGTTATCCTGGACGGGGTACCCTGCCCTAGCACTCCAGGGGTAGGGGACGGTTAGAAAATCTTCTCCTCTGCCCATGTGGCGGTGGGGGGTGGGGCGGGGGCTACCCAGCCCGTAGGGGACGGGTAGCACCCCTACTCTAAGGTGTGGGGTGTAAAATGGAAAAATCGGCTGATAAGAAGAATTTTCCTTCAATATTATAGCTAAATTCTAGCTGTGGCAATGTATTCATTACCGAGAATTTGACACGAAGACGGTAGGAAATAAACATATTTGGATTTGATAGGTCAAAACAAATTGACCCGATAAGACACAATCAATAAACGGGTCAATTGTGGGTCAATCCGCAAAACTCTAACCTGTATAATACGAATAAATTATATTTTTATATTTTATAAATATTTAGATTTATGTCTTAATATGTAATTTCATTTTATGAAAATATTGATTTTCTTATATGTTATTTGTTTGGATATTGATAATAAAATATTTTATCACGAATTCGGTTGTAATTGTGAATGATTTATATATGAAATTATTATTAATTGGGTTAAAAAATAAATATACGGATCAACTCAACTCATTTATATGAAACGGGTTAAATGAGTTGAAGCAGTTAAACGGGTCGTGTTCAGGTTAATGCAATTAAAGTTAATTACTAATTAACAAGTTAAGCGAGTTAGATCGTATCACCCATTATTTATATGGATCTTGTTAAAATTTTAGTATTTGACCCATTTAATTAAATGGGTTATGTTCAAATTGACTCAGATAGTTTAATACTCATGACTTGAGACGATATGAACATAACCCACGAACACAAATTGCCATACCTACTAAAATCACAATATTGTTCTGATCATCAAATATATGACATACTGGGGATATCGATCATACCGAGCAATTGTATAACAGGAAGCAGAAAAATCAAACTTAAAGATGTGTCATAAAAAACTATAGCTTAACGTGCTGGCCGGGTTATCTTCGTAGTTCCATGAGGTTTGCCCTTGTGATAAAATGTTATCAAGTTAAAAAGGTTGACTTTTGTCACCTTTTTTAATTAATTGAATGGTTAGGTTTTTTATAATTCATAACAGCTAAAAAAGCAATAAGTTTAAATCATATAGGTCTGAAAAAAAAAAAAATTAAAAAACTATAACTAACATATGAAAGTAAGTTTGTGGGTGGCTGCATCAACCCTTTATGAATATGGTGTGTTTCAAAAATTTAAGATAATAAGAACTGACAAATTAAGGCTAGTTTGTTTTCTGAGATGAGATGAGATTAAAGTTAAAAAATTGAATAAAATATTGTTAGAATATATTTTTTAATATTATTTTTGTTTTAAGATTTGAAAAAGTTGAATTGTTTATTTTATTTTGTATTGAAAGGTGGGAAAGTTGTAATGATTAGATGAGATGTTTTCTAAAAACAAACGAAGTCTCAACATGTGCAATATTTAATTAAATAGAGTGAAGTGTAGAGTCAGCACTTAAACTCAGAATCAGCACTCGAATTCAGAATCTTTGCTCTAACACAATGTGAAATCATCAAGTATCTCAAAAAATTAAGATAAAAGAAAATGACAAATTTAATCTTTTATATTTGTATCAAATGGAACACAATCATCTCACAGGAGAAAGGAAGCCAACCAAGATGATTGTGAGCCATCCTTGCTAGCTAGGTGGAGAACGTTCTTTTCTCCTTTCATATGGTGGACACGAGCAACGAGGGTAGAGCATCCCTCCCATCTATGGGAAGGTTCACAACCATGGACAAGTAGTACTCTTCACCTAGGTTTCATTCGGGTACCTGGATATACTTAGGCTGGAATTTGGGTTTAAAACCTAATCTCAGATTGGGTTAGCCCGGATTATGACTCAGGCGGGAATCCAGACGAAATTGAGTTTCGGGCTGTACTCATATTTTTTTTTTATTTTTACAATAGCTTATTAATTTTTCTTTTCATGAAAAAAATAAATGTTGAAAATCTTATCTAAAAGTCTATATTTTATTTCAATTTTTTCAAGAAAAAGTTTTGTTGAAAAGCATAATTTCTTTTATATAAAAGTCTATATTTTACTAAAGGTTTTTCAAGAAGTCATGTTGAAAACCATAATACTAATGCATTGAACATTGTCTATAATAATAAAAATATATTAAAATAAAAAATTAAATTTTATGTAAAAAATAAATAAAATTAGAAACCACTAGTTACCTTTTTTTAATTAAATGTATGTAAAAAAAATTAATATTTTCTTTTACCTAAGGTTGAAGTTTTTTTTTAATAAATCAGAAACCCAGGTTTCATACCAACGATTTTGAAGAAAAGAGAAAGGATTCATAGAGGGGGAAAGGGTTCCCCTAATATCATTATGTGGGGATCAGGTATCTTCCTTGGCGCCATTCTGGCTAATGTTTTGGATATGCTTGTTTAACATGGAGTACTACTCCAAGAAATGAGATCAATAATATCAGAAAGTTAAAGCCCTCGATTATAAATAAGTAGAGTCTAGGGACATTTAAGAAAATTTTTTTCTTTAAAAAACACGCTTATTAGGAGAAGACACTATAAATAAAAACGAATATTTATGATAAGTTATTTAAACTAAAAATGAAGTAAGAAATTATGATTTTCATAACAAATATTGGAAATTCTTCCTTCTTAATTCAGCAGCATTAATTCATGAATTCTTTTTTACGACTTTACAATTTTCAATTTTTAACTTTTATAAACTTTAAAAAATTCACAATTTGATACCCCGTTAATTTTTTTATTTTTATTTTTATTATTATCTTGATACCCCGTTAATTTAATTTATCGTTATAAAATTAACGGTAGATCAAGTTCTACTTACGTCTCTCTGGTTGACTAATGACATACAACTGCCATGTATCAATCAAATCACACCGTTAATATTTCTAAGGATAAAAAATGAGACCTCGTAATTTCTAATGGTTCCAATTGATTGCTTTTTATTTTTTATTTTTTATTTTTTATAAAAAAGGGTGCCTCGTAATTTTATTAAAATTTAAAATTAATGAATCGAAGCCACACATCTTGCCTTTGTTCGTCGTGACGTGCCCAAGCCCTGATTATATTTCTCTGTTTTCCGGTCAAATGTGGATTTAACATCCTGATTTTACTCCTCGTTTTCTTTTCTTTTTTTCTTTTTTTTCTTCCCTCATTTCCTCGAAAAGCCATGTTTCTTTCTGTAACATTTGAACTACTCAAAAGTATTCGATAATTAATTATACATAACTTCCACTACAATCTACAATTTCTGACAGCGGCAGTACTGATCTTCTTTCAACAGGTTTTGATCAGAGAAGAACATGAGATGCGTAATCACTTGCTATTAGACAAGAATATTCTTTGTACCTAACAGATCATCAGTGTCTGCAATCTGTGGCTTTAGTTTGAAGTCTTTGTACTGTTGACTGCAACACTTGGCCTAGTTGCAGTCCTCCTTAGTTCAATAGCGAAACCCAGAATGGGGTCCTTTTCACCGAAATGTGTATTGCTATTGAGTACGGTGAGCAGCGTCAAGCCCAGGAAGACCAGAACAGAGAGAGTTAATAAGACAAGCATTAGTCCTAGTGCTATGCGACCTTTCACCTCTTTTTCGTACTCCACAGAGGCTAGAGCAAGAAAAGTCAGCGAGAATGAATAAGCCCACCATGCAACGTTGAACCTCCTCAGGGATTTCTTGAAAAGGGCTGGCCTGCAAGCCTGTACACGAACAAATGAGAGGTCAGTTTCTGTATCTGCCAATGATTTTATGTCATATCCAAGAATGATGAAATTATAATGATTGAAAGGATGATAGATAGTATTTTTCAATGCTAATTTATGAAAAAGGATCGAACTTACCAAAGACATGAAGAGGAATAGAGAGAGAAAAAGAGAGCAACTTTGATGGGGGTATCAAAAGCTCCTGAAATGAAGCTCCAAGCTAAACTTGCCATGCTTGGTGTGGCAAAGAACAAGAAGAAAGCCGGCCGCAACATTGCCGGAAAACGATTGCCACCGGATACACGCTAATACAACGTAACAAAGAGTACAAAATAATGTGTCATGCCTAATGAGTGTTGAGTATGTGGAGTCTGGTTTACGCCGCTCGAGCGAAGCGTCTAGCCGCTCGAGCGAATACAAGACAGAGAGCTTTGCTCGAAGGAAGCTCGACAGACCGCTCGAGCAATTGCGGGACAGAGAGGTTCGCTCGATGACCGCTCGACTCACGGCTCGAGCGGAGGGAAGTCAGAGAGCTTCGCTTGAGGAGCCGCTCGACTCACAGCTCGAGCAATTGCGGGAAACAGGTTCGCTGGACGCGGGCTCGACACGCCGCTCAAGCGAACATCGCTAATTTTGCTGAATTAGGGTTTCCGCCGTACAACATATAAATAGTGTTTTGTTTTGTTTTGTCTTGTACAGTGGGTGTGTGAACAGTAGCCGTCCTACACTATTGTATTGTGATTCCTGAAGAAATAAAAATCCTCTGCAGCTCCCGTGGACGTAGGCAATTTGCCGAACCACGTAAATACTGTGTCGTGTTCTTGATTGTGTTGCTTTTACTTTATTTGTCATCGTTGGTGTGTGTACTTTGCATAATATTTTCACAACAACTGGTATCAAGAGCCAATGTTGGATCTGAAAGAGAATGATGACTGGAGATAAAGTGAACGCACCCGGGATCGAGAAGTTTGACGGCACTGATTTTGGGTATTGGAAGATGCAGATTGAGGATTATCTCTATGGGAAGAGGCTCCACCTTCCACTATTGGGAAAGAAGCCGGAGAGCATGGCTGATGCTGAGTGGACCCTATTAGATCGACAGGTTATAGGTCTTGTTCGGTTGACTTTGTCAAGAATAGTGGCACACAATGTCAGTAAGGAGAGAACCACGGTGGATCTCATGGCGACTTTATCAGGTATGTATGAAAAGCCGTCTGCGAACAATAAGGTGCACTTGATGAAGAAATTGTTCAATCTGAAGATGTCTGAAGGTATGTCTGTAGCCGAACACTTGAATGAATTCAATACGATCACAAATTAACTGTCATCTGTAGAGATTGAGTTTGATGATAAGATCAGAGCGTTGATTCTGTTGGCATCGTTGCCAAACAGTTGGGAGGCCATGAGGATGGCTGTGAGTAGTTCAGCCGGCAAGGCAAAACTGAACTACGATGACATACGTGACATGGTGCTTGCTGAAGAGGTACGTAGGAGAGACATGGGTGAGTCTTCGGGTTCAGGATCTGCCCTGATTGTTGACAATAGGGGTAGAGGACATGGAAGATCAATCTCCAAGAGCAGGGGAAATAGCAAGATGAGATATGGGCAGCAGATCACATGCTGGAGTTGTGGCAAGTCGGGCCACATCAAGAGAAACTGCAGGAATCAAGAAAGTTCTGATGATGATGTTGTGAATGTAGTGGCAGAAGAAACTCATGATGCCTTACTTCTTGCAGTGCACAGTCCGATTGATGATTGGGTGTTGAATTCAGGGTCTTCGTTCCATAGCACTTCACATCGAGAAATCATGCAGAATTATGTTGCTGGTGATTTTGGGAAGATGTATACCGCTGATGGAGAGGCACTGGATGTAGTGGGAGTGGGTGATGTGCACATCACACTTCCAAACAAGAGCGTGTGAACTTTACAGCAAGTCAGACATGTTCCAAATTTGAAGAAAAACCCGATCTCTGTGGGACAGCTTGATGACAGCAGTTTTGCAGTAGCGTTCTCTGGAGGGGCTTGGAAGATCACTAAGGGTGCGCTGGTCTTAGCGCATGGTAAGAGATCTAATTCTTTGTATTTGACATCAAGATCCAGTGATGTGCAGGGAAATACAAGAGTGCAGAAAGGCAGGCTTGATCGCCCGAAACATGTGAGGAAGCCAAAGGGAGTCAGCTTTGTCGTTCCTTATGAAAGTCTGGGAAAGTTGGCTAAGGTTGCCAAGATCGGTTCGAGACCGGATACTCCTAGTGCAGTGGGAGTTGTGAGTCGCCCTAAGGGTGATGTATATGGAAGACTGAAGTCGGGTTCGATTTCAGGACGTTTTCTAGCTTGAAGACGGGAGCTGTGAGTTGCAGAGGTGGAGGATATCATGTTTGAGGCAGAGGAAGACAATGTGGGTGTACCAGTCTCCAAGTGGGAGAATTGTTGAGTATGTGGAGTCTGGTTCACGCCGCTCGAGCGAAGCGTCTAGCCGCTCGAGCGAATACAAGACAGAGAGCTTCGCTCGAAGAAAGCTCGACAGACCGCTCGAGCAATTGCGGGACAGAGAGGTTCGCTCGATGACCGCTCAACTCACGGCTCGAGCGGAGGGAAGTCAGAGAGCTTCGCTTGAGGAGCCGCTCGACTCACGGCTCGAGCAATTGCGGGAAACAAGTCCGCTCGACGCTGGCTCGACACGCCGCTCGAGCGAACATCGCTAATTCTGCTGAATTAGGGTTTCCTCCGTACAACATATAAATAGTGTTTTGTTTTGTCTTGTACAGTGGCTGTGTGAACAGTAGTCGTCCTACACTATTGTATTGTGATTCCTGAAGAAATAAAAATCCTCTGCAGCTCCCGTGGACGTAGGCAATTTGCCGAACCACGTAAATACTGTGTCGTGTTCTTGATTGTGTTGCTTTTACTTTATTTGTCATCGTTGGTGTGTGTACTTTGCATAGTATTTTCACAACAATAAGAACATGAAAATCGCACTCTGTTTCCATCCCATCTGTGCGGCTACTCAGGCACCTAACAAGTTTCCCAACGCCGAGAACTGGTTTGTTGAATTTGCCATCTTTGACAGAAACCGCTTCTCAGTCGTGAGCCACTGTCCGTGTATCTTTGCGTCAAGCACCATGACAGGAACTGAGAAAACAAATCAAAGAACTTGGTAGGTAGCATTCTTTGGACTGATTAGTGGCGATGACTGAAGCATGAGAAGCCATGAAGTCCAAGGTAATAGAATGAGACAAAAAGGTAAATGTCATAGTGCTCTTTGTATCGTATTCACTCAGACAACAAATACACGGTGCCTTGGATAGTTTATATAAGCATTCAATACAGCAGGTATGCGTTGGAATAATAGCATAAAAGAGAATAACTTGGTTACAACAGAATTGCTAAACAGAATTCTTGAAGCTTCTGGAACAACTGACGTGGATTACTACAGCTTGGTATTTTTTGATTGTGCATCAGTTTGGTTAAGGTTAATACACCCCCTTGAGTCTAATGGGATGTCAATCAGAGTAAGACTCAATTTGAGAAGGGAGAAACGATCAGCAACCAAAGGTTTGGTGAAGATATCCGCTAGTTGGTCTTCACTGTTGCAAAATTGAACCTGGAGAGTCTTTGCAGCAACTCTGTCTCGTACAAAGTGAAAATCTACATTCATATGCTTGGTGCGTGAGTGATACACAGGATTTGAGGTCAAGTATGTTGCACCTAAGTTATCACACCATAAAATAGAGGGCTGGGAAAGAGAAAAACCAAGTTCCTTGATCAATGTTTGCAACCATATGAGCTTTGCAGTTGTGTTGGCCAAGGACTTGTACTCTACCTTAGTACTTGAACGAGCAACAGTGTGTTGTTTTTTTGAGCTCCAAGAGATCAGATGCTTACCTAAAAAGATACAAAATCCTCCTGTATATCTCCTATCATCTAAACAGCCTACCCAGTCGGCATCAGAGTATGCTTGAAGTGTAAAACCAGAATGCTTTGAGAGAAATAATCTATGATTAATGGTGGATTTTAGGTAATGAAGTATTCCCTTGACGGCTGTCCAATGGGTAGTTTTCGGTTCATGCATGAATTGGCATACTTTCTTGACAGCAAATGAGACATTTGGTCTGGTTAAGGATATGTATTGTTGGTTGCCAACAATGCTTCGAAAAAGAGTAATATTTTCAAAAGAAGGTGAGTCAAATTTTGAGAGTTTGGTGGAAGCATACACGGGTGAGGATATGGAATTTGCACCAAGTATATGTGTTTTCTTTGAGAGATGAACAAACCATCATCAAGATAATCAAGTTCAAATACCAGAAAATAAGATAATTTCCCTAAATCTGTAATACGAAAGGTGTGACCAAGAGATGCTATCAGACTGTCAACAGCAGTTAAGGAGGATGAGGTGATGATCATGTCATCCACATACACCAAAATAAATATGCAGAGATCACTTTTGTGCAAAATAAAGAGTGAGGGATCACCCTATGAAGCCAAAAAACAATAGTTGATAAGCCATGAGCTTAATTTAGAGAACCAAGTTTTAGGAGCTTGCTTAAGGCCATAGATGGCCTTGTTTAGTTTGCACACAAAATTGGGCAGTATAGGATCAGTGAACCCTTGCGGCTGTTGCATGTAAACTGTCTCACTGAGATTGCCAGGAAGGAAGGCATTTTGTATATCAATTTGTCTAAGACACTATCCAAGTGCAACAACAATTGATAGAACTAATCGAATAGTTGAGGGTTTTACAACTGGGCTGAAAGTTTCAATATAGTAAATACCAAGTTGTTGATGGAAGCCCTTTGCCACAAGTCTTGCCTTTCTCCTTACAATAGAGCCAGTAGGACGTAGTTTTGTGCAGAACACCCACTTGCAACCAACGAGATTAGAAAAAGAGGAAGGGGGACAAGGGTCCAGGTGTTGGTTTTAACGAAGGCTTCAAATTCCTTTGACATTGTAGCTTGCCATTCAGGGAATTTAGAGGCAGTAGAAAAAGAAGAAAGCTGATCATCTAGTACCGTGGCAGTGGAAATAAAGCATTGTCGAGATGGATATGGAACTGTACTGTCGGTGAGATGGGGAGGTCTTGATGAGTTGGTTTGAGACTGGGTGATGATGGGTGAACGGGGAGGAAGTAAGATAGGAGAAGACTGAGGTGGTGGAGGATTGCGATTTTCGGAAGAGGTGAGAGGATTAGGGATTGCAGAGGATGACAACGGGAGATTTTGAGAAGAAGATGAAGTAGAGACGGGTTGGGCTTGATCAAGTGATAGTGGACTAGTGGGCCTAGTGAGTGATGAGTGAGATGGATTAGAATTGGGACTTGAGGGGCCAGGTGGATGAAGAGGAACTGGGCCAAGAATAGAGGGAAGAAAACACGGAAGTGAAACCGATTGTAGACTGGGCTCGGTAACAGGATGAACAGAGCTAGGCTTTTTGTAGGAATTTTTTTTTTCATTGAAAATAACGTCCCGTGAAATGTAAAGACGATTGTGGTCCTGGTCAAAACACTTGTACCCTTTGTGAGAGGAACTATAGCCAAGAAATAGACATGAAGTTAACGAAAACTCAATTTATGTCAATTATATGGCCGGAGATTAAGCCAACATTCACAACCAAAAACTTTTTAAAAAGTGTAATTTGGAGGTTTGTGATAGACCATGAAATAAGGGGACCAATTTTGTAATATTGGAGTAGGAAGTAAATTGACAAGATATGTGGCAAAAAGCATCATCCCAAAATGATAATGGAAGGGATGCATGAGCTAGGAGTGTAAGCCCAGTTTCGACTATATGTCTGTGTTTTCGTTCAACAAGACTATTCTGTTGATTTGTATGGGGATACGAAAAATAGTGTATAATTCCAATAGTCTTGCAAAGATTTTTAAGAGGTAGAAATTCACCTTCAGCATCAGTTTGCAAAGAGATTAGTTTAGTATTAAAAATTCTTTCAAGAAATGTGATGAAGGAAGTAAAGACGGAGAGCACATCCTATTTATTTTTAATGGGAAAAAGCCAAGTGAAGCGTATGAAATGATCTACTATACTCAAGTAATATTTGTAGCCATTTCTTGAAAGGAGGGGGCTAGGCCCTATACATCAGCCTATAAAAGATCTAATGGCTTAACAGAAGTAGTGAATCCTAATGAAAGTGGTAGCTGGTGGGCCTTAGCCAAGGGACAATCGGGACAAACAAGAGAAGATTTATTTGGGAAAAATGGCAAACATGTGATGCGCAAGACTCTGGAGACAGTGTCGAGAGAAGGATGTCTAAGCCTTTGATGTCAACAGCTAAGGGAAGCTTTTTCAACAAGGTGGACAGATGGAGAAGACAGTTGCATGGAAGATGGAAAATGGTAAAGACCATTACAAGTTGGACCGCTGATGAGGAGCTTCCTGGTCAGTTGGTCCTTCACTGAAAAAGAGGTTGCATGAAATTCAAAGAAACAAGAGTTGTCAATACAAAATTGCAAAATAAAGACAAGATTTTTTTGTTATTGAATGGACATGGAGGAGATTATGTAGATGAAAAGAAGAAGAATTGATAGAGAAAAAGGAGTCAAATGTTCTATATCGGGAGACCAGTTCCATTTCCAACTCTTATTTGCTCATTACCACCGTAAGGTTCAGATGAAAGGTTAATGTGAGAAAATTCATGGGTAATATGGTGGGTGGCTGCACTATCAAAATACCATGTAGAATCTGGGATGGCTGAAGGTGAAGTGTAGTTGGTTGAGAAGGAACGGGGTGGGTCATATTGATAGGCATGATCAAAACGGAAATGACATTGGAGAGCGACATGTCCAGGTTTATTGCAAACCTAACATGTTGGTCTGTTGGAGTGGTTGGGTTGGGAAATAAAAACGGGTTGGGAATTTGGAGAGAGCCTTCCTTTATTGTTGGGGTACCTGCCTCGTCCACGACTATTTCGATTACCATGATAGGAGCCCTTTCCTCTTTGGTCTCGTTGGTTATTGGCGCTGAAATTTGCAGATGGTTCAAAAGGGGAAGATGAGTTTGTGCTACGAGAGGAATGAATCAATCTGCTTTCATGAATAAGCAGGAGGTGATAGAGCTCTTGAGAAGTCACGAGGTCAGCTCTTGTGGTAATAGAGGTTTTAAGGACTCATAGGTGGAACCCAGGCCATTTAGAAGGTAAGTGACAATTTCTTTGTTTGAGAAATGACTACCCGTGGTAGTGAGAGTGTCAACAAGCATCCTTACTTTGCTGATATAATCAAAAATAGACTGATCTCCACGGCTCAAGTTGGTGAGCTAAAATCGTATTTGAAACTCTTTGGCTTGTGAGTGAGAGCTAAACATGGATTCAAGTGCAACCCAAAGCTCACGAGAAGAACCTATTACATGGCCAAGGAGAGATTCGGTTAGAGATTCGGTTAGTGAAGAAAAAAGAATGCTCAAAATGAATTGGTCAGTTCTTTGCCAGGATAGAAAGGCTGGGTTGATTTTTTGGGTAGAGGTATTTTCAACTGGAAGCATTTTGGGTGGGACAATCTGTGTTCCATCAACGAATGAATAGAGATCTTGGCCTCTCAAATAGGTCGATATTTGCACCTTGCAGAGTAGGAAATTTTCATTGTTGAGTTTTAGAGTGAATAAATGAGAGGAGGAAATAGGGGTGGATGGCGGTGGTGGTGGTGGTGGTGGGCTTACGATTTCAGCCATGGCAAGAGAGGATCAGAGAAACTGCTAGTCTAGCAGCTCTGATACCATGATAGAATGAGACAAAAAGATAAATGTCATAGTGCTCATTGTATCGTATCACTCATGCAGACAACAAATACATGGTGCCTTGGATAGTTTATATAGGCATTTAGTACAGCAAGTATGCACTGGAATAATAGTAGAAAAGAGAATAAGTTGGTTACAACAGAATTGCAAAACAAAATTCTTGAAGCTTCTGGAATAGCTTACGTGGATTACTGCAGCTTGGTATTTTTTGATTGTGCATCAGCTTGGTTAAGATTAATACAAGGAGCATAAAAGAAGTCACTCCTATGTGGTGCAAGAACTCTGCCTTCACCATGGGAAAGTGAAAGAAGCATCTCAGAATGTATAGTGGAGTGAGAGTTAGCAGAGCTAGAAGCGCGAGACACCATATTAAAAGAAAAACTGTTGAAGGCAGCATGTGGAATACATGCAGGGGTGCTTGTTGAGGGTCACTTGCAGAGTCACTTGACATCTTCCATAGTAAAGCTTGGGCACCAAGAGAGAGGCTTATTCTGTAGTAGCCTGCATGCAGCCTGGTCAAGATGGATGGTTGGGAGGGCTTGGCAACAATATCATTAATGGGGTTGGTCATGACTATGAGCTGATTCTTGGCTGGTAACGATGGAAGCATCAATTTGTGACCCCAATATTAGGACTATAAAATTAGAAGTGAGTGGCTTTCGGGTGATAAGATGACATGCATTTCACATATAGGAGGGTGCATGTTTATATATGTGAGCAGATGCTTGAGTGTGAGACACCAAGTACACTTGAAAATTGAGTCAGCTTCGAGAGTGGAAACCACTACATATCCGGACACTTGGAATTAAGGCCTATTTTTTATTCTTTGGCAAAGAACACATTTTAGGTATTAGGTTAGCCCACAAATGTAGCCGCAAAAGCTAGCGAACTACGTACGTACCTTTGCTCGGCAAGATAAAAGTGGGCCATTTTTATGCTGGTTAATTAATTAGGGATGTTTTCAAGAGACTGAATGCAATTTGGTTAGATGACAGTGTGAAGTGATTATCTACCCAGTGGTCTTCATTTCTAGCATCATCTATGTGCCATCTGAAGATGAGGAGCAAGCTCCTTTTAGCGCTTGATTCATCATGGTTTGTTAAGAGCTTTGATCCGATTGAGTCCCCATTCCCAAGCACTGAATACATCGACATCTACCAATTAAACACAGTTTAACCACCAACTACTCACTCCATGAGCTCAGACTTGCCACCAGATGACTAAAAGCATGCACATTTGAAGAGCCAAAATTAATTACCCGCTGATGTTGGGACCAAAATGTCAGGCTGTAGCCGAAGGCTACCTTTTATTCCTTAGAAATTGTGCGCTTCCGCATAGGTTTCTACAATTTATTCACACACTTCCGCAGACACAAGTGAGAACTTTCCATCGCCTAGACACCATTGATCTGTTAATAGACATTTCCAAGAGGATTGTAAACCTAGTTTGTGTGCGCTACACAAAATCTTAGCATGAAGCGTGATCGTTAACCTACGACCGACCCAGGCTTTAATGAAATGGGGGCTCTGTTCCAGCGGAAGATGAGAGGTTGCCTCGTTGTTTTGAAAACATCTCATCTCATTATTATAATTTTTTCAAATCTCCACACAAAATAAAATAAACAATTCAACTTTTTCAAATCCCAAAATAAAAATAAAATAAACAATTCAACTTTTTTAAATCCCAAAACAAAAATAATATTAAAAAATATATTCTAACAATATTTTATTCAACTTTTTAACTTTAATCTCATCTCATCTCATCTCATCGAAAACAAACGAGCCCGCTGAGAGGCAAGAAACCAAAATTTAGTAGCAATATTCTACACAAGCACGGGGAAGCTATCTGAAGTGCATTTTGAATTAGTCCGGACCAGCAAAATAACAGAAGAAACTCCATGGCCCTCATTTTGCACATTTTTTTTCTTATTTTCATTACATATATTAGTAAAATATTCAAATACACGGAACAAATACATACAAGCAGCTTAACTTCCACCATTTTTCACTTTGTCAAGTTTATGAAGGTACATATATTGAACAGGAATAGATAAAGATGATGGAATGGAGTAGCTTCTTTATGCTGCCTCTGCAAATCCAACTCTCAGCTTGCCGGAATCAAAGACGGTATGGTAGCGACCCATGAAGATATCACCCAGGATCCTGCATTGCACAATTGCCCTTTATAGTGAGAATCATCAAGTACCAGAAGTATCACCATGAGGCATGAGCAGATGCTCGAGTGTGGAATGTTGACAACAGATTTAAAAGGGGAAAAAGTGGAGTTAGACATAAATGGAAATATACCAGAGAGGACCACGAGGAGGAGGCACATCCAAAGCAATGAAGCCGCTGATGCACTGAGCAGCAGGACCCTCGCCCACCTTGAGTATATACTGAAAAGTGAAGGCACCATCCACAAAAGTTGATATCAGAACGATGACATTCTAGTACTCATATATTCATGAAATGTTTTCTACTGCTACATTTCCCAACACACGGATGGATGAAGTGTATGGATCAAATCCAAGCTGAATTTGAATGCTACAAAATGCATGATCGCAGTTGCTTAGGAAAAAAAAATGCCTGGTATCAATTGGCATCTTATCGGGACAAATAATACAAAGCAAAATATAAACAGAAACATGACAGTGATTCAATCTTAAATAACATATACAACTATTTGTTTGCCTCTTCCTTGCCTGATTTTTGCTTCTGTTGCCTTTATCTGGTTTGAACTCTTAGAATAGAACTGCTAATAGGTTAAAAAACTAAGATGCCAATTAGTGACCATTTTTAAAGTTTTTGAACTCTTAGAATTAGTTAGTGTGTTTGCCAATCAAATTATTCGCTTAAACCACTCAAATATGACCAAAGATGGGAGTCTAAGAAAAATTAATACTATATTCTTACTAGATGGTATATCAATAACAAAATGACATCGCTTTGGACAAGTCCTCATGACAAACGTGTGGTTGAAAGCTAGTTACCCAAATGCAGCATTCTTTTAGGGCAAACAAATTATCTTGGCAATGATGGGATGAGCCAATCGAAACCTTGGTTCAAAAGTCAATAAAGCCTATTCTGTGCTAGAAACATAATATCAAGGTCACAGATGCAAGACTGAAAAGTAGAAGAAGAAGAACAACAATAACAACTATGCTATCGAGTAGAATGCCTCATATTATTGTTGAGATTCATCTTTATCAAACCATATGAATGGAAAACACTCCCCGACCTACACAACCTAATTACAAAACCAATTCAGAATCCAACTAAATTGCAAGTTCAGGATAGGTTGGGATGACATCTTACCTCCTCAGGAGCAAGGTTGAAAATCTTTCCGCCAATTGTGAAGGAAACGCCAGGCATGGAAGAAATATGTCCACAGTCCACAGCAGATTCCCCCATTGGGCTTGGCATCCGATCACAAAGCTGTGGAAGCATCAGACGTGTGTCAAGCAAGCATGAGCAGCAATGTCCTCAAGATATATATTGAATGCAGTAGAATAGGCGTAATTCACCTCATTTACGTAGTCCAATATTCGATCTTCTGTTTGATTCTGCTTTATCTGGTTTTGCATCCAAGCAACAGCCATCTCACAAGCAGGGCACATGGCATCACGAATTCCACTAGAAACTTTGCCGTTGCTCTCATCCACTACAGTCTTGATGCCCGTACTGTGCAAAGACATTCACAAACCAACAGGTTCATCGTCTAACAACCATGTCCAGGTAAGTATTATAAATAAATCAAAATGTGTATGAGTTTTACCCCAAACAAAATGAAAAAAAGAAACCAGGAATAACCATAAGCATCGCAAGAGAGTGACAAAAACACAAGAACTATGTGGAAAGAAAATCTTTTGTGCTCAACCTAGCGACAGCCAACACGGGTACCATCAAAAGTGCATGATGCAGCAGGTAACAGGCAATGGAATTAAAATTATCAATCGGGATAATTATAAAAGCATTGCAGAGAATGTTGAAAAGCCAAAAGATTATAAGAATATTGGTTTGACCTAACACCACGGGAACCATCAAAGGAGCACAAGCCAATCTGGGAGCAGATCTTCTTTGGGTTTGCCTGTTATATAGAAATATGAAGGCTGGAAATCAATTTAATAGTGGAATAACAGGAATATTCTGCAAAGAGGTACATAAATTTTATCTGATAGGGAAACATAAATCAGAACATAATAAAACGCAAGTATTTACCTCGGCTAAAAGCAAATCAATAATGGTTTGTCCATACTGCTCGACAATTGCCTTGCATTGCTGACTAACAACTCCAGAGGCTCCAATTGCATGATTTATCATGGTAATCACAGTCTGCAAGAAAAACCACCATATATTTGAAGTAGAAGCATGTATAATAATAGAAGCCTTTAGGACAGCAAAATTGATGTTTTAAATGACAGGCACATAAGGTCTATGTAAAAAACGTTTCATTAATACAGGTTGGTGAAACAATGTATTAATCATAGTTTACTGAAGCATATCACAAGCATGATGCTGTATATATCAATCGTAGCTCACTTTTGATGGTTGTTACAATAGCAGGTTGGTGAAAGAATGCATGTACAAGAACATATTTATGGAATGTCTCAGTTGTTTTTTATTTTTCATTTCAATTTCGTTCCATCTTGAATTTAAAAGTTATTACCATCCCACACCAAAACGGGTTATAAAAAGGAAGAAGAAGGTGGAGCTTTCAACTTTAGCCCCAACCAAAGTTCAGCCTGAAAATGACTTTGAAGAGCAGAAAATCAATAACTATACAACATACATGAGATGGATAAACGCTAAATCAAAGTTGCTTAAAGCATTATGAAGATGCATACCGTTGGACCTGCTAGCAGGGAAGTGCCAGAATCTGCAATGGCGGAACAACCTCCAGCACAATATCCTGCATGGCAGTATTATAAAGTTAGACCCACAAAATCAACAGATGCAATCATGTGATATTTAAGTTTTTCCTTGGTTTCTAAATATACTCCTCTCTTCCTCATTAAGAACTGTACTAGGTATCATGAATGAACATACCGGTTGGTTTATCATCTATTAGAACATCTCCCATGTCAAACTATCAAAAGGAAATGTTAGTGATCAAAAGGAGAAGATAATTAAGGGGAAAAAGAAAATTTTGAACATTTCATAAGATAAAAGCTTTTGGACAACCTACCTGCCAATAACCTTTCTGTTTCACAGGAACATATGTGTGCTTGCCCCTGTAATGATTTGGATCTACCCCACCAAAGACGATTTCACCCCCTTCTTCTTCCTCTGCATTACGGTTGAGCCAGAATGAAAATACCGGTTCTTGGACAAGACCTTGTTCAACCATGTTGTCCCTGTAAGGCAGGCATGTGCCTCATCATACAGGCAATATTCAGAAAAAGTTTTCAGCAGAAAACCAAACAAACTAAAAATGGGCATGTATACCACACAGGAACAGCATTTCCAACGGCAATCTCTTGAAATCCGAGTCCTAGTATACCATCAAATTTTCCCATTAAAAATGTGAGACTAGGCTCTCTGGTTGCCTCAATAAAATCCTGAAGGGGATCAAAAGCATTTAGTACAAGTACAGTCTATCAAATTACTATCATACAAATTCATGCAGAGGGAAACATGCTCAAGGGACCTGATTCATTATAACTCGGTCCCCAACTTTGACATTGTCACAGCTAAAGAAACCAGAGATTGCACCAGTACCATATTGGATAGCAGCAGATGTCCCTGCAATATAGACAATACCAGGTATATCAGACATGGAAACAAGATTGCAACTTCCACATTCAAAATTTTCCCAATACACACCTTGCAACTGTGTATCATGAAGTGGACATTGCAACTAATAAGATCGCAGAAATAGTGTTCCGCCTATTTTAATATTAAATTAATGCTCATCTAGGTCACGGTTCTCCATCCCAACAAGAAAAAAAGCACCGCTTATAGTACTAAAATATCTGACAAAATAATGTTGGTACTAGCTTATACGGTCACAAAAGAGAGAAAAAATAAATAAAAAAAATAAAAAGAACCTCACTAGACATCAGTGGACCAACCTCGATGTATGTCAACCTTCACATCCCATGGAACTCAATAAATACGAAAATAAAATAATATAACTTGTACAATTCATAAATTAATTTTTTAATCAATAACTCATGCAATAAGCCCCCCCCCCCCAAAAAAAAAAAAAAGCCAAACAAAAGAGAGAGAGAAACCTCACTAGACTCCACTGGACCAACCTCGATATAATATCAACCCTCACATCACCCTTCCATGGAGTTATAGTAAAAAATAGAATAAATTAACTTAATTTGTACAGAGCTCAAATTATTTTAACCCAAAATGAGTGAGTCTAAGGTGCAGACGCAACAACTAACCATTCTTCCTGTAGGTACTCGATTCGCTTGACTTGTACTTGGCATGAAAAAAACAAGCCACCTGCACCCAATTATGCAAAAACGTGAATAAAAATTTCGATGCAGACAAAACGTTATATTTGACAATCATTCACCGCCAAAATAGAAATAGAAGCTCACCGAGAAATAGCACTTAGCTGATGGCACCCACAGATTAGCGCTGCCAGTGTCAAAAATTACAGTGAAATTTTGAGGGGGAGTACCAATGCCAATTTCACCATAGTACTGAGCATCCAAGTAGTTCTTTAACACAACAATGTCTGCGTCCTCAGAGTCACCGAGATTATGAGGGAAACGATACTTTCTAATAGAAGCTTTCAAAGATATTGCGTCCTTGGACTCGAGCTGTGAAGCAAGCCGATTGTTTTTGTCCAATTTCGTCTTTTTCAGCCCAATTCTAACAAAGCCATTGTTGGAAGCAGAGGTGACCAGTGAAAACAACAAGCTCAAGAGGAACAGAGACAACAGGACTGCTTTCATGTTAGTTCCCATGTTCACCTATTGGTTCACAGTCAAAAACTCAAGTTCAGGAAAACCCTTGACAAGCTGTGCACGCACGCACGCATAAACATGAGGGTTAAAAACCTTTGACGATGCGTGGGTGGTTAAGAAAGAAAAAATATATATAAAAAGGTGTTTGGTTGCTAATAAATGGTAGTAGACAATGAGATGAGGCATTTAACCTGATACTGCCATAGTTAAAGGTCAGCAACATATTTTAGCTTCACATGCTAACATTTTAGCTTTGTCACAGGTCAGTTTTGGATTCTTAGAACGAGAATAGAAAAGAGATACTACAAATTCATTCTAAACTACATTTCTATCATTCCAGCAATATTCTGAGCAGCCAAACAAACGGACATGGGGACAGATCAAGCATAATGCCTGTTTATTTAACGCTCGGAAAGTGTAGGGGCGAAAGTCATCAACACATATTAAAAAAGGAAAAGGACATAATAAAATCAAAAAAGCCCGAAATATAGGTTAATTCAAAAAGTTTTCATGAAACAACGGCGTTTGCATATGATACCGCTCAAGCAACAATGTAAAATAAAACTGAAATCTTCGTTTAACTTGATTTTCTGCCATTATCTCACCAACCAACCAGGCAGATAAGGAAAAGCGTCACAAATAAGCGCTACAGCTACAAGAACAACCACCTTCAACCACAAATTGCAAAACTAAATGCAAATTCTGCAAACACAAAATGAACACATCGATCAACACTAAATCAAAAACCGAAAACGTCGATTTTCACGCAAGAAACCTAAATCAAACAATCGGCAATCACAAATCCCCAAAAATAAAGAACACAATTAAGGGACAAAAAAGAGACATTAACAGATAAAAAGGAAGAAACCTACTCACAGAATAGCAGAAGCAGAGGAGAGGGAAGTTGAGGAACAAAGCAAGACGAAGAGAGAATTTAAAATCTAGGGAGAGAGCCGGTGGGTCTCCTATAGTCCCATCACTCCCTGAGGCTTTTTTCTGCAACGGATAGAAGGATGCCGACCGTTAAGCTTTTAATAGAGATGGAATTCTAACCGTGGATTTGGGCGTTTGAGCAATAGACCAAGAAAAGCATAATCCTGTGCTTACATGTTTATAGTTACCAAATCTGCACTTGCGTGTTAAGGCCGTCGATCGTGGATAAACTGAAGTATGATGGAGATGCGTGAGATGAGGATGAGCTAGCGTGGGGACTTGGGCGGGAAAAACGACGCGGGGGATAGAGTGTTGGCGCTGTAATGGAAGGCTCACGTGGCAAGGAAGCATGCAGTTTCGTAAGCTTTGCACGCGACACTTCCCAGTTCCCCCCACCTTCTCTGCCTAGTCGTCGAAGCATGACGATTGACGAGCTGAGTCTTGTCCAAACATGCATTGGACAATTTTTTTTATTATTATTATTTTTTAGACAAATTAAATTAATAAAAATTAAAAGATACGGAGGATTTGATACCCAACAAACATTCAAATCAAATCAAAACATAAAAAACAAAGTAATTAATTAAAGATTATGGGATAAATATTATTTGTGAGTATTTGAAAAATTTGTAAAAAAACAAAATTCTATTTATAAATAGATATGAAAATAAGAAATTTATTCCCTATATCAATTTACAAATAAAATTATTCAAAATAATGAAATATGATGTCCAAAAAAGTAATTTAAGCGGTCAAGAATATGATGACTTGATGGAATATAATCCAATATTTCAAATCGAAAATCTGGATGGAAACTTACATCTTTGTAAAAAAAAAAAAAAAAATTGTACTTTGGGTGTCTGCTACTAATGAATGAATACCGCCGCTGCTGCTCATGTACTGAATGAAGGATTATATATTTAAAAAGAATAATACTACGTACAATCGTGAAATACATAAATATCGTGTAATCGTTTTGAAAAAGAGTAAGATCTATTATTAAAAAATTAATTTCTTTTCATTTGGGTCTCATATTTATTTACTTTTTTCAAAGTGATTATACAGCACTTACACATTCACGATTGCAAGTATCATTTCTCATTTTAGAAAAAATTAATATCGGATGAACCACTAGCTAGCTGCTACTACTACCACCACATGATGATCAGGGCAGTCCCACCATAGCTAAACCTCAAAGACAAGAAACCAATATTGATATATCATTCATGCATGGTAGGGTTGGTTTTGATGATGAACAATCATATGGGTTAGGCAAAATGAGACGAAGATGTTGCGCAGAAGCAAACTCCCAATAACTTAATTGGGATCGATATTGATTGATATATAGTGATGATCAGAATCATTGATGCAAGGTAGGTCCTGCAGGCTCCGATCCAGCTGAAGGGTTCGATCACCTCCAGTGCAAGAAAGGATATATATTCAACCTTGAAAGGGCAAATAGTAGTAGCTAGTCTGACTGCAGAAGTACTATGCTCGTAAATAAATATTACAACTCGACAAGTCGTTTGAAATCAGATTAATTAAACTATATACAGATATCTAGTTTCGCTCCATATATTCCTTTATTAAATAAGTCGTTAAAAATCACAAAACAATGATCGATACAACTCGTGTTCCACTCGTATAACTTTATTTTTGTTATTCTTTATAGTATTATTTCTATAGTTTATAACTAGAATATTGAGAATATTTTAAAAAATATGTTACGTGAATCATTATCAATATAATAAAAATGATATTTGCAGTCATAGAGTGTGTAAATATCACTTTTTAAAAATGAGTCAATATGACATGTACTCATATGAATAAATTAATTTTTTAATAGTGGACCCCACCACTCTTTTTCAATAAGAGTATTGGACGACACTTACACAGCTAATGATTGTATCTAACATTATTCTAAATATAATCATTCATATACTTATATATAAAATTTATAGGGATATTAATAAAAAGTCAAAGTTTATTTGTCTTGATTTATAAATAAAGTTCTAAAATAATTTTTTTTTTTTTATAAATCTAAACGAAGCATACAACCCGTGAATGTTCGAACTCTCTCGAATATTAAATAAACTGTTCATTAACATAAAATTTAACTCGATAAAAAGTGTGTTCGAATAAAATTAAAAGAACAAATTTTGACCACCACCGGTACCATTTGCTTGAACTTGACTCGTTTATATCCCTACAGCATAACCTTAATTATAGCCTATAGGTGTTTTGGTTTATGATTTTTATATTTTTTCCAAAATATTTTGTGTTTTTTAAAGTTCTCGTTATATACACACGTACACATGTATATCAGTATACATATACATATACATATATATATATATACACACACACACATATATATATATATTCATTTTAATCTCTCTTCCTTTGTTTTCTAGTGATAGAATCTCTCCCTTTGGGATGGGCCTAGTAGGCTTACTTTGAGTCGGGTATATTTTATCTCTTCCAATTACCCGTGATTCTTACGGGTCATTTGTTCTAAAAATGACCTTAAGAATCTTTAAATATAAAATATGCAGTCGAAATGATCCACCGAGGTTCGTAAAGAAATAAATCCCGGGAGTAGGTTCCTAGCTCTTCATTTCACTTGCGTTTAACAATAAAGATTTCCAAGCGTGGACTTAGGCAATAGGTGTACTCAACTGCGTAAGATGCGAGTGTAGATTTCGGACGTTTTAGGAGATGAACTCAACCACGTAAATGGCGAGCGTGGAGCTCGGTGTGGTGGGAGATATACTCGACCGCATAAGATGCGCACAAGGGTGGTCAGGCAATCAAGTGACTTGCCTACCTACTCGAGCACCTGGGATGCTGGGTGATCCCTAACCTTTCTCACATGTTAACTTATTATGAAAATGGTGGCCTGTAGGATAGCAGAAAGATTGGACCCGCCTCTTTGGCATGATGGAGATTGAGCACTTCGTAAGACTGGATTCGCCTGTCGTTGTCGAAAAACGTATATTCATCCGACATTTTTGTTTTCAATGGTGTTGGTGAGGTCTTTTCTTTCCAATGCGAGCAGCTATTAACGTTTCCATTTTATTGCCAATGTTAGAGTTTGTATGTGGTAACCCACACAAAGTGGTCAGGAAGCTCGTCTACCCTTTAGATCCACCTTAGGCGGTTGTTGAGCCCGTCGATTCGTTCCCAGATATCCTGCGTAAGGCAATTGTGGAGTTCAGAGACTCGTTAACCTAAAGGCTCGTTCCCGAAGGAGTCCCACTGGTAGTGGTTATCGCACGAGTGCATACACACAGCGTTCGCCAGTGGAGATGTCGTCCTGTGGTTCTTCTCGTCCATTCTCATAAACTAAGGTCTCATTTGGATTTGGAAAGTATTTCATCTCATCTCATCTTATCATTACAACTTTCTCAAATTTTCACACAAAATATAATAAACAATTCAACTTTTTTAAATTCAAATTCAACTTTTTTAAATCTCCAAAACAATAATAATATAAAAAAATAATATTTTAACAATACATGGTGCTCGGCTCCTTTGGTCCTCATCGACCTCGTAGATTGAGGGAAGGGATGAGGCAAGCCCATGGAGACATGTTTCTCAGCTCCCCTGGTCTTCTAGTCAACCTCGTAGACGGAGAGAAGGGAAGAGGCAAGCCCATGGAGACACAATGTTTGGCTCTTTTGGTCTTCTCGTTATCCTGGTAGACTGAGGGAAGAGATGAGGCAAGCTCGTGGAAACACGGTGCTTGGCTCCCCTGGTCTTCTAGTCATCCTCGTAAACTGAGGGAAGAGATGAGGCAAGTCCGTGGACATACGGGCTTGCCTGGTTCCCCCGGCCTTCTCGTCACCCTCGTAAACTGAGGTAAGGGATGATGGGTGCTTGGCTCCCCTGGTCTTCTCGTCGCCCTCGTAGACTAAGGCAATGCATGAGGCAAGCCAGTGGAGACACAGTGCTTGGCTCCCCTAGTCTTATCGTCATTGAGGGTGCGGGAGTCGATGCGAACAGTTAGGGAAGGTAACCAAGCTACATAAGTCAAACCGGTTAGCATAAATACTTTCCAGCCACAAGTGCGATATTTGTGTATTAGAATTGTCCCGCTGGATCATAAAGAAAGTTCAAGGCGCGTTGGTGTTGCCCGTGAGCCGCCATGTTTCGGTGGTGACAGAGATCCGGGGTGCCCGCGTGCATGTTAATTCTGATAAATCAATTTTGTTGGAGACAAACTTGGATGTCCGAAAGGGTGCCAGAGTGGGGCTAGGCGGCTGATGTTTCGCATTACAAGAATCAAGTTTTTTAGTAAAACTCAAATTCACATAAATTTAAAAATAGACAAACCGATGCATTTTAGCCGTTGCATGCAAGTTTTGCTCCGCTAAAATTGTCTCTGATTGCTACTTCTCTTCTTCCTTAACCTCCCTTTATCTTCCTGTCTCTCTTTTATTCCTTTTTCTTCTTCTTTTTTTTAAACGAGAGATACACTGTGGCACTATGAAGCATTGTGTTTGAGGAGATGGCAGGCATCATGATGCATGAGTTCGATCAATGGAGATACTATGTTGGCTTGGTCGAGCATGGTGTCTCGTATCTCGTTTCGGTTGCCCGCTTACACTTAGCAAAGACGATGGTTGTCCAAGGTGTGCATGTGACATGCAAGGTGGTTGGGGTGGGTGCATGTGACGCACAAGGTGACCGGGGCCATGCAAGTGGCAGTAGAGCAAGTGAGGTCGGTGGAGCACATTGTAGGGCCAGCACATTGCATGGGTCATGCAACATGCCTTGGAGGTGGCTCGCGTCATATCAAGCAACTAGAACTGGTGGTGGTCGTGCACAGCGTTGGTGCAACATGTTGCATGCGGTCCACTATGCTAATGCAGAGGCCAAGATGAGTGCATGGCCGAGGGGAGCTTAGCTGGCCGGGGACTCTGCCTAAGGAACGGTAGTCCACAGCATAAGCTGTGTTTGTCGATGTATTCTGGCAGGGGCGTGGATGCATGGCGAGGATTATTGGACTAGGGGAGAAGCCAATGGCCGTGATAGTGTATTGAAGCAGATCAGTGGTCGTGATAGTGTATTGGCCGAGAAGTCCATGGGCGTAGACTGGCTGGGCAACGAGTGTGCTGGCCGTGGAGTGGCTAGCAGAGGAGACCATGGTCGTGGAAGTTATGGGCCAAGTGGAGACCTTGACCGTGGAGCTAGGCGAGGAGTCCAATGCATGTTTCATGTACTGGGTGTGTGGTCGAGACGACTAGCTAGGTAAGCCGTGGTGGTCTTGGACCACCATGGTATCTTCAAAAGGTGCCGGTGGCCCTTGTGGTGAATGTTGGCAAGCGCTCGCGACTCATGGCATTTGCTGTAAGCTGACCAAGGAGTCCAGTGCACGTTTCATGCACTGGATGCGTGGTTAAGGGGCCATCGAGGTCAGGCGTGATGGTTGAGGACCACCTCTTAGATAGCAAAGGATGCCAGCGATCCAAGTGGTGACCGCCGGCAAAATCAAGAGGCTCACGGTGGTCTGCCGTGAGCTTGCTGCGTGCACGGGGTACATGGCCGATGACCACTGCTGCCCGCCATGCGTTGGGGAGTGTCGGTGGCATTCAGGCGGGGACAGAACATGTTGGCACTCCACATGGTGGCCATCAACACCATGTGGAGTGCCAGCATGAGTTGCCACGGCCACGATGGGGCCGTGGCAACTGTTAATGCCAAAAATCGTCATTCTTCGTTCATTGATTTTAGCACGCCGAAAAATCGTCATTCTTCGACTTCCAGTGTAGAAAAGGAAATCAATCCCACATACGGTATCAACTGTTAATGCCAAAAATTGCATAACAGTCCAAAATGGGAGAAAGAGTCATTCCCTGCCCCTATGATGATCTGGGTCTCGATCGGTATAGTTTGGAGCCCCTGACATGGTCTGGTGTGGTTGTGCGTACGTCCATGACAGTGAATGAAAAATAAGTTCTGAGAATATAAATGAGAACGAGACATACATATTTATGTGATTCGGCATGAAGGCTACGTCCACAGAATTTTTAGGGAGGGAATATCCATAATAATAAGCTTGTTTTATAGTCTTTTATAACCTATCATTTTTTACTGTACAATAAAAATCTCAAATATATTTGCCGGAGAATCTCTTCTTGTTGGAGCCCCTTACGAGAGGTTGAAGAATAAGTCGAAGTCCCCCTGAAATCGTCTGTTCGTTTCCTTTAATATGCCCCCTCTTTTCGCATGCCCCTAGAGAGTGATGAGGATTGGCCGCCTTTCCCTTGCGTGTCTGACATTCTCTCTTCTCTCCACTTTCTCCTTTTATCTTTCCATCCCTTTCTTCTGACACCCTCTTTTTTGTGACACCCTCTTTTTTCTTGTCCATTCTTTGTCCCTCATTCCCTTATTTTTCTTTGTCTTCTAGTGGTGAGAACTCTTCTTTGGTCTGGACCTAGTAGACTTACTTTGAGCCGAATATATTTTATCCCTTCTATAAATTATACAATATATATCATGAATTTAATGTCACTAGTGAGATCTAAATAAATAATAACAACAAATTAATATTATAGGATTGACACTCTATTAACATATCTAAGGATAGGGGTGTAAACCGGTTGGTCCAGACCGGAAAAACCGACCGGACCGACCGGTTCGGTCCGGACCGACCAAGTACATGGTCGGTTTTGGTCCAATAAATAGGAGCATTTCGGTCTTCGGTCCGGTCCCGGGGTGGAGATTTCTCGGACCGGACCGGACCGGACTGACCGAATAAAAAATAAAAATAAATAAAATATTATATATATTATTTATATAATAATTGTACAATTAATAATATAAAATTTTAAATATGTTATTAATACTTGCTAATATTTTATAAATTAATAATATTTTATATATATCTTCATCTGATCTATCACTATTAACAATATAAAATTTTAAATATGTTATTAACACTTATTAATATTCTATGAATTAACTAATATATAATATCAATTAGTTAATTATATAATAATTATATAAATTAATAATGTAATTTATTATCATTAACCATATAAAATATTTTTTTATTGAGTTTGTTACATAATTCACATTAATAAGTCACTTAATTTAATTTAGTATTTTAAATAAATTTTTTTATTAATTAATTTTTTTTAAAAAAAAAGGTCGGACCGAATGGACCGACCGGACCGGACCGGACTGATAATTACCGGTCCAGTCCGGTCCCTATGGGGTGTTCGGTCCGGACCGGACCGACCGGTTTACACCCCTATCTAAGGACCAATATACATCGGCCCAAGTGATGAAAAAAAGAAAATAAGACATAGCTTGTAAATGAATTTAGAACAATTGGGTTTTTAAAAAAAAGTGAATGTTGGTACGTGATACAAAGCATTTTAATAATAATAAGAGAAATGATATTTATAATTTTAAAGTGTCTATAAAGTCTTACACACTCATTTTGAAAAAAAATAAGTAAATCTTGTACCTAAATGAAAAACCATTTTTTAAGAATAATGTTAAATACAGTCCTAGAATCTGCAAGCTCTACGCACTCCCTTTGAAAAAAGTGGGTAAATCTGTGACTCACTTGAAAAAATCATTTTTTTAAAAGTAATTATAGATACAGTCTTAGGATGTGCAAGCCCCACGCACTCCTTTTGAAAAAAAAGCAGAATCCACCATTAAAATATAATTTTTTCATGTGAGTCCCAGATTTATCTACTCTTTTCAAATTTGATACGTGAGACTTGCACATTTTAGGACTGCAAATATCATTTCTATTCCAACAATGCAAATAACTAGGACGCTTAGTTTAAAAGGGGAAAAAAGGGATAAAAACCAAAAAGTTAGGGTGTGTTTGGGGACACAAGTATTTTAAAGTATTATCATATATTCTCAAGTATTCTCAAATATTTCATTTCCAAACGTCACTCAAATATAAAATATTTTTAATTTCAAATCTTCAACATTTTCATCTAATCATTATATAACCATTACAACTTTCATAGAATCCCAAATAAAATACAAAAAATAATATAATTTTTTCAAATTTCAAAACAAAAATTATATTAAAAAATTATATTGAAACAATTTTTTAATTTTAAAATATTTTTACTCAAACTTTTTCCTTCTCATTTCCCAAAACCAATAAAACATCTTAATTCAAACTATTTTTCTACTATTCATATATATTTTATATCTAAACAAGCCTTAGATCACTCAAGTTTAATTCTGTGAATATGACTAATTTTTTTTTCTTTTTTACGATAATGGTTCGTGTTTGCTTACAATGGACTCAAAGCATGTCCTTGATACGTGAATTTGATGATTTAATTATACGTACATCAACTGTTAATTAACTGGCTATATGTGCCCCCAAAGAGAAAATTCATAACTCTGTTATATATATATATATATATATAAATGATAGTTACAGTCGTGAGTGTGTAAATGTCACGCAATCACTTTGAAAAAAAATGAATATATACGGGATCCATACGAAAAAAAGAATAATTTTTTAATAGTGGATCTCACTCTTTTTCAAAACGATTGTATGGCGCTTGCGCACTCTACGACTACGCACTCTACGACTACATGTAACATTACTTATATATATATATATATATATATAAATAAATATATATATTATATATATACCGTCTCTAGCTGTCTATCTCTCTTCAAATTTATAGTACCCTAGGCAACCTTGCATGCATGAGCCGGCCTCAAGGCTTAAGTACTACTAGTAGTCTTAAAAACTCCAACATGAATTAATTCTAGGTATCCTGATCATCCGCTTATCTATTTTACAAAGGCTAACATCTAATGCACTTTTTGTTATTGTCGTTATTGTTTCGTTATTTTAGTACTTTCGATCGATACCTAATTTCTGGCCTACAGAATTATTTGTCACACCAAATGGCCGGTCGATCGGCGGTGTTGTATATATGCCATGCATGGTCATATATCTGCATCATCTTCCAGAAACAATAATTTGATCAACGTAAGAATTAGGCACCGCCAGCAGTATATTATCTCACCGCAATAAATATCATCACATGCTCATGTGATGATCGCATGACCCTGAAATTTCGACGACTTACATGCACACACGATGGATCGATGATCTGTCTCTTCAAAATCGTATAAATTCAACATGGAATTTAAATCGCCGGGGTCTCACTGCAATCTTACATGAAATGGCCCCCGAAATTGCTTTGATACATGACACACACACACAGTACGATTATATATATGGACCAGAAATTTCTACGCGGAAGAGAATTCCCAGCAATTCCTTCACCTTTCCACATATACGTACGTACGTGAGATGACATGAGAAAAGGAAGCTATCCATATCGATAATTATAATTTCCCTATATAGCTTTACCTTTAATTTCCATTTTGTTTCCCCACTGGCCTCATGTTATATCGATATTGGATTAGTACGTACTAGTAGTTGAAAGAGCAAAACATCCTTATAAATTGTACGGTACTGGATGAGGTGAGTACGGCATGTTGGACAAGTCATGATCACAAGATGGCTAGCTCCTGCACGCTCGGTTTTAATATTCTAATCACATACGTACGTGAATGATTGAAATGTGGATCGATGGCCTTGCTAGCTAACGTGATCATGTCAATATTCAAAGGGCGCACGGAAAGTCAAATTAAAAACGTATCACAGTTGTTCAATTGAAAAACAACAGCTCACATTCACAAACCCAAAACTTTTCTTAGGATTATATATTTATAGAATTAATTCTTTAGTTGTATGAAGTTGACCTCAGACACCAAACATGCATTTTCATGATCACATAGCTAGCGTAGTTGCCTGGAAGTCCTCTCGTTGTTCCTTCAATTCGTACGTCGTACGATTCAAGAGGTCGGTCGATTTTTTGAACCTCGTTTACGTGTCAAACAGTGACGCGCGGCCGAATTTCTTGACTAGACCATATAGTACTCTCTTTCGAATAAACCACGCACGAAACCGTGCTATTATCATTTCTTTCTTAATGATATGTTTAATTTGTCTATATCGTTTAATTCCAAGGTAGGTTCAGGCCGGATAAAGTACGAAATAATAAATAGAAAGAGATTGTAAAAAGTCAAAATTAATTATGTATGAACGAGTTTTTTTTTTTTACCTGTGTATACTATGTACCGAGAAAGTTGAATCAAATTATTCAGAATGAAACAATTAGAAATAAAGAACTTGTGTTCTAGCCCTCCTGATCATCATCTCCAACAAGGACAAAAAATATGAACATGTAATCACATTCTCATCCCCCAAAAAAAGAAAAACTTGACAAGAAAAAAAAATTAATTAGAACGAAGGAAATTATCAGAGCATAATTTTAATTCCCATGAAAACTGCTCATTTTGTGGCTGTTGCTGTTGCTTGTTGTCATGTTAGCACTGTCGTTGTTGTTGTTGCTGGCGGTGGCTGTGCTTGGATGAGCTCCGCCATTAATGATGGATGAGATGGCCGCTGCAAGAGCTGCGGTGAAGTTTGGATCGGCAGTAATGGCGGCTGTGGCAGCGCTCACCGTGTCGGCCAATGAAGGAGGCTGAGCTTGGTGCAACGGGGGCTGGGCCGCCGAGGCTATTTGGTGGGCTATATGGGAGGCTCCCATTTCCTGGGACAGCTGAAGACCAGCGAATTTCGATTGGTTATAGAGTGCTTGACCTAGAACCTGAGTCAGTGGTGGGGTTGGCACTGACCCAAAGGTCTGGTGCTGGCCTTGGAAGTGGACCGGGAATTGGGAAGGGTTTCTTTGAAACTGCAACGGATTAGGGGAGTGCGTCAGGTCCAGCGTCACGGTCGGGAACGGTGCGGAAGCTGAGATTGTTGCCATACTTGATGAGCCAGGGAGAATAGCTCTGGCTAGCAAATTAGGGTTCATTAGGCCATCTGCGCTTGACATGGATCCCGACAGCAACATCGTAGCAGCTGCTGTTGTGGTTGATGCCATGGCCATTGCAGCTGGTGGAAGAGGATGATTATGGTTTCCTTCGTAAGTAGTTATCAAGATCGATCGGTCTTCAGCACAACGTTGAACCTGGATCAGATTCGTTCCAATATTAATTCGTATTAATTAACCTCTGGACTAGAAGCTAAATTCCCGCAATGGATCTCAAGTACCGAAAAAAGAAAAGAAAAGAATAAGACATACCTGTTTGCGGACAGGACAGCCAACAGCCATAGTGCACCGGTAATATGCCCGGGGACATGGGTTTCCTTTTGCCATCTTTTGTCCATATTTTCTCCATTGGCAGCCATCGCTGATCTGTGTTTGTTCCAATTACGTTAATATTCACACAAAAGGCAGACACTTTCAGCAAACTTATTAATTTTAACAAGTTCGATAATAAATTAGCGTACCATCGGAGCTTCTGACCGGGCACGAACTGAGACACGGGCTTTCCGCATGGTGGCTTCAGCAGTGGGTTGGTCAACAGGCGTGGAGGTATTCGATTTGGAAACCTTATTTGGAACCCAACCTTTTGTCTCGGACTCCGGGCTCTCTTGATCCCTACCAAGCCTTTTGCCATGATCGCGGCCCTTATCAAATGAAACAACCTCATCTTTACCAGTACTGTTCATGTTCCCAGGCGATGCCGAAATTGTTCTATCTTCCGACGAAGATTGAGATACCTCGTTTGTCTCGGCTATGGTACCAGGGCCTAGATCCATAAACTGTCTTGGCACCACTACTCCTCCATCTTCAGGTTTTCTCTCTTCAGATTTACCATCAACAACCTGACCATATACCAAAATGCAATAAAACCTCAATCATTTGAATCTCTTACAATTTTATCATAGAAAGCGCTGTTTAGGTTAATATATATGTAAATTAGATTATTATTAATTACCTCATGATCGTTTGTGCTATCGGTTCCATGATTCTGTTGCTGTTTCATCAATCCGACAAGATGCGTCTGTAGGACACTGTAATTGTTGCTCACTCGACTAAGCATGTCTCTCAATTTTTGGTTTTCTGAATTCATACTTTGCAGCTCCGTTTGCAGCTGAGCCAGCTGAAATATGTCATGAAATCTTTTAATGGGAAATCATTCAAAGTAAGAAAGCACCAATACAAAATAAATAAATAAATAAATATGGGCCGGGTACATCTTCTCGATCACCTCGAATGATCAATCGTAAATGATGATAATTATTTTCTTACCTCAGCCTTGGCTCGCCTATCTTCAGCGTCCGATGAAACCCCATCATCCACTGTTGATTGATCACTTCCAGTGTTGGCAGTAAGAAGGTGCAACTTAGTCTATATTTGGAAAAACAAAAAACAAAATCAAAACAAGAAAAAGAATACAGTACTATTCAGCATCGCTAACAAATATCTAGCTAGCATTATTAAGTTGATTATGTTAAAAGAAAGAAGCGAAAACCAACATAATTCAATCGGAGAGATTTATAGCTAGCTTACGTTAACATCCAAATCAGGCCGGCAGGGAGCAGCTTCACCGTGAGAATTCTCTTTCTTGACAACAGTTTTGGAATCATCAACATCACGATCATTGTGATCATGACCAGCTAACCTACTCTTATCAGAAAAGAAGTCAACCTCGCCGACGACGACCCGGTTCTCATCGGACGGCGCTGGAGAGGCATGTTCGTCCCTACGGTCAAGAGACACCGGAAAATGAATACCGGCCGGAAACATCCTTGCTTGGGCTCTGTTGTTCTTGTCGAGGAGAAAGCTGCCGAGGGAGTCAGAGTCAAGGGCGAGACCCCATCCTTTGTCCATAAAAGCAGGAAAAAAGTTGCAGACAGAGAGAGAGGAGAGATAGAGATAGAACAGGATGGAGAGAAAGAAATGTAGAGGCGGTGAAGTTCTGTGAAGTCTTTAACCGGTGCAATGGGGTCGGCTATAAAAAGGGTTTGCGACGTAGACCAAAATGGATTTGGATTTGGATTTTCCCCTTTCTTTTTTCTCCTTCTTGTGTTGTGCGTTGAGAATCTTCAATGATAAATTATACGTCAGACGGTGCGTCAGGTTGCCAAGTGGATGCGGGGACCGCTTGAAAAAGCTGATGAATTTCTGAGTACTTCCAATTGGTTTTGCATGCCCATTTGATCTCCCCATATATTTAAGAGAAATGACTTTTGACTCCGAATTCGGATCTTAAAAAATGTCTCAAATTCTTTTTCTTTATATTTAATAATAAAAAAAGTATTTTTTAATGATATTATAAATTTTTTATTTTTTAAAAAAATATTAATGATAATTAAAAAATATATAAAAAAATAAAACACACATTTGATATATATTTTCGTACTACTTAGCAATAACAGTCGTATGTATTATATGGTATTACCCATGAACACAGGCTTCGAGCTTTGAGTTTTGTTTCACTTCCTTTCAGAAATTATATTCCGGTCAAAAAGTCAAAGTAAACTCCCATTACAATCCTAATTTGGTCTTTCAGAACTAATAGTAATTAAGAGAAAATTATTTTAATTTGGTGCCTCAAAGTAAAATATTTTGTAAAGAATTATTCTATTCTGTGTGATAATTAATTTATAATATTTAAAATTTAGCATCTAAAATGTCAATAATTTCCAATCTGGAAAAAAGAAAAATATGGGATTCGGATCGGAGCCAAACCGAACCCGGCAAGAAGAACTGTTAATGGGTCGGGGGCAGTTTTCCGGTTTCGTGATGAAAAGAGTCATGAACTTGACCGGATGGTGCGGCGTCTTCCACGTGAGGAATAAATAAATATATAAAATAATTAAACAGAGAGAGAGAAGGGAGAGGGGTGGGGGCAAGCCAAGTCAACGGATTTGACGGCCCGGCTCTTTCTCTCTCTTTCTCTTTTGATTGTGTGCGATAGAGAGAGAGAGTGAGGACCAGTCTTAGAGGGGTGGGGCCTGCGCCCACGTAGCATGACATTAGACACCACGTTTCAGATCTGTGCCCACACTCTTGACTCTTTACACCTCCAAAGGTGGGACCGAGTCCCTTGCTTAGACTTTTTTTTTTTTCTTTTTTTTTTTCCTTTTTAAAAAATATGGTTCTGACTGGTGTAACTAGTACCTGGAGGATAGGTCATAGGTAACCCATCTATATTATTTTTTTTTTAATTATTTTTTAATTATTTATTATGTGTTTACCTTTAGAATTTGTGTTCAATATATTCAAATTTAATTTGGTTGGTTCAATAAATTTATCCTCCCGATCGAATTGTCTTCCAAACGTCATAAACTTATTAATTTCTCTGCACTGATTGATACAATTACTTGAACCTTATTTTAAAGTTGAGTAATGTTACATACAGTCGTAGAATGTGCAAACATCGTATAGTCGCTTTGAAAAAGAGTGAGATCCACTATTAAAAAATTAATTTCTTTTCATGTAGGTCCCATATTCATTCACTTTTTTCAAAACGACTGCACGGTACTTACATACTCACGACTGCAAGTATCATTTCTCTTTAAAGTTTTTGTATAGACTTCCCCTTATATAAAAAATTCTCATTGACCTTAGAGCAAGAAACATATTTCAGTCCATATATGAAACCATAAAAAAACCCTTAATATTAATAAAACTCAGGATTTGAATTCAAGTTTACAATAATTCTTTAGGAAAGGACTAATTGAGGAGATGACTTCTATTGAAATTAATTTAAACAAGATTAGAACCTAATAGCTGCCACGTACCCTTAATATTAAAAAGTAGCATATGAAGTTTCTGATTGGTACCAAATGTTCAAGAATAGCGACTAATCTTGAAGGTGCATAAGTCATTGGCAATAAGTTTTCTGCAAGTGTACGTTGAATAATTCAAGAAAAAAAATCTTTCAGTCCAATAACGATCTAAATGAAATTATTTCCATTAAAAAAGATTTGAATCTTAGACCTTGGAAGAATTAATATACCACCGAGAATAATTTATATATTCTTGGGACAAAGCGTAATTATATATAAGACCTTCAATTTATAATATAGTTTAAGTTACCCATAAACTAAACTAAACTGGATGCAACAGTAGACAAGACTCACTCCAAGATTGGAATAGGTGTTATTGCTTGAGACTATGAAGAGATCAAGGTTATAACTACACTGAGAATAATGAACAAGAACTTCTTCCCAGATCCTCTACTGGCTGAATCATATGGTGCACTACAGGCAACAATCTTTGATTTAGAGCTGGGACTGAGAAATGTTTTTATTGAAGGTGACTCTCTACAAATTATCAAGGTTTTGAAGAATGATCAAGAAAATGCATGGACATATATATACATGATACCTTTAATTTTCTTGTTTCCTATATTGCAGTAGTAGTAGTAGTACGCACGTACCCAAATTTCAACATCTTCATGTGACAATATACTTTTTGCTTTAATATTCTCTTTACTTCTTTTGACAATCTTTGGCAAGAAATTAAAGTTAATTAATGGTACCCCAACCTATTAATAAAAATAAAAATAAAAAGCTGGCGTCCATTGATCTTATTAATATTCCTTGACTATATATATCCAACCCGGCCCATGCAGTAGTTTTATTATTTATTTATTTATTTATAGGCAACCTAGTAGTTTTAATCTCAAGGAATTAAACTTCAACATCAAAACTTTGAAAATCTGATCATGCTCTGGCAAATTAATAATGTCGGCCAAAAATTGACCGACCGATTGGTTCATTAATAGCTAGGGAAGACAGGATCGGATGCACTTTCAACGCCATGACAGATTTATAACCAAAAGGCTTATTTTCTCATGTGTAGCCAGTCTTACGTAATTTGGATCATTTGAAAGTATGAAGTAGCAAGCTGGGGAGATTCATGCATGATTATTCTAAAAAGTGTAGATCATCAGATAAATTAATGTACGTAAATCATGATCATCAGTACAAATTAACATTATATTATATATATTAATAGAGGATTTGATGATATTGCTTGTTCGAGTTCATGAATCCACATCCCAAAACCCTAGCTTGTGCTGAAGGCTATGACCAAGTTGTCGGAGCTTGGCCTCAACCCCCATGGTCACTACTGCATGCATATATATATATATATATAACAACTTCACACAAACCTTGGCCGGGCTAGATCCCCCCACCCCCGGCCACGGCCGCCGCAAGGCAAAAACTCTATCCACCAGACCTAGCTAGCCACCTCCTTAATTGATCCCACCACTAGGAGTTGAGGTGCTAGCGCTTGTGAACTTGGGGGGATCTCAATCGTAATTACTATGGAATTGTTGCATCTAACACGTCGGATATAAACAAAACATACAAGTCAACTCAAACAAGCATTAGATCCACATTTAGGGGTGAAGATTTGTTCGTGGATAGGGTTCAGGCGTGTTGGTCAATCCAAACAACAAGTTGTTTAATTATATCGTTCAAAGTTCTCAAACCTAACAGAAGTCATTTAAGTAACGCGCCAACACATTAATTCATGTAACCTATTTAATAATTAAAGAGAAAAGATATTTGCAACCGTGAATTGTGCAATCGCCGCGTAATCGCTTTGAAAAAAAAATGAATAAAATATAGAACCTACATGAAAAAAATTAATTTTTTAATTGTGGACCACACTCTTTTTCAAAGCGATTATGCGGCGTTTACGCAATTCACGGTTGTATGTAGAATTACTCATAATTAAATCACGCTGAATTAACTTGAATATGATCTGTTCAGTTCAACCCATTTTATATAAATGGATTGTGCCGTTCAAAATATTTAGATAACTTAATTAACAAATTTTCATATTTTTTAATCATTAATTACTTATGAAAAATATATCTTAATTATAAGTATAAATATATAATTTATGAAATATATATACACATTCACGTACAATTATATTATGAAAAAATTAATTTGATAATTCATATTAATCATAACTATAGTCCATTAATATTTTATATAGAGGGTCTTGCATTTGATATGTTTAACGGATGGTCTGCAATTGACGTACATATTTATTTATCATGTCTAATTGTGTCGACTCATGGCCGATTAAATCACATACCTTTAATTAATTTCATATTAGATTCTTATCAAATTCACGGATTCATGCATTTTGATACCAAATTATCAAAACTAACACATGATCACATTTTCAAATTACAAAAAAAAAAAAAAAAAACTTAAAAATGCTGCATGACCCTGATTATCTATATTTTTAGATCCAACCATTATGATTGTGCCACGTCGTTACTTGTATATTTTTCATCCATAATTAATAGTTAAAATTAAATAAAGTTTTAATAGTTTGAAAGTACAAATTACAACTAATTTAAAATTTAAATGCAATTTAATTAGCATAAAATCTCTATTAATACATGATGATGGCTGGAAAAATGTAGTTTTCCTTGCAAAAGGAAAACATGACTAGTAGTACTTCATCAACTAATTCATGAATGGTTTATTTTCAAACATACGGCGCCCGAAGTAAATTAGAAGTACGTACGAAACAAGTGGTCTCTCACTGCATAGACCGTCCATCCATTCAAAATGGTAGGAAAAGTTGTGTTTTGTTCATAATTATTAATTTGCTTCAAACACCGGTTATCTATATATATATATATATAGAACGTGTGGTTACTTTTTTTGAGTTTCTTCTACGTGCCCCAGAAGAGTTTATGTCCTAATTTCCGGATATAATAATTATATATATATATAGTCAAAAAGCCATCTCTAATTACCCCTTAATTTTCTATGCACTTTCTCCCCCAACACTAGCTAGCTAGCTAGCATACAGCTTCATTCATACATGGGTAATTGGGTTTGAACCAAATCGAAGGGCACATACGTACGTACTACATGACCATGAATACTTCCACCTACCAGACGTGCTTGAGGAAAATTGCTTCAATTTTCAATAAAAATAAATATATATATATATATTTTATAAATATATGGCCGGATCCGCGGGTATAAATAATAAAGACATGATGTCACTGTCAATTTCTCACAAACTTATACATGTCTTGGGATGCAACTTCTAATTTCTTAATTAAATTAATGATAAAAAATCGATAAAAAATTTTGAAAATGAAAAAAGTATACATAATGGTGGCCATTAAATATTCATTACAATAAAACTATTTATTTGTAACTAGTTATTTTCTATAAAAATGATTATTTTTTATTAAAATGAGTCTATTTTCGTTGTAAATTGTCATTCTCGTCGCAATTTATAATCTGTCATAAATACTCATTTTTCTTGTAATATATATATATATATATATATATATATATATATATATTGTAGTACTTAGAATATAGTTGGCCCACCACCTTAATCACTGCCTTGGGTGGCCGGTCACTACTTTTTAGGTATGGCCGGCCGCCCAACCAGTCTAGGATTGTATGTTTCCATGGAAGAAGTACCCAGATCGACGGGATTTCTATGTATAGACATATGATCAAAGACCAACGGACGTACACGTACCATGAGTCTCCAAGACTAATAAAGATTGCCTACTTTGAGGGTGGTCAACCCCCTGCCTTGGGCTAATTTGGAGGTACTCATGTAATCTGTTACGTACCTCTTAATTTTTTTTACATGCATTAACGTTTATCAACCTCTTTGAGAAGCTAATGTGAAAATTTTTTAATAGTTAGTGTAGAAGACCACATTTGTATAATCATTTAATTAGTTGAATTCGTTCTTAAAAACAAAGCCAATAAATCATTAATAGATCAGTCACCATTAGATGTATATATAAATAGATTAATAATCACTTGATCAAAATCATAATCTAAGTACTAATACTACTTGTAACACCACCAGCGAAACATCAACGTAAGATCATTGATGTGACAGATATGCATTAGTCATAAAAAATTTAGAATTTAAAAAGAAAAATTATATTTGCAGTCATAGAGTGCACAAAACTCATTTCGAAAAAAAAAGTAAATTAATATGTGACTCGCATGAAAAAAGTAATTTTTTAATAGTGGATCTCACTCTTTTTTAAAAGAAGTATGCGGCGCAGCTTGCACAATCCATGCATGACTGTATATAGAATTACTCGTTCAAAAATTAAACCGTAACTTGGTTGTCACAATATTGATAGTGTTATAATTAAGTAACGTACGTTACTATTATAACATTACGGCCATTACACTTAACAATAACTAGGATATTACCTAGCTAGTGGTGTTACAAATAATTACATGTTATGTTTCTTTTTCTTTTTCAAATCTCTAAAAAAAAATGGTAATTAACCAATAACCATGTCGTGGAACTATAAATAATGAACGCTACATAATTATAAAGCAATTCAGAAATTAATTAATATCGATAATTAGTAATTACTTTATCCTTTAACTATTTAATTTTTTATCATGTAAATCTATTCATGATTTGATTACATGATAAAAGAAATTAAAATTTATAGTATTAAACAGTGAAAAATGTCTACGAATCAAAAAATGAAATTATTTGAATAATATATATATATATATATATATATATGTATGTATGTATGAAGCCATATTACATGAACCGCTGCCTTTGGAATGAAATATATATATATATATTATAAATTATATAGCTAGCTGCTAATTTAACATGATATGAGATCGACTAATTATATACGACTATAATTAACCAAGAAACAATAAAACCCTACCATGTCATTAATTGTACGTTAAAAATTTATAGCTAGGGTAGATTCAAACGTACTCACTGTACAATTATTTAATTAAGCAAATATTCAAACTCAAGTTCACAATTAATTTTGTAATTTTCTGGTCAAAGATCGGAAAAAGATGTCTTTTTATTCAATTAATGGTTTCATTTGACTTATTTGAACCAAATAAATATGCTTAATTCATACGAGTGAATGACACATATGGTCGTTGAAACGTATGTGAATTTAAATTATTTTATAAATCAAATCCTACCATGTACATGTGATCATTAATTGTACCATATAATCAGCCGTACGTGTGGAGGGTATATATGTTCTGATCGAACTACACTGATCATGATCTGTAAATATAGTTTTCCCATTACATTTCCATTTTCCGTAGATGATATTCCTTATAAGAGTATATATGAAGTTCGATTAATTTCTTCATTCACACTATTAATAATGTGAAGCAAAACACTAACCTAATATAAATTAATGTACATTTTCCATTAAAAAACTTGAACTTATTATTATCTCGATTACATGCTAGCTAGCTAACATATTACTACATCTGTACATGATATATATATATATATATATATATATATATATACACACACACACATATATATCATATATATCATATTGTCTCATGCATGATGCATGTCATCATTTATATATCTCGATCTAGATAATTATATATATGTTTCTGTTTCTCCTAATTTGTTAATGTCGTGTTTTTGTTATTATTTATTGTGGGCGGGTGTGGGAATACTATAAGTGCACTCTGATTTATAATAATACTATATATATACAAGTTAATTAATATAATCTTATATATATATATATATATATATATATATAATTAGCAATTAACTAAGCAAATCCAAATGTTAATACTAATTAATAACTCTGGCCTCCCATTTATAATTAGAAAATAGAAATTCTATTTGCAGTTTCTAAGTGGGGATTGCATGTGCAAGCCCTTTATTAAATGGAAAAAAATACAATTTTAATAAGAATATTATTGTAATTTAAAAAAAATGTAAAGATAAAATTAACTAGGCTTATAATACAGTCTCCAAATAAGAATTGCTCGTTAGAAAATAGCTTAGCTAGCTGCTGGAATTTTCAAACCATAAGTACAGAAATAAAACAAAATTAGCATAAAAGAAAAGGACAGTTGATCACTGAGATTAATTAGCATTGACCAAATATATATATGCATGAGCTAGCTAGGACGACTATTACCCACGTGGCTTACTTCTGCGTGTAGAAAATTGTTGTGTGGTTAGGTAGGTTGGCCGACATCTAGGGTTCAAGAAAATAACATCAAGAAGCATGCGCAAAGTGTATATATATCCATTGATATTTCAGCTAGGACGGCAATAGAGATCTTCGATATTAATATTGCTTTTCACACTAATTAATAATAATATTCTGTAAATTCATCCTAAACGATTAACCTGATTTTTCTGCAGTAGCTAGTTAATTAATTTGGAATATATATTAATACATGATATATGTTCTTGATTTTTTTTTTTTTTAATTTTTTTTATGGACGTACTACAAGCTGTCATGATATTAATTTTGAATATTGATATTTGTTTTTCAACAACTTTTGATTGTTCATGTCTAAAACTCTAAATATAATATATATATATATATATATATATATATATATATATATATAGTTAATTCCCGTTTGTGTATTTATGCGGTTCAAACACATGCATTTCTCGACCTTAAATTTCAAAATTTCCTGTGAGACCGACAAATTGCATAGACAATCTTGGCCATATTTTTTTAATATATATATAGCGTTGTGGACCAGTACGTACGTAGTTCATGATCATGTGATCAGTCACCTTCGACTAACATTTATAAGGCTGAGACTTTTAGCTAGCTAGCTGTAGATTTCGATCAACGATTTCGTGTATTAATTAATTAAATAATTAATTGATTAAGCTCTTAATGCATTCTTCAATTATATAGCCAAGACCTGGAATCGTTTGGTTCATGCATGAATGAGATGATTATGATCATCGAGTGATGAAAATGTTGAAACTTACATAATTCATCATTAATCGAAGAAGCGAGTTTCCACCTAAATAATTGAACACAATAACACGCCTACTCTTCATCTCCACTCGAACTTATAAATACATTTAATTAGTTAACGTGTAGTACTGATAATTATGACACAATTCTTTCACAACTAATTTGTTATAAGTCTTGCATGTCGGGTTTTTGGAGCCTGATTTATTCTTGTGGTGGATCAATTTGATGACCCGACCATACAAGGACTCATCACCGTTTTTTGGTGGAGTTTTAATGAGATTTGGGCCATGGAGCACAGGTTTGGACCAATAGGCCTAAATCGAGAAATGTCAAACAAAAAGTTCGCTCGACATTTGCGCTACAGGTCGTTCAAGAGAAACTCAGACATAGAGTTTGCTCAAAGCTTGTTCGAAAAAATAACACGATGATTGAGAAATTAGGACTTTCAGACGTCGTGCAATCAT
Source organism: Juglans mandshurica (assembly GCA_022457165.1). Classification (NCBI taxonomy): domain Eukaryota; kingdom Viridiplantae; phylum Streptophyta; class Magnoliopsida; order Fagales; family Juglandaceae; genus Juglans; species Juglans mandshurica. The sequence continues at coordinate 7,493,495 of CM039627.1, forward strand.
ATATATATGTTTTATTATGAACAATATGACCGTTCTCAGCAGTGTACTTTCACCCTAATGTGTATTTTTTCATTCCTTAAAAGAATAAGATCCTCTTTAGCTCCGTGGACATAGGCACGTTACCGAATCACGTAAATTTTTGTGTCGTATGATTGATTTCTTGTATTAATTTATTTTCAATCATCTTTTTTACAACAATCATTTTTAAATTAATGAGATTTTTAGAAATAACGATACTCTTACATGCAACTAATCCGTTTGGACCGTTTTACAAAACTGTCTTCCATTTATAATAAGATTTTAAAATAATTTTTAAAATAGAGTTAAATATGTTTTTATCATTTTTCTTAATTAATCGCGGACCCAAAGCATAATTATTAGGTTAATTTGCCTTTGATTGTTGATCGAATCAAAAGCCTAGCTAGCTAGCTATAGCTAGATCATCAGCTAGGGTTGGCTATCTGGCCTCACACCATTAGACTATATATATATATATATATATATATATATATATATATATATATATATATATAATGTAAAGTTAGCAACTTATAAATTAATTAGGTGTTAATTTGATAATTTCTTGATGGGAGCTTAATTACTAATTATCGTTTTCATGGGTACTCAATTAGCCGAAAAGTTGAAAATTTCGACTTTTGAATATTTGGATTGATGGTATATATGCATATGTATAAGTTATGTTAGAATCTTCAAGAAAAAAATTAGGCCGATGGCGGTGGACTTTAATGCGAAGGTTCTACTAAAAAAAATCTCGCTTGATTTCACAGATGGTCTCAATCTATCTCATCTCATCTCAACAATATTCAAATGCAATTTAAACATAAATACTTTTTAATTTCAAATTTTTAAAATTTTTAATTTTTTCATCTAATCATTACAACTTTTCTAAATTTTCAAACAAAATATAAAAAACAATTCAACTTTTATAAATCTCAAAATAAAAAGTATATTATAATAATAATTTAACTTTATAATAGTTTTATTCGATTTTTTCTCTCTCATTTCTTAAAACTCTATAAATAATATTAATTCAAATTATTTAACTAATATTTATAAATATCTCACTATTATTAATAGATTTATCATCTCATCTTATTTTAACTACATAATAGGCAAAAGATAAAATGCTCGTGGAGAGATTAATTATGTCGTACTTTTTCACACCCTTACTTGGAATTGATGTGAAATTCCACGACTGTTTTGTTCGTCGATGTTGGTTCAGAGACATTAATACTTTTTCGGTTTATTTCCAAACACCTTAATTTATATAAAAGCTAGCTAGTTTCCGACCTCTTCAATTGACCGAGAAATTGGCATATTCAGTATCTTCCTTTGGCTTTAAAGTTTGTTGACTTGAAAAAGTAGATGAAAAAATGGAGAAAAGTCGAGCGTTATGTTAAAAAGTAGAAGAAAAAAATGACATGGAACGTTCAAAGCTAGGGACCGCGCGAAGGGAAAATATTGGAAAGAAAAAAAAGCTAAAAATCTGATATTTTCTTGATTAATTAGTGATATTATATAGATGTTTTGAACAGGAGGTTATTTCAAACTTTTGTAGGATCAAGAGGAAACTGCATGGTCCACATGAAAAAATGATTTTTTTTTATTATTTTTTAATAATAAAAATATCTTTTTTTTTTAGAAAAATATTGTTTCCACCAAGAGTGTCCACCGATTTGTTATTTTATTATTTAATAATTAAGGAAATGTTTTTTTAATAAGTTTGTTTTTGTATTTTTTTTAAATGTTTAACGGGATTTAAAAAATATTTGAAAAAAAAAATACACATTCGGTGGCCACTCTCGCTCGGTATGCAGTCTCCTCATATTCCATTTGAAAAATATGGGTAAATCTAAGATCAATATGAAAAAATTATTTTTTAATAATGATCCTACTTTTTTTCAAAATGAGTACGTAGAGACTGTATACTCCAAAATTGTATATAACATTATTTATTTTTTAATAATAGATCTTATTTTTTTAAATAGAGTAGTGCGCGCAGTTTGCATATTATATTATAAGACTGTATCTAATATTATTCGATTATAAATCTTTGAACTCCCTTTAATAATTTTGTCCCCACACAAACCGTGTCACATGTGAGACCTAAGTCTCTGGAATCGTTGCATGCATGCATGGTAGCCAAACCTAAACAAGCTTGTTAGCCAACTGCAATTTGGGCCTGCTTTACCAGGTTTGGGCTTTTACTCTGCACTTGATTCTAAAGCGGATCTATTTTTTTCATGAGGTCCCAATGCGGGTCTTGTCGAAGAACTGCTTTGGACCTGTCGCAGACCTTGCTTGCTATCGGCAAAACTCTCTCTCTCTCTCTCTCTCTGGATTCTGATGCACGTGTTTTCTCGACATTGACTTCAAAAGAGTAATGTTAGATGCACTTCCTATTTAGAGATTGTAATATAAGTTTAGGTTATTTTAATTTTAAAATTTTTTAAAATTACAAAACTATCACTCCTAAAATGATATTTTTTTTCATTTAATAAAGGGTCTGCACATACAGTCCCCAAGTGGGGATTGCAAATAGAATTTCTCTTAACAAAATGATGTCGAATTCTAAACTGAGTTATTTTATAAGGTGAGTAGATTACGTCATTTATATAATTTAAATAATAAAATTTAATTTAAATTTATTTTTCAAATTAAATTATATCTACTGCTTTGAAAATATAATTTTTCGTCTAAATTTAAATCATTTAATTTACTATTCGATTTCTTCTCATCCGTAAATTCATAATATTTGCTTGTAACAAAACATAACCGAAAATGAAAAAAAAAAACAATCTATTTATCATCTAATTTCTCAGTATCTTCTCGTCATCTCATGATGTGATATTAGATAATAAGTTCACAAGTTAAATATATAATAGTCTTCAATCATCTAATGTCACATCATGAGATGATGAAAATTGAAATGATGAATAACATTATTCAAAACAAAATGATATCAAATGAGACCGGAAAAGAATCTAGTTGTGTAATCACTTTAGGGAAGAAATTAAAGAAGGAAATTAATGTTGTAATAAAAGCTTGAGCAAAATAATTAGCAAGCTTTACCCACAGCGCATGACTCCAGAGGACCAGCATCAGAAGTCAAGGCAGGGACCATTAATCCATGAGCAACGTCAAATGATTGAGTTCGAGTGTAAACTGGAGAGCAACTTCCCCACCCAGATGGAACAAAATAAGCACCATTGACAAACACATCTCTGGATGACCTCCATTTCCAGTTCTTCCAAGCACCACCTGCCAGCTCTCTCTTGGTAACCTGTCAATAATATTCAAGAATTAAGCACAACAGTACACAGCCATATGAAAATTTAGAGAAAATCTATTTATAAGCCGGCCTACCCATTGACAACGCTTGACATACTGCTAACATTAAAGCCTTCCACATCAACTAATATATATATGAAAAAAAAACAAAAGCAGTTATTTTTACGTATTTCTTGTTCACTAATATGATTGTCTGCCTCACTTTTTTTAATATAAAATAATTGATTTGGCCAATCATATCAATAGAGTATGTAAGGAATATGCAAAGTGATTGTACGTAACAAAATTCTTTCGCACCAACATGCTTAATTGGTATATATATTGATAGGCATGCTAGAAAATAGATCTTTCCAAACAAGTATAGCTGTATTATTAGCTAATTTACATACCATTTCGAGTTTTGCTACTTAATTAAGTGTGCTTGTAAATACTTACCATTTACTGCATGTGAGACCCATTACAGTTATAAGAAAGCTAAAACACTAACATATACTTTTTTCATACAGCTATACTTGTTTGGAAAGATCTATTTTCTAGCATGCCTATCAATATATATACCAAGCATGTTGGTGCGAAAACCTTCTGCATCAATTAGCATAAAAATATTTATGTTTTAACGTTTTTTTTTTCCTATGATTGACAGCTTAACCCTAATCAAGCCGTGTGTTTACCCGCCAACTTATAAGCAACAAAAATCTAGTACTTCTCAATAATTCCTGATTCGTTATCGCATATATATATGTTTAAATGAACATGATCGATCTTGCTCATTTTGTATAACCTGTTTGGCAAAGGGAGTGCTAGAAGCGATAAAGTAGTTTCCTTCGCTGAGGATGGTCGGATCAGCACTGCCTCCAACAGCATACATAAGCCACTCTTCATACTTGTTGTTGGCGACATGGGCATATCCAAACCTTACCCTGCAATTAATTCACCTAGATCATATCAGAATCATATATATATATATATATATTAATGTCATTGGAACAATATCTCTAACTTAGAAAGAAATTGATGGCCTCTGATCTCTCACCTAGGCATCCTCTCAATAAGGCCAGCCCCAAAACGGTTAAAGACTACTGTGACTCTCATAATTCTATCTGCACTAAATTTATCGTTGTGTCCCAGCAGCATGACCTGTAATTGAGCTCAAATATTATTGGTCAATAATATTAGTTACAGTCAAAATGAAGAAAATATAATGATTAAACGTCTCCCGATCGACGTGCTTTGTATATATATGAAGGAAATCAAAGGGCTTTGTACATACTTTATCATGGTGGGAGAAGTAGTTGTTGGAGATGGTGACAGCAGTCGAAGCATGAATTACATCAATGAGGCCGTCCGTGCAACGTGAAAGAAAGCAATGGTCGATCCAGACATGCGAAGATGCAAAGATAGCAATGGCATCTCCATCCGAGCCCTGACGATCTCCAACATGCGTTGGACTGCTCCTAACAAGGCCAGCTTTCCCTGGCTTACAGTCATGAATGCTAATCCCATGTATAATAACATGGCTAACGTTTTGCACCGTGATGCATGGTCCATTTGCAATCTCCACTTTAGTCCCTCTCCCGTCTATGGTCTTGTAACTGTTCACAAGAAGCTCGTTCTCGAGTTTAATCGCCATGTCCTCGGCAAAAATGATCCAAAGTGGCTCATCTTGGATGACACCGTATCGAAGTGTGCCGGGTTTAGGGTTTATTGGGTCGTCATCCGGGGTGGTGACGACATATATTTCCCCAAGTTTTCCTCCGATTGCATCTTTGCCAAAGCCAACCGTGCAATCAGCCAAAGCGCGGCGGTCGGCTGCCCAATTTGATTTGGTGCGCCAGCATGAGTCTATTACATTCAAAATGTTGTTGGTGGGCTTACGATTGCCGGGGGCAGATATCCATGGTTGTGGAGTAGTGTCGTCGGCCGCTTCCAAGGTGGAGGAGGAATAAGTAATGTATGTTAGAGAAGATGAAAGCAGTATCACTGCAAGGAGAGGGGATAGGGAGGCCATGGCTGGCTAGCTAGCTAGCTTTGTGAGCCTGAGGACAGGAACATGAACGTCATGAGAGAAAAGATAGAATTAAATATATAGGTGTGAAGAAGGTGGTGCACACGATAATAATAATGGGGTTGATTTTGATTTTATTTCTCTGTTAAGTTGGTAAGATTTGGAACTAAACTCAAACGTGGATGCACGAACTTAGGTTGGATATTGGACTTGGCCTATGTATTGACATGATAAATCATTTACAAGGCCTGAATTAATTTTGTATTTAATTCCTAGATATTATGTATGTGGCCGGATAAGACCTTAATTAATTTGTGGGGGAATGGGATGATTAATTAATATAATAATGACGTTTGATTGGAATTGCATGTTAGTTGAGTAATGCTAGGTGCAAGCCTAAAATAGACAGCCATGAGTAGGCTTGTAGGCCTTTGGTAAAAAAAGTAGATCCCAATAAAAAAGAATGGTTTTTTTACACTTTTTCAAAGTATAACTTTTTTACAAAGACTTGGGTGAGATTTGTCTATTTGGAACTTGTACAAATTATTTTTCTTGTTAGTTTTATCTACCAATCTTTTGGATTATATATATATATATATATATATATATATTATGTTTTTCTGATCAAGCATGCCTTTCACTAACATAAGTAAATTAAGATAAATGAGGATGGGGTGGAGTTGCCCAACAAACATCCAATTACAACAAATACAGTGCAAAAGTGAAAAATAGATCGAGTTTTAGTACCAAAAGTTGGATCCACACACATTCCTTACAAAGAGGGCACCGTACTCTTAAATGACGGTTGTTTTTTCAAGTTTATTGTGTGAACTGTGCTGCCACCGCTGGAGGTAGTGGTTGTTGGTGGTGCACTGAAGTTTGTTGGCCTGAGATGTTCGTAAAAGAGACAGGGATCCCCATGCTCAAGATCTTCAGTTAGGAAAAGTGGAAACATAGTAGGATGATCGGCATCGATTGGCCCGGACCGACAGTAGCCGAATTTCTTTACGCCCACTTTTGACAAGCATGGAATCAACGCGTCTATGATAGTGAGATGGGGTGTCTGAGATCTTATAGATCTTAAGGTAATAAGGCTACTGGTACGTCGTGTATAGCCATCGGCTACGTTTCAATGCGACGACGCATGGTGGTCACGCGAGGGACAAGCTGCGTGTGAGGATCACGCGCTAAGATTTTCACAACAATTCCACATTGTACCAGTAGATCAGCGGCTGAGGAGTTGCGTGATGGGGCACGCGTAGACAATTGGTCTCCGGAAAGCAATAGATTGGACCTAAACCGAACCGATGGAGAGAACATGATAAAAAAACCTAGGAGAAAATCCTATAAACAAGGTGGTGCCAGAAAAGAAATGGAGAGGATCCTCCTCTCTTTATGGAATAGCTGAACAAAGAGGATGAAGAATTTTTTTCTAGAGAGACTCTTTCTATATAGGCAAAATTAATTAGTATATTATATATTGTTATTATATGATCATTTCCAATCTGTTACTAGTACATAGCCACAAACATGGACGTATCATATCAAAAGTGGTAGGGAAACGAGAAGAAAAAAAGGAAGAAAAGTGATAAAATCACAAAGAGATCATAAACATAAACTCACAAACTCAAATGATTTCATATCATATGTTAGATCTTCTTTATAATAAAAATTGATTTTTAGTCTAACTCACCACGCTAAGCGACATCAGTAGTTGGTTTATTTTGCAGGAATCCCTTTTATCTCTAAACACTTCTCAAAAGAGAAACAGACACGCATGATTTTTTTATTGTTTATTATACTGTGCAATTAACAATGCAATTTACGTGTGTCCATGCTTTTCTCTGTTTTTTCGTCAGGTTCCCCAACATGACTCATATATCGAGACTCATTTAGGAGCCCAAAGATGTATGCTTTTTCAGCAAGTACATGACATACGTAGTTAGGGGTGAGCATCGACTTAGTCGGAGTCGGAGTAGGATTCCCCTAAATCCGACTCCGACTCCGACTTGTATAGGTTCTGATCTGACTCCGACTTGTCAGAACGGAGTCGGATTTGAGCTTTCATCTTTGGGCTTCTTCTTTTTTTAGTTTCATATTTAGCCAATTTAAAAAAGAATTTTTTGTGGGCTTTCAAATATCAATTTTTCAAAAAAATTAAAAACTAAACTTAAATCATTCACGGCTAATTTACTTATATACTAATAATTAACTTATTTTTATACTAGACATATATTATACTGTTTAATTACATGTTATCATACTATAGTATTACATATTATTTTTAGTGTCTAATTACATGTTATTATATTTTAGTAACTTGGTATTATGTGTTTTAACTTATTATACTAGACTTATTAGTTATTTTTATACTAGTGTCTAATTTATTTATATACAAGACTTATATCATAATGTCTAATTACAAATTATTATACTAATGTCTAACTTATTTCTAACTCAACTATATATTAGACTTTCTAGTGTCTAATTACATGTTATTATGCTTTAGTAAATTAGTATTATGTATTCTTAACTTATTGTACTAGGCTTATTTAAATACTAGTGTCTAACTTATTTCTATATTTGATTATGTACGGTATTAATATTATAATATTTACATATACTAAACTATCATTAGTCTATTTATATTATAGTATAAGTATATTATTTATAATAATTAGCTCATACTAGTATATTATTGAATTTAATTAACTATATAAGTTCTAGTTATATAACTATATAACTATTCTAGTATATATATATATGATAAATATATAGATAAATACATATTTTTATAACATATATATAATATCGAAGTCGGATTCAGAGTCGAAGTTGGAGTCAGAGGGCAAAATCAGAGCATAAAGCCGGAGTTGGATCGGATTGGAGTCGGTCCAACGACACCTCTGACTCCGACTGAAAAACTAAAAAAGAAATCCGACTCCAATTCTGATTTGACGAAGTCGGAGTAGAGTCGGATTTTTGCATTTTCGCACAGCCATATATACGTAGTGTCATCCTTCTTGCAATTAAAGATAATGATGAAAATTATTGAACTTATAAGATCAAGTATTGATCATGTGATTGCATTAATTCAAGGGTAAAAAAGAGCATAATTAGTTAATTACAACATGTATATATATATATACTAGGTGAAAGCAACGTGCAATGCACATTTGCTTAATTTATGTTTAATTTTTTTTGTTAAGAGTTATTTTTTTTATTAATAAGGACATAATGTTTTAGGTTAATTAAATAACGATGTAATGTTTATGTAATTTATAAATAATTACACGCTACGATATATTATAAAAAAAAAGAACATTAATAGAAGATTTAACATGATCCTATAAATAAACATCACAAGCAAAATAAATCATTGCATACCAAAATATCTATCTCTACAGCATTTCTGGAATATGCAGGAAAAAACAGAAAAAAGGTGGTGCAGCCGGAAAGACTAAATGTGCATTATTTTGAAATTAAACTTGGAAGGGAAAACATTTTTGTACTTTCTCTAAACAAAATTGAAATATTGTTTCCAAGTAACAAATAATTAGAACATAAATTATTTGTGGAAACATCAAATGATTCATATTTTGAACTAATGTTTTTATTGGATTTGTATTACTCTTATCGCAGACAACTTTGTTAAAACATTACTCTCAAATATTTGCTAGAAGAAAATAAAATTTTTTTGTTAAGAGCTAATTTTTTATTAATAAGGGCGTAATGTTTTTGGTTAATATAATAACGATGTAATGTTCATGTAATTTATAAATAATTACACGCTTTGATATATTATGAAAGAAGAGCATTAATAGAAGCTATAATTTCATCGTTCTGCCTCTATTCCTACATTTTACCATTCTATATATATTCCCAATATATATCTTAAAAGCTGTTGGAAGATAGGTTATTTGTAAATTATTATAATGCTTTCCTATTATAATGAATACAAAAAGATAAATCTACATAAATCTGTTTGCCTATTATAACGTATTTTCAAATTAGAAATTGAATCCATGATTTATTATTATAATAAATCTGCTTTATGAGAATATTTAAAGATATTAATAGTGGAATAAAAATCAACAAACCATAAAAGTAGTCATAAACAGAATGTAAAGGAAAATACAATTGTATCCATGTGTTCTATAATTATTACAAACGGAGTGAAAGTTAATGAAAACCAGCATATTCCGTTAAAACAAGAAATTTCTGTTAAAACAAGAAAATTCTGTTTCATAGACTCTTTATATATATAGAGAGATATGTATATAACACCAGATCAAGAATACATGTTGATGAATACATAGGGTCACTAGCTAGCTAGCTACTTTGCCAATCACAAGTTAAGCAAATGAAAAGAATAATCAATAACCAGCAAAAGCCCATCAAATGGTGATGACTTGCTTGCTTTTATTATTCGTAGTCATACAGTACGTTTAATTTGAAGATGTATTTATCAAAATTTGATTTTTAAAATAATTGAAGTTTTTAATTAAATGCTATAACTATTAATGAACAAGTGATCACTATCTAGTCTAGCAAATTTATAATCCTGATGGCCGCTAGCTTTCGACTTCTTGATTTTTGTCATGCGTAGGCATAGCCGCAAATCCCATACGTACATAAACTCTCTTTCTCGCAGTTGTTGCCGCAGCTTCCGCAATGCTGTTTGGTGGACATGGGGTTCACACACTTACCTTTGCAGCACAGCTCTGAGTACTTGCATTTCTTTCCACACTCGCCACAGTTGAGCCTGTCTTTCATCACATCTACACATCTCTTATTGCAGCAATCTGGCCCCGGGCTGCCCTTATTCTCACGACAAACCTTAGGATACTTGTCGCATGTCATAGTGACCCGGGTTTTCTCAGGCAGAAAGCGGCCGGCCCCTCTGAGAGAAGTTGGCCGTTCCTTGGCTGGTACTGATCCTTGGTCATAATCCGGTTGTGTGGCGGAAAGAGAAGTAATAGTTAAAGCCATCATGAGAATGGCCGGCAGTTCTATGAATGTTATAAGTGATTTCATGTTAATTTTGTGGGTATGTGTGTTTGTTTGAGAGACAAATTAGACAGAGAGAGAGAGGTTTAAACTTTAAATAGTAATGGGAAATCGGAATGATTTCGAATGAATGAGATTATAATGAAGAACAAAAAGATGAGAATTTGAAAGCTTTGAAGGAAAATAAGAATGGAGGTTAAGGTAGAAGATCGAGGGTGTTTATATATATATGGAGACCGAAGATCAGTTTAACGTGTTGGCCTGGTTGAAGAAGAATCAGTTGCATATATTATAATGCCGTTCACTGTGAGTGGAGTGGTCTAATTCAACGGCCATATGACGCACAATACGATTCAAGAAAACGAAGGTAAATTAGGCCCTGATCAAAGAAAATTAATATATATATATATATACATATAACACATTGAACCCGAACCCAAAAATTAGGTGATAATGGGGAAGGAAACCCGAAGCAGACATCTGATAGATCGAGGTAGTAGCTGCTTATGTACAGGTGAAGTTCCTGTCTGTCATTTTACAAGTACTTACGGCCTCACGCGTTGACAATCTTTTGTGGGAGACGACTAGACTAAATCATCCAGATTTTATTCGGTAACATCAAGTGGATTATATAAAGAGTAATAATATTCACATAATATATTTTCATAACATATTTTATAATAATATTATAAGATAAATATATTTTTATAAAATGATGTTATTTTATAAAAATACTTTTCATTTAAAATATAATTATATAAAATGTTATCAAAAATATCATGCGTAAATCATTTTCTTCAAATAATTAATACAACGAGCTGCAGCAGCAGCATGGATCGATTGATCGTCTCTGCTGTCTGTCATGCTTACGACAGCGATTACATCCTGAGTTATGCCATGTAGTACTGGCGGCCGCATCTTATTCTCATTCCACTTATTGCTATGGTACTATATAATTTACTCATTACCCGTAATCTATGTGCTTGTATTTGTCCATATAAAAAAAGTTTAATGTTTTTTAAATAGATAAATTACGTATAAATTATTTATAAAAGAGTAGATTTTATTAATAAAGAATAATTTTTTTTTAAGATGAGGTATATTTTTGTATAAATAATTTTGAATGTTGTGTTTAAATAAGCGTAAAAAGAAAAGACGAAATGATGTTGTATAATAATCTTCATTTTAAATGCGTCATGATCTTCAATATTAGACTAACGAAACGACCTGTTGCATGTATGTATATCATGACTATTTCAACCTACAAGAAAAATCGTTTAAATAAGATTAATAAATATATATATATATATATAAATTATATTCCATGACAATTTGACAAGGCAAGATCGATAAAGGCAAAGGCCACAGCCAACACGTTTGAGAATGAAAGATCTTTTATTAAGAAAATGAATAATAGCACTTTAATGATCAGTACACGGTTACAAAAGCACTCAACTTTTGCAGTAGCAACGTGTAATTGATATGCATTCACCCCGCGCGGCCGTCTCTTATTTGCGTTTTGACTTTGACCAACACATGAAACAGTACCCAAACCGCGGGACGGGTTTGGCTATTTTTTTTTTTTTTTCCCTGTGAAGTTGAGACTCGAGAGTCCCAGGAATTTTCCTGACTAATCGGTACTGATCGGTCAATATCACATGACCAGATGGACAATGCATTGCTGACTAGCTAGTTTGCTTGCTTGCCCATTGTACTCCAACTAGCATAAGCAACGTGAAACGATCTGTACCTTCCCCGAGCACACGTACATTGAGTTTGACCCATTAAAGAGTTCCTTAATGATATCATTACTTGCAGATGTTTCAGTTGCTAGATTAATGTGAAAGATCAAGTAGTAGTACTGCTAATTCTAGCAACAATCTGACATGATCTGTTTTATAGCAGAATTCATTGATTCAGCCCGTTAACATACATAGCAATTAACCGAAAGAGAAGGGATTGAAGCTAGCGTGCAGGGTTAATTATAATAGAATCTAATAATGCTACACAACCTCTCAAACTCCACGTACTATATTTTTTAAAATTTTTAATAATTTTTTTTAAGTTTATTCTTTTTTAAATAATTTAATTTTTTTATTTATTATTGATATATTAAATATTTGATAAAAGAAAAAAAAATAATAAAAATTAAAAAACATGTGGTGTGTAGAGATTAGAGAGATTGTGTAGATTTTTTCTCCAATAATATGGGTTGGTACTTGGTACTCCAATTTAATTAATACGTGTCATGACTGGAAGATCATTAATAATTATGGGTTGCAGTGATATTAATTAATTATGAACCTTAATTTCCTCTCTTCTTGAGTTATTATTACAAAAATTATACTTGTACACGGAAGGGGTACCCCCGCGTACCTGGGAGGGAGTCCACGTGGAATTATTAAAACGGTGTGGTTTTAATAATCCCTTCCATATTTCTTCCGTTTGGCTCCCAAAAATAGTACAGAAAGGCCTTTTGAAATTAGACTTTGGTCGATCATGAAATAAGGCTCCCAGTTCACTTGAACGCGAGTTTCACCTCAGCAAGAAGACCATGGAATCCCAACAAAGACGATTCACGGAGGGGGGTCATATTCTTCTACTCAAACACACGACTGCCCCACCGACGTCATGGAAGACGAAACACAAAGGGAGGTATGTGCATGTTCGTAAGAACCTATTCTTTGGATGAAAAACAGACGCTATGTGATGGAGGCTCACCGAGAGGAGTTGCGACGGGCTGGACGGATGCGGTGGTTGCGACGGCAAGGTGAGTGGCTGAGCACTGGTAAGAGAGAGAGACTGAGAGAAAAAGGAGAGAACGACTTGATGTGGCTTACCGGGAGGTACACGGCTGACCTAGAGCTGCCTGGAGTGACCATCGAAGTTTTCTGTGCCGGTGGTAACAACGTGGAGGACCTAGCACCGAGAGGTGTCTCCGAACGAGATGAACCTAGGGCTGTAGATGCTCTGTTTTCAATGTGAAAAACAAGGTTCTTCACATCCCAAGACTTATCGGTGGCTGGGCATGGAGGTGCAGGGCAGCGTGGTGGCAGCTGTCGATATTGCACGGTGGCTTTATGGCTGAGGAAAATGACGACCCCAGTGCTGCGCTTGCACTCGCTGGAGAGAACCCGCAGGCACTGGTTGTGAAACACGTGTTTCTCCATGGCATGGCCTCGGCTGAGCTGTAGCGGTAGTGGGATTGTCCAACGGTGGTGCAGCGGCTTAGCTGTGGAGGAGCAGTTGTGTATGGTGGTTCAGGAGTTCATGGTGGAGATGGGCTACGCTGGACTCATCAGGTGTTGTGGCGTGGGTCTTCGTAGGGTTGGGTTTCTTCGGGTGCGATGGTGAGAAGCCACGCGACATGGGGGCCGATTGTCTACGTGCGGCGTTTTTTAAGGAGGGCTCCAGTACTCTCTAAGTGTTGCAGAACCGCCGTTGGTGACAGGTACGTGTGCTGCCGGCTTGGGGTGTGTAACATTTCGAGTGGTCTGCTGGACGTGCATGTAGGCTAGTGTTTCGTGCAGTGGCTGGCGGCAGCAACATGCCTTGGGCAGTTTCTCTCTATGTGCGTGTATAGAGAGAAATCAATTTGGCGCTCTGAAATCTGCAATTTTTGGGTTTCTGGTTTGTTTTTGTTCTAGTTTCTGAAATCTAAAATCAGAAATCAATTTGGCACTTTGAAATCGGCTCCTTTCAGTCTTTTTTTTTATAATATAATATAAAATTGACGTGGCAGCGATTCTGCAACGGGTACTCGAGGATGGGTACCTGTAGCAGAATTGTTATTATTATTATTATTATTTCAAAAACTCTAGATACAATCGGCTTGGGGACCCAATGAGGAACCGGCGCCCACGTGGCAAAAGGAAAACGCGTCGTTTTCCTTCCCCCCCCCCCCTCCGCGTACAGAATCCCACTTTCAATCTCTGGTTTCCTTTGATTTCTCCCCCCTTCTGCAGAATCCACTTTCAGTCTCTGATTTCCTTTGATTTCTTCCCCCCCTCTGCGTACAGAATCCCACTTTGAATCTCTGGTTTCCTTTGATTTCTTCCCCCCTTCTGCGGAATCCACTTTCAGTATCTGATTTCCTTTGATTTCTTCCCCCCTTCCGCATACAAAATCTCACTTTCCCCTCGACCCCTTCGATTCCAACAAAAACAAATGTATCGAAAACCGTTCTTTTAGAGCATCTGCATAAATGTCTTATGGTATCAGCTTCAGGCAACAAGCAGCTTAGGGATTCAACCCTCCATCTTGCCCAGCTGATGGGACAGAGCTTTCTGATCGAGAAACTCAAAAAACTTCCCTCTTTAGGTTCATCAAATCTATATGTTATTGAAGAAGAAATCCCTTCTATAACGAATCTACTCACCCAACAAGAGGAATCCATCAGTCAAGCAGCTAAGAAGCTAGAGTTGGTCAAACTTAACCGGATGAAGAGCAAAGTTGCGGTAACAAGATCCGGTGATGCGAAAAATATAAACAAATGGGTTGTGTCAAGGTCATGGAACCCCTGTCCAATTGGTATGTTGCCACATACCTTTGGTTCCTCCGGCTGTCTTTCTGTTCTTGAGCGTCGTGATGTCCACGGTAAGGTTCCAGAGTCATCAGAAAGGGAAGAGAACTGGGACTTGAACCGTTGCAGTAGCAAGAGAGAAGCCAGTTGTGACATTCAACAAATAGATACGTCAAGCGTTAAGAAGAGGAATGAGACAATGGAGGAATGTGCGTCAGATGCAATTCCATCAATGGAAGGTGTGAAAGACCATCTGATGATAGGTGGAATTTGGATGGGAGTTGGGGAAGATGAGCTACTTGCCATGGAAGACGGCGACCGGAATGGGCCAACGGACTTTCTTCAGACGCATGGCGATCTCCCTCTTCAATTTCGCTCGAAATCTCTTCCTCTATTTTGTTTTCGTTTCCCTCCAAATCTGCGTACAGTATTTTTTATTATTATTTTTTTTTTCTGGCTGACGTGGCAGTCCGGTTTTGCACCGGATCCTCAACCCGGTTGTATATAGAAGAATTGTTATTTTTTATGGAAAATAGATTTCATTCATTCATAAAAGCGAAATTACAGCTCTGACTGATACATACAGGAAAAAATCCAGATTATAAACCAACTATTCATGGTTGGAACTCCACCAGTACATAAATTCATTTATGACTGATATTGTCTTAACTTATAGAACTCTCTACAGACATATTGTCTAAGAGATCACACTCTGCCTAAAGTAAAGATTTCAAACCCCACCCTTCGGAGGAGGAGAAGACTTTCACTCTATGGATAAAATGTCCAAGAGACTATTTATTTTTTATTATTAACCTAAAACAAAAGAAATAACATAAAACGTAAATAATACATGAGAAAATAGCAAAATACAACTTGAAAAGCTATAGATCCGCATTTTCAACCTTAGGGGAAACCAAAAAAGCAAGCACAGGGACTGTGGTGGCACGTGACCCTATAAGTAGAGTGGACAGTCGAGTCTAAAGAAACCAATTGTCCTGGTCCCAAAAATGCCGTGCATGGCAGCGATAGAGCTCCCCCTGCAGTGGGGTGTGGCTCACGCACCACTCCGTTCGATAAGATTCTTCACCCATCTGAAAGATAGACTCCTTGGGAATCTTGCGGTAGGGAGCGTGGTGGTTGCAGGGATCCGAAGAACAACAAATTGGCACTTCACCCTATTTTGAAATAAAAACCTACAAAACCAGGAAGAGATCTCTAGAAAAAAAAGGGATAGAGCGCGAGGTGTGCTAGGATTTTTTCTACCAATTTTGGTTTCTGAGATCTCTTCTTGAGTTATTAGTATGTGAAATTAACTCAACTTTATATACATATATACATATACATGTATATATATTAATTTAAATCACCAATTATTTTCACTAGCTATAGATCATAGATATTACATTTAATTAGTTGTTTTATATTTTTTAAAATACATATGCACTGCCACTATAACACAGGCTAATCATGGAATTATATATTAATGGTGCTGATATATATATATATATATATAATCATGCATAATTGCGTAGCCCATAAGCACAGGACCCGCCACCACCCTTCTTGCACCCTCCATAGTTCTTTTTGTCGGACAAAGTATTCACACATGTTCCCATGCAACAAATTTGCCTGTACCTGCACTTGCGTCCACATTTTCCAAATTACTAACCGTGTAAGGAATGCAATGAATCAAAAGTGGTAAGATAATGTAATCAAGTTAAAACTGCTCAATAATCTCCAGGTGGGGGAATCGGCGCATGATGGCCTCAAACCCTTTACTACTTCTTCGATCCTACTACTTGTCTTCTCTGGAACTAACTTGATCAGCAGCAGCTACCATTCTTTTGGTCTCTAGAGTATCAAAATATGTCCTGTGTGTCATGTATAGTATCTGTAAACTTTCAGTGGGCATTCCACTTGCTGGCCCCTTTTTTAGGGTTTGATGATTAACTTGCTGCCCAAAAATCTCTAAATGTGTCACTTGATTGTTAGAGAACCGTGAGAAAGCCATGAATCATGGGAGTGAGTCTAGCAGTTCAGCAGCATCAGAGTTACCAACCACTCCATCACTCAAGAGGCGCATGGCAGCTCCCTGGGAAAATTTCCTTGCAAACAAAAAACAGGGAACAAGCATAGAATTACTACGGCACCATTCTATCCGGAACTCCGTCTCATAGTACACATGGTTGATGTCCTGTTGGATCAAAACAGACAAGTTAAACAACATATTGTAAGGGTAAAAGGTACAAGTGTAAATTGAAGACCCCAAGATAAAAACGTATTGATGGATCATGTGTATTTTCATCAATTTTTCACTCACAAGCTTTCCATCTCTTTTCAAGAAACCTGTTTTCATTTTCAGCGCACATAATTTTTCCCCGTGAAACAGTAAAAAAGACCGATACTTAAACAAATAGTACTTTATTATAAATCTGAAGGTAGATGGATTTTAGATGGAAAAATAACATCTCATGCCCATCAATATATTCATCTTTTGAATAGATAAAATCAAAAATAAGGGGAAGTGAAGTGCCATGACCACCTTTATTCCGTTGATTTGTTTAGGGCCAGCATTTGCAAAATTGAATGTAAACGGATGCCAGCCTTTCTTCTCCATTTTTGTAGCAGACTGATTCCATAGGGTATAGGTCAATGTTCTTCGTTCAAGTTCACCTTCAAGATCACTCATCTAACAAGGAAGCATAACAAACAAAAACAAATAAATAATAGAGATACCAGTTGGAGTTTATGATACTAGTGAGAGAACCAAATTAGAGCACAGCAATAAATGAAGCTGTCATTACACTAAATTAATTCAAATTGATGATTAGAAGAGTTAAAATTATGATGAAAACACAAGTGAAAAAAAAACCACAATATGCTGAAAACATTTAACAAGGAAACAAAGGAAATCTATAGCATACCGCAAGCAATGTCTGCACATAGTGTTCATCTGGAATACAGTTATGTTGCTTCTGAAGATTCTGCATTTCATATTTAGGCCAAAATCAGAACAAATTAACATTCAGTTGAAAAGAAAACATATATATCTCCAATACAAGACAAAGGGAACCATTGCAGGACCATCTAAAACTTTTTATTTAAATGATAAGCCTAAATCCCTCCCTATAAACCATGTAAAGCTACATGAGATTTGCGATTTTTTTATTTTTAAGAATTTTATATGTATATCACTTTATTTCTTATGGGCATATTCACTGCCCTTGGTAGATAAGCAAGGCAAGATACAAGAGGCTCCAAGTATAGAAGTTGTAATAAATAATATGTCGAAACAATGTGAATTTGAGAGTGCATTTCCCGTATTGATGAACATAATGGTCTTCGCAATATTTTATTTCTTAACTCAAGTTTATTTAGTTAAACTAGCAACCAGCAAATTGTACTAATAAAAAAAATAAACAAGCAAATTATGGAAACGTATGGATTTTGCAAGCGTATTTCTCATAATAAAGAAGAAAATACCCTTCCCAAAATTTGATTGCATACCTCGACAATTTACTTAAACTAGAAACCAGCAAATTGTTCCACAATTACTCTAGGTAAAAAGGGTGAAAAAACCTTGCAAAATACAATAAATGGATTGCAGGTAAAGTCAGTGATCAAAGATCACTTACAATATTCAGCTTTCCCTTGCTGGCATCTACAGGGGGGCGTCGCTGCAAAATGAGAAGCAGTTAAATAAGTTTAAAAGAAATGAAATTTCAGCTTTGGACTGCTTTCTATATTCAAGAATGAGACTTTATTTCTAGAAACTACCAAGGGGCAAGCTCAAAAGCATTCAATACACAGCAATTACAGAATGAGCTCCAGTTCAAATGTTATTTCCCCCCCAAAAAAAAAAAAAAAAATGCCATAGTGGATGAGGTCTTACATGCTAGACCAACTGGGTGAGCTAATATCACAGAAATCAGGGGTTAAAAAACTGACACCGCTTGCAACTTATTATAAATAAGCACGCGAATACATATAAAAACACTGCCATGCTTGCAAAATAGTAGAGCCACATTTCACTATTTTATATTTTAAATTATCAATAGGTAACTTTCAAAACCTACATAGGTTGGTTAAAAACACCTATATAATTTTGCTAGTCAACAAAGAAACACATTTGAAGTTTTCAGTACCACATCAGAAGAAGGCTCCATATAAATAGTGCATAGGCATCTTTGTAATTAAATCTCCCTTCCCCAGAAAAGATAAAAGAACTCTCTCCAAAAAGTGATTGAAGTATCATGGTACAGATGTACAATCCAAAGCGATAATGCTTTGACGAAGAAAATTACAAATAACCATTACCAGATTGATGGTGACACTTGATATAAAACTCAATTACCTACCTTGCAAAATTTCTTAAATACTGAAAGAATAGCCTCGTCCTCTACAATGACTTCTGCATGGCTTCGAACTAAAGCAATCCACTGAAATTTCAAAATCAAAATCAACTTAGACCATAGATTGTAAAAATAAAAATGCTGTCCTGATCCTTGGACAAATAATTTATTTGATGACAATGGCAGTGATGATAATGCTAATGAAATGTAATAACTAATGTTTTTGCAGACTGTTTACTTGGATTCCCAAAGAAGAAGATTAGGTCTTAACCTACTGTGGAATCCACTCTCTTTTAACAGACGGTAGTTCCAAAAGTTAAGGCATGGTTCATGAAGCAAGATGGGTATTTACAGCAACTTCTCATGTATACATTCACACAATTTAATCTCCTGAATCAAAACCAACTTGTATTGATAAAAAAGGGGCGCTAGCCACATCTGCACTATAACTCCAAAAAGACTAGTCAATTTGAAGCTCCTCTCGACTCACTTATAAAGCTAAATTTCAACGAATAAGTAACCAATGTGGGAACTAACACCCTTCGCTATCTTTATAACTTACTCGATGAGGGGCTGTGTTACAAATGCCCCCTCTTAAAACCAGACCAAGAGTTCAAACCACACTACAGCACACATGCAAAAACAAATAATGGAAACTTAAAACAATACTCCCTTGTATAATTAACCACCAAAAAGAAGGGAACAGACGAAAAATATGGGGGTAGGAAATTTGGGGCACACAAATTTAGCATAAAAAAATAACCTGGGACCCTTTTCGCCATTTCTCCTTTGGTATTACAGGTGACATCTTCGGGTTGTAGCGGCCCCCTTTCATATCAAGAAAGCTACAAGAAAAATTAACTATACGTCACAATTTAAACATTTCCTCAATTAACAAGCGAGAAGCATGAAATAATGGCAATGAAAACTTTCCACTGATATTGAATCATCTAGGGGAGATTTGTATAGTGAGTTGAGTTGAGTTGAGATGAGATGAAAGTTGAATAAAATATTATTAGAATATAATAGTTTAATATTATTTTTGTTTTGGGATTTGAAAAAGTTGAATTGTTTATTATATTTTGTTTAGAAGTTTGGAAAAGTTGTAATGATTAGATGAGATGAGATGAGATGAGTAAAGTGTGTTTTTTAATCCAAACAAGGCCTAAAACAATTACTGCTTAGCACCTCAAGAATTATAAATCTCTCCACCTACCTGTCCACAAAACTTCTTGGAGAAGCCATCATATAGTTGTATATGAAGCCAAAGTTGTACAGGGGAACGCAACTGCAACAAAGAGAGAGAAATTTAGATTACATATTATTGGCAAACCAATTTCCGCCAAGATAACAATCCTGTCAATAGGCATGCAGATATATAATATGCTGCAAAAATCCATATTATTGTCAATTAGAAACCGAAATAATTTCCATTAAAAACGAGGCAGGCACAATAGTTATTCTACATCACATGCAGGTTTCTTAAGCATCGAGAAGCCTCAAAATATGGGAAGTACATGTAAATCATTTGTAAATTTATTTGTTGTATTGGTAAGGGGCGTGTTCGGAAATAGATCTCATCCCAATATTCTCATCTCATCTCATCTCATTCTCAAACATAACAAATACAAAATTTTCAAACTAATCATTACAACTTTTCTAAACTTTCAAACAAAAAATAAAAAACAATTCAACTTTTTCAAATCCCCAAACAAAAATAATATTATAAAACTATATTTTAATTTTAACTTTATAATATTTTTATTCAATTTTTTCTCTCTTCTTTTCTAAAATTTAAAAAATACTCAACTCAAACTATTTCACTACTATTCACAGACTATTTTATTACTATTCACAAAATTCTTAGCTCATCTCACTCCAACGAGGCCTAACCTGTCAGAGAGTAGAATAAATCTTTGATTCGCTGGATCCTCAAGAGCTGCGTTAAGCAACAACTTCTCCGCTTCAATCATACTCGATTCTCCCCATAACACCTGTAAGATGTGACCACACAATTCACAATCATGTCAACAACATCGATGACCAAACGGTAGAAAAAAAAATAAATTAACACTTCATTTGATCTACGGGAATGTATGAGAAAACAAAGGAAATAAAAATTTTAATAAACTATTTTCAATAGCAGTAAATCCAAAATATCTTAGCTCAGTATCTATAAAAGCTTAGTCCTTTTTTTTTCTATTTCGTTTTCCGGTGGATATGTATGCATAGCTTACTCATCAGAACTTCCAAGCTGTCGGCGTCATTGGAAACATAAAGCAGCCTAATACATGTCAATATTCCCTCTTCTCATATCCGAGGTTTATTAAAGAAGAGAAGCTATATTAGACAAATTAACAAACTTGAATGCTATTCTTCTAATTTTCTAGCTTCAATGTTAATCACCTGAATGCTATTCTTCAATTCTCGACCACGAAAGAAAGGCGACTTCGCCGTTGAGTCGTCAAACACGAACCCCGGCGCCGAGTGAATATAGATCGAGAAGTTCGCAACGTCAGCATTCTGCGAATCGCACAAAGCCAAAACATAGTAAACCCTTCGAATTCCAAACAATTTCCGCGAGAAAGCACAGGAAAATTCAAATAGAATTTTAGTCGAAGGAAAAGAGAAAAAAAAAATAAAGAAAGGGAGAAATAAACCTCGAAGAAAGTATCCCAGAGAAAATCGAGAGGGAGGTTAGTACGAGCGAGGAAAAGGAAGGCGATCTTGGAGGGGCGGTCGAGGATATAGCTAGAAACTCGAGGACGGAGGAGAGATGGAGAGGGAGAAGAAAGGTCGGGCCGAGAGTGGAGTCTGAAGAGAGCAAGGGCGCAAAGAGCGAGGGAGAGGAAGACGACGAGCTTCCAGCTCAACCAGATAACACGGCGCGCCACTATTGGCGGTGGGGCTTTCTTCGTCATCGCTCCTCCTGCAGCGATTTCTTGTCAATTCAAAAGGGAGAAAGAAAATACTTACAACAAAATAAACGAAGATCAAAAGACTGCAAATAAAAATTGGAACAGAGAGAAAGAGAGAGAGAGAGAGAGGTATACATAGAAGGCGTGGAACAGAGAGAAGCATCTCTGGGTACTGTGTCGTCTCTTCCTGTGCGTGAACACACTACTAGGGTGTCTTCGTGTGAAGTTGGAAATGAAAGAAAGGGAATAATTAACAGGGAGAAATGGAAGTGAAGACGGAGTTGCGAATCAAATCCAACTTCAAACTCAAACGCGTAGGAAGGGAAGGGCAGGGGCAGGGTGGGCAGCCGTTTCAATCTAGGCCTCTAGGGGGATTGGCATTGCTTGTTATCTGTGGGCCACACCACCTGATTGCATCTGTCTGAGTGCCCCGTGTTCGGCTTTCAATACTGGGTCCCTCCGCAAAAGGCCCGGGGCGGTTGCTCTTGCACTCCCTCCGCAGCATCAGTATTCAGAACCCACCGCCCTTTTTTATTGTCTTGTGTCGTTGGACGGTTGGAGTACTTATTATTTTATGCGTACTATATCAGATATCTATTATTTTTTTGAAAAACAAAATCTACTATTTATAATTATAAGTTGTTGTATCAGTTATTACGTGCATTTTCTTAAAAAAAAAAAAAGTAAGTTAATATAAGATTTATATGAAAAAATAATTTTTTAATAATAAAATCCACCCTTTTTTTAAATAAAATATACTAAACTTGTATATTCTAATACTGTATCTAATAAAAGAAATAAAATTCATATCATATATAGTTATAAGGGTCTAAGTTACAAATTTTTTATAATTTGAGATATTCAATAGTGAATGAATAAATAGTCCATGATATTCCGAGATTAAGTCCAATATAGTCATGTCATTTTATAAATAAATAAAAAATCGATTTTATAAATTATTTTTTATTTTATATAAAATTCAAAAATAATTGTAAAAAACTTGTTAGTTAAACAAGGGGCAGGCGGAGGAGTAGAGTAGCAGCAAATTATTTCATTGCTTGTGTTAATCAAGCTGTCGTTTCCCAGATTTCTATTTTGCTATGCTACATGCATCATTGCATATGGTGCTATTAGTACGAGAATGATTAATATTAGGTAAAAGTTCTAAAAGAGTAGATTTTACAACTAAAAAAAAGTTAGACAAGTTGTTTGTAAAAATTTATGATTAGAAGAAAGACTCGATATATCTTTTATAAGAAAAGATATTTATAATTATGAATTGTGCAACTATTTTGTAATTATTTTGAAAAAAATGAATAATACATAGGATTCACATAAAAAAAAAAAATAATTTTTTAACAGTGAATTCCACTCTTTTTCAAAGCGATTTCGCGACGTTTACGCACTTCATGATTGTATGTAGAATTACTCTTCTTTTATATAATCCTCAGTCAAAACACATCATTGCAGAAGAATGCAAATTTACAATCCTTGGTCTTTAAGCATCAGCCACAGCAACGATTTAAAAAAAAAAAAAAAACCATCCAAAGCCAAAGGTCAAGCAAAAGTGAATCGGAAATAGCATTATAGTTAGTACACTTAGTAGTTCAAGTAACTGCTCGAATTATTAAAAAGAAATGGTGGTGTGGATCAAGATGAGAGAGAATATAGAGGTTTTAACATCAAAATTGCCAGAAACTATATACTCTTTTTTGGATGATTCAAAGTGATTTATGGTAGATGGTTTTTGCAACATTTCCCACATGAATTGTATCATAGTCCAATCAAACATTAAGCAGCAATGCGTGTATTCACATTAAAATTTTATCAAATAATTCTTTGATACATACAGATATCACCAATTTTTAAAAGCATTCATGCACACAAAATTTTACACTTGCCACCCTCTAATCTAAATCAATACATGCGCAGCTTGCAACTGTCAACTGACTGCCAAAAAAACCAAGATTGCTGAAGGTCCTAAAGATTGCTGTAACTCTCTGTCCATCTATCTAGTGGTATACACTGTTCACACTATGTCTGCCTTCTTCCCTTGGTATACTCTTGTGTGAAGATGAAACATAAGGTAAGAAGCAAAGTTTCCTGCCTAGAATGAGGGCGTTGGATGTTCTTCAGAAATCAGAAGCCTCACGCAGAGAGGAGGCAGAGGATGAACGGGAACCACTAACTCCACTGGGTGCCGGTGTATTCCTTTGGGAGTGGCGTTTTGTGGGCACAAGCACGCTCTCAGTCTCCCATTTTTCATCATCATCCACTTCCTTGTCCTTGTCTTCTACACATGCTTTAAAAACTGGATGTATATATGAATTTTGAAGATAGCCTTTCAAGTTCAGGTTTGGTTCCCTTGCGCGTTCTAATGTATCTTTCATCATTGCTTCCTAAATCCCCAGCATGAAACAAGAATAACAATTAAGTTAAATCGCAAAATGAGAGAGCAGATAGATAGATTCAAGCCTATTCCATAGTCAACTCTTAAAATGTAGACAACTACTAAGTTCAATTTCTTTCTGACTTCCTCCTGTTAATAAAACCAGCCTAAGTTCCAAAAGTAATCAAAAGCTAGAACTAGTATCTGATAATATTGGATCGAACTTGTAATGTTTATGAAGCCTAGGGATGGACATGGTTCTAGACAATAAACTCTTGGCATGAAAAATGAAGCCATTCCTACTAATAGTAATACATATTAAATACCAGACCTTGAAGCTTTCAAAAAGAGTATTTTGCCTTAATGCTTCCGCAAGCAGGTTTAAGCAATTTTAAAGCTTTGCTCAAGAAAGAAGACCAATGCCTTCTTTACACTTATGCGCAGTCATATACTCATATAAATATTATTTCGGTAAAAGAAAATTAATGCCGATCAACAGAAAGCAAGTTCCAACAAACCTGTAATGGAAATTTAACAAATGCCGATTCATAACGGCCTTTGCAGAACCTATAGAACCATATGGTCAGAACTGGAAGTGCAATGAGAAATGGAGTTGACTTGGCAGCCTCTTTTGTGCTCAATAATCCCAATAGAAGCACTTGTGAAATCACCAATGCAGTTACAATACGGCCATGGACATCAGGCCAAAATGCTGCTGCACTCTCATACTGTTGGCTATAAACATTTATGATCTGTATTTTCAAAAGACGTGTTTAGAAAAATTTGAAACGAAAAATAGCTTACCACATAATATATAATAATGGTAAAAAAATGGAATATGCATCTGAAAGCAAACATATTGGGGTAGACTGATCTGACAAACAAAATAAAGTCCTCAAGAAGAAACTAACTAAAAAAATCCACATGAAGCAAAAACTATGTTTAAGGAAAATCTATCTCTTACCCTGCAATGCATATGTTAGATATTGACTACGATAAACAAGAACACACCATTAATGCTATGCATTATATTGAGAAATTGTAAAAAGTATTGCAAATGTTGAAAAGTCGCAAAATTTGGTCTTCACTTTAGTTTAATGAGGCTGTACTAGCATAGTGGGATACACATTCTTTCTTCTATTTTATTTTTCTCAAAGGTTGAAATCATATCTACTTTTTCTATAGGTAGAGTTAGACATCAGATCTTAGGGCGGTAAAAATGAAGGGAGACACCAGTGACTTTAGAGACAAACAATATAAAGGATTTTAGAAATTTTATCTATCATAGTAGATATGAGCCAGAAAAAGGCATGAGCATCACACATTCACTTGGTGTTTTACAAAAGCATATAACTAGTGGTGTAAGGAAGCAAATTCTTGTCATTTGTTTCTTTCATCTTCCGTCTGATCCTCCTCCCACTTCTATTTTTTACCCCTTTTCTCTTAAACTTATGCTTAGTCTACTGTTCTCTTCTGTACTTTCTATTTTTTTTAGATCTTTATTATGGTACTCAACTAAGCCATAATTCCTACTGATTGGGGTTTCTCTATGATCACTTCATCTATTACCCAGCTTAACAACAAATCAAAACCACTACCACCATAAAAAAATTCTTAAAACTGCTAACCTATTTAAACAGGAGAAATGATATTTGCAGCCATGGAGTGCATAAGCGTCGTGCTATCCCTTTGAAAAAGTGAGTAAATACTCCTCACATGAAAAAAACTAATTTTTTAATAGTAGACCCCACTTTTTTTCAAAACGATTACGCAGCTCTTACGCACTCCACGACTGTATGTAGCATTACTCTTTAAACAGTTACAGAAACCCAGTTCTCATACCCTATTCGTAGTTAGACTTGGTTATTGAAGGAGTTCTATTTGAAGAATCTAGAAATTTCTGATGTCTCAAACTTCAGAACATGAGATAAGTAGCATTAACTAATAAAGATATGACCATAATACTTGCAAAAACTCAAAGAACACAATCTCCTATCTACCACACAGGAAATTCAGCGTGTTAATCTAATATCAAAATAATTTTAATCGGCATGGTATGAGTTTTTGAAGAGAGCTTGCACAATGCAACTACTCATCCACATTCTTTTGGCTTCATACTAAATACTTACAACTAGACAACCAATCTTAAGAACTCGAAAAGTAAATCCCTAACTACCCATCGAAATATAAGGTCTTTGCTCCCCATCAAACCTTTGGACTAGATGTTCACATTACAGTTTGGCAGGCCTGAACTCCCCCCTTAAGTTGACTTTTTATCATTGATCATACACAGGAACACATTAAGATTTGATGAATTCTGGTGAATAGAACAAAATTAATGAACTCTGAGCACTGAATGTACACCTCCCCCCTAGCAATTTTTTCAAACTCTCAACAATTTAAAATATCTAAGTAAAACAATTTTTTTCTATTTTTACATTAATAAAGCTTATTTTGGCCTAATACATTTCTTTGCTCACAGCTATAAAAGTTGCAATCAAATTATTGGATTGATATTGCCGTGAAAACAAGCATGTGAACATAAACCCTATATTTCCATTTATACGTAAAATTGTATAGTGAAAAATACAACTCTGTACCTGATGGCGGAACACAACAAAGGCAAGGGCAAAGAAGACGATTATGAAAGGAAGTATAGCAGGTGTCACTGTAGCATACACAAAGCCCAGTAGAAAATAAAATTGTATGCGAGGTTCTCCTGTGTTGAAACCAAGACTTCCTGGATTCATTGCCTCCTCCCTGTCCTTTTCTGTCTTCACTAGGAAGGAATTCTTCAAGTGGTAAATAATAAGAGGTTTCAACATTAAAATTTCCCCAGCTACGCCAGCCCATCCATCAACCATAATATAAGTAATGAAGAAAGTTGCTTTCATTGGAATCGCCACACCAATTGTTTTAGGTATACTGCAACAGAGAAAACAAATATACTTAATTTTATGAAATCTAACTCTAAAAGATGAAAGTATGAATCAATTATCTAACCTAAAGCTTGATTGATGAATCACATTTTGAATTAAAAAAAATCACATTATGGTTTTGAAATGCCTCATACAGTTTTGATAGAACATATAATCACATCAGAAGTGTAGTTAAAGATTTCCAGAATTTTGATTCATAAGAACTTCCGAAGACACTCCAATACATGGGCCATCAAAAGCAAAGCCACATCTGCAAAATAACTATAGAAAGCCTTGTGCTCATACACTCTACAAGAAAAAGCATCATAATACCCACCAGAATTCCCATTCATGTGCTTACAATATGTGTTGCTTCATCCATGCCTAATGGCATCACTCCATACCATTTAATACAATGTTCAGTCCAACCAAGTTCTTGCCAGGGACTCTATCATATGATGTAGTCAATAACTATCAGATATCATCTTCAGCCTCAATGGTTCTACAGAATTTCTATTTCAGAGTATACAGTTATAAAATTTGCTAATAAATGTTCTTTCTTTAGCTAAGTTGCTTATACTTGTTCAAGTGAACACTCTGAGTATCTAATGCTAGGATGACCAATTAATATCTAGAAGCATATCCAATCTCTATAACACCAGCATTCACGTGTACTAGCACAACAGTATATTATGGCCAAAAATAGATACAGCGTGTAATGATCCTGGGAAAGCCCAAACCCCATCAAGGTCTATATTCTAAAAAGACTAGTCATGATTGTAATTGGAGCTCCTGAAAAACATTATAAACAGCAATTACTTCTCCCTCCTAGGCAATATAGGACCCATTCACCACCCTTCATATACCCAATTTGGGGTGTTACACACTGAACAAGAAAGAATAACATACTCGGTTGCTGATTGGTGAATAAATGAATCTAGTTGTTCAAATGCACTTCCAGTAATGATGCTCCCGAGGAATACATTTACAAAGTTGAAAAGATAATATCGAGAGGCCGATCTCCTTTCTAGAGACGATAGAGATCCAAAGCCTTCAAATTTAGACATGATCATCAATATTGCTGGCAGAAAGATCAGGAAGATCTTCAACACAATCCCAGGTAGAAAACCTTGGATGAATGACTTAATGAAATCCCTGCATTAAAAATCAGAGAATAGTGAGTAATTTGTACAATTCCAGACTAACTATAATTCAAGAGGCCCGAGGATAAGAGCAAGCTCACTTTTCAACAAGAGGCTTCAAGAATGGTGCTGCTTTCTCGATGCCCTCGATACTTGCAAGAGATTGTACAAATGCAATTGGGATCATGAAAAAGAACGTCAAGAAGAAGAATGCAACACCTATAATTAGCTTTCTAACAGTGAGGGAAACATATGGAATTGCCAGGTTTTCCCAATACACATCTCGTGGCTCTGGAGCCCACTCTGTTAACCAAACAGTTGGGTTTCTGGATTGTTGAGTTTGGGCACAAACAGCAGCAGCCCAGCGAGTTTTGAAGGAAACAAATGCTGCAGGCATTATAGACTTTGAATCGTTTGAAACTCTTTCCCTCTCTGCTGCTATCTAAAGGAGAAGCGATCGTTTGTACAATATTAGACCTTGAAATGTACTCAAATTTCATAGAAAACAAAAGCAGCATAACCTAATGCAGCAACTTTTAACCTCAACCTAAAACGCTAACAGAAAACGTGGCAATAGCGTTCTACCTTACATTAAAGGTGACGAAATAATAAAGCATATGCTCCTATTAATACCTTCAAAAGTATGGTACTTACTTCTTTTGAAAGTTTCTCAATTTCAGACTCATGATGGTCAATTGCATCTACTCTTTTTCCCCAAAGGCCAAGAAAACCAGTCTGGAAGAAAGAATGTATGCACAAGTTAGAATTAATAAAAACACCATATTTGAATATCAATAAGAGGCCACAAAGACCAAGCAGATTGCATTAAAGTACCTTCATGGAGGGCCTCTTAGAGGAATTCCTAGAAAATTTATTTTTGTAGTAAACAAGCCAGTTCTGCAAATTTTCCTTCTCCTTGACCAATTTGGCGAGCTTGTTTGCATTATATACGACCTACATATAGCAGACAATACATTTTAAGTGAGTGAAGACATGATTACTATATGTTAACTGAAAGTGTACAGTAATAAACAATGATGACTGCATAGTCTATTGTCTTGCTCAGGAACCGTATATCCCTAAAATTGTAGACTCATTAGCTTGTTTAAGGCCTCATATACGACCTACATATAGCAGACAATACATTTTAAGTGAGTGAAGACATGATTACTATATGTTAACTGAAAGTGTACAGTAATAAACAATGATGACTGCATAGTCTATTGTCTTGCTCAGGAACCGTATATCCCTAAAATAGTAGACTCATTAGCTTGTTTAAGGCCTCATATGGCCTGCCGCTCAAAAAAAAATTTTGAGCTTGAAGCATGGCAAGGAGTTCAGGGCGCAATGCAAACCAGAGTTTATGAAAATCATCAGTTTTTGACTGAAAACTTTCGGAATATTTATTCTGTTTAGCAAGAACCAACCTGATGAGTAAGATAGTGATCTGGATGGTTGACTAGAAAAAAGTGCTCTACAAGCTCGCTCACAGATTCATCAGCGTCAGGTGGAACGTTTCTGACAAGGACCTGAAAACAATTGAAATTCATAAGAAAGAATAAAAACTTTACACTATTCCTATACTCAACATTACAAACCGTTGAAACGTTTGACTTAAAAAATACTCATATAGAACCAAAAAAAAGGACATATCAAGCATTCATTTTTAATACCCCTAACGAGAAAAACAATGAAAGAGGAAAAAAAAAAAAACAAGACAAGCAGATGCTCTTGTTGAATCAAAAGTGAAATGCTGCTAAGATTAGTTCATCATACTTTTCACAATTAAGAAACTAAAAATACGAACGAATTTGTGAGACAGAAACTTCATCTCACCGTAAATTGATCTGGACGGCGTCTTTGTGATGCAAGAAACTGTAGACGCATTGAGGCAACTTTCTCATACTCCTTTAGCAGCACATAGCACGCCCAAAAGGTAAAGGCATATGCCATTACTATATGACCCCAAAACCTGTGATCCAGAACAAAACATGATCAGTACGCCAGACCCTAAATTGCTTTAAGTCGGATTTTGGATGATTCAACTTATAGTAACACAAATATAACTTTTTCTGTACAAAAAAAAAAAAAATGAAAGCAAACTATCATAATCATTGATAGTTTAACTTAATGAAAGCAAACTTAATGAATAACCAAGGAACAATAAAAAAAAAAAATAGATAAAGTTAAGAATAGTTCATATTTAACCAAATTAGAAAAGTTAAGAATTGTTCAATAAAAAGTAGGAAAGACAAGGCAAAGGAAGTCAACAAGGAAAGAGGGTTTCAAACCTTTGTGATCCAAGTGGAACATTTGAGATAGAGAGCTTATCGATGTCACTAGAAGTTACATTAGAAAGCTTTTCATGCTCTAAAGTAGTATTCGTCCAGTTAACTGGGACCAGGATAGTCCATGCAACGAAGGCTATTGGAACAAAAATCTTAAGTCTGATGAATGATTACAAATAATCAGCACAATATAATTAAGTATCAAAATAGGAAATAAGCATTCTTCTAAGTCAATTTGAACATGGATTGCTACATACCCTGTCAAGTAAATCCGCAAGTAAACAGCAGAATCCAGTCCTGCATGCTCAACCAGTTCAGGTTCCGGCATTCTTAGTGCATCTGGCATCCAATTCAAAAACCTTATATATGACCTATAGTCCAAATTGACAAACTTGCGTACAAAAGCTCCAGAAGATGTCGGTTCGCTTCGTAGACCCTTCAGATACCACTTTGGAAAGTACACTCTGTCATTGAAAGGTTGAAGCCTTAATATGGCAAATGCCACAAAGAAAATGAATGCACTGAGAATGTTGATAGCTGCCGCAAGTCCAATATCCCCAAGTGTAGCCATTTATATATCTCGTATTTCCCTGTGAAATGAGCAAGAATATATGAATGAGGGAGGGTGTGGCATGTATAACAAGTTTTATGCAGATTATAACAAACTGTATTGTTATAACAAGTTTTATTATGATCACATGGACTAACTTTCTGTTATTTGGAAAAGAATTTCCCCAGAAACTAAAAAACCGGAAAATTTCCATTCAAAGCTAGTTTTACCCTATTTCAGATTAAAAAAAAAAAAAAAAAACATAGAACACCACGATCAAATGCATACTGGATCACAACCAAACCAAACGAAGAAAAAAAAAATAAAACGCATTAAAAGCAAATATAAGAAGTCCATACTTCCGTATTCAAAACTAGAGAACCCTCTTCCAGAGAAAAAAAGAGAGAGAAAGATGGTGATCTGAAACGGAATTAGGGAGTGCTTAGATTGGTTGCAAACCCCAATAAAAGCAAGAACATTATTATGTTCCTTCACTCCTTCCTTCCGAGGAAAACCATGTCGCCACGATTTTCCTGCGCCTCTCTCTTTTGTATTTTAACGAAACAGAGGAGAAGTCAGTCCAGACAGTGGGATTTGATGCAAATCCAAGGAATCGGATAGCGATGAAACAGAGAGATTCCAACGTTTGGAAACGAAAATGAAATCTAAAAAAGCGCAGTGTTTTCTGCCCCTGACTCTCCGAGCGCCGAAGAGAGACAGAGACAGATATGTATAGATCTGATTTTAGAGTTCAACGACACCAACCGGCCCCCTCTTCTCTTCAATAATAATTATCAATTCCCTACGAAGTCGGCAAGGCGCCACGTGGGCAACAACGGCTACTTTTTGTGTAGGTTTCCGCGTTGTTGAGGCGTTATCTCAATTGCGATTGTTGGAGTGTGGAGTACACGAGCCAATGAGATATGCAGAAGGTGGGAGGTGACGAGGGCGAGTGAAGAAAAAGGAGGAAAAAAGTTAAATCTGTAGTGGTTAGGGTTTGGCCGCGTGGAGATTGCGTTAGTTGCGTGGGAAAAGTGGAGACAGACAGCGTAGGCGAAGTTCGACGCGACCGGTGCGCGGGTTCTATGATGCGCTAAACGCTGCTACTGCGGCTCCAGGTCATACCAAGCTTAACAACCTTACTAAATCCTAGTCAATTCCAAGATTAGGAATCAACATTTCTCTTATTTCTTTTATTAATAATATATGAATCAATTCCTATCAACTATTTCTAACTTAAGGTTTTTATGTTGGACTTTCAATTCCATGTTTTTTTATTTAATATTTAATAGAGAAATGCTAAATTCACAAATCGGTTTTATAAAAATAAATTTACTGATTGACATGATTTAATCTAATATATTAAATGTGTTTTATAATAATTTTTTTTTTTTATAATTTAACGTACTACATAAAATAACATTTTTTTAATAAATTTACATTTGCGAGATCGGGTTTTAGACTAAACATTTCTATATTTAGAATGAGAAAATATACTTACAACCGTGAATTGTGTAACTGTTGCGTAATTGCTTTGAAAAAATAATAAAACATGGGACCCACATGAAAAAAATAAATTTTTTAATAGTGGACCCCACTCTTTTTCAAAGCGATTACGCGGTGGTTACGTACTTCACAGTTGTATGTAGAATTACTCATTTAGAATTATTGTAAAAATTTATATATGTATACGTAAGCATTGTAGCTTTTACTTAATATATTTATCTTCTTTTTTTTTTTTTTTTATCTTACTTTAGTTTCTATAGTTGGAATTAAAATTTTAGGAAGTTTTTCATCACTTTATTCCTATTCGCTTAAATTTCTTGAGAAACATTAAGCATTTTTAATTATTTAAATAGAAGGCACTTCACATGTTTGTTGCTCCCCCACTTTTCTTCATCTTCCCATAAATAAAATCTAATTTTTTTTCTCACATAAAAATAAATTTTGTCAATGCACTTAAACTTTGAAATAATTGTGAATTTAATTTGAATTTTGACAATATTTTTCTAAAGATTAATAAGAAATTCATCAATGATCCTTTAAACTATAACAAGTTTTACTCCCAAGACTATTTTTGCCGCATATTTCGTGCCATGATTCCTCATCAATCAAGTTTATCATTAATAGAGACAAGAGACTTGTATTAGGCTGATGATAAGAATATTAGGTGAGTTTACATATAATTGGCTTTAATTAGAAAAATGAGTTATTCTATTATCAAGTCGGCGTATAGAACACGTCATACACATATCACTTAATTGATAATATTTAATTTGTAAGGTTTAAATTTTAAAAATTTTTATTTTAAATCAAATTATATCATGTAAGTACTTCACTTGATGTGTATTATTTATATCGGCTTATAAATATAATTTTTTTTAAAAATATATCTAACTACTCATCAGATGCTTGATTAGTCTCCATATGTATTGGTTATCCCGGATCCATATATATGCAATGGGGATAAGTTGAAAAACATCTTTATCTGTCGACTGTCAGCTCATTGCATGCTGTGTATACAAAATTTCAAGAGGATGAAGCAAGTGGTGTTTTCCACTTTAATTTATTTTGAAGTGGATGATTTGTTTTAATTGTTTCATTGCTACCAATTGGGCATGGTGATGTAGCCAAGTTGCTTTTATCTTAATGATTTGATCGTCACATTGTCATACATATATATATATATATATATATATATAATATATATGTGTGTGTAACATAAGACAATCACATTATATTAAAACATATATAATATCAATAAATATGCACACGACATCTATTTTATTAAAAAAAATCCGAATAACATTATCCTAATAAAAAAAATTATTAAAAATCACGACTTGGGTATAGTTTCATTCTTTTATGGATAATATTATATACCGTACTCTCATTATATTTTCATCACATTATGTAAGATGTGACACATTTATTACCATTAAATAATAAAAAATTATCTAATAAAGTATCATTTAATGGTAATAAATGTATCACTTCTTATATATTGGGATGAAAGAATATGATAGTGTGATGTATAAAATTTTTCTTTTTCTATATATATAATCACATTTTATTTGATTTACATGGGATTATAAATCTACAACTCTTTTATAAGAGTTATTTTTCTCAAGTCGATATGTAGCGCAGACAATTTACATCAGTTAAATGATAATATTTCATTTTGCAAATTTAAATATTAGAATTTATTTTTCAAATCAAATTATATCATGTAAGTATTTTATTAGTTACGATGCTCTACACACCAGCTTTGTAAATATAATTTATTTTACAACTTTATTTCAAATAGAAAGTAACTATATAAAATTGATATTATTTTTAATAAAAAAAACAAGTTGTAAAATAATTATAAAATAAAATACTGACTAAGGTAATTAGATATAAAAAAATAAAATAAAGAATAATATTAATTGAAAGAATAAAACTACTTTGCACTCCCATTTTGACCACTCTATTTGACTGTTGGTTAAAAAAAAATTTTTTTTTTTACTTAGTGATTAAAAAAGTGATTTTAAATGTATTGATGTATTTTTTTTATTTTTTAAAAATATTAAAATATATTAAAAAATATAAATAAAAAAAAATACTGGACAGTAAGCTCGACGGCAGAATAGTCCCACTCTAATTGAAAAAATGCCAAATGCCGAGGGAGAGGACCACCATTGAGAATTGACTCTGTAAAGAGCGATGGCTAGCTGCACCAAACGTAATATCGTACAGTGTTCTTGTTTTTGTCAACTGTCAACTTCGTATCTGTCGTAAATGCACGCCAAAAATATTGTTACTTTCTGGGGAGAAAACGAGATGCACTGAAAAAAAAAAAATGATAATTTTGTTTGACAAGGACAAAATGAAAAATAATAATTACAGTTATAAATATCTAAACATAATGTAATTATATTTTAAAAATTAAATAAATATGAAATTTATATAAAAAAAAAATTATTTTAATAATAGATTTCTTTTTTTAAACAATTATATAGTATTTATATATTCTACAACTATATTTAACATTGTTATTTTATATAAGTTATTTTTAAAAAAATATATATATACGATGCTTGTAAATTCTATACCTACAAATATATATATATATATATATATATATATATATATTTATTGAAATTTCAAATACAACAAATTCCAATTTATATGTTGTATCTGAGATTTACATCACAAATCACAGCTGACAGAATAAACATTATATTCTCTAAATTTTAACTTCTTTTTTTTTAAATATTTTTTTTATACAAGAGGACGATATCTTATAAAAAAAATAATTTATACATAATATTTTTTACAACACTTTATACAACTATATTTTAAATAAAGGATATTTTTGTAAAACACTTTATAAAAGTAACATCATTTTACAAAAGTATCATTATTTTATAACATTATTGTATAATATGTTATGCATTGTGTTGTGTATATATCATTACTCATCTTAAAAATTTTATTTATAATACGAATATCGTGATCATTACTTAATTAAAAATCTTAGCAAACAACTATAGGGTGAGAAAAGCAAAACAATAAGCACCTATAGCGAGACTTCAACTAACTCGAATTAAATTATCATGTATCTTCTGAACATAGAATATGAACGCGCATTTTTAATCTAAAAATATTAAATTAGTAAAGATAATGACTTGGAGATCCTCTTGGATTTAAAAATTAGTGGTTGTTTTATTCAATTACTATTATTAAGAAATTCTCGTGTTTCTCGTACTCATGTGCTATTATATTATAGAAGATGCCTTCAAATTTTCTAGAATCTGAAACGGGATTGAAAATATTTTCTCAATGCGATCATCAGATGCATGAATCCAGATGGTAGGTGAAGAAATTCATGGACTTAACTCATCTCACAAAACCGGTTCTAAAATAGAGAATTGTTCATTTCTTATACATATGTCCAAGACTTTGTCTACAGATAATGTGAGATTATTCCTCAACAGTAGGAAGAAAAAAGCTGAGGAAGAACTCAGAACCTTCGATCTCTATGTCTCCACTTGAATAAATATGCCAAATAAAAACATATATACACGAGGGTAAAAGGCTAAGGATGAATGGTAGCACAGCAAAAATCTTGAGAAATTGAAACAATTTCATAAACCAATCCCCACCTTTCTCTAATATCCCCAACCGAAACTTTGGTGATGGATATTTACAGATCTATAGACATCAGAAAACAAAGCTTTAAGCTTTGTCTCTTTGTCTTCATGATCAGATCATTTTTCAAGGCATTGCTGGCTTCTCCACGAGCTACCTTCCTGACATTAGATGGACCAGAGCTTGATTTTCATAGAAAGAACCAATATCCCAGTCCTCAGTGGAAGATGAAAGTGTCATTAGTGCAACTACAGTAGATCTCATGCTTGGTCTTAGTTGTGGATTTTCTTGTGTGCAAGCTTTGGCAAGCTGTGCCATCTGCAACAAAATCAGCCACAAAGGTTTTTAAGAGTACAAAGATTACCAGTCCATAATTTATATATTTACTGACTTAGATAGATCACCTTACTGACAGAGTCTAGTGGATAATTATCACCAAGCCTAGGATCCACAAGTTTATGAAGATCTTCTTTTGGATCTGGCCGGCTAAGAACATCTTCAAACTGCATTATCAACTTGGGTAAATTCTCAAAAAGAAAGAGATTTTCTAAGGCATATCACAACTAGAAAGTAATTTAGGGGAGGGAGTAAAAAACAACCAAGGCAACAAGTCCTGTTGCTTCAGGAACATATTCGTTTGTCCTGACAATAGCTTGTTTGGCAGATATTAGTTCATAGAGCACAACTCCAAAAGCATATACATCTATCTTGGGAGAAACTTCACCATATTGAGCATATCTGCAAACAAGATGCTGTCATCAGCTTTACTGTTTCTGGCATATACCAAATATTGCACTCCCAAATAATTTACACATCATGCATGCAGCCAAACTTGCTAATCAAAGGCTACCAGTCTAAAAAATAAGCAAAAGAAATGTTGGAGCATCTAACTGTAGAAATAGAAAGATATCAGATTGATGAATATGTAAGACAGAGAACACGAGTTTGTAATATTAAGAGTTCATTTGGATAGTGAGATAAGATGAAATGAGATAAGTTGAGATGGTTTGTGAATAATAGTGAGATTATTAGTTGATATTAGATGAGATGAGGTATCTCTCCTCTGTATCCAAACGGACCCTAAAATGCGCATGTGCTGCTTAGAAAGACTAATCAAATAAATAAAATAAATGAAAAACTTACTCTGGAGGCATGTACCCAAATGTACCCACAAGACGTGTGTGCAAAGAAGAACTTCCATATTCAGTGAGTTTTGTTAGCCCAAAATCTGCAACCTGTACCCACAAAATAAAAGGTTAGATTACAGAAAGTTAGTTCAGATTCTACAATAGGAAGACAGGCATTATTTTTACAACCTTTGCACGGAAGTTCTTGTCTATTAATATATTTGCTGATTTAATATCACGGTGGATGTAAACTGGAACAGTATGCTCATGTATATATTCAAGTCCTCTGGCTGAATCCAATGCAATTTGAACTCTAGTTGACCATGGCAATGGTTCCCTCCCTGAAAAATCAAAAGTACAATATACAAACATGATGAACAAAAACTTATAGAAAGAGTAATGATACAGTTCTAAGGTGTGCAAGATGCATTATATATCTTCTCACCTGAGCCACGCAGATGTTGACTTAAGTTGCCATTCTCGATGTACTCATAAACTAGAAATAAGGAGCCTTCAACACAATATCCTATCAATCGAACCTGCATGAAATTTCTACTTAGAACCTCACAGTAACTTGAAATTAACTAAGCAATCATACAAAGGAAATGCATATATGTTTGACCAAAATGCTTGTTTGACGAGAAAAAACAATGCTAATGTTGTTAAAATTTATCTTCGGCCATACTAACTGAAATGATACATTTTAAGTGATTTCATATGTTAATTTTCTGATAGTTATCAGTTGTGCCAAAGTCGAAGCCAGTTTTGTAACGCCCCAATGGAAGACCCAAACCACATGGCCTATATTCCAAAAGGACTAGTCAATGATACAATTGAAGCTTCATTGGAATCTTATAAAAATCAAGAACTTCTCCTTCCCAAGCAATGTGGGATCCCATACAGCACCTACCCTTATCCATATCATATGGGGTATTACAATCTACCTCCCTTAAATTCCCGACGTCCTCGTCGGGCCTGTCCATTGTAGGTGGCATGGCTCAAGTCCCACATTTCTGGTTGTGATAGTCTCTGATACCATTTGTAACGACCCAATGGAACGCCCAAACCACATGGCCTATACTCCAAAAGGACTAGTCAATGATACAATTGGAGCCCCACTAGAACCTTATAAAGAGCAAGAACTTCTCATTCCCAAGCAATGTAGGATCCCATACACCACCTACCCTTATCCATATAATATGGGGTATCACAAGTTTTCTCCTGGACAAAAAGTAGATAGCTTGTCGTGCATTAACTTTGAATATAAAACATGAGCAACTATATGATAGGAGCAATTGATCAAGGCACTGATCAATCCAGCAACAAAAGATCAAAGGTCAACTTTCTGACGAATTTACTAATGTACAATCTACTCTAATCAAATCGGCATAAGGCCTTGTCCTAATGTCGAACATATTTTAAATGTTTTTGACGTTAATTTATACTAAAGGAATTAAAATAATGATTACAAATTAGCTAGAGTGAAAGAATAATACCAGGTTCAAGTGATGAACATGTGTTAAAACCTGGAGTTCAGCAAGAAACTCGTTTGATGCTTGCATATCCATCTTCTTAATTGCAGCTTTCTGCATGATGTGGGAATTAGAAAGAGTCTTCAGGAGCCATTCAATCTTGCACAGAAGGGTTGAGTTTGGTATGGATACTCCAAAAATCCCAAGAAAATTTACTTTGGCATCAGAAGATGCCTGTTGATCTTTTGCTCTTAATGGGGTTCATCCTACATACTCAATGGTTTAAAAAAAAAAAAAGAAAAAAAGAGCAGGAAAACAAACCTCTCCTCTTAGTTCTGCATAGAAAACCGATCCAAAGCCACCTTGCCCAATCTTATTATCCAGGCTGAAGTCATTTGTATACTTTGCAAGCTCTTCATATGAGAACTCCACCGATTTGTCCACAGTTATACCTGTAAGTCCAGGTGAAGCAGAAGCACCAACAACAAGAGCTACTGTTTCTAAATTTTTGTCCGAGCTACTTCCAGAACCTATTTTTCAAGGAATAGTGACATATCAATTACCACAATTGCAATTTGAATTATGTACAAGAGAAGTGTTATATTTTATCTTTTTTTTTTTTTTTTGCCATCATCCTTGCATAGTTGCATGTATTTGATGTGGATTAAATGATGAAAGGCTATTTATCATCAATTACTTATCATCCAATCATTTGATACCACATAAGAGAATGATGAGAAGAATTTTTCTATACGGAAATGTGAGATCAAAACCATGAGTTTGCAATATTAGGCCACGTTTGGATAGTGAAAGTGTTTTATCTCATCTTATGTTATCATTACAACTTTCCTAAATTCTTACACAAAATATAATAAACAATTCAATTTTTTCAATTCTCAAAACAATAATAATTTTTATTCAACTTTCAATTTTCATCTCAATTCACTATCCAAACGATGCCTATGTCCTTTCTGCAAATTTTTAGTTGCCTTTTCCCTGGAACCTTATAATTAGTATGAGATGGGTTAGATGCAAGGTTTTAAAAACCGTTCCGTTCCGTTCCGGTCGAAATGGCAGGAATTTTTCATGTCGGAACAATAACCGGCAAGGTGTAATGGGTTGTTCCATTTTGACTCAAATTCCGGCTGTTCCAGTCCATTCCGGCCGAATTCCGATGTTTTGGCCGGAACACATATTCCGATTCGAAATTGGGCTAAATAAAAATTTGAAAAATATTCTGAAAAAAGGGCAAACTTGTAAAAGCCTCAACCCCTTTCATCACATATATATGCACCATTTTCCGTACAAGCAAGTTAATAAAGCCCTTAAAATCCAATAGAAAAAAAATAAATACTCAAAAAATGTTAATACATGAATTGAAGAAAAGTAAATGGGCGAGAGAGGAATTAGACATGATGATCTTTTCAAGGTAGTCAGAAAAATTGGATTGCCAAAAGGGGCCCATAGCAGTGTATATGCACTATGTTTTTTTATGAAGATATTTGATTTTTTTAGCAATTTTTTTTACATCGATTTTTGTAGTAGTGTGATTGAGAACTAATTACAACTTAGAAATATTATTGAGTTTTTTAAATATTTATATTTTTAAGACTTGTATTGATATTATTTTAGAATATGATTTTTCTATATATATAAAATTTAGCTATATATCGACTATCTCGAAACGGTACACCGAAACGTACTGGTACCAAAATATTCTACTTCAGTACTTCAACCGGAATGATCACTGAAACGGAATTCAAAACTTTGGTTAACCAGCCACGAAAGACCCTTATGGTTGCGTTTTGGATGAGAATACTCACATCCTAAACACACGCAATTTATTTCATCTTAATTGATTAAACTCGTTATTTTTTCAACATTTTATAAAAAATTAAACATGTCTCAACTTACTTTATACGTCCAAACTCATTATCCACTTTTTTAATGGGACTCATATTGTTACACAAAATCCACTCAAACATCTTATTAACTCGCTACTATTCTCAGATATTCTGAAATACTCATCCAAATGGAGCCGACTGCGTTTGGATGCTGAAGTTATTTTAGATGACCTGAGTTAATCTGTGAATAGTAATGTTTTGTGAGTCACATTGAGATGTGTTTGAATGTAAATAGATTGATATATGTGTTTAAATGTATGAAATAGGTTGAGATGAGTTTAATTTTTTTTATAAAAAGTTGAAAAAGTAGTCGGTCTCATCAATGATTGGTTTGAGATTGGTTGAGTTGATTTCAGCAACCAAATACACCTTAAAGACCTAGTTTGGATATATAGTTAGATAATATGAGATGATCTATGAATAATAGTAAAATTGTTTGTGAATATATAATAGTAAAATTGTTTGAGTTAATATGTTTTATGAGGTTTTGGGAAAATAGAGAACAAAAGTTAAATAAAAATATTATTAGAATATAATTTTTTTAATATTATTTTTGTTTTGGTATTTGAAAGTTGAATTGTTTTTTAGGTTTTGTTTAGAAGTTTGGGAAAATTGTAATAATTAGATAAAAAAGTTAAAAATTTGAAATTGAAAAGTGCTTGTGTTTGTGGTGTTTGGATATTGAGATGAATTGAGTTGAGAGGATTTTGTTGTCCGAACCATACTTAAATGTATTAAACTATAGTTGTAATGACTCAAAGAAGGCACAAACTACTTCTAAACACACACTCCTGCCAAAAAAGTAGCCTCTCATTACAAGTATACAACTTCTCATAAGTTGAGAAATGAAATATATGTGATGGAAGAATATCAAAGCATGGAAGGACAAACAAACAAAAAGCATGCATGTTCCAAAAGTACTTTTTGCAACTCATGACAGTTAACTCACATCATTATAATGAACGAGTACTCTTCCCAATATTCATTTTACTTTTGGATGCCTCTCTAAAAGTAAATATAATTAATAAAACCGATGAGATTGTTCATCGAGACAGAATGGTTACCATGTATGTGTTGAACTTGGGGTGGTGCAGGAAGAAATGAAGCCTCCACGACCTTCTTCCTTCTATAAACCCCGGCATATAAACAAAAAGCTAGAATTGAAGCCCCTGCAACTCCTGCAACGGATATCCCAGCAATGACTCCTCCTGAAATACCTGCTTAAAATGGCATCAATCATGCACTTTTCAGCTCAATCATACACCAAAAGGGAGAAAAACTAAGAAATATTTTTAAGTAGTTCTTAGAGAAGACCCAACGCCATGCACCTGTTCTGCAAAAAAGACACAGGACAATGCATGGGGTCAATTTGAAGTCGTGTTTCAAGCATATATAATTCATGGACGATATAATATGCAACATCTTAATTCGAGAGCATGTCAAGATTGTATTACTTACTTAAGTGACGGATATTTTCCGTTTCGATCTGCAAAATAAGAAAGGATAAACTTCAAAATTGATGATGATTCCAAGCAATGTCGTTTCTTCTAAAATCACAAAAATTTGGTCCTAAAAGCTTAATTATAACACTCTCCTAACATGTAGATCGGACTCTCCAAAACAAGTGGATTTTTCACGTGTTAATAAGTCACAAGAAGTTTTATTAAGACAAGCAGAAAGTATATATACAAACGCATGCAAATACCTAATTAATACAAGTTAAGAAAGTGGATTTTTAAGACGTGAAAATACTTAATTGAAATGTGATGAGTGAATGCTTCCTGTGAGTGAAAAAAATATTTAGAAGTCTTGGTTTGATACCAAGTCAAATCATCAAACATCCCAAAAAATATCCAAAAAAACTATAAGTCATGTGAAAAAGGTGAATATATATAATCAATTATTCGTATTCTAACATCTACATGAGTCTCCGTGAAGCTACACTCAATTATTAATGTATATTTAAGTTTCAAATTCAAGTAAATTGCACACTCCTCCCTTGATCAAAACCATTTCTTCTTGGCCAAATTCAATACATAATTAGTATAGATGCAATTGTTAATGTTGTTTTTAAGAATATTGTTTAATTTATTTAATTCATTAGTTTCAAGATTTAAGTTGACCTACTACCCCTATATATTATATTACCGCGGGTAGTTGACCTACTTAGCCTGCTCCCACCCTAAACTTTGCCTACTCGTCCTCATCGAACAAAGAATATATAACGATACCCATACAACGCATTTCATAATATATTAATTTCACAATATATATTATAAAATAAGAGTATTTTTATAAAATGATGTTACTTTCATAAACAAATTTACAAAAATCTCCTCATTTTAAAACATTGTTGTGTAAAGTAATGTAAAAAATGAAAATTGATATGTGTTTATCACTTTTATTGAACGAATGGGTGCACTACTTAGCCCATTTGCCCATATAAGCCTCAAATTAAAATTTCTTCGCACCATACACCTACTAAGGGAAAAAAAATAAAAAGATAAAAATAAAAGTATGTGTGTGATGTATGGATGATGAGTAGAATTTTTCATAGCAAAAACTAAGGCCCAGTTTGCATAGTGAGTTGACATGGGATGAGTTGAGATTATTTGTGAATATATATATAGTAGTGAGATATTTGAATTGAGATGAGATGAGTTAAAAATGGTTTGAGTTAAAATGTTTTATGGGGTTTTGGGAAAGGAAAAAGAAAAAGTTGAATAAAAATATTATAAAATTTAAATATTGTTAGAATATAATTTTATTAATATTATTTTTTGTTCTAGGATCTGAAAAAGTTGATTTTTTTTTTTTTTGTATTTTGTTTGAAAATTTGAAAAATTTTGTAATAATGAATAATCATTAGATGAAAAAATCAAAGACTTGAAATGAAAAAATGTTTGTGTTTGTGATGTTTGGATATTAAGATAAGATGGAATGAGATGAAAGCATCATCTCTATATCCAAACCGGGCCTAAATCAAACTTGGATATGAGATAAAAGAGCTAGAATGAACGGTACCATTTAGATCTCAAACAAAAGTCTGGCCTCGTTTGGTTACACAGATGGTATGAAATAAAAGTTGAAAGTTGAATAAAATATTGTTAGAATATAATTTTTGTTTTAGAATTTGAAAAAATTGAATTATTTATTATATTTTGTGTTAAAATTTAGAAAAGTTGTAATAATTATACGAGATGAGATGAGATAGTTTGAACTGTGTAACTAAACCATGCCATCAATCTGATCAAAGAACTAGAATTTGAGACTTCTAATTAAGTAGGAATTAAGTAGCTAGTGCATGGACTAAATATAGTTTATAAATACAGGTTGAGATAAGAGTTAAGCCTCTCCATTGTCTATGATTAGAGGATCACTAGATATAATATTCAAGGCTTGATAACAAAATAAAACAAACCCGACCCGTTGTTTTGTTTAAGACACATATACTAGCTAGTAGCAAAGATGTCACCATCACATGTCATCATGGAACCAATGATTTTTTCGAACAATACATTGACTACGTACTAATTTTTTAAGAGATGGTTTATAGCTAGAAGTGGAACACGCATGCAATATTGCCTATATTACCTAAATACATACAATCATTAGCAGCAGTACTACTATATACATGTCATTATATAGTTTAGTAGGTTTTTAATCCATCATTTTTTATTGACATTCAAATGCCACGTACAAGCAACCTCGAAAATGATTAGCAGCAACTAATTAAACGTACGTGATCCCCACCTCGAAAAGTTCATCATGAACGTACTAACTTCTTTAAAAAACCCTAGCTACTTTGTTAATTATAAAGTGGCAAACATCCTTGGATCATGTGTGACTTC
Organism: Juglans mandshurica; assembly: GCA_022457165.1. Classification (NCBI taxonomy): domain Eukaryota; kingdom Viridiplantae; phylum Streptophyta; class Magnoliopsida; order Fagales; family Juglandaceae; genus Juglans; species Juglans mandshurica. Next base: position 7,538,388 of record CM039627.1, read on the forward strand.
ATCATGTGTTTTTATCTCTGTATCCTCTCCACTCAATAATTATCTTAATTTAAAAAAAGGATGGATTATATAATATCCTGCCATCTTAATTACTTTAAGCTAGACACAGGGGCATGTCCACATCAAAGTTGTTAAGTTAATGGAATATCACGCTGAAAATCAAATGGTTTTTTCCATTTTTTAATTTTTATTTATTTATTTTTGTTTTAGACTTGTATTACCGTGTTGACGATCGAGGCCAGCCTGATTATTGTATATGTGATCAAATGCCAAATTGCCAGCCAATAAAACAAGTGATATTTGTCCTTTTTTCTAACTCTAGTACTGGCACTGGCAAGCAGCAGCTCCCACTACATATATACGCCGCAGTCGCGATTGGCATATATGCGCGCATCATCTTTCGTAAAATGATAATCAATTTAATCACTTTATTTTTGTTTTGATCGTATGTACATTATATGTGTGTGCGCTCTAAGATTACCACGTCTGACCAACAGTGCAAAAATAAAAAATACGTAATTTTTCCTGCTAATATATTAATGTACCATATATGGTGACTATGAAATTATTTAAGTAGTAGTTACGACTAACCTCTAGCCGGCACAAAGACCAGGCCAGTGCCAGCATTAAAATTGGAGCCCGGGTTGTACATCTGCAGCAACTCGGCCGGCACACCGGACTCCTCAGCCACATAGGAAAAATTCTCATCGGGACGGAGCGGGTACGTGGTGAACAACCCGTACTTCTTCGAAACGCGTCGATCGCCACACGAGCAATTAACCGTGACATTAATTATAGCACTGTCCGGAACCCTAGTTGGTATGTAAGTGTTCACTCTCTGCACCCAGTCGCCGGTGGTGAGGTTGGCAAAAGCAAACCGAGCAATCCTATCATAGGTATCATCAGGCTGGAAAATGTAAGTAAAGGTGTGACCCAAGAAGTCACCGTTCAAGCAGTCACATGAGAAGGGCACGTTAACTCTGCTACCAATATTGATGATATTCTCGTTTGTGATGTTGGGATTGTATTCCAGGATCTGGGATATCTTTTGGTGGAAGAGGTCGCTAATATAGGTGAGGTTTGAACCTTGCGAAACATAGTATGAGGCTAAGGCATGGTGGCAGCCAGTTCTGCACTTGGCTTGGGCTTTGGGAGCTAAGAACAACAGGAAAGCAAGGAAGGTTAAGAGAATGATCATGAGTGGGAGTTTTCTCTTTGAACTTTGTTGGATCATTTTGGGAAGAAAAAAAAGCAAGTTGGAGAGCATTTAAGGGTACAAAAGGATCAATGACTAGAGGAAGTCATGTACGTACTGTATTGGTTTTGGGGTTTGGAATATGTTATAGAATGCCATGACAGATGAAGTACTGGGTTGATTTTTGTTCGTTTATTTAATGGAGATCAGGTACAAATTATGGGGGTGTCATTGTTATCATGCTAATTTGTCCATGTTGAAAACTTCAACTGATGATCAAAGCCTGATTAAATTGGGAAAAGAATAATTAACCAACCATGAATTGTGGCTAGACGTGGAGCCAGCTTAATTATAGTTATTAGATTAATTAGTCTTCTTGTTACGTAACCATAGCAGGCCTATATCTATATGATATTTCTAGTAGGACCCGAAAAATACAATTAAAAAAAAAACCAAAATAAGTACTATAAGTTAATCATTTGAACAAGCATCTTGATCTCTAATAGGTGTTTCAATTATATATAAGAATTAAAGTGCATTCAATTCTTGTCTAGACTTGAGGATCTCAAGTAGGAGAGAAATCGATAGATCATATTACATCAAATGTTCATAAAACATTTATTGATAGCCGTAGTATATGTATTTCGGACAATATTAAATGAGTAATAATAAAGAGCAATGCTACGTACAGTCCTCAAATGGGGACTGCAATGCAAGCCTAGACAATTTTATCTTTAAAATTTTTTAAAATTACAAAAATGTCCCTCTTAAAATGATTTTTTTTCATTTAATAAAGGGCCTGCACATACAGTCCCCAAGTGGGGACTGCAAATAGAATTTCTCAATAATAAATGTTATAGTGCCTACTTGGATCAAGTAGACACTATAATGTATCTCTGTTTCACTTGAGACCCTCTCAAATAATAATTTAAGGGACATGATCTCTTTCCTAGTTACAAATTAGAAAGATAAATATAATCATTTATATATAGATCACCAGCTTATAACTAGCTAGCAATAACATTTAATGGTATCAGTGTAAGATTTTTGGATAGTAGTAGTACTACATATATATATATATATATATCACTACAAGAAAAATAGACTTTTGTGATCAATTTATTGCAACCAAAAAGCTATTCGCAACTAATTTTAGTTGAAAATAGTCATTTCGCTAGAATTAACTGATCGCAAATAAACAGTTTTCTTGTAGTGTGTATATATATATACCTCATACAATCGGTGTTTAATGTTATGTTAATCGTGTTTTGTCTTAGACATTAGACAATCCAATTCGATCATACAACTGAAAAGAATATCAATTGGAATAACTCTAACAAGTACTCCAAATGTCACGAAGTACGCGACACTTTGATCTTTATTTATGTATTCCTTTTAATCAATGAATTAATAACTTAAAAGTTACAAAAAGACAGCATGATCTGATCTTAACCATCATCATGATATTATATATAACAGTTAACAATTAGCTAATTCCTAGCTCCTAATCCATAATTACCATACCCTACGATTAAATAAGGATTAATTTTGTGTTGTTTTAATGATACATATACAAGTAGTGGAAATAAAACAGGATTTATCTCCATATACGTATGTCGTCTTTATCATGCAGGCTAATTAACTTTATTATTTAATTAGCTCTAGCTAGCTATGGCCTTGCTTTGTCTTTATACATATGTCATGTACGTTTACAATATTTTTTTTTTAAGAGAAATGATAGTTGTAGTCGTGAGTGTGCAAGCGCCGTACAATTGCTTTGAAAAAAGTGAATAAACATAGAACTCACATAAAAAGAAATTAATTTTTTAATAGTGGACTCCATTCTTTTTCAAAGCGACTGTATAACATTTGCGCATTCCACGACTGTATGTAGTATTACTCTTTTTTTAATATTTATGCTTAATTTGTGGTTGAATTATTGTTAAATATTATCTCTGCAGCCTTTAATATATTATATATTACTTTAAGCGTACGTAATCTTTGACGGTGATCGCGCGAGTTTTAAATAATTCACTCCTTTTCACGAGAAACAAACGAGCAATTAAATTTCCATTTTCATGATATACTTTTAAATCGTATTTTGAACAAAAAAAAACAAAGCTTAATAACGGGTTTTATATGCAAATGAGTGTTGAACTCGATCGTTAATGCTTCCTTCAACTGGAGCTTTTAATTCCATAATACATCCAGTGCATTGGTTTCCATCAGATCAATCTCCTCGTGAATTCGCCTATAAAAATTAATAAATAAAATACAATCTAATTAATTAGGATATGTTTGCCTGTTTGGGTACTAAAATGAGTGCACATGTTAAGCCCACCGAATGTTCATAGAAGATTAAAGCCCACTGCTAGGATGGAAGCAGCTAGGGAGGAAAAGCTAGAAGATATCACAAAAGACAAGGAATTAATCCAATATATATAGTTAGGAGGGGACATAAAACTGTAAGGGATGAAACATAAAGCAACAAAATAAACTACTAGAAGAAAGCCACAATAACAAAGAGAATGGGTTTCGGATTTGCTTCCTAGCTTAGGAGAGGAACCGACTTCGCGTAGGGAAAGGAACCAGAGTGATCGAACTCCATGGAAGTGATTATAGAGAGATTAGTGAGGATTGAGAGCTTGCATCAAACTCTACTTATAGTGCATTTTACATTTAAAACCCGTGAACATAGATATCAGTGCTGAAATATATATAAATACATACATACTCGTCTCTTTTACTTTCAGTCATTTACTATTAAGCAAGTCATGAATGAATGTTCCAAGCACACCACCCTAATGTATAAGATATAGAGAGGGTCATCTGACCATACTGTTGACATTCATCCATAATCGAAAAATGCATCAACAGAACATTATAGCCAAAGTACTACACAACACAAGATTTTCGGTACGAAAGATTTAAGTACGAGTTTGTTTATAAACTATTTCTATAAATCTTTCAATAGATACAAGTGTTCTCTATAAAATTTGTATAAGGGGCCAGAAAAGTTCCAAGTATTGGCAATTAACGAATCTCCCTTATATATTCCTTTCAAAGATAAAGCATTCCACAAAATCCCAACACAAAAATCTACAATATGATGTAATTAGATTCCAAAATCATGTTGTCAAGGTTTCATCATTCGATCAAATTGACATGTATTCCCCAGTCCGTGAAAACGTTGTCACGGGATAGCAAGACATCAGACAGCATCAAGTTTTGTTTGTTTTATTTTTTTTATTTTTGGGGAGCAGATAAGGCTTTCGGAACAGCAAAGCCCGCACGTATATTTACAAACACCTGATATACAAATTTACCCAATGTCTTGAAATTGATGGACATGACTATCTATAAAGGAACAGTACTACTTCACGTACACTATCCACTAAGGAATAGTTCTTTGCTAGATGTACTGTGGAGGCCGACTGCTCGTCGATTCCAAAGGGCCAATGATTTTTAGTGACCATAATGTCTTCCAAGTCTTCATGTACATGATGTCTTTCTCAAAAAATAAAATATAAAAAAGTGTCAAATGATGTACAGAAGTAATTAAAGATCAAACTGCATATTGATGGTGTCATTGGCAGGCAAGCTAGCGTCCAACTGCCAGTTATATGGGTGGTCATTTCATTTCATGTCATGTGCCCTCACCTCTCTCTTAAATTCAAATCTCAACTGTCATCCAAGAAAGGAAAATGACAAATAAAGTGCACAACCTTTTACTTTATTTTAATTTGTAAATTGAATTTAATAAAATAAAAAGCTTTGATTCCTTTGAAGTTACTTCGCTCAATCTTGGTACCATTGAACACTGATTAATATGAAATAGGATTGTTTTTTTGGATTACCGAAGAACAAGAAGAAGAAAAGAATCATCGGTCGTTTTTACTTGGCATCCAAAATGTGGCACATGTAGAATAACTTTTTTTTTTTTAAATGAAACTTCCATTCATGAATCAAAGAATACATGATTTGTCAACAATAATATAAGGAGTAACCTCAGGGGGTTCCTCCTCCATCCAAATCTGTTCAGAATTTAAAAACAATCCTAACTTAGCAGCAGCATCAGTTGCTTTGTTTCCAGTTCTTGCCGCATGTTGGATAGACCAATTTTGATGTGATAGGTCCCAAACACAGATAATACAAATGTTAAGATAATTCGTTTATTTTCAAGTGAGAAAATACCACAATTTGGATAACTTCTTTTTTTCCTCCTCATTGATAAATTCTAGGCTGCTTAAGTAAGCAATACCACATACAAACTGTCGAAATAAATAACAAACAAATTGTCGAAATAAATGACAACATGCAACTGAGTAGCTAATAACCGAAACACATGACATGCACGTAACAACATGAAAACAGAGCACACAAAATAAACATGCAAAAAATAGAGTACACGAACTAACGAAGTAAATATGCATAAAACATCATCTAACTGCCTATGACCCAGTCTACGAAGCTTGCATACGAGATCTTCACGTAATGACCCAGTCCACGCCGCATGCATACGACAAGATCTTCATGTAACAACCTCATCCTTGATACTTGGGATTTGGCTTTATGCCCCTCCCAGAATGTCATGGCCTAAGAATACCTCCCCCATCAAGTGGATCCTTGTTCTCAAGGTCCATATTTGGAAACATATCTAGCAACTTTTTTGTAGGCTCCCAGGTCGCCTCTTCGGTTGGAAGATGCTTCCATTGCACTAAACTCTTTTTTTGACAAATTTATTCCACTGCACCTCCTCCTTGGTCAACCTCCAATGTCTGTTAATCAGTGATGTCCTCACATACCACGTTACCCGCATGTCCCTCCACGAGTAACACCTGGGGTCTTTGGCATCTATGCCCGGTTGTAAAACGATCATTGTAATGGAAATAGAGGCCTTGTGCTCTCCTCCTTTTCATTTCCTCCCATGATAATCGTCTGATCGGATCAGCAGGTGCTGCGAGAGCTACACGAGCTACTGGTGGAAGAGCTAGAGGAGCTCGTGCAGGAGGGGGTGGTCGTAATAACTCCTGCTGCCGTGTGAGTTGATCGTCTCTCATTCGTGCCAAGTTAATGGCATCCTTGAGGGATTGCGGTTTAAACATTCGGATCCCATTGGAATTTTCAACCTTCAAGCTGCCCATGAATGTCCCAATAAGAGCCTTTTGAGTCCATCCTCGTACCAGATTGCCCAAAGCGTTCAAATTCTTGCTAGTAATCATGTGGAGATTGTCTGCATGATTCTCAAAAGAGTTTCATCAAAATCTTCGCACTCAGAAGGCCCAAAGCGAGCCCAAAGTTCATCTTCAAAATTTGCCCATGAGAGAATGCGCCCTTCTTCTCGGAATGTCCTACGAATCTATTACCACCACTGATGGGCCTCTCCTTCCAGATGGTAGGAGGTCAATGAAACCTTTTGAGCTTCAGAAGTACCCTGGAACTCAAAGAATTGGTTTACTTGATAGAACCACTCCGTCAGATCATCGCTTGTGAATCGAGAAAACTCCAGTTTTGCTGTTTTGGAGGAGACAACTTGTCGTCCTGCATCGTGGCCTTCACGGTATTGGTTACCGTGGTTTGGAGGCTCCTGGTTTGTGAGCAATACATCATAGAGGCAATTGAGAGTTTCTTCCAAATGACGAAGCCTATCCCCCATGCCAAGCTCCATCTTGTGTAACCCATCTTGCACTTCACCGAGCCCTGCTTCCAACTGCTCAATACGTTCTTTACTAGTTCCCATAAATAACCTGGCTCTGAGACCAATGATAGGTCCCAAACACAAATAATACAAATGCTAAGATAATTCGTTTCTCTTCGGGTGAGAAAATACCACAATTTGGATAACTTCTTTTTTTCCTCCTCATTGATAAATTCTGGGTTGCTTAAATAAGCAAGGTCACGCACAAACTGCCAAAATAAATGACAAACAAACTGTCGAAATAAATGACAACATGCAACTAAGTAGCTAGTAACCGAAACACATGGCATGCACGTAACAACATGAAAATAGAGCACGTAAAATAAACATGCAAAAAACAGAGTACACGAACTAACAAAGTAAATATGCAGAAAACATCATCTAACTACCTATGACCCATTCTACGAAGCATGCATACGAGATCTTCACGTAATGACCCAGTCCACGCCGTATGCATACGACGAGATCTTCACGTAACAACCTCATCCTTGATACTTGGATTTGGCTTTAGGCCCCTCCCAGAACGTCGTGGCCTAACATGATGAGACAACAAAGTACACTTTATGTCCTCGATGAGTTGACCATTCCAAGAATAATCAAAAGTGTTTGTGTTAACAGCATCCACTACCAGTTTTGCATCCTCTCAAATTGCACACACCCCAAACCAAGTTCATTGCAGAATGTTATCGCTATGAGGAAAGCCTAGCTTTCTGCTATCACAGTAGATTGAATACCACTTCTAGAAGCAACTAAGATTGCTTGTACTTCACCCTAATGATCCGGCCTTACCACGACCCCAATACCCATCCTTTCTGTTTATTTGACATAAGCAACATCAACGTTAGCTTTTAAGAATCCAACACATGGAGGGAGCCATCTTTGATTGACTTCTGTCACTACTGCTCTCTCTTGAATAATACCATTCAAATTCTGTGAACATAGTGTATAGTCAACTCCACCATCCTGAGTTGCCAGTTAAAACAGAAGAGATTGGCTTCTAAACTTGTTATTAAATACATAATCATTCATTCTCTTCCAAATACCATAAAAAAAGTAGTCACTCTATTCAGGGTAGTTGCATCTAATCTGGACAATAGATCACACCATAAGGATTGAAAATCACAATAATCTTGTTTCCATTTTAGTAGAGGACTAATTAGCTCCCCCTAAATACCTATAGAAAAAGGACATTGCCACATAACATGTAACACAGATGCCTCGGCTGAATGACAAATCAGGCACATAGAACTCTTAACAATCATTCTTTTAAACAGTTTTCCTTTTGTAGGTAAAATATTATTAAGTGCTTTCCAGATTAACTATTTTACTTTCCCTGTGCAATCCAACTTCCAATCCTCCACAACTTAACATCAGGTGAAGATACAAAAGGTTAACCCACACATTGGTTTTTCCTATTAAAATCAGCAAAATAGGCAGATTTAACTTAAAGAAGACATTTTTTCAGCTAATCCCCATATTACTTTGTCCTCCATGCCCCTTAAGCTGATAGAAATTCTGTTGATACAATCTGCTTCCTCCCTTATAGAAACTTAGTGCAGAATATCCATTTTCCAGGACTTAGAATCCTCATCAATTAGCTCATCCACAGTAGCCTCAGCATTCAGAATAGACATAGGTGTTTGAATCTGAAAAGTAGAGGGAAGAGGAACCCATTTATCTTTCCAAATCTTTATGCTCTTACCATTGCCTACTCTCCATACATACCCCATCTTGACAGATCCAAAATTGAATACAGATTTCTCCAAATATGTGAAGGACAAGAGCCAGTTTTTACCTCCAGCAAATGACTTGTTGGAAAGTATTTTTGTTTAAAGACGAGCAACCAAGGATGAAGGATCTTGAATAAGTCTCCAGACTTGTTTGGCAAGCAAAGCCCTATTGAAACAGTTGAGGTCACGGAAACCCAAATCTTCCATTATTTTTGTAGCTCCTAAGCTGGTCCAACTTTTCCAATGTATCCGTTTGCTATCCTTATTGTGGTTCCACAAAAAATTGGCAATCACCAGTTCAATCTCCTTGAGTAACCCTTTTGGAAGCTTGAAAACACTCATCGTATATGCTGGTATTACTTGTAGAACACTCTTGATCAAGACTTCTTTGCCTACAGTAGATAGTAACTTTGACTTCCAGCTTGAAACTCTCTTTCATATTTTATCTTTGAGGCCTCTAAACGTGTCATATTTAGATTTACCCACAACAGTAGGTAAAATTAAATATTTGTTGTAATTGTCACAGATAACACCTTCAACATGTTGAAGAATACACTCCTTAACAGCAACCCTACTGTTAGAACTGAAAAGAATGGAAGTCTTTTATCTATTTAACACCTGACCAGAAGCAACTTCATGCATATGCAAAGATATGAAGAAGATTATACCATTCCTCTTCCTTAGACCTGCGAAAAATCACCAATCTTCAGTAAAAAGGAGATGATTTATCCTTATGCCTCCCCTAGACGCTATCACCCCTTTAATCAGGCCTCTCATTTCTGCTTGTTGTAATAAATTGTTGAGACCCACTGCACACATTAAGAACAAGTAAGGAGACAAAGGGTCTCCTTGCCTTAGGCCCTTTGAAGGCACAATAACATATCCTGGTACACCATTTACCACAATAGAATAAGTGACGGATTTGACACAAGTCATGAGCAACTTAATCCAATATTCACCAAATCCCAATCGAATAATCATTGCTTTCAAAAACACCCCCATTCAACACTGCCATAAGTTTTTGATATATCCAGTTTAATGGCCATACACCCTTCTCCACCTTTCTTTCTAGAGTGCATAGAATGGAGAAACTCATAAGCAATCATTATATTGTCGATGATCAAACGTCCAGGAATGAAAACACTTTGGTTCCAAGAAATGAGCTTTGTCAAAACTGATTTCAACCTATTAGGTAATACTTTATAAATGAGCTTGTACCACACATTGCATAAGTTAATAGGTTGAAATTCATTAACAGTTTTTGGAGAAGTGACATTTGGAACCAAAGCTATAAGAGTGTGATTCAAACCTGTTAGCATACTACCACTATTTAGAAAACTCAGGACCTCTTTAGTTACATTTGCACCAATAACATCCCAATGGTCCTGAAAAAATCCTGCACTAAAGCCATCTGACCTTGGAGACTTGAAATGAGACATTTGACTCAAATTAGCTACAACCTCTTCTTTTACAAAAGCACGGTCCAGTTGTTCCCTCAAATCAAAAGTGACTCTTTTTTCCACCCCATGTAAACAAGCCTGAATAGAATCTAAAGATAGATGAGAAGAATGATAAATCTGGCAAAAGTGGTTCCAAATGCAAGTAGCTATGTCCTCCTTTGACTCCAAAACCTACCGTGAGCCATCTTCCACCTTTTTAATAATATTTTTCTTCCATCTTTGATTGACACAAGCATGATAGGATTTAATATTTCTATTACCTTTAGCCAACCAATGAGACTTTGCACGTTGTTTCCATTTCATATCCTCTTGGTCAAGTAAAACATCTAACTCCTTTTGAAGTCTTTTAATGTCCTGCACATTTTCTAAACATTCCACCACTTGCAACTGTTTGATTCCTTTAACTTTCTGTTTGATTGTAGCTTCTCTATTTTTATTAAAATTCCTGCTCCAAGACTTCAATTATTTGCTACATATTTCCAATTTCTACTGTAAAAGACCAGTTTGGAAAGGCAAACCTCCCCATTTTTGCCAAGCAGCACTAATAACCTCCTTACAACCCTCCTCTTTAGACCAATTAACTTCATACTTTGGCCCTGTTTGGATTGGGAGATGAGATGAGATGAAATGAGTGGAGATGGTTTGTGAATAGTAATGAGATTTGTGAGTTGAAATTTGTGAATAGTAATGAATAGTAGTGAGATGAATTGAGATTATCTGAAATCCGACTCTTAGAGGGAAACGGAAATTTGGTTGTTGGACCTCTGTTTTGTGAGCAATCTAGAACAATTGGTCGATGATCTGAACACATAGCACTCAATGTTTCAACTCTAACATCATAGAATTCATCCCTCCACAACTTGTTTGCCAATGCTTGATCTAACCTTTCTTTAGTAAAAGAGAAATCATCGTGCCTATTACACCAGGTGAACTTACAACCTCTCCACCCTAAGTCATAAAGATCCCCATCCTTTTTAAACATACCAATCTGAGATTTAGCTCGAACTCTGCCACCTACTTTCTCATGAGAAAATACCTCATTAAAGTCACCTATAATGCACCACCCCATATTTCTCGGATTAAAAGTTTTCAGAAGTTGCCAAACCTCCATTCTCTTTCTCGCATTTGGGTGCCCATAGAAGCAAGTCAACAACCAACATGGTTTATTGTCATTTGGTCTCACAATTAAATTGATATGTCTCTTGGAATAATTAACCAGCTCCGGATTTATATCATGTTTCCACATGATCATTAAGCCACCACTCGTCCCTACAACATCCACGACAACACAGCCCTCATAATTCACTTTTCTTGCTATTCTTAAAGCACTCACACTATTCAACTTGGTTTCCATGAGAAAAACCACCTTGGGAGCTTTTGCCTTAAGTTAGAAACTAAGGCTTTGAACTGTTTGGGGGTTCCCAAGCCCTCGACAGTTCCAACTGAATATTTTCATGATGCTCTCTTAGACCCAGCCACAACAGTAGCACCATCTGCAATTGACCCAACATGCATTTTTTCCCAAGAACAAAAATCTCACTCTAATAACTCTGTACCTTGACCCCTAGCCCTCCGTTTCCACCAAGAATTGCTCTAAGAGAGTTTCGCAGATTGGGAGGTGGAAGAAACCCCAACTGTCGATTCTAAATTAATCCCCTTTGACATATCATGCGAACAAAGACTTTCCTTATGTGCACTGATAGCATTGAGCTTTTCATAGGCCAAGGCCACACTATCATCTGTCTATTTTTGGCTTAGTCCACTTAGGCCCAAATTCTGATACGAATTTTCCCACCCAACAAGTTTCGAAGCAATACATGCCTGCTATTCTGAAGTAACCTCCTCCGAAATCAATGTCCCCCTTATCCCCTTCAACTTATCTTGTTGGGAACAACCGTCCACTTCCTCCAAAATTGAAGCCATTACTATTTCAATGGCATCCTTTCCCCCATGCATGCTGATAGTTCCGTCAACTATCATTGAGAGACCCTTTCCAGAAATTCTGAAATTGCCCTGATCGGATACCTTCCACCGCCGCCTAATACCAGTGTTGCCCACTGAACCTTCAGCATCACTTATTGGGACCTCGTTATCCATCTCCTTCATTCCTCCCATTTTCCCATCATAACTTACATCCGAATTTGAGAAAGAATTCTGACGTTTATAGCTATCATCAGCCTGAAGCTAAGGACCAAACTGTGGCTTAATCGAACGATCAATACCAACAACCATGGAACACCCAGAAACACCATGCAAAATCCATCCACAGGTAAAGCATAATCGTGGGAGTTTCTCATATTTAAAAGGCAACCATACTTTTTTTCCTTGCACCATGATAATTCAACCTCGTGCAATAGGCTTCTGCAAATTCAATTCTATCCACACTTTCAAATACTTCCCCCATCCGACACCATCCTCATCTACATCAACATCAAGAACTTGCCCCATAGACTTTCCAATACGCTCTCCCCAATCCTTTGTCATGTAGCCCAACAGTAGGTTATAAATTTGCAACCAGAAAGATTCAACATGAAACTTCATCTTGCCAGGTTGTAAACCACCCTCATAAGGCATCAGTATAAAGAGAAAATTGTCAAATAGCCATGGCTTTCTCTCTAGTATACGCTGCCTGTTAGCATAATTTGCAAAAGTGATGATAAAAACATTCTTGTCAACTTCAAAAAAACTGGCCCTTTTGCTAATTCTTCATATTTTCCCCATAGTGTTTGCAACAATTTCCTTCCCTACATCCCGATAAGCACAAATCTTCCCAACCAAAATCCTTTCACCCTTTCGTAGGACTTCCTCTTCACTACCAAGAGAACATTCAACTATTGTTTCCTCTTCCTAAGTTAATTGCAAGTTACCACACAGATCCTCAATTTCTTCCATAGAGAGCCCACAGAGCCTTCTCCAAAGAAACTCGCCTCACCGTAGAAGACTGATTTCGCCACCTCTAGAGAAGTCGCCAAAGAGGAGACTAATTTCAAGTTCCTTGTTTAATTGGCAACATAATTGACTTGTAGAATATCCTATTTTAAAAGCAAATATTTATTTCTTATTTCTTATTTTCTTAACGTTGACACCATCACAAGAAATCAATCGCATCTTAACAGACAATGCTAATTGTTGATATCAATGACACCATTCTCATCCACGTTACATGATGAATAAAACAACTTCTTTCTTTCAAAATAGAAACACACTTAACTTATCTTAGATCCCTTCTACTCCTTCATTAGCCTAGTCATATTTTTTAAAGGATGGTACTAGAGCCATTGAGAGAAGGTACCAATAAAAGATACTGACATTGTAAATTAGTTTTTTTATTTTTTTAATGCATTTTTATATGTATCTTTTTAAAATATATATATATATATATATTAAACAAACACAATATTAAAAAAATAAACAAACACAAATTCTTTGAAAAGCAAAAAAAAAAAAAAAAAAAACAACAACAACAACCAGTACAAATAATAATTACACTTTCTGATTTTCCTTTTTCTAAACGTCGAAATATTGCCTATAAAATGAAAGGATAAAAAGAAAACCCTATTTTTCGTAATATTGCAATTAATAAAGTGTTGCAGTTAACTAACTAATTATTTGTCCCACGACACATGCAGGTGGAGAAGTCAAGTGACAGGCGACACCTTTACTTCTGAATCGTTATTAACCGTCACGGGCAGTGACACTGTGATTACACTGAGCTTTGATTAACAAAATTAAGGTTTGTGGGGTCTGTTTTAATAGGTGTAGGTTACCCACTTTTAATCGAGTTTATTGTGCAATCGATGAGACACATAAAACCCAAAACTATGAGCCTTGCCCCACTTAATTTCCCGAGCCTCTTTTTTATTTTTTTATTTTTTTTAACACACTTAAATTGAAAATCAAGTAATAATAATAAAAATAGGTGATTAATTTGAACGATTTTATTGATTTGAAACCTTTTAACTATATCAGATAATATGAAACTTTTTTTTTTTTTTTACAATACCAATAATAACATTTCTTATAACTATATTTTTATAAATTTTTTTTATAATCGACCAATGTGACAATGCCACTTCATCTAAAATCTTACAACTTTTTTTCTTTAATGTTAAGTATATGATCTTATAATTTGGGTTTCGTTTGAACTTCACATACCCGTTTCCATTTCCGAGAGAATTATTAAAAAAATTATAAAAAAATGCTATGTATGTATCGTTACTCAATTATAATTCGTTAAAAAATGGTAGTTTAATAATTTATTTAAAGCCCTACTATGTTTTTTTTTTTTTTTTTTGCGAGGATGATATTGGAGCTGAAATTGTTAGAATGCTGAAAACCAGAAAGACATAGATGAGCAAATGCAATGTTTGAAAAATGATAATTAATATACAAAGTTATGATCATATAAATTCATTTTGGAGGAGGAGGAGGAGGAGAGGAAAATGAAATGGTTACCCCATGGCAGTGAGTCTTTTGTTTGTATTCTTTGTTGCTTCGCATGTTTTACTCAATGCAAAGGAGGAATAATAATTTAGCAAATAAAGCAAAAACCTTTAAATAATGTGGCCATTTTGTAAAGTTATATATAAAGTTGTGCACAGCACAATGCCTTCCTATATAAAACAAAAATAGCAGAAACAAATATTTATTGTCTGATTCTAAGCCCTTATTTTAATGCGATCCAGCTTGTAGCATATGGCAAACAGGACAGCCTAGAAACTATAATTAATAAACCTAAAAGTTATTGGGAGTACCTACATTTATTCTTTTAATACCTCACCAATCAAAGAATGGCTCTTTTATATACTGAAATGAGATGAGATGAAATAAAATAGTTTTAAATGAATTGAATAAAATATTATTAGAGTATTATTTTTTAATATTATTATTGTTTTGAGATTTAAAAAAGTTGAACTATTTATTATATTTTATATGAGAATTTGATTGTAATTATGAGATGAAATAATATAATTTCTGTAACCAAATGAACCCTAAAACATAAGATTTATTTCCATGAGAATTGAAAGAATTGAAAAATGAGAAATGATATTTGTAGGTTTAGGATGTAGAAGTTTTATGTAATTTTTTTTTTTTAAAATAAAAGTAGGTAAATTTGGGGATAAATGATATTTGACATCCTAGTGTGTGTCAGTCCTGTGCATTTTTTTTAAAAAAATAGATAAATTTAAGACGCATGTGAAAATTTTATTTTTTAATAGTGGACTATACATTTTTTAAAAAGAAATATGCAAGGCTTGCTCAAATATGAGAATCACATAAAAATTATTTTTTAATAATAGACTTCATATTTTTCAAAA
The DNA here is from genome assembly GCA_022457165.1 of Juglans mandshurica. Taxonomy (NCBI): domain Eukaryota; kingdom Viridiplantae; phylum Streptophyta; class Magnoliopsida; order Fagales; family Juglandaceae; genus Juglans; species Juglans mandshurica. The sequence continues at coordinate 7,553,789 of CM039627.1, forward strand.
AGATTGTGCAGGACCTGCACACTTTAGGACTCTATCTATCATTACTTCTAAAAAATAAAATGATCTATTTAGGAAAAAAGATAAATATTTTTTGTTTTAAATCTAATCATTATTAAGTTTTAAATTTTAAATCTAAACATTATTTAAAAAACTTATTTGCTAAAAAAAATATTTAAAAATTAGTACTGTTAAATACTAATTTAATTAAATATATTTTTATTTTCTTGACAAGTTGGAATTAACTTATTCATGATTTTCTTTATAGTTAGTTCGAATTTTCATTTCTTTTATTTGTATTTTGAATAATAATTAAATATCTATGGAATGCATGCCACAGCTTTCTACTGTCATGGTGCTATGGGCCAACACAATCAACATAAAGTTGAGCAGATAAAAAGCTTTTAAATTGTCATATAAAAAAAGAAATACAATGAACACTGTTTTTCAGAGCATTCCACACCTAATAATTTATCATCAGTACCAGAAAGTAGAAAAGTCCAGCAGCTACTTTACAAAGTCAAGAAAAGGAAGAAGTCCCCACACCCTACCCCATTTATACCAATATTGCAAATTTCTTAGCATTGCATGTTGCAATTTGCCCGTTGGGTTTTTATACAAAGCACAAAAAGTGGAAGATCAGTTGCTTTACACCAATCATGATTCGCATTCGAGGCTAACCATTTCACCTTTCGAATATATATATATATATACATACATACAACACTTTTTATAATTTTATATACAATTATACTTTAAATAAAAATTACTTTTATAAAAAAACTATATAAAAAGTTGTAAAAATGATTGTAATGTATTATTATTGTTTATCTTCCCACAATCTCACCGTCGCCTTCTCTTCAATACAAAGAGAGTAGGTCGCAATTCTTTTTCGCATTGTTTGTGTAATAAGATATTCTCAGATATTTCTTTTTCAGATATTATTCAAACATAAAATATTTTTCAGTTGTTATTTTAAATCTTTAATTTTTTTATCTATTCATTATCATTGAAACATAATCTCAGTACAACTTTTTCAAATTTTCAAACAAAATACAAAAAATAAAACAGTTTTTTCAAATTTAAAAACAAAAATTATATTTGAAAATTATATCTAAATAATACTTTAACTTTATAATATTATTATTCGACTTTTCTTTATCATTTTTCAAAATTTAATAAAACATCTTAACTCAAACAATTTTACTACTATTCACATACCATTTCATTATTATTTACAGATATTCTAAGATATTTTAAGTGTCCAGGCAAGCTCTAAGTCTCATAATATGTATTATAATCCAGGTTATATTATTTTAGTACGAAGCAAAATTCAATAATTACTCAATATATTTGAGATGAAAGGTGATATAATATAAGAAATTAGCTGGGACAAAATCTTGGAGGGTGTTTCTATAATTAGGAATCAATATAAGACTTAGCTTTATACCTCCTAATGAAGAGAAATTATGTTTGCAATCCTCATTTGAGTAGAGATGTAACCAATCCGGTTCGGTCTAGTTTTGAGCGTATTTTAGAACGAAACCGGTATACACTAGTTTTGAGAATTGAATAACTGATACCGGATTGATTCACCCCGAAACCAGTACTTCCAGAGTTACTAGTTTCAGTCCGATTTTATCAATTTTTCCGATGAATTAGCAAGGTCGGGTGCTTAGGAAGTCAAGCTTGGAACAACAAATCGATAAATTAAAAAAAAAAATTGTTTAAATATAAAAATGATATGTAAAAAAAAAAAAGAATTGTAGTAAAATTATTATAGTCTATGTACATTATTTATAAAAATCATATTATCATATATGTTAGTGATAATATGATGGTTACATAAAATTAAAATTAAAAGATTTTATGTTATATTAATTTTATGTTATTAGATTATTATACATGAATTTTAAGATTTTAAAATTTCATGTTATATTAATTAGAAATTAAGCATATAATATATAATATAAATAAATCATATAAAAAATTATTTATATATAATAAAAATAATATATATATATATATGAACAGGTATGATCCGGTGTAAAAAAAAAAAAACCAAAACCGGAACTGAACCGGTTTGGAACCGATTTTGAAAAAATGAAACTAGTACTGGACTGAACCGAACCGATTTTGCATTGGACCGAATACACCGGTCTAGTCCGGTTCGGGCCGATTTACCGATTTTTATTTTTAGCCCTACATTAATCGGGGGACTACCAGCGCATGCCTTATGTAACCGAAATGATGGAAACACATCGTTTTACTAAGTGGAAAAGAAGGAATCGACGAAGTGGAAAGAGGGAAAACACAGACTGACATCAATCCCTATCTCCCTTCCTCAACGCAAGACCCATCTGAGCCTTCGTGTTACAAGACTGGATAGCAAAAAAAGATTGTTGGATACACAATAAAGAAAATCAAAGAAAGAATAGCAAAAAATATTTCTTCAGAACCAACCAGATTTTTCGAGTTAGGAAAAAACATACCAAACAACACAACAACTTTGTGCTTGTGTTACGAGGCAAGAATAATAAGTCAGTTATAAAATATTAAAACACGTGGTCTGTGGCTGACGGTGGTGGAGGAGAAACTCAAGTTGACGGAGGCAAACAGAGCTCGAAGTAGATAGATTCCAGGAATATTCGAAATAAACACGACAATGAGAGAGTGGTCGAAGTAGATGCACGAGGAAGTCGACGGTGGTAGAAGAGGTTGATGATGGTGGACTCGACCACTACTACTCCGTCAGACAAAGATTGAAGAGAGAAGGGAGGGAAATTTTTGAGTCGATTTCAGAAATAAAATTTTGCATTTTGATAGAAGATACACGTCAAGAGCATTATTATAATTAAAATAAATTTTATGGACAATAATGTCCACGACTGCATGGACAGGCCCTGAATGAGAATTGTATGTAGACGGACTCCCTAATGAAAGGTTTACCCATCAACTTTTCATACATTTTTAAAATGGAAAACACTTCGCATTAACCAAGACACACCTTACGTGGAAAGTAATTTTTTTTCCCTCCTTCTCCCTGCACGTTCCTCTCTCACCCATTGAAACTCTTTGAGCCCCATCCTCTCCCCCTCCCCCCGTGTCGCCTATGGATGATGACTTGTGACCTCCATGTCTTTTTCTCTGATCTCTGTCCAAATTAGTTGATAGTGCAGCCAAAGTGTACAAACTCCAAAGAATGACTACACAGTTTGAACTGAACTATATATATCAATTTAGGTTTGTGAGTTAGCTAGATAAGAATGGAGATGAAAGGAAGGGAAGGGAAATAGAAGGGGCGGGTCAAAAAGAAAGAAAGAAAGGGAGAAAATTTGCCCCTTCAGAAAATTTCTTTCCCTTCCAACTCTCCAACCCTACTCATTCATTCTCTTTTGAAACAATCGAGTGTTCGTGTGTTTATGAATGTGTATCTAAAATATCAATGCAAATTAACTTTATATATAGAGGGATGACACGGGTAAAGAGTGAAAAGTTTTGGCTATTTTCACCAAGTGCGGTGCCTCCATAGTCAAATTTGTGGGTATAAATCGAAGTTTTGTGCCTCGATAGCTCTGCTTCTACTTCACACCCAAGAAAAGAACTCCTAAAAGTCGACAACCAAGCCCCATCTCCCAACCCCACTCTCCTTCTCCCTCTGTCGTTCATAACTACAGTATAGTTTCACGCACATACCATCTTTTCGCTTATAAGTATTCTGCAAAAGCTTCAACCACTCATCCTCATCAACCTCAACTCTAACTTCTTATTTGGTTTTTCTATTTGTGTCTTGCATCTTTGCAGCAATCAATCTATTTTTAAGCTCATGGCATCAGCTTCTACCAACTTTGAGAAGAAGAAAAACGCAAGTCTCCCCCCAAAGAGAGGCCAGATAAAAGCTCAGGTTTTCTAGAACTTGGCCAAGACAGTTGTGTCCGGGGTTTCAAGGGTAGGAGAGGCACTAGGAAGAATTAGAGGATCAGAGGGTGGTAATGGGGGAAGCTCTGGGCGACGAGAGAGACGAAGATTTCTCTCTAGGTGCTGGGCGACAAGAGAGAGCAACACAGGATGGTTCAAATGCGAAATGGTGTGACCTTCTATAGGGGTATTCAAAACGCGCGTTTCAAGAGGAAAGAAAGAAAAAAGGTAAAATCGACATCAGGTGTGTGTTGTGTATGATAAACAGTGACCGATCCGTAGCAAATCGCTTTTAAAATAACAAATATACACCAAAAAATTTTTAATAAAAATTTAAAAAGAAATCAGAAAATCAAAATTGAAAAAAAAAAACATAATGGGGGGTTGTTGGAGAATCAAGATCCACCATCCATCTGCACATGGTGGCTAGTCGCGGGATGGAAGATCCACCTTTTGTTTTTAAATCTATTGATTTAGGCCCCGTTTGGATAGTGAGATGACATGTGATGGTTTTATATGAAAGTTGAAAGTTGAATAAAATATTGTTAGAATATTATTTTTTAATAACATTATTGATATGAACTCGTGGGGATAGAATCCCTTGAACCTTCAATCAATTTTGGTGCCCATCAATTATTGTTTTGAGATTTGAAAAAGTTGAATTGTTTATTATATTTTATGTGAGAATTTGATAAAGTTGTAATTATAAAATGAGATGAGATGAAACAATTTCTATATCCAAATGAGACCTTAATTATTCTTAATTTACCTCGAACAAAATCTTCTTTATGTGAGGGTTTGTTTTTTGAATCTCCAATGAGAAAAATGAATTGTAAGCTCTTTATTGGATATTGTAAACGATCTAGCCTATACCACATTTTTTTTTAATTTTTATGGAAGCTATTTTAAACACGGAATATCCTTGAATAGGAAAACAAGTTATATAATGCTTATTAAATTAATCAATTAAGCTCATAGTTTCTTTGTTAGAGAAGTTATTTTACAGTATTACAACGTGCAAATTTTACATATTTATTTTTTAAAAAAGTTAATAAATTTGCGATCCATATAAAAAATCTATTTATTTATTTATTTTAATTTCTCTTTTATAAATGAGCGGTGAGTTAATTAGGGATGATAGGGAGGGGCTATGGGGTGGCAACTTCTCACTAGTTAGGCAATGGCTGCATGTACCAGCCGGTGGTAGGTACGGTGGTTGAATTGTGGAAATTGTTGGCTCGTAAATATGGACCCAAAGCTACGTTTCTTGTATTACCAAGATTGGAAGTAGAGATATCAGATACTTCGGAGTTGTTAAACTCAAGAGTACGTTAACAACTTTTTTTTTTCTTTTCTAAATTTTGTCATTATCGATAATACTTATTATTATGCAGTATATTTTAAGTGACTGTCCTTTAACCGTTTGAACGGTGAGATGGGATGATTTTAGATGAATTGAATAGAATATTATTTTTTAATATTATTATTATTTTAAAATTTAAAAAAATTTAATTATTTATTATATTTTATATGAAAATTTAGAAAAATTATAATGATGAGATGAGATTGATTGAGAGTATTTCTGTATCTAAACGTGGCGTGATTGAAGACAACTAATTATAAAATAAAAGTAACCTTTCTATGAGAAACATGGTGAAGCAAGAGTATTATTCTTCCTTTAAACTCAACAGAGGGTTTGTTGAAGATCCTCGTCTCTTTCAATCTCTTTTTCAATTCAATGTAACATTTAAAAACAAGTTAGCCATGAATTTTTGCATAAGAAAACTCAAACTTACAGTCTTCTTTCAAAAGAAAATTTTTTATATATTTTCAAATCAGTGTTTAGAATATATATAATAAAGTGTTTATACAATATAATTTGATTAGAAGATAAATTTTAAAATTTAAATATTACAAATCAAATTTTACCATTTAAATACGGCAAGCTTATAAAATTCCAAAACTTTTATCAATTTATCACTTCAAACTTTAAAGATTTACATAAAATATCAAATCTCAAACAACTGATAACCGTTTGTTTTCAGAAAATTTCTTAACTCATCTTATCTTATTTCATCTAATCATTACACATTTTTCAAATTTCTATATAAAATAAAATAAACAATTCAACTTTTTTAAATTCTAAAACAAAAATAATATTAAAAATATATATTATAACAATATTTTATTCAACTTTTAACTTTAATCTCATCTCATCTCATCCTAATAAAGAATGTGCTTTTAAAATTCTAACAAATTAACTTCTAACCACTCTAAAATCCTTCAAGAGAGGAAGACATTATGCCATCAGCTGTCAATCATATTATATTATATTATATTATTCTATTCTATTCTATTATGTATATAACACGTTTGTATCTAATTTACATTATATATTCAAATTAAAGGAGACAATATTCATGCTGACTCAAATCCGTCTCAAGAATTATAAGTAATATTTGCTTAGGGTTCGTTTCTGCGAATCATCCTATAATTTTAAGAACTTCATAACAAATTAAAATGATATTGTCACTATCAAAACATGAAAATATTAATCTCTATGGATGTGTTGTATTTTAAATAATTTTGTATATTAGTTAACGAAGATAAATGTTTTAGTCAAGAAAAATTTTATAAAAATAAACTCATAAACTAATATGACTTAATATGATACGTCAAAATGTAATGTTATTTTTATTGTAAAATAGATCTAACATATCACATGAAGTCACGTCAGCTTATGAGTTTATTTTTATGAAATCTCTTTGTAGTTATACCACTTCTCATTTCTTATTAAAATAATGTTATCATATCTCTAATTTATATCACTCATTTTATCTTCTTGACGTGATACAACGTGATTTATTAAAAAAATTATATTCAAAACAAAATGACACTTAAAAACATAAAAAAAAAAATGAAGACAAATCGAGTGGTTTAATTAGAATCATACTATGCATTTTCCTTCTCATTATTGAAACAAAAGTCACATTTTATTTTTTAATTTATGAAAATAGTCACTTTTAGAAAGTAACAACCGAGAGAAAGCATAGGCAGAAGATCCAAAGACGGTGGGAAATGCCCATGGGCCATAGTAGTCATACTCAGTACTCGTAGTCAGAGACTCTGTCTTGGGGGTAGAGAGGAACTTGGAAAGCTTGTTGCGTTGCTTGCCTACTGCGAACCAACCTTTCCCCTGTTTCCATTATTTTTTTTTTTTTTTCTTAATTTCCTTTTCTGTGTCGCCGACACACATATTCATACACACTCTTTCTCTCTCGCTTCTGCTCTCTGTCTCTCTCTTCATTACTCTAAGCTTCGAATCTCCATCTCACTCTCTGTCCCTTTCTTAATGGCGATGTCTCTGAACATTTGCCCCGATCTCAACCCCAACCTCTTCCTCTTCTTCTTTTTCTTCTTTGGCTGTAAGTCCATGTCGCCCTTGCCTGTGCTCTGCCTCACCTAAACCCAACCTCTGATCGAGCCCCCCGCAGTCGTTCGACCTGAACTACAATGGCTAACCAACACGCTGATCTTCTACTCTCTTTAACTCGCCAACTCTCTGAGTTTGTGTTACTTGTGCTGATTCTTGCTTCTATGCCTCTTGTTAGAGGCACTACTGACCCTTCTGACGGTACATTTCATTGTTCTTTCTCTCTCTCTCTCTCTCTTTTACTGTGATCAGTTTTCTTTCAGTGCGTCTTTATAATCATTGTTTGATATTTGATTAATCAGGTTGGTTGTAATTGGATTTGAAGGTATTTTTTAAGTGGAAAATTTAGATTTTGATGTTTATTAGTGTGAGATGGAATGTAAATGAGCTTTGACTTTCCGGGTTTTCATATTCGCAATATTTTTTCCTGAAGCTCAAGCTTTCAACTCAATTTGTCTGCCAAGAAAATGCAAAGAAAACGAAAGAGGATGAAGTAGTGAGCTTTTTTCTTACTTTTTTAAAATAAGAATTCCGCTCTATTAGACCGGATACTTCTACTAGCCTAAGTTGAGCTCGGGTACTAAGTGGTGAAAGTTTTCATTGCCAAAATGACCTCTTTAGTTATTTCTTGACAACTTTCTCAGCGATCAAATGCATAATTTATTTTATTCATCTGTCATTTTTCTTTTTGGGTTATGGGTCTGATTCAGAGCCGGATCCAGGAATTTATCTTTGGGCAAACAAATATTATATAACTAAATATTTTTTTTCATAATGTTATTGTGCTATGTATAAAACAAAAAATATTATAAACACCATTCAAAAAAAAAACATATATATATATTCAATATATCAATTTAGAGATATATGAAGCATGTTATGTAATAGAGATAAGAGTTTTCCCTCTTTAAGAAAATTTGTAATATGTTAAGCATTAACAAAGAAAAATGTTAAAGGAAACTCAAGAAAAACTGGAGAAAACTCAGTGAAGAAAGGATAAAGTAGAAGAGGATAAGGAAAAGTTTGAAGGGGACTGATTGAAAATTAAAAAAAGATTTCACCCTATAAGCTTTTGTTAAATATAGATACATTGAATTTTGGAAATTCTTAGGCCAAACTTCTCTGTTTTTAAGAAAAATTCAACATTTTTTTATAAGATGCGGGATTAGATTATGACTTTAATAGAAACTTCAATGCTCATCTTTCTTAAAATGTTTTTAAAAATGTGATTATCATGGGTTTTTGAGTGGCTAGGGGGTTATTTTAATTTTTTTGGGGACCAAGAATAATTTTTCATAAATTTATAAAAGAAAGCAAGTGGGAAATGCTGTTTTCAAGAAATCAAGAATATTCATTCTTTTTTATCTGTCAGATGGTTACCACCTCTGTTTTGATTGGTTGCTTCTTTTGAATTGCAGTTCAATCTCTTCAGGTTTTGTACACCGCATTAAACAATCCTTCTCAGCTAACTTATTGGAAAAGTAGCGGTGGTGATCCGTGCAGTGAGTCATGGAAAGGGATAACCTGTGAGGGCTCAGCTGTTGTTTCCATGTATGGATGTATATGCAAAATGTGCTCTTTGCACTGAATTGATGGTTCAATCAGTTTAAAACTTTGTTAATGGGTCTCCCTTTTGTTGTTGCAACAGTGAAATTTCTGGATTCGGACTTAATGGGACAATGGGGTACTTGCTTTTGGATCTCAAGTCATTGAGAAAACTGTGAGAATATTATTGCTTTATATTTTTTTATTGGGTGCATTAAATTTTACTTCTTTTTTGGCTAACTGAGTTGTTGATTATATTTTATTTGTTAGTGATCTGAGTGACAACAGCATTCATGATACGATCCCATATCAGTTACCACCAAATCTTACAAGCCTGTAAAGTTCAATGTCTTGTTGATTGTTTCTTTAGTTTTAAAGCTGCGACTTTGGTATTTAATGTGATACTTCTTGTTGATTGTATTATGCAGAAACCTTGCCAGCAACAACTTAAGTGGGAATCTTCCTTATTCTGTTTCTAGCATGGTTTCTCTCAGTTATTTGTGAGTGGTTCTTTAAATGCTATGAGGTTTCAATCACTTATGTAATTTGGTTGCAATATGGAGGTCTTCGTATTGCTTATTTGAAAAATCGTTGGTTTTAGGAACGTTAGCCGTAATTCACTTTCACAGTCATTTGGAGACATCTTTGCTAATCATTCTGGTCTCGCAACCTTGTAAGATACCTTTCTTTAACACTTTTATCATATGATATTTGATTTGCTTATTTTTCTAGTAGAATTTAGCTGTCGAACGGTGCCTAGTGGCTTCACTGAGTTTTGAATAACCCAGTAGTAGTACTCATCCATATTCTCAGATAATTTATACATGCAGGTTATTTCGTTGCTTTTGAGATGGTTTTTGTTTTATGTTTTATATATTTTCCAACTTGCTTTTGAATGCAGGGATCTCTCTTTCAACAACTTTTCTGGAGATCTTCCTAGTTCCCTAAGTTCATTGTCCAACCTCTCATCACTGTGAGTATTTTAATGTGCTACTTTTGTCTTAAGATCAGTTCCTTTTTAACTTCTCATGGTCTCTGGACTTGTCGCAGCTATTTGCAGAAAAATCAATTGACTGGTTCTCTTGATGTTCTTACGGGTTTACCTTTGACCACTCTGTGAGTTCTTTTCCTCATGTTTGGGTCCAAGGTTGCATTATCTGTCTTCCTATTGTTCTTACACGCTATATTTTCTACAGAAATGTTGCAAACAACCATTTCAGTGGATGGATACCTCAAGAACTTAAAGCAATCCCTAATTTGATGTAAGTCCTCATGCATCTTGTTTCACATACCCCAAGTCCTTTTGTAGTGAAACCTTCTGCAATATTATCACTTACTTTCTGTAAACAAAACAGAGATGATGGAAATTCCTTTGAAAATGGTCCTGCTCCTCCTCCGCTACCATACACCCCACCTCCTCCTGGCAGATCACATACTAATCGACCTCATGCTGGATCGGGCACACCTACCGCACGGGGTTCTAATGGTGAACCATCTCATTCAAATAAGGGGTGGACAGTTGGGGCTATAGTAGGCATAATCCTGGGTTCCATTGTCATTGCTTTAGTTCTGCTATTTGCTCTTGCTTTCTGCATTCGAAAGAGAAAAAGGAAGGACACTGGTGCTAGAACTCCCAGGGGTAGACTCTCGGTTGGAACAAATAATGGTAGATTCTCTTTCCCTTGTTCTTGTTTCGCCCAGATATCATTTTTTCTTTAATATTTGATCTATTCAGTTGCATTTATTGTGATCGGAAGTTTGAATCTTTGAAGGGCCATAATTATATAAAAGTGAATATACTTGAATCTTGATTTTTTAGAGGTTTATGACTGTAACAAGTTCATCCTTTGTTTTGGCAGTAAATACTGAGGTGCAAGAGCAGAGATTAAAAAGCATGGCTGCTGTTACAGATCTGAAGCCCCCACCTGCGGAAAATTTGATGGTTGAGAGGGTACAAGGAAAAAATGGATCTGTGAAGAGAATAAAGTCACCCATCACTGCTACTTCATATACTGTTGCTTCTCTCCAGACAGCAACGAATAGCTTCAGTCAAGAATTTCTTATTGGTGAAGGCTCCCTTGGTCGTGTTTACAAAGCAGATTTCACTAATGGAAAGGTTATTTCTCTTTGTTATGGTTATTCTGAAAATATATTTCCTCGTAATAGTTTCTTTTGTTCTGTCATAACAACCCCCCCCCCCCCCCCCCTTCTATCCAGGAGCATAGTTTGGATATTTTATCTTCTTTTTGTAACGTCGGATTTGGATGGTAGCAAATTAACACATTTGTCGTGTTTTATATAGATAACGGCCATTAAGAAGATCGACAATGCGGCGCTATCATTACAGGAGGAAGATGATTTTCTGGAAGCTATTTCCAATATGTCTCGCTTGAGGCACCCAAACATTGTTACGCTGGCTGGATATTGTGCAGAACATGGCCAGCGTCTTCTTGTTTATGAGTATATAGGAAATGGGAATCTGCATGACATGCTCCACTTTGATGAAGATAGCAGTAAGACTCTGACTTGGAATGCCCGTGTTAGGGTGGCCCTTGGCACTGCTCGAGCCTTAGAGTATGTTATACGTGTAATTTTAAGTATTCCTCTCTCCCTTTATGCCCTGTTGAGTATGTGTGTGGAGGAGATCATTGTGCCCAAACATATTCTCCAATTCCCTTTCTGAGGAATAGCTTATTGTTATCAGGTACTTGCATGAAGTGTGCTTGCCATCTGTTGTACATAGAAACTTCAAGTCAGCAAACATTTTACTTGATGAAGAGCTCAATCCCCATTTATCAGACTGTGGTTTGGCTGCTCTAAATCCAAACACAGAGAGACAGGTAGATCAACAGAGCTTTGTCTAGTGTATTATTAACAAATTTGTTTCCTCTCTGCATTTGGGTACTTGCTCTCTATATAGGTTTGTCCTTGCTGGCACGGTAAATTGTCTCTATTTCATGCTTCACAGGTTTCAACTCAAATGGTTGGCTCATTTGGTTATAGTGCGCCTGAATTTGCCTTGTCAGGGATATACACTGTAAAAAGTGATGTGTACAGCTTTGGGGTGGTGATGTTGGAGCTTTTGACTGGTAGAAAGCCACTGGACAGGTAAATTTGTCCTACATTACTGAAGCTTTTTAAAGAAGTACCTTTCTGAAAAATCATGTCCGTGTTCTTAGAATCTCTCTGGAAGATTCTTCATTATCTTAGTGTTGATATATTTGTAAAGTTTTATATTTCCCGCACATTCTTCTGTTCAGTTCAAGGGTGAGATCAGAACAATCACTTGTGAGATGGGCTACTCCCCAACTCCATGATATTGATGCCTTGGCAAAAATGGTTGATCCTGCCCTGAATGGCATTTATCCTGCGAAGTCTCTGTCACGCTTTGCTGATATCATTGCCCTCTGTGTTCAGGTAAAATTCTGTACTACTATTTTTTTTACAAGCAAATGATGGCATTATTAAAAAAAAGAAAAGGTAAAAGGCATAGCCAAGTAACACTAATGCTAAGATTTCTTTATTTTGAGCTTAGATTTTGATAAGCAAAAGACATTACACATTTATGGCTTGTTAAAGCAACTCAATCCAATGTTTCATAAAAGTCGTTCTTGTTGAAGAAGGTTTTATTTTTCCTATCTAGAGATTGACATGGATGGATATCTTGGTATATTGTTTCCTCCTCACTTTAGATAATCTATTTTGCCCCTTTTTCAATGCCATGGTTTTTCCAATCATTTTTCAAATTTTTTATAATGTTCAATTTACAATTTTGGTTCTTCTGTGTAGCCGGAACCAGAGTTTCGGCCTCCCATGTCTGAGGTTGTGCAAGCGTTGGTGAGGTTAGTGCAAAGGGCTAGTGTGGTCAAAAGGCGCTCAAGCGACGAATCTGGTTTTGCATACAAGACACCAGACCACGAGGGAATTGACATGCCATTTTGAAAGCCGCGCGGCCATGTTGGACCTAAAAGTGGCGTTGCAGTTTTGTGCACAGCTACGCAAAGCTCAGGTGATGTCTAGAGCACACAAAATGAAAATTGGATAAGTTGTATTGATCCCAAAAAATATATGTAATTATGTCCCCCAAGCATTTTTCATCGCCATATAATACCTCCAATTTGCAAATTAAGGTATATATCTCGCTAGAAATTGTGCTATATATGATTGTATTTTGAAACGTCCAACAGATCTTTCGCGGCATGATATTATTTTTAGCTTAAATTTGAGTTCAGCTGTTAATGAACAAGTTATGTTCGCTTATGATCATGCCTTATGTACCCTCATTTTTTAAGTTGGTACCGACCCTACTGTGTCTCTTCTTCAAATTCATTGACGCCCGCATGAATGTTTTATGTTAGTGCATGCAAACGATTTGAATTTGTACTTTGGAATGGGTGTTCTCTGAACCAAAATTTGAACCCAACACAGCTCCGTTGGCATTCACCTTTGGATTGAACAATGTTTTTCATTCATTTGCTGATGTGATACCTTCTAGGTGGCTATATATGTTAATGCGTTATATAATGCTCAGTCTGAATACGCTACTTTACCAGAAATTCCCAACCCGTTCTGTGGGAGTGTCTTGCGAAGACCAGCAAAAAGACACTGCTGGTTGAATACAGGGTGTGTGTTGGTTGGATCTGAGTTTCGGAGCGTTGGAAGATAGAAAGAAATAAACGACAAAAATGTCGCTTTACTGATTGTGGAAGGACATTTGAAGTGCAACAGCAATACCGACACCTTCGATAGATCTGACCAGGTTGTGCCACGTTCATCCGTCGTGTCGATTTTTACTGATCCAAGTTCTTACAGTGGTTTCAACATCTTTTAAGAATGTTTTTAATGACTTTGGAAAGAACATAAAAGTCGGATTAGATGTTGGTTATATGACTAATGGGGTGTGCAAAATGTAAATAATTATTATAATTCTCCAAGTTTTTCTTATTCTGCCGTCAAAAGTGAGGGTTATGGCTAGTTATTCTAGAACAGAGCTTATAACTAAAAGCAGAATTTTCTGCATTCATTTTCATAAGGATGTTGAAATAGGCAAAACTGACAAGGGTATTCTCACAATGTGATTTAAGCTTCCCACTAGAACAATTTCACCAAAGCTGAAGTCATTCTTTGCTTTGGTCACGTTAATTTGGATGTTCAAATCTTGTGTTCCTTCTGGAGCAATGTCAAACCAAAGCGGTGACAAGCTAACCATTGTCCCATTTGGTGGCAGCACAGAACACAAGTATGTCTCTGGCCTGAGTCCTACATTTTTTACTGTCCGGCGTACTGATCGAGTTCCCGCCAGTGCTGACACTGTCACTGAAGGGAGGTTCAGGTTGGCAGGGTGGCTAAAGGAGTGGCTGCAGACCTCCCCAACGTAGTTCTTGATTGCAACTGGATCAATGCCGGGTAAAGAGCACAAGAAACTGATGTAGTCATCATATCCTGCTTCAGAATCATAATATCAGATTTGGAGGAAGAAAAATCTTTAAGAAAGTTTCCTTTAGTTTTCTCAGGTTGCAAAATTTCAACCTGAGGATAAGACTAGACCGGGATCCATGGCACGGGTAGGAGTGACAAGGCCGGCACCAAAATCGAAAGGAGTGGAAGGATACAAGCTACTGATACCATATCCTTCTGCCATAATACGTTCTCCATTAATATCATATTTGGTAGCTGTGGTTGACATTGCGGATGCTATCATTGATGGAGTCCACAAAGGATTATGTTGTTTGATGAGTGCAGCTATTCCTGCAATATGAGGTGCTGCCATGCTGGTACCGGACAGAAGTGCAAAATTGTACCCTAAATAACCAGTCATATTGCAAATAATCTTGTTTCTTATCAGCAAAAGAAAGTAAAGAAACTTTCATGATCACCATAAACAATGAACCATTTTTGCTGCACAATCAACAATTTAGCCATGAAGATAAAGAAGCAATAGATGTTTGGCATTTGTATTTACCTGTTAGGATGGGATCCAAGACGCTCATGGGGCTCCAAGCTGCCCAAACTTGGTGACCTGGAGCAAGAATATCAGGCTTAAGAACATCAGCAGGAGTTTTGTTAATGTCAATCAAATCCGGCCCCCTTGAAGAGAATCTACTAACGACAGGCGCCTTCTTCTTGAAAGAAGCAACTCTACCATCTTCTATAGACGCTGTGGCTCCAAACTTGACAAATCCTCTCTCATCCCCGTGTGTTTGTTGCTGATAGTATTGTGATATAATCTACAAAGCAAAAGCATCATGTAATATTCTTAAAAGATTGTGGAGTACTGCTGCTGCTGAATTAAGCACTTTGTTATCACTATTATCTGTTATTACCTGGGCATCGGCAACAGAGGGGATCATAATTCCAGGAACAGCAAAGGGAATGGGTTCTGCAATGAAATCAGCATAGCTTGGGTTTGCAGCTAGAATAAAACCCATGAATCCTAGCGTTCTTGCAGTGTTGATGATGGCAGTGAGAGTGGAGGTCTCGTTGAAGAAGCCGGCTGAGAAGGTGCATATGACGACCCTACCTTGCACTATTTTTCCATCCAATGCTTCTGGATATTGGCACTCTTCAACATACGGTGGAGTTCTTGGAAACCCACCATTTATCTTAACTGCATCCTTAGCCAAAACTAGCTTATATTGAAATAACCCTTCCCCAAAAGTCGGTCCTAAGTAAAGGAAGAATATATAGATACATACATTATCAATTACAGGAAGAGAAGTAGAATGATTTTGATTTGGCTAAATTTTGGTAATTTTGGTAACTAGCTAGAAGAGAATACCTGATAATCCCACACCACCAACTTTTTGGCCATTTCCAAGGAGAAGAGAACTCGGGTAAGTTCTGTCTGTGCCAGAAGCAGCAACACCGACAGCCCAAGGGCTATAAGATAGTACAGTAGAAGGATCGGGGCCATGATTACCTGCTGCTTGCACCACAAAAACTCCAGCTCGTCGTGCAAACAACATGAAAATATCAAACACGTTTAAGAAGGTGGGTGTAACTTCTGGTGTTTCATCTGGTCCAACAGAGAGTGTTAAGATATCCACTCCATCTTGTGTTGCCTAGATTAATGTTAATTACCGGATTATAATTAGATTCATCAACGAGAATATATATATATACATACTCGAAACATAGAAACTTCAATACTTGCAAGCGTGCTTGCATGCATTATATTCCTTTACACAAAGAATGATAGTTGCAGAAGAGTCGCACGATATTAGTTTATATTCCATCAAAATTGGCTTCTTTTAACGTTAGTTTATCTGCATAGTGAATTAATTTGAAATGCGAATCAGTCTTACTTGATCAATTGCTGATACCACATCTGTTAAAGTTGCCACTGTTGGATAGACAGCCTTATAAACAGCAATTCTGTGTTAAAAAAAAAAAAATTAGATTTAACATTTCTCGGCCCTGCAAATCCTATATAATAGAAAATGGATGTCGCATACCGTGCGCGTGGTGCCATTCCACTAGCTCGCCCATAAAAGAAGCCATTCACAACAACTGGTACTCCGGAATTTCCAGCAGCAATTGATGCCACATGACTGAACAAAGGATATAGATTCTAGTCAATGTAGCAAATCTATCAATCAACAATCATCTGTATGTGAAATGCATAGCAAATAAAGCTCAAAGCATCGCCATCCTTTGCTCATGATCGAGCATGCATGTCGAACATGAACGTCAACATGCATGATCCCCCATCCTACCAACGGACCATTCTTCATGCATGCATCCCCCAAGTACGTCGATCAACATGCATCAATTTCCCGCAGCAATGATGATATTTTCCATCATTTTGATCATCATCGTCATTTTTTCTGATAATGCTACCTATAAGTTCTAAATATACAAGCTTCCGCTCTTTGTAAAAAAAATGTGTTTTTTTTTTTATATATTTTTACGGTGGGTCCACTTGTTTTACAAGATTAAGACTTATATATTTAGGGCTGATCATTATTCATTTGGTATATAGATATTATATGTCTCTCAAAATAGCATGATCACTTTAATATTTATATATACCTGCCATGTCCAACTGCATCAAAGGGTGAGAGAAAGTCCACGGATGTATTAAGAGTGGCAATCGCTTCAGCCCCTGCTGAGAAGAACTTTGCCGAAACTATTTTTCCGTTACAAGAACTAGCTGGAAATCGAGGACCCGTTTCACAAGCACCCGAAAAGCCCGAAATATTCGATTTAAAAGGACTCAAAGGATCATTGAGGAAGCTTGGGTGGAAAGGGTTGATGCCTGTGTCCACGAAACCAATCACAATCCCTTCGCCTGCATTTCTGTCTCCTCCTTCCTGTGTCCACACTTCTGGTAAACCTAGGAATTGGGGAGTGTATGTCGTCATCAACTTGGCTCCCCTATCTCTCTGCATCAACTTCACTCCTGGAGCATTTTTCAGTTTTCTAGCCTGAGATCACGATCATAGGAATCGAGAAACCTGTTAAAAACCTTTGGTTTTTTTTTTTTTCATTTTTGTTTCTTTCTGTAACGTACCAACAATATATATGAACATTGACCAATTCATACAAATATGATAAGAAATTAATGCAGTGAACAAGTGGGAGAGCACCTGGGAAGGGGTGGTGTGGACAGCAAAGCCATTAACGATGTGTTTGAAGCTACAGAGCCTTTTGTAACTTCCAGTCTCTAGAGTGCTCAGCAAAAGTTGGTCATGAGAATCCACCAAGTGTTTTTCATGAGTCTTGAAAACTTCAGTACTATCCATCCATGCAAATTAATTAAGAACTATAATGGTTCAGCTATTAATGAGCTAATATCACCACAAAACAAGGTAAGGATTATCGTTTAAAAAAGAAGAAGAAGCAGGAGAAGATCAATTTAGACTGCTTATATATATGAATATCTCTATAAGCATCTGTTCCCTAGCTCTATTTCTCGAGGTCTTTCATGTATGTTTATTCTAGTATATACCAATATTTTTTGGCAAGAAATTAATGACGACTTGATAGTACCATTGACTAGGAAACAAGTGTTTGATCTGAACCTGTTTGGCTCAAGTGTTCTTGCATCTTCACGAAATGAAGAACCTCTATGGAATGCAACGGGGTCTCCTTCCATCAAAACCAAGTAAATTGCTCGCTCTTCTGGAATGCAGACAACGAAGTTTATTACATGAAGGAGAAGCGCCATGATCAACTGTAACCGAACTATTTTATCAATCTCTCGTCCCATGCTTACAGCTAGCAGAGGAATACTACAGTTAAGGGTGCTGTAGAGTTTAAAATGGTACTGGTGATGAAGAAGAAAGCTGTTCAACCCTTTAAAGCACGCAAAAAATAAGTGACTGACCACATTGTTAATGTGAATAAAGCAACTTGTAATAAGCGACTTATAAGATAAATGATTAGCCAAATTGGAGCCAACCGTTACCGTTCTCTTCTGCTTAGTTTAAACGTTCGGTGTACATGATGCATGCATGTTGTCCTTGCCATTTCACGCTGAATAACCTTGACTGCAGATTTTTTGTTTCTGTTTTTGGGTTGTTCTTGTTCAGGTTTCTCGTGTTTAACTTCAATTCATTTTTTACTTCGCCAGGTGCAATTGGCATACAAATTTGCTTTCATAGAATGCCTCTAATTCCCCTCCCCTCACAATCCTCAAGAATTTCGACCATATTTTACTAAAACGGTTTTAAATTTCAGCTATTTTTTAGTTTTCACTTTTCAAATTTAATTTACGATATCAACACTTTTATTGACTCAATACAAATCGCATCTTATCATATTTGAAATTGAGAAATATTTAGATGACATCAATTTGAAAACATTAATGACTGGAATTGTAAAATTCCACTATCATATCTTCATTCAAGTGAGGGATTTCTTGTTATCAGTCCAACTTTTTTTTCAAAAAGACTAGCATGCTTTAAATTTGTATCTAGCATTACCCTTTTGTCGTAACCTTAATCACATGAATCAACACCGTTGAATCGTTTTCATGCAATAGCTTTTATCGAACTCAGATGCATTTAGCCAATTGTTACGACCGAGTCTGCTAAAACATGAAAGAATAAAATGCATATGCACTGTTTGAGATAAAACCGTAAAGATGCTCTATATTCACCTTCAGTGTTTTCATATGTGAAATCTCAGTACAGTGTGAGAATATATAGAAGAATTTCATAACATAATTCTAAAGCAAACCAATCAACTCATGACACTTAGCTAGACTATTTATTATTTTTGTTACAAGAAGATATTCCAGAAGATTCTTTTGAGTGGAATAATTTTGCTGCCTTAATGTCCCCCTGCGATTCAAGCGCCACTAAAGTGATGGTGAGGCTTGATCGAATCTGTGTAAATCGTGCAGTGGAAAATGGTTTTGTGAGTAGATCAGCTAATTGGTCTTTGCTGGACACAAGTCTACACGCAGAGATTTTGCTACAACTCTTTGTCGAACAAAATAGTAATCTAATTCGACATGCTTTGTTCTAGAATGCATAACTGGATTAATAGACATGTATGTTGCACCAATGTTGTTGCACCAAAGTATTGGTGGATCCGAGAGAGATATCCCAAGTTCACCCAATTGAGACTGCAACCAAAGGATCTCACAAGTGGTGTTAGTTACTGACTTATACTCAGCCGCCGTAGAGGATCTAGCTATAGTAGGTTGTTTCTTGGACTCCCATGAAATTAAATAATTCTCAAAGTATATAAAGAATCCACCCATGGATCGTCTATCATTAGGACACTCAGTCCAGTCAGTATCAGAAAAGGAAATCAATTTATTAGAGGAAACATAAGAAAAACACAATCCTAGATAACGAGTATAATTAAGATAACACAAGATACGCTTAACAACAGTCCATTAAGGTAAGTGGGGACAATGCATTTACTGACATACTCAATTCACAGCAAAGGATATATCAGGACTTGTGAATGATAAGTACTGTAAACTATCGAAAACACTACGATACCATTGAGGATCCTCAAAACTAGAACTATCTAAGGCAGAGTGTTTTTCTTAGTAGGACATTGGTGTATTGACACGTCTTGAGTTATGCATATTAGTACGTGTCAAAGAATCAATAATGTATTTTGACTGAGAAAAAAACAGACCTAAAGATTTTCTATGAACTTCAACGCCAAGAAAATAGTGCAATAGTCCCAGATCCTTAACAGGAAAATATGCACTCAAGGAATTTATAAACTCAGAGATAAGAACAGAGTTAGACCCAGTAACGATGATATCATCGACATATATCAAGATATAGATGCAATCAGTTTCGGTTTTCATAATAAATAAGGATGAATCAGCACGAGAACACTTAAAACCTAGAGAAATCAGTCTATTACTTAGTTCAGCAAACCAGGCTCTAGGAGTTGTTTCAAACTATAAATAGACCTTTTTAACTTACAGACATGTTGAGAAAAATCCGGATTCACAAAGCCAAGAGGTTGTTTCATGTAAACATCTTCCTTAAGCTCCCCGTGCAAGAATGCATTCTATATGTCCAATTGGTGAAGAGCCCAGTTCGAAGACACTGTAAGAGAGAGTAAGAGGTGTGTCGTGGTGGATTTGACAATAGGACTAAACGTTTCAGTGTAATCAAGACCCGGTTGCTGATGATACCCTTGAGCAACCAGTCTGGTCTTGTGTTACTCAAGTGTACCATCAGCTTATCGTTTAGTTTTTAAGATCCATTTAGAACCCCAGAGATTATAGGATGGGGAAGATGGAACCAAGTCCCAGGTTTGATTGAGCAGAAGTGCA
The DNA here is from genome assembly GCA_022457165.1 of Juglans mandshurica. Lineage (NCBI taxonomy): Eukaryota > Viridiplantae > Streptophyta > Magnoliopsida > Fagales > Juglandaceae > Juglans > Juglans mandshurica. The sequence goes on from CM039627.1 coordinate 7,574,437, forward strand.
TCAATCTCAGCTGCCATGGCAAGACGCCATTCATGATGTTTGGAGGCTTCTATGGAAGAGACTGGTTTTTCTGGAACAGGGATTTGGGAAGTTTCTCGCGAAGAAGATAGAGAGAGAGAGAGAGAGGTCGTGGGTTTGGGTGGAGGCCACATGATAGTCCCGTCAGTGCCACGAAGAGGACATGGGCTATGGGACTGAGATCGTGTGATCATAGAATGTTTAGGAGGAGGAACAATAAGTGAAGTAGAGGATTCATCAAGGGAGGAAGGCGAATCTGTGATGGGTGCGGCGGGATTGGGGTTTTTGAGAACTGAATGAATAAAAGATAGAAGAGAAGATGTAGGTGAATTGGGTCGAACATGGACACTGGACGTAGAATAATGGTGTTGATCGTTTGGGCCTGAGGAATGTGAAGGAGAATTAGTGATGAAAGGAGATGGCTCATTACCCGAGCTGAGAACAATGGGCTAAGAAGTAGTGAGCTGCGTAGAAGTATGGAGAGAGGACACAACAGACATGGACTTTGGTAAAGAGGTGGGCAATGGTATGGGCTGAGCAAAAGGAAAATAACATTCATTAAATATTACATCTCTTAAAATGAAAATTCGGCCCGAGGGAATGTGTAAGCACACATAACCTTTGTGATCAGGGTTGTAGCCCATAAAGACACACTCCTTACATCGATAGTCCAATTTATAATTATTGAATGGCCATAAATTGGGCTAGCACGCAGATCCAAATACACAAAAAAAATGAGTAATTAGGAATTTTGCCCATGAGGATCTCAAAGGGTGATTTGTTTTAAAGAATGGGTGTAGGCATACGATTAATTAAATAAGTGGTGGTTTGAAAGGCCTCGGCCTAATATGTGTGTGGGATCGAAGCATGAGAAAGTAAGGACAAGCCCACTTCACAATATGACAATGACGACGTTCCACACTCCCATTTTGTGGATGGGAATATGGACACGTAATGCGATGGGATATTCCAAATGATTGAAAAATTGAATGAAGGGGTCGAAATTCACCCCCTCCATCCATTTGAACCGAAACAATATTGGAAGAAAATGTATTGTAAACAAACTCGAGAAAAGCAATAACAAGAGTAGTAACATTTGATTTAATTGTATGGAAAAAAAATCAAATAAATTTGAAATAGTCATCAACTATTGAAAGGAAATAATGTGAGCTTAGTAGACAAGATAGAAGCAGGACCTCATACATCTAAAAACAATAATTGAAAAGGAAATGTGGATCGGGTGGGAGAAGAGGGATGAGGCAGGGTATGTACTTTGGCCGAAGAACACGCATACAGTGTTGTAAAGCTGTAGAGGTACTAAGTGGGAGACGAAACTAACGCAGAATGAGAGAAGTCGTGCAAGGGGAGGGATGACCCAACCTTAAATGTCATAGTTGAGCAGTTGTGTGAGTGCTAAGAAAAGCTTGAGGAGAGACAGATAAGGGCTCTTCAACCGACCGAAGCACGTAGAGTTCATCCTAAACGTGGCCCTGAAGAAGTATTTCCCGGGTGCATGAATCCTTCACAAAAAACAAAGAGGAATGAAACTCAAAGAAAACACTATTATCACTACAAAATTGTCTAACATAAAAGTAGGTTACGAGAAATAGAAGGAACATGTAAAAGTTGGTTAAGGAGAAATTTGTCATCGTTTGAGTTTAGTTGAGTCGAACCAACATGCTGAATAGGAAGACTGGAACCATCACCAATGCTCACTTGCTCAAGGCCCTGATAAGTAGACGAATCCAAGTTGAGGTTCTGTAGGTTAGCTGTAAAATGGTGAGATGCTGCAATATCAGGAAACTATAGATTGGTAGGATAGGGTGGGGAAGCAAGGTGGTGGAATTTGCAGGGGGAGAAGCAGGGGGTGGTGATTGATAAGTCTCATTGAAACGGTGGTAATAGTTAAGAGCAGTGTGGCCTGACTTATGACAAACTTGGCACACGGGTCTGTTGTCCATGCGTGGAGTAAAAGAATTAGAAGAAAAATGAGAAGGTCGTGGTCCAGGAAGAAGACCTCTGCCATTCTATCGACCACGACCCTTGCTTCGAAAAAAAATTGCACACCCTCGACTCGGGTTCCCTGAACCCATGGTTTTTGTTGTATTATGAGCAGCTAAATTAGTACCAAACAGTAGAGATTTGGCTTAGTGGGCAAGGCGGGATTCATGGTTGAGAAGGAAGCTAAAAATCTGGTGGGGGAGAGGGAATCTGGTTGAGTAGTGAGAGAGGTCACTAGAGACTCATACTCAGTTCCAAGCCTTGCTAAAAGATAAATGAATATCTAAGAACCAGACAAAGGATGTCCAACAGCCCCTAAGGTGGCTGAAAGCAATTTAACCTTGTTGAAGCAATCAGAGATAGACTCAGGGCCTTTCTTCAAGGTATGAAGTTGATATTTGGTATGGATTAAGTGAGTAAAGGATTTGGCTACAAAGAGATTATTAAGAGTAGTCCATATCTCGCAAGAGGTGGCACAGTCAAGGACTTGTGCCAGAAATGAATCTGATAGGGACAAATTAATAGCAAAAACTATTAATTGATCTTGTAAAAGTCGTTGTGTATGGGCGGAATTTGGCTTATCATCAAGCATGGCTGGGGGTGGAGGAAGGGCACCATCAACATACCCAAACAACTGATACCCTTTCAGAAACGACACTATCTGTGCCTTCCATAGAAGAAAATTTTTGATGGTAAGTTTTATTGTAATGAAGTGTGTGGCTGAGTTGAGAAGAGAGGGATTTGAGTTAGTGTTGGTGGATTTATCAGAACACACCATTGAAGAGGAAGAAGGAAGAAGACGAAAAGGATGTGAACGGTCTGTTAGGCTCTGGATACCATGCTAAAACATGAAAGAATAAAATGCATATGCACTATTTGAGATAACCGTAAAGATGCTTTGTATTCACCTTTAGTGTTTTCATATGTGAAACCTTAGTACAGTGTGAGATTTCATAACAGAATTCTAAAGCAAACCAATCAACTCATGACACCTAGCTAGACTATTTATTCTTCCTGTTACTAAAAGATATTCCAGAAGATTCTTTTGAGTGGAATAATTCTACTGCCTTAGAGAGTCAAATATTCTAAAATTAACTTGAGTTTTCATGAAGAAATTCTAAACAAGATGCACCTCACATGGTTATTAATTTGATGTCATCCAGTCCATTAATTCCATTCCAAGTATTTGTACGTATATATAGAAACTTAGATATTACCACAATTTCCAACACGAGTAATGAGGTACACTACTTTCCAGAACATTGTTTTGAGCGAATTATGAAAATTCTCTTACCAGTAAAATGATGGGGAAAGATTCATTGTTTCAAACCCTAACCTCTTTCTAGAGAGAGAGAGAGTTGGCTCTAAAATATTTTGTTGGTGAAGATCCTCAAAAATATAGACAACAATAGTTGCAATTCTAGAAGAGAGAAAGTGAGAGAAAGGGAGAGAAAAAGGGACAAAAAGTGTGAGAAAAACGAAGTGAAAAACGAGGGAGGGGGTCAGCAAGCAGTTGATGGATTTTAATTGAATAAAATAAAATTTAGTTCCCATATGGCCAATCCCTTGGATTTACCATAGTTGAAAGCCTAACTTTTTTCCTTTTAGCTAGTTCAATGTAAGACTTTTAGTGTGAAATGAGCCAAATTTTAATTTTCACTTGCATTTGGCTAAGCCATTAATGCCGGTGCTCTTAGCAATGCAAAGTAGAGCTGCAGGTATAGGAGGCTGGCCAGAACAATATAAACGAATGAACCTCATATTAATATAACAAAAGCTGCTCAACTAAACAAGATTAGAAAGAGCTATGATGTGATCAGTCACAAACCATTAATAGAGTTTCGGACTTCGGAATCCAGTTTCTTTTACTGGAAGTCTGGAATGCTGGCCTTCAGTTCAATGGGTTCTTAGCAATCCAGAGTGGAACTGAAATCTCTTTTTGGACAGAATGAAAGTTCAATATTCAACCTAGCAGGGTCGACAACTATATATCTTATACATAAGTTACTAACACTGATCTCCAGTCTAAGCTAGCTGTACATTCCACACAAGAAGTAAAAAGCTGCCACCCCCAGGGAAAGAGTTGTCTCCTCGTGCAAGCCCCGGCCCCAGTAGTGGTCATCTCTTCCGAAGCTTGGCCGGCTCCAACTGAGATAGATCAAGAACATGATGACAAATGCATAAAAATTACGAACGGGAGAAGAGAAACCATGCCGATGCCTTTAGCTAAATTAATAACATGCAGTATTTTTGTAAAGTATGCTCTCCAAGAGCAAATTAAAGTTGGTAAATGTTGCATACCAAGAGACATGGGTTCAGTTTCCAAATAAACTTACTCACATCACCAACATATATATATATTATTTCACCCACAAATCAACTATTAAGTTGGACTTTCCTTATTATTTTTGGTTTCTTCCGTTTTTTCTGGATAATCCGCCAATATTGAACTTATTCTCACCTATATTCCATTTTGCTCTATAAGCTCAACTACAGTGGGCATACGATTTAACAGACTATTAAAGAGGACCTAGAGAGAGAGAGAGAGAGAAGCATGACGGCAGGCCTAATATTGGTCGTTTTTAATATATTTGATAACATGATTTGATGTTAACGATTAAACCCAGCTAGTTAAATTGAGGATCATTTGACGTTAACGATTAAATCCAGTTACATTGATTATACATTTATCATTCCCAAGTATTTTTTTTTTAATTTATCATAAGGTATATGATGTTTTATAGAGTTTTGGGAAATGAGAGAAAAAGTTAAATAAAAATATTATAAAATTAAATTAATATTGTTAAGAGTATAATTTTTATAATATCATTTTTGTTTTGGAATTTTAAAAAAAAAATTGAGTTAATTTTTGTGTTTTATTTGAAATTTTGGAAAAGTTGTAATGATTGATAAAAAAGTTAAAGATTTGAGATTAAAAACTGTTTGTATTTAAATGATGTTTGAGAATGAGATGAGATGAGAGGAATCCCACCTTCCAAACAACCCCTTACCAGGCCATTAAGTTACAAGCTTTTACTTTTTGTTTACTAATAAAAAGATAGAAAATAAGAATTTACTTCGATAGAAGAATATGACGAAGCGACAGGCGAGAGACACTTCGATCAATCGAGAGAGAGTCACAGAACTCGAAGACTGTAACTTGGAGGAAAAATTCAAAAATCCTTCGACCAAACACATTTGGTTGATGATATTCAGAGAATCAGGTTACCCCATTTGACGACTCAGATTCCTAAAAACATACCATGTATTTCTAATTCTGACCGTTGTGCATCGCTTTCAAGCCAACCAGACAAGTAATTTGAACTATAAATCATCACAAAAGAAGTGACTACCTTGCCTCTTTGAAGTTTGAACCACCATTTAATTTCTGGTAATCATAAAGGAGAGAATAGCCTAAATTCAACTGCAAAATTCTAAGCTGAAGATACAAATGTCAATACACAACAAAAATCAACATGTCCAGCCATGCATGTGCATACTTTGATAGAAGCAAAACACAATTATGTTTTGGATTCCATTTCTTCTACGGATGAGAAATATAATTCCTATTATCAGGGAACAGCGGGCGAGCTTATAGAGTGCATAGTACTTTAACGGCTAATTGGAGTGTGCATCCTCTCAACAATTTTGTTTACAGCATCACGGGACATCACCAATGTGTCATGAAGCAGGATGCTGTAGACATTCAAACCCTGCAAAATCATGGGCAACAAAGCATCAGCAGTGGCAAGGAAACCAACTTCAGAGGTATCAGACTAAATTTTTCACCTTAGTCATGGGAAACTATGCAGCCACACATTTCGATACTAGAATACGCGCGACATTATTTTTCCTCCAGGTAAATTGACCAAACCACCATTTTTTTTTTTTTTTTTTTGGGGAGGGGGGGGGTGTAGAGAGAGGGTGGTTGTTTTGATAATCGAACATCCTGGAAATTTGAAAAAATTTGCCACTATTGTAACCAATTTCACTGCCTAAAGAAAATGAAGCCCATTGCAGCTAGGAACTGGCCCATACTTATCCTTACCTCTAGTTAGGCCAACAATATTAATTGATTTTCTTCCAATTGATTCACAGCAAGGAACAACGTCCAGAACAGCAACTTACAATCGATGGCAGTACATTTACATAATGTAGATTTTGGGTGGCCAACTTCAGCTTTTCGCCTATCGGGCAACCATCCACCAGCAAAAGTTTCTTGGTGTTCTCCATTTGCTTGACATGGTTCACCAAATTCTTAGTCTTATGTGTAGGAACCTCCAAATCGTCAAATACACTCCCAAAGATTAGTTTTCCTCCAGACTGTCTGTAAAGCACACATTCTAAAACCAGATGTTTCTTGATGCAGAATCCTGAATATGCAGCTAATGTGCATTGCGGCGCGGCCCGAGATACACCCGAAAAGTATATTAAGAGGATTGATTGGAATATTATTTCACAGTGGGAATTGTATTCTCTACAGTCTGGGAATTAAGAAGCAATGTTTATAGCTCTCTATCACTGAGCATTTAGATTGATTTTGAGGTGTTTGACAAAATTCCGTACAGAAACTGAAACGAAAAAATGAAATAGCAAAAATATTGGCCATCAAAAGAAGCGAAAACTGGAAAGAAAAAAAAAAAAATTATACCTTTTCAACGTCGCTTCAGAAATATTTCCGAATAAATTCGTCTGGATATTGATGGCCGGCAATGCGCTCCCGGAGAGTGCGTTGGGTGGAAGGAGGCAAACCAAAGAAAGGGAGGGACGTGCTACGCCAAAATGAAAACCCACTTAGCACATGGAGTGAGGGAGTAGTAGTTGCCCCGCCTCAGTGCGTGAAGCCCATTTCATTTGTTTAAGGGCTTTGACTAAGCCGAAAAAGCCCAAGCAAATTTTCCATTCCATCTCCAACAAATTGTTATGTATTTTCAAGGTACAAATATGCGATATTTTTATTCTACAATAAATAAAAATATATCACACTAATGAAATAACATGATTTAATTTTTACGAAAATTTTAAAATTTTAAATCTTACAAATCAAATTATGTCACATGACCCATGTGAGTGGTATATCTTTTACACCGACTTATAAATAGAATAATTGATCATAAAATATAATATCACTAATGACATAACATCTTACCTTAAGATAAAAGTACCACCAATACAATCTAATAATCAATAATCACTCCTGGTGAGTTGATGGAATAAGTTATATGATAAGATATTATGGTGATGGAATAATCACTCCCTTGGGTACTGTCCAATCTTTCCTTGCAACCTTTTCAACCTCTAATGATCAATCGGTTCCGTCAATTTCAACTTCTGCCAATACAGTCCGATCCCTACGGCCTCTTTCGTTGCTTCTCCATCTCTATCCCTTGTCCATTACTTCATCTGATAGGGAGCACACCTCGGTCTTTGCCTCGGTAGTCAAGCATGCTGCATGTGAAGAACAACCATGAATGGCACCTGGACCTTTGTTCATCCTAAATCATCTACGAATCAAAGTGGGTTTGTCGTATTAACAATGCAGGCAGATGGTAGTGTTGATGGGTGGCTACAAAGCATGACTCCTAGACGTTGCTAAAGGCATTCGTCAGCGGCCAGGGATGGTTTTGAAGAAACACTTTAGTCCTGTTGTTAAACCGACTCCCATAGAAGTACTCTACTCTTACTCACCATTTCTGCATGTTGGTGTATGAGACGGATAGATGTGAGCAGGTCGGTAAGAAAAAATGGAAAAATCAATCGAACTGAACGATTGAGTCCGGTTCGGTCGGTTTCGGTTTCCGGGAACCAAAACTAATTAAAAACTAATTTGGTTCCTGTTTTCATGATTTAAAAATCAAATTGGACTGACCGAACCGAAATATACATGTTTTAATTTTTATATTATATATATATATATCTATATATTACATTCTATATATATTATACATATTATAAAATTAATATAACATGAAATTATAATCTTACTATTTATACTTCCTTGTGATATAAGCTTACTCTTAAACATAAATTTTAATATTAAGTTCTTAACATATTTCTATTTATCCTTACATATTAAGTTACATACCTACATATATATAATACGGTATAAATATAACATATATATACATATTATATATTTTTTTATAAGTACAATTTTTTAAGCTAAGTAGTGGTAATGTTATTTTTTTTAATCTAACTTTTTTTAAGCTAAGTAGTTGGCAAGCACCTTTCAAAAAAAAAAAAGTAGTTGGTAAGCAGTTATTTTGATACATTTTGGAGTTGTACCTTTTACTTTGGTGGTTGCATTTGCAATTATTTTAAGAGTAATTTTACATACAACTGTGAAATACGTAAACGCCGCATAATCGTTTTGAAAAAGAGTAGGGTCCACTATTAAAAAAATTAATTTTTTTCATGTGGGTCTCATGTTTTATTCACTTTTTTCAAAGCGATTACGCGACAGTTGCACAATTCACGGTTGCAAATATCTTTTCTCTTATTTTAATGTATTTTTTTAAGATTTTGTTTATGTTTGCTAATTGTTTTTTACATGCATGTTTTAGGCTTTTAGACCAAATATTGTTATGTGCATTTTTTAATAGCTTTTTTTAGGCATTATTAAATACATGTTTTAATTAAACTAATCAGTGTATTTTGGCTAATTGTTTTTAGCATATATATGGTTAATTGGTTATATGTATGGTGTTTTGAGGTAAAAATAATATTTTGGGCTCTATCGTATTTGCAATAAAAAAAATTATTCATTTGGGTCAGAAAAACCAATCATCCCAATAAAAAAGCCTAAAACTGAATCACACTGGTTAATTTCAATTCTCAATATTCCAAAATTGGCTTAAACTGATTCGGTTCTAAAGTATGTCAAAACTCGGACCTAACTCAACCAAGTACACCCTTAAATATGAGCAATACCTTCCTAGTTCCTACACAAATTTCTTAGTGAAAATGTATACTGGCATAACTTCCCCCAACTTTGTGCATCCTCAATCTTCCCATGTAAATTGTTAGCTTTGTTGGCTTAGCTCTAAGAGGCCACTAGACGTACTCGAGATGGGCTTCCATGAATCACCACATTATTTGTCTAAGTATATATTGACAAATATTACTCATCATCACATGCTCTAGACTCGTTGCAGCTCATTAACTGAATTCTAGGATCCCATGGTTTTTGAGTTTTTTGAGTATATGCTAGCTAAGAAATCCAAAGCCGTTACCATTCCTCCGCCACAACCTTTTATGAAAATTACACGTTATCATATCCCTTTTCAAATAAAGATATGATCGCAATCCTCTATAAGACAAGTCCATTCAGGTCTGAATTAAGTGTAAAATGGAACCCAAAAGTTTGGAATGAATTATAATATGCATTTTAGCTTAAAAGTTAAAGCTTAATAATGCATTTATATTCTGTTCAAGTTCGATCTTCCCAATTGGAACAACTCCAACTATAGCCATTTGAAAAGTGGCGTTTTAAACCCCTCATTAACTGACTCAAATAGGCAGGCTCTCTACATGCAGCTTATAAGTTAAAGCATATGATAACATGGCAAAAATGACATGATATAATTCGAAGATGTCAGAAGATGTCAAACGATGTCGATTAGGAGCACAGCTACATTTAATTACACAATATTTGCATCAAGTTATGCATAATTATATCATCTTCACAGCAGTGATGTGGGTGAGATGTCCATAGGAAAAGGATTGCCCAAGACATTGTCCATGTAATAGTGCTGATGGGCAGCATCCATTACCACAAACTGCATATCTTCTGAAGGTTTCCAATGTCGTTTTCTTTGATTTATGAACCAGTTGTTTATTTGCTTCTGATCCAGGCCTGTTGATTCTGCAAGAGCCAGCTTCTGCGACTCCTGTTAACAAATGATCAAGTGGGACCGTACAAGATGATAAGGCCAATTGTATATCCAAAAGCAGGCAGAACAATCTGTATTGTTAACAAATATGCAAAATAACTACAACAACAGGCATTAAGCAAGTTTGTAACAAATATGTACCGATGGATAAGGCCATTTGTAATGCCTGCTCCACCAATCAAGCAGCTGTTGCCTGGCTTCTTTTGGCAGTTTCCCTTTCTTCTTCTTCTTCATGAACTCCTGTTTCAGACTGCCTAAATATCCACTGTACTTACGCAAAAGTTGACCTTTTAGCTCCCGATCCTCGGCATGCGGATCAATGAAGTTGTTATTTAAATCAACCTCTTCTTCAGATGATCCACTCCTATCTACAGCCTCGCCACAAGCTGATAACAAAAACAGATACCGAGTAGCTGAACATTAAAATAGGTTTTCAAAATGTTGCAGCCAGCCGTACTCTCTCTTAGGCTTCAGAAGCAGTACTATAATCTATATTCAGTACAATGGTGGCAAACTAATAAAACTTTATTCCAGAAATCTCAACGAATCCATAAATACAATAGCAATAAATAAGAACTTGAATTCCAATGCTTGCTCCCTTCCAACATGAATGAAGTACTATACAATGAAATATGTTGGGCTAAGACTATATATATATACTTATATTTCCTATAAGCCCCAGGAAACTGGTCTTACGAACATCAGATCCATTAGCCTCCAGATTAATTAAAGAACTTTCATTCAGTTGACCAACAGATGCCTGTATGCAACTCCAACAAAGGGAAAAATGGGTAAGGAGGACGGTTCTAATCCAAGTAGAGTAGAACTAATTCATCTATATGCAGAACAAACACCAATTACAGGCTTTTTTTATTGCGCATCTTGCTTTATTATCATCTCTCACCCTATCAATAGTGGGGTCCAAAAAGTACACAGTATCCGTTATTGCTGAACTGCAAATTCACTTCTACATGAATCTCGCTAGCCAGTTTATCTATACCTTTCAACATAACAAGAATTTCTAACTAGATAACGAAATATGGCCTTAGGATTCATTACTTGAAGCTGTCACATAAAATGTCATTAGAACAAGAATTGGAGGATTATTCAAGTTCGTAGGACTACAGGAAAGGAAATGACATCTTGACTATCATCGCAATAGGAAATGCTTTAATTGAGACTCCTATGGAGGATGAATTATAGAAAGGCTAGGTCAGGAAGTCAGTAGAGTAGCAGAGCTATATTAGGGAGAATTACATCATTGTGCTCTTTCTTGGCTCTATCTTTGTTATGCTAATTATCTGTCAACATACATATCATCTAAGAAAGAATTGTTATACCTATCATCTAAAGAAAGAATTGTTGTACCAACTGAAATTGCTCAAGAAAATAGAGAGCCACTTTTATCAGATTGGGGTGGCTGACCTCCATGACATGCTTCCTAATAACAATTTAAGCGACTATCATGTATCAAGTAATTCAGAAAATTTAGGGAAAGAATCCCAAGATCAGCTGGATTTATGTTAACTTTGGAAAAGTGTTTCTTGAAAAGGGATTAGGGGCAAATGGGCCAAGGGAAAGAGAAGTGTGTGATTAATGTGATAACTGTGTTGTACCTGATCTCGGCATACTGCTTCAAAGCAAACATCTAAAGGCTATTCTTCCTACCCCAAAATATTAAGATTGTATATCGATATATATATATATTATTTATTATTATTATTATTATTATAATAATAATATATATACATAGTGATCGGACATTATCCTGGAAGTCCACTTTAATTAACCCTATCCATACCTGTATGCACAAGGATGTAATTTAACTGCATGGTCTTCACAGTCCAATATATGCAAGCACCATGCCTTCAACAATCAGCATGGATCACAAAATATAGTCCCAACATGATAACAAGACAAAATAACTATCATATTATTGAGTAATTCTATAATATTAGACCATCACCTCCCTCTTATCTCACTATAATGAGATAACATTATCCATCAACTTTGAATTATTGTTTTTAAAAATTAAGAGATGATCCAAGGATGATGGAAAATCTCACATATACAAAGTGGGATAAAAAGGGGATAAGAGTGTAGTGTATATATAGCATTACTCATGCTAGGTAAATGGTTTAGTATAAGACTACTAGTAGATGTCATATCACGGGCAGGCTGACAAGGCCGCCTATTTAAGGGTATGATTAACAAAAACAGCATTAAATTAACATGTAGTCATGCAATGGGAACAGAGTTAATCATTTTCCATATGAGGAAAACTGGCACCATTCATTCTGATTATATAGAAGTTAATAAACAGGCACCCATTCATCAATTTAGCTTGTGTGAATCTAAAAACATTTTATCTGATGATCATGGTAACCACAATTGAATCTAACCGCTTATTCGTTAAAGTAGTGTTTGTGAAATAAAAGGTAAGTTTGTTTAATCCCATGGAACGATCAAACTTCTATCAGTGAACATATACCTCTACACTGGAACTGCTCTCCATTCCAAACCTCATCCACTCACTCCAAATGGCTTATAAACTCTAAAACAATGTGTCTGCATTTTGCATACTCCATAGCATTAAGTTCCAGACATAGATATATACAGTTTAAATTTCTTCCCTTATCCCTGTGCCACAGGATCTGGGCATTCGAAAGAAACTCACAAAACCTTAAAGGCAACTGTATAAATGTAGTTCAATATCGTAGTACAGTTTAAATGGGAAAATTACACTTATGAAAGCTGTAATCAAACTGGCACATAGAAAGCACTTATGTTTCGTCTTCCGAAATTTCTCATAGCAGAACATCCCAAGAAGAGAAACGTGGACAAGCTGTTGTTCAATCTCACATAATATCTGAAAACTTGTCAACGTCAACCAAGAAAAGCTGAAGTATAAGAAACCATCCAAGTGCATTTACTTCACAGAAACCTAGAAGAGAATCAATGAGGTTACGTACTGTTGGGGTGGAGACTGGTTTTGGAGCTGAAAATCGAGAAACTGAGAGTTTTCTCGACGTGCGCTCAAGCGAAGCTCAACCCGTGAATTCGCTTGAGGTGCGCTCAACAATGGGCTCGAGCAAAGCTCAACCTGTGAGTTTGCTCGAGTCTCACGCAACAATGGGCGCGCTCGAGCGGGACACAAACCCTAGTGTTCGCTTGAGTCCTGCTAGACACCCCGCTCGAGCCAATGTTGATTGGTTGTTCACTCGATGCACACTCAACACTCAGTTCGAGCGAAAAACGTAATTTTTGTCAAATTAGGGTTTCCAACGCCGTTTGCTATAAATATATTATATTTAACTTGTTTTGTACAACTTTTGACATATTTTGAGAGAGAACAATTGTCAAGTGAGTGCATATTGTGTGTGAGAGAGCAAACAGTCCTAAAGAGTGTGATTTGAGATTGAGTAATTGTAATCTCCTCTAATTGATAAGATTTCTGCAGTTCTATGGACATAGACAAATTGTCAAACAACGTATAATGTGTGACATGTGCTGCTTGCTTTTAATTTAGTTTGCCATCATTGGTATGTGTCTTTTTGCACAACATGTACCACTCCGTCCATATACCCGTCTGGTACCCTAGCTATCATCTAAAACTGTCCAAATATGCAGATGCGAACTAAAAAAAATAAAAGAAGAAACAGGCACTGAAAAGAAGAGCTTCAAAAGGGGAAAATAAAAGCAGCCACTTTGCGAAACAGCATCTGTTCCATATAGCAAACAGCCAACGCAAAACTAAATCCGTATGTTCTTTCGAACAAAGACATGCATGGCTGCAGGTTGGTAACATAAGGAAAATCCAAGAAATGAAAAGGTATTAATATTAAAAAATTTTCTAAGAAGGCTGGCTAGATGTGTAGATTAACAAGGAGAGATCAAGGTAGTCACCCGAATCTGAAGAAGAAACGGTGAGGGCTTTAAATTGGCACTCAATCCTTTGGAGAAAAAGCACGGCTTCCTTGAAGGGTTTAGAAAGTTCTTGCTCGTACTTGGTCAGCATCTCACAGTAGGCTTCCATGAACTGATCCAGCGCCGGATCTTCACCGATGGAACCCGTGCCTGGGTGGCCCATTGTCGCCGCTGAAGCACACGTTTCTTCCAGTCTTGCCACCACTTCAGGCGGTGCCCCGACCTGTTTTGTTCAACACCTCACGAGGAAATATGTTGGGAGCCAGGTAAAAAAGACAAAAACTAAAAGACTCTTATCATTTCGTTTGAAAGGGTTTTGACTTCACTTTTTCTTTCACCTGGGGAGTCTAAAACATGGTGGGAAAAGAAAACAAAAGAGCTTCAATGTTGTGTATATAGATTATAATTTTCAGATCCAACTTTGACAAAGACACATGCAAATTAAAAACGATTATCAATCATTTCTGGGTACTGGGTTACATGGATTTGTCTGCTTTCTACAAAGAATAGAAAGACAAGGAGCAGAGCGCTAGCTAAAGGTTGGGAGAGCGTTGTTGTTTTGGGTTGATGGGTGTTGTTCACGGAAATTCGAGTTAAAATTTGAGTTCTTTTTACCTTTTGACAATTGACATAGGCGGCCAAGAGTCGTTGGTAGTGAGGATGAGCCATGATCTTAACCTTCTCAGCAGAACTGCTGCTCTCGTCGTTGTTCATGTTGGTGTTGCTCTCCATGAAATAACAGCCAGTGTTGCTATTATTGGTCTGGTCACGAAGAAAGAAAGCGGAGCTGTTATCAGTATTGCGGTTTCGATTCTGGTCGTGATTGTGGGTGGGAGGTAAAGGGATTAAACTGTTAGTGTCTGCATTAGGATTATGGTGGTGGTGGCTTTGATGAGAAGACATTAGAGGCATCATCATCACTGGACATAAACCATAACTGTTCTCTCCGAAAGACATCATACAAGAAGTTCCATTAGAACCACTATCCATAATCTCTATCTTTTTCCCCCACACTGTCTTATCCTAAACCTAGTTCACTTGGCTTTGCTATATGTAACACAAACACCTCCCCTCCTTTCCCCCCCGGCTGTCTCTCTCTTTCTCTTACGCAATCTTTTAGCTCTAAAGAAGGTCGTTTCTCCAGGCCTCTCCCGTGTTTTATGCTACAACTTTCATGCTTTTTACAGGAAATCCTAAATAGTGATAGTGGTGGTCAGGTATTAAAGTAGTAGTGGTGGTGGTTTTGCACTCCTGGGCTGGTCTGGCAAAAGCTGCTCAGATTTCCTTTGGAAAATGGGTGTTCTATCTTTCTGCTCGGAGACAGCATTAACACACAAACTCTCTCTCTCTCCCTAAACACAAACACAGAAACTCTATGCAAGAGCTTCTATGAGAGTGGAGTGAGAGAGAGGGATTCATATATGTGCACAGAGCGCACGCGGAGTAGGCAGAGAGACGAGGAGAGAAGTTATTAAGGAGGAGCGCTGGCTCATGTAAATGTGTTGAGGCACAGGTGCAGGGCTTTACCTTCCCAATGAGAACTCTCCACTCTTTTATTGCACTGCCACTGATGCACTGCCATTACTGGCAAAAGAACAAAGAGAGAGAAAATTATATGTATCGTAGAGAGAGAAAGAGGACCGATCAAATCGAGGAAGAGCCAAAGAGATCGATCACCTGCTGCTATAAGAGACGGAGCGGCAGGCGTAAGGATTTTGGGCTTGGAATCTCTCTCTCTCTCTATCTACACCGTACCCTTTCTTTCTAGTGACTACAGAGGTTTGATAGCAACCAGTCCACTCATTTAATATTCGCACTTTGCTTGTCTTGTTCTTCCTCCCAATCTCTCTCTCCGGAACTATTATAACTGGAATTCATATAAATATCCTCAATTTTAATAAAATATTAAGTTTTCTTAAATTTCTTTTATTTTGATTTTGATGTCTTTATATTTCTTGTGAATTGATTGTGTATTTGTCACTTCCCCTAATTTCTATTTTCATATATAATTAAATTTGTAGCCCCAATCTCCATAAAATCATTATAAAAACAAAGAAACATCTAATCATATTATATAAATATGTATTCACTGCTCAACACTATAATTAAAAATTTCAGAATAATTATATATATATATATAAAGACATTTTCATCAAGCCACTCCGTTCTATTAAAGCTCGAGACTTTGAGATTTGGCACATCTCAAAGCACATGCAAAGAGATAAATTCCAAAATGTCCTACCTCTCTCATCATGTTATTTTGTTGTAATTCATACCCCACACCTATTATTAGAATTGAAAGTAATTTGAAACAGCGCATGTTAGTTGGGCTTGGGCCGGGTAGTGAGGCCCATCTCGACCAAGCCTTTCCCCTCCAACGGCATGTTCGAAGGCTCCAACCATTTAAGTTGTATCAGATTAAAAAAGTACATCAACAGGCAAACGGGGGACGTGGGCAACCCATCATTCTCTGGCCAGGGGAGGGGCTAGAAGTGATCGCATCGTTCACCCACTGCCAAGACATGCCCTAGAAACCATGCAACATTAAATGCACCACCTCAAGGGTTGCGCCGCATTAAAAGTTTTGTCTCATAACACCACGTCACATTGAATGCCCCAATTAAAATAGATGCGAGCGAGACGGATTGACCGTGACACGAAGGACATAATGTTCCCTTTGAGCTTCATATAAAAGCTACATCTCAAGTACAATTAAAAACTTTCTGATTTTTTGGAATACTCCAGCCATTACTATATATACGAGAGACTAACTTAAGCATCGGAGATTTTTAAGACCACACCGAGCCCATTTTTTCCCCTTGTATTCGCATGTGAAGACCTCAAGTCAAGTTGCCAAGACTTTATCCAGGCATACGAAACACGTCATTAACAAGTCTTGATATTATTTATAACGATAAAAAAAATATACAATTAATTTATGTCTAAAAGGTATTAATCGATATTATAATTGAAACTATTTGTAATTGTTGTAAATGTCAAAAACTTTTCCTGACTATAACATAAAAGCCAAATATTTTTCACCAAATTTCCATTCTTATATATATTCTTATAGACAAGGGGGACAATAAACTTCCCTTTCATATAATTTTGTTCAAAAATGAAAATATTTATTTAGAAAATGATAATACTATGGCAAGATATAATCAGCAACATGACACCATATTGCTACGAGCATCTAAGAGCATTGGTATTGGTATTGGAGTAGTAAATGATCCAAAGACGTCAAGTTTGGCTAATTAAACCCAAAAATCATATGTATTGTATCCTATTGTATCCAATAGCTATCTAAGCTTTTAGCTACAATAGCTCAATCTATATGTATAAGAACAGTAACTTAGATATTCACTTTTTAAGTTTATTTTCTCTCTTCGTTAACGGTCATGTTACTTTTCTCATTCCTCACAAAATTGATTAGACATATGTAAGTAATAGGGAAATGCTTCGGGACCCAAAGTGTGTCCCGAAAGTTTTTTTTTTTTGGTTTTTTTTTTTTTTACTGAATGATTAAAAAAATATGTTTTAATAATATTGTGATTTTTTTATTTTTTTAAAAAATGTTTATGATGATTAAAAAAATACATAAAAAAAAATAAAAAGCTTATTCGAGACACAAAATGGATCCCAAATTCAGGACCCATAGCAGTGCCCTTGTCCATATCTCCTCCGGGGGTAAAATATGTGTTCAAACTTTGTGATTAGTTTTTTCAAAATATAAATAAATAATAATAATTTAATTAAAATGAATGATATTACGGTTATGTTATTAATTATGAAATCATCAAAAAGTATGCATAGTATATTATGATAATTAAAATAAAATAGATTTTTTTATTTGATTAAAAATATAACTAGTTGATATGCAAAATATGAAAGTAAAATTTCTAAAAAAAAATTAAAAATTAAAAAATATTTTATTATTATATAAAGTTTTGATAAATAATGAAAGAGATTTTGAATATTGACAAAAGATTAAAAAAATGTGAAATTAGACAAAATTTACCAAATAATACTAATGCGCTAAGGAATTGTTTGGATTTAGACATGAGTTGAGATGGTTTGTAAATAGTAGAATAAAAGTTGAATTATTTATTATATTTTGTATGAGAATTTAAAAAAATTATAATGATGAAATGAGATGAAATTAAAGTTGAAGTGAATTTTAAATGCAAA
Source organism: Juglans mandshurica (assembly GCA_022457165.1). NCBI lineage: Eukaryota > Viridiplantae > Streptophyta > Magnoliopsida > Fagales > Juglandaceae > Juglans > Juglans mandshurica. The sequence goes on from CM039627.1 coordinate 7,592,466, forward strand.
CGAGACCTAAAAAGTCATGGGCCAATCCAATACTAATGATATTATAGCTATTTGTGCATGGAAAAAAGAGAGGTTGAAGTTGAAGAAAAGAAAGAGTTCGGTTATGAAAAATTTTCTCATCGGCCGGCTTACTAATTTCACCCCCCGCATCCTATGTGGTAGATCGGGTTCACTGAAAAATGAACCGACTCTACCCCAAACTTAAACAATTCGCCCGACACATCCTCTCATCCCCTCTTCTTTGTGAAGCCAAGCAGCCCCAAGACTCGATCTTCTCTTTGAACCCGACACCTAATCTCCTCCCCTTTTCATCTCCTCCGCTGTTGGCTTTTCATCTCCTTCGCTGCTCATGCTTCATCTCGGCGTGCACAAATTCAACGATGGCCTTCTTCTCATCGTGCAACTCCTCTCTCGTAATCACCAATCTCATCGTGTTCCTCTCTCGTCTTTTTTGTCGACAACAGAGATACCCAAGCAAGCTTTCATGAGCAAGCTTTCGTCAGCAACCTCTGCCTTCATCTTCGTAAGCAAGCTTTCGTCTAGAAAGAAAATTGTTGTCTCATCCCCTGATGCTGCCAATGAAAATCCCAATCTTGCTAGTCTTGGATTGGATCCTAGTTTTATGGATGCAATCATTAGAAAGGCCCCTGCAGCGAATTATGAATTGAGGCCGCTCTTGCGGATGCTTGCTGGTTCATCTTCTTCAGATTTTGCTGGTTTTCTATTTTTTAATACTATAAATTTCAGCAGACCTTCAACGACTAAAACACAGCTCTTCCAAATGCGTAAATGCTCAAGCTTTTTCAACTCACAACCCCAAAAACCCCAACTTTCATCTGGCATTTCCTCCTCTGATGTATTTTGTGATTCTTGGAGGATTTAAGCTCTGTTTCTAGCTTTAAGCCCATTTCGGAAGATCAAAAAGGGAGAAATAAAAAAAGGGACGAGAGTCTGCGGTAAAGAGTCCACAAACTGGAGATGGCGGGGTGCTGGGCAAAGATGAAGAAGAAGCCACGAATGCGGGGAGTGGGAGGCTTTCTCAATTTCGAAAATGGACTCTTTCTTCTAAACGCTAGTTTCAGATGTAGGATAAAAAAAACAAATGACCTGTGTGGTGTTAAGAACAATGGGTTGATGTATAGATTTATTGGTATTTATATCTCTCCACATCATATTTATTTTTAATTTTTATTAATTTTTTTAGTTTTATTTTTTTAAAACTAATTAAATTTTTATACTCATCATCCATATAACAAAGGAAATAAAAAAATATTAAAAATCATGTATAGTATTAGGGGTGAAAACAGACAATATCGATACGATATAAGTCTAAAACCGAAATCGCACCAACATATACTTTTAGGGGGTGATATCGAACGAAACTGGCCGATGAAGAGGGTAAAACCGGCCGGCGTAATTTCAGCCGGTTACCCTCGATTCATCGGTGTCCTTGTCGGTTTCACTCCCATTAAAAAGATTTCACAAATTTGAGATCTCACAACAAATAATTAAATATCACAATAAAAAATAGAAAAATGAATCAGAGAGAAAGGTAACCCTTCATCAGTCTTCTGTGCGCGTGTCATCTTATCAGGGCTGAGGAGAAGATTAGAGAGCTAAGCCTAAGAGGGACATGAGAGGGAGATTGCATTGAAGAGAGAGATTTGAGAGGAGATGAGAGATCTAACCAGGGGAGAGAGAGTTGAGAGAGAGAGAGAGAGATGAGAGGGAAACGGCACAGTGAAGCTGATAGAGGGGAAGGAGGAGGAGGTTAGAGTTGAAGCCCTAATTCAAAATAGGGTTGTTTAGTATATTAAATTAAAGAGTATCGTTTCATATATATTTTTTAAAAAATCTGAATTTAAAATCAGTTGTTTTATACACATATAATAAATAAATAAATAGAATTGACGGATTCGTCAATTTGAATCAGATTGAAACTGAAAATAAACTGATCGGTTTTTTGTCAATTCCGGCCGATTCCGTAGTCCGTCGATCGGTCCGCATCCTACCGGCCGATTTTAACGGTTTTTGTAAGCAGTGTGACTACGAAGAGTGAAGTTTTCGAAAAGAAAAGCTGGTAAAGTTAGTGGGACAGTCCGAATGTCTCGTCCTCTTTCATCTCTCTCTCTAGCCTAGCCTCTACGGCCTGTAGCTTTACTTTCTCATTAAAAGCCGTATATATATACATAGTTCCGCTCCTTTGAAAACTCTGTGCCCTGTGGAAAAGTGAAACAGCTCCTATGGATGGTGAGAGCATTTTGCCACTTCTCCACCATTAATATTGTACTCCTACGTACTTTTTTTTTCTCATAAGCAAAAAGGTAGGAGCCTCATGCATAGCTTTGTCCCCACGAAAAGTTTAAAGAAAGCAGAATATCAACTTTTAATTGTTTATAATTATTTTACAATTTTATTTAAAATGAAAGATAATTATACATATAAAATTAAAATTACTTTTTAAATAAAATGGAACAATTATATTAATTAATTTAAAATAAATTGTAAAATAGTTATAAATAGGTACTCTCCAAGAGATTATTGAAAAAGATAAATTATTTATACAAGTTATAAATAGACAAGTCTCATATAAGTTATTGTAAAAAAATAGATTCTACCTTAAAAAAGTGTAAAAAAATTATTATTTATTAATGAGACTTATTTTTTTTACAAAAAATTTATACGAAACTTATTTATTTAAAATTTGTATAGCCGTTGAAAAATTATAAAGTTGAGCATATATACTACTGCCTGCAAAGAGTGGAATTATTTGGTGGTGTCCGAAAATGAGGAAATACACGAAACGGGAAGTGTCCCATGCATATATCGAGGCAGTGGACAGACAGCTCATTCATGCAATGGCACGTACCAATTATCCTAACCTATCAGACTAACCAAGAGCACTCTTTGTAAGCAAACCAGAGCTTCACAAGAGGCTTTGGCTGGGCTAGCAAGAGAGTGACAGTTCCAATAAGTACTAGCTACTCAATGCATCGCTCATCTGCATTATCTATCGAATCAGTTCTCTTTTTTCAAAGAAAGAAAGAAGGTTTTGCATCTCTTGTCCGTGCCCATGTACACTGTAAATGTCGCCTAATTTTAAATACATATTTATATACATATTAGCTAATTTATTAAATTTTGGGTTTTGTTAACACTTTTTCCTGTTTATTCTCAGTACCATGTTAACATTTCTTACATGGTTTAGATTTCTTCCAGCAGGAGAGAAAAAGGAAATGGAAATGAAGTATTTTTCATTTTTTTAAATTTCCACCTCATCATAGTTCCTCTTTAATTCTTGATTTTGTGTCAATTAATTTTTTTATTAGTTCTAGGTTTTTCTACTTGTCATTTGTTTGGATACTGAGAAAATCAAATAAAATCTTTAAATACCTATACTGAAAACACTATAAAAAAATCAAGTTTGTATATTGTAAAGAGTTTTCTCTCCCTCTATCTTAGCGGGCTTGAAAATGGCAATTGAGGTAACGGAAAGCGAGGGCGTAGCCCAGAACAAGTAGACTCTTCAGCCCAGCCCATAGGTAAATTCCCTTGGACAAAATCATCATGAGAGAGTGTACTGTAAGGAGATAAGACTCGCCGAGTTGGAGACCCCTCGAACAGTGTACAGTCCTTGAGTGTCTATCTGCGTAATGGGCAGAAAGTAAGGGGGATCCTCAATCATCTGACATGGAATACATCGACGGGGTGAGGCAAATCAGGCAACCCGGCCGCATTAATGGTACCACTACCCGAATTACACGCCACATTAATGATGTTATCACAGAGTCACGCGCATTAAAAGATTCTGACAAAATGAACAATACAAAGGACACGGACTTCATGGGGGCATACACGATCTGTCCCCCCAGACTCTTGGTATAAATAGCAACTCTCAAGTATTAGAAAAATGCTCTGTTCCCTAAACTTTCTCACTTATTTTCAAACATCCAAGAGACTTTATTGACTTTGGTATCGGAGACTCCCCGACCCCAATGCCACACACTTCTAGTTGCCTTCTTCTCTATTTTCGCACATTCATTTCGAAAGACCTGAGTTGCTGAAATCTAGCCCAAAGACGTACGAAATACGACGTTAACATATATGAAATCCAAATTCATGTAATCCAAAATCTTAATAGCAACTCTCAAGTATTAGTTTCGCAACTTCAATTCCTTTTACTAACACATGTTTTATTGACATCCAAACATTTTCTTGGCACGCCATTTTTGCACAATATTTTTCATATTGTTAAATTTAAAGTTTAATCTTGAATTTGTTCAGAAATTGAGATTTAACTCATTGAGGAGAGAGAGACCGATGAGATGTGTTTTAGAAGAGACAATGCGAGCAAAGAGGGAGGAGAGAGTGCTTGAGAGGACAGTTTTTAGAGCTTGAGATACGTTGGGTTTGCATCCATTGTAGAAAAGAAAGAGAGCTGACGTGGTTTTGTGCTATTAAAGGGTGTAAAACTTAGCTTTTTCACGACATCTGGCTCCCAGGTGCTCCCCAACTTCTCAATTAGGTGTTCAACCTCTTCTTAACTTTTTTGTATGAAGTTGTAGGGTAGGTTGTTTTTAACTAATGTCTCGTTTTGTCATACAAATCATCTTATCTCATTTAATTATTATAAATTTTTTAAAATTTCACACAAAATATAATAAAAATATTTAACTTTATCAAATTTCAAAACAAAAATTATATTCTAACAATAATATTTTATTCAACTTTCTTTTAATCTCAACTCATTTAATCAACCTAAAACTTGCAAATTTCCACACACAAAATCTTAAAATTTAAACCATAGTAAAAATGCAAAACCATACGCCAACTATTTTGATCCGAAAGTTAGCCAAACACAAAATATAACATGCAGAGATCAATTAATTAGCAAATTAAACGTGTTGTTAGCGCAAAGGCATGAGTTAATGTTGATGAGGATTTAGGGATAGTTAAACGTGTCAGCTCGGTTTTTATCGAGTTCACGTTGAGATAAACTCTCAAATTTTTGTTAGATAACTTAATAGAGAAAAATGTAATATTTAGTATCTTGAAAATTTTTAAGACAAATTTCGGATCTACCTAGAGTGCATGGATTATAGAGTGAGTCATATGTTTCGTGAAAAAAGTGTTGTGGTTGATTTTTTAGTAAAGCAGAAAGCTGAGGGTTTAAACATGGATTGGATTGAAGACAGAGATATTTTGCCCAATAAGTTACGGGATCTTCTTCGCATGAATATAATTGGAATTCCTTTTATACGAATTTTATAGTGAGGTAATTGTTTAATTGCATCTGTTTTTCTTCGATTATTTTCCTTTTGGTATGAGTTGATGTTTATTTACATGTTGTTTTTCTTATTTTTATAGGTACGTTTTATTGTTGATTTATATGTAATTCTAGATCATTTAACGATTGTTTAAAATCTTTAGATTTTTTATATCCGAATTTTGGTCATTTATAATTATTTTGTAACACCCAGCCAATGTTGTTTATAATCATGATTTTTCTTCCGTTATAAATAAGAATTATCAATAAATTTAGGGTATCGATTTATTTTTTTTTTAAAAAATAGGTTGATTACAATTGATCATGCTTGAGCCCGTATTTATATACATGTGTTTCATGGCCGGGGGTCTTGTTATGTGTGAAAGTAAGAACACTTGTATCCCAAACCCAGGTGAGAGAGAGAGAGAGAGAGAGAGAGAGAGAGAGTCCGATTCCATGATGGAAACAGCGTAAGAAAAAAAGCAAAAGCAAAGGAGACAGTTGATGAGAGAACGTCACTGGTTTGAAGTATGAGAAGAGGGTGGGTGACCTGATTCACTTTACGTCGTGTCCATCAACAGTAGATTGATTGAATACAAGGGATTGACGGAGAGGGAATATAAACATTATGCTATTACTACATCTACCATAATTTAACATCCGAAATGATATAAAGTTCCACGAATTTATTTATTACTTTTCGATGATCCATCTCAACCTTTCATGATTACTGTGTCAGGGGGCTCTTGCCTATCAGTTTCAAAGTTTTATTTTATTTTATGTACATTTTACTAATTAATCATCAGTTTTCTCTGAGCCAAAATTATATATATATATATATATATTTGAAAAATGACTTGGAATATATTCTTCATAATGGCCGGTTGTAACTTACACAGCAAATATAAAAAATAGATTTTTCAGACCGGTTTATTATTTCTTACTAATTTTAGTGGAATTAATTGAAGCAGTCATGAATGAGAATTTTTGATATAATAATCTATTGCTATGTTGGATACTCATGCAACGAGTTGTACAAAGTTGAATTTATTGTTTTATACTAACATATTGATATACCAATTATGAATTACATAATGATGTAACGTAAGAAGTTAACCAGTTTAGATGGACCGATTTTTTTATTTGGTGAATTAATTAAAGAGGGATAAGAGTTATTATATTTTAAAGTTGATGTTTAAACCACATTTTTACATTATTTAAATGATAAAATTTAATTTAAAATATTTAAATTTAAAAAATTTATTTTCTAAATATTATATATGTCATGTATATATGTATTTTACCAATTGTATTTTACGCACCGATTTGATAATAACTTTTTTTAAAAAACAATTAATGGAATTTCACTTGTTTGATCTTAGAGATTTTTAGGTCATTAAATCTTCGTGCATTTCAACTAATAACTCTTTGGATATTCACTATTAACACTTTGAAGTCGATCTACGTGCAAACTTGGCTCAGTTTAGATATAAAAATAATTTCATCTTAGAGAAGCCAAGATAGAAAAATATATATAAGTATGAATATAGAGGGAGAGGAAGGGAGGTCGAGGATAGAGAAGCCAAGATCACTCCTCTCCAGTACTCATGGGAAAACATAAAGAAAAAATAGGGGATGGTTTTTTGTGGGTGTTTCGACAAGAGAGACTAGAGTACGGAGAGAGATCACATTAAAACTAGACTCTTTTTTATTTTTTTTAAATTAATTAATTAATTTACCAATTAAAGTTATGATATGAATTCGTAAGAATGAAATCCATTAAACTCACTATCAAATTGAAAAATCACCCCAAATTTATTTTGGGCCAATTATATATATTAGTGTAAAGTAAATACCCTTTTAAAGTAAATCATTTTGTTTGCCAATTAGATTGGGCCACCTACTTTGGTCTTCAATTGAACAAACACGATTGTGAATCATTTTTCATATGAAAATGTTACTTCTAATGGCTCGTCAGTGGAGTCCTCGTCGACCCTTCTAATATTTCAACATTATTCATTCCGGTATATGTGAAAAGATTTAAAATATTTACTTATTATTATTATAATGGTATAATTAACTAAACTATCATTAAATTCCTCTTTTATTAATATTTATTTTTGTTATATACATAACGCTTATAATTGGTTCAGAGCCCGGCCCTACGGAAACTATATTATACGTTAGATTTAATTTATATAAAAATATAATTTATAATTTAATATTCCATAAGAAAGAATATTAATTTATAAACTTGCTTAATAATATAATATTTCTTTATGAAATAAACAAAAATCAATCAAATATCTTCGTTTATAACATAAATGGGGAATTAATCATGGAAAGTGTGCGTGAGACGCGGGTTATATTAAGCTTTGATCAATGCAATTATATTATATATAGAAGTTATATAGCGAATATATAAGTAAATTTCATGCATTATTAGTTTACATATGTTTCCTCATCATGATCGACCACATCATGAGACTGATCAGAAATATTTCCATTTGCAACAATTCTCACATTTCGCACAAAATTCACCTGAATTCACTGCATGCATGCATGCATGCTGATGCCGTACGTATAAATCTATATCTTTTAATTTTAATTTTTTTTGGGGAAAATATTATTACTTAAATTAGTTCGTATCTATTGGAAATCCGGCAACCACTGTTCTGTTGTCCGTGAAAATCAATAAATGTAGCAAACATTTGTCGAAATCCGGCAACCACTATTAATGTACGTACGTCGAAGTCAATTAATAATTAATGTGACAACCTTCTGCTTTTAATTATGTTGAATGTGTGAAAAATTATTCGTAAAGAGTAATGAAATAATTTAAATTAACATATTTTATAAAATTTTAAAAAATGAAAGAGAAAAATTGAATAAAAATATTATAAAATTAATATATTGTTAAAATATAATTTTTATTTTAAAATTTTAAAAAATTTAATATAACTTTTGATCTTTGGATCAGGCTAATAGATCAATGATTATCACATGCTTTTACCATTAATGGATCACAAAAAAGATTGACATTACTATAAAGAATATTAAATTATTTTATTGGGTTTCTGTTTTAATATCTAATTATTTAAATTCAACATTAATTGTAGAAACTCATGCAGAACATGATTAATAATGGAGTACGGGATGGATGCCCATTTTAGAGAAACAAACAGACAAACAAATACTTCAGTTGCTGGTCCAATTAAGTACGCATTGCAAATATTGCATGTGTGCAAACACAATCCAAGATTCCAACCATTCCTGTCTTCCATTCAGAGCTTATTTATTAAATTATATTTATTCTATAAAAAATAATTGCACAATTTTTAAACTTACAAAGTCTCCTATAATTTTTTTTAAAAAAAAAAAAAAGTATGGTAGTGGTACACTTAGAATTCAAATAAAAAATCATGGTCTTCGTTTTTCTTTGTAAGAGACTGTAACGACACTTAAATATACAAAAATTATTAGACTCCGTTTGGATTGAGAAGTGATCTCAACTCATTTTATCATTACAACTTTATCAAATTCTCACATTTAGGCATGTTTGGGGAGTGAGATGAGAATATTTAGTTTTAGATGAAAGTTTAAAATATTATTTTTTTAATATTATTATTGTTTTGGAATTTGAAAAAATTGAATTGTTTATTATATTTTGTGTGAAAATTTGAAAAAGTTGTAATGATGAGATGATAATTTTGTGTCTTGTCTTTGCCCCCAAATATAATAAATGATTCAATTTTTTAAAATTCTAAAATAATAATAATATTAAAAAAATAATATTCTAACATTATTTTATACAATTCATTTAAAAATATCTCATTTCATCTCATCTCAACTCACTATCCAAACGACACCTAAAATTAAAACCATTGATACTAGACGCATGAGAAAGTGGTGCAACATGCCTGTGTTTGTATCATGGTTCAATTAAAACCATCAAACTAAATACAATGGGTAAATATTGAAATATTGTTTGAAAATAGAATTCAAAGACCTAAAAAAGTCGATATCCCAAGAATCATAATTTTGATTTAGGAAATGAAGAACCATCCAAATTAATTTGACTTTGAGGAACTTTGGATGGGATGACACTACTAATTGGAAAGTGGGTGCCAATCACATTAAATTAATGATTTCTCTCAATATTGCTCTTCGATTCACAACTTTGCATAAAAGGAAAGGTTTATTTTCAATCATAATACACCTTATTGATTGTTCTAAAACTTGTCCTCTGGATCTTGTGCCTTGAGTCAGGACATCATAACAATGACTCCCTTTATAGACTTGAAAGCCACTGGTTTATGGGCAGCTTTTAGATGGGCAAATTTCAAGGGGTCCCACAGTCAACCAAACCCTAATCTTCAAGCATGGTAGCATTAATACTCTTCTTTTGGCCGACAATGGTATCGCTTTTTTTTTTTTGTGGTCTAATCGATGCCACTATGAATGGAGCTAAACTACTCGGGCGAGTGAGATGCCTCCCTATATCCCAGCTTTCCAATTCCAGCCCTCCTGGCTCCTACCTTTCCAATCAACGATATCATGGAGCCATGCGAGCATGAGGATCGATGAGCATGACCATTTTTGTGCACCTTTGAGTTTCAACATCACATTAATCCACACTTGAAATTGCATATAAACTTCTTGTAGTACTTTCAGTAGTTGTCTTTAGATGGGGAAGAAAAGTGGAGAGAGAGGGTGAAAAAGTTTTCATTTTCTATTGAACAGGAACGAGATGGTTAGTTACAAAGGAGAGTTTCAAAAGTCAAGCAAATCATGTTACACAAGAGCATCCTGCAGACAATTATGGTGTCTCTAATCACTGTTTTGTAAAAAGTGTGGCATGCATTTTAAACAAAACCCACAAATAAAGCAACTAATTGGCACAGCCCAGTGAGTGATGCATGGGTTAATGCAGAAAAAACATTGTTTGGGCTCGCTCGGGACTTTCCATGAGGTGTAGAACTGAATTGCTGGGAGTAAGCATATCTACTGCTGCCAACAGCCAAACCCCAAATCTGATATCAATTTTGGAAGGGTTGTGTGTTAATAGTGTAGGAAGAAACTACTCTCGGCCACTCCCTATCTAGAACCAACCGTTTCCCCTGGCTTATTTCCATCCCCCCTCCCCCTTCTTTTTGTTCTTTCCTCTTAAGTACTACATGCTTTCTATGTATACAAAATTAGAATTGTTGTTCTTTTCTTTACCATCTTCAACCATCAGCCGTCACAAAATACTAGCGTGTGGCAGCCACTCACCATCACATCGAGCATGGCCGCCATGCACCGCCTCCAAACCATGCTTTTCGGTCCTCTTTTGACCAGGCTTTTTTATACAAACCTATAATAGTCTAGTTGTCCGTCGATCCATCACTCACCACCTTCAGATCACCATTTCGACGTATGCATGTGGCTCACTGCATGCCAGAATATAGAGGCCAGAGGGGCAATGGTAGGTAGTTCGATGGTTTTGCTCTCCTCTAATAGTTAGTCCTTTGTCAACTCTTTTGTCCAAAGTAAAAAACTGTCCTTACTTTCCCTTATGATCACATGAAGGATAAGGACGAAGGAATTGTATCAAATTCTTCAAATGCAGTTTCCTAATTGGATTGCATAAAAAACAGTCTTGCAACAGTCGTTTCCTAAGCTTTAGTAGGAAATATCCAACACGTCCGGACTACGTTTTTAACTCCAATACCATAAATTATAAAAGGTATTTGTCTAGACCCAACTGAAGTCTCGTTCACAGTAGCAAGAGCACATGAATAGAAAGCAGGATCTCAAAAGCTCACTACAATTCCATTATCACAATAGGTCCTACAAAGCAGCAAGACTAAACTAATTAAGTAGTAAAATAATGCCACAAAAAAAGGCTCGATGAATTTCAAGCAATACGAATCACAATTTCATTTCTAATTTTCAACAGAAACGGTCAAATCAGGAGATTTCAAGCAATTCCTCGACTTCTCAATACACACTCAGGGTTATCTTAAGTAGATGGAACTGGTTCACTTCTCTAAAATACCTATAATGTAATGACCAGAGAGCAAAGATCTGATTGAAGCCAGCTAGAATTTCTGGATAACAACTCAGTTACCGAGATTTGCCTGCTCAATCGTCTGAGTTGAATCACCAAGAAGCTTGGGAGGGAATCCCATCATCAGAAGATGATAATTCCTTGCACCTCCAGGCCTAGATGCATCAATGAAGGAGCGAATGTCATTGATTGTATGGTGGTAATTAAAATGTGCTACCATGCGGGTACCATCGGCCAATCTAAGCTGAATGGAGGTTGATGGCAACTCTGGTCTCATATCATGACAAAGAAAACAACGCAACAAATTAAATGAACAGGGCAATTTCTCTTTATCAGATTAACATGAACCGAGGACCTCCTATCTGCAGGTTCAAGCTCTTTAGGGCATTCAGAGTATTCTCTGCATAGAGATGTAACAGAATCAAAACTACAGCATGGCCACTAATGAAAATTTGTAGAAGAGTGGGAGAAACCAACTCCTAATGCCGGGGTTACCCAGTGAACAGAAAGAAGCAACAACATAAAGTCAAGTATTAAACATCAATCTAAAGGATCACTATCAAATTCATCCATATTAACTCAGTACGAACAGGGAAAGATAAGACTGCATGCCAAATTTAAGCCTGCAATACAAGTTTTTTTCTTTTCTTTGCAACTAACAAATGCTGAAAAAATAAACAGAATCCATTTGACTCTAGCAGAAACCCGTGGGGGCAATATTCTGTTTCTGATTCTTCTTGTTCTTTTGTTTTTCGAAGAATTCAAAACCATGGTGACTATTACCTCTAAGAAAGGTGCATTTTCAGGATCGTCCAACCTCCTCAAAGGACCATCATTTACAGCGAAACCATTACTCCAGAAAACAATGTTGTGAACAACGCTCTCAGGCTGCCGAGGAGCAGCTTGTGCAGTTTCCCCTGAAAGTAATCGACCAGTTCCTGTAAAGTTGCTTGAGCTTGAAGGACCAAGTTGTTCAATGGGCCCTTCAACTGCTCCCAACTGTCTAGCTTGATTAAAGATGGCATCCACATCATTAGCCTTCGAGGGATCTTGGACAAGCATCCGACTGCAATTATTAGGACTCGTATGGATTTTGGGACGAGATAAGATGGTTTTAAATGAAAATTAAAAGTTGAATAAATATTATTAGAATATTATTTTTAATATTATTATTGTTTTATGATTTGAAAAAGTTGAATTGAGATTTGAAAAAATTTAATTGTTTATTATATTTTATATGAGAATTTAGTAAAGTTGTAATGATGAGATGAAACACTCTTTGAATCCAAATGAGCTCTTAATATTACAGATGTTAGAGCATTCACATCTGGTTCCCTATAAAATTTCTTAAATTTTAATTAAAATATACCATTCCTAAAATTTTATCCTAAATTTTACCCATATTTCAAAAACCTCCTACATTTCATTCCCTATCATTTCCATATTCTATTAAAATAACTTTTTTCTATTCTTTCTCTATTAGTTTTTTCTCTCACTTCCATTTCCATTCCTAACTATTAACTTTTTTGTATTTTCCTCTTGTTATTAAATATCACATTCTACTAATTTTGTAAATACTTTATGCGAATTTTTTTCCGGATACAATAATACTTTTTAAATTATTACAGTATTACGAATAAATTTTTTTTTGAATATGTGCGATTCCCAACGCGATCATATTTTCGAATATGTTTTGTCTGCATATATAACGGTAATATTTGATTTGCATTATCTAACGGTAACAGTTTTTGTCCTTTTATCTAAAGGTAATATTTTTTTTCCTTCCTCCAATAGTAACACACCTTCTCCGTGTGACGACTATAACATTTTTTGTCCTCCATCAAACGGACAATATTTTTTGTCCTTCCGCCAACGGTAACATTTGTTGTCCTTTCTCCAACGCTAACATTTGTTGTCATTTCTCAAACAGTAACATTTTTTGTCATTTCTCCAACGGTAACATTTTTTGTCATTTCTCATATTCTCATGAACCTAAGTTTGATTTCATCTTAAAGAGAAATTTTCAACTTTTAGCCTCATCTTCCACTCCCTTCATCAAATGGCTCGTTCGTTATTTCGCAAGTTGTTGCTTAACTTATCATCTAAAGATGAGTTGGATGTTGTTCTTAATGACGATGATGGATCAACATCGAGGCGTGGTGGCAACCGCCAGCGTTGTAAGTATATTCGACGTGATCATATTCAAGGGCATGAACAACTATTTCGTAACTATTTTGCAGAAGAACCAGTATATCCCTCGAATTCTTTCAAAGGAGATTTCGTATGAGTTGTCTGCTATTTCTTTGTATTCAACATGAGGTTGAGGCTTACGAGCCTTACTTCATCCAAAGAAGAGATACTGCTGGAAGACCCGATTTATCTTCTATGCAAAAAGATAACCGCTGCCATTAGAATGCTTGCATATAGAGTAACTGGTGATTTTATGGATGAATACATACGGATTGGAGAAAGCACAATTGAGAGTCTACAAAAATTTGTGAAGACAATTGTAAATGTTTTTTCTAATGAATATTTGCAGTCTTCAAATGCTAATGATATTGCTCGATTGCTCGTGATTGGTGAACAATGTTGATTCCCAGGGATGCTCAGAAGTATTGATTGCACGCATTGGAAGTGAAAAACTGTCCTGCTGCCTGGAAATGTATGTACTCCGGTCACAGTTTTGAACCAACTATTATTTTAGAAGCAGTTGTTTCGTATGAACTTTGGATATGACATAAGTTTTTTGGATTGCCTAGTTCGCATGACGATATAAATTTGCTAGAGAGATATTTTATTTTCACGAAATTGGCCTGAGGTCGTGCTCCTCCAGTAAATTACTCAGTCAATGGCAATGACCACACTATGGGGTACTACCTTGCCGATGGTATTTAACCAAAGTGGTAAACATTTGTGAAGACGATTCCATCTCCACAAGGGAATAAGAAGAAAAATTTTGCAGCAGCACAAAAATCAACATGAAAGGATGTAGAGCGTGCATTTAGGGTCCTTCAACAACGATTTACAATCGTTCGTGGACCTCCACGAATGTTCAAGATCAAGGTCCTAACAAATATAATGAAAGCATGAGTTATTCTACATAATATGATCATTGAAGACAAGCGTGATGATAATTAGGGTCTGAACATCGAGTTTGATCAAATTAATGATGATATTCTGGAACTGTCGCACAATCCTACAACCGAACTTATGGATTTCATTCAACGTCATCATGAAATAAATTAGAGACAACTCGACACATCATCAGCTCTAAGCAGATTAATTGAACATCAATGACAATTGTATTCCCAAATGTTAGCAATTCATTATTTTATCTCCTGATTAGTAGTGACTATATATTCCTGCTTTTCCAATTTCCATTCCCTTAAACATATTGTTTTCAAGAACATGCAAATTATTGTTGTAATATATTCATTATCTATAGCAGTTTGAGTAGTTGTAATGCCCAATTTCCTTTTTCTTTCTATCCATGCACAAAAATCCATAAAGCAACATCTTTATGCTTCTAGAATAGATGGTTAAACCCCATAAAAAAAATCTCAGTCTTAGTCTCAATAATAGCCAACCTCAATCTCAGTGTAAATAAGAAATTGTACAAATTATAAAATTATACTTGGCCTCAATAACAAATAAATTTCATGATGTATATTTATGCTACTTTCCGTTTTATTTTATTTTCTAATTAGAAGAGTTTCGCCAAGATTTCCATTTGACGTTGCTCGAAATATTTCTGTTGCAATCCACGCAATTTACTCACATCGATCATCATTATTCGCTCATCTCTCTCCAATTGATCTCTCTTTACTCTCTCATTCGCTTCCCTCCGAGCGATTTCTAGTTTCTCGGCCTCCAATCTCAGTCTCTCGTCCTCTTGTCGAATTTTATTCCCTTTTATTTTTCGATCATATTCCATATTCTCGACCTTAAACCGAAAAAGTTCTTTCTCCTGAGTGTGTGACTCCTCTAGAAGAGTATACTTGAGCTTGCTCAGCGCAACAATCTCTTTTGCTAACTTGCCTTGGGCCTTACAGCATGTTGTACAAGAACAAATAGAACTGTCACATAAATGATAAATGTTAGAGTAGGAAATGAGCATGCAAAATCAGCTTCTTCAACTTCCATAATCCAATTAGCGAGAAATCAACATGCAAACATCACAAGACCTTGTCAAAACAGAAATGAGGTAATCAATATATGGGTTAAAACGGAATTTTCTAATCCAATACTGAGCAGCATGCAAAATGAATAACAACATAGAAACATAAATCAGAAAGTCAGAATGTAATGATCACAACAGAAAATAATAATAGATGGCTGTGTCGAATAAATGAAGATCACATGAATAAATCCTAGTCACTAAGAAACAAATAGTGATAGTAAAGCGATAGAATCATCATGCTAAATAAGAGCATTCCCATCCGATTCCATAAAGAATGTGTGTTCCAAGGGGCTCAGAATGGTTTTTTATTTACAACATGCGTAAGATAGGAATCCAACCTCGAATGACTACAAAACCTTAAACCCCGGTTGCCTTTTGTGAAAACTATCACAAAATACTTGGTGGCCATCCGGGTTATGATTATCCTGCCATATCGATTGGGCCCCTTTAACACTTGTGAATCAACCCCCTCCCAAATACAAATTAGAACCATTATCACAGCCTTACACTAGATATGCAGCCTCCCCAAGAAACAATTATTGATCAATACCAAACGCTACAAAGGACCCAACAGAGGAAGAACCAAACACAAGGGAATGAGAGAAGCAATAATTATTGAGAAAGAAAACAATAAAGCAAAAGAGTATTGGAGTAGAGAGAATTAAAACAACAAAGCAAAGGACATGGAAATCAGCATGAAAAGAAAGATAAAGGTGAAAAATGAAACATGCTCTAAATGATAAATGTGGAAATTAGCATGAAAAGAAAGATAAATGTGATAAAAGATATGGAAATCAGCATAAAACATACTCCTTGGAGAATTCAATTATAAAACATGCTCACTAGAATGGTTGCCAACAAGATTTCTAGGGATTGAAACCATAAAGAAATATAATCAAAACATGCTCTAATGAATTCAATTATAAAACAAAATACTTCTTCCCTAAATGAATAAATGAAGGAGAACCGACACTTCTTCCCTAAACAAAACACCCTCTACATTACCAGTTGAATATTTGAGCATATAGCAAGTTATCAATCAATCAGATAGAAAAGTAAAATGTAATAGCAATTACAAACCAATAATTGAAATTTCTCTCATTAGTGCACAATTTCAGAAATAGTGCAGAACCAGAAGTAGTGCAACCCACAAATAACAAATGCTACTGTAGAAAAAATGTAGCTTACAAAGATCTCAATGCAAAAAAATCTACGAATGGTATAGTTAATTAAAAAAGAACAAAGAAACGCACAAAGCTCATAGTTAATTCACAAATAACAAATAACAAAGAAACCATATCTTACAAAGATCAGAGAAATCCACAAATAAACAAAGATCAGAGAAACCCCCAAATGCAACTTCGGATGGCAGAGAAAATGGGAGATCCAAAAAAAGCTAGGGTCATGAGTTAGCAAGAACAAATCTCAGTGCAATGTAATATATACAAAATCCAAATACATACAACCAAGAACATATCTCAGATGAAAGCATAAGGTTTACTTTGAGTGTGTTGGATTTGTGTGAGAGAGAAGGATGGAGTCCAGCCATGGGGGATCTCGAAAATGAAATGTGATAGAGAAGCTCGGTGGCCAGCCATGGAGGATCCCGATTCTCACAAAGTCCAGCCATGGAGGAAGCCAAAACATAATGGAATGTGTGAGAAAGAATGGGGGAATCCAGCCATGGAGGAAACCGAGAGTGAGGGATACGAGGACTTACAAAAATTACCGATGCAGAGGCCACTGTTGATGGTGGTTGCGTTGCGAGGGAAGGGCAATACGAATGAAGGCACCCAATCGTCGAGAGAGAAGAAGACGTGGGGACCAAGAATCAAAATCACGATTGAGGATGTACAGTATATGGGAAACCACTTTAGCATCCAAAAATCTCATCCCTAATTTAGGGATTTGGATAGAGAGAGGTTTTGGGTGCAAACCCTAAACTTTCCCCTAAAATATAGAGATAAAGGGTGGATATGGAACAGGATGAGAATGCTCTTAACAATACAAGAAGCATTTCTATACTGTGATATAGCTTCATACACAGTATCTTTCAATAAAGAGAAAAGATATTTGTAACTGTGAATTGTGCAACCGTCGTGTAATCGTTTTGAAAAAAGTGAATAAAATATAGGACTCACATAAAAAAAATTAATTTTTTAATAGTGAACCTCATTTTTTTTCAAAACGATTACGCACTTCACAGCTATATATAGAATTACTATTCAATAAAGAGTTTTGCTACACAACTTCCACCACACTCCACACTCCACATTTTTTAAAATTTTTAAATTTTTTTTTGAGTTTATTCTTTTTAAATTATTTCAAATTTTCTATTCATTATTCATATAATAAATATTTGATAAAAGAAAAAAATAAAAAATAAAAAAAATGTGGAATGTGGAATGTGAGGAGGTTGTGAAAATTTATTGTTCAATAAATCAGTACAAAGAACCTAGAAAATCCAACACTATTAAAATGATGACAAACACGCATCTCTAAGTTGAGCCAATCATGGAACATCGTCGTGTCGTG